>OX403616.1:62666688-65166688 GCA_948107695.1 Meliscaeva auricollis
CCCAGAGGACCGCTTCAAAGGGAATATAATTTTAATATCCTCCCCTTGAGTGTGTCACTATCCTTCTAGTCTAGGCAGGTTGAACCCATTCAAGTGAAAAAAAACATAAACGATTAGCTATTCAAAGTGATTTAACATTTTCAAAAAAAAAAAAAAACCGAGCATCATCAGTATTACCGCAACAAAAGTCCGTCTCATTGCATGCAATACTGTAGATGTATAAGGCTGCCTGCCCTTACAAATGACGGCAAGTTAGACAGGGGTGTGAATAACACTGTCCGACCGTTCAACTACACCAAACGGAAGCGCGTACACGCGTCGACAGTTATTTAAGGTCTTAGCACCCGCTCGACGTATAACATTTTACATATGTCATTGATATCCCCGTGGGAGTGCATCATGCCAGGACATCTCACCAGGGGTGCACCGTGTTTCTTGTTCCTGTGCAGGGATGTAATAGCTGACACAAAAAAAAAAAAAATACGCACCCTGAGTCACAAAGTCATCCACTTAATCCTGGATGGTGTAAATAATATGATTAGCACAAAGGATGGGGATGGACCAAAAGCCAGCGCAACGCAGGATCCATAAATCATCTTAAACATTGTAGGCCACCCATACCTACACCTATTTAAGTTGGTTATTTATAATATCGTCCTTACGGGAAAAAGGTGCGATGATGGTCCGGTTTTGTTTGTTTTTTTTTTTTTCTTAAAGGGGTCCTGGAAATATTATTGATTTTTTTTTTCAATATTTAAAATTTTATCCTTAAAAAAAAATTAATCCTTTTCGCTTTAAAGGATTTTATGTTCAGCTCGTGTGACTTGTGAATTTTCTTTGGTGCCCCTGCCTACAAAGAGTATGAGATTGGCGTATGGCACAACTGGTGTGGAAGTAATTTTTATGAAGTCGAATCTATTGTATTGGAAATAAATACATTTATAACTGACTCCTGAATCCTGGGCTCCTTTAAATTACTTTTCCCATTCATACCGAAACAGAAGTGGTGGATTTTTAATGCTTCAAGTATGCGCTAGCTTTTGTCTTGTAGATTTTCTCGTTATAAATCGATGATGTGATTATGTTTAAAGGTCGACTGATATGATTTAGATGCTATGATTTAATGTCCTGCCAAGCGTGTGCTGCCTGCGAAAATTTGGGGTTTCCGATAAGATTGTTTACATTTAATGTTTGTATCAATCGATTTGACATCAGTGAGTGGAATGATTTCGTTTTTGTTATAAATGGTGTATAATAAATGTTAATAAATCAGTTTAAAGAAGGTAATATTATACAGATTTTTTTTTTTTTTATAAAGAAGTTTGCATCAGTTGTTGCAACTTTCAAAAATTAGCCATACTTTGACTTTCCAATAATATGGGAATATTATTCAGATATACCTAATTATTTAAGACAGTAAAAACTACGTTTCTGTTTCTTTATGATATGAAAATGCGTTTTGACTCAACCGTATTCAAAAGTAAACCGTTTGATAGTGACCAGCTAGCAGTTCTTTCAAGATCCTCGTTCAGAAAGCCCTATTTTCCACTGAATAAAACCCAGTGTCTCCAGTCTTTTAAATTATTTTACATTTTCATTATTTTTCAATGTTTGGTATAAATTTTTCCTAAAGGCTTTTGATTTTTAGTTTTATCGATTATTCCTTTTTGTAAGAACTCATCAATCCTGGCATTAATAACAATTTATTCCAAAGGTGCCGTAATATGTTTGCCGAAAAGTTTTCACTTTGGGTTTTATTGGTATTTCGACTTGTTATGTTTTTCATTTCACCAAGTCCTTCATGCTCGATTTGATTGACTTTGGAACCAACCTGAACTACTCATATAGTGCAAATGTTGGTTATGGTTTTCTCTTTTGAGAAGGTATCGACCGGATAAATGATTTTTCCAGCCGCAGCGCAGGGATGTCAAATTTTTACTCGAGCAGGACACTTTTCTTCTGTGGAAATATGATATTTTTGACCATGTCGCTTTAAATTCCATAATGTCGTTTGATTTTTACCAATTTGCATCACTAATGCTATTTCTGACTTTTAAATAACTCCCAACAACCAACTCCAATATTTCAGCATCCTTGATCCTGTTACCTTTTCTATATCTGCCAAACTCTGTAAATTATAAAAGAACGAAAAAGGTGTTTAATAATAATCCACTCTACTCATATCTGCAATTGAAATAAAGATAAAAGTCCATGTTCCATGTGCCATATGAAAAATAAAAGAATTTCACAAAAATCTCGTTAAACTCCATCTTAATGTTCATATTATCAAATCGTTAAAAATATATTATATCTGGGTTTGGGCAATAACCAGTGCCAAAAGAGTGTGGTCGACTACATTATTATATTAAATGCTGGACAGAGAAAATTATGAAAAAAAAAAAATAATAAAAGTTGAACACAATTTCTGGTGTGGAACTTAATGTCGTCCCTGGGATATACTCAAAGCGATTGTTTTTTATGATTGCATGGGTTATCGTTGCGTTATCACGGGGATAATTACTGTCCTGGGGTCTATGGGTCCCTTAACTCATTTTGGTTGTGGTGATTTAGATGACCAACGCAAATAAGTATAATCTCTTTCTCTCTTGTTATTCAGTGCCTAGGAAGGGGCTAGTTTTTAAATGATTCTTGGAAGCTAGTACAGTTTTTGGTCAACATTAATAAATAATCTGACTCTTGTGAATATCTACAAAAAACTCTTTTTCTTTTTTATAAACTTACATAATTAAATTACCAACAAATTCATGAACAACGTTATTTTATGTACCTATCTGTCTAATGGCATTTTTATATGAACAAATTCATCACGAGGAATCGTCTTAAATTCTGGCCCCTTTAAAATGTCAATCATGGTAATTTTTTGCATTGTACCCCAAGGTCTAAAAAACAATTAATTTTTAGACTTTTTTTTTAGACCCCTCACGCAGAAATCTGCTTTCGGCTGATACAACCATTAAATTTCTGGGAGTTATAAGAAGTCCATGATATGATAATCTAACATTAGTGACGTGCCCAAAACTTCAAGGGTAAGGTAAGGCGCGGTTAGGTTCAAGTGGCTGTCACTTGTACGCCAAGTGCCAATTGCCAGGCTTACATAAGATTGAATGTCATTCTTCATAATATCACTGAGATAATCGAAGAAATTATTTTATAAAACAAAAATAAAAAAAAATTGTATGAGTATATAAAATTTAGGGGTGACAAGTGCCTCCCTACTCCCCCCCCCCTGGCGTACGCCAATCGGTGAACCACTTTGAGCTTCTAATGAAGGGAGCACGATTACCTATATCTAAATTTGATAGATCGCTGGGGTCGTTATAGTAGAAGTCTCCCAGAGAGTCTTCGTCTTTGGGATTAAGCAGGGCATGTACAGAAAGAGTGGGGAATCGATTCCTAATCTTCTTCTTCCATGCAGCTTCTGCAGAAATCGTTGGAGAGAACTCCAAGCCGTGTCGCGTGCCTGCTTTTTAGTCGATTGCTTTGAAAAATTATTTGAAAACTAGGTAGGTATGTTATGCATTGATGTATTGATTTCCTTGCGAACCAAGTTTTTATGCTATATGGCATTGCGTGTTGTTAGACTTCATCTTGTAAACTATGTTTTGTCTGCGTTTGTACTCCAAACGATGTAAAAGATCAATGAAATGATAGAAATAAATTAATTTTAACATAATTCTGATAACTAGAAATTAAAGAACATCCTTGAACTATCTTCTCTGCAAAGGATAACATAAGGGTAAAATTTCTTAGAAATTGACAAATCTTGTACAAGCTATCGAATTCGAAACGATACATCGATGTTTTGTGATCACTTGAAGCTATTAATTCTCAGTGTTTGCAGCACGCCAGTGATTAATCAAAACATGCCAAAGCATCAAGAAATAAACAAAAGCAAAACGATGCCTCAAGTACCTACCACCTTCCAATAAGAAAAAAATCTCCAATACAGCACACATTACTCATTTACACGCATATACTACACCTGGGCATCCTTTGGACACATTGATCAGACGCGGGAGAATTCCCAATAAAACTGCTGCATAGTCCAGCCGGGCGATGTCTATAATTAAAGAACTTCACACCTTCACCACGGCATCCCATCGGATCGTATACTTCGTTCATATAAAGATACCTACCTATGTGGTGTATAGAAGAAAAAATAAAGCGGGCGAACCCGAAAGTGTTTAATTCCTGCCGCAACAGTTCCACTTCTTCGGACGAGCAATGTTTCACCTCAAATCACATTCTTCAAATAGCAACCTGCCGATGGACATCCTTGCACAACAAAAAAAAAACCTAAAACACTTGCCTTGGAGTAAAAAGTCTATATTGGAGTTGGAGTTGGAGTATGCCTGGCATTTGTGAATTTCTCATAGGTGCTGCTATGGATGGGTTCAGATCGAAGGAGTTTCTTGGAGGCTGGTGCAAGTGTAAATTTATAGTCGTGTGATTTTAATCTGCCTCTTCTACACCTTGGTGCAAGAAGTTCACGTTCACTTTATGGCCTGACCAACAACTGTGTAACATATTATTAAAGTACAAAACGACCGGGTGCGCACATCAATGTTTTTGCTGAATTGGTACATTCGATACGTACGTCGTTGTCGTACATTGGGTATATTGTGTGCCAATAAGTTTTCTAAGGTGGTGACTTATGAGTTTATTTGAAGTGTTTGTGGCTTAAGGTTTAGGTACCTAACTGATCCTGGCGTAAGCAAGGTTTTTGTGTTTGCATTTTTTATATCTATTTTTAGAAAACGTTTTTAGCATTTTTTGAGAAATCTTAGGCAAAGGTTCTATCCCCTTCTTCTCTAGCATATCTTACGTGCTATTCGGCCGTGTTATCAGCTATTCATACTAAGTTTTAATAGAGCTATTCAGAACTGGCTACTTCTGACCTCTTGGAAAATAAAACTTCTTGGCTAAACTTTCTTGATTTACAAGATTGTTGGGAGTATGACCTAAACCGAGAAGCTGATAAATCTTTTCAAAGTGTCATTCTGGCATAAACAATTTATATTTTGTAGAACTTGGTTCCCACGTTTCAAGAAGCATGAGCTTTCCAGTGTTATACTATTTCAAAATAGCAATACAGAAGCTCCAACTGCTTACACTGACCCTGTGGTAGCTCACTATCGTGGCTCTTCTTTTGTTTTCTTCTAGAGGGAAAGAACCTTTTAAAGAAGTTACGAATGAATCTAATTAATTTTTGATTGAATGCGTGACAAAAGCTAAACCGTCATTAGAATCTAACGGTGCCATTAATAACTAAGTAATCGAACTTAGACACGGTTTTCAATTAAACACCATGTTGATTAGTTTTGATTTCAATTTCTGATTAGGTTTTGCAATTATCCAAGTCTTCCTGACGTGTGACATTAAACCAAAAATACACATATTTTTCTGGAAATGAGGGAGTTAGTGATAAACTGCATGAATTCAGACAAGGTCTAGAAGTAACAGCTTTCAAATGCATCATTGCCATGTGCCATGCACAATTAAACGAGAGAATATTTCCACCACTCTAATTGGACCGCACACGGAAATTCGCTGGAATCCCCAAATGCCTATAACTAATTATCAAAATACTGTCAACACCGCGAATTGGGGTAGACCCCATCTCCAATGGCAGAGTAAAATATTGTAATTATTTCGCTCGATAGAGAAGTGCAAAATGCAGAGGTACACAAGCACACTGGCATTGACTATAGCGATTCTCCCAAATGATCAGAAGAGGAACACGAACAACGATGTGCACGTAAAATGTAAAAGACTGCCTTAATGACGCATCCCTATGCCAAGAATGGAATTATTTGCAGAAATATAGTGAATCGCGAGATATGGAGAGTGCAGAGCATAGGCATACTCTTACTAATCGTGTACCGCAGTGCAAGGTGTAAAACAAAGAAATTATTCGCGCCCTCTTTACGCTAAGCATATGAAACCACTTGCCAAATTTAATGAGCCCCGAAAATATAATCGATTAGGCAAACCGTTGAACCGTAAGGATATCCTTTAATTCCCATTGAACCAGAAGGAGGTGGTGCGCATAAGATATGAGACCCAGATAGGTGTGTTTTGTGCAATGTGGCTCATATAGAGAAAATTTATCCCGAGTTCTTTTTCATAGCTGCACACATTGGGCCAAACTACATGATAAATTTGGAATAAAATTAGGTAAAACAACAAATATTTTAAAAAAGCCTTCTTGTTTTGCAGTACAAGCAGCTGGTTGGTGAGCTATGTTTGGGAAATGGGCTGACAGTTGGCTATCAATGAAAAAGATGACGGATTTCCATCAAGTTCAAGAGCTTCTGAGAAGAATGCTACACCACCAATGTCCATCTTGGAATTGTGTCGGTATATATGTCTCTAATCGATTTGCAGGTTGATGACCTGTTGATTTGACAGCCCTCTTTACCAGGATAGGCGGTTGTGAACGGCTTGTAAAAGTCTAAGCGGAGTAGTTTCACATATCTTTTTTCTGGTATATTTCTGTTGAATCTTCGCATGACCCTTGGCACTGTGTCTGCAACTTCCAGTTTGGCTGAGCTGAAAGACGCTTTTGACTGCAGATTCTCGAAGTTTTTTCTTTGTGGGTTTGTCCTATACATGATATTGTTCGTATCTTGTTCATTATTTATAGGGTTGGTAGTTTTTTCCAGTGCATTCCACCAGACTACGTTAAGGTATGGCAGTTAAGTCTAACTATGACCGTGATTCCCTATCTGATAATTTTTGGTCTTGGCCCCAAGGTGAAACCAAATATCCTATTCCAGGAATGGAATGCAAATTAAAATTGCTTTCTTTGCCCTTTCTTTTATGGTGAGGCTCCAGTTCCATATCTTATTCGGGATCACACCAAAGTACTTAGCGTGATCGGAGAGTTCCCTTCTTGAAATTTAGTTTTTAGGAAAGTAAACTTATAATTTCTGATTTCATTTTTGTATCGAAAGTAACTTGCTCTACTGTCTGTCTTGTTGTAGTATTTTTGGCTCTTCGTCGCACTAAATAAGTTTAGAGAATGCACGTTTGTAAATATTTCGTCGTCGTCGTCGTATTCCTCACCTGCAGCACCCAAAAAAACCACGTCGATTGGAGTCGTATTGAATTTTAATTAAAAGATGTTGCCCTGCCAGATAAATCTAGAGCGCGAATCTTCAGGACATCGACATCGACTTGGTTTTGCGCCACAACTTGGGGAAGACTTCTTTTTCTTTTTGAAAAAAGAATCTCATAAAGGTTGAGTGCGTTAAGCTTATGCTCCATGAGAGAAATTAGGATACAGAGGGTGATGCTCACCTGTTTCTATTAGAACCATAAGCATGGAAACTCGTGATTAAAAACAAAAAAAAATCTTGTGAATCAGTCAGGGAGTATTATATCGATAACCGCCCAGCACCGAAGGCAAATTGTTAACATACGAATTATTAATCCGTGATCAACAAGCTTGAGAGACGTTTTTGTAACAACAATGGCGAGTCCTTGCGATTGACCAGTAATGGATGTATTTTATTTTTTGAAGCGCCTGATTTCTGTAACGCCCCTTAATCAGGAGAAAGAATATTTTTGATCCATTCACGTTTTAAAGCATCATCTATATAGTTTGATCGTGGCTGAAGTTGCCTTTATTTTTTATTTAATTTTATTGATGGTGTTTACCTACTTTTGAATTTTTATTTAATATTCTGTAGGTATAACACCTCTGGCATAAGCTACGTTATGGAACTTTAATTATAACTTGGAAAAGTGTAGGTATTTGATTATTGGTTAAAATCAAAAGGTCAATGATCCAATATTACTAAAATTCTATGCGATATTATATGGGTAGTAAGACAGTTACAATGCAAGCAACTTACTTATACAGTAGGATTAATTGATGTACTCTCCAAAATAAAAGAAAGAAGTCCGTTGAGGTATGATCTCTTAGCAAAATTATCGAGTTTAAACCCTAGAAATATTTTAAAAAGGATAATCTTTACACAAATAGATCGCAAAACCTGCTTTATAAGTTCTATGATTCCAATCTTATAAAATAGACAACGAATGCGTGGAGAGAGCATTGGAACAGTACGAAAATTCGTTCACAGATACAACAACGATTTTTAATAAGGAATACAAAGACTTTGTTTTGAATGAAACAACCCAAAGAGTTGATCATTTTTATTTCAATAAATTTGAGGAAGCAACGAGATTATAAGGACTTATGGAAAATTATAGAAATATTGTTAATGTTATTGCATGGTAATGCACCCCTTAAGAGTGTTTTTTCAATTAAATAGACTCTTTTTATTGGAAAACCTCCTTGAAGAGTATCTTGTTGCTCAACGGCGAGTTTTAAATAAATATCTTATTTATCCCAAAGAGTTATGATTTAAAACATTAAAAGCATTTTATTTAAATTTTCATTACATATTATACCGAAAGTGGGCTGCAATTATACATACGCTGTGCGAAGTCAAACCAACAAAATTGTTCTTTACGTGAGCTATGCCAAAATTTTGCAAAGCAAGTGTTTCGATTGAGAAAAGGACTAAAATTTTGAAATTTAGATGCGTTGTTAAAAAATACCACCTTTGTGCCAAATATTTCTTAAGTGTTTAGCAAGGCATCCATTTTAAATAAATTCGGTACAACCCAAATGCCGTTTTAGGAGCCAACAGTATCCATATTATTTTACAAAGAAACAATAATTGAGCAAAATTTTTCATATTATGTGTTTTTATATCTATCGATTTGCCCGACAATTCTTTCCTATACACTCCACAGTTATAGAAAATATTTTGAAGGAAAATTCAGTATTGGTCCAGTATGTGGATACAGGTAGCGGAAGCTCTAACCAAGTGAATAGAAATTGAACTTCACATAAATTTTTGAATTTTACAAAACAAATAAATCCTCAATGGCCAAAAGTATAACAGCACAAAATTACCCACTTTTACATTCCCTTTTTATATTGACTAAGAAATGAAATGAGTTGAAGATTTATCCCACTTCCAGAGATTCGTTGCATATTTTGAAAGGCGGTGGATGAAAATTGTGATAATTACTATAGAAAGGCCCTTCGTAATTTTCCATGTTCCACCCACAAATAAGGCCTTCAATGGGATTTTTTAATTTTGGTGTTACTTTGAAATAATCTTCAAGTTTTGTCATCAAATAGATAATGAGCGGAACCGACCCGGTTCAGGAGTAAGCTGTTGCTGTTGTGTTTTCAAGATAAACTCAGACGAAGTGGATCGCGAAAAAAAATTCGTGCAGGTTGCCGTAGTAACCTGCACGAGTGGAATAAAATTCCCTGCGGATGCGGGATCACGGGCCGCTGGTGGTTTGACGAAACACTAACTTCTTATTGCGATGCCAACGGATGACTGTAATTGGTCACGGGATACTTCACTTTTCTTGATCCTGTGTTGAAAAAGGGGCTTTAACCCTTTTGGGACAAAGGGTTTTGTTGAAACCATAGTTCTTCGGCCGCCTTCTGCTGTGTCCTTCAAAGCAAATTACGGGGGATCCCATCGGTTGCTCCGCAGCGGGATCGTGAAAATGCAAAGCTCTCTACGCCTTGGAAACGCAATGTTGAGTAGTTTCCTTACGGTACGCTCCACGTTGGACGGGTCGGCTTACCCGTTCGGTTGTTGATATTGATTTTATCGGTTGCACTTAGCTCTCAAGTGGTCGGCATTAATATTCCATAGGTCTGGGACTGAGAGCTGAGACTAATAGTTCTGTTATCGGTGAATTGGTGGCCTTAATTAAGGTAGGACGAAAATAACCCTTTCGAAGCAACAAACATATACGTTGCCCATATTTAACGTGAGTGATTGGAAGTAAATTTTGCTTTGTACAACAACGATTGCAACCAGCTGTCAAGTGTTCTTCCATAGGAGCTGTACAAAACGTAGCAAAACTTAATTATGATGGACATGTAAATTGAATTTCTTGTATTCGCTCGGTTGAGATCGACCGCGTACGTTGGGAATTCGGATCCGTCTATTATAGTTATATCTTTAAGATTTTTTTCTTTTTCTGCCATAAATGGTTGTTCTCTTAAATTTATTTAAATTTTAGACACTCAAGTGAAACTCATCTTAAGGGTGCAAACAAAAATAATAAAGTAGAATTTGAAATTGATATGCAGGATTTTTTTAAGTTAAAAAGACACGTGCATTAAATGCCATTTTTCTATAACGTGTAGTTAACACCATTATTCAATAAATAATAATTATCAACGAAATATGATACTTTCAGCATCAAAAGGGAATACGAAAAAAAACGAAATCATCCTGCAACCGGAAACATACGCCGGAAAACCACGCTAGGACTCACAAATTCGATTTAACATCAACTAGAGTTAAGGGGGTAGTTAATGTCGACCAAGCGACGACGACAACCGACGACAACGAAGGAACCATACTCCAATTCGGCTACCTTATTTTAATCACTTAATCCAAAAACAAATCCATTCGAATAATTTTTCGCAATGAATTTGAATCGGTTGACAGTATAAAGCACCTGTGAGAGAAAATTAGCATATAAACTGCTCCCTAATCATTGTCTTGCCTGGCCTGAGTTTGTTTTGCATATGAGAGGAGTCGCACTTAGACTATTATCCGCCTTGTTATAAATTCCCCAGGCATTAAACAAGACATTCTTCTGTTTTGTTTTTGTATTACTCGTTCCATAAGTCTAGTATTGGAATTGCAAAAAAAAAAACGGATCTGTCATATGAACTCCTAGTCTTTTTGATTCTTACAAAAAAAAAGCGTTCCAGGTTGTTATTCAAATGCACCAAGCTAAATAAAAATAAAAGAACTACTCTTGAACTGTTGATGCAATATTTAAATTATTGTTTTAACTTTTCAACAACCTTTGTCAACAACTTTTAGCAACCAAAGAGGGCAAATCCTTGCGTCCCAGTCGTCGTCCATTTAAAGGAAAAAGAAAACGGAAATCGTGCTTATTTGTTTTTTCTTCATTTGATTCTTTTTCGCTTTCAGGTTCGATGTGAAATGGAGAGATCCTTACGGGCAGGAAAAAAGAAAGACACACAAAAAAACCATACATGCATAGGCGTCCCTCCATTCTCGGGCAGGGCACCCAGAAGGGTGCGCGCCGGCCGTACAAAGTTAATAAATCTTATTTTTATCATTCGGCTATAAATACAGAATTTTTAGCCATTCTCGATTTATGGTGGTTATTTATGCGCAAAAGTATTACTTTTTCCTTATGTGTGGTTGTTGGTGCGGAGATGGTCGCCATTTCCCCCAGGACAATTCCATAGCAAAATAACCACCATTCTTTTATAACACTACATACAACCACCACCACAAGCCAAGCAGCATCAGCATCACCCCATCATAGTCCACAACTCAACTCTTTTCCTATTTTATCCTATTTATTGCCTGTATTTTTTTTAACATTTAACATTTTTTTTTTTTTATTCTTTTTGTCTTTTGTTATTACCCAAAAGGTCGCGAATTATTCAAATTTATTAATAGTGGTTGTTTTTATTTTATTTTTTTTTTTTGTAGGTGGTGGTTCATTGTGTGGGGGGATAGTAAATAAATAATTCTTTATCATGATTGCGGAAAGGTAAACTCATTTCCTTTTCTGAGCGAATACTAAATATCTTTTAGAAAGGTTTTTTTGTTTGCATTTCGAAAAACTTTAGTTGAGTTCTTAAAACAAAAACATTCCCCACCTTATGAACACAAATTACTTTGGATACAAAATAGCAGCAGATAGTGATTTTGCGATCGTTTATGATCTGATCCGAAACAAATTTGGAAATCAATAAGATCGGATCGCTTACAAAATTTTAGTTTCTTAAAATACCTATGTGAAATTGCTGCATAAATGTATCAGAAGAATGGTTGGTTTGAAGGACATGTTTTGTAAGAATACCCATTTTACCAAATTAAAACTACATACCCATTACGGTTGTCAGAGATCAGATACGATACTTGAAACTTCACATTTATCTAAAAAATTAATGAAAATTGTACCGCCATAATCATCAATTGTTTTTTGTTGAAATGAATTTGAATTTGAATTTTTTTATATTTGATATGCATGTGATTCGTGATTTCTGAATCGCTCTAATAATTAACTTGGTAGCGAAGTAGATGTAGCTGATGTAATAAACGAGAAACAGGCCCCTGGTCCTTCTTTCCTTGCTGCACACGGTAAAATAGCTGTACTTGGCATATTACATAGAAGTGGTTGTTATAAGAACTTCTAAAATCGAGACAAAATTGTTATTAATTCTCCAAAAGCAGTGTTATAACTACAGTCAGTCTCAATCGTATTCATATACAGCGGAATTACTATAAGTGTTAACTAAAGTTATTTGGTTTGGGTAATACATTTTTAGATGCATTTTTAAATTTAGCAAGTCATGTTCGTCACATTTGCATACCAAAATTTCAATCTTGACCATTAACGAAAAAGCTCTGGCCAAATAACAGTATCAAGTTAAAAGAAAACACTCTCACTCATATTCGTACACCATGCATCCTTTTGTTAATAACGGTGTTTATTGGCACTTGTGTTTTTCACTTTTACGGATGAGAGTTTAGAGAAAACCAAATACAGAGCTTGATCCAAAGATCCAAAGAATTTAGTACCAACAGTGAAACACGGTGGAGGTTCCGTGATGGTGTGGGTGTGTTTTTTCGGCAGCTGGAGTGGGTAACCTTGAAATTATTAATGGTATAATGAATTTGGATGATATCCTGAAAAAAAATCTTAAGGAAAGTGCCATTCGACTGGGTGTAGAAAACAACTTTTTATTCTACCAAGTCAATGATCCCAAACACACTGCCTTGAAAGCGCGTACCTGGTGTTTATACAACTGCCCAAAAGCAATGCAAACACCAACACAATCACCAGACATAAATCCCTTAGAGAATCTGTGGGATCACGTGAACAAAAGAATAAGAAAATTACAAATTACTGGCAAAAGAGAGCTCGAACAAAAACTTATTCAAGAATGGCATGCAATCGAGGCGGAATACACCCAGAAGTTGGTTCCATCAATGCCAAAAAGGCTTAATGAAGTCATAAGGACCAAAGGATATGCCATAAATCATTAAAAACATACATTTAATAATTATTTATTTTAAAGTAACTATTAAATGAAGAGTTTTACGAATACGAATGTGTTGCTTGTATTCGACGTGAACTGTTAAATGAATTTTGTTTTTGTTATCACCATAAAAAAATGTTTTTGTTATGTTTTTTAAGAAGTTATATAAAACCAAATAAATTTAATATTTCAATTCAAGTTACTTATTGCACTGTTTTGGACTACAATTTATTTAAAAATTCGAGGTGTACGAATATGACTGAGACTGACTGTAGGTACCTATTTGATTCTAACAAAATAATTTTAACGTTATCAAAATTGTTTATGTTCTCTCAGTAAAACATTTTTAAATAAAAGATGAGAAAACAAGCACTCGTTTATCAACGCGGGATCCTACGTTGCAAGTAGGGCACATTTTTATACTAACTCGAAATTATTTGTTTAGAAAAATCAAGAATCCAATAATCTGGATTCGTTAATATAAAATTTTTGTATATGTACTAAAAGTATCCACAACATTTAATACTTTTTAAAATATCAGACATTATACGTACAGCACATGTTTCAGAGATATTTTTTGATGCGGAATCCAAGAAAACGAAAACCAAGATGATCCGACTTCCACTTATTTGTACTTACAACTTACCTACAAGAATAAAAGTTATACCAACTTACCTCTTTCCTAGGTATATATTATAAGCTCAGAGCATTTTGACAAAACAGAGGCCTGGCCCACACAAAATACTTCACAGGATTTTTATTGATCATATCTCAAAAGTCCCAACGAATCCCATATGGGTTTTGGCCACCATAAATATTACAATTTTATGCTAAGCTATTTCTATTAAATAAATTCTCCATTGAAGATCGTTTAGATTTCAAAACAAACTCTTTTGATAGTGAATCTACTGAGATCAAAATCAAAGTAATAAGTCTTCTTTGAGTGGGTATAATAATGCTAATTATGTAAATTCCTATTTTTTAGTGCAATAAAATATTTTTTAATGGGAAAGCAATAAAATTTGGCATGAACATTCCATTTGTAGTGAAAACTAAGAACCAAAAGAAAGCTCCGAAGTATTTAGGTTGAAAATTTGTTTAAGGGAGAATTAATGTTGTGGAACAAGTACAAAAAATAACAATATTCTGATGTTAATTGGAATCAAGAATAAAAAAAAACAACAGTGAAAGCGTACTTTATTTTTCAAACACTGATTTGATTGAAGAACCATAAGAGACCTAAACACTTAGGTGTTATCAGTTGGCAGGTTAATATAATTCGGTTCTGCTTTTGAAATTTTTCAAATTCAAAGTGAGGAGGGTTCAAATTCAAATAGATACCAGAACCATTTATACTGAAATTTCATTGTTTTACAAATTTAGATACCATGAGAGCTCCTATTCCGTACAAACAATAATTCTAAAATCCATTTCAAATTGAGTAAACATGAAGGTTCTTTCTCTTCAATTATAGAATTATTTACTTGAAACGAGCTGCAAAATGCTTTTATTAAACGATAACAATCGTGGATGAAGTATAAAAACCAACATTGAACTTAACTTCAAACAACCGGCCACTTGTTAACTTTTTTTGCACAAAGAACGAGAACCCATTAGATACACCTTTAAAACTTTTTAATAATATATATTTTAATCTTAGCACACCAACGCTAGGAACTAGGTACCTTCTAAAACGCTTGAAGGAGAAAAACCGTCCTTTTGTTCAGCCAACCAAACTAGCTAAGCACACAATAAACCATACTCTTTTCGTTGGTTAGCATGAAAATAATCACAGCTCGTCACATGAGTACAGAACAGTCAAGTCAGCGAGCAGTGAAAATGAGCAACATTTCGTCTTACGTGAGCACTAATCGGCCAATCGGACCTTCTTGCATTTATTGGACCGTTAATGTGTGTATTAAATGTTCCTGCGCCTTTCATGGGCTATTGGATGGCAAAGATGACGAAATAAAAGACGTTGCAAGATTTTAGATTTGCAGGGCTGGATTAACATTTTAAATCTTTTAGTATGCCTTGTTTAGTTCTTTCCTTTAAGACATTTTAATTCTCATTCGATTCGCAAACTAATAGTTAGGTTTGTAGGTACATGTTGTTGGGCATTGTGAAGTACTTTTTTGTACTCATGGGTCCAATCAAATTTCAAACCCTTCTTTTTCTATATAGAAAACTGCAAACAGTCATTTAATGCAGTAAAAGATACATAAAAGTGCTTTGCAAGGCTCATTTGGACGCACTCACTGTCTCCGATTTTTTGGTAGCCCTCACCCTCATCCTAAGGACATTAATTTTGTTAAACTTTTTCACCGTGCTTCTTGGCGCATCTTTTAACCCATTTTTATCTTTAATCAATTGACAGCTGGCCAAAGAATTACAATTCAGAATCTTTTAACATTTGGGTGCCCGAAGACGTGGCTGAAAAACTGGGGTAAGATTAGTGTTAGCTTGCAGTGAGCCCAACTTTAGGGACTACTTAAGAAATAACAAATCTTAAAAGTGCTCTTGAACTTATGATCGATTTTTTTTTGACACAGGTTAAAACATAGAGATCAATGCGCCCCTGTAATTTTTAGGTACATCTTGCTTTCAATGGCTGTGTGGCTTTTGGCTTACATTAAAATAGGAGGCGTACACCGTATAACTGGGTTTTCATTAAGAGCCATAAGTGTAATCTTTCCATAACAAGTTGCTAGCTAAGGAAAATAATGCCTGACTTGATTCGCCGTAAACGTGTACACCATTCTCCAGTGTCCAGAGCACATTAAAACCAAGCTGAACAACGACGTCCAGCAAAGTAATGGAGGAACATACTGCTGCTGCTGCTGCTGTTGTGCCTGTTTAAGTGCTCGTGCTGGTGGAACCTGCAAACTCCTTGGGCACAAAGACCATCGAAGCTTGTTATCTCGCAGTCAGGGTATTTTAGTTCTTCGCATTATAAACCAACTTCGGTCGACTTTTGTTTTTATCCTAAAGAGAGGCATATTGGAAAATGGGATGGAACCCAATTTGCTGTTATTACAAGAATTTTATGGCTGCCCTTAATGAGATTCATGAGATTCTCATTTTGTGATGGGGTAACCCAACCACACTTTCTTTTGGAGCTTTTGTTTTTTGCTTGAGTCACAATATGGCTTGTGGTTGTGGATGCGGTTGTTGTTTTTGTTGCTATGTGAGAATGCCATGCCGATGCCGTGCCATATTGGATACGCGAAATTTGTGTTCGAACGTAATAAGGATTTGCTTTCAGGTGAATTGATTTCGATCAAAATACTTTGGGGGGGCTGGATTAGGGGTGGAGTTGAGGTTTTTATTTAATCGAATGAACAAAGGTTCGGCCATAATTTTGTTTTTTTTTTTCAATATAGTCGAAAGAATATGTAAGTTAGGAGTTTTGGCACTGGTCTAGATGAGTATCATAAGCAATGATTATCCAAAATGATTACGGTTAAGAACAAACCGTATTTATGCTGACAGAAATAAGTTCGTCTTCTAATTTTAATTAATTCAAATCTATTTGGTTTGACTTTAGTTAATTAATTCGGAAAGTAAAACAAACTATAATCTACAACAGGTCTTTGAAATATTTTTCAGAAAGGAACTTTGTATCTGAGTACCTCACTCCTCACTCATTGCTGTATATTTCAGGTGATGATTTCTAAAACCTACTACCTAAACTAAACATACACCTCTGTTCTGATTTTCGTTCGAATTCCAAAACCACCCGTTTTCAAGATTTTGGAGTTCTGTCTCCGTATTGTTTGACGTTTTAGGTTTTTGAGGGTGTTCTAAATAAACGCACGGATTTACAAAACGGAACTATTTTACGTTTTCAATCCGGTTATCTTTTTGCGAAAATAGATTTTGTGAATCAAAAATGTAAGTTTTTATTGTTATTCAATAAAAAAAATTACACAATTTACTCACCGTATTTTCATGGAAAATAAATAAAACTTCGGGGAAACATTAGAACAATTTGGGATGTTAGTTTCATTTATGTAAAAGTATCCTGAAGAGGATGGGTTAGGATAGGACAAATAATAAGGCCGAACATTCCAACAAATTTTGGGAAGATTTGATAAATGATATCTTGGCGTTAGAACTACCGAAAAAACAAGTAAATCAAAAAATTACTTATAGAATTTCTTCGATGATGATTGAAATAACGGCATCAGCAAAAATATACCACGAAATGCAGGTATTTTACTCTCAAAAATAGGTGAAATACCGCTTAAAAAAAACATTGAAAGTCATGAAAAATGCGTAAGTAATAGAACTTACCGTGAAAAAAAGTAAAATATTGCATATAAAAAGGAAGAAAGACGAGGGAAAAATATTGGGAAGTCGCGAAAAAAATGTGCCAAAATATCGCAGTAAAAAGATGTTGCAATACCGTATAGAATAGCATCGGAAGTCATGAAGATAGGTTTTAGAACCTTTAGAACCGAAAAAAAGCGTAGAAAGCTGCAGAGAAATTCGTAGAACAACGTTGCAAAAAAACATTAGGTCAAAAGTCGCTGAAAATATGAAAAATACCGTGGTAGATCGTAGAGTACCGGGGAAAGAACTTAATTTTTCCGTGAGCTTATGTGTTTTCTTTTCTGTGCGTTGCTAACTGATGCTCAAATGGACAACTGTGCCTGGTCTGCTCTCTCTTCGGTAGAGCTTCCAAATTATTCGTCTATGCCCTAGGCGTAAAAACTTAAAATATGAGGTGTATTTTCGTGAGACTTCGTAGCTCAGTCAGTGAAATTCTAATATGCATCCCAACGACAAAAACTAACAGGGAATTACTTAACGTTTTTACTCAAATTAAAAGTGAATTTGGAATAAATGCTAGATTAGGAAGAATCACAAGGGCGAATAATACACTTTGATAAAACAATGAAACTGTCTGATTTTAATGTTTTCTTCTTGCCTCACAAGGGTCATAACATTAAACTTCTGTTACCTATAAACTTTCGTGAGTCTCATAAAGGAAGTTTCTTCACATTTGATTTAATTTTGTACTAAGCACCAGTGACTTTTCCAGCTGGAAAACAAGTGATGTATGATTTGAGTCTTTTGAATCTTACAGTAATGACAAAGGGGTTATCAAAAAAGAAATACAATTGGAAAAATTCGAAAATCGATGGTAAACATCATCATCAATCATTAATGAACTAATCAAATAAAATGTCCAGCAGGCAGTGCTATCATCTCTGATGTTCCAAATCCGAATAAACAGGGACAATAATCAATAAACGATGATGAAAAGATGAGAGCTCTTTGATCATTAGGTTTAAGACAAGACGGTACTGTGTGGCATCCCAGGAATTTCTTCAATACTATGTAGTTTAGTAATTCAGAGAATCATCGAATGATGATGTAAAACTGCTTTCATCACATGATTTAGAAATATCAAGTTCAATACTCTTAATTTTCTTCAAAACAGTGTAAAGGTTTGTTCAGTTTTTTACCACACACCTGTTCACTCCAATGGAAAATCACATTGTCTGTACCTACAATTTTATACTTCGAAAACTCAATACCTACTGTTGCTATTTACTGTCGTTGAAATGAAACCTACACCTTTTGCTACATAAGGATATCAAAACAAATACAAGAACCACCCTAATGTGCATATCTCCAATCCCTAGCTTTCTATTTGATTTTAGATGAATAATTTTTTTAGCATACATCATAAAATTACATAAATCAAAGCATAATTAATACTTACTCCTATCCATAAACATGTTTTCTTGTAAAACTATAAACCTGGAATTGATATCTATTTTATTGACTGTGTGATTTTATTTATATGCGAAACGTGCATACATTAGGCACTTAATTCTCATAGGATATACCCAGTTTTGATCATGTCAGAATGGTTGAGGAATTGCGATTGGTAACTCCCACTTTGGTCATCCTGTTCCTGCCAGCGGCAGTGGCCAGACAGAAAAAGGTGTGCGCATTTGTCCTGCATCTGCTGC
The DNA here is from genome assembly GCA_948107695.1 of Meliscaeva auricollis. Lineage (NCBI taxonomy): Eukaryota > Metazoa > Arthropoda > Insecta > Diptera > Syrphidae > Meliscaeva > Meliscaeva auricollis. The sequence continues at coordinate 62,685,787 of OX403616.1, forward strand.
ACCAGCCGAAGGTGAAACCATATACGCCGAAGCTATATGGTTTGCAATCGTGTCGGTCGTTGATGCCCGGTTTCTGCGCCGCGCTCTCCTCAATGATCATTTTGTATAGTGTGGCTTCGATTTAGATCGCTGCCAGGACCAAAAAACGATCACATTCGTCCAGAATCCGATTTGGATTGGAGTTGGTGTTTACTAATCGCTGTCGGACTAAAAGATTTTCTTTCTTCTTGTTTTCTTGTTAAAGTTTTCGCGTGCACTCCCACAAGTGAGATTCTCGGTGCGGATGCAATTCGCAGTGCGAAAGGGGACTCTCCCGAGACGGCAATTTGCACGATCGCATTAATTTAATGGTAAAACCTGTGCACCTTTTTGATTGGGGCGGTCCTAATAATTTTACCAGATAAATGGAGGTGCAAACCATTTAAGTTATTTTCGATCTTTATTATTTGCGTTCACAGATAGTTGAGTGGTGTAGTCTCAAAGCGCAATGAATGAGAAGGTATATTGAAGATATCGCACAATAAGATGATTCGTAAGGTGTTGCAATATTGTTTTTCCTTTTACACACAGTCTTGAGTTTGCTTAGATTTATAATAAAAAAAGAAAAGAGAAACACATAAATACCATAAATACCTGTGGGAAATTATGTTAAGGTTAAGTTCAAGTCGTTACTAATTAAATGTACAAAACATTATTTGTGCGATGAGATGAAGCATGATCATTGTTAATTTAATGACGGACGATACAAAGGGAAATCTTCTGGCCATCTTTAATAAAACAAGTATATTGTAATACATTTAATTTTTGCATTTAACGCAATAAATAAATAACTAAGTATCTGTGCAATGTGCATACATATTCCATTGAAATTGTGTTTCAGAATATTCCTCGAAATATGTTATGGTAGTTAGGGTTTCATGTTGCTAGAGGTCTTTAAGAGGAGAGTGAAATTCTATTACAAAATAACTTTATTTCATTATTTTTTAAAGATTAACAATTTAGCAACTAATGCAAGTGTTGCCATATTGGCATTTATATTACAATATAACATTTTAGTAGGTACACCATAAAAGTTATTAGTTGAAAGTTAAAAGTTAAAGTTGAACCTGTACCTATCTACAAGTTGTGCCATTAGTGGTAAATTTTCTAACTGTTATATAAAACTATAGTTCTACTACTGCACGCAAATTATTAATATGGCGCGGCAGTAGTTAAGTTTCAAATTTTACTAGAAACACATTTTTAAGGAGCAGCCAATAAAATCTGAAAATTCTGATTTTTCTAGAGGTTTTTTAATCCATCGAGATCAAAGCCATAGAATTTGACAGATCTTTGTTTTGATATATTGGAAACTATACCTTGACGCAAATAGAATATTTCGTTCCAAATGTCACCCAAAGCCATTTAAATCACAATTTTCTGTAAAAAATCCCGGTTTAAGTTTCAGTAAACTAAAGTTAATTAAAACTACTTGCGGGCCAAAATAACTGAAAAACGTGTCTTGGGCTCATAAAATCAAAATTTGGCACTTTTAATAAGCCTTTGCTAAAAATTCTAAGCTTGTACAGGTTCTGTTTGTACAAAACTGTACAAAACTACTACAGAATTTTTTTGTTGGGCATGGGACATGGACTTATTTTTTCCGTCTATTGCTTTAATACAATGTAGAAAATTCAGTTTAATCGACCGTTTCGGCCACATAAATCCACTCTGAAGTGTTATGCTGCAAAAAATAAACTGAATTTAATTATGAAGCGCTTATAAGTAGTAATTACTACCCGCTCTATCAATTGCATAAAATCTTCTGATAGCGATTTTTGCCTCTCAATTTTGGACATCAAGCTGTATTACAAACTTAGTTTTACCTGGACATAGAACCATTTTTCTTCCTTCAGAGACTTTTGGTGTTTCCTCCAATTCATCCATTAAAATATGTGCTTTTTTTTTTAATTTTCAAGATCAAATAAATTTTTTTAATGCATTTAAATTCATATTTTATTACATTTTATTATTTTCAAAATTATTTGGTCAATTTTTATGTAAGGTAACAGTAACATATATTTGTAATATTAACACAAAGAATATTCGCAAGGTAAGGTACTATGAGTATTAAAAATACTTGTGAGTAGTTGTTATAGGTATATGAACACTTTTAGAATAGGATTTATTTCCTCTGATATAATTATTGCTTGAAATTGTATTTCTTACATTAAATTTGTCATTCGACAAATATGAGTTTTAATTTTGGGCTGGCATTTTTAAAATGGCCAAAAGCTCAGCTAATTGAACGTTTATTTTCTTTTGTTCTTCAAGCTGATCTAAAGCGATATTATTTCTTTCCACTATTATTTCCTTAACATCATTTAAGCATTCATTGACTCCAACTGGTATCTTGTTAAAATCTTCTTTTTCCTATAAATAAATTGAAGAAAGTTTAAAATTATTGCATCAAAATCGCAATTAAAAAAAAACTTACTGAACAATCTGAATCTGAGGAGTCATTGTCGAAAGGTGATACTGCACGACAATCAAGCATTTTCACCAACTTTGCCATTTTATTCGAATCATTTTGGAAACCACATATTTTTATTACACGATGATCTTCCTCTGATAGTTTAAGATCCTCAGGAATTTCGCTGCCGGCACTTTCTTTTGAATTAATTGCTTTTAGTTTTTCATTTGCAGAGTTTTTAATAGTTTCCCAATCCTTAAAGAAAATCAGTTATGTTTATTATTTTAAAAACCTTTTCAATTTTTATTTTCTTTAATTTTGGTGGTTAAGGGGCTTGGTTTTGAGTAATTCCCTAGAAGGGAAATTGAGATTTGTATTTTAATGACCAAAACTAACGATACCTGCCATATAATCATTGTGTAACAGTAAAATTTTATCAAAAAAAAAACTTTAAAAATTTTTCGAAAACTGTATATTTTTGAAACTTTAGTTTTAGGTGTTTATTCCTACAACACCAGCACTCGAAGTAGGAATTTCTTCTGCTTTAAGGTTGTGGAAAAATTGATGATGAGAAGCTGTTATAGAATTTTGCCAGCATAAATCCATAAGATCTATCTTCTTTAACGTTGTAATTTGAGGTGGGCCGTTAGGGTATACTGTTTTGAAATCTACGTTGGACACTTTAAATGATTTAAAATCATTTTATTTAACTACGAAAAATCCTAACGGGGATTTTTCTTTTCCAGGAGAATTTCTTTAATGTCAGCCCATACGAATTTTTCTCCCATTTCTTTCTTGGTAAAATTTTTCTCCGTTTTTGGCAACAGGTCCTTAAAATCATACATTTCACTGGTTTGAAGCTGATGCACTTTATAAAAGGGCTTTGTTTTTTTTTTGCCAGTTGAATCACGGGTATCTACAAGCTGGTAACAGGTAAAAATTGGCCCAGACATTAAACATCTTGCTTTGTTTTTTTTTTGTCATTCAATGAGTGCATGTTATCACCTTCATTTGTGTATGGCCAACTATCCAACATTTTTAAGAAATGGATTTAATGTCATAAATCTGAATAAGTTGTATTAAAAGAGAAACTTGTTTTTATTTAGTCCAAATTATTGTCGGACCAAATTATTAAGTATGATACATACTTTCTGAACATTTGTTCAGGTAAATATTAAGGCATGCTCCAATTTCATCTGAATTCATGCCACAGAAAACAAAATCTCAAAAGTTCAAAAATTGTGAAATTAAAACATAGAAGCCTCCTCTTATAAAAAAAATAAAGAAACGTCTCCACAGGGCACTGGAATCACAGCCTAGTGTAAATCCATGCACAGTACTTTTAAGTTCTTGGTTGACTCACATTATTGTATCTTCTTTTTACTTCCTCAACAGTTCCTTTTCCTGCATGTGCCCCTCATGTTCTTCTTTCAAAATCGTTGTCATCTTCACTCGAGTTTTTGTATTGGAATCACTGAATGCATTGTTCATTTTTGGGCTTAAAAAAAAAACAATGTTAAAATTGTAGTCGAATATTTGTTCATAAATGTGTTGTTTTGCATAATCGATTCCTTCACTGATGCATTGCTCTTTATACATTCTGTACATCAAGCATACGTTTAACCTATCGTCGATAAACTCCCTTTTCGTTTGATTTCTTAAGTATTGCGATTCTATACGTTCAAAACTGTTAATTTGACATTTTTATACCTTCTTGCTCTGCAGATATGGATTTTTATGTGAACCTACCTCTCAGGTCAGGTTTGAAAGTTTACATTTGCAAGTTGCATTATCCACTCCGTGTAAAGTTATTTGCTATATTTTTAAAATGTCTTGTCTATCCAAGTTTTGAATAAGAATCTTTGTTATCTAGTCTCCAGTTTCAACATTACTCCATACGCGTACATAATCTTATAATTTGTTTTGTATTCCTTTCTCAAGACTACAATATCGCTCACATATTATTCGGTTTTTCTTATTGCTGGCATACGTACGAGTAGAAATCGAAAAGAAAACCAATTCTCCCTTTAAATTCTGTATTAAATCTTTCAAAAGCTTCATTATTATTTCGCCAATACTTCAAGAACTATTGCTTTAATCTTTGTCCTATCACATTTAAGGCCCTCCCAAGTCCCAACTCGAAGTGTTGCACTTTCGTGTGCGACAGTGAGAAACACCAAAGCGACACAAAATACATCATTTAGGCCATCATGAAAAATACTAAAGCCTTCTTTGTTAACTATTACCGTTGTTCTGTAGTACTTGGTTGAATTTACATAAAACCGAGAAATTAGCTCCAAATTCTTTTTGGGTTTGAGAACACAAAGTTCCAACATTGAAAAAATAAAGATCATTCCATTTTGGTTTAGGATATCCGAACCTTGTTTTTAAAATTTTAGTAATCTATTAAGAACGATCACTTAATATAAGGTTTGTTGTGTTATATGTATGTTCATGTAAAATATAAAGTTACCTCTATCCATTCATCTATTGTTTGTGAGGGGCCCAGGGCATTCAATGTTTCTGCGATAATCTCCCATTGGAGGGCATGATCAACATCGCAGGGTTCAGTGTATGGGAAGTGTTGTTTTATCAACTGAATCAAACGACTTCTTTGTATGGCATTCATCTGAAAATAATATTGGTAACATTTTTGAATTTATCGAAAATTGCAATCAAATCCTTTAATATTTTTTAAATTTTCAGTAGAAGTATTGTATATGGTATAATTTTGTCTAACACAAAAAGAATCACTCTTTTTAAAAAGCTACATCTGTTTTAGTAATGAATCCTGAAAAAATATCTCACAATCAATCGTAGTGTATAGTCTCACACAAATTTTCACCACGAAAGCTTCCTGCGATTGCTGTTATCCAAGATTCAAGGCAATGATATTTATGTTATGTGGATTTCGTGATAAACCCCAATTATAACCTGTTGCAGTCAGTCAATCACACAAAGTTTCGATAATTACATAAAACTAAGAACAAATTTCAATGTCTTGCCAAACACAGGCCACATGTTTATTTAAAATAATAAAATAAATAATACAAATACACCATAACTTAAACATATTAATCAACTATCTTCGATGATTGTTGCTGTTGTTGATCTTCCCCTTCCTCAGCTTTAATTAATAAATCCTGAATTGTTGTCACTTCATCATTCTAAAAGCAAAAGAAGTCAATTAACTATCAAGTAAGTTATATTAAATTCTCATAACCATACTTACAATACATTCATTGGAATATATGCTTACGGTGTCCTTAAAGTCTTCATCGTTGTCTGTTATTTCATCGCTAATGAGTTCTTGTTCCAAATCAATATTTGAATTGAGAAGTACATAAGAAGTGTCTGTTTCTATGGTATCAGGGAGCGATCCTTTCTTCCTTTTAAAACTGTGTTTAACACGTGAGGTTCGTGATCTTTTATGTTCAAAGCGTCTTTTTGAGTTTGAGATGATTTTTTGGAAAAAATCTTTCAACGATTTGATGCTGTACTCTGAATCACTTTTTCTAACCAAGTCAAAGAAAAACTGGAATATACGCTCGAATTTTAAGAAGCTTTCCTTTGATTCAGTTCCTCTTGAGACACCAGTCCATGTTACCAATGTAAAAAGCCGTCGTGTAAATATATGGTCAATTAAAGCATATGCCACATTGTCGCCATACAAATCACTACTTCCACCACAGACCGACTCAAAATGTCTTATCTAGAGAAAGGATAGAAACAAAAAAAATATAACAAACTTTTAATAACGGAATTATCATGAAACAAAAAAAAAAAGCAAAGAAAAACTAATAAACATAAAATAAAATTTGTGCTAATTTTGCCCGTGTGTGCTAGAACGCTCAGAAGAAGGCTATATGAAAAGCCTCTCTAGGGAAGAAGACACAGGGGAATTTCATTCCTTACCAAAAGGGATCGCACAGAACGAATCCATATTGTGAAAAATTATTTAAATTGGAGTTGTACAAAGAAAGTATAGTAAACTTAAGTGCATCTGATGGCAGGATATGGATTAGACGTCCAGAGAACGCAGCATTCAAATCGCAGTAGGTACAAAAGAAAAACAGCTTAAGGTGGTGGCCTAAGCATGATGGCAGGTCCATTTTTTTGGATTAAGGAAAATATTGACTAGAAGTGTATGCCAAATCTCAGAAGAATTCATGCTTTCATGTGTTGAAGTTGAATGGAAAATGCCCCTGAAATGGCAAGTGAACAAAAAATTTGTTCAAGCTGTTTTTTTTTTAATTTTAAGGCATTAGGATTAAACAATATTTTTATTTTGTGTTAAAATAAAAATTGAGCTCAGGTTAGGTTAGGTTGACGTGGCTACCGGCAGGAGTGCCGATACACTTAGACCAAAGTTTGGTCCATTGTGATACCAATACCACAGTGAATCTAATAATAACTTTCCTCTTAATCGTTGAACCACTTTGAGCTTCTTATGAAGCGAGCGAGATTACCTACATATGTATATCTGTATTTAATAGATCACTGGGGTCGTTATAGTAGAAGTCTCCTAAAAAGATTCTTCGTCTTTGCGATAGAGCAGGGCATGTACAGAGAAAGTGGGGAATCGATTCCTCTTCCTCTTTGTCCATGCAGCTTCTGCAGAAATCATTTGAGAGAACTCCAAGCCGTGTCGCGTGCCTACCTATTAGACAGTGTCCAGTTATAACACCTATTACGGAACTGATTTGCGATCTGTTCAAGGATATTAAACGTTTAGAGCGTTTCAGATCCAGTACTGGCCAGATCTGTTATGTCGCTAAGCAGGTAGTGATGTTATTCCAACTGAGGTTTGTTTTATGTATAGCATCATATCATTTTTACACGTAGCGATGGGAATACCTACATTTACCTTATCAGGTAATAAAGGTATTAATGTTCCACTCTTGGCATAGTATTCTTAAATTTTTAATAAATCATTTCCAAACAGAAAAATCGCTACAAGCTAACAATCTAAGCTATTCAATTATACCATATTTTTAGATTTGAAAAAAATCATCCTTCGATACCCTCAAAAGTCTATCTTTCCTGTACTATAATTTTATTACTAAAAAAAACCTAATTTTAGACTTCGAAATAGTCACACTTTGCCACAAATGTTTTTTTTTTTTTTTTTGAAACTCATTGCAGAATTTTCTTTTAAAAAGTAACCTTTCGTTGGATGCTGATTTGATAAACACTGATGAAAATAATCAGTTTTGAGTTAAACTAAAAAAAAACTGAGAACCGAAAGGATTTAATAGTATTTTTGTATGAAGCACACTTTGGCGGCAAGAAATCAAAGAGTTGTTCCGGAGTAAAAATCTGGAGCTAATGTCTATAAAATATAAAAGAAAGATCTAAATGAAACAAAATTATATGAGATGCGTCTTCTTGCTAGTCATAATTTTTTTCTGTTTAATTTAGGTACTTACCATACTTTGACAATAGTCAAAGTTTTTTAAATTTTCTTCAAACTCATGACAGTCTTGAACGGAATCAATTTTCTTAAATGTTATTCTGTTTGGAATTGGTGCTGCAGCATTTTGTGTCGGCTGTGTGTCCACTTTTTTCACAACAATTTCCTGCATTTGCATGAGAATATCTATTTGTTCAGCCATTTTGTTTTGTTTTTCCAAAATAGCTGTCAATATGCTCTTTATTGATGGGTCTTCTTTGGAGGACGCAGCTGGGGTAGCAGTCGAGGCAGCTGGTGGTGTAGCAGTCGAACCATGTCTAATAGATTGATTTTGCATTAGACGGTGACAATGATTCACGTGCATTTGGCAAGGCGGCAACGTTGGTGGTGGTCTAAAACATGTTGGACATTGATGCCACGCATATGCAGAATTAGATTGAGCTTGGTTTTTAAGCATTGTTAGTAATAAAGTCTTTATTGATGCATCTTCACTGATGGCAGCATTATCAGCTTTGAGATTCTGGGAAGATTGATTCTGTATTATAGGTTGGCATTCATTTGAATGCATTTGGCAATGGCAATGAGGAGCAAAGGTAGTTGGGCCGTGACAAGTAGTAAATGGTGACATCGATAAAGGCTGCTTGTTTTGATTTTCGACCAGAGTTTTAAGTAAATTTACTATTGACTGATCATCATTATGTATGTCCATTCCAGGTAGACTATTTCTGGAAGGCTGATTCTGACGTTCTGAATTGGGCATTTGATTAATGAGAGCTGCTGTTTTTCCAGCAGTTAAATGGCTTCGGTCACTTGTCAATGGTGAAACAGACTGAGTCTGACGTTTGGACATTTCCTACTGTTGTTTATTTGGATACTGAAAAATAACACAGAATATTAAGGAATAGTAAAATAAAAAAGTTTCATAGTTTGTCGTTGTCATGATGTCTATCAGCACAGATCACTCTCTATTAGCTTTTACAACATCTCACATATTTTCTCTTTTTTAATTGTTGGTTTTATTCGTAAGTGATAGATTTAATGTTTAAGTCTCGGATCCAAGTAAAGGGTGCTATCTTTTGGACATAAGAAAAAGGAAAATAATATATATTTGTGTATGTCCTTCATTTAGTTCTTTAAGTTGAGTTCAGAAATTATTGTGTTCATTTGCAAACACCAGGAGGTATTGATTATTTTTGTTGATTGCCATGCTATAAGATGTCTTTGCTGATAGGATACGACAATTCACACCATCTTAACCTACCTCTTTGCAGTTCATCAGGATTCGATATTTATTTATGTCAACAATCGTTAGACAACCTCAACAATTTGTCCATCAAGCAATAATTATAAAGGTTTTATTAAATCACTTTTTCAAAATCACCAAAAAAAAACATTAAAATTTATTACAAAAACAAGAACATATTTTTCTTATGCGAATTCCACAGATAGAAAAATGTATGCATACACAACTGGATTACCGGTTTTGTTAGATTTCTACTAGATTAGATTCAAGACTATTTATTAAAGCAAATTTCTTCTTGTGTTTACTAAAACTATTTTATTATACTTTTAAGACCCAAATATAAACAAAATATGAATTTAAAAGAAGTTTCCAAGCGCTTTAGTGTTTTTTTCATGATTATTTTTTATTTGATTACTTTTTCTTTTTCTTCTGCCTTCTGTCAATCGATAGCCGTGTTCATGACATGAGTACGTATTGAAATCAGAGAAAAATGTGACAATGTGAAGGGCTCGGATTGTTTTCCTAATGGAGTAGATCTTTTTTTGATTCTTTCAAATAGTGTGTTTGTTTATCCAAGTGCGAAGGAAAACGGGGTTGGGCGATAAAACAATCTGTACCATACATGATGGTACATATTTAAAATGTATGTAGGATGAGTTCAAAATTCACATATTAAGCGCACATGTTTTCAAAAATTGAAATTCAGACTGTTAAAAAAAATTATGTTTTCGAAATCATTGTCAAAAGTGACATTCACATTATAATAACTTATATGTCATTTTTTCAATGGTCCCGAATATGTCTTTCTTACAACCTGACATTCAATTTCTGAAAACATGCGCAAAATTGTCTTATTTCATAACGAAAAATGCACAAAAAATGTTGGTACCGACACATAAAACACGATGGACCGAATTTTCGGTGAAGAGAAGATAAATTTTTAATATTTGATTTACGTATTCAAATAATTTAAATGAAAGTTTTCAAACTAATACATAAAAACAGTGACACATGCGCAAACTCGAACGAAAATTAAAGCTCGGAATACACTACCTTATTGTGTACTTTGGGATGGGATCACAGTAGGTACACAATATGGTAGTTATATTCCGAGCTTTAATTGGTCCGTTTGGGAACTTTTTGGGCTGAAATATGAAATTCGGATGAATTTCTCTCCATTACGGTTGACACTGCTGAAATACTCAGAAACACGATGATCTAAAATATCTGACACTTTTTGTTTTATTTATAAAATAATTCACTTTTTGATTGTATTTTTTTGAAAATTGATTTAAAGTTCCCGAACTTTAAAAATATTTTCATGTTTTTTTTTTTCATTTCTAACTTGTTTTTGTTTTTGCATTATCAAACGATTTTGACAGAATTCATATTTCAGCCGGAAGAAATTCTTTGGGCAGAAATTTTCGCTTTCTTTTGACAGGTTTGACAGGACTTGGACTCAAAAATAGTAGAAATTCGTTGTACGAGTACTTTGTATTGCTTTATTAAGTTTAGTTAAAAATGCTGAAGATGGAGGGACATTTTTTTTCTTTCAATTCTCTCTTGTAGCTACTTGTTGGAGTTAATAAACAGGAAAACGTTTTACAACGTCTGAGTTACCACACAGACCTAATATTTGAAGCTATGCGCAAGATATTAGGCCTGTTCGGTAATTCAAGCGTTGTGCAACAATTTACGACGCATGTCCTACTTCGATTTTCAAGATGCCTCTATTTTAATCCAAGCCAATTGCAACAAAAGAGCTAATTAAGTCCAGTTAATTGAAAACCTAGCAACAACTTCTGCAGAAATTTCTTGTTTTTTTATTTTTAAGATGAAAGTTTTTCTCTTTCTGAGAGAATTTTCCTCTTTTTTAATACAAAAAGATACCAAACAGACCTATTATTTACCTACTATTAGCCAGGAGAAAAATAAGAAATGAATAGCTGTCGCAAAATAAAGGAACATTAGGGGAAAAGAGACAGATATACACTTTACTTCCGTTTTGATCTACATCGATTTATTTTCTTGCGATGATCTATTGGGCTTTTTACGCATTTGTCCTTGTCGCTTCTCTTTCACACAAAAATAGAGAAAAAAGAAAACGGTAAATCTTATCAGAAGAATGTACCAATTCAGTATTTTTGCAAAAATGTGTATATTGTCTTTATATCAACAGTTTAAATTTATTATTATGTTAATTTTTAGTTGATAGACAACTGATTTAGCACTAATATTCTTTAATTTCAATTTTTAAGCAACTAAAATTCTTCCAACTAGAGAGCTTTAAAATTCCTGAAATTCAAAAATATTTTCATGTTTTTTTTTTGTTGTATATCAAACGATTTTGACAGAATTCATATTTCAGCCACAAGTAATTCTTTGGGCAGAAATGTTCAAAAGAGGGGAAATGTTTTTCTCTCTCAGTATGCTCTCTCTTGACAGGTTTGACAGTACTTGGACTAAAAAATAGTAGAAATTCGTTGTTTTGGTGAGTACCCAAACAGACCTATGAATTATTTAAGATGATAAAACGCAGCTAATACATAGCTTCATATAGATAATTGCATTAAAAATTTAGATGTGAGCATCATTATAAAATGAAGATTGTGTATCTATCTTTTTTTCAACATTGAAACTATTTTGCGTCTCTTCTTTTTCTTCTAAATGACGCTTGAATGCCACCTAGTTAGGTAATAAAAAACAAACTAATTTTTGACTTAATAAGTAAGATCACGAAAGATCTTTAAATTTGTGTAGATCCAGATCCATTTAGATATAATAAAACATAGCAAATAATTTTGACGTTTTAGTATGAAATTCGGTTGTTTCTCACTCGTTTTCTTTCGTTTGTTTGAGCTGACAAAATCGTAGAGGTTACAAAAAAGGCAAGAAATATTGAAAATTTATTGCCCTTATCACCTGGGAGATACAAAGTTAACTTATTAGTTTGATTCATCTTAAAGGAGAACTTCTGAATTTATTAATAAACTGCTTAATACTATTGCTTACATGTGTTTATACTTCATACCAATATGTAATTCTTACCTTTTCCTTTCAGAACGTGTTTGGAATAAAGTTTCAAGAAATAAATCGATAAGCAAAATTGCAGGTTTTAAGGAGCCTTTTTGATAACTTATCGTTTTTTTTCTGAAACACTGGAACGTAATAACCGTCAACGTCAAATAATAAATTTTTTACTATCAATTATTATTTATTATCTTCTATTTCTCAAGTGCAGAACTTGTCTAGTATTATGTTTTTTTTTTTTATTCCCTTTTTTGACTAGTATAACACTACACACAGTAACCTTATTTCACTTTTACTTTCTCAATGTTTGCAAACAAAAGAAAAATCAATAATTTTGCACAGAAGCACGTGGACGAGGGTGGCAGTTTTTGAAATTGTATGCGATGACAGTGGGGTTTTTCGTTTTAATTAGGCTGCGAATAAGGATGAGGAATAGGATAACTTTTCGTTAAAAAAGTATTTTTAAGATTATTGGTAGTTTAGGTATATTCCTTTTTACGGAAACTATATTTTGGATATTTTTTTTTGGCTATGTGATTAGATATTATTAATTTTACATTGAAATACGTTAAAGTTCGACAACACTAAAATGCACAATAAACCTGAAAAAGACAGCTTGATGCCATACACAATAGAAGGAAAGAGACAGGTATATTTATGTGCTCTATTATGAAGCAATACAGAGTTGATAAACATGAAAAATTAATGCATTCAGACAAACATCAAAAAAATTCAGGTAAACCTTGGTAGTCGGTGTCAAGTTAGAAAACATCAATTTTTTCTATGAAAACGAGCGACAAAATCAAAATTATCACAAGTAATCAGCGGATTAATAAACGGAAAATTATGTGACGGGAAAGTGGCTATGAAACTTTTTTATTTTACTATTCATTAATATTCTGTGTTATTTTTCAGTATCCAAATAAACAACAGTAGGAAATGTCCAAACGTCAGACTCAGTCTGTTTCACCATTGACAAGTGACCGAAGCCATTTAAAAAAAAATCTTTACTTCATACTTTCTCCCTACGTTTCGTCGTAATTTCTCGACTTCTTCAGGGGTATTTTATTAAATCTGTTAAATATTATATTGAATACTTTTTACACTATTACAAAAATTGTTTAAACTTACATGAAAATATTATTTTGTTACATTTATTAGTCGACAGATAATTAATAATTAAAAACTTTTGAATTTTCTAAAATAAAAATATAAATTATTGACATTTAATAAATAAAAGTTAAAATAAAAAATAAAAACATACATCACAGCACTTTAGAAAAACTAAATGAAAAACAATTTGAATTTAAATTTGAATTATAACAGAAAATTACACCGCTCTTAATGCCAAAGAATAACTTGCTATTGTTTTGTCTCTATCTTCTTGAGTATTCATTGTTTTCTCTATATTTTGTTGTATACGTAGACTTTCAAGTGTGTATCTCTTATTTGTTCTCTTTTCCTTGTCCATTATTGTTGTATTATCGAAGTCTGCAGAGTGGCCAGTTTCTATTATATGTTGTGATAACCCAGTAGATTCTCTTTTGTTCCGAATATCCGCTTTGTGTTCGATTAGTCTCGTCTCCAATGATCTCTTTGTTGTCCCGATGTAGATCATATTGCACGACTCCCCCTCCTTGCCACTGCACCCAATTTTATAAATTATGTCATGTTGTTGTTCTTTTTCTATTTTGCTTTTTGTGTTGGTGAATAATTGTTTTATTGTTGTGTTTGATTTGTGAGCGAATGTCACATTCTCTTTATTTATTATTTTATTTAAGTTTCTCTTGTCCGTTAAGTTTGGAATATATGAAATACCATAGTATCGCATAGTGTTGCCAACGTCTGGATTTTGTTGAGAATTTTTATTTTGATTAGTTTTATTGATGATTTTGTTAATTAGATTTTGTATTAAGTAGTTTGGAAAATTGTTCATGTGTAGTATTGTTTTTATTGTTTTTATATTTTCTTCTTTAAATTCTATATCGCTTATTTGTATTATTTTATTTATAAAATTGTTCGCCGTGTTGATTTTTTGTTGTAAGGGTTGAGTGGAGAGGAAATTTATCATTCTACCAGATGCTGTTGTTTTTGAATACCAGTTAAATTTGATTTTGTTTATTGTTCTGAATATTCTGATGTCTAGGTAGGGTAAGCTTTGGTTTTGCTCAGTTTCAACAGTAAATTTGAGTTTAGTATGGTAATGGTTCAAGAATTCCAAGATCGCGTCTTTATCTTTTTCCTTAATTATAGCAAACACGTCGTCTACATACTTTTTTATGAATTTGATGGTGATTTGTTTTTCTGTCTTAAGTTCTTCTATGGTTTTTTCTAGCAAATCATCCAAAATGATATCCGCTATTGTGGGGGAGAGAGGATTTCCCATTGGCATACCAAAAGTCTGGTTGTATAATTTATTATCATATATACAACCAGGACATCAGAATATTCAGAACAATAAACAAAATCAAATTTAACTGGTATTCAAAAACAACAGCATCTGGTAGAATGATAAATTTCCTCTCCACTCAACCCTTACAACAAAAAATCAACACGGCGAACAATTTTATAAATAAAATAATACAAATAAGCGATATAGAATTTAAAGAAGAAAATATAAAAACAATAAAAACAATACTACACATGAACAATTTTCCAAACTACTTAATACAAAATCTAATTAACAAAATCATCAATAAAACTAATCAAAATAAAAATTCTCAACAAAATCCAGACGTTGGCAACACTATGCGATACTATGGTATTTCATATATTCCAAACTTAACGGACAAGAGAAACTTAAATAAAATAATAAATAAAGAGAATGTGACATTCGCTCACAAATCAAACACAACAATAAAACAATTATTCACCAACACAAAAAGCAAAATAGAAAAAGAACAACAACATGACATAATTTATAAAATTGGGTGCAGTGGCAAGGAGGGGGAGTCGTGCAATATGATCTACATCGGGACAACAAAGAGATCATTGGAGACGAGACTAATCGAACACAAAGCGGATATTCGGAACAAAAGAGAATCTACTGGGTTATCACAACATATAATAGAAACTGGCCACTCTGCAGACTTCGATAATACAACAATAATGGACAAGGAAAAGAGAACAAATAAGAGATACACACTTGAAAGTCTACGTATACAACAAAATATAGAGAAAACAATGAATACTCAAGAAGATAGAGACAAAACAATAGCAAGTTATTCTTTGGCATTAAGAGCGGTGTAATTTTCTGTTATAATTCAAATTTAAATTCAAATTGTTTTTCATTTAGTTTTTCTAAAGTGCTGTGATGTATGTTTTTATTTTTTATTTTAACTTTTATTTATTAAATGTCAATAATTTATATTTTTATTTTAGAAAATTCAAAAGTTTTTAATTATTAATTATCTGTCGACTAATAAATGTAACAAAATAATATTTTCATGTAAGTTTAAACAATTTTTGTAATAGTGTAAAAAGTATTCAATATAATATTTAACAGATTTAATAAAATACCCCTGAAGAAGTCGAGAAATTACGACGAAACGTAGGGAGAAAGTATGAAGTAAAGATTTTTATTTGCATATAAAAGGAAGTGACCAAAAAAGCCCGATTTAACATAAACATTAATAGTTCAAATAATTGGGCAAATTATCATTAATTCGATTTTGCCAATAATTTTCATCTTCTTGTCTGTTAAAAGTTTTTTGTTAATTTATAAAGCTGTTGATTCTTGAACTTGTAGAAACAATTTCAATCCTAATTTAGTTTAAAGAATGAATTTTGAGAATCCATTTGTGATTCGTTATTATTATTTTGATGTAAGTTTTGTTTACTTTTTTTTTTAATGAAATTTGAATCCTTTTTTCAAATTAAGTACAATAAATGTTTGTAAATTGCACCACCCGATTTCTTTTATTCAAACTGAAATAAGTTTGATGATGGCCGGTTAAAGAGTTTCAGGGGGTGGAAAGGGGCGGATAACAGTTCTTCGGATTAGAATGGTTAAATTGGTAACCGGAAGTAAAAGTAAGTGTGATTTTTGTTGAAACTTATTGAAGTAAATGCCACGAATTTTTTTGTTTTGTTGTTGGTACTCTTCTGGTTTCTGGACAAGATCCCCCCATCCAGCGAGCTAAGCCGTGCTACGCCAGCGTGCCTGTCCATGAGACTAGATACTCCCTTTTCCTCACCCTATTTCCATTCTAAACTCAAATATTTTCCTACTACTGATGTATCCCTACCTTTTGGTCGCACCGGCCTAATCCCAATCACCAAATCCCACTCGATTCATTTATACCCTCACCGCCAATCCATACCCAGTAGCCCGCAACAAATGGCGCCCAACGTATAGTGCAAGTTTTTGTCCTTATGAGGAACTTTATGGTCTCGGTACCGTCATACAAGGTAGTGTAAGTCATGTTTGGAATCGCTCTTCAGAATGTCTGATCATTTGCGACGCGACATTGGCTGATGCTACCGAGAACAGAAAGTTCTGATTTATTTGTTGTCTAGTATTGCTTTCGTTGTCAGGATCGAGGTTTCTGTATGTCTTTGAGTGGAAGGTATTAACGGATCATTTGAACCGCGACAGTCTTCGGTTTTGATGGCGGAGGTAACGTGCGTCGCTGTTCTCATCCGCTGTGACTGGTGGAACCGCGATGAGTCATATGTCTTGAGCAGGATAGCTCCTAAGCATGCCTAATCAATTGCGATGACACACCTCGACTCCACTAGCGACAACGGATGTGAACATTGTGAAGTATTTATGTTGTCAGATAAAATGCTTTTGCTTGCCTATAATCACTGAATCTACAGAATAAATATAGTTCTATGTGCTTTCATGTCTTATTCGTATTTTATCGTCAAAAAAAAACAAAGAATTTCCGAAGACAACCGCCTCCTACACCCCCGAAAAGTAATGAATAAAACCCCAAAATACAAAACAAACAAAAATTAGTAGTTCAAAATAAAAAAAAAAAATAATAATCGGTATAAGATTCGTTTTAAACGGAGTGTATGAAATTGGAAAAACAAAATCACGAAACCCTTAAACCCACGAAAACTTATTTCTACTTCTTCTAATTCACTTTTTATTGATTCTCAAATTAACAACACTTTTATCTATAACAAAGTGTTTCACTATTACTCTTTACAATTTACAAGAATTAACACTTCCAAATTACACTTTCACAATCACTTATCTTTATCACTGTCAAAATCAAACTGTCTCGATCTCCTTCTCCGACCTCGTATTTATACTCCTCTCATTTCTTCTCGAAGGATCCAGAGATCTCCAGTTTCGTTAAGCAAAAGAGACAGATACACACAGACAGATATAGACAGATTGCTTTCCGTTCCATTTCGTTCTGTTTGAAGTTCGAAAGTTCGAAGTTCGGATGAAAGCTTTCAGAGCTTTAGTCATTCATCATAACCAAAGACCTACATGTGTCATTTCGTCTGGGTGTGTTTGCTCCTACATTCTTAACAATACCTACGAGTTAAAAACGTTGTGAAATTATAAATCACCCGATTTTGTTAAGTAAATCCAAATTGATTTGAATTGTCAAACATAATATTAGAATAAAAAGTTAAAAGAAGTATATATGTATATGAAAAAATTATTATATAGAGGAAACCCCCATTATAACTAATAGGTAGTTTTTTTTAAATAATAATTAATCATAATTAAGAACCAATTGTTTTCTAATGCCGGCCTTACACGACACAATATTATTGTGCAATAATATTGTCCAAAAATATTGTGCGAAAAAGGGTCGTCCTTACACGGCTCAATATTACTGCGCAATATTTCTATGTCTCTTTGCTTTTTCTGTATCTGCTCGTTGTGGAAACGAAAAATATTGGGTAAAATTTCATAAAATATTAAACTTTTTTAATATCACTCAATATATTGTGCAAACCGAAAATATTGTGCAATACAGCCCTTACACGATCAATATTATTGCACAATACTGAGTATTGCGCAATAATATTGTGTCGTGTAAGGCTGGCATAAGACTTTTGGGTATATTCTTTGGGTTTGAAGAATTTGAAAATTCAAATTTTGTACATAGTACTATATGTATATATATATATATTTCTCTTCTCATGAAATATATAAGATTCAGAAAGTTAGTTATTTGTTAATTTGTTTTCTATAGTTAATTTCGTTTCTTTGGTTTTTTCTTGAATAGTATAATATTTCATATACAGTGCTGTTCAAAACATTTGCAACTTAAACCAGTAGATCTTGCCATCTCATAAATATAATCTAAAAAAGCAAACAGCAAATTTCTTTTTACATTTTTGAAAACTTTATTTATAACAATATATGACTGTAGAAAGAAAAATTAAAAACTTCATTTAAACAAGTAATTAATAAAAAAAGAACCTAAAAATTTGGGTTATGAGCTGTGCAAAACATTTGCAACTTTGAACGATATCTTACAATTCTCTTACTTTTATGCAAGAAAATGCTAATATTTTATTGCATAACCTTTATTTTTGATAACAGCTGCACATCTTCTCGGCATAAAAGCAATGAGGTTATTATAATAATAGTATCTGGTATGTCATTCCACTGCCTTTGAATTTCGGCATAAAGATCACTTTTACGTTTAAAAATTTGGCATCCGATTCTTCTTTTAACTATCTCCCACAAGTTCTCTATTGGGTTAATGTCTGGGGACTGCGCTGGCCATTGCAAAACTTTGAAATTTTTCTCAGAAAGCCAGTTTGTGGCCAATCTTGACTTGTGCTTGGGATCATTGTCATGTTGAAACGTCCAGGCAAGTGGCATTTCCCAATCCGCATAAGGAAGCATCGTGTTTTCTAAAATACCAACTTAGTCTTCTGACTTCATTATGCCCTTTACTTTTTGAATTTGTCCAATTCCTTGGCCAGAGAAGCAGCCCCAGACCATAACAGAGCCACCTCCATGTTTAACTGTGCCCTTTGTATACCTTGGATTTAGTCTTTCACCTCTTGACCTCCTGACATGTGGCTTTCCATCCGATCCGTGCATATTGAATTTCGATTCATCAGAAAACAAGATTGTTTTCCATTTCTGCAAATTCCAATTGAGATGAGCTCATGCGAACTCCAAACGGGCTTTTAAATTTTTTTTGGAAATAAATGGCTTTTTTACAATTTGGAAACCACGCAATCCGGCCTGAAGTGCGCGGCGTATTTAAACATAAAATAAGTTCAAGCAATAGATAGTGTTACATTTTTGTTAATATTGCTTTATTTACAGTTTTTTTTGTTACATTTTTGTTAGTTCATAGTATTTTTTGTTGCTTAAATACAAGTTTTCAAGTCTTAGATTGAAAGTTATTTTGAAATTTGTCACTCAATTTGTTTTTGATAGTTACTTATATACTTGCTAGAATAATTTTGGTTGCTTGTTGTTGGGTTACATAAATCTTGCTTGGTTGGCGTCTGTTTTATTTCCTTCTAACAGCGCCTGGTGAATTTTTTTTTTTGAAAGTTAGCAGGGTATGAGACCTAGAAAAGAATTAAAAACAATTAGAAAAAGATACGATACAACTAGAGATAGAGTACTTACGCGTTCAGTAACAAAGAAGAATTTAATCACAGGTGAGATGGGTCCAGTACGACATTCACCCAAAGATACCGCATCACTCCCAAATGCTGCTACTAACCTTTTTAATTATCCACCTCCGCCTTTGCCTAGACCTCAAAGTGAAGCTAGAAATACCGAATCCCTTTCGGCTCCCTCGTACAGTAGCTAGACTGGTATAGCCGTTTCCGTTGCTGGACGACCTAAAGGTGCAGATACATTGGTTCCAAGTATGAAAATAAATCCACCATCTGCCGCGAATGTATGGGAAACAGTTATACAACATAATTCAGAGCAAAATCCATCAGGGGATTTAGGGTTAACGGGGAATCGAGAAGCGGAGGACAGCCAAGAGCTCAGTACTATGGAGTGGGTCACGGAAGCAAGGCGAACACGGAACCTGATAGATGACTTGTGTGGTAGGAGAAAGGATCCACCAAACGGTCGAAGCATTTGAAATCTCTGTGGAAACAATCAGGTGAATTATGAGGCCGAAGTGGTAACTGAAAATACAAACATTTCATGAGAATTGAAATCCATCATTAATTTAGCGGTGGTTAAAGCATATGATTCGTATACCATAGTTCCATGATGAGCGAAATTTCAGAATCTTTGAAGATAGAAGTAAAGAAAAACTTTATAGAATTTCTAGCTGACATCAACCAAGCGGTTCATGTAGCACCACCGGAGGAACCTCGGCCACCGAAGACTCGTACTGATCAAGATAGATCTAAGGAAAATAATAACCCCCCCGGTAGTAAGAACTTATGAGCGCAAAATTAACGCAAATTTGATAAAAAGTGTTTTTATTTCAAATTATCTCATTTCGTCTAACAGCTAATTTGCTGTTTTATATATCTGACTCTTTCTTTCTTACATACTTCTTTGTTTCTGTGGTGCTGTTTGTTTCATTTTCTCCTTTACTGGACAAATTTGTGACCTATTCACAATGAATTATGGGTATGTTCATAAATATTTGGGTTAATTTCCGAGCTAATTTGGTGCAAATGAGGTGGAAATTATTTCATTTCGAGCTAATAATTTGTATGAGAAATTATCTCATTTGGAAGCTCATTTGGCAAATTTGATGAAAATCAACTCATTTGCCCTATAAAAACATGAGTGACAAATCAAAATTATCACAACTAATTAGCGACAATATAACGGCAAATTATCCACCTAGTCCCGTTTCAATCAGTGATGAGTGTTTCGCTAACTTGACATTCATCAGGAAAAGAGATTCTATATAGGTACTTTTATTTCTACTACTTTCTATTACACATTTTCTTCTGCTATTTTGATAAGCTGTGTCTCGGAAATAGTTGGCTCTACGGAAATGCTTTTATTGGGCTCAAATTAAAGAATATTTTAAAATATAAGTGAATACGTAGAACTTAGTTTGTATCTAGATAATTACTGAAAAAAATACATTTTTACCGATGTTGCGTTCGGCGTTTAAGGTCAAAATTGCATAACATCGGCTTAACATAAACAATTCAGCAAAAAATCAGAATTACCGGATTTGACGCTTGGTGACGCAAGATTCATTTCTCTTTTTGAAAATCAGTGAGTGCGAAAGGGATACATAGTGATTTTCCTCCTTCGCACTCCTTGTATTTTGAAGAGTCTCAATTCTTGAGGCATCCAGTAATAGCTGACGTACTAGTACTATAGTACTGTACTGTAGCAAAGTATCCTACTTCCATCCGAACGCTACTTTCTACAAGGCCCCCTACATTCTCAAACCAGAACTTCCACTTGCACAGCTAACTAACTTTATGAAAAACTGGCGCTAGATATGCCACAGAGAAGCGAGAATCGACCATTTGACATTTGTTTTCCTGTTATTTTCACTCTTAACATTTCGTGATGAAAAAATTTTACGGCTCAGAAATATTTTGTAAAAGTTTTTCTATAAATAAATCCCTCAAATAGTTTTTACTCGTAAATTAGACAAAACAAATTTCTACAAATAAAAGTCTTATAGAATGCAGTCCAGCTTTAGAGATTATGAAAATATTTAATACTACGCTCAAGTAAGTATTTCTTCAAAGAACAAAAAAAAAATTTTTTTTTCTTTTCGTCATACCTGTCTGCCCATTTTCTTTCTTTTGTCCTGCAGAGTTCTAAAAATATAAGAAAGAAAAAAAAAAAAAAAAAACAAGAAAATCTTTGCCAAAGAGTACTGGTGCTTTTGAACATATTTGGCGGCGCATACTTTCCACATTGAGAAAGAACTCGCTGCCCAAGGACGACGGACGGCAATCGCAATCGGGTTTAAAGCTCGAAAGGATGCCATCACTACAGGAATTGGACATCTTTGAGCTCAAGCCATTGATTACGAATTTGAACTGCAAGCTATCGAAGGTGTCCGATTATGATTCCCAGAAGCAATTGCTGTGTCTGGTCTCTGAGGAGAATGAGATTGTTTTGCGATACATTGGAAATGGTGAACAAGAAGTGCTGAAACTCATTTCCTGGTTTAGACGGATGTCCAGAGTGATACATGATGTCAGCTTCGATCCCAGTGGAACTTGGCTTTTGGTTTTGTGTAAGTTTATTCTTAATTGATTAATATTTAAAAGTGGTGGCAAAACAGTGGGAAATAATTTTTCTGAGTTCCTTGATTCTATTAATGTTGGATTTTTTTGTCGTAAAAACTATTACTGCGGAGAAGTTTGTACATAAATTGTAACCGAAATAAGATTTTCCCAGTCTCATTAGCAGTTTTTTACAAGCAGGCTGTAGAAAAATCTTATTGGAACAAATGTAATCTGATGATTTTCATAAAATACAAATGTTTCCTTCATGGCAGTTGAATGTCCATGATTTCTGACATTAAATTAAATTCCAATGAAACTGTTCTAAATAATTGTGATTGTCTGTTAACAGATGTAGCATTTCTTTTAAGTAAAAGGTTCCCAATTTCGTCAGACTTTTCGTTATTCGAATTGCCATTGACTCACTGAAAGCCTATTAAATTAATTACTTTCACTTGGTTGACCCCACAATCTAGAAGTTCAGATTTTGGTTCTTATCTTCAAGTTTATAACTGCAACTAATCCCATATGGAGCATGCGTTGCATTTGATGTGCAGGTTTGGATTCGTAACAAAATAGATCTTAAACAAGAATAATGTGGATACTATCTTCACGGTTATTTTCACTTGTATTTCTTTGTAAAATATTGATTTTAAGAAGTTAATCTATTCAAGCATAGACCTTTAGTTGGTAGATATTTAAATGATAGAAAAAGTTGTTGAGCTTATGACTAATAAGTAGCCGCTTGTAAGAAACTGCCAGTTAGAAAATAAAAATGGAATTAAATCATCATAATCAAACGAGTCAAGAATTTTGATTCAAATTCAGTCTTAGTAGTAATTATTTATTGAGCAGGCCACGGCATAATAAATATGGAATACATACATGAGGTAAAAACTTGTGAGTTCGCAATAAATTGCTGGAAAGTTGTGAAAGAAACGGGGTCTTAAAAAGTTCTTGCCTTTTCTTTTTTTTTTGTTCACTGTATTCTGTGATTTTTACCGCAGCAATTCCTGGTATTTCCTATATTTTTCGCGACTTTTTCCTTAAACTTTCCATGGTTTTGTCCTTGATTTTATTCGCTTATGTCCACGGTATTCTACGCTCGATTATAAGCGCTTTTGTTAATGACTTCTCGCTGTATTCCGCTATAACTACTTACTTACTTAGGTTCTTAGACATTATTGACCCCTAAAAGAAACATAGCGCCTTAAAACTCTTACGCGCTATAGTGTGCGTTTTTTGGAAATAAACCTTAGCTTTCTCCAACTCTTCCTATTCCAACTGCCACTTACGTCTTCTTAAATACTGTCTATAGATTTTTGACCCGTTCTCCTATGAAGATATTCATTTGATATACGGTTGAGCCAGAAAATCATTAAGATGTTACGTAGACACCTATTCACGAACGATTGCAGCTTTCTTGTGATAGAAGATAAGATTTTCCAAGTGTTACGTCCATAAAAAAAGCAGGAATTCCACATTGGTCAGCTTGGTCTTTAAGCTGTTAGTATTATTCCTCCATATTTTGGAAAACATTCCTTTGTCATCTTAATATGGTGGTCGAAGTCGCACAGTCAATTTATTCACAAAGTACTAGCTTTAGGACCAGCAAAAGTCCTATAATTGGGTCGCCATTTGAGCGCAAATATGTTTCGGACAGCCCTCAAGGTTCCTAAGAGTTGTTTTATTACCAATATCATTCAACTGTCAGGAACCTTCAAAACTATCCGCAGCATATTTACACTTAAATGGGCACCAAACTTTAGAATTAGTACCGGTCCTAGTGTTAGGACTCTATGAATAAAGTTTCGCCTTTGGTATTGAAAGTCCTCTAATTTCTCCACCGCTTGTCGAGAAATATTATTTTTTAACGGACGAGTTACTTGCTTGTTAATTTTCAGCCCCAAGAATTCTGTTTCTCCCTCCACCTTTGTTGTCATTTGATGAAGATCCATGATCCTTTGAGAGAGTGAACATGAGCATACTTCGTCCGTGTAAAGCCGATGTTTTGGTTGGGATGTCAGAGTCCATTGAATTTCTCCTTTTCCGTTCAACAGGGCTGCGAGCACATCACTTGTCACTAACATAAATAGTATTGGCGATAGTATGCAACCCTGCCTGACTCCACATTTTTGGACCTGATATTCATCTGACTACTCAATCAATCAATCCTTAATGCAGAACGTGACATTTGCATCTATTATTAAGTTGCTTTAATAATAGCAATTAACTTATTAAAAATCAATGGCTGGGGATGTGTGACCGTTATTCGACACTGTTCAGTAATAATTTGCAAGGTTTTAATGTGGTCACAGGATGAACCAATGCAGAAACCTACTTGTCCGGCGTGTCGGCGTCTTGTATGTCTTCTAGGTGTTTTTTAATAAGCTCTAAAACAATTGTTGTTATCTTGGAACTCAAATCCCTCTCCAGTTTCGCACCACATCCAACCTTTTCTTCTTCGGGAGTTTGCCGATCATACCTATTCCGCGATCATTGACCTTCATTTATTTAAATCGAATTGAAATGAAATAACTGTAGAAAATAGAATGAAAATTTGTCGAAACTCGAAATGCACAACTGAATCGCACGTACTTGCTCTTATAGATCAAGTTACTAAATATGCTAATATGCTTTTTAATTAAAGTTTTGTGAATGCAGTTTTAGAAAACATAAAAAAACTTAAAATTCGATGTTCAAATGACTAAAACAGCTTCCTAAAAGAATTTGACCTCGAAACGAAATATGAAATTTGAAATAATTTTTGAAAAAACGATTTTTCAAAAAAAAAAACAATTTTTCAAAAAAAAAATTTATTTTAAATCCAAAAAAAACAATTTTCGAATTTTTTTGCTGTACTGTATTACGGCAACTAAGAAACTTTTATTACAAAAAAATGGTTGAAATCGAGTGAGTCATAAAGGAGAAAATCAGATTTTAAGAACACGGTTCTATGGCAGGTACCGTTAATAACGGTTAAAAAAAAAATCATAAAAAGATGCATCTTTCCCAACAAAATGATTATGGTTTTGTTAGTCGAATCGTTAGTCTAATATCGATGTATGGCAGGTACCGTTATTTTTGGTAAAACAAAATAATTCAAAAAACGTCTGGGATTTGCTCCAAAAAACGGTATATACCAAATTTAAAGTAAATCGACCTTTCCGTTTAGGTACATCCAGACAAACAGAATTGTCTGACCCATTTTTCTATATAATTGTTATTTCATGTTTGATTGTTATCTTAACTTTTTTTTCACGAATGCATAACTTGATATTTAGTATGGTATGGCAAGTGAAAAGCTGACAAACCGTGGCAAACGTCTGTACAGCTAACTCAATGGTATGCTATGAAAGGACTTCGCAACTGAATCCACTGTCAAAGAATAATGCATCTACTGGCTTTACCCGAACAAGGATTACGTGTTTTGTTTTTTTCATGTATCAAAGATGGCATTGTATAAAGGTTTACATTATTTGTATTTTTTCTTCTTTTTTACTTGCTCTAAAGGGCAAGTATTGGTTTCGTGTCAAGAAAAAAATTTGAGGTTTTAATCAATGATAGAGAAGACTGAAAAAGTGGTTTTCGTCATGCCGTCCGTCGGTTTGTGCGTCCGTCTGTACATTTGATTTTCTTCAAATTTGGTACATATTATTTTTACATAATTTCGAAAGTTGTTTTTTTTTTGTTGTTTCTGAATATCTCGTCTAGAACCAATACCTCCCATATAACGGTTTTGAGTTATTGGATTTTTCTCGAAAACGGCTATAACGATTTTGGTTAAAATTTGTGTATGTATTGTGTTCAGTGATTGCAAACTGAGCGATTTTGGCTAAAACTTGTGCACAGATATTTCATATAACCTAAAACAATCTCAATAAGTTTTCAAAAAAAAAAAAAATATGTATTAATTAAAAAACAAATAAAAATATAAAGTTAAAATTAGTTTTATTCTTTTTACACATATTTCACTTTTTTTTGTAATTAAATATATAACTTGAGCACAACCCTATATTTTTTTAATTTCTAACAAAATTATTTATTTTTATTAACTTTAATTCAAATAGCAAGTAAATGCGATCCATTTGTGCATTTTATTTTCAATGCGTGAGGAAATTTCTCATGAATTATGACATAGATTATCAAAATAAAAACCGAAACCGAAAGAAACCGGTATTCCAGTTTTAAGATATTATTTATAAATATTGTGGAAACGCAAAATTTGAATAAAAAAAAAGCATTTATCCGTTTTTTAGATACCTGAAAAACGCCATATTCCAAGTTTTTCCTAACCTTTTTTTATTCAGTGCCCCATCAGAATCTTTTCAAAAATATTTGTGCCCCCTCACATCATGTACGCAGCTTTTATTTTTAATTTTTCACTAAAAATGATTAATCGGATTATTGAAGAAATAACTGTACATTAAGTAAATCTAATTTCAAAACATGCAAAGGTCAAATACGAGTACAAAATAACTTAATAAAGAATATTTATTGTTTTAATTGCGCTTGCCTTTTTCAAAACGAATTTGAATTATGCAATTAAATTTTCATCTCAAGTCTCCACGTTTTGTTATATCTAGGTGATGATTTTTTTTATCATCAGGAAGTCACTTTTAGCTCTAAGAATGCATACAGTTAAAAATGAAGATGGAAACAAGAATAATAGATCTTTTGTATATTTGATTTGTCATCTGTGATTTCCTCTTTTGAATGTATGGCTCAATTCCTGATTGCAATAAATGCTACTTTGTATAACTGCTTTTTGTATCACTGCTTGAAATGCTATTTTACCAGCAAATAATTCAGTTCTCCATCTAGGAATTCAACTTATATTTGAAATATTAGATATATTTATTCACTTACTTTGGCTGTATCATCCAAGTTGGGAAATCAATATTTTACATGTAAAAATATATTTTCTTTAAATCAGCCGACACATTTTTAAAATGAACGAACATCTACAGTCACTTCACTTTTTTTTGGAGAAAGGACGAAATTGTCGGACTCATTTTTTTCACATTCTCTATCATTGTAAAGTCATGATTGATTGTTATCTCGTTTTTTTTTGTACGAATGCCTAACTTGATATACATTACTGCTACAATTCAATTTTTATATCATATATGTATATGTGTTACTGTTATCCGTGATTCTGTGGTCAAATTTTGACCGCTAGACTAAACTAGTAGTTTTATTTCTTTATGAAATCAAAAACCAAACGTTTCGAATAACCTGAAAAAAAGTCAGTTGTTAAATATAAAATATGGCTAATTCACTATCAATTCCTTTTCCACAGCTCCCATTAACCCACAGGCACCTGTGGCACATAGGCACCTAATTTGGCTCAGGTTAAAGTAATCATTCTAGTTTAATTTATTGAAAAGTTGTAATGCCGAATATTACATTGATTTGAAGTTACATTTACGCAAAATTGTCTAACAATTGTATGCTAAGCATCCTCACTAAAGTTGTTGGCAAATTATGAGATCAAATCGAGCTCAGCGATAAGTATAATCGGTTCCTTCAACATCCAAGTTTATTGCTAGAGTTATAGCTATTTCTTTAAATCTGTTCCTTTGTTCAGAAATCTTTTCTGATGTTTAAGATTTTTGTTTTATACATATGTAGTTGTTTAGTTTTTACTTGTTTTATGTCTCACGCACTAGTTCTTAATGCATTCAACAAAATATATACAATTTATTTATATGATAAAATTTCTTATTGTCACAGGTTTCGACAACACATTACACATAATACCAGCCCTAGCAGTTGTTGGCGGCAAAGTACCACAACTTACATATCAAACATTTAGCACAACGCAGGTCACTTCGTACATAATCCCGTTTGTGGGACCACACGAATGTCCAAATTCTAAGGCTTGTCCAAATCACGAAGCGGAACGTAATAATGCAAAACTTACATCCATCTCGCCCATTCTTACACCAGAAGACGGTGACGATGCAAAACCAATTATTAATGAAGATGCAACAAATCAGTTACAACCCGAACAAAACTTAGATACGTGCAGTCATGATATACCAATGAATATGCAAGCATCAGCTGCTTCTGCCGCCTGTGTGCCCAGCGCGCCTGAAGACAATACTGGTAACAGCCAACAACAAGTCATGTGTACGTCATTTATGTGTTCGTCGACGTGTCCATACCCGCTGTCTGTGGTTTGGTGGCAAACCGTAAATTTAGGGCATCGAGCAATAATCGGCTATTCGGACGGCTCCATCTGTTTTGTTGGTCTAAGTCCGAATTGTCCGTTTGTTGCTAGTACTGCAATCGAAAGTGGATCTGTTGTTAAGTTGCTCATTTGTAAGGACAACAATATAGAGAGTGTTACATTGCTTGTATGTTTCTTTTCACTACTTTCTTCAGAGAGTCTTGTAGTTTTTGCTTTACTAAAGGATGTCTCATTACAGATTACATCATCGCTCAAACAGCAATATAAACTTCTATTGGAGCAAAGTGACATTCAGTATGTGTATCCAGGCGATATTTCTCCGGTATCTTCAAACTGGCAAATTGTAACGCCCATTAAAAATAACAGCAATTGCTCAGATCCTGCTTCGGATAATAGTCAACAAGAAGAAGAAGTATTTTCTGAGACCAAGGAAGTTGCAGCGCCAGCGACAGCAACAGTGCTTCCAACAACAGCTACAGCTGCAGCAACAACAGTGACATCAATAACTAGAAATAACCCAGATTTAGACGAAGTAAATAACCGCAATGGTATTCTACCAGCTGCTCGTGCTCGACTAGCATCGCTGAAGTGCCTTGGATCTCAAAAACTGAATGCGATCAAAATGAGATTGTCAGATCGCAGGCAGAAACTAGAAGAATGTAAGTCAAAACTATAAATGTGACTAGATTAAGAGTATGGGTTGATTATTATTTTTTCAATGAATGCAGTTCCCTCTGAAATAACCCCATTTAATATCTTAAATAACTCAATGTTTTTTTGGTTTTCAAAAATTGGAATGCTATTTTGTGTGTATTTACATTGTGCAATGTACATACTTGTATCTATAAGTTATTAAGTTTGGAGTTTCGATTAAATATCAGTCATGTTGTGAGTTTCGGAATTTTAAGAGTTTCTATGAGTTTCGCCCAAATATAATTATTTAGTCCATTTCAATCAAAAAATAGTTCATAATTGGAAACTTTCGCTCGGAATTCATAATAGGGCAAAAGTGAAATGCAAGTTTCTGGGTGGAATCTTCTTCAAGTGGAACTCACATTAGTGCCTAATATGTTTTCCATTAATTTTTTTTACCACATCTATGCATTAATGGCTTCTTTTGTGTTTAACGGAACAAGAGCCTATCATTGTGTGGGTTTGAGTGCGTCTTATTTAGCTAGAAAATATTCCCCTACAACAAGTATTAATTTATTTAAGTTCTTTTTTTTTTATATGTATTCTGAGTGTTGTTTCTTGTTGATCCTACATACAGTGACTGACAAAAGTCTCCGTACGACTGTTTTTTTTTTGCAGTTCTGATACTTAAAAAAAGAACAAGAACAATATTAATGAACTTTGTGAGTATGCAAGGCATAAGAATAAAATTGAACAAAAATAGTGGATCATTATTTTAATATAAAAATATTTTGATATTATAGAATGGTTCAAAAATAGTCGTCGTAGGATGATTTTTGTCGGCCAAGATATATTTCTGGGTCAACCTGAACTTTGTGGTAATGTACTAAAATTGTGTGGAAGGAAAGCTTTGGGGTACTTGAT
This sequence comes from Meliscaeva auricollis, assembly GCA_948107695.1. NCBI lineage: Eukaryota > Metazoa > Arthropoda > Insecta > Diptera > Syrphidae > Meliscaeva > Meliscaeva auricollis. Next base: position 62,715,806 of record OX403616.1, read on the forward strand.
TTCTCTCATACATTTATTTCAATCTTAAACTTTGTAAACCAACAATATCCATGTCATTGGCATGCCTCAGATTCACATTTAGCACTTCATAAAACATAAAATATGAAAGGGAGAAAGTTTTGTGGTGGTTTTGATCTCTTTCATATCATAACATCCTCAATAGGATAAAGGCCTGTACTTGACGATTCTCATTCAATTACAGTGATTGAACTGTCAGGAAAAAAGTATTTTGTTATGCCACCCGGGTGTTTAGGGTTATTGGCTTGATGAAACTTCGATGGATGATAAGTTTAACGTCAAACTTCAAACGAAATAGAAGCAACGAGTTGGTGTAGTTTTTCCCCATTTTTACAATAGATGTTGATTTACATCAAACTAACACTCCTACGTTATCATCGGTTTAAAATTTTTTTGTATCCTGGCAGTTGATGACAAACCCGAGACTAGTACAGTTATTGACTGCTTTAATTTTGCCATCTGCGAGCCATATGTCAGAAATATTGCAAATATCAAACTTTCTTTTTAATGCATTCTACATAGACCACACATTTATTTGCTTTAGATCTTCATTTATGAGAAGAGAAAGTTTCTCCAGCTGATGAAAAGATCTTACAGATGAAGCTAGACATTATCTGCATATGAGTGCACTGAGGCATGCAGACAACAAGCAGGCAAACGATTGATGAACATGCAAAAGAGTATTGGCCCAAGAATCGATCTCCGTGGGACTCCTTGCACAACAGGTTTAGCAGTTGAACATTTTCCGCAAGAAAAGAATTTTAAAAATCTATCAGATAGATAATCTACTACTAGTCTGCAAGCCGAAGAAGTTTTGCAGTTTCCAATTCAAAAATACCTTGAAGTTTAATACTTATTTAAACAAACATTTAGTATGTCATTTATTAAGAAGTATTTAGTTGTATTTTTTTTTAACTAACTTTAACATAATCTTTGAACCGTTAAACCGTGAATTCGTTTAAAAATAACTCCAGAATTTATTTTTGGAAAAAATGACAGGCTGGTCGAGATCACGAAGTAACGCTTGAAAACCCGCACGTTTTTGCTTTCTTTGATATATATTTCAGTGCTCTCAGTTATTTCGGATTCAATAACATTTGAAAAATTAGTAAAGATTATTATATTGAGGTTTCCATTCGGTAAATTTTTAATTTATTCACAATTTACGTCAGACATTTTTAACAGTGAAAACTTACCTTCCTAAATTTTCAATTCATTGCTCTGGCATGAGTTCTATCTTTTACAACATGTCTCCGAAATAGTTCAAATGTAAGTTCCAAATGTTTTATAAATAGACTGACAGCCTGCAGCAGATTTGGGGTGTTAGTGATAGCATAAAATAATTAGTATTCTTAGGAAGGTCTTTTGATTATATGTATGAGATGTTGAGCTCTTGCAGTCCCTCGGCGGGACGTTTAAAAGTTAAAGAGCAATGGAAATTGGTTTCGTGACAAAAAAAAATCGAGATTTTAATCAAAACACACATTACGTGAAATATTTTTTTTTGTTAATTGCTTAAAAAAACTGTTAACCCACCAAGGGACTGCAAGAACTTTGCATCTCATGAAGATATTCGCAAAAATACCAATTACTTTATGGTATCACTCACACCCAAGATCTGCTGCGGGCTCTGGGTTTAAAAGCTTTGACAATTCGATTTGAAATTATGACGAAAATTAAACAATATACATAGTATATGAACAAACGAACAACACCACAATATTGTGCTAGTAAATATGTGTGTTAACGTTGTTCTGGAATGTTTGGAACAGAAAAGTACACCACAGAAATAATTGTTCAAATGGGGACTGCATTCCTGGGGCCGATTCTGATTCTGTGAAAAAGTGAAACAGAGAGTTTTTCACTTTTTCTTTGTTAAATGCTATTTGATTTAGATTTCTGTAAATAAATAGAACCTAAACGTCTGAAACCTTCATATTGAATAATTTTGTTTAGCCGCAAAAATTTGGAAGTGAATGTTAGGGTGAAAAAGTGAAAGCTAAATCTAATACCTTAACTAAATATCTAAACCAAAAATAAATACATGGGCCATAATTAATGCTCTCCAGCGAATTTGAAAACTATTTATTCGATTCAATTATTCACAGAACCAGAATTAGCCCCCTGTTAATGAAACTATAAAATAGACAAAAATCTCAGAAAAATAATATACAATAAATTAAAATACCAAAATCTTCGATTTGATTCGTTTTTCTTTCTTCCTTTTTTTTTTTGTTTCCTATTTGACTCCTGCTTGCATAGTTTTTAAATTAGCTTTTGTTTTATTAGCACGAATACGACTTAAGCGTGGTGAGTTTTAAGGTATACTACGAGTTAAGTTTACCACATTCTCATATCTTACGCTCGATGATACAAAACGCTTTCATACCAATCGTCCATTCAACTTACAAATATGCACTGTGGTGCACTCTCATGAAACTAGATTCTGTAGTGCACATAATCAAAAGAAACTACTATGTGTTTTTTGTTTTTTTATTAAAATTATGTTTTACTAAAATGTTATATTTATTTCAGGTGCATACGAGACCTCCATAGCTGGATTCATAGTAATGGACCAACCAACCCTTACTCCCGAAGTTCTTTCAATGTCGGCCGGCTCCTTCTATACATTACAAAATCTGCGACATACTTACTTACTGAGTGCCTTGCACAGTCATACCAATACTCTTTCCGTACATAGCATGGATATAAGCTTGAAGCCAGTGTTTTTATACAAAATTCCCACCAATTGTCACGAGATTCTTATTAGTTCGAACATTTTGTATTCAATTCAATATGTGGAAAAGGAAGGCACTGTCCCAATTAGTCCCAACAAAACCCCTTCTATAGAAGAAACTGGAACAACGGAAAACAAAGAAGAACAAAACAATGATGATGATAACAAAAGCTCAAGCAGTGACATGGTAAATGCTGTGGGAGTAATAAGCAGTGCAATGGCATCAGTGCAAAATGGTGATAGAGACGTAAGCACAACAAAATAATCTTAAAGCATCGATTTGTACATATTTTTGTGTTTTTTTCTTTTTTTCTAGAAATTCAATAACATTTCATTGCTGGGATTATTTAAATTTGAAAACGAAACAATTTTGAATATGTATCAAATAACTACCTATGCTAATAATGAGGCTCCCACTGAACCGACAGTCAACAAAGAAGACAAACCAGAGCTTGTAGATCGAAAGCAAATTCGTTCTCCCATAGAATATGTGCACTTCTTTAAGAATGTCGACAGCCAAGACAGTTATTCGTTGCGTGAAATGGAAATCATGAAAAATGAATTCCCCAAAATCTGCTACGATCCTTGTTATGTGGTGACCAATAAAAACGTCTACTACATTCAACTGAAAAAGGAACCCTTTGCAATATTTCTGGATGCTGCTATAGCCAGTAAATGGGATCAATGCCATGAGTTTTGTAACACCTTTGATTTGTCATTTGAAGCTTGCATCGAATTTGCCGGTGATTATTTGTTGCGCAAGAAAAAAGTTGCACAAGCATTGCTGACGTATAATGCAGCACGAATCAAACCGATTCGGACGGCCTTAAAGCTGGCCATGTTCGGACAGACCTATGCTCTAATGCATTTGTGTGCAATGGCTCTTAAATCAATTTATATAATTCGTAGTCAATACTTTTGCAGTGCAATTATAAATAATATTATGGAAGATGTAACGTTTCGTCATTCGGAAGACGTTCATCCCATCCTACCGAAGAAACCGTCCAAGGGTGTTGTTGTGAACGAGGGCGAGCCATGCAGTGATTATCATTATGGAGTGGATGAGTCTATAAGTAATTTGCAGATGTCACCTTCGTCGCAGTTTCATTTGGCGAATTTACTATTAATAACTTTGGCAGAAAAAGCGGTTAAAGATAAGAATTATATTCCTTTATGGTAAGTTTCTACTTAAAATCTTTGACATTTGTGTGCTTCCTTCTATCTTTTTGTTTCTTATTTATATATGGAGATGTATTTGAGTACATTAATGCACAAAATCTGCTACTTGAAATTGACGAGTTTCGTGATTTGTTTGAAAACTCTTTGGTTAATGTGGAATGCTTTTCGGAAACATACATAGCTAATGGACCAATCCGTTTAGGCTGTGGTCTCTGATACATACAGACAGAACGACAGACAGACAATTTTCCTCTATATTAGAGTTACAGAACGTGGGCACTGGGAGGCCATTTTAACCACTAGAAATTGTAGAGTATTCGATGTTTGGGGCTCCACTCATATCGGTAGCAGCTTTATTAAAATAAAAATTAATGTTGTTATCATTTGTGCTTTGGGGGGAGAAACAGAGTTTTTCGGAGAAGCTTTACTTTACCTACGACTTTTTGAAGACGATATTTTTCAGGTATCACTTCAAATAAACTCATGTGTAGACAATACATACTACATAGGTGATATGTTGTAGGTATACTAGGTTACCCCACATTTTGCTTTGAGCGAAACCAATAAAAATTACTTTATTTAAAACTTCAACTTCATAGACCAGTGCCAATCTAGTTTTTAAAGGGCAAAAGTTGAAAAAAATATAAGCAGGATAAGGGCTTTGGGAAAATTTAGGATAAATAGTATATGAAAGGGGATACAGGAACTGCCCTTCAACAAATTAGTTGGCGAAAAAGTGGGGTGGGTGTCGAACTGGTTTTCTACAATTTCTATCTAAAGTAGACCTCGTAGCTTAAAAAGTTCACTTTTTTTCAGATAACCTCAATAATATTGTGAAATCGATTTTTTTTTTTTTTTTTATATTTATCTTCTTAAAAAAAGTAAGATTTTGATGAAACTTGGTTTATTTTTTAATCAAATCAATTTGTTTTTTGCAAAAAAATATTTTTTTTTTTAAGAATTTATTTTGATAAGTAGCCTAATTTTCAATCAAAATAGTTGACGATTCTTTTTGGTTAACTCCTCTTTTTTAAGACTAAGTAAGAAAACAACACGTTATTGTAAAAAAAACATTTTCAAAAATTCAAAAAAAAGGGAATTTTAAGGTCGATTTTACCACAAATGACAGTAATATCAATCAGTGAAGAGTGGTCATAGAAACCATATAAAGCTTGGCAATAGATTTTGACTCTGTTAACTTGAATCTTATATCAGAATTGCTCTACCATGCAAAGTTGTTGAGATATCGAATTTTGACCTTTTCAATGATAAAAATAATGAAATTTGTCACTCGTATATAAAATAAGTATTTTTGAAGTAGATAAAATAAAAAAAAAATAGTTTTTTGGCATTTTTGCATTTGTATAGAATTTTTTACCACCTACAACTCTTCTATTGATTTTTGTTCGCTAAGAGGTCTAATTTAGATATAAATCGTAAAAAATCACGACACCCACCCAACTTTTTCGCCCACCCACCTCCGTTCCCCTAAACTGTAGGTGGGCAATTTTTTTCTCCCCTGTATATATTTATGTATATATTAATTGCCTATCCAAAAATGCTCTCACATTTTTTTTCTACGACGAGCAGGCATTCTCGAGAAATGGTGGCTGAAGCGAGCTACTTACAGTCGCGCCATTTTTGTGGTGTACTCAGGGATAATCCACCTATCAATTTCTATCACACAATTCGAGCAGCCGAAAATGCAGACTGGCGCCATTCTGGTGCGTGGAAGTCTTTTTCACTTGAGACTATAAAAGAGGATAGCACAGTACGATTTTAGAAGCAAACTTAAAGCCCATTTTTCTTGCAGTGCCTAGTCATAATTATTTTTTTGTATCTTTTTCTGTCATTCCATTATTACTTTAGTTTGTACTTATATTTTCTAAAATAAAACGTTTTAAAGCACTTGTAGCCTTCATTTATATCTTTCTTTTTTTTTTAATTATAAATTTATGCCTAGCTGTTAATTGAAATAATAAATAATTTATTTTTTTTTAGGAATTTCTTGGTCACGAACACAAAATTCCACACAAACATGACCAGTATTGTTTTGTGCCAGAGCGGGCTCTACTCAGCGGCTTTGATATTAGCAAAAGCCAGAGGTGCATGTATCGATACGTTCTTAGCTCTCAATAGTGTTGTTGGTCAGGAGTTTGGTAACACGATGTTCCATTGTGGTAAATATGTAAAAATAAATGAATCTCACTTAGGGTGGTACTCAGAGTTAAACGTGTGCTTGTACAACTTGAGTGAGCCAATATTCATGGAGAGCATTACGTATCTGTCACATGTGGCACTAGATTATTTTAACTTTATTCAAGACAAATTGGAAAATATTCGTGAATGTGTACTAAAGGTTTGAAACATTTACATCATTTTCAAATAACAAAATTAAATATATAATACATTCTTATTTTTATTTAGCGCTTGGAAAAACAATTGAGTCCATTTTCAGCAGTTTTTCGGCCAATAGTTTCGCATACTTCGTCCGCCCGCGCAAATTATCAACGCAAACAGGAATACAACGACAATAATTCATCGTATATTTTTGACTATTGTAAAAGTCTTATCGAAACTTATCTGGCTGTTCTTATTCACATGGAATCTCTGAAATCGAAACAGGATAATATATCAAATGCACTCTCTTCATTTCGGCTGACTTATGAAGACAATCAGGTTTGTGGATTATTTTTCTTCGTCACTCTGTAAATTTCTAATAAACTATTATTGTAGTTTGCTATTGAAAATTCAAAGTTTTCACCGCTATCAGCGGGTTTTGCGCATTGTGCTTGTGTAGTAGATGGCGCTGCATATTTTTGGGGATCAAATGGGGTGCCTTGTAATTTTAGTGTGACTAAGTCGTCGGGTATGTTTTTTTGCATTCAAATTTAAAATTTCATATTTTGAATAATTTATTAATTCAAAATTGAAGATCCACCTGAACCCCCACATGCTGTGAAATGTTTGGATGTTTTAACACAACTCAATCTGGAAGTTCATGCTGTTGTTTGTGGTAGACAACACTCGCTGGTGCTTACTAACAATGGGGTGAGTCTAGCATATTACATTTTTTAAACAAAAAATTAATTTATTTTTTTCTGTTTTGATAGGTATACGCTTTTGGGAATAACAACTACTGCCAACTAGGCATTGGTAATGATATGCAAATGTCATTGCAACCAATGTTAGTTAGAGCATTGGATGGGAAGAATATATCTGCTTTAGAAGCTGGACAGTATCATAATGCTGTTATTGCTGATGGATTCTTGTATACATGGGGGTAAAAAAGAAACAAATTTTAATTCAAATTGTATTTATTGACAATGGTTTGTTTTAAAGATGGGGCGTTTATGGGCAGTTGGGTCAAGGCACGACAGAAAATATACCAGAGCCTAAACTGGTGCCTTTCTTTCAATATAAGGTAAGAATATTATATGTATTATTAGACGAGTATGTAATTTGCATTTACAATTAGCTCTACTTTCTCATTTTTTTTCTCACTATGTAGTCTATGTTTTTATATAAAGTCGCATAAGGTTAGAACAAACTTCACTTCACAAACGATCACTGTTAATTCGCAAAACAAATAAAATTAAAAATGACCGAGTGATTCACTAAAACGAATTCTTCCTTAAATCCTAGATGGCGGCTGAAGCCATATCACAATTTTCTCGAAAAATTACACATAGGTTTCTATTAGGAATTTCCATGAAAACATCGCAAATGTCACATAAAATGTATCGCACTAAATTTGATCTACTAAATTTTATGTTCAAAAGTGAGAAATGAAAGCATTTTATACTAAATACTCGATTAAATTGACTGAAAAACGTTACGGGACGGTGTTGAAAGTTCAATACTATAAACTAATAAAAATACCTGGGATTTTATTTTATTATATTTTTTTTTTTATTTTAAGCGTTTTTATTTAAAGGGTCTTTAAGCTTATAGCGTTGTTTCTCCGTATCTTTGCAAAAGAAAAAGGCGTGAAACAAATCCGATTTAGTTTAAGAACATTACATTAAATAGAAGCCAGGACTTGGTTGCTAGATTACCGGAACACTGTGAAGCGGAACTAAAAAAAGGGCTATTCGACCATGTACTATGGCTTAATAACAAGCTGAAGTCCAAATATTTATATATTCGTAGATAACATGAAACCAAAAATCTCTTTTTTGTAATGACACGTAGATTTTGTTTAATTTTCGATTTTTTTTGTTTTTAAATATTAAGCTTAACTAACGATCAATTAAATCACATAATTTAAAGTAATAAGAATTAAATCAAAAGCCTAAGTTCGCTTTTTTTTAATTAGTTCGCCACAACTGTATGTATCACAAAATATGTGCAAACGTTACATCTCATGGTATTTTACTTATTGTAACCTGTTTTATTTGAAAATATTTATTTTTTCTCAATTATGTAATTAAAAGTTATATTTTTATTTTTCCAGAAAGTGATACAAGTTTCCTTGGGTCATGCACACAGTTTGGTTCTCTGCAAAGGTCTATACGGATCTACAGAAGTGTATGTCTTTGGTTCAAATCATTTTGGCCAACTAGGCACTGGACCAATTGGCTCCAAGAATGTTACCGATTCAAATGCAGAAAGTCACACAAAATCTCTTATCCCAATCAAAATCGATATAAGCAGTACCGCAAAAATAAGACTGATTCATACCAAATTCTTTTCTAATGTAAGTTTATTCCATTCGCAATAAAAGGAACCATATAACATTCAATTTTGTTGTTAATTTTGCAGCTTGTAGTTGATGAAAATAATCAACTTTATACGTGGGGCTCATCACCTCAAGCATTACGTTTGGCAAATCAAATAAAACGCCGAGCAAATGCCAAACAGAAAATTGAAGAATTTCAAAGAAGGGAAATTAGTAAACGTTTCAAAGAAACTCTAACATTTGACGAAGAAAATGTGAATATGAAATATGAAGTAGTCTCCTCAGAAGGACCCTCAAAATCTGATTCAGCTAGTTCGGACAATAGTAAACCAAATACGAATTCCTGCGATACCAAAGACATTGAAATCAAAATAACAGAAGCATCATCTGAAGAGAATAAAGATGAGATTGTTGACAAAGACAAAGATGAATCAACTGAGAGCACGGCCGCCGAAGGAAATAGTTCTGATTCTGATATGGTAGATGGATTCCAATCTGTAGAAAATGATCTCGATGTGGAGCCAAAAGTCGTCGAAGAGAAACCCCTGCCTGTTGAAATCGATACGACAAATGAACATATGGCGCCACACTTGGTTGATACAACAGAAGTGGCTGGAGATATACATCAGGTTAGTACTTTGCTTGTTTCCCCATGGAGTATGGTTCTGTAATAAATACGATTTCCTACCGTTTTAGGTTTCAAGTGGTTTGTTCCATTTTGCAATGGTGACGTCCACTGGCGTGCTCTACACTTGGGGGAAAAACTTGGAACATCAACTAGGAACAGAAGACAAAGAACGAAAAGCTTTAAATCGACCTGCAGCCCTGGACAACATTGAGAATCCGATGTTCGTTGAATGTGGAGCCGACTTTACTCTTGTCATGACCCGAGATTACATTGTAAAAGCTTTCGGAGGAAACGCCAACGGACAGGTTTGTCTTTTTCGATCTACCTTTCATAGTAATTTATCTGATAAAAATATTTATTACAAAATAGTGTGGACGAGATTTGGGAGCGTTGTTTGACAAAGTGAAACAGCGTGTTGTTTGCTTGCCCACAACTAAGCGATTAATGCGCTATGAAAGTCAATGCGTTGAAATACCAACAGAAATCAATCTACCACGACCAAGGATACGTCTGGACTTCGAGCCAGTGCGATATTTAAAAACAATCCCAGAGTATCAGCCGCATTTCATTCAAGAAGCTGGTATATCCCTGGAACCCCTCGAATCAGCAATAAAGTCACCTCTAACAACAAATCCATGTCAGGAATCCGACGACATGATCTCAAGTATTGAAAATCTCAGCCACCTCGATGCAGATTCCATTATCCTATCTTGTCCAGCCTATCAAAATAATAGCTCCAACGACATATCTGCCGATGAGCAAAGTTACTCACGTCTTCCACCATCTGATGATCTCAGTTCGGAGTGCAGTCAGAACAGTCGTGAGCTGCGCAATTTCATTCACTATTGCTTGTATGTATTTCATGGTCTATACAATCCAGACAAGATTGAAAAGTTCTCGAAAAAACGCCTCGAATATCGCATACGGACTCTGATGTTAAATTTTAAATTTGTCGACGCTTTTACTCTCTGCTTGAGTGACTGCTCAAGCGCATCAAAATCCCTGAAAATCTTCGAGTATTTTACCAAAGACACTAGTTTTGTCCCTATGCGAAGGCAGGACCTTAAATTCTTCATCTATCGCCTGTTTGTGCACTTTATCACAAAGAAATTCGACATCAACGAATGCGAGGAGTTCTTCCTATCCGATCTCGATTACTATTTGCTAGAGCTCTCATATGTCCTCTATTTCAACAACAACAACACTGAGCTGGAACAGAATCTTAACCTTAAATTCAAAAACCTCATCACACAGGATCCGAATCACAATGAAGAGTACCGACTGGACGACACAGATTCGATATTCGATAGTTTGAGTGTGAAATTCAAGACCATTGTATGCCAGAGTCTTTTAAAATACTGCGACGAGGGCTAGCATAGGACCGTGCTGTTGTGGCAAAATTTTTCACTTTACGATTTTTATAAAATTAAAACCATTTCATAGGCGCGAAATGTAAATATTTTTTAGTATACAAAATATTTTTAGCTAAAAACACTAAACAAAAGAAAAAAAAGACGAACTAACATGTGTGTGTGTGTGGAGTGGAGTGGAGGGGTGTCGTGTAAGTCCTAAATTTTGCGCCTGACAATAGAAACAAATTGTAGTGCCATTCTGTTTTTTTTTTCTTTTTATTTCCCCAAAACTCAAAATATCAGATTGTTAACTTTTTTATTTTCTATTTGTGACACTAACAATGCATGCGTTGAAATAAGATTTTATTTTTTACATAAATTTTAATCCAAACATCGTCACATTGGCGGAGGTAGTATGTTATTATTATTATTAATTATTATATATTTGAAATATGAGTATGTTTAATTTTTTTATTTTAAGTATTGCTTATAGTAATTATTATTAAGATCGTTTTTTTGTTGCAACATTTTATTAAATGAAATATTTGCTCATAGAAATGCGCTTTTTGTATATTTTTCAGCTTGTGATCTAATTTAATCAAAGATTTGTTAATAAAAATTAAAATAAAAACTAAAAAAAAAAATAAGAAAAAAGAAAATAATGAATTTATAAAAAAAAAAAAAAAAGTATTCATTAAACTATAATATATAACACTAGAATGATAATAATTAAAGTTATAAAATAAATTTCATGTAAATGTTTTATTTCTGAAATAATAAATCAAAAACAAAACTGTTCTTTCTAATCTGTATTACATTAGATGTTTTTTTTAAGGGAATTTTTATATTTTGAGGTTAATCTTTCAATAATTGGAGAAAAGTTTACGTTTATTTCTTACATGTTGTATATACTGTATGGATGTTATGAATTTGTTAAAAATATTAAACTAGAGATGATAATTCCACAAAGCGTTGATTATGCTGGTTTTCATCATGCCGTAGCATCACTATGGGGCCAAACGATGAAATCCATCTCAAAAATAATTTTAATGAATTTCGTAATTTAAAAAATCTTAAGATGGATTTACATACTTTAAAAAATTAATTCGTTACGACACAATTATCCATCTAATAGACTAAGAGCCCAAAGTTATTTTTGGGTGTGCAGCTGGGGCGTTTCTGAGCAATGCTGTATTTTTAATGCGCCATTATCAACGATTTAGATAAAAATGTGGGCGTCCAAGCCTTTTGGATGTAGTCTTTTGCCTGAAAGTCCCACTTTCTTTTAATTGTGAAAGCACAAAAAAAAAAACATTTAACTAAACATAGAACATTCCAAGGCCTTTTGCACGGGGCCGTCTGTGGGCAGGGCACCTAGCTCGTATGAGCGAAGAGGAACCTGCTCGGAAAGTCTTTTGTGGTACATTCTATGGTAGACGGCAGCGTGGTAGACCATGCTTGCGCTGGAGAGATGGCGTAGACCAGGACGCCCGAAGCCTTGGGGTGCGCAACTGGATGGCGTCGGCTCGAGACCGGGATAGGTGGAGAGACTTGTTGAAAGAGGCCAGGACCGGACCCCGGTTGTAGAGCCGATGATGATGATGATGACTGTGACCCGTTTTAGAAAAATTGATTTTTCAAAAAAAAATATTGCAAGATTTTTTAAAAATCCAAAAATTATTTTTTTGAAAATAATTATATCAAATAATTTTAAAGTTGTTAAGGAGCTGCCGTCAGTCTTTTGAGTGAATGTCAAAAATAAAAAAAAGGTTCTATTTGAGGTCCCGTTAGTAGAAATTTTAAAAGCATTTCTTTCATTTCAAAAGTATGACCTTACTATCAAAGGAAGATACAAAAATTTTAATTAAAATCGTTGGAGACGTTTTTGAAAGAAGTTAACTTTCCTTCATTGTTATATGGCAGGTACCGTTAGTTTTGGTCCTACAAAAAATTTTAATTTCCCCTCTAGGGAATCACCAAAGACCCTTAACCACAAAGTTTTAAGAAAATCGGTTCGGGGTTTAGGCTGTAGCTCGAAATATACACAGACAGACAGAATTGCGAGACCCACTTTTTTATCTCTATCATCGTAGTGACATTTCTAATTGTTATCTCGAGTTCGATCTTTTTTACGAATCCTAAACTTGCCCTATAGTACCTATATCGCAGGTAAAAATACCAAGAATGACCCTTTTGTATGGAAGGTACCACAAATTTGGATTTTTAGTTAAAATGTTCCAATTTTGTACTTAAGAATTCACAGAAAGGCATCAAATTTGATTTCTGTTCAATGTTTTTAATGCAACATGAACATGTGCTCTTTTGTTTAGTGTACAGTGTACATAGGGGTCCCAATTTGTTTCCGTACAATTGACAGGAAGTTTTTGTGGGTTTTATGCAAAATGAAAAAACTTAAAATATTTATTTTTAGCATACATTTTGAGAATCCAGTGATCCGTTCTTTGGATTTTTGGTAGGTTTTTATATATTAAATAAGGTACAAGAAGGTTTTATTTGAAATGGCTGAGATTTGAACCTTGAAACTAAGATTTACTAATCAAAAATTATAGCACAAATGGTAAAATGTATCAAAACCGTGTTTTCTTTGCGTTTCAAAACTACTGAAACGGGTTCTTGAAAAAAAACCAAAAATAATGATGTTAGTTTTGAAAAAAATTCATTTGTGTAGTCATTTTTATTTTTTTTAAGTTTTGAGTAACTAAGAACTATTTATGTCTTGTTTAAAAAAAGACTGGCCACCATTATAGGTTTTCTTTTATTTAAATTAAAATAGTGCCTTACCTATAATGTAAAATTATGAAAAAAAAAATATTGTTTTTTATTGTTTTTCAAAAATAATACCTCGTATTTTTAATTTTTCAGTTTTTCAAAAACTGAAAAACATGTAAGCATCTAGGTTTTACATTTTGACTAAAAATTAAATAAATGCATTGTGTATTAAAACAAATTGTGCTTAGTAACACAAATTTTTGAAAGAAAAATAAGATTAAAAACGAAAATTTGAAAATCTGAGGAATAGATATGTGGCTTCCAAGAAGTTATAATTTGATATTGTTTTTTTTTCTGTTGTGTTCCATATTTTTACTACATTTGAGGCCGTGTGAACCATAGTGGCCTAACTGATTTTTGAAATTGTTTTTCAAAAGACGAAAACTTATAATTATGGTCACGAAAACGATTTCTTTTGAAGCACATATTTAAATGACATGTCAATAAGTACAAATTTATGTAACAAAAACTGAATACTGCTGAAGTAAACATTTATTTTGGACTTTCTAATATTTGAATAATTAATTTTTTTTAGTGTTGAAATTTCGATGAGGATTGTTTTCAATTGTTCTTATGACATAATAATAGTTAGAAATTTTCCCAATTTTTGGTCTATTTTGACTGGGAACTGGACTAGTATTTAAGTCACATAGGTCTTGCCGTGGTTCAATATCCAGTTTTTATGGAGATTAAACATTGCATACTGATTCTAATTGCACTAATGGAAATAATCGAAAGCATATAAATGAATAATCACCTATATATATTCGGGAAGGTGTTTGTGTTTTTACTAAAACGCCAAGCTTTTCTTTTTAATACAGCGTGCTCATTTTAATAACTCTTGGATTACCGCTTTTAGAGCGTTGCATTTTCTTAGCGTTCCAGAATACGGTTAGAAAAATGTCGATATACAACAGAAATAATATAGAAATATTTCGAAATATTTCGATGCTTCAAAATTTCTTACGGTATCAGAGTTAATATTCTTTAATAAAAATAAAAAAACTTCAATTTTTAGTTTTATTGTTTAATATTTATTTGTTTTTTACAGAATTATATATGTATAATGTATATGTGCAATTTATAATTACAATGTTTATACAATTTTGTGTTACTCAACTTAATACTTAAAATTTCTTATTTATCTAGTGACTTAATAATAAAACTGAATAATTTAATATTAGCGTTTTATTCGATATCATTTTTATTATCTTCAGCTTTAACTATATAAATTTAGAATCACGAATAAGTTTTATAATGATTTTTTTTTCACAATATTTTACAAAAAAGAATATTAACAGCACTTAAATTAAAAACATAAAGAAGAAAATATAGTCAAATTCAAGAGAGTCACGATCCATAGGATATGGATTGGATATTACATCAAAATGTTGTTAGTAGGTAATTTTTTTGATTTCTTAAATTTACACATACTCTCACAGAGTTCCTCGAAGGTCTATATAAATATAAATAAAATTAAAAAAAAATAATTTTCATTCAATTCAAAATATACTACTTGGACATGCAAAAGAAATACATAGTACGAAAATATTTTCTTAAAATTTTAAAAGATTTTGTTTTACTTTCCTTTTTTGTTTCTTTGAAACAGAATATTCAAGACTCACTTTCTTTCTGTCTCTGTATCTCTCTTTTCTCTCTCTCTCTCTCAGTTCGAACACAATGATTTCTTTGAAATGGGATTTTTTTTGTTATTTTTGAAAATTTCAAAAAAAATTAACACTAGTTATTAGGAAGTCCTCTGGATCGATGTCCATAAACACCGGAATGTCTAGAGCCAGGACGTGAATGAACAATTGCATAATGATCGGTATCAATTGGTAATGACCTTCAAGAACAGTTTTTTAAGATTTATATAAATTATTGCATATCTTTTGAGAAGGGATTTTTTGTAATAATTAATAGTAAAGGTAGTAGTTGTTTTTTTTTTTAAGATTACAATGGATCAAAGCCATTGATTTAATAAAAATAAAAAAAAGTAAATATTATAATTTTGTTAGAATATTTCAAAATGTTTTGTATTTTTGTAGTTTTTTTTTTTAAATTAATTAAATATGAGTAAAATTAACTGTGTCTTTTTTGGCAGGCTGCTACTGTACAGATCTTTATAAAATAGAAGCAAAATATATAAAAAACAAAAAAAAATTCAAACAAAATGTTATGTGGAGTGTTGTTGAGGAGAAGTAGAATGGAAGTAGTACACATGCTTAGTATCTATCAGACCTATTCGATTGAATCGTTGAGCCACCACTCGCGTATCCTTTGTTATGACCTTCACGTCCATGTAGGGAATATCTTGAACCATATTGGCTTCCATGCCAACTCCTATATGGGTCGTATTCTTCAATGATGGAGGCATCCTTTTCAATTATCTGAAAATAAAAATAATTTATTACATTGAAAGAGAAAACTAAGAAAAAAATTAATTAGATTGAATGTTTTTTTTTTATCGAGGCTGAAGAGAAACTTTACGGAAAAATTCAAGTTACACACAAACTAAACACATTTACACAATATATCATTCAAGGAGTGAGAACCAGGATAACTAGAAAAACTTGGCCCTGATCCAGGCTCAACACGAAGGACTTACTGTGAAAGGCTGGAAAGTCATCAGGGTGAGGGGAAATGCAAACTGTTATTAGTCAGTAGCTATTTACTCAAATTTAGGACTTTCAGAATACGAATTGCATTTTAAATTCGGGAAAATACCTCTTGCTGGCATCAATCAGTGCCCGAAGTTTCCCTTGAGCCTACTGCTCCATAAAGAAGTCTGAATACTAGATCAGCAGAAGTCTTAATTGGCGGTACTTTAGTTAAACATACTGGAACTCATATTTTTAAGCCAGCCTTCAACAGCAATGTGGTTGCATTGAGAATAACAAATAACTATCACAAACATAATACACTGGAACATATTGTTAATAGGTAAGTTCAGCTCTAAGTAGACTTCACAAACCTTTGTTGTCCATTTAAGAGAATTGGAGAGAAATCTGACGAAACTAAGGCCCAATGTTAGAAAACTCTTTATTGAGGTAAAGAGATCTGATAGTGTTGAAACTTGTACGATGAAATCGTAATCACTATAAAAAACGTGATGGTATAGTTTCATTGAAAACAAAAAAAAAATTAAGTAAACCATCTTTTAAATCTAATATTAAAATCTGGAAGACAGCTTCAGCTTTCTGTTTATGTAAAAGACTTAGCTTGGATATAAGAACATCTCAAACCTACCTTGAGAAAGAATGAATAACATAATATTTTGATCATACATAGCTTTGCAGTTGGCTCTTCAGATAAAAAATTAATTGATCTTCATTCCAGCAAAGTAATCTTCAGTAGGTACTACTTTAAACCCAAAAAGTAGTTCGTTGGATGCACGGGGAAGCTTATTGATTTTAGATGTAGTTTGGTGAGAAACATGCCCCAGATTATATATTTGGTTAAAATGCCTCCACAGCCCACACTATCTCACAGAATATAAACACATGTCAAAAATGTGGTAATAAAATCATTTATAATAGTGAGGAGACAGAATATGGGAACACATCCACATCCCATTCTGATGATTTTACATGTGTTTATTAGAGTGACCAGAAAAAAATGCCTTAATTTTTAGACGAATTGGAATCAAACTGTTTCCAAATATATAAAATAATTATCCTCCATTGATGAGCAAAAAATAATGAGTTTTAGAGGTCGCAAGAATTTTTTTTTTCATTTTTAAGCTAATTTTCGAATTATTTTGCTATACCTTGGTCCATGTTAACGATGATTTAAACGTATGATGATAAAACGTTATGTTTATTACGCATTCTTTGAAGAAAAATTGCCTCAAAGTCAAAAATTAGCATAGGCAAGAAAAATGGAACAGCTGTAAAAAAAATAATTTCTGAGCCACCAATCAAGATTATTTAAACTACAATGGGTAATATTTTTTTTTCTTAAAATGAAGACCCCAACAAAATTTTTACCATAATTATTGACAGAGAAATCATCGTCATATTTTGGGTCACACACGAACGAAAAAGGAGATTGGTACCCCAGTACCCACACTCCAATGAGATCAAAAGTCAGTTTTAGTAATGAATGTGAACTGAAAGGCAAGAAAATGCAAATTCCTCCCCAAGTTTTTAAGTTTTTTTTAATGATTTATTTTGTATTTTGATTGACGTTACACTTAAAAATTTGTGACACCCGACACATGTGACATTCAACAGTACTTGTATCTTCAAAGAAACAAAAAAACAAGAAAAATCATAGAACTTACCTCAGTTCGTGCACAGCTGAAGCTCATTGCCGTACAAAGGAAGATGTTCATCAACAACATAATTAGGAACAACACTCCGAGTGTAATTGTAAGCCACAACAGCCATGATGGTCGAATGCCACCTTCTTCACAAAGTGCTGAAGATACTGAGAAAAGATAAAGAAAAAATTAATCAAATTTGTGTTTAAAGAAAGTATCATTCTTATCCTACAACGAGCCTCTGCGGGATCCAGGACAAATACTGTTGTTGCACCCAGGAGACTTCCTTCGTCGGTGTCGTTCAAAGTACGACCACCCTTGACAGGTGATGTCCAACTAATTCCA
Organism: Meliscaeva auricollis; assembly: GCA_948107695.1. NCBI lineage: Eukaryota > Metazoa > Arthropoda > Insecta > Diptera > Syrphidae > Meliscaeva > Meliscaeva auricollis. The sequence continues at coordinate 62,733,800 of OX403616.1, forward strand.
GCAATAGTGGCTGCATCGTCGCACATAATATCTTCAACACATTTGGTTGAGCATTGATGGACGTCACATTGAAGATGAACTTCGGAGCCTGTTTGTCAAAATTATATGTTTGGAAAAAATAAAACAATTTTTATATATTTTTTTTGTACAAGAAACAAACCTTCCGGAAATCTGAACATAGACTTTAATGTTGCACTTGCTGATGTTCCATCGGAATTTGGTGAGAATGTTGTCATAATTTCTGGGTTAAAAGGGCAACTACATTAAATAATTTGTACATTATAAAAATTGTTTTATATAGTTTTTCCTTTTTGAATTCTTACCCTCTTTCATCAATTAATTGATAACTCTCATTCTTTTTATCAAAACCAAAACAATTTGATACCCTTATACCGTTCGTTGCTATACAAAGGGTAGAAGACACATTTAATTGTTTTATTTTTTAATTGATGTATTAAATTTTTGAATTTTACCATTTGGTTTTGTTAACTCAGCTCGAATTGTATATTTGTGACCGTAAACAGTTTCTCGAACTCGTCGATTGTTTTCAAAAAATTTAAGAATAACATGAGCATTGTCGTCTCTGCAAAATAAACAACAACAAAAAAAACATAATTTTAGTACAAAAAAACACACTTTCAATGTAAGTTAGTGAGACTTCAAGATGCTAGGACACAATATAAAAAACTTCAAATGACCAATTATAATATAGAACTTTGTTTTATCAACATTTATCAATTAAACTAAAAAGGTCACTGTGGCGTATGTATGGAACATTTTCTTCTTTAAAAAAAAAAAAAATATTGATTAATAAATAGAACTAGTCAAAATACTAGTCGGTTCATTAATATACTATGACAAACAATGTAACTTGTTCTGGGTTTCGATCTATCATGTGGTAGCTTGTTGCGATTTTTAGTGCCTACAGATTTAAATTATCTCGAATACTAATAATATAAAAGAAATCGTAATGTTTATGAATTCCAATGTCAACGAAGACAAATGGCTTACGTATTCCAAAAACACCCATATCAATGCATTTAATATAATATAAACTATTTTCAAAAATGGTCAGTAAATTTTGACACGATTCACCAGATGCAATGTTTTATAATCGAAAACTAGGATGCATTGTAATATTTTCAAAAACACCCATATCGATAAAAATAATGTGGCACAGGACTCATATTAAATTTTACTTGTTTACTTTGTCCAGTATTCATAGCTATTACTTTTGACTGCGAGATTAAATGTGATTTTTAAATATGTATGCGAGTATGTAAATAATTTTGTTTTTTCACTGATAAAACAAAAGATTTAAATTTTTGTTAGTTAATTTAATCACTCTAGAGGTACAAAATGCACTAAATATCATTTTCCTAATTTGATTTTTTTATAAACCAGTTAATGCATGAAAGATATGTCAAATATATAGTAATGATGTTTTCTAGACAAGTTTAGGAAATAATAATAAAACTTACTTTGGAAATCCAGTCTTGCCGCAAGTTATCACATAAAACTTATCATCCGCCAATTCTAGTGTCTTGTGAATTCGGACAGCAAGATTAATTGATCTCTCTTCGGTTTTCTGTGGAAAGTTGAAAAGAGAGGTTATTTAAACATAGGCATTGCATTGACTTTAGTATTAATTAATTTAGAATTAATTTTTATAAAATTATAATTTTAAGTTTTAAGTGTGTTGCAAAAAACTAATAATAATTGGTAGGCAATATTATTATTTTTGTTGTGGTAACTAAAAATCAGTTTTGGCATAAATTATAGGAAGCAAATTATTTCGAATTTGAAGTGTGACGGTTGTAGGTTGAATTCACTTCAATTATTATTATTTATTAATATGATTATTGTTTAGAGCTTTAGAGGTATGGTTATGGTTGAGTAGAATCAGCCAGCAGCAATGTTTCAAGTGACAAGCTAGAGTTGTTATTTTATTTACTCGCATAATACCTACGGTAGTTTGTTAATTTTGTAGTGAAATATATCCGCATTGTTAAAAGTTAATAAAAAAAAAAAAAACAAAATATAATTATTTTACCTTCATGATTTTAATTTTTTTTTTATTTTTAGAGGTGACCTCTTAAAGTTGTGTTTAAATTTAGAAAACGATATGTGTGAAGTAGGTTTGCAGAGAGTCGTAAAAGACGACATCAGTTTGTGTTTTGGGTCAAGTCTCAAAAATTGTTTTTATGTCCTCTTTATAACTCATAAACGGTTAGTTAAAATGGAATTTAAAAGGTAAGCGAATATTTTTATATATTTCTTGAATATATTTTGACAGTAGTACCGAGATAAGTGGCACAGTTCTGGGAACAAGTACAATATAATAACGCTTCACCGAAAAAAAATCCTTAACAAATTGTTGTTGTAAATTCTACTAAGTTTTGGACAGGTTGACATTGATTATGGCATAAATATGCAGTAAAATTTTGATGGTTAAACGACCGACCCCTAAAACTCGACTCCGGTGCATATGCTTGGGATCATTACAGAATTTGGGGTAGGTGCGAGGTCATTTGAATTCTATAATTCATAATTTACGGTACTTCTCGAGATATGGTGAACGAAAACTAGTGTCACGAAAGTACGAACGTACATGCACACACACACAGACAAACAACTTTCCAAAAATGACGGGTTCAGACTCTAGTGAAAAACCACACCAATCACAATAATAACTGCCAGTGGGAAGTTAACAAAATGCCATAACGGCCAAAAACACTTATAACGTCTAATATTGTCAAATCGATCAAAAAATTTAAAATTCTTAAAAAGAATTTTTCACCTAAAAAAACTGAAAAAGTAATGTAGGTGTATCTCTTTCCCCTAAGTTTTTATTGTTTTATATTTTAAAAAAAAAAAAAAGAAATATTTTGGAAGGGGAAAATAACTATGCATTTATATTGCAAGTGTTAATTAAATTTATAACGGAACCCTAAAATCTTTCATGTAAAAAAATTGTTAAATTTAGGTGTGTTTATAAGGAAGAATTAAAAAGAAAAAACATTCTATGGTACCCAAAAAAATTACCATGATTTTTTTTATCGAAGTTTTAGATTTGTGAGAATAATAATTTTTTCTAGAATCGGTAGAAAGCACCGTTATTTTTGGTAAATACAAAATTAATTTAAAAAACATCCTGAGATAACATTACACACTTAGTTGAAGTAAATCGACTTTAGGTGGGACAAATGTTGTACATAAGAAGTGTACCTATTTTTTCAATGAGAGAAAAACCCCAATGTAAAATGTAATATGGTCATATTTATTTGTAAGTTGTAACAACTTACCTCAAACATTTAACCTTGCTAGAAACTTGAAAACTCACACATTTTTGGTAATCTAACTCGGAAAGTGTAACATCTATGAGAAAATGATTTAGTGTAGATGTAGGAAAGAAAGACAATTTAATTATTATCATAAATGTCCTTTCAAATTTTTTGTAGGATAGGTAGTTCTCAAGTTAAAAATCAAAAGGGTTTTTTTTTTAATTGGGGAAGCGAAAAATATCCCAACATTAAACTAAATGAGGTTTCCAATACTGCGTTTAAACTAAAAAAGTTTTAAGCTTCCTCAGATTTGTTTCCATGAATACTTTATTTGAACTCCCAAAATTAGAAAAAAGTAAACTTAAGGTAAGACTAGGGCTTGATTTTGTTTCACTACAAACAATTACGAAAATTGCATATTTGTCAACACAAGGAAAAAATATTTTGTTTTGTTAACTTTTGTAAAAGAAAATGGATAATTTACGACGATATCCGTCCAAATGTGCTATGCGTAGAACTGCGTAAACTTCTGAGTACTTTTTTTCTCTAAACCTTGTGCCAGGGACAGGAAACAAAATGTCATATTCGGATTCGGTTACAAAATCACATAGAATTCCTAAACATTTTATGAAACCTCTTGTTAAGTTGTGACGATAAGGAAAAAAGACTTCCGCGTTGCTTCTTTTTGATCAAAAATCATATTTATGAGCCACATCAAATTATGTTTCAACATTCTGCAAAATACCAGATTCATTTGCAGCTAAAGATGTACATTAAATTCTCTAAATGTATAAAAAGTGTTTATATATTATGCTTAATGTATGTATAGTAGGTAGTAGTATTAGTAATGAAAAATTGTTAGCTTACATCTGCACTCACGTTGCTAACCAGAATGCCACAATAATCCGGCTGTCCCTGGTTTGCAAATAAATTCAAACTAAATCCAACTGTATCGGATCCATTGCCCAAGACCATGCAGCTTGGAATGCGAAAATCTCTGGCATGTACGGCTCCTGAGTATGGTCCATTAAAATGGACTTTGACGTTCATTGTTCCGGCTTTGCATGTTGCTGATACGCGTGGTGCAAATTCGCTTGATGATGCTTCCTGACATGATATCTGTAAGAAAAATTAAAAGGAACAAAAAAGATGTTAATTTATTTTATCAATTGGAATATAGGTAAACTCTACTTTATGACAAAGTACGAACTTAAAAAATATTTATAACCGCTTTTGATATTTGCATAATTGCAATAACACAAAATACCTACTATCTACCAACATGCCTTTTTATAACCACTTCCACAGTTGACATATCAGAGCAAATGGATTAATAAAAACAAAATAATTGTGTTGATAGTTATTAGAGCGTGTTGCCTTGTTTATTTGAAATTGCAACATTTACAATTCCAGTTTTACAAAATAAAGGCTTATTGTTTCGAGAACAATAACCTCAACTGTTTAATGTGTCCCATAAAAAAAGTTGTTCGAATATACGTTGGTGTTTGCATTTGCTGCAGTCACATATTCATGTTTATAGACCCTCTGTATCTACTTTAATAAAGTTTTTTTGTTTATTTATTGTTTAATGAACTCACTCCGATTCTTTAATGGAACACCTACTCTCGAGCTTGTTCATAGTTTTGGTCTTTTTGGATTGGGTTGTAATGGATATTGATATGGGTGTTTTATGTTTGAATAACACTTAAACCAATCGTTATGGAATAGGTCTTCAATTATTGATTTAAGTGTTTCTTTGCACCTAAAGTAAACATTGTATACACTATTCCAGACGAAGTGAATGAATTTCAAAGTAAACTTATAGTCTTAGGCTAGAAGCTAGATCGTTGACTTTGTCAAAGTACATTTAGTAGGGTTGCCATATATTTTTTTGCTGTTCCACGTCAAGTGCATATAAGTGTAAAAAACTATGGGAATGACTCTTAAGTAAAAGCTGATCATAAGTTTTTTTGAAAAATACAAAAAAAAAAAAATTGCAATAGATAATAAGTTGTTATTATTGAACACCAACCTTGCAAAAAAATAGTACCTGTTGGCGCAATACTTAGAGCAATCACGCTGCAGGAAGTCTGCATTTTTCACCTGTACTGTGTCTTGCAAGGAATTGATAAAACCTCAAAAAGAACTTGTTTTCATTAAAAATTCATCTCAGTAAGCCGTCACAGCTGTAAAAGACTGCAGTCAATTGGTAATGCAGTCAATTCAGTCGCAGTTAACTGCGGTTGAAAATGGAGAAGATTAAATGATGAGCAGGATTTACAGTGATATCGACCTGGTCCAGAAGCTTAAAATATGGTGATTGGGATGGCTAGGTAACGTGGAGCGTATAAAAGTCTAAAAGTCTACGTATCCAACCCCAATGGACAGGATAGTATGACATGATAGAGGAACAGAGCCTTAAAAGACTGCAGTCAATTGCTTATGCAGTCAGTTCAGCCGCAGTTAATTGACTTTTATTATAACTGTAAGTGTAAGTACTAAAATATTGACTGTAAAGTTATTGAAAGGAGTTGGTTGACTAAAAGTTAATTAACTAAAGTACCTACTTTTTGACTGGTTTTAGTGTTTTTTTAGAAAATTGTTTGTACTTTTGTTTGACAAAAACCAGTCAAAGAGTACTGCAGTTAATTAATTTCAAAGAACTGCTTTCATTAACCGTACAGTCAGTATTTTAGTACTGAACTTCAGTTTAACAGTCAAAGTAATTTTGTAAGGTAAAAGACTTACGCAATTTAGTCTTTTTAGTCAACTAAGTAAACTTATAGTCTTAGGCTGAAAGGACTGCAGTGATGTACCCCGGATTATAAACGTCAGCCTGAGTTGGTTCCTACAAATAAGGGTGTCAATATTGTGCCAAAGTACCTAGAGAGCTTGGATATGAACTAAATACCTCGCTCCTAAATATTATTAACACAAAACCGTTTATTTTCCGTTTATCGGAACTATTTTGAATAACATTTTATAATAGTTATGAGTGTTCATAGTGATTATACCTCTTTTCAATATCTAGCCTTGAGCAACAAAAAAAAATGCTACCAAGGCTAAATAAATAACATACACCATTAAGTATGTATAGGAACTACCTAGTGACCCAAATTTATTCAAGACATCAAAAGCTCATCTTTAATATTTTCTCTTAAGATATTTACCAACAAAATTTAAATACGCATTAATCATAATTTAAGAAAAAAAAATATGGTTTGTAATTTTTCATGCGTCTCTGATTAATAAAAACATATTACGAATATACTGACGGCTTGAAAATATTAATTAAAACTGGTAAGTCACATGATACCATTATTAACTGTTCATGACTTGGTTTAGTAGACTATACTTTATTGTTATTGTAAGCTATACCTTAACGTACTCATAGTCGTACTTAACAGGAAGTGAAAGAATAATAAGAGTTACTCATTTTCAAAGACGACCTTGGTAATAAATTATAAAAATGTTGAATACCTTCATGCAAACCATAGCTGCTGGAGATGAGATCTGTACCAACATAATTTATAATGTGATATGTGGTCTCAGTTTGTGCCAGCTGCTAAAGTTAACAGTATATGTCTGTTGTCGTGTATCTTGTGAACAGTGCCGGATTAAATTCTTTTACCTTAGCTTTATTCAATACAAAATCAAATGCACCAATGTGTCGTATGTTATTGTTTTTAAGGTTAAAAAAATAATAATGTTTTTGTAAAAAATCCAGTTGAAAATGGCTAAAACAACTTCTTTAAAGGTTTTGGGCTTCAAACTAAATTTGTCTTTGATTTCTTCTAAATATGTATTTTTACAGAAAGAAAAAAGAACTAAAAACGCTATTTTTAACATTTTCTTATACAGAGTCAGATAAAACATCAAAAATGGGTGTGTCAAAAAATTTTCTATAAGTTTAATAATCTGTAAGTTTTCTGAAAAATAAAATTGTTGTTAGGTAACATATAATTTGATAGGAAGACAATTTTTTTTATAAATAATTGTATTATAATAATTTCACTAAATGAGATTCACTGGCTCATATATTATATTTTTAAGAACGCTTGTCCATAGAACTCAAACCACTGGGTGTCCCCAAATCTTAGCACACCATATTAACTAATCAAAATCGGTTTGTGTACTAAAATTGCATAACGATATCAATATTTTCTAAATTAATTAACGTTGAAGGAATTTGAATTTTAAATTGGCATTTCGCAAAAAAAAAAATAGTTGTTGACCACCATTTTTTTTTAAATGACAACTTTTAAGATAATAAAATAAAAATTAACAAAATAAAAAAATGAACTAGTAAGAAAGTCCTTAATGTTATCCACGTAGAATTAAATAAACTGCACGACTGGATCACACGAACTTGCTCTTGTAGTTCATAGTAATAACATATTCGGTAGCAATTGAACTATTAAGTTTTTGGTACTTTTCATATTGAAAAAAAAAGTTTTCAAAAATATATTTTTTTATTTACATAATTTTTTTTACAATTTTTTTAAAAAATTAAATAAACAATACTTTTCAAGATCATAAAACGAACATGTTGCCAAATTTCAAACGTAATCGGTCGAGCCAGTAATGATACATACGGAAATATCTAAAATTTATGGAAAATTTATCGAAAAACGTGTTCATCATATTTCCGTTATTCGATTTTTTTTTTTAAAATGCAGTTTTGTTACAATCATTTATTACATACATTACATCCACTAAGTTTAATCAAAATCGTTAGAGCCGTTTTCGAGAAAAATCCAATAACTCGAAACCGTTATATTCGAGATATTCAAAAAAAAAAAAACAACCTTGGAAATTTTTAATTAAAAGTAATCTGTACCAAATTTCATGCAAATCCGTCAACCCGTTTAAGCTATAGCTCGCTGTACAGATGGACGCACAAACGAACAGACGAATGTTAGTTTAAAAAAAAAAATGTTCACTTTTTTCTAAATTTTCTGAATCGAATTGGTTTTTAATTGGTTTTGAAAAACTGCGATTTTATTTGTTGGAAAGAGCTCTCCTAGATTCGGTTGACCTTTTAAAAAATTAAAACTGCTAAGCAGGCAGATTCAGCTAAAATTTGCGGAACTTATTCCACATGCCGGACCTGAAACCAGGTTTGTTTTTATTCGTCATAATGTACTCACATTTTAAACCGATATTTGAAAAAAATTAACATACATTTCAAAATTCCGTAGTTTTTAGCATGCACACTGCAAAAAAAAACTCTAATTTAGGGGATAGTGGAATTACTATAATCTTAATATTGGTCAGGTTAATTTTGATGTTAAGAGTGTATTTATCAGAGCAAAATCAATAAAAAAAATTTTATCTGTTTTTCAAAAAGGACGATTATAATCTTCCTCCATCATCAATTTTCAAACATTTTTTTGTGAAGAATGCAGAAGTCGTACAAAAAAAATGGTTAAAGCATAAATTATTGCCGATTTTTCTTCTTTTATTTGACACAAGCCGTTTTAGCGAAAAATATTCAAATTTTCAATTATATGCCAAAAACAATAAAATACTATTTTTTGGAAGTTTTTCGATGATTTTCGTGATAATTTTTTTTTTTTTTTTGTTGATAACTTCATTTTACTACAGAACTTATAATCTCTTAGTAAAAATCATAAATTTCACTTTGCAATATCGGAATTGCGCCGAAAACGAGTTAAAAAGATTTTGACATGTTTATGACACCATATCTCAAAAACGTGTAGTGTTTTGAGTTCAGATTAGGATACAGCGTGCCTTTAAAAAAAGCATATTTTGGTTTGAATTCGACTTTCGTTGCAGACCAGTTTAATTAATCGTTTTTCCTCTTCGGAGAAAGTTTATCACCGGTAGAATTTTTAACTGCATTTTGAATAGCAATTTTAGTTAAAATTCAATCATAAATTTACTACATCCAAAATGAAAGAAATCATTTTTTCAAGTAATGTTTTTTCCAACAAATTAAAAATACTGTTAAACTATTATTATGTAGATAAAGATTGCTGCAGACAATAGATCTTGATTTTACTTATTAAAAGAGTTTTTTTGGTTCTTTGGCTTTGAACCTGGATCATCACATATCAAATTAAGAATGTTGGATTGATGTTATCAATACGTCTGGAATTAATAATAAGACTCACAAAACAAATTAGAAAAAATGCTGAAGCATTAAAAATTACATTAATATGCAACATTTTACCCTTCCTATATTGAATAGATCAAAAATAATTGGAAGATTACATCGGTTCTTATACCCCAAAAAAAAAAAAACATTTATCTTGAAAGAACAATCGTAAGTTTTAATGAACCTTCAATGGACTTTTTAGGTCATTTTGTAGTTAAAGTTTTTATACTTCAAAAAGTTAATTGTAATAGTAGGTATCTTAAAAAAAAAAAAAAAATAACTCATCGACCACTGCTTTTTACTTCATTACTTGCGCCTTTCTTTTCATGCAATGACCCACAACTAATCATTCGAATTTTCCACTTCATCTACATTATATGCTGAATGAAGTCAGTCTATTGAAGTGTAAGAAATTGAATTATTATTAAAAAGGCTGAATATTGTATAGTGGAGTAATGAAGTCCCTTTAGAAAGAGATTCAGCCGTTCATGAAAAGATTGTCATATATGATTAACCGTAAATTTGAAAAGATCACCATCACAGATGATCGGCAAAAAGAATAACTATAAATAATGTAAAAAGTCATGTTTTTTTTTAGGAAAATGGGCAAAAAAGAAGTTGGGAGATTTTAGTTCTTAAGTTTTAAGTACCTAAGTACAACTTTTGAAATTTAGAATAGTGCAGTAGTGTTCTTAAAGAATTATAAATGGAACAAGACTTCGAATTAAAATGGATAACGACTCTGATGGACCAGTAGTTGTCAATTACTTATTGCCCACTCTCATCGTACGATACCTTAATGCTTAGATTCAAATTAAATTTAAATCTTATACCAGTTCATTGACACATTCCAACTCGTTATAGTTGTAAAAGACATCAAAGCTATTGTTTCTCATAAATAAATCCTAACAAAAGTTATCACCAATGCATGACATCATGACGTAAGCGTTATTGATATATTTATAAAGATATCCAAGCCAAATATATGAGTATATGCGCAACTTTTGTTATAGTTCGAGAGGTAGTGTTATATATTTTTTTTTTTAATATCAAAAAAAAAAAAACTTAAGTGCTAGAAGGCTCTGTGCGAGGTCCATCACTGTTTTATTTTACGATAAATAGTTATTTGTATTATGACAAAAATACATTTGCATGGGAAGAGTTTGATTGCGTGATATCAAAATCAATCCTTAAGATATGGATGGCCTATTTTCGAAGACTTTTATCAGACTATTATTTAGAACAATTGTCAGCTGTATTTTCTTCGGCTCTACTCTCTCAAAGAAACATGAGATCCTGTATAAAACATTTATCATCCTAGTCCTGCTCTATGGGTCAGAATTCGCTTGGCAGAGTTCCTGTATATATCACATAAGTCTTAAAAGAGTAGAAAACCTAAACTTAATCGTTATCAATTAAGTTTGCTAAATTATTTATTTTTGTTTATGTGGCTTTGGGGGTCACAGGCCCCTACACTCCCACCTAGCTTATAGAATGCTTCCAGAGTTTTACAACGAAGGTTTAAGAGAATATCAGTTAGTATCATTAATTTATCAACTATAGTTTTACTGAATAAAATGTTTTGTTTTCGTGATTTTGTGAGTTCCTTGCCCCCACACTCATCACCTAGCGCTTTGCAAACTGCCACAATTTCACTCAAAAAGTTTAAGAGGGTGCAAAAAAGCTGAGAAATTAACTAAATTCAGTATTTATGTTATTGTGGCCTCTCTCTCACCGGGCAGTTGACAGACTTCTTGTAATATTAAGCTCAGATGTTTTAAGAGACACTCAACTCAGAAAATTCAAGAGAGGTTTAAAAAAAAGCTAAATTAGTCATTCTCATTTATCAATTAAATTTATTACGAGTAGATTTAAATTTTTGTTTTTTCCGTTTTTGGTCCCTGATTCTCACACCCCATAGCCCACATCCACTACTGAAGGCTTGACAGACATACATATATACCTACTCAGGAGGATAAAAACTAAACAAAAATGTTAAATATTTGCGTTATAAAATGAAGTAATTTTGTATGTCACTGGCTCTTAGACTAAATGAAGAGGCCCGTAATTTTGTTTAATTCACCGCTTGTAGCGATAGTGCACTGCAGAAAACCAAACGTAAATTTAACGAAATCTTTAAATAAAAACTAAAAATTAAACTTTCTATAAAAAACGGGCTCTTTAAGAGAAAAATGTTTTGTGGATATCCCAAACCACCACACCTCAATTAAAACAAGTAATAAAACATCACTTCCCAGACTATTATTCATTCCAGAAATTGACATACTAGGAAGGTGTGCACCAATAACAACAACAACAACATTACACACACAAATCCTTTATAGGTAACAAAAAATAAGAAACTAACAAACTAAAAATCCAGCCTTTTGCGGTGCGTCATAATCCAAAAGAACTGGTTTTATTTTTCGATTTCGCATTCATTCAAACTGAGCAAAAAAACAACTACGGCGTCCAACGACCGTCGTCGATGGACGGGCCATAAAATGCATGGGCGATTCAAAATACAAAAAAAAAAAAAACTCGTTCATGTTCTGCAGATCAACCAAACGACCACAAGAACCACGAATGAATTTTCAAATCTTTGGCATTTTTTATGGTCTAAGCTTAAAGATAAGAGAACTGCAAAAGAGAACAAAAAAAAAAAAATAGTGCAAAAACAAGTTGTCTTAAAGTACTCAAGGACCTCTCTATGCCGGACTCTAACTCTAACAAAGGCATTCACCATTCCAGAAGGTCATAGAGTAGATATAGAAAGTATGGTTTTACTACAATTTTAATGCTAAAACAATATCTCAGCTGAATGCGCATGCGCAATAAAATTTTTTGACTTAAAAGCTGTTTGTTATTTCGTGGAATATAAGATAAAACCAAAGCAATTAACGCCCAACATTCCTGACTGGGAGCTGAGGGAAAATTTAATATATTTTTTGAATCTTTTTTCCATAAAGCAACACTAAATGCATTTGAAGTTACGATCAAATTGAACATTTGTATGCTCGTGCTCTCTTCACCTGCACCTACAACCACACACTCTGATGGGCTCTGGCAGACATAAAAAAATAATATTTTGATTGCACCCAAAGGTAAAAACATGGCATATGATAAGCTCAACTTATGAAAAAGGCGGCTTCCTGAAGATACTTTGACCCCAACTTGAAACAATGTACGAAGAGTGTTTATATACACATTCAGTTCGCAGGTCAATTACAATCTTTAAACGAATACACATCAACACATGTGAGGTAATATAAAGAAAATGTGTATGGAGACCTGCTAAATGAACTTTGTTTAGGTTCATATATGGCAATCAAATAAATTATTGTTCAGCTTGGATTGTCTAACTAACGAACAAAGTTCTCATCGTCATTATCATCGCAGCACACAGCACCACACACATCAGTTAACCGCTAGAGTGTTAAATAGATGAGTATGCCTTGTTTAACTTGTATATATCTCACATTAAACACACCATCTTATATGAATTAAACTAACGTCTGTGTAGCTGTATGTATCTATGCACAAAACCTCCATAAGATGAATATTCTTTAAAAATCCCATATATCGGTATAAAAAAGATGAAAAACACTATTAAAAGGTTCGGTGCTCAGCTCTTTTGTTTATGGTATATATAAATTCAGTTTGGGGTCTTTGTGGGCAAATAAAACACGCATCCGTGGGCTAGTAGGTTACTATGATCATGTTCGTCTAGTCAGGGTGTTAGATTGAAGTTGTCGGCACCATTGCACTTATAACCAGATACACTTTCTGTACTGTACAATGTTCATTATATTATGTGTATATCTAACGTGTGGGCGAATTGTTGAAAGATAGAGACTCTATTTATATTATGTAGAGATAGTTCAATTCGCATTGTAAACATCAAATTGTGCACGGAAGTGTATTTGTCAATATTCGTTAACAAATTCATTGCAAACAAAGACTAGGAAATGCTATTCAAAAGCTCTTTTTAAGTGGGAAAGTGTAGGTACTCTGGAATTGTTGATGATATTAGAGAAAGTTGCATTTGTTTGGTTGGTTATTTGCACGCTTGAGTTGCAAAAAAATAGTTATGTCACACTTTAGGCGTAAAACTTGTTATGCTGGGACTTTAGCTGCAGTTTAAGTAGTAGTTGGGCTTTTAAAAGAAAGAAAAAAAAAACAATAAAACCACGTTTGTATAAGGTAGGCAAAACGATTTATTTATGTTTTTTTTTTGTTAGAAAAATGCAGGCTTTGCATTTTATTGATATCATTGTTAACTTGCAATGGAATTTAAAACTTAACTGCAAATTATAATAAGCGAAAAAAATAGTTCAAATTTTTTCAGGAATATCACTATGTTTATTAAAATCGTGAATGGTGATGTTGCAGTCTTTTTGACAGTGGGATAAGTCGTCTGGACAGGAAGGAGTTTCCAAACTTGCCATAAAAAGGCTCTTAAAAGCAGTGATGATTAAGCAGAAATTATCCTAAACAACTGTATCAACATGTGCTATTTTCGTCAGGAGTTAAAAATATCAATGATCGTAGCAAGAACTTAGTGTACATTCATAAACACATCGATTTACAGAAGATGCAAATCCCTTCACAAAATTCCAAAACTGTCATCACTTTGTGGGAGCGAATGTTTAATAACTGATGCTCAAACTTCAAATGGAATAGAATCAACAAAATTCTTAATGCGTGGTTGCTGTTGCATCGAATTAGTAGCAGTTGAATTGTGCATCAGTATCGCAAAAATGCTGTGATGCACATTTATGAACTCACACTTAGTTGCAAGCAATAGGTAGATACCTCTCCTCAACAAAATCCGCAAAATCCTGGAGGAAATATTACTCAGGAAACTCATTTAACTCTGGAAATTCTTCAAATCTACTGTGAGACTTATCAAACCCAGAGTAGCTCAAGGACCAAAGCATGGACCATTCCTGTACTGAACCTCATGACCAAGCAGAGGCAACTGAGTGCGAACAACTGCTCTTTGCGAATAATACAAACAGACTTATACCTGACCGATATTCTCAATCATAGTAGTTCCAAATATACTACTCAAAATGGGGCATCCGAATCAACGTTATGATGTCGGAACACTTGGGTATCGATCAGCAACAAACTACAGAAAACTGGTCGTAAGACCTGATGGATCATCTATCGCAGCTGAAAACAGTGTGAAATACCTTGAAGTCTATGTCAACGAATTACTGAAATTCAACCCCCAATCAAGAGCTGTGCTAAGGAAAGCCAACATGGCATTCTATCACCTGCACCCCTTGTTGAGAAGAAAAACTGGGATGGAAAAGGCAACGAAACTTCTTATTTAATAACATCTTCTTAAACCAGTTATCGCTTACAGCTTTCCAGTCTGGTACCCCATCTCCAAGATAGGCATACAGGACTTCAAATGTTTGAAACAAAATTTCTAAGAATTTTTACCGTGCTTTCTTTTTGATCAGCAGTGACAGAAACGATACAATTTTTTTGAAGAGGAAAATTCTGGGAAACATTGCCAACCAAAATCAAGAAAAACGAAATCGCGAAAACCGAAAATCCCGAAAAAACAAGATCCCGCAAACTCGAAATGCAGAAAACCCAAAATCCCGAAAACCCATAATCCAGAAAACCCCAAATCCCGTAAATTAATTTTTCATTTGCTAGAATTTTTCGGGATTCCGATTTCCGATACATAATTTGGATACATAGTTTGACACATTTTTAGTATTAAAAAAAAAACGGAAAGATCATTCTAAAAAAAATTTTCATATGAGGATTTCATACAATCTAAAATAATATTAGATAGTTTTTTTTTGTTATTTTTATTTGTTGAATAATTTTATTGGTTATTGTTTAATAAAAGTTTCAAAATTGGAGCATTGATATATTTTGGCAAAACTTTTCAAATTTAATCACGGGATTTTGGACTTTATGGATTATCGACTTTCGGAATTTTGAGTTTTCGGTATTCAGGGTTTTCGGGATTTTAAGATTCTGAATTATCTTGTTTTTAGGGTTTCCGGGTTTTGGGTTTTCGGAATTTTGGGTTATCGGGTTTTCGGGATTTGTTGTTTTCCGGTTTGGGCGTTCTCGATTTGGATTTCAGGATTCTGTCCGTGTCTTTGTAGAAACATAGTAGCGGCATCTTTTGAGTGCGTGTTTATTATAATTATGTAAAACGATCAATTTTAAAAAAGCACGGGACTTCAAAATTAAAGAATATTAATTTTTATATTAAACAAAAATTATAAATTTTCAAAATAAAAAACACATACAGAAGAAGTTTGAAGCTTCATATCTCATAATTTTTATTGAGATCAACTGAGATGAAATGCCGTATTTTTATACAGACGATAAGGAAAGGCCTTTAAAAGTAATCTTAAAAGAAAACTTGGTCAGCTTTTTTTTTTTTACAAACAAGAAAAATAAAGATTGCTGAACAAACAAATAATCAAAATAACAACTATACTCGTTGGCCAATTTTTTTGTTTTTGTTTGCCTTATTTTCAAACTGCAAATCAAAATGCAAAACCACCGCAAGATCGTGCTGATGATGGTGCGTTCCGAATTAAGACCTAAACCCAATTTTGGGAGAAATTGCTAAGTCAATCAAATGTACTTATACGCTTACTCTGCAAGCATTGTCTTAATATTCCAGACACCTGCGCACAAAGCCAATTTGGGTTAGGAGATGTTATAGGAAAGTTATTTAGAATGCAGTTGCTTTGTTTTTCTTATTATTTTCAAGAATTCTTTGTGAGGAGCATAATTTTTAGTTCAACAAATGAAAGTCACTTTAATGTTGAGATCGTGTGGTTCTAAGTTCACTACATTTTTATATTATTTCCACGAATTCCATCAAAAGTGGGAGTGCGAACGCGCTATTATCAGTCATGAATAAATTATTTCTTCTTGTTTTGTTATTTTAAACAAGGAAATTTGAATCATATCGAAATTAATGAATTAATTGTATGTTTAATTGTCAGCTAACTTTTTATGTATCTGCTGCCACTTCGTGACTATATTTCAATGTCAAATATTTTGGTAAACAAAAATTCTTACATAACTTTGATATTGAATTTTCTAAATTTGGATAAGACAACTTGCCAATTCTGACGTCTTAATTACTTCTTTGACATTCAATTTTTGCTTTTGGGTTCGGCGAACACACATTTGGACTTCCATCTATTGACACGGTTAATTGGAATTTTATGTTAATTAAAAATGTGTAACCTACAACTCTATAGTGGTATTTTATTTAGTTATTTTTTGGAACCATCGACATTAGTAATACAAATACCAAATATATGTAATTATATGTGATGTTTAGTGTTTACACACTTGTGTTGTGCTCTGAATTCTTAATGTTTGATTAAGAAAACTAAACGATTAGTCGATGAAGAATCCAAAAACAGAGGTTTGGCTTTTTTTTGTTTCGTTTGAAAAAGAATACAACCATAAAGCAGCTGGTTGTTGGCATAAATGTTTTTAAAATTCCCAACTTGGGATTTACTGTTAAAGAATAAAGTGTGCCGAACTGTGGTGTTAGGTTTTTTTGAATTTTAATTCTGTTTTTTTTTCGTTGTGCGCCTTTGTGCTGATTTGTGCCTTCAGGGTGCAGCAGTAGATAACATTCTTAGAATTGGTTTCAAGGTGATGACGGTTTTATATAGAATTTTAGTGGATCTTATATTTGAGAACACACAGACGTTTTCCGCTGCTTGTTTTAATATTGTTTCCAACTTTTACAGTTTATTTATACATCAATTCATTGTTTTTTTTTTTGTAATTTTATTCGGTTGTATAAAAAAAAACAGTTTAGCTCGGCGTTTTGCGCAAAGAATCTACAAGCATCCAAAATTCTGCTGAACGATAAGGCTGATTCATATTTTTACAGAAAATTTATTCATGAAAAAATTCACAAGTTGCAACATAAAACACAATTGAGGTGTGACTTTTCAAAATAGTACGAGTAATTAAGTACACAAAATCATTATAAAAAAAATAATTGTTTCCCTCGTAAAACTTGTCAAGAACTTTACATTCCCAACAAGATTGAAGAATCAAAAGTGTCCATAAAAATAACTCGGGTGGCAGGGTATTTTTTAGTGGCAAAGAGTGGGGAGGTGAAGACTAAAAAAATATAGAAAAAAAATGGTGGTACAGTTATTTTAAGGTATTTTTTTATGCTGAATCTAAGCAATACGACTACTCTATAAAAAGTTATATTCGATTTTAAGCTCACCTTTGCTGTATTTTTGCCTATACTGGTAAAATGGAACTAAAACCCATGAAAAATAGATGATGCACTCATGAAATTCGGTTAGAGGATTTCATTTGAAACAAGAACAAGGAATTAAGATAGACCTAAAAAATATTTTAGGTTAAAGGGTGTTTTTTTGAGGGGGAAAGTTGTCGGTGAAAAATGTACCACAGCATCTGACTGAAAAATGATACATTTATGAAACTTGGTAAAAATGTTACATTTAATATAAAAACCAACCAAGAGTATGAAGATTCCATAAAAAATATCTTGAGTGAAAGGGTGTTTTTCAAGAGGAACGAAAATATTGGATAAGCAGGAATGAAAACTATAGTAGAAATTACACTGATGAAATTACATAAAATCATTTGGTTTTTCAAATTCGATTAAGAACTTCTATGATGCCAGTTTATTCAACAAAAAATATTGAATATTTCATTCCACAATCTTCCACTCATTTTCTAAAGCCTTTTTTTTCCATTGTGTTTTATAAAATTTTAGAAGTATATAAATTCAGAAAGCCAGACATTTCTGATGGGAAAAAGCTATGATCAGACGCTTTTTGTTAGACCAACCAAAAAATCATTGAATTTTAGTAAAAATTGTCAGAAAAAAAGCTTATAGTTTGTGTTAAACCGAGTTCCGGAGATGTATATATGATACAAATCGAGGGTATTATTAAATATGCAATATAAATAAACTTCTTAGCTCTGACTCACCGGATACTGGACACGAGATTATTTGAATTGAATCCTTATTTGACTGGAACATATACATATATGTTTCGTATGTCGAAAAAGAATAACAAAAGAAATCAAAATCTTTTTAAAGGCACCTTATACCATTTCCTAAGGCCTATTTCAACAGTAAATTAAACACCTTAAGGCAGTTATTATTATTTATAAAGTTAAGTTACAAAACAATCACGGAAATCCTTCCACCAACTATCGTGCTTCAGCTTCTGCATTTCATTTTCAAATTAACATTTTTACTTCTCATTTATTCATGCATGAATAAATTTTGCTAATTTTTAATCCAAATAAAAAAAAAAAAACAAACCAAATGAGAATAAACAATCATTAATCAATATAAAATCTTTAACATTTATATGTATGTAACTATATAAGCCTACATGAGTGTGCACCAATGACGTAACACCTAAACATATGGCTGCTTGAATAAATTACCTATTCCGCGTCAAGCTTATTGTGTGAAAAAAAAAAACAACAACAAAACCTGAAAACCTTGATGCTTAACCGCACCATCAAACTCAGGCAAAAATCTAGAGTAGGTTTGCTTGTGGCCAAATATATACACATTTTTTGAAGAAAAAATTAACACACTATTGAGTCGCACATACTTGCTCCTAATAAAAAAAAGGCAGCATTGAACAATTATTCGTAGTAATTAAAGAAATTATTAACAATTATTTTAATTTGGCAAAAGAAAAACAACGAGTAGCTAAGTATCTACGCAAGGGAATGAGATATTCAGAATATATCGATTTTTTCACATTTTTTAGTTGAAAAAACAAAATAATTTACGTCATAAAATGCTTTTAATGATTCGGTTAGTAATTGACAAATAATGTATTTTGTGGTCTATCTATCTATTAACCTTACACTACGATTATGAACACACATGCGATTTCCATTAACTTTTTAATCCTGTTCAATTTGTTTTTTTTTTTTTTTTTTTAATCGGAAAACGAAATGTTCTGTATTCAAATAATGTATAATTTAGACGGACAAAAGTTTACAGAGATATTATTTGTCGATATTACTAGGGCCTTTGATTATGGTTAACCATAATTATTTATTCGGAAAATAGCATAAGGCTGGTTTTCGTGGTTTCATTCTGTATTGGTTTTAAAAACGTAGAAGTTAAAAAGTTAAATTGTGTGATATTAGGAGTAATATTGGATATACCTCAGGGATCCTTTTTGAGACCTGTTTGATTCCTGGATATACATAAATTCGCTTCTTTGTACTTAACTTTAGGGAAAAAACTACTATGTGTGCAGATGATATTATTTATACCGTAAAGAAAATTTTGATATTATGCATTGGTCAATTTTTTCCAAAATATTAAAAAAGATGTTGTTTAAAAAATTTATGTATTGATTTTTACCAACATTTTGAAAATGAAGTATTCCGTACATGAAAATCAATATCAATATCCAGTGGCACAGGTTTTTAGTAAGTTTTTATTATAAGAAGGTTTTACTTAAAATGGCTAAAGTATTAACTTAACCAAGGTTTTGCTGATCACAAGGTTTTGACGTTTTCGGATTTCAATTTACGTATCTTGACTCCAAATAAATTTATAGTTTAGCCAATTTTCGATGCCAATGAATAGAACAATACGTGCGAACAGGAATTTTAATTTATGGTAAATATAATTATAAATTCTTTTCATTCTTGATTCCTATAGTATGTATAAATCTCTTCCAAAAATGCATAAATTATTATTTACATGTTACCATTGCCAAAGTGTTTTTTCTCCTTAGAAAAGAATAGGTAATTACAAATTTCTTCGCTGTGCGATCAATTTAAAGGGGTTTATTTTTTAAGTAAACTTTTTAAGCTTTTTTTTTTTTAAACAAAACCTGTGAGCATCAAATTCAGGATTAGAGTATTAAGTTAGCGTCAAATTCTTGCACCCTTAGATTCATTTCCTTTGTAGCAGTGCTTTTTCAAAGTAAACGCTTACCTATTCTTGCATTTTTTGGTACTATTTAAAACTAAAAAGGGATAGGGTAAAAGATAATTACAATTTTTAATGAGTCATATTAGACAGAAAAATTTGACCACATACACCAAATTAATTTTCCAAAGAATTTTGAATTTTTGAATTCGAATCTACTTTAATAATATTGCTCTAACATGCAAAGTTATTGAGATATCGAATCTTGTTAAGCTGTAAAAATTAATATAAAAGACATAAAATTGTACAAGTTTTATCAAAATGCAACTATTTTTGTGATAAATGACTAAGAAAACTATCTACACAAAAGTTTATTACCTTTAACTATGTACAAAAGTTTTTGAAATATCGAATCTTGTTAAGCTGTAAAAGTTAAATTAAGAACATACAATTGTATATTAAAACCAAGTTTTATCAAAATGCAACTATTTTTGTGATGATGAATTAAATAATGAATTAGAAAACTATCTACACAAAATTTTATTACCTTACATTTTTTTTGTACATTTTTCAAATTTAACTTTTTACTTGCTATATGGGTACCATATATCAAGTTATGCATTCGTACAAAAAAAAAAGTTGAGATAACAATCAAACATGACATTACGATGATAGAGAATGAGAAAAAAGTGGGTCCGACAATTCTGTCTGTCTGTCTGTATGTATCAGAGACCACAGCCTAAACGGATGGATCGATTTACTTCAAACTTGGCATGTGGCGTTTTTTGGACAATATCCCCAGACGTTTTTTTATTTTTTTTATTTTTTTGGACCCCAAATAACGGTACCTGTCATATACCGGTTTTAGAAAATTTCATTTTTCTCAAAAACGGTGCCTACGATTTTGATTAAAAAAATCATGGTCAGTTTTTTTTAAATAAGGTCTATCTTTAAATGGAAACTGTTTTTTTTAACCGTTATTAACGGTACCTGCCATAGAACCGTTTTTTTAATTCTGATTTTCTCCTTCATGACTCAATCAATTTCAACCATTTTTTTTACATGAATGCTTTTAAGTTGCCGCAATAATATCTAGTAAAAAAAATCGAAAATTATTTTTTTGGATTTTTAAAAAAAGTTTGAATTTTTTTTTTTTGAAAAATTATTTTTTCGAAAACTACTCAATATTTTTTTTCAAAATTTAGTTTTTAGATGTTCAGAAATAATATCTTAAAAATGGCGTACCAATTTTTTTTTTTATAAAAGTCCTTGCATAATTTTATATAGAAAAAATAGTTTTTTTTTTTAAAAACGGCTCTAACGATTTTGAATTTTTTTCTAAAAATGTATCATTGTAGAAGAAATCAGATTGCATACTTGGTTTTGAGTTAAAAAAAATCGAATTTTATGGTTTTTTTCATTTTTTTTTTTAAACTGCATTTACAAATTTTTTTAGTAACTTTATCTATGAGAGCAAGTACGTGCGACCCAGTCGTGCATTTTATTTTCGATAGGTTTTGTTTTGAAAGAAATCGTAAAAAATCACCCTCCTTCCTTCAGTCTGTTGGTTAGCAATTATTTTTTTAAGTTTTTATATAATATTTATTTAACATTCGGAACTAAAAACCATTATTTGCCATTTATATAAAATACGAGTTGTTAACATTATATTTACAAATATTATGTTTTGTTAAAGTATAAAAATTCCATGTCTTACTTATCGCCTTATTTTCTCGGTTTTGATATGGTTATTATTGTGAACAAAATGTTTTGTTTTATTTTTGGTAAAATGTGTATTTATCTACCTGGTACATGAGTAGCCCATGTTAATTTTTTGCAAAAACTGGGCACAGTTGGATATCTCTTGTATAAATCAACAAAACAAACACAGCAAACATTTCCGAAAATAATAATAATATTATAAACTATAACCATTAGTCTACCTGCTGGTTTATTATAATCATAAACAAAACAATAAAAAAAAATAAAATAAAATATTTTTTTTTATTTTTGGGGTCATCATTGTAAAATACATCTGGCATTGTCACTGCTTTTTGCCTTCTTGGTTTAATATAAAACAAAAATAACAAAAAAAAATTGGTCAGTGGAACTCCAATGGAGTCATAGTTTCAAGTTTCCACAAAGCTGAGTGCCATGAGACGTTAATTGCGGTTTCATTTTCTACCTCAATTCTCTCGCATTCGTTTAGTAGATTTTTGATTAAATAATAATATTATTTTTTTTACACCAGCAAACAGCCAATGGCTATGAAATATTGAAACGACCGGCACGTTTGAGGAAGATATAAAAAAAAGATACAACAAAGATACATCTTCAACATAGACAAATTGAATTTTACGCAAAATGCAGTAACTCTCTTGCCTGATGACTGATTGCTTCTTTGATGCTTTTCAAAATTATTATTATCTTTATCTAGAAAGTGGTTCTAGAAATTTGTCATGAATTGTTCAAGACATTGTATTCCTAGAAAGTTTTTTTTTTGTATCTTTTTGAAGTTAGTTTGTAGTAATTAAAACAAGAAAAAAGAACCAGATGTTAATTAAATTACGTGAGAATTATATTTGCAACAAAGTTCTAATCTGATTTTGGTCTGCGTGCGATGACGGACGGGCAAAGTTGAATCGGCTAGCGGCAACGATGGAACATTGATGATGACATCATAGAGTTTAAACACTTTTGTATTTGGAAAAAGTCTTTAAAAAGTAGAAGTTGTTTTAAAAAGGAAACTTGATTTCATTTTTGTATAGGTATTTAATTGCATCGAGTATTTTGATAAAAAAGGAAAAGTTATTTCGAATCCCACGTTTTGTTTTTTTTTATACATCAGCATTTAACATTTAATAATATTATGATGTATTATAGCTTTGGAATAACGAAATGCATTAAGTTAGTGGGTCAGTAAAATAGTATTTACGTACATAAAAGAAAAAAGGATATGAGTGGTTTTCTCTTGCCACATGGAAATTACAAAACTTAGACTTCAAGGAACTACAAAATGAAAAATTCAACCTGTTAATATTTTCCTTGATGTCAAAGCCTAATTAATTGCAAGCACAAGGTTTTCTTTGAGTAATTTGTACGCCAACGCTTAAATTTAAAGTGTAAAATTTGTTTTGTGCGGTTATAAATAAATCTATTATATCTTAAGTTTGGCTCGTTTTTATATTTATCATGTTAGGATGATGCAATTGATGCATGTGACGAATAATAAATTAATTATTAACCATATTTGTTTTAATATGCCTTTTTTTTACCTTCGGTAAAGCTTACCACAGTGCAATTAATTAGATTCTAGATTTTATCTGGCATGAATAATAAATACTTTTATGAGAAGAATTCTTATTGTTTTTTGACGGCATTATTGTCTGTGTACGAGTACGTCTGTAAGTTTTGAATATTATTAGTCCTAGTCGAATAGTTTCCGAGGGCTGCTTTTTCTGGAAAAAATACAGTTCATTTTTTTTCACTAGCCTCTTATGTTTTAAGGGTAGATGAATCCATTTTTGGCGTTTCCTACTTCCTACGAATAGGACTTAACAACGAAAATCGCAAAAAAACAACAATAATCTCGATTAAGCTTATTTTTAGAGAATCCTCTGAAATAAAAATGAAGCCCATTAAAAATCCTATAAAAATAGTACATAGTTATTACTTATATCTGCTAAATAACTTATTGATCGGGACTAGGCACGCAGTGCCTAGAACTAGTATAAAATGATAGTAAACAAAACTGAAATCAAATAATAATACACTTAAATTTTGTTTTTACCAGGAAAAATTTGGGGTAGTTTTAATTTCTTACTTTATTTTTTTGAAGGTGCTAAATTCGAATATGAGGATTGCCAACAAAATTTCGTGACGCAACATGGTCAAAAATGTGAAAAAACATGAAATTTTCAACGATTTAGCAATTTTTACCATGAAGGATTAGTTTTTGGTTAAAACTATGTACATAATAGTTCAAGAAAACTGAATTTGCCAAAAATTTAGCCCTATGTAGTCGTAACAGTTTTCAAATTGCACCTCTTCAAACTTTTTGAGATCTCAAAAATGTTAAGTAAGATGTAATACTATAGTTCAGTTCAGTTTTATTTTGACCCAGAAACGATTTTTCGATCTAAAATGTGTCTTTAATATGCACAACAATGGCCTTAGTGATATCTAAAAAGCACCAACAAACATCTATTTCCTCTTTTTTTTAATCAATCAACACCTTCCACTAGTTTGACTCATCTATATGTACTTTTTTCTACTACTTTCTATTATACATTTTTTATTGCTTAATTTTGAAAAATGGTATCTTGGAAACAAATGTATCTACAGAAATAATACGGCTAGGGTTAACCGTAGAACTAAAAAACTATAGTTCTTCATTCAAAAAAACACACAAATTCCAAACTTTTTTTCTATTTAACAAATGTTGCGTTAGCTGCGAGAAGGTGACTAGACTAATTAATAATAGATTATTGACTTTTTTGTACTTAGATAATAGCTTCTTTGAACAAATTGTTTGTAGGTAATAGGTTCATCAAGCGGTCAAAATTTGACCACAGGATCACGGATAATGGAAACCATGTCTACATATATAATATAATAACTAAACTGTAGCGGGGATAGATTGCTAGATTGATTCCACCAAAAAAGTAGTTTTTGTTTATTGAAATTTGTTTTTAATGCCAATAGGAAGGTGCTTAAAACGAAAAACTCAATTCTTTTTAAAAACTTCTGTGCCAAAGTTGTAATATTAAAACCTTAATTTGCACAAAACGAAAAAAATGCACTTAAGCTATTCTGTCTATTTACCACAAATAGATATTCTAAAACAGGCGTCGAGGATGATATACCTATCATACATAGACCGGAAGCTCAACCGGAGAGCGTTATGGAGTGAAGCTGTATTTTCTATTACATCATTGGAATAGAATGTTGTAATTCCCAAAATTAAATCATATCGCTTATCTTTATGTTTCACACTTGTTGAATCTTGATGACTCATTTAAAAACAGACACACCCGCTTTTCAATAAATTCATCTAACTCACAAAATGTGATGGATCATAACATAACATTCTCTAAACACTTTTCAAGAATATGGGTTTACATTACATTAAATTTATAAATCCATTCATTTACTAGATGACAACCATGATCAGTTATAGCTGTCACTGATTTTTTTTTTGAGACATTTAAAAGAACAAAATTGGTGATGAATTAGGTCTAAGATAATATCTTAAAATTTGTATTTCTTTTTTTTTGCCAAACAAATTTTAGAGACTTAATCAAATTAATTAGTTTAATCAAATGTTAATTCATAAAAATCAAGAATATCAATTTACTATCCCATTTCTGCCTTAGCAACTTTCTATAAAGGAAATCCTTTTTAGTTATTAATAGCTTTGTTAAAAAAAAGTTAGAACAGAAAAGAACAGGACAGATCAGAATAGTTTCATCACACGATATTTGTGTAAACAAAAAAAATTGTGTAAAAATTTGTTATTTTTGACATATGTAAATATGCATTAAACCATCTGAATTAAAAATTGACTGATAGAAAATTATATTATAAATACGATTTGTATATAATTTGGTATCAGCCGAATTATGGTTCAGATGATGTTGTGTATTTTTATTGCAAAAATACACAAATTTTTGTGTATACACAAGTCTTGTGATCTAAGCTTTAGAAACGTCAGAACAGAAAAGAACAACAAATACATTTGATAGTTCCAACAACAGTTAGCAAGTTCAGAAAACTCTGTTCAAAACTGTTCCATGCGGATTGATTTAACAACAAAAATTACTGTTCGGAACAGAAGTTTGGTCATTAAACACCAAAAAGTTGTACTTTTCTGTTCCAAACAGTTCAGGACAGTCTGATTAAACAAACTAATATAAATTATAATTTTTGCAAAAACATACAAATGGAAGAAATAAAACAGAATATTGTAATCTTTAAAACTCTTGTGTCTACAGTTTTAAAGTAAAATGTTCTGTTGTTTGTGAATGAATTTTTTTTGTATAAATTTATACATTATACACGTTTAAGTCATAAGGAAAAAAATATGTATGTGGTCAACTGTGACATAATTATCAAAATTAAAAAAAAAAAACAAGTTTAAATATGCTGTAGAAAAAGTTGATATTCAAAACGCAATATTTTTATGTATGTTTTCATTAAAAACAAATAATTAATGTATTCTCTTGTTTTTTTAAATTTAAAAAGAATAAGATTGCTATATTTTGTTACGCACTTACCAAGTAAGTTTAAATTCATAAAAATATGTTTACTTAAATAAATTTATAATTACTTACATTTGCAATAAATCCACAGCAAAGTAGCAGTAATCCAAAAGACAGTCGCATTGTTACAATTGCGGGTTTGTACATCAAGTCTTTCGTTTCTATTTTTATATTTGTTGTTTTTTTTTTTTGATTCTTATTTATAATTCACTGTTGATATCCTATTTATTGTTCACTAATGTTAAGATTGAAGTTGAGAATGAATAAACTTATTTGTTTTCATGAATCATATTAAATTCCTAAGAATCTATTCGACTTTTAATGTGGCTAAAGATGAGAATACAAATTGCTTACAAATGAATCATTTTCAATAGCTCTTTTTTATCTTTTGTGTTTACCGGTACTTAAATATTTCAATAATACACAAAATGTATCATATTTTTTTTGTTATTGTTTTTTTAATAATTATATATTGATGACAGATTGTAATGTTTATTTATTTTAAATGGATATGCTACATCTGAATAAAAATCTACGCAGAATTAGATTTTCAGGCAATAAAGCTAATTGACCCTAAATAAAACTTTTTCATAAAATTTTATATTATCAAAAGAGAGAGTCCTAAAAATATTTTAGAGACACCTAGTTGTTGTATTTTGTATTGTACAAAAATTGAGTTAGAAACTTTTTTATGTTTGTTGTTTTTATTCATTTTAAGAAATGAACTTTAGATAGGGAACGATGTACTCTACCATCGTTTTTTGATGAGGACCATTGTAACTATAATCAAACTAAGCCCGAACATAATCCATTAGACAAAATTGGTCAATTCGCTTACTACCGGGGGAAAAAAAGTTAAAGTACATCAAAGCAAAGCGTGAAACGTCGCGGGAAAATACGGAAAAGTTGCTGAAAAATTTGTGAAATACGAGGAATGCTAGTGTAAGATCTAAGAATACCACAAAGGAGTCGTGAAGAAAGCACTCAAGTCCTATGAAGTGCTTATTATCACGGCAAAGGAAAATAGTTTGAAGAGTCACAAAAAAAACACATGAAAAACTGCCGAAAATAAGCGAAATACTGGACACTGTAAAAAGCGTGGAATACTGGGGAAATAGCTTTTATACATGACCATCATCAGCTTACACGTTATTTTTGAGATACTTAACAATTTTTCCGTAACTTTTCACGTTTTTCCTTGACTTTCGACTTTAAGTATTTTGGAAAAAAAAAAAATACCTTCAATCTAGCAAACTTCCATCGAAACGTTTTTTTCCAAGTATCATAAAAGTCGGAGTACTCTCACTATTATTTCAACGAGGTTCTATAACAAAATTGATAATTTTTTGTCACATAGTAAAAAGGCGATATTGCCGACCAATAGGTTGATCTTGTGGGCTTAATATTCTATTAATGAATAATTAGTGTGTGTTTGAATGGCTACAATCCCTCTAAATGAAGTGGGTATAGCCCGACTCACGGCAAAATTAAAATGAAGTGAATTCAGTACCAACAAATTTCTTTCCTATTATTCTATTCTCTCGAACTAGTGTTGTGCAAGTTGCATTTAATAGACCTAAGATCTTACAAGTATAAGAGTTCAAATTATTAGATATTAATATTTTAATTTTTGCAACATGTACAAATCATGGTCTCAAAGTTCCGTTTACTATAATACTTAAGTTTAATTTTTAAAGCATAGAAAATGGAATAAAAATTAGATTCCGCCTTAAAATATATTTTTGTCAAATTCAACGACGAAGGACTGAAAACTTTTATTTATAGGTACTTTCTTGCAGATTTGCATTTTTTGTAAATCTAATAAACTTATTTTATTTTCGAAAAATTCGGCAATTGCCGAATTTTACTCGGCCTTCGCCATATTCGAAATCAAGTAATTACTGATATCATTAAAATGTAGTCAAGTTATGTTAAATGATTTTTTTTAAATATAGTATTGCCACTAAATACAAAACATATTTTAATTTACACTACATTCTTAACTAAATGAATCAACAATCTTGTAAAAAGTGTGATCTAGCCTCTACTTATAAACTTATAAGTTCCAAGCAAACACTCATTAGTAAATACCTCGTCAACGACATTCTATGTCTGTAATTTATTAACATTCCTGGAAACAATCTATCAAAGTACGTCAAGTCAAGCCAGATGCTCCATTCGAATATAAAAAAAATACAATAAACATTGCTGAATTCATGATTATCTGAAACTATCTAAACATCTCAAGTAGGTAGTAACTTATGTATAATATTGATGCTTCCACAAACAAAGTCATTGTATTCAATTTTATTTCCAGGGTCATACACAATACACGCAATTGTAGGTGTTACAAAAAAAAAAATATTATTTTTGCCAATTTTGCACAAGCCCATATAAATAAAAAAAAAATACTAACAAATAAAATATTCACATTTGCATTTGGAGATCTCGTGGGATTCTTGAATTAATAAAAAAAAATTAAAACAACAACACAAACCAGAGCTTCATCTCACACATTTCCTACACATTTCTTTGCGCCTGTCATTGTTCAAATTATTGTAAACCCTTTTTAGCTAGCAAAACCTAACAAGAGAGTTGAAAGAAAACTTCAATCCGAACTTGCAGATATCCAGATCCACCCACCGGTTTTCTTATTATAGCCAAGAAACCAACTTTAAGTACCTATCTTTTTTTTTTTGTTATATTTTGTGACAAAACCAGTTAAATTTAGTTGAACAATGGGAAAATATATAGCGAATATATCAAACTGAAATTATCACTCATATTGACGACAAAAAAAAAATACAAATGTAAAATAAAAAATAATTAAATAAATTATTCACTCTCAACCACACAACTATATAAAGGTTTTTCACACAGAAAAAAAAATTCAATGTCGTCATGTAATATTCATGAAATATTTTCAATCTTTTTGTGTTGCAAAATCGTATTTTAGATTATTCAAAGTCTGTTTACAAAGATTTACCACTTTTATAACAATCTTAACTATTAATTAACTATTATTGAATTTTAAAATAAAAGATTTAGCAAAGTTTATTGCAAATAAATTTATTAAAAAAAAGAGCGCACGCACCAATATGACAGAATAAAAAAAAAATATAAATAAATACAAAAATGAAAAAAAAAAAACAAACAAGAAAAAAAGATATCCAACGATCTTTTATCCGCGACTTTACGTTCTATTCAACGATCTCGTGGTAACTGAAAATCAGTTAACAATATCGAGTTAAGAGAACCATCAGTGAATTGTGTCCGGCAAGTGGCTTGGCAAGACAGTAGTAGTGGCGGCGGCGGCGTCTGCCTTACGGATACACAATCTACATATATATATACCTGCATTGTAGATAGATTTTGACTTACCTTTATTTGTGGTTGGAATTTTTAGTGAGTCAGTTCAGTTATAACTTGTAAGTCTGTCAATTCTCTAAAGAGACATATTCTAACTCTTTACTCTTAAGTGAGTTAGGTACAAAATTGAATTAAAACATTGTGTCTAATATAGGTTTAGATACAACTGTAGATGTGTAAATACGAAGTATCTTTCGTGTCTGAGTTATGTTATTTTAATTTTGTCACTAAAGTTAGCAAGGGTTTGACAGTGGAGTAGAAAGGTTTATTATTATCACTTTGGATTTTTAAAATTTGTTACTATATGCTCATTTTTATTATAAAACCGAACTCAAGAAATGTATGCCGAAATTAAACCTTAGTTCTTAATCTAGCCCATTTTTTCCTTTGAAAAAAGTCATTTTGTTCCTGACAAATTTAAGATTAAAAAAAAGATCTGACTTCTTATGAACGCTAAACGAAAGAACTGATCTGCGAACTTTAATTTCAAAATAGATCTATATTTTTTGTTCAAACAGTATTTAATTTGAAAAATAAACCGACGATAACTCCTATGCAGTTAGAACGAACTGTAGATAGATTTTAAAAGATAAACAAGGATATGGCTCTCAAATTGATGTACAAAATTGGACTTTACAAAACTCAAAATCGACATTAGTTGTTAAGGCAAATAATAAAAGCAATAATAAATATTTTGAATAGATAGATAGATAGATAAAGTATTTATTGTTTTTTTTTCAATTATAAAATAAAATATTTTAAAAAACATTTATAAATCATGGCTTAATAAGTCGTCTGCCAGAGAAATTAAAACAATATTTCAATTAAAGGAGAATTATTTATGTCTACTATTTGTTATAAAAGGTGCATAATATAAATAGATATACAAACATAATATAAATTTAAAATCATGGTTATATTGATTAATTGATTTAGTGCAACTTTTAGTTTAGTCAAAACAAAATTACTTGAATAATCCACAGTAGTTTAAATAAAAAATACATACAATAGTTACATTTTTATTAGTTTTATAACTTATTCTTACTTACAAAAATATTTATAATGAGGTTTGAAAGATAACCAAAATAGACCAAAAAAGAATAAAAATAATGATTTAATTCAAGTGTGACTTTTAGTTAAGCTAAACAAAAATGATTGAGTTATAACTCTTTAAGTTATTAAAATAAATTTACAAAAAAAAATTTCGATAAATTGCCACAGACAGTTATTTTGAGTGTCAAATTACCTCATTTTGACTAACATATCAGTGAAGAACAAATAAAGTCAAAATGAGAGGATTTTACACTAAAAAAATCGTGTATGGCAATTTACCGAAATTTCCCATGTTATAGCTAAGACCTAAAAAAAATCGAGTGTATAATGAGCATAATTTAAAAAAAAGTAACCTTTGAACAATGATATGCATGTGGTGTTTTTGTATTCTTGATGTTAATGACCATCGGAATATATCTACCAATTTTTCTAAATCTACTATTAATTTCACAGGCTGATTTGGTACTCGTTGCACAACGTTCTTTCTCGCTCAAAAAAAAAAAAACCCTTTTAACCAAAATATTTCGATACACTCTTTTGGTTCTTGGTTCTCATTGTAAATCTCATATTTTAACGTTGTACCACTATTAGAAAGGGGTTTTCTGAAATATAACACCTGTTGCACTAAAAATAGGATTTTACATAAAAAAGACTATTATATCCACCTAGGGTAGTCGTATTACCGCATTTTAACAAGCTCATTTTGACATTTAAATGATCATTAAATCACCGTTAGTTGAATAATATATATGGGTTATTCCTCGTAAAACGACATATTTGGAAGTCATTTTTTCTTGAAAATAAACGATTCGTTTGGAGATTTGTTTGATAGGGAATGTTAACCTGACGTGATGACTAGAAAATATTTAAAATGGTATCATATGGGTTTAACTTAAACCAAAGTTATAAACGAAATGAAAAATAACAATGGCACTGGAATTCCATAATTGTCAGGGGAATAACATTTATAATAAAAATAAATAAAAACTGTACCGTAACTTAAACAAAAAACCTTAATTTATTTATAATATTATGAAATATAGTTTTTATATATGATGTATTTGGTTCAAATATTACATTTTTCTTATACAGTCGTAGGAAAAAATATTTGGACAATATTTTTTTTCAGACTGCATCTCACAATGATGCATAACTTTTAAAATAATCCATGACTTATTAATGGTTTGTTGATTATTTAAAATCAAAATTTTCTATAAATGAACATCACAAAAAAAAAAAAAACATAAGAATTAAAATATATATAACGGTGAAATGTACAAAATTAAAGTGGCAAAATTACAGTCACAATAAAAAATGTCGAAAGCAATGTACGGTTTTTGAGGCAGTGTTTTTAGTAAATGGTCTGTCTAATCAATATAAAATAAAGTGTGTTGTTGTTTTGAGTAGTCGGGCGTCATCTGAAGTTCAAAAAAGTTATAAAATCACCAAAACTATAGGAATTAAGGCAAAAACATGAGTGGCCATCGCTGCGGAGTTAAGCTTTGTTGCTGTTATGAAGGGTTATTTTTTTACAAGGTAAGGTTTTAATTAATTTCCCCTTCACATCTTAGATATTGTCCTTTTATAATATTATTCTCTGGATCCTAGTTTTAGTCAATTGTGGTAACATTTACACATTCACCCCTTTTTTCTTTCACTGCTTTATTTTGCTTCAGGTTTAATTGCCGAAAGCCCGTTCTGAACTCTGGAATGATAGTTACACGTGTTTCTACCGCAATTTCCCTCGTTTTGGCAATTTTTAATAAATTTTTTGAACTGCAGTTGACACTCGACTACTCAAAACAAAAACTCACATTAGACCATTTACTTTCGAGACTGCCTCCAAAACCATCAATTTCTTTTTACTGTGACAATAATTCTACTACTTTCATTTATCTTAATTTTACCGTTATCTTAAAAATTTAATTATTTATTTTGTGATGACCATTAAAAGAAAATGTTAAAGATTAATAATTAACAATCCAATGTGTCATTCATTGATTTTTATAAAAGTTTTAGCACGATGATTATCAGATGCATAATAAAACAATGTGAAACAGTATATTCTTACACACCTTTATATGAATATGAAATTATAGTCAATGACCTCCTGATAAATTTTTCAAATAACGGATCATTTCCACACTTCGCCTTAATCTTTATATGGCCAAAGTTTAAGCCTTGTAAATAGGAGGTGAGTAAATCTGTGGCTAGCTCTCTTTTTTTATAAATGGTTACACTTTTTAAGTATTATGAATATTTGAACATTTTGTTTACATCAGTTTTTTTTTGTATTAAATCCAATTTATTTTTGAAATAAAATGCAAGTTTTTATATTTTTTCCCATTTTGACTGGACTTTCAAACATTCCAACACCTTAAACAACTGGCAGCTGGCAGCCATATATTTTACTATTTCTAAAATATTTATTTAAGATACTTATTGTTTGTTCGAACTGTACTTGAAAATTACACACCGAATACACCAACCAATTAGGAGTTTCGGAATTAATTTAAAACTTCCATACCACATACACAAACCATTTCGGTTGAAATTTTCACTCAAATGTCAGCGAAAAAAAAATTCGAATTCTATTGATTTTACTCTTCAACCACCTACATCTTAGCGAATTGCGAATAGATCCCCAATACTAAATCAACCTCCCCAAAAGTTCCCACATTTCACTGTCACATTTGCTCTCAAAATAAAAGTAAATACCTAAAACCCATAGGTTTTTTTTTTGCAAATCAATACTTAAGAAGGATAATAGCATGCGCGAGCTCAACATTATATGAAAAGACGAACAGGAAAAAGAATACCTATCTGCCCACTAAAAGATATTAGATTTTTTCAGTGAAAAATTCCTCTCGGTTGTATTCGGTTGCAAAAAACGGAAAAAATCTTCTTTCCTTTAAAAAAAAAATTATAAAATTATTTTATTTTAATTAAAAAAAATATCCTGAAAACGGTCTATGAAATTCCTTAATTTTTAATAGAAAATTTATTTAAAAATAATAAATTAACCTAGAAGTAGATTAAAAAAAACGAAATTATAGTTAATTTTATTTATTATAAAAAGTAGAAAATTGGTTTTGTTCTTCCTTTGAATACAAAAAAAAAAAAAAGAAAATATATCTATACCAAGTTACGAGTGACAAGATTGAAAAGATAGAAGCTCCTCTTTTCGAAATACAAAAAGGAGAGGTGGAAAATAGAATTAACAATTACAGCGCATTAACAACAACAATTTCGCTTTCCAGACATCGAGTAATATCTATCTAATCGAAGGGTAAGTGGAAGGCGTGATTAGAATTTAGTGAGTTTTTTTTTTTCTACTATCATCTCAAACCCTTTCAAGTCCGTTTTCGATTCTCGGCGATAAGGGAAAAGCACATTTTTATCGTCATCGTAGTCAGACATACTGGCATATTCTCACTGATTGTATAGTGTGTGGCACAGTAGGTCAAGTGAGATAATGAGAAATAAAAAATGTATGCAGGAGAGAGATGTAAAGTGTGTAGAGGTCGAAGACATCTTTCCATACCGCCTCCGTTCTGTCGTCAGTCGTCACTGCTCGTCACTGTTAGGCCCCCAAGAGAACGATGACGACGACTACGGACGAGCGCGCGAGCGATACTTAAAAGGATTATGTAAAGTGTGTTGTACCACTTAATTTTATGAGTTGGGCTCTAGAAACCGGTGCGAGAGCCCTTAACTCGGCTCAAAAAACTAGGGACCACTCAAGTGCCCCTATGGTGATGGATAATACCTAGAATTCTATCTTTTTTTTTTGTTTCCTACATTGGTACATTTTTTTTTTGTTGAAAACTATTGCAGAAACGAGTCCACACGCAACTGAGAAGATATCTTAGTGTATTTTTTTTATTTAAATTTTCATAGTTTTTTGAGAGAAAAAATAGTTTTTAGTTATTAATTCGAGGCTTGACAATTCCAATACACCTTTGGTCGGTGGAACTACCACGCATTGGAATGTGGTGTATGTGTGTGTATGTTAGTGTGTGTAGTTGTAGTTACGATTTGTTGAATTGGAATATACTTGATTTCATCTGCAACTGCGCCTTCTTCATTGATTATGCTCCCTCTTTTTCTCATATAGCAACCTTCTTTTCGAAATCACCTTATAGTATGGACATTGGATTAAGCCCTGACTCACTCCTAAATTTGGTATTTTTTTTTCTTCGCAAAAGACACGCAAGTTTTTATAGAGAATGTGCGGTGACATTTAAGTGGGGGCGAGAAATAAAAAAAAAAATAAGAAAATCAATGGTTTTATCGTAAAAAAATCCTTTGAAAAAGTTGCGACACATGGCATTTCGGTTGGCGATTAATTTGTAAATCAATTAGGTGCTTATCTTTTTTGTTCCCACAGGGAATTGTTTAGAATTTTTGGCGACATAGGTAGGTACTATATCTTCTTAATTATTAACATAGGAATAATTTATAAGCAGTTAAATTTGGTCTGAAGAATTTTTTTTTATTCAGTATTGCCAGTAAGAAAATTATAAGATTGCGAAAACCCATTTCTTTTTACGGTTTTTGAATGTATAGTTACTAGTTAGGAAAACAGAATGACATTTACTTGGAAACTTAGATAGATAAATACTGGTAGTCAAATTATGTCGAAATAAAGTATGTATAGTATAAATCCAGAGAAAAAACAACGTAAAATGAAAGAAAACTAATTTGATTTGAATATTTTTTGGCATGATTTAGCTTCGAAGAAAAAAAATTTCAAAATCAAAGTCAAACCAAGTTCGTTCAAAGTGTATTCCTTAAACCGAAATACAGATGAACTAAAGTCATTTATCTTTTAAAAGAAATACTATAAAAAAAATAAGAAATTAACCGTTCACAAATCCAACAGCAATACAAGAAATTAAAACAAATTACAATCAAAAATTAATATGGAAATGACTTTTGATTTAACATTTGCAATTTTGATTTTTAATTTCAATTGAATATTGCTTTTCTATAAAATAAATAACTAAGTTATTGAAAAATTCGGTATTATTATCTTTCGACTGAAAAGGTAAAGTGTCTATAGTTCATTTTCATGATTTTTCAGGAAACCAAAAAAAAAACACTTCAAAGCTGCTTCCCAAAAAATCTATCAAGTATAGGCTTTTTATAACAAACTTGTTTTTTTTTAATATTATTAATATTTCCGGAGTTATAAGAAGAAAACTGACTTAAGATAGTTTTCCTTTATGTTTTTTTTTTTTAAATTTGTATTGTATATTGATTTCCAAGATCTTAAGTTGAGTAAAGATGTTTTACCTCGTGTTTTCAAAAATAATGTTTAGTTCTTATGTTGATTTAAGATGAAGTGGAGGTGCAAGCGAGAAAAAAAGAGACATAAGATGATAATTTTTAGGGGTTTTCTTTTTAAAACTTAGTTTCTTAAAAGACATTTTAAGGATGTAGATTGACTTTAACAATGGAAAAAAACAAAACAAGAAAATAAAATTCAATTTTATTTATGTAATGCGCGTCGTTCAACACATTCAACTCTAATGTACGACTACCTCAATTCTAATCAACCAACAAGTTGGAGAGCGCGTTGCTGTACGAATTGCTCAACAAGTATAGCGATAGTGTACGGGCTCGTGTTGCTAGAGGGAATACTTGTCATTAACTAAAACCAGAGTTTTTTTTGCACCTCATACCAAACAAAATGCTATAATATAGATTTTTCTTAAAACTCATACCAAACAAAATGTTATAATATAGATTTTTCTTAAAACTTGCAGAAAATCTAGACATTTTTTACTTTTTTGAAGTTTTTAATAGTTTTAATACTGAAAAATAAGTTTTACATTTAACATTATGCAAATTTGCTAAATTCTCTAAAAACCAAGCCCAAAACCGTCTCGGTAGACCCATTACTTTCCAAGATATGGCTTTAAGGAACTAACTATTTTTTCGAACTCTGGATTTTATGCAACTTTTTTATTTAACACAAGCAGTTTTTTTTTAAATATTTATAATTTTTTTCTTTGATAAAAACTAAATAAAAATCAATTGTACACACTGTACACAATTATATAAATTAATGGTACCTTCCATATGACGCAGATATTAAACTTATTTTTTGTACTACAACTATACAAAATAAAAAAAAATATTTTCTCGTCATTTACCCATAGACCCAATTTCTTTTTTTCTGATTTTATCATAAACGACTCAATGGAGTTTGATGAAAATCTATAAACAAAAGATTGTTAGTGATTTTCAAATTATTTCATATTAACATTTTCAAAAATTTATTTTTTCGGGTTTTAAAAAAATCGTTTTTTCGAAAACTTGTGAATTGTTATTTTTTGTTTGAAATTTTGGTTTTAGATGCCCATTAATATTTTCTTGAAGATAGCATACCAACTATTTTTTTAAACACGGTTTTAGAGTTTTTATACATACATTTTTTTTCAAACGGCTCTAACG
Organism: Meliscaeva auricollis; assembly: GCA_948107695.1. Lineage (NCBI taxonomy): Eukaryota > Metazoa > Arthropoda > Insecta > Diptera > Syrphidae > Meliscaeva > Meliscaeva auricollis. Next base: position 62,771,270 of record OX403616.1, read on the forward strand.
ATTTTTAATTTATTTTTGTACTGCGGATAGGTTTGCAAGAAATACAAACTTATAAATTTTTATTTGTAATAATAATATGAAAAAATTGACCGTTTTCAAACATAAAAACAACTGTCATACTGTAAGTAATTTGAAAATTTGGTACATATGATTTTTACGTAATTTCGACAGTTGTTTTTTTTTTGTTTTTGAATATCTCGTCAAGAAGTAACGGTTTTGAGTTATTGGATTTTTCTCGAAAACGGCTATAACGATTTTGTTAAAAATTTGTGTTATGTTCAGTGATTGCAACAAAACTGCATTTTTAGTTTTTCTCAAAAAACTCGAACATCGGAGAAACAGCGTTGCCGTTTTTTCGCAAATTTTGTTTTATTTTGTTTTTTTTTTTTGTGAATATCTCGTAAGTGGTTAAAGCGATATATGTATTAATTAAAAAACTAAAAAGTTAAAATTAGCTTTATACTTTTTACACATATTCCAATTTTCTTGGAAAAATATATAACTCAAGCAAAACCCTACATTTTGTTAATTTCTAAAATGGTTATTTATTTTTATAAACTTTTTATAAGAGGCTTTATTGTCTATAGTAACTTTAACCCAAAGAGCAAGTACGTGCATTTTATTTTCAACGATGTCAAATCCGCTATTAATTAAATATGCTTTGGGTCATAGTAACACAATCAAACAAATTTAAATAAGCTGCTGATCCGGAGATTATAAATAAAATTCCCGGAATCTCGATGACAAAATCCCATTATTGCTAGCCATAGTTATCACGTGCCTTTAAACAAAGCTTTGTCCGAAGTACAAAAATCACGTTACTTAGATTTGGTAACCAGTAAGGTTAGGTATTTAATTAAAATAAAACAAAATTAATAATTGCAAACATTTCTGTTTGATGATTTTTAAACTGAACAATTAAAAAAATAAATATAATCCTAATTAAATAAACGCTTCCGAGAGGTTTCGCCATTTTGATAGCTATTATGCATATAAATTCGCTTCAAAGAAAAATTAAATTAAAAAAATTGAATATAAAGTTTAATTTCAAAATTTTATATCCACATCTGGTATTTCTGCTCAAATCCGAATTCCTATACCATTTCCAGGAAAAGAACCAAAGAAAAAAAAAAACTTTAAAGTTAACTCTTTATTTTTTTTTCAACATCGTATCTAACTCTTTTCCTCCAATGGTTTTTTCGTCCTTCCGGTGAAATATTTTTCGTTGTGTTTCATTCATAAATTCTTCTCTCCGGTGAGATGTATACTTTTACTGTGACTGTGTATATGTATATGTGTGCACCTATACCATAACTGACAGCAAAAAACAAAACGAGGAATGAGGATGCAGAGTACAAACTTTTCCCAGAGTTGAGTTACGTAATAATTTCCTTTGGTTTTAAAGAATTAAATGGTTTAGGGGCACGCATTCTACCTAAGGATGCAGGCCAGCCTGTTTTATATAAACAGAAATAGATATATGGTGCCTCTTGTGGGATTTTGTTTGAATTTTTTTTCCTCCGACTGAATTAAAACGACACCACCGTTGCATTCAACTAGTGAGGTGGATTATAAGGTGAAAAAAGCGTCGAACAAAAAAAAAAAAAAAAAACTAGTGGGAGGGGGCTTGAGAAAAGTTCACACCACTGCCTAAGTGTTTCTTTGTTTTGTCATTTGAAATTATGTCAGAAAGGCATAAATTCTGTGCTCGTTTTAAGCTACATAGATGAATATGGCAAGGAGGGGGTTGAGAAAGAGCTATGCTCATTCAAGTTGCGCACAAAAGCTAGGAAAATGGGAAGCAGAATTACAAAAAAGGTGGTTGACTCTGTTTTTTTGTTTTGTTTGTTTGATATACTTTAAGTGCTAGATTCGTCATGAATTTGTTCTCCCGCGATATAGTAGGTACCCTTTTCATGAAAATTAAAAAAAAAAAAAACACATAAAATTAATTGAAAGTCACGTTAATTTCCACGTGGATTAAATTTAAAAAGAGAAAATATTTCAATGTACCTACTACAACAAGTGTATGTATATCTAAAGATACTTATTTCATTAATTTATTCAAAAATTCATGAAAAATATTGCTTACATTACAGCCTTCTCTATAAATTAGGTTTTCTAATACAGGAGAATAATGAAGGAAATATTGCCAGAACAAATATTTAACAAAATAACTTTTTTTAGGAAATAAATACACCTAGCCCTGAGGTATGGTATTAAATAAAAGACGAAATGGGTGAATGTTTATTTTTCTGACTTTTATCATCAAATCAATCAGCCAACCGAAGAAAATAAAGGAACATTCAATTTTGTATAAGATTGTTTGCGAGTGTTGGTATTTCATTTCTTTGTTGCTTTTAAATAACACATCCTGCCAGTTTGGAAACATTTTTTGGAACATTCGAATTTGTGCAATCAATCATTAATAACATGTTGAATAATGATTTACGAAGCCAAGATAATTTGTGATTTATCAGCAGCAAACACTAAAGGTTTTACAAACAAAACCTAAATGATATATGTAATTGAAAGTGACATGAAATCGCTTTTGAGGAAAACCCTGTATGTATGTCTCGAAAACGACGAAGTAAAGAAAATTTGATAGGAAAAATCTTACTTCTAAAAATAAAAAAAAAGTGCTTGAATTCATTTATGTGCGTTAGACTTTTTCGAAGTGTTGTGATAACAAATGTTCTGCACTTGTTAATATAAATTCTTAATACAAAATTGTTTGAACTAACAAAAAAAAGTAGGTAAACATTTTGAAAATGTATTTCCTATTTTCATGCATGTTATATAAGTTAAATGCACAATATTTGTATGTTCAAAAAAATGGTTCAACATCTTATATTTTAAAATACATCTCAATTATATAGGTCCTGCAAATTAAAACTGAGTTATACATTTTAATATCCCATGAAATAGATTATTTTCTGTAACTTTTTTCAATTTATCGATGACTAGCACGCATTAAAAACTGAAAATTAAATATTGAAAATTTCATCACATTTTGTATAAAAAAGAGAATAGTTAAATTAGTTTTTCATTCTACATTTAAGACCTTAATCTTTAAATCCTGATTAATAGAACAGAAGTTATGAACTTCCAAAACCAATCATGTCGAAACCTTTTTTGAGATTATGATGGTACCTTCTCCACTGGTGGTAGTTTAAAAAAAACGTAAAAAAACTTGTATTAATAAATAGTTTTTACTTTTTATATTTCAGTTTTCTTAAACCCAAATAATCACACATGTATTAACAACAATATTGTCTATAATTTCATTTAGTTTTAGAATATTTCTGTTATTCTCTGATTTTTAAAAGGTAGAAAACCACTGAAGTTAATACTCAAAATATCTTTTTCAAAACACAATAACTCTGTCTGTGAACAAAACATACGTAGTGAAAAACTAATGTTTTTTTTTTCATTTTCTACATTTAATGTAAAGTTTTTTTTTATTACAGTCAGTAACCTCATTCTCGAAGGTGTAAAAAAGTTTACATTTACAAAAAAAAAAAATTAAAAAAAATGATTGTTGATCAGAAAATTGCAGGTTCGATTCCAGATTTCGGCTAAAACATTTTTAATTTTATTTGCTCCTTAGAGAATTATCGTTTTTTTCAAAATGATTTGGCCAGAGCACAGGGCAGATTCTGATTTAATTGAGTAAGCTCTGAGTAAATAATGATCTGAGATCTATATTTAAATACACTTGAGGAATCAACTGTCATACGTAAAGAAACCATGCAAAAAGTAAAAGTAATTCACAATTTTATAACTTTCATAAGTTAAAAGTACAAAGAACCCTAAGAATATCTATTATTTTACTATTTCGACTCTAATGATTTTGATTAAAATGTTTGCGATTTCTTTTGTTAGTAAGGTCATGCTTTTGATATTAAAGAAATGTTTGTAAAAATTGTTCTAACGGTATCTCCCATAGAACGATAGAACCGTTTTTTTTAAATTATTGTCTTTTTTTAAAACGACTGAACAAATTTTGAGGAAATTTTTATACGAAAGCTTCTTAACATATACCAACGCGTAACGCGTTTATTGATTTTCTAATAAATGGATCGTTAAGTCAACTTACCTGCTACTCCAAAAGTTATTATATGTATTTGAAATATTGTTGTCAACATTATGTGTATTGCCAAAAGCAATGAAATCACAACAAAAACACAAGTGTAAGAAAAAAATAATATAAAAGGATACCAAGTTTGTAGTTCCCTTAAAATTCATTTATTTTGCTTGGCAAGTTTTCAAACAACAAACAAACAGACAGGCGGACAGACAGAATTGCGAGACCCACTTTTTTCGCATTCTCTATCATCGTAATGACATATCTGATTGTTATCTCGAGTCCGATTTTTTTCCGAATCCTAAGCTTGACCAGTACCTACATATGTATATCGCAAGTAAAAATTAGTTTTTTATTAATGTTTTGTTTGTTCAGTTCGGCGAAAATCATTAAAAAACATTTGTTTGCATTTGCTTCACGTCTTTCAGTAAAAGAAGGGAAATTTTATATCCACAGTTAGATACCGCGATTGCTAGAATTTATACATAAGGACAAATCTAAGTTCAGAAACAATTATACATTAGACCTTACTTCATATCCGTTAGTTCCGTTAATGAAATGAATAATACAAGTTTTCCACCTCGGTTGCCAGTGCACAATTGTCAATTCAGAAAAAGCTAATTTTCAGTTTTTGACCATTTTAGCCTTGATATTGAATGGAATAAAATTTTATGGATATTTATTTCTGCACCATAAAATTATTATAATAAAATAATAATATTATAAAAGAACTAGAATTATTTGCTTCGAAGAAATGCAATCAATAAAAGGTTGATGGTCTCCAAAATCGAATTCATTGAATATAAAAAATACATAGGAAATAAGAAAAAAACCACTTGATTTTAGTTTTTATAAAAAAAAGGAATTTAGAGAAGCTGTAATATACACAGTTTAACGGATGAGAGGATATATGTATTTCTGGCGTTGCAAATAAATATTATTCAATATCATCAAATTCCATACCATCTCCACTTTCGTGTACATAAATTGTGACTGTATTCATGTTCACCACCTTAACCAGATGCAAACTCAACCACTGCAAAAATGCATGTCCATGTCCAGGATCCGACATGCTAAAACTTTATTTGTTCGTATCAGACTTTCAACGCATTCGGAATTTTATGCAGCCAGGACAATTTATGCAAAAAAAGAAATAATATTGATTTGCCACCTTTTTGCTTAATACATGTGCCTACACAATATCCGTCGTTAAAGGTGGACTGGACATAGTTATCACCACCCGCAATACTGTCATCACTATTGAACTAAAACTCTATACATAGATAGTTTAAATGCACAATATCAAAGTTTTGATTGACGGGTCGGTTCAGGATATTCCAGTTTTGCTTTTGTGCCTCTGCTGTGTGGCAGTAATAATGCTTCTATTAAAAAATAAGCAATTAAACTGTTTTTCGACAAACAATATTCATATGTTCATTTAAAATATTTGTATAAATGTCTAGTGCTTTCTCTTATGGCAAACACATTGTTCCAAACTAAGTATGCCATTTGATTTCATAAAAAAAGATAAATAAAAAAAAAAAATATTTGCCGTTTCAAAAAAAAAAAAAATAATTTTTTATACATATTTCTGAAACGTTTTCTTAATATGCCATTTTGAAGAAAATATTAATGCACATCTAAAACCATATTTTCAAAAAAATACAGTTCCGTTTGAAAAATTGATTTTTCAAAAAAAAAACTTGAAACTTTTTTTAAACATAAAAATTACTTTTTTTTAACATCAAATAATTTTAAAATTATCAACAAGCTTCCGTTTAAAGAATTTCATCAAAATCGGTTGAGTCGTTTAAGAGAAAAGCACGACATCAGTAACAAAAGTAAATCCAATTTTTTTTATCAAAATTGTTGGAGCCACTTTTGAGAAAAATCTGCTTTTCGATAATCATTATACGGCAGGTACCTAAAATACAAATGCACTAAAATACAAATAAAATGGACGACTGGGTCGCACGTACTTGCTCTAAGGGTCAAAGTTGCTGTGGACGTTATAACTTCATACAACATAAAGTTTTTAAAAATATATAATTTAATAAGAAGTGTAAAAAAAAATAAAATTCATTACTAAAATGACATACAAAACTTTTAAAATAGTTTTGAGCTCTAAACTAAGTATGAAATTCGATTTGATATTTATGAGAAAAAAAAATTTGAAAATCATTAGAGCCGTTTAAAAATAAATTTGGTATTCCATTTTCAATATAATATTATTGCACATCTAAAATAAAAATTTCAAAAAAATACAGTGACCCGTTTTCGAGAAATTGATTTTTCAAAAAAAAATTTGAAAGAAAGTTAATGCAACACATAATTTAAGAAAAAATGATTTTCAAACCCAGAACCCAGTCAACTTTTGAGAAAATTCTGCCTCCCATCTGAATGGGTGAAAATAGACTTCTATTTTTACTAGTTGTTTTGCTTAAGCAAACCTGTAAAGGCATAGTTTATTTTACAAAATATGAACAAAATTTTTTGATAAGAAAAATGTTTGTTCACAAAAATCTTACTTTTAAGTTTAAAATAAATCTGTTTAGAGTGGATTAAAGTATTTGTGAATAAACATTTGAATAAAAATCATCCAAATCGGAGCGGTTTTGCCCGGTTCCGAGATAATTTGCTTTAGTTACTCAACCAAAAAACTGCCTAACAGAACTTGGTGTACTTCCAACATATTATTCTTAAGTAACTATCAAAATTTTGTAAAGTAGGTATGAATTAATAATATAATTCAAACGTTGGGAGTAAATTATTTTGTTAATTATTTGCTCTGAAAATTTCCTCGCATTTCGAAAGGGAAATTTATTATTACTTATTTTTTTCAAGCAGCTCAGACATCTATAAATGATTTTCAATTTCTAGCTTTTCACCATATCTTTTTCTACTTCTTATGTTTGCATTTACAATTTGTATGATTAAAAATATTCTTAAATTAGGTTAAATTTATTTGTTACATGTATCTGCCACAAACTTAATTATATTAAAGCTGTCTGATACTATTACAATATTGTTGGAATTCCTTTTAAAGTTTCCGCTAATCCTAAGTACCATCGATTGTGGTTTCTTTGAGGTATCTACTATTTTAGCTTTATCCGATTCCTTTTCAATTGCGCAAGCTATGCCATATGTGCTAGTCGGTCAACCAACTCTTTAACTTGGCTCTGTTTTAGTGGGTTTCAGTACAACAGTTATATTTATATACATAACTTAGATAGTTGCTTCTCGGAAGACGTTCACGTCTTAGCCAATTACGTATTAGTATGATACTGCTTATAGATGCCTCACCTGTTTTATTTTTGTTCTTATTAAAGCTACATACGTATTTGACAGCTTCTACATTTCAGTTAAATAAAAACTGAATACATTTTTTTAACGTTAAGCTTTTATACCTTTTTCTCTAAGACTTTGCCGCATGGGTTTTTCCAAACAATTAAATTTGAAGTTAAAATGATGAAGTTATCGATTTTCAAGATAAGACATTCTTCCATATTTTGTTTGTTCCAGTCGATAAAATTATCAACTGTCAAAGTTACAGAAATTGAATAGCTGTAGGAATTTATTATACAGTAAACGATTTTTCTTTTATTGAAATTGAATGGCACAATTAAATGAGTTTCGTTTCAATTTTCGTCTTTCTCGACGAATTTTATCGATTCAATAGACTGACCAGCAGGGGTCCGTTTCATTTTTAACAAATTGAATTCAAACAAATACAAATACAAACATCTGGTTATGTAACTTACAAAAAGAACAAGAGATGGACGTATGTACACTACGGCGTATACGTACTTTTTTTGTTGCAAAATAATAATAAAGTGACCCAAGTTCATCACACAAATTAAAACGTTTCGAATGAAGCTGTATACCTGGTCCCAAGATACACTCAAGGCACACAAGATAAGCTAATAAAATGTAATTAGATTAAAAAATTATAAAAATAAACAAAACTTTTCATATTATTTATATTTGTATATTATGTATAAAGGAAAAGTTTTGTCACTTTCATCTGATTAATTAGTGTTTGATTAAATTATTCATCCTTGTTGTTTTTAAATTCATCTGAAAAGTTTAAAACAATTCCATCCAGTTTGTCAGTTGAGAAAATCCTAATCTCCGCACCTGCTTCCTTATGATAAATAAATTGGATTTAATAGTTTTCGCATGTTAATAGCTTCTAAGAACATACAACATCTTTGTAGCCAAGGAACAACCTTCAAACCAAAAATAAGAATAGATTATGTACCTAAGAAATATTACGAATTCTGTTTTATAAATCTGGTTGCTAACAGTTTAAAATTTTTGTAGATTACTTTATTATCATCAACTTTTATACAATTTAAATACAAGACTGAATCTTAAGTACTCGATTTTGTAGTTTAGATGCAATTATTGGTAGGATATATTGTTTTGATCTTAAAATGTGTTTTTTTAATAATTTCAACCTATCATATTTTATTTATTATAGAAAAGCCATAATTAAGTCATGAAAGAGATTACGAGTAGGTACCTAAAGAAATATTGATGAAACGATATAAAACTCGAAAGTTAACTTAGACTAGAAATCAATGAAAAATAAATACTCCCTTACTCCCTTAATTCCAGGGTGAATCTCGTCCTCAACCAACAAACCTGGCCAACAAGCCCCGTCTCCAGCTTGTTTCCACCGGTTATGCAGACCGAGTTGGTTGAGCCACCTAAGATGGGTCGTTCCTTTGTGTCACGTTGCCCATTATGAGGTTTAATGCAAAGAGTCGTCGAGCTGGAGCGTTGTTGTTTATACATTCTACGTTACCTATCCATCTTTATCGCTGTATTATTAGATTTTTGACAAGGTCTATATCAATGAAGTCCCATCACTCTCCACCGGTGGTCACTGGGCCCAGTCGAAAAATCTTTCTGTCTAAGCAACTTACCTGGTTTCTGTACCTTTTTCAATACAACAGGACATGGTATGATTTTAAATAAATTAATTCTAAGCTCGAAGAAAGAGCGGTTAGCATGTGTGATTCTACTTTTGACCTCTACACTAATGACATTGTGCGATGTAATAGTAGGTTCCAGGTGAACAAATACTTTGAAGTTATATGTAATTACCCATCGTACCGGTTCGACCCAGTCAATGGTATTGGATCTGTCTTCTTAATGACTTTATTTTCATCTTCACCGTCTCTATTTCAATACTTGATTATAAATGCTCAACTAACAGCTCGATTTGTTCTCCCAATGTCCCAATGATGCCAAAGTCAGCAGTGATTAGCATAAGCAAGGACTTTTGAAAAATGGTGCTTCTGGTGTTGACTTGTGATTTGCGCAAATTTACTTTAAGAACAATGTTGGATGAGAGCGCATCACCCTGTTTCAAATCTTTTACGATATCAAACTCGTCATTGTTAACTGATTTTGGCGAAGAAATGAGATTCCTACATTGTCATTCTACACAAGTAAAACAATTTGCCAGTTCTGTAGAGCTCGCCCCTATTAACATTACCATATGTGACTTTAAATTCCATACAGAGATGTAAATGTGGTATTCTTGGTTTTTTTCCAGGGTCTGCCGGAGTGTGAAAATTTGATCGTTGGTTGATTTTGCTCGCTTTGGACCACACTGATATAGTCCATTCAGGTCGTTGGTAAAACTACTTCTGTAGTTGGCTTGATGTGTCTGTGGCGGCACATCCCATCAATCCATTGCTTTCGCTTTGGTTGTCTTCTGAGAGCTAGTAGATCAGTAATAGCACTTTGAATTAGAACCAGCATATAATATTGAGATGTGAAAATCAAGTTATTGATGTTGTGATATTTCGACACAACCGCCGCGCTGCCGTGAAGTCAATCGCGAGTCTATTTTCTGAAGTATTGTTGTGCAATTTGTATCCTCCGACCGTCAAACCAAAATTCCCTCTTTTCTGATCTGGGCGTTAGAGTCACCAAATACTATCTTGACCGAACACCTTTAACACGCCTTCTCAAGAAGTCCGTAGAATGTTTTTTTGGTAGAATCATGTTTCTTCTCTGTTGAGGTTTGGGCATAGATTAGTGCGATGTTCTTAAATTTGACGCTGATGCAGATTGCAAACAGGCACATACCTCTGTTTCCCTAAGCACTTCACATAGTAGATGTTGCAGAATTTAAATCTTCGTCTGAATAAAACATCTTATGACTTATATAAGCTTTCTATCTATGCACGATATCCACTTCTTATTCGGTTACACGTTGCTAGTTTAAGGTCTGAACATTCAAAGTACAAATCCGAATTTCGTTTTCCAAGTTTCGTTTAGATAGACCATTCAAACTTGTAGTTGCTTCATAACTATTTAACTTACTCTTACATCTTGCAGTAATCCCAGCAGCAGAAGCCTTCAACCTGGTGGGCCTGGTCTTTTAATAATTCAAAGCACAAGAGGCTGGATTAACCGCAGAAGGTGTTCACCAAGTAGTTCATCTTGAGTGGAACTAGTGACGCTACCGTTGATTACATCGATTGGATACTTCCACTAACAAGGGGGAAGGAAGTGGGTAATAAGTAGCGAAATATCCTACTCTCAATTCGACCTGTCGACTATGGTTGGCCTGTCTGCAGTAACAAGTTCCGCGATCGCTAATCTCTAAGTTTCATAGTAGTGGCTACCGTAAAACCCTCTGTCACTTCATGCCCCATGCCCCATGTAGGAGGAAAATACAATGCTGCCACTTATAAAATAAGGGCTTTAACAAACACCCAATTCAATATTAGCTAGTTTGTTGTTCTGAACTATGAATTTTGGTGAGCCTTTTCTGCTAGTTTAAACATATTGCGTTGATCTATTTACACTACTCACATCTTGCATTAAATGTTTCTCATCTGCATACGTTAAAAACAGTTTACATATATCTGGTTTTTCCTGCTGAAGAAATAGCTCTGATATGAATTTCAAGCTTATTTCTATGTCAATTGTTGTCCAAATTTGTTTTGGAAAGTTAAGCAGTACTTCTTCAGTACGAGCGACAAAAATTTTATTAGCACCGGCTATCAATAATTTTGTTCAAGCTCAAACATATCAGCCCGTTAGGTTCGTTTCATACATATTCAATTTCATTCGGTAAGGTCCTTATTCGTTTCACACGTTTTCGATTCCTTTCAATTTGTTCCATATTCGGTTTGTTTATTCGGTTCCCATTATTAAGTGTAAAGATGAACTTTTATTAATACCTACACACCCTAGGGTCCTCCAAAATAATTATTAATTTATCTTTCGTGGTTTTTTAATTCTTTTAGAAAAAAATGACAAACTCTGATTTCCCCAAGTTTATGAAGATATTTTTAAAAATTTAGCCTACAACCTAAGACCTACCCAATAGGGACCAACCCAATAATCATATTATTATTCCACCAAGAAATTTCTTACAAGTGGTTTTACTTAAATATTAATAGCTCACAAAAGCAATTCATGCTTTAATCTCCATTCGGTCAAAAATCTGTACTTTTCAAGAGAATATTTATGCACACAAACACTTTAATGCTAAACACGTTTGTTAGAAATGTTGAACAAGTTATTAATTGAAGTAGGACACTGATTGTGAGCATAAGTATTTAATGTCAGTGATGTCTCGAAAGTACAAGTCTCATAAAAGTTTGTGATAACGACGACGACGTTTTCTTAACTTTCACATCATCATTAAAATCTTTCCAGAAAGTTAGGTTCTTTATGTAAGTTCGCGTGTTTGATATTCCCTTATCATCTTGAAATGTCAAAGATAATTAAATCTTTTGTAGGTGATGTCCTTAGAAAGACTTTTGCTACTACCATGGGAATTTACCTAATATTTGCAAAAGTTTTTTTTCGGTTTTTTTTTCCATCTTTTTGATTATTTTCTTAATATATTTTGGCATTTAAGAGATTGCTTAAATATTGAAGTATAAATACCATAATTTATTTTGTATTCAAAAGATGAATGTAAATATTTGCATTGTACTCGTTTTCTCAATTTCATAAATTGAATAAAGTAGTATTTCTATTAAATATTCTTTATTGCAATCAGAAAATGAGAAGAAATTTCATAAATTCGACCAAGCAGTACATATTTTCATTAAATCTTCTTTATTGCAAACAGAAAATGCGAGAAAAAGGAAGTAATTATCAAGCCTTAAGTGCTTCTATCAACATCGAAGGCGTTTTAATATAAACATGATAAATATTAATTAAATCTGATTGAACAATCCCAAGAAATCGATGGTTACCCATCCATATTGAGCTAACGAGTATTTCTGGGGTCTTTCCCAACACCTCTATTTCATCTCAATCTGAAATAGATTCGTCTTGTGTTTTCTCTCTAAGGAAGTATTGGTTTATATCTTATATTCTCATGTGCACTCATGTGTATATATGAAGTATCTAGGGAAATATACTCAGAAGTGTATGTGTGTTATATGAACTCATTCTCTTCTAATAAGTATTTGATGACTTTCATTTTTGTTTCTATGTTTTCGTTAGAAAATCAATCCAAAAGTTATCTAAGAAGATGAGTATCTCTGTTTTGTACAAAAAAATCACATGAGAAAAAATAAATAAAATAAATAACGTTTTATAAGGGAAGGTTTTTGTGGAAAATACATTTTCTCAATGATCATCATCCCCTGGTTTCTGGTATAAGACATAACTTACAACAAAGAGAAAAAAGAAACAAGACACAAGTAGCAAAATGTATTTTTTTTCTTTTATTCTAAAACTTATTGTTAGAAAAAAATTAAATAAATAAACAATGCTTTACAAAACTTACCCACTTTATAAAACATATAAGTATTGAAAAAATTATCGTAGGTTGCAGAAGTCAGATAAATTTTGTAAACGCAATAAAAGTTTAAGCTCAGTAAAATAATAGTGAAGAAAATTTCTTTATTAACTAAAAAATTTTGAAATTTTCTAAGGTTTTACTTCTGAACAAGTTTATACTTTTTTTCACAATAAATTCACAATACTTTTCATAATCATAAGAAGAACCTCTTGACAAATTTTGAAAGAAATTGGTTGAGCCAAAGTTTTTTTTTTTGAAGATAGAACTTTACTGTGGAATAATTTTTTTTAGCATATACTCCAGAATCACGCCTTAAATTTTCAGTGACTAATTACGGGACACACGGTATAGAGCAAATAAAAACTAATACGCCATAGTGTACACCTTTTCTTCATAAATTTACATTTATAAATTTAATTAGATGTTATCCAAATTCAATCGGCTCTAAACGAAATTAATAACTCAATTTTATTTTAAACTAAAGCTTGGTATCCAGTTCTATCAAAAATTTAATTTTCAAAAAGTTTATTTTATTTCGAATGTTCAACAAATTTTTGTTTATATTTCTTATAATCCAAATAGTCTAAGCGTCGACTGTGTCAAATGAAAAATAAGTTGGTACTGAAAATAAAAACATAGGGTTGCCACTTTGAAAATGGTAACATCAACGTGGTAACCCTGTTTAAACGAAAATAAAGCTACATCACCTTATGCATACAAAACTTTTTAGTTTATTCAAAAAGGAAAATTTCAATATGCCTAAAAAGAGCCAAAATTACGTAAAAAATCAAAAAAATAAACTTAAGAGTGTAAAGTTATATGGTAACTCTGTTCAATTGAAAAACACACTCAAATAATTTTTATTTAAATAAAATATAAAATAGTATAAATTCGGTGGAGTTTAAAGTTAAAATTAACATTCTCCTATGTAAAAAATGTTGAGTGCCAACTCTAAAATGGCTGCAAGTATACGGCAACCCTATTTGAATGAAAAAAATCACTAAAAACACTCATTTATCAGTGAAAATGTAATATATACCGTATACTTATACCCATTTTGAAGTTGGCAGATAGGAGAGAGCCCAATCTAAAATTTGGTATGTTATTAGCTTTTAACTCTGTCAAATATGGTACATTTTTACCAAAAAAGTAGTGTTTTTAGTGATGTTTTGAATTCATATAGGGTTGCCGTATACTTGTAGCCATTTTAGAGTTGGCACACCCGACATTTTTTAGAAAGAAGAATGTTAAGGCTAAAATTTGATGTACATTTTAACTTTAAACTCCACCAAAATGTATACTATTTTATTTAAACAAAAATTATTTGAGTGCGTTTTTAATTGAACAGGGTCACCAGCACCACATTATCAGCTTTACACTCTTAAGTTTATTTTTTTAATTTTTTTACGTTATTTTAATTTTTGTTTGGCAATATTAAAATTTTCCTTTTCAATTAACTAAGAAGTGATGCATTTTTTTTGTTCATTCAAACAGGGTTGCCACGCTGATGTTACCATTTTAAAAGTGGCAACACTGTGTTTTAATTTTCAGCACCAACTTATCTTTCATTTGACACCAATTTAAATCTCTAAACTTATGAGCTAAGTAATCCGACGGTCGCCTCCCCGACTAAAAAGAAAATGTGTAATTGAAATAAGCAAAAAAGAAAAAAAAAAGGAAACAAAAAATTGAAACAAAAGTGATTGTTTGTACTTTTGTACCAGTGTTTTAAGCCTTTTAACTAAAAGATCAGGTATAATGACTCCATCTTTCATTTGATTTCTATAAAAGTTCAAGACAAACAAAAGTACCTACTCTATTCTGAAGGATGTCTTGAAGAAGCTATTTACATAAAAACAATGAAATCTAATTATAACCACAAGGAAGCGAATGGAGATTAACTAATGGAAAATTTAAAATTCTCCAAATTGGACGACCCCCACTACACTTGCGAAATGGGATGATATTGTTCACAACTTTTAAGATAAATTTGAAAACAACAAGGATGAATAATTAAAGGCATAAATTAATCAGATGAAAGTGACAAAACTTTTATATTCTATATAAAAAAAGATAATGAAAAATGCTTTTTTATATTAATTTATTTACAAATTGAGAGCTTAATGCCTTCTGCCATTTAATTTGCATACCTTGAGTGTGTCTTGTGCACAGACACACAATTTTGTGTAAAACGTATTGAAACATAATTTTTGTGATGAGCTGGAACTGCTTTATTATTGTTTTGCAATTCAAAATAAAAGGTTTAACAGAAAAAGTACGTGTACGCAGTAGTGTACGCTCACCTCTTCTTTTAAGAAGTTTCTACTTCGAGGGCTAAACTAGCATTATTATCATTTGCAGTTACATACATACTTTTGAAAAGGTTACGTACAATGATGTGGAACGCGTTCACTTTTTGCTCAAGTAAAAATATTTTAAAAGAGGGGTTTTTTCCAGTGCGTTTACTATTAAGTGTTATAGGATAAAAATAATACTTGATCTATATGATAAGTATTGGTTTCGTGTCAAAAAAAATTGAGGTTTTAATCAAAACCAACAATACGATCATAAAGAAGTCCAAAAAAGTGGTTTTCGTCATGCCGTCCGTAATGTTTAGTTATTTGCTTAAATATCTTTACTGGCTCAACCGATTTTGTTCAAAATTTGTCAAAATGTTTTTCTTATAATTCGAAGAATATTGTTTATTTCATTTTTCAAAAAAAAAATATTAACAAAAATTAATCAAAAAATATTTTAAAAGTCATTGTCATTTAACTATACTTATTAAATTATAGTTGAAAGACGATGATGAATTAAAGTTCTCTTCTTTCTTACCCATAAAACAAATTAATGTGCAATATGAAATGCCATCTTTATATTTCTAACAGCCAGCGTAGTTAACTACAATAAGAAATTTAATTGGTTCACTTGCGCTCACAGATCACGTTTCCCTACTTTAAATAATGTCAACAATTTTTTTTTCTTGACCAATATCTCAAATGTTACAAAAAGGCCTCTTAATCATTATGTCGTAACCTGAAACTTTTCGTTAAAAAAATATCGATGAACTTTCAACGAAGTCGATATGACGTGTCTCTACTTCAAATGCATAATATAATATCCTTTGATTAAAGTTGACTTTTTTTTGTATTCACTCCTCATTTTCCTTGTTTGAATTGTCTTCACATTTTTATTTCTAGTAAAGTTTCAATTTAACTTTAATTTTATATAATAAAGCTGTGATAGTGAAAGATATAAAAGAATGTCTAGAATTTCATCGTAAGAATGTTATATAGATTGCAATAAAGGTCAATATTTTTTTTTAATGAGGTAACATTCTTCCAGAAAGGTATCTGATTCACAATCAAGTTCACATTTCTCTTTGAATTTTCTTGTATAATATAAGCTTGTGCAATAGCTTCGAAAATCTTGGGATATTATCATTTCTCCGTGAGATGATATGTGTAGTGTAATGTTATGATATTACAAATTTTTAATTAAAACTAAGATATTTAATTAATGTTAATTTCTAAATTCATACTGAACTTGAAATAAATTAGAAAATGCAGGACAGTGAGACTTTGATAGTGTCAGCAAGGAAAGAGAGATAGAAAACTTTTATTCGAGATATTATAGAATCAAGATTAAGGTTCAAAAGCAATGATACAGTAGTAGATATCCAAGGAATATGCTAGGGAAAAAGAAAATCGTTGATAAACATCTTTTGGTAATGAGAAACTTCTCCTACTTCATGGGTAGCTGTTTTGCAGAAACAAGTTTCATGGCCGTAAGGCCCTCCACCACATCAAAGAGGAAGCAAAAAGATTACTTAAAACTATTGAAAAATCATATTCCTCTCGAATAACTAATATTAAGCAAATAGTTCTACATTGGTCTTTAACTGATTGCGGGTAAGGTTTCGAAGATGTTGAATTTTAGAGTTTCTCATAACAAGTGTTGAATTATACTAGTTTGAGTCGGACCCAGCCTTTCCCTGGCATGGGGTTGGGTAGCCTTGCTTAAACCATAAACATAACAGACAACTACAGTGATATCGACATATCTCCCTTATGATACTTACCGGATCAATCTATGATACTTACTAGAGAAATTTGTGATACCTTCCTGACAAATTCTTTATGCCTACTAAAGAAATCCGTGATTGATATTGGAACAGTTTATGATATTTACCTGAGAAATTTTTACTTAACTGAGCAATCTATGATAATTAACGGAGAAATTCGTGATATTTTTCAGGGAAATCCATGGCACTTGAAAACAGTGATATTTACCGGAGAAATCACGATATTTACCGGAGAAAAGCGTGATGATTACCGAGAATTTCTTGATACTTACCAGAGAAATCGGTGATACTTAATTTATGGAATGATTAGGCTTCGAAGCTGACATTTTGAAATCAAAGCTGAACGAAGTCAATTTAAAGTGTTTTCCTTAAAAAAATGAGTTGAACTAAAGCAATTAATATGGAAAACAAAAACATTTTAACTTGACAGTAAAGAAAAGTTTGCATCCATCGGGATTCGAACAAGCGTCACTTGAGTTATATGTCAAGTGCGTTTCCCATTAAACAAAATCTTTATTTTAAATAACTTGTATTTATATTTTCAATTTGAACTTGAATATTGGTAATAATATATTTGAACTTGTAGCCATTGAATATATTGATTTTTTTCTTTGTGTTAGAAGGAAGTTATAATTAGGCTAGGTACCTACCTAAACTAATGTATATAGGTACTTTTGAAAAAAACTACATTTAGATATTCGTTCCCTGTTATTTTGAAACTAATTAACTTAATTTTCTAATCTTACACTTTTTGCAATTCTAAACTATAATATTTCTTAATTTCTTTTTTTTTGGTCTTTTTGGTTTATAGGTCAATCAACCTACAAAAAGATCAACAATTTTTTGAAGTTTCTTAAAACGAATCACCACTGAATCCAAAACTCAACTAAAAAATCAAAAAAACGAAAGCGAATTTGAACTGAACAGCACGTCACTGTTCGGTCGGTCGCTCTAAGTCAATATTAGCGCTATAGCTACTGCTGGGTGTGGGCGAATCTGCGCCCCGCCACCGGTAAGTTAATTTGAATTTTGTATAATTTAATAATATAGTTTCTTAAAAAATATTATGTATTTATGTATGCTCTCGTCAAAATAACCCATTTTATGTATTTGTAGTCATTGACAGTAAAATAAACGAACATCGCTCCTTTCATAGATTTTTAAAATGCTCATTAATTGTTTTTAAACGTATAATGTAATTAATCGCTTTGTTTAAAAAAAAGTTGATAGGTTCAGTTTCTATAAATATTTTAACTATATTTGTAACCCCCAACATGTTTACCTTTCATTATATTGTTCTAATATTTTGCTATATTGCTGTGTAAACAAGGCTAGTTTTTTATGTTAATCATTTTGCAGTTGATGTCCACAATTAAAAATCATGTTGTTTTATCCTACATTTTATGTGTTTTCAAAAACTTGAGGTTTTACAAAAACATACGCTTTCACCAAAACTTACGATTTTCTTTCTACAGCAGAATTGTTAATCTTAATATTCCTAGGCAATTAATTTGCTCTCAGTAATGGGTAATACAAACATTCTTTTAATTCTTTTCCTTAAGGAAATTATAAAAAATGCATGATGATTAAAAGATTCCTTTGGGGTTATTTATTTTGGTATATTTTTGTCTCTGGTTTTCAATTGCTTGAGAGGTGTATGATAACAAATTTTAGAAAAATAGAATTTGTTTAAGTAACCAAATTCCTTAGGATGTAGAACTGAAATACTATTGTAAGTTCTCAAAAATTAATTTTGATCTATAAACTTTCAGCAGCATGATTTTGCGTTTTCACCATTTTTGGTTGATAAAATCACCACAACAAAAGCACTCCTACTACTACAACTACCAAACTCCTGCGTTAGTCGAATTGGTGTAGGATTAATTTAACCCTAAGAAAACTGATCTTCACGCTAAACCATCGTCCAGCTACTTTTTAAAAATCATGTTGAAGTTACGTCACCATTCCATCCAGATCTACTTGAGAGAACGAAGAGTTTTTGAAATTTTAAAAATTTCTATAATGATGGATCAATGACCGAAGAATTGGCTGGTAGTTTTTCATTTAGTCTTTCTAATTATCATATAAATCATCATAGCGTATACCAGGCAGTATTTTTAGCGATCAAAGAACAAGAAGTTTTATCTTGGCTTTAAGAAAATGTGATAACACTAACGCATATTCACAATTTCTAACTGGAAAGGGCCAGGCGAAAAAGCGCCTATCTCACTTTTGGTCAAAATTAAATTAATGATGAGGTATTGAAGTACATAATGAAAACTATTTTAGGGTATCCTAACCAGGGTATCTTATACAATTATGTTGTATAACAAAGAAAATTTTAAATTCCTTTTTTTTCGGAATAGGTTTGAGTAGACTTTTGCGGCTTTTGCTCTGCTGAAAAACATTCTATTCCAATATCCGAGCGGATACAACGATATGGCCTTTTATCTTATAAATACAGCAAGGACTTGTTTAGTTCAGACATTTTATTCTCTACGATTAACTTCTGTTTTCTGCTTGCAAAGCAAGCATTTCTCCTTGCTTACGCGGCTCTGAATCGAGCTTTGATTTTTATTTGTGAAGTCCTTACCTAATTATAATAAGAAATCCAACAAAAATCGGATTCGATCTTTAACTATTTAAACAGAAATCAACCAATAAAATCGTGGATGTCCCTCCTTACAACATATCACCACTTCAAAGCCAAACCTCAAATTAACCGCAACAAAATTCCACATAATGAAGTGGTTCTTCATAAACAATCACTTAATTTCTCGTTGCCTGTTTCAAAGGAGTAGGTCTATGCACAAAAAATGTATGCATACTTACACGTGTTTTTAACTTATGATAAACTTTAGTAAAATGGAAAGTGCACATCAATTATGTATGATTTAATTTTATATCCCGAGAAGGGCTTCCTGTATTTAAGGATTGTCAAGTTTTTTCGCCTACTTTAAACTGTTTAAAATATTATTGTCCCTAAAGCCTGTGCCTAAACAAGTAAATCAATGTCTCCATAACCTCCATGATTTGAATTCTGTTCTGTGAGTTCGAGGTTCCATTGATCGGAAAACAAAATGTGTTTTATGTACTTAAAACCCCTAGGGATATCCAACAGGTTTAATTATATTTGAGGCTAGGTCGCTTGTTATTTAATTTTTTTTTTTATTTTTCTTCCACACACAACAACCACATTTGTCAGCTGCTATAAAATTCTATTTTTTTTTTATCAAAATGATGTGTGCAAACAGTTTAAATTATTGATTTGGTTAAATATTTGAAAAGATCATATTTGGGTCCGTTTTAGTTTAATTTTAGGATACATTTCCACCAAAAGGCATTATTCGTGTGGGACCTTCAGGGTTGAAAACGGTTTTTTTTTTCTTAACCCTTCTTTTGTCCCTTATTTTTGCAATTTGTGTTTCGCCATTGTTATTCTTGTCCATTGTCGGGCTACTTCAATAGAAAAATGTTATAAATTAAATACTAATTTTAAAATAGCTTAACCTTTTCGAAAGGTTCAACAGAAATGCACGAAGTAACCTTTGCAACTTGGAGGAGAGATATTGGTACCTACTTTGGGTATAATATTGGTTTTCAAAGGGTCAATTTAAGCATTGACATGGAAGAAGAAAATGATGTATGCACGTGACTTAACTCGCTTATCATTAAAAAAGAAGACAGAATTGATTTTGCAATTTATATTTAAAATGAGCAAAGTTGAAGGTTGAAAGCGGTTTTATAAACTAATTATTGAACTTAAAAAAAGTATATTCTAAGATTAATCTGCGATCTATCTGGACATTTTTGGGAATTTGTTTATGTTTACTCGTTTTATTCAAAAAGCATTTTGAATAATTTTATTTTAATCCACCTTTACCTTTTATGACCTTAAATATTCAACATTATAATTTATTACCCCAAACATTATCTTTTACAGAACCCTTGCTGTAACCGAACAAATTTAATTTACGGGTGACGGTTGAAATCTCGTCAAGTGAAGCAATTAGAATTCATAGTCGTCACTCAAGTTGAGATTTTTTTCTTAGGCCACATATTACTTATTCACAATCGAAATTGCGACGGAACGCTTAAGTTTTTACTTATGGGGATTACCTAAGTTGGTATAAGAAAATCTAAACTTAAGCGTTTTAGTTTCCTTCATAAAAGTTAAATAAAAACAGATGTCTGGTCGGGAGTTACCTTAAGCATTAGCTTGTTGTGGTTGTGTATTTTTCATTGTTTTTAATCACCCAATCCCTTCTTTATCATTGAAATGCACTCTTTACAACAATAGCACTCCTATTTTAAAATATTTTTAATAAATCGAGAGCGTAGAACAAAGAGTACCTACCTGAGAATAAAACCAATAACATGTTAATTAAGAATTAAAAATCGTAATTTCATTGTCAGCCAAGATTTTTCTCCACTCAAGTAAGTGAGCTTACATTTATTCTATGAATAAGAAAATTCTTAAATTTTTCTCAACTTACAGTATTTGAAACAAATCTCAATTTGAGTAACGACTATGAATTCTACCCTTGGACCCTCAATTAAGATGGGAACGGTACATTGGTCCAAATTTTTTTTTTCCGAAATTCTGTCCCATCATATTTAAGCGCAGCCAAAATATTAAAAAAATAATATCAAAATAGAATACAACATTCCAACTCCACCTCCGCTCCCGCCTATACAGATACAGAAGACCGACGGAGGAGTCACGCGACGGCATACATGGATGTAGTATCATGCAGGGTTACCTTTGGGATACTTTATTCGAAAATTTTAAGAGGTAACCCTGGTTTCGGCAATGAAATCGATGGTACATTTTGTACATATTATTTTACTTGGATGTCTTCTTCTCCTTATAATTCGCAGCTAGTCTTCCTGAGGATTTCATAAGTAGAAGCCAAAAGTTTAAGTTGAGAAAATTGTCTTCTGATTCCGTCAAAGTGATTGTACCAATTTCTAGTAG
This sequence comes from Meliscaeva auricollis, assembly GCA_948107695.1. Classification (NCBI taxonomy): domain Eukaryota; kingdom Metazoa; phylum Arthropoda; class Insecta; order Diptera; family Syrphidae; genus Meliscaeva; species Meliscaeva auricollis. The sequence goes on from OX403616.1 coordinate 62,793,210, forward strand.
TGACTATCAGTGATCTAGAAAAAGCAGGCTTTTAAGAGATCGCTCTAGAAAACTTGCTATTCTGAACTTTTTTGACAAAAAAAAAACTAATAGTAAGCTAGATTCAGGATAGAGAAACTTCCGAGCAGGAAATTTATAGTATACCGTATTACTAAGAATTTTGCTAGGAGTCTTACAGAAGTGTGAGATCCACAAGGTTTTTGGTTCTTTTCTGAATTTGATTAGGTTTGGTTTACGTGACTATCAGCAAGAGAGCTAATACACTTAAACCATAATCCTTTGTGATACTACATTGAATCTAAGAAAAACTTTCATCCTAGTCGTTGAACCACTTTGAGCTCAGCAAAGTGGTTCAACTCTCCGTTACCGCCTTTCTATTACAATAACTTCACTGGCAGGTATTAGTTTTTGGTGAAACGATAATTTTACCACCCACAAAGTTTCAAGAAAAAATATTAATTCTTTGATAAGATAATCGGCATTGAAAGCTTTTTTTGTCCTCTCCGGTGCTTTGGAATGGCGTTCTGTCGATATTCGTTTTTTTTTTTTTTGTGAGAAGTCATTGATTCTCTTTCTATTACTTTAGAGCAGAGTCTTAACAATCTTTTGTAAGGACAATTGGGTGTTCCTAAAATTAAAGAAGAAACGGGAGATCTCACAGTATTTCGTTAAGTTGCGCGTTTGGATAGCGGCTGCATTTTCCTGGCAAAGATAGTGGAAAGATCCAATTTTTCGAACACACAGGTTGGTAGTATTATCTTGTGATCATGTAGCTTAAGAAGGGGGTGCGGCAAAACAGTTGTATAAACTCGAAAAGTTTCAGCTTGTTGTGGAAGCTGGCACTTCTATTTTTTTAATTAATTGTTAAAGACATTTTGAATGCTGGATTAATCTCTTCTAATAGATCTAATTAAAAAAACAAAAGTATATGAACAATACGTTTACCTACATACCTACCTTGACTCCATCTTCTAAATTAATCCGCAATAACAGTCCCGATGTTTTGTGGAAAAAGGGTTGGTGGAAACACAAAATCCTACTACTGGTAAGGTCCTTTTGAAAATATTTCAAGTACTCGCTATTATCTCCCCCATTCATTCAAAATTAGTTCACTCATGTACGAAGAAGCTAGCAGTTATTTGAAATTTATTGAATTCTTGGTGTTTTAAAGTTTTTAATCTTTGTTTAAAGTATACTTATTCATGCGGCGGTAGATATTCTTTTGAAATTGTATTGTAGAAAGAGAAATATATAAATCATTTCCCATCCATCCGTATCTAATGACAACTCATTATAAAGTTAATCAAAAATAAAATATTTCCCTTGAAACATCATATTTATTTTAATCCGCAAAATATTAATGAAGTTCCTATTTGAGTTCAGTGGCTAAAAGCTTTATTAGACCACAATAACCATATAATCAAAACATTTGTAATGTTGCTGTTAATTCCCAAAAGCCAGTAGCTCAACACATATACATATACAACATAATAGTCCTACCTACCCATACATAAATATATTTTTGTATGTTGAAGGAAAATATAGACAAAATCCATAAAAGTAACATTGTGTGGGCACTAATTTTGTATTTACAGTATCTATGCTTGGTCTAATAAATAATAAAAGTGTGCTACCAATAAATGACAAATGTGTGTTTGCTTTTATATCTAGATAATGGTTAGGAAAAGCGAAAAGGATCAGTGAGTGTTTGTAATTTGATAAATGTTACGTGTTAATTTCACTACCCCCGCACTGGATGGTTATTTGTTGTAACACAGTAAACACGCTACTTTAACCCCAAAAAGAAAACATCTTTTATTAAACCACAAAGAAAAAGATATAAAAAATGGATGATTCAGAATCGGAGACGGATACTGATGATGTAAGTTCGTTTATTTTTATAGACTTTAATGTTTTTTTTTTGTTTGCAGGCATTTCAATTGATTTTATTTTTCATAATCAAATTTAAGAGACATTGGGACATCATTTTAATGAAGACCATTAAGATTTATAAAAAAAAAACAAAAACAAAAACAAATAAACCATAATATTTGTATTACTACACATAAGGGGGGTTTGATTGAAATAGTTTGTTTTAATACTTATCATAAATGTATACCTTTGCTTAGTAACTTTGTTCTTTACATAGATATACCCTACCCACACTAAAGCTTTATTACTTACGTGGTTGCGGTTTTTAAACCATTGTTGCTAGGATTTGAAGATATCACAGAAGGATTCTAGAAATAAATCAATTTGTCTGTTTTGTGTGAAAGTTTGAAATTTCTTGAAATACAACAAAAAAACAAACAATGTTTTTACTTTTGTTCCCATTCCTTGCCTTCTTAGGTTTTACATTTCTTTTATTAATTAAATAAGTCGTGTTTTTTTTTTAAGGATCAGTACCTAATAAGCTAAATAAAAAATATACTCACTTAATGACTTTAGATGCAAAGAGCCCACTTTTCTCGCGTTTATTGTTTCTAACAGGCTTTGTGAATAAACGGCCAAGCATTTCTGCGTTTCGGAAAAAGATATTGTAACCTTTAATGTGACACCAATTTCATTCAAAAAATGGTAACGAATGCACCCACCTTAACAAAACAATCGTGTCAGGAAGCGTACCGGAAGACTTGTATGGTTTTTGTACCCAATAGGGGTCCCATATCTCGGTAAAAAAAATGCCATTTCACTTTAAATTTTATATTCTTTTCAAAGTTCAATCAATAACGCTTACAGTTTTTAGCCTTGGTGCCGATTTTTCAATCATCAGATAAGCAAACAGTTATCTGCCAGAGGAATCGAATTTTTAAATCACTCAGTTATTGATGCTATGAATAGCAATACCTATTCAACTCAAATTGAAAATCTAAATTAGAAATATTTGAATTCAAAAGTAATTTTCATATAAATTTTTGATTGTTGTTGTTTTTGTTTTTTGTTTTATTTGTTTCAAGGCTGTCGGATTTGTGAACATTTATGACAGATAATTTTTGCTGATGTTTTTAATATCTGACTTTTGAAAAATAGATTTTTGCTCCATCTAATGAATAAGTACTAACTGACTGCTTAAGTTTCTATTAAATAACTTAGAAGTATAAAAAGTTCTTAAAAGTATTTAAAATTTTTTATTTCCAAAACGTCCTCAAATTTCACTGATCAAAATTGCCCGGGTAAAATGGCATAATTGCATGTAAAGTGTCTTTTGTTCAGACACCTGGTAAACAAGTTTCAAAATCCCGATGCACGAGTTCCTTTGTTCATTTGCTTATAAAAGATGATCCAAAATCTTCTCAAACCCATATAAAATTTAATTTTTGTGGGTTAGGGTGGTTTCTGAAACACAAAATGTTTCGAATGCTTCCTTCCTGCCCATTTCCGTTTTTGGACAGCATTAAGAGCTTTTGATAATGAGTCCACCCTCCAGGTCTGCCTGTCAGTAAACAGTTCGTATTTCCAAAAATGTTCCCTATAAACAAACCTAAAATTAAAGCTAATTTAAAATAGCCCACTATACCATTTTACCCGGGTGCCAAAGGGGCCATTTTGCCTATTTAGGGTTGTTTTTATTTATTTATTTTTCCAAAATGTAATTTTTTTGTTGATTTTTTTTCAATAAATTTTTAACAAAAATGTATTAGATCTTGTTTTGACCTGCCAAATTTCAAGAAATACCTTGAAGGTGCAGAAATTTCGCATTTGTCGGTGATGCCAAATAAACTTAAGATTTGTGTTCACAAAATCCTTTAATTCCGTTCGATTCTTCTATTTCTAACAAGGGGGCCATTTTACTGTATTGCACAATATTTTCGCTTTGCACAATATATTGAGTGGTATTAAAAAAGTTTAATATTTTCTGAATTTTTACTCAATACTTTTTGTTTCCACAACGAGGAAGATACAGAATAAGCAAAGAGATGTAGAAATATTGCGCAGTAATATTGAGTCGTGTATGGACGACCCTCTTTCGCACAATATTTTAGTACAATATTATTGAGCAAAAATATTGTGTCGTGTAAGGCGGGCATAATAGTCATCTTTCACATCCAATTTACAATTTCTGCTTAGCATGATGAGTTAATCATTCTTGCAGTGGTCGTCAGCTTTAAAAGTTCTGTACTGAATTTTAGTCCAGTCAATTGGGGGAAAAATCGAACTACAACAGGTGATATTACCTATTTCAATTTTTGTTACATGATGTTTGTTTGTTGATCTGCTCGATTCGCCATTTTATATTAAAGATGTAAGAATGTGTATTCCACCTTATAACTCAATCGTTGTTCATTTTATTCAAAAAAGTGTCAAGCTAAGACTTGTTAATGACATTTTTGCTTACAAACACCGCCACCGTCTGGAAAAAATCAATTATATTTTAACTGTCAAACTCGATATCCATATTGTTGCCTCCTTTCATATATGAGTACGCCGAATTGTTGTGCACAATTTCCAACAATTTTGAACTCATTAAATACTTTACCCTAATCGCACTGAACAAAATCGAGTTTTTAGAGGGTAGTTGTTTTTTTTCCCCAGACTGCAGCGTGGCTACTTCAAATATTTGTGCATACAAAATTTTTGTGTATGTTGATGCCTTGATATTTTTTGCTTAAAATTAACAATAAAGCGAGTAATAAGGTGAAATGCACTTTTTTGCATAATTAATTCAAAATAACGGATCCAGCGGAGTGGTGCTATTGTCCTAAAGGTGCTGTGTCCTGGTGTCAAATTAATATGTTTTAACTGCTTGTCACAATAAAAACAATGACATATAGTATTACACGATTTGTGAAAACACCAAAAATTGCGTAAAAAATTGTGTATTGTTGGCATAAATAAGCACAAAACCATCTAAGCCACAAACTGGATGACAGAAAATGACATTATGAACACGATTTGTATATCATTTGGTGTCATCCGAATTATGGTTCAGATAATCTTGTGTATTTTAATTGCAAAAATACACACATTTTTGTGTATACACAAGTTGTGCAATCTAAGCTTAGTGCTTAGATCACGCGAATTGTGTATGCACAAACATTTGTGTATTTTTGCTCTGAGAATACACAATATCATCTGAATCAAAATTTGTCTCTCAGATTGTTTCGTGCGTTTTTGTTTATAAAATACACAAATTATGAATTTTTAATTTGTCATACAAAACTAAAATTTAAAGACTTCACAAAAATATTTGGTGTTCAATGAGATTTGACTGATATTTTGGAAACTATTATATGGCTACGTTAACAATTTTGGTCTTCAATTTTTGGAAATTTAGTTTTATTTAACATGTGTTACATTAGTTGTAATCAAAAACTAATCCGTCAGGGTACAACTTCCTAAAATCTGAAAAACGTGACAAATTTCGCGGTTTTTTTAAGCAGCATGGTCTGCGTCGACGCTTTGCAAGGGTCGACTTTTTTCCTTTATTTACTGGACCAAGTCGATTCTTTCAAAGTTTTGCTAGTTTTTTTCACTTTATTAGCTCAAACTCTCACATATAAAATTAAGAAGCAAATTTTAGGAGAATCAGAGTATCGCAAATTTTAAATTTTTATTCCAGTTGCTGTTTAAAAATTTGTTTTTCAAATTAAATTTGTTTTTCAAAATGTTTTGATGATTTCTTTTCAAATGTTAGACTCTTAGTTTATTATTACCTAGTTTTTTCTTTATAAAAAAAAAACATGAAATTGAATACCGGAAATTATATAATGACAAACTTACTTGTCATATGAAAGTCCATCCTTATTATTATTTGAAACGTTATACTTTCCTTCTAAAGGTTAAGATATAATAACATCTACGTCAGAATGTGTATATTGAATATTATGATGTCATGAGTATATATGTAGCTGATATTGAACATTCATATGGGGGGTGGTTATACATTTAATGAATGTTTTTTTCGTTATTGAAGAATTCTTTCGAAAAAAAAATAAATCAAATTCTCTAGAGCCGTGGGGGTTTCTTGTAATTTTATTTTTACTGCGAAGAAATGAAGTGATTTTATGTTTTTTTTGTGTCTTCATTGAAAATTGAGGAAACTTTATATTCATCCAGGTTAGCAAAGGTTTTTTGTTTTTTCTTGAAAAAGGAAATTAAATTGTAAATAAACCAATTTTAAGCAAACTTCTTCATGTAATAAAAATAACAAAATTAATTAAGAAACGAGCATTTAGGTACTACAAGAATATTTTTTTTTTTAAATAAATTGAAGTTAATTTTTAAATCTTAAAGTTATAAGAAAATTAAAATAAAAAAAAAAATCTTTGTTGTTTTAGGAAACTAAAGCCGGCACCCTGAATTTCTCGTCGTTCAAGACCAGCTTTACTTCCAATGTTAATTTCCTGAAACGACGGTAGGTACTATATAAAATCATCTACCAAAGCATTCACAATCCACATGATAGGTTCAGCTCGGGGGATCTGTCTTCCGAGTGTGATGACATTGATCCAAATGAATTGCCACCGGCCGCTCGGCCAACTCAAGATCAAGCACCACCATTGCAACAGCAGCCAAAGCCACAAAATGCTGGGCCACCAAATATGCCACCTCCACCGGCTCCATCTGGACCACCGCCAGCTGGACCAACTGGACCAGTACCACCACAACCTACTACCGCAGCACCAGAATTGGCATTGAGTTTTGGCAAGGGTCCTGCCCGAGGTGTGAGTGCTCCAACAAGTCCAGCTAAATCAAGAGAAAGCCTTCTGCAGAGGGTTCAAAGTTTAACTGGTGCAGCTCGTGATCAAGGGGCTTCAATTATTGGTAAATATTCCATTTGAATTATTTTATCATTTTAAAAAAACTTGACAATTTTTGTTGAAAAATTTAGGAGCAGCTGTTCAGAGCGCCACAAGGCCCACATTCAACAAAGATAAATATTTTACTTTACTTGTGCTGGATGATCAAAATACCGATTGGTCAAAGTATTTCAGGGGTAAACGCTTGCATGGTGATTTTGATATTCGTGTTGAACAAGCTGAATTCAGGGTAAGTTTATGATATTGCTTTATAAAAATAAATTTATTTGAAATCTTGTTTGTTTTTTGTATTTAAAAGGAAATATCAATAACTGCAAACGCTGAAAATGGACCAGTTGTATCAATGGCGGTGTATCGCGGCGGAACTAGGGTAAGGTTATTTTAATTAATCAAAGAACATGAGTGTTGCATGCATGTTTATTTTATTTTTAACTTTTGTTAAGGGAAGTAAAGAAGAACGTGGTGGTACAAGTTTTCTAGCTTTTTTTTCGTTGCTTTTTAATAAGAAACACAGTTTTTCGCAAATATGTACTTATTATGAACCTCTTAATTAATAAATCCTGGGAGTTGAGAAAATACCAGTTCAAGTTATAATTTCCGTTCATAGATTGATTATACTAAACTCACTTTTTTTAGTGAATTTTGAAAGGCTGCAATAAAGGAAATTATGGCCGCATTGAGACATAAAAAATATATTCTAGTTTTCAGATATTTTTTCGAATTAATTTTAATGTTATCACGTATTCCTTAAGTCCGTATGATACTTCTTTTTTATTTCTTATTTTTAATATTATTTCTTGACATTTTTGGCTTTTGGGTATATTCTTTACACACTCACTCTTGATGTGATTTTCCATTTGAAACATGGCGTACTGCTCTGTTTTCTTTTTTAAAATATTAAAAATAGGAAAAAAGAATTATCATACCGGCTTTAAGAAAAGTGCAAAACAAAAAGAGTTTAATTTTGTTTGATTTGTTTTTCAGAAAGATTGTTTATTCAACATCAATTGCTTATTTCTTATAATGGCTTATTTCTCAATTGACTTTTGAGTGAAAAATGGCTTTTCTGTCTTCAAACATGAATATCTTTGCAACCAATAACTGTACATCAAATTCAAAAACTAGAACAAATGTGAAATTATTTAAAAAAAAAAAAATCCTGCAGTTTTAAGTCCCTCTTACTAACCGTTTCAATATTACAATTAATCAATCCTTAAGAAAAAATTAAACCATTACATTTTCAAGTTTTTACCGCCTACAATATTTAAATTTATGAGAAAAATGTTAAGCCTAAAAAATAATCTGAGCAGGAATTTTTAAGCTATAGCCCGGTACGCTGCTGAAGCGAAAAGGAAAATTCTATACAAAAATCACACAACTGAATCGTAAACGAAAAATTTCGATCTGCTTTTCTTTCAGCAGTTAACAGTTTAACCGGTGAAATTGAAGATTATCAAAATTATTTCCGCATTTTAGTACTCACCTCTGGTTGGGGATTCTATGCCTGTGAACTGGCCATCAAAATTGTATGAAATTTACATTTTCAGATGAACTGAGTACCTACTAGGCTTTGTGAAAGTATTTTTGAATACCAACATCCAAATCGGAACAGTTTTCGCCGGTTCCGATATAATTTGCTTCAGTTACTCCACTATATTTTGAAGAAATTATTGTTTCAACTTCTTTATGGGCTTTAGGTCTTTTTTACTTTTTATACTATTTTTGAAAAAGTCGACGTTTCGAGTGTTATTACACTAAGGTACAAAGACAAGCATTATTACTTGGGTACTTGCAACTTCTAAAGCACAATTCTTTGGTTTCTGTTTTAAGAATAAGTATTCGTACTTGTACTTGTACTTATTACTTATAACAGAGTACTTAAACATGAGGAATAACTTACTTTGGTTTTTAAAATGTTCTCAATCATTAAATTAATTCTTAATAAAAACCTGATGAGTCAAGAGCACCGAATGGGAAATTGGAAATACATAACTTAGTAGAACAGCGCAACAAATCTTTTAGCATTTTATAAATAACTGACTTTAAATAGTTTCATGCCGTTCTAATCAAATGTTTTTTTTCAAATCCCGTACATTAATTAATATTAAAGTGATAAAAATAACAAAGTTTTTAAAACCTTTTCGGGTAGAAATTGTGTTATAAGTCCTTTATTCGATATTAAAATCGCATTTAAAAAATGTTAAATCGTTTCATTTTTGTTCTAACAAGGACGATGTATCAGTGTCACTGGTAAGTTTGTTTATTCGATTGTTTTCAATGTAAGACTTGCAATATACTCGCAATTAACCTTGTGTTGTAAAATAATGTTTCAATTGTAATATAAAACTTTCCTCCAGGTAGTGCTATCCGCCAAGTGAATAAACAAATGTATTTAAAAATAACCAGCCTCTAAAAACTCTAAATAAATTGTAGTTTATTTAACATTGTTTTATTAAACAACAATAAAAGTTAGAAATAAAACTTTAAAATACTCATAATCATTTAGAAAACAAAAATTGATTTTTCATTAAAAAATGTATAAAATATCTTATAAACCTAGTAGCAAATAATTTTTGTTTGTTTTTTTTTTTCATTATTATTATTTTTGTTTTATATAAATCACAACATTCTATACTGTGGGTGTGTAGTTTTAATTTTTTTTTTTTTGTGTAAATATACATTTTAAAATATGTCGTTTTCATAATATTTATATTTTTTCAAACAACTTTGAAGGTTGCTCGTTCATTTCGACCTGATTTTGTACTAATTCGACAACCACCGCGTGATGGAGCTAGTGACTTCCGTTCAACTATACTTGGATTGAAATATGGAGGTGTTCCTAGTATCAACTCTTTACATTCGTGTTATCAATTTCAGGTAAGATTTTATTTAATTTTTTGTTTTAATGTAAACATTAATTTTAAATATTGTTTTTTTTTGTTGTTTGTATTATTTTCAAAAGGATAAACCATGGGTTTTCGCTCATCTATTACAATTGCAAAGACGTTTGGGCAAAGACATGTTCCCACTTATTGAACAAACATTCTTTCCCAATCCACGAGATTTGGTAAGTCACAATAATTGTTTTTTTTTTTATAATGTCATTAAATTTCTAATAAGTTTATATACAAAAAAACAGATTGTTAAAAAATAAATTATTAAAAATAATTATCATTAGAATTAAAGCTCCTTTGTCGAAGTTATAATGCATATACAAGTACATTTAAATGGTTTGAGTGTAATTTTTGTAGTGTTTTTTATGGATCGGCTAGGCACGCCTTGTATGGAGGTGTTTTTCTCCAATGACACTGTGAAATGAGTCCTTCACCTGGTGTCCTATACACGAATGGAACACATAAACTAAAATCAGTTTCGCATTTTTTGAATGGCGACCAATTGCAGGAATCAGGTTTTTGCACTACACGACCTCCAAAGTTCATATTGATCTATGGAGAAAAAAACAACAATAAGGAATGTAATGATATTGGATTATAAAAATGTTGTTTCAATAGTTAATCTTACTTTGCATTTACATCCTTTACGATAAGCTCCAGAGAATCCCCTTCTTTCGATAATTGTCATTTTTTGATATTCTTTGATGTAGTTACACAGGCTCAATTTGGAACCTCTTCCCGCAACAACATAAAGTTTACCGACTTCCAAGTTCACTCCACACATTGATTCTGAAAGGGCTGTTGATAGGCGTCCGTGTTTCAAAATGTTTTGGGCTGCATCTGTCATCTAACAAAAGAAAAATGTATATTGATTCAAATTAGACTATAAGTAATTTAATTTTTGTTTTTAAATTATCTTACAAATATAAACAAATATGTTTTTGAAAATCTAAGTGTGGTTTACAAAACAACGAAAGCTTATATGGGCAATTTTTGACTAATTGTGATTTTGTATTTCCAGGATTATTTGTGTTGTTTAAACTTGGCAATCGCCATCAAATATCTATGTGAGAAGTTGGCACTCCCCAAAGCCATTTTGTTTTTTTTTTCCTAATTGTCCAGGAGGCTGCCGTATAAGTTCCTACCTCATCGTCTCAATGGAAAACGTTGCCATTAATAAGTAGTAAATGTCATGAACTTTACAAAACCGCTGGTCGGACAGAATTTTTCTGGACCTTTTGACGGCAAAATTGCCATTTCCGGTTACATTTTTTGATGTCAGGTTATAACATGTGGTCAATGTAAAATTCAAGAGTGAATAGAGATTTGATCAGTGATTTCAAACCGTATATGGTCGGAGAGAAAAGTCCGGTCCCCGTCGTTTGTCCAATCAACTCAAAAAACGAGATTTTTATTGTTGGCCTCCCTATCGGCTCAATGGACCAATCGGGTATCAAATGAAAGCTTAGAGCGTCTATTTTAATAATCTACTAGTCGGACAGACTTTACGTGGGCTAAACACTTGTCAAAACAAATATTTCCTGAGACTTTTTCTAACTCAATATAATTCTCTTCCATTAAATTTCATAAAATTGTATTAAGCAGAACATACTTCATTTATATAACATGGCGTGAATTGATGCACCAAAAGGGGCGTTGCCTAGCAATTGAGTTGTAGTACAAACTATAAAATTTTAGTAACAAACACATCATTAACGGTTTAATATTAATTTTTTTCAGGTATCAAGAATTTGAACTTTGATTAAAAAAATCGACTCAGATACTATTATTTGTGATTTTTAACACCCTGTATCTCAAAAAAAAAAAAAAAATATAGTTGTAACTTGAAATTTTAGAATTTTCGTTTCGTTGAACTTCATTATAAGCACTGAAAAATTAATGCTTCCAGCATTTCTAGTTTCAAAGATGAACGAGGGATGAAAATTGCTCTGATTTATTTCTGAAAATAATATGTTTTTGCAAAAATTTTCTAGCAAAATTTAAAAAAAAGTTATAAGTCTGTCTAATATGATGAAAAATTGCATTTTTAACTTTTCATTTCTTCATAATTCTTTCTCGAAGACCAACAGAAACGGCACAAATCCCACTTTTAATTATTTTATTTGATGCTAAATCCGATTAGGTGATAGTGGTGTTTTTTTTTGGCAGTTTGTGTCTCCGCAAATGATCAGTTCTCTTTATGATACGTTTCACGGTGGAAAGACTAGCTGTAACACCTGATTTTACCTTAATTTTTCAGCAGTATCGTGTAAATTCGAAGCAGTTCTGAGAATTGTTCTTCTATCGACGGCTGACGTGGCTTGGTAGGTTCCACTTTTCATGTATTATCCGTACCCGGGGATGTTCTTCAAAAAAACTTTCTTGTGGACTCAAAGCCTTTTTTTTACGTTTAAGGCTTTTCATTAATGGAAATTCTACCGAAGTGAAAATAATAAGCAATAACAACCACAAATTGAATGCTTCGATATATTAAACTGAGTTAAACGAAAAACAACTATTTTTAAAGTAAGCCTACGTTAGAGGATTTTTCTGAATGTTATTTACCAGAGGTCTGATTTTTCTAAGGAATAAAGATGAATATTATGTCTTATAATTGTTGATAGTTTGAAACAGGTGCTGCCACTCTGTCCGAAGAAAGCTCAACTTGAATTTTTGCAAAGCACTGGACGTATTCAAGTGACCGGCGGTGTAGGTTTGTCTGGATTCATAATTTATACTAATTTTATGTTTTGGAAAAATCAACCAAAAACTTATACTTCGAAAACTATTCATTAACTTTTTTTTCTACTCAATTTCCAAATTCTCCAAGCTTAAATCTGTACGCTTTCATATTATTTAATTCTAACATAAGTCCCTAAGAATTTCATTTGGGGTTTAGCTACTTTCTTGAAAAGAATGATATTTTATTCGATTCCTCGTGTTTTAAAAAGGAAATCTAAGTCATGAATATTCTTTCATGTTTCTTATCTTTGAATGAAAATATTATGCTTAAGTCAATCCATGAAGTGATAATAATCAAAATTCTTGGTCCAAGTTACTTAATTTTTTGTGTAATTCAGAAAAACTGGTGAGTGAACTCTTCACAATAGCGAACAATTAGGCCCATTTCCCACATACCTGATAATTATTATGAGAGTGCTTTCACACTTGCCTTCCAAGAAAGTAAAATATTTTTTTTGTCAAATTGACATTATGACCATTTTCTGAATCATTTAAAACAACCAAATATGATTCAATAAAATGTCGATCGTCAAAAATATTATAGTAGCTTTGATTTATAAAAATGGCAAGCGAGCATTTCCTCTTTATTTTATACTGACACTCAGTTTTCTGATTATATCTTATCAATATTTTCATCCATCTAAGTGTCTAAAGTGTGTGTATCATTAAAGAATATTGGCAAAAATCTGATGTTTTTATAAACATTTACCTACCTTGTATGATTTTTTTATTTCAATCTTATAGGCCAAGTGGTCTTTGACAAGTCGATGTGATTTTCTCAGAACTCTCATGACTATCACTGAAATTTGACAAAACAAAATAAAATAAAATGAAATTACTTAATATTTTCGTTTTTGTTTAACGAAACAGTTTATTTTTTAATAAAATATTTTTTGCATTTTAACTTACCGTAGTCAGCTTCACAAAAATGGGTCTGTGGGTGGCTGGGCATACATGAGCAGGCATTTACGGATGGTGTCAAAAAGGCAAGCAGCGACAAAAATGCGATTATACAGACACAAAAATATCTCATTAAATTCATTTTGGCTCTGTAAAAATAAAACAAAAAAAAAAAAAAAAACATTAATAAAAATGTCACTTTGAGTGTTTTTTTCTGTGACCTTGTTGAATAAGTTCTGTGATTTGGGTGGCAAAAAAACAATATGGTTGTGTTTACATTCTTTAAAATATATATATTATTTAATGCAAGTAATATGCGTCATTAAAGAATTCAGGAAAAGGAACATTTTTTTTGCTTATCTACTCAGATTTTTGGTTATTTAATTGAATTGTAGGAATAGGACGAATTTTTGTGTAATAACTAGATAATATTACTTATTTTTACTTGCGATGTAGGAATTCCTGTACTATATCTGTGGGAGGTATACTGAGGGAGAAAACGACGTAGAACAAAAAATCAAAATAAAACGCTAACAATTTGGGACCGGATAAGGAAATTTCAAAATCATTATCGTTCCACTTTGAATACGAATCAGCGTTGCGTTGCTTGAAGTACCAGTCCGCAGTTTCCCATTGCCCGATACTCTCTGACGGAAATAACTTGTATTTGAACCAACATATTCTTCAAAGCGAAAATGAACATAGCGAAACATGTTTGCATGTAGTATGAGCTTTCTACATTTTACGTTGGGTTTTTTCCCTGAGTGTAGGCAAAACAACATTAGTCGATGTTTTGTAAAAATGAGTTTTTGACAGATTATGAATCTGATATAATTACAAAATTTTTCTTTGGAAAGTTAAGTTGCTTTTCTGTATACGTTTAGTATAGTGACTTTGAAAATGAGAACTATTTTCATCTATCAGCTTTTATTTTTGAGATATTGCACATTTTCAATTTTGTAGAGAAATGCCACATAAAATTAATTTTATTTTCGAAAGCAGCCAAAAATGATCTTGTTAATGATTTTTTTGAATGAGATGCTTGTGGTTAGTCTTGTTCAAAACTTCAGCAGTGATCTGCCATCATATTGTTTATTCGTGGTAGAAGTTTCCTTGTGAAATCGTTCATCTTGTTTTTCACTGTAGTGGACAACATTTTCAGCAGAATAGTTCAGATGAGAATTCAAACAATGAAATTTTAAAAATTAAAATTTTAACTAATGTTTAAAAACATATCACACGTTAAGTAGGATAATGTCACAGCTCAAAAATTAAAATCTTTGAATACTGTATTTGAATATTGAATTTAGACCAAACTTTCATAAATTTTCTTAAATATTTGTTTAATTGTTTTAAACTAATAAAGATTAGTAATAGCTTAGTTGCAAGTTTTACTTCTGCACGGGTAAACAGTTTGGCTTACTTTTTATTACAGCCTTTATATTGCAGCCGTATGCAATACAGTGAATGTTACTTTTTAATATTCTGTAAATATTAGAATTTTTTTCAAACTATTTTGTATAACATTCTAATAGTTTTGTGTTAAAATAGATTTTTTAATACGAAAAAGATTAAAATGTAATACAAAGGATTAAAATGTAATCCAAAGGATTACAATTTAATACCTTAATTACATTTTTACTTACTCTATAGGGCAAGTATTGGTTTCTATCAAAAAAAAATTTGAGGTTTTAATCAAAACCAACATTACGATGATGGAGAAGTCCGATAAAGTGGTTTTCGTCATGCCGTCCGTCGGTCTGTGCGTCTGTGCATCTCTGAGTCCATCTGTAGTAGTAGTAGTAGTAGTAGTAGTTGTGTGATTTTATTTTCAAACAAGATATTGAGTTACATTATGCATACATAAACACAAAATATAGCATTGGCTTTTGCCGTCAGCCAGAAAAAAAAGAGTATTATTTAGATAAATTACATAAGTTTCAATTGAATAAGTATAATATTTGTAGGTTCGCTAGAAAATCTTTAAGTACATAATTTGGTTCAGACCTATGTTTTAAAATGCTTCGTTTATAATTTGGTTTCTATAATTATATGCTGCTTTGACGTATAAGTATAAAATCGTCCAGTTTCGGCCGTTTAGAATGTCTTTGGTTTCCTCTAAAGTCAAGATGCTTTTACCCCAATGTGCAACACGTATCATTTTCAAGGTCGGACACGTTCCTAAGAAATGAAGAACATTTTCCGTCGTTCGCAAGTTGCAAAGACTGCATTCTATGTTTCCTTCAGATCTGTAAGGCTGGTAGTTTAAACGAAGCAATTCCCCTCTGGTTTTGAATATCAATGATATTGTACTTATAGAATAACGATCACTGAAATAGTTGTTCACACCAAGGTTGTACTGCAGTATCTTGTACATGTTTCTAGTCTCACTCATGTGAGCCGATTCTTCGAATTGAGCAAAAATTGAATCCTCAATTTTCCTCAGCAATATAGGAAAGCTGTCTTTCCAAGAGTCCGTGTTACTTTCTATTAACTGAACGTCATGTTGGAGGCCTAGACGTGTCCATTCTTCAAAAAATTGGGACTTTCGTGATAGAAGATGACTTGCTATTTTGTTTGGCAGACGATGGTTGGGAAGCGCTATTACTTTGGAGACATAGTTCAGATGCATCTTGAGTGAGTAGATGAAGAGCGGCGAAACACCTGTCTCCAAGTGCAGCATATATGTCGGGGTATTTTCCGGGAGCCAGAATATCTTTTTTATAAAATATCTTAAAAGTTTTTCAACTTCCTCATGCTGAAAAATTCCCCATACTTGCGCAGCATAACACATCACTGATCGCATGACCGCTTCAAAAAGCTTGTACTTAGCACTCGGGGCAATATTTTTCTTTCCCAGTACTCCTTTCCAGTTGCAATTAATTGCCTTTTTTGCATCCTTCAACTTCTCCTGTAGATGCTTTTTGAAAGAGAGCTGCGGAGTAATGATAACTCCGAGGTATTTATACTCTCTTACCACCTCAAGATCCTCATTTACCCACTTCCACTTCTCATTCCTTGCATATCGCCCTGTTCCATTTCGAAATATCAATACTTTGGACTTTCTGGTGTTAACTGTGAGATTCCAGCGATGGCAGTACAATTGCAATTTGTTTATCATTAATTGCAGCATATTTGGTGTCTCCGCAAAGATGACAATATCATCTGCATACAATAACGCTTTTATATCAGTATCAGCAAAAGTAATACCTCCGGGTAGAAACGATGTCAGGTCATCTAGAAAAAGCGAGAAGAGGAGTGGGCTCAGAAGGCAACCTTGCTTGACTCCTGATGTCGTTTGAAACCAGTCTGATCCTTCAGCTCCGTCCCATACTGCTGTCAGATTATCTTCATACAGCCGGCGTAGTATCGTTAGTATTTTTGATGACAAACCAAGACAACTAAGTTTATAGAAAAGAGCGTTCCGGTTGATTGAGTCGAAGGCAGCCTTAAAATCAATGAAAAAGACATATAACTTTTTTCCTTTACTGAGGTAAGATCTAGCGATACTTGTTAAGGCGAAAACATTGTCTACTGTTGAATATTCCTTCCTGAAACCCGATTGAAACTCACTCAGGAGATTGTTTTGATGTATCCAGAGTGTCAACCTGTCTAGAATCACTCCAGTAAAAATTTTCATAACAGAGTTTAAGAATGAGATGCCTCGATAGTTGTTTGGGTCGTTAACATCACCCTTTTTAAATAGTGGAAAGATAATATTCTTTCGGAAACTTTGTGGAATTTCACCGCTAGTAAAGATGTAGTTAAAAGCATCCGTTAGCTTTGCTAGGAAATTTTCTGAAGCGTTCTTGTAGAATTCATACGGGACACGATCCTCCCCTGGAGCCTTGTTGATATTGCATCTACCGAGGACTTCTGTTAGCTCTTGTGTTGTGAAAGCTCGGTCCAGCTGTTCGTTTCTCACCCATGGGTAGGGAAACTGTATTTGATGTGTGCTAACCGAGACACAAAGTAACTGTTCGAAGTGCTCCGCTAATTTAGATGTGCTTATTTCAGTTTTCCTTGCAAAAGGAATGCCATTTAATTCCCGCGCAAGCTTCCAAAAAGCACGACTGTCTTTTACTTCGGACAATTTTTGCATGAGAGAGCAAGAGTATTGTTTTTGCTTTTCTTTGCAAACTGTTTTGAAAGCCCTATTTGCTTCTTGATACCTTAATTTCGCTGACATAGAGTTTGTTGCTCTGAGAAGTTTCAAAAAACCGAAAGACTTTTTCCTTGCTGCGTCGCAATCTGCGTCAAACCATGGATCCTTCCAGTTTTGCTTGCGGCGTGATTGAAATGGTTGTGCTGCTTGAGATATGCTTGAAACTAATAGTTCAATGCCTCGAGGGGACTTAATTTGGTCATCGTTTAGAGTATTCAGACACAGGTCAAGGCTCATTTGATATGACGTCAAAAGGGCTCCTTTCCACCTTAGCTTCGGTAACAGTTTGAGGCCTTCATTTATTTCTCCTCGCAGTTCACCGAATTTACACTTAACATTTAATGGAAGATGATCAGAGTATACCAGTTCTTCTACCTTTAGATCATCTACACAATCAAGCCATCTTCCACGTATGAGGCAGTAATCTATTGTGGAGCAGGAATTTCCTCTTATAAACGTGAAGTTCCCATTTTTGTCGCTACGCATTCTTCCGTTCAGTAGTGTTAGGCCGATTGTTTCGCACATTTCTATAAACTTTCTCCCTTTGCTGTCTATCGTCGTATCACACGCTGATCTCACATCACTAATTTGAGTTGGTATAAATTCTGGCTCCATCTGAAGTAACTGCGAAGAGCCCACCCTTGCGTTACAGTCTCCAATTAACATTATGTTTTCGCTACCCAGCTCCAAAAGAAAGTTATATAACTCAGCAAAATCTTCCATCCACTTGTTACAATTAATATAAACTGGCACAATATAAAATTTTTCATTCATCACGGTCATTTCAACCACAATCTTATTCAGCTCCCTCACAAAGTGACAATTTGTGTTTTTTTTAAATGATTTTTTTATTCCGAATAGACATCCTTCACTCGCTCTTCCGTATATCTGCGACCTCGTACCAGGAATCCAACTTAATATAAATTCCGGAAAAAAGTTCTCATATTTGTCTGTTTCCTTATAGATAAAAGTTTCGAACAATAGGAAAATATCATTTTGTCTAACTATATCAAAAAATTCTTTAAAAATTAGTTTGTTGTCTAAACCTGCTATATTATACGAACAAATTTTACATGAAATATTATTTATGATTGCTTTACTTAAATTCCTAGTGTAAACATGACTGACGGCATTTTTTTTAAAAATGATTTGGCAGCACCTGCCTATCTACAGTTTGGTGAGCTATGGTTGAGTTTTCATTTGTTGACACATCGCTTGACAGCTGCTGTAGCAATGACATTCCTCCTTCGTCATCACATGTCAACACATTGTTCCGGTTGAAATAAAATGTTTTTCCCTCAATTAAAATGGTTTCTCCGCGGACAAATGACTTAATGTTTCGATTTTTCTGTGATATTTGTGTTTTCATTTCGAAAAGTTTTCGTCTCCTTTCCCTTGCTGCTGCTGGATAATCTTTATGAAGCGAAATACCTGTTCCTCTAAGCCGTGTTGCCGATTTTAGAATGCGCCCGACATCCTCTCTATTTTGCAACTCGACAATTACGTTTTCGGTGTTTACATTTCTGGAACGAATCGTGCGTGTATCTGCAATTACTGTTCTGTCCTGCGTCTGGAGCAAATCCATGCAAATTTCTTTTGCCTTTACTACTCCTTGGACCCCCGCTTCAGTTGGAAAGTGCAGAATTATATTTTTTTCATTTGCCCTCTTTGACATGAGCTCGACTTGTCGCTCGAGAGAGAAACACCGGGACTCCATTTCCGATAACTGTGCCCTAAGTGCGACATTGTCATGTTTTAAAGAGATGATTTCCAACCCAATGTTTTCCATATCTGCTTTTGATGGAAGGTCTTTCAGCTTTTCGTCCAAAAGCGAGGACATTGTGCCTTTTACCAAGTTTAACAGATCAGGAACCAGCATATTGCCGACGGACATGTTATTTCTTTCAGTGGTTTGTTTCTGTGGTGGAAAAAGTTCCGGTGAAGTTTTGGCTAAGACTCTCTTAGTGCAACGATTTGGTGTTATTGTGTTGTTGTCGATTTCCTTTGTTGGTGTGCGACCAAGAGGCATTTTGGACGGTTATATCAAATGATTTGCTTATATAATTGCCGCCAGTCAAAGCTGAGCATTAAATTCTTAGCTAATTTATAGAAAATAAGCTTTCCTCCACTTTCAATTTTGATAGACTCACCCACAAATACAAAACCGCAAATGTTCGTGATGTTTTTTCTGTTTATACTTCAAAATTTATTGCTCAAAATGTAAATTTCCTGGAGACCTGACAAAACACGACTTGATTCACTGACTCTCACTCTCAATTTTTCATCTGTACACTTCTCCATTGCCCAAACGCGTGTATGGATTTTATTCAAATTTAGTACAGATGATTTTTACGTAATTTCGAAAGCTGTTTTTTTTTTTTTTGAATATCTCATCTAGAACGAGTACCACCCATACAACGTTTTTGAGTTATTCGATTTTTATCGAAAACGGCTCAAACGATTTTGATAAAACTTTTTGATATGATTTCTTCAATAATGATAAATTTCTAGATTTTTTTTCAAAAAAATCTATCGGTTTTTTTAAAAAAAATATTTTTTTATTAAAAAATTTTCAAACGATTTAAAAAAAAAATTGGTATGCTATTTTGAAGATGGCTAATATTTATCAACATCTAAAAATAAAATTTTGAAAAACACAAATCATTGACCCAAAAGGGAAAAAAATTCTTTTTCAATAAAAAAAAGTCATTTTAGTTTTGAATTTTATGTTTTTTTTTTATAAATATATAAAACTTATTATTTTTAATTATTTTTAAAAACATTATAAGAAGCTTTAACATCCACAGCAACTCTGACCCTAAGAACAAGTACGTGGGACCCAGTCGTGCATTTTCTTTTTAACCTAGGCACATTCTTCCAGTTTGATTCATGTTGTGGGAAATATTCAGAATTTTTTAATTTACTGTTTATTTCTGCTACTAGCTGTTATACACTAATTAATTTATTAAAATAGCAAATCACATTAATTTAAATATTTCTGTATTTGGTAGAATTTTAACAATATTACGTGTTTACTGAAGAATTTGTGGGATAGTTGCACCCACGACTCAGAATATTAAATTTAGTTCCGTCTGAAATGATTTGTGACACGACCAGCTTCCTTATCTAGAAACAAGTTTACTACCTTTAAGTTTGTTTGTTCACAAAACCTAACCTATTAACTTTTGTCGTAAAGATACCAGTAGGAGTTTAACTTATAAATATGTGAGTTTATTTTTTTAAATAAAATTATTTTATTACATGACAAAGAATCTTTACATAGAACAAAGTGACACAACAACAAGTAAGAACTAAAAATTCAAATCAGTAAGAATTATTAATCAGTATCGAATCTCCCTCAAAAACAGTTAATAGCACACAGTCTTCTTCAAAAATGCTATGTTTAATTTTTTTCTAAGCATCTTCATAACAATTTCGAGTGCAGACATAAACAAAAATCTAAAAACGATAAAGATTCCACTCAACGCCACTGACTAATATCGTCCTAAAAAAAAAAACCAATAAAGTATCTATCTGCCTCTCGAATGTTTACTAAGATTTAATTTTTTTTTTTATTTGCCGCAGATGCAACATAAACAAATAATAGTTTTTCATGGAGAGTGTTTTATTTCGAAACTTAAAGCAGACACTCTGGAGCAGCATACAGCAGCAACAAAGGGACACACCAAAATTTTCGAATCATTGTAGATCATCAGCTTTAATTGCCGACACTTTTCGATTCCCCAGAGTCAAAATTTTAGCTTTGGCCACCCACTGGTGTCACAATATAAAAAAAAAAAACAAAATCTTTCAGTAACATAAACAATATCTCGCTTCTCTGTATATGTGCAATGTGAATTGGACGTTAAAATAAACTCAGGGCCAGAGTCGATACAATGATCCCAATTCCCAAAAGTGCTGCGATGCTGTGTGTTACACTCTCGAAACGTAAATGTATATACGATTGCCATGTCGTCTGTAACACATTTTTCGTCGCGTAATAAGGTGTCAATTCATTTGTTTTTAATTGACACTTGTATACAATGACAGCGCGCGTCGAATACAAGTGGTTAGAAATAAATATAAAAAAAAAAATACTAATATAAAAATAAAATCAAAACCAGTGTTTTGAATCTCAACTAATTGGATAAAAGGCTGTCAGTTGGGGTTTATGCTTTATGGTTTTCGTTTAAAGAGATTTTTTGTGGAAGGCAAAAGGTTTGAATTTAAACAATTTCTTATTTTTAAACTTAATTTTAAATCAAATTTGACGTTTCTGAAATATTTTAAACATTCTAGAATGTGCATACCTACTTTCTTTATTCTCTACTATTTTTCACAAGAATATTACAGACATATGCTAATTTAGAAAATAAGCAGATGGTTTTTCTTATTTAGAGTCTTGAAGGTGATTTTTTAAAGTCTTTTGAAGATACAATTTAAATACTTGTGTTTCCCCTTACATTCTGTGTTTTGCATATTTTAACTAGTTCCTAAGTCTACTTACATTTAAACACAATGCTCTATTTCTTCATGCACTTAAATCATCAAATAAACTCAAATCATGAAATTTTTTTATAATTTCCGTTCTTTGCAGAATTTGTGATATACATTTTTCTAAAACGTAGAAGGTACCTACTATGATGTTTTCTTTAAGTAGTAGATAGGCGGTAGCGGTAGGTAGGCCCTTTTCCACTCATATAATGGCAAGAAGTCAATATTTACACAGAAATTTATACAATGAAGTCTTACGTTATCGGCCTTATATTTATTAAAAAAAGTTATTCCTAGAATCATTCCATTACACTTTTGTAATCATGATTAATAAGAAAATGATTGCGTAATAATTTATTAAACCAGTTTGCAATTCTTATCAAAGTTTATTTTTTATTTTTCAGAAAGCCTTTCAACCTGTTTTTTGTAAGCAATGTAAAAAATTAGCAAATGTATTTGTTTTGCATCCACTAATTGTTTGTATATATAGTTCGAGAGTTTAAAATCTACTTCCAGTAATACGACTAGAAAAATGCATATCGGCAAGGTTTTTTGAATCAAATATGCACTCGTAGATTAGGAAGACCAATAAATTATGAGTTTTTTTTTTTGAGTAAATGAGATACGGTGACTCAAGCAGATTTAGACCTTTAAAAAGGAGAAACTAAGAAGCTGATCGAACTTACTTACTTACAGCTGCAGTCAAAATAATAGAAGTGCATCTGATAAATTTTCCATAAATTAACCAATTAATAAAAAAAAAAAAAAATGGTTATCTGAAATTCAAGCAAACATTTTTAAGGTTTTATTTCCAGAAAAAAAAATATTTAAGTTGACTTCTTAAATTCTACTGAAATGTTTTCCAAAAACAGCGGTCAAAAAATAGTAGTGTAATGTAAATCCATCTTAAAGAACTACAACGACGAAAAATTAATGAAAAATTTTAATCATAAAAAAATTTTTCGTGTCTGTAACTTTACCTAGCATTAAGTTTCATAACCGTTTTTGGTAAATAACGGTAGATAAATCGAAGTTTCATGGAGTTTATCAGTTTTTAATCTTTTCTGCTAATATCGATTTCCATGATTCCTGAATAGCTTCCCAAATGCCTAAAATCCACTGTTATTCGTTAGTTTGGCACTCGCAAATCAATATTTATGCATCACAGTCAAGGTTTTCTATAGGATTGTTGGCTGGAAAGTGTAGAGACCATCATATTTACTCTCATTGCCAGAAACCGCTGATTCCGAAGTTTACTTTTATCTTTTGTGTTATTTATTTGCTGAATGACCCATTTGTTGGAGAATGTACTTTACGTTCAATATATACTACATGCTTTACTTTGATCTTTGATCTTTATTAAAAATAGCATATATTTTGTTTGTAAAATGATTCATTCGAAAATTATTTTTCACAAATAAATAAAGATATTAAAAAGCTTATAATTTATTTTCATTTGGACTGCAGAAATTAATATCATATTCAACACCATTTTAGTGGCATTTCTTCTCCAGCATATGACAACATTACATCCTTCATAGTCTTCATTAAGGCAAGCTCATCTATGATGTCTTCAATGAGTATGAGATATTTCTTTAGAGCAATTTTTTGACTTGAGGCGAAAAACATTTTTATTTATAAAGTGCAGTCAAAATAGACTATCACTCCAGATATAATTGGCACTACAGGGCTAAAAAGTAGTAAGCAGAAGAGCCACAATAAAAATAAAATGAAAAAAGTCTCCATGAATCCGATGTGTAAAGAAAAAGTTATTCTAGGTTAATTGCCGGATACATAACTCTTACACCAGAAGGTGCTTCCCATTCTGTTTGGTGCAGAAGTCTGCCCTGATGGCTTAGTATCATAATGAATGTTTTATTAAAATCGGTCACTTAGTTATTCTTTTTAAAGGTTTTTTTTTTTGTTTTTTTTAGAATATTTTTTTCTGAGAAGATCTTCGTAATTCATAGTCGTTAATCAAGTCGAGATTTTTCTCAACTCCCGTAAGTTGATAAAAATCCTCAAGTAAATTTTGTAAAGAACTTCCTCAAAATCTCGTTTATGAATAGCTTAGGTGGCCAAATTAATTTCCTCTAGCGTAAACTTGAGACATTGGTAGACGACTATGTATATATTCCGCCCTTAATAATATTTCGTTATAAAAACCATTTTTAATATATCTTTAGGCATGCTGGATTTTAATGAAGAGGCAAACCTTCTTTCTGAAAAAGCCTCGTCTAATTTTCTTCTCTAGAAGATTTTCTTAAGTATTTAAATGTAAGAGACTCCAACGGAAAATCTCAAATTCAAATCTATTGAATTCGGTTAGGTAGATGCTTTTAAACATTTTTAAACGATTTTTAGGCCTTTTGTCTTACTGTAATTCCATTATAACTACATTTTCTCTCTCGTTTGAGGAAATAAAACATTTAAAAAAAATGTTTTAATAACTAGAACGATCCATACAGTTATGAGCTTAGAACTCAGTAAACTCGTTCCATTTTGCCACAATGAAAAAATGATGAAAAGAAAATTTCCCGGTTTAAGAACGTTTTTAAGTGCTCATACTATAATTTCCTTTTACTCTCAAAAAACATAGTCTTACCGTATGTGTAGGTACAATCCAAGTTTATGCATACACATATAAAAATGGACTTTTATTATGATTTTTTTAAATAGTAGTAGAAGTTAATAACTTGGCATCCTTGAATTATTTTTTTTTCAGCCTTAAGATACCATGGATTCACTTACGTTTATGGATTTATTTATTGAACATACTCCTTTATTAAATTTAAAAATAAATAAATAAAATTAATGAGGAAAGAAAAAGTTATTGCACGTCTGTATGTTCGTGCATCGCTCGTAACATGATGCAACCATAAATACATTTCACTATCACTATCAACCTCATAAAATTTCAAAATATAAACTCAGCAACAAAAACAGAAAAAAAACTACTATACTTCACGAATGGTACCTATAGCTACATATATGTCTTCCTCCGGAAGAAAATGAAGAATTGTCTTTCACAACCACTAAAACCATCCGACAAGAAGATAATTAAATTTATTTTCATCCAACTTTCGTGCCCGTGTGGTTTATGTTTTAAATGATTCATAAAAAAACAATATAAACCATGAAAATTGATTCAACTTGGAAGGTTTTAATTTCATTCTCATGCCGAGGTTGCACATCACACACATGTTGACTCCTATATATTGTGCCTTGAAATACAAGATTTGATAAATTAATTGTTTCTTTATTGATTTGCTTCTATTTGTTTGTTAATTAGGTGCTGAATAAACAAAAAACTAATTTTAAGATAATTTTATTGCATTTCAAAATGTTTGAGTTTGAAAAAGTTTTCTTTTTTTGTATTTCATTTTCAATAGCAAGACGAATAATTTTGAAGTAGAGTAAACGTGTTTCTAAATTATTCGTTTCATTCACCCATTTCAATCAATGGAATTTTTTTTTTCTTCAACAAAATGTTCAGAGCAATTTTACAACGCCCACATAGTATTTTGCTCTTGTAAATACAAATTGAACACGACAGTGTTTTTAATTTTTTCCTGTCAAAAATATTTTGCAATTAAACTTGGAAGCAAAACAATTTATTACTTTTAACCTTGAAAATTATTTTGCTTTGCGTGTTTATACTTAAACTTAAAAATGGTTTTTAGCTAAGAATTCTTGAGAATTTCTAAATAAGTTCTAAGAAATGAAAAAAAAAAAAAAAGAGAAATGTTTGATGAAAGTGTCGAAGACAATTCGTTAAAAATAATTTACGAAAACAATACAGACTAATCTTTATTTGAAATCGTTTTCCAATTTGCAACAATTTATCTTCTTTATAATTTGTTTCTGTTTTGTTTGTTCTTGATAAAAATATTATCTCATTTTCAATGACGTTGTTTTTTTTTTCTTTTGGATAAAACGACGATAGAGCAATTCATTAGCAATAAATTGAAAAGATATTCTTAGAAAAAAAAACAAAAACACACTTCAATTCCACCTCTAAATAGCACTCAAGCCTAAGGATGTAATTGTTTTTTTTTTTTTTTTTTAATGCTACTTGAAAACATTTTTAATGACAGGGTTAGTAAAGCACATAAAATAATTTTTTGAAAAACTGGGAGGTAATACCTACTAGATACTTAGCTTAGTAAAGTAGGTAGGCAATTAATACAGTATATATTCGAAACTAAAAATAAATTAGTCATTGTAAATACAATAAAGAGATTTATTTTACCTAATTAAAAAAAATATGCATTTCCACATGGTACTTTGGTACTTTTCCCAAAGTGTACTTTCTGCCTGAAAAGAAACACCCCATACAATATTTGGATGTACTTATTTTACTGTCCCACATTCTACTGAAAAAACGTGATGTTCCTGAGAACGATGATAATAATTTACGTTTTTCACACACCTATTATAAATAATTGATGCTCTCTCAACTTTCCACAGCCTGAACACACCCAATATTGACAAAATGACAATCCAAATAAAAGAAGTAAAGATAGATCTACGCTGTTAGGCCCAATATACAAACATTTTCCAAAAATTTGCTGTCTCTGTCAATTGCTCAAAATTTTGTTACAAAAAAATTGAAAATGTTTATCTTCAGAAGATATGAACAAAATTCTATCGTAAATGGCTAAAAAGCTTATTATTCGTTTAAAATTGTTAAAATTGTTAAAATATTTTTCAAAAAAAAAACTTACTATGCCATAATATAAGCTATTATTTATGAACATCTAAAAACAAAATTTCGACATTAGTTGAGGTGTGACTTTTCAAAAGGGGTTAAAAACACTTTTTGTCATTTCTCAGAAAATCAAAAACTAAAATTGTGATTTTCCATATGATTTCAGATTTTCACTTGTTTTCAAAGTCACATTCATAGGATTAGGTTTTTGTTTTAAACTTACTTCAACGAGCTTAATGTACATTTTAATGTTGAGAACAAAACTGCATACTTAGTTACCTTTTTTTATCCCCTTTTGAAAATTCACTCCTTAGTTATAATCACTTAAAAAGTCATATTTGAAAAAAAAACGATTTTATGGCAGCCATCGCGATTAAAAAAAAAGAAAAACGGTTTGCAGAAAAAAATAGACCTTGTCCAGAAAAATTAATTTTTTTTAGAAACATCTGTTTTTAGAAAATCAATGTATGGCAAGTACCTACCATTAAATGCGGCGCAGAAAAACAAATAATTCAAAAATCTACTGAAAAATCTCCAAAAAACGTTAGGTACCAGTATAATTAAAAGATAAATCCAGGAATAATTTTTTTGTAGACAGGCGAAAGATAACACAGGTCTGAAAGAATAAAGTCTTTTTTGTCCTTCATATAATTTTTTGAAATTATATAAGATTGGACTTTTCTAATTCAAAATCTAGTTTCAGAAAAATTCTATAACGTTAATTTTGTGTTATTGATTTTTGAAAAATGTGATTGTTTTGTAGGAAAGAGCTCTCTTAGATTCGTTTGACCTGTTTGGCTGAAATTTTGAGGACTTATTCCGCTTAGAATCAGCTTAGACCTGAAACCAGATTTGTTTTTATTCATCAATTTAACTGTTATTTTTAAAAAAATCACCCTAAATTTCAAAATTCCATAGTTTTTGGAAAGTTCTCTGCAAAAAAACATATAATATAGACGATAGTATTGAATTTCTATACTCTTGATACTAGCCAAGTTAATTATGGTGTAAAGAAGGCAGTAATCAGAGGACAACCAATAAAAATGTACACTGCCAATCATCAGGTTAGCACACCCCCTCGAGTACGTTATTCCTGCAAAACTAAATGAGCTACCGGTTTTTAAATAAATGATTTAAATATCTGATGCAATTCTAAGTAAAATAAAAGAAAAATTTTTTTTACCATTCTTTTTTATTTGTTTGATTAATTAATTTACTAAAAGCATACACAAAAAATGAATCATCAGGTTAGCACATTTCGTTTTTTAAAGTTTATTTTAACCTTTATAGTCAAAAAATTCATATCAAATCTTGGAAACCAAGAAGTTTATTCATTTTTGAAAATAATTTAATAATGTGTCGGCCCACCCTTTTTAAGAATGACCTCAAAAATTCGATTTGGAAGTGATGCGTATAGTTTTCCAATATAATCCAAGGAAATGGTAGACCAAGCGCATTTGATGGCTTCAATCAGTTCCTCTTTGGTAGAATATTGCTTCCCAGACTCGTAGACCTTACGAACCAGCCATCCCCACACATTTTCTATTATGTTGATGTCAGGTGAGTAGGGCGGCCACTGTATTAAGTCTATATTTTGGCCTTCAATCCATGATTTTACCACCCTCGCAGTGTGGATCGGAGCATTGTCATGTTGAAAATGCCATGGCAAGTTACCGAACAAATTTTGAAAATGGGGAAATGCAGTTTCCAGTACATTTTTGTAAGTATTTGCGTTCATTGTTGTTGTTAAAAACTGTAACTCGCAAGTTCCGTAGTAGGAGATGGCTCCCCACACCATTACACCTCCTACCCGACTGTGAAGCCTATCCAAATAGTGTTCCTCTTTACGAACATCATGGAAATAGTAGTTAAATCCATCTGGGCCTTCCAAATTAAATTTCTTTTCATCCGAAAAGACCACGTATCGCCACTCAGAGTTCCATGTCATGTGCTCTCGCGCAAAACTCAAGCGTTTTTCTTTACTAACTTCTTTGAGGGGAGGTTTTTTCTTCAATTTTAATCTTTTTAAATGTGCGGCACTTTTAATTACTCTTCTAATTGTGGGTAAACTCGCCTGTAGACCAACATTATCCCTTATTTTTGCAGCCGACTGATGCGAATTTGATGCTTCTCTTAGTATTGCTCTTCTGTCAGCACTCGAAATAACTTTGTTGTTTCCGCCTTTATAATTTTTACCATATCCCGACTTATTGGCCAAAAACGCGGATATTACTTTTCGACTTCTACCGATTTTTTTCGATATTGCACTTATAGAAAGACTTAATTCGCGAAAAGCCTCAATTTTTGATTTTTCTGCCACGGATAAGGATTTTCCTTTGCCCATATTGATTTTTAAAGACCGTATAAGCAAATAAATCAATTTAAACTGTCATTCGCCCTCAAATTTTGAAGATAAACCAAAAACAATTGGCATGTGCTAACCTGATGATTCAAAAAAAAGTATGCTTTTAAGTAAAAAATTTAAAAAAAGGGTTAAAAATAGTCCAAAGAGATCTTTCCGGTGCAAGTTCTTTTTTCCAGTGATAGTGTATACAAAGATGAGAAAAATAGCGTTCATAAAATAAGCTACACTTTTACAAGAATAAAAACACAATCCAATATATAAAACTTATAACAAGTGTGCTAACCTGATGATTAGGAGTGTATATTTTGTGCTTTTCAAAAGAACAGATTTTTTTGGATTTTTCAATTTTTTTTGTGTGAAGAATCCAGAAATCGTACAAAAAAATGTTCAAGACATAAATTTGGTAATTTTGTCTACATAAACAGTTTTAGCGAAAAATTTTCGTATTTGTACCTACTAAATTATGCACCAATAATAATTTGCACACAATTTTTGTAAGTTTTTCAATGATTTCTCATGTTTCCCGTGATAAATTTTGTTGGATAAGTTCGAATTTATACTCAGCATCCCAAAAAAATATGAAGTGAGACATCGAAAATTATTAGAACTTTCCACCTCTAAAAACGCTCTCTAAATTGAGTATTTTAGACAAATCATAAATTTTACTTTGCAATAACTTTGCTCCGAAAGCGAATATTTAAATTATTTCAAATGATTAAGACAAATGAAATACACTTCATTAGCATCCTAAATTGTTTTGTAATAAAGTATTTAGCAGTAAAGAAATTCGACATTAAATATACCAAAAAAATCATGTTCCTATAAGCATATCTCGAAAACGTGACGTGATAGGGTAGTTTTGACTGACAGATTCGGATTTAGCGTACCAATATTCTATGGAAAATTATAGTTTGGTTTGAAGGCGATTTCATTGCAGACCAGTATAATTCTATTAAACTATTAAAAAGGCTCTTAGAATTTTACTATACGATGACTGTTCCCGAGATATACAGTGGCCGACAAATTTTAAACGTTTGTTCTTGGAACAAAAACCGTTTTTTAACAAACTTAAAATAATGCCTTATAGTACTGAGAAATAATATTAACGCCTTATAGAACTGCGAAACAATAATAACCTAAATTTTTGACTTTGCAAACATCTTACAAAAGGGCTTCTTTTAAAAAACTGATAAGTTAGAACTTTAGGAAATCAGAACTTGAGGATATGTCGAAATTGTCAGTTTTCCAAATAAACCCCATTACCCATTACAATAACTTCCAATGGAAAGTTCATAAAACAAAAGAATTTCTATTACATTGAGCATACAAAATAGTCCATAATTCTTCGTTAATTCAGTTAAACGACAAATTAATATTCTTTTTTTCTATTTCTATTCATAAATCAATAAGTCGACGAGCAAAAAAAAAAAAAATCAAAGGTCATAAATCAAATAAAGAAAACAAGACTATCAACAAGCAAGTCAATTGGCTTTTGTACGTTCTTAAACCAATTACATACTCAAATAATAATAAAAAAAAACACACATTATGTGAAACCACTTTTACTTCTACACTCCCAGTCATTCGAATAGAGTTACTGTGTTTCAATGAGAAACCGGCACCATTGTATTGTATATTCTGCAGCTAACATACAGTAATGTTTTATTTTTAAAACATTCCTAATCGTGATTTGGTAAAAAAAAATCCAAAACAGAAATCGTAAAAGTTAAGAAGTAGTCATCTTGAAAATGTGTTTCTTATCAAAAAGTAGTTCTAAATCAGTCTTTTCCCAGTCTCCCAGAGTGAGAGATAGTAAGCTAGCTTTTCTATAGCAACGAGATACCTAAATTGAGGTCCCCCATTTCCATTCTTCAAAGCTACTTCAATGAAAACAATATCGTTGACAAAATTCAACATTGTCTAATTTTGCATTTTAAGTTTGTCTGATTTCCGTCAATTGCGTATCGCTTTGTAAACATTTTCTGTTGAACCTGTTAAAATCGATGAGTAGGATGAATATTTAAATCTATAAAAGGGTTCTAAATTAGTAGACGAAATACCAGTTCAAGATCTCATCCGTTATTTAATATGTTGGCCTTGTTTTTACGACGAGTAGTGTATAATAAATATTCATGCCCATATGCTCTTAATTATTTTCCAATTAATGCCTGCCTATCTTGAAAATGACTACCCTAACAGATGCGTATATAAAGTGAATCTATTTTAAGAAACAAAATAGATTTATTGAAATTCTATTTTAAGAAATTATCTCAGATTAATGAAAGAACAAAAAAAAAAAAAACACCATTACTTAAGATGTAAACCTTTATTATTTTTTTTTATTTTTGGTAAAAATATTATGTGGTAAATTTTCAAAACAAATGTAAAAATAATATACATGATGCAAAATATTGGTACTCCAGATCTGTATAAACAATCTATACTCTGTTTGGTTTGAGTTTATTGGTTGTGGTTCACCACCACCGCCATTATTGCAACTGATTTATCGAAGTTAATCATTCCTTGAGGGCAAAATCACAGCTCTGGTGATTTTCCAACAAATCAAATAAGCTTGTTATACATATGTATGCATTTTTCTTCTAGAATGCCAATTTGCATTACATTTTCGATTTCGTAGATTGAATTACATTCAATGTAAATTTTTTGATGATTAATCAATTTTTTTTTTCTGGAGCAAGATACTTTTCGGATGAAATATTTGTTTAATTTTTGTTTGTAATCATTTTTAATTTAGTTCATGGCATTAATTTACGACAGGAAAGAAGTCTTATGTTACAACTAAGCAAAAAATGCATAATTTTTCTTTTTGATTTAATTTCTATGGAGTAGGATATGGCATGGATCCAAAGGCTATTGGAAAAATAGTATTTCTGAAGGGGTTATGATATTCAAACGCTTTATAAATAAAACATTAGACTTTTAAATCAAATATCTCTTTCAATATGTTTAGTTTATACCATCAGATATGATATTTTCCTCTGCTTAATGTAACATTGGCTGTCGTTGAAGACGTCGATGTTTATCAGATCTATTGAAAAATTTCTAATCTTGTACCTTGGTCCTAGATAAGGACCACATCGATCCCCACAGCTTGTCTGGAAGCCTAACTCAAATCAAAACACCTATATTTATTTGTTCAAGAATTGGCAGCCAATTCCAATTTTCTGCAAATCCAAACTGGTAGCTGAAAATAGAGTGCGATAAGTCGCGTCGAGCTGAAATGCAACAGAAATACATGGGAAGCACTGGTATGCACTGACTACATAACACCCCATTTAAAAACCATATTTCCTAGCAGAGAGGAATGTCAAAAGAACTTACCATTATCCTGTGAATAATTGCTATTATACCAAAGGATCCAAGATGGGTACTGGTTTTGGTCAAAGAAACTTTTTAGATGCCCTTGGACTAGCCAGCATATTAAGACTTCATACTTGCAGTAGTATTATAGAATTCGTAGAAATAGGCAAAACAAAAGTCGACAATTTTAGCAGCAAAACAATCGGTAAAAATCGACCATAAAATATTTAACCATTCGAATTTTTTTTGTCGATCAATTGAACGGAATCCAAAGGGATCAACACTTCTTGTTCTTAATCAGACAGTCTCAATAGTTCAGATCCCACCATATTGCTTCACAAATCGAGGAATGAGGTTCTCATAAAACCATGGCCTCCCTTCAACAAACAGAATACTGACATCATGGAACTGAGCAACAAATCTCTATCCTTTCTCGTGAGCACCACTACCATATTCAACCATAAAAAGATGAGATTCTGAATGAACGACTTTTGCAGATGATGTGGTGACGAAGAAATATATGAGGATACTCCTCACAAGCAACAAACTTTTCGGAAGACACTTCTTTAACGGCTTAAAGAAATTCTCTCACCGAAGACAAGTTTGCAAATCACTTCTTCAACCACAGTGAAAAGGTATGAAAAAGAATCCAGGATGACCAGGACGAACAAAAAGAATTATTAACACATATATTTCTTGTATAAGCAATGAGCCTATCGTCTTTACACCAACGGATGTCGATTCTATGTTTTGCAAAACCGCTTGAAGAAGCGATAAAGTCCTTTTCGTCATCTGCTAGGCGTCGCATGTATAGCTTTAATGGGCCTGATGACGTGTAAATACCCCCAGGGTTCTAGGACAGTTAAAAAGAAACGAACTCACTCTATAAAAAGCATGTGTAGGTGTACCTTCCTAACTAGATGATTATGTGATGTTGATGATAAATATTTCAGCAATTACATATGAAGAAATCGCCTCATACTTTTTGGGCTGAAGCTTTCTGAAACTCAGACTTTCAGATTTTCGCAACATGCATTTATAAAAGCACCCTTTTTCTTTCGACTGCCATACAAAACATTTCTGCCAGTTTTTTCCATCTTGAAATCTTTTAGGAGTAGGTACATATTTGAGCGTAGTAGGTGGGGCATTGCGCAAACATTTTTGATGGAAGTTGTCTCGAAATATTTCTTTGAACACGTCCACTTATAAGTTTGAAGTAATGCAATTTCAGCATTGAGTTTGATCATTGTAAATTTCGCGCTAACATCGCTAAGGCTTAGGACTCTTTTTTTTAGTAATTCTATATAAACGCAACTGCATTCCCATCGGCATTTTAAATTAAATATACCACAATCATTAAATTATGTCTCGCCCAATTTAAAACATGGCCCTTCCTGTAGAGCTGCCACATCAGCTGTTGACCGAACCCAAACGTCTAAGATTGTTCAATATAAGTTTCTACAAACACTTTTGCTTCAATGACTCAATAAAATTCTATACAAGAGTATGACATGCCGCCTTGCGCACCCCCTTTTCAACGGCTTTTCAACAATTTTTAGATGAAGAATATCAATTTCTACACTACTTCGCAATGCACCGTCTAGTCAATTAGCCTAATTACCGAAGATGCAAAACACATTTTCTATGTAGAATCCGAAAGATATGCGCGCTTTTCGCGTCTGTTTTTAATCTTTCTCTAAACTCTATAGGTACTGGAGTGTTTTCCTAGTTTAGTGGTTTGTATCATATCTATGATGGCAACACATTTTCTTCTGTGATGTTGATTGTTGATTTTCTCGTTTCCTTTTTTTCTGTTTTCCTAAACTTAAAGAAATCCCCATTAAGAAAATCTTTTGCCATATGCATTCAAATATAAGACTCTTGTTCCTGGGGGAATATACTCTTTTTCATTCTAACAGGTGGTCGCTATGCGATGCATTTAGACTTAAGTATTATAATGTTCACTCTACAACATTATGAAGTGTAGCTTGTACCATTAAAAATGGATACGAGCACTTTAAAATACATTCGCTTTAAAATTTATACGCATTCTAATGGCTAATTTTCTTGTTAAATATATCTACGCATGTTGGTATACTTTCCCCTACCCTTTGGCAAACTTTTCTTTATCTTCTATTGAGTAATGAAAAAAACTTGTCGGCAAAAATAAAGTGAATTTGAGTTTTGTAAATAATTTCATTAAGATATTTGCTTTATACTTGATTGGCGGGCGATGACAAGAAGATTACATCTAATTTGAAAATTAAGAGTTTTATGTTTTTATTTAAGTGGTCCAGTTATAGTGACTCTTTCTCAAGAATGTAAGTATAGTGGATGATGATAAGAGAAATAGTTTAAGTTATAAACTTGAATAGTTTATGACTCTTAACATAAACATAATTTTTGACATTTTTAGTTTATTATGTTTCCATGACAGACTTTAATTTTGAGACTCTATTGGAAAGTAATATTCGATTAGAAAGTTTCTTTTTGCAGATTTGTACTAATAGGCTACACAGTTTAAAAAAAAAAAAAAAAAAATAAACAAACGCTGCTAGTTAGTTCAGACGACTTATCAGAGAAGTTCATACTCCCTATTTTGTAAGGGGACACTTTTCAGCGTCCTGCCGATCGCCGCCGGTTACTGTAGTATTTTTCTGGGTTCAAAATAAATCTTATTTCCACTTTTTACTATGCACTTTAAATAGTTGCGTTTTTTTACTCTCTTTTATCTATAACAAATCGTTTTACTATTACTGTTTACAATTTACAAGAAATAACACTTCCAAATTACAATTTCACAACCACTTATTCTTATCACTGTCAAAATTAAACTGTCTTGATCTCCATCTTCGACCTCGTATTTATACTCCTCTCATTTCTTCTCGAAGGTTATAAGAAAAGAGACAAATATACACAGACAGATAAAGACACATATGTAGACCGATTCCTTTCGGTTCCATATCATTGTGTTCGAAGTCCGGATGAAAGCGTTCAGAGCTTTAGTCATTATTCATTACCAAAGTTCTATATCTGTCATTCGTCTGGGTGTGTTCGCTCCTACATTCGTAACAGTACCTTTAAAAAAAATTAAAAAATGGCCCTCCCGTAAAAAAATTCTGTTGCGACTGCGCCCCTATATCTCAAGCGTCAAGCACGATTTTTTGTATCTTAACTTGCCTTACAGTCTGTACCTACAGTGGTTAGGAAAACATTACGATTTTTTTCGAGAGAGCGGAACGAATGGAATGGATTTTATCTGTCTCTATCTGTTGGTGTCTCTTTCTTTCTTAACGAAACTAGAGATGGCTAGAAATTTCGAGTAGAAATGAGGACTACATAATTTTGACTTTGATAAAGTGGTTGTGAAATTGTTAACTGGAAGTGTTATTTCTAGCAAATTGTAAAGAGTACCTAATAGTGAAACAGTTTGTATTAGATATAAATGTTTTTTTAGTTTAAAGTAAGTTTAGTAATTAAAGAGAAATACCTAGTATAAAGTGGAAATAAGTTTTATTGAACCTAGAAAAAAATTACAGTATTTTGTAAGGCAAAAGTAATATAAATTAAATAGTTGCGTTTTTTTTTCTATTTTGTTTATAAGACCATTAAATCATTTCAAAAGAATATTAATATTCAGTCCAATAACCCTCATTTTATTTTACTTCTTGTAATCTACGAAAAATAGAACCATGAACATTCTCCCACTCAATCATTAAAGCTAAAAAATGAGCATTTGTAAAAGTGTTTGATTTTTACCCATTCGCCTTTTTAAAATATTCCTCAAGTTCTCATTCGGGTTTAAATCAGATGTTTGACACTACTAATTTCAGGCACAAATATTGTTTGCTAAAAACCTCAGTTTTTACAGCTTATAGGAATGTTTGGGCTAATTATACTGCTAGAAAGCCCAACGCATTTATAATGGAAGCACTACTGACTTTGATAACATCGCTGTATTGTATTGCAATTGATCCATTATTCTAGTGATTTTATAACGACTACAGCCCGCAAGTAGAAAACATCCTTACAACATTATTGTCGAGCCTTCTCCGTCACACAAAATGTAACAACAATTTAACATGAGAAACAAGATTTGACTATCCAAAAAAATATATTTTTCTTAATTTCATCAACTGGTACAACAATTTTGATTAAACTTATAAGTTTTATTGTAAATGTAATGCTACCATAAAAACCTTTCTGTTATTTTTAAATTTCTTTTAAACGACGAAACAAATTTCATAAATTTTTTTGATACAGATGCTTCTTTATAGCCTTAAAATTATTTGGTAGCACCATTCTACAAAAAAATAGGTACATTTTTCGGTTTTGAACGTGTCCAATTTAAGCGATTAACTTTCCTTCCACCATGAGATTAATAAAATAGTTGAAATTGCTTTCATCATTGAAAAGCGCACTTATCTAGATGATTATCACTGATGAATTAAAAACGTTGTGTTGGCTTAAAATTGAGAATCTATGGTTTTGCAAAAATCCGGAATGTTTTTAGCAGCACTGTAATCGCGAAATATAATACTCAGATATACTCTGATTAGCTCTAATGAAACGTCTAGGAGACATTTTTTACTAAAAGTGGACCTTACTCCTTGACTTATATATTCTTAAACTAGAATCCAAAATCAAAAACCTCATCCAGATGGTCAATATGTTCAATATATAATTGAAGTATAAAGTTGAGCCAAAGTTAAATTAAACGACAAATTCGTTAATGTCTTGCACACAATTTGTTTTATTCAAGTTTCACATCTTCTGGTCTCTATCAGCTAACCCCTCATATAATCCTTCTATCTTATGGAAACAGCAAACCTATGCCCCGTAGGTATCGTAAATTTATCACAGTATACGGGTTCTATTGCCGTTTAACATTTTAAAGATAACATATCTGATTAACATCTCATCAGATCAGTTATTCTCGAGCTTCAATCAAAATTCAAATCTCCCTGACATTTAAATTAGATATAGAGTCGATGCAGTTCAGCAGAAATAATATGCCTCTCTCCAACTCTTTGTACAAAAGTCAACCTCTAACAAACGATTAAGCACGATTAA
This sequence comes from Meliscaeva auricollis, assembly GCA_948107695.1. NCBI lineage: Eukaryota > Metazoa > Arthropoda > Insecta > Diptera > Syrphidae > Meliscaeva > Meliscaeva auricollis. Next base: position 62,830,636 of record OX403616.1, read on the forward strand.
AATCCATTAAAAAAAAGTATTTTCCCATATCTAATCCGCGAGAGCCCATTGATGTTTACGATCAATAAAAATGCTTCTGGTATCCCACAATCACGACAATCATTGAGAAAAGGTGTTGCATAACCCAATCCACTACGGTATATAAGCCTCAAATCATTTGCATATAGCCATAAGCATTTTTAAGTATGCAGCACAAAACAATAGACCATTTAGAATATCTCACATTTTCCTATATTCTCCTGGAAGCACGATTATTTGTATATCTTCCCAGAGATTATTCATAAATTTGTCGCCGCCGCCGCTAATGCAAGCAATCTGAACTCGAACTATAGACCAAGACCAGGCGAGATTTAAGATTGAACGATTGGAACTTCTTGTCTCATAATCACTGGTAATTTATGTTTGGAGATTAAATCAAACAAGCTCATGGATTAGGATTTTGACTTGACGTGTGGCACCTTTTGTCATTTCAATTAATTATGCTCCACATGGATGATAATTGTCAGAGTCATCAAGTTCGTGACAATCGCATTGGAATATCGTTGGTTGGTTGCGGTCGCGCCGCGCCGCGCGACCGCCGCCAATTGTCACCACCATACCATACCCTCCTCAGAACGAGTAGGTAACCAGAGCTATTATTAAACGATAGCTGAGCTATATTTGTGCTTAATGATCCATGAACTTAATTCGACCAATTATATGAATGTATCTGACTGCACACCAGTCAGTCATTCAGATATATGTACATAGTCGACTCTTGATCGATCTCAACTGAACTCAATCTAAACCCCACCTTTGCGCTAAAATAATCGCGTATTTTTATTATTATTGTTTCTTAGAACACAATTCACAAGTAAAATGTCTTTAGGGCGGTATTTATCCCATAAATTTGCATTTTTGAAAATAAATTAAAAATTGATTCAGCACACAATATGTCGCCTGCTCTGTTAGAAATTAAATGCATATGTCAACAATTTATTTTGAAAGTCAAAGTAAATTCTGTGGAATTAATTGTGCAAGTTGTTTTACATTTTTTTGAATGCAAATAAATTTATTTCTTTAGTGCGCTTTGTGGTTTGTGCGATAGTTGACAAAATAAAAGTAACATTGATGTAAACAGCGAAACAAATTGTAAAAACTGTTTCAGGTGAAGTAATGGATGAATGAATGTTATCAGGCCAATCAGGGGACAAAACGAAATCTGTTAAAAAAATGCAATATGCTCGTTAATAGTTATGGGCTTGAGTAAAACTGTATGTTGTTATCGGTGAGAGAAGGAAGGAATTAACTGTGTGTAGCGTGTAATTGCACAATTCGGCCGTAACTCAAATTGACGTACCTATACCTATTCACAATTTGAGCATTTTGATATTAACTTAACTAAATGGTTTTTTTTTTTTGTTTTTGGATGATTTTTTTCATATTTCACAAATTTTAATAACTGTGATAACATTTTTGAAGTCAAAAAATTAGGAAAAATATTTCCTAAAAAAGTAAAGTAGCAATTACACGACGAAAATCGGCCCATCCAAATCAAGCAAACGCTTTTTAAAACTTTATATAAAATACTCGAGGGATGCAGATGGTATTTATTCAAGTTTTGTGGTCTTAGAATCCCCAAGATTATTGTGATTGGTGCAATTTGTCGAAATGAAAATTTTGACATTTTTCTACGTTTTGAGGTCACTAGAGTCTGAATTCTTCGTTTTTAGAAAGATGTCTGTGTGTGTGTACAGACGTTCGTACGTTACGTGACGCTTATTTCGTTCACCATATCTCGATAACGAATCAAGATATTAACTTCGGTGGATCAAGATAGTCTGACTCACAACAACTCGACTCAGGTGATCATAAATTACAATTTCTCCTTAACTATTTTTGGACATATTTTTGATTTTTGTTTTATATAGATATTTTGTATAATCGGGGTAGTTTATGAACCGAGAAAGGTACCTTTGCAATGTAATGAACGATATCCACTAAAAATGATTAGATGTCAATAAAAAATAAACAAAAGGCTGAGTGCAACCCATACTGACATTACGATGATAGAGAAGTCCAAAAAAGTGGTTTTCGTCATGCGGTCCGTCGCCGTCGGTCTGTGAGTCTGTACTTCTGTGCCTCCATCTGTGCACATTTCCACTGCCCAAACGCTTGGACGGATTTTCTTCAAATTTGGTACAGATCATTTTAACGTAATTTTGAAAGTTTTTTTTTTTTATTTTTGAATATCTCATCTATAGATATATTATTACTCTGAGCTACAAGAGCATTAATAGAAAAACTGACGGAAGACTGCAGCCTAGCTGCAAGTATGGAAACATACGAAGGTTAAATAAAATACAAAAAGTGTTTATTGAATTTTCTTGAAATCCTTCTCTGTATCTTTTGATGGTATGAAATAAAATGCCTCAATACTTAATATTTTGATTGTTTTTTTTGTCACGAACGTACATAAAAACCTCGAAAACTTGAAAATATGTCAAAATTTTCAAGTCGACAAATCTCACCAATCACAATAACACTCTGTGGGATTTTAGTAATGTAAAAGATACTCAAATAACACACAGGAATTGCAAAGATATTGCAAATATACATTTTTAAATTAACCCCTAGGTTAGGCTACTCACTTTTTCGTCACGTCATCGACTAATGTAAGAACGAGAGACAGTCAATCTCAAAAGAAAAGAGAATGATTAATGAGTGTTCCTATTACTTTGGTCATAGTTGTGAATCGCAAAAAGTGATGCCTTTTCTTCTTTATAGCAAAATATTGATTTCTGATTACTTTCGTCTCAAAAATGCTTATTGCTCACATCACATATTTTTTAATCCCGAACTGAACAAATAATAATGATTGATACGTTCGCAAAATGTTATTATTTATTTGCATATTATAAGAAATTCAACTCATATATGCATAGTTGAATAGTATACAATGTTCTACAGTGATACATCATTTTCTAAGAATTCCCGTTTGTATAAATATTAAAGAAACCCGAGTAAATACAGCTGATTTTGCTGATATTGTAAAACAATTTAAACCTAAAATAAACAATTTGAACTCCATTCAATAAAAATGTTCTCTTATGGTAGATTTGAGATAACCATATCGAAACAACACGTACTTGTTCTTTAATTTTTGTCAAATTTGAAATATTATAAAACAATATTTGCTTTTGCAGTATGATTGTTTTGGTATTTGGTTTTTTGAAAACGATGTTGCCATTTCTCACAAAGTTGAATTAATTTAGTTTTAAAAATTGTATTTAGATTGTTTTTAGATAACTCAAATTTGGATTTAAGAAAAGTTTAATTAATTTTTAATTTCTTAGTGATTTTTGAACAGTTTCGTTGTATTTTTTTTTGAAATTTTGTTGTTGAGGTAAAAGAAAACAGCTTAAGAAATTTGAATTTAAGCATACCTCTTAAACTTCAGTAATTTTATTTTAACAAGTTTTATTATTTTTCAATTATTCAACTTAGAATCGAGATGAATATTTTGAAAACCCAGATATGGACACAAAAGTTGTTATTTCCTTTTATTTTTTTTTTTTTTTTTTTTTTTTGTAAATATTGTGTACCCATAATTAATGTTAATGTGAATATAATAAGTATTTACCACAAGTTGTTTCATTAATTAAAATAACTTCAAAAGTACCTACACATTTTTGCCTTGAAATTCTTTTTAAACATTACATATATTGAGTTTACGTCTGTTTTTATGATGAATGAGTTTTTAGTTTCCAATTTATTAATAGTTAAAGCCAGCATGAATAAAAACTTTAAACTAAAACTAATTGATTTTATCAATAGAATGACTACTTCACGCTTTCGACATTACCAAAGCATTACCTGATTGTTGTGTGCTTATGATATTTGAAAGTAAATAAAAATCTTATCTGGTGGAAATAGAGACTATTTCACTATCAAGTTCAATTAAGAATTACATAGATAGTTGTTATGTGTGACTTAATCCCTGGATGATATCTCATTATTTCGGTTTCGGTGACATAGTTTTATCTTAGCGTGTGAAATTTCGGGTTATCTTCAAATTGAGTTATATAAGCAATAACAACTGGTTTCTGAGACAAATTTTCCTTACAAATTTAATTTAATTTGCATATCTATATGTACATTGTGTTTATACATACTTCTGGTATGAGGAAGGCAATAACATTTTAAGCAATTTAAGCGCACCTTAAAAACAAAAAAAAAACTTTTACTTATCTGGGGCAAATGGTGATGCAGATGCCTTATATGTTTTTTGTTTAAGTTATTAAAAAAATGCAGTTCCGTTGCTTGAAAAGGTCCTTTTTTTTTCTTATAAATTGTATATTAAAACAAAATTTAACTTTATTGTTACAATGGCTCTTTAACTCTATTTAACTCGAATTTAAATTTAATCACTCAGAAAAAAAATATTGGTATTCCAAAAAGTTGAATTGTTGCAAGATTGCGAGTCAAAACATAATCTTGAAAAAACTCATTTTTAATATTTTAAGAACCAAAATGTTATGTACAATAGCTTTGTTCCAATAAACGCTTTTTCTAACAGTCCGCAACCAAGTTTGTAATTTTAAAAGAAAATCACAGTCATTGTTTTGGATGGTTGGAAATCTGACTCATTACCAATTTAACTGTCTGTAGTAAAGCTTTTTTTTGTGTTCTCCACCTATTTCAATATAATTTTAACATCGAACGATGAATACAGACTGCATTTATATCGTTTTCCGTATGCAAATGCTCATTTACGATTTAAATCCATACTTCACGCTCTGATTTTCAATTTGATAAAATTTTGTTGACTGTTTTGTCGATTAGAAACCAGTTTGATGATTGTTAAAATGCGGAAAGGAACAAATATCTGATAGTTTGAGTTTGATTTTTGTCTCTTGGGACAGCCGACTCGGTTTGCGCCAGTTTGCTGATAGTTTGAGAGCATGTTGGAATTGTTAATATTTTCAATAATTTTCAAGAACGAACAAATAAGCCCAATAGTAAAATTTTTGTATCAAGTTTTTAATTCTTTAGTCAACCAAAATAAAGATATTTTTTAAGTGATGAGGAGCCATTTTGAAATATGAACGAAATGTCCAATGTGACAAACAGTGATGCGAAAACATTTATGGTCTGGTCATACTAAATTACAAACTAAATATCACTAGTCGACTGAAACATAAAAAAATACAAAATAAAGGTCAGTCCTTGACTGATTTTTTTTTAATTTAAGGTTCAATAATCTGACTTTTTTTGTTGAAAATAATAATAAACAAAATTTATTAAAGATTTATTAAGGAACCTTTCAAAAGTTTGACAGTTATTTCTGATCTCTTCTTGAAATACAATAAGTAAATAAGCAAGACATTCACGTAGTTGTTCAATTTATTTGAACTTAAAAACACCACCACATCCAGGTGGTTTTCAAGGACCACTCTTTTGATTTTTTAATAATTTTATTATTCTTATCTTAACAATAACAATCATAAAATCGTAAGATTTTATTTATTTATAAGCATCACCTTTGGCATATACATACATATATACAAGCAAGTTGGTTGGACTAATTGTTGTAATTTTTAATCGGAGAACTTAATTTCCATTCTATTTAGCAACTGCCTTTCACTTATATGTTGGTACTTTTTGCTAACGTTACAAGTTCTCACGGAATTAAGAGTATACTAACTTTGCATAAATGTTCATAATGCAAAATTGAAAGCTCAGTTGAGGTTAAATCTTTTTGTTTTTATTTATTATTATTTTTCTGCATCTGTTGTTTTTTTTTAAGCTTTTTTTGGCACAAGTCATAAGTCGCATGAATCAGTAAATAAAATTTATGTCAGACGCTTTTAAAATTATATCATAAGTTGATAATATGCCAACTTAATCATGTTACAACTTTTGTTCATAACCAAGGGCGTTTAAACGTTGCAACTATATTTTACTTGCATTGTAGAAAAAAAATATGATTTGTAAGACACGAGTTGAATATTTCATGTTTCTGGATGTAGTTAACATAATTTGAATTGATTTTAAAGTGTAGGGTTAAATAACATTTTCGACTCATTCACACGTGTTTATTCTAATGGATCGTGTTCCTTTAATACAAACATCTACATGACGTGTTAGTTAAACATGAGAAATGAAGGCTTTTGAGTTCGTTATAAAATTTGCATTAAAATGATGGATACTTCCATCGATGAAATATCTTTTCAACTATTCTTTGTTTCAAAATGCATAAATCCATCCACATCCGAGCCAGAAAAAAATCGATTAAAAATACCAAACATGAGTAAGTTTTCAATTTTCATTATTGGCTCTTCAATCATCTGTTTATTATCCTTTCAGTCACGCAGGCCATTATGAAGTCTTTATGACTTTTTGTTGCAAAGCCAAAACATCTCAAAATAATCTTTACTTTGAGATTGAATGAAAATACAATCTCTTGAAGTCTCATATTGATGATGTCATTTCGATTCTTTCTGGGATATAATATTTTACCAAAAATTAAATGCAGTTTTTTTTTGCTTTCAAAAGAAACTTAAACAGCACATACTGCGTTGACAATTTGTAAAATTCAGTTTTGCGGCACATCTGTTTTTATCTGCTGCATGTTTGACTGTTCTATTATGTAGGTGTGGGTATTTTTGAAATTTAAAAAGGCAGCACACATTGTTGTTGACTGTCAACTTCAAGGTTAACAAATGTTCACTTTCAATTTCGTTGGAAAAATTGCAAACGGAAATAAATTCATTATGCGATTTTATAAATTATGTGTATACATATTTTGATGCTCAAAAACAAAAAAACAAATTTGACCATTATGTTCCTGCCATTGTGTTGGCTATTAATGAATTGAATCAGAAGCGTCATATTCTGCTATTCTAGTCCTACATAACCACATTATAGTCAAGTCGAAATAGACAATTACAATAGAAAAACTCGCATGGAGGTAATAAATTGGTTCAAACCATTGAATCATTAATGAAAATAAAATTTTATAATTCTAAGATCATTTAAAATCAAACCAAACAAAATTTAGGCGTTAAGTATAGTTGTTTAAAGCACTGATATATTCACAAGTGACTGAAAAATTAAATTTTTGATACGGCTTGTATTATTAAAAGAGTTTAAAAAAATAAAGACAAAATATAAAAGACAACAAATTTGCGTAAGGTCGCAAAAAATTGCATAACACTGTTTATTGACAAGTGTTTTCTACAAAAACTGTGTTGTTTTACACAGTGATATACATGAAACCAAAAAGAAGTCATCTTAAATTGTTTTTTCGACAGCTTTTTGAAGATTTATAAAGCTATTTTTCGCTATAAATTCATCGAAAACATGAAAAATAATATTTTGCTACTAATAAAATTGTTATAAGTAAAAAAAAACACTGCATGCACATGAAAACCAAGTTTTATCAAAATCAATTTTGTTTGTACAAAATAAAAAAAAATAAAAAGTTGTTGGCATTTTTCCCAATATTTTCGAGGTTATATACATAGAAAAAGTATTTGATTAAAAGTTGTTAATCTATTTACCATGTACAACTATCGAAGTAAACGTTTTTTCTTCCTTTAATAGAAAACGCTAAAAAACACGATTTTTGACACCTACCCCACTTTTTCACCCAGCCAACAACCCCATATCCCCTTATCTGTTCGTGGGCTATTTTTCCAATTTGTCTTACATTTTTCCACCACCCTTATCCTGCTATTAACACTGGCGTGCAAAAATAAAGTTTTTTCTTATCCTTTACATAATTTTTTGAAATTATGTTAGATTGGACTTTTTCGAATCTTAATCTGGTTTCAGAAAAATTCTATCTGGTACATTTTTTTAATTGATTTAAAAAATGTGATTGTTTTGTAGAAAAGAGCTGTTTTAGATTCGGTTGATCTGGTATATATTCAAAACTATTGAGCCGATTCGAAATTTGGAGGACTTATTCCACATGGCATAAGCTAATATTTTCTTTTAATTTCTTTTTTATTCATCAATGTATAGTCACATTTCAATCCGTTTTTTTTTTTAACGATCAGCATAACTTTAAAAATTCCGTAGTTTTTGGGATGTACAGTGTACACTACAAAAGAACCTCTAATTTAGAGGATAGTATGTAATTTCTATATTCTTGATATACTTGCCAAGTTAATTATGATGTAAAGAATGAACTAATCAGAGGAAAACCAATAAAAAAGGATATTTTTCGCTTTTTAAAAGGACTTTGGATTATGCATCAAAACAATAAAAAAACAATTTTTGGTAAGTTTTTCAATGACTTCTCATGTTTCCTTTGAAAAATTTTGTTGGGTAACTTAAGATTTGTGCTCAGCATCTCAAAAAAGTAAGGTTAGCCATTGAAAATTATTACTTCGGAACTTTCCACCACCAAAAACGCTTTAATTGGACTAAAAAGAGTAAAAAGAGTATTTTGGACATATTATCTTATCAAAAAATTTAATCAAAATCGTTAGAGCTGTTTTCAAGAAAACTTAAATGACTCAAAAATGTTGTATGGGAGGTACTCGTTCTAGATGAGATATTCAAAAACAAAAAAAAACAAAGTTTCGAAAATACATACATACAAATCATCTCTACCAAATTTTGAAGACAATCCGTTCACGCGTTTGGGCAATGTTGGTTTTGTTTAAAACCTCAATTTTTTTTGACACGAAACCAATGCTAGCCCTATAGATCAGTTAAAAATGGTTATCACATGTTCATATAAGCATGTTTTGACTACAGTGTGGCTACAGCGTGCCAAAATCCTTTAAAAAATATAGTTTGGTTTGAAAGCGATTTTCGCTGCAGACCAGTGTAATTTTTTCAACTTTTCGCCTTTGAAAATTGGATTTACGGTGGTTTAGAGCTTTTAACACCCACTTTGGTTTTTTACTACCTCAAAAGTAAAGAGTGGTCAAGGAGTTTCAATAAGTCAAGGCAAATGTTGTTCCAGGCAAGGACTTATGCATGGGGGGGGGGGGGCAGTATCTATCAGCTACCCAATATTTTGGCTAACCACAACGAGTCCAAAAAAAACAAACTTTCCAGATCCCATAACATCTATTTCTTTACCCTTGTTATAAAAGCAGTCTTTCAAGCACCAGTAGAGGAGTTCTTTGTGGTTAATTTTTATTTTCCAAATGTTGGGAAACAGTTTAGGAATTTATTAAATTTTAATCAAATTCTCAGAGTTATTAGCCTAAGTAGCACCTTTAATCCTTTTTACAAATTAGAAATACAAGTTCGCCTCTAATACATATTTTATTCATATCTTTAGCCATACTATGACCGGTTTCCAAAAAAAAATGTGGTACTTTTGAAGGGATCTTCTGTCACATCTCTCTTGCTTAACAAAATTGAAAAAGTCATGAAAAGTTAATGCGGTATGATTGTTTTTCTTCAACACCTGACTTTCTGATGGGTAACCTCATTTTTACTAACCCTCACAACCTTAAAAATGGTCTTCAAAGAATATTTCAACACAAAAACATCTTTTTTAATATTTTTAAATTGGCAAACAACCTTTTTTGGGCGATAAACACAAATAATTATTAAATTCAAACCTTCGTTAAAACTTTTCATTAATTAATTGTTTAATCCAGAGAAGAGTTCTACCTCGCTACGTAAAGTAAAAAAAAAAAAAAAAAACAAGCTAAACCAGTCAATTGTGTTGTTTTATTCTCGTATAATCCCTAGTATAAATTAAACCAACAAGATTAAAGGTTCTTCGCAATATATAAATATCTTTTCATCAAATTGCCAACAGCATAGCCTTAGACCCAAATAAATCAATAAAGGGTTAAAGATTCATGCGATCTAAACAAAATCTCATGAATATAAATTGCTATCCCGCCCGTTTATATCGCAGAAGAAGGCGCATCCAGGAATTAACACATCGTAAACTGGGAGCAATCCAACTACTTCCCAAAAAAAACTGTTAAAAATCAATAAAAACTTAAGTGTCGAAAAAGAGTTCATTAAAATAGACACACAAAAAAAAATAATAAACATAAACAATATATCGTAACAGCCTGTCAAGTTTTATTAGACCTAGGCGAGATGTGAGATGTTGTATAGGGGGGTTAGCCTCCCCCAAGCGGGCCTTAAATTGAAAGCAAATTTTATTGCATCTAATATGGACTCACTGGTCTCTCGTATATAAGATAAGAGAAGATAGTAATTAAAAGAGAATTTAAATTGACCTAATAAAAAAGTTATTTTATATGAATTGCATTTCCGTATCTGGGTTAATGTTTTTTTTTTATCAAAAAAAAATTAAAAATAAAATAAACGATTGACATTTAGAAATAAATAAACTTAAAAGTTAAAACAAACAAATAAACTCACCAAAATAAAAACTGTCACCTCAAAGATAAATTATGATTTTTATATAACTTCGATATTACGTTTTAAATTTGTTGAATATTTATGTTTTTTTTTTTTTTTTTAATTTTACAAAAACATTTCAACTTCAAATATATTCACCATAAATTTTTCTTGGTTAACAAAATTAATGTAAACCACACAGAACCTATGTATCTACAAGTAAATATAGGTTTTTAAAAATAACACCACAGACCACAAAATAAATAACACCAACAACAATTCAAAAAAATACGATCTTAACTGATCAAAGAAGATGCGTTTTAAATTATTTTTTTTTATAGAATAAAACCCTTTACATGATCGTTCGATCCGTTCGAATAAGTCCACATGCCGTGCTAGACTAAAATATAACTTCGTACCGTTTCGGCTTTTTAATAAATAAAACCGCTGAGTTTATAGTTTATTTATTTTCTTTTTTTCTTTATTATTTTTTTGATTTCGCTCTCCCCTAAAAGAAGATACACTCTGTGACTATGCTCATTCATATGCGGTAGCGCGGTGGGTGCGAATTTAGTTCCACATTTGAAATTTAACTCAACCACAACCCACTCAATTTGTGTGTGCAGTATTTGTTCGATCGAGAATGTGGGGGAAAATGTATCTGTTAACTGCAAAATCCAGCAACTTTGAGACTACAGTTTATGCTACAGACTACAGATAAAAATAGAGAATTAGCAGTTTTGTTTTGATTAGATAAATCGGTGTGGTGTTGCCAGTTTGAGTGTTTATAAAATATTATTCCACATAAAAATGAATTAAATTTTTTTATAGTTTTCATTCCATGTGTTATCTTTTATTGGAAAGTTCGTATGAAAATGTTTGATGGACATCTGCTTATTATAAAAGAGGAGTTTTTTTTTATTCATTTTATTTTCTTTAGCTTTTATAACTATCTTTAAGCTAGGCACAAATTCAGTAAAACTAGCATATTTGTTTATAATTGTAGTACCGTAAAACAAGAATTGAAAATGGAAAAATTAAACATCATATTCAACTAATCATCATCATGGAATCTTAAAATTTGTCCGAATGTTAAGAATACAAGAACTAATTGAAAAGTTCCAATTTCTTTAATTCAGGAGACATGGTATCAATATCAACCATATAACAAAATCATTATCTGCAAATTGAAAGTGAAGAAGATAGAAGTTTTAGAAATGTCAGTCCACGTCAACCATATACTGATTTTTTGAAAATTGACATAGGGAAAATGATTTAAATGAAACTTGCAGGGTTTTATTTTTGGGCAATAATCATGGAAGTTAAATTAAAATGAGAGAATCTCCAAATTTAATGGAAACACTGTTGGTATTAATTTTATTTAATCTAATACATATACCCGAAAAATTACTCAGGGAACGTTTCCATAGCAAAATAAAATGCACGACTGGGTCGCACGTACTTGCTCTTATGGATAAAGTTACTATTTATGCTAAGCCTTTTTAATTAAATATTTGTAAATGCAGTTTTGGAAAAAAAATTAAAAAAGCACTCAATTCGATTTTCACATGATAAAAACAGCTTCTTCCATGAATTTAACCTGAAAACGAAATATGCAATTTGATTTCCCCTTTAATGATGCATTTTTAGAAAACAAAATTTGAAAATCGTTAGAGCCGTTTTTTTAAAAATCTGTTTTTTCCATTCGCCATTTTTAAGATATTATTAATCAAAATCTAAAAACTAAATTTTGAAAAAAAATATTGAGCAGTTTTTGAAAAAATGATATTTCAAAAAAAAAATCAACTATTTTTTAAAAATCCAAAAAAATAATTTTCGAAATTTGTTTTACTAAAAACTATTACAGCAACTTAAAAGCTTTCATGTAAAAAAAATGGTTGAAATTGATTGATTTATGAAGGAGATAATCAGAATTTAAAAAAACCGTTCTATGGCAGGTAGCGTTAATAATGGTTTTTGAAAAAAAAAATGGTTATCTGTTAAAGATAGACCTTATCCAAAAAAATGACCATGATTTTTTTAATCAAAATCGTAGGCACCGTTTTGAAGAAAAATTAGTTTTTCTAAAACCGGTATATGACAGGTACCGTTATTTTAGGTAAAAAAAAAAAATAAAAAAATGTCTCTAAAAAACGCCACATACCAAGTTTGAAGTAAATCGACCTATCCGTTTAGGCTGTGGTCTCTGATACATACAGACAGTTACCGTCAATTTTGGTACTAAAAAACTAAATTAACTTCACCTCTTTTGTATGTGTAGACAGTAGAAATATCACAACAAGTACTGCTTTTTTTCATGTGTCCCCTTTTTAATTTTTTTATGGTTTGGTAAGTGAAATGGCAGTTTTGTATTATACTTCCCATATTTATTGTTTTTTAAATATGGACTTTTATTTACCTAATCAAAAACTAAGACACTAATTTTAATCGTTTTTAAAGTATACATATAATATTTTTAGGCCATTATAGACAAAACAAATAAAGAGCTTTAGGTCACAAAAAATTGCAGATCGCTAATTTTTTTGAAATTTTGTTAGAAAATATGCCAGCAGTATACGACCAAGTTTGCAGCTTCGAAAAACCTTTGCTAATTGCATGGTGCACCGAAAACCTCGAAATTTTTGCACTTTTTTTAGTTTTTATCTTATAACTTCTAAAATGTGCATTTTATAGTTTCTGACCTCACTCGAGTTTCGATTTCACTTGAGGTAATCCTTAAGTGAAAACTTTAGAATCCCCTCACAATGTCCATTATTAATAGATAAAGTGACTAAAAGTCATTCACATTTGAGAAAAACCTCAACTTGAGGGACGAAGATGAATTCCACCCTATGTGTATTTTTTTAAATTTCCACAGGATAGGAAAAGGCGCGTTTTCTGAGCTTTCACCAGGTGTCCTGAGGGCCAAGAACGGCACTAACTCAACTAATAGTTTGGAACACAAAATCATTTGAGAAGTTTTTGTTTTTGTTTTTGAGATTATAGTTTTTATATTTCGATCTGGCATTACTCAAAAAAACACGCTGATAGTCTCACACAGCGCTTTTTAAAATCACTCTGATGTACTCTCATTCTGTACAAATTCACTCAATTGCTCAGATAAGCCTTCTTCAAAAAAATGTATAAATCAGCAAAAATACTTTTCTGATGCATTTGATTACTTATAGGGCAGAGATAATAATCGTGTAGCACGTACTAAAGATGTGGGTTGTGGAAAATGGCTCACTTCCCCTTAAGTAAAATGCGTCATGGATTTTATTTTAAGCACGCTGAGACAGTGATGATTAGTTTCAGTAGCAAAGGAACGGTGCTGTTTTGCTTCTATTTTAGCTCTTCAACCACTTGATGACGATCGTGGGAGGGCGCCATTCATAGTATTAAGATTGTGTGTAATGTGTATGTGCGTAGTAAGTGACTCTGTCTAGTAAACATTAACAAAAACAAAACTCATGCTGAGACTTTGAACATTTACGCCGATGCGTCGTCGCGTCGTCGTCGTTGTCGGTCGTGTGACTGCCGCACCGCACCATGTTTGTTGTTATTGTTATGAGAATTGGCAGACGGGGTCGCGACTTATGAGATAAGAATTTCTGTGCAGGTAAATATGTCATGTTTGTGTATCAGGTGCAAACAGAAGGTAGGTTAACTAAAGAATTTTAAATAAAAGCAAAATGAACTTGAAAAAGTTTTTTTTTTATTAATATGAACTCAATTTTTAGCGGTTTGTTCAAAGCATTCTGTAACTAATAGACAATACCAGCGTGCAGTATGTGTTTTTACATAAAAAATCACTTACTTATATCGTTTGAATATTCATAAATCCATAGTCTTACAATTTTTTTATCCATTTAATTATTTTACCAGGAACATATTTATTATAAGGAAACGACAACAATTTAAAAATTGATTTGCAGGAACTAGGAACATAATCTACCTAGGTCAATATTAGTTCTATGGAATATAGAAAGCACATTTCTGTTTGTGGGCTATTGGCATTGCCGTCGTTTGTAGCAAATTATTAAATTCGTTTGTGTTAAACACTTTTTAAGAACGATAAGAAAAAACTAAGCGTAACACCTGTAATAAAACCGGTGGCCTCTCGCTTTCGAGGCAAGTATATTGTGTTTCTGCCACGGACTGCTTAGTTTATGATTGGTGTATAGAACGCATATAAGCAAAAGGAGAGAACAAATCGTTTGCGTCAAACGACTTCGTTTGTTGGACTGTCATTTTTCGACTCCAACTTCGTTTGCAGAAAACTAAATCTCTTAAATTCGTTTCGGTGAAACAATTTATGGAAACGTCTTAATAATGAGACAAAGTTTAGCGTAACACCGGTGATTCAACGCATGACCTCTCCATCCAAAGGCTGTTCCCATTGCGCCACGAACTATATAGCTTTTGTGTAGTAAGGACTGCATATAAGCACCACAAACATTTAGTGAATTATCAAAAAAATTTGTTTAATACAGTCATTTGTTGTAAATGAATTGTATGTTTACACCCTAAAGTGAAATTCTTTGCCACAAACTATTCATTTGTTTGCTGCAAACAATAGACTTTTCTAGTAAACGAAAAGGTTTTCTGAATGTGAGAAGCATTTTCGTTTGCTGCAATCAACTCATAAAAATTAGCTTCAAACGAATGGGTTGTTTTGCATTATGTTTGCTGTAATAGAATTATTATTTGTGTCGAATGTAGTTGCTTTGATTACTTTCATAATTAATGTTTTTGGTTTTGCTGAATCCGACTATTCGGTTTGCCAACAAAATTTCCTGACGCAGCATGGTCAAAATTCAATTTTGCCGTTTTTGGAAAGTTTTACCGTGAAGGATTAGTTTTTTGGAAACAACTATGTATCCAAGAGTTCAAGAAAACTAGATTTGCCAAAATGTAGGTCCACAATTGTCTACATAGCCATAATAGCTTCCAAATTGCACCTCTTTAAACTTTATCAATTTTTTAGACATATAAATTGTTTAGTAGGATATAATAATATAGTTCAGTTCCGTTTTATTTTGACGCTGAAAATTTTGTTCGATCTGAAATTTATCTTAAATGCACAAACAAACATCTCCTATGTATGGTCCACTATCTTAAAAAAAACCGCAGGCATCTTGGATTTTATCAAATTCTATTTTCTCGAACCCTTAAATAAATAGTTGTTTCCAAAAACTAACCCTTCATGGTAAAATTTTCCAAAAACTGCAAAATCGTTGACCATTTTGCGTCACGAAATTTTGTTGAAAACCTACCGATTTCTTAAAATCAGGTCCTAACTAATACTCGGTACCAATTTGACAGAACAAGGACCTGGTACTCCTGTGAAGAAAACACTTGGCACCGATTTCAGTACTAACAATTGGTATAATAAAACGGTAATATCAGATTTTCAGGATCTAACTGACACCGAGTCTAATACTCGGCACTAAATTAACATAATTTATTTTGATATAATAATTTTAGGACTAGGACCGGTTCTAGCTTTAGAACTCTGTCAATAAATTGGCTGTAAGAACACTTCTCTTAATAAACAAACAAAAAATAAAACTTATATAATCGAAAGGAGGGGGGGAGAGAGTAATTTTTTGTTTGTTTTAGTTTACCAATAACTTTCTAAATATTGAATCAAAAATCAAAAAAAATTGTTAGAACAAAAACTTTTTGTGAATTGCTTAAAACGCCCACTTTCAAAATTCAGAGGTCCTCCGCATCAATGTATAACAATTTCATCCCAATAGCTGTTGTAAGATTAGAAGCGATTTACGCGAATTGTTCTTTAAATTCATCAAGAAATTATGGATACTTTTCGACCAATTTCTAATTCCATTTGTAATTTTTTGAGCAACACACAATAAAAAAGAATTTTAAGAAAAACTCGCGTACTTCTTACCTTAAGACAGCCATTGTTATGAAACTGTTATACATTGATGCGAAAGACTTCTGAATCTTAAAAGTGAACTTCATTACCTTTAATTTGATGCCAATATCAAGCACATCTCAGGAATTGTACCGAATGCACCTTACAACGCCAATCGTGCCAGGATGCGGACGTTAACACCTGTAGTTTTCTTACTAACTAATTGCCATCTTTCACTTCTCATTTTAAATTTTCTCAAACTCCATGAGTAAAGCATTCTTGTAGTGGCCCGCCCGCCCTATCAGCAATTCTGTTAGGAACAAACAATACCTGTTTGTATATCAAGTACTAATATATTAACCAAAAACCTATTTACATTTTAAATTTTATTCACTCCTGTTCTATTTCCGGAAAAGCTATCAACAGTGTGTGCATAACAATTTTTTCTTGGAAGCAATTATGTAAAATATTTATATTTCTGAAATGAAAACAATTTTCTTAGTTAATTTATGTGACAAATTAGTCATCATTGCAGATAATTTGGCACAGATTGCCCATCATTGCTAATTATAAAAAGTCGCACTCTGATGTTTATTTGTATTAATTTTGTTGTTTTTTTTATTTCTCATTGCAGTTTAGCTGGTCGAAATTTCCGTGCGTACTTAAGGCAGGGCACTGCCATGGTGGTGTGGCGACAGCTCGGTTAGATAATACCAGCGCTCTGCAAGATGCGGCCGGCCTTGTGTCGGGATCAGTGACCAACGATGCGCAATGCTACTGCACAATTGAACCATACATCGATGCCAAATTTGATGTTCATATTCAGAAGATTGGCACCAACTACAAGGCTTTTATGTGAGTATACTTAAACTACAAGTAGTAATAATACAAAAAAACAAATCTGTTTGCTTGCCAATCAAACTCGCTGACCTTGGTGGGAGATAATTACACGCGAAATGAGTCTGCTTCTCTGCGAGAAGATCTCGTTCGCAGTGTGTTTAGTAAAGTGAGTGATGGTGATAAAAATAAATTTATTCAGTGGCGAACAGGTTCGTCTGGACTGGACTGTCACTTTAATTGCCGATTATTGGAGAATTTCCGCAGTGTGAAAACTTCATTTACATATTATTAAGTTTATTTTTCTAAAGATTCATTTTTAAAATTGGTTTCTTTGGAAACGGACAAATTTAGATCGAAAACTCGTTTTCAGGTTAAAAGCAATTTGAAAAATTATCAAAACTATCGAATCTTATTCAAGCTATTCTTCTTCTCAAAAAATCTTAATAATTTACTTGTATACCTTGAAGAATCTTGTTCAAATCCAAAATTTTGGAAAGTGGTGCATACGTTGCATTTTCACGTTGACATCTCTTTGCCTCAGATTATTTGTCATAAAAATTACAAGCCTCCGAAAACACACAAATCAACTGTTTTCATTATTTGGTCAGTAGTAAAAAATCATTTATCAGTTTTTTTAAAGTTTAAACTGAAAGGGTCACTGTGGCGTATGAGTAACATCTTTTTGCTAATAATTTATTTTTTATCGCTACCCGAAAACATGGAACCAATTGTTAATTTTTAATTATTTAATGACTTTTCAATATTATTTTTGTTTCAAAATGTTACTTTGATGTATTATGTACAGGTATTAACCTCAAAAATGTTTGATTTCAAGTTCAAATATGGTCAACCTCAAAGCGTTTTGCACTAATTTTTAAGTTGAAATCAACTTTTTTAAGCAAACAAAGTACACTCCACGTAGTATCTACCAAGGTGCATTTCACGTTGTTTTAATAAAGAACAATGAAATTATGGCGAAAATGTAGAATCAAAGTATAATCCAGCAACTTTCAAAGTTGTGATGCAACCTGCCACGTGACTGGTATATTTATTCGACTATATAAAGGAAAGATTAGTTATTGGGTAACCCTGAGCCCTGTCGTTCATAAATTTTAATCAACTTTTAATAAACAACATCAATAACAAACCATCGACAATGAAGAATTTCAGGAACTATTTATGTATATCCAGTGTGAAAATAATCCGAAATCATTTCTATTTCGAAGAAGAAATACTACACCAGCAGTGTTGGGTTGGTTAAATTTTACATTTTGAAGGCGTAGGTATTTATAGCAGAAATTTCTTTAAGTAAATTGGTGCTTTATTGTAGCAATTCAAAGAATCCCAAGCATGAAACTAATGTGTTATACTTGACGAACCTAACTAAGTTGAATTGTGAAATTGAATTAGATTTGAGGTTTTTTATGGAATTAAAAAAGAAATCAACCAAAGCATCAAAAGTTACTTCTAGATCTAGATGGTGTTAATTTTTGATATCAACTATGTTTTTAACATTAATTACTATCAAAACAATTTTGAGGTTCTATCAACCCATTATTTTTAACTAGTGCTGTACAAGTTGTATTTAAACAATTTGGTATTCTGATAGTTTGATTCGAAACCGTTTTTCATATAAATAAAACCATTCAGCGGAGTTTTTTTTTCAAGTTAGTTATTATGCTGCGTATAGTGCTACATTAGAGAACTGTAAGTGGTTTGTTTCAGTCACCAGTTTTTAAAAATGCATTTAAATCATTATCTGAAGAACTAGTTTACTCATTATAAAACAAAAATATTCCTTCTTTTCTGAGTTTCAATTAAATTGCTCTTTTTTTGTCAAACAATACTTTGTTGTAGAATGTATAGTTTTCTAAGCCATGGTTTTTTTTCCACTTTTTGCATCATAACTGTATAGTATTTGTTAAAGAGATTAACACACTTTTAGCCCTGGAACTTTAAAAGTATATAAGGATAAGCCCTAGAAGTTCACTCTCCACTTCTTCATCACTGGAAATCATGTTTTGATAAATTTCTACCTAGGTAAGATAGCCAAATTTGTTTTTTGAGGCATTTAATTGGCCTCAAATACAAAATATTTGAAAAATTGAAAATTTAACGGCCGATTTTTTGACAAAGTTCTAAAATCAGTTTAAAACTATTAGTTTAAGCTCTCAATTTTTCTTATGAAAAAAATTAAAATTAAACAATTTGAGTTCTAATTTTTCCTCAAACCGAGTTTGAAGAGCTAGAACTTTGTCAAGAAATTGGCCGTAACAAAATCATCAAACACATATTACTAAGAAGTAAGAATAGACAAGAATTCGACGCATTGCTTTTCACAATCTTGCAGGTACCTAAAGTTTTCAAATAATTTCAAGAAAATATTTTATATTCATGCAAGATATTACAGCGTCTGTGAAAATGACTCCTTACATTCATGATTTTTTCTTACATGAACTCATATATGTAACTTATCACTCGATTAAAAAAAATGTAAATTTGAATAAATAGCTAGATTAATTAAAAATTAATTGGACGACTAAATGTGCACTGTGTACTTGCGCTTATAGATAAAGTTAGTTACTAGTTAGGTTGCCAAGACTTTGTAATATAAGTTTTGTAAACGCATCTTTTGAAATTCCCAAGTGTGAAACAATGGTTAGGCCTTAAAGAAGATTTCTCAAAACACTATTTAGATTTAGATTTAACAATTCTTCACAATTTATTAGAGAATTCTCTATTGGTTGTTGAAAAGTGATAAAATACACAAAAGCGTAGGGTACGGAAGGGTGATACCGGTCACTCAGTGGCCGGTATTATCACTTTCGGGTAGGATTTACCACTTAAGTACTGATCAGCAATATTAACATCAAACACACTGAAAACCTTAACCCTTCTAAAAAGTCAAGAATTTGACTTTTAACGCAAACTGGTTCTACACATGAGAATAAGCAGCTCTCAAAGCCTTTTTTTAAATATTTCAACTTTAAGGCACCTGTTACATTTGCCCTCTACCCGGCATTGTATTTGTCTCTCCTAGCATTCACATGGAAACAAGAACCTGATCCCGAAACGTGCGATATTGGACAGGTTCAAAAGCTTGTTTGAATTTAGTTAACCCCCAACTTTTTCAAATGAGTGACATTATGGCAACTGTCTAGGGCACTACAGCCTAGTTCAAATATAAAAAAAATCCGTTCACCAAAACATCTCTGTTGAAATTCACCTCCATATTTGCTATCTCACATTGGCTTCTACTTCAAAAATAAAACTTCCGTGTTTGAATATTTTATGAAAAAAAAAACTTATCTCGATATGAAAAATCAAAACGATTCTGCGATATCTGTGCCGGTATCTGGAAGAGTAGGAAATATCTTTTCTCGAAATTTACATGTCGCCTAATGCGATTATTCGATATAACTCGATCGTGATGAATGACGTTCTCGCTTGTTACCGTCCAGCGACAGAGTATAGGTATAGAAAATTATTATTATTTTTTTTTTTTTTTAAGTAAAGATTAGTTATAATATTTTTGCCGCCATCGGCGCCCGTCGGTTATATTGCAATTTAAGTATTAAAAGTGAAGCATGTGTATCTATTTTTTATATAAAATTTATGTCGACACGCAGCTTCATATTCCAAATTGGTTACCTTTCATATTTTGCGTATTTTCAGGCGAAAGTCAATTTCTGGCCACTGGAAGACCAATCAAGGCTCAGCTATGCTTGAACAAATCGCAATGACCGAGAAATACAAGTCTTGGGTAGATGAGGTAAGTTGATTAAATATGAAATTTTTATCGCAGGACTAGTGTTGGTTTGTTGTTTGCATTTTTCAAGCAGACAGACTCGTACATAATATCAATGCCTAAAGTATCTAAATAGTTGTTGTTTAAAATATTTATTTATTTTTCTTGGAAAGTATGTACGCGAGTAGTAGGGAAATGATGCTATCATCAATCAAGAGAGTTTTCAAGATTAATGGTACGACATCTTTATTGAACTCAAGGTTGTTATTTGGTTTATTTATTTCAATTAAAACGGGAAATTTCCTTGAACAAATGTAAATGGAATGTAAATGGAAATTTCAAATAAAAAAAAAATCGTTCTAAATTTTTTTTTTAACATTGAAGTTTTCTATCATTTCGCTACGGCTATATGCCTGATACGCCGCCGCCCGTAGAGCATACTTTATATTGTCATCCTCTACAAGTGGACATGCTTCATCTTATCTTTATGTAAAAACTATATGGGATTTATGGAACTCCTCTATGTCTGTCATTTGTTACTTTAACGGCCGATTCAAAGTTCTAAAATCAGTTTAAAACTATTATTTTAAGCTCTCAGTTTTTCTCATACAATTTAAGTTCTAATTCTTCCTTAAACCGAGTTTTAAGAGCTAGAACTTTGTCAAGAAATTGGCCGTAAAATAAACAAAAAGATTAAGAAGGTGATATAGATTTGATTGATTGTTGTTGGCCTTAGACCGCAAGGATAACTCTGGCTAGGGGTTTAAGCCTTTTACGCAAAATAGTAAATAAAATATTTTATTGTGTAAGAAAGTGATTAGAAGAATTTTTTTCTCTATCATCGTCTGGATGGAGTTATTTCTTTGTCTTCGTCGTTGCCGTGAAAAAGTTTGCAAGAGTTGTTCCTGCATATCAGAGGACGATATGATCTTACACATTCCATGTCCTTCATCCCAGAATTATTCTGTTCCTCTTTATTTATTTGTATGCAAAACAAGCGATGAAAATGATAAAATGAATACAAATCATTCCCTTACTTAATAACTTACTTAGGATGGTGCATTCAATCCAGGATCTCGGCCTCAACCAACAAACCTCTAAAACTAACAAACTTCCCTTGCTAGTTGCCACTTGCTAAAGCCCGTAGAGTTCGTATCTCCTGCTTCATTCTCCATCGATGCGCACTGGATCAAATATCACTCGAAGAATCATTCTCTAGTCTAGAATTTTTGCTAAATCTATTATCTTTGCAAAATATGACCTTAAATATTGACTGCAAAGTAATTATGCATATTTGAGTAAGAACAAGGACAAAAACAATTACTAATTCACGAAAACGTACAAGACAATTTTAGCCCGCAATGTACCGAACTTTACCGAACAACCTAAGAGCTGTTTTCCTGGACTATTACTTTGAATTTATGTTTGTCATGAGCTATTTCGAAATATTTCTAATTACCATTACAATTACAAAAATTGATAATTTTGAAGTTGTAGTGCTTTTGGATAGAATCTTTATGCGACTTGGTTCATGGTCATCATTTCACCCTCAGCTTTGAAATCCTGTTCGGGTTGTTGTATAGCTTTGATCCAATGTATTAACATATTGATCCAACGAAACTTAATGTAGATGGTAACTTCAGAGACATGACAAATTTTAATTATAAAAATGCAAGTATTGCAGTAAAAAATCTTCCGATCGTGTTGAATTAGTATTTCCTATAGTTCCACTTTAGATGACTTAGCTTACTTTGCATCACTGGGTTGTACATCAATGAAACAATAATTAATGCCAAAAACCCACGCAATGTCTGCTCTACTAGTATCTATGATGACAAGTTTTTTTCTTATCTATAGCTAATTGCAATTCTTGTTGCAGAGAGTTTACTAACCATAGTTGTATCTTTCAGATCTCTGAGTTGTTTGGAGGAATGGAAGTATGTGGTGTGTCTGTGGTAGTTGCAAAAGATGGACGTGAATTCATCATCAGTGCTTGCGACTGCACTTTCTCTTTAATTGGAGATACTCAAGAGGAGGACAGGCGACAAATTGCTGACATAGTTACATCCCGGATGCAGGCAAGATTTTCTTATATATTTAAATTTTGTTCACTTATATCTAACGTAGAAAAATTTCTATTTTTGTTACTTTAGAATGTCTGCCGCCCTGCAATGGCCACTAAAGCTCCTCCATCTAGATCATCAGTTTCATCGTCACGTGGTGAGAGTCCAACCGAAGATCTTCCGCAAGCTCCAACAGGACCTCGACCAGCTCCAATGGGTGGACCACCACCAATTCCTGAGCGTTCTTCACCAGCTGTCGGATCAATTGGACGTCTTAGTAGCCGAAGCAGTATTTCAGAGACACCTGAAGAGGCCGCTGCTGCAGCTGATAAATCAGGTTCGCTAGCTTCGAATGGACGTCGTGACTCTCAAACATCACAAGCATCTACAGTTTCTAGTGCTTCCAAAGTCTCACAACGTCCTCCGCAATCTCAGACATCGGTTGTTGAGGATGCGGAGGACACTATGAAAAACCTTAGGAAGACCTTCGCTGGGATATTTGGTGACATGTAGGAATTAGCAAATAAGAAACGTGGAAGGACTGTTAGTGACACCAGCTCATCCTTTTTGGGAAAACAATTTTCCTTCTCAGCCGGAAAACCAGATGTTATATCCTCGCAGCCAACCAAGCCAGGATCAGCTTCAACTAATGACTTCAGTAATATTGCTGAGAATATTTCTTCCCAATTGGCTAAAAATGCTAAGGATTCAAGCGGAGCACCACCATCAATGTCAAACAATGGCGATGCCAGCAATAATACACCTTCCAACGTTTTACAAGCATTCGAAGATGAGAACAAATACAAACCAGTCACCAACTTTGAGCCTCAAGAGAGAGTCAATCCATTTGACAAGGATAGCAAGACTTCAGATACATTTGCATCTTCATCCATTTACAATAAATCTTCTGCTATTCCAGCAACAACATCATCAGCAGCAATTCCATCAGCACCAGTTGCAAGCAAAAGTGCTTATTCAAGCGATATCGGCACAAAGGAATATCTAAAGAAGTATGATTTTGAGAGTTCTACAACTTCTTTGGACTCAAGAGCTGATTCGATTGGAGGAGGAACCGATTATAAGCCACCTATTCCAACTCACAGTCCAAATGTGGCTTCTATATCAAGTGGCTATACTTCGCAGTCGGCTTCGCATGCAGCAAGTCCTTCAAATGGATACAAAATAGCTGATATGAAATCCAGCAGCTATTCACGGACTGAAAGTGAGTATTTCGATGAAGAATGTTATGACGTTTAGAGGTTTTTAAATTTGTTGTCCAATTTTTAAGTACAAAAAAACACATATACACACAAAAAACACATATCAACTTTTTTTGGATATTGTCAATTAATATTCATAGGTATTCAAAGACCCACCTTTCAGCTTATATATGTATAAGGTGAGACATATCAAAAAAAAAAAACCTTCCCACCTAATGAACGTTTTACGGGTTTTAAGGTTTCCAAATCCAGTTTGTAATCATTGGTTTTTCTAATTTTATAACCCTCAAAATATGTTTGTACTACTCAACATTTCAATAAATAAGTTCTAGAATATCGATGCGAATTTGATGCTTATTTAATGCTCCAAAACTGAATTTAATGCTCCATGTTTTGAGATTCAAATACAACTTGAAAGTTTAAGAAACAAATGAGAAACTGCTCAGAAAAGATTTGCATTAAAAACGATAAACGAAATCGCCTTCCTGTGATGGATTTTGAAGATTTTTAGTTTCTTGGATTCCATTATTTTGAAAATCTATATTAACTCTAATTGGAACATTTAAACTAAAAATCAAAATTTGTAGTACCCTTCACACAGACGTGTTCTTATATGAAAACATCAGTTTTCCTGAACCTACCCTTCTTGCATTTACTGATCCAATTATCATGAGCCTAACAGAAGTGATCATGTTACAAATTTTCAAAGGAAAATGTCTAAAAAACGTGTTTTTTTTGCCTTTCATCACTTTTTATAGCAAAATTGACTATTTTCAAAAAAACCAATGTTTGGAAAGTCGCTTTATTATTCGCTGTCTTAACGAAAAAGTAACATTTTCTTTTTCAACCCCATATAATAAAGTACTGACGATCTAAAAATTTGTCTATATGACTTCGTTTGCAGCAAATTGGTAAATTCGTTTGTGTAAAACACTTTTTCTGCAAGATAAAAAAAGCGTAACACCAGTGATTGAACCGGCAATCTCTCGCTTATGAGGCAAGTTTCTTGTCATTCTGCTGCGGACTGCTTAATTAATGATTGGCGTAGAACGCATTTAAACAAAATAAGGGAACGAATCTTTTACTTCAAATGATCGTTTGTTGAACAGTCATTTTCGACTTCAACTTCGTTTGCAGAAAACTCTTAAATCTGTTTCGATGAAACAATTTATGAAAACGACTAAATAAAAAAACAAAGTTCAGCATAACACCGGTGATTGAACCTATGACCTCTCCATTTCGAACCAAGGCTGTTGCAATTGCGCCACGAAATAACTAACTTTTGTGTAGCATGGAATGCATATGAGCTCAACAAACGTAGAGTCAATTATTAAGAAAATTGGTTTAATGCATTTGTTGTGAATGAATTGTATTTTTACACCAAAAGTGAAGTTCTTTGCCACAAACTTCTTTCTAGAGAAACAATAGAATTTTCTTGTTAACGAAAAGGTGTTTAGAAGTGAGAAAATTTTCCAAACGAATGGGTTGTTTTCCATTATGTTTGCTGTAGTAGAATTATTATTTGTGTTAAATGTAATACAGTTGCAATGAATGAAAAACTTTTTCGGGGTTTGTATAACTTTCCAGCAAATGATTTTAATTTAATTCAAAGGATATTCATTAGCCGCCAAGGAAAATAAGTAAATTATTTCTCTGAGTGTTGAGTTTTTCTCTCGGTGAATAAACAGGTCTACTGTCGCACCATTTGCGGGCTGTTCTACTCTTTCAACTAATTTGGGTAAAAATTGCTTGCTTATCGGTGAACTTGCTGGCACGTCTTGTATTCAAATATGGTACCACCAGTTACAAGACGGTAAGCGCTGCAGAAATCCATGAAACATTTACCATTGTCGTTGGAAATGCAAACGCCATGTTTTCGCCAGGCATCGCCTCTCAATGTTATTGCCTACTTTTGCGTTTTGAAATTAATATT
Organism: Meliscaeva auricollis; assembly: GCA_948107695.1. NCBI lineage: Eukaryota > Metazoa > Arthropoda > Insecta > Diptera > Syrphidae > Meliscaeva > Meliscaeva auricollis. The sequence continues at coordinate 62,856,656 of OX403616.1, forward strand.
ATTTACTCAAACCCAATCATGGAACTTCACTTAATCAATCGTTTAAATTATATAGCCAGAACTCAAGTTCAACTTGAAGGTATCTGTCATTCTGGGACTGGCTGGAACCCTTGTCTACAAATCAATCTTTGTCCGGGTAAATAGCCAAAATTGGCCAAAGCGAATTAAGTCTGTTTGGATCAGACCAGTATCCGGTGGTTACCTCAGAGAGGTAAGCTATTGATGGGTAGAAAACGTTGTTTTTCGCACAGTTGACCGCAGTTAGGCCTTGCCCGATGTCTACACACCTAGCCCTTCTGCCATGCAAAATGAATGTTGCTTTTAAAGAATTTTTGGCGTCTGCTCTTAATAGTTTCTTCAGTGGCATTAATTTTTTAACAGAAAGGCATTTTTAGAAGCTTTTTCGTTGTTAACGTGCATTAGGATTAAGAGCTACTTTGTTTGCCACAGAAATTCTCGCAAGAAATTCTTCTGCTTTTATTGAATTATTTTTTTTTGCAAATCCTTTATTGCTTTTATTAACCTCTAGTAGTGTATTTTACCAATGGGCCATCTCTTGACTCCTTTTTTTAACCAAGAGTTAATCATTGATTTACTATAAGCTCTGTGCCTAAGCCTATGACTTAAAAATGTCAGTTCTAGTTCTGTGAAAAAAAATGTATCGATTCAATTGTTCTCACATGTGCTATGTGACATTACCTTCACTATTTCACTAAAATTGGTCAGAAAAGTTTTTTATCGACCTCAAATCATATTTTCATTTTAGCGCATTCTCAGCCTGTATAGTTTGGTTCATGTATTTGGTCGTTTTTAATAAATTTGATTGACCTTCTCACTTTAATCATTTACTTTTAAGCAAAACGACATGAAAGCAAATTATTTTGTAGAACAAATAACAGAAAATGTTGAAAATTTTCGCAAAAAAACAGAATTGACGTCTTTGCCTTTAATAGCTGCTAAAGATTTAATATTAAAAATATTTTCTTCCAAATAATATTAATAATATCTAAAAAAAAAAAAAAAAAACTTTCTCACTTCTTATTTTTTTTATTTGCAGGCAATGAGAAACCTTCCGATTTAGATATTATTTTTGGAGAAAACAAATCCCTATCTGGTGGCAATGGCAAAATAACACGCTCCGGAGGCTCCCTCTCCGATGCTGATATTATTTTCGGTGGACCTCCAACACGTTCTGATCGTTTTGCTAACTCAAAAAGCATGAGCGTTACAACTGACAACCGAACTAACAATCATTCTGTTACTAGTGCCGGCACCGCTTCTGCTGCTTGCGGAGCCGGAGATTCATATAAAATCTATGAAGGTATTCAAAATAATGCTTTTCAGGATTTTGATTCACAGTCAATTGGTTCGACAGCAAGTGATCATTGGAGTAAATCCATTGAAGATGATGGCGATATAGATCTTAAATAAAAATAAAACTATTAACCATTCTTTGATTTAAAATCATAATATTTTGGTTTTTTGTTTTTTTTTTTGTTTTTATTTAAGAAAAAAAAAATAAGAAGAACTAAATGGAAATCTTTTTTCAATAAACCAAATTTTTCATATATGAATATTAGTACAGTCAAATTAGACAGCAATCGGGGGTACATCATAAAAATTATACACAAGGTTTTCCTTGCATTTATTTTTCCATGAAGTCTAAAGCACAAAAATAAAAAATGGAGTATTCCCCTTCCCATTTTACACACTTATTTTCGTAAATATTTCATTTCCTATTAGTCGGAGAGAAAAAGTTTCTAACATAATGACAAGTTAAAATTCTTATAAAAAATATGCACGCCTTCTCAATATGCTAATTCATGAAGCCATACGGTTCTCTTGGGATTTTAGTTTTTGATTATCTGATGGATTTCGTATTCGTAAAGGAAGTTGACTAAGATGACTCAGCGATTTGATTTCCATAAATGGGACGAAACATTAACAAAATGCTTTTCAGGGTAAGAGACAAGTCAAGAGTATAAACTGATTGACATGCAATGTCAGAAACGCTAACTGGTTGGCCTACTAATAATCTTGGTAAAGTGACTTTACTCGGAAAATATTTCAAAATATTGTCCCTCAGGTGCTGATTTCTATCTTCTATGGCTCTAACTATAGAGAGTCGGGGTTGTGAAATTTTTGAAATTTTTAACTGAACGGTATCCGCCTTCATTCTTTTTTTTACGACCAAAAGAAATCAACCTAATCTCAAAAGGGGTTAAATGCCAATATTTTATTGAAAAAAAAATAATTTATTAACAGCGTATTGATGGTGGGAAAAATTAGAAAAAATGGTATATGAAATAGGAAAACTAAATTGCCCACCAACACAATAGATTGGGGAAATGTGGGTGTGTGGAAAAAAAGTAGGGTTAGTGTTGAAAATTGTGTTTTCTACGATTTCTATCAAAAGTAGACCTCCGTGAAAAAAAGTTTCATACAAAAGTTGTAGGTGGTAAAAAGACAACTTTTGCTAAAACAATTTTTCTATATAACCCCAAAAATATTGTGAAAAATGCCAAAAAAAAATTTATTTGTATTTTATTTTTATTATTTTCAAAAATATTTAGATTTTAACGTACATTGCTATGTCTTTTACTTATTTTTTGTGTTTCTGACGAATTTATTTTGAAAAAATACCCTAATTTTCAATCAAAAAAATTGACGAACAAATTTATGATTTTTGAAAATTTTGAGATGGATTCTTTTTGGTTAAATCCTCTATTTTAAGACTAAGTAAGAAAACAATACTGTTATTATGAAAAACTTTGTCAAAAATTGAAAAAAAAACAATAAATGCATGTTTAAGATCGATTTTTCCGTAAATGCCCGTAATTTCTGCCAGCAAGAAGTGGTCACAGAAACGCGAATCTAGTATTAGAATTGTTCGAGCGTGCAAAGTTTTTGAGACATCGAATTTTAAACTTCCTAGAAACACTATTTATGTGATGTTTTGGTTAAAGTGAGATTTCATTTTCAGAACCCAGAACATGTCCTTTTGCAATATTTTTACAAAACACAACTAGTGTTAAGAGCATCGAAAGTTTTCTCAAAAATGTGGTCTTGTTTTTGAAAATGAATTCTCACTTTACTTAAAACATCACAAAAACAGTGTTTTTAGGAAGTTTAAAATTCAATATACCAAAAACTTTGCGTGGTAGAGCAATTCTAATACTATATTCGAGTTAGAGAGTCAAAATCTTTTGCAAAAGTTTAATTTTGTTTCTTTGACCACTCCTTGCTCGCTGAAATTAAGTTTTGTTGTTTTTCTTCAATTTTTGACAAAGTTTTTCACAATACCTGTGTTGTTTTCTTACTAAGTCTTAAAAAAGAGGATTTAACCAAAAAGAATCCATCTCAATATTTTCAAAAATTAAAAATTTTGTTGTCAACTTTATTTTATCAAAAACACAAAAACTTAAATTTTGCTCAAAAAAATTGTATAAGTACAAGACATACGTTAAAACTAAATTTCATCATAATCTAAATATTTTTGAAAAAGATAAAAATAAAAAACCAAAAAAATCGTTTTTGGCATTTTTCACAACATTTTTGAGGTTATATAGAAAAATTATCTGTGCAAAAGTTGTAGATCTTTTTAATACCCACAACTCGTATTAATTTTTTTTTTCATAAGAGTTTTTTTTGGTAAAAACCGTAAAAAAAACACGATTTTCGACACCCGCCCCAATTTTTCATTGACCCACCCCCTTCTCCCCAATTCGTTGGTGGGTAATTTATATTTCCACTTTCAAATACCATTTGTTTTAAATTTTTCCAACGCCTTATATATATTTTTAGATATACATCATTGCATTTTAAATCTGCCGTTTTGATTATGTTTTGATATCAAAGCAAGAAAATGTGATTTTTGGAAAATTTGTCGCCATCTATCTTTTTGGCCAAAAATTACAAAAGGTCAGATTTTTAAATAAAAAGTTCAAAACTGTATTTTCAACAAAAAATTTCTCTCCGTCTAATAGAATTTAAAAAAAAAAATATTTGAAATCATTTTGCATGCTTTAGACTTCAAAGCACAATAAAATGCAAAGAAAACCATGTTAATATTTTTTTTTATTATTTTAAATCCTAATTTGACTGTACTTATGTCTATTGAATTTTTGGGAAAAAAAGGAATAAATGCTAGAAACATGTTGTCGCCTCCATAGTTTCCTGGTTTCACTTCAAAATCCATTTCTTCAACTATACACATACAAAAATAGAGAAATCACAATCATATTCTTGTGTAATTTACATATATTCATATAAACTGAATTGTAGCCAATACTAGTTCTCCAATTTTACCACATAAAATTAGTTAAAAACCAAAAAAAATGAATCAAACTGAAATAAAATATTCCCACAGAATGAAATGAATGCTGAAATGATTGAAACATTAAATTATTCATTTTTAAACAAATTTAAGGCTAAAATAAATAATAATAATCTATATATCTATGGATATCATCAAACTTAAATAAAAAAATAAATACATAAATATGAAATATAACAAATATATTACTATTCATATATTATTAAAATATATACATATAAATATATAAATCGTTTTTATTGTTATTGTTAAATGAAATACGCATCAAACAAACTATCATAATGACACAAACAAAAACATATATACATAAATTATTTTAAATTTAAAAACATTTAAACTTTATTAATTAAATTTATATGTTAATGTTAAACTTAAACCAAAAGAAAAAATATGACACCACAAAATAAAAATTAAATCATTCATTGACGTTGCATAAACAAAAATCGTAGTTCATTTAAACTATATAAATTATAAATATCATACATGACAATATTACAAAAAAAAATACATTTCTTGTTAGAAAATAAATATACAAAATAATAAAAAAAATATTTATAACTACGCAGTAAAAAATATGTGTTTGATATGAATGTTTGTTACTAAAAAAAATAAATTAAAATACAATAAAAAAAAATATATATTCAAAGGAAGGCCATTTACAACGAAAGAAGGTACGTTTTTGAACAAATTTTAGGACCATATGGCCAGTATTAAGAAAATAAATAAATTATACATTATTGTTCGCATATATATATACAATACACGCCTAGATACACACGTGCATTAAAAAAATAAAAACAACAAAAAAACATATTAGTTAAAGCTACGCACACGTTCATAATGCTGATGACAAAAAATGCATAAAACATTATAAACATTTATGTAAGAACAACAAAAAAAACTAGATATATGTATGAATGTAGGGCAAACAAATAATAAAAAATTACATATTGTGTATGTAAATTGCACGCAGTTATATAAACTTCCTATAAACCAAAAAATATTTATGGTCTTTTAAACACTATGACTCCTACCTTACCTTAAAAAAAAAACACTCTTCCTCCTTTCATGATCGTAACTCTATTCATTTCTTAAAAACAACAATAATGCATATATCGTTTGTGTAAATTAAGCTATTATGCATTTAAACATATTTTTTTTTTAATGATTTAATTTTTGTGTTCAAAATAACTATCTTTCCTATATCATACACTTTTTCATATAAATTTTTAATGTTTCTATTACATTTTAGAAAAAAAAATATATAAAAAATATATTAAAACTTTAACAACTATACACATATTTCTTTCAAATTCAATTAATGCTACAAAAAATATGTATTACAAAAAAAATACTATAAATAATTATTCACATGTTACATAAAAAATCACTTAAAACAAACAAAAACAAAAAAAAATGTTTAGTAAAAATACATGTGCATTTTTTTAAAATTATAAAAAAAAAACAAAATACAATTCCCATACTCCAGAAAAATTACAAAACATATATATACAAATACATACATACAATGCATTTCCAATGAGACGAATATAAAAACAAAAATAAAATAAAAAATGATTGCATAAGACCCGGAGTATTAAATAAAAATAATTTAATTAAATTATACACAGGACATAACTATAAATGGATGAATAATAAAAAAAAATTATTTATGATGTTACACATAAACAAAGAGACATGAATAGGTTAAAAATGAAAAAAATGTCATCATCTAAACAAATTAATAAATGTGTTGTTTAATATAAAAATAAAATAAAATATGTATTTAATGTATACATATAACAAAAAAAATTGAGTTAAATAAAGGAGGAATTTTTAAAATTATTAAGTTGTATTTTATTAGATAACAAGATATTGGTGTTGCTTATAGCTGCTGCAGTGTTATTGCTTAAAGCGTCTTCGTTGCTTTTCTTATTTTAGGTACATAAATATGTTTGGTTGTTAAATCTTTCTCTTTATTGTTGAACCATGCAAAAAGCTCACAAATAAATAAAAAACACAAATTCGATTAAAAAGGTAAGGGTAGGCATTACCAGGAATAATATTTGTCCATTTAAGAGAAAAAATTGCGTGGAGGAATTAAAATAATTTGATCTCAGTAATTGTAGCTAATTTAATGCTTGTTTGTTGCACAAACCAATAATTTGTACCTCGCATCGTTTTTGAGTTATTGCATTTTCCGCTAAAATAAGTCTGAAGATAGCGGACAAAATCTTAAATAATTAAAAAAATTATTTTGGTGCTCATCCAAATTTGTAGCTTTTTAATTGCTTTTAAGTGTCATAAACATCGTTTTTGTAGCTACAATAGTTTTTTAGTTATTTAAATTTACCAAAATAATTTTTTTTTTTATTTAAGATTTTGATTTTGAGCTACAAATGTTTGGTTTGCGCAACAAATTAGCATTTAGTTAGCTACAATTAATGAGATTATATTTGTTTTATTCCGCCATCAAGTGTCCGCTAATTAATGAGTGACATCTCAATAAGGCAATCTGCAAATGCAATAAATAATTTATTGCTTATTAAGTCAAAAATAAATTGTAATATTCCAGTTCCAATCCAGTTCTCAGAAGGCAAAAGTTGTTTAGGGTAAATGGTAGGTGCCGTGAAAAAACGATGAGCGAAATAGAGGCGAATTCAAAAATTTGGCCTAGTTACACTAAACGACTGTGAAATAATGCCGAATTTTTGACATTCTGCATTTTTACCGTAATATAATATAATACTATGTCAATATATTGCAGATTATTATAAAAATATTTTTTATAACTATGTATTACAAATTTGTATCTTATAAGAGGATTTAGTTGTTAGTTTAGTTTAGTTGATTTTAGTTACTAGTTCCAAATTTTGGTTTTCCAGTGTAAATTAAAAATTAAATAACGTTATGTACAAGCTGTTATGAAACAGCCATAGCCAATGACAATTGGTTTGTTATCAAGTTTCGAAACTTAAAATTAGAGCGAAACTATTGAAAACAAGTGATGCATTACGTATCCAGACGCTGACCAAAAGAAGATGATTAGCAAATGGTATAAAATCCAAGCTTTCGAAAATTTTAGAAAAAAATCTCGCGATTTTTCATTTTTATTTGAAATAATTCTAAATTAATTAATCCGAAACTTAAATAAAATAGCCCGACAAAATTATTTGGGCTTTTAAAACATTGCATAAAACATGGTTTCTTATTAAATTAACCCATTCTCTCCCATTGTACTTTTTAAAGTACAGCAAAATGACTCCAGTTGATGGACATGTAAAAGTTTGCCATGAAATGAAAATGACATTTTTGAATTTTTTTTTATTTATTCAAATATTTGTCGATTTTTTCACATACTTTGTGTATCGACGCCCAGCTATATTCAATAAGCCTGCTGCTCCACTGAAACTTTAGATAAAGAAAAACCGTCCGATCAAAAATAAAACACAAGCTTTAAAGTGGAAAAATATGAAATTAAAAAACCACTATTCTGTTTCTTTATTGCAACTACAATCCTGCGAACCTTCTCGCCTGCCAATCTTTTTAAGACTGAATAATAATTCTCTTTTTTCGTCAGATCTCGTTCGCAGAACGAGATCTTTCCTTCGTTAAAATATAAGTTTCTCTTATTCGTTAAATTTATAAAAGAGCATCTACTGCTGAGGTTGTAAAGCTCAGGCAGTACGATACACTTTGTTTTTTTTAAATCGTAGTAGGCTTTGGTCCAATTGTCTTTTTCCGTAAGGCAATTTAAAATATTGTTGGTTTTGCGTCTATGAAAAAAGTTTTTGTTCACAAAAAGTTACGAAAACCAAATATTGTGATTATTTTTAGAAATTTTATTTGAAATAAATATTAAAGTTTGAAAAAGTCTAGTTTCCACATATTTTTGTAAACTGATACGGAGGTAAGCGAAGCTAAAGGTAGATGTACTTTAAAAAGTACAACGGGTTCATGCATACATTTTATTTTTATGGAAAACGATTTCAAAATCTCGATGCTGCCCTTGAAGAAATGCATAACAATTCGGAGATAGTCAACGCTGATATCGTCATGATTCCTCCACCGGTGGACTATGCTACGGATGAAGAGGATATAGATGAAGAAACCATAAAGGCTATGGAGCTACCAAAAGATGTTCCAGGTGAGGTTGAAATTTTTGTGGAGTCTTATACGGCAAACGACGAAGGGTTTGATAGCGATGATGACATTCCATTATCTGAATTAAAAAAGACAATTGCGCCGCCGGTATGGACAAAAACCATTTCAATAAGCGAAGTCGATGTTTTCGAAAAATTGTTTGATACTGAGGTAAGACAACTTATTGTTAACCAAAGCATGTTGTACGCGGGGCAAAAAAACCAGCATAGCTTTTCTTTCAATGACGAAGATTTGAAAAAATTCATTGGAATCCTGCTGTTTTCGGGATACCATTCTGAGGCAAGAGAATATATGTATTGGAAACAGTCAGCTGATACACATGTTCCTTTTGTAGCATGTAATATGTCCAGGAACAGATTCCAAGAAATAAAAAGATTCATTCACTTTGCTGATAACAACAACCTCGATTTGAATGACAAAATGGCAAAACTTCGCCCTCTCAGTAAGCTGTTGTGCCAAAAATTTCAAAAGTGGGGATATATGCATGAGCATTTATCTATTGATGAATCCATGGTGAAATATTTTGGTCGACACTCCTCAAAACAATTTATTAGGGGAAAACCTGTAAGATTCGGGTTCAAAAATTGGATGCTTTGCAGCAAAGATGGTTACATGTATGAATTTGAAACTTATTGCGGAGCTAAAAATGTAAAGCCTTCTTTGAAAGCATTACCGTTAGGTTCAAGAGTGGTTCTTGACCTTCTTAAGAACATTGACTGCCCAAGTGACCATGCTCTTTATTTTGACAACTTTTTTACAAGCTATGGACTCATGCAGATTTTAAAAGAAAAAAAATTCAGAGCAACTGGAACAGCTCGAGATAATCGATTGAAGAAATGCCCTCTTCCTAACAACAAAGAATTTCAAAAACAGAATAGAGGAACTTATGATCACCAGTATGATGAGACAAACAAATTACTTTTTGTTAAATGGAAGGACAACAGCATCGTTACAATGGCCACGAATTACGACCAAATTGAACCTTGTGAAAATGTCAAGAGGTGGAGCAAGGAACATCAGAAAAAATTAAATATTCCTCAACCGCTTCTTTTCAAAAACTATAATATGAACATGGGCGGTGTTGACCTGCATGACCAGTTCATCAATACTTACTCCATTCAAATAAGAGGCAAGAAATGGTGGTGGAACCTTTTCACTGCTATGATAACGTCCAACGCCTGGAAGCTCCACAAGCTTGTAAATAACTACCAGGGTGATTTACTTGAGTTTACGAGGGCTATAACACTCCATTACCTCAGATTTTACACTATAAAACCAGAAACACCTAGACTCACTGTCAAACGAAGCATTGCGGAGAGCCCAGGTTACCATTTTCCAAAAAAAACTTCCAAATCAACTCAGATGTCGTCAGTGCCATTCAAGATCGATGTGGTGCTGTGAGATGTGTAATGTAACATTATGTATTCAGAAAAACTGTTTTAAAAATTTTCATACAAATACAGATTAAAGTAATATGCATGTTCCCATTGTACTAAATAAAGTACACCTTCATAACCTCAAAAATAATTTTTTTTTAATACTTTTTTCATATATATCTTAAATTTAACCCTAATAAACAGAAAATTCAATAAATATTAAACATTTTTTATTTTTGATACCCTTGGGTGTTAATGGGTTAAAGATATTTTTACCCAAAACATCACAAAATCCGTGTTTTTGGAATGTTTAAAATTCGATATCTTAAAAATGTTTAAGCAATTCTTATATATGTACTAGTTCGAAAAAGTGTTTTTTTTTCAAATTTTACAATATTTCCCACAGTAACTTTGTAGTTTTCTTTAAAAAAAAAATTAAAAAAAAACTGGATTTGACTAAAAAGAAACCATTTCAAAATTTTCAAAAATCACAGTTTTTGATTGAAAATATACTTTTTTGCTGAGTTATGAGTTCTGAGTTAAAACCAAAGCAAAGTAAGTATGTTTAGACCAAGTTTCATCAAAATCTAACTATTTTGGTAAAATATAAAAATAAAAAACAAAAAGTAGGCTGAATGCGACCCACACTGATAACTTCCCATTGGTGCCCTTAGAAAATAGAGACCCGTGTCATTTGAATTTTGTTTTTAATTTGTTTTGGAAATTCATACCAGTTTTTTATTACTTTTGGTAACATACAAGAAAGATCTTTTTAAGTGGCACTAATTTTTTTTTTTTGGATTATAAATTGGTATCATAAGCATTTAGAAAACTGTATTTGTATTGTACTGCAAATTCCAAACGTGCTACAAAATCTGGACGTCTCATACATACAATCAAAAGATCTTTACGAAAGTACCAACAATCATTTTATGCTTTCACTCACACCTAAAATCTGCTGTGGGCTCTCGGTCTAAAAGCATTTTGCATTCCTACCAATTTATCAGAACGACATTCTGTTATTCTGTGTAAAATGAACGTTGTCTGGAGTAACTAGCATTGCCCGTTCCCAAAATATTTGCCTTCCTTCGTAAGAAGAATACGATCGAATGATATTTACCTCTTAACATATAATAGAGATAGTTTTCATTAAAACGACATCGTTTAGCGATAATCGAACTACAGAATGACCCCTTAGGTTAACTCCTTAACATCTTCAGATTGCAGTAGTTTTATGAGTAAAGGTTTTTCAACCCTTCGAAATACAACAAGTGCAAGTGCCCGCCTGACTGCCATAACGAGCCATTATCCATTTAGGAGCGGCATTGAATAATCACTTTTCATTGCGTTTCCGTTCTTCCGTAAATAAATGATCTGCATTGCATTACAATGATCAATCTCCTATCAACTAAACCTTAAGCACATTTGAACGTTATTAAAATGAAACTACCTGCGTATATCTTCGCAAATAAGAGTTACCTGAACCTTTCAATTGAAAAAATGCACCTTACATCAAATTAGGCCTAAATTGCTCATGCATCTGAAATAACGCAGACTAATTTGAGGAAAAGCAAAAAAAAAAAAAACATAATTTAAATGGAACCACGACTGACTAATCCCAAATCGACTTGGCGACAATATTAGTCTAGGTATTATGAGGAGTTCCGTTCGGCATCGTCTAAACAATCTTCATTTCGCTTTTATGCTCATCGAACCCTAGCGCTTCTTTGTTATTACGGTGTGTCTTCAGGTATAAAAAACTATTAGGTTGCAATAGCGCAAAGCAAATTATTCCAACACTTGTAATATAAACTTTGAACAGTACGGGTACCTGCCTACATAAAAGAACCAAGGACACGCACTCTTAATGTTAGTTGAGTTTTTGATTTGGTTCCAACGTGTTGTCTTCATTTTTTGAGATCCGTCAGTTGTTACCGAAATGTACGAGTTCCATATCGTGAAGGGTATTGTGATTTATCTAATGATTGCAAGTAAAATAAGTGAAATAAGTGCAAATGATGAAAATATCAGCAACGAAATTGTCGAACGCGATAGTGGTTGGTTGAAAAGTGCAGAAAATGTCCTTGCTGGTCCAGCGGGACATGTGGTTGTTGAAGTTGCTAAAGATCTTCTCAGTCGTTCGACGGGAAATAGTCAAGTTTTGAGCTTGAATTTAACTAATTTACTTGTGATTATTCTTCTGAAAGTTTTAATTTTTGCTGCTGGCCTTTTGGGAGCTGGACATTGGAGTCACTATGGGAGAGGCAGGAGCTTAACTACAAGTAAGTTGATTGTTAAGTTAGGATGTGTGTGGCTTTAGTTTTATGATTTAGAGTTTTAGACTGAAATCATTAGATTTATAGACCTTTACATACCTACCTATGCAATTCTAAACTTCTTACTTGCGCATAAGTGACACGCTAAAACGACATCTTAAATTTTAAGTTATATCAAATTTCAAAGCATTTTATGCTTCAATATATATATAGGTATAGATGGCGATAGTCGACTCATTTGAGAAAGGTATACTGTTTTCCCAATCTTGTCTGTTAGGGAAACTGACATTAAAAGACTTGTTAAAGTCTAAGTAGGGGGTCATGTAATCTGTACTAACGTTGTAGCCAACGTAGTTAGAAAGAATCGTAGTATGGCCGTTTTGACTAGTATTCCAAATGTTGGTTTGACTGAGTCGTAGGGCGCTGTTCGCTGCCAATTCTTGTACAAATAGATCTAAGGGAGTGAGGTTAAGGATTGCTTCCAGACCCGAGGTTGGAGTGGACCTCATCACCCCCGTAGTACTAATGCAAGCTGCTCTTTGTACTTTGGTTAGGGTCTTCAAGTTCATGGATTTCTCCAGAGCTTGCCACCAGACTAAACTGCCATAAGTTAGAATGGGTCTGACAATGGCGGTATACATCCACATGATTATTTTAGGATTTGGTCCCCAGTTTCTGCCAAGAATTCTATTACATGAGTAATAGAATGTTTGGACCCCAGTTAAGTTTCTTATCCAAGATCACTCCGAGATATTTCGCTTTATCCGAAATCTTAAGTGGGGTGCCATCAATTTTTGGCACTGCAAAAGGAGGAATTTTCCTTCTGTTTGTGAAAAGTACCAGTTCTGTTTTAAGGGGGTTTACTTTAAGACCGCATCTCCTGGTCCAGTTACTGACCTGGGATAATGCGCTTTCTAATTGTTCGCTTACAGTGGTTAGGTATTTACCTGTCGCTAGAAGAGCTAGATCATCTGCGTAGGCTATAACCTTGACGCCGCTGTTTTTCAATTTGATGAGAATCTCTTTCATCACCAAAATCCAAAGAAGAGGTGATAGAATACCCCCTTGTGGGGTTCCTCTAGATGCGTACATTTTTATATGTGACCCACCTAATTCACTATTTATTTGTTTCTTAACATGCACACGATCCATTTTATGACCGTGTCTTCTATTTTAAGATCAGTGAGTGCTTTTTCAATTGCGCTATTATGAACATTATTGAATGCTCCTTCTATGTCTAGAAATGCTGCGAGGGTATATTCTTTAACCACAAGTGACTTTTCTATTGTTCTGACTGCACAGTGTAAAGCTGTCTCTACACTTCTACCTTTTGTGTATGCATGCTGAAAGGGTGATATAGTCTCCGGTATTAAATAACTGCGGATATGTATATCGATTAACCTTTCAAGTGTTTTGAGTGTAAAAGAAGTTAGACTGATAGGTCTGAAATCTTTGGGTTCTGTCTTTTCTTTCGTAATAATTTCTCTAGGAATTTCACATATTGAGTGCAAAGAGTTTGTGGAATCATTGTCCACTTCAGAGTTACAACCTGGGAAGTGGGCTTCCACCAGGAGTTTAAGACTGTCTTGACAGGATTCTGTCCATCGATTATCAGGCCCCTTTAGGGACCCTATAGAAGTATTCGTCCTTTAATTAAAACAAAATTTGTAAAAAAAACGTTCAAAATTGGAAAATTATAAAGAAAATAAAAATGGAAAAACAAGAAACTGGATGTTGGAGGTTCATAAAATTAAATAATACAAATATTAATGTATAATGAACAATACACTAGTTTACATGAAAAAAGTAACTGCACAAAGCAGTATTTATTAACCGACTTCAAAAATGGAGGACGTTATCAATTCGTCTGTATGTTTTTTGTTTTGATAACGGCATCCATGGGAAAATATTAAAAGTTTTTAATTTGAAGTCGGTTTTTTTTTCTTTTGAATGGTATTATTTTTAGTAATTTTGGGTCGCTGAACAAGAAATGGCATTCATTTATTTTTATAATGAAACGTTACCGATATATCAGCAAAAATCAGGTAAAAATACAAAAACGAGCGATTTTTGATATCGATAACAACATTCTGGTATTGGATTTGAGTCAAGCACATCGGAAACCCTTAGAAAAGTATAATTTTTGTTTCTGCAACAAAAAACTTTGTTGACCAGTATAAAATGAAAAATACATTAATTACAACTTAAGATTTCTCAGAGAATAAAAGAGGTATCAAAATAATTTGAACTGGATAGAAAAGAAGAAAACAATTCTTTCATAATCCATTACAATTTTTGCTCTAAGAGGTTACCTCGCGGTATAACATCGCTTCAAAAATATTGAAAAATGCTTTTTTTGTAGTTTTGTAACTGAAATATCTCAAAAACTAGAGCCAATTTGAAATTCTGACGTCGGATTCAAGTTTAGCACATCAAAAACCTTTAGAAACGTTCCTCAAAGTTTGGGCAACAACACAAAACTTTAATTTTGTTGGCCTGTGTAATTTACTATTGACTGAAATACAAGACGCTAAATGACAAAAAAGGCCATAACTTTTGTAATGGTTTTCAGATTTTCTTGAAATCAGTCTCTCTGAATTCTGCATTAAAAAAATACCTCTGAACAACGTGATATGTGTTAGTTTTACACCGTTTTACACATTTTTTCATTAATTGAAAAAACGCGACTAGCGGCAAAGTTAGGTTCCTCAAAAGTTATTGATGATGTTGACTAATTAATTAATTTAAGGACTCTGAGTGCAGAATAGAACATTGCTAAGAATCCCCAAAAAAAGTAAAAAATACCCGAATTTTCAGTTTTTTTTTGCAGTTTTAGATCTAAAACTGTTTTTGATAAACTTACGGCTAATTTCTTGACAAAGTTTTAGCTCTAAAAACTCGGTTTAAGAAAAATTAAAATTTTTTTTTTCTTAAGAAAAACTGAGAGCTAAAAATAATAGTTTTTAAATGATTTAAGAACTTTGTCAAGAAATTGGGCGTTACATAAATAACGTCCCTCAAACCAAATTCCTTAACATTTTACCTAAAGAACAGAGCTATGAACCGGTTCAAGAACATGCAGTTCAAACCAGTTGAGAGGCTGACTGACCAAATTTCACAAAAAATGTGAAAAGTAAAATTTTTTGTTTACATTTGGGCCAATCAACAGAATTGAACTAAATGTTCTTGAGCCCGCGGATTGTTTATTAAAACTGTCAATATTGCCTGTGAAAATTTGAACATAATAACACTAATTTTTTTTTTGTAAATATAAATGCAACTTGACATTGTGTATTTAAAAGAAATATTATCAGAAATATTATAAAGAATAGATTGAAATAAAAGAACTTCTTGGCCATTTTAGAAAACGGTAAAAATTCGGAATTAGTTATACCAGTACAAATTCTTCCATACTATTAAAGACTGTTCCGACTAGAGCAAATGAGATGATTTCGATCAAATTTGCTAAATGAACTTCCAAATGAGATAATTTTCAATCAAATTCTCAGCTAGAAATGAGATAATTACCACCTCATTTGCACGAAATTACCTCGGAAATTAACCCAAATATTTATGAACCATTCTTCATTGTGAATTTTTCACAAATTTTTTCAGTATAGGAGAGAATGAAACAAACAGCACGACATTAACAAAAAGTTTCGTAAGAAAGAAGAGTCAGATATAGAAAACAGCAAATGAGCTGTCAAACGAAATGAGATAATTTGTAATGAAAACACTTTTTATCAGATTTGCTAAATTATTATGTTTCGACTAGAGCCCGAATCTAGTCGAAACAGGCTATTAAAGTCCAATGAAAATATGCCAAATGATCTCATTTCCATGGTTATTAATTAGGTATATTATAAGAAAATTATTGTTGTATGCATACAATTTCTGAAGAACTTATTTTCTATTATAATAAAAAACGTTTTGGGCTATCTAGAAGTGCAAGTCCCTTCAGTCCCTTCAAAAATCTTCTGCTTCTATTGGAAAATAGGCCTACGGATGTCGATCATTTTTCAGTTTCGTAGAAAAAGTAATCCAATTTAATTTTTTTTTACGGTCGAAACTGCTCAAATACTCGGAAACACGATGATCTGAAATATCTGGCACTTTTTGTTTTATTTATAATTATTTATTTTTGATTGTATTTTAATTTCTTGTTAATTGATTTCCGATTCCCGACATTTAAAAATATTTATGTATACATATGTATGTTTTTTTTTTTGCATTAAAAAATTTCAAAAGAGGGGAAATGATTTTATCTCTCTCTTGACAAGTTTGGCAGGACTTGGACTCAAAAAAAAAAAAAAAAGTAGAAATTCGTTGTTTTGGCAAGTACCCAAACAGACTTTATATTAGGTCGGTTTGGAAACTTTTTGGACTGAAATATGAAATCCGTCAAATACGGCCGAAACTGCTCAAAAACACAGGAACACGTAATTAAAAAATCTGCCACTTTTTGTTTCATTTATTAATTAATTCACTATTTTTCAATTTTTTGTAAATTTATTTAAAATATCCGACATTCAAAAAACTATTTTTATGATTTTTTATTGTTTTTTTTTTTGCTGTATGTAATGATTTTGACAGAATTCATATTTCAGCCACAAGAAATTCTTTGGGCAGAAATTTTCAAAAGAGGGGAAATGATTTTCTCTCTCAGAAAGCTCTCTCTTGACAGGTTTGACAGGACTTGGACTCAAATATAGTAGAAATTCGTTGTTTTGGCGAGTACCCAAACAGACGAAATCTTAAGTTTAATTTTTGTTAATTATTAGTACTTAAAAATTAAATTAATTAACATTTCTATTGGCAGCTTCGTTCTTTGAAGATGGCGAAGGACATTTAATCACTGGATTCTTAGCTGCACAAGGCTCTGGAAATGATGGTTGCTTATATCAAGCTTCTTGTCGTTCCCCGGTAGCAGCATATGAATACGCTCGCGCTGCTAAGGCATTACTAAATGGCATTGAAAAATACGAAGGGTATTTAACACCGCTTATTTTATTACTTCTCACTTTAAACAAATTTAATTGAATCAAATTTATTTTCAGAAAAACTCATGACAATCCCCGCTACAATGATTTGATTGTTCTAGTTGAGAAGGCAGCCTTTGACGGTTATAAGGGAACTCCATGCGACATAGCTTATAAATGCAATATGTAACCGACACACCGATGCATATCGATGGATATTATTATACGAACAGTTTTTGTTTTTAAGTAAATTAAATACTAATTTATTTTGATTTTGCTTGATTTTCTTTTTTGGTTTAGTAGAAATTGGCAGAATGTTGTAAATATGTTGGAAATTTCAACAAAATTATTAATGTTTGAATTAATGTTTTTTTTTTCATTTTATAAATATATATACAGTATGCAAGTATACAACTTATAATTAATAATAAAATTAAAAAAAAAAAAGTCTTTTATATTAAGTTTTGATCAACTTCTTTGCTTTCGGAAACAGCCTTCATATATTCTGGATAGTGTAGGAATCCATCTTTATTGGTATCCGCAATCAAAAGGAATTCATCGATTACCTCTGTGAGGAGAAATGATTATTGAAATGTTGCAAAACATTAAAGGATATTAAGAAAAGAATCTTACCGACAATATGATTCAGTTCATCAGATGCGTTCTGTAAGTAAGTCTCTCGGTCTAGTTTTTTGAATGAGTCGTCTTGATGGAGTGCTGCTTGCAACATCTCCAATCCATCTAATGCATCATTTTTATCGTTGTCATGGATCTGAAAAATAAATGTTTATTAGAGTTTAACAGTTTTATGAAATTAAAACAAAAATACGTAAAACTTTGTTTTAATATTTTTTTTATATCAAGATCTACATATATGTACATATATTATTGTTCAATCTGAAGTTCAATTTATTTTGCTTGATATTGAGTTGATTCTACGTAAACAAGGAAAAGTGAAAAATGTGGTAAACAAACCGTCAAACATTTTATTTCCAATATTGGGGTTTGGTTACCATCTTGAAAAAACTGCGTCAATTTTGCAATTTTAGGTAAAGCTATTAAACTTTAATTTCTTCGAGAATTCATTTAAATATCAAAACAAGTCAAAAGTCAAGGAAATGCGACTGTGAGTACAAGTGAGTACAATAAGCAAATGAGTGCATTTAAAAAAAAATTTAAAGGATGTGTTTTTTTTTTGTTAAGGGAAAAAGAACGTTGTGCAATATCGTAATATTATTCCGATGTCAAAGTGTGTTTTTTTTAATTATTATACTGATTGTACAATCATTTTTTTCTGTCTTTAATTTCTTGTATTTTGTGATAAGAGTAACGTCTCGGTCTGGGTTTGGGTGCCCTAGCATCTTGCACTAGCATATAGATACAAATTTTCGATCAAATTTTCTTTGAATTTCGCTTAATACATTCTTACGAGAAGATATCGATATTATGACAACGAAAAAGACATTAAATTTCAAATACCTACATTAAAACCTTTTGGATGTTAAGTTGAGTTGAAGCCCCCCTTAATTAAAAATCGGACAAATTACATTCTATTTAGACGATCAAGAAACGCGTACCGCTACTATAAATATTCCTCTGTGTAAAGTTTAAAATGTTCAATACCGAATTGATAATGGTGGAGGATTTACATTTTTGGATCTATCTGTCAGATTATAAGATTCTACTATGGTAAGAAGTGCATAATACAGGTACTTGATTATGTACCACGCTTCCTTAAAGGAAAATCTTTCCAATTTTGACCTTTATTATACTCCTTAAAATCAGCCATGTGAAAAATTTACGATGATTTGCGACTGATTTAGTGAATATGGGCGGACACCACGCCCCTTGAATGGAAATCCTCAATGTATTTCCCCTAAAAAGAAATTAATAAATTTTCCATATCATGTAAAAGTTAAAGACTCTAGGACGACTTTATTTTGTTTTTTTACTTGCGATAAGGTACTATAGACAATATAACTTTTTAAGCTTTCGCGGTTTTTATTAGACATGATAAAAATTGATTTCGGATTATACCGCGTTATAAAAATATTACAGAGTGCAATATTGTACTCACCCCGAACGTTTCGCAACAAATTACATTGTGCGTCAAACTTACATTGTGCGGGAAACTGATGTTGAGATTTTATTATTGAAAAGCTTTAGACTGACTACGCAAGTTGTAGCGGCGCGTAGACAGTTCTATCTCTTGATGTTGTTGTTGTTGAAGAGTAAGCTGTTGGGAACAAACCGTACTCTTCAACAACAACAACATCAAGAGATAGAACTGTCTACGCACCGCTACAACCTGCGTAGTCAGTCTAAAGCTTTTCATTAATAAAATCTCAACATCAGTTTCCCGGTGACCACGCACAATGTAATTTGTTGCGAAACGTTCGGGGTGAGTACAATATTGCACTCTGTAATATTTTTATAACGCGGTATAATCCGAAATCAATTTTTATCATACTATAGACAAGTTTAGGATTCTTTAAAAAAAAACTAAAATTGAGATACCCATCAAACATGACATTACGATAATAGAAAATGCGAAAAAAGTGAGTTTGGCAATTCTGTCTATCTGTCGTGTTCGTATTCCAAGTTACAGCCTAAGCCACTGATTGATCTTTTTCAAACTTGGTTTTTTAAAGTTAAATAAATTTTTTTTTTTCAAAACTCGATTTTTCGAAAATGGGCTAATGATTTTTTTTTAGAAATTTTGGTTTTAGATGTCCATTAATATTTTCTTGAAAATGACATACCAATTTTTTTTTTAAACACGGCTTTGGAGTTTTTATTATATTTAAAAAAATATTTATTTTTTAAACGGCTCTAACGATTTTCAAAACTTTGTTTCTAACAATTAATCTTTCTCAACAAAAACAAATGGCATACTTAGTTTGGAGCTAAAAAAAATTTAAGAAGTTGTTTGAGTCATTTTAGTAATGAATTTTATGTTTTTTGAAAATTTCTTAAAAAAATATTTATTTTGAAGAACTTTATATGAGAAGCTTTAGCATCCGCAGCAACTTTGTTCCTAAGAGCAAGTACGTAAGAAAAAACTATATATGCTTATGAATAAAGCGACAGTCACAAGAAATCATTTATTCATTTATTCTTTCTTGAAGTTTGACAGTTAACACAAGAAAATCATCGCATTTTATATAAATTCAAAGCCCTTTTCTTTAAAAGTTTTTAACTGCCAAAAGAATTATCCCTGCTAAAACTAAAAGAACTTGGTTAGAGTCAGCTGATTTACACTACCAACAATTTACCATATTTTCTTTCAAAAAAGTGACAAAGTTAAGTCTAAAATTAATGCTTATCTAAAATAATATCACACTTATGTATTAACCAATCGGGGCTTTGATATTCTGTATGTGAGTTCAGTAGGTATACTGGTAATATACCAAACGATACCATATCTCTCTTGTTGTTTGCATAGCTTTTGGCAGTGTTTCAAACTATGCCAGTAAAATATTCTTCACAACATTTTACCTCTTTTTTAAATACATGAAATTTATACCTAAGCAAAACTGAACTTACTTTAAAATAGTAGAAATGTTTTTCATCTTCAGTCATATCATCAAGATTTACACTAATGCCCATTTCATGTAAATCATCTTCAATTCGACTAAAAAGAAAGTAGCAATAATTTTTGGTAAATCTTCTCTTGTTTTATAAAAAGAAATACAAAATATTCTTACTGTTCTTCATGTGTTAAATGTTGATCGACTTTCTTAGTTTTTGTTTGTTCACTTCTGGGGTGATGTGGTCCTCTTTTGAGGCCATTTCCCAAATTTAACTCAGCTAACAAAGCTAGCAAAAGTGTTACACCTCGCAAGAAACTTTTCGAACCCATTTTTGGGTTTTTAATATACTGACATTGTGCAAATAATAGTTATTCTTCAGGTCTTTGATTTCACTACTACCATTGTTTAGGTTGGCACAATATGAAAAATCAATAGCAAAATTAAATTATTCATTGCGCATGACTATTTATGAAGAAAATGGATTCAATTCCGCTAGGTGACAATACTGATGCATGAAAGACAAAGAGGTTTTACTTGACGACAAAGTGTTTATAACAACAGCAATCTCAATAAGTTTTGTCAATAAAGGGAACATTTTACTTGTCGCAACCTAATTTGACAATAGATAACGTGTTCTTGAAACGAAAAATTAATAAAAATGTGTGATAAATTTTGTGACCAATATGAGACTTTCAATCCGGAAAAAGAATATCAAAAATTCTTGAAAACAAAACCAATAGTTAATACAGCAAAACTGTATGAAAATTTGCATGTTTCAGAACGGATGAAGTGTCCTTGTAAGTGAATTTATTTGTGACTAAAGGTATTTTTTTGAAATATGTAACAGTATTTCTTTTTCCAGATCTGTTCAAAGGTTATGGAATTGAGCTAGAAGAAAATCCAATGTATCGAACTGTTAACTCGGAATATGGTTACTATTCACCCAATGCCCATACAATTCCAACACGAAATTTTCCACTTTCGCAGAAATTTTCAAACGATATTTCCAGATATGGAATGTATAGGAATTTTTCACTCAATACTCAAATGGATAAGAATGTTTATTAAAGGTTCATAGTTGCTGTAGTGATTTATCATTTTAATTACTTCTGGCATTCACAATACATGAGTTGTCCATTGACATTATTATTTAAAGAATTAATTATACCAATATGTTGTATTATTAGAATAAAAAAACGATGAACAATAACTTACTGCGTAGAAAGACGTATTTAACAGAACAAAATGACTGATATCAAATAAGAGCTTAACTCTTTTTCTGTCAAATACGTCTTTTGGCAGTTATTGACCCGTAACAAAATAAATACAAATGTTTGTAAAGTCTTAAAATTTTATTTTGCCTATACATATTTCTAAATGCAGCTTTCACAATTGAAATACTTCATGTTAGTCTAAGAGATCGCGTATCAGATTTTCCAGATCTAGGCCAGTTTTAGACGTATTAAGTTCTTGGTACCACGTTTTGAACTTAGATCTGGTTCTTTGATGTGAAGAAATGCTCAGGTAGGTACTAGCTTTTAGTTAGGACCGAGTATCAGTCGGGTTCTAGGATGGTTTAGTACTTATGTTAAGAAATTGGGCGTAAGAGCTCGTATCAGATTTTTTGCATTAAACATGAGCCAGGGGCCACCCCTAGGCGATGCAACAAAGTTTTTCTTTGCTAAACTTTGGAACTATGGAGGCTTGTGAAAAAAAATGTTGGACTATCCTCGGCTTATCTTAGGAAAACGCAAACATTTTAGGTTTCTTAGTCAATGTCTTAAGGTAACTCATTAGATTACCATAAAAAAAAATAATTTTTTCGAGCCAATGGCCGGGTTTAAGAACATTCAGTTAAGTTCAGTTGAGAGTCTTTGATTGGTCAAACGCCACAAAAAGTTAGGTGACTTTCAGTTACGTTTAGTGACATTTAGTTACGATTTTCAGATGGAAATTTCTCATCTGAAAATTCAGTTGAATATGTTTGTGTTAGTGCAAATAAAGAAAGCAGTAAATGTGCTGTACGTTCGAACTGAACTTTGGTTTGTTTGATATATTTTTAATAATTTTGTGTTAGAATTACACAATTAGTAATATTTTCGAATGCCATTTTTTACTTGCGATGTACTCTAGGGCAAGTTAAGGATTTGTTAAAAAAAAAATTGAACTCGGGATGACAATCTAACATGACTTTTCGATGATAGAGAATGCGAACAAATGGCTCCGTCAATTCTGTCTGTCTGTCTTTCGTGTCCATATTACAAGCTACAGTATAGTCCGCTGAATCTGCATTTTGCCTCATTACTGAGTTTTCTAACCCCGAATTGATGGCTTTTAGAAGCAGTCTTTTAAGTGTTTCCGTTTGTTTTCCTACAATTTTTTCCAGATATATTCTCTGTTAGAAGGCTTTCTTAGTTAAACGTTCTGATTCTGGGATCAGATATTGAGAGTTTGGTGAAAACTTTCTGGTTCTGGGTATTCCCACTCATCTGCAAGCTGATTTCAATATATTTTATTAAAATTTGCGGATTTTTAAGATCAATAAATTATAAAAACGAACGCAAAAAAACCGAAAGATAACTCAAATATCAGAACTAAATTTCTGGAACTAATTTCATTCAATTCGTTTATTGTTCAAAAAGTCAAACAAATGAAATAATTCTTCATTTTCTTCAATTTTCTTTGTTTTTTTTTTTAATTTAAAAGATAAGCCAAGCATAATCAACATATTTTATTTTGTGTTTAGTTCAACGAAATGAGGTAAGAACACATTAAGGCCAAAGCCGTTGCCTTTATCAGTTCACTTCAAGCTTCGATAGTGTTCACTTGTAAACCTTTATTCTTTTTTTTGTATTTTAGTGAAATTAAGAGTCTCCTCAAGTCTCTACTAAAAGATATTTATGGACATATTCCATCGAACCGTGGTAAAAAACAAAAAAAGAAAATGCATCCCAAATTGTACGAAAAACGTCTTCTCGAAAAACTAAGTAGGTATGTCAAATTTAAATAAAATAATAAACTTATGCATAAATTTCTATAAAAGGTCCTAAAGTTCTAAAGGACATTTGTGAGATTCTAAATTTTGAAATTCGTCTCATAAGCAAGTATCTGGAACGTGTCCTTATTAGCCGAGACAAGAACCGTACCCATCGCACAATACTCTGTGGATTTCTTGACATCTTAGTTTCGTCAAGATTCGGTAAGTCGTTTAAAAGGAAAAAAAAATTATTATCAACAAACAAACTGCGCATGTCGAATTAGTGTCAAAATGTACACACACCATAACATTTTCTTCAATAACAAACTCATAGATACACTTTTGAATAAGGAAATGCATAAGTGTACTCGTAGGAATGTGCGAGACAAAAATTTCATTGAAGATTGTCATTGTCAGTATTGGCTCGTTCTTTTCTTCAGTGAACTTCTAAACTTCCAATCGCTTGCACACACGGCTACCTATACACTACTCGTCCCGTTATCTAAATCTGTCAGATTTATTTTTTTTTTTTTTCAATCCACTTTTTCTTTTCTCTCTGCAAGAAGAGAAAAACTAGTTTTAGATTTTTGAAAATAAATGGTTTTTAGTTAGTTTTTCATCCGTATTTTTCCCATCTTTTCGAAAACGACCTTTTTTAACATTCGGTGGTGTGAATAAATTATGTTAATTCTCTTAGTGGAGCCCCCAAAGTTATGTGTGAAAAATTTGCATTGTTCACATTCAAAATATCGATCGACCAGCTAAAGAAAAAAAAATTAATATCAATACTCACGAGTATACTTGGTGAAATAAAATTGAAAAAAATTCAAATTATTAAGAAAAAAATGTAATTTATGTAATAAGAAAGTTTTGAAAAAAATAAAAAAATACCGCGATTAGTGTACAGTGATTCCATTATTGGTTTGTTCAGAGAAAAAAAAAAAAAACAAAATAAAATTTTGACAAAACTTGATTGCCGAGATTGGTGAAAAGTGCTTTAGGGTTTTTTTCTTTGTATTTATTTTGGCACTTTACTTTGTTTTTATTTTTCTGTTAAAAAGTGGGTCAAGTTGAAATAGAAGATGTATTCTAATGCTTTTGTGGTTAATTTTTTTTTTATTTTTATCTAAGTTTATTGCCAATTCTGTGAAAATTCCCCTAACCAACAACTAATAGCTTGCCCTTAGCTGAGAGCAGAATATACCTAAAGATACATTATCTATAAATCATGTATAATTATAATTAAAGTGTTGGATAATTTTATAACACTTTATTCATGTCTTGAGGATGTTGCCGATGCAAACTTATAACAAGGATATATTTTGTCGAACGAATTTATCGAAAGGGCTGAACTAGATTTTGGAAAATGGGTGATTACGAATTTTTCTTATTAGATTTTGTCGATGTTTTTTTTTTTATTTTTGTTTTGTAATATATTTGAGTCTTTTGCACCTTCTTCCTCTGCTGAACTTTATCCTTACTTATAGTATTGTGTGTGTATGTGTGGGTCTTTTATTTTGTTTGTATCTTTTTCACGTTGCATGATTGTGTTATATATCTATTTTATTATTCTAAATTAATGTTTTCACGGACGTTAGCTACTCTCTCTCTCTTAACCTTCTTGTTTCCTAAACGATGTAGGTACTTTGTGTGTTTTTATTTTTTTTTTAATTCAACAGGTTCTAATAAAAAGGAAATTGAAGGAAGCCAGGAGACTTTCTTTAATTTATCTTTTATAAGGTAGAATATTATACAGTTGTTGTAATTTTTTTTTTGTTGCATAAGTATTTTATAGATGATATTCTGTGTATTTTGGGAACAAAGAGCATTTGTTATGCCTATATAGGTACTTATATTATTTCATGACATTTAACCTTTAAAGAAAACATCATAAGCCGCCCCCAGGATATTGTCTTTGTATCGTCTTTAAAAAGATCACAACTTGCGTACCTATAGTTGTAATTCTGAAAGATGAAGATTTAATTTGACATTTTAGTTATCAATTTATGTTTGTCAATTTAAAGATGAATGATATATAATGCCACAGGAAAGTCTATACCTTCCTTAAAGGTCAATAAAATAATATATCGTATAAAGTGAAGCTAAATTACTTTTTTTTTTTATTTTTAACTTTGTTTCGAATATCATTGAAAAGTTTTTGCTTATTTTGTTTTTTTTTTTTTTTAACTATGTGATGTCTCCCTTTGGGGTTAATTTAGAAGACTTTGGGGACGATTGGTCAAATTTCTCTTTCTCTCATTTCATATGATGAATGGAATTTGTGGTTACCTACTTTTTTTGTTGTTGTTTTTTAAGCTTTTCTGGGAGGATTAGGGATTCGATTTTAGTTTTTTATAAGAGATTTAGGTATTAACTCCGTTTTCTAACAATTTTATTTAATTGTTTCGATAAAATTTTAATCAGGAGTTAAAAGATATCGCACTTCTGCTGATACCAGAGCCACAAATAGTCAAATTTCAATTCGTTCAGTTTGGTACTTTAAGTGATAAATATTTAATTTCGGTATATAATTTATTATTCCGAAGCTACAAATGTGACAGAAGTTTAGTAACATTAATCAACTGACATTCACAAAAGTTAAACTTGTCGTCAAAGTTGTTCCAAGTGTTTTTCCCAAAAGTAATATACAGAATAATCAAATAGAGTTCTTATATCAAATACATAGTTTTTGGGAAAATTAAACAAGAGTTTAGTGCTTTTGGAGCAGCTGACTTCTATACATTTAACAAAAATTACTATGTTTGTTGGAGGCTGCAAAAATATTAATAATATTTATAAAATAAAAAATTACACAAAAAATTGTGTACACTACGACTGTGGGCGGTAAAGCTTTATGCATAGGGAAGGTTTAAAAAAAAATATATGAATTACATTGGTAATCCTAAACTGCTCCATACCGTTGCAAGAATTTTGTTTACAGAAAATTGCAAAATATTGATTTTTACCAAAACTTTTAAGAATTAAATATTTCGGTTTTTGGATACCTCAATTATTTAAAAAAAGACCAATTCAGAGTTTCAGTTCGATACTATAATTGTAAGTAGGCTTCAATCGATTTTGGATGTTTCGAAAATTTTGGAGGGTTTTTGAAAAGTACAAGAACTGAATCGAACGCAACCTAAGTTTAGCTAGTCCTCAACTTTTGGCGTTTACAGATTCCAATTATCTTGATTCTAACGAAAGTTATCGTGCTGTAAGCACAAAATTTTTTTTAACAAATATTATTACGGCAACTTAAAAGCATCCATTTAAAAATAATGGCTAAAATTGATTGAGTCATGAAGGAGAAAATCAGAATTAAAAAAAACCGTTCTATGGCAGGTACCGTCAATAACGGTTTTTGAAAAATATGGTTTTCATTTAAAGTAGACCTTACCCAAAGAAATGACCATGATTTTTGTAATCAAAATCGTAGGCACCGTTTTTGAGAAAAATGATTTTTTCTAAAACCGGTATATGACAGGTACCGTTATTTTTGGTTAAAAAAAAATTAAAAAGCGTCTTACAGTGTTGGTAAGTTACGCGAGTTTTACAAATTTTAATTAGTTACGCGTAATTAATGTAACTAATGTAACTTATGTAACAAATTGAATTAGTTACGTAACTTATGTAACTAATCTATGATTTTGACATTTCTCCAGAAAAAAAGTCACGTTTTATGAGTTATAAAGTTCAGATTTAAAATTTAAAATGTCGGAGTCAATCCGGAAGGCCTGTTACAAATTCGTATTCGGATCTGGGATTCATACCAAAAAGATGCCCTGAAACCTCAAGATTGGTGGTTTTGTGCAAAGTGACAAATAAGAGAACGATTATCATTTTCAAATTAATAACTTCCTTTTAAAAATGTTAACTTCTGATGGATTGAACGAATGGGATCTTTTTCAATCCAAAGACGGAGTGTTTGAAACTTTATATGAAAAAAATATTGAAAATCCAATTTTATTTTGGAAGACAGCCGATTTCTATGCACCCAATCTTTCAAAGCTTTTCTTTTCGAGCGTACTTTTTCGAAATGGTCTTTAATTCACAACCCTTTGAGAAATCGGCTGTCTTGCGAACGTTCCAAAAAATAAATGTTTCTTTATGGAACTTTAAGAATGGAAGACGTAAATTTATCTTTGGAGGACTTTGAGTTTGACGAGTTCAACTAATGTATTTGAGTTACATACATAGATTTGATCTTTGAATTCTTTTATAATCTTTCCTTTGTTATTTTTTGTTTTTATGGAATAAAAATTTGTGTTTACATTATAAATGTTATTGTTTATTTGTTTCAATGTTCAGTCACAGTCAGTTAAATTTTTTTTAGCTATTTTCGTTACATTAGTTACATAAGTTACATTAGTTACGCCGAAAATGAGGTGTAACTAATTACAATTAGTTACGCGTAACTATATGGGTAACTTACTTAGAGTAACTTACGTTGCCAACACTGAGCGTCTATGGATAGTCTCCAAAACATGCCACATACCAAGTTTGAAGTAAATCGACTCATCCGTTTAGGCTGTGGTCTCTGATACATACAGACAGACAGACAGACAGACAGACAGACAGACAGAATTGTCGGACCCACTTTTTTATCATTCTCTATCATCGTAATGTCATGTTTGATTGCTATCTCAACTTTTTTTTTGTACGAACGTATAACTTGATATATGGTACCCATTTCGCAAGTTAAAATTAACTCTTTTTAAAAACGGTTATAATGATTTTGACTAAAATTTTTGTGACTTTTTTTATTAGTAAGGTCATACTTTTGAATCGAAAGACATGTTTGTAAAAAATTTAACAACGTTTTAAAACCGTTTTCATTTTTGACTTAATCATATGCCCACCTTACACGACATAATATTATTGCGCAATATTATCGTACAAAAATATTGTGCGAAAAAGGATGGTCCATACACGTCTCAATATATTTGCGAAATATTTCTTTGTCTCTTTGCTTTGCTGTATCTGCTTAATTGTGGAAAAGAGCAATATTGAGTAGAAATTCAGAAAATGTTAAATTTTTTTAATATTACTCAATATATGGCGCAAACCGAAAATAAATATTGTGCAAAACAGCCCTTACACGGTTGATATTATTGCACAATACTGATATTGTGTCGTGTAAGGCCGGCATAAAACGACTAAACAAATTTTAATGAATTTTCTTAAACGGAAGCTCCTTAACAACTCTAAAATTATTTAATATCAAAATTTTCAAAAAAATATTTTTGGAAAAAATTCTCAAACCTTGTTTAAAAAGTTGGTATGCCATTTTCAAGAAGATAATCAAATTTTTTTTTGTAAAATTAATTTTGGTTTTTTGATGTGCATTATTATCTTCTTGAAAATGGCATACCAACTTTTTTTAAACAAGGTTTGAGAATTTTTATAAATAAATTTTTTTTTTTTTAACGATTTTAAAAATTTTGTTTATAAAAATGTATATTTCTTAATCAAATCAAATGGCATACTTAGTTTGGAGTTCAAAACAATTAAAGAAGTTTTTTTATGTCATTTAAGTAATGAATTGTATTATTAAATTATTTATTTTTAAAAACTTTGGATTAGAATCTTCACCGTGAACAGCAACTTTGACCCTAAGAACAAGTACGTGCATTTTATTTTCTATTCACTTCAACTTAATTTTTTAGGTTTGCATAGTTATAGGTAATATAATGAGCTTATTATTAGTAGATATTATAAAAGTAGGTATGTCATTATCATTATGCAAATTACGAACAATTATTTCGAAAACAAACTAAAAACTCAAATATCTTGACTCTTACATTCATTGTTTTCGAGGCAATAGTAGAAATAAAAGAAAATTGAACAAAATTTTTGCAAGGATAGCCTTGTTAAGGTTATTATGAATACAGTAGAATCTCGATAAGATGAACAGATATAAAACAGGCGAGAATTAGTTTAAGAAAAACATAATAGCTTTACATAAAAACATTACATTACATCAAAATAACAATTAATTTTATTAAGCAAAAAATGCCAAAATAGAAAAGTTTTAAATAAGAATTTAAAAAAATAAAAAGAAACAGACTTATTAAGGTTTTTTTTTTACTGGTTAGGGAAAAAGCGTTCATCTTTCCAAACTGTTCATGTTAAAAAACAGTACATATTTTAGAGATTCTTCGAAGACATTGGTTTCAATTTATATAGAATTTTGGTATGAAATTAATACCATTGCACAGTAAAAAAAGGAAATTGAACGACATTCTTGCCAGAAAAACGTCGTATTTTTTAAAATATAAGGAAAAAGAGCTTAAACAAACACAAAAATAGGTGGTACGGTTTTTATACTACCACCGGCCCGGAAAGAGTAAACTCTCTACATTTCACTTAAATATATAACAAGCTTACCTCTTATTTGATACCAAACTCCTGTCCGAAAATGGGCAGTTTTCTTACAACCCTAAAACAACTATTTGGCTTGCACAATGAAGGTCAACATGTATCTTTTATTTCATTGGAATGAGATATTTTGATGAAAATGGGTTTTCATAATTTCATTTATTCGATTTGCCCAATATTATCGATAACGATGTTCAACACGTGATTTCGTATGCAACAAAAAAAAAACTAACAATGAGTTCGTGTTTTCGTAAAAGTTATATTGGTACATATCCGAAAACCTACATTATGGATGTTTTTTTTCTACTATTTACAAACAGATTATATAAGATACTAATTTCAGAGCCAATTATATTATATAACAAACAAAATTGGAATATTAAATATTTTATTTTATGTTTTTTATACAAAATATATTTGTGAAAAGAACCTTTTGGTATTACCTAACTTTTCTGCGTCATAAAAAATACTTTCACCATTCTTTTTAATTTTGTTATATAATGGATATTTTCAGTTCATCAATCTTATTTGAAAAATTCCATGACGA
Source organism: Meliscaeva auricollis (assembly GCA_948107695.1). Lineage (NCBI taxonomy): Eukaryota > Metazoa > Arthropoda > Insecta > Diptera > Syrphidae > Meliscaeva > Meliscaeva auricollis. Next base: position 62,887,222 of record OX403616.1, read on the forward strand.
TTTTTCTTGTAAAGAAATTTTTCCCTACTCTTTTTCTTGTACATTCACGTCAGTATTATTAGGACAGCCCAATTTTTTGTATTTTCTGTTTCGATTTTCTATTTTTGTTTACATTTCTACCTATGAAAACTAAATATTGCCCAATAAACAATAGATTTCTGCATAATAACGAAGCGTCCATCGTATAGGTCAAGTTTTTCTATTCAACCCTTTTTCTATTTTCTAAAAAACTGCTTTGTCGTCACATCATCTACAAACAAGACACGATATAAACCCTCTTCGTGCTTGGTTAATAAAAGAAAAATAAATTCTGTTAAACTGTCCCGTGAAAGTTAAACATCATTTCCACTTGCCAAACAAAAAAGTTGAAATTTCTATGCATAATTGGGGTGAAAAACTAAACTTTATTATTTTTTTGTTATTTTCGCTTAAAAATATTCAGGTCTTTATTTGTCAAAATTATTTAAAAAAAAAATTATGGGTATAGCACTTTTATATTGGATCATACTTCATATGCATAAATAATTTACTAACTTAAAGGGAAATAAGAAAAAAACTTTGTTAAGTCAAAGTTTTTATTTTTCTGAAACATGATACCAATAAGCCAAAAGTGTCTTCGTAATAATTTTAAGAAGTAGAAAGGTAAACAAAAAAAAATACAAACAGCTTCCTTTGATATAAGTTTTGAAAGGATGTTGAGGAGCATCACCCAAGAGAGCTTATTGTTTTGACATGAGCCATCTTTTTAATTCGATTAAAAACTTAGCTGGTAGCTACGTTCAAAAGGACTCAAATGAAACTTCAGGTAATTCAAAAAAAAAGAAAAAAATACTCTTTTTATATTTCACTTTTGATATGCTTATGTGCACATGATTGCTTGCTCCTTTTAACAAAATAGTATATTAAAATTTGATTTTATTCTTATATGCATAATTTAAATACCTTAACTAAAACGAAATATTTTCAACATTATATTAGTGAAAGTCAGTTATTTATTAATATTCTATGAATCCAATTATTATTTTTGTTTTTTAATTAAGTAGTTTTCCAACTAATATTTTATTCTAGTAAATTATGTTTGTAATTTGCATTTTGTTCACTTTTTGAATTATGGAAGTCAATTCTCAATTCTGATGCCACCAGTTGGAAATTATTGCCAATACATCCTCTCCATTTCATTTTAAATTCGCAATTCATTTCATTTAAAATTCGACAAATGAAAATTTAACGATTATTTTAATGGTAAACCGTATTTAATGGAGGCATATCTAGGATTTCGTTCTGTATTTATAAAATACAAAACACAAATGAGATGCTCACTTTTGTTTCTTACTGTTTGTCATAATCTCAGTTAGATTTTAATGGAAAGCTCTCCCTAAAAAATGAAGGAATATTTTCGTTTGATGTTTGGAGGACATAGCCTGGATGACGAAACTTCCGAAAATTAACTCAGACTAATTGGACTTCGCAGCTGGGTGAAATCACCATGAAGCAAGCACTCGATCTTCTTAATATTTCCAAGGCAACTTCACTGTCTTCAGATCCAATTACTGCTAATCGAATTCACCATATTTGCGATAGACGCCAAGCATTTAGCCAGTATCCTGGAAATTCGAAGGGGCTAACATATACTCCAATCACTACCTGGGGCCTATTAAATACATAAAGTCCTTGTTGAACAATAAATTTTAAATTTTTAGTTAACACCTAAAACAAAGTTTAATTTTTAACTTGTTGGCTTTGAACAAGTCAAATAAGGTCAGTTGAAATTTCTCAACTTTTCAACAAGTTTTTTTCTCTTTTTTTCAACACTTGTGGATTTCAGTTACAGAAACAGCAGTTTTACAAAATTTCCCACTTGGTGTTTGGATACAAAAATGATCTTCTCTAGTTGAACAAGCATAGTTGTACTACGAATTGTTGACTAGTTTACTTGTTGTTATAGGCCCCTAGTAGAAGCTAGAGTTCAATTGCAGATATCCGCGCCGGGTCGCAGCATCGAAATCGATGTTTTTTTTTAATCAAACAGAGCCTTTGTGGACTCAAGTTCGATGTTATTTTTTAGTCGTTTACTGATTTTTGACCGATATAGTTCTAGATCAGAAAGAAAAAATATATCATAGTAGTTGTTTTAAGCTAATGTTATTTTTCACTTTAAAAATGTCGTGTTTTTATTGGGGTAATTTTTACTTTTCAGTATAATATTAATATTGGTACTTGTTCTTAGACTTGTGCCGAAACAAATTTTATGAGAAATTCGACGTCAGCTAATTTTTCTTGAAGTAGACTGCCAGAACTTTTGCTGACCCTATATCACAAAATCTCTCGGAAACCCCACCAAAAGTACAAAATGTAGACGAGCAGTTGCTTTCAGTAGTGTGCTGCGTTTCAAAAGACATTGGCCTCAAATCTCAAATTCTGTCGGCTATTTTGGATGTCCGCCAGGAACCTTTTTTAAAACGAATTGATCAGACCCTATCAGTATTGTGATAAGAATAGCTCACTACTACTCACTACCCTCTCTCTCAAACATTTGCTGGCAATTGCAACAAATCGCAACAAACGGCCTCTTTATCAACTTGAAGCTTGAATGTCGCCTTTGATACTGCTTAAAAGGAGGATGAACTAAACAGACCCATGTCAAATTCCCTGACTTTACCTGACCAAAATTGTGTTCCCTGACTTTACACCATGAAATGTGCGCAACTCAGATATCAACACCAAAGGTACAATTTCATTAAAAGTCCGTTTAAATTCTTGAATATATCACGACAACGTATCGAGGTTTCAGTGAAGCATTTGCAAGTATTAAAACGCAGGCGGCGAATATGTATTTGGCTGTTAACGAGTTGAAAACAAAGTTTTTTATGCTGTAATCGAAAAGAGAGGCCCAGACCCATCGGCTGGCTCAATCCATGAAGATGGAGGGTTTTAACTTTGAAGTAGCCAGAGACTTTCCTTATCAAGGTTTTACTATAAGGGCCCTCACTCAAAGAATCAACTAGACCCTATGTAAGACCTTTATTATGCCAGTCCTGTTGTGTGGAGCAGAGGCTATCAAGTTTGGATGAAAACCAGCTGCGTTGCTTTGAGAGAAAGATTTTTTCGAGTGATATGTATTTGGTCCAGTGTATCTCGGCGGAAAGTGGAGGAGGAGATTCAACGACGAGTTTATAGGCCTTACAGGGAAATCGATCAGCTGAGAATATAGCGAATGAGATGGCTAGAACAGGCGGAGCGTATGGATATCGACGCACCAGCCCAAGGGATCTTCGTCTCAATTACAACCCCCTTAAACAACTTGGCGAAGGAAGGCCTTATTTTAAGTGAAGTGATCAAGTAATGAACCAACTTGGTGAAGAAAAGTTTGTTCTTTAAGTCCGCAACTCACACTTTATTATAGCGCCATCTTAAGTTAGTAAATATATAAGTAAGCATATACTTGAATTCGGGCTCATCGAGCAAATAGATGATAATGTTTCAGCTAGAAATTTGAAACAACCAGGTACATTGCTTTCTTGCAAAGATTAAGCCGTAATGAATGCCAGAAAATTGGCCTGGAGGTAAAAAGAAAAGGACTCCTCACGGGTGGAGAGCTCAGTAAATAAGTAAGCCAACTGGACGTAAGCTTTTTAAAAAACTGTATGTAAACAATTCAAGAATAATTAAAAGTGTATCCAACAGTTTCCAAATAGTTTTCGCCAACAGTTTGCTTCTTCCACAAAACTTTTATTTTCAGCAAATAAATATATGATGGTACTTTCTTCTACACTCCACCGACCTCCCAGCTAAGTTGAAGAATGTTTATTTTGTTGCTCGTGTAGATTGTATGCGTGATTATAATACGAAATTTTTATCTAGCACGACGAACTCATATAGAATCGGAATAATGAACTCCAAATAAAAATAAGTTTGGAAAGAGTTTTAAAAGAACAAACTATATTTACTAAATATATGCTATACCTAATTAACTAAGTTTACAAGCGAAAACATTTCTTTTATTCAATTCAAAAATGCTTGGAATTTGTCTGGGTATATCATTTCTCCTGCTTTTAGTGCCTAAAGGTATTTGCTAAACTTGATTCTTTTGTTTCGTTTTTTTGACCCTGCTGATACGGAACTTAAAGATTTAAGAACTTTTCTCAAGGTTTTTACTGTAAGGAAATATGTACTTCCATAAAAACTCTTAAGTTGAAGATACATATTTAAGTCTCACATAAGCAAACGGATCTGAAATAAGTAAGCAAATAATAGCCAATAGGTACTACCTATCAAAGTTTTGTAAGGCTATTTTTGTCTATCTATAAAAACAATTTCCCATCAATGCTGAAATAAATTATCGCCTTAGGAACACATGGTAGTTAACAACGGATGATATACGATGAAAATCAATCTTTTTCCATCAAAGCTTCCATCACTTAAAATGTTAGAAAGCTCTTTATCCTTATTTTATGGTAAAATAAGCCTTATCCCTATCAATTCTCTGAGGCATCTCCAATCAAAAAAAAAAAAATCTTGTTCCACAGAGAATAACGTACAGGAATGTGATGAATGTAGGTAATATCAAAAGAGGGCAAGTCAACTGCCTTCCATACATACTTTGATTTGTTTTTGCTCACGCATAATCGCAAACGTATTTATTCCTTCACCCTCTTGGCATTCTTGGCTGGCACTTTTGTGATAGACAGCAGCAACAAGGAGCACACAAATAGAACGAGCATTTCAATATACCCGATGAACCTACATTATTTATGTCTTTGTTTGCACGATAAAAATTGTGACTTCGGATACAACCGCAATGAGGCATTTTTTGATTTCACAAGAGCATAAACCATAAGTAGACAACATTCTCCAGTTATTCTGTCATGTTTCCTTGTTTTCTAATTGCATTTTGTTGTCTATGTTGTTGTTGATTTTTCTTATTTTTTGTTCAATGCAGGAGTCATTTAAAGAATCTGCACTCGAAAATGTAAAACAAATGAAAACTATAAGTGATGTGGAGTACAAAGAACTTTGTCGTCACATCGTGATATATAAACGCACATTAAATGTATGACTTGAATCATGATAAAAGCAGCAATAAACCCACTTTTGGCCAAAACAAGGAAAACCGTAGTTTGCCATTGGGGAATTATTCATCCACTCACCCACGAAGAAAGGAAAACAATTTTTCACATCAGATCTTTGAATGAGAAAATAAATTATTGTCTTCAGTCCTTGCTGTAGACACAAAAAAAAAAAAACAACAAAAACAATAGATATTAAGTTTAGTGAGGGTATCTACCGGTGAAGAACATTTTTAAACAAAACTCCCAGTTCCCGGTTGAATGAAATTCTGTATTCATTCTTTCTATCTAATGTAGTATTCATCAGCTCCAGCTATACATAGCTACGATTACGATTCCCAAGTAGATTCTGGCTGTCATTTTGTCTGTATACAAAGAATTCTGTCCGCACAAGAGTGCACAGCGTATAAACATTTTTCAAAAAAAAGGATTCTAAATTACATTGTTATTATGAAAAATGTTTATTTATGGTATCTCGAGCTCGCAAACATAGATTATATTTCGCACTATTTATCATTTTATTTCTCTTAAAGCCACATACTTTGAAAAAAAAAGTGTTGGGAGTAAAGAAAATGGGTCAATTGGTACTTTTTCAAATAGTGCAGTGTCGTAAGTTAGTTCTGAATAAATTTGAATTTATTTTTTGGATTAGGTTTCGTGTACAAAAATTGAAAATCTAAAATTGAAACAATTGAGATGGCGATGTTTTAAACTGGTGGTGTTCTTAAACACAACTCATTGGTGTGTGGGATTGAGGGTCAAATTGCAGACTGACCTTCAAACTTAAAGAAAGGGGTATTCTAGTCAGGGTGTGGTGAAAAAGGGTTTCACCTCGCGAGCAGAGGTCCTTTTTTTAAGTTACTAATACTTATTTACCAGCGATTTTAATTTTTACTGTTAAGTTTTTGCCGTATATAATATATTTATCATACGGCTTCTTGATAAGTCCTTACAGTACTTCCTTGGTCGAGTTACCTGTTTGTGCAGGAGCACAAATCAACTGGATGTTCTTAGATTTGGCAATGATGCAGATGGTGGCAAGACACCCGCTACCATATTAAAGTGTCTGAGACCTATTCGCTAATATGAAATTTAAATATTTATGTTGGACATAAACGCTTTAGTGTTATTTTTTCCTCTGCGTAAAATTTAAAGAAAAGCTTTTGTTGAACTTAAATCCATAAGTTTTGTTTTAGCAAACAGTCTAGCAATTTCTGCCCTAGCTCCCTGTAGAACTTCCCGTCGGACATATTTATTTAGCTACAAATTACAATAATTATTAGCTTTGAGATTGCAAATATATATACAATTTAGTTTTTAAACAACTTTTTTTTGAACCATTAACATATCGCAGGATTTCATTTTAAGTAGGTGGTAGGTTGTGCGGCTGTAAAGTCAGTTTTGTACCTACAAATCTAGGATATCCACTAGTTTTTCGGATGTTAATGGCCGGTTTAAAGGAAGGATATTCCACGTACAGATCGAAAATTCGTTATCAAAGTTACGTTTGCCATATGTACATACACTCCTAGTCAACTGAACACCTACTCACAAATATTTTTCAACAGATTTTATTTATTTTTTCCAAAAACTGATGGTTACCGTGCCATCTGTTGATGATAACGATTCCGTCAAGATCAATTGCAAAATAATTTTCCAAAAATAACCACCAGTTTTAAGTTCGACCACTTGCAAAGCACTTTCTATTAGGAAAGATTAATTTTTTTGAGTCAGCTGAATAGGTACAAAAATTGGTATTGGAATGGAATGGAATGAAACAAGATTTTTTTAAGTTTAGTAGTGGATACTTCCACCTTTATTTTTAATCACCTCATAAATTCGTTTCGGCATGGAATCGTACAGCCTTTCAATGTAGTTTAACGAAATTTCGCTCCATGCTAACTTAATTGCAGAAATTAAGGATTCGTTGTCTTCGAACTGACGATCACCTTCATAAACTTACTTACTAACCATACTCAGATTTTTCCAATTATATTTAGATCAGGTGAGTATGGCGGCCAATGACGCAACTGCACATTTTGGTCCTCTATACAGATTTTTATTATGCGCACCACAACTATGATGGCGCTTTTCTCAAATCGTGAAAATAATAGTTGAATCCATTGGCATCAAAGTTAAACATTTTTTCGTCTAAAAAAACCACGTTATACCATTCTTTTCTGCAACTCATATGAAGTCTTTAAAACTCTAATCGCATAGCTTTCCGTTTCTAGTCAAGTGGTGGTATCTTTTTATTTTCATTCGTTAGCTTAAATTGTTGATTACTCTTAAAACTGTTGAGTGACTTTTTGTTTTATTTTTGCCACAGAATCAGAAGAATTTGTTGTGCACCTTAACATTTTTCGTCTCTCAGCTGCTGTTGTTGCGGTTTTCTTACCTCTCTTCATGTTTTTTTTTTCGTACGAAACTTTATTTTTCAAGTAAGAATAAACTACGTTAAAACCTCGGTCAATTCTATCAGCTTTCGCACGTCCGGTTGGGCCATGGTCTCTAAGCAAATCGATTTTAGTGTTTTCAACACTGTTTTAGTCATTAGGACTACCTGTCTAACTGTCAAGTTTTTCGAAACACTCATAAACAACGAAGAAAATAGCATTCTAGCTCACTATGAAACACTTTGCAAATGTTCTAATGAAATACTGGCGGTTATTTTTGGATAATTCTTTCGGATTTTTTTCCTTAACATCATAAGGTAATAGTTAGCATCAACAGATGGCACAATAACCATCAATGTTTCCAACAAATAGAAAAAGTATCTTCAAAAATTTGTATGCGTGTGTAGTTGATGAGGAGTGTATACCCGAGGCTTTTACCAGTAGTTGTTTTAAAACTATTGTAACGAATATACGAGCAAATATACCACGATACATATAAGAGATATAAACAGACACTTAATTCACTTTAATGACTGCAGCGCCATCTTCTTAACAAGTATTATTGAACGTTTATAACGAACACACTTAATGAATGGAACGATACAGGATGAAACCTTTATTTAACTTTCTTTTTTCATAGAAACTAGAGACTGCGAGGGTTTTCAACAAGAAAAGACCTGACTATAAATACGATTAAAAGAGTGAAATGGTTTGTTTAAAATAAACATGTTTGACTGAAACAGAAGTAAAATAATAACAGTTTGAATTAAAGTTTTTTTGAACGCAGACAAATTTTACTCATCAAAGTTACTTCTAGTTTGGCCTCTAACCTTTAAGGCCAGGTCATTTAATGACGATAGGTTTAATTAAGTAACCGTTTCTTAAGCATATTGTTTGCTTAAGTCGGAGTAGCCCATGTGATGCGTTCACCAAGTAGTGACATGAATAGAAATGAGATAGTTCTTCCGCTACTTTCTGATCTGTTAGGAGTGCCTTGGTAGGAAAAGACCTTTGTTGAGGAGTAATTAGTATCCTACTCTATTACGACCTGTTGACCATGAGTGGCCATTGTGCATAAACAAGTTCTGTGATCGCATAGCTCTGAGTTTCATTGCTATGATGTCATCGTAAGTCCCTTTGCGACGAACAGGCTTATCGTCATGAATGGGAGTATAACGGGGCATAATTTCAACATCATCATCGGCTCGACAACCGGGGTCCGGTCCTGGCTTCTTTCAACAAGTCTCTCCACCTATCCCGGTCTCGAGCCGACGCCATCCAGTTGCGCACCCCAAGGCTTCGGGCGTCCTGGTCTACGCTATCTCTCCAGCGCAAGCATGGTCTCCCACGCTGCCGTCTACCATAGAATGTACCACAAAAGACTTTCCGAGCAGGTTCCTCTTCGCTCATACGAGCTAGGTGCCCTGCCCACCGGAGTCAACCGAGCTTAATTTCATAGTCTGTTTTAATTGAGGGGCAGGTAACCATTTGTAAAGTTGATTATATCTATTCCTCAAAAGTATATATCCCTCAAAAGTAGATTTTTTTATATCTTAGAAAAATTGTTTGTCACGAATTTGATAACAATCATAACCGTTAATTTTTCTTTGGAACTTGCGAAGTACTTTTAAGTAGGTACTATTGTTAAATTAACAAAAGTCCAAATAAATATTGCTAAGTCTTCTACTTGGCTGATTTATTAATTTATTTCAGTAGTATTTAGAATTTGTATTATAAAACCTTCATTTATACCAACATACATTTAATTTCTACTTAATTTCAGATAATTTTAATAATCACACACACAATATAGGGCATTAGCTTATATGAGTAAATTAATAGGCATGTCAATTTTTTTCTTGTTAGCTTACAAAGTAATATAAGCTCAATTGTTCTTATAAAAATCGATGAGTTTTTAAAATCACTTGAAACAAATTACAGCATTCCCTTTTAATACGAGTAAAACTGATTAAATCACTTAAAAAAGTCTTTGTAAAAGGGATTGATTACATGCATGATGGTTAAGTTTGTGCTTCATATCCAGGACAAGTTCTTACATCGATATTGCATGCAGAAAAGAACACTTTGAACGGTATATAGTACAAGATCCGTTTAAAAAGTATGTACACCTCTTGACCAAGAATAGATGAAGATAATATTTACGGTGATAAATTGCACATGAATTGTCTATAGCTAAAATATGGCTCTGTGGTGCAAAATACTATAAATTCCATTCTTTAAATAAACTACTCTTATCCATTATTTACAAATATCGTGCATTTACTGACCATGCGAGAATATTACTTTAAAAATTGGTCGCAAAGATTGCCTTTTTTTATCCTGACTCTACTAGGATGTTATGGTTTCAGGTTTAAAATGTCTTAAAATAAGATCTAGATAAAAATACAAAAATGTACGTATACGCCACAGTGAATATTTTTTAATGTGCACTTTTTAAATTCATATTAATTTTATTTATTTAAAGCTTGTAAAGCTCCAGGTAAAATTTTGAATAAGTTGTTTGAGTAATGAGTTTTCCAACATTTTTAGTCATAACATCGATGTTTTTTTTGAGTGTCATTCATTTACATACAAATCGAAAGTTAAGGTATTAGAAACAAACAATCATCTTTTAAGGGCTTTATTTGTATATTATGAATACAACATAAATTACTTCAAGAAGTTTATAATGGTTCAATGCGTGATTAAGTGAATCCAAATAGCTTAGTGAAATCTATGTCCAAAAGGAATTTATGACTTTAATTCAATTTTTGTTTAGTTTTAACCTGAGTTTGTGTGTGGTAAATTTGTCGTAAGAGTCAATCTAACTTTTTTGTAGAACATAAAAGTCAAGCAGAGAACCAAGGCCTTTGGTAACTTTAAGGTATGCACAATAGGGGTTTTAACCTGCTCGCCGGGTATATTTTGAGTGTCACACAGTATTATTTTTATACCTTTCTAGTGTTGCCTTGACTTTTTTTCATGAAATTAACAACAATTGAGTTATAAGATGAAATGCATGAATGGAGCAGCAACCCCTCTAGGCCGGAAAATTGCACTTTGCAAGAGATATCGCTATTCCAAAAAGCCTCCAATAACGAAAATGTCGGTTTTTTACAAAAAACTGTGAATGTTATCGTAATTGTTTGTATACAAAGTTTATACATTATAAAAATTTCTGCCAAAAACATTCATTTTATTTTGCTCGGTATGATAGTTTTCCAGATTTCATAATTTTAAAAATCTCGTCAATAGCCAATAAATCCCTTTTTTTGCTTCTTACTCAAATTAATGCTCAAATTATAGATTATAATATTGGGCGCATTCACTAATCTAGTGACTACGTAGTCGAAAATCAACTAGCTTTTGGAATGCAAAATTTGCATTACAAAGCTAATCAATTCTAACTGTCATATTTGACAGATTTAAACATATGAAAACAGAAATATTTGTGTTGTGAGAACTTTGAATAAATAATTGTAAATACATATATCTTACTGCGTATTGCATAAAAAAAAACATTACCTGATAAAATTTTGTTACATATTTCATCTCAATCTTCAGTTTCGTATACCTAATGGTTTCATAATCCACCGTCAATTTCATTTTTAAATTAATTTTTCACCATTTTTCACAAAACTTCGTTTAACAGCTGATTTTGAAATGTCATTTCATTTTTTTTTTTTTTTTTTTTATAATTTGCGCGCACTAAAGGGAATTAAATACCCTTAATATGTTACACACAGTGCGAGCTTCAGGAAAATAGGGAGGGATTTAAAAGGAGAAACCGATGCACATTAGTTTTAAAGCTCTGGACATCAAAATGACAGGGAAAAACAGAGGCGGGTAATATATTCCACATTCGTATGGTGCGGCTAAAGAAAGAATCTCTGTATTTGACGGTACGTCCGAAGTTGGGCTCAAGGGTAAACTGATGAGCATTCCTAGAAGCGCGAGTATTACGGTTAAATTGTTTCAGGGGAGGAATGCAACTAGCTATTTCATCTGAACATTGTTTATAAAAGTAGCGATAAAACAAGGAGAGACATGACACATTACGTCGGTGGTCTAGGGACGCAATTGTCTCAGTTATCGATCTATCATCTATCATTTTAAAAGCACGTTTTTGTATTCTGTCCAAGAAACTCAAATACGTTATCGGAGCACCTGCCCAGATGTGACAATTGTATTCAAGTTTTGGTCGAATGTAAGCTTTATAGATTACAGCTAGATCAGAAGATGAGAAAAATTTCTTGCATCTTCGGAGAAAACCTAAACATTTCGCAGCGTTTTTGGCGACATCGAATATGTGTTCATTCCACAGAAGGTGGTTTGTTACACTCATACCGAGAATGGAAAGTTTCTCAGTTTCCTCGATGCAAGTGCCACTCATTGATAGTGGCATAGGGGGAAGGTTCCGTTTTAATGATAGTAAGCAGCATTGTGTTTTTGAAGCATTAAATTCTACACGATTTCTTATTCCCCATTGAACAATGCTGTCAAGATCAGAATTTAATGAGCTTATCATATTTTGTCGTTGAAGTTCCACATCCGAAGGACTTGGGTGTGAGTCCTCAAACGAATATGAAAAACTGAGGGTACTATCATCAGCGAAACAATTTAATGGATTAGAAGTTTCAGAGAGCAGATCATTAATGAAAATGAGGAAGAGAGTCGGAGACAAAACGGAGCCCTGGGGCACACCAGCGTTTATTTTGTGGGTTTCAGACTTGAAACCATCCAATACGACTTGTATTGAACGGCCCGAAAGGTAATTTCTAATCCAATGAAGAAGAGAATCATCGATACCAAATGCATGCATTTTCGATAAGAGAGCTTGATGCCAAACTCTATCAAATGCCTTTGAAATATCAAGCGCAATAATCTTACTTTCTCCAAAACGATGTAAAGATTTGTTCCACTGTTCGGTGAGATATACCATCAGATCACCAGTGGACCTATTGCTACGAAAGCCGTACTGTCGGTCATTAAGAAGCTTCCGTTCTTCGAGATATTTCTTGACCTGGAAATTAATCAGCGTTTCCATGACCTTGGAAAGAAGGGACGTAAGTGCAATCGGTCGATAGTTAGAGGGTGAGGAGGATTCGCCTTTTTTAGGGACAGGCTGGACAAATGCTGTTTTCCATCCACTCGGAACGAGACCAGTAGAGTAGGACAGATGAAAAAGCTTACGCAGTGATTTTGCCAGCGTGGAAGAACACCTCTTCAGAACGATGGGAGGGATACTATCCGGGCCAGCGGATTTATGTATGTCAAGGTCTTTCAGGACTCTTGCCACTGTACGAGTGCGAAAGAAGATTCGTCCCATGAATCCGTTTACACGCTCAAGTACTGGAGGAGTCATGACACTATCTGGCAGTGTAGAGTTGGCAGCGAACTGCCTTGCAAGAAGGTTAGCTTTCTCGACAGAGCTAACAAAGGCAGTGTCATTGAAGACAAGCGTTGGAACGGCAGATGACGAAGAGTTTTTTATGTTTTTAGCAAATGACCAAAAATTTCTACTACCTGTGGGACATTGAAGTATTTTTTGCCTTAATTTTTGATCATGCAGGAATTTGGTTCGTCGGATATGGGCGTTGCTGACCTTTCTAGCCTGTTTAAACTTTTTCCGGTTTTCCTCAGTGGGATTGGCTTTATAACAACGGAAGCTTACCTCTTTATTCCTGATAACCTCTTTACAGCTCGAGTCAAACCATGCATTCTCTTTCGGTTTGATTGTTTTAACCCTGTTCGGGATAAAATTTCTCATTCCGGAGAGAATTAGAATTGTGATCATATCTGCACTGGAATCAACGTCACTATCGAGGAAGCATAGCGACCAGTTAAAGTTTTTAAAGAAACCGTTGAGTCCCTCCCAGTTGGCTTTCTCGTATTGCCAAACAATTTTCTTTGGTGTTTTTTCTTTAACTGGATTTTTGAGATATGAGAAATTTGCAGATATGATACAATGATCTGACTTGCCTAGAGGCGATAATACACTAACAGTGTATTTATCTGGGTCCGAGGTAAGAAACAAGTCTAGAGTGTTTTCAGCTTGGCCCACAACGTCCGAAATTCGAGTTGGCTCGTCAACAAGCTGAGTTAGATGGTTTAACTCAGCGAAGATCTCAACATACCTTCCTTCGGGTGTTGTCTGGCCAGAATAGCGAAGCCACGAAGAATTGTGTACATTGAAATCGCCCGTAATGACGATTTCAGTGTGAGGATACAGGGAAACAATCCTTTGGATGGAGTCGGACAGAGCATCAAATTCGTTAGAAGTTGAATTACTGTCCATGTTGGGGCTTCGATAGATAAAACATGTATGAATGATGCGCTTATTAACCGTGAATTTTAACCACATGAAATTAAAATTTGTGTTTACACACAGGCCGTATTGTGGTTGAAGTTGATAAGCCACATCATTTCTTATATATATGGCGAGACCGTGGTGAGAGAAGAATAATGGCACCAAGCAATACCCATTTAGATTAAATTCAGAACAATCCGAATTTTCACTTATTTGGGTCTCACCTAATGCCAAAACAGCTGGCCTGTTTTGTACAGTGTAAATGTACACATCACAGAAGTTCGATCTAAGCCCACGAATGTTGGCATAATCAACCCTGAATGTACCTACCATTTAAATATACCAAAACTTTTTAAAAACCTTATCCGACAATTAACTATATTATATATGTTATATAAATTCCAATTTGAGCATCAACAAAACAAATTATCACTAGTGTTATGCCTTAGTGACAATTTGAATCGATCCGCCCCTGGTTATTTATTAACACACACAATAATCTATCTGGAATCGAACTGATAAGGATTGCGGCATTTTGAGAAGAGGTTCCACTCACAATACCACAATCGTTAGCAAGTAAGACTGCAGAAAGATAGGGGGAAGGAAAAGAAAGGATTACTCGTATGCACTGTACACTATTTGAGCGGCGCGAGAATTTGTTTTTTTTTTTTTTTTATAAGCCGTTGTAATATGTGGTTGATTTGATGCTGCATTGATTTTTTTTTTGTTTTTTTTTTCTATTGTTTTTGCACTTGATATATATTATATTTTTTTGTTGTATTTAACACTATTTGTAAAGCGAGCGTTTGTTGTTATTTTTTTTTTCTTTTGGGAGAGCTACTGTGGTTTTGTTGTTGCACATTGCATTTATGTTGGACTTGATTTTTTTTTTCTTTTTTTTTTAACACATCGCGATGTTTTTGTTGGGTTTCAATTTTATTTATTTGTATTTATTTAATTATTTATTTTTTTTTTCTTTTTCTTATTTTAATGGGCTATTGCTTTTATTTTTATTATTAATTTGGGGTAATTTAGGGAAAACACTATTTAAACTAGAAAACAATTACAGACAAACGAGAAAACTTTTTTTTTTCCGGATGGGACAAGACTTAGCACGCGTGCGTTGCCGATGGGAGGCAAATCGGCCATATCATATCATTTTTTAGTAGTTGTCAGCCAATCAAAATGAGTTGACTACGTAGTTACTAGATTAGTGAATGCGCCCATTGTTAACAAAATAATTTTGACACTATTTGCGACATCAGCTGTCAATTACAAAATATTGCTACTTCAAAAAGATGAATTGTCGAAAAATTGGAGGTTTCGCATGATACTCTTAAACGGTAAAAAGTTGTTTCAACAGTTTTTGGCTTATGAGACCCTCAATGAGGAAGTATTTTTATCTAATAGCTTTCAAATAATATATAAAATGGTTTCAAAAATTGGTCGAAAGTAAAAAAAAACAAGTTTTCTGCTCTCCGCTCTTAAATGGTGGAGTTTTCAAAAAATATTTTATGCTTATTTTGTAGATAATATTATTTCCCAAAAGATATACAATACAAGTTTTTCGATACGAGTGATCATATACAAGATATTTCGAATTCAAAAATAAGAATCGAAAAATAATGCTTTGGACATTGCGAAATTTTTCATCGAGTGTCTCATAAGTCAAAAAATGTGTAAACAACTTTTTAATTCAATTAACCGTTTAAGAAAGACTAGAATGCGAAAACTGAATTTTTCGACAGTTCACCTTTTTGAAGCAGCAATATTTTGTAATTGACAGCTGAAATAGCAAAAAGTGTCAATGTTATTTTGTTGACAATATTATAATCTATAATTCGAGCACACATTATTTTTTTGAAAACTTTGTCGATTTGAGATGAAGCAACAAAATAGGATTTTTTGGCTTTTAAAGAAATTTTAAAAATTATGTTATCTCGAAAACTGTCTTACTGAGCAAAATAAAATTTATGTTTTTGGCAGAATTTTTTATAAAGTATACAGATACACTTTGTATACAAACAATTTCATATTATTTTTTAGTTTTTCGTGAAAAAGCGACATTTTCGTCATTTTACGTTTTTTGGAATAGCGATATTTTCTAAATCATTAGTCGGAGGAAAAGAGTGTCAAGTTTATTTGTTGAAAACCGTTTTATCTAAAAGTTTTGCCTGAAATATTTTTGATAGATGCGAAATACCAATATTTTTGATATATGACCCTGAACAACTTTTGATGCGCACACAATCTGTCAATGGGCTTTCGCATATGTATTCCTTAGACCAAAATGAAGATAATTGCATTTCAAAATCTTCACTTTGAAATTTTCGGCAGATTGGCCTTATTTTTGAATATTCATCCTAGGTTATTCGTTATGCCATGTTTAATGTTAAACCATAAGTTTGCCCTGTTAGTGTAAGATCCTGCCATACACCAACCTTGCATCATCGGCCCTTTAACTGATTTATTAAAAACTCCCAAAATGCAAACGAGGATGTTTGTTTTTATTTATGTTAACACAAAAACTTGTATTTGTGTTTAACAAATACTATTGAAGCGAATAAACCTGCATGCTTGCTTATAAATAGAAAGCTTTATTTACATATATATTTGTAAAGCAAATGCATAAAAAAAATGCATGATTGTTTGTCCTTTCAAAGCCTTGGAAAAACTATTACCTACTTCCTTTTCAACTAAAACAGGTGCTATTTTTTGTAATTTGATAATAAATTGAATTCAATTGTTTCCTTTTAGGAGAATCGAGCCGGGAAATGCGTTTTGGTCTCGCTTCACCTCCTGGTGCTGCTACACAAAAAGGACGTGGAGATGCAGTAGCAGCAGCATCAGCGGGAAGGCCAATAATTGCCGATGAAGCAAATTCGTCCTCAGATTTCAATCAATGGCTGCATGCAATGAAAATGGTTGCTCGTTTGCCTGGAGGGATGCCACCAGAGTTTAGACGGAAGGTATATATGAACGACAGAAGTGATTTTTTTTTTTTAAATAGACGATACAACCGGAGACATTTACATATATCCCAGTGTCCGATGCCAGTTAGACAGGAAATTAAAATGTAATTCAATTCTGATTTTAATTCATTTCAGCTGTGGCTGGCACTGGCTGACAAGTATTTGAAATCAAAGAACGTTGACTGGGAAAAGGAAGAAGTCAAATGCTTCAGCGAACAATGGCGAGAAGATGACGAAGAGTTGGGTATTCAAATAGTTAAGGTGTGTTTAGTTGTTTAAAGAATCAATTATAATGAAGCAATATAAATTATGTTGTGTTATGCCTTTAAAGGACCTCCATCGAACGGGTTCGAGTCTGTGTTCGGGGCCAGCGGGTACAATAAATCAAGCCAAACTCAAACGAATACTTTTAGGATATGCTCGATTTAACCCAGAAGTTGGATATTGTCAGGTGAGTTGGAAAAATTTAAAGATACTCGTATCTATAAGCAATTACAAAAATTGCATTCTAAGGAAAGGACCTACCTACAATTTATTGAGGATGTTTGATACAGGTTATGAACATTTATATAGAATTTGAAGTATAGGTAGTTTTATATTGATCTTAAAGGGAATGTCCTTGTCCATTTTACTTTGAAGCATTGAAGCATACACGAACGAGTTTGATATCAAATGAAAGGTTACGTTGAGATTGTTATACCTGTGAGTGTAGGTGTTTCAAACAAATGACGCAAAGAAAATTATTTGATATCGAAGTCGAAGGTACATTTCTTGACTTTCAAATAGTAGTAAAAGTATTTTGTTTTTATAAACACAGTTTAAGTTATTAAGGTTGAAAAGCTATACAAATTTTGTTTCTTCAAAAGGCACCTAATTATATCTATACATCAGAAAAGATAGATTCTAAGGTCTAAGAAAATAGGTCATTCTAACTCAATACCATCTACTTCAGTCGAATTCTAGTATCAGAGTTACTCTATCAAGCAAAGTGTAGGAGATATCGAATATTTTGAACATTCCAAAAACACTGTTTTTGTGATGTTTTGGGTAAAGAGAGGTTTCATTTTCAGAAACAAAGAACATGTTTTTTGGAACAAATTCACGTTAGTGTTCGGCGAATCGAAAATTCTACCAAAAATATGGTTTTGTTTGAAATTAAATTTCACTTTACCTGAAACAACACGTTTTTGTGTTTTGGAAAGTTCAAAATTCTACATCTCAAAAAAATTGCACGATAGAGCAATTTTGATAGAAGATTCGAGTTTAAAGAGTCGAAATCTTTTGCAAAAGTTCAATTTGGTTTCTTTGATCACTTCTCGCTGGATGCCACCTTTTGAAGATATTATTTTTCAACATCTGAAAACAAAATTTTGAAAAAAATATTGAGTATCTTTCGAAAATACGATTTTTCAAAACAAAAAATTTAATTTTTTTTTTAAATCCAACTTAATAGCTTTCATATAAAAAATAATTGTTGAGAGAGAAAGGAGAAAATCAGAATTTAAAAAAATGCTTCTACGGCAGGTACCGTTAATAACGGTTGAAAAAAAATGATATTCATAGAAAGATAGACCTTATCCAAAAAATGTTTCTGATTTTTTAAATCGAAATCGTAGAGCTGGTTTAGAGAAAATAGGGTTATTTTTCTAAAATCGATATACATGGGAGAGGAATTTTTGTGATCACACCAAGCTTATAGTAGCGGTTACTTTGAATTCGCTGCTGGTGAATAGCTGATTGTGACTAGGACTTAACTTGCTGAATCTATTTACCAATGACTTAAGTGAAGATTTCCAATTTAAAAGTTCAAGTAACCTCAACTGCAAAATACGTTTTGCCCAGGTTCAACGCTGAAGAAGGTTTCCTGTAACAATTTTTTTTTACAAAATTGTTTTTGTTCAATTTCAACCTTTCGGTTTATTTATTATTTTAATTGTAAGCAATTGTTCTTTCCACTCTTTCAGGGCTTCAATATGCTAGGTGCACTTATTCTACAAGTAATGGATAAAGAAGAAATCGAATCGATCAAAGTTATGATATACCTTGTTGAAGGTATTCTTCCAAGTGGTTATTTTAGTGGTTCATTGGGTGGCCTTCAAGCTGATATGGCAGTATTTCGGGAATTGATGACTAGTAAGCTTCCTAGATTAGCAAAACATTTACAAAAACTACAAGGACCTGTTGAGAATGCCTTTGAGCCACCGCTAACGAATGTCTTCACAATGCAGTGGTTCTTGACTATGTTTTGTACCTGTTTGCCAATGACATGTGTCTTAAGAGTATGGGATTTAGTTTTGATTGAAGGCAGTGATGTACTTTTACGAACGGCTTTAGTTTTATGGAGTCTATTAGAGGAGTAAGATATTTTCAAAAACAAAAAAATATTAAGCTTTTGAATTATGAATGCTTTTTCTTCTTTAGACGAATTCTTAGTGCACGAACTGCTGATGATTTCTACTGTCAAATGGGATCATTCTCGAGTGAACTTCTTAATGGACACCTAGTCGACTCGAATGGGTTGATAGAAAAAGTTGTAGATCTGGGCCCTATTACAGATTTACAAAAGCTTAGAGATAAACATCTTTACAATATAACTCCATTTAGAGATAAAAAAGGGCTTCAGTAAGTTGAAGGCGAATTTGTTCTAAAAATGTACTTAAAACTTTTGATTTTCTAGGCTATACTATTCGGATGAAGACGGGGACTCTGATGAAGAATCAAAAATGGCCGTGGCTACAGCTTGGGGTCTTCGCCTAAGAAGAGGCTCAGCAGGACTAGGTTCGAAAAGCGAAGGCAAAGATCGAATTGCCCTCGACATTTCATTATTAAAGAAACAGTATGATCGCTTGCGTGAACGGCAACGCCAGGCCCACATAATTCTCACTTCAGCGGTAGCCCGTCAAGGTTCAAATCCAAATCAAGCTTCAATTCAAATGAATCAGCTGCTCATTGGACGCAATGCAATTGTTACCAATAATGGTCGACGTCTTGGACCACCTCAAGGAGCCATACCACCGGCAAGGAAGCCATCCCTTCCAACATCTAAACCACCAAAACTTGCACAAACCAAGAAGCTCCTTAGTGGTGAGACCCTCCACTGGAGAGATACGGATCTCTCGAAACGACGAAGAGGCAGTCTAAAGTGGAAGGACATAAAATCGGATAGTTCCCAATCGGGAATGGATGACCGTCCAGCGACATTAGTGGAGAGTGCACCATCATCCAGAAGCAGTTCTTCTGAGCCAAAATCAAAGAGACCTACCCTTAAAGCATCACGTCAACGCAGTGATTCTTCATCTTATAGTGAAGAAAGTGACGGAAATTCCAGTACCAGTACAAGTCTTTGCGATGAAGATGAAATAGCTGATCATAATCTGTCTTCCTTGGAAGGAAGTCCCATGAGAAAACCCAAATCAAGTAAAAAACACTCGGAAGTTTCGAAACAAAAAAGCCTGGAAGATGTACTAAACAGCAACGATGGTCAACCGACTGTAGATAACCAAATACCATTTATTCAATTAACGACAATAGAATCACCAGTTTTGAATGCCAATAAGACTGATATTGAACCTTTGGAATATGGCAAAGAAGATAGTGAAACTGAATCCAACCGTCTCGACTACGCTGGTTTTGTTGATGAATTCAGCTGGCCCGACATGAACGAACCAACAAGTAGTGTTTCCTTAGAAGACACAACTGTAGCCTCAATTTCGGTTGAGGGTGATTTTCTTTCTTTGTCAAATGTAATCACCAGCACAAGTCAGCTTTCACCAATGCCTGATATCACAACCTACATTAATAACTCAAACATTAGCCCCTTACGGACTCCAATATCAGCCTTTGATTATGCAAATTTGGTAGTTAGTATGAATGATTCGAAGAAGTTTGATGTCAACGAAGAAGGTGTTACCAATGAATACTTTGAAAGGGTAAACGTTGTCGAAAGACCAACCAAGTTGGATCTGCTTTACTCATTGAATGAGGAGGATAGTATACGAAATGCCTATGTAAGCTGTGAGCCTTCACCTGAATTTTCAAAAGATGTGGATAAGCCAAAACTTTTAGAGTCCGAAGAAAGCAACACAATCGTAACAACACAAGCTTCGGGCGAGGAATTGGATAGAAAAATGAAAGTACTCTTGGAATATTCCAACAAGTCTTCATTATCGTTTATTGCTGAGGCAAAACAAGAAATTTCGTCGGGAATGTTTAAGGAAGTGGAGTTTGATGCTGATTCCTTAAAATATCAACCCTCGAAGCTTGTTCCGATAAAAAGACCCAATCAATTGGGTTCACCACACACCAATGATATTTCAGAACATGTGATTACTGTACCGCAACTTCCAAAGGCAAACGCCGATGTAATACCCTCTTCGAACTCTCCTAATAGTGATATTCAAAATGATAGAAGCTTGGAAAATAATTCAAATATACCAAAAGACTTTTCTCCACCAAAGAATCTTGCTGAAGAATTAAGAGAAATTGAATTACAAGATAATGCTGGAAAGGATAAACATCTTGAAAGAAATGAAAGTCGTAAAGAAATTGAAGTAACCGAGCAGCAGTCTATTGGAGAAGAAGGAGTCCCCAATAATATTCCATCAACTGAAGACCTTGAAACAAGGTTTAGGGCACTTGAAAAAAGTTTTACCGGTAGAAAAGAAAGCTTGATAAATGCAGCCACCAAGGCAGGTTCAACCAGTTCAAAGGAAGTTGTTCCAAATGAAATAACTAGTCAAAGCTCAATGAGTTCTGTTGGAGAAGTAGATAGCTCAGCTAAGAGGTCATCATTTATAGCGAAGACGGTAGAAGAATTGCCAAAATTATCGAAAAACCCTGACAATTCCAAAAAGGATAATGAAGATT
The DNA here is from genome assembly GCA_948107695.1 of Meliscaeva auricollis. Lineage (NCBI taxonomy): Eukaryota > Metazoa > Arthropoda > Insecta > Diptera > Syrphidae > Meliscaeva > Meliscaeva auricollis. Next base: position 62,908,832 of record OX403616.1, read on the forward strand.
CAGTGGAAGCTGGGGCTGCGAATCTTAAAGATGAAGATAAATTGATCGCGGATGACATGGTGTCTGATGAAAAAATTGGTAACCAAAACCTTGATTCAAATGACTCTGCTGAATATGTAGAAACAAATGAAGATCAAAGTATATCTTCAATTCCAAAAAGTCAAATTTCTATCGATGATAGGTACCAGTCTTCTCCTGAGAAGAAAGAAAACGAAGAAAGTCATTCTGGTGAATATTTGGAGTCAAGGGAAGATGAAAGTATTTCTTCTCCTCAAAAGAATCAATTTTCTACAGAGGACAATTACCAGCTTCAACCTGAGAAAAAAGAAAACGAGCAAGGCGAAGAAAGCCTAAGTTCCCATTATTCTACTGAATATTTGGAACAAAGCGAAGATCAAAGTATATCTCCTTTTCAAAAAAATCAATTTTCTACTGAAGAAATTTCCCAGCCTCCAGCTGAGAAACAAGAAGCCGATGAGTGTCATCATAATGCTAAATATTTGGAACAAAATGAAGATCAAAGTTTAACTTCTCATCATAAGCAAACAGTTTCTACCGATGACATGTATCAGCCTCTTCCTGAGAAGCAAGAAAGCGGAAAAGGTCTAGACCAGTTATCAACTGAGAAAGAACTTGTCAAAAATATTGATTCATTAGGGGAAGATGCAAAATATGACTCTCACTTCTCTTACAAATCAACAGATGAAGAATTAGGGAGCAAAGAAGAAACTGGTGACATTAAGGAGCCTGAACGTATTAAGGAAGTGCAACACCCTTCTCCTCAAGTTAAAGAACCCTTAAGTAAAGATCTGAAGGTAAGTGATCTTCCAGTAGAAGATACTTATTGTGTTACTAATAAGCACCAAGCTCAGAATCCAGTGGTCACAGATGAAGATATTATTAAACCTCCTCCGTCAAATGAGGATCAAGACCTTATTTCTAACTTTCAACATCGCACATCTATTGGAGAAGAATTGATGAAGACCAACACCAAAGCAGAACCTAAATCTTCGCCTTCAATAGAAAATAAGGAAGAAGATTCAAATAAAGAAAGAAGGTCATCTGATCTTCACTACCAATCTGTGTCACGAGCAGAAGAATTGCATGAAGCAGAAATTTCTGAAGATACAAACGAAAAATTCAAAAGAAAGATTTCCTTACCTTCTCCTGGTAAAGAAATTCACGATCAAGAACCGAAATCATCAGGTCAACTATCTGAAGATTTTGAAAAAAATCATCAACTATCAACTTTAGACGAATTTAATATTCAAAACAGGACGACCAGTGAAAAAGAGGTACTTATTATCGGAAATGCAGATTTCCCAACATCTGCAGATGCCAAAGAATTTAAAAAAGAAGATTCGAAGCCAGTTGATAAACAGGATAAAGATTCATCTGTTTCCCTTTCTCAGTCAACTGCTAAAGAGCTGGTAGATAAAAACGATACATCCAATACCCAAGAATCTTCAATTGAAGAATCAAAATCAGTTGCTTTTGCTAGTAAAGGAAATAAAGAAATGGCAGATGTAAAGCAAACAACACTTCCGAAAGAAGAAGAACTTTCCCAAAATCAGTATTCAAAGACAGATGATGATGAAAAAAATAATGTCATCCAAATAAAATCACGTCTTACATCACCATCAAAAACCCTTTGCAAAAACGAAGATGTCATTTCTAGTTCTCAGTATCAGTCAGCTCTGGAAGATTCAATCGTTAAAAATTTAAGTGATGATAGTAAACAATCATTGCTTCCTAAAGAAGAAAAATTTAAGCTCAATTCTCTCACAACAACCAATGAGCTTTCAAACGATGGTGCTCTTTACTATGAACATCACCCAGCCAATGAAGATGGCTCAGATGCTGGAGGTTTAAATGACCCTAAACAGTCGGAAGGTGATTCAACACAAGTTCAATCAAAGGAAACTGAAAATATAAAGCCTCAAGAAAAACAAGAAAAAACTACAGTTGAAGAAGATACATCAATCCAAGAAAAGGCAATTGTTCAATCTACAATTGATAAACCGGGTGATAAAGATCTTAAAAAGCTCGATGAAAGAGAACAAAAATTTCCTGCAAATACAACAGTCGACAGGCCTTTATCTACATATTCTTTTTCGTATACTCAAGATCATTTTAAAGATCATGTGAGCTTTCTTTCAGAGATTCAAAGCTCATCAACCAATCAAGACTCAAGTGCTATACAAAGCACATTTGATTTAAAGCACTCATCCCAAAACTTAGTTGCAGTAACAACTTCAGTTTCTGTTAGAAATTCGGCATCCACTGTGAAGTCTTCGGTTTCTGTTAAAAGCTCAGTTTCTCTCAAAAGCTCAGCTCTCTACGATCGAGAACGTTCTTTACAAGTTAACACTGGTATAACAGTTTTTGAAGACTCAAAGCTCGACGAGGAGTCAAAGATGATTTCATCAAATCAATTGGAAAGCAATCAAAAGTCTTTAAGCAAAGAAAATTTTAGAATAAGCCAAAAACTTCTAACAGACAAACAAAATAATGGAGTTACAGTTAGTGTTGTCAAAACTGGACAAAATGACATAAATCTATCAGCAAATACGTCTAATATATCTTTGTCTATGCGGCTTCCTAGTTATTCTGAAGATTACTTTGATAGAAAACACTCGAAAACAGAAGCTATTTTAGGTCGTGAAGCTTTACAGATCCTAGATGAAACATCACCGACAAATAAAACCAAAGAAGAATCTTCCGAAAAACTTAAATCAAATGCTAGTGAACGCTTGAAGGATCAAACTGTTGAAGAATCCCAAAAACGAAAATCTTCATATTCACAAGAGGTAGATGAAAGATTAAAAGCTCTCGAAAGACGTTTAAGTGATAGAGCCTTATCTATTTCTAAGGACACAAAAACGCCACTTGAAAAACCTATAAAAGAAGTCAAAGAGCCAATTAAACAAGAGGAAATACTTACTCTTGATGATGTGCAACCAATGAAGCTTAGAGTTGACATTTCATCACCAACTCAAACCAAACGAGAAACAGAAACGAAACCAACAGAAGAGCCAACTGAGAAAGTTGTGCCTTCAACTGCTGATTTGGAACATCGTTTTCGTGAGCTGGAACGAAAATTGAGTGCAAAGAATATACCTATGTCAGCGGCGAAAAACGAACAATCTCAGCAAGACGATAACAAAGCATCTTCAACTTTGAACCCATCAATTGTTTTGTCTAAAAATGAAGACACATCACCTGTAAGAGAATGTGATGATTCTTCGAGTCAAGAAAAAGCTTCAAAAACCAATGAAGATCAACCTTCTACCGCTCGAAGAAGAATTCCATCAACTGAAGATCTAGAAACTAGGTTCGAGGCCTTAGAAATTCAAAAATCACTCAAGTCTCCAACGAATTTATTGTCACCATCGAAGATAAAAGAAGACTTTTTAGCTGCTTCCCCTGAACAGGATTTACGTAGAAAATCCGAAATTCCATCAACTGAAGACCTTGAAAATAGATTCCAAGCACTTGAACAAAGCAAAAAAGATGATCATGCCAAAACAACCAAGAATAAAGATTTAGAAGAAAGGAAATCGCTTACTAAAAGCAAGGAGACCGAATCTGGACATGAGTCCCAACAAAGTAAAAAAACACCAACAAAAGAAAACAAGGCAAAGGATGTCCCAAAAGTTACTTTTGCTGATGAAGCAAGCGACATAAAAAAAACAAGTCAGAAATCTTTAGAACAAACAGAAACAGTTGAAGAGATGCGTACTATAGGAAAAGAATCTCCCACAACTGCGACCGAGTTAAACAGGGAAAGAATTTTGAGAAAAGTTCCATCTGCTCGAGACTTGGAAGCAAGATTTGAAGCATTAGAAAAAAGAAAATCCTTTACAGGGTTTAGTACTAAAACTCAAGAACATCTACTAGCTGAACAAAATCGAAATTATTTAAGCTCTGAGTCGTTAAACACTGTAGATAGTCTCAAAAGACGAGAAATAATTGATAAAAAGGTTGCATCAACTGAAGATTTAGTACTAAGACTCGATGCTTTAGAACAAAGAATGGCAATAACTGAGAACTCGATAAAAAATAAAATTTCCACAGAAACTTCTGATGTGTCTCAAGTTAAAACAAAACAAATTCTCTCGAAATTAGACTTCGAATGTAGATTTGAAGCTTTAGATAGTCATAAATCACCCAGAGAAAATTCAAGTAAGGAAAACACCAACACAAACAAGACTTTTGAAACTTCACCAAAACCAAAACCAGCAGCCTTTCCCAAAGACGCTTCTCCAGACACAAAATTGAATTTTATAAAACGAAGTCTTTTTGAAGATAGAGAACCAGAAGTTAAGTGGCTACCTTCAACGGAAGACCTTGAAAATAGATTTGATGCATTAGAAAAACAAAAAACAAAGTCACTTGCTAGTAAAAAGAAGATCACTTCCGAAAAAGAAGAAATCAAACAGCAATCAATAGCTGTGTATGAAGCTAAAACCAAGTCAACAGATAACTGGGAAACAAGATTTGAGGCCTTTGAACATCGAACATCGAAAACGAGCCCTTACCCATCAGCCATCAAGATGATACCCCGATGGGAAAACGAAACTCCATCGAAATTTCCTTCAACAAAAGATTTAGAAAGTAGATTTGAAGCTTTAGAACAACAAAAATCAAATATCGAAAGGTCTTCAAAACTGAAAGAATTACAAAAACGAACATCAAATGAAAAAGATTTTAAGCCATCAGCTTTCTTTACTCACAAGTCCATTATACAACAACAAAAACTCGAAGAAAAACCAACAAAGGCATTGTCAAGCAGATCAATTGATCAAGTTTTAGAACAAATTAGTACTAAAACTGATGAAATTGAACGAGAACACAAAAGTTCATCAAATCTTCCATCGACACAGGACCTAGAGATAAGATACCATGACTTGCAAATCAATACTAAAAGAGGTGACGACTGTGATCATGAAAATGTCGAAAATTTAGAACAATCCACTGATTCTCAAGAACTTACAGGCACACACAAACGAAGAGATTTATACAAGTTGGAGTCGCAAAGCGATGAAACCCTCACTGTCTCAAATCCAACTGGCACTGAATTCGAAACCAAATCCGAATCAAGGCCAACATCATGCCCTGAGTATCGGGATCCATTTGATTCGAACATCGTCACCACAGATAGGGTACTAAAAATAATCGAAGAAAACTCCAAGATATTACACCGAATTTTAAAAAAGACTCTTGCAGATTCCGGTGGCAATAATGATAACTCGGCCGAATCAGTGAATTCCCGTTCTGGCTTCACCGATTCACTGCTAGCACTTGGGAACATCTTCCCTCGCAATGACGAAAGCATATCACCCAGTCGCATTAAGTCACAATCACGAGTTCGCTCGACCATTACATTTCGTTCAGAAGATAATAGTATAACCGATCGATTAGCTTCCATTAAGAGCACAATCAAATCGATAGACACCTTGTGTGAAGATCAATCCTCTCGCAAGGACAAATGTCAACGGTACATAGATTCATTATTCACCACACGTCCAAGCAGCAATGCAACATCACCCATACCCCCTCCGATAGCAAGGCCACTAATTCGGGTTGATGATTTCGAGGGTAGTAGCATCAGTAGTAGACCTCCTCCTGCCCACGAGCGTGTAGCTATGAGGGAATTGAAGAAAGAAGTTTCACCACGTCGCAGGCGCGATGAAGACCGCGAGGAATATGAGAGCCGGGTAAGACGAGACATGATGCCAAATAGTGTTGTAGATGCACCTAGTGAATTTAGTTGTAGCTTAGAGAACATTGCAAAAGTAGATAGTGAAGTAGATAGAATTAATAATCAAGAAAAACAAGTGGAGACGCAGCTAGAGAGACCTCTATCTCCCTACTACGCTCCCGGATATGATCTAAACAACAGGTCTATTACACCGGTCGTCTATATACCAACAAAGCTGGAAATTCGTCACACGACCGTGACTTCGACGTTCTACGATCGTTTCCTCACCGAAAAACACATTGAACGGACCTTCCCCAGAAGCAAGAAACATTCTCCCGTCTCACCCACCATCACAAAGAGCCACCTGGACATCTCTAATTATGGTACCAACAATTTGGACGATCGAAGTTCTAAATCAGCTGAAAATTCCCCGTCCCGTAGAAAAGATGGCCTATCCCCAAATCAAAATGTGTCAGCGGCTGCATACAGGCGCAGCTTTATCTCATCACTTGAGGTTGCACAAAAAGATTTACACATACGTAGCTGTGATAACATTCTTCTTCAGCTAAGGTCCTCCGCACACAACAATGATGTTGTGCCATCCATCATGGTGTACAACCCCCTTCCGACCAAAATTCGAAAATCACCAGAGCTTGGAATAAGTTTGGGCCTCTACAAGGACTATGGCAGTGATGCATCATCTAAAAGCTGAAAGAATTTTATAAAAATCCATTCACCAATATTATAAATACATGTAGGTTGTCCAATAGAAAACATAACAAAAAAACAAAGAATTTTCGAAATGAAACTTCGAATTCGAAGATTTAAATTCAGGAATATTTAACTAAAAATAACTAAATAAAAATGTAGGAAAACAAAAGCAATATAGAAACTATATTTTCATGATGAAAATAATGATAGTAATAGAAAAGCAGTAAAAAACTATTTTCATCAGGTATTTCTTATAATAAAAAATATTTAAAACAAAAAAATCTTTCAACAAATTTAAACAATCATCCCTTTTCTATGGCTTTGAATGAATACAAAAAAAAAATATTAAAAAATAATAATTGTCGTTGTTCTTCGGATTTTGTTTAACCTCATTTTTCACTTATAACTTCGAATACTTTCTTCTAGTTAAATACGTTCTTCATATATAAAATATTAATAAAATATTATATCAATTGAAAAGTTTATAAAAATAAAAAAAAATACTATTTTAAAACTTATAATGTTAATGACTGATAATGCAAAAAATAAATATATATATTATTATGTAAACACTATTACAATAAAAAAAAAATAATAATTATATTTATATATTTTAAGTAATAAAAGAAAAAAAAAACAACAATTTAGTTATGATAATCCTCGGTATAGTTATATAAAATATTTATTAATAGTTACATATATTGAATTTAAATTAAAAAATTAACAAATTATGTTATGTGTTTGTCGTTAACTTACATAAATTAAATTGGAGTGTGTATTAGGGATTGTCATTGCAGCATAAACAAAAAAAAAACAGGATTGTTATTTTAATTTTAAAACGTTTCATTTAGTTAATATTTAATAACAAGAAACAAAAACAAGAAAATAAAACACAAATTATGTTATTAATACAAGAAAATAGTGTGTCGATTTACTTTAAGAATTTATTGCATACTGTTTGGGGATGATTAAATCAAATAATGGGGCTGTTTTTCAGTATGGAGCTAAAGTAACACAAAGTTAGTTAATTCTGCAAATAAATGTTACCTCAGTTAACTCAAGAAGCTTTTTTTCAGTAGAACGTACATTAGAGTGGATAAAAAAATATTTTTTACCATTTTTGGTTCTAAAAGTGAAAATATGTGATCAATTCGGACTGATAAATAATATGTGTATAAAATAGTATTGCCATCGGTAAAGTAAAACTGCACCAGAGCAGGCTTAAAGTTTTGAAATAGGGGAGTATGGTCAAAGGAGGCTGGTTATTATGGCCTATTGGTGTACATAACACATAGAGATATACACTGTAGTTAACTTCAATAAAGGCAAAAATAAAATTTCTCTAAATAGTGTGTTGTGGCCAGATTTCATGGTCATAACAAGGTTATGTATTGATGGCAAGCAAAGGATTTTAATCTCTCAATGGAATACATTTACAAAAACTATTTTCTTTCCGAATTCAAAGCTGTAAAATTATTCTCTATCAGACTAAGATGTCCCAGATAACTCTCTGCTACTTTATATGCTGTTTAACAATTATGTCAACTTTGCACCCAAACATTTCTTCGTTTTTTTAAACGGTTAATCTCAATTTTGCATTTTGAGCACTCTCTTCATACGGTTGGCACTTTAATGTGAGTATACCACGAAATTAAAGAACTGAATAATATTTCTCAAAATGTTGGTAAGAAACTACAATTTTTCCTAAAACTTTTTTTTATAAGTATCTTAAAAATTACACTTTTATGTATAACATTTTTGACAAAAAAATCATTAAAAAATAACGCTAATAACTACAAATAAGTAGGTATTATACTAATGCTCTTTTTCTATTAGCCAGTTTTTAAATCAAGTGAAGTGTAGTTTTTAAAAAAAAAGGATTTTCAAACTCAAAATTTGGAAAAAAACATAAACAAAATGTTTAAAATGTAATTTTTCCAAAATTTTTAGATTATACATAATTATTTTTTTTTTTTTTAATTCGTTGCTTTTTTTAATTGTCAATCAAAAACCGAAAACAAGTGGCGCGATTATGGAATATCTCCTTTTCGATTCGCCTTATCGAATTCAAAACACGTCGAAAACATCTAATATTCCGTTAAAATTATTGCTTAACATTATTTTACATTTTTTTTATTTTCTGTTTCAAATTATCATATTAATCAAATAATTCCACTCACATGTTTTATTTCAATTAACATCCACAAAAAAAATATCTTGCTTGTAAAAGTTCAATCAGCCAAATATAAGCCGTCGCATATAAATCCGCCAAAAAAAAATAAATAACATTTCATTCTCGCTTTCGATTTGGATAATTGGTCAATTCAAAAACGATAGAGGCAGCACCGAAAACAGTAATTCCAATCTTCCAACTTGCCAGCCAAAACGATTCGCTTCGTATTCCATAATCAGGCCAAAGATGATTGTATGTATTCAAGTTTACGAGAAAATTGAAAATTAACAAAACTAATATTTTAATTTAATATTTTTTCTTTTGCTTGAGTATTTATATTATTTGGATAGAAATAATTGAATGTGGATTAAGAATAGATTCTTTGAATGCAAAAGAAACTTTTTACCATTATTTTTTTTAATAAAATTTTGTCTTGCTTGCGTATTTGCTTTGTTTTATTTTGATAGTAAAAATAGAATATGGATTATTTCTTATACACACGGCGGCGAATTAACAGTGAGGTATGCAACCCCCTACTTGGGCTCACTATAGGATTTGGGGTAGGTGCAAGGTTGGGTGTATGCAAAGTTTCTTTTGCATTTGGGGTTTAAAGAAACTTTAAATTTATATTACTACTAAAAGTTTGAATGAAACAACAACCTGTGTGTTTCCACCAAGTCATAGGTTTGAAGTACAGCTATTTCACAGGCTGTCACACCCAATCATCAGAATCCTTCCATTAGTGCTGCTAAGTCGATGTATGTTCGACCCTTGGCCTCAGGAACGCAAAGAACATGCACTATCCATTACTCAAAGCTTCTACATGATAAATCGAAACCTAAAACACGTTTCATTGTTTATTTTACTATTCTTAATCCACATTCAATTATTACTATCAAAATAAGAACACCTAAACTACTCAACCAAATAAAAAAATATTAAAATCAAAATATAGGCATAAAATCCTCCAGTTTTCAGTTTTTGATTAATAGGCTAAGAGCCCCCAGCAGATTTTGGGTGTGTGCATGAGATGTCGAGTTCTTCCAGTCCGTAGCTGGGGCGTTTGGAAGTTTAAGTGCAATAACATTCCAGTTTTTTTAATAATTATAATACCAACACAAAAAAAATCAACTAAGATACATATGTAGATCTTCCTTGTGTGTTACCAAAAATTGTGTTTGTTTCAAGTCAGTTTACATACATATTTCCATTTGTCCGTCAGATGCACTAAAATTTCATACTTTGAGTGCATATTTGGACAGATGGAAACAAGTCAACCATCTTGAAATATACTTTACACTTTAAACATTTTTTTATGTTTTTTTCCTAATTTTGAGTTTTATTTCTTAAACTATGCATAGATTGATTTAAAAATTGCCTAATAGAACATATAACAACAATAACAATATAAAACTTTATTATAGGTTTAACCGTTATTTTTGTAATATTTTTTTCCCATAGTAAAAAATGCTTGTATTGAAGTATTTTTTTTTTTGTCATTTTTAGACGCCACAGTTATCATACTCTCCCCGAAAATAATGTATCCAGTTTTTTTATGAGACGTATGCCTACTTACCTTAATATATTTCGCGCAAAATTTCATCAGTTTTAGGGGTTCTTCTCCGTGGTCATATTTGATCTATATGTTCTGCGTTTGTTTGTTTGTCAATTTGGTAATATTTGATCATCTATAATCCATTATTTTTCCAAACTGTAATCGTCGAATGTATACTTAAACTAGTCAGTGATATCTTTTTAGAAGGCACACAACCAGTAATTAAAAATAGTGTCTCAGTGTCCATGGCAACATAATCGATTTTGCTACATCTTGTAATCAACAGAATTGTCCAACCGTTCACCATTAGGTATAAAAAAATATGTTCGATAATTCAACTTCAACATCAAAGATGTGGAAAACAAGAGTTTTTTTTTCATAGTTTTTGACAAAAAAGTTATTTTTTCTATGCAAATGCAGTACTAGGGAATTTATCCTCTAACAAAAGCTTTGTATATAATTTCTCAAGACTGTGAATTTGTTTTTTAATATTGATTTTTTAAGTTGTTATCATAGAAAAAATATATTAATATATTTAAATGTACACATTCATTTGTGAATCAACCAAATAAAATACTTCAGCTTGGAATGAAACTCGTTTAATGATTAATCCAAAAAAAAAATTAAAATTAAAATTAAAAAATAATTCTTCAAAAATGAAAAAAAGAAAATAATTAAATTACATCATAAACTTGTTGTTTTTCTCTGATAGATGTTTTGAAGAACGTTTTGCATCTAGGAACAATGAATGCACATCATTGATATCGTCCTTAGAAATTGTCGATCGACCATTAACTTTACTCATTTGATGAGCTGGAGTAAGCAGCTGCACGGCATACCTAAGGGTCGATGAACTACCAATTTCACTGAGTTGTGCGAAAGCGGTTTCTTCTAGTTGTAATCCCTCAGTTTGGGCACGTAATTTGATGATTTGTTCCATCTCAGATGTGTTGTATGGAAGCGTGCGAATGATAAGAAGACGATCAATCAAATCCAATGGAATGCCATGAGGTGATGAAATATCGGTTGTTCCTCTGAAATCAAAGTGAATGTGTGGAATAAAAATGAAAAACTAAAAAAAAAAAATATGCTCTTACCTAATAACACAACGTCCACGGTTTGTGGCAAATATGACAATGGGTGCAATTGGTGACTCGAGAGACTTGTGTAAATATGTGAAGGTCTCCAAATCTAGCATATGAATTTCATCAATGAAGAGTACACCAGGTACTAGCTCAGCTATACCCTGATCGATGTACTTATTTACAACTTTGTTGATCTCCATTCTTAGTTTGTCTATAAAATAAATAATTTTTAGCTTTTTAACATTAAAATGAAACTGTTTTTATTTTAATTAATATGATATTTGTAAGTGGATGCTTTATACTTAAATACGTAAAACAATTGTATGTTTAAAGCAAATATAGAAAATTATGCCTGGTACTTCTGAAATTTGAGTTTTAAAATTAACTTTTGCGTTAAGAACACAAACAGCAAATATAAATGAGTATTTTGGTATCGAATCGTGCAGTCACTATTGGATTTTACTTTCCAAAAGCGGGTTTATATTACAAAATTGTTTTATTGAGTTAAAAAATGACACGCTGCGTATTACAAGTAGACCCGGTCATAGGGGGCGATGTGGAGGAAATTAAAAACACGATTTTTCTGAAAATCGATTTAGTAAGGGTTACCACTTTAAATGTACAAATAACACAGGCCACCAACTCAGTGATAGAAAATATACTCATATGATAGACATTTTATACGAACCAGATCTACGGACGAACAGAATCGAAAATGCGACGACTTTTTAACGGATTTTAATGAAATTTTGGCGCGTATGTTTTTACTTTAGCGGGTAGGTTCCATGTGAACGAATTAATACAAAATTTATACCGCTTCTTTATTCAGTGAAATGACGTGTAAAATATTTGGGAACGTAAATGAGGATGGCATGCTTTCCACGAAATGTATTGGTATCGCGAACATAATGCCCAGGGGAATTTGTATATCATTTTCTGTTGAATCACGCTTCACGATTGCTAAAAAAATTCCGGGGGAGCAAAATATTTCGAAGGAAACAAAATTCTCATTTGAAATGAGACACAAGGAGTGGTAGGATGTAGTGAATCAGGCTGTATTAGAATCTTAGAAAAATATTGTGGTTTGGAAGGATCAGGAAATGAAGAATGTCTGCTCTGGACACGTGCTTTGGCATGCTCTCAGAGCTCGACTCATCTCGTCGGAACTGTGGGGGGATCTTATCCCCGAAGTCAGACTTTACCTATTTCAAAACATATAACATGTCCGAGCAAAAATAATTCACAATCATGGTATTCACACCTCGATACACCAGTGCTGTTATGGCAGTGGATGGCCTTGTCCCACCCGTTTTAAAATTTGAATCGAATTACTCAACATTGTTTTGTCTTCACACAAAATACAAAAATAATACAATTCAAATTATAGATAGAATAGAATTGAAATAAAAAATAATTACCAGTAATTTCAGTCTTCTTTGGCTTCATCAGCTGTCCCATCATCGAAAGGACATCCTGACCGCCTTGAGGACGTGCATTTGCAACATCCAAATCGTGCAAAGTAACATCTTGAATGACTTCTTTTTTCTTGTGGACTTCTCCCTTGGGCAATGGGACATACTCTTCGGTTTCCAAATCGAATTCAGTGGCAAAACTATCACTACGACCTTGACGCTTAACAGCGCCACTATTAGCCTCAATATAGATGACATCTCCGACCTCAACTTTTTCCTTCTGGAGTGATTCGAAGATACTCGGATCGAGCTTCAATTGTTTTGTACCTTTGGCAGTTTTAAGTCCAATAACAACATTGCTGATTGTCTTGCCATAGCCCCCCATTGGATTTTCAGTTTCTACGGGTGTCAACTCGATGACTTCCCCTTCGTAGACTTCTTTAGTTTCACGGATTCTCAAACCAATCGATCGTCGGAAATTCTCCATGAGAACTTCTGTCTTTTTAATTTCACTGCTGAATACCTCAGAGCCAACCATTGGACAAAATGGAACTTTATTTCCAAGTTCCTGTGCAATTGCAAGGGCAATTGCTGTTTTTCCAGTACCAGGTGGACCGGCAAGCAGCAGAGCTCGTCCAGCCATCTTTTTTGATTTGATCAGGTCTACCACGATTCCAGCTGCCTATGGTTTTATGGACATTAATAATACACACTTTACCAATCAATGTCAAGTATAATTACCTCTCTAGCATTTTTTTGGCCAACCAAGCCGGCTGCAATCGAGATAGGAGCACCAGATTCATCCAATCCTAGACCTTTAACGTGACTATGGGCAGCAATTCGCTGCGTCCGAACAGTGCTTTTTACTTCTTCGATTTTCATTTTTCCTTTGCAAATAAAACTACAATTTGAATTTGTTTAACTTTTTGTTTAGCGTATCGATCAAACAAACGAATTGTTTCTAGAAAATTACACGCACATGTGAAATGAACAAATCAAAGCAAAGTATCTAGCCGCCGAGCACACTTTTGTTTTCGTTTTGCCGAAAAATTGAAAGTGACATTTGAATGCCACTGTCACTTTGAGCCCAAATTGGCTCGGTTTCTCTACACCTCAGAAAGAGAAAATGTTGTAACTAATATATTTTAATACAGTGCTGTCAGTATTGTGTAAGAAAAGTACTTTTAATTTGGTTTCCTAGTAAATAGCCTGTTTCGACCAAATGAGATAATTTAGCAAATCTGACAAAAAGTGTTTCCCTTTCCATTACAAATTATCTCATTTCGTTTGACAGCTCATTTGCTGTTGCTATCTGACTCTTCTTTCGTACACACCTCTTTGTATATGGGATGTTGTTTGTTTCCTTCGCTCCTATACTAAACAAATTTGTGGGATGTGTTCATAAATATTTGGGTTAATTTCCGAGCTAATTTCGTTCAAATGAGGTAGAAATTATATCATTTCGAGCTGAGAATTTGTATAGGAAATTATCTCATTTGGAAGTTCATTTGGCAAATTTGATCGAAATCATCTCATTTGCTCTAGTCATGTTTATTTTGTTTGCAATACTTGATGATATACTATTCATACATGCTTCCAACCAATAGCTTTATAGGGCCCAAAGATTTTGTCAACTCGGAAAGCTTCAGGTACTTTTCGATCTACACAAATGAAATTTATGTTTCATAGCTTCAAATTGTTCCAAGGCAATGCAAAGGTAATTCTCAGTAAAATTTGTGTGTTGGGCTTTATGCATGACTCTTATTGATTGGAGAATCTCGAACTCTCACGAAAGGAACGCCTACATTAGTAATACGTGCACTAGAAAATAAACTCATTCATTTCAATGGATCTACCCAAGTAACGGTTTTATAAATGGGCTGATTTTGTTACCGACACACTAAAATAAATGAACTAGATCTTCTGTGATATCCTATAGGGAGAAGTACACAAGAATCTTAGATCAGTTTAGGTTAAAAGTCCTTTCTTTATTGATCTCAAAGTTATTTTAATTAATTTGTATAAAAGAAAAATACCCCAGAGAACACTTACAATGCTTTTTCACCAACAAATCTAACCAAAAGGGCTAAAAATGAAATTAGATTGAAATGCCACGGAAAAGAACGTTCATACTCAGAGCCAATTTGTTCACAATAATTGATCACCTTTAATCCATGATTATTATTGCCAACTGTAAAACGTCAATGACCACTTATTTTTTCTGAGAGTTCATAGTTTGAGTTGTTAATCATGAATTTAGCTGATCAACCGATTTTGGTTGATAAACGGCCTCTGAAAATTATGCTTAAAACCTAAGCCGCTGTGAACAAACTAGCCCTTAGTTAATTTTTGTTGAAAATGAGATTATTTAATTAAATGCTTGTAGTTATAATGCCTTTTTCACTTAAGAAATGGAACACAAAGAAGACAGTTCAAATCTTTAAACAACTGCTAACAGCGTAGGTAGGTACTATTTCGCTAATTTAACAGTATAGAGAGACACATGAAAGAGACGAATAGCAATAGCATACAAGTAGGAACTTTTAAAAATGCAAGTACCTACATATATTCAGTGCAAATGATAAACAATAATCCCACAATTGGTGAAGCTTGCGTGGGCTTAAATCTTACCTTGGTATAGGAGGAAAATTTTTCGATTAAAATGAATAACTTCAAGTCTTAGCACCACAAAAAAAATGGAATTGACGGAGAAAGGAGTTTATTTAAGTTGCTGTTGGTTCATATATTGAGTACTATCTGAGGGTATCTAACTTTTAAAAAAACAATTAAATTCTTTCTTTAAAAATAAAAATAAGATGTGCCTTTGGTCCTAAGTTGTATGGAATACAAAATTTTAAAATACATTTTTCTCGGAATGAGTTGGAATGTGCTTGTGCCGTTTTTCCCCTGGGCCCTCCAATTGTATTTGAAAAAGAGGCTTACTAAATTGTCAAACTGCAAATCTTGATTTATGTTGAAAATCGGATTATGTTTTAGGAATTTTTGTTATTCTAAAATAAATTTTGTTTTCTTTTTAAGAGTGTTTTGGCTTTTGTTACACCAAGATTTTCTTTATCACTAAATAAACACCCTTTCACCCATAATATTTGAGTGGAATCTTCTAGAAAGCTATATTAAATTATATTAATGTACCATTATATTAAAAAGGTTTAAGCTAATATTTTACTCGTTGCACCGAAACTATATTCATAATTGCATAAAAATGTTAATAACTTTTCTTTACTTGGTCATATTGTGTTAGTTTTATTAATCCAATCCCAAATGGGGGATTTTGGGGGGACTTTAAACCAGCTTTAGATGATTACATTCTGCGTCGAAACCAATCAAAACAATTCATAAATTAATTATTTTTTAGAGTTGATCTTTTTACTTTATAAATAGGTTAACGCATTTGCCCTTAACAACAATTAAATATAGAGCTGTTTTTTGGCGGCACACCCTACCTTACCTTATTTTCTCCATTTTGTTAACAGATTTTAAAAAATCGAATATACATGCCTATTATGGAATTCGCAATACTTTACTCCCGGGAAGTCAACGTCATTCGCAGGGTTCGCAATCGCATTTAAAGCAATTATGAAATTGTCAGGTGAAATACATATATTATCAATTCCAGAAACTAATTTACCATTTCCACTAACACACTTAATCCCCTGGGAGTTCTACAGGAGAAAATATGTCTGAAATAAGTGCGAATCCCGCCGTAACGCATTCGTCAGATTCTGT
The DNA here is from genome assembly GCA_948107695.1 of Meliscaeva auricollis. NCBI lineage: Eukaryota > Metazoa > Arthropoda > Insecta > Diptera > Syrphidae > Meliscaeva > Meliscaeva auricollis. Next base: position 62,925,219 of record OX403616.1, read on the forward strand.
AATATGGGTGATAATTTTTAGAGATGCATGTCAATGTACTTCCACTTAAACTTTTCTTCTTTTTACATGTGTGCTGATAACGTCCAACTTAACGAAAGTCTTATGGTTACAAGAAAGAAGGTTTTGGATCTTCAATATGCTTTCCGACTCAAAAATCTTTATATTTATTTCAAAAACTATTAAAAATTCGTTTGATTCGCTCAATTCACTTTTATTAAGCCCGGAAATTTTCTTTTACGATAACTCATAGCCTAATAAAGTTATTTGCTTTTTCTAAAGGTTCGACATAATTCTTGATGATTTTTTGTAGCTACCTCTGTAATATTTTGTCCATTCAATAATGTATTATTGAACCTAACACCAGAAGCTGCTGATAAGAAGATGATTTGTTTTTCTTATCTGCAACAATTTCGAGCACGGATCTTCGTTAAACTTGGAGAGATGAATTCAGTTAATCGCTACAATTGAATGAAAATTGATCACAAGTCGGGAACAACATTAATAATTTCCGCGGTTATTAAATAAAATATTATATTTGTTTTTGTATCACAATGAACCGTTTAACTATCAAATCGGCCTCCACTCATCTTCTGTGTGTTAAAAAGCTCAGTGAAAAATATTTAAATGGCAGAATACAATACTTTGCCACTGCACATGATGTTTTATATCCGACAAAGTCTGATTTTCCTAGTCGCCATATCGGTCCACGTAAAACGGATGTTGTTGCTATGCTTGATACCTTAGGCTATAAGGTATTTACTATAATCTAACATCTTAAACTGAAGTTTAAATGACTAACCACAACTTTATACTTTAGTCACTAAATGATCTCACGGAAAAAGCAGTTCCAAAGAAGATTCAACTCAACAGGGACTTAAATCTCGACAAACCACTAAGTATGAACATTTTGTTGTTATCAATTTTGTAGAAATAAGACATGACACTTGCGAATTGCTGTTGAGGAGTTATCAATAAGGTCAAGGCATTTCAAAGCACATTGTTATTGATGCAAGGAATAATAATTTTTGTATACGTAGACCCCCATAGGAGCTAAGAAAATATTTACATATAGAATAGATAGTGCTAAGAAATAAATATATTTACTCTGACGTAGTACAGCAATAATCTATGAAACAAATAGGTACTCCTCTGTTATCATGTCTTTTTTTCGAAGTCTTGTCAGATGGGATATCTTCTATTTTATTTTAATTTACTATTTTTCGATTTAAAATTTTTCCATTAATTTAAAAGTTTCTATGAATGACTTTTTTCCGTGGGTAGGTTATTGAAAAAGGAAACCTTCAAAATGCTTTATAATGAGCATTTACTGCACAAAAACCTTCTATTACTTCTGGATCCTTCACGAAGTTAAATACCGTGTTACGGGTAGCTTTAATGTAAAATTTCCTGCTCATTTTGGCATTTAAAAGAGGTTTAAGCTTACCACAACAAAAGGGGAGGTTCAGTTTTTCTTAATTTATCTCGAATTTCCACGACCGTTATAAGGAAACGCACTAAATTTTTATATTTATAAGTACGACATTTTATGGTCCAAACTCTTGCTGTGTCGACTGAATTTTACTATAAAAGCGTTGAGAGCAAGAATGGATTAAGTGATATTTTCAAAAATTTAAGTAATTAAGGCTTAAAGTTTTTCTTTCTCATACAAAGTGTACGAAACTCCTGACCTAGAGTGATCTAAAAAAGGTTCTTAGCCCGATATTCATCAAGCACTCATAAGTTATGAGCGCTCATAAACCTATTTACCAAGGTCTCGACCACTCATTAAGTTGAGAATGCTGACTCCAAAATCTTCAATATGAGCGCTCATAAGTCGTAACTTATGAGCGCTTGATGAATATCGTTAATTTAAGTTAAAAAAAAATAAAAAAATATGGTAAAGAAAATGTCACTTAGCCCCTTCTTGCTTTCAACGCTTTATTTATTGTTCTGGACGCATTTTTTATTTACCAAAATTGCATTATCGGCAAGCGTAGCCATTATTACGTCATTATAATCACTAATATCCTTTGTATATAGCAAATACTAGGTAGGTAGAACACTTCCCTGTAAAAAACCGGATAATATTTTATTAAGTTCAGAATATTCTTGGTGGTACCGTAGTTAAAAAAGGATGGGTATGTGACCCACACTGGTAACTTCCCATTGGTACCCTCAGAAACTAGGTGTCCTTAGTAACTATAGAGATCTCAAATTCAAGATCTTTAGCAAAGGTTCAGTATTAAACAAAGCGTTTTATTTAAACCCAGTTTTATACAGCCCAGCTAGCCCAGTAATAATTCTTAATTTATGCTCACCTGATATCTTGATTATTCGTTCTCGAGATAATGTTGAACGAAAAATAGTGTCACGAACATATCTACGAACGTACATAAATAAATAATTAAACGTCCACCCTTTCTTAAGTAAACTACAACCATAATATTGGTTTAAGTCAATTTAAATAGTTCCAACTGTCAGTAAACTTGGAACTTTGTGTGCATATTTCATAAAGTTTTTTAAGTCAGCTTTTACAAGGGGCATTTTGTGTTTTTGGGGGACCAATCATATGTACTTTTCAAGGGCAAACTTAGAAATTATAATTAGGGACAATAGTATAGAGTTGTTTTAAGGATGAAGAAGTCTAAAAAACATTATTCCTCAGTACAAGATGTCTTTGTTTTATAATTTGATTTTACGGCTTTTAGACCACCCAAAAAAAATTGTCTCGGTGGGGCTCACTTGGACCCATTAGTTGACTTATCGTGAGGCACCTTGTCAATACGCAAATTTTAGTATTAAAGCCCGGAAAAGGAGCCAGCGCCACATTTCAATGTCTAAAATGTAGACACTTGAATTATTTTTTGATTTGTAGAAATAGCAAAGGTAATCAAGAAAATCGATGCCACCTTAACAGTGGGCAAAGATTGGCAAAAAAGTGTTAAAGTTGCAGTAAACATGTGTATCTGAAACCTGTCTTAAACGTAAGTTGACATTGCCTTGAGGATAAAAAACTATGCCTGCCACCTGCACAGTGGGGCGAAGTTATCCTGCCGCTGACCTAATGTTTTTAAAAAAAACGCAGCAGCACCAATTTTTGTTGGTATCATAATTATTTTGCAACTGTTTACAAAAATGCAACTTTGCAACTTTGAACTTAACTGGTAAATTAATGCCCCATGGACCGCCTGCAGGCATCGATTTTATGTTTTTCTAATGTAAATACTACATGAAAAAAAATAATTTATCCATACACATATCTTTCAAAAATTAATTGCGCTGCGCTGGCTTCAGGACCATTATGTTCAATTCAGCTTATATAAACTTTATATTTCAGGTGAGCACGAACTTATTGAGAGAATTCGCTCAATTGCAAACAAAAATGAAATTTGGAGATCTTACATCGGCATGGGCTATCACAACTGCTATGTTCCACACACCATCCAACGGAATATTTTTGAAAACCCAGGATGGTAAAACAGTTTATTTTTACTAAACCAGTATTTTCTCCATAGTAATATTGAATTTATTTTGAAGGACAACACAATACACTCCATATCAACCAGAAATCGCGCAAGGACGTCTTGAATCTCTGCTTAACTACCAGACGCTGGTTTCAGAAATGACTGGTCTTGATGTAGCAAATGCATCTCTACTAGATGAAGGAACTGCAGCAGCTGAAGCTATGTGTTTGTGTGCTAGGTACTTTTTTTTTGTTAAATAGTATGAGAATATCTATATCATTTTTTTTATTTTTTTAAAGGCACAATAAGCGCAATAAGTTATATATTTCGAACAAGGTACATCCCCAAACCATATCTGTTGTGCAAACTCGTGCATCGGCCCTAGAACTTGATATCGAAGTTGGTCCAATTCAAAACGCCGATTTGAAAAGCCGTGAGTTTGCGGGAATTCTTCTACAGTACCCTGATACTTTTGGAGATGTAAATGATTTCGAAAGTATCTCAGAACTTGCACGGAAAAATGGAGTGAGTATTTAAAAAATCTTTTCCACTTGATTGACTTGTAATTTCATATTCTTTTTTTAAGACTCTAACAGTGGTGGCAACTGATTTATTAGCATTGACTATGCTTAGACCTCCAGCTGAGTTTGGAGCTGATATTGCTATAGGCACATCTCAACGATTGGGTGTTCCACTTGGATATGGAGGACCTCACGCAGGGTTTTTCGCATGCAAGCAAAGTTTGGTGCGACTTATGCCAGGACGAATGATTGGCGTCACAAGGGATGCAGATGGTAACGATGCTTATAGATTAGCTCTTCAGACTCGCGAACAACACATAAGACGTGATAAGGCTACCAGTAATATTTGTACCGCTCAAGCCTTGTTAGCAAATATGTCAGCAATGTTCGCCGTTTATCATGGACCACAAGGACTCAAAGAAATAGCTAAACGTATTCATCATTCAGCACTCACTCTCTATGCGGGTTTAATAAACGCCGGGCATTCAGTCAGTAATCAGCGTTTCTTTGACACTCTTCATATCGTTCCATCTGATGCAATGACAATTGAAGAAATTCGTTCCCGGGCCGAGAATAAGAGAATAAACTTCAGATATTTCCCCGATGGCTCTGTGGGTGTTGCTCTGGATGAAACTGTTTCTCCCAGTGATATATCCGATCTCTTATGGGTTTTCGGCTGCAAATCCATCGAAGAAGTTCTCAGCGAAACAGATATCACTAAGAATTCAATTGAGAATACGAAATTTTTAAGAACATCAGCTTACTTAACCCATCCAATCTTTAGCACTCATCACAGTGAGTCGAGAATGGTACGGTACATGAAAAAGCTGGAGAACAAAGATATTTCCCTGGTTCATTCTATGATTCCCCTAGGATCATGCACGATGAAGCTAAACTCTACAACTGAAATGATGCCATGTTCGTTCCACCACTTTACAGACATCCATCCGTTTGCACCCGTTGAGCAGGCTCAGGGATATCATCAAATGTTCCAGGAACTCGAGAAAGATCTCTGCGAGATAACTGGATACGATAAAATCTCATTCCAGCCCAATAGTGGTGCACAGGGAGAGTATGCTGGTTTGCGTGCTATTCGATCTTACCACGAACATCGCAACGAGAGTCATCGAAATATATGTCTGATTCCAATCAGTGCGCATGGAACAAATCCTGCATCGGCTCAAATGGCCGGCATGAAGGTGGAACCAATCCGTCTGAAGTCTGACGGAAGTATAGACATGAGTCACCTGAAGGACAAGGTATCCGAACACGAACGTGATCTATCGTGCTTGATGATAACCTATCCTTCGACTATGGGGGTGTTTGAAGAGACCGTGGCTGACATTTGCGATATGATCCATGAGCATGGCGGTCAGGTGTATCTTGACGGAGCTAATATGAATGCACAAGTAGGTCTTTGTCGTCCTGGAGACTATGGGAGTGACGTATCTCATTTGAACTTGCATAAGACATTTTGTATTCCACACGGTGGGGGTGGACCAGGAATGGGACCCATTGGGGTGAAGTCTCATTTAGCTCCTTATCTACCTGGTCATCCAGTGATTAGCCCATTGGAATGTGAAGCTAACAGCTTTGGAGTGGTAAGTGCGGCACCATTTGGCAGTTCTGCTATTCTGCCAATATCATGGGCCTACATCAAATTGATGGGAAGTCGAGGTCTAAAACGAGCGACACAGGTTGCCATCCTTAATGCTAACTACATGTCCAAACGCCTAGAGGGAGAATACAAGACATTGTTCACAGACCCCAAGAATGGATTAGTGGCGCATGAATTCATTTTAGATGTAAGGGATTTCAAGAAAACTGCAAACATTGAGGCAGTCGATATTGCCAAACGTCTGATGGATTATGGATTTCATGCTCCGACAATGTCATGGCCTGTTGCAGGCACTCTAATGATTGAACCAACTGAATCTGAAGACAAACAAGAGTTGGATAGATTTTGCGAAGCAATGATATCCATTCGTGATGAAATCAGAGAAATCGAAGAGGGTCGAATGGATAAGAGCATAAACCCTTTGAAAATGTCACCCCACACTCAAGCACAAGTTGTGTCAGACAATTGGAACCGACCATACAGTAGGGAATTGGCAGCATTTCCAGCGGTATGTTTTTTGTAAAGTTTTTAAATTTTTAACTCATAATTTAATTTATTCAACAGCCCTTCGTTAAATCTGAGTCAAAAATGTGGCCAACAGTTGGACGAATTGATGATGCATACGGTGATAAGCATTTGGTGTGTACGTGTCCACCTATTCTTCCAGAATTTTAACTCATTTATAATATTTTCAGTTAAAATATAGTTTTAATAAATACCTCTTATTTTATAAAAATAAAATATAAATTTCTATAAGATATATTGCTGTTTCATTAAGTGGGCCTCAGATTTTTTCATGCAATTAAACAAAAAATACCCTTGACTCAACATACCTACATAAGTTTATATACTGTATTATACATCCGCCAAAATACATCGGCTCTAAAAGATGACTATGACGTCACAGAAAACCTGCCAAAATTCTAATGAGCATACCTTGTTTTCTGTTTACCATGTGCACGCCAAGTTGGTTAACATTCGATCGTTTTCGTATGCGACGATTTGAAGCCCGGCAAGTTCATAATTGCTTTAAATGTGAAAGCAAACCCTGCTAATCACGTTGAATACACGGGCAGTGTAGATATTTTATTTAATTGTCACCCATTTAATATTTTTAACTGTTAGGGTGCTAGTTATTTTTCAATAAGCACGGTTTTAATTTTTTGGTACTATATTTTATAATCCGATACCTAAACTTACGTACTATTTAAGTTCTACTCGAAAAACATTATTCCTGGCAACTCCCAATTAGACATATTCACAAATTCCAACTCGAACATATCTATCTCTTTCACACTTAACCCATTTTACATATGCCAAACAAAGAAAGCCCCACTGTAGCAATTTCATATGACAAAAAATTTTCCAAACTTGAAAATTGAACTGTCAGAAATCAAAAAGATGGCGAAGTGTTAAGATGTGTTTTCTCTCTGCGGTGCATCGCGAACAGTGCACAAAATAAAATTAAAAAAAAGAGTACAGAAAAAACTCCCTAGGAAATATATCACCACAATCATTACGTGACATCAAAAAAACCATCAAAGAGTTTTCCCTCAACAAAAGTGTCCATTTGAATTAAAATGCAACAAAATTGAATAAAAGTGAACATCTGTGCAACAAAGTAAAAAAAAAGAAAAAGAACAAAAAAAAAATAAATAGAAAAACAAAAATCATTTGTTTTTCCAACAAAGTTGTTCTTGTGTGATTGGCGGTAGGAGGGAGTTTCTCTATCGAACATAAATTGTTGTTGTTGCATTTTATCACAAATAAAAAAATAAATCCCACTGCTGGCTGGTGCTGTTGTTGTTTTTGTTTGTTAGCTTTTATCTACCACTTCCTCGTAACCTCGTCCTCCTACTCCAACTCCACCGCCCAGATATACTCCACCACCTCCTCCTCCTAAAACAAAATTCAATGAAATTTTACGAAAAAAAAAATACCGCGGTCGTCATCGTCATTGGTGCTGTGTTGTGTTTAAATTCGAAGTTGTAAGGAATCTAAGAATCAATCTAAACTGTCTCGGATCTTGGTGCTTATAGCTTCCTTCTATTTGTTCAAAAAATCAAGTAAAATCGACTTATCTTGGCTTTTCATTGATAATTTTATTGGAAAATTGTTAATTTAAGTTGCGTGTGTGCTCAAAATATTCGAACAAAAGTCAAGAAGTTGTAAAAATAAGTAAAACTGGGTGCGGATTTGTTTTTTTTTTCTTTTGATTCCTTTACTGCTGGATTTGGTTTGTGTGTTTGTACAAAAAAAAAACTCAAGGCACAACGAACAATTAAAACAACGAGCAACAACAACAACAACTGGGACGAGAAGGAATACAGCTCTCAGGCAATAAAGGCTAAACCGAAGCAAAAAGAAGGAAAAACTTGGTTCTCTGTTGGACTACTTCTTTTTTTTCTGCCTTGAGTTGTTCTTCATATACGGAACCTTGATTGCTCCCAACTAAAAAGGTAAGTGAGTTTAGAGGGTTGCAGTAGCATTAGTTTGAGACTAGGTACAAGGAAAACTAAATTCATTATGTAATCACACACCAGACATCATCATCATCACTTTCAGCCACCCACCCTCTCCTCCCCTTAAGAATAGAAAAAAATGTGTGGTGTTATCTAAAAGAAAAATACAAAAACGAAAATTGAAATACCAAAAAAAAAAAAACAACCTAGAGGAACCGACACCGAAATCGAACCACAAACGAAATCGAATAAAATGTTTATAGTTGCAAGAGGGAGTGGTATGGTACATAACGGTATATCTATGTGCATATACACAAAATACAACAACCATTCGGCACAATCAAAATAAAATTAAAAAAAAAATAAATAAAATAAAGTGAAAAACTATTGAACACTCTCATTAAACAGTCTGATGCAAAAAAAACTCCCCTCATAGCCTTTTAAGCTTTAAACCTTTGAGCTAAACGATAAATTTATGTGGGAAGATTGTTGTTGGTGGATTTCAAAACAGTTGAACTTTGTGCTAACGTTTTGCATTCTTAACTGATTGGGAATTTTTTATCTTATAGGATTTTTATAATTTATGTGCGCACTAAAGAGGTTATGACGACCCCTAAAAATATGATAAGCGCAGAGAGAAGAATATTGGATTGTGTCTTAAGATGATTGATGATTCTAAAGAAATAATCCATTCCTACTAACTACACGCACACACGAGAGTGGATTGTGGCCTTTGTTCTTCGTTAGCTAGTCCTGCCTGCCACAATATTTGTTTTATTTATAAAGAAACAATCCTTAAATTATGTACCTATGACTGCATTTTATTGGGATAAATTTAAAAACTTATGAGCATTTCTGGAAGAAAAAAAAAACGTACATACATTTAACGGTAGAATTTTGTTATTTTGCTGCATAAAACAGTGAATGAATTTAAGTTTGGAGAATTGCATGGCCAGATTCAGTTTTAGCTTATTTTATTAATTAGATTACAATATTTTAGAATAATCTTTTAGACTAGAGGTTGAATTCATAGCCGTTAATTAAGTTAAGAGTTTTTTATACTCTCATAAGTTCAGAAAAATCTAAATCAAATGCTCAAGAAAAATCCGTATTCATAAACATAATGGAAACTCAAGGAAATGCTAAAGGTAGCTTCTGACCTCACTTAAGTTTTGATTTAACCTGAATAAATCCTCAAGTGGAGACTTAAGCATTTCCATAAATTATCCAAAAGTCTCCTACAGCATGCACTTGAGAAAAATATTGACTTGGGGAACGACTATGATTTCAGATATCGTCCTCCTCAGGATATGAGCATGCATGTGCAAATTCTAGAATTTATTGGTTGGTTAGATTATCCTTTAAGTGATCTATGATTTACCAAAATTTATAATACACAGACAGCAAGGAAACCGTATTATTTTATATTACACGAGTTTAAGAAAATTCAGTTCAATTCAGTTGAGACGTTCTGATTGGCGTTACTGTCACAAAGAATCTAACTTTTTCAGATTTTTTGTGACATTTGGCCAATCTGGCTCCTAACTAACAGGTGTTAGGAGCCTGTTTGATAACCAAAAAAAAAAATGGGTTTTCAAATCAAATTCATAACGCGAGGTGATTTGCTGCCAAATAATTTGTAACGGTTTTTGAAAGCACTAATTTTCTTCTCCCAGACTCAGGTTCATTCCTCTTCGTAGCTGATTTATTTTCCGAGAAATCTAAAGTTGAATGTAATATGTTTGGTATTTTACAATTATATACATTTTTTCGTTAACAAAAAGAGAATGGGCCAAGTGTTAAAACATGTATTGACCTAGATAACATGAAAGGTCTGAAAGAGTGCGTAAGTATCTGTATCTTGTAATGAGCAATAGGGTCATGTAGAAAATTTATTTCACCAATGTCTAACACTTTCCATTCACCCAATCCCGGTGAAAAAAAAAATGACGTCTGACACCCTTAACGTCTACATAAATAAGTCGGGGGTGCTTATGCACATAATGCTTATGTGGGTACCCGTTGAGTTGTGTTACGTTAGTATTCCAACAAACAGATCCAGTATAATTTAGGTCTGTTTAGCTTCAAAAAGGACTATGTATTTTTCTTTGAAATTTTGAAAGATTTGTCAATAATAGTCGCATATGTAAAATTTGGGTCGGTTCAAGGATTCAACCGTTTTTGGACGGTTTATCTGTCCTGGGGTAAAACAAAATGAACCTTTACATTAACCGAAATCTTGAGATAACAAATTTGGAATTTCGCTATCACTAGCTCTCAGGAAGAATTTTGAGATTTAGTTTCTGAGAATACTCTCATCCACTTGACAGTTTTTGTTATACTTATTGTTAGCCGTAAGAAGTGAAAGTAACATTTAGATATGGAATCTAGATTGATGGACTCAAATATAGGAGCATTAAATGGTGTACACTTAACCTCTTTTAATTTTTTGTTTTAAATTCTTAAAATATCTGTTATAGTTCTGGACAGGCAATTAGAAAAAAAATAGTCACTTAACCAAACAAGATATCTTACAGCATTTTTAATACTGGAAACAATTGACATTAATGCCCTTGCTACTATCCTACAAGTGTTTATAAATCTCATATGGCTTTTGGTCATTCACGGTTTTGAATAAAAAAAAAATTACAGTTATATTGCAATTTGGAGTTTTGCTACATCTAGGATGTCCTTAGAAAGTTATTTAAATGTCAAATAAACCGGAATTATGTGCTGGATCTTGAAACTACTGCGACTACGACTAAAACCAAGATCATAATGACTACTGTAAAGTAAACTAAAATCCTCTTACTTTCTATGGCTATCTCCTGCTTTAGGTTCAACAGTTACAATTTTTGTAAAAACTTTCTTTAAATTCTGATCAAGTTTGGCATGAACAAATTTTGAATGCAAATATTTCAGGCTAAGGGTGTTTTTTATAGAGACAAAGAACGTTGGTGAAACAAGTATAAAATCACTCTGTAAAAATAGTGATTAATCAAGAAAAAAAAAATAAGCTAGAAAATAATTTGTTTTGTTCATTTCTTTATTTAAAAGTGAAACTTTTTTTTGTACCAGACTGTTATAAGTCTCTTACTTTGTCTGTGGTTATATTATATAAAAAAAAAAACAAAGAAAGAGGAATGAATGATATTCCAAATGAAAACTATCGTGGGCTAAATATAACCACCCACGCTGCTAGTGGTGTGGCTGGTTGTAGCCTCTGGTTGCTGCGTTTGCTCACACTCTCTCATACTTTGAGTTGTTTTTTTTCTGCTTTGTACACCTTCTACTTCTACCTACCACATTCAGCAGCAATCACTGGCGCTGACTGAGTTGTTGTTTTGGCTTGTGGCGATCACTTCAATCATCGGAAATTCGAAGAAAAATCATGGTCAGGTTTTTCGATTCCAGGGAAAACAAATTTGGACCAATCACTTTCTGTGTGGTGTGGTGGTGCGTTCAAATTGCAAATTTTATATTTTTGTTTGGTTATGAATGCAAATAATTTACTGCAAGTAAACTAAATTAATTGTATTCCTGCATCAGCTGTTTTTTTTTTATTTTTTTATTTTAGTCTACGACGTGCGGTATAAGTAAATTTAAACGAGTTGTTCTTCAATTTTGATGCCTTTCCTCTGAGTCACCCCCTTAAAACAATTAAAAGAAACGAGGTGTGTGAATGGTGGGAGAAGTGGAAGTAGCTATTGCCTTAAATTTAAATTAAAAAAAAAAAAATCATTCGAGCAGATGCAACATTAGTGTAGGTGTTAAGATAACCACAAGAGTAAGCGGCAATGAAAAAAACTAAACAAAACTGCCGACCTGTGTGTGAGTTGATTCATGAGTGTGTTTTGTGTGTGATGTGGGTCTTAAAGTCTAGAAAGAAATGGATAACTTAATTTTGTTGTTGTTCGTTTATCTAATCAATAGGTATACATACAATTCAATAATGATGTACCTACGTAAGTTGTACATATAACATGTGTACCTGCATATTTCAATCAAGTATATTTACTGTGGAGTTTGTTGTATTTAATTATTGTTGTAGTTATCAATTATTATTATTTATTTTTAGATTCCCTACAAAAAAAAATATCATATGAAAGGTTTTACACCGCTAGATTGTTAATGGGCGCGGTATCCGATAAAAATGCCGGTGGGTGATGATGAAAATAATAACATTTAGCAGATAAAAAAAATCCTACATACATTTGAAGTACGGGTAATAATAATAAAGCATCTCTAGAAATGTACAATTTTTGTCTGTAAACTTTATTGTTTTTCTTGTTGTTGGAGAATGCAGGAAAAATTTTTATTGTGCCTACCTTTATATAATTCATTTAATGCTAAAAACGTCACCATCAGTGCATAGTGGGCATGATTGTGTTTCAGAAATTCCATAACAATTGGCATTTTGTTACAAATTCCGTGAATCCATATTTGCCGTGAATTCTTTACCCACGTTCTTGATTTCGATCGGAATCAAATATTTGAAATCGATTTAAAATTTCACTTGAAATTTCGAATTCTCAAACATATTAATATTCTGTGTTTTTATAAATTAAAAGTGGTCCAATAAAAATTCAAGAATTCCATTTTTAATATAATATCGATTGAGTTTTGAATTTGTATTTCTTTTAATTCAGACATCTTGAAATATTGTGGGTTAGAGGTTCAAGCGAACTCTTTTGGCAAATTTTGTAACTTCAGTTTTGAATACACGTAACTTTATTCAATTTATACAGGAGCCACTTTCTGCTTATACAACTTGAGTGTTCATTGTTAAAAAGCCTTTGGTTTGGATCTCAATAGTTGAAGTATCATAATGTAGTTGTAGTACCATCTGCTGTGCTCTAACCTACGACAAATTTCACGAAATAAAGTTGTCACAACAAATTTGTCAAAGTATATGACAATTATAAAGTTGTCATAACATATTTGTCATAATTACAAATTTTTCATGACAGATTTGTCATGGTCAAAAAATGACAAATTTGTCACTTGTCTGTTTTTGTGATCTAAGAACTTGCCAGACAAGTGCGACAAATTTGTAGAATTGTCACTTGTCAATGTTTATGAAATAAGGCCCAGGTAAACCCTTGGTAAACGGGGTAAAGTGCAATATCTGGTAAACGAACTATCATTTCCATACAAATTTTGACATTGTTTCCACATTTACCATGTGTCACGTTCAATGTGATGAGTGGCACAGTCTTCCTGAAACCACATGACATTTAGAAACAAAATCTTGAGATACGAACAACTTGGATATTTCAGGCCGTGAGAACCATAGTGGCCTAACTGATTTTCGAACTTGTTTTTCAAAAGGCGAAAACTTGTAATAATGGTCAAGAAAATTGATTCCTTTTGATACTGTTATTTCTCATCTCTCTCTTTGGTGTTATTATAATGTAACTTTGGGTGAGCGACAAGGCAACACTACCTTTTCTAAGATTTTAAGAAGTTTTACTGTGACGGTATTTTCTTGGATAATTGTGTTTGCAGTCACTAAAATAATCATTAGAAAAAATACCGTCAACCTTTAGAAATCCAGTAAAATTTTTCCAAATCTAGGAAATAGTAGTGTTGCCTTGTCCATCACCCAAAGTTACATTATAATAACACCAAACAGGTACAAACAACGATCATTTAAGAATGTACTATAAGTGAGACTATTCAACTTTTACGGACTTGTATGCTTATTATACTGAACATTTCCAGCATATAGGAGTTTTCAAGAAGTGACTGTAACTGAGCAAATCAAAACCAAATTTTGATCTTAGCCATTTAACTTCATACTAAGCGGTTTTTGGATGCACTCTACAAGTATTATTGAAATTTTTCTCATATCACCGAAAATGACGGTAGGTGCAGTATCACCATTGCAGTACAACTTGGGTGGCAAAAAATGAAAACGTAGTTTTGTAGAGGGGTTCACTACAAGTATTTCTTTGTACAATAAAGGGAGATAGACTCCCCATATTTCGGCGGCAGGGGCAATTTTCTGAAAGCAATAAAAAAACATTTACAATGAAGTAAAAGCATTTAAAAAGAATGGCAACACTTAAAATTTAGAAAATTATTATAGTTTCGAAAAGCCAAAACCCCGCCTTTTTAACGCAATGTTTTTTTTATTGAATCCAAGTATTGGAAAGATTGAGAAGAAGCTGTATAGCCGCGATTGTTTTAACTATAAGCAATATTTTTGTTTTAATAGTTCATTTTGATAGAAAATCTTATTTCCTGCGAAAAGTTTCTTGGATTAAATTCTCAAATTTGGCTTAGTTTTCTAATTATTCCGAAAACATTAAAAAATGACCATTCTCTTAAAAATGCATGGACGAATTTAGTAGAATCTTCTGTTTTTACCATGCTTAGATACAAATATTCAAAAATAAAACACGTGAACGCAATTGTTTCTTTATTCCCTTCATATTCAGCTAATTTCAATAGACTATTAAAAGACTTTCTAGAGCAAAGCTAAGCTCATATCAAAGAATATTAGATTTTGAACTCGAACATATGTATAGGGCATTGTAGATTTTGCTTTATTAAACACGTTCGTGTTCACTCTCGGCCAGAAATGAGCAATATCTTAAGCACGTTTAGGTACCGAACAGACACTTAACTTCTCATTTCATATGTTTAAGTACGAATATTTTTATATTAAAAAAAAAAAAATATTAAAGAATTTTAACATTATGTTAAAAAAACCTTGACTTCGTTCACACACAAAATCAACAAGAAACGAATTTGTATAATTCCAATAAATGGGTTAGTTTTTGTTCTAGTTTTAATTTTGTTAGCTTGTTAAATGCAACAATAAATAGACTTTCAAGTTTATATAACAAATCATACTGTTGTTCAACATTTTTCGTTAAAGTTGCAAAATTATGAAAAAATGTAACTACAATTACTTTTTCATACATAAATATATTTTTAAATGATACAGGAATAAATAGCAAATCGTTAGAAAGTTCTTTTTTCTACTACTACTACTTTTAAGGTTTTCTTCACAGAAACGAAATAAGCCATTTTAATATGTTCAATAAGTCCTACAAATCTTTCTAGAACATCAGAAAAGTATATTTTGTTCGGCGTCATCGTCTTTCTCCTTTGCTTTTATCAGGATCACAGTTAGGAGTTAGTTCCAATTAAATGCAGGGCGATCTTTAATCCCTCTTTTAATTTCCGAAAATGTAGAAAGAGCTATTTGCATGAGTGATTCTTCGTTTATAATTCTGGAATAGACTTCTGTATTTTGTAAGGTTCAAGTGGCTCTAATATAAACAAAGTTTTTATGTATGTACATACTTTAAAATTGTATAATATATCTACCATGCCATATTCTCTATCAATTACTCTATATCCAAGCATCCCATGTTCAAGTTCTGAAAATTGTGATTCTTCGTTTAAACACACGTTTACTTTATTATAATAATAAAATAACCATTGGATAGTTTCATATCAAAACTAATCCTTGACCCTAAATTGAATTCACTTTTTTGGATATATCATCATCATCTCTTATAGCCACAGTCATCCTCTTCAACATTGTCGTTGCTGTTCGGGGCTGTCATCCATCTATCCACCCTCACTTGGATCTCATATACATTTATACTACCACCATCATCAGACCCTGACCGATTTACCGCATACAGAATTTTTATTTTTCTAAAGACTTATGAGCACACACATATTCGCATATAGTCACACGATGACGACGAAGGATCTTCAAGTGTCTCATTAGCACTTGGATTTTTTCTTCTTATTAAAAAAAAAAAAATAAAATAAAATATAACATAAGAAAGAAAAAAAAAAATCTGATAACGACATGCAAAATAGATTCGATAAAATGGCCATCTGACTTTTTAGTCCTTTCCGTCCTCTCATCACACCGTTGAGCTTGTTGCATAACCATTTAGTTTGTTATTTTTTTTTCTTCGTTAAAGCAACACAACAAAAAAATTCTTTATAATCACACTATAAGGGTTGTCATAATGGTTTGCAAAAAAAAAAATAATTCAAAAGAAAAGAAACATGTTTCTTTAGAACAATTTAACAATTAAAAGATGTCAACTACAGCCAGGCATTATAAGGACATTTTAATTAGACATGAAATTTGAATTCTTTGTCCTTTTTAGAAAATCAGTTTCCCATTGTCTGGACTCGGACACAAAAGACATGCTGATTTTCTGATTTAAACTCGAGTCTGACACACAACTGAGATGAGAGAGGCCTGTCGACTGTGTGTATATAAAATGATTGTAACTTTTGATAATAATTTGATCAAAAAGTATATAAAAGATATTTTTTGGCATAGATTATCGCCCCAAAAGCTTGTGTCGAAATGAATCAATAAATTAATGAATGAACGAAAAATCCAAAATAATATTAAAGAGTAGGTATAGGTTAGGTACATATATTCTTGAATTATACATGTTCTGGTTCTCGATAAAGATTTTTCAAATGAATGATTCATCTGGATTTCATTTATTAATTCAAATGACTAATTGATTTTGATAAAGAAGTTAACAATAGGAAGAAGCTTATGAGTGATTCACGATATGGAATTATATTCGGTTTGTTGACAAATTGTGTACATATTTTATTGGAAAAACATCAGAGGAGAAGAATAAGTTGTGGAGGCAGAACTTTTAGTGGGGTCTTCTTTTGGGGGAATTGTTTGTCTTAAGAATTTGAGATTCAATGAATTACTGAACATTTTTGAAAATATTACCGGCTTTTCTATTTGTTTTCTTCATTGTTTTGTTACGAGTTTTTTTGTGGTTTGTTTTGGATGTGAATAACGTTGTTATAAGAGTGAAGTGGTATACTTTGTTTAACTCATCTATTAGTTTTACATTTTGATAAGCGGGTTAAGTCTTAAATTATCAATGCAAACCATTTAATTTAAAAAGTAGTGAATTCTCAAGTAAAACCAAAGGAAACCACATAAATCGCAGACTTGATCCAAAAAAACATCACAATTTGCACATGACAGATGAACCGCCGATTTTTTGGTTCAGAAAAAAAAAAACAATTTATAGGTACTAGATGTTAGCAGCTCGTTCAATTTGCTAAGGTCCTTCATGCACCATCCCACACTGGTTCTTTTTGTGCATTTAAGGGTTAAAATAATTTCCGGATCCAATTCTTGACGAACATTTTTGAAAATTTGATGAAGCTACTTCACAGTGGCTTCAATCTACGATTTGTTTATCACAGATTCTAAGATCCATGATAATCGAAAACGTTTGTTCACTTTTTTTTCAGCTTGATTAACAAATCATTCCATTTTGCCGTCTATCTGTCAAAATTTAATCAAGAATTAATAAATAATAAAATAAATTTTAATGTGCTTATATGCAACCGAAATATAAATCAACCGGTGGTGCTGTGAAAAAAGCCTCGCCTCGGGAGCGTGTGGTCGCTAGTTCATATCTTAACGGAGCATTCTATTTTTTTTAAGACTTCTGAATAAAAACAGGACATACGAAAAATATGAAATCTTTCTATATTATAGTTCCTTAAAAAAAAGAAATTTGAACCAGCAATCTCTCGCTTTCAAAGCGAGACTCTTGCCACTGAGCCACTGACTCATTTAAAATCAAATTGCGTAGTAATATTAGGAATTTTTTAATTTGCGCCTGATTCTATGGAAGGAGCACCTTAGTATTAGCACCTGTTATACTCCTGTGCATATCCTGCACCTGTACCAAAAATGAATCTTATTGGTGAACCAAAGATCGTATATCCTCCCCTTGTGAGTATAAAAAAATGAGTTTAGGTGTAATATTCAAAAACAAACTGGCCCTTAGTCTAACTTAACTCCAAATTTATTTTTAGTCAAACTTGATCTCGGGGTTAGCACAACAAAACTAACGATTTAACTTCTCAGAAATCGACGAATCCTTTGCAGCCGCTTTCTTAGTCTCTGTTGTAGATGTTGTTATCTGCCTCTCGAAGTCTTACGTCGCTTCTGGTTCCGAAGAGGATCGGAGACAACTTTTTGTAATTCGTCAATGGCTGTATCTATTTTGAAAGAAGTTTCCTGTTGGCTGAAGGAAAGATGATTGGGACACTGACGTCTCTCTGTAAGTTACCAACATCGAACTTTGTTGGTCTTCAATGTTTCTCCCAAATATTTTCCTTATATATACATTATTTTCTATTTGAGCGCAATTTTGGACAATTTCTTTCTCTATCTTCTCTTCACGAATGTGGATTGCACTTTGAATTACATTGAAATCAACATACTGTAGGTGAAATATAAATTTTTGCAGTTATATCTATTCCATTATTATATTTTTTACATTTACTAAATGTAAACTATGACAAGAGCTTCCATTTATGTATAAATTCTACTCACACATCATCAAATCTGGGAGATATATCTTACTAATAATGGCTGATTTAGAGTACCATTTCAACTTATAACATGATTAATCTTACATCTTAGAAATCCCCTTACCATTTGAGTTCAGATGTAAATTTTTAGGTTAAGATCTTTTTCAATACTTCAATGGCTGTTTCATCTTATAACCTTTTAGATAAAGATCATTAGCAGTTGAGTCAGATTTTCTAATTTAAATTTAAATAATTTATTTTCTCCATTTAAAGTAGTAAGAGGTTTGTCAGGAAAATTAGCACAACCCTCAAAACACACATTAGATGAAATAATTTTCTAGTACTTTCTGTAAAACTAAAATTCTCTCTCATCAAAATCAACCATATGAAGACTAGAGAAGGGTTAAAAAAAAATATAAAAACAATTTCACTTACATTTTTATGAATGAATAGAGCGGTGGTTTCTCAAATTACTTGCCTTTTCATTGCGAATTTCTATGACAAGTTTTACAACACTATATCGCTTCTATACTCATATTAAATGTAGATATGGCTAAAGATACACTAAGTGATTCATCGTCGTCGTCAGTATGACGCCATAACTTGAGGTTTTCACTTTTTTTCTTTAATTTTCAAAAATACCACATGGAATTATTGCATATATATGAGCAGAGGTATAGATGTAAATATTTAACCTTAAGCAGGTGTGCACTGCAATGCGAAAGCAATTTGTGCTGGGTGTGAAAGCGTCGCACGTGTGAATAGAATTTGTAATTATGCTTTCAAAATAACGTTCATAGATCTAAAGGAATTATTATGCTTGGCAAGTCTAGTCGAGTCGGTGTCTTTCCGCCGGCAGGGATCATTAAATGAAACGTAGAGTCACATTTTTTTTCTGTCTCAACACTAATGTTTGTATAGTATTTTTTTTTTAATATAAGAATCTTATGTAGATTCTAAACAATGATATCAAATTAAAAAACACTTTTGGCAAATTGCACCTTTACACTTGAAAAACAAAAATATTAGTTTGAAACAAGGTTTTTTTGTTTTTTTGCTTAATTGAAGTGACATTGAAATTTGAAAGTGTACCTGCATAGTTTTGGTTTTTTATTCAAAAATTGAAAACTGTAAGTGCACTTAGGTTAGGAGGCAAAACCTTTTTCAGGAATGTAGGTCAGCAAGATTGTTTGAGGGAGTATAAAGTAGTTATTTTTCAGTTTCACAAAAAGATAAAATGGTAAATGTTATTATTTGGTTTTATCTCAACTGACGTATTTAAATGAAAAATTAAATCACTAAAATAGTTTTAAGTCATGAAGAGAATGCTTCTTTCATTTTCGTATAAATACAAATTCAAGTAATTTATTCCGCAGTTCCACCTGCCTTCCAGTAATTGTAAATTGCTTCAGTCTAGACTAAAGCGTTTAAACCAGAAATCAAACGATATTGCAAAAATAAGCCGAAAGCCTCATTCGGTCGTTACTTGGACGGCTTCGGTCTATATATGACTTCTTCCTTAGCGCGAGACACTCATTTACAATTAAGATGATTAATAAAAAAAAAAACATTTTTACCTTGGTACACATTTAGTCATTTGTTTTTAAGTCATCAATATCTAATCATCAATGATCAATTGCAAAAATATATCAACTAATTTTCCAAGAATACATTATCCCTTTCGTTGGCCAGGAAGTAAATGTTACTTAAACTTTTGTTATCAAACTGTTCCTAGGAAATAATGTTGTTGATTTTACAGAGGGCATTCCGATTTCAGAATAAAGGTGAATTATTAAAGTGTGATCAGACACTTTGGATACACATTTGTCTGTCTGACTCATAGCAAACATAGACATAGGATGGAAAAAACAAATAAGACGGTTTCCTCCACTGAGAGAACAAATCGACTGCCAGAAACAAAAAAAAATGTGCACAAACGACTTTATCGTTTGCTGGACAATTTTTCGGCTTCTGCAGGAAATTGGTAAAATCGTTTGGATTAAACACTTTCTACGAACCATTAAAAAAAAAAAGTTTAACATGACACATGTCATTTGAACCTCTGGCTTACGAAGCGAGTATCTTGTCATTCCGCTACGGACTGTATAATTTATGACTGGCGTAGAATGCATATAAACAAAATGAGAGAACGAATAGTTTGTGCCAAACGACTTTTCGTTTGTTGGATAGAAAGTTTTCGATTTCAACTACTTCGTTTGCAGCAAACTCTTATATTCGTTTCGGTAAAACAATTTATGCGAAAGAATAAATACAAAAAATAATCAGCGTAACATCGGTGATTGGACCTGGGACCTATCGATTTCGAACAAAGGCTGCTGCTAGCCACGAACTAGCATAAAATTCATATGAACACCACAAGCATAGAGTCAATTATTAAGAAAATTTGTTTACTGCACTCATTTGCTCTAAATGTATTGTATAGTTACACCCAAAGTGAAGTTATTTGCATCAAACTACTTTCTGGAGATGTTCTTCGCAAACTATTCATTCATTTGCTGTAAACAATAGAATTCTAATTCTAATAAAAAACTTTTGCGGGGGTTGTATTAACTTTCCAACAAATGATATTCATTTAATTCAAAGGATATTTATTAGTCGTAAACACAAATAAAAATATTATTTCTCTGAGTGCAGAGTACATAGTTTTTGTGTTATAACGTTTGTGCTGAGGGTGGTCCTACGAAAAATAACATAGAGCTATTCTAGGCTTATCGTGGACAAACGAATCACAGTTATAAAGTTACGACTTTAACACTGGTGTGGTCTAAAAAAAATGCTGGGCTATAGTTGGGCAAACGAACCAGATATATTTTTTTCAAAAAAATAGAGTTCTTCACATACACAAAAAGGCAGAGTTATTTTTTGAAAATAAAAACGTGTGAGTAATCACACAATAAAATTAGATTTTTACGGAGCAGAAAAAAAATCCTGACTTGTAGACAATTTAATTGCTAGTCTTTGAACATCTGCAACCGCGAGAATCGAAATAAAAATTTGGAAAAAAATAAAAAAAAATATGAGAAATAAGAAGAGAAGATCTGGGGAAATCAAAATATTTCAGACTCTTGTGACCATAACTTTTTTGTCGTATTTTTCATAATAAATATCTGAAAATTGTTGGATTATCAGATTATCGGATTATTTGGTGATTTTTTCTTAATCCATCGATATCGTGCCATTCTCCAATGGAATGCAGAGTTCATAGGTTGACATATCGGGGATAAACTATATTTTGACACAAAAATAATATTTCGTTCCAAATATCATCCACTCACTCTAATACCACCTGTTTCCGGAAAAAATTGTATTGAGATATTTGTATTCAAAAATAACAGTACCATTTTGTAATTGACAATCAGTAACGTATCAGTTATCAGTAGTAAAAAAATCAGTAACCAAGTGGTGTAAACAAATCAAAGCACAGTTTGAAAAACTCCAATAAAGTTTCTACAAAACCATTTTTTTGAATTTTGGGAAAAAAGAGAACCTTAAATATGGGCTGTTAAGTAAATATGCCAAAAAATGAGTTTTTACAGTTCTTTAAATGTTCCGATTTTTCATAATTATTGATTAAAAAATTAATATTTCCATGTGATTTTAAAAAGTTAAAGGTTCCCTTAGCAGTCGTACAAAATTTTAAAATGATCCATAAAACCGTTCTATATGAATAGAACGTCTTCTGCACGTTACGTTTTTGGGATAATGATTTAATTATTCAGTATTTTAAACGCTTTCTTTAAATCCAATAACTTTTTATTTGGAACTTAAATGCTAAATTAGTCTTATCTTCTTTAAATCGTTCTTCTTGTCGATTATTTGTTACCATTCTTAATCTTTAGCTAACAAAAGATATTTTGAGTAATTGACTGTTTCCAGTTCTTTGAATAAAAAAATAAAACTAATTTTCTATTTTATTTGATATAATTTTACATAATCTAAGTAAACATAATACAAAGACAATCGCTAAGGAAATCGCTGAATAAAAACTCCCAAAATACATTTTTAAATGCGTAAGCATAAGTGCCTCATAAATTTACACACAACTGCTACAACAAAAAACAAATCTATAAAATCACCACACAAAGACGGAACAATTTAAAAATCATACAACATACTACAAAAATGCCTTTTAAAAACACATGATAGCTTTCTGAGTTTTACCATGAATTCATCATCGTAAAGAGATATAGATACCCAAGTATCTTGCTGAATGAAGATAACTTCAACTCTAGGATTTGATTTATTTTTCATATACCAAAACAGTGTATGTACATGTTTTGTACATACCACAACCACAACCCTTTTCTTTCACCACTTTAGAGAGATGTTGCAGTGACATTAACTTTCATACAAGAATTAAAAAAAAAGAAGGACGAAATAAAAGATAAAACACTCCTTTAATCATGGAGGTTTTGTACTGCAAAATTGAAATCCTTGCCAAGTAGTTTAGAATGTGATGTTTGCTATTCATGTATGTTCAAAGAAATACTTTACTTTATATTTTTGTATGAGTAAAAAGCCTCTTTGGTTTTCAGGTTTTGTAGTAGTTGAATGCTGTGCTGTTTTGTATCCCAGATTGTATGAAAGTAGAATAATGTGGTAAAGTTTTGTATGCCCTTCGACGGCCGTCGACGACGACGACACGGCGATGCAGACATGTTGGAAGAAAAATCTGCAAAATTGCATTCAAAAAAATTTAGAGGAAAATCGGTTTTATAAAATTAATTATGTAATCTATGTAAGTGTGAAGAAAAGGTTTTTTTTTATTTTTTGCGGTTTTCACCTTTGGAGCAGTCAAAAGGGTGATATGTATCCCCACCCAAAACTTCAGGTTTGGTCTTCAACTATTTTCGTTACACCTTTACTTGTTTGCGTGCCTTCAATCGATGTAATGGTGCGACTTTACAAAAACAGTACAAAAACAGCCTCAACAATCAACCCACGAATTCTTGTTAACAAATTATCCGAAAAGATTAAACAAAGTTATATCTTACCTGTGGTTTCGAGATTTAAAATGTCGTATACATATACATACAAAGTGCATAGGACAGTTGTACAAAACAAAGAAAGCGCTTTAGGTCGCAAAAAAATGCACATCGCTTATTTTTTGGGAAGCTATAGGATATATGCCAGCAGTGTAAGACCAAGTTTGTAGCTTCGAAATACCTGTGCTAACTGCATGATGCACCAAAAACCTCGAAATATTCGTTTTTTTTTCAGTTATTATCTTATAACATCTAACATGTGCATTTTATAGAAAAAAATATATACCAGGTTTCTGGTAAAAAAAGACAAAATTTGCTACAATTTAAGTGCAACCGCAGCTCTGTAGGTTCGATATGTCTGAAAATACAGCTCTTCAAATATTTGCAAATTTTCACAAAAAAATTCTAATTTATAGTTTGAGTTGTCGTTCGAACAGACTATTTACTTAAATACTTACTTAAATATTCCAGTAACCTTAAAAAATGCAATGCGTTTTTTTCTTCAGTAAATGGCATTTCTAGCCATGAATGGCTAGTTTTTGAATACTAATTATGTTCTACTGTTTCTATATCCTTACAAAATATTCTTTAACTTAAGTAAATTCAACAGTTTCTAAGATACAGCTTTTTAAAATATACCAATAAAAAATGTAACTCTGTCCAACAAAAATTGTCAGTACAGCAGGTCTTATGGGAGAGCTTTTTTCTTACAAAAGGTGCCGGTAAGTTGTTGTATTTCCAAATTACCTACTGAAAAAAATGTAGGCAACCACTGACCCTTCAATTGTGGTTGTAATTTCGCTTTGACGATCGTACATCCTCTGATAACCTGTACCGTGTGCAGCCTAAGCTACACTGATTATGTATTCCCAAACAACCCTCTTCGTGTGTATTGACAATAAGCACATTATTATCAGAGTTACCATTCCCACGTTAATGCTTTTGTATGCTTTTTTTAAAGCTTATAAGAAAAAATATAGGAATAATATTTTCGCTTGCTGTTTTTCTGTATTCCTGGCTCGAAATTTTCTTTTAGTGTAAAAAAAAACGCTTAAGTGCAGTTAAGAAGATTTTGGCTGTTTTTATTCGAGAAACAAACTTTTTTGTTCGAATTTTATATGAGTTGTGGTTTGAAAAGTGAAGTTGCTTTAGTATTCTTCAAAATTAAATGAGTTTAAGTGAAAATTATTTTTAATACAGTATTAAAAAAATAGTGTTTTTGTTCATACAAAAAAAAATACTCTTAAAAAAAAATGTTTATTTGTTTGATGCTTTATAATCAGTGCAAAGAAAAACTTATGCAAAATTTTATATGGAAAAAATAGTTTTTTTAAAAAAACGGCTCTAACGATTTTCAATTTTTTTTTTCTAAAAATGTATCATTATAGAAGAAATCAAATTACATACTTTGTTTTGACGTTAAATTCATTTAAGAAGCTGGTTTAGTCATTTGAAAATCGAATTTTATGCTTTTTTAATTTTTTTTTTATTAAACAGCATTTACAAATTTTTAATTAAAAAAGGCTTAGCATAAATAGTATTTTTATCTACAAGAGCAAGAACGTGCGACCCAGTGCATTTTTTTTTTTTTTTATTATTGACTTTCTCTTAATCGACTGAACTAATTTTGATGATTTTTTTTATACAGAATCTGCTTTACAACATTAAAAGTATTTGGTATCTAAATTTTCAAAACCATTTTTTTTTTATTTTTATTTTCATTTTCATCTTTAAAAAATGAGTGGGAGAATGTTATTGCTTCTATTTTACAGATAAGATAAGCTATAGTTTGAAAACCAAAACAACCGGTTAGTTTTGCGATTTCGAAATCCCGAATTTTAGTTTAATTTTGTTAATTTTTGTATTAGTTAGTATTCTCTTGTAATAATTTAATTGTATTATAATTTATTAACAAAATAAAACAAACAAAACTATTTTACTAATATTTCTTTTGATTTAAAAAAAATACTATAACATAAACTTTACCAACAAAATATGGAATGTTCTTAGCATATATTTGAAAAGAGATTTGAAAAGAGAAGTTTAGTTTCAAAAGTTCGGGAATACAAAACGATTTTTTTTCCCACAGGCGAATGCAAACAAGTGATAAGAATTGATTCAGAGAACCACTATAAATAAACCATGAGTTTCACGAAGTGATTTGAACTACAAAATCCAAATACGCTCCACCCTAATGTACATTATTGCCTGGGGTACATGTCGAATCATAAGTAGTACTCAAAAAGCAATTTTCATTCCTTCTCAGAGTGTATACTTCCAATTAGAATAATTTATAATTTGGTATTCTTCAGTCATTACATCTTATTTCACTTTCAATGAAAACCCTGTAAGGTACAGCTTTAAGGTATCAATAAAAAATAAACATAGGAAG
Source organism: Meliscaeva auricollis (assembly GCA_948107695.1). Classification (NCBI taxonomy): domain Eukaryota; kingdom Metazoa; phylum Arthropoda; class Insecta; order Diptera; family Syrphidae; genus Meliscaeva; species Meliscaeva auricollis. The sequence goes on from OX403616.1 coordinate 62,951,035, forward strand.
CCTACAACTGTGCGTTTGAGAAAAGCTATAAGTAATACAGGAAATGTCATAAAACATGTATCCTTCCCAGAACTCAAAATAAAAAAAAACCACAATTTTATTCACTTGAGGACGACAATAACTTTATTAATTTACAAGAAAGTGTAATGTACAAACATTATATCAACGAAAAATATGAATAAGTAAGTTTTAAGATTATTATTTAACATCCGTCTCCGGATAATCTTATAATTTAACGACTTATTCCGCACGAATTACATGTTTCATTCATTCGAATTCGTTTTAAATAAAGTTTGTCATGCTTTCTATTTATGAGGGGAAACATAAATATCACCACTTTTTACTTATTTCTGGTTTCCTGAAAGAACAGTTGTTGTTTGTTGAAATTTTATTTGAGACTTTATTAATTAACTCCATAGTTTTCCCTCGAGATACTAAGCGGAATGCGTTAACTTAACCCTGTTTATTATTAAATATTGAGACAACTTAAATATAATATTTTTTTATTATTTATTTCAACACTTTGGTATAATAAGGCCACTGAACTTCCTGTGAAATTGACAAAAAAAAAATACACACAGTGACTAAACTTTTATTTTCAGGGAAAAAATTCAATTTGTGCATTCATTGACAACCACGCATTAGTGCCATTGGCGCCGCCTTGACGACACCATTAATCACAACCTATTTAAAAGTCACATTAAGAAACAGACAATTTTGTTTATGAAGAACAATATTATTGCTATTGTTCCTTATTGACAGGTTATTTGATTTAAGTTTTCTTTTGAAATTAAAATTAAAAAAAAAAAAAAAGTTATTAGCAAAATATACATTCTGCGGTACCTAATTGAAGTCGCCATTCTTTCAAATCATGTTTATCTTATTCACATTTTTTTTGCTATTTAATATATTTTATAATTTCACGTTTATTTTTATTTTCGAAACAAAAATATAAAATGAAGAAAAAAAAAATTGCCAGTAGCTGATCAAAAAAATAAAAAAATGTATATAATGGCATGTGAAAATTATGGGATTCGCATTTTGGAGTAAAAACGTTATAAATTACTGAATAGAGGTACAATTCTAAGTAAAAGTCTACCAAAATCGAAAAAAAAAAACAAATTAATGTTTTAGTTGTAAAAGTACTTAAGTTGGATAGCAATACTGTTATATCTTAAGTATTCACAATTGTAACACAATTTAATTTTTTTTCTTTTTTCAATGCAATCATTTTAAAAATTGCTTCGCGAGCATCAAAAGAAAGTGAATTTTGAGGAGGATTTTAATTAAATTTTACCGAGTTATTATTTTGAATTATTATTATCATTTGGTACCTACTTTATATTTAGTTAAAAATCGACTTAGCGGTATGCAGTCCGTAATTTATGTAAGCATAACGTTAGTAAGAAATATTCAATAGAACACTACAAAGTCCAATTGTAGTGTAGCTTACAAAATAAACAGAACTGTTTCTCTAGACTTAGTGAAAGTTCTCCTACAGCTTGGGAAAAAATTAACTTTGCCTATTAAGAGAATTAATTACAAGATGCCAACCTCAAAAATGTGTTAACTTAATAAGCAGTTCTAAAATTGCCTTTAACATTGTTGTAGTACATCTCACGAAAAAGAGCCGGTCACTAAAAACATATTCAGTCACGACCTGTAATGATTTTTTTGTAGTTTTTTTCTTGGAAATGGGTAAAACATTAGCAAAAAGAAAGCAAATCCTGATAGAGAAACTTAAATTGATTAAATTATTTGTAGAATCTGGGGGAAAAATTGAAATTAAGTGCATCGATTTATTCGCCTCAATCCTAATGAAAAACTTCTGGTACACTTTATAAAGTCAAAGACTTTTTTCAAGTGAACTAGCATTTATTATTTCGATGGGGTAATATTTATGTCAGGAGCTACTTTCCTTCTCAATGCTTATTCATTAACAACTGCTCTTCGCTTTCTAAGACTAGAATGAAGATTCCATTTGGCTTTTGTAACAGCTTTTCCATGTGTGCTTTTTCAAGGAAAAATTTAAGGTGTAGTCTCTTCTATTTCTGGAATCGGAGTATTCTAACTTTAGTTTTGTTCTTGATACCTACTTTTTGTTTTTTCAAATGTTGTCGTCATTGTATTTTTTCAAATTATTTTTTTTTCTTACATTTTTCAAATAATCCACTCAATTTTAGTTTCTTTTTTTGTAATAACTTTACCTCTGTTGCTGTTTTACCCATTTTATCCTATTCTAAGTTTGCTTCCTTAGTGTAATAGAAACTTTTATAAATTTTCTACAAAACTTGTTTTGATTGAAAAATGTTAAGAATTATTCAGTACTTGAAGAAAATTCTAAGTATTTTTCATAAAAATAGAAGTTTTGATGTTTCTATGTTATGTTCCGTAGTTTTTAGTATTTCATTGAAATAACAGTATGGTTCTACAATCGAAAGTGACGGTAGTGTAGCTCACGAACTATATTATTCATAAAACAAAACGCTAAAAACAAAAATGTTTAATTTTACCATTTGCCATTAATCAATTTCATGAACTTTGGCTGCAGATACAATTTTAAATTAAAAAGCATGTAAAGAGGAAGTTAAAAAAAACCTTCGCAACTTACTTCCTTTTGCATGTAGTGTAACACTGGACAAAAAAATTAAAGTTTTTTTTTCTTTCATATAATTTTTTTAAATTATGTAAGATTTTCTAAATCTAAATCTGGTGCCAAAAAAGTTCCATCACGTACATTGTTTTTTTTTTTTTGATATTTGAAAAATGTGATTGTTTTGTAGAAAAGAGCGCTCAAAGTTTTGATTGACCTGGTATATACAAAACTATTGACCCGATTCAGCTGAGATTTTAAGGACTTATTCCACATAGCATAATATTTATAAGACCTGAAACCAGTCTTGCTTTATTCATCAGTGTATAGTCACAATTTAAACCGTTATTTAAAAAAAAATCACAACAAATTTCAAAATTCCGTAGTTTTTGGGAATCTAATTTAGAAGAAGTATGGCATTTCTATACTCTTGATACTGGCTAAAATAATTATTATATAAAAAAAGGAAGGCAGTAGGTAATCAGAAGAAAACTAATAAAAAGAAAGGTTATTTTGTGCTTTTCAATAGGACTGATTTTTATGGATTTTTCAACATTTTTTGGTTAAGAATTCAGAAGTCGTACAAAAAATTGGTCAAGATATAAGTTTGGTAATTTTGTCAACATTTGTTATACATAAACGGTTTTAGCGAAAAATCTTCATACTTTGGATTATGCAACAAAAACAATAAAAATACAGTTTTTTGTAGGTTTTTCAATGTTCTCATGTTTAACGTGATAAATTTTGTTGGATAACATCATATTCGTGCTCAGCATCCCAAAGAAACATAAATTTAGCCATTGAAAACGATTACTTCAGAATTTTCCACCCCTAAAAACGCTTTAATTAGACTAAAGCGAGTATTTTGGACAAATGATGAATTTTACTTTGCAATATCTTTGCGCCGAGAAGTAAATGAAAATGATTTAAAATGAGTTAGACGGATAAAATGCACTTCATTTTCTTCCTATTAATAGTTAAGTAATAAAGTATTTACGAGTAAAGAAATTCGACGTTTAAAAACTGGTTTTTGACAAGTTCATATAAGCATATTTCAAAAACGTGACGTGCTAGGGTAGTTTTGACTTCAGATTCGGGTTCAGCGTGCCAAAATCCTTCAGAAAGTATAGTTTGGTTTGAAGGCGATTTTCCTTGCAGACCAGTGTAATTGAACTTTTCTTGGTAGTCAGGCAAAGTTTTATTCCAATGTTAAATATATCTTAATATCTGTTATGTATTCAAGATTTTAAAAGTAAAAGTAAAATTAAAACTAGATTTGAAAACATATTAACTCTTAGCACAACTACACCTACATTACATACTTCTTATACATGTTAGCACCTCCGAGTTTGGAAATATTGAAAAGAAAACATTAAATTCTTGTCACCATTATATATTCAAAAAAACATGCAAACAAAATATATCTATAGAAAGTTTTTAATTAGATCAAGATAAAGTTGAAACATAATTTATCACAATCTTAATTCATTTCAACTTCAACATCAACACATTTGAACTTTAAATATACACTTTAAAGTTTTGTTCTTTCTTTTTAATATCAGAAAGACCTCTGGAGATCACGACAGAATAACGTAATCATTTAGACATAAAACAATGAAAAGTTCAAAAATCGGAGGAGCATAACAATGTAAGGTCAATAGATTTGACTTGTTTAATTTATTGTATAAACGAATAAAATTTTCATGAAAAGTTAATAGGTTTTTTTTTCACTGTGCCGTCTGCCTCAAAAATGTTTGCTCTCTCTCTTTCTCTTGTCTGTAAAAGCTGTCTTCACCAAATTAATTTGTGAGCAATAAGAGTGAATTGGTACAAGGTTACAGACAGTCGAATTAATTGAATTCACACCTTTCGGAGCTAGTATGCCTACACGAAAAAAAAAAACAAAGTATTCTTGAACAAAGTGGATGTTTAGACGAGTTTGTATGCACCACGCTATACTGCACTAAACTGCAGGTAAATGTGTTTTAGCTATACGTAGAAGATACGTAAATGATTAGTTTTGTTTTAGTTACATTTCATCGAATAGCAATTTTTTACATTTAAGAAAAAATTTGTGATATTTAACGGAAAACAGATATCTACCAACTTCAAAGAAGAAAATAATGCGAAAATAATAATTACATTCGAAAAATGGTTTCTTTCATGTCAAACAAAAAAATTTAAGAGATCATAATGAGTTTAAAAACATTTTTTTAAAAGAAGCTCTACATGGGGTAAAATTGGTATCAGATTTCAGTCAATGGATGATCGGTAAATCTGTATCAAACGTGGGTGTGAGTCCAACAGTAGTGACACTTTAGTACTTCAGTTGTTAAAACTCAATGGTAAATATGTCGTTTCTGTATATCTAGCACGTACATATACAATTTATAGGGAATGCTCGGAAATATATTTTTTAGCCGAATAGAATTAGAATCGATATTCGATTAGTTACTCAAACATCGTGCTTTTTAAATAAAAAAAAACATTTAATCATCAGCTAATAGTGGCACCTCCTATAGATCCGTTTTCCGTTTTTCTGATTTTTGCGTAAACGACTGGATGAATTTCAATTTTGCACAAAAGTTCTTATTTGTTTTCAAATAACATTATATATATCAATTTTCCAAAAACTTTTTCGAGATTTTTCAAAAAAGTTTCAATTTTTTTTTGTGTTGATAATTTGTTTTTGAAATTTTTTTTTAGGTATATATTAATATTTTCCTAAAAATAGTATACCAACTTTTATTTCAAACATGGCTTGAGTATTTTTATATATAAAAAATTAATTTTATTAAAAACGGCTATTCATCTTTTTTCAACGAAATCAAATGGCATACTTAGTTTGGAGGTTAACACAATTTAAGAAGTTGTTTAAGTCATATTAGTTATGAATTTTTTGTTTTTTATTTTAATTTTTTATAAAAGTATTTACTTTTAAAAACTCTATATATGAAGCTTTAGCATCCACAGCATCTTTGACCCTAAGAGCAAGTATGTGCGACCCAGTCGTGCATTTTATTTTGTTTGTGAAATACACTTTTAATTTTCTTCGTTCAACTTCAATTTTTACATTTTTTTCTTCGAAAGTGGTTTCCTATAATTTTACGTTTTTTTCTCTGTGTGTTTGTTCAAGAATATCTTTTCAACTAAGATTGGATTTCGAAAGTGTTATACCTTCTTGAAAACTACAAACATAGTTTTGAAAAAGTAAAAGGTTTCGGAAGGAATATTTTTACTTACACAGTATTGACTATAATGCATACATTAAGCCTTAAAGGATTTCAAATTTATAAAGGCTATTGCATATTTAGTCCAGACAAAATAGACAAAAAAATTGTTCAAACATAGACATAATTCGCATAGAGCTAAAAATTTGTACACACACATTGAATCATTGATAGAAACGAAATGTGAATCCCATGAATGTGCTAGGAGCAAACCCCAAAAGCGGTCTTTGGCCGAAAAAAACGAACAAACCCCGAAATGGCACTTCACAAACCACCAATATACTCGAAATTCGGGCTTTGGTCATTCCTAAAATGGCGAAATGGCATATCACAAATGACCAAATCCCAAATTCGTAGTTTTGTTTGATTTACTGTGGCTCAGTTTCCGAGGTAACGTTTGTCGGCGGAGCTCTTAAGTATTTGATTTCCATAAATTGTTGATTCCTATGGTTTCGAGTGAACTAACATAGTTTACCCGATGACAAATATTTTAATGTGATTTGTTTATGGAAAGAAATATCAATCTAGAAAGAGTTTGCATACACCCAACCTAACACCCGCCCCAAATCCTAAAGTGCGTCAAGCAGGAGGGTTGAAGGAATACTTTTTATCACTTTTTATTAGAAATCTAGGGAGTGCTAACCTTTCAATCAAAAAACCGAAAAAAAACGAAAAAAAAATATCTTTTAACGCAATTTGCGGCTAAAATACATCCTAGACTCCCCTATAATTTAATTCTATACTGAAACGGTGCTGTCGTATTGTATTGGATTCCACAAGCAAACGTTACCCGGCAAACGAGCTACGGGAAAATGGCCCACAATTAGTACTTTTATCGTTTCATCAAACTACAAAACCCTGGATTTTGGGGTTTGGTTTTGTTACATGCTACTTCGCGATTTGGTCGTTTTAAGAAAGACCCCGAATATCGGTGAGTGTATGCTCAGTTTTTTAAAATTTTCTACCAAATAATGTGATGGGTTTTGGAGAGAAAAAAAACATTTCTAAGGACTTTTTACTGTTTTCTTTTATAAAATGCACCGCTTATTCACAATTATTGATTCAATAAGTAATTATTTCTAGGTTAATTGTAACTTTTTTTTTGTTTGTACCATTAGCCAAAGTTTAACAAAGAACTAAGATTACTCCTTTATATTACAAAATGTTTTTTTTTTTTTGTGTACATAAATATTATCCAGTTCGATTTCCTGAGATCTCAGAAATTTTTCTTGACAGAAGCTAAAAAACGAATCCAAATTTTTTTCTGCTCAGTTTTTGACAACGAATTTTCTTAGGAATTCTGTTCAGGTTGCTGAGATTACTAAGCGCTCAGAGATCTCAGAAACGTGAACTTGATAATTTTTAAAAAATTTCCAATTTGAAGCTTTTAAATGCTTTTTGTTTTATGCCTTTACAAGCATTAAAAAAAAAAAATATATCTATTCTGAAGGGTCCTGAAAAGAAAAGCAAAATGCTTAGATTCCCTGGAAATTTGCAATCAACTTTGCACCTGAACGCGAAGTTATTTTCAGTGCTGATTGGAAAAAATCACATGAAAGATTTAAAAAAAATGTTTTTCTATTTCATATTATAGTGAAGTATGCGGAGCATGACCAATACGGCTCTGTTAAAGCTAGTATCTAGAAAATACATTTAATCCTAACAAATCATTTGAATAAGAAAGCTAAGCAGTTTGGAAGACCCCACAAAAAAAATACTAAACACAAAGAAAAATCAAAAGCCAATCAAAAGCTTCGCACAAACATTGTGTGGGATGCTAATAGATCACTCAAAAAACTGCATAATATAAATTTCTATAATTTTGGAGGACAGCGCAAAATCTTTGAATATATTTTCATTTGTATTTCTTTTTTTTAATGGTTGATAGAAAATGGATGCTAATTTTTTTAGCACACCATTTCAACTCATTAATCTTATTAATTTGAAGAGTTCTTTTCTCTCGATTAGTAAGACATAATGTAGATACAGTGATAAAACTGACTACGAAAAAGACGCACGTCACACAATAAATGATTGCTTTTGATTTTATATTTCTTAATGTGATCAAAATACGCACTTTGAAGAAAAACATGTGTGTTGCCATATTTGCTTGATTTATTTGCAGGAAATTTAAATGCAAATTTTAAAAATTTATAAATGGTAATTGGCAAACAAGCGTATCAATTATTGCATTAGAGAATATTTTTTTTTTAATTTTGTAAGAAAATGATTTTCAATGTACATATGTTAATGCATTACAATCAAAACATTTTCTGTAGAATAATACAGATGTGATGAAAAGTTTTTGTATGAGTTCAAAATAAAATTAATAAAACAAATTTTTTGAGAATATCTTCAACTAAAATGCATCGGGTGCAAGAACGTTACACTGGTTACTGCCAATTTGAGGTTTGATCACCGGCTTACCCAGAGTCTCACTAAAGGATGTACGCAAAACTTTAGTTTAAGGTCTGTTTTTATTATTTATATCAGCCTTTAGTTTCTTATATTTATTTTATACGTTTCTTAGAAGTATGCCACGGATTTCGATTGGATGCAGTATTCTTCCTTGTGGACCAAGTAATGGGTCAAGTTTCCTTTTATTGTCCTTTTAATATGTAGACCGTAAAAGATTCCGCATGTGGATTCCTACTGGTTTTACGTTATGATGTTTATTCCTCCGTCCCACTAATAGGTCGTAGCAAAAACTGGTTGATAGCAGGCTTCGGAGCCAAACTGGTTAATCGCACCCGAAACTGGTAAATAGCGAGCGGACCTGGTAAATCGCAGCTCGAACTGGTAAATTGCAGCCGAAGTTAATAAATCGCAGCCGAAGCTGGTAAATCGCTAGGAGACTTGGGAAATCGCAGCCGAAACTGGTAAATCGCATCCGAAACTGATAAATCGCAACCGAATTTAGTAAATAGCAGGTGAACCTGGTAAATCACGGCCGTAACTGATAAATCGTAGCCAAAACTGTTAAATCGTGGGCGATTCTGGTAAATCGCAGCCGAAACTGATAAATCGCACCTGAAACTGGTAAATCGCAGTAGAAACTGGTAAATCGTAGCCGAAGCTGGTAAAATCGCAGCTGAGGTTGATAAATTGCAGCCGAAGCTGGTTAATCGCAGTTAAAATTTGTAAATCGATGGTGGACCTGGTAAATCGCATCCGCAACGGGTTAATCGCGAGCGATTCTGGTAACTCGCGGGCGATTCTAGTAAATCGTAGCCGAGATGATAAATTCAACCGAAGCTTGTAAATCGATGCCGAAACTAATAAATCGCTTGTGATTCTGGTTAATCGCAGTTGAAGCTGGTAAATCGCAGCCAAAGCTGTTTAATCAACACAAGACTTGATTAATCATTTTTCTCTGCGTAAACTGCAGAGTTTTAAGCACTGCAGTCTTTTTGGTACTGCAGTTAATTGACTTAAAAGACTAAATTTCTTCAGTCCTTTTACTTACAAAAGAGCTTTGCAGTAAATTTTGACTGGTTTTATAGTACACAAAAACTTTCTAATAAAACACTAAAACGAGTCAAAAAGTACTGCAGTTTATTCACTTTTAGTCAATTAACTGCTTTTAACTATACAGTCAGTATTTTATTACATACTGACTGAATTAACTGCCAAAATCGATTGATTAGCTTAATTCACGATTAGCAACTCAAACTATGAATTCTTAAAAAAAAAAATTTAGTTTAGGTTGATATTCCACAATTTACAGTTGGCAATAATCATGGATTAAAGATAATCAATTGTGAACAAATTGGCCCTGAATAGACTGCATTACCAATTGACTGCAGTCTTTTATAGCTCTGGTATATGAATTGTCAGATAAATGCTATATTCATTAAAAATGTTGAAGACAACCTATTAAACTTTTTCGAAAAACGTCCCTGGCTGTTTGTGGTAAGTTATCCAATACTTTTAGGAATGATTGGACTATTCCATTGTATCAGCTGTCCGGTTCTAAATTGCCTTACAAATGATGACTTCATCCAACATTTGAGCGTGATAGAACCCATTGTACAACGAAATTTAGCATGTCCATGATTTTGACCCATAAATTCTAACCATCTTGAACTGCTATTATATTTTCTTATTGTAATGTCAGGTTTGATGAAAAAAAAATTGATTTTTGACCAATCTGATTTAATGTGTCCATGATTAAACAAATATCGTAATAAAAAGTGTTTAATCTTTAACTCACTGAATTGTTTATTTATTTTTTGTTTCTCTCAAATTTTTGGTAAATGCTTTGTTTTATCAAAAAACAAACTTTCTTCTACAAACCATTAGAAAACATAATGTATTTAGACTGTCAACGCATACGTTTCTTTCTATTTCAAATAATGTTTTACCAACACATATCAGGAATATGTATTTCTATTAAATTTATCTTCATTGTACTTTCACTATAGAGACAAGACATTTTTGTGTTTGTGTGTATTGCATCTCACATATACTGCTTATATCCATGTACAAGAGCGTTAAGAAAATTCAAAATCTGAGGCCGAAAATAAAACATTCCCTTTCTCATTTTATTTATAGGATTTGTATTCAGACTCAAAAGATTTCTTCTTCGTCTACGCAAGAGAAGAGACAGAAAGATGTTGTCAAAAAAATTTCTTTCAATTTGCCTCGAATGTACTCTCGAAATTTTCGGTTCGGATCGGTCGGGTTTTCACGCGTTCTCGGTAAAATATTTTCTTAAGTAACTTTTTTAAATTTGAAAAAATAGATAAAAAAAAAACAAAAACTAAGAGTTTTTGTTTTCAAATAAATCAAAATCGGATGAATGTAAGATGTTATGATGAAAAGAACAAAACCTTTTGTGTGAAATAAATCATTTTATTTGAAATAATAAAAAAAAAGTATATTTCTAATAGCTAAAAGCTATTTTTAAATTTAATTTTTTTTTTCAATTTTACGGTATTTTTTCTCGTATGAAATGAAATCATGGCGTTTTGTGAATCTGAAGATTTTCTTTTCTTTTTTTGTTTAAATAACAAAATAAATAATAAAAAAAAGTATATATGGAAAGAGTGTGAAAAGTGAAATCATTTAAGATACCATAATTCTTTTAATTTTTGCGAGGAGTTGAGGTACAAACTTCAATCGTTTTCTCTTTTTATTTTAAATTTAAACAAATTTCAATTAATTTTAATTTCCTATAAGCTTTTTGTTGTGCATGTGTGTGTGTTTAGTGGCAAATGATGAGTCTGTATTGGTGTTTAATTTTCCTCCAGACGAAGCATCATCGTCGAGGCTGAAATAACTTGAAGAATGTCAACTTTATTTTTGTATATCCTTATGTATTTGCGCGTATGTTGTATATAATTTATATACATATATATTATTTTTAAATTTATTTTGTGAAAATGTGAGTAAACATTTTATGTTCTTTGAATTTAATACATTGCTATTTAATTATAAATAAAAAAAAAATAAAATTATAGCATAATTATGTAGTTAAATATAATGAAGATTAAAATGTAAATAAATATTTAAAGTTTTAACTTAAGAAAAGAGAAAAAATATATTTTTGTAAAAAAACACCTTTAACTGAAATTCAAGTCACAACTTTCATTTTAAAAATTTAATGTTGTGTAAAATCACAGCCTTTAGCAATGAGCTTACTTATTACTTTAATGACCCAACAGTTAGGTGTGAACCAGGGCCTCAACTAATGGAATCCATTTACAAAAACATGCATTCCTATTATTTAATCGAGTTGTATTAATGAGCGGTCGATTGTTCTCCCTTTTGGTGTCCTGATTGTGAGCAAGACATAGGAACTTTAGACATATCTCAGCCTGTCACCAGGTTCTTCTTTTAATTGCTAAAAGTATTTTGCATTAAACTTAAAAACAAAAATTAAAAATCAAATTTTGTATTTATTTTTTTTTTTCAAAGCTTATCAAAATAAATAAATATGCGATAAAATTAAATACAATTAAACATTGAAGAAATAAAGTAATTTTTTGAATGAAAAAATGATGATGCTAAGTGACATTTTTTAAAACTTTTCCTTTTCCTCATAAATGAAATTCTTTTGTGCAGTGTTAAAATTCCGTGTGATCAGTAGGTACTTCTCTATCGCCTCTCAATGGGGGCTATTTGGAATAAAAAAATTCCTGGGAATGTTTCCCTCGTAAAAAATTTGGGAGCGTTTCCCTTGAGAATGTTTCCCTCGGAATATATTGGTATCGGGAACATATTTTCCAGGGAAATTTATCTGTCATTTCATACATTTTTACTTGCGATAAATTTACTATAGGGCAAGCTTAGGATTTGTAAAAAAAATCGAACTTGAGATAACAATCAGACATGTCATTACTATGATAGAGAATAGGAAAGAGTGAGTTTTGGAATTCTGTCTGTCTGTCTGTGTATATCTCGAACTATAGCCGAAACCGCTAAAGCGATTTTTTGTTGATTCAGGATCTGTGATATTTCCCTAGAGGGGAAGTTCAAATTCTTTAAGGGATCAAAACTAACGGTACTTTTAAGGAAAAGTTAACTTTTTTTCAAAAGTGGCTGAAACGATTTGGAAGAATTTGTCTATTTCATCATGAAACATCAGAAAACGTAAAGAAGACACGTTTTCGAGACATTTTTATGTGCGTGTGCCATTGTCGACGTTGTCGTCGTTGGCGTTGGAAATTTGTAAAAACCATTACTTTTGATAGAATCAAGATAATTGGATTCTGTAGACGCCAAAAGTTTAGGATTACCTTAACTTAGGTTAAGTTCGAAATTCAGCCATTTTGAATAAAACTTTCTTAAACTTTGTATACAAAACCTTCCAAAAATGTCAATTTTGTATAGGAACTGCTACAAATTTGTATTTTTTTTTAAATTGTCCCAGTGAACAATGGTACTGATTTTCAAAAAAATGAAGTATCCAAAAACAGGAATACTTAATTCTCAAAAGACTTTGTAAAAATCAATGTTTTACACTTTTTTGTCAAAAAATTCTTGCAACAGTACGGAAAAGTTTGAGATTTTTAATATAAATCATATTTTTTCTCATACAAAAGCTCATACCAGCCTTAAAGTAATTTTATATCAAAATTTTCTACAAAATATTTTTTTTTTTTTTGTAACCAATGACAAATCTTATTTTTATAGTGCTCGATTTTTATCTGTTGGACAAAATAATTGCAATTTCATATGCAATTGGTGTGCAGACAAAAAGAAAATGCCAAAAAATATGTGGGAGAAAAACCCAAAGTCGATTAAAATGAGACATTATGAAAAAGAGGGTTACATTTGTAGGTACCAAATATCAAATTGTTTTTTTTTTTTTAAACCATCACCAGAACCGGATTTGACCATATTTTATTATTAGTAGAAAAGTGTTTCTACATATATCTAAACAAATGAATACAATTCTTTTAGAATGGTTCAATTGCCTTGGTTTTGGTTTCATTTGATTTTTTGGGAGTAAATTTGTACTTTATACTGAAACTGAACATTTGCCATTATCGTCCCAACAAATTTTATAATAAGGAGATATACCAATTTACCAATAACACATTCAATGAAAAAAATTGTCCCGCGAAGAATGCAATTTCATGATTAAATTTGCTATTTGAAGTCAAATTTTTGGGAAAATGTCATCTCCCTTTAAAGCTGAGAAAAAACATTTTAGCATATTATATTATAGGTATAAATTTAAAAAACGAATAAAAAATCCTATAAGAGCGGAAATTTGTATTCGATAACGTATTTTTGACTAACATGTGAACAAAACAACCGAAATCAGTTGTTCGGACCGGTTCCCAGATAATTTCCTTTTAGTTACTCAAACACATTATACAAAAACTTAAATTCTATACGCGATTTAATCTAAATTCTAAAGGGTTAAGTTTATGCAACATATCCGTGTCATTTTTTTTGTTTTTTTGTATGACATTCTTAATAAAATAATCATTTTCTTATGAGTTTGCATAAAAGTCAGAGTCATTTCATGTACAGAAACAAAATTGTTAAACAACACCGCTACCACTGTGATTCAGATCGTTTGATTTTCTGCATGTATTATTTTATAAGTAGATCATTTAACTAAACGTAGTCAGTACATAAACATCATCATCTCTAAGGTTCGATGTCTTGCCATCTAAGAATGTTTGACAATCAAACGATAATTCGTACTTTCTTATTTGCTAATTTTCTTTTACTGAAACGGAATACTAAAAAAAAACAATATAAGTCATCTATATGAATATTAAGTAAAAATAATAATTTTTAAATTAAAACAAGTATTTTGTTGTTGTTGTTTACTGTTTTCGACACACAAATCGTATTTTTTTTCCTAGTCTTCCCCGTGACAAACTGAATCTGTCTTATAGATTCCTTGAACTTTCCTTACGCGTGCCTCATCAAAGATTCTTTTCTTGGCTAATTTTCATAGAACAATGTGTTGCTATATTTAAAATTAAATAAAAAAAAAAAGAAACATAAATTAAAAAAAAAAACCTTGACGAGTAAGCTTTTCGAAAATAGTTTATGTATTATTATTTCTAACTGAATGCGGGCGGTGTTTGAAATTCAAAAGAAACAATTTTTTTTTTGTTTATCTTGGCCTGCGTAGACTTTCAATACATAAAGTCATAAATATAAACAAACATTGCATATTTATATCAGATAAATAATAATGTCTCATATTATTTATAAACCTAAAAACTAAAAATATATTATTACTGTTTGCACATACTTATCATAAAAAAAACGCCGGTATACAAGAATTTCTATATTATATTTATGTACTTATGTCTAAATTACACCATTAAAATTGACCTACATTACATATTTTCCAACCCAAAGGGGAAGGAATACATAATATTAAATAGGAAAATAATCATCCGGAGTAAAAGAAAATTTATATAGAATTTTACTAACGTCTCAGTTCAGCGCACTTTCAAAATCAGCCGGCAAGAAATACAAAAAAAAAATAATTCTCTAAAACCCCTTAAGTAAACACATTGAAAGAGCAAGAATGAGCCAACTATATATTTATGTTCTGTTTTCTTGTACAAATTGTAGAAAATAAAACACAAACAAAAAAATTAAAATAAAATAAAAACACAGATTTTTGGATTTATTCCAGGTTTATTTCTGTATGCGTTTTATTTCTCAAAATTAAAACAAAATAGAAAACTATGTACCTACCTTATCTGTGTATGAGAGTTTTATATATTTCTTAGCCGCATATTTAAACTAATGCGTTGGCAAAATGTTTTCATAGATTAATTTATTAGCCTGACACATGTGAATTAAATTGGAAATTATGCTACAAATATTTGAAAAAAAACACACAAAAATAAAAACTTTGTTTAATTTAACATTTTATGTTTGGGAATAATTGCATCTTGTTTGATTATGTTTTTGTACTACACATATAGGTTTTGCTTTGAATTCAAAATGCGATATGTAGTGTTGGGATAGGAACACCTACTTAAGTATTTCTGGGATTCCTAGAAGATTGTTCAAATGTATCACATCTTTCTTGCAGTTCAGCTACCTCTTGATTTGTGGAAGTTAACGTTTCAAAGTTTCAATGATCAAAAACTTCCACCCAAAATATTTCGATGCAATCTTTTCATGGTTCACATGAAAAATGAAACGTTAATGTCGAATTTCATCGCTATACCATTATTGGAAAAGAGATTTCAGAAAAAAGTTACCTGTTGCACTGAAAATTATTTAAAATTTAAAAAAGAGAAGTCGTAAATATACAGGGTGTCCCGTAATTAGTCAAGGAAAATTGAAGGGAACTCTATCCTCAAAGTTGATATCACTTATCGATGATTTAAGAAAACATTGACTTTGATATACCTTGGTCCATGTAAACCATAATTTCTCTGCTGTACGGAAATCGCTAGGAAATGACGTATTGGGGATTTTGTTGAGACGAAGCAATAGCCGTACTTTTGTAAAAATCTGATTATTCAAACGATTTTTTTGGCTGTCAATGCCAAAGCCGTACTTTTGTAAAAATCTGATTATTCAAACGATTTTTTTGGCTGTCAATGCCAAAGCCGTACTTTTGTAAAAATCTGATTATTCAAACGATTTTTTTGGCTGTCAATGCATTTTTGACTCTTTTGACCATTACATTTTTGTTATGGTTGGTAAAAAAGAATTAAAGAATAGCATATCAAAATTTTGTTGTTTTTTGCACTACCACGACCCCCGGAATAATTCTCGGCGACCCATATTTCTTTGACTAAAGAAGAGATAAGGGAACGAGATGCCTTTACAGGCAAATATGTAGGTCACAATGTGTCACAACACCATCGACGAAGGAATAGCAAAAACATATTTTTTTTTACAGGGTGCTGAGGAGAAGGGCGTGTTTGGACATAGACTGTAATTTTAAATTTTAATTAAGTAACGTTTTAATTAATTTATTTTATTAAGGTTTTTAAATTTTTGACCATTAACAAATTTATAAAATGCCAATAAGGCCCCATATTTTTTTCTCCCACGAGATACGGACTTCTGCCCATACCAAAAATTGATGCGTTAGTCAGACCGATGTAGGTCACTATGTGTTACACCAATGGCACGGAATTGCCCATTCTCCTTTTAGAGTATCATTCTGAAAAAAAAATCTCATCACTTGACACTGATATACATTTTTATAAACTTGCACCATCTTTTCGCAGTTTTCAAAAAACTGCTATCTGCGATGTTTGTCAAACAATTGAAGACATTTTTCCAAGGAATATTTCTACAGCCAGCGTTAAGATATACAGAACCAATTTGCTGTCTCAAATATTTTTGATGTAGTGCCTAGCTGTGTTATTAAAAATTGATTTTAAACTTTTTTAATTCAATTTTTAACGTTGTACATTATAAAATGCTTTGATAATTCTTTCCTCCTACATTAACCAGAGGTGCTTGATTACCTAACTTTCTCATTTAAATCCTTAACTGATTTTTTTTTTCACTTTCATATTATTATTGTTCATTCTTAACTTTGACTCTTTGACTTTTTGACTTAGTATAAAAATGTATTTCTCTTTTTCAAATGATTCTGTTCAAGGTCAAAAGTAAAGTAGGTTAATTTGGCAAAATTAAATCAACATAGGTATCCCTTGTTTTTGGCTTCATTTAAATCCCTCATGTAATTATAATTAGATATACATTCTCAGACGAAAAAATAGCAATCCATCCCAAAGGCAATTTCAACATATTTCGCATCTCATACAAATAGAATATCTACACAAATCGCATTCCATAATCTAAACCACCCACAGGCAATTTAATAGATAGAAAATCAAATTAAGATGTTATTAATTGGCCACATTTGTTGGTGATTGCTCTCTAAAATTTTGGCACGCGACGCGCCTTCGAAAGTCTATTTTATATACCCAATCGTGTTATACAATAAATTTTATTTTTTTGTATTTTTATTTTAACATATTTTTAAAAATAACTCAAAAATGTATGTAGGTACCTACCCCTGTTATTATTTCAATTGAAAAATCAAAACAATAATTGTTCTAACTGCAAATTTCCAAAAAAAAAACAAAAAAAGTTTAAAACGCTAAACAATTCAATTAAAATTTGTTGTTGTTATTTTTTTTTATTCAATTAAATTTCCACGTGTATGTTCGTTCATTAGCGAAGGTTATTTAGAAGAGAGAGCAAGGTAGAGGTGATTATATCCACCCGACTATTTCCCTATGATTTCAAACCATCACTTGATGGCAATGGCAACTCGCGACCTTAGGACAAGAAGGTTCTATCTGCACTCTTATCACTTTAGAGAAAACGAAGATGTAATATTTCATCGCGTATAACTTTTCTACCAAAACTTGATTCTAATCATGTTCTTCAATTTTTACATTATATTGTTTCATGGATTTCGTTGCATTAATTCAATAAAAACCATAAAGAATAGTTAATCAATAATTTATAATTAAAAAAATCGATAGGACTTTGTTGCTCAACGATAAGGTAAATAAACATAGGACAAGAAGGTTCTAATTACCAGATAGAACTTTGTGTCACGGTAAGGAATTTAGTTTTTCAGATAGAACCTTGTTTCTTTTTTGTAAAGGTAAAAAGTGCATGGATTAAGATGATTAAGATACAAAAGAAAATAGTTCAGTAAGAATAATGGTTTTGTTTCGTTATAGAATCTTTATTTATAATTGTAAAACATTGGTCCAATTTCTGCTCTTGGACAGGATAAAACATTTTGCAGATCAAAAGTTAATATCGGGATCCCTGACTCCTTATCAAGAGCCTTTTGATCTCGCATCATTTTTTTTTAAATCGAGGTGAATTTCATGTTCTCTTATTAAGATCTCAGTTAGTGCATTCTCTTTCTCTGCAGCACGATACGCCTCACACTTTCCACATTTATCCGATTTCGGTCGATGAAAGTCTTAATTGAAATTTGTGTTGAAGACGTATCTGTAGTCACTTTCTTTGACGGGTTCTTCAATAGTATCTTTGTACAAATGGTACATCTTAGTTATGTTAAGACTTGGATCTAGGTAAAGCTTAGCTGTTTTGGCGCGACAATAGTGTGACTCTATTTTGGGGAATGATGATATGTGAGCCTTTATTTCTGACAACTTTGTTTCCGGAATCCACCTAACCGATTTTTTGCCTTTTTCACACTTTTTAGCTATCCCAGACACATTATGTTTGTTTTTATGCGCATTGTAAACCGATTTCTGTGATATTGAAAATGTCCCGAGCCAAAAAGATTTACATACCTGGATTTTAGTTCCTGACAACTCAACAAAATATCCAAATGTGAAGCTTCGACGAGAAGAAAGCGATTTCTTCGTTTGTCTACTTGTTTCATTCTTTGTTGTGCATTTCAATATGAAATTTGATTTTCCATCTCGATTTAGGGAATAAAAAGATTCGAAAAGTGTTTTCCTCTCTGAAGCTACCACTTTTTGTTCACAATGAAATTTACAATGTAAAAGACAATTCTTTGTTGACTTTATTTCTTTTTTGGGTACTGTTTTTCCTCTAGAACTAATATAAGCCTCCCCAGCCTGATGTTTTTTCTGTCTAACGTTCCTCTTCCAGGTTGTTTCCTTGAGTAACCGTTTACGTGTTTTTTTTTCAATGTCTGTGTCAACCTTTGAATCATTGAACATCTCATCCTGATCTGCCCCTACCTGACTTTTGTTTGTTTCAGAATTACCTTGCTGTGGTGGTGGATCATTTGCATTCAGATTTAAAACATCAACTTCAGGTCCCAAAATGACGAATTCTTCAATAACCACTGACATATTATCTAAATCAATAATATCACCATCTTCCATAGTAAGAATCTCTAAATTCATTATCTTAAAGATGCGAATATTATAGCAAGTGTTTTAGGTCTTACAAGGTTTACTTACAGGTAAATAATAATTAGTACGAGTTCCAAAAAAAAAATAAGTATTTATCACTTTATACACAAGACAAATTATTATTATCAACCTTACACAATGAATTTTTACACCAAATAAGATAAAATTAGACAAAAAACAAACTCATGGAATTCAAATTTAACAGTAATTCCAAGGAGTACTAGGTTCTAATGATGGTATGTTTGAATAGTCATTAACATCAATAAGGTTCTATCTACAGCGTAAAATTCAACAAGGTTCTATCTACGAAATATTTTTTGTTTTTTAAGGCAAAAAGTTCTATCTGGCAATTAGAACTTTGTGAACTTAAATTCATATTCAGTGTTTGTAGATAGAACCTTGTTGGCTTCAATTTCATGAGTTATTTCATAAACGGAAAGAGATAGCTAAATTTGGATGGCGGCAATCGAAAGAGCGTAGCCTTTTTAGTGTAATGCAATATATAACTCAATTTTGGAAAAAATGTCAGTTAGAACCTTGTTGTCCTAAGGTCGCGAACTGCCCATAAATTTGAATACATACCTCAACCTACACCCAAACATACTACACTTACGCAGTGCCAAGACTTGCGAAGCTTTTCACATTTTAAATGCCAATGGACGACGACTAGGTATGATGATGATGATGATGAAGTTGATGAAGAAGAGGAAAGACGTTTCCTTTACAAAAACACAAGAGAAAACACAGAATTTCCTGAATGCATCCGCATTAAAATTTTGTACAATAAAAATATATATAAACAAAATGGCTGTGTCGCGTGCTTTTGCTTATAGAATAAATTTTGTTTAGTTCTTACCTTTTTTTTAGTCAAAGGACAACCTTTGAAATTTAACTTAAACAGTTCTATAGATTTATTATTAGTTAAATAGCATCATGAAGTTCGATCTTTGCTTTGGAATATTGTTTCACTGTTTCACTGATGATTCTTTTTTCTAGAATGAAGTAAAGAAAAATCGGATTTTACACAAAACTATTCTTTGCCTACCTGCAAAAAAAGATCTACAAATATTTCCTTTATAGGCAATAATTTAAAGTGCCAATAATTAAAAAAAAAATATATAAGAAGGATATGCATAGGGGAAAAATTAGGAAAAATGGAAAGTTCAAAATTCCATATCTCAAGTTCAGATAGATACTCAAAATCTCTTGCAAAATTTAATTTGTGTTCTATGACCACTCCTCGCTGGCTTGAATATTACTTTTTCATTTGACAGAAAAAACGATTTTAAAATTTTTTTTTGTTTTCAATTTTGACAATATTTTCCACACTAACTGTGTTGTTTTTTACTTAATCTTAAAAAAAAAAAAAAAGAATCCATCTAAAAATATTAAAAAAATCAAACATTTTGCTTTGTCATCGAAAATAATTCTAGTTTTTCAAAATAAATTTGTCGAAAATACATAAATTACGTATTATTTTGCTGAACAAAAATTGCATTAGTAAAAAATATAGTAATGAACTTTAAAAACAAGTTTTATCAAAATCTATTAATTTTTCAGAACATAAAAGAAACAAAAAATTAGTTTTCGGCATTTTTCCCAATATTTTTGAGGTTAGATTGAAATATTTAAAGTTGTACTTAGATCTTTTTACCATCTAAAACTATTGTGTAAAACAGTTTTCGATACGAGGTCTATTTTTGATAGAAATCGTATAAACTATGCTTTTCCACACCCACTTTTATTCGACCAGGCACACAACTTTCAAAGATCGAAGTTGTTGGCCTGTAAGAAGTGATCTTGATCTCGTTATTTTCAGTTTTTTTTTTTCAAAAACTAAAAGACTTTTTCGCATCCAGTTTTCAGTATTTGACTACAAAATATAGGAATATTTAAAACTTAAAATAAAAGGGTACGAGATTATGTAATTTTTTGTAAATAATAGTTTAAACCGAAAAAAATGATATTGCAAAATGCAGAGTTGTTCACAAACTATCAGCTAAAATAACTTTATTTTAAAGTAAAATTCAAGCATAGTTTTTTTGTTGCTCTTCGGTAAGCTTTAGGATTTTTTCTAGGTGTTACCGTTGTCTTTGAAAAATCATTTTTTTTTTAGAAAACTGACCCTTTCGCCTGAACAAATGGATATGGCACCCCACCCCTTGGATTTTTTTTTTTTGCTTTCTTGAGGTAATCAACACGTTCTTATATGGCGTTTTTCTTTTTTGGCTCTGAGGCTGAGCGATCAGAGCAGAGCTCTGAGTAGATTATGTCTCAGCCCTCAGATTTAATTAATAAACACACTTGACCGCTGAACTGATTCCAGTAGTAATTTGTTCGCAAACATTATTTCTTCACTAATAATAAAATTTTGTTAACAAGTAGACGGGCGACTGTCCTGTGAACTTATTTTTGATTTTTTCTTTTTTTTCGTCTTTCAAATCACTAAAACCAATAAGCTCAGCGTTTCGCAAAATTTGCTCGATAAGTTATTCTGAGCAAATCGATTTAGCTCTGAGCTAGCTCAGATGTAAAAATGAAACAGACTTTTTGTGGTCTGCCATGTCTGAGCTAAAAAAGAAACACAGATTTTATTTTGACAGTTCCTTGATCTGCTTAGAGCTAAAAAAGAAAAACGCCAATAGTTTGATTAGTGTTATGGAAAACGTTCAGAATTCCTTAATATATGTACTTTTAATTTCTACTACTTTCTACTATACATTTCTATTGCTTTATTTTGAAAAACTATGCCTTGGAAACTACCTATATTAAGAAATGGTATTAAGCTTAAATTAAAGAACCGTAGAAAATAGTTTAAATTTCATTGATTGAAATGTATTTTTTTCTCAAACAAATACTTGACCTTACTCGAAATAACCAACGTATGTTAAATATGTGCAACAGATTTTTGTTGGCTTGTTGAATTATAAATGTGCCCATATCTACCTACATATAAATAATAACAAGTATTATAATATATATTTACTCGTAGTCGTACATATAGCAAATGAATAGTTGTGTTTTATAAATTGTTTTTCATTATAAATGCCGAAGAGCAAATAAATAGACCATGACTATAATAAAACTTTGTAACCAATTTTTTTTCTCATTTTCGTTTTTTTTTCTTTTCAGAATAAATAATAATTGCTTCCCAAAATGGTGATAGGTGATACAGATGGTGCTGCGGTACCGGAAGGCGTCAATACATTGGCGCATCCCTCCGGTATTCCGCAAGATAAAATTGACAATATAATGAGCGGTATTAGCAATACGGGTGCTGTCAAAATGAATAATCACAGAAAAAAATTGCGACAAAGGTATTTGCATTTTTCTATAATTTATAGAACAACATTTTTAATAGTTTTTAACAAATACATATTTCAATTTATTGCAGATTTGATATCATAAAAAAACTTGGACAAGGTACATATGGTAAAGTTCAGTTGGGCATTAATAAAGAAACTGGACAAGAAGTTGCAATTAAGACAATAAAAAAATGTAAAATAGAAGCCGAAGCTGATCTCGTGCGTATTCGGAGGGAAGTGCAAATTATGAGCTCAGTACAGCATCCCAATATAATACACATTTATGAAGGTGAGTAATTGGTTTGTTTTTGTTTAACATCCAAATCAGATTGTCTAGAAATAATAACTGTAACAGATATGCTAGTTCAGAATACACTTCCTGCATTTTCCACTAAAGCCTTCAAAGTCATCTGACAACCTTGCTTTATGCAGAACGTGGTTTTTTGCTTATTCCTCCGAAAGTTCTTTTTTAATCACATCTATTCTTTTCCATCTCAAGAAAGTACTCGATGTCTTAAGTTCTATCTATGAAAGGATCCAGTTGCTCCTTCTCTCTACAAGGATACCGTCAAGCCTTGCAGCTTTGTTGTATTTTAGTGCTTTGGGTCATAATTAGTTCCTCTTCTTTCCTGAGGGATACGGTTCATATACGGACATCTTTTGCTTCGTACGGGCTATAGAACCGAAGTGAAATGTTCCTTCCATCTTACGAGGTGGTCCCCATCCGAATCTTTCACCAGCCTGAAACTATGATTTTATATAGCTTTTAATAGTATTTAATTCCAGTAAACATTTGGCGCTTCTTTCCAGTGGATCTCACTTGGACTCATAAGTTGATTAGTTGATGTACACCTGAGAACTATGTAGTAATAAACCTGTAAGATGCTTAATGATACAGTTACTGGCGTTCAAATTAGCGGTCACCTTAGCTTTTGCATTGAATAGATTGATGTAATTACGTTTTTCACGCCCGGCACTGAACTTTATCATATTTGTGCTGCTCGAATAGCTACAATGCGAACTGAAAGTTGTTTTCTTTTTTCGATCCCTATCTTCGGGAACAAGGCACCATATCTTTTTTTTCGTATCGATCATAAAGATACGAGCGATAGCTCGTTTGGCTTTTTTTTAAACCATCCTAATTAACTAACGTCTTGTGTTAAAAGATAGTGTCTTCAGTTAAGATACGGGTGGCGTTCAAGAAGTCATCAAATCATTTGTCAATGCCGTTGCAACTGCCAATACAATGTTTACCCATAAGCAATTTATGTGTCTGATTCCTGCCTACATTAAAATTCGAGGCTTCCAATACTATTATATGCTTATGTTATTAAAACTAGAAACTAGCGCGTTGTAAAAAGCTTCCTTCTGACCAAAACACAAAAGAAAAGACCTCTATGAGGTGTTGCACTGTATGGATGGTGACGCGACGTGTTTTTGTGCGAAATTTCGCTTTTAGAGTGCTACCTAACCACTCCCATAATAACAAACTTTTAAGTGCAGGTTTGATAAAGATTAACGTCTGAACTTAACACTTCTTTAAGCCCTAATAAGTTCAAATTGTAAATCATGAATTCCTTTTTTAGTTGAATGAATCTACTTTTCAAGAGTCAACTTTGTGTGGCCATATATCTAGTCCTTATCCAATACAGAATCTCCATTTCATTAGCGGGATGAATAAGTGACGGAGGCGAATAACAAAAACCTAACCTAGAAGGTTTAGTTTATTAGTTTGCCAAGTCAAGTCCAGCAATTACTACTTGTAGCTATTAAATATTTAAGCAAGATGTATAGAAAATGTTCTGCCTTCACAACAATTTCAAATACACTCTGTGGTTTAATTTGTGTTATGAAACTAATACAAAATATAAAACCTCTTTTTCTTTCCAACAGTTTTCGAAAACCGAGAGAAAATGGTTCTAGTCATGGAATTTGCTGCCGGCGGAGAACTATACGATTATTTGTCGGAGCGTAAAGTCCTAAATGAAGAAGAAGCTCGACGAATATTCCGTCAAGTGTCCACCGCTGTTTACTATTGCCATAAACATAAAATTTGTCATCGTGATTTAAAGCTAGAAAATATTTTACTCGATGAAAATGGCAATGCTAAAGTAAATTTGTATTTAATATTTTCTTTCAAAACATCCTACTTATGATTCCTTTATTATTTTTTACTTAGATTGCCGATTTTGGTTTATCGAATGTGTTCGATGAACAACGACTCCTATCAACATTTTGTGGTTCGCCATTGTATGCATCGCCAGAAATTGTCGAAGGCACACCCTATCAAGGACCTGAAGTAGATTGCTGGTCATTGGGAGTCTTACTCTATACACTGGTCTATGGGTCAATGCCATTCGATGGCTCTAACTTTAAAAGACTTGTAAAGCAGATAAGTCAAGGCGATTACTACGAACCAAAGAAGCCATCAAGAGCTTCTACATTGATAAGAGAAATGTTGACAGTTTGTCCGCGGAAGCGAGCAACCATCGAACAAATTTGCAGCCACTGGTATGTTACAAATTTGAAAAGACCAAAGGTCCTTAATTAAATAATTTCTTTTTCTCTAAATATATTCAAGGTGGGTCAATGAGAATGATAATGTGTCATGTTTGGAACTAGCCGAGAATCTTGCAAACCAAACACCTGTTCGATTGGATGTCCTATTGTCACTTTCGCCACCATCAATCCATGCAGAGCAATTGGTTGTTCCCAATGCAGACACAAATACAAAGGCTAATGAGAGAGTTCCACGAAGCCACTCGGTGGGTTCGATTAGGGATATGGGAAATACAGAAGCAGAGAGAAGAATCCTAGATATGGTTGCAGGTAAGTTAGCATTAAACTTTAAAATTCTTCCCAAACTCATATGCATATTTTTTGGAATTCTTGTAGCTGGCGGAGAAGCTGCATTAATGCCATCACCAACTCGCACAATTACACCGGCACAAAGCCCAGTTCAAGTCAAGCGAAAACTTGTGACGACAGTTTCAACAGAAAGCGCCGCTGGTGCCGTCAAGAAAAAAGAACGCCCTACGGAAGGTGTTGGTGCTAATGAAGCCAATGAGAAAACCGAACCGCCTTCGAAAATGGACGTAACTGAGAGTGTTGTAGAGACTGAGAGCAATCAAGCACCGCCTGCTGTTGCTGCCGGAAGTGAATTTTCGAAACAAGACATAAAGTTGGTTGAAAATTTGTGTAATAAATTGATGCAAGACACTCCGCCACAATCTCAAACACCGGCTGCAGCTCTGCCGCCACAGCCATCGCAAACACCATCAGATCAACAACAACAACAAACATTGGCTCGACAAAAGACGGCTGCCAAGTTGGATGCAGTGACAGAAGCAGTCGAGGAAGCACATCCCGAAGAAAACAGCGCAACAAAGGTTATTAAAAAGTTCGTCAACAAACACAAGACCGCCGATCTTGTGGCAGCTTTAAATAAAATCTCTCCCGAGAAGACTACAGACGATGCAAATAAAGCACATGCCATATCGCACGTACGTAAGAGTAGCCTTCCTGACGAGTCACTCAACAAATTCGTTGCTGACCGTCGAAAATCACGTATTCTCGAAACTGCAGAAAAGTTTCAAAACATGGGAGGCTCAAATATTGACAAACCAAAGAATTTCTCGATTTCCGGTGTTAGTGTGGGCAATTTCAAGAAGGAATTCGAACGAAAAGCTTCTCTCACAAGTGTGCCTTCATCGGCCGAACGTCGTGCACTCGAAAAACGATCCGAATCGGTTACTAAAGATCAAACAGCTGAACCCCAAAATGCATCGAAGAAAGAATCATTTTCTAAAATGCCGCCATCAGAGGTTGTGTCTTCTGGAGCAAATAACTCGCAGCCAATATCACCAAGTAATTCAGTGGAAGAAAGTGGCTCAAAGAATTCAATCACAAATTTCTCTCTCGAAGAAGCCAGACGTTCAATGGAGAACTCAATTGCATTATTGAAACAGGCTCAAAATGAATCATCCAAAGAAGTCGATCAGTTGTGTGCGAAAACGGAAAGCGTTGCTGTGTCCGATGATCATTTGACAGAACGGGAAAGGAAACTTAAGAACGCCCGAGCAATCATTGGCAATGCTATACAACCAGGTGAGAATCAATCACCAAAAAATATTCGTTATCATCTCGCAGGATTAGATAGAAAAGAAAAAAAAAACAAAAAAATATCCCTCGCATATCATGTCATATTTTTTAGGTATACGCAGGCCATCTCTGTTCGGAATGGGTGGTGGCCGTTCGATATCGGGCAGTGCTGTCATACCCGATACACGACAAATTCGGCTTGGTTCTGCTGGCCGATTTGAGGTACCCATGTCGTACTCAGGTTTTAAAAGTAAGTTTTCTTTTTCTGTTAGGGTTTTTTTTTACAAACTAAATATTGTTCTTTCAAAAGTTCTCAATTATAAAGAAAAAAAAATTGTCCTTGAATATAGTTTCCCAAAAATACAAGTTTATTTTATGAACCCTGAAAAAAACCTTCATTGTTTATGTAACACTTTTGTATCCAAAGTTTTAATCTTTTTAAAAACTATATATTGTAGATATTTTAACCCTCACAATCTAGACATCTAAAGCACTTTTTAAAAAATAAACAAAAAACGAAGTATTTGACAGAATCTTGGTACTCGGTTTTGTTTTTAAATACAAATATTCCACTCAAACAAATACTTATTCCAAATGCACTGTTAGTCTCTAGGTTGTTATTTTAAAAGTTAAAAACACAGTTTATAGATATAAATTTAATATATATATTTTTTGAATGCTCTTATCGTCTTTAAAAACAACTTTATATTTATTCCATATCATGTCTTTTTTTATTAACGGTTATAAGATTTTGGTTACAAAAAAAAATTCAATTAATATCGGTTAGTAAGGCCTATCTTTAAGTAGATTTTTTTAAGAACCGTCTTAAAAGATAACATTCATATTTTTGTTTATGTTTTTGGTATTGTCATTCAAATTCTAAGTCAACTTAGCTACTATCACTTCTGTTTTGTACTTGGCGTAGACTTTTCGAATCAATTTGCTGTTGATTGAGAAAAAATGCAGTTTTCAATATTTCGTACGCAGAAGATGTGATGTGTTAGATTTGCTAAGGTGCAGTTTAGATGTTACGTCAACGTGCATCTCAAAACAAAAAGGAGCTAAGTGGAAAATAAGGTGCCTCCTTGAACTATCTTGAATTAAAGGATCTTTGTTGGGATATCCCCCAATTCGTGAAAAATTATTCTCCGAGTGCTATTTTCCTAGAATAGAAATAGAAATTAAAGTTATATGCGTCCTCTTCCGTCTCTAAGTGCTGGCAGCCTCTTCATAATTCGGATGTGCTCATACCCATTCTGTTCATGAATTGGTCATGTTAAAATTCCATTAAAGAAGAACAGTTGAGACTTGTTCACTTTGAGTATTCTATTTTCTTTTTCGAATACCATTAGTATCAAGGATGGGGTTTGGATCGGAGCAAGGGATAAGCAGTTTTTGTCCAGTATATCAACCATTTCATTACCAAATGTGTCATAGTACCCATCGAAGAGTAACTAAGCTTCTTTCGTTGATCAGTAAGAGTTCATTTGTGATCGCGAGATGATGGTCTATTAAGATATTCAGCAAGCGCCTTAGTCTGGAAAACAGTTCTAATATTTTGAAGTTTCAATAATTTATTTATTGGTGGGTTCACTTAGAAGATACCTGATTTGATTGTTCGATCCATAATTCGTACTACGTCTAGGGATATAAAAGAAATCATTCTCTCTAGGTCGTACAAAACGCACTAGAGCGTAATTGAACAACGATAGCAAAGAGCTATCAATGTGGTAATAAATCCGTCTGCAATTAAGTGATTTTAACTCTATTAATTGGCATCTAATGTTATAACTATCTTGTTTGATAAGATACGATTTTGTCGAATGCTAAATTCGAACTCGAAAATAAACACTCGGAAATCCTACCTTATTATGTGTACTGGGGTCCCTATATATCTCTTTGGATGTGATAAAGATAGCAATCGTGAAAATAAAAATTAATAATATAATTATAATAATAAAATAAATTAATTGAAGAATCAAGAATTACGACTAATAAAGTAATTCACTAAACTCACTTTTACAGTACTTGAATACCACGTTTGAAACTTTTTTGTTCACTCCACAAACGAAATATTGTTCTAGACTTTAAAATAATAATACAAAAAACACTTGTTTTAACCTCGAGGGCAAACTTGATCAAATAACCAAAAAAGAAGCTGGGTGCGACCCACACTTGTAACTTCCCATTATACGAAAATCACAAATTCAAGATCCTCAAAAAAACTTTTTTAGGTGTTTAATATGTTGTCAAATGAAGACCAAAGTTAACTCCTTTCGATACGATTGGAGACGAAAATCATTTTTCAGATGTTTTTGCAATTTTCTTGTATTTTTTTTTGTTTCAAAAAAACCTTCAGCACGTCACGTTTTCGAGATATGCTAAAATAAACATGTTAAAAACCGTTTTTTTTAAACATTTAACTTCTTAGTGGTAAATACTTTATTACAAAACTATTAATTGGATATTTGAATAAAGTGCATTTCATATGTTTTTTGGGATGCTGAGCACGAATCTAAAGTTATCCAACAACATTTTTCGCTGAAAACATGAGAAATCATTGAAAAACTTAAAAAAAATATTTTTTTTTATTGTTTTTGGTGCATAATCCAAATTATGAACATTTTTCACTAAAATCATTTATATAGAACAAATATATGTATACAAAATTATCAAATGTATGTCTTGACTTTTGTAGGACTTCTGGATTCTTCACAAAAAAAAAAAATGTTGAAAAATCCAAAAAATCTATCCTTTTGAAAAGCACAAAATATCATTTTTACTGGTTTTCCTTTGATTACTGATTCTGACTGTAATTCTTTAAACTATAATTAACTTGGCTAGTATCAAGAGTACAGAAATTCCATACTATGTATCCCCTAAATTAGAGGTTTATTTGCAGTGTACATCCCAAAAACTACGGAATTTTATAATCAATGGTGATTTTTTTTAAATAACAGTTTAAAATGTGACTATACATTTATGAAAAATAACAAATCTTAGCTTATGATATGTGAAATAAATCCTCCAAATTTCATCCAAATCGGCTCAATAATTTTAAATATAAATA
Source organism: Meliscaeva auricollis (assembly GCA_948107695.1). Classification (NCBI taxonomy): domain Eukaryota; kingdom Metazoa; phylum Arthropoda; class Insecta; order Diptera; family Syrphidae; genus Meliscaeva; species Meliscaeva auricollis. Next base: position 62,980,674 of record OX403616.1, read on the forward strand.
TACCAGGTCAACCGAATCTAAGAGAGCTCTTTTTTACAAAACAATAACTTTCTTTTTTAAATCAATTTAAAAAAAATGTACGTGATAGAAGTGCTCTGAAACCAGATTTAGGTTCAGAAAGGTCCAATCTTACATAATTTACAAAAAATATATGAAGGACAAAAAGAACTTTGTTTTTACAGACCAGTTTTATTTTTTTTTCTTTGAATCAAATCAGTCATTTTTGTATTATTATTTATTATCAAGATATTTCATCCGAAAAGTCACTACAACTATTTATTCAAGTTGTAGTAATTAAAAAAAACCTGTTAATTAAATTGATTTGAAATCCCTTTTTGCTTCTTTGTAGTTGTTCAATAAAATTCAACCAAAGTTTATAATTTTAATTAAATACTAGGATTGAATGTGCATGAAGCATTTTTTTTATGAAAAACTCAGACCCAAGAATAATATTTAGTTCTAGGAATGCTCATACCATAATGTTTGAATATTTTAAACCAATTGAACGAAAAAAACACCTATTTTCTTTATTTAAACTTAATTTTTTGAAGATTATGCACTACTTCTTTTAATCCATCCTAATAGTACTTCTGGTCTTTCACTATAGTTAATATAGTTATTAGCGTTAGAAATATCATTCTTGACCGTTAAGGGAACAGTCAAAGGGCTATATTACTTGTCACCAGTAAAAATAATATTGGCATGCAACCTTGTCAGAATTCACTTCAAACTTATTTGACAACCTTCCACTTTACGGAAAATGTATTTATCCTATGAATGTTACTTTGTTAATACCAATTCCATCGCAAGTCAAGCCAAAAGTCTCTTCGAAGGTATTATAATATAAATGGGGGAATTCTGCCTGTTCGGTGTAGATTGTATACTCGAGGCATTTTTGTATTCGCTTCAAACCTACTTTTTCAGTCTTATCTTACATAAGACCACCTTTTTTCGGGCGCTTATAGATGATTTTCCACTCCTTGAGGAATGACTTAGAGATCCAGACTTTCTCTATGAGTTGATGAGCTCCGTGGAAAAACCGCCCTTCCCAAAAGTCCTGTTGTTCTTCAGTGCATTTATGGCTATTGTTAACTTCCCTTGGCTGCGAGGTAAGGTGCGTATTCCTTATTTGTCAGGAAGCTTTTACTTCCCCAAAATAAAAAGAAATCAAAGGAAGTAAACATATTCATGGATGCGAAAATCATTTTTGTGGTTTAATCTGAGACTTTCATTAACATTTCTTTCTTCTAGCCACTATTTCATCATAATGTTCGTTTAAAAAATAGCACAATTAAAAACAACTTTGTACACATAAGTTATTTAATAAATTATTATTGTAAAAGTAAACTCTTCCTCTGACGTCCTTCTATAAAATTTATTGTTATGACACAGCCAAAATATTCCATTTTTATTAAATAACTCTATTTATCTGTCTGATGAAAACTTATTCACTATTCCCATTCCCCATTCCATGATTGTAACCATTCTATTCAAAAATTATATTTTTCGGCATATTTAATCAAATATTCAATTCCAGCATCCCCCACTATGGGTGAACCACCGCAACAACCACAACCACCACCAGGTACTGTTAAAACTTCACGCGCTGAAATAACCCTTAAATCAGCAACTCTCCCGCGACGTAAACCGACAACAAAAACGGAAATTCAATTGGACATTAAACCAAGAATTATGGAACAATCACCAATGCGTTTTACTACCGAAATGCAACATCCAGTACCCGACCTACGAAGTGCACCCGTACGTGAAGGGCCATACAGTCCATTGTCTACATCTATTCATCAAAGAGCCACCAGCTTGGAGCCGACAAGAGAACAATCCAGAGAACATATTATACCGATTCAAAGGCCTCCGGTATACACTCGAACAAGTTCCAACACAACAACAAGGTAAATTATATTTGTATTTTTTTTTGTGTTTTTAAATTAAGTGCTCTTGAGAATTTTGCTTTATGCTTTTTGTGTGTGTTTATAGGTCAGGATCATTGTCACGACAGTCGACTCTTGAATCTGAGTCGGATATTACATCAACAAATCAGTCACAATCAACAATAACTGGTTCCTCTCAGCCAATTAAGAAAAGTCCTCGTGAATTTATTATACCGATTTCTGTGGAAGGTGGTGGTTATATAACACCCAGGGCAGGTAGTATTGAACCATCAGAATCCAGTCAGACAACTACAAGTGGATCTACATTCAGTCGAATCAGACCCAGACGCATTGGGTAAACATCACTAATAATAAATCTTTTAAATTATTTGCATATTTTTTAAAATAAAAATATTTTCCAGGCTATTGTCGGAGGCAGACGAAGAAAATCTTCCATTCCCTAAAATCAGAACGGCTTCGATAACTAGGGAGGGAGAAGATGAGCCAAGGTTTACGCTTCATCGACTAAGGTAAGTTTTTTTTTTCCAACGACACAACTGGATAGTGTTTTTAATTGAATTAAATTTAAATTCCACTTTCCAGGAGTTCACGACCAGTGAAGAAAGCCAGTCAAGAGAATGATTCACAAAGTTCGGGTGAAGAAGACGACGATGACGGCTTTGAAATTCTTACAGCTGAGAATCTATTCTCAACCCTCTTACAACGAGTAAGTTTAAATACAAAAACATTATAAAAGACCTTAAATTATATATTTATTGTTTGTATTTTAGGTCCGAGCATTAACAAATCGACTGAATGTGAATAATGACTTTACATCTGGATTTCCAAATTCAAGCCGTTTACTAAGCAATATGCGACAAAATCAAAGTCCATTTTGGAATCAAGAGCCATTCGCTAGGTGAGTTCTAAAACAAGTTTCTAAGTAATTATGTTGAACTAATGAATTAAAAGCTGTTGCAATGTCTTGTGTTTTCTTTAATAATCATTATCATAAGAAAGTACAACGTGGAGTTAATATAACACTGCTAACCATTATAATTTTTTTATTTTCATTTTTTTTTTTGCTTTCATGCTGCGCCAAAATTACTAACGGTTATTATTGTAAAAAAAAAACACTCACACACACAATACTGTACAAATAATTTTCGCTTATGTACATTAAAATGAAATGCACTTAACACTTCTTGTACATAAATCAAAACACATGTGTTTAAGGTCTCAATATAATTATTCATATACAAGTGAAACAGTCGAAGAAACAAAACAAACGTAAGTATGTTGTGAATGTAAATATGTTTTGTTAAAGCATATAATATATTTAAATGTTAATTATGTATATTATTTTAGTCTATTTATAGTAAATATTTAAATAATTAATTATCGCAATTACATAAAACCAAGCTTGCATAACTACTTGCTTCAATTTAAATTGCGATAAATGAACGCTGCATTCAATTTACAAAAGTACAAAGAAACTTTATCGATACACAATACACATAATATATTTAAATTTGTATTTACATATTAGTGTATTTTATTCGAGGATTTGTATCTTCCTCTAAAACTGAAACCGAAAAATATTTAAATATTTAAGAGCGTAAGAAAATTTCTTTCTCCAACAATCTTTCACTCTACTGTATGTATCTTGTAATGTTTGTACAAAAGTTTTAAATTAAAAATATGAATAAGGTCGTTGAAACGCGATTAGCTGTGAGAGCGGAAAGCAATGTTAGAACAATGTTAAACTTTGAATGAACAATTATTATATATTTTTAAAGTTTAGAAAATCACCCTAAAGTTCAATTGTTTTGAATAATATTACAGTCATAGATATTTTATCAATTACCATTTTTTTTAATGGAAAAAAGTATTCCACATGCCACAGTGACCCATTTTAATACTACATATTTCGAGACTAGGTAAATTAATAAGTTTTAATATACTATTATAGGACCTAAATTGATTCCTTGAAGAACTCGAGCATGGACTGTAAAACTTTTAGAAGCAAGTATTTAAATTGCCACTCAAGGATGTAATTGATATATCTAAAACTAAAATTGCAATAATTAATGCAGTTGATGGTGACTAAACCCCCAATGAGATTCGTTGGGATTTTAAAGATATAAGTAAGGGCATTGTTGCTAACAATTTGCACTAGTGAAAATGCTAAAATGTTTTCACCCTTATTCCGCAAGGCGTTTGTACTAAAACGCCACCCTCTAGAAACGACAATTGTTGTTTCTGTAAAACAACCACACTGTTATGGGAAGAGCGATGTGGAATGAAGAGATATGCAAAGTTATATTTTTACTAGGACGGGTTGTTGGAATCTTTAAGATTTAAATAGAATTGATATAGTAAATCCCAACATTTTCATGTTTGTTTGAGGTGGACGACATGAGCTATGGTATTGTTCATTATGTGTCAGATTTGTTTATTTCAATTACATCTGTACAAATATTCAATCAAGTACTTTTTCTTCGTTCAATGATTATAAATTAATACTTCACGTTTATTTTGTGCAGTTATTGAATTTAAAAAAAATGCTTAAAATTCTTCAAAGCTTTTTCATTATGAGTTCTTTTGAAAAAAAATATAACTGTAAGTATTCAAATGCTAGCTTTAAAATAAAATGTGCTAACATAATTTTTTATGTATTTTATCTTTCTTTTTTCGTTTCTTTCACTTTTTTTCCAATTCAACTTAACAATTTTATTTTTATTTCAGTCGATTAACAGGCCCAAGTAATGTTGGAGCTCCCTGGCGCCATAGTATGTCGCGTGATCTGGGTAACGATATGGAATCAATGTTTTCTCGAACCGGCGCAACATTGCCTAGAGGTGAATATCACAGATTAAAGAGCAAATTTCTCGATCAATAAATATATAAAATAAGAAATTTAGTGCTGTTGTTACGTTACGTTTCATTATTCTAAACGTAATTTACTATATACCTACTACTTATACATATATTTATTATATTATTAACAAAAACTTAGGATTGATATTAATGATTTTTTTGAGATTTATTTTAATGGCTTTTTTATGATTATTATTTATTTTCTAATTTTCTTTTTCGTCTTCAATCTTAAACAAAAAAAAAAAAATAATTAAAATAATTAACACAAAAGCAAGCGTAGTGATTTAAACAAAAACAAAAAATTCAGACAAACAAAAAAATTTATTAAACTGTGTTTTTTTCGCAACTACATATATATTATATTGTTTAATGTGTAAATGTTATTTGAATTTTATAGAAAGAAACAAAAAAACAAAATAATTTTATCATGCACAATTTTTCTTTCTTTCTTTAATTTATAAATTAGCAAATGTTCATAATAGAAAGTTCTAAATGGCAATTTTAATCAAACATACATTAAAAAAAAAATCAAAGATTATTTCATTATTATATTTAGTAAAAATTTTATTTAAATGTTAACTTTTATTATATACATTTATATTACTTTAAATATTTTGTCCGATGTTATACACATTTTGTACTCTTTCTCTCTTTCTATCATACAATAATTTCTTTCGTATTCAAAGTTTTGAGTAAGAACAACATCAATGAAAACAATCAATAAATAATAAAATAAACATATTTGTTTAAATATGTAAATAACATTTTAGGTAATTGTCACTATAAAACATATTTATTTACATTTAAATTAAATAAAAAAAAATGTTTTGAAAAATTTGACGAATAAAATAAACGAATATATAAATCTTAACAATTTATTTGATGTTTTGTTGTTTTTTTTTTTTGTACATACATATATATTTTATTCAATGGTTTATTTATAATTAATAATAATAAAAAAAAATCAAACATAACTTCAGAGCCCTCTTTCTTTAAACAAAAAAAAACTAACATATCATTTTTAACACACGTTACACACAAACATTAAAAAAACAAAAGAAAAATCTCTTTTTCAACTAAAAAAATGAGCATGTACAAAAATGTTTATTGTTTATTTTTCCTTAATTTTGTAAAAAAAAATCTTCAATTTGTTTTTACTAATTTGCCAATAAATTGATTTTGATATTATTCATTTAGAGTTCTGGGCCTTTTTTATATGAAAAAAAAAAAAGAATAAAAACATTATTAGTCATAAAAATTATATATTTATATACTCCATACGATTTTCGAGAAAAAAAACAGCAAAATTGAAATTTTTATAGATTAATAGAAAAAACAAAAATTAAACAAAAAATGTCCAAAACTTTGAATACGAATTTATTTTCCATACAATATCAAGACAATCAATTTTTTTGTTTGTTTATCTATAAAAATTAAATCAAACGTGTTTTTTTGTTTGTTTTTTTTTTTTTTAAGTTTTAATCTAATCTTTGATTTTAACGTTTGACTTAATATTAATATTAACTATTCATTAATTTATGTTTATTTGTTTTATTGATTTTGTTTTTCAAATTGCTGCTTGTCATGTATTTTCTTTTTTTTTTTACATAAACTTTTGCTTGCAGTGGGGTAACTAGCGTGTCCCAAAATCGCATGCTCAAAATCACAGACTTCCCTCTTAAAAACTACAACACACACACACGTCTCCAACATAAAGTTAAACAATAAAGTTTAAACAAAATCATATACCACACCAAGGATTAAAATATACTGTTATATTTGCTGTTTTTCGTTTTATTTTTTCCAAACTAAAAAAAACTTTTTTTACATTGTTAATGCAGGTACTATTAAAATTAATTAATTAATTCAAAAAATAAAAACAATTTAATTTTGTATGTTCAAAACAACAACAAAAAAAAAAAAGAAAAATGAACAAAAATGATAATTATTATTAAATTTCACAATAATACTGAATAAATAAAATACTAACGGCCACTCTTTAACATTTTTTACGAGAAAATTCTGCTTCTACTGTGAGCAGTTAATTTTTTTTTTTTTTTGACTAAGCACGTGAGTTTATTTGTTGTTATTAATTTTGTTATTTATTATAATTTTTTTTTCTATTAAATAAAGTTTACAATTTATAAAATAAAAAAACCAAAACTAATTTACATTAGATGTCGTCTGGTATGTTTTTTTTTTATTATTTATTTTTTAATTTTATGTTTTTTTTCTTCTATTTCTTTTTTTTTCTTAATTTAATTTATTTGCAAGAATGTGATTTGAATATTAATCCCTACTATGTATTTGGGGGTAAGTATTTTTTTTAGTTTGAAACCATACAAACACATTATTATAGTTTTTTAGAACCACAACATTAAGGAACAACAACAATTTGTTTTAAGAAAACGAAATGGATTCATAATTATGATGTTTCTAAAATTCCTTCAAGTTTATATTCATAATATATGTTGCATATTTGAAAGCCACTGTTGAGGTACATATGTATATGTAAAATGTATATTTTTACAAATGGTTAGATTTATATTTTGTTTAAGGTTCAAAAAAGTCCTACCGAAACTGTTTAGGGAAACTCATACATAGTACATCATACACTCCGTCTCACTAAACACACATTTTTAATTTTTAATTTTACGCTATTTTTCAAACTCTTTGAAAATGTGAACAAAATAAAATGTAAAATAAAAGAAGTGAGATGGAGTGTATGCATGTATCAAAATTAGTTAATGATAAGGGTTTGGAAACCACTTTTATGTTGATAATAAATGATTTGCAACAACTGAAATCTGCCTTGGGTAGGTGCATATTTTTGCACCAGACTGTACGATGATCAGCCATATATAAAAGGTCCCTATGATTTGCGCCAAAGATTTCAATTTCTTACTTTAACTTATAGAAACAACAATTAGAAAACACTACTACGACTACGCTGATGGTATTATAAAAAAATTACTGATTTTTTTTTGGGTGAGTGTTTTGTGCACTCTTTGACATTGACACTAGCTATTTTAGGCTGGGCGGTATGTAAAAAAGGCAAGACTATAAAAAGTAAATACATAGTTGTCATTTCCGATATTCCGGTTGTTATGATAATTTAAAACCTTATTGAATTTACGGGCCAGGTCATATATGCAGGTACCTATTAAATTCGTAAGCTATAAAAAAAGAGCTAGGGAGAAGGAAAAGAGGAAAAGAACGGGTGTTGAAGATTAATAGTGAAAGAATTAGATGAGGAAGGGTGAACGTAAAAAATAATTTAACATTTTTGGACAAGTTTTAAATAAATAAAATGCACGACTGGGTGCATTTTAAAGTTAAAGTTAATATACCATTTTGAAGAAAATTTCAAAAAGATCACCAATACGCTTTAAAAACTTCGATTTTACAAAAAAAAAAACTGAAACTTTTTAAATCCAAAATAAAATTTTTTCGAAATTTTGATATGAAATAATTTTAAAATTTTTAGGAACCCTATTATTTAAAAATTTTCATCGACATCCGCGCTTACGAGAAAATCAGAAAAAAGAAAAACTGCTCTATGGGAGGTACCGTTGTTAACAGATAAATTTTTTTTTTTTATTTCACGACCTTGTCTGTGGTTGTGTACACAAAAATTTGAATAAAAATCTTTAGAGCCGTTTTTGAGAAAATTATTTTTTTTATATTTGTTGTACCCTACGGTACAACTGTTAATTTTGGTAAAGAAAATAATTTACCCTTTAGGGAATCACCAAAAACACTTAACTACCAAGTTTGAAGAAAATCGCTTCAGTGGCATAGCCTGTAGCTCGACTGACAGAATTGCGAGACCCACTTTTTTACTATCTATTCTATATATTTCAATTATAAATTTACAACAACAAAAAAACTACGATTTTATACGTTTTATTTCACTTCATCAATGCCAGGCAGATTGCGCAGGAAAATTTTAGTAGATGCAAAATACACGAACAAATTTGTTTAAGCACTTGTTGGAGCGAAGCGAGTTTCGAACGGAAATCTTTCCACATAAAATATTTTTGTTCTCCTGGTATTCGAAAAGCCATTATGAGTTTCGCCTGATAAAATTATCATATTCCGCCAAACTAGTTGCTTGTTCGTATTCAAAATTTAAATTAGTTCAAAATACAAGGAGCCCTGGAAAAGTGAACAACTGTTCGCCCGGAATTCAAAATAGGGGGAAAGTGAAATGCAAGTTTTTCGGTGAAATCTTGTTCACGTGAAACTCACAATATGACTGAATGTTGAAAAAAAAATTAGTAAGGGTGTTGTAAAATAAAGTTTTTGCTTTCACTTTGCCAAAAAAAAAATTCGGTTTAATCACACACCAAGTTTGTAAAGCGTGTTTTTTTGAGATAAGAGTATTTTCACTTTAAAGGCTATAGTACTCAGTTCGGGTGGAAATGAAATGTCCATACAATCCTCTGCGTGAAATCTTTTGCTTGACATTCCACAGCTTCAATTGCCAGCTAAGATTGTTTGATTGGTAAATGTAAAGTTTGAAAATGACACCTTGGGATTTTTCCCTAGCGGTCACATTTTCAAATATTGATAAAATGGCCCAAAATATGATTTGGAACTTGTTCAATTTTCATTTCACGAGAGGTGAGTACTTGGCTTAAGGTGGATAAAAAGAAGCCTATCTTCTACATTTACTTGTGGGAATGAAAAAAAACGACATGGTTAATATTTGAAACGAATTGTTGAAGAAAACAATGTTATCAATGATAAATAAATTGCTTTTATTCTTCCTCGTCCCAAAAGCTTAGTTTTCAAATGTTAAGTTAAAGACAATACTTTGGTTTTCCAAATACATTTACGTAGGTATGTTGGCTGTCCGATGATAATCCCCAAAAAAAGTCCTTACACTTGAAATATTCGAAATATACTTGAAGTACATATATGCATTGTACATTGTACAATGAGCATTGTAGAAAAGAAAGAAAATTTGCAAGGAAAACCAGGTTATGACAGTTGGGCTTGAGTGTTTAAACAATATTGAAGAATTGTAATTACAACAAGGGTGTTCTTTAATTTCAAATAAGGTTTTGTCACTAGATGAAGCTCTACTATTTGGATGTAATAAAATCAAATATATGGCTTTGGATACTCTAATAAGAGTGATTTTTTTAATATAAAAAAAAATCAAAATTCTTACTCGAAAGTCTCAGTTTTCTAGAGAAGCCCTTGTTTCATCCAATGTTTCAAATATAAAAACCCTTAGTAATGACATCTTTACAAATTTCGTGGCAGAAGTGATTTTTTCCCTAAGCATGCAAGGAAGTAACCACTGATTCGCAGAATATGTTTATTTCAAAACTTTCAAGGAACAGGTAATATATCTTACTATACATTAGGCCTTCAATAGTTTAAACGTTTTACACACACACACATCCAAAGAAACGGTAAGTTAAAATTAGTTGGTTATTAAATAGAGAGATTTCATTGAATTGACTGCGTAATAAATTAAATGAATAAATTAATAAACATTCCATGACAACTTAATGATTTACTTTCAGGAAACAAAAAAAAGAGTCCAAAAATTATTGAAAACAAAGATACTGCCTCCTCTTTACCAGCATCTACCGATGAACCACTAGATCTTGCCGATTTAGACCTATCTCGTTTGCGTTTAAGTAAAAAAGATTTGGAAACCCTGTCAAGCATAACACCAGGTCTACCAAAATGCTTTCAAGAACAACTCCTGGCCAAGCTACCACCAACACAAGCACGAAAACTATCCCGTACTTTATCAATGCAAAATAGCACTCATGTTCCTACAGTTCGAGTTTACAAACGCAGTCAAAGTGGCGGCAGAAATATGACCACCGGTGGTGGCATAGACTCAGCTGAAAGATTCACTTCAAGTGAATTAAGATCGGAGATTGATAAAAAAATTACCAACGACTCCAAATCGAACTTCTTGAAGCTCAGTGACAGTTCCCGTGACGAAGGCTCCGATCGAAGTCATAGTTTGATCTACAGAAGAAGTTTGAGTAGAGGACGTTATGACTATGAAAATGTTCAAGACTTAAAAAACAGAAGCCACAGCGTTTGTCGGGTTTCCGATGATACCAGCAAATCACTATGCTCATCATATTCAAGTGATGTAAGTGAAAAATATAAATACTACTCGCCATATCTGACCAAGGGTAGAGATTCAGAGAGTTCCTCAGTATCGCCATATAAACGCTACGAGAGTATATCACCACGTGAAAGCTGTTTAAGTCCTACCAAGGAATTCAGCAGTCGTTTGGTGGGTGGTGAGTCGCCCACGTCTGAAAGTCAAGGTAATCTATCTAATCATCGCCGATACGCTAGGTACTTACGGCAAGAATCTGGAAGTGCGAATCTAATGGATGAAAACCGTTCGAGTGCCGAGAAGAAGCCTCGAGAACGTGAAACTCATAGTGTATTGCGTGAAATCAAAGAAAAAAGCCGTGAATCTAGCCGTGATAGGCTAAGTCAAAGCATGGAAATGGATCCAACACTTGGTGGTGAAGTTGAAAGAAAACCCGAAACAACTACACCACGTCATGTGCGTAATAAAAGCCTTGAAATATACGGTGATGCCGCCAAAGAAAGCTCCATCAGCCGAACTCATGTTCGCTCAAAATCCAGAGACCTACCCATTGATAGTTCCATGCAAAAAGAAGAAATTGCCTCCAAGATTTTAGAAGAGCTGCAAGCTCTCTCCTCTGCCAAAACACGAAAAGACAAAACTGAAGAAACGTCTAGCAGTGCTGCTTCGCGTGAAGTGACCTCCGAGAAAGTCATTGTGAAAAAAATAAGAAAAATCAAGCCCAAAGAAAAGTCGGTAGAGGGTCCGGTGGGTGCTGCGGCGGCAGCGTCCACTGCTGAGGTGGCTCCATCTGGTGCTGATAAAGAATTAAAGACAACTGTTGTGAAAAAGGTTAAAAAAGTAATCAAACGCACTGAAACAAAAGTAGGAGAAGAAAAGACTAGAACTGCACTTCAAACTGAATCCTCGACATCCAAGTCCGATCTAGAGAAACCCAAACGTGAATCTAAACTTAAGCGTCCCAAATCATTTCCCACTAAAGAGGGCGAAAAACCTTCTGAATCCAATGGTACTGAGAATAATGACTCTTCTATAATAGAATCGAAAATTCCACAAGTTAAGACTGCTAATGTTGACACTTCGCCCGAAGGCCGTAGTGAGCCCAAATTGATAAGACCAAAAAGTTATCCCGCCTCAAAATTGACTCCACCAAAGGATATCAAAAGAATACTATCCAGTCCCCCCGAAAAAGATGTGACAAGTAGTGTTAAACAAATTCCTAAGCGCTCGAGTGTATCTGAAGAAAAATCTACAATTGCCAAAAGTAGTGATTCGTCATCGCCAGTTGAGTCCAAGCCGATAACAACGACAGTTAAGCGAGTTGTGAAAGTAACAAGAAAGACCAAAATCACAAGTCCAACCCTTACGCCAAAGATATCTGTAGATCCCGACATAAAAATGACAGAAAATAGTCCTTCCGAAGTTATGACACTTAAGGAGAAATCTCCTGAGAAAAAAGTAGGCAAAGGTCTGCTATACGCAATAGGACAAAAGTTTGAGAAACTTCGAGATTCAGCTAAAAGTCAGAAGAAAGTTGTTAGCAAAGTGACAACTAGTGCGAATGCATTGAATAACTTAAAGACTCCAGACGATGTGCCAAAAGAGAAGTTAACTTTGTTGAAGAAGAAAAAAGCCAAATCTACCGGAGAGTGTTGCCAGAATGAGAAGAGTGATGAAAAGACTGATGAAAAACCCATAAAAACCGAAACCCGTCGTTCGAGAATCGATGCTATGATACGATCGCTTCGTGATCGTTCCGTACCCAGGACTCCGGTCCTGACCGAATCAAATCTCATCAAGAGAGCTGTGAGTGTTGAAGAAATGCCTGGAACATTCAATAAGTGTGCTGTTAATCGAGTGCTGGGTTTGTTTAAGAGGTTCGAAAAGGACGGTGGTGGTGATCGAAAGGTTCGAAGTACTCGTTCGACGAGTAATATTGAGAGGCAATTGCACAAGTCCGAATCACCAATTTACCAAAACCGTGATCGTCCCAAGTCCAGTGGTTTCCTATCGAAGGTCACAAAGAATTCAAATAATGTCATCTTGGTAAGTAAATCAGAGGATCAAAATGGTTACCAGCCTCAGGTGCATATTCTAACAAATAAGAAAAAGGAAACTCCGAATGATTCATGTCCTGATTGCAAACAGCAAGATCAGGACCCAAACAAAAATATCACCAAGACAACGATGCTTGAAAAAGAGGAACAACAACAACAGCAACAACAAACTGCCAAAATCATCAATAAGGATAACATTAAGGATAAACGGAAGACTTTAGTGTTGGACTTTACCAAGCTCGATAAAATTGACAATAATCTTGCAGCAGCAATGCGTCAAAATTCAACGATCAATGGCAATACCGTCCATAATGCATCGTACAACGACAACGCATGTAACAACAATAACATTAGAACTTCATCCAACGAAATAAACCGCAACCATATTTACACACCACAAAATGACAATGCCACAACTTATTCCTCGGATTCGAGGAGCTATCAAGATGATTGCGCCTCAACGAGTACGTTCCTTTCGCCAACTGATGAGCCAGAGTTATGTTTTGACAATTGGTCGGTTTGCTCAGAAGACAACTACATGTTGGCGACTCCTTCACCTACAGTGTCCCGTCTTTCAAGGACATCCCATTATTCATCGCCAACACATCCATCCGATGGCAATGAGAGTGTCATTGACCGTATTAAGCGAAGAAGCTTTTATAGTAGATTCAATGAGAAACGACCAAAACGTCAGAGCACAATTGTTGGTCCCGGGGCTCGTGACTACTATCGAGATTCAAGTGCAAGTACCACAAACAAACCGAAACAATCAGGCGAAAGACAACCTTCGCCTGATATCACAAAAGAATTCTTTAGACCTCTCAAACTTAGCCCAGCTGGCAGTGAACTTAAGCCACCTGTTTATAGATCAACGCCAGCAACAACTACATCTGACACTTCTAAATCATCGACATCATCGAGAAGATTTGAAAATCTACATTCATCGTCTTCACCTAGTTTCTTATCGAAGCGTTACACCACAGACAATGATTATTTGGGAAGCAGCTCAATAGCGCGGACAAAACCATTAAGTTCTTATGAACATAACGGTTCCTCGTCAACAACTCAACCCACATCGTTTTACAGTACTTATAATCCCAAACGAAGATCTTCGTACAATTTAAATGGAAGTATTCCGGGGTCTAGTGTGACCAATCATCATAATGTCGATGGATATGCAACAGTTGGCAGACGTTCGACACTTCGGCCATATGACCATCGGACAATGTCTTTGCTTGATCCGATTGGACAAAGTTCGACATCGATGATTGGAACTTATAGAAGAGATTATCGAACTCCTATTGGTGGTGATCTCGGCAGTTTTTCAAGGTAATTTTGTATTTTTTTTTAGGCATCCTCCTTTCTTGCTTTCTCTTTACAAATTAAAGCTGTTCGTATTGTCTATATGTTCTGGCATCTACCATTTTGCTATACAATATTTTTATTTTTGTTCCATAAAATTCGTTCTTGAATAAGTTCCTTTACTTTTGATGACGCTTATAGTCCAGGGTTGACCATGGCTTCAACTCACAAGCCAATAGTTTTAGGTTTTTTAAAAAAAGAATATTTATTTATCAAAGGTTCAAATTACAGTCCAAACAACTTTTAAAAAGAACAATTTTTAGAGATTGTACGGGCATACCTACCTGCATTCTTTTCAACTGGTTGTATTATTTGGTCATAAATAGAAACTTAAAAGTAATTTAAATTTGTTCGGCAGCAGAAAATGTTACTCATACGCCACAGTGACCGTTTGAGTTTAAGATCTCGTCTTACTTCGACCGCCCGCACTATATTCCGCCGAACCTCTTTTAAATAAATACATTCAATATTTCAATACTTAAATAAACTTTCGGCGGGGCTATCTTACAAAGAACCAAGCTTTAATGACTGCCACTTTTGCCTCCAAGTGCGAAGGAATAGTTGGGACCTAGAAATGCTACGGTTTCCGAATGGCTAAAGTGAGTTCGACTTTTTCATGACACGAGAACTTTTAAAGGTTTTATATCTTTCACAAGAGGTAGAATATTAAGTAGGCTTAACATGAGTATCTACTCACCATTACAGCTTAAGCTCACAGTGTGCATATCCACACTCTAGATAATAGAAGTCGTTGATCGTCGCCAAGAGTTGTTTTCTCCCTTGCAGATTTGTTGCGAGCCTTTTCTTTATCAAAGTCGTGTATTCCTTTTGAGCTTGTAATTGTAATATTATAACCTGATAACCAGACAACCCCTGACTCAGTATGGGCAAACAAAATAATCTGATAAATGATTACTGATTACAAAAGTAATGAGTAATCGGGATTTCTGATTGCATTTTTGTAATCAGTAATCAATTACTGATTACATTTTTTTTTATATTTTGTGGACTAGCAGAAACCGTTGAAAAAATTTAAAAATATATTTATAGGTTTGCAAGTTTATTAAAAAAAAAAAAATTAACATAAAAAGAACTTAGTCCAGTAAAAGAAATCAAATCAAAACAGTGTTTTTTGGGAGTTAAAAATTGTATCTCTCAAAAACTTTGCATGATAGCGCAACTCTTGTGTGTATTAGATTCAAACCATATTTCATTGGCATTATCTAGTAAAGTATGACTTTCTTTCATCTTTATATTTCCATGCAAATCAAAATTCTGATTCATCATCATCATCATCGGCTCGACAACCGGGGTCCGGTCCTGGCCTCTTTCAACAAGTCTCTCCACCTATCCCGGTCTCGAGCCAACGCCATCCAGTTGCGCACCCCAAGGCTTTGGGCGTCCTGGTCTACGCCATCTCTCCAGCGCAAGCATGGTCTACCACGCTGCCGTCTACCATAGAATGTACCGCAAAAGACTTTCCGAGCAGGTTCCTCTTCGCTCATACGAGCTAGGTGCCCTCCCCACCGGAGTCTACCGAGCTTAATTTTTGTCACTATGTCTGCTTCAAGGTAGATTGCGTACAACTCATGATTGTACCGTCTCCGGAATCGTCCTTCCTCACATATGGGGCCAACAATTCTCCGTAAGACTTTTCTCTCGAACGCGGCTAAGAGGTCACAGTGCCTTTTGCTAAGCACCCAAGTCTCGGATCCATACATGAGTACTGGCAGGACCATGGTCCTGTACAGCAGCAGTTTTGAAGTTATGGTTAGATTTCTGGATTTGAATAGCTTTGACAGACTGTAGTAGGCTCTGTTGGATTTGAGAAGCCGCCCGCGTATTTCTTCTTCTATGTTGTTATCGGCTGCTACTGTCGACCCAAGGTATTTAAAGGATTGCACCACTTCAAATTCGTGCTCCGCTACCTTGATTGTTTGACCAACTGTTCTTCTCGCATTCGACGCCACCATGTACTTTGTTTTACTTTCACTAATGTGCAGCCCCAGATTTTGTGCCGCCTGCTCGATCTGGATGAAGGAATCGTGTACAGCTTGTTCGGTTCTTCCGATGATGTCGATGTCGTCTGCGTAAGCCAGTATCTGGCTGGACCTGTTGACGATGGTCCCTCTTGTTGCCGTGCCAGAGTCACGGATTGCTTTCTCCAACGCCAGGTTGAAGAGGAGGCAGGCCAAACCATCCCCTTGTCGGAGTCCATTAAAGATGTTAATTGGTCTGGATAGCAATCCGGCTATTTTAACTTGGCTTGTTAAAATTCTGATTACTGATCACTTTTGTAATCAGGATTACAGATTACAAATGTAACCAGATAGCTTGTAATCGATTACAATGTTCTATCAGCCTTATAAATAAGACCCGCTCTAGCTCGCACAAGCCCTACCTACTTAGAAATAAAACTATCGGATACGCCATTTACTACTTATAATTACTACTATTATTTTCTTCTCAATTGTTCTAATTTTTTTTTAAATATTCGATTCTCAAACAAAATTTCAAGTTCGACAAATTTTGAATAATACCTTCCCTAGCCACAGGTATTTGATGAGATAAATATTTAATTTCTATTTAAACAGATCTAGATCAAACTATCGTTCCACATCGATGACGCGCAGTCCAACAAACACTTGATGCACAACACCACAGAACGGATTTTGCATTTTTTGCTATTATGCACAAAACAAACGAAGCTCAAACAAGGAAACCTCAGCAGCAGCAGCAGCAGCAGCAGCATCGGCAGACAACAAACACCAGCAACAACAACAGCAATTACCTACTACTAAGCAAAACAACACCAATTATAAATATTAAACAAAAACAAATATTTTAAGTTTTTATTTTATATGAATATAAATAAAAACAAAAAAATATTAATTTATATATTTTTTTACGTAAAAATATTTTTTTTGTATTAATCACACACACGACTATAGAGTGCCTTTTTATTTCAACAAAAAAAAATATTTAAAACTACTCTTTGTACTTAATTAAGTAAAAAACCAAAATATTAAATATAAAAAAGCAATATGTTTCAAAAAAACACAAAATATATTTAAACTTCTCGTGAAAAAAACGCAATATTTACATTTATGTTTCGAAAATGTAAAAATAGAACTGTGTATGTTTCTTTCCTCTTGTTTATAACTTTAAAAATAAACAACAACAACACACACTCACTCACACACCCAACTGAATTATAATAATAAAAAAAAAAATACAAAAATATTAAATCATAGAAATTTTTAAATATAAAAGTTAACAAATACAACGGAAAATCATTAATAATAAATTTATTTAATTAATTGGTTGCAATTATAAAGATTACATTTGTAAATTTATGTAATTTTCTCATAACGAAGTTTGAATCGAAATATTATTAAACAAAAATTAAATTGGAATGCGGAAAGAAATAAAGAAAATTTTGATTGTGTGAAATGTTCCAAGTATATATGCATTACATAGTCATATATATATATATATTTATATATAAATTATAATATATTTATTTATATTAAAGATTTTAGAGATACAATATTGCATAGCAAAATGTGTGTTCGAATTTGATGTTTAAATTTTTACAAAATGATGAATTATATTTGTGTTGACATATTTGTAAAACGGAAATAATTTATAATTTAAAGACTTAATGAACAATAATAAAAAAACAAAAAAAAAAAAGATCCTAATTAAAAAATTTTAGAAATAAATTTAATTTATTTCAATTCTTAATGTTATTTGCATGCACATGCAGTTAAGGATTTTGATCAGTAGTTGGTTGGATTCATTTGGGAAGTCCTTTTAAAGCTAGATATGTATTTCGCCGTTGGACTCAACATTCTTGTAATTACGTTCCAGGCAATTGTTCGGTAGAAGATATAATCTTTTGTTGCGTTGCATCCATTTGTTGGATTATGATGAGACACAGCAAAGAATTATTTTCACAATTTTTACAAACAATCTGGGAAAATTCATCACCAAGAGTGATCTATAAAAAATAAAGAAATTTTTAAATTGAGTTGGTAAAAAAATTGTCTGCAAATTGGTTTTAAATTATTATTAAAAGTGATCGGCAATTGATTTTATAAAACAAGTGTGGAGGGAAAACGAGAAATCGTGGGCCTGAAAATTTACACTACAATAATCCTTCATCC
This sequence comes from Meliscaeva auricollis, assembly GCA_948107695.1. Classification (NCBI taxonomy): domain Eukaryota; kingdom Metazoa; phylum Arthropoda; class Insecta; order Diptera; family Syrphidae; genus Meliscaeva; species Meliscaeva auricollis. Next base: position 62,999,134 of record OX403616.1, read on the forward strand.
GTTCAAATTAATATTTCTGAACAAACGGTAGAAAAAGTAGAAGTTTTTTTTTCTTTGCCAAAGGCGAAACTTAACAAGCCGTATTAAGATGGTAAAAGCTACGTTCGGAATGAACTTAACTGAAACTGTTCCGCTCCAAGGCTCTTTTTGGCTGTAGCACTTGAAAAATCGTATCTACACAAGCAACGTTTGTGAATTTGTCTACATCTGGCCCAACCGTATATCCCGTATATAACCGAACAGGTCAATAATTTATAGACAAAGACGTAAGTGGCAGTGGATTGCTCCTCACACGTTTCAAAAAGGCAAAGATTTCTTTGCAGACCAAGCGATGCCGTGGAACCCATCACTCACACAAGCAGGTAGAGGATCGAGTCGGACCAGAAGCACATGTCGCAGGACAGTCCAAGTCGACATCGTTGGGAAGAGTTGGAGAGAGCTATGGTAAATTTGCAGAAACCGTACGAGGAGTCCAAAATTTTAACCACTACAAGAACGTTGAACACAGTTTTTACGATTCTATGGCGGGAAACAAATTGGCAGAAGCGTAAGCGGATACAAAGGGCTGCCATGGTCAACAAGCACAAAAAACAAAAAAAAAATAATTAAAAATAAACCTGTCAAGGTACAAGGCTGAAAATTGGTCTCATAATAGATTTTTACTAGCCCTATAGGCTATTATTGGTTTCGTGTCAAGGAAATATTTGAGGTTTTAATCAAAACACCAGAAAGTGGTTTTCTTCCTGTCGTCCGTCGATCTATGCGTCTGTTCGTCCGTGCATCCATTTGTACAGAGAGCAACAGAATAAACGGGTTGACGGATTTGCATGAAATTTGGTACAGATTACTTTTTTGTAATTTCCAAGGTTGATTTTTTGTTGTTTTTGAATATCTCGATTAGAACGAATACCTCCCATATAACGGTTTCGAGTTATTGGATTTTTCTCGACGATGATGATGATGGTGTATGTTATGTTATGATTGATTGCAACAATACTGCATTTTTAGTTTTTCTCAAAAAAATCTAATAAGGGAAATATGATGCATACGTTTTTTGGGAAATTTTTCATAATTTTTAGTTAATTCCGTATATATCATTACTAGTTCAACTGATTTCGTTTAAAACTTGTCACCAGGTTGTCCTCATCATTTTAAAAAGTATTGTGTTAAAAGTATTGTATTATTGATAACATTATTAATAGCTATGTGCACAGTGGCGTATCCAAAAAAAAAAATCGTGTGCGTTATGATGGAATTATGTAAATAATACCATGATCTTGTAGGCTTGGGGCTTGAGCTCCCTGAGCCTTATCCCCCTACTGTATGTGGACACCAATACAGCTTCGTAAATCATAAAGTTTTATTTTTATTAAATGAAAAAAAAAAATAGGTATGATGATTCCGTAAGAATCAACTTACGTTTCTACCGATCTGTTTGTTTTAATAACGTTACGCTAAGGCTATAATGGCACCGCTTTTTATCCTTGTCAGACATGTTTGTTATGTTGTTTTTAATTTTAGTACTTTGCTGACTTTTGGCAACCGTTTTACATCCGATTTGGATATAGTACCCATCAATAATTAAAAAAACGTGTGGGGATAGTCTCCAAAAAACATCGCATACCAAGTTTGAAGTAAACTGATGCATCCGTATAGGCTTTGGCCTCTGAAACATGCAGACAGACAGACAGACAGACAGACAGAATTGTCGTACCCACTTTGTTGTCATTATCTATCATCGTAATGTCATGTTAGATTGTTATCTCAACTTTTTTTTTTTTGTACGAATGCATAACTTGATACATATGTAGTACCTACATATATCGCAAGTAAAAAAGTATTAAAGAATCTGAAAAAGTTGCTAATTGAAATTAATTACCAAAAATTTATTTTTGAATTTGAATTTGCACACTTGATTGCCACTGTCAAATTTATAAAACACGAAGCTGAACTGTATTGTTCTGACAGTTTTCACTCACTTGTGCTGTTCTCCTCTGTTCTGATATAGATTTACTTCATTAAACACAACTATGATATTGAATTTATTTTCAGTTTAATTTGTTTTACATAAAGGTTTCAAATTCAGAGGCCGTATTCATAAATTTTATCTAAGCAGTAACTAAGAAAAACTCGGGCTTATCCTATGCTCTACCTACACTTCTTCCGATTTTTTTCATGCAACATAATTAGGTCTACCTACTATAGCTGTACCTACCAATTTTCAAGTTTTTTTTTTTTTTGTTTTAAATTAATTGTTAAATTTTTTTGATTTTTTTATATGAGTTCTGGAAACCCGTTTACACCAACCCACGCTTCTGTCGAGTTGTTTGCGTTTAGATATCAAAAAAAACCTATGATGATACTCAATTTCAGCCTTGTACATATCTTATCAGGTATATTTTTAATATCTTTTTTGTCTTTTGTGTTTTATGACACTGTGTAGCCCTTTGTCTCCAATTACCCTTCTGCAAAATTGTTTCCCACCATAGAATCGTAAAAACTATGTCATTCATAACAAATGTTCAAACGATGACCTGGTTAGAATTTTGAAAATGAACCAACTCTTCTTCCATAAGGACTCACAAATAACACTATTTTAGGAAAGGATACAGGTTTATGGAGAAGTCTGCAAGGCCCTTGAATTGATCAAATAGAGGCAACACGCTCCCTAGCATGTATCGGTGTGTATCAGGCAAAGACCATTCTGGGGTCGGTAGCCAATTCAGAAATTAAATATGTAGAGATAAGGTGAGTACTCAACTTACCTTATCGCTCATAACTCGAGTTATGAACTCTTGCAAATGCAAAGATTCTTCAAATTGTATTGTTGGTTCGTTATCTGTTAATTCCTTAAAACAAAGTCTACATTGTTTTGGCCGGGATGTAATGGTCTGACTATCAAATGTTTCGTCTAGTTTTTTATAATCTTCTAGGCAAGGAGATTCTTTATTTTCTAATAACTCTGCATTCTTAAACACTTCCACATTCGTAACTAAGAATTCTTTAATTGGTTTTTCAAAATCACAAGAAGATTCTCCACTGAAGCTATCCGAAGCCATCTCATCATCACATACAACTTTTTTGTCCAGAGAATTCGTTTTAATTCTATCATCGCTATCACTTTCAAGTAGTATGATATTATGAACTTCTATTGATTGTTTAGGATTAGAGATATGCATAGTTTCTTGAAGATTGTTTTTAAAAATCGAAGGAAGAGCTATAGAATGTGGAAGGTCTCTTTTAAGTATTTGTTTTGTTTCTTTATCATTGAAGCAATTTGCTGCAAAGTGTTCCGAGCATAGAAAATACTTTATTACCCTTAAAAGGGGCTTCTCCTTGAGGTCACTGCGTCCGGCTAAATCAGCCCATTGATCTGCACTGGGAAAGGAAGTCAAACAGGATCATTAATTGCTTTCTAGATATTAATAAAATTATGTTCGATAACTACGAGTACTTACAACTTTTTGTTTTTTGGAAAACTAAAATAGGATATATTTTTAGTGTACAATGTACTATTGAAACAATGCTGGGCGCAGCACCTCTTGGACATGGTTTATAATTTAAAATTAATTTTGTTTCTGCTTTAAAATGCATCTACCTAGGTACTACTTGTTTTTGTTTACAATAAACTTTTTTTTTAATTTTTCAAAACTGTCAAAATGTTAAATTTTTTTTTTAGATGTGTTCATTTGAATGTTTCTTCGATATGAAAAACAGTAAGAACAGACAGAACAAAACAGAACAGTTTCATAATGAGACATGAGAAAAACATAGAACAGGAAACAAAAACATACGCATATTTGACAGCTTCGAAATGAGATAAATTTGAAATCGAAATAATACAATTTAACCCTCATTTTCACGAAATTAACTGTTTAATTGAGTCACATGAGAAGCAAAGAAATACTTATAGAGCAACCGATACACAAAAAGAGAAATCAAAATTATTTTTACAATAACTTTGCGAAATTATCTCATTTGGAAGTTGAAACAAGGTTTTGCACTCATTGGTCCTTTCCTGCATAGCTGCTGTGAATCCGACATAATAAAGGTACTTAGTGAAAAGTATTTTTTACTTGAATCAATTTTTTGATGGTCATTTAAAAATGTTATTTTAATCAATTAATGAATTTAAATAATATCCAAATGTAATAAACTTCACAAACAGATCGAAAATACTAAAATACTTCTGAGAATGACAAATAGATGGATAAGGCCAAATAACTTGGAATATAGATGTGCAGTTGTGCTCAGTTTCTTCGTTAAAGTCGATAATACAGGGTTGCTCAATGTGCTCAATTTTTTAATTTAAAATTTAAATTCAAATTTAAAATTGAAATTTAAATTCAAATTGAATTTTCTTCGTCGATACTCAACGAACAAGATAAAAATACCAACTTTTGAAAATAGTTGGATAGAGTAGAGTTGTTTTATTAAATTTGATTTGAAATTTACTTAAGTACAAAGTGTTATGGTTAATAGAAATCGTTTCATTAAGTATAGAGAAAATATGGTTGAAAGTCGAAATAATTCAAATGCAATTTATGCCATAACTTACCTCATGGATTTTGGAATATGTTTCAATTTTTTTATTGAACTGTGCATTAAATAAAACTATTTTTACGGATACCAAAAAATTGATTTCAAATGTTTTTAAGTTAAACTGCATTTAGAATTTTGTTCTTTATTCGGTGTACAATAAGCAACGACAACCGAAAAAACATTAACATTCTCGGTTTTGGATTTAGCTCGTTCTAAGCTGAAAAATAAATAATATCAAGGGCCTCTTCACACGAGACTAGTTCTTCCGGGATGAAAATCGGTTTAATTCTTCTGTTCGACTTCACACGGGATGAACTATGCCGGAAGAAAACTGTGTATACATGAACCATATTCAAATGTATTTGTTCAGAAATATATTATTTTCAGAACCCCTAAAACGAAAAGTTGTGTGTGTATTAGTTTTGTTCTTCCGTTCTTCCACTTGAAACTTGGAAGAAGATTTTGTGCAGTCCTGCTGTCACATTCCGTATGCCACCTCTTTCTCACCACCGTAAAACTTACTCTACCCCAGGAAGAATTAGTCTCGTGTGAAGAGGCCCAATATTTATTTCTGGCTGGATGGTGGTGCTAAAAAACAATGTCCCACCAGATGAGAGGTGGGTTGTTGAAAAGCAAAAAAAAACAAATTTAACAGCTGTTGAAAATCAAAAAAAAATTATTTAACAGTTGAGTAAGGATTCCAATTCAGAATTCCTTCCAAAAGCGACAAACCAAAATTTACAATCGCGCGTAAATTAATATTGTTTTCCAAATAATTCTGAAAGTTTTATCATACCTTATGCTTCTACCCAATAAAAGGCTTGCCCAAACCAAAGTGCGATAGTGCGACACGACAGTGCGATAAGGACTTTTGCTTGAAAAACGCTTTGCGCTCTTTGTCGCACTTGGTATGGGAACTCTCATTTGACGCTGTGTAAATGAATTTTGCCGTTGTGGTGTCGCACTGTCGGACTTTGGTTTGGGCAAGCCTTAAATTTAAGAAGTGTGTGAAAAAATAAAGGCTTGCCCAAACCAAAGTGCGACAGTGCGTCACGACATGTGCGACTTGATTTTTATATGAAAAAGTTTTGCGATTAATCGCATTTGGTGTGGGTACACTCATATGACGCTGTGTAAATAAATTTTGGCTTTGTCGTGTCGCACTGTCGTGTCGCGCTGTCGCACTTTGGTTTGGGCAAGCCTTAAACATGCCTCACTATTACTGCATACCTACACCATGGGACAGGGGCGTGTATAGATGAGGGGTCACCTCTCACTCTCACCAGTAAACAAAAATCTCTACATATTTTACAAATCCCTCATATTTTCTTCAATATCGATACCTTCCCGTAAGAATGTATAAAGCGACACTATTTTCGAAAATGGCTTTTTGATGCAAACCTGTGCTGTGTGCTAAGGCCCGCGTTTTCGTCTGGGTTTTGGGGATAGTAGTAACCTCCAAGTTTGTTCACTAGAATATTGTTGTTCCCGGAAATTTGTATAATCCGCCAAAATAATTATGCTATGCGACATATTTGAAAAGGTCATTGTTGTATGCGAAAAGACATTCATACAAAAATTTTGATGCATGTCGCTTAGTGTAACCAAAATTGTCGCTTAACACAACGATCTAACTGGAACTTATGATATTTTTGTCGCTTAACACAAGTTCCAGGCATGGTTGTGATTGATTAAAAATATTTGCAAAAAGTAGTCTACTGTTTTATTGCGATTAAAGGCTTGCTCAAACCAAAGTGCGACAGTGCGTCACGTCATGTGCGACACGATTTTTATATGAAAAACGTTTTGCGATTAATCGCATTTGGTGTGGGTACTCTCATATGACGCTGTGTAAATAAATTTTGGCATTATCGTGTCGCGCTGTAGCACTTTGGTTTGAGTAACCCTTAATTTTGTGTTTTTTTCTTTGTCTGGTCAGTTTTTAGCTTGCTTAACTTTATTGTTTGCCAGAAATAAATTAAAAATGAACTAAGCAACAAAATTTATTCCAACCTTGTTTTTTTTCAACCATGAAAATGGTTTAAGCGCCATTAAGCGTTATATCAAGCGACAATGTCTTGACCGCGAAAATGTACTCAGCAACAAAAACTTCTAATCTGATTAAAGTTTCGGTTTTCCAATAATGTCAAGTTTTTTATTCTGAAAACCCTTCACAAAATCTGTCCCTTAATTCATTCTTACGGGAAGGTATATCGTATCGGTATGAAGAAAAACACTAGAGTAAAGGTATAGTTCCCATGTTTAATCAGATGCTTCTCAAAAAATCTTGCACCTACTTGATAGTGTAAATAGAGCTTTAAAACTCATAGGTAATAATTCAATGAGGTATATAATGGTCAGATGTTTCTTTTGACAATTGTCGCAACGTTACCTTTCTGCATCTTTTTCATCGTTTTTAAACAATTGCAAAATGCAGTCGACACAGTAAGAGATTGGACCAAAAAATGGGATATCCAAACTCAATGAAACAAAATCTGCACATATAAACTTTACAAATAAAAAGTTAACCAATGTTCCAATATTTATTAACAACAGGCTCTACCTTACGCCAATACCTTGGAATGAATTTGGATGCAAAACTGAAATAGAAAAATTAATTGGCTAATCGGTATAAATTCTGACTTATCTATCCAAAACAAAATAGTGCCTTACAAACAAAGCCTGTGTGGACCTATGGAATCCAATTATGGGGCTGTACAAAGAAAACAAATACCGAAATCATCCAAAAATTCCAAAACAAAGTCCTTCGTGGAATTGTAAATGCACCATGGTATATAAGAAATGACGATTTGCATCGTGACCTACAAATATAAATGGTTACAGAAGTTGCAAGAAAATACGCTCTATCACATAATCAGCGCACAATCATATAAACTCTGAAATGGAGTGCGTATTAAATACGAGAAGTAATGTTCTGTAACTAAGAAGAACCAAGCCACATGAGCTAATGGTCTAAAAGTAACGGAAAGTATTAATAGTTTAAGCTTCCCATAATGTGATTAAAGCATTGAGAAAGAAAAATCTGTTGTCGATTTTTCATAGATTGGTTCAGATTTCGAGGTGATTTTAGTGAGCTAAGAGTCCCACACTAATTGGTGTCGATTGCTTTCAAGTGCCTTTTGAAGATTTGCACCTCCTGCCAAAAAAATCGCAAATAATCATTTATTTTTATAAACTTTATATAAATGAGCCCTTAACGTCTACAGTAAATTTGACCCAAAGAGCAAGTACGTTCGACCTAGTTGTGCATTTTATTTTGGAGTTCAGAAGTTCCTTACTTGATTCCAGAATTTTAATAGGTGTTGCATTCAATTTATTGGACTTTACAGTCACTTTTATAAGAAATTAAATGTGCCTTTATTCAAGTTAACCGCAGAGTATCTACAATTATTATTCATTATATATCAGCGTAAGAAATATTTGTACTAACAGTTATTTTCTATCAAAAAAAAAAAAAAAAAAATATGTTGCACATAAGTCACAGTGACAATTTTGAATCCAGTTCACTCTTTTTTTAATCAGTCTCTGACCTTTAAAATTATATCATTATTCATGCAACCAACTCAAACTTCGACATTAAACGATATTTATAAAATTGAGATTCAAAAGAAAAAAAAAAAAGAAAACCCTTGAGATAGGTAAATAATTATTATTGTTTTAAATGCTGAGTTATCGAAGCATAAAGTAAAGCTTTGACCTTTATTTTAATTGAACTTTTAAAATAGAAAAAAAACTTTAGATATTTATGGCTTTTTTATATTTCTTACTTTTCATATTGAATTTGAATACAGATATTGAATTTGTATATATTTAAAAGATTTTTTTTTATTTTGATTTAGTATTAATATTCGCTTTCATTCCCGTTTTGGTTCATTAATCTTTTTGCTAAAATATTTATAGCAATCAACTTCTCCCATATCTCAAACTACCGAAACTCCGAATCAATTGCTAAAACCAATATAGCTAATACTAAAAAAAAATCCTCAGATATAATAATTACTGAATTATATTGAACCGCAAATTCAGATTGCGATACCAAAGATACAAAAATACCCACGAAATTAAAAATTTTAGGTATCAAAGATATCCTTCAAAGGAAAACCATCATCAAACTCTCTCACTTGGAAAGGCATTGAATGTTTTTGTTTTTGTTGTTGTTTTGTTTTTGTTTCTTTGCATTGATTAAAATAAAATGTTTCATAAAATTATTATTCAATTCAATTCCACTCGACCTTTTGCAAATAATTTAATTTTTTTTTCTATCTTTTTCTTCATTTCGATACTCCCTGCAATGTATCTAAAGGTTTCAGAGGGTAAAAAGTAAAAATAAGTAAAAAAAAAACTGATTGAAAGAAATAAGAAGATTTATTTTCATTATCTTTGCAATGACAAAATTCAATTTATGCCGCTCGCGCGTTGAATAAGATTTCAATTAAGGTGGAAACGGAAGCACCAAGGGCAGGGCAAAAGGGCAAATCTGGAAGTGGAAGCTATTGGATACTAAAAGCCGTTTAATCAAGAAAAGAAAGGAATAAAAATCATTTTCGATATCTGGTTGAACAGAATATTAAATGCGAAAGTGGATATATTGGAGAGGTGTGTGTAGATATACTATAGGATTATAGGTTAGGTTTAGGTTAGATATATGTATATAAGGTTTGCTTTGTGCCTTCGCCTTGGAGTTACTTCATCGAGGATGATGAGGATGATGACGGTGAAGATACGACGTATAAGCTACTCTGCTCTGACTTTCTGTGTCGTTGTTGCTCTGATGCCACTGCGCCATTATTTGTAAACTTCTTTGAATCCCCGGGTATAGCAGCGAATGGAGCTTAATGAATTCCTATTCACTTTGTGACTTCTGAGTTCTGACACTCAATATGCGTCTACTTTGAATTGAACTTCTAATACACAGCTCACAGAGATATTATTTCACAGAGTGGCAGTGGCAGAGTGGCGCTACCCTCGTGAAAGTATTTCTGTTTTGAATTTTATTTTAAATTAAAAAAATAAAAATTAATCGAAACACAAAAAAAAAAATCAGAGAACATTCTAGTCATGTCCAAAGTGAAATCGATATTTTGATTAGCCGGAGGTGTGTTTCGCATTGAATAATACAAAGCTACTAAATTACTTAGTAAATCTATTCTAAATTCACCATTGATTGTCATTTCTGATACACAGAAATGGTATTAATGGCTTCGACTTTAGGCGTAAAGCATGTAAACTTAATTATAAATGCGAGAAATCTCGCACTATATTTCTGCCTTCGACATTGACATATTGCCCAATTTTGGAAACTGGATGGGCTCATGATGGACGAGCGCGACTACTTCAACGATGAACGGGTACCTAGTTTGAATATGTTTTCTTTTCAAAAATATTGATATTGATATCGTTTGGTTTAGTTTTTTTTTTTTTTTTTTTTTTTTTTTTTTTAAAGTGGGCAGGTGTGGTATTTGTAGGATAGAAGCATTTGTCATTTATTGCATTATAATGGGTACCTACTTCTATGAGTGCATTTGCAATGTTTGTTAAAGTATGTAGGTAAGTTAGATTCGGAAAACTGAATTTACCTATATGTAAGTTTCATAGATAAATATTTTTTGTGTCAGAAAAATTATATGCCCTTTTCTTAACATGATAATATTATGATGTTTTTTTAATTCCTCGCAAGACCATCAGTAGGTACCCTGGAGAAAATAAATTGGGTAGACAAACTCAAAAATTAAAAACAAATCGTTTTTTTTTTCAATTTGACATTAATTTTAAGCATAAGTATCTACCTAGTACCTATACATACTTGAACTAGAATATGCTATTTTTAATTAAAAGGGATTTCAAACTAGTGTTGAAACTATTGTTGTTTTAGACAAGTTGTGATCCAAGTTCTTCGTTAAAGTTGGAAAATTGCGAAAAAAATGGAAATTTTTTTTTCTTATACCCTACATATTATTTATAATGTAAATGCTATTTTAAATGATATTAAAATAAACGATAAAAAGATAAGTTAGCTAAATTATTTAATTTTTGTACCAAAAATTTAGATTTGAAATATTCTTAATGCCCTTTTACTTTTGCTAATGAAAATTATATTTGGAATTGTATTTAATAGAAAAAAATAGACAAAGCAATAGAACAAAAATGAGTTCTCAAAGCACCCTCTATGTTGTAGTGTGTGTACTGTATACATTGCTGAAACCCTAGGAATAGCCACCTCTATCAGACTTCAAAACTACAGCAGTTTCTTCCAAGCTGAGGTCCTGGCAGTGATGTAAGCTGCTAAATATGTCTTAATGATGGCAATACCACCACAAGCTGATATCGCCTTTTTCATTGATAGCCAAGCGGAAAGTAAAGCAATTTCTGACACTGAAATGAAATCGAAGCTTGTGACTTGCTGTCGCTCTTGGTACACAGCACAACATAAGACTCTGTTGGGTTCCTAACCATAGTAGTATCCTGGCTAATGCAAATGCTGACGAGTTGGCAAGAATGGAATCAACACTTGATCTTAATCAGGCAGAATCATCAGTTCAGATCCCGCCCTGTAACCTTAAACATTTAATTGAGAAGAAAGTGCTTGCCATAAGGAACAAAATGTGGAATTCGTTTTAAACCAACCATTCCTGCAGAAAAATGGCCAGGTTCAATTAATAAAAGACCGACAATGGCATTCATCTAAGTAAAAAGTCTCTCTCCAACCATCTGGGTTACCACAGGAAAAAGATGAGACTCAGTATGGACGACAGATACATGAAGATACCCCGCGTTTTCTCCCATAATATACAGAAAACCCAAAATCCTGAAAAAAATACTGAAATCGGGATCCCGAAAAATTCTGTAAAATGAATAAATTGCGAAAAATTCTATAAAATGAAAAATTTGAGCAAATTTTTCATTTTTCAAATTTTTCATTCTAATATTTTGTGCAAAATAACAGTGCAAGATTTTGGTCTATTTCTTCAGCATTACCATACAACAAAAACCTATTAAATTTTGCATTCCAGTAATTAAAACTTTATTCTACCTTAGAAATTTGAAAAACTTTGAACTGGAAGTGAAAAACAAAAGTTGAAGAAAAATGTTCGTGTAGTACCCGAAATTTATTTTGTATTTTCGTGTCATTGAGATTAATAACTTTTTGAGAAGTTGGTAGAAGACAAATGATGTTTTATAATCACCAACCAGTAATAGTTTTCTTATATTATGAGAACAATGTACGCCCGTACACATTCCAAACGATAGAATCGCCCTTTTGATAGAAAAAAAAACATTTTCATATTACATATTCCATATTGTTTCAAGAATATCTTATTTAATTGTCTTTAATGCGCTCATAAACTTTCACAAAAAAATTGGTATACAAAAATTAATAAACCAATAATAGTAAAGAGTCACAAATACTGTTTTTATTTCTAAATGTATCAAAGTTTGTAGCAATTTGTTGTATTATTCTTAACAAAAAAACTATTTGAATTAAACCCTACAAAACTTTTGATTTGAACATTATTTTTTTCTTTAAATATCCAATCTCTTTAAGTTTTGCTTGCAAGATTTGTCAACACTGATTGTCGACCTTTTTTTTCTTAGGAAACCGTAGTTTATGCAAAAATTTATTCAAAATCCGAAAAACGAAGAAAGAAACACCAAAAATATCACCCCTTTAACATAAATTACCCTTTCATTAATTAAAATTCCCAGCATTAAATTACCTTCGCTTATGAAAGTTTTTTTTTTTTTTTTGCTTCTACCTACCTAACAGAAAAAGGGACTTCCGGCAGAGTCATCACCTGTAGCATTCCTTTTACAAAACATCATAATCGATGCTGTGAGCTTATTTTGTCTTCTTTTTACTTTTTGTATCCTTTTTTTGTTGTTGTGTGAACACGCTAAACAGCAGACACATCATATCATAAAGGGTGTCTTTGTTTAGGGTGCCTAAGTATTATGATATAACTTCCGTTAAGCACACCTGTCATTTGTCAGTTGTAGGGAAATGAATATATTCGTACATTTGTCAGTAGGTATTATGTTTTCTTTTTATGGATCGGAAAGTAATATTGTTTGTATTTATTTAAGGGGAAGATTAATAAGAAATGAAGTTCTTGTTTGGTAAAAAAATTGGCTGATTTTCACACTTATTTGATTGATTTTGGAAATCAGAATTTGAAAAAAAATTAAGGTTTGTTTTTTTTTTTTTTATTTCAAAAATGTTCTCTGATAGCCAACAGCGTGTCGACCGCTGATCTAAAATAGGTGGTGCCTTTGATGACCATTAATTGGCCTTTATGTTTAGTTATGTGTGGTAACTGCTGACACTTCATAGTATTTTACCTCCAAGGTAAACAAAAACAATTAAGACTGGGTATGGGAAGAACGTATACTTGGTCTTTGCGTCCCATTCAAACCTGTTACATTAAAACTGGAGATGAAAATTGAATTTTTAAAACTATAATATATTACAAAAAAAAAAAGCATTAAATCGTGTAAAGAATGTACGGAAAACAGTTAAGGACATTTTACATGAGAACGACCAGCGAACAAATGAGATTAAATATATTTTTAAACTTAATTTTTTTTAACAGAAACTATACCAATTTACATGTAGATATGTATGTATATGAAACAAACATAAATTAATTTAAAGATATAGGGAAACTACAGTTTTTTTAATTTTAAATACGGAAAATACTAGACTCTCATAAATGACTTTTAAATGACTTTTCTAAGTTAAGTGATCGGATAAGTCTTGGATAAACACCAAACATTATCCTCCAGTTATGCCTATAGCTTTGTGCCAGTACGATATAAGACGATTTCGTTTCTGTTATATGTGTCTCTATCAATTTAGCAAAATTCCATGTGACTAACTCTACTTTGACATGGTCGGGGTGTATTCATTTTCTTTTATAATGTAACGAAAAAAATTGGGCTTATAGTTTTATCTTTTGTATTAATATATAGAAGATTTATTCACTCATATCTCTGTTGCAAGAAAAAGTTGTTAAAATAGTGTAAAATATGATTTATTTAATGAAAAGTTATTGCACAACATGCAAAGAGAATTTAGTTGCGACAATGTTTCTCAACTCTAAAAAAAACTTCCACTCAACAGGAACAAGAGTACCTACATGAAATAATTTATTGGAAAATGTTTGTACTAAGATCTGTTTCCATTTGAAAAAAAAAACATTCTTGGCTTAACACTACAGGAAAAATACGTGACTTACACTACCGTTGATTAGTTTATCTAAAGAAAGCTTAAAAAAATTAATTAAAAGGAACATAATATAGAATTTCAAAAAAATTTACATATATGCAAGAAACTTGACATTTTCCTCAAGAACTTTTTAATATTTAACATTTTTTAAGTAGGTACAAATAAATCAATCTTCTAGAAAACATATAGGTAATAGAGTTTATAAAACTAAGAAATTAGAGTGGAGCAGAATTAAGATGGCTACAGCAGAGATAAAACAAAAGCAAAGACAGACACTAAAATTCAATGCATTATTTTAAGATTAAAAGAAAAAATTGAAAACAAAAATTACATGTACTTTAGGGTGATTCGAACAAAAACAAACAAAAAATCTTCCGACACCAGGCTCAATAGTTTTGTTAAGGCTAAAAAATGAGCCTTGTGAAAAATCAGCTCTTTAAATTATTGTTTAGTACGCGCGCAATGCACTTTTCGTTTTTCCATACAAATTGCACTGGTATTATTTCTTGTTTTACTCTAAATGTTTTACAGAATTTTAAAAGTTACAAGTTAGGTTTTTTCTAGCCTTACTCTTTTTCAAAGTTATTCATATCAATTAAATACGGCTATAGTTTTTTTTTATTGCTGTTAAGTCATCTTCAAGTAAAAAGAAACAAACGAAGCATTACATTTCAATGATACATACTGGTATTGACTACGTTTTTCATAATCTACTCTTCTGCGTGACTAACACTACAGCAATGTTAAAGGTAATCTAAAATTCACAATAACGATAGTAATTCTTTTTTTTGTACCCCAGCTTTGATTGAATACAATAATGATTATCTAGTAAAGTTATACTGTATACTAGTTAAGTTATGTCCAATATTTCAATTCTTTCTAACTAGTGCCGTGACTTACACTACAACTCGACATTGTTGTCTTATAAATTCAACATTTTTTACTTACTTAGACGGCTTTTCTGTTTTAAGTTGTTTTCAATAGTTCTCTCTTAATAAAAAAAAACGAATCTCATTTTGAAAATTTTGGAATCTAAATCAAGCAATTTTCCAAGCTTCCCATGTTGAGTTTTGAATAAAATTATTAAAAAAAATCTGAGTGTCGAAAACTAATCAGCTTCGAACTTTTAATAATGTTAAGCCATCAAAGTTTTCAAAAGAAGATAAGGTTTTGAAACTCAGTTATTGAAAATTAAACATTACAAAACTCAGCATCCATACAAATAATTAAAAAAACGCGTTTTTTCATATTTTCCAAACCAAAAATGGATTTTTTAAAAATTTGGTTTTGAAAATCTGAGGTTCAAACACATCCATTTTCGGAATTTTCAAACCAATGTTTTCAAAAGTATAGGTTTTTTTTTTTTATTTCACCAATAAAGGGACAAATAATGAATAATTTATTTATAGAAGTATTCCAAAATGTTGTTATTTGCTGTTTCTGTGCTGTATTTTATGACGAGAAATTCTTAAGGGGCTGGCCTCTACCTAGGCTCTTATTTATGTAATGGTTCATCTCTTGGATTCTTTCTCAAAACTAAGAAACACATAAAAAACACCCTTTTTATCCTTATATCTTTTTTCTTTATATAATTTTGCATAACCATATGTCAGTGATAAATAATAATAAATAAATGCATAATTTCCAAGCACATTTTCCCTTATTCAAATATCAAAGCTGTAAAAAAAAGGAAAAAATCCTATGAAAGTTAACGACTTTCTATCTAAAATGATGTAGAATGTACTCTACTCATCAAATCTATACACTCTACACTCTACATTCACTTAGAAAAGTTCATCATAAAAATAAACTCGTAACTCGTCGTAACGTTCCTCACTTATAATTTGAAATTATTGCAACGAAAAAAAAAAGTTCTTTACAACAACAAATATAAACCCATATGTTCTTGTCTACTGTCTATTCAATGCATGTGCTCAAGCCAAGCATTTTATTATCAAAAAGTTAAAATATCTAACTTTTCAGTGCGTAAAAGCTGCCACATTCATTATTCTCCTTTTCGAAAATAACAAACCAAAACAAAAAAAAATAATAAAGCTTTCGATGAAATCTGTGTTTTTTTTCCCTAGATTTTCTATGTTTTTCTCCAAAACAATAAACCTGGAGAAAATGAAAATACAATCCACAATTAATCTCAGATTCTTATTATTGAACTGAAACTGAAAAGCCCCCAAACAAAATATACCCACAATGATTATTGCTGTGACTTTTTTTTAGTGTTCATCCAACAACCTGTCGTTGTCGTACAAGCTTCAAGGCGCTACAACGCATTTTCTTATATAGAAAATATAAAATTTATATATTAGTCGTTGTCGTGTTTTTGTTCTCTGACTCTACTCAATACTCTAGGTACACTAGCGGTAACTCTTTGAAGAATAAATTTTCGAGTGAAACCAACTATATTTGCTACTGGTACTGGTGGTGGTGGTGGCGCTGGGCAAAAGTGCTCATCTTTGTCGTCGTCGTCATTTTCGTGGGTGGTTGCTGGTGGTGGTTCATCATTATATTCGTTTGCTGAAGAAGTTTGTGGAAACGTTTTCTATTCATTCTTCTTCAAGTTTGTGTTGTGTTTAGTTTTTCTCTGTATTTTTTTTTTTTTTAGATCTTTACATTTTTCAACCCCCAAATGGGGATTTTTCATTCAAGGAATGCAACGGATGTGATGTGTTAGTCGTTCATTGAATTTAGTCCCAAAAGGACATCACAGAATTTGAGTGAAAATTTTCAAAAAAAAAAAAAAAAATACTTATTCCTTGGATAACCGATTTTATACTCGACAAAATTTAAACCCAACAACCTTTCAAATTTAACCTCTTTTAAACTTCTTTTTGATGATAATAATGAAATAAATCAAATACCGTTACAAAAAAAAATAATAAAATTACATAGTGAATATATTTTTAAATATTTACTGCGAAAACCTAATTAATTGTTATTGTTCCTTGTGAATTTGTTATCAGTTAAATAATAATCACAAACTCGTTGTGTGATAATAATTCAATTTTTATTTTATATTTCAAAACAAAACAAAATAAAATACAAAAAAAAAAAAATAAATTACACAAGAAAACAAAAAAAAATAATAATAATTGTAAAAATGTAAAAAATAAATATTTATCAAAACGTGTACCCATATAAATGTAGATTTACCTAAATAGAAATAAATCAGTATTAATACCCATTTTAAAAGTTAAGGTGTGCTTTATGATTTACTGTGGTTTTGAGATATCAATTTACCTACACAGAACGTGAGTTGCGGTGCTCTCTGTTCGAAATATGCTATTACCGTGAAGTTATGTAAAAAAAAATAAATTCAAGATTTTGCGATGCAATATTAGTTATACCTGAAATAAATATTGAAAAAAAAAAATATTGTAAACAAATTTAAGTGTTAAACAAAAAAAAAAAAAATAAAATATAAAAATATAATATTTTACTGTGTGTTAAATTTAAATTAATATAAAATAGTAAATATCGAGCCGTTTTTTGTGCCGCTTCAAACAGTGCCCTCACATCTAACTGGCTATTGGAATATTTTTTCAAGAATTTATTTCGGTAAGCTAAAAAAATTTTAATAATTTTTTCATTTAAAATCTCAAGACAACATCACTCCTACCTATCACCTATGTTTTCTTCTTTTTTTCTGCATGTGCAGTTAAAATGCAGTGATAAATTGCAAGCATATGCAGTATTTCGAGTGTTTTTTTTTTGTATTAATTAATTTCTTTGATAAGAGATACAATATGGCAGGTGTATATATTTTTTTAAATTTTTTTTTGAATGCAACTTGAAGTGCCTGAACACACGCACTTTAATTGTTGTTTAAAAAGAGGACAACGAGTTTTTGAAGTGGGATCATTAAAAATGCATAATACAAAAAAAAAACATATTTGAAATATGATGCAGCAGTCAGTCAGTGGCGGCAGTGGCGGCGCGATGGTGTATTTCAGTTGGTGCCTATGCCGATATGGTGAATAATGCATATTGCATAAAAATGTAAATATTTAAATATTTTATTTGCACGATTAGCAATTAATTGAGGTGTATGGTTATAATATGTATGCTAATATAGTTTCGTGTGTGATTATCATCATTTGGAGCCAATGGTCCTCCCCTAAGGCAATATTTACAATTAATATCAACAAAAATGAAGATTGATACAATGATGCCTTGGATGAGGCATAATAAGTTTGCCTAAATTATATTAGCAATTATTAGGTTTTTTGCTAAGAAAAAAAAACTTTTGAGAATTTAATCAAACAATATGTCTGACGAAGAACGAAGTCCAAAAAAGTTTCATTTATTTTGTTCTTTTTATTTGATGAACTCATGAACTCGATGATCTTTGGCTAAGTTAAAAAAAAAATACTTTGGAGTCTAGACGCTTTACAAAAAAGATTTTTTTGTTCTTTATTTTTAACAATATTTTGATAATAATTTTCTATTGTTGTATGTTGTTTAGAAAATTGTGATAAGCAAGCATCAATGAGTGGAACAGTTGACATTATGATCTTTTATGATTAAGTTCAAGGTTCAAGGTAAATCTATAGCATTTCAAGAAGTTTTACGTTTTTTTACTTGCGATGTTTAACAGGGTGTTTGTGTTTTCGAATTGCATGGTAGGTGAATGATTTTTGGAGAAATTCGTAGAAAAAAATAGTCTTATTCTGTCGTGCTCTATGAAAAAGCAATTAAAAAACATTTTTAACAAAATCTACACATAGTTATTCAATTGTAAAATTTGTTTTCCCAAAATATTCTTTGAGTCATTTGTGGTCGCTTCATGTTGTATTTTTGTTTTAGAACGAGATAGATAGATAGATAGATAGATAGATAATTTGATTTATTATTAAACATCGGTATATACAATTAACAAAATAATTCGTTTACAAAAATCGTTTAAGCTTGGCTATGCGCCGTCTGCCCGATTAACATCATTATTATAATAAATATTATACTACTGACAGTTTTTTTTTTTTTTTTATTTTTACTACATTTTAATAGATTTTTTTTTAATAATTAAAAAATTTGAAATACACAAAGGTAGATATTTTTTTTTTATTTCTCTTTTTTTTTTTTTTATTTCAAAAAGCTTCGTTTATAATTTGGTTTCGATAAGATATTGCGGTTTGATAATATTTGTAGAGTTCGATAGTATTATATTCGCAGTTGAGTAAGGCCAGTACTTCTTCTTCTGATTTAAAGTTGGTGCTTAAGAAGTTCCGTCTTATTTCGCACAAAATAGGGCATTTTCCAATGAAATGTATAACATCCTCTCGTTCTTTTAAATTACATAAGGTGCAATAGATAGGCAGATCATCTCGATGGGGTCTGTAATTTAGACTAATCAGCTCCCCTCTCATTTTAATATTGCTGAAATAAGTCCCAAGTCATATTCGGTTCGAAAATAATTTCCTTCACACAAATTGAGGTTGAGACGGGTATATATTGATCTATGTACCGAAGACAAAGCCTTATTTATATTGTCCAACCTTAGCTGTTCATCTGCCTTAGAGACGAGATCAAAAAGTTCCTTTTTACAGTAACATCCATTTTGATCTGACAATCTGAAATTGGTTTGGCAGCTACTACCAAGTTCTTTCAGCTTCTCATACCAGAAATTTTGTTTTCTAATTGTCTGCAGTGCTACAATTTTGGGGAGCCTTTCATCTGGCATATCAAGAACTTTTGCAATGTATTCCACATGATAGCTTAGAGTTTTAATGAAGAGGGGCGGCAGTCCTGTTTCTATTGTAAGCATGTAGTTAGGAGTTGTTTTGGGTAGACAAAAGCATCTTTTCATGAAATACCTTAGAAGTTTCTCTACCGTTTCATATTTTTCAAATCCCCATGCTTGTGCTGCATATAACAGAACAGATTCAGATACTGCAGCAAAAACCTTATACTTTACATCATGTGTTATTAACCTGTTTGAAAAGCATTTCTTCCATGTGGCATTTATTGCACTTTTTGCCTTCACCAGCTTATCCTTGAGGTGTGATTCCATGCTGAGATTACTAGAAATTATTACACCCAAATATTTATAAGTTTTGACGACTTCGATGGATTCCCCGTTGAAATTCCACTTCTCATTTCTTGCATTTCGACCAGGACCTTTTCGGAAAATCATGACCTTTGATTTGTCTAAGTTAACCCTCAAATTCCATAATCTGCAGTACATTTCCAGTCGATTAATCATCAGCTGCAGAGTTTGAGGTGAGTAGGCGAATAACACTACATCATCGGCAAATAAAAGTGCTTTGATGAGTATTCCTGAAAATTCGATTCCGCCGGGTAAATAATCGATCAGATCGTTAATAAATAAAGCGAATAGGCTTGGACTAAGGCTACATCCTTGTTTTAGTCCCATTTTTGACTCAAACCACCCAGAAATTTCAGTTCCGTTCCAAACTGCTGAAAGATTGCCATTGTAAATATTTTCCAACACTCTTCCAAACTTTGCTGACATTCCAACATTATACAATTTGAAAAACAGAGCTTCGCGAGTGAAAACAACATAAATAAAAGTTTTTAATAAAAAAAGAACCGACTTCAAAATGTAAACCAACCTAAAAGAAGGAAAAAATAAATTTACTTCTTACCAATTAAAACTTAGTTTATTTAATTTAATAACCAACTTTTTATTTATTATTTTACAATTTTGAAGTCGTTGCCACCTTCAACGACTTCAAAATTTTAAAATAATTACTAAATAGTTGATTATTAACATAAATGAAATCATTATATTAATAAGGCTAAACGCGATTAATATTTCTCCAGTTTTAACTCATTTACCTGCAGCCGATTTTAATAATTGAAAATAAAAGAATTCTAACAAAAAATCGCATAAATCGGTCCATTAACAAAGAAGAACTGCCCGAAAAGACATTCAAAAAATATATATATACAATCGAATTGAGAACATCCTCCTTTTTGGGAAGTCGGTTCAAAATCATTTGATAATTTTTCCTGATTCGTTTTCCTTATCGCTTAATCGGACCATAATTTATAGGATAAATAAACACTTTTTTGAAGGATTTGACATGCCGAATTCGAATGTGAATTTAAATTTGTTCTAAGACGTCCCATTTAAAGTTATTTCATTGTAGTTACTTTTTTATAATTTAATTTAATTTACTACATTTTTCCTGTACTGTACCGACTTCTAGAATAAAAAAAATTCATGAACAAATTACATTAGTTACTAGGTTTTTTTACATATAGACATTTAAAAAATAAATTGCACGACTGGATCGCACGTATTTGCTCTTATAGATAAAGTTACTATAAATATGATCAGCCTTTTTAATTAAAAGTTTGTAAATGCAGTTTTGGAAAAAAATTAAAAAAAGCATAAAATTCGATTTTCAAATGACTAAAAAAGCTTCTTAAATGAATTTGACCTCGAATCGAAGTATGCAATTTGATTTCTTCTTTAATGATACATTTTTAGAAAAAAAATTTGAAAATCGTTAGATCCGTTTCTTAAAAAAATTATTTTTTCTATATAAAATTTTGCAAGAACTTTAATAAAAAGAAATTAGTACGCCATTTTTAAGATATTATTTATTAACTTCTAAAAACTAAATTTTGAAAAAAGTATATTGAGTAGTTTTCGAACAAAACGATTTATCAAAATAAAAATTTATTTTTTTTTTTTAAATTCAAAAAAATTATTTTCGAAATTTTTTTTACTGAAAATTATAACGGCAACTTGAAAACTTTCATGTAAAAAATGGTTGAAATTGATTGAGTCATGAAGGAGTAAATCAGAATTAAAAAAACGGTTCTATGGCAGGTACCGTTAGTAACGGTTTTAAAAAAATGGTTTCCATATAAGGATAGACCTTATTCAAAAAAATAGCCATGATTTTTTTAATCGAAATCGTATTAACCATTTTTGAGAAAAATGAGTTTTTCTAAAACCAGTATATAACAGGTACCGTTTTTTTTGGCAAAAAAAAATAATTAAAAAAGTCTGAAGTAAATCGACCCATTAGGCTGTGGCTTCTGATACATACAGACAGATTGTTATCTCAACTTTTTTTTTTTTTTGATATATAATATCAATATCGCAAGTAAAAAGAACTGAAGCTTGCGTGTATTTCGTATGGAAAATCCTTACACGCTAAGGGCGAGTATATTTTGTAATAATAATAATAATATTAGTAATAATTTTGAGGGCTCATATTTAAGGGGAATTTTTTGTTGATATCCAACAGAATTTTGCTTGGGGAGGAGTTGAAAAAAAACAATAGTCCCAATACAAAAAACACCTTACTGTTCGTACGTTCGTGACATTTTTTTGTACTCAAAATATCTCGAGAATGAATGAATATATCATCATTGAAATTAATCCGTGTAGTGGATTTTGACAAGTCAATTAAAGCAATGATTTAAAAATTGAGTCTTTAAGTGGACATTTAAAAATACAAGTCTAGCAAGGGATTAGAGCATTAGAGTTTAGAGTTGTTCATCGAAAACAAAACTTACTGATTAGAAAAGAAAGAGAATCGAACAATAATCAGTGTTCTAAATTTAGAAACCACAGCTGTTCATTGAATCATTAAAATAAATATCTAAAGTAAATTTTTCAGAAGAGTTTTAATTAAAATTAACAACTTTTTAAAGTAAGAACAGTGATACCAATGTAAACCCAATATTGTTAGATTAATTGTCTTAAAGTCTGAAGTCAAAATTTTCAATGATGCATTTCTTAACTGGGCCCTAATAATTATATTGACTTTGGGCTTATATTATTTTACATCCAATAACATATCAAAGAACTACTGATAAGAAATTAAACAAAAGTCAAAGGCGAATTTTTTTGACCAAACAACTAGAAAAAATTGTTAAAAAATGAGTTTTTGATTTAATGTCTCGAGAACGGGCAATAGTATTGAATACACATAAATGTTTTGTTTTACACCGAATACCATTATTATAAATTGGTAGGATTTACTGTGTTGTTTTGCAAACAACATAGTACCTACCTACATACTCAAAAAGAAGTATGGAACCTGATTTCTTCTATAATGATACATTTTTAGAAAAAAATTAATTTCTAGACTGGATCTCACGTACTTGCTCTTGTACATAAAGTTACTATGTTGCAAAGGCTTTCATTTTTGGTAAAAAAAAAAAAAAAAATTAAAAAAACGTCTCCAAAAAACACCACATACCAAGTTTGAAATAAATCGAGCCATCCGTTTAGGCTGTGGCCTCTGATACATACAGACAGACAGACGGACAGACAGACAGACAAACAGACAGACAGAGAGACAGAATTGTCGGACCCACTTTTTTCTCATTCTCTATTATCGTGGTGTCATGTTTGATTGTTATCTCAACTTTTTTTTTGGACGAATGCATAACTTGATAATATGGTACCCATATCGCAAGTAAAAAGAAATTCTTAATTTTGTTTTATTCGAAGAATTTTTTAAACAACCTTCTCAATTGCTGAAGATAGAATTATTTCTAGTTTTGTTTAAAAATTCCTTTTTTGTTAAAAATCTCGATTGATAAAGGCAACCAAAAATATTTGTATGATATTTAAATTTTAGTTTAAATAACATTTTTATTTATTCTAGCTTAAAATATTGACATTTCTTCTTTTTTACTAATTTTTCGAAAGTCAGAGACACTGAAAACCCTACTTATTTTTTTTAAGTTATACATAATACTTATGTATGTAGATTGTATATTTCAAGCTATTACCAATTAAAATAGCTTCATTCTTGCCTAAAACAAGACCATTCTTTCAGTATTTCTGCTCGCTACTGTATATTCAAGTTAAAGCTAAAAGCTTTAATATACATTTTTTTCAGGGAGATACATAATAAGTTTATACATATAAAAAATATATATTTCAAAAGTTTGAAAAGAATTTTAAAAAAGGAAGATGATTACCTACTTCTTTCAGGTATTTCAGTAGCATTATCAATTTTTGGCAAAAAAGTTTTACTGTCAAATCAGCTTTTTTTTTGTCATTTTAATTCTAAAATTCCTTGAAAGCTTAATTTTGAAATTTCCTTTAATTTTTGCCTTTGAAATTCTTTGTTTTTATTTTGATGCAAGTACATTTTTTTATGGCTATTAAAATATACATATACATACTCTGTTTCTGTTGCTTTAATTTAATATTTTTTGTATCGATAAAGCACCGTTTGCTTTGTCGCTTGCGTCGCGTCGGTCGGGCATCGCGTCAACCGTAGGATACAGTTTTTTTTTGTTATTATCTTAAACATTTTAGCTGCGTAGTATAATGTCAAAGTGCAGGTTTTAATCCTCGCTGCGAAGGAATTAACTTTTATAAGTCATTCATGACATTTAGAAATAATTCTTGAGTCTAGTTTATTATACAAGTGAAGTAAATAATTTTAACTTCGTTCTTCTTAGTTCCGTTTGTAATTTATGTGAGGATTGTTTAATATTTAGATTTTGTAACCTTTAACTTAATGTTCAATGAACACATACAAATATTAAAGTAATATTTTCTTTACACATATCAATGCATTTACTAGCAAATTTTTGAGATTTTTGACAATGGTCCTTAACTTGTGATATGAACGGAATGACTAATTGCTATTGTATTCAGAACTATCTTTACATTGTAACCTTTTCAAAAAACACCATTTCTTCATCGCGTTTTCATTACTGTAATTTTAATAACTGATTTATTCCATAATCTTAAAAAATACATCAAAATTTGGAAATTTTTAACTCTTCACTCCTTGCCATAAAGACAATTACGTAAGTTTTTCTTTGGATTAAGATGGAAAAATTTAAAAAAAAAAAATTAAAATTAAAATATAATAACCTCAAAAATAACGCGTCTTACTTTGACGGACACTTTGTGGCGGGATAAAAAAAATAATCTCAGTAATTATTGTAGCTAATTAAATGCTAATTTGTTGCCCAAACTATTTTTGAGTTATTGAATTTTCCGCTAGTCTTGATTGCAAAAGCGGGCTTATAAAAACGGGACTATAAGAGACGGGATAATATAAAGCGGGATTTAAGAAAAAGCTTAATTATGAAAAAACATTTTAAAAAGCGGGATTTTAATAAGGGGATTTTACAAAACGGAAATATTAAAAGCGGGATATCGAACACAACCCGTTTATGTCTAACCGGCATGTTTGTAAATCTTTTAATAAATTCTAAGTTTCTAAAAAAAAATCTGATTCAATGATTTACATCAAAATAATTCTTTGGATATTAAATAAATAGTCCTACGAAATGTAAAAAAATAAGTTTTTATTAATTTAATCGAATTTATAGAATACTTAAACTCAAAACAGGAACAAATTTGCACCCAGATATCTATTTTAAATTGAGTTAGGTTTCAATTCTCTTTTACTACCCCCAAGAACCCTAGCCTACTCTAGCAAATACTTTAAAAACCAAGTACGTGCTTCTCTGTTGATTTCAAGAATACCATGATGAGTGGTGACACATCAATCAAGTTAACAATTGAAAAAAAAAACAGGAATTCCTAGAACGAAAAACTAGGTTTGTTTTATTCATTTAATGGGGGCATTCACCATCATAGAATAGAAAAGTTGCAAATTCAATGAGACTACCACAGGTAACATTGATTTGTAACTAAAGTTGAAATTAAGTCCTGAGATGTTTCAATTTCTTACTGTAATTACTTTTGGCAACTAGATTTGAAACTGTATACCTAAACTACCTATACATTGTTTAACAAATTGTCTTGTTCGTTTTGGATTCATGCACATTATTTGTATCTTGCAAGTACGTTTGTTCACACTTAAGAAGATTATAAAGTTTCTTGGATAAATAAGTTATTTAGAAGTATCTAAATTTAAGTTACAAATGTAACATCTGAATCAATTATAATATTTAGTTTTGGATTGGATCCATACATATTTTGTGAGACAGTGAACAAATTTTCCATTTGTAATGCAAATCATCTTTCCAAAAAAGTTAACACAGTGCAAAATAAAAATATAAAAATGCACGAACTTGTGTCGGGCGACGTCAAGTTAACCGTAGTTAACCTGAACTTTAAAACACTTCTATACCCTAAAGATCTCAATTTATTGTTAAAAGACCATTTTCGAGTTTCGTCATGATTCAAAGATTCTTAACTCAATCATTTCTGAATCGTTTATGATAAATTTTAAGAGAATGAAGCTGCAGAAAACGGTGTTTTCGTAGGAGAGTAAAAACACTGTACAACAAGTCATAAAACACCCTTTTAAACAGAAGTAGATTAAAAAAAATTGTAAACACAGTGCATTGGTAAGAATAACAAAATCCACGACTTGATCGCACGAACTTGCTCTTGTAGTTCAAAGTTATAATATCTATTTGTATATTGAAAAAAAAAAATCAAAGAAAATCATTTTTTTGTTTAATTTTTTTTCCAATTTTTTTTTTTTGAAAAATGTAGTTTTTCACACAATAATTTTTAAAATGATGAGGAAAACCTGGTTACAAGTTTTTAACGAAATCAGTTGAACCAGTAATGGTATATACAGAAAAAAAATAAAAATTATTTACGATTTCTCGAAAAACGTGTTCTTCATATTTCCGTTATTCGATTTTTTTGAGAAAAACTAAAAACGCAGTATTGTTACAATAATTAATAACATAACACACACCAAGTTTAATCAAAATCGTTTGAACCATTTTCGAGAAAAATCCAATAACTCGAAACTGTTGTATGGGAAGTATTCGTTCTAATCGAGAGATTTAATAAAAAAAAAACAACCTTGGAAATTACAAAAAAAGTAACCTATACCAAAATTCATGCAAATCTGTCAACCAAAACTTTATCGAAATAATTGTGTAAACAAGTAAACAAGCAACTATATACAAGTACTTCCTCATTACAGAAAATAGGGTCCAAGACCTTTTACATCAGAGTATTTTGCCTGCATTAAGAAAATGCAAAACATTGATTTTCGAAATAATTTTTATATCAAGATAATTCTTCTGTACAATGATAAGCGGTCTCTCTTTATTAGAGGAACAAGAGTCCAAGACGTTTAACAAGCGGAATTCTGCCTGCAAGATGCACTCCAAGAAATTCAAAAACTAGAATTTTGACATTATTCGAAATAATAAAGTATCTAGTGGTGAGTTAAAGATTGTTACTCGAGTTATATCAACAAATAAAAATGGTAATTTGTTTCTGTGGACTGCCAGTTCTGGACCCTCCTCAGGTGAAATAAGTTGTGGTGAATATTACCACCTTATATTATTGAGAAAATATCCAGGTAAAAGTCTAAAAAAATATGAGTTTTCAAGGAGAGTTTATAGAAAACACTTTGATGTGTGTTCTATAGGACGCACCAACAAAAAGAATAACATTTTTGGACTTCTCGACTATTGTCCTATTAAATTAAATAAAAATCTTAATTTTTTGGATTGCACTAAACCAAAAAAATGTCTTCAAATTAAAATTTAATATTATTTTAAATCTTAATGTATCTTGCCGCTCAGAATTTATCAGAAAATTTAAAGCAGAACTGAGCGGCAATGCTATGCGGCTTAGTACTGCCGCTCGCCGCTCAGGGTCTACGTGGCCGCTCCCATACAATTTCATATGTTCTAACTTTATTTTACCGCTCAGGATCTCTGCCACTCGCCGCACAGCCGCTCACTGCGTGGCCGTACCTTTAGGTGTCCATTTTAGCTCTAATCTAGAATTTACTGAACACATTTATTTCATTATAAACAAAGCGAGCTCAATACTCGTTTTCTTAAAACGTTGTGCAAAGGAATTCAATGAGCCATATGTAACTCTTTTTTTGTACAATTCCTCCGTACGGCCCGATCTTCAGTATGCTTCACAAGTATCAGTATAAACTCCCTTTATGTAGTTCATAAGAACTGTATTTAAGCTATTCAACATAATTTTATACGATTTGCTCTGAAAGGTCTTTCTTGGATTGATCCATATAACTTACGACCATTCGAACAAAGGATCCAAGTTCTTAGATGCAAACTTTATATCAAAGGCGTGTTAATAATGATTTAATATTCCTCCATCAAGTAATGGCCAAATTGATGGTACATGGTTTGTTGGCTTATATCGGAATGAATTATTGCTGTGGATTTCACAATCTACGTGGATTTGAACTTTTGCATTGTTGACTTTCATAGAACAAACTACGGCATTGACGAGCCTCTTAACCGTATGTGTACACTCTTCCTTTTCATTAAAATGCTTTTTTTGTAAACCTAAACACAAGATGCAACTGAAGTTATTATTTCTGACCAGTGCTCCAATGTCGTGATTGTTTATCAATGTGTCAATTTTTGTTTTATTAATTTATGTTAATTTTGTTATTTGTTTTTTATTGTTGTATATGTTTATGTATATTGTTTATTTTGTGCATGTGTTATCTTACAAACCACTAACACATGCACATGAGACTCTTTTGTAGATCGTAAAAAAAAAATATTTCTTCGTGTTTCGTGTTTTAGATAAAAAGAACAAATTAGAAACAAATCTGTGAATAAATGCAAATGTTCTTTCGACACTTAAAGAGTCCATAATATCTGCCTTACTTCTTCCAAACATTGGTATTCAAACTTATCGTTTTATTTAAGCCCCATTGAGTAATTCGGTCAATTCAAACTGTAACCCTGCAGGATATAAGCTCCTTCCAATTAACTTTCACATTTAAACACAGAAACAAACAAATTGCGGACCCTCGCTCGTGGCTTAAGGTACTTCATGACTTAACCCCATTTTAATAACAATAATTGTCTAACGATAAACTATGTTCGCACAATTACACTATTGGCAATAATAAACCCTAGTAGCATTTTATGAAATCATAAAATGATTTTACAAAAAAACAGAAAGAAACATCGTGTTTCAAGTCGATTCGACCAAAAGTGGCAAACACTACTTCACCCTCTATGTAAATACAATCTTACTTTATATCTTAAATATGGCTTCTTGTCATGAAGTAGTTCGTTATAAATATTATTTAACCTAAAGCCTGCTTTAAAACATACATACGCTCTTACGCTTTTATGTGACACATTCTATACATACTAACTTGTACCTACATACCTGAGGTACTCACCATGTTTTTTAATCGTAGAGCTATAAATTTACAAATTACTTTTACCTAGGTGTAAACCTCAACGCTCAACTTGCAAATGTACGAGTATATGCAATATATTTGAGGTGAGCCGTGAGCGTCGCACAATGCCAAAGTCAAGTGGAAACGCCACACTAAAGTGGGTAGGTATTGGCAGCCAAGCAGGCATGATATTAAAAAAAAACAAAAAAAAAAAAAAAACGAAAGTAAATTTAACGATAATTATCTGCGATGAAATTAATATTGAGAGTAGATATTATTAACCTTTGCCGTTTCGTCTCACTGCCACCGGTTTGTTCCTTGGTTTATTATTATTTTTACTTGCGAAATTTTAAATTAATTTAACCACGAATATTTTTAATGAACGATTAAGTAAAGGCGCTATACTGTCAGATTAAGAAGTTATTTTCTTTTTTCATGTTCTTAATTAATTTATTCATAAAAAATATTTATAGCAGTCAGAGATTAAAGAAAATAAAAAAGAATATAATCTTGAGTGAAGTTTGATATATAAGGACTTTATTTTAAACACAAAGAAAAGCTTAGCTTATGAATTTTGAAATATTAATGCAAAGGCATTGAAGATCATTTGTAAGTAGGTTAGGTAATATGCTCTTATAAAAAATAAGGTAGATACAAAATTTTGTCAAACAAACGTTTTTAGTTCTTTCAATTTCTTTCCTAATTAATTTTTTTTTCTACCGATAACAAAAATTTAAATCGAGAG
Organism: Meliscaeva auricollis; assembly: GCA_948107695.1. Taxonomy (NCBI): domain Eukaryota; kingdom Metazoa; phylum Arthropoda; class Insecta; order Diptera; family Syrphidae; genus Meliscaeva; species Meliscaeva auricollis. Next base: position 63,028,760 of record OX403616.1, read on the forward strand.
CAACCCCCCGGTAGGTTATCTTAAAAAAGCATTTTTTTGGCGTGTATTTACTTTTGGGTAACCACTTGAAATCAGTCGCATTCTGACGACCTCGATTATCTGATAATAAAGATACCCATGATACAGAAAATGCATGAATAAAGTAATTTCATGTGATGTGATTTACACTACTTTTGACATGATTATTGACAATGGTTAAAGATTCATATTTAGTAGTATTATGTAATGAAATTCTTCAACTGTCACTTTTATTGTTAAAATGTGCTTTTACAATGTTTTGAAATATAATTTGTTTTAATGGAAAAAAAAATGTGATTTACACTATATGCCACTGAAATTTAGTTGCAAGAGTGTTTTTCAAATTAAAAAATCTTCCACTCTAAAGGCTTTATAGTTTAAAATTTTATCTGCAGAGAATGTACATAAACTAAATAAATGGAACATGGTAAAATGAGAAAAAAAAATTGTGATTTCCACTACCGTGACGTAGTATTTCTTTTAAAGAAAGCTTCAAAACTAAGTACTGTAAAAAATGCATAACTCGCAGATACCTGCAAAAGAAAAAACTATAACTGAAGCTTTTTCTTCAAAAAACTTACATGGGTAAACTGTTACAAAACCAAAGGGGAATCTACTATATGGATAAAGAAAGCGTAGAGAAAATGTACATGTAGGTACAGAACATGCATTTTCAAGACAAGAATCTCCTGACATATTGGCACCTTAACTAAAATAAAAAAAAATTGCTGCTACACTTGAACCAAGTTCTATAATTAATATTAAAATGAATCAATCAGTTATGTTCGTTTTATTAAACATATCGTAGTTGATTTCAGTTTTTTCCCCTAATTCTTCAAATAATTCTCTCAATTTTAGTTTCTTATATCTGGTTTTGCTTTCTTTTAACTAATTTTTTGGCCATATCCCAGAAAAAAGAACTAAAAACAAAATTATAAGCTGTGAATGAATACGTTTTTCGTGACCGGCGATTCTGCGTGACTTAAACTACAACAATGTTTGAAGTAATATACATATTTTATTACTTCTGATAATATATTTTTGATGTTGGCATAATGCAAATAATTCTGTTAAGTATGTAGCAAAATTAAATTTTTTTTTATTCAATAGTATAACTGTTACTATTAAACAATTTTGTTAATTCTGTGATTTACACTACAAGTGGACATTGTATAGTATTATCAATTTAATATTTCTTATAGAAAAAAAAAATAGTCATAATATCACTAGTAATTTAAGATAGATCCTTGCGTTCTATAATCAAATATCGAGCTCTTGCATACTGTAGCTGGGGTGTTTCTGAGTAATGCTGCATTTAAAAATCATATTTTGATACAGAAAAATATTGGAGTGATATCAGACAAGTACGAGTTTGTATGAACTGTATAAGAAAATGTGTGCTCTATGGCGCAAAAGTACTTTTTGTATATAAATTTCATTTTTTGTTGCAACATAATTTTTTCTATATGATAGAATTTCCCAACCCGTCACAAAAATTATTCTCCTAGGAAAACAAGATTTACTCATAGAATTTAAGCAATTAGATAAATAAATGAAAAAGCATTTTTCCATAATTATTTAACTTTCAATAAAAAAGCATCTGCATGCCTGCATTCTTTGAGAGTTTGGCGATCATATGTGAACTATTTTTTTTTGAAGAGGTAAGAAACTCTATCATTTAAAAAGAATTATGTTGCAACAAAAAATGAAATTCGTAAACAAAAAGTACGTATACACCATAGTGCACAAATTTTCCAAACTCGTTCTCGTCTAATATCACTCTAATATTTTTCTTTTTTTTATTCCTTAGCTTGAAAAAGCTCAGGTTCAGAAATGGAATAGAAGAACATAAGACACAAAAAAAACAGAACGTGTAAAAACGTGTAAGACCAAAAGAAATGAATATAAAAAAAATAAAACGGTACCTGTCATTTACCGGTTTTAGAAAAACTCATTTTTCTCAAAAATGGTTCCTACGATTTTAATTCATGACTCAATCAATTTCAACCAATTTACATGAAAGTTGCCGTAATAATGTTTAGTAAAAAAATTTCGAAAATTATTTTTATGGATTTAAAAAAAATAATTTTTTTTTTTTAAACAGACGAACAGACGACCACCGAACAAACGAACAGACGAAATGATGAACAGACGAACAGACGAATAGTACGTGCAATCCAGTCGTGCAATTTATTACATTCGGGCTTGATGTTTTTGACATTAGGTCAAAAAGTATCATTTTTATTTGAAGACGGAAATCTGACCGAACAAAAAATCAGACAGAGAACAAAGAAAAGCGAAACTAAAGCTTAATAATTTTGATGACTGAAATTTGTGTTCATTTAACAAAAAAAAAATACTGTCCACTTTTGTTGACACTGAAATCAAAAACAAAAATCATTTCTCGGTATTGCTTCATAATCGTAGTTCCAAAAACTAATTTGTTAAAAGATTTCAAAACTATACAAAATAGTGTTTTAATTATTTATCTCATTACGACCTTTGTTTGTAGGTATTTACTTTAAAAATTAAGAAAAAATTTTTGTTCCTTTATTATTTTGGGCTAGTGCATTATTACAACAAATTAAAGCCCTTAATAGCTACTATTACTTACTAAGGAATGTACTCATCACTAGCTTATAAACAAATTTATTCAAAGTCAGATTTTTTTATGAAAAAAAAAAAAATACTCTATACCAACATAATTCTAATTTTTGAAAATGGTGTGAGAAATGCTCACCCAAGTTTGTATGAAAAATTCATATACATAGATACACCAAATAGGAATTCATTTTGAGAGTCGCTGAAATTCCTTTGTGATAAGAATCTTATTTTTCAATTATCTTCTTCTTTTTTTTTATTATAAAATCTTTATCTATATTATACTGTCAACAGGATACACGTGTTCCGTTTATCTCCTGACAACTTATTCAAATCAAATTACCCAATTCTTCCTTCTGGGCGTGTATGGCTATATGCTGTGTGATGGTTGCCTTTTATTATTCACAAACACTATACTGACTGGTTGTCTAGATTCTTATCTTATCGTTTTTTAACGATTTTCTTATGTTGCTGTCTACCAAAGTATTCAGATGTCTTTTTATTTTGTAAGAAGGAAAATTACATATCTTCAAGAGAATGTACATGTATATATTTGTAGAATGGAGATCCATTATGCATAACATGATGAAAAACATTTTACAACATATTACTTACACACTCTGAAACATTTAGACTATAATAGATGAATTGTCCTTAATCTATGCATCTGGACATTGGACACTGAATTTTATGTTGGCTGTTGTATTATATTTCTTGAGACAGTTTTGTTTGCATTCCTGTGTAAGAAGCTGGTTTGCATGTAGAAAAAAAGGATTTGTTTTGTTGCAAATAAAACAAACTGGAACTTTGTATCTTTGTCCATCTCATACAATGTTCTTCATGCACATCACATCACACATCCACATCTTATTTGAACTTTTCGTTGAAAAAAGGATTCTCTTTTCATTCTTTTCTTATATTTGGACACTTTTTCAATTACCATTTTATGTCTGCATGGGTGATTTCCTTACACAGGGTGATTTGCATAAGATGCATCAAAGAGTTGAAGTTTTTAGTTTGGATCGAAGCAAGAAAATAAAAATTGACTTTTTAAACAAAATATTAAAAACAACAAAACAATTTAAGTCAAATTTTTGATAAACTGCTATTCCAAAGTCCCACCTGTTATCCCGCGCGGGAGAACAGGCGGGAAACAGGCGGGAAAATTTTCCCGCCTGTTGTCCCGCCTGTTCCAGTATAATGCGCTTTTTTCTAAAGCTCTCCCTCCATTCTAATTTTCGCTCCATTTCGCGATGATCAAAGCTTTTTTCTGTTGTATTCCGCAGTATTCCACCATATTTTCTGTGGTGTATTAAAAGTTTTTCCGTTCTTATTTCAACCATCATTAAAGAAATTCTATGTCCTCTGTTTTGTTCATTTAATTGTTTTTTTTTTTTTTTTTGTTAACCTAATGCAGAACTTTATTGAAAATTTGCATATAACTTGACAACAGCACCACCAAGTCCAATTTTTTAACGCAGGAATCCTTTCGGAGTTTGCCTGCATAAATTTTATAAATCCGTTTCTACGTGAACCACGTATCTAAAAAGCAAATTTTGTTAAGTTTTCTTAAGACATTTTAGTTTTTCTCGAAATTGAATTATTGGATTGAATAAAAAGAAATCAAATTTATTTAAAATTTTTCATCTTCCTTCGTTGTAGTTTTCCAGCGATGTCTAATGTTAAGCAAAATCTTTTAAAAAAATGTAGTTACGAGGTACACGCAGAAACGGGACGAAATGTATTTTAATATCTAACTGACGGTTTTCGAGTCCATTGAGTACAAACGTATAAACAATTAAATGTTATATAGATAGAAGAAGATGAAATTTAAAACTTCTTTTAATGGGTATTTAACTTTTCCATAAAACAAAGACAACTAATGACATTTTGTGCATTCTATTTTGTGCACCTCCATCTCATTAAAACGTTAATTGACTATAAATAAATTTAACTTGTCTCCACCTACGGAACACCAATGTGGGATTTATCAAAATAAATTAATTAACAATATTAAACTTATAATTAATAAAACGATGTAACCCCACATTAATCTTGTCACATTTTTATGACACTATATTTCTAATCATTTCCTATAATTTTTAATATAATCTCTATAAATGTAATGATAAGAAAGTAATAATAATAATTGTTAAACACGTAAATGACTTCTTAATCGTTAAACAAAAAGCTCTATCATTTTCCATAATTAAAATTCATATGTAAAAATATAATGGATAGGTCTTATATTGAATAATGACAGATGCTGCACCTAATCTGTTTGTCTGGAAGATCGAATAAGTTATTTAATATTTATTATAAACAAAACAAAAAAAAAAAAACAATATATGATTTTGAATTGACAGCTAAATGTCTTAAAGGAAAATGTAAAACTCTTATTGTAATTTAAGTCACGTCATTCAGCGAATACCTAACCTACCATATCACAATAATCGCATTGTTTGTTATTCAAAAACAAATAATACAAAATCCTTTGATTTTTGAAACAAAAATAATCAAGAAGAACCTCAAGAAAAATATAAATCCACAGGTAGTATAGATTGTTTTGAACAGCAGATGCCAACAAAAATTGTGTAAACGTGTGTCGTCGTGTCATTGTACATAAATCAATGTCACAAAAACAGAAATTTTAAAGAATAAAAATGTGAATCAGTAAATTAACAAAAAATAATTTAATTTATATATTTCTTTTTTTCAAGATTTAAAATGCATTAATTTTTTCTTGATACTTAGCAATTTTAAATTCATTTATCATAATCATATTTTTGCTAAGATAATAATTTTCAAAAAAAAAGAAGAAAATTTGATTTACTTCGAAGATTAAAATAAAAAAATGGACTCAATTTATCACTCAGCAAAATTTGATAAAATCAAAGAAAAAATAGTCATTATACCTATAGTGCGAAAATAATTTGGCAGCATTTTGAAATAAAGAGCTTTGCTATTGGAGAAACAATTTGATGGACAATTTTACTTTGAATACAAAAAATCATTGAGAGAGAAATCAATTATATGAAATTTGAACAACTGTTGCAAATGGAATTTTAAGTGAATTTTAAAAATGGGTCAATAATTTTTAAATTTCAAAACAAATTCATTATTGTTCTGAAAGCAATTGTAACATACATACATATGGGCCAAAATAATGGAGGTGAGAAATTTTAATGTCCAAATTATAAAAAAATCAACTTTGTTTAACACATTGATATTTAAAATGTTGAAAATGATGGATATGTTTCCAAAACTAATGTTTGATTTACACTGAATTATTGTATAACTTTATTAATTAAGTATGACTTCATTTCAGATTTTCTATATGAAAAAATTCTTTAAATTTCTTTTCCTACTTTATCAAAATACCTACGAAATAGATAATTTTTCCAAGTTTTTTCACTAAATTTATGATAAGTCATACTGAATATTAGATTCTGACTTAAATCATCAGAAATATGCAGCTTTGTTAGGAGAAAACTGTATAACTCCTTCATAGTGTAAAACGTTTCCAGAAATGACGTTCCTGAAAATCAATAAAATTTTATTTAATAAATGTATTTAATTACAATTGAATTTTGTATAATTGAATATAATATTTACAATTTGACTCAAGATAAATTTACAAATAATATAATACAGTGCCAAATGTTAGAATTGTTGGCACTTTGGGGGCCTAACGTTATACAGTGGCTACAGAACAAAAAATGTAATATATAAAGTCGGTTGACTTGGTTCCTCTCGGGGTGTTCCTTCCCGGTTGTCAAATGACATTGCTGCTTAGGGGCTGATCCAGGGTCAGACTAGAAGTAAACAATTTCGTCGTCGTTGATTGCTGGAACAATATCCTCACTTAGAATTTCGATTGCGGACAATTACCTTAGCTCGGATTGTCTTTGTTGAGTGGTTGGGATAGTTGGTGATACTTCTGACAAGTTCCTTTGCTGATAGTAGCAAATACTTGTCCAATGGGATGATTTTCGCTTCTTCGTAGAGTCGTTGGTTGCTGTTTTGTTTCTACCTCTGTCGATTGAAGAAAAGTCCGATGCAGATCCTCAATATTTTCCTTTCAAACAATTAGAGGTCCTTCATGGCTGTTTTTAAGAACAATAAATGTAGTTTTGTTTGAAAAAAAACTGCACATCAAATTTTCCATCTCCATGAAAAAAAATGTTCAAAGAATTTTTTTTTATTTCTACCAATTTATCAACATGATACTTTGTGTAGAATTAAAATAGCACGGAGTAAATATCATTGCCCGCTCCAAGATATTTGATAAAAATCCTCATTTTTAACAATTTTTCGTAGTTTATTTATTAATTAAAAAAAACTGCTAAATTATTTGAAATTCCTTTCAGCAGCGACTGTCGTCGGGTTACTTAGCTCATAAGTTAAGAGATGTTAATTGGTGTCAAATGAAAGATAAGTTGTTGCTAAAAATTAAAACATAGGGTTGCTACTTTTAAAATGGGTACATCAACTTGGCAACCCTGTTTGAACGAACAAAAGCTACTTTACTTAATGCATCATAACTTCATAGTTCATCAAAAAAGAGGAAATATAGATATTGTCAAACAAAATTTAAAAATATGTGAAAAAAATTAAAAAAATAAAGTTGAGAGTGTTAAGCTGGGAATGTGGTAACACTGTTCAACTGTTCAAAATTTAACCTGAACTCGTTTCTATCTAAAAATTGTCAAAAATGTCTAAAATGATGTAAATATTTGAATGCAATAAAAAAAACACTTAAAAATATTATTTTTTCAGTCCAAATGTACCATATTTGAAAGAGTTAAATGCTAAAAATATGCCACGTTTTATCCACCACATTCTACATATAAGTATACAGTAACCCTATATTACCATACCATATATAACAGAGTTAAAAGCTAAAACATACCAAATCTGAGACCGGGCTATCTTCTATCTAAAAAATGCCAGGCGCCAACTCAAAAATGAGTATAAGTATACGGCGGCCCTATTTAAATTTAAAAAAAAGAGATGTCAGCCAATTTTGTTTAAATAGAAAAGATCCCGGTCTAAACCTTGGTATGTTCTAGCTTTTAACTCTGTCAAATAGGGTTTATTTTGACTGAAAAATTATTGTTGTTTTTTTGCATTCAAATAGGGTTACCGTATGTTTTCACTTATTTAAGAATTCAAATTAGATATTTTTTAGATAGAAGAGAAGGTTTAAATTTGTTGTGCACTTTAGCCATTAGCACCAAGAAAATTTATACTATATTGTTCTCAGCTTTTTAGTCTTAACTTTATTTTAGATTTTTTTCCATATTTTTTTTACTTTTGTTTGTCATTTAAAAGTGGCAACCCTGTGGTTTTATTACCAGTTTATCTTTTATTTCTAAGAAATCCGTTGCTTTTCCGACTATTAAGTCATAAGGTTTAAAATAAAAATAGCCCGAAGTCAGTATCATAACTTGTTCTCAAGATATTTGAGACGCAAGTTCTTTTTCGACTTCTTTTTTCAAACAGCAGTAACACAAAAATTGCTCGTTAAATTTTTTTGAAACCCCTTTCTGCATCTTTTGAGGTTATAAGTTGTTAAATAAAATCTATCTGAAGTTGATATCTTTATTCGTTCTCGAAATATGGTTAACGAAAAAAGTGTCACGAACACATGAATGCACATACACACACACGTACATCTTTCTAAAGCCGACAAAGTTAGACTCTAGAGACTTAAGAATGTCGATAAATGTCAACATTTTTAATTCGACAAATCTCACCAATCACAAAAACTTAAAATAGGAATTTAAAAAGTTCTAAACATTCTGAAATGTTCATTTTAAAATAAAGATTATTAGTTTTTCAACTTTAAAGATTCAATTTTAAATGAAAACTGTGTAGTACTTTTTCAATTAAAACACTATTTTCCGTCTTTCTTGTCCAACTCTCATAAAAATGCTAACATTAACAGTCGATCAACCAAAACTTCTTGTCTAATAGACTTCCTGTCGAATCTTTTCGAATGGGGTTTAATTAAGTTTGTTGTTCATTTTTTGTTTATTTATCATTCAAGCGACAAAATACTCGTACCATTAGTGTGAAGTGTACTGTGAACTTTAATGTTGGGTCCATGGTTCGTTTCACCAGGCACCCGCTTGGTTTTATACATTTTTTTTTGCCTTTTCTTTGTGATGATGATGTTCATGATGATGACGATGCGGAGTCCCGCAGTTTTGACAACTATTGGTAGTGATAACAGCCTTTTAAAAGTAAATTAAATTTAGGCGCGCGTGATGTGTAAAACATTTCCATTTCCTCCGCATCAGCTTGGGTGTGTTAAGTGCTTTTAGAGCAATTATTTGATGTGTATAGGAAAAAGCGGTTATGTCGCCTCTTCAAATCATCAGTGATTAGCTAGAATTTCAATGATGAGATTTTTTGATTGTATAGTTATTTATTTTTACAGGAAATTTAAATTTTTGATAGAATTGGGTTAATTTGATCCATTAAATTGATCATTTCACGCATATTTGTTTATTAAAAGTCTCATTTTCATAATTTTGACCTCGCTCAAGTGTTTTTTTCTTTATTATTGACTTATAGTTATTAAAATTTTGAGTACACTAAATGTACCTTATAAAAGTCAAATAATTTCAATTGTTAGTCAGCGATTGTAGCGTTTTTTGCCGATACACCACTTAAAGCTCGCTTTATTCTCCGGATTAAGTCAATTGTCAGTATTAAAAGCAAAGAGTTGGGTCACGTGGAGCACATAATAGAACATCACTTTGCCTGAAACCTTAGTCACTGTTAAAAATGATTCGGTGTTGCTTTTTCGAATTTTATGGAGTAGCAAAATTCAATCAGTATGAAGCTGTACATCGGGTATTCTGCTGGACGAGGTCATTTTAGGTCTTCTGATACTGAATGGGAGCTGGAACCTCAGCTAGCTAATGGTCTGTCAAGTATACAGCTGCTATCTTATGCGTTGGTTCATTTTAAGTATCACTAATCAGGATCAAAAATAATAGCTTTTAAATCACGCAGAGGCAAAAAGACCACTAGAAGAGTGCATCTCACCGTAAATACTTGAGCAAGAAACTTGCACATGGGGTCCTTTGTTGGACGATCTCGTTTTTAGGCTCTGCAAACAAATTGAATTTAGGAAAAGGCGGTAAATGCATGTAAAAATGAAGCATTTCTTTTTCATTTACTGAAATTAGTTGTCTTAAAATTGAGTAAAATGGCATAGTGGGCCATTTTGTACTATACCTCTACATTTTTAGTTTCTTTATAGGGAATAATTTTGGAAATACGAACGGTTTACTAACAGGCAGTCCTGGAGGGAGGACTCATTATCAAATGCTCTAAATGCCGTCCAAAAACGGAAATGGGCCAACAATAATAAAATTTTAAATGGCTTACAGATGAATTATTTTTTTATTTAATTAATTGCATCGCCTAAAGGATCATTAAAGTCCAAACATCAATAAAATAAAGCTTACAGATAGGTTTGGGGAGATTTAGGACCATATATAAGAAACGGGATCATACAAAATAGGATTATAAGAGAGGGGATTATAAAAAGCAGGATAAAAAAACGGTATTATAAAAAAAGTATTTAAAAAAACGGGATTTTAAAAACGGGGTTTAAACAAAAACGGGAATATAAAAAACGGGATATCGAACCCAAGCCGAAAATTTCTTATGCATTCTTCTATCATTCATTATAATCGGTTGAGTGGTTCAGATCTTATTTAATTTTGGCGCTTTCTCCATTGAACTGAAACCACTGTGCATTGGTTAAAATACTCCCCCGTTGCAATTTGTGGGGGAATAATAAGTGGCTTTGACTCTGACATTTTGACCATGATGGAGACTGTCCGTGGTTGCGCAGCTATAAGTTTAATGGAAGGTATTTGTAAGCCATAGCCTAACGCTAAGGCTTAAAGGAGGGAGGATTAATAAAGTCCAAGGTAAAAAAAAATTTATCAAAACACTGTTCATTGTCCGAAATGAATCCTTAAAAACAATTTGAACACAAAATTAAGAACTACGTTCTCCACTATTTAAATATTCGAAATGAAGTGTTTGCTGTTATTGCTACGGCATCATTCTTTTTCAACATAACACGAGTTTCAACAACCCACAACAACATGCGGGCCCCTTGAACTCATTTTCATATTTCATAAAAAAATAAAGACTAACTAAAAGTGCTTTTATACACGATCTTTTGATATCAAGTCCTATACTATATACTAACTAACCATTAACATACTCCCCGATGAAACCTTTTTATAGTGAACCTGAATAAAAGAAAAGAAAACAAAAAAAACACGTGTACAGCCAGCTACTGGTATACTCTTTCAGTACCTATTTGATATGCAATCACAATTTCCTCTCAATGTCCGCAAACTTTGTTGACCTTTTTCAAAAGGTCCATGATGGGTACAACATAACATTTTCTTTGATGTTTGTTTGTTTTTATTTGTATAAACATTAATATTGTAACAGGTGGGAAAGCATCATACGAGTGTGGGCATACGTGTATCGATTATATTCCCATCACATCATAGAAGTTAACATGAAATTTAAAAAAAAAAAACAAAATAATAATAAAAAAAAAAACTAAATTAAGACCCAAAGTCAATACAAAATAAATTTAATTAAATTGTGTAGCTGCCGCACACAAAAGAGTTGATAAATATTTTTTTGCATCTTCTACCGGCAACAATACTCATTGTGTGGTTGCTGCAGTTTTGTTTCGTATATAGTCACCTGGCTACTTATTGACCTTTCAACTTAATGCAATTGTGCTTGGGGGGCTTTAAGACTAGATAATTGAGTTAATTTTAGAAACAGAACGTTTTATGTGGGAATGGAAATCACTATTTTCTCTATATGAGTATGAATCGTGTGCATCAGCTGAACTGAAAATAATTAAGTTTGAGTATGTGTATTGTTGGCAAGCATAATAATAATAATAATAGGTACCTTTAAATGCATAGAACAAAAAACTAACTAACAGCTAACTAACTAATGTGGGTGTATAATTTTGTTGCTAATCTGATAATTTGAATTTTATTGTTTACATTTAAAAATTGTGCCACAATTGGATAAAAGTATTCAAAAATTAAGGAAGACTTATGTTTTGGGCGAAGTAAAGCTTTACTTTTATAAAATATAAGTTTAAAGCACAGCTTATAAACTTCAAAGTAAAAAATTTATGATGTATACTACATCATAAATAAGTTGATTATCTAAATTCTTTTTGACTTACTTAAGATAGTTTAGGTTATACTTCCTAGGTCCTCAGACCTTGATAAGTCAGTTGTGATCCTCTCTCAAAAGGGATACAGTCTCCCCCTTCACTAATTCTACATACCATCGTGGATGGTTTTGAATATATACCTTAGTTTCTCTCCAAATCTTTCCCAGTTGTGCATATTCTCTTTCGACTGTCCTACGCCATTATATGCTTTTCGGCCGACCCAATGCCGGCCGATGCGATTTCACTGCATCGCTTGGCTTGAACCTTGAAATGCAAAATCACTGCTGGCCGTAGACGAAAACTATGAGTTCTTGAGGTCATTTTTAGTCGAAAACTTAAATCTTCTCGTTTCTGCTTCGATTTCAACTTATATTGATTTTTATGATTTTTTCTCTATTTTTCTTTTACTGACCATATCTTTGCCAAACGACGTCCGATTTTTAATATTTTTCATTAATCCAAACAAGAATTTGTAAATGTTTTAGTTTGGAAAACAATTTTTTTTCTGTGTTTTGCCATAATTTTTAATGAAATGTTATTATTTTTTGATTTAAAATAGCTTTTTTACGGCCTTTAGTCCATTCAAAAATTTGGCGTTTCGTCCAGGTCCAGGTTATTATTTTTTGTTATTATTTTTTATTGTTATTATTTTAATGAATAATAACATAAAAATTCTTAGTTATAAAAAAATTATTTTTTTAAATGAAACATTAATAACAATGAATAAAAACTACTTTACTCAGAACCAATTTTATTCTTTATTAACAATTTTTATTTAAAATTTTATTTTTTTATTTCACTCAGTTTATTGTTTTACGTTTATTAATACTTTTGGTCTTGTTTTATTCATTGAAATTTATTTATTTCAACTACAGACATGATGGATAAGTTGTTAAAAAGTTTATAACTTTATAATTCTTATAAAAGTATGTAATAATTATGAATAACAATTCAATGATTATATTTTTATGGAATTTTTCATAAATTAAAATCAAAATGGAGATAATAGATATTAAAGTGGATGCACATAGTATAGAGAGGCTCATTAATTCCATAGTTTACTCTGGCAGAAGCCGTATAAAGAAGAATCATTATTAAATATGCAGTAATGGTTAAAATTGTTCTGTTTAATAATATAGTTGCAATATTCTTTACCTCTTATCAGGACCAGAGCACGACACCATAAAAGTATTTCAATGGAATAGAAGTAGAAAAGTTAAGTCCTCAACGCTTTTCTTAGCTACGCTCCTGAATTCAGAATTTCAACTCTACACACAATGGAGATTAATAAAATTAATTGTAAATAAATTATACATACATACGCTTATAATCCCAAGTAGACAAATAAATGCTACACATTCAGCATAAATTTCCTTTTCTTCTTTTTTTTTCTTCAATAAGTTGACTTGTTGGTAGAAGACATTTTGTATATTATTCTTACGGTTGCCTTTTTTTGCCTTCTGTTTCTGTTTCTGTTTGTTTTTGTTTTATTTTTTCACAAAATAATTGGCTTTAAGCCGATAAAATATACATATTCTACACGGTAATTGTTTTTAGCCAAGCTAAGTTGATTTTAATTAAATTTTCTAAATCTCATTTTAAAATTGGATTGTTTTTTTTTTCTTTTGGATTTTGTTGATACTCTTAATCTTTTTTCAACCGAAATCCCAACGTATTGTGTACCAACTGGATACAAAAAAGGCAAACTGACAAAAAAACTCATTATTACCAAGCTGATACAATATTTTAATTTATGAATTCTCATAATAATTATGCTTAAAGCTTAAAGATACCATAAAAGGGATTCGTGGAGGTACATAATGTATCTACATCACACAGAAAAAAAAGGGTTAGTACAGCAACTAACCAAAAATGTTTATTTAAAATGCAAAATTAAATACAATTTAAGGATTATACGGCTTTCCACTAAAAACATTACTAATTTGAAGAAATTTAAAAGGACTTACAAAAGTTTGAGATTTTATGAAATAAAAACATTGCAAATGAAAAAAATCGAGAGGAAAAATGTCAAATGCCAAAGAGCTTACCTTTATCCTCGAAAAAAAAGCATGACAAAACCCAATACAGTTGGTATAAGCTTCAAAGAAAAAGTTAGAGTTCTGGACACTGAAATAACAGCCAATCATTAAAGTCGATGAGATGGAAAGAGTATTAAGGGAGATGAAATCTTTTGATAACTTTTTCCAATGAGTTCCGCAAAATAAAAAAAGGGGGTTTTTGACTAAAATTTTACTTTGAAAAATAGCAATTAGGTGGTCTTATGTCCTTTTTCCTTCTTCTATACATTTTCCCCAACACTTTTCATGAGTATCAATTCGATTTTCGTACAAAAAAAAAAACTGACACAAAACAGTATATTTTTCTTTCATAAATCTCCTATGAAGGCAATTAAAAATCGATTACTCAATACCAATGTCCTTTTTTTTCATTTCAAAACCATCATCTCCCAATCCTACCCAAATACCTGCTCGAACGTGTGCAGTGTATAGAAGATAGCAAACCTTTCAAGTATTTTTTTTTTGTATCTTCAAAATCAAGCCACTTAACTTTGAGAGAACAAACATTTTTCACACAGCAGCACTAATCTTCTTGGTTCTGTCACACGATGATGTGAGCTTTAGACATCCAATGAAAAGAATGAAAAAAAAAGAAAAAGATTGAAACGACACAAAGAAGAATCTTTTTTTTCATTTTATTCCTATTCATTTGAAGATTTGAACAAAATCAACTCTTTGTTTACCATATCCTTGACACTATTCCGAGTGTGCCTTGCAACGCGTTAGAAAATAGAAATAAATAGAAAATAGAAAAAAATTCAATGCCACACCTACGCAAACAAATGAAACAACAACAAATAAAAAAAAACATGGAAAAATGTGAAGACTTGAGAGTCCCCTTACGGCAAACCAATGCAAGCAAGCATGAAAGCAAGCCTGATGCCCATGCCATGCATATGTTTATAGTATGAGCTTGCCTCGGCCTCCCGCTGATGTATACCTAAGCTACCTTCCTTTTGCATACTCTTGTGTTTCTATTTATTTGCTTGCATTTTCAGGGATAAGACTACCTTTCATTAGTAAATCCTTCCTCTCATTTTAGTTTGTACTTTATACTTTACACTATACAACACCTCAGACCTTACATACTTTGTACCTAGCTACACATACCAGAATTGCTACCCACTATATAAATGATCTGAATAAGGACTATACAGTTGCACAGAGATTGTTTACATTTTTAAGCCTTTTCTATTCAAAAGTGTGTGATTCAAACTATAATGCATCATTGTGTGTTTGTGTGTGAATTCACGTGTCTCTTTATATTGGGTTTGGGTGTTGTAGCGAAGAACTTTACCTAATTAAACACACATATGCACCTAAAAAGGTGAATTTCATCAGAAGATATTTATTTTTCACATCACACTTAAACCAGGATTTGAAAAAAAGAATCCTATTTTCGAGGAACGGGACCAAAAAAGACTTGAAGAGCCGTATTGTTAATTGTCATCCTTCAGTTATCGCGTCACCTAACAAGGGTAGGCCCTTTTATTAAGACGTTTGTGATGATTTCTTCCTTAATTTTCTACCGATACTAATGCCGGGTTAATACGAGGGGAAAAATTTCATTTACTTTTTGGCAACCCTAAAACTATATTTACACTTCTGCCGATTTTTCCTTATTATTAAACTTATAAAGGATATTATGATACCTTTTTAACTTTTTATCTTATCAGACATGTTTTTTATGTTCTTTTTAATTTTTGTACTTTCCTGACTATTGGCAGGGACTGCATGGGTATTAATTTTCAATTTTGTACCTTATCAAGTTATATAAATTCTTTTAAAGGTTTCAAATTCAATGTCTTCTGGCAACACTTTGCCTCCACTTACACTTCTGCCGATTTTTTTCGCACAACATATTCATACTCTAGTTTTACTAATTTTCAGGCCTGTATCTTTTCAAGTTTTTTTTAATAACTATTTTTTAATTTTTTGATATTGATATATGTATGAGCTCTGGAAACCTTTTAATACTCACCTGCGCTTCTGCCGATTTGCTTACATTATTATATCAACAAAACCTATTATGGTACCAATTTTGAGCTTTGTATCTTTTCAGGTTTATTTTTAATCTTTTTTTGTTGTCTTTTGTGTTTGATGACACCTGGCAACCCTTTGACCACTCTTTTTTTTGGTAAAAAAGTTGCATGTTCAAACCCTCGTCCTCCGCCCCCCACTTTCAACTTTCGCTAGTGGGACTTTTTCTTAACAAAGGAGTAGGATAGATCTGCCGGTGAATCTGATTCAAATCATATTCTCACTTAATACCAACTGATGAGGCCCCGATAAGGTCGTTGCGGGAAAGTGTTCTAGGCGGACATTAAAAATTGGTGACAGAATTTCATATGCAAATCATTCGAACCAGCAGCCTTATGCGCCTTAAGTTTGAATATCGATGTTCTAAAATTGTCCAGGTAAGGTGTTTGGATATTATTTTCATCATTGAGTCATTATCATTTAATTTGAATGAATTTTGCTGCATAGCAGTGAGTGGTTGGCTATCTTTGCAGTTAAGCAATTATAGGAAAAGTGTTCTTCCAGATCCTCGACACCAATTGAGAGTCTAATTTTGATCACGGCAGGCCCCCCATTTCTTTGCTAATATCCGTTGATAAAATTTTCGAGCATAACCCCTGCCGGCCGTAGCATTTCTTAATAGACTTGACCACTTGCTTTTCGTAGTCCCTCTTCTTCCTTCTAAGAAGTTGGTGTTAACCTTTTTTATCAGCTTTAAGAATATGTTGGGAAAGAAATCTTTTATATGATAGCCATCATCGCTTTCGTTTTCGACATACATAGGCTTTCGCTTTCGACGTAGGCCTCAATTAGAAGGAGATATTCTTCCCGTATACCGTATTCGGCATTTTACCGTATGCCGGATGGCAAAAGGTTTTATTGAGTTGTTCACATGGAGTCCATGCGGTAAAATGCCGTATACTAGAATCTATTTTCCCGTATACCGTATAGATTGAGCATACGTCAAATTTTTATTTACCCATACATCCGGTAGTTTATAGTTTCGTTCTGTTTAGATATAAATTATAAAACAAATATATTCACCTTATCACGCCTTTTAAATTTAAATACATGCCAGGTATGCAATTAAAACGTATACGGGAAAATGATGAATCTAATAGCTGTCGTCTGAACCTAGCCAAGGTGTGTGTCTATAATCCTGTTTTTGCAAACGTTTTTCAATGTTTGCTTCCGAAAAACAACCACAGCCAGCACGAACTTCAACATGGAGGCTAACTTAAAACAGATAAACTGGACTGAAGTCCAAGGCTTTTCTTAAGGATTTTCCAAAAAAACTCGACTGGCCCATTTTTTGAGATAACACGATCATCCCGTGATCCCAGTATTTTTCGGTCTCGGGTCAGATAATTTCAATTATGCCAAAAGAGCTGAAGTCACATGAGTGCCCCATCACTCAATTAGCGGTTGCCAAGCCATGGTTGTCCCATGGGTAAAAACTACAGTTTTCCGATAAATTACAAAACACAACTTATTATTTAAAGAGAATGGGAAGGCACATCCGAAAACTACTCACTAAAAGAGAACCTAATCAAATGATACAGATAAATCAAGAACAGCGGTTGATACAGTTGCAGGAATATTTGGGCCCTGTACCAAACTCTCCGTACCAATGCGGGCCAAATTCCAAGTATCTTTCTGGCTGAAGTTTACACCATCGTTAAATGCACAGAACTTAGCCTCAAAGCAAAAATATCGCTATTATGCCTGAAAGCCAATCTGCCCTAAATCGAGGATTACAATAACTTTTAATTACGTAACTTTCTTAAATCTGTGGAATGTACTAGAATAAACAAATTGAATAATTTTCAAGGTAAGTTACAATTGAAAGCAGGAAACACTCTTCTGAATTAATTCAACTCACGCAATCAACATCTGCAAGTTTTCAACTTACGGTAAATGGATTTTTATATTTTTTTGTGATTTCGTAAGTATTCAGGGCTACTGCCAGTCAATTTCATAGCGCTTTGAAACGTAACTTTATTTGTAAGTAAAACATACGTTGTAGTTGAAATCCCTGCCTAAAAGCCCTAAGCTAGCTTTTCTCCCAATTGGATGTTTATGTCAGAAATGTTGGTATTGTCGCTTAGGGGCCAGTTATAACTATAATTGAAAAGCATCATTGAATGATATTTTAAGACATTTAAGCAAACAATTATTGGATTTAATTGATATAAGCTTACGACTTATAGAATTTTTTTACAAAAAAAAAACTTAATTCTGATCCTTTCTTTTCTAAAAATTCACTGTTATTATATCACTGATCATTGAAATGTTCAATGATCAGTGAAATAATGAAAATGGATTAAAAGAAAAGTTTCAATGGTAATTTAGTTTACTCAAATCTGGACACTTGAGGCTTTTGTTTTATTTAATGGTAGAACTTATATCCCTTACCTAACATTGGATGTCGCGGCGTAGGCACCTACTATTAAGTATCTACAGATATTCTTTCTTTAGCTGCACTGCACTTATGTAGAATCGAGTACGCATCAGCTATATTTTCCCTTGTATTATAATATTCTGAAGTTCAAAGCTATAATGTGGATCATTTTCTTCCTTCGAATATGAAATTTTGGGCGATGAATTCGAAGTACTAGAAGAAGTACCTACAGCGACGCACGTGTCGATTCTATGCTTATTACTAGCGTCTGCTAAAGAATGACTGAAATAGCAGCTCTTGTAGTAACAAGAATGGCCCCCGTTTAACCATAGCTGGAATAAGGAAGTTCGTTGAGACATGTACCACAAAAGAGGAGCACCTGAAAAGACAAAGGAATTCATAAAGCAGAAGTGGCAAGACTAAGTTTTTATGATGCAAATCTTATAACCCTTCATTGTGTGAACTTGTTGCAGAAAATATATTTTTTTGTTGCTCAACTACTTCAAACAATGAATCTTGTGAAATTCACCCATCATCATTTTATTATACAGTTGATGCTCCACAGAGCTTTGAATTAAAGATAACATTTTAAGAGACAAAGTGAGTGGAACAAAAGAGCGCCTCATAAAGTACCCTTGATAATAATACTGAACGGACACTGATGTGGGTACAAGGTATATACCTACTAAAACCCATACAACAAATCCCATTCATTTGCACATCTTTTACAACATCACCGAAATTAAGCAACAACCCCGCTTAGGAATAATGACAGTGACAGTCAGTCAAATACCATTTACGACAATGCTTTATGAGGCTCAAATACAGGATCGACAATGTCGTTCTCGTCAGTTTTATAGACCGATTGGGCTTTAGCATAAAGTAGCACCAAAGCATGAGAAAAACCTTCAAGTGAAAAAGGTTTTTTTTTCTATCTTCCTTCTGAATGTTGTGTGTGTGTCCTTGATGTTGTTTGTTTATGTCACCCATTTGAAGTGAGCCACTAACAGTGGCACAGTGTTAATAGGTTTATTGTTGGTCGATAGTAGGTACGAAGATAGTGGAGCATAATCAACTAGTTGAGATGAAGATGCTGGAAATAGTGTTGCTGAAGGATACTAAGGAGGAGGATCTTAAGGAGGGTCTCGATGATGATAGTGTGTGAAATTCTTGGGTGGTTTTAAATATAAATGGGTAGGACGGGAGTGTCTATCCTCATACCAAGTCCCGAATTGATGATAAACTCACTTTGATTACATTAAGTGGGGAGGATTGGGATAACAATTACTGAAAATGTTTGCCATGCTGGTGTTTTTTTTTTTTGCTTTTTTTTACATTTTGTTGTTGATTTTATTGCCACTCGTTCAGAAGTGTGCGTCCCAATGGTGCTTAGTAATATATGTGTGTAACATACCTGAACTTGGTGGTAATATAATAAGTTTAAGGATTTCTTTCCTTTTGTTTTGTTAATATAAGAATGCTAATAAACAAACACAAGAGAGCGATAAATGCATGAACTTTAGCATGGAACTCGTTATCATCGCCAGGCTTGTTTTATTACTTTGTGCGATTATTATGTAAAGTGTCGTATAATTTTATTTATTAGCCTCTTAGCGCTTGTTTTCTGTTCTTCTGCTTAAGAAGTTTGCCCTCCAGCAGTTTAACAAAACTTTTAAAATAAATTTGAAAAATTTTAATAAAAGAAATCCAAGAAGACTTTTGTTTGTGTGTATGTGGGTGGGATATAGAAAACAATATTTAACAAACTAATGTTTTTAAAAAAAGTTCCATTATTCTTAGTGATTAAGTAAATTCTTAATCTACATGCATAAGTATGATTTTAAATTTTATTAATGTTTTACTTTAGTTTTAAGTGCCTTGAGTATCTTACTCAATAGAAAATGAGAAAAACAAAATCGAATACATTTATCTTTTCCAAGGCAAAACAAAAAAAAATTTTGAGAATGTTACCATGTGTAAGATATATGGGGTCAGTTAATTTTTAACAATTTTGAGCTCTAGGCACATAAATTGTCGTTAATATTGTAAATCTACTTTTTGGAAACCAATTTTATTCATTCAACAACAAAATTTGTTAGAATGATTTGCCTTTATTGGAATTTATATGAGAAAATAAATTGAATATGCAATTTCGAAAAGGATAATTGTCTGAAAAATTTAAATTGATTAGAATTAAAAAAAAAAAGAAAACGTTTTGGTATCAAATAATATAAAGGCTATTAAGATGCTCCCGTATTTAAAATTTCTTTAAAATAAGACAAGTTAGTAGGTATCATTTTTTACTTCCGATATATGTAGGTACCTACTATATATCAAGTTATGCATTCGTACAAAAAAAAAAAGTTGAGATAACAATCAAACATAACAATAATATGATCGAGAATGAAAAAAAAGTGGGTCCGACAATTCTGTCACCTAGCCTAAACGGATAAGTCGATGTACTTCAAACTTGTTATGTCGCGTTTATTGGAGACTATCCCCAGACGTTTTTTGAATTATTTTTTTTTATCAAATATAACGGTACCTGTCATATCCCGATTTAGAAAAACTCATTTTTCTCAAAAATGGTTCTTACCATTTTGATTAAAAAAATCATGCTAATTTTTTTTTTGATAAGGTCTAAATTTATATGAAAAATATTTTTTTTAAACCGCTATTAACGGTACCTAAAATAGAACCATATTTGCGGCCTAGAGCCCAAAACTTTGTCAGGCCCGGATTCCCCCACATGATCTAGGACGACCCTGATTCTGATTCTCCCCTTCGTAAAATACTTAATTTCAACGATTTTTTTTAACATTAAAGCTTTTAAGTAGCCCTAATAAAAATAGGTAACAAAATTTTCGAAAATAATTTGTTCGGATAAATAAATTGAATTGTTTTTATCTTGAAAATTCGTTTTTTTTTTTAAATATTTTTTTATCGGCTAATAAGACTTGGTCCAAATCACGCATAATTTTTACAATTGTTTGATCGATCCTCTCTGTGTTTTCTATCATATCAATAGAAAAATATAGAAAGCAACCGTCGAAACGATCGTTTGAACTATTGTAAACATTTTACGTGATTTGGGGCTCTGGTCTGCAAAAATACAGGATTAGTACAGGATAGGATTTTTCTGAATCTGAAACTGGGTTTAGAAAAATTCTACCACATAGGCACAGTTTTTTTTTATTGATTAAAAAAAAACAAAAAGTGATTGTTTGGAGAAAAGAGTTTTCTTAGATTCGGTTGACCTGATTTAAATTTCAAACTATTGAGCCGATTCAGCACAAATTCGGAAAATTTATTCCACATAATATAAGCTAAGTCCTTGAACTAGTTTTGTGTTTATTCGTTAACATTTTAAACCGTTATTAAGAAAAAATAACCATAAATTTAAAATTCCGTAGTTTTTGGGATGTACAAACAAAAACAAACTGCAATTACGAATTTTTATACTATTTGATATTGGACAGGTTAATAAAGATGACAAAAAGGCAAGAAAAATCAATTAAAATGTATTTTTATCGGATTTTAAAAAGAACTGATTTTATGGATCTTTCAAATTTGTATTGTGAAGAATTCACAAGTAGTACAAGAAATTGGTTAAAACATAAACTACTTGCAGTTAGCTCTTCTTTTATTCTGCATAACCCGTTTCAACAAAAAATGCTCACATTTTTTCTCATGTTTAACACAATTATTTTCTGTGAATAGCTTCATATTCGTGCTCAGCACCCCCAAAAACATAAAACTAGTCATTTAAAATTATTACTTCAGAACTTTACACCTCTAAATACGCTTCTATTGGAATACAGAGAATAGGTATATTGGACAACTCATAATTTTTACTTTGCAATATCTTTGGGCGGAAAACGAATTTAAAAAAAAATTAAAATGATTTAGAAAGATAAAATGCAGTTCTTTTACACCTCATTAATAGTTTTGTAACAAATTATTTACCAGCTAAGAAATTTGACGTTAAATGAAGTCAGAAAAAAAAACGGTTTTTGACATGTTTCTGTTACCATATTTTGAAAATGTGACGTGCTAGAATATTTTTGACTTAAGATTCGAGTTCAACGAGCTAAAAATTTTTAGAAAAGTATATTTTGGTTTAAAGGCGATTTTTCGTTGCAGACCAGTGTAACGGTAGGTACCTCCCATAAACCCGGTTTTATTTTTTTCTGATTTTCTCGTAAGTGACTTTACCTTTTTTACACAGAATGTTTTAAGCAATTTTTTATATTTTCATAACAAAATTACCAAATAATATATTTTTTTTTTAAATGTTAAAAAATATTATTTTTAAAGCCAATTTTTCGAATTTCAAATATTTGGTTTATATGTCCATCAATATTTCCAAATTTCCCTGAAAATAGCGTAACAAAGGCTCTAACGATGTTCAATTTATTTTTGTTCTAAAAATGTATCTTTCTAAAAGAAACATAATGTCGTAGGTACTTCGTTGGGAGTTGGGAGCTCAAACCCATTTGAGAAGTTGTTTATGTCATTCTAATATTGATTTTTTTGTATTTTTATTCTACATTTTTTGGTAAAATTCTTTATTTTTTAACAACTATATATATGAGATGTTTTAACGTCCTAAGAGCAAGTAAGTGAGAGCAAAAATTTGATTCATCAAATAAGGCTAGTCTTTCTAGCTTGTTTGCATTGTTTCAGTTTTTTCTCAGTGAGGGTCGGCTTTCTAACATCGTAAGCTTTTACTTCTCTAACCCTGATAACCTCTTTAAAGGTTGAATCAAACCATGAATTCTTTTTTTGGTTTAATATAAATTTTCAGATATGACAAAATGGTCTGATGTGCCTAGGGGGCGATAACACACTAATAGCGTATTTATCAAGGTCAGCAAAAAAAAAGCCTGAATGTTTTCGACTTGATCATAAGGTTGGTTACGTTTGACCAATATACATTTACGTCACTATCGAATTTGGGGTAGGTGCGAGGTTAGGTGAATGCAAAGTTTTTTTTTACATTTAAAAAATCTTAGAAAACCATAAAATTATTCAAAAATTAAAAAAAAGTAGAGAAAATGGTGATTGAAGTTCACTACAACAAAATATGAAAATTAGTTAGATTGTTATTGAAAATATTAAAGAATGATAATACAAGTATTGATGTATTTTCAACCTAATTTTTTAATTCAAGATAATTGAAAAAAATCAATATGGCTTACAACATTGATCGCTCATGATTAAATACAACGCGAACGAATTTTTAACCGAGTTCAAAAAAGGTGGAGGTTGATAACCTTCGTCTGAATGTTGTTTTTTAGGTTTGTTACCTCAAAACTTTTCACTGGGTGGATCGATCTTGAAAGGTATTTTTAGCCTTAAAATATAGCATAAGACTATATTTTGTAACTTTTAGTTCAAAAAATTATTTCACGTTCAATTATGTAGAATTTTCACCCCAGAAATAGCGTGTGGGGTGTGACTTCATATTAGAACTAAATACATTTTTTGATAAATGTAAAAACTATTTTTCCGAAAATGTTTTTTTTTTTTTTGAACCAAATATTTTTTTTCAAGGAGATAATTTTTTTTTTATTTTTTTTGTCAATATTTTTATAAAATTAAGTCTAAAATATAGTAGTAGGTACCTACTTTTTTCAAAACGAATTGCAAATCTTAAATGCGGTATCAAACATTTTCGGTCAATCGTTAGTCTGGCATTTTTACTTGTGATATAGAAACGAACTCGAGATAACCATCAGACATGTCATTACGATGATAGAGAATGCGCAAATGAATCCTACAATTCTGTTTGTCCGTATGTCTGTCTGCCTGTCTGTCTTGAGCTACAGCCTAAGCCGCTGAACCGATTTTTTTCAAATTTGGTTTTTGTTGATTCCCTAGAGGGGATATTGAAATTTGTTTCTTAGGACCAAAACTAACGGTACCTGCCATATAACCATTAAGGAAAAGATATCTTTAAAAAAAAAACGGCTCTAACGATTTTGATCAAAATTATTGTGTCTGGCTTTAGTTATTAAGGTCATACTTTTGTTTGTAAAAATTCTACTATCGGTACCTCCCATAGAACCGTATTCTTCATTTTTGACCCAATTTTGATGAATTTTTTTACACGCAAGTTCCTGAACAATTTTAAAATTATTTGGTATAAAAATTTTCAAAAAAATAATTTTTGGATTTTTAAAAATCTTTCATTTTTTTTTTTTTGAATAATCAATTTTTCGAAAACGGGTCACTTTATTTTTTGAAATTTTGGTTTTAAATGTGCATTAATATTTTCTTGAAAATGGCATACCAACTTTATTTTTAAACAAGCTTCGAGAATTTTTATATGTAAAAATATAATTTTTTTAACGGCTCTAACGATTTTCAATTTGTTTCGTCTAAAAATGCATCTTTCTTAAACAAATTACATGGGATACTTAGTTTGGAGCTCAAAACACTCTAAGAAGTTATTTATGTCATTTTATTAATGAAATTTATTCATTTTTACATTTTTTATAGAATTACTTATTTTTAAAGACTTTATATGAGAAGCTTTTTCTTCCACAGCAACTTTGACCCTAAGAGCAAGTACCTGTGACCCAGTCGTGCTTTTTTTTTATTGCACTAAGTCTTTGAAATCAAAAAGACATTTTCGTTCAAAAGCAATGATCCTGAAATTCTTCTGATATTCGAGTTGACTTGCCAACAAGATGAGTGGTGGTTTAATTCAGCGACAATCTCAACCTACCTTCCTTCGGATGTTGTACGTATATGTTGGCTTGCTTTGTCTTATAATTTCATCATTCCAACATATTAACCCATAAATTACCCCTTGGCATAGTAGTTAGTGCGAAGGACTATAACCCACCTTATTTATTTTTTGCGTTTTGCTCGTAGTTACCAGAAAATATTAGGCAAATCGATGAGCGTTATTTCTCCGGAGATCTAGTCAAACGACAAATTTGAATTTACATAACGTTTTCTTATGAGGTCGGGCTGATGCAAGGGACCCAACAGCCTTTCAATAAATATCGATTGCATGCATCCCTATTTTTACAACTTACATGCTTCCTTACACATTTTATTTTCACAGAAACATTGTTTTCTTATCATTTCATTTATGCAAAATTATTATGCACATCAAAGATAATTCTATGATCTATTTAAAATACAACTTAATCTTTAAAGTGATATCCCTTTTCAAGGAGCCTATATAAGCTGTAGGTGACTAAATAATGTACACGTCATGGCTCATTCAATGTATAATAATAGATTTTGGTTTGGAAATCTCACCTCCTGCTCCTAAAAGTCCTTGTATATTATTTGTCATGCTCATTCCTATGGCTTAATCTATTCTTCTGTCCCGACATTCCATAACAAAACTCAACGATTATACATTTATACAATATATATACAAGAGCCGAGCATATAATATATTAATATTATATAAAAGAGGATTTTCACAAAGCATTTAATAGGATTGTCAATAAATTGCTTTTTTAAAGAAAGAAGCTCAGTCGACAATAAACTTTCATTAATAAATTTATTTCCTTCTTCCAAACATATATTATTTTCTATATGTATTGTATGTATATGTGTACGAGTATGATCGTTGGTACGACGGGTAGCATACATATATAGAGTACTTCAAAAAAGTGGTGCAAAGGATTTTTTTTTTTTTTTGGTTGCCTATAGTTAAGGTCTTGTTTTTTTTCGAGGAAAAATTGGGGGAGGAAGGCGGGTGAAAATTGACATTGTATAGAGTCTGGCTGCTTCCGCTGCTCTGGCCTGGATAGCTTCTCACAGGGTATATGTTTGGTGGGCCAATTTATTTCCTCATTTTGTTTGATTTCCTGTCCTGAATTCATTTTTTTGTAGGAATTTTTGTGTGTCACATTCAGAATACTCAGGTGCAAGTTTAACAGTCTGTTCTTTAGAGAATGAAAACACCTTCATTTGCTCAGGAACTTTAGAAATAATCTTTTCTAATTTAGTCTCAGTATCAGTTTTCCAATAGTGATATCCAAGTTAAACTTGAAATTAAACTTGATGAGTTAATTCTGGATTGATAGAACAAATGGTTTTGAATTTGTGTTCTCCAAGCTTGTGAACCTCTTCGGCAACTGATTTATGAGATGATTATCGTTAAATTATTCTGCAGGATTACAGTATACAAACATACCTTTGATTCTTTTTTCTGGAATCAGTGTTACTAAGCTATTTCTTTAAAATCAATTGTTTGATTTCCGACCTTCGCGAGAAGTTAAACCACTGCACAAGTTAAAAATTAAAAAAAAAAACACTTTTTTGAGACCTCAAAAAAGTTATTTTCAAAACAAAATATGACCAAAGGTGGTCAGTTTATAATAACACCAGAGTTTTTATTACTGTAAGAATTATATTGCTAGATATATTTTATTGAAACAAGTATCTGATAGAATTAGAACGGAAAATGCAGCAGTAAGTAGTAGGTAGGTAAGGTACCTACCCGAAAAAAAGTGAAGACAAGAGAATATTAAATTGGTTTGTCTTCTTTTGTAAACAAAACGACTTTAGGTATTTCAATGACAGAATACAAAATACTGTCATTCTGATTCATTTATAATAATAATATAAAAAAGAAACGTTGGCATTATTTGTCGTCTTAAATAAAAAAAAAAATCCTTCAAGATTTTGATGTAGGTCAAAATAAATACCATTTGTGTTCTCTATTACTCAAAGAACACCTTTAGAGGATTCTTTTTTTTTTTATATATGTATATCTTTTTGAAATTTATTAGGAATTTGGTTATTTTGTACTTCTTGAAATTTGCTGCATTATGAAGTTTCTCGATTTTAAATAAAGATATCAGCTGAATTTTGTTGATTTTTCATAATTCAAGTTGAGTTTTTTACGGTTTTATACAAGAGCACAGGGTTAAAAAAAATATAATAGTTTTCTTGAAAAAGAACAATGTTTTCTATAAACATCAATATATTTATAAACTAGGAATACCGCCGAGTTAGCACTAACACATCTATAGACTTAGTACAAGTAATTATTACCTCAATATGTAAAACTAAGTCGGGTTAGTTACGATGAACGATGAAAGATGGCAAAATACAGCATGGGAGGTCGTGAAGAAGAGCTTATTGCTGCGCGAAAAGAACAGTAAGAAAGGTCAAAAGAAAGGAAAAAACGTAGAACACCGCACAGAAAAGCGTGAAAACTCGGAAAAAATGCGAAATACCACAGTGCAGTAAAAATCTTACAATATCGTGGTTCAAAGCCGCTAGTATCTACTTCCAGCCCGTTGAAGAAAATACAGAAACTTTAAAATATGATCTTTTTGCCAGTGATTGTAGTTTCTCAAACCAAAATTTGTTGCGCAAACCTTAGTTTTGTAGCTCAAGCACTATTTGAAATATTCTAGTTTTGACTGAAAAAAGTTAGCTCAATATTGGACCTTAAATTTCTTGTAACAAATATTTTTGAATTTAAAATTTATATTAGAAGATTTTAGAAGTGACCTTGAGCTAAGTTTTAGCCAAGTAAAAAGTCTCTTATGCTTCAACGTCTGCAGCAACTTTGACCCAAAGAGCATGTACGTGCCACCCAAAAGAGTGCATCTAAATATTTGGTAAACGGGTATTTTTTAACCGACTTTAAAAAGGAGGAGGTTATTTATTCGACTGTATATTTTTGTTTTTTATTTTTATGTTTGTTGCCTCAGAACTTTTGACTGGGTGCATCGATTTTGATGAATCTTTTTGTATTTGTAAGCTGGTTGCCCCCATGTTTCAGCTGTTTTTAAAATGTTTTGTAGACTTCCTTGTGTAGCTTCAAATCACTTTTTTCGATTTGCGTGTTCGAATAACTTTAATAGGTTGCTTTATTAGATTATCTATACTTTTACGTATATTTAAAAAAAAAATTCTTAGCCCTCTACCTGCACTCAATATACTGAGAAATGAGCAAAATTGTATCTTTTTTACTAGCGATATATAGGTACAACCAATATGAAAAAAACTTGATTTTCTCAAAAACGGCTCTAAGGATTTTGATTAGAATTTTTTTGTGTACTACAACAAGTAATGTCGTACTTTTGAAACCAAAAAACGGTACTTCCCATAGAGCCGTTTTTTCCCGTTAACGGCTCTCCGGATTTCAATTGCGGATTTCATTTACAACAGGTTCTCAACAATTTTCAAGTTATTTCATATTAAATTTTTTTGGATTATTAAAAAAAATTAATTTTTTTTTTTTCAGAAATCGAATCACGCGAAAACGCGTGAATGATTTTTTTATTTTAAATTTGGTTTAACATGTCTATTAATATTTTCTTGAAATTGGCCTTCAAACTTTTTTTGTAAACAAATCTTGAGAATTTTTTTATATATAAAAAATTATTTTTTTTTTAAGCGGCTGCAACGATTTTCAATTTTTTTTTGTAACTAAAATTTTTTAACAAAATCATATTGCATACTTAGTTCTTAGGTCAAAACAATTTAAGTAGGTGTTTAAGTCATTTTAGAAATAAATTTTATGTTAATTTTTTTAATTTCTGATAAAAGTATAAATCATACGAAAAATGATTCTATGCAAGAAAGAAAGAAAATTCAATTTCCTAAAAAAACAAATTGAATAATTTTTTTTCTACGCTTAGTCGTTCTCGAGATATTTGGTAAAAATACCTTATTCTTTTTTTTAAATTCCAATTTATAGAAAAAAAAATTGATCAAAATATTTTTATTTAATTTATACGGTACGTCGGAAAATAAAAAAAGGTGAGAAATAAAAAGGGGTAATTTATGGTAATGCAGCAGGTTTTCTGTTGTTTTAACTTCGTTTATCGGCCTCCAGTGCAGCTGATGGTCGATGAGAAATGGGTGTTTCACATCACTCTGGTTTGCATATTTCTTCATTTTTCTGGTAAGAAACAACACATTTTTATTTCTATATTAAATACCAAAAAAGATTCGATCTGTCTTATCTTAAGAACAATCAACAAAAGACTGACATTTGGAAGACTGCATGCCTTTCTTCAGTGCCAATACGAAGAGTAAGATAACAGGATGTGGGTTTGATGATAACTGAAGCGAGTGTCTAAAACGTGATGGTTCAGAGTATAGTTCCAAGGGTCAGCAAACGACAACGAGAAATTCTCCAAACTGTGGAATATTGAAAGTTTTTATTTCGAAAGGAGAAACGACAAGACATTGGTTGATGAAAACAAGGCAAACGGTTCCATAGAGTGACCAAAGTAAGGTAGCATATTTCGCTAGGTTCAAAATTCCTAGGGCAGGTCATTAATTCTCTGATAAATGGAAAACAAAGGGTGGATTTTTCTTGCAGCCTTTTCAAATCCTAAGTCCAGTTGGCTCCTTTAGCTCAGTAGCGACGAGCTGAGTTTCGTGTTTCAAAACTTGTGTCAAGGAAACTCTATCATTTCAGGCGCTATATGACTGTGGCCTTAAGGGATTTTGAGTTTCCGTGTATTATTCACAATTCATGAGAAATGAAGCACCCGATGATGTAATCTAGAATTAAAATTGCCATCAAAAATCAATATCAATCTCATTGAATCGTTATTAATCAACAAATGCTTTTTTGATCTTCTGTGGCCTTAAGGGATTTTGACTCGCACCCCCACTTTCCTCCCATCTCTCCCACAAAACCTTATACCTACCTTAATTTTTTTTTTCAAAAATAATGTCCCATAGACTCTATGAGTATTTCCTAGAAAATATAACGTAAATTTCATCGTGATTGATTATGACATCATTCTTATAATCCCCGGTGTTACCCCAAGTTTTCTTTTGAAATATTTTCATTCGAGAAATAAAAAATCCCTTAGAACGAACAAAAATAAAGCACAAAAATTTAACACAACTCCCACACACGCACACACACACATATACCCACACGACTTATGAATGTCCTTTAACACATTCAAGGAATAAGGAATTGACATCAATTTGTGAAAAAAAAAATTATAACAGCCATAGAAAAAAAAAATAAAGAAAAAAATCTTTGAATACGGCAAGGATATGTGATGGAAGAAAATATATGGAAAAAAAGGAGCCCTTCCATCTATCAAAACCATACGAAAGTCTATTAAATTTCGTTGTGAACATAATATCATTATTTTCCAGATATATGCAAATAGATAATCTAAATATATCTTTGCAGGAAAAAGGTGTAGGGACAGACAAGTTCTTTATACAAGAGGTATATCTACAACTACATGTAGCCTCGTACATGCAAATAAGACCTTAATCTATTCATGGATTATATTGGATTACAATTTTTCTATGATCCCAAAATATTACTGCAGAATTTGAACCCTTTTTTGGAATTGATTTTCATATTAAATAATATTTCTGATTTAAAATTTGTTTTGTTTTTTTTTTTTTTAAATGGATGTACAAATTTATTGTCCGCAATGATTTGAAATAAATTGAACGACTTTGATAGTAAAACTGGTTAACCAAAGAATTTTTATGTTCGAAGGAATTGCGTAGCAATTTCCAGGTCCCCCGGGAATTACAAAAAAAAAAACTCTATAGTTCTGTACAGGTTATGTACAGTTTTCCAACTAAACCCGGTTTTTTGTATAAGCTAAAATTGCAAGTAAGAGCTCATTGAAATTGCCAGGCTGGGGAGAGAAAGTGCAAAAAAAGAATTTTTACAAACATTTCTTTGATTTCGAAAGTTCCTATTTCCCTACTGACAAACGGAGACACTAAAAATTTTAATCAAAATCGTTAGAACTAGTTTTGAAAAAAGTCAACTTTTCCTTAATTGTTATATTTATAATTTCGTCAGTTTTGGAACTAAAAAAAATTTCAATTTCCCCTCTAGGGAATCAACAAAATTTAAAGAAAATCGCTTCAGCGTAATGACATGTCTGATTGTTGTCTTGAGTTCGATTTTCTTCTAATTTGGTGGTTAAGGGTCTTGGGTAATGTTCTGGAGGGGAAATTGATTTTTTTTAGGTTCAAAACTAACGGTACCTGCCATATAAGGAATATTCGGAAAAGTTGATTCTTCTCATATAACGGCCTTACTTTCGAATTGAATGAAATATGTTTGGAAATGCTAATAACAGTGCCTACCATAGAACCATTTTTTCATTTTTGAATTTCTCTTAAACGAGTCAACCAATTTTAATGAAATTTTTTATACGGAAGTATACAAATTATTTTATATCAAAAATTTCAAAAAAATTGTTTTTGTATTTGAAAAAAAATCTATTTTTTTTTAATCAATTCTTTAAAAACGGGTAACTGTATTTTTTTTTTGTTTTAGGTGTTCATTTGGCATACGTTTTGCATTCGTACAAAAAATTGAGACAACAATCATACATTACATTACGATAATAAAGAATGAGAAAAAAGTGGGTCCGACAATTCTGTCTGTCTATCTGTCTGTCTGTTCGTCTGTCTGTCTGTATCAGAAGCCGCAGCCTAAAGAGATGGGTTTATTTACTTTAAACTTGGTATTTGGCGTTTTTTGAAAATAACCGTACCTTGTTATATAGCGGTTTTAAAAAAACCATTTTTCTCAAAAATAGTTCCTACGTCTTTGATTAAAAAAATCATGGTAATTTTTTTGGATATGGTCTATCCTTTAACGAAAAACGTTTTTTTTTTAAACCGGTATTAACTGTGCCTGCCAAAGAACCGTTTTTTTTTTATTCTGATTTTGTCCTTCATGACTCAATCAATTTCAACCATTTTTTGTTTACATGAAAGCTGTTTGGTTTTTTTTAAATAGTTTTATCGAAATCTATTCAATTTTTTTTTCAAAATTTAATTTTTAGATGTTAATTAATAATATCCTTACAATGGCATATACCAATTTTTTTTTTATAAAAGTCCTTGCAAAATTTTATACAGGAAAAATAGTTTTTTTAATAAACGGCTGTAACGATTTTCAAATTTTTTTTTTCTAAAACTGAATCATTATAAAAGAAATCAAATTTCATGATTTGAGGTTAAATTCATTTAACAAGCTATTATAGTCATTTGAAAATCGAATTTTATAGGTTTTAGCAGGTAATGGAATATAATTTTTATGTACTTTTTTTAAAGATTTTTCGTACAAAAAATATATCAAATATTACATTGAATATTTTTTTTTCCTTCTACAAAATAATAAGAACCATAATAAAAATCAAGCACCGCCGTGTATTAACCTTGCAAAAAATAACTTGGCACTGGTCGTGTAATGGGAGAATGTATCAAAACTTTTAAATTCTCCGAATTCCAATTAAGTTGTGGATTTTTTTTGATATCTATAGATTTGTCCTGATTATAAAGTTGTTGAAGTTAGGTAAGAGTGCCACATCCACTAGCAGGTGTCTTTTGAAGATTTCCACCTGAAGGCAAATAACAAGTAATTCTTATAATCTCATGACTTTTGGTCCATTTGACATTTAAACAACTAAAAATCATTTTTCAGTGGAAACCGTAGCCACAAAATTATTATACTTGCCCTCAAAACATCAATGCCTTTGTCTAACATGGCTAAAATTGTTTATATTTGCTAAAGCAGTACTTTGATGTAAGAAAATCAGAATTTTGAACAAGTATTATTTTTCAAAATTCATTTGTTGTAGCATATACAATCATTAGCATTCAATTATTCAATTGAATTATCTCTTAATAGCCCCTAGGTTGACAAGAATCTTTTTACTAAATAATACCTACTACAAGCGGAATAGAAATGTTTTTATAATAAGCTTATCTACCCAAAAGCTCTGGCTTTTGTTGAACAAAATACAACTTTTGTTTAATTTTGTATAGAAAATAAACACAATGCAACGAGGCATGCAGCCAAGTAGGTACCAAGTTTTCGCAGTAAATTTATGTTTTTCTTTGACCGCACTCTATCCCTCTCGTAGAACTTACAAAAGGTAAGCAATCATGTACTTTTGAAACGATAAAAGTATGTAATGATGATACTCAAGGCAAATATTTTAAATTAATTAAAACTTCAAAGATTTTTGTACTACTACGTTTGTTCTCTGTGTTTATGTTTCCTTTGACAGGCAGCAGGCACACACACAACAAGTAAACAACCAAACAACATGAGGATTATTTCATGCTTAAGGAGATTTCTTTTGTTTGAAAAAAAAATCATTTGTTTTTATCTTTTTTTTTTTTTTTGT
The DNA here is from genome assembly GCA_948107695.1 of Meliscaeva auricollis. Taxonomy (NCBI): domain Eukaryota; kingdom Metazoa; phylum Arthropoda; class Insecta; order Diptera; family Syrphidae; genus Meliscaeva; species Meliscaeva auricollis. The sequence goes on from OX403616.1 coordinate 63,062,267, forward strand.
TCTACTTGAGGCAATTGGTTTTTATTATATTTTCAAGTTGACTACAAAAGCCAAGTAAAAATGCAAATATAGCTTCAATAAAATAAACTTAACACATAAATCTTTCTCATTCATAAGAGACCTACAAAAAGTTAAAAAGTGTTAAAGTTAAGCTATCCAAGTAATAGAAACTATTAAAAAAAAAAACTTTTGTCTAGACTTTATGACAGTCGCGCAGACATTTATAGGAACTATTCAGATGAGAGAAAAAGGGATTGAACTTTGAAAACATATTTAACCTCTTTATTCTTTTTTTTTTTTTAAATAGGATAAATCAAAACTATAACACTTAACATATTTTTTTTATGACAAAACACTTGATAATAAATTATTACTATTTTATTTGGCATAGGAAACTTTTAAATAATATTCAAAATTATAGTTTTGTCAAGAACAAATGGCCATGTTATGATCTTAATAAATCAAACTGAATTTATTGCCATGATTGATTGTGGTGTCTGGTAAACAAATTTGAGTTCTGAGTTCATGTAGTTCACAAGTTTGTGAAGTCTTTGAAACACACACTCATTTAAATATTACATACATTCTTAAAGAAAATTGAATTTTCTGCTTGTTAAATATTTTTTTGGATATATATGTAAATTTTTTTTTTATATTTTGTTAGTTTCCTAAAGAAATATTTTGACATTTTGACAAAACAGTGACAATTGCAACCGAGGAAGAGGACCTACTCCTACTGAAGGCTCAAATAGGAGTCTCTTCCTCCTAATAAAATAATAAGACCTATACGGCAAATACCTTGGGTAAGAGCAATACATGCAACCTAAATGCGTTTTGATCCTGCAAACCAGATGAATGCATTGGGAACATTGACGTGACAGTCGTAGAGAATCGTACATTGCAATGAAAGATGAAAAAGACTCTTTAGTCAAAGATCCTGTATCCGGATCCTGGTAAATAAAAACCTTAACGGCTGATGAAAGGTTAGCTCAGGAATGATTCAAGCAAATAACAATCAATGGGAAAAGTGTTACAAAGCTGACAAGAAAGTCACTGTATCAAAACTATAAAATAATTAAAAAATGTAACACTTTTGTTACACTTGTAACATTGTGGCAACCCTGGTTGTTAATACGTAGAGAAATTTTTTATTTCACGCGGTACACTTATAGAAAGTGAAGACGAGACTTCGGTAAAGAAATTCATTCAACACCCTTCGAAGCATGTTGTAGCACATACATTAGAAAATTAAAATTTATATTTGAAAACGAGTGACGACACAACAAACTAAATTTTTGCAGTTTCAAATAAATTGGAATCTTGAAAATAAAAACCAAAAAAACTATTTCCAGACCCAAAATAAAGTAACAACTTATATGTATGTAGGTACATTCATGTGAAACGTAAGACTCAATAAGTGTTGTTTATACAAAAAGTGTTGTTTATTAGTTATTCCAAATATTAAATTGCTGAATTGTTTTAATTTTGATCAACAATTTGGATAACCTGAAGCCTTGATAAGTCAAACTTTTACTGTGGATAATAGTAGTTCGAGTAATCGAAGTTTGATTGTATGTCCAAAAAACGAAGCATGACACAAAGCGAAAAGAAAGGAAGCTAACAATTTACTAAATTAGACCATCTCAACCTTACACGGAAACTGCTATGAGAAGGTCAGTGACACTTTTTGGTATGTATTCTCATCCTCTTTCAAGGATTTAAACTATTGACATGGTGAATATGGACATAATTCAAAAAAAAGCTCCACTTGCCAAACGCACGTAGATGGGGAGGACGGAAATCAGAATTATTATAAAAGGACCACTCATCCCGGTAGATTGAATTGAAAGATACCTCAGAACACTGATCAGCTCAGTCAAAGCTGGAAGGTAAATCTTACGCAGAATCTTCTTTTTAAATGCGCTAAGAGAGCTTTCATGTTTATAAGACAGAGAGAGATAACAGCAAATAGTAAAAACTATGCTACTCTTTACTCTGATGTCATTTGCCGATCTTACAGCTGTACTCTGGTAGACAAATTCCTTGATCATATCAAAGTCATACCATACCTATCGAATGTAGGTACCCGCATTCAATATGCATTGTCGGTTGGAATATGAAGATCAGCCATCAAGTGATTGCTTAGTACCTTTTCGGATGTGGAAACATGGAAATATAGTAGTTTTAGTGCCATGTACTTTTCTGCTTACAAAGTCAATAAGACAAAGTCCAGAAGTGATGTCCTGCATGCAGGCTTAATGAATGCCGTACCAAAGAGGTCTTCCCTTCAATTCTTGGTGTTGAAATCTCCCAGAAGTATCTTAATATTGTTCTTGGAGCATTGCTGATAGGTTCTGAAGTAAGGACACGAGCGCTTATAAGGTTCAAAGATTTTCATAATTCTATCATTGACATCGCTAAAGCTTAAGGCATATTTTTGTAAGCCCATTTCTGATTAGACACCACATTCATTCCAATCATCTGGTTCTTTCCGTAGAGTTGGCACTTTTGAAAGTATATTTATCGCAATTCTATCATTTGCTCGACTGATTAATCACATCACACTTCCTGCAGGGCTGTCATATTGGCTTTGATCTTAGGGAAGGCTTTCTCAAAGCTTTTTTACTTTGTGTATTTAATATACACCTATTTTTCGCTTCCCGGGCAAAAGTAAAAACTATCAGTCAATAGGGTTTATGGGGCATGTGCTAGACATTAAGTTAAAGATCTTTTGAGAATCTTTTTTTTCAGAACAATTTCTCATGGCACAGTCCTTGGTCCCAGCACAGTCTTTGTCTACCCAATGGTACCAAACACGTGCAAATAATTTTGAAAAAAACTTGAAGTCACTTTCAATTGATTTTTGCATAAAGCCTTTTATTAAAATAACACAAAACTTATTTAAAAGCAGAGTATTGGTATACCTTCCAACAATAATGATGAATTATTTAAACGTCTTGAATTTAATTTTAAGCTTAAAGTGCAAATTGAGTACCAAATTTAATTGAATTAACAAAATAAAAAAAATAAAAAAATTCATTGTACTCCTAAGGGGTTGTAGTCCTTATAGTAAAAGCGAGACAGACCTGAGACCAGACCACCACAACAACGGTAATGAATTCATAAACCAAAATATTCCAAGGAACAATTTTAATAAGCCTCATCTTAACTATAATAGATCCTTTAAAATTTGAATAACGAAATTATGTAAATTAGTTGTAATTGAGTTACGAGCAGGCCTAAGTTCACGCCACCTCATAATTCGTCTTCTTTTATTTTTTTGTGTGTTCTGTTCAACTTCTAACATTTATTCCATCATCAATTCGTTGTACGTTTATATAAAGTGGTTTTCGAAGAACGAGTACGTCGTCGTGGTCGTATATGCATAGAACGTAGAGGTAGGCACCTCTATATCGTTTTGATTGTAAAAGAACATGCTCTGTAACTTCAAAGGTTTGAATCTCAATTAATCAATGTTAATGGTTTTTCTTCTTTTTTTTGTTTTGATGGAAACGAACAAAAAATAAATCGATAAGGAATACGCCTTTGCGTGACTCTGTTCAACTTCTTGTCTTCACACCTATTTTTTTATATTTTTTATTTTTTGTCTAATTTAAGAACATGCAAGACAGCATTGCTAAATGTTAACATGTCAAAGCCTAAAGGATTCTTGTTTGACAATAAAGCGAATTTTCTTTTTAAAGGATATTAAAAGTTATACAAAGGAGAGCCCTCAAGTTTGTTTATTTTTGTGAGTCGTCGTCGTCGCTGTAGTCAAATATTGCAACAATTTTTGAGAAATAAATGACAAGTTCCATTTTTAGGACTTTTAGACAGAATGACTAATATTAAATGAATATGTTTTACAAGAGAAACGCTTGATAGTTACTCATGACATTTTACTGTTCAGTTTCAGAGATATGTGTAACGAATATATGTATATAATGTATAGGTTTATACATATTATGGTTCTGAAGATATGTACATTGTACATGTACATATACATAGGTGGAATGTCGATACTTGAGGTTTCTATAGGGACAGTGGAGGAAATTTCCATAAAAACATTTACAAAATGTGTTGCACTGATTGCAAACTTGGCAGCACTTTTAAACCGGGACGTTAATATGCTAGTTTTTGCAAAAAGAGTGGCATTTAAAGGAGGGAATTCCCCCCTTTAAAAATTTGTTTAAAGCATTGGTGTGAGACAGGCAAGTCAATTTGGCCTTATTTGAGAAGCAAACAGTTTTTTCTTTCATAAAACTGTTTTTTCATTTTTGTTTTTCTCTTAAACGACTTAACTGAATTTGATGAAATTTTTTGACGGAATTCCACGAAAATGGGTATTTATTTGTTTTTTTAAATTTTGGTTTAAAGTGTTTATTTCATAGTAATATAAGAAAAAGAATTGTTCAATGACTAACAACTATATTTTTGCTTTAACTATTAGGGCAGGTTCTTGCGATCCAGTCGTGCATTTCACTAAAACTACATTATGCGTTGCGCAATTTTTTTTTTAAAAAGTTTGCACTAGGGCTAACTAACGATTTGTGTATACCAGAGATGCTTTAACTTTTTCAATATTTAATTTTTTTTTTCGAAATTCGGGTCAGAAAAATAATTTAATTTTTTTTTTTAGCAAAAAAAGTTCAAGAATTAATAAATTTCATACTAACTATATTTTGGCACCAATAGTGTAGAAAAATGCTGCGAATCCTGCTGGAATTAATCCGCATGTAGTCGTGGTATTCAAAAACATAAAGTAAGTAAAATAAAAATACACTGGAAGAAAATATGTACTTATTTTGAAACCCTTTGAAATAGCCCCTTTTTATTTTTGGTTTCAGAGGAGTTATAAAGTTGGATTTTTTTAGGATTATCCAATGTTTACCGTATATAAGAAATGATTTTCAAAATAATTTTTCGAAATTAGTTCAAAGTTTATACGTAGTTTGGAGTTGCAAATTATTTAAGAAGTTGTTTGAGTCATCTAAGTATTTAATTTTATATTTTATTAAATTATATATTTTTAAAAACTTTATATAAGAGACCTTAACGTCCACATCTTTTATCGCAAAAAAAAAGGATATTAACCTCCCGAGTGTCGTTTGGAGAAAACAGAAATCATACCGGGTTTCTTATAAATTTATTTAACAGATGATTCTGCATCCAAAATATAAAAGTGCTGCCAAGTTTGCAATCAGTGGAATACATTTTTTTAGTGTTTGTATAGGATATTCCTCCACTGTACATCGCATAACTTACCCATTCTTTTATTTTTTAAATAATTTGTCAAGCCAAAATGATTATTAAACTTGTAATCCTAGGAGGGCCAACCAGTTCATTTTTGATCCAAATAATAAAATAAAATAATCCTGCAGTCATTAAAGGGTTTGCAAGTGAGCTGCTCAAACAGTGGTGGGTATGTAAGAAAGAAAAATGAAAAAAACTAAAGTCATTCCATTTTGTTTCCAAAACACCAATCAACTGTGCTGTCAGTAGTGAAAATATTAGCTTGAAGTAAATTTTATGGAAAAAAAGACTTTAATTTTCAAAATAATGTCAAAATTATCATCAGCCTCATTCTATCCCATGTCCACTTCAGGCATCAGTACAGCGGACTGGTGCTGCATGAAACCTATGGGAAGTAAGAAACGTACCGTAAAAGTTTGAGCCATCATGAATGACTTAATTTTTTTTACCAACTTGATTCCCTTCCACAGCCACAACCACCACCATGCATACAGCTGACTTATGGTAAACTATCACTGCAGGCATAAATAAATTCCATGCTATAAAAAAAAGAAACCTGGAGCTTAGGCGTGAGCTTTTGTGAAAAAATTACGACGCCACTGCACGCTGTACAGTATTGTTTTTTTTATGAGTTTCAGTGACAAAATTCATTTCTATGCCTATTTCTTGACGAAAATTAATGAAATTTGGTACACTTAAAGATTTCATTAATATAATTGGTACATAAATATTAGAGTTTTCTGTGGAACGAAATACAGAGGCTGATTTTAGTATTCGAAATGGTAGACATTTTTTAATAAAATTGTATCGACATAATCACTAAAACTAAATAATTTCTTAAAATTTTCACCATTAAAACTCAATTTCAGTCGAATTTAATTATTCCTCAATCAAATAAAACTCGTTAGAAAAGTAATCTCCTGCATATAAACCTTGCTTTCTATTTCTAAGAGATAATTAAAGTTCCATTAAAGTTAGTTCGTACAAAACCCTAAATTGCTTTTATTTTTAGAAACAATTCAATAAATCGATTTCTCGTTTAAACACAACCATTCTGTGCGTCAAAAGCAATTTTGCAAATTATCTAAACCTGAGTAAGAAATATCAGTGATTTATGGCTATTTGTCAAACTCACTTATCTTCAAACAATATTTTGTTGTTATTTCCCGCAATACATAATCTGAAACGATATTGTGCCATAAGAAAAAAAAAAAAACCAACGACAACATTGCATTATTTCTTTTAATTTCAAACTATTTTAACCATTATTTTGTTATTTTTCGTCAATTATTTGATTAATCTATCTGAAAATCTAGACATAAAACTTATATGCAGTAATAATTGATATGTCAATCGAGAAACTACACGTCCATGGTCAGGTTATTTTATGTTGGCATTTACTAAGCAAACAATGAAAAACAACGTTATGGGTAGAGATAGTAAAGGGGACGAAATTAGCTCCATTGATAGTTTTGTTTAATGCAAACCCCACAACTAAAATTACTATCGCATTATAATGATAGACAAAAACTCATTTGGATATACTTTTTGTGTAAATGTTCTTTTTCTTTTGTTTCTATTATTACATTTTTATTAATGTTAGTTTGTACGCATGCAAGGACTCATGGCAGGATATATCTTTGTATAGTGGATAAAATATGGATGTTTGTTTAAGTTGCAAAAGCGCCTTACATATATGCAATTTTTCATTTATAGTTTGCAGGTTTAAGATCGGTGTATGAACTAATGTATGTTTGACATTCAGCGAACAAATAAATTTCTCCAATAACTCACTTTTTTTGTTAAAGGGTTTTATACGGTTTATAGAAATCTTTAACAATATAGTCAACGACGAATATAAGAAAATGTTACTCATACGCCACAGTGACCTACGAACAGTAATTGTTTTAAAATATTTACATCTATGGGCTCCTTTAGCGATCCCATAGCACATTTCATTTCGTCTCATCTGCTTCTTCATCTAATAAAGTGATGTAATTACAGAGGGGTTTGTATATTTTTATTAAATCAAGCTAATATTCTAGTGTACAAATTTTATTGAGTTTATAAGTTATAAAAAGAGTTTTAAAGCCAGCATTTGTTACATTAAATTTTTATTAATCAAGTTATGGCTTACGTTATATAATTGAAACATATTATTCAAAGGATTAATTGAGATCAATCTGCAGTTTTTTACAGTCGAGACTACTAGAAATAGTATTAAATATGTGACATCATCAGCATAAATAAGAAATTTAGAGCCGTTTACTGAAACGAAACTTCAGCATTTATGTTCAATGTTCAACATAAAGTCTTATGTGACACCTTAAGCAGAGGTAAAAGTAGCTCATAAGCGCTTATATTGAACATAAATATTTTAAGTATCGTATCAGCAAACGTCCCTTAGAGTAAGTACTGTAAAATAGACAGAAGATCATTTGTAAATAAATTAAAAAGAATTGGCCCTAAATGGCTTCCATGAGGAACTCCGGAATTGACTGTAAGACTTGTAGAGTCAAACCCGTATAAATTCACACAGTAGGACCTATCACACAAGTAATATTTAAGCCAAACAATAAATTTAGAATTGAACCCAAGCCTACTCAATTTATTTAGCAAAACTGGGTACGAGAGTTTATCGAATGCCTTACTGAAATCGGTTACAACGCAATCGATTTGTTTCCTATTTTTAAATGCATTAATACAAGACCTCGCTAACTCAGTGAGAAGAGTGACTGTAGTTAAACGACGTTTGGTAAATCAATGTTGATTGCAAACGATTAAGGATTTAGTAGAAGAACTTAACATTTTGCAAACGATGGCTTCAAATAGTTTTGGAATAACAGCTTAGCTACAGTCGATAATTTTCTATTTCTTCTTTTTTTTCTTTTTTATGCAAGAGAATTATAAATGATTTTTTCTAGACGCTAGGAAACTTACACGGAGTTAGGGAATAATTAAAAACAACAGAAAGAGGTATGGACAATTCATTTTCACGTTTTTTTCAAACAGAAATTGGTTTCCATCAGGGTATTCCAGCTGTGTCGTTATCTTCTAAGTCAGATATAAATTTCCTTATATCGTCAGTATTTAAATTGAAATTTATATTAGTCAAGTGAAAATATGATTTCAAATGATCAAATAACTCATCATTTTCGTCAAGATTATCATAATTATAGTATAGTCCGATTCAAAGCGAGTTTACTTGTAACGGAACAAGCATTTATCTCTCCAATTTTTTAGCAACCGAACTTCACTATCGTACCAACACGGAGCAAGAGATTTAGATTTAACAGAAATTATAGATACAGAAAGTAAAATGCAATCAAATAGTTTATCATAAAATTCAAAACCCATTTAGTCAATATTTGAAGAATTGCAAATGCTGGACCAATCAATTGATGAAAGTAAGTTATTCAATTTTATATAATCAGTTTTCTTTTAAATCAATGGTGGTGAGAACTAAGAACGTTGTTTATTTGATCTAATCCATGAGATGTTAAGTTATCAATGGTTCCAGAGTCAATAGTTGAAATATTACTGTTGGTATTTTGTTGTGTGTGTCGGGACAATGGCTTCAAACTACATTCATCAAGTTGAAATCTCCAAAGTGAATTATTTCATCGTTATAATCCATTAAATCATTATTAAAGCTTTAAACAACGAAAGCTTCGTTGTAGGTATCAACTGAGCTATCAGGAACAATAAAAATGTTTTTTTACACACTCGATCATCAGATTCCTTCCATTAGTATTGCTAAGTCGATGCATCTTCGAATTATTATTATTAACTCGAAAATTCATCGATTTAGCACCACTAATAAAAGGAATCTGATGATTGGGTGTGGCAGCCTGTAAAATAGATAAAATTCCAGGTTGTTGTTGTTTCATTCAAACTTTTAACGTGATGTAATTACGTTTTTCATGTCGCACACTGTGGTTAACTTCTTTTATCTTCGAGCAATACTGGACTCTATTTCACTTAGAATAGTACAACAATACGGGTTGGGATCTCAAAACCTGATCTCATAACCTTCAAACTTCACCTAATCCTATAAGATGTCGAATTTATATCGCATTGATTTTATTATATCATTCCAGCAACAATTATTTTTCGGGATACAAGTCCAAAATTCGCAACGTTTGGTAAGTCTTTAACCAAAATGTATTGTCCGTTTCGTAGAGGAATGAAATTCAGTTATGGAAAATGCTAATCTCCGTAAACCTATCTTAGAAAAATAGAAGCTTTATTCCAAATAGAGTATAGTCTTCTTAGTTTTTTTTCTTCATTTTTTGGGTATCAACATTCCATTTATTAATTAGGCAAGTCAAGTCCACTTGGACGAAACCAATTTCCGGTGGTTACCACGCAGAGGTAAAATAAGCATACCTATTTAATTTGTAAAAAAAAAAAAATGCTGTTCACTGGGTTGCTCCACGTTGACCCTGATCAGTGTTTGCTCGTGATTTATACAACCACCAAATAACTTCTTGAAAACTATTATATGCACCACAAATTGAGACGAAATGAATAAAATTGAAATAAGCCGGGCAATGATTTTTTATAAGAGGTCACCTCGTCATCGCATTTAGTTTCTTCCAAAAATTTGTCTGTATCCCTACAAAATTGAATCAAACTGTGAACCAAAGTACAAATTGTATTTGAGTTTCAGAAAAAAAGTAATCACTCCTGAATTCTGATGAATATTGTGGTTCTTCGATGATATTCGTTGAATTTTTGTTTTATTCTATGGAAGAGTTTATGTATCATAGCATAAAATCAAAATTTTGCTCTACCACAAATCTTGAAATTAAAATAAGGTATGTACAGCAACAAGCAATCGCATTTTTACTTGGGCAGATTTTTTAGTATGAATGTATATGGAAAAAGAATTTCCTTTCTGAGTATTATAAACAACAACATAGATGGCTATAGCTAAATAGCTATTAGCTATTAAGTCTATAACTTTAAAGTGATAAGGTAAGCCTACCTTACAAAAACATTTTTCGCTATTAAATCATAAATACAGATCAAGTACTAAAAATATAAAAAAAAAAAAGTTCCACTTTTACCAACCAATCAAATGTCACTCAAGAATGTAATAGACATATTGACACAGACACACAGATGCCGAAGTCAACAATTATTTTAATGTGCTTTTTATTAATTCATAATACAAAACACGACAAAGGAGGGAAATTTATTCAATTTTGTCGTACAAAAATGACAGTTTTAGTAACAAAATGACAAAATAAAACGACAATTCGCATTATAAAAGATACAAAAATACATTTCTTAAAAAAATGTACTTCAAACAATCCCATCAGATCAGATTAAGTTGTTAAGTTTTATTTTGTGGTAAGATAATATTCAAATTCAAAATAATAAGTAAAAATGAAGAAGAAGAAAAAGTACCTATGTATGCATATACTGTAGCAGTAGTATCGAACAATAAATTGAACCAAACAACTGCTTTGGGAAAACCACTTGTTTGTCAAATACGCAACTCGAACTCGGACGTGCTATTTTAGGAATTGCGACAAGTTCAATGCAGGTCATAACCATGACGTTATTAATTTGCTCTAAAGGGTAAACTATTGGTATCGTGTAAAAAACCAACATAAATCGAGATTTTAGACAAAAGAAAAAAGGTGACCTGAAATAGAGTCCAATATTAGATTGTGGAAAGTAAAAGTGTTGTGTTTTTCATAATTTTCTCTTCTCTATATTTTCATTTTAGTTTTGACCTTATTGCATTTTCAAAAGTACAATAAAGTCCAAAATTTCGTTTTGGTATCAACATTGTGTTTTTAGTGAAACTGTTCTACAAACTGATCCAGAACCGATTTACTGATTTACTACAAATTTTATAAAACTCATTTTAAAGTAATCCTTTAAATTTTAAAGAGTTAAATTTGAAATTTAAGAACATCTTACTTCTATAAAACGCATTTGTTGTTTATAACTTTTCTCAAAATGACTCTTAAGACCGTTAAAAAAACAAACGGTTTTGTTTAAAATTTGTTCATGGTGAGATTTTTTTTCTTGCCAAAGTTGCCATATTTTTCGGGTTTTCTCATATTTCTCATAAATCTTATCTTTGTATAACTTTTTACAATTTTATTAGTATCTATGCAAAAAAATCTTTAAACTATCATGAAAGTCGGTACGTACGACCCATTTGTGCATTTAAATTTTCTATGTGAAAAAAAGAATCTAGATTCATTTCTATTGGCGATTAAAATGTCTGAAGATGACGCAGAGTGGAATTCTTTTTTTGCATAAAAGGAAAATTTTACGGTAGTTAGTTTGATTTACTTATTTGGTTGTAGATTTTGCAAAACCAGTGCATAGACGATAAAAATGTAATAATTTCTTATTAATATTCAGAATAACACGTGCTTCGAATGATTTTTTTATATTTAACATTCTCTAGATTTAGTAATAATTTGTTTTTTAGGTACTATCGGACTTTAAAGTGCTTCTTGTTTAATATTTTCAAAAGAAAATTTGTTTTACATCTGAAAATTCAAAATCATCGAAAAAAAAGTGTAAGGATGTATATTTTTTTTTATTTTTAAATGCTTATAAAATAGAATACAATGCTTAGTTCAACATTCAAGTACTTCCTCTGTATATTGAAACCACCATGTGACTAATCGAAAATGAAAAATTCTAAAATATAGGCTAAGTTTTATTTTATTGTGAAAGCCACATTATGCGTTATTCATAAATAGTGATTAATAAAGCTTGTGGTCAGAACAGAAAACAAAATAATAAGAGGATCGTAGTTTCTCAATCAAATGAATCGAAAAGTTAAATAAATAGTTCATTTCAGATCACCAAAGTTGGTAAGAACGTGTTATATGTATAGAATAAAAAAAAATCAGTGAACAAGAAATGGAATATGTGGAAAATGACGGAAGAATTTAACTGCACAAGTGTATCTTTTAAAAATAACTAAAATATAAAAAAAATATTTTGTCACAATATTATTGTTCACCCGAAAAAGTGATATGAAATGAGTACCTACGAGTTTGTGTAAGCAATTTTTTTTAATTTAACAATATAATTAAAATCGAGATAGTTTGGACGATTCCAGGCTTGCAGACATATATTATATATTGAAAACTGTAGTAGGAAAATGTGTACACTACGGCGTATACGTACTTTTTTTTATAGACATTTAATTTTTTTATATAAAATAATCTCTTTCTCCCACCTCATTATTAATATTATTGTCCTAGGACCGCTTTATATGAACCCGAAATGTTTAGTACGTTTGAGCATTTTACTTTTTTGTAGTTATTAAAATAATATAATATAATTATGGAAAAATTATTTTATAAATTTATTTATCTACACCCCTAATTCTTTGAGTAGATCTTGTTTAAGCATATTTTTAAGTTGAATTAAGAAGATTTTTTCTTGGACAAAAACCATCAAGAATAGTTTTTAGATGGTACACACTACATTTTACATAACTACATAAAATAAAATGCACAACTGGGTCGCACGAACTTGCTCCAAGGGTCATAGTTGCTGTGAACGTTAAAGCTTCTTATATCAAGTTAAATAATTTCATAAGAAATGTTAAAAGAAAAAATTCATTAGGTACTAAAATGACATAAACAACTTCTTAACTTGTTTTGAGCTCTAAATTAAGTACGTCATTTAATTTGGTTAAGAAAGAAAGATAAATATTCAGAAAAAAACTTTAAAAATCGTTAGAGCAGTTTAAAAAACAAAAAAAAAATTGGTATATAAAAATTCTCAAACCTTGTTTAAAAATAAAGTTGGTATGTTACTTTTAAGATAATATTATTGCACATCTAAAACCAAAATTTAAAAAAAATACTGTGAACCGTTTTAGAAAAATTGATTTCTCAAAAAAAAATGTTGAAAGATTTTTTAAAAATCCCAAAATTATTTTTTTTTATTTTTATATCAAATTATTTAAAAGTTATTAAGGAGCTTTCTTATAAAATATTCATCAAAATTGCTTCGGTCGATTAATTAAAAATTAAAAATGGAAAAAACGGTTCTATGGGAATTTAGTAGAATTTTTCTTCATCTCAAAAGTATGACCCTGCTAACAAAAGCAAATACAAAAATTTTAATTAAAATCGTTAGAGCCGTTTGTGATAAAAGTTAACTTTTCCTTAATGGTTATATAGCAGTTACCGTTAGTTTTGGTCCTAAAAAAAATTTCAATTTCCCATCTAGGGAATCACCAAAGACTCTTAACCACCAAGTCTCAAGAAAATCGGTAAAGTGGTTTTGGCTGTAGTTCCAGGAATACACAGACAGACCCACTTATTTCGCATTCTCTATCATAGTAATGACATGTCTGATTGTTATCTTGAGTTCGATTTTTTTCGAATCCTAACCTTGCCCTACAGTACCTATATGTATGTATATTGCAAGTAAAAAGAACATTTTATGTCTTCCAGCAAGCTGCTTTTCCCCCATACACATTTCAAAATTTGGTTTCGGGTAATATTATACAATAAGATGATTGCTCGTCTAAACCTAGCTTTAGTCAAGGTTATTGCAACATACAGCAAGTAAAATGGAAAGCCAAATTTGTTCTCCAAAATCCAAAAAGAAATATTTTTCTAACGTAGTATTTGGTGGAGTAACTATAGCAAATTATCTCGGAACCGGGCACAACCGGGACATTCAAAAATACTTTAACAGTTACCGATTAAAAATTGCGTGATTATCGGATTTTTTTTTAAACTTAACAATAAGTTTTTTGTGAATAAAAATTTATATAAAAAAGTAAGTATACGCCGTAGTGCACACATTTTACTATAACAGTTTTTGATATATCATATATGTCTGCAAGCCTGGAATTTTCCCATCTTGTTTTATTTAAATTATATTGGTATATTTTAAAAAAAAACTGCTTATACAAACTCGTAGGTACTCATTTAAAATCATTTTTTGGGGTTTAAAAATCCTAGTCTTTATTGTTTACTAACGAATTTTAATAATTTTGTGACAAAGACATTTTTGTCACTTTCATTATTTCTATATTTTAGTTATTTTTAAAAGATATACTTGCGCAACTAAGTTCTTAAAATCTTATAAAATAAAATATGCCAAAAATTTTCGAAATCTGTTTATAGAAAACATCTAGTAAAAATAGGGGTCTATTTTCACCCGATAGGAGTGGGAATTTTCTCAAAAATTGACTCAAAGCTGAAAAAAAAACTATTGAAATATAACGAAGTTGAATACAAGCTCAAGTTGTATGTTTTCTGATAGCCTTTTTTTATTAAAATTTTAAATAAAGTTAATCCAATAAATAGTTTAAACAAAAATGATTTTCAAACTCAGAATTAAAAAAAAAAAAAATTTTTAACTGATTTTTTTTTGTCAAAATTCAATGACCTTATTCAAAGTCAATAGATTCCAGAAAAGCAAATGGTCTATGTTTTTTTGTTTTTTGAAATACTGTGAAATTTGAAATATTTATGTAAAAAAATAATATTTAAAAAAAAATTTAAACGGATTTTTTATTAAAGGGTTTGAATGAAACAACAAAAACCTGAGTTTTTTGCCACCAAGTTTATGAGCTGGAATTATAGCTATTTTACAGGCTCAAACACCCAATCATCAAATTCCTTCCATAAAAGGTGCTTAGTGTTTTGTTTGATTTGATCGTTAGGCTGCCTTTTTCCGTAAATTTATATTAAAGGGTTTGAAAGAAACAATGATTGATTGATTTTATAACATTTATTACTTTTAGAGGACCATTTTTCTATCAAAAATTAATGGTTTTATTTCAATATATTTGAATATACAATTTTTAATATTAATATGTCTTCTAGTTTTGAAGAAATTTATCAACACTGAAGCTATTTTTATTTAATTTTTTCCTTAAAAATTGAGTAACTTTTTAATTTCTGTAAAAAACTATTAGCACATTATAATACTTTGGTTGCCAAAAAGTAAGGCAATTGAACTTTGGCAGAAAAAAAAATATTTTATAACATTAAATTAAAAGAAATCAGTTAAAAATTTTGATTGATTTTTTTTAAATTCTGAGTTTAAAAACCATTATTTCTTGGATATTTGTTGGATTAACTTTATTTAAACTGTTAATAGAAAAAGGGTTTTCTGGCAATAAAATAACATTTAATTTGAGCGTGCATTCAACTCCATGGCATTTAAATAGTTTTTTTTCTGCTTTGAATAAATTTTTCAGAAAATTCCCCCTCCAATTTGAACAGATGAAAAAAGATCCCTGTTTTAACTAGATGTTTTCCTTAAACAGACTTGGAAAATTTTTGGCAAAATTTATTTTAAAAAATTATAACAATTTTGTTTGATAAAAAATGTTGCAAAAAAAAATGCGATAAGAGCGGCAATTTTTAACTGTTACTTATTTTTTTCCGGTTCCGAGATAATGCTTTATTTTGAGCTTAAGTTACTCCATTTACAAGATTTAAACAAAAAAACTATAATTTTTTGTAAAAAGAAATTATAAAAATTAAAGTTAGCAGAACAAAAGGCTGTCATTTCAAATTTATATTATTTTGTTTTTTGATTAATATTTTTAACGATGTGCGTAAGAAATTTTTTTTTAAATATTAATTAGCTATTTTTTGTTTATTTCAGATATCTAATACAAACAACTTCAAGAGGAAACTTACTTGGTAATGCCTCGCTTTTTTGAATGGCTCAGCTGAAAATAAATCTTAAAAATCAAAATGGATAAAAATAAACTCATACGGTTTCTATCGCCTTGCGAAGTCCTGTTGGTAAGTACCTAAAATACATACATATTTCAAATTTCAAATGATAGAAAATAATGTTAAAAAATGTACCTATGACATTTCATGTTTGAAGATATGCAAATTATCTTAACATTAAAAAAGAATATTTTAAAAAGTATTATGAAAAAACATTCCAAAATAAAGCCATCTTTAACATATCAACAAACAAAGTTCTTAGAAATCCTTTATCGATTGATTGATTTAAAAATTTCATAATTTATTCAAATTTACATCAAACACAAAGGGTTGAAATTTTAACTTTGTTTTAGAGAGACAAATCAATCATTCTTATCTACGCAATGTTGGAAATTCTCAAATATAGAAAGTGTAACAAAGTTTAATAATTTTCTCCAAAACAAAAACATTTTTCTAAGTTCTAAGAATTCATACCATTATCTCTTGCCACAAGAAAATTGATTATTTATTGATGATAGATTTTATTATTAATGGTGTTTTAATGGTACCTAGACATGATTATTTGAGGTTTTTAAAGTCTCAACAAAAGATAATGTGGTTGAAGGCGTAATAAAAAGACACTATTCTATTTTTAGGACACTATAAATCTTGAATTTTGTAAACATAAATTATTGAAATTTGGATTTTGTTAATAAAATAAATCGCTACAAAAGCTGCTCCATAGTGAAGTTTGGTGCAAAATACTTCATTTCAATCAGCATTTACATATATTCGTTTTCTTTGAATAAAGAGAATAATTTAATGAATGCAGAGATCAAATGCTTGCTGTGATGAAATTTCGCTTAACCGATCAGTCTCAGTCCGTTATCGGAAGTGGTCCAATCTTGGCATTAGAGAGAGCTTTGGAGATTTATTATTATGTAGTTACTTTCGATGAATTCGGAGAATGCTTCTATGGCCGGGACATCTTTCTCCTCTATTGTAGCGTGATCAGCATGATGTTCATTAACTTGGCTCTGCTCCAGATTGTGACAAGTCCATAAATTCTTTCTTTCCTAGGTCTTCTTCTTATCAAAATGTTGCATTCACACAACCCCTGTAGATAAGCATTGTTTAATATTTTCAGCAAACGACGTTCTTTGACACCCTTAATTTTCTTCACCACAGGCCTAAGACTAGGTATACAAATACATTTTAAAGAATATATTTGTTTGGAAAATTCACAAGTCTCTCGATTGTTTCCAAGAAACCATTCCATTTTTTCTTATGGTAATTAATGGTAAGGCGTGAAAATCTCTCCAAGGTATGGCTTTCAATAAAACAACACGAGAATTCACGAGCCAACGACGACATTAAGGATCTTCAATGTAAAATTTTCTGCCAATCAGTCAGCTTCTATACCTCTAACCCATTCTTAAATGTCAAATTAATGTTAAATGGAAATTTTGCGCGGACCTTGAAGTCAATTTCATACAAAACGCGCCACATTGTCTACTAATGGATCAAGTGAGAAAGCGTCACTAAATGATGATTATTTCGACTTTACGCTCCATAGGGTGCTTGAAATGGCATATTCTATCGAAACAAAAGCGAACGCCATGCATAAAATTCCAACAACAACAACAGCAAAAACAATTTTTTTTTTTAATACGATTCAAATGAAATTTCCACTTAAACATGATACGCTCCATGATGCTTTTGTTCTGATCCTGATGCTGCTAATGCTTCTGCTGCTGTATTACGGTAAGTGGGTGATATTTGAATGTCTGCTATGAATTGATTAAGGATTCTTCCCTGGAGATGAGTTTTCCACTGGGGTAGTACTCTCTCACTTAGCAGAATGCCTCGCAATGAGTCGGGCAATTGGCCAACCGACCACGGACACCGGCATCACAGACCGACTCTTCTATACACAACCGACCGATGACGACGACAACGACGACGAGTAGGACTTAGTTAATGAAATGGAACAAAAACCTGATTAGTGCCTGTGTACTCCACCATCATCAGGGGCTACCATCATCCTATATACGAGCGAGTAGTCTATCTCAACCATTCACCAGAGATATCCTCTTGATTACATTCATTCCTGGAAAATTATGTACGAAGGTTTTTGTGAAAATGCTCTTCGGCTTAAGTGGTTGAGTTCAATGAGAGCTTTTTTGGAATTAGGAGAGAGAGGGGGTAAAGAGAAATTTTAGCTAACAAACTGAGACTGGTACTGGCACTTTAGCTCTGGCACGAGCAGATGGCAAAAAGTTAGATTTTAATTAAACGAAACGTAAAGTTATTTGCACCCAGCCCATAACCCAGGTAAAAGTATTAAAATGTAATAAAACGTTTCTGCAAAAGATGTGCCGCAATTAAAGAATGAATATCTCTTGTGCAGAAGTATTGTGTGTTACTGGCTCTTAAATTTCAGGTTTAAAGTTGCCTTCGAGCACTTGTTTGTTGTGTATATTTTCTTACAGCAGGCTTTCTTTCTCACTCTAACCTCTAACCTCTAATATCTGTGGCAACATTTGAAAGTTTTTGATTAAATTAGTGGTAAGTTGAAATTTTATTTATTTATTTTTTTTTATTTTGTATTTTATTGCCTTCCTACTTAAAAAAAAAAAGAGAAAAACTAATTTGAAAAAGAGTTAACCCTCTTGGGGAACCTAAAATAGAATTTCACTTAGATATAGAGAAAAGCAAACAATCCCACATCTGATCCGGGTAAAGCATACATTTTCGAGGCGGCGCGGCGATGGTGCTGGTGGTATAATATTTGAATGTTGCTTAGCTGGTGGATATATATAGTAAAGTGATGGATCTTTGTGTACAATGTACATTCAAAAATATTTGTTTTAGCCAGGAGGAGCAATGAATTTTTTTTTGTATGCCAATGCGAATCCACTATCCACCACTACAACTACTTTGGTCAGCACTGAAGGGTGCTTGCGCTAGGATTTGATTAACTACACGAATGAAAGACCAAATACCAAAACTCATGACGTTTGCTGACGGTGATGAATGAATTCTTGATTGGATTGATTTTTTTTTTTGGTTTATTTTTATGTTGTGGCACAGGAAAATATTTTTTTTTGCTGAATCTTCAGAGGTACATATATTTGAGTAATTAAAAGTGAAATGAATTTTACAATTTGGACAGGTATATATTTCTCACGTAAACTTTAATTGAATTAAAAAAAATGTTACAATGTTAGCCTGTTGAAGGATATATTTTTTGTATCTAGCTTTTTTTTCTCATATACAAATTGAGGAATATGATATTTAATTAAAATTGGTATAACAATTTTGAGTATAATTAAAGGATTTACAGCAAATTGAACTTTGATGGGAGAGAAACAACAAAACGAGTTATAATGGTACTTTTGCAGACCTGGAATTATGTTTTGTTTTGAAAAGTTTTCGGTTTTATTATGTGGGGGTTGATTCAGTGAGCATTAAATTGAGGTAGTAAGCAAATTTGTCTTCCCTGCTTTATATTCCTGTTAAGTCAGCTGGATTCCAATTGTAACCGTAGTTTTCTCTCCATATTTTTCCCTCTTTTTTCTATTCATACTATGTCGAAGTTGGATAATTGCAGCCGAAACTGGTAAATCGCATTTTTGATGTAGTAATTCTCCAATTTCCATAAATATTTTATGGCAGCACTACCTCCACTAAATTTTCATCTATAGACGTATTAATAACTCCAAGATAGGCCAAACGATGGTTTAACTTTTTGATGAATTACAGGACTGTTTTAGCTGGGAGAGGGGAGCCCTCCCATTTTGCACTATCATCTACTCATGGGTGCCTTACCACTTCCAAAAGAACACGACTATTGTACATGCAGACATGTTCATAAAACTATAAAATGAATATTTAAAATTGAGTTTAAATTCAATCTCAGATCAAATTTATATTTAAGAGAGCAAAACTTCCTAAACAGATACTCTGTAACTCTGTTATGTGTAAGTAAACCTCGCCAAAAGATATTTTGAAAAATCAAGTAGGTAAGGAAATAACATTTTTTTACCCTGGCTATAAAAAAACTTCAGAATATTCTCACTCACAAAAGGCTATATATACTCTATTCATGTAGATATTTGCCATTATTCCTCCTATTGATTTAATTTCCTTCAATATTTTATGATGAATCACAAAATAAAACAAAAAAAAAAAAAAAACAAGAAAAAGTTGAAGGGTAAAGTGTTTTAAAGGGCAAGAGTGTGTATGTATTGAGGCATAAAGGAAAATGAGCACATGTTCAATTTCACTTGTTCGCAGTCTGGAAATAATATTCAAGTGCAATTTTTCTCAGCTGTTTTAAATCGAGACACATCCATTTTGAGCAGACGTGTCCTTCGTTTCTTTCGCTTCTTCCCATACGTGTGATATATAATGTTAAGCTTATGCTTGGTTAGTTTTCAATCTATCGAAATTACTATAGGTTCTCAACCCCCCTTGACTTCAATCAGTATATTCTCACTTTTGCTATTAAATATCGTGTCACATCATATAGGAACGTACCATAGCAAAAATCCAAGGAAAACATATTATTAGTTCTTATAATGGCTTCTATACATAGCTTTGTCAAAAAAGGGGTACGGTGTGGTGAGTTGTGGCTTGTGGGTTGCCTTCCATGACTGAAAACAAAACAAAAAAAAATGTTAGGCAACAATAAATGTGTAATTTTCTGGCAGTTTCTTTTCGAATACTAATTATAGTATTTTTTTTTCTATTCTGATGGTGATATACGAGTATTTAATGATTTCATTTTTTTTTTTTTTTTAGAGAATTTCTAGGAAAAAGTAATTTATGGTTAGAAGTTATAACGAAATATATGACCTCGGTGCTTAGAAAGTAAATCTTGGCATTTAAAATAAAAATCGTGCTAAGGACTGAGCTGACCATGCATGAAGGTAAAATTTGTCAAATGTAATGTCTGACGTCTGAGAGTTCTTGAATAAAGGCGGTGGTGTTGGTAATGAAACAAAATTACATAATGGAAAAGGGCTTATAAGACAATGAATCAAAATGTTATACGGTTACGTGGTAATTTGCTTTTACTGGCGTGAAAAAGAATTTAATATTTGGATAATAGACATGAAAAGAAGAATTTTTACAGTAAAACTAAATTTTAGTGACATTTAAATAATTGCGAAATACGTATGTTCTTAAATAAAGAACCTAGCGATCTCATGAATACAAATATTAATAGTCTCTGTTGGAATGTGAAGTAATTCACTCTGGTTCAGTTTGTTGATTTGCTCAAAAATTGTATGAAAAGAAAAGTTC
The DNA here is from genome assembly GCA_948107695.1 of Meliscaeva auricollis. Classification (NCBI taxonomy): domain Eukaryota; kingdom Metazoa; phylum Arthropoda; class Insecta; order Diptera; family Syrphidae; genus Meliscaeva; species Meliscaeva auricollis. The sequence goes on from OX403616.1 coordinate 63,083,512, forward strand.
GTTCGCCAAAGTAAAAGATTCTTTTTCTGAGTTGAAAGGCACGTCTTACCTCGATAAAAGTTTATTCAAGAAGGAAGTTATAATATTACAAAAATGAGTACCTACAGTCAGTTCCGTTGACAAATTACAATATATATATTAAATATTAAAAGCGACATCTTTTAGAAAATTAAACATTGTAAAAAAGTACTAGATCTAAACAGAGATGTACTTAAATATGTATTACACTTGAACATTGCCGGCCGCCTTGCAGCGTTGGCTGTAAAAACAATTCAACTGATTAAGCCTTTCAATAAAATCTCTTTAAAAATAATACATAAGATATTTAAAAGAAAATTATTAAATTATTAGATATACAAGATACTATAATTCAAAAAAAATTAAAAAAAATCAAATGCGAGCTTTTATTTAAAGATAGGTGCAATTTTAAGGTTTGATTGTAAAATCTAATCTAAAATTGATAAAAAAAGCAAATTTGTATTTGAATTCATTTTTTTTTTTTTTTTTTCGTTTTCATTATTGGTTTTTTTTTTTTTAATAATGCAATTATTCATGCATACATACAAAAAAAACAGGAAGTAAAATTTAGTTTGAAATGTGAGATTCTAATTCTGGCTCAGTTTCAGGCTCAGGATCAGGTTCATTCAAAATGCAAAGTTTTGTAATAGGTCTTGTTATGACTCCATTTTGAGTCCTTACATCTACAACACGAACTTTCTCATCGGGTCCAAGATAGACCTTAACAATGCGGCCAAGACGCCATTCGTTTGGGGGGAGATTCTCATCTCGTATAACGACTAGATCGTCTAACATAATGTTCCGTTTTGGATGTTTCCATTTGTATCTTTTATTTAACTCTTTTAAATACTCATCTTTATACCTTTGGCAAAATTGATGATGAAGAATCTTAACACGTTCCCATCTTTTAATACACCTTATGGAATTTTCATCCATGGCAGGTTCTAAAGGGGATAACAAGGGACCACCACGAAGAAAGTGTCCTGGAGTTAAAGGTGGAATGTCAGCTGAGTTTTCGGTTATAGGAGAAATGGGTCTTGAGTTCAGACAAGCTTCGACTTTAGCAAGAAGAGTCGAAAATTCTTCAAAAGTAAATTTGTGGTTGCCAGCTACTTTTCTAAAGTGAAGCTTAAAACTCTTAACACCCGCTTCCCAAATACCACCCATGTGTGGAGCGCCAGGGGGAATGAATTTCCACTCGAGATTGCGATCCTTGTATCTTTCGCATACTTCATCGGTGGCAGATTTGAAAAATTGTTTGAAATCATTTGAAATGGCTTTACTGGCACCTACAAAGTTGGTGCCATTATCAGAGAACAGGGTTTTTGGCAAGCCACAACGAGAAATAAATCGATTAAATGCACCTAAAAAGGTATCAGTACTCAAATCGCTTGCGGCTTCCAAGTGAATTGCTTTTGTCCCAAAACAAACGAAAAGGCATACATATCCTTTAGTTATGCGACAATTTCTACCAGAAAAGCTTTTAATCAAATATGGGCCGGCAAAATCAACGCCTGTATAAGTGAAAGGAGATGATATAACGGTTAGTTCAAGGGGTAAGGCACCCATGATTTGGGTTTGCAGTTTCTTTCTTTGTATCTTACAAGGTTTACACAAATGGATGCACTTTTTAATTAACCTTTTAACGCTTGGTATATAAAATTCACATCGAACCATTCGGAGTACAAGTTGGTTTCCACCGTGCAGTGTGATACGGTGCAAATATTTAACGTAGAGGCTGGAAATTACTGCTTCATAAGGAAGTAAAATCGGGTATTTTTCATTATATGAAAGAGTTGAACAGGAAAGTCTACCATCGGAACGAATTATATGGGTTTTGTCCATAAATGGATTCAGTTTCAGCAGTCGACTTTTACTGGAAACTGGTTCTTTTCTTAAAAGTTTAAGATAATCTGGTTGATAATAAAGATGTTGTGTCAAACAAATTACGAGATCTTTCACATGATCCATTTCATCTTTAGAAATGATTTTTGTTGAATACCTAAAGAACTTTCTGTTATCTGGGTGTGTTAGGTGGAAAAATCGAAGAACATAACTCATCACTCGTAATAGTCTTGACCACGAAGAAAACCTACTAATTATTGTTTCAACATTTGATGAAATTAAACTGCTGTAAACTTTGATTGGTCGCCGCTCCAAATCATCTTCGCCTGCAGTTTTTAAAAGAGACTGAGGCCAAAGAGACTGGGGCTGGCAAAGCCAAGAAGGTCCTTTCCACCATAAATTGTTATTTTGGAGTTCCACCGGTGAAATACCTCTTGTTGCCAAATCAGCAGGATTTTCTGCTGATCGAACATGTCTCCATTTTATACGGGGAAGATCGGTTTGGATTTGCGAAATACGGTTTGCCACAAAGGTTTTCCAAGTACAGGCTGGTTTATCCAACCAAGCCAATACTATTGAACTATCTGTCCAGCAATATAGATCTCCACTAGGGCATTTTAATTTAGATATGAGTTTTGTAAAAAGTTTTGCTAAAAGAACAGCTCCACATAGTTCGAGCCTTGGCAAAGCAAGTTGATTAACTGGGGCTACTTTACTTTTGCAGCATATTAAATGGGAAGACCAACTGTTTTCACTGGTTTGAACGCGTAAGTAAAAGGCAGCTGCGTATGCATGCTCGGAAGCGTCGCAAAAGCCGTGAATTTGAACTGGATTTGATGGGTCATATTGTATCCATCGAGGTACTTGGATGTTGTCGATAAATGGCAAGGAAGTACGAAAGGATTGCCAGCGGCGACACGTTAGGGGCTCAATTTCTTGGTCCCATGACGTGCCGTCACGCCAGACTTCATCATCATCATCGGCTCGACAACCGGGGTCCGGTCCTGGCCTCTTTCAACAAGTCTCTCCACCTATCCCGGTCTCGAGCCAACGCCATCCAGTTGCGCACCCCAAGGCTTTGGGCGTCCTGGTCTACGCCATCTCTCCAGCGCAAGCATGGTCTACCACGCTGCCGTCTACCATAGAATGTACCGCAAAAGACTTTCCGAGCAGGTTCCTCTTCGCTCATACGAGCTAGGTGCCCTCCCCACCGGAGTCTACCGAGCTTAATTTTTGTCACTATGTCTGCTTCAAGGTAGATTGCGTACAACTCATGATTGTACCGTCTCCGGAATCGTCCTTCCTCACATATGGGGCCAACAATTCTCCGTAAGACTTTTCTCTCGAACGCGGCTAAGAGGTCACAGTGCCTTTTGCTAAGCACCCAAGTCTCGGATCCATACATGAGTACTGGCAGGACCATGGTCCTGTACAGCAGCAGTTTTGAAGTTATGGTTAGATTTCTGGATTTGAATAGCTTTGACAGACTGTAGTAGGCTCTGTTGGATTTGAGAAGCCGCCCGCGTATTTCTTCTTCTATGTTGTTATCGGCTGCTACTGTCGACCCAAGGTATTTAAAGGATTGCACCACTTCAAATTCGTGCTCCGCTACCTTGATTGTTTGACCAACTGTTCTTCTCGCATTCGACGCCACCATGTACTTTGTTTTACCTTCACTAATGTGCAGCCCCAGATTTTGTGCCGCCTGCTCGATCTGGATGAAGGAATCGTGTACAGCTTGTTCGGTTCTTCCGATGATGTCGATGTCGTCTGCGTAAGCCAGTATCTGGCTGGACCTGTTGACGATGGTCCCTCTTGTTGCCGTGCCAGAGTCACGGATTGCTTTCTCCAACGCCAGGTTGAAGAGGAGGCAGGCCAAACCATCCCCTTGTCGGAGTCCATTAAAGATGTTGATTGGTCTGGATAGCAATCCGGCTATTTTAACTTGGCTTGTTACGTTGGTCATGGTCAACCTACATAGTCGTGTCAATTTATTTGGGATGCCAAATTCTCTCATGGCTTTGTAAAGTTCTACCCTGGCTATGCTATCATAGGCGGCTTTAAAGTCTATAAACAGATGGTATGTTGGGATGTTAAATTCTAGACATTTTTCCATCGCCTGCCTAAGGGTAAAAATCTGATCAGTTGTTGATTTGCCTGGAATGAAACCACACTGATAGTTTCCGATGATGGTTTTAGCGTATGGGGCTATCCGGTCTTGTAGGATAGAGGAGAGTATCTTATAGGCGGTACTCAACAACGTGATACCTCTATAATTGCTGCACGTTGTGACATCTCCCTTCTTATGTATGGGGCATATAATACCTTTTCGCCAATCTTCTGGCATTTCTTCATGCTCCCATACGTGCACTATGATGTCATGAATTGCTTGTCGTAAGGCTGGCCCGCCGTGGTGGAATAATTCGGCTGGTATGCCATCGGCTCCCGGGGCTTTGTTTTTCTTGAGCCGTCCTATAGCCTTCTCAACGTCTTCTATGCTTGGTGGCGGTAGCATAGGGTGTTCATCTTGAAGTAGTGGAGCCTCCACTTCTGCTGTGAGCTGACCATTTAGCAATTCATTAAAGTACACTTCCCATCGCTCCAGTATGCTTTGTGGATCGGTGATCAGATTTCCCTCTCCGTCCTTGCAGTATGTGCAGCGTGGTGTGTACTGCGTCATGTTTCGGACGGATTGGTAGAACTTCCGCGCCTGGTGCGGACCTCGCTCTCGGCTGCTCTCTATTTCACAGATTAGGTTCTTCTCCCAGGCTGATTTTTTCTGTCTGTGAAGCCGTTTTTCTATTCTTCTGAGCTCTTTATATTCCTCTTCGCGTGCCCGCGTTCTATGAGATTGTTGCATTGCTCGGTACGCAACATTCTTACGTTCAGTCGCTAGCTTGCATTCATCATCAAACCAGTCGTTCCGATTTCTACGACTGCTGCCTAAGATGGAGTTGGCAGTACTAATGACAGTGTTCTTAAGGCGTGTCCACTTCTCATTTACGCCCAGCATACTGGCTCCAGGACTTACTCTCCCTAAATCAAGTGATTCTAGGGCGAGTCCTAACGCATTACCAAAGGTGTTACTGGTGTTTTCGTTGCGTAGGGCAGCCGTGTTGATTCGAACCTGATCGGCGGATGCAATGCGTCTCCGCAAGGCAATCCGCCCTCGGAAAACCATACCAACAAGATAGTGATCCGAGTCGATATTGGCACCTCGGCACGTTCGTACCGTCATCAAGTTCGAGTAGTGGCGACGATCTATCAACACGTGGTCTATTTGGTTACGAGTGACTCCATCAGGTGATACCCAGGTGGCTTTGTAGATATCTTTACGCGGGAACCTGGTACTCGCAACGACCATGTTTTTCGATGCTGCCAATTCTAAGACTCGAAGTCCATTGTCATTAGTGTTCTCATGCAAAATATGGGTGCCTGCGTAATGCCTGAATACCGGCTCCCGACCTATTTTTGCGTTCAAATCCCCAAGGATGATTTTGACGTCATACCTTGGGCAGGCATTGAGGGCCCTCTCGACTTGTTCGTAGTAAGTCTCTTTTTCTTCGTCTGAGGACTCCTCCGTAGGTCCGTGAACGTTAATGAGGCTGATGTTTGTAAATTTGCCTCGCACGCGAAGGGTGCATAGCCTTTCGCTTATAGCGTTAAAGCCGATGATGGTAGACTTCATTTTTTCGCTGACTAGGAAGCCTACCCCGAGCACATGGTGTTTTGTATGACAGCTGTAATATAAGTCATATTCTTTCTTCTGTAAAACACCATTCCCTGTCCATCTTATTTCTTGAAGCGCTGTTATGTCAGCTTTATATTTTGACAGGGCATCGGCTAGCTGCTGAGCAGCTAGCCGACTTGCTGCATTATTATCTTCGCAGTGATAATGACTGGGGCTAGCCAGCCAGCAGGGTCAAACAAACGTGCAATTACAGAAAGTACTGATCTTTTTGTAAGATCAATATCAGATGCAACTGGTTTGAAAAAAAATTGAAATGCATCAACTTTTGCATTCCATTGAATGCCAAGTGTTTTGGAAACACTTTTATCTTCAAGATTTAAAATATCTTCATTTAAGAGATGAGCCTTTGGTATAGAGTTAAGAAGATCGTGAGAATTCGATGTCCATTTTCTTAACGGAAAACCTGCAGAGTCAAGAGCTTCAATCAACTCTCGTTGTGCTCTTAATGCAGAATCAATTTCATGTGCACCAGACAGGACGTCATCGACATACATATTTTCTTTTAAAATTGTAGAAGCAAGAGGAAAAGTATATTGGATATCTTCCGATAGTTGTTGTAGTGTCCGAATAGCTAAGAATGGTGCACAGTTAACTCCAAATGTTACTGTCTTCAACTCATAAGTTTTTACTTGATTATCTTCATTCGCAGGATTGCGAAACCAAATCCGTTGATACGGAATGTGTTCAGAATCAACTATTATCTGACGGTACATTTTTTCGATATCAGCGTTAAACACATATCGATAAAAACGCCAATTCAAAATTAAGATTGTTAAGTCAGACTGTAACACAGGGCCTGTGTGCAACAAGTCGTTTAAACTTGCACCGGTGCTGGATTTATTAGACGCGTTGAAAACTACTCGAATTTTTGTTGAAATACTATCTGGTTTTATAACCGCATGATGGGGTAGATAGAATGAACCCACATTATTTTCAGTTATGATTTCATTGGATGGAACCTCTTCCATGTGACCCAATGTGGAATATTCTTCCAAAACTTGATTGTACTTTACATACAGGTCAGGGTTTTTTTCAAATGACTTTTCCATTCGTTGGAATTGTTTGAAGGCTATGTCTCGAGAAAGACCTAATGCTGGAGTTGGGTCCTTGAAAGGGAGTCGGACTGTGTAGCGACCATCAGTGCCTCTCAAGGTTGTCCTGGAATACAAATCTTCACAAAATTGTTCTTCTTCAGAGAGAGGCTTGAAATCAGATATATTTTCAACTTCCCAGAATTTTTCAATTTGTTTATCTAACGAAACTTCATTAAAATATGAAACAAAAGTTGAACATGAACGTATATTTTCTTGAATAGGGCCAGATAAAATCCAGCCAAATATTGTATTTTGGGCCATAAGTGAACCCAAAACATTTGTATGTAAACCATCTCTTACAATTGAGGGATATATATCCATACCAATTAACAGATCTATATTTGAACTTTCATAATAATAAGGATCGGCTAAAACAAAATCAAATGGAGCCAAAGTTTCTTTTTGGATTATATTAGCGGTTGGTAAATTACCAGTCAGATTTTTCAAAACTAACGCATTTGCTAAAAGACTGAAATCAGGATTATGTTTTGAACCTAAAATAAATGAACAGATTTTTGAAGCCGTTGCGGTTGCAGCAGAACCTATGCCAGATATATGTGCTTGAATCGATTGCACAGGCAGATTCAATCTTTTTTGAGCTGCTTCAGAAATAAAAGTGACTTCTGATCCCGTATCAAAGAAGGCTCGTAAAGTAAATGTACTTCCTAAATGATGTATATGGACTAAAGCCGTTGCTAACAAAACTGTTTTATTATTAGTTGAAAAATAAGATTGAATATTAAATGAGTTTGGAGATGCGGTTGGGTTTTCAGTGGACTGTATAAAATTGTTTTGAAATTGAGGTTGATTGGGTGCATTGGTTGATGAAGAAGGATTAACTGGCGTGGATTGAAGTTGAGATCCAGATGCAGTAGGGATATGAAGCATCGTATGATGCTTTTGCTTGCAGTATATGCATGTATGAATGCTTTGACATTTTTGCTTCAAATGTGAAGACGATAAACAATTGTTACAATAGTGAAGAGAATTCACTTTGGAAATTCTATCTGGAATGGACAATTGAATAAAAGTTGGACAAAGTCGAAGAGGATGATTATTATTGCAAAGTTTGCAACTATAGCCTTTTGCGTTGGTATGAAACGTTCGATGTTGTTGAGGTTTGTCATTGTTTGATTTAAAAAATTTAAATTTATTTGTAGATTCCTTTAATTTTGATTGACATTTTATATCGGAAACCGTTTCTAGTACCCTATAACGATTTGTGAGAAAATTGTCCATTACAGACCAAGATGGAATATCTCTAGGATTTTCTAATGTTTGTTCCCATATAGAAAGTGTTTTTTCGGGAAGCTTATTGGAACATAAATACACAATAATAGGATCCCAATGATCTGTATTGATCTTGTGAGCCTTAAGAATTGAGAGACTGTCATTTATTTCGCGTTGTAAGTTTCGAACACCTTTTCCGGTTTCTATTGAAACATTTGATAAATTGAAAAGATTTTTTAATTGATTATTTACAATGATCCTTTTGTTTTCGAATTGATCAGTTAAAGCCTTCCATGCTAGTTCAAAGCTATCTGCGGTGAGAGGGAATCTTGAAACAATATTATTTGCCTCACCCTTTGTCTTCGAATGAAGATGAAATAGTTTTTGAACTGAGCATAATTTCGGGTGATTTATATATACAGCTGTAAAAATATCTCTAAATGATGGCCAAGTTAAGTAATCGCCGTAAAATATATCGGTGTCACAAGCAGGCACTTTGATACCCATTGTAGAACCAAGACGTTGATCCAAGTGGATCCCAGCAAGTGATGGGGACACAGGTATTGAAGCTTGATTTGGGGCGGTACTTTGTAAACTATCAGCTTTTATTAAATTTAGTTTTCTAATTGACTCGATTATTTCACTTAAGCATTGTATGTATGTATTACCAGATAGGAGATACTTTGCCTTAACAGATTCTATATCTGAATCTGACAAAGCTTCTTCTTCCTCGGGAGTGGGAAGTAAGCAAATCGTATAACATCTTTTGATTTCAACCCAAAGGTCTTTTAATTCTATTTTTGAAGCTTCTAATTTAGAAGGAGTTTGATCTACTAAAGAAATCGTTTCAAAATTGGTGCAAAATGCAACCAGCTGATCAGCGGCAAGTATAAGATTGTTAAGGGCGTTCATTTTTTATAATATACAAATGAAAAAAGAGATTAGCTAAAACTCACCCCAAGAACAGAAAGTAGTAAAATTACTATTAGAACACAAAGTAAAAATTGCTTTTACAAAACCTTGCACTGGCCCTAGTTGGCAATTATCACACTCACTTCGTTGGATATAAGAATATATTATAAATATATTTTTGTTTAAATTATTATTTAATTAAATTATTTTTCACTGATATCCGCATGTATGCATAAATGATTTTTTTTTTTTTTTTCTAACACCGCTATTGAACGGTAAACGGTACTGTATTATGTATGTTTGCGAATCTACACAAAGTTAGTTTTTCTTATATGAATTTGTTTTCTATTTTCTATTTTATAGATTTGAAATTAAAAAAAATGAATTCATAACACCTTTTTCCTTATTATAGGATTAAAAAAACTTAATATATAATATGGTTTTTATAATACTAATAAGAAATGGAAAATTAAGAAAAATTGCACCGATCTTAGAATAAATGCACGCACCTGTTACACAATTGGAACTGATTGTGGTTTCTTAATGATCGTGGTGAATTCGTGATACTTAAACTGGTTGTTCGGCTTACGGTAGTTTGATGGTGGAGTAAGCTTTTTTTTGGTTTTTTATGTATCCCTTGTTGGAAACTGTCGCTGACGATGATGATTTTGTGCGATCGTTTTTTATGATCAATCGAAATCTGTTTTTTGCGTGATGTGGTGAGTTTGATGAATGATGGTTGCGGGAGATCAGTAACTGGAGTGGGGCAAGATTTGGGGATCCTGCTCGCCGAAGTGAAGCTTTTGTGTGGTGTGCGATGTTGCTTTGTGTGAGTGAGCTATTTGTATGGACGTTGTGATGAAGTTGTGTTGTACAAATACCTCCTGGGTGATGATCGTCTATCGTAGAAATGTGTCAAGTTACTGGGAACTTGAATTCATGAAGTAAATATTAAGTGATCTTCAAATAACGATCACTTGTGAGTGAAATTTGAGTATTTTCACGATGTTAGGCTTAGATGGCAAAACGATATCTTCTGATGATATTTGAATCGATAAATTGACGCACTCTATCTCGTTAATCTGGATGATCGTTTTGATGCAAGATATAGGGATCTTGTCAGTTGAGTTAGATGTCCAATTTATGCAGCAAATATAGGGATTTGCGTTTAATTTCAATTAATAAATTCGGCTCGATGGTCCAATGTTGGAATGTGAAGTAATTCACTCTGGTTCAGTTTGTTGATTTGCTCAAAAATTGTATGAAAAGAAAAGTTCGTTCGCCAAAGTAAAAGATTCTTTTTCTGAGTTGAAAGGCACGTCTTACCTCGATAAAAGTTTATTCAAGAAGGAAGTTATAATATTACAAAAATGAGTACCTACAGTCAGTTCCGTTGACAAATTACAATATATATATTAAATATTAAAAGCGACATCTTTTAGAAAATTAAACATTGTAAAAAAGTACTAGATCTAAACAGAGATGTACTTAAATATGTATTACACTTGAACAGTCTCCTTGGCTTCATCAGAAGCTCTAAATGGTTTTAACTAGTAGGGAACATTTGTTGTTCCCAATAGTTCGTGGTGTCACAATAAACCTCCACTGGCTTAGTGTGTCAGTTGCTTTATATGACAGCCACTTTAATCTAACCTAACCTATGCCTATGGTCTTAAAAGCACTTCCCACTTAAAGTTTCGAGGGCTCTTAAATCTGATTCAATGGTTTTTAGTTCATCAAATCTCGAAAACGAATTTGAACCCTTTAGACCAGGAATTTATCATTTCTCTTTTATACTATCTCGCTCTCTTATCGTGTACTTTTTCGTGCTTAGCGATCTTTCTCAAAATATTAAAAACTTTATTTTTTTAAAACAGTTGTTTTTACTTCATATACTTACTTAAATACGGACCAGCCCGAGCATGCTACAAAATCGAGATGAACTGTTTTTTGCAAACCGAAAAAAAAAATTCCAAAACAGTTTAAAACCACGACCACAAAACAAAAAGGTGTAAATGTGGCAACCCATAAATTTCGTTTTGTGCGTTACGTTGACTTTTTCAACTGACAGCTCGATAAAATACACACGTTCTCATGAGAAACCTATGTTTTCCTTGTCATGATTCGGGCGAATGTTGCAATATTCACCATTATAGCCTTGTCTTCATTGTTGATTGTTGTAAATTAGTCCGTACTTAACATATCGCCCCGTAATAACATGCCAACACTTTTGGCTACGGCTTTTGCCATTTTTGACCAGAATTATCTTTGTATTGTTGTGCTACGTGTTAGATTGTTCCTCAGTGAACTACGGAAGCATCAGCAAATCACGTCTCATGTGTCCGTCCAGGCACCACTGCAATAGCAATGATTAAATTACCTTCATATATCCCCAACCTAGCAACGAGTGTGATCCAACTGTGCGTCATCCTGCAGATAAAATATGTATAAAGTTTTTCTTTCCCACAAAATCCTGGACCTTAAGCTACCACATAATCTGCATACATTCATTAAGCATATTTTCTTTTTTGTGGCGTTTCAGTAAAAAAAAAGGAAAAAACTTTTTTTTTCAATTGAGTTAACAGCTTCAAGGCTACCGGCAGAGGCTCCTTCCTGCTTAATCCTCTTTCCACTACTTCAATCTTTTTTTCTTCTTCTATTGTGTTACGTACAGAAAAAAAATATACAAAACTGTCATAGTAACCCCCCATCATGTCACCTGTTCTTATGTAGGTATTCACGCGTATTTTAATAATTATTTATAGCACCAAAGGTGTTTTGTAATGCTAGAAAGGATAAAAATGTAACATTCAAATGACTCGTATAAGCAAACAAAAAAATAACAAAAAACAAAAAAAAAAAAAAAACAAGACAACAACAAACTGCTGGCTGGTGTACAGATGAAAAAGTATTCAAATGAAAAATCTAATTTGGGAATCTGGCATTGTTCGAAGAGTAACAAGACCAAAAACTGTGTGTTGTTTTTTTTTGGTAGTCTATTTCGTTCATGCAAAGGACAATAATACGCCAGTGGCAGTGTTTACGTAAAAAATCTCACAGGATAAGGATTTGCATAAAGGCTTGGATTGCGCTTCTATTTGGCTTTTAAATTTCTGTGCTGTCGAAGGTATTAGTTTTTTTTTATAGACATAAAAAGCTACTAAAATCATACTTGGAATTTTTGGATATTCACACAAATCACTTTTCAGACCTTGGAGTGTACTTCAAGCACAGTTTAAAAATTTAATTGCCTAATATAAGATAGCCTGGATATTGATCTCAACCACAAATTCTTTTGAGCCAGCCCGATCTCTATCTCTGCCTCTAATTGGGCACACTGAGTTTGTTTAGTTCGGTCTTTACTTGATCGCACTACTTAAGATGATTCTTCCCGCTGCCACTTTTTTAATCAGGACTGAATTCGAAGTGCTTGTGAGTTGATGTTCAGACGCTTCACTTTTCATTGCCATACTTTTTTATTAAGTCGATGTTGACGTAAAGCTTGGCGTAGTGTCTTTTCCTCCACTATCCACCGAAGAACACTGAACCAAACATTCGTCGAAGAATTTTTGTTTTTTAAATCAAGCAATTTTCATCCGATGTTGACATTTTCTATTCCTCTGCCCCATATAAAGGGTTTTATAATAAGGACTTGTTAACTTTTTTTGAAATAAAGCGCAAACCATTCGAGATATTCACAAAAAATTATTATCCACTTGAAGTACAATAAGTACAATCAAAATATTTATGAATGGTACTCAATATCATTCATATTGTCTGGCCACTGCTGGCACGTTTGCAGCGGTTGATTCGTTGGACCCAATTTTCGATGACTCGGCCAAAAATTTTGGCCGAAACGGCAGCTATTTCATCTCCAATGTTGTCTCTGAGCTCTTCCAACATCGTCAGCCTGTTGGCATAAACAAATGACTTAATGTAGCCTCAAAGAAAATAGTCGTCAGGCGTTGAATCGCGCTAACGAGGCTCGCAAACGACTGGCCCATTTCATGAGATAACACGCTCATCAAACTTACTCTTCAACAAATCGAAGCTTTAACGTAAACAGCAACTTTGACCTTAAGAGCAAGTTCGTGCGATCCAGTCGTGTATTATATTTGTGGATGAAGTGGTATTTCATGAAGCAAATGTGGATTTTCACCAGACCAATGACGCATATTTAGCTTATTGACGAACGCATTTAACCAAAAATGACCTTCGTCACTGAAGATTATTTTGCGATGAAATTCATTATCTTGGATGCACTAGAGCCCAATCGAAGAACGTACGTGTCACTTCAAATGATCCATCGGCTTCAATTCTTGAGTCAGCTAGGTCTTGTTTGGGTGTTAACCAAGATTCTTACGCAAAATACGGCATAATGTTGTCTGGGCGCTGGCTGCCCAATTCTTGAGAACGCCGTGATGGAATTGACGTTTCGTTTTCTACCCACGCCTGAATGGCAGCGATACTTTCGACACTTCAACCAACCCGTTGCCTCACTGCAATATCACACAACAAATATGTAGACTCAAATTTTCGCGAGAGAGGGCGAGAATAGCGACCAAAAATTGGAGTTAACGCGCTTAAAGTCGCGGTCACCAACTGCGAGTTTCGGTAGAAAATTTTTATAATTTACAGACGTTGCTCAATAGTGTACTTTACCATGATGAAAATGTTGACTTTACTGAATAAATTGACAATGACAGTTTATAAATAAAATCAAAAGTTGTCAAGTCCAGTGTCCATTGGAAACCCTTTCGAAAAACTGGGATTATCAAGGCCTTATAAATAGAGCTAGGTTCTGAAATAGGAGGCTTAAATGCTTAAATGCCTTCTTCGTTTGATATCTGCACTGATGTCGTGGTGAGACGTGAAAGTGGATGCCTGGTGAACTTTTTAACGTGGCATTTTGTCTGAGTAGATGGTATTCACGTAAAAAATCTCTTCTCGAAGACATCATTTATACTTTGGTTTCGTGTTGTTTACCATTAAACTCATCTACCGCGCACAAACGGTTCAGAACATTATGCAAATGCAGCACTGACAGCTCGATTCGTTCTCCCGATGCAGCATAAGCAAGAATTCAAACGGACTTTTTTAATATTGTGCCTCTGGTGTTAACTTCTCCGTTGCATACAAATGCCTTCAGTACGGTCTTGAGCTCGACCGTATTAAAGCTATAATAGGCGACCTTCAAGAGAAGGTGTCTATAAACATAGTATTTTTGAACTTCTTTCAGGATTTGTCGGAGTGTAATGATTAGATTAAGGTGGTCGCAGATAAGCAGAAACAATTTGGATGCAATACTGAGGAGATTAATAACTCTCTTGCTTCCACAGTTCAGAGCACCTCCTTTCTTGTAGATGATATTGGGCCTGCTTTCCTTCAGTGAAAACGTACCAATAAGCACCTGACAGTCTTCTCCAACTTTCTTAAGCCGATAGGTCCAAGGAAAAAAGTTTGATGTGGCTGTAATTTCTTTTAAGTCGGTTTTCTTATATCCCGTTGCATAATTATTAGTGCGATGGACTATCACGCCGGAGGTCTGGGTTCGATTCCCAGCATTTGCCACCTTGAATGTTTCAAGGCCACTCCCTCTTGCGAGGCGTTGATAAAACCTCCAAGAATATACATACGAACCACAAAATGTAATCTAATTTATATCAAGGTGAATTTTATGAGATGGTGTTATGGTGGATTTATCGGAGTCAATCGTAAGCAAATAGGTTCTAGCTTTGGACAGTCACAAAAAATAGTCGATAAAATTGTTTGGATGAACGTGATCTTTTTTGGTCCTAATATTTCACGTAAGTTTCGTAAATTCTTTGGGCCACATTATGCTATCAAATGATCATTAACATTTGGATCACCTCATTACTGAGTCTTAGAGCGGAATTCGTAGTTGTTACTCAAGTCCAGATTTATCTCATCTCCCGCAAGTTGAGCAAATTCTAAGGTATTTGCTTTATCGAAGTACCTTTTTCAAAGATAAAATGGAGGCTAATGATGTAATCCTCATGTAAATGCTTAAGAATTCCCTCACAAATTCGTTTATGAATAGCTTAAGAGGGCAAAAATCTCCTCAAGTATACATTTAAGAAAAAAATCGACTTGAGTGACGATTATGAATTCCGCCCCTATTGTTGTCATGTCACATGAATTTATCCTTTGTAGAGAAATTTGGCCGACGCACATTCCCAACCAGGAAGATCCTTTATATAATTCCAGGGACAGGTAGCCGCATTAACAGATTCTTCTAAGCCTGTGGTCTCTGAATAGTGTCAGAGTAGCTCATGTAAAGTATTCCTGCTCACCAAGTAGTTCAATGACACTTTCTTCAGAGAATTCTTTCGCTACTCTAATTCATCTCTTGAGAGTGCTCTTGTGAGAACACTCCTTCGTTAGTATCGACAACTTACTCCACTTTTTCTTCTGCAGAAACAAGTTCAGCAATCTATACATACCGCAGAGATTTCATGTAGTAATTGTAATAGTCGCCCAAAGTTCCGTCGACATGTCCAGTAAAGTCTAACCCCCATGGAGTGGTGGAGCTTTGAGCTCCCGATTGCAAAATAAAAATTCCATTTTTTTTTAAATATGTACTAATTTTTTATTACGTGCCAAACAAATGACAGAAAAATCCGCCGGCACCACCACCGGTCTATGGGCTGGGACACGTCTTAAAGAACAAAATGTGAGTTTTCGAAATTTTCTTACGTTTTCCTGCAAGTCCAATTTTTTTTTTTCCTTAAGTTGAATGTTAAATGACAACACTGTTTCACACACCCCATCGCATCTCGTTGATGTTTTTTTTTTTTTTTCAAATATATTTTTCGTTATAATCATCCATGACCTTTCTGCTTCCTTCATCATCTTCGCTTCCTTTTATTTCCAGTTAAGGGAAGTAAAAAAGAATTTTAATTTACCCGTTCCTTTGCTGTTTTTTTCTTATTTCTGTTCTGTGTGAAAGTTTAGTAAATATGAACTTTTTTTGTTGTTGTTTTTGTTGTGTGTTTGTATGTTGTTTAGATTTTGGTGTGTATGTTAACATCCAAATTGGCCAAGCAGTTATCGTTAAAGAGTTTTTGGGTTTAGAAGTTTTTGTTACATTTCGTATAATCGTCTTTATTAGTCATTGTGTGTAGGTAGCTGTGTGTATAGTAGTAGATAATATAGGTACCTCTAGTACCTACTACCCCTACGTTTTGAATAACAGAGTCTTTTTGTATTCTTCAGGGAAAACGTGCGAAAACAATTTTCATAGGGATTTATTTTTGAATTGCCTTGAAGCTTTGAATATAATAATGTAATTTGAAGAACTGAGGTTTATTATTATTTAAACTAGTTGTTTTCTTTTTGAAAGAATATTTGATTCATAATGTTGAATAAATTGACGACTAGACAAAATAGAGACAGAGAGTCGTGTTGTAAATACGATGCGTGGGAACACCGCTAAAAAAAAGATTATTCATCAGATAATGAAGATAAATGGAGATAGAATGGAGCCCTGGGGAACACCATCATTTATTTCGTAGGTTTCTGACTTTAACACTTCCACTTAGCTTGTAAATGGCCTTGAAATGAATGGATTTGTCGCGCAGTTGATTTGCCAACGTATAAAAATACCTCATAGAAAGAACAATGCGTATGTTAAAAATAAAAATCTTACAGAACTTTTGCCATTGAACTTCTTCCAAAAAAGATCTGTTTCATTCAAATTAGGTAAAGATTTGTTAGCATCAAATTGCATTGCGAGAGTATAAGCTTCCTCAAAAGAGCTACACACCACGCACAGTAGTGTCATTGTTGCCTTAAATTTTGGTCATGCACAAATTTGATTTCTCCAATATATGTATGGCAGGGGCCTACAACAGAAAACTAGAAGCAACAAGTACTTGTATTATAAGTGAAATCTTACAAGTTCCCATACAAAATTGAGCAATTTCACTTCTATTACAAGTACTTGTGGCTTTGTGTTATAGGCCCTAGGTCTTTCTAGCTTGCTTAAACTTTTGCCAGTTTCAGCCATTATGTCATAAACACCGACAATCACTCTACGACTTGAATCATATCTTTTCGGATTAAAATCTCTCATATCAGAATAAAATTCAATTTTTGCTGGAGTCTAGGTCACTGTTGTGGAAGCATAGTGACGAACTAAAGTTCCTGAAGAAATTGGCTTTCTCGTTACTGCCGCTCAGTTTCTCTTAGGATATTGTTGATCTGGATTATACACACAGCTGGAGTTTGGAGATCCCAAACAATCTTCCCAATGCCCAGGGTTAATACCGACAGACTGAAGGATGTCTCAGTGCGCCAACAACTAGGGGACCACTACCGCCGGACAAGAAGGGCAAAAGAAATTCGAATTTTTACAATCAATAGTTTGGCCGGTTGCTCTTTTTCTATTGATGTGCTAGAGAGCAAGGCCCAAGTTTCCACGTTGAAGTTGGATCATGCTGTATAATTGACCACATTAACATCATTCATTGATCATCGATCACCACTTAACCTCCAGAAACCGTATGGTGCATAGGAGTAAGAAGATCACCTTGGACGTAAAAGGTCTGAGGACCTCAATATGTTAATAATGTGTTGGTGTCTTAAACATAAATTACGAATTCATCAAGTATAAACCTGTGACCTTTAAGAATTCATCCAATCAATATTTTCCATTCCAAATTTATTTTAAAGAAGAAGAAAAAAATTCCTTAAAGATATTATGTATTTTCAATTCTGCTTTAAGAACACACATTTAAAAATAAAATATCGTCCTTGGGTAACTGTTAACCTAAGAGTAACCTTTAACATTAATTTTGCTTGCCTCAAAATCCATTAAATGATTTATGGTTTTCGTCTACCGTAACACTGAGTCTTTGTGCAGATACATTTTAGCACCAACAAATATTTTACCTCTTTAACCAATATTTCTCTTCTAGCATTTTAACTCTCTCTCTCTTACCTTTTTCATATATTTTAAGAATTTAGATAACATTTTCAACAAAAATCCATAATTCTTTTACTTATAACTATGGAAATGGAAACTGCATAGTGGTTTATTTAGTTTGAATGCCCATTCATTGATAGCACGTAGTCAGATAGGATAGTATAATACCAAATATGGTTTAACAAAACCCAAGCAAAATTGGTCACGTTATCATCAAAGGACCATAAGCTTTATCCATTTATATATATTTTTGCCTTCTCTCCTTTTGCAATATTATGCTCGTAGCTTTTTCCAATCGTTGAATATAATCTGGCACAAGAGTAAAATCCTTTCTAAGTCAAAATGAAGTTGGTGCAGAGGACAAAAATTTAATGGGGAAACCCACAAACCCACATATACTACATAATATTTTAGATGCAGACAAAATCCGTATTTTTCGATTCAGCGGCCACTTGTAGGCAATGTTCAGGTGCGGATTTATATTTGAAGTAGGATCAGAGTGCAAGAATGAATTATTATTAAGCTTCTTTTGACCTTCAAAATAGCTTTAAATGTTCATGGGAAGGTGGCAAAAAGTGTATCTATGAGGTACCACTGATGGATAACCTAAATGTTAGCTGGAACCAGGAACTGAGTAAAGTAACACCTCTGGAAGAAGAGACAAAAAAATCACTTTACAAAATTATGTCAATATTTTGTTAGACCTTAAAAGCCGGCAAAGGAAGGAGGCATAAAATGTCCTAAGCAGGGCACAATGCCGAGCCTCTCGCTAAGATCTAAGCCAATGTGAGACCACTACAGAACTGTCGACGGGATTAACAAAGGAAGTGAAGGGTAAAGGATAACGACATTTACTATTGGAAATGCCAACTCGACGGAAAGCACAAGATGTTTAGAAGTTGGTTTTCTGTAAGAGATAGAGCGATGACAGTAAAAAACTAACGACAATCCGCAAAAAGACAACATTCTCTTCTAGAATTTCAGTGTTACAAACCCGTAACCTCTACAGAATAAAAAGAAGACGTCTTCGAAGAAAGTTTTTATCTAATTGAAGAGAAGACCTCTGCACGACATCACTTCATGAAAAAAACCGAGACAGCAATTCTGCAAAGTGATCATGGAAAGAAATAACAGACAAAAATTGGTAATTCCGAGACAAAGAAATCTACTAAACTGTTGTAAATAAACAAGCAGCTTCTTAGTCGAATAACAATCTACAGCTTCCTAGTGTGGTACACTATCTCAAAAACAGCGATGCAGGAGCTCAAATAGTTTAAAAGGTAGATCCTGAGGATCTGCACCTAACTTTTCTTCAACTGATAGCCATCATCAATCAGTGAAGAAGCCAAAATCTTCCAAAATCGTCTGCAAATCTATTTGCTGCTATCGTCTCACAAATTTGGTTAAATTGTCTCCATAACTATCCAACAAATTGATGAGATGGTTGACCACTCAGCAAAGACATTCCTAGCCAAAGTAGCTACCTGTCCGAAATGTAAATCCTGAACGAAGATATTATTCCAGCAATCAACGACGAAGAAGTAAACTTCTTCACTAATCCTAAAGCACTCGTGGAGGTCTTCTGATTGTTAAACCTACTTTCGAAGCGTTACTGAGCATTCTTTAGATCAGCTAACACAGCCTTTAACTTAACGTACGGGTATTCAAAGATGCTTCTAGGAGAACAAAAGCCGATACAAATTTGAAAGTTGAAAAAAAAATTTGTAAAGAGCACAGAACTTGCTACTGATGGAATGAAAGAATTGCCAGACTGACAAAAAAAAATAGAAGAACAGAATTAAGACTCACAGAAGCTCCACCAAGAAATTCTTGGTTTGACTCCGAACTTGCTCAGTAAGACCAACCCAAAACCTACTTTAAATCTTAGAAGTTTGGAAATATTTATAATCCAGCTCGTAAGGTGTTCAAGAGTACTCTAGAGGGCAAGAGATACAGAGGGCTTAAATCCGATAGAATAATCAGACTGAAGGTAATCTTAAATGACTAGGGGTAAGAAACTGGAAACATTTGACTGGAAATTGAGTTGGCTGCTGAATGAAACTTTGGAATGCGCTCTTCGAGCACCGAAAACTGTAATGTCAATTTTATAAATAAGTAAGAAATAGGGTTGAACTTTTGAAAAGTTGACACCAAGCGGTAACAATACAGAATAATGTTGGGCCTTACATTTTATATTCACAAGATTGTCCCTGGTCCAAACCATATTCGTTTTACATTTCCGTATGCTTGCTATACACATGATGACGATGATGATGATGATGATGGTACTACAATGCATACATTGTGTGGCAAAAAGTGCTGTTATGTACTTGAATGTGTGTAATATAGTCGAATATTCTTAAAAGCAAACACAGAGAGAGAGCAGGCTATACCTACATGTACCAACCTACTACCGTCATATCATCATCGGTTGAAAGTTATCGATTGTTTTAAATTGCAATACAAAAAAAGGGACACTTTTAGAGCATAACCACATCATCCTATGCTAAGAGCGGTGAGCAGTATCAGCTCTTATTTCACTACACAAGCTTCATGTTGTATAGATTGTCAGGATGAAAAAAAAAACCAAACACAACTGATGCTGCTGGATGCGATGTAGAAATCTGAGAGCATAAACTCCTACAACACTGTACTATCAGAGTATGCATGTATAGTTCCTGCAACAAGGGGTATCATTATATCTAACTATTGACGTATGTTTGTCTTTGTGTATGTAGAATTGTAGATATTGAAATGAAAATGAAATGAAAAATATGTAGGGTGTCTCAAATAATTGTGCTTTTCTATGCCTGTGCATTTGTGAAAATTCTGTAGATGTTTCCGAACTAGAAGTTTCATCAACTATCTTCAAGAATTTGTTAAGGGATGAGAATTATGATGAAAGATCATTTAACCTTGATTTTTCGTAATCATAAAGTTCACTGGTTGGTAGCCATCTTGGTTTTTGAGATTTCCTCCCATAAATTTCGGGTCCTGTTAATACATACAGCAAAAAAGTTTGGAAGCGAATGTTTACAAGACAAGGCAAGCGATGCAGTAGGAACCTGCTTTGGTAGGAATCTAGGCAGAAGACTGGTTTAGCAGGGAAACAAGTAGCGTAGAACATTTGAAGAAGAATCTTAAAAAGAGAATTTAAGTGAGCTTCAATAAATATAGTGTAGGAATAGTCGAGGTTCTTGAACTTGGTGTTACGATGACAATAGAAAACGTTTTACAGTTAGTCTCAATATACTGCCCGCTTGTCTCTGTATGCCAGTCTAAGCAACTTTTAAGTAAAATAAAAAACAATAGGCTTACTCAGGCGAAATTCTTGTCATGCATCAGACTTTGGGTGCTTAAGAAGCAAACGCTTTTGCAAGAGAGACGGGCTGAAATGTTCAAAGTATGGTAAGGGCAGACCTGTTTTAAAACCCATTCCTTAGAATTGTCAAAATCAGATGATGAACTTTTTGACAAGTCTTATCACTAGACTGAGAACAGACTACCAGGAAAGGCCATCTGGCAATCATGAGCCTTCACGTTCGTCTTGCTAACCGAGTGGCGCAAAATGGAATTTTGTAACAACAAATCAAGAAATGCGTATGTAGCATTACTTAAAAGTTTTTCTAAATCAACTGAGTTACGTTGTTGCAAAGCTTTTATGTTTATTTTAAGAAAACTGAATTAATGAGCTCTGTTTTTTATAACATAAATTATTATGGACGATAAATTTAAAAGTTCAGGTGACCAAAATGCGTTTTGCCCGGAGGAAAACAGTGGGCACATCAGTTAAACATTTTCGTACCCTTTCTAATATGCAAAAGATTTGGTCGTTTACTCACTCTTATTTACCAACTCTTATTTAAATCAAAGCAATAATTAACTGTGAATTTTAAAACTTCTAGGGGAATTTGTATAAATTTCAACTGACGAAACTCCAAAGGTACAACAATATCTAACTGATGATACCACTGGGCACTGTGGTACCTTGTACCCGGGCGAAACGCATTTTGGAGTTGAGGTTACTTAGGGTTGCCTAACCAAAAGTTGGCACCCTCCAAGATTGCCTGCATTTAAGATGTGTTAAGTTTGAAGTAAGTGTAGAAAATAAAACCCATCTGTTATTAAATCGATTTGGTTTAAAAAAAAAGAGTGTTCAATCCCCCAATGATGAGGGTAGTTTATCAACAAAATGCAATTTATCACAGTAAATATTATCTTTTATCTTTTGATGCATGGTATTTATAAGAGTTTTCATCAGTCCACAATAGTTCCTTTTTCGCAAAATGATAAAGGCTTGAGTACAATTTTTTGGCGAACTTGAGGCGTTTAGGTTCTTTTGTTGTTGTTGAGATATTAGGGGTATTGTTCTAGCTGTGTTAGTTGAAAAGTCAGCCTCTTTCAAGCGATTTCTTACAGTTTTATCACAAATTTCAATATTGTACGGATATTTGATTTCAATAACTGCAGATTTTGGGGTTATTAGCACATTTTCGGTGATTAAACGGTCTTCTCTCTTTTTAGTTTTTCGTGGGTACGAAAGCGGCAAATTGCGAGTGGATTTTATTTTGTTTTTTTTTTTTGCTTATTTATTTGATAATACACGGTTTGACGAAGCACTTTGTAGAGTTTCAGTTTTCTTAAGTATTCCACCGAAAGACCCGCAGCATACTTGATCACCATCTCATATCTTAAAACTTCGCTTTTTTCCTACGTTTTTCCCATTATTATCAATAAATTGTTAAAGAAAATCATAAAAAAAAATTATTAATAAATGGCTTTATACATTTAAAATGTCAGCTTTGATCGCAAGCGAAATGAAAGAAACTAGTTAGAAAGAAAGTGATGTCAAAATACTTTTTTCCAGTTAGTTTTAGCTCAGTCCATCCATTTAAACGGGATTAAAAATGAATGCTTGAGAAAAATAAAATATTTTGCAATTATACACCCGTTTTTAGTTTTATATGTTTGTTAATATTTGTATAATATAAAAGTATTTGAAGGTTTGTTTTATTTATCTAACTTAGAAAAAACTATGTGAACTTCTTCCTCTGAGAATAAGATAGGGTTTACATTTCAGTTGCGTTAAAATGGACTAAATATTTAATCAGTCTCTGTCAAGTGACAAGAAACTATTTCGTGACAATTCAAAATGATTACACATAACAACTTAACTCCAAAATGGGTAGATATAAGAATAAGTATATTTTGGACCAATTTGGTTGCAAAAAATACTAAAAACACTAATTTTTCAGTCAAAATTTATTATATT
The DNA here is from genome assembly GCA_948107695.1 of Meliscaeva auricollis. Taxonomy (NCBI): domain Eukaryota; kingdom Metazoa; phylum Arthropoda; class Insecta; order Diptera; family Syrphidae; genus Meliscaeva; species Meliscaeva auricollis. Next base: position 63,106,581 of record OX403616.1, read on the forward strand.
TGACAAGGTTAAAAACTAAAAACAAATCAAATTTTAGATTGGGCCATCTACTATCTATGCAAAATGTTGGATGCCATCTCTAAAACGGAGTCAAGTATTGTACACGGTATTTTGACTAAAAAACGTTTGTCTTAGTTTTATTTTTTTTGCATTAAAATAGGGTTGCCGTATACTTGCACCCATTAATGAGTTGGCACCTTACATTTTTTAGATAACATTAACTCCACCGAAATGTACATATACTTTTTTGTTTAAATAAGAATTGTTTGAGTGTGTCTTTCTGTTGAACAAGGTTATCACATTCTGAGATTAACAGTCTTAACATTATTTTTTTGATTTTTTTCTATGTTTGACATTTGTTTGGCAATATTAGGTCTGTTTGGGTACTTGCCAAAACAACGAATTTCTACTATTTTTGAGTCCAAGTCGTGTAAAACATGTCAAGAGAGAGCGTAAATATAAATTTTGTCGAAATTGTCAAAATCATTTCTACAGCAAAACAAAAACAAAAAAACAATAAGAATCATGAAAATATTTTGAATGTTAATAAAATCGAAAATTGAATTAATTTATAAATAAAACGAAAAGTGGCAGATATTTTTGATCGTCGTGTTTCCGTGGTTTTGAGCAGTTTTAGCCGTATTTGAGAGAATATCATCCCAACTCTAAAGAATTTGACGGATTTCATATTTCAGCGCAAAAAGTTCCGAAACGGACCTTTTAGTATTGTAATATTTTCTGGGTTCAAATAAAACTTATTTCCACTTTTTACTATACACTTTTATTTACTTTCAGATTAACAAACACTTTTATCTAAAACAAATCGTTTCACTTTTATTTTTTACAATTTAAACGAAATAACACTTCCAAATTACAATTTCACAACCACTTATTCTTATCACTGTCAAAATTAAACTGTGTCGATCTCCTTCTCCGATCTCGTATTTATACTCCTCTCATTTCTTCTCGGAGGTTCTAGAAATCTCTAGTTTCATTAAGTAAAAGAGACTAAAATACATACACAGGTAGAGACAGAGAAAGAGTGATTCCGTTCCGATTCATTTTATTCCGTTCGCATTTCTAAAGTTAAAAATGTTAATGAAAGCGTTCAGAGCTTCAGTCATTAATCAGAACAGACCTACATGTCTCATTCCGTCTGGGTGTGTTAGTTATGATGCATAAAGTAATGTAGCTTATTTTTCGTTTAAACATGTTTGACATCAATTTAAATCTCTAACCTTATGAGCTAAATAATCCGACGCAACGGTCGCCGCTTAGATCATAGACATCAATTAAAAAAAGCTGGTCTAATGGAACAATATGGAAAGCAGTTTTATAGCAGACTTAAGAAATATTTTCGACATATAATAAGTAAAAGTCTTGTGAACATATGTTTTAGGGCCTAATTATTTTGTAAGATCATTTTGATCTCCACAAAATCCAAGCATTAAGACCTTAATTCCTATGTTGTTAAAATTAACACTATGGGGCACCCTTTAAAAGCCATTATTATTGTGTATAGCTTACCTATATCTGCAATAAACAGAAAAAGTACCTATCTACTATGAATTTGTAACGTTAAACAATTGAAAAAGAGGAAAAAGAATATCCAAACGAGAAGAGAGAAATCGTTCTCTGAGTGCTTTACATTATAAATTGCGTATACTCGTAAATAAAATTGAATGCAAAATTTTCATTTTCATTTTCATTTCCATTTTTTTTTGTTTTTTTTTTGGATTTTTCATTTTATTTTCATATTCTTGTTTTATTATTATTTTTTTGTGTTCACTCATCCTTCAAAACAAACTAAAGGTATGATTTATTTATGTTCCATTGCGTTAATTATTTTTGAAGCTTGAAGGCTTAAAAAACTTCACTTTAATTTTGTGTTTTATGGAGCAAATAGCTGTTGGGGTTTTATTACTTTGGTTTATGGACGCAAACATGAAGAACTAGTTTATTGTTCGTTTGGGGTTTGTTTTTATTATTTAATAAGGATTATAACTTTTTATATTCCAAAATATTAATCAAATTGGTAAAAAAGGGAATAACTTTGATTAATTGAAAATAAATTTAGGTGCAGGTACTTCAAGGATTTTCAATTCAATACAGTTAAGAGTTAATTTTAACATTTATTTTACTTGTACATAGTCCCTCGATAATGTGAACTAATTAAAACAAGGCGTTTTCGAATTTTAGAGGGATTCATATTACTGGAACGTTTTGAATTTATCATTAAACTGACTATAACGACTTTTATACATTATTTGCAATATAAAGTTATTATTAAAAGCATAGTTTCAACATTTATTACATAAGTTCGGAACAAAATAATTTAATAATGTGTTAGTTCATTTCCCTTAAAAGTACAAAGAAACAAAGAGAATCGGTGCAGTTTCGATTTTCATAAAGATATAATTTCCACAAGCAGCAACTCGTTCTTTCCAGATTGCAGCTGCATTCAAAGCTTCAGAAATTATGTCTTTTATGTCTCACTTTTATTAGCTGTTAGCTCTCAATATTTAAAAGACTCATACCACTCTTATACTTACTTACTTAGGTCCTCAGGCCTTTTATGCCCGTATAGTCAAGGAAGAGCTACAGAGCCTCCACTCCTGCACTAATTCAGAAATGTATTTAAGTTCTCTCCAACTATTCAAGAACTGTAGTGATTTTTATGGACTATTCTGTGTAATGTGCTATTCGGCCGACCCACCCCTCGGCCAGCCTGTACCGTTTTCTGCAACATCTTCCCTTGTTCTCATGTGATGGGAATCTATGATCCTATAACAGAGTCGGAGTTCATGGAATCATTAATTCTGGACTGGACGCACTGCACAAAAATGATCAGTCGTGAATGTGGTGAATATAGGATGATCCAGCGCGGAAACATGCGATGTTTGTAGTCGAGCGTGTCTTTTTGTTGTTCTTTTATTGGCTCTAAAACAACTTTTGCTTTTATCTTGATTAATTTAAAAATTTCCAGAGGAAAAGTCTCAAAAACGGTCTCAATATCTGCGTTTCATGATATTTCATTGTAAGATCGAATAATTCAAAGAAAAAGATATTGAGAAAGTCGCTTCAATTCCACATTATTGTCGTTGCAGAAACTGCCACACAACATGTTTCCCCATAGCATGCTAGGTCCATCGTTGTTATTGCCTAAGTTGACTATCAAACCTCCTATAACCATTATGATATCTCTGCGTGGTGTATTGTTGTAAGCGGTACCCAGCCAGTTACAGAAAGCTTCCTTTTTGTAATCGGTAGAGGTATTTATTTGGGGGTAACACTGTGTAAAAATCCTTGCGTTCCAGGATCTTGTCTCCAAGACGTTCTCACGAAATCGGGCTATTGATTGCCTTTTTGGTAAGTAGCCGATCCTTGGGACATCCAAGTTTTTTTCGGGGTAAAGTAGTAAAGAGTTACGGGTTGGGAATTTATATTTTACATACTACAGCCCGACCACAGAAATTCGCTTAAACCTAATATAATACAGATTGTGATCTGGCGTTTTGGAGACCTTCAATTCCATCGTTAGTCGATAAAGTTATTATTAACAATCCAGAATCTAAACTTTATCCAGAAAGAATAACTTATTCGTAGTGTCGGTCACGTTAGCTTGATATATCGACCAGCTACGGAGACATAATGACTACTAAGGCAGTAATCATCCTATCCTAGGAAGCTAGAAGCTTCTTATTATTATATTGTTCTTAGTTTCTATCATTCCAAAACTAGTGCAGTTGGATGAGAACAAGACCAACTTCCGGTGATTACCAAGGGGAGGTAAAATAAAAACAATTGCTGTTCAGAATAACTTACAATCTACTAGGTGTCACCTAGTCGACTCCAATCAGTGCTTCCTTGATTTCTACACACCCCACAATTTTAAATAAATATAAGCCTGACAATAATAAAATACCTGTAAATAACCATCTTTGACCCATTGACATTTCAATTCGAAGTTTAACAGAAATCAATTCGAATAGAATTAAATGTCAAGTTTGGTCGTCATTTCCAATTTTCATTATTAAAAAAAGCTCTTAAACTTGTCCTCATGTAAAACCTATAAACTAACACCACTCCTGTCATTCAAAATAAATAAATTTAAAAGACAAAGTCAAACATTAAATTCACCCTGTTGTTAACATTAATGAAATATAGAAAATTAACATAAACTCCAAACACTCGCAATATCATGTCATAATTCTAATTCAATTTAAAAAGCACAAAGCCTTACTTCACAATAGACCCTACATATGTGTAGTGTATTGATCTGAGTAATACCTATAAAGCTATATATGTAGGTAGGTATCCTATTTATAGCGAGTCTATATTGCTTTCGAAGGATAATCCATTTAACATCATTGGATAGAATTTTTAATTAATACAACGCGTCCTCTATATCCATATTAAAACGTATTGAAATAAACGGGGCCCGCCCCGGGACTAGGAATGAGATAGAGGGAGGTTCTTTCATTGTTGTTAAGCATTTTCGATTATTGCAAGTCAGGGAATAGGCAATCAATAAGCTTGCCTATATGTGTGCCTGCTTGAAAGGTGAGCCTGTCTATTAATATTATTAAGCTTGCAGCCATGCCACACACCACACTTGGAATGATGATGGCGCTGTTAGCCACACGTATGTATGTACTTCTATACCCAACATTGTACATCCGTAAATTTATATTCCATTTGCAAATGATCGGGTACCTACCTGGTACTCTTTCTCTCTCTCTTTGGGTATATTAGCTGCTGAAAGGTGTTTTGTTTGACAGCCTATAGCCCAGCCCGGCTCCGGACTCTTATGGAGACAAATATGAATATATAGCCAAGGCTTTGTATTGCGCATATTGATTGTTAACGAGAATTATTATATATTTTGTTCGTCAGTTTACTAAGTCAATTGCAATGAGATCAGATTATGGACTTTATTAGCGCGATGATGTCACTCTCAGAAGTTACCAGTATAAATTGATGTCACAAGAGTTATGAGTTAATGCAGAAATTGTGTCGGAGATTTGGAATTGCATTAACTTCCCGATAGATGAGCCGACAGGTTTTCATATTTACGGGAGGAAGTACACTATTATTCAGAAACGCACGTTGGTGAGCTATGCGAGGCATGCATTTTCTCCTGGGAATAATTCTAGTGAAAAATGAAAGTTATTTGATTTTGTAAACCGCTCCTTTGTGCAATCCATGAAATAAAGTCATATGTTAAAAAGTTCAAACGAAATTGAACGACGAATTCTTGTAAGCGTTCTTACTCGCTTATTTTAGAAGTAATGTTTACAAAAACATATCAGTTATTTAGTTGTTATAATAGCAACATTTTTCAACTATTAACTTGAAATTCCGTTGGATGGTTCTTATGTTGCAAGCGTTGAAATGCACACATATCATATAAAACATTGGTGTAGTTTTAAGCTTTGGGATATTATTTCATTTTATTTTTTATGGCACTAGACACTAGAGAAAAAAACAGAGAAATAGGAAGAATATGTTCAATTTTCGTCTGCTGTTAATTTTGACCAGTCTGAAAAGGATGATGGATGAACCCCTAGGCTTCTTTTGTGATTGGATCTACTGCAGTTATATAATTCTTTGCCCTAGGGCAACAACAGAACAAACAAAAAATAAAGATTTTACTTGCTATAAGCGATCATGACCTTGAGATGCATTAACAATTGATCCGATCGAAAGATTTCTTGGCTTTGTATTCAGCTGTCGCAGCTTTAAGCAGAGTGTGGTTCGTGGTATCTACTCTCTCTGGTCGTTACTGGTTCTAGATCGGATTTAGCTGAGCTAACTCACGTGTTCTTCTCCTCTTGGGGCTGCAATCATTGGGAAATCGTCAGTGAGTACTCGGCATCGAGCAGATTTGTTGTATTTGTTGGCTGAGGTTAGTTGAAGTTGGTCCAACGTGTGTGCTGTACAAATAGAACACATCTTTTATCCTTACGCAACTCCCGCTCTAATGGTTTTTGTTGTTAATTGATAGAGAAAACTGAGAATAAATTCAATTAGTATAGGTATCTTAAAAATTTATAAGAGTGAGCTTATGAATATGTCCCTTTATCGAGATGCTGTGAAATGCTTTCACGATATCGAGAAATCATCCAACGACAACCTGGTGGGTCTTAAGGGTAACAACAATCAATGTATGAAGCAAATGGTTTTTTTGAGATTCAAACTCCTTCTTGGGGATAATGTTGTTGGTGTCCCAAATTGTATTAAGCCTCCGCGGATAATTCTTTGTAGGATTTTACTGGTGTTATTTAAAAGAGAGAGGACGATATCCAGATACTGTACTCTTATTTCCTTTCATTTGTACAGCAACTATCTTTGCTTTCTTTCTTAGTAGTTCTTTATGTAGTTATTAAACAGGATCGCCAAAAGCACCACGGCCATTCCAAAGTAACGATGAGGACAAAAAACGCTTTCAATTCCGTTTATCTTATTCCTGAATGAATTTGAGCTTTTCTAGTAAAATTCCTTTACACAAAACTGCCAAAAAGGCATACAAAAAAGACCAAGTAGTGTCATTAGACAAACCCCGGTGGCGTACCTCAGCCCACCATTTTGCATTATTATCAGCTTGTAAATAGTTTCTCATGCATTCTTAATGGCTTTCTTAACTTACATACCATGTAAAAGAATCCTTAGGAAGGCTGATCCTTTTTCACGTAATAAAAAATCAATTTCCAACATTAGATAACCAATTTTCAAGGATTATTTCGACTAACACTTTTGAAATGATGACATCCCAAATTACAAAATCTCAATAATTACTTGTAATTTGATAGCTAATGAATGTCTTTACGACTTTTCCCATTTCATTCACCCCTTAAACAAACTCCGACCAAAACAAATTAGACCTTCAACAAGTAACTAGTAAATACCAATAATTTCCAAATCTAGGAAACTTGAATCTTCTCAATGCGATCACCAGAAGAAATATCATTATAACTCAAACAAGAACCTATCCCACCAATCTCTTAAATATTTATCAAGCACCACCAACTTAACAAAGCTATAAATAGATGCTTCAATATCAAGCCCCCAAAGGACCATAATAATCACTTGGTATTACTTATCTCCCACAAAACTGATGTTTTACTAAACAACGCACTTTTACGCTATTTGTCTCTGTGTTCTTATACTCGATAAGGGAATTAGACATCTCCTCCTCTGTTATAGTCGTCTTTTCTTGCTTGTTGTTTAATATCAATCTCCAATTGATTAATTAAGAGCTTATAGCCTACCTCCTGACGATGGTCCTTTAATCAAACAGAGTCCTTATCACAAACTTTCCACGCCCTCGAATGCTCGAAAACCCATTTCAGAAGTGAGCTGATGAACATCGTAATTATTACATAAGTAGCTTCCTTATATCATAGATATCTTTCAACTAATTATATACCAAACAGGAGAGAAAAAAAGGTCCTTTTCGAGCTGTAATACGTATTTTCATAACTAATTAAGGATACTGTCGAGATAAGAGCCTTGTGTTTGCTAAAATAAAAATCATAATCTCATAATTTAAGTAGAAGTTTCTTATACCTAAATAAAAATAAATTAATTTATGAATTCTTCGTTGTCTATTTTTAGGTGGCAGTGGCAAACACAACAACTATTCACCCCGCACTGAAATCTAGCCATGAATGAAACAGAGTGTGAGAACCTCATACAATCTGTAAAATGGACAGAACCTGCAAGTCTAATCTCATTAGCCATACTCGAATTTATAAATGTTTTAGTCATAGGAGGAAATCTCTTAGTTATAGCCGCTGTATTTTGTTCAAACAAATTACGTAGTGTTACGAATTTTTTTATTGTTAATTTAGCTGTAGCCGATCTATTAGTTGGACTTGCTGTCCTTCCATTTTCTGCTACTTGGGAAGTTTTTAAGGTGAGTTTTCAAAACATTTTTTATATGCGTTTTTTGATGAAATTCTTTTAATAGGTTTGGATATTCGGAGATGTTTGGTGTCGTATATGGTTAGCAGTTGATGTCTGGATGTGTACTGCTTCGATTTTAAATTTATGCGCCATATCATTGGATAGATACGTTGCCGTAACTAGACCTGTCACATATCCAAGTATAATGTCAACAAAAAAAGCCAAGTCACTGATAGCTGGTATTTGGGTTTTGTCGTTTGTCATTTGCTTCCCACCTTTAGTCGGATGGAAGGATAAAAAGGTGCGTATATAATTGAAGAAAGTTTAATGCTATGTGTCAAAATTTTGATTGACAATTTATTATTCCGTGATGTTACTTTGAAGGAATAATCGAAATGTGTTAAAGCATTGTAAAATTGATATAAGAGCAAGGTGATGGGGTAATAAGAAATCAGGGAGAGATAGTTAAAACCGTTTATAAATCCGTGTCAGCACATTACAGAGTTTTGGGAACTTTATTTAACTGCATTAAGCTGCTGAAACAAAAAATCCTATACAAAAATCACACAACAAAATTGCAAACGAAAAATTTCGTTAAGCGTTCAGTAGTACGCAGTTTGACCAGTGAAATTGAAGATTATGAAAATTATTATTTATTTCACTGTGGACGTGGAGACTACGGTAAAAGTATATTTCGCTTCAATTGCGAAATGGGCTTTAATGAAGATCTCCAAAGTGTTGATACTATGCCCAATTCAAAACTGTGTAAAATTTGCAACGTTTGGTCCACTATGTAGTAATGCATGGTGTGCTGTACAGGCATGGTGTCCATCACCCATGTGGCAATTTTTTTTAATTTACATTTTAAAACACTATAAAAATTCGAAACGTTTTGTTTAAGATTTAAGCTATGTAGATACATGTACAATGTACATCTATACATTTTTAAAAATTTGAACAACATTTTAGCTCCAGGTCAACATTCAACTGTCGATGAGCTGATCAAGTTTACGTCCGTCTACGTTTGTTGTTTGGGAACAGGTCAAAATTCTGTTTTTTTTTTAACAAAAAATATCCGCTATTCAAAATTTTGAATTTTAAAAACTAATACAGATTTTGGCTTAGTTATTGTAATGTATGCACTATTTACTCAAATTTCAATATTTTGCGAGAAATTAAAAATTAAATAATTTTGAACTCTGCCTGTTTAGAAACAACTAAATTATAACTGAACTCAACATATGAGCGTAACAACTTAATTATATTAAACAAAAGTTGATTTTTTAATAATTTGAACAGTGAAACTTCCCACCTCCATGATTTTTGAGCATATGTAGTTCTCGGGCCAGGACAATTTATACCTTATGTTTTACAATAACCTTGAAAAATATAATATTGGTTTTTGTAAATTTAAAAAAAAATCACATAAACCTTTTTCTGAATAGTAATCGCAATAAGAATTTTCTTTGTACAATAGGGCGGATTGTTTCTTAGAAGAATTCTAGTTTCTTTTCGGCCCTTAAACAGTTAATGGACTTTTTAGGTCTTTCATGCAGGGAAATATACAATTTTGAAATTTGAGTTCAATTTAAGAGATCGGGAAGACCTCAAAGTTCTGAAACGAGTTATATTTATATTTTTTTTTGCGCAACAACCGAAAGAATAATAATAGTAAATATTTTCGATGTTCTTATGATCAAAATCGTTAAGTCATGTATAATAAAAGTTATTAAAATCATTGCAGTGATATTCTGTGTATTTTAGAAGCCGTGTAATAGCCATGAAAATGCTATTAATGTTACTCTTTTTCCCAATAAATTTAGCATTTCTTGTTTTTTTCTTATACCATATTTGTTTCAAAAATGATGTACCAAAATTAACAAATGATACCTAAATGAGGGTATGTTTTAGTTCTGGATTGATTGAAATAAATAACAAGATGATCTGACAACCCTAAGAAAATTTATAGGTCATTATAAGCATAGACATGTATTTTCAGTACAATCGACAAAATAGTACCGAAAATTCTTTAAAAATAATTTCAGAATGATAAAATTTGTAATTAATGTTTTTGATTTCCCGTGAAAAACCACCCTTCTAGATTTAATATTATTATGGACCCTTTTTGATTGACACGAGAAGTCAAATTAAACATTAATGCTAAAATTAATCATTCTGCAACTATATTCTTTTTGAAGAATGCAACAACTAAAAAAAAACTAGTCGTTTCATTTCCATTACTCAAACTTAATAATGAAAAATATTTAAATAAAATAAACGTACTTGTGTTTGTATACTGTATGCATGTTACTCTCTTCAGTTTAAAAAAAAAAAGTTTAAACCAATAATAAAGTTTTCCATCAGATACTTTCGATAAATTTAACTCTTATCGGTGTTTCGTGCATTCACAGGAATTTTAACTCTTTAGGGGATAAAAGTTTTCGACTTTTTGTTTGTTTGTCTAAATATTTGTATCTTTGGCTTTGGCAAACCGCTGCAAAGTTAAGGTTCAGGTGTTTAAAATAAATAAATGTATCCTTGGAGAAACCCTTTTAATTTCTTTGCACAAGTACCTAAACGCACACAGCATAATAATTTTAAACACAATTTTAATATGCAAACTCTCATAGTAAGAAATTAAACCATTGGAAGCATTCTAGGGCATGGTTTGATGTGTGTTGGTCTAGTTAAGGATATATCCTTATCATATATCTTAATTAACCAAAGTAGCTTAGTGAATTTTCTCTTGGGTGCATACATAAGGAAAGCAAATTGCTGGAATTCATTAATAACGCATTTGTAATTTTTAAACAATAAATTTTTACTGTTAAGACAATGACACAAAGTATGAACTAGCTATGAACAAAAAAAATGACACAAGTCCTTAGTAAAGTCATGCCTGAAACATATATACAAAGGCGTTGGAAAATTACCAAAGTTGTCATTAAAGAATAAAGGCAGGAGGCAATCTTTCTTAAGAAAAGTGTTAAATTTCTAGTGTTAACATACAATAGCCTTTTTACAACTTTTTAAAGCAAAGACATTTGCAAGTGACTGTAAATTTGATGAATAACAGTTTTTTCGACAACCATTATTAAATATATCAATGGAACTATTCTCAATAGTTTTTAAATCTGAGTTTTTATCAACAAAATTGAGAATTTTTAATGATAATATGGATTCATCAATTTTCTTTACAATTTACTGTCAAATATCGTTCTGATTATTGACAACCATTTTTGGAACCATCATTTCTGTGAAAGCGTGATTGGCAACGTAGGTACAGAATATAAACCAGTATAAACTTTAAGATGAAGTCTATAGGTATTAGAAAATACCTACCTAAATATTCAATCTCTTCAAAAGTTTTTATTAAACAAAAGTAGTAGAGAAAAATAAGCCCTTAAATTCGCTTTGTAAATATTTTCAAGATGAACTTGTGACCTATGTACATTTTTAAGTCAATATTTTTGTTTAAAGTATATATTTTCTCCAAAAACTCAGGCCTGTCGGGCAAACGGACACACCTAAGCAAGTCAACCACTAAAAGAAGAAACAGTTTATCCACCACCCTTCCCCCTTCCCCTTCCAATATAGTTTAAACAAAATATTATAAATAGAAAATTTTTTTTTTCAAAAAATAATGTCTCTGAAAAGGCTTCCAAAAAAAATTTAAAGTAAAAAAGAATAATCTGATATCATCAGTTTGGATTTAAAAATATACATCCCATGTAGGTTTTAGTGTGGTAAAATTTGCCAGGGTTTAACAGATGAGTTTTTTTCTTTTCTTTTTTGTAAAGGTATTACATACATTTACCCTCATTTTTTATTTGGATAAAAAAAAAATTTTATTCTAGAATAAATACAAATATTTTTGAAGTGGGTTGTCTAGTCTCAATATTTTATGTATGTATGTATTTTTTTTTTAATTTCGAGCACACATTAATTTTTTACTCGACCCTAGTACCAAAATTCATGAGATGTGTATAAAAGATTGCTTTTGAAGTGATAATGAACCCTTGTTTGCTTTGTGTGTATTGCGAGGCATTGACAAAAGTGTTACCTAAATGAAGTAGGAGGAAATCATAGATTCTTTGTTTCTGCAAATAGAGTCATTCATTTAAAATAAGAATATGTTTGAAATTTCATAATTGTTGAAAAGAAAATAAAACAAAACCGAAAACGCTACAGGATTTTTTTCTTGGTGTTAGTACTGTTTTCTTTGAATAGTTATTTTTAAATGTGAAGTAATTTTTTTTAGAAAATTGCCCCTCCTGCCTGAAGGAGAGAATATAGACATCCCATCCCTCACAATTTTTGTTCTTTTTTCTTTTTTTTACCTAATCAACACGTTCTAATAGTTTGATTAATGTTATGGGAAACTTCAGAATCTCTTAATATACTTTTCTACTACTTTCGGTTATACAATTTTTATCACTATATTTTGACGAGATGTATCTTGCAAACTGTTGAATCACAGAAATGGTATTTGGCTCAAATTTAAGAAAATCAAAAATCAAGTTTCTTTTACAATTTCTAACTATGTATTTATTTATATCTTTATTAACAGGTAAATTAATAATACAATGCTTATATAACTAGCGAGCTTTAGCTACCGTGACTACCAGCTCGAATTAATACTAAATTAAGATTAATATGTAAGAGGTATATGTACAATATAAAAATACAAATTTAGATTTAATAATTCAGTTTCAAATATAATTTTCCAAATTATGTTGTAAGTATAGTTGATATTCTCTTCTGAATTTCTTAGTCAAAAAAAAATTGATGAAAATTGAGTTGTAGATGTTAAAAAGGGGAGCGGGTCAAAATTCTAGCTTCAAAATTCTGCTTTTTTTCTGTTCTGTCTTACAAAATTCTGCTTTCCTAAATTGTGCTTTTCAAAATTCTGGCAATCGATATTTAAAGAAAAAAAAATCTGCTAATTCTGTTTTTTTTTGTAACATGTTTATTACCGAACTTTGTCAACAGAAGTTATCATAAACATGTGTACGTATAACAAGTTTTATAAACGTATGTATAACAAAAAAAAGTATAACAAAAAATAATAACCTACAACAAAAAGGAACTAAATAATACCAGAAAGAACTTTTTTTTGCTATACGCTTAAGATAGAACAAATTGTTGTACTTGGGCCAAACGCACTTTGGATTTGAGGCCACTTGAACTTTAAAATTTAATTTATTCAATCACTTCACTTAAAAATAAAAATTCAAAATAATTTTCATTATTTTCTTTTTCTTTATTTATACACAGAACAGAATATAAGAATTTTGAAAAGCAGAATTATGAAAGCAGAATTTTGGTCAAAGAATTTTGATTCAGGCAGAATTTTAAAAAACCATACTAAAATTTTACAAAAGATTTTGTGTCTTTTAACTCGAATCTAGTATCAGAATTGTTATATCGAGCAAAGTTTTTGAGATAACGAATTTTGAACTTCCTAAAACCACTGTTTTTTAATGTTTAGGGTAAAGAGAAATGTTTCATAAGCCCGAATAATTGATAACACTTAAAACAAATTCAGACTAGCTTAAGGCGCATCGAAAGTTTTGCCAAGAATTTGGTCTTGTTTCTTAAAATGAAATCTCTCTTTACCAAAAACATCACAAAAACAGTGTGTTTGGGAAGTTCAAACTCTGCATTATAAAGCAATTGTGATACGAGATCTTGGTTTGAAGCTCAAAACAATGTAGGAAGTCATTTTAGTAATAAATTTTTAGTTTTTTAACATTTCTTATAAAAAATTATTTATTTTTAAGAACTTAAAATTAGAAGCTTTAACGTCCACTGCAACTTTGACCCTAAGAGCAAGTATGTACAATCTAGTCATGCATTTTATCAAGGACAGGAAAGAATATCCGTCGAAAAGTTTTTTTTTTTTTTTCAATAAATCACTTTTTCTGCTTTTCGTTCAAAACTCGGCGTAATAAAGTAGGACTTGAGGAATAAAGTCTTTCTAGTGCAAGCACATTTTCTTCCGCAAAACGTAAATTACATAAATTTTTGCAAAATATTAGGAACCCCTGCTCCAATAAACCCCCTATAATTTTGGGCTAAGTGTGGTTTCTGAAGATTTTCTCGATAATTTGTAAAAGTTAAAAAATTGTCCACACAGAAATAGTTTTGAAGAGGTTTTGTTTTACATTAATTTATTAAAGTGAGTTTCTCTGTTTTCTGTCAGTGATAGTCTGGTAGCTGTCAAAGTAAAATATTCATCTCTTAGTTCCAAGAAAAATGAATAGGTACCTACCGCACTTCAACAAATTATTTTTACTCACAAAACTGTCAAACAAAACATCCATCTGTCGTAATTGTGTGAGTATACCTAACACAGCCACAGCAAAGTTTTTATAGAAAAAGTTTACAATGGAAGGGGGAACGCCATGAATTTTCTGTGGAAAACCATTTCAATTGATTGATTTAAAGTATCACCAAATAATAAAATATCCTTCGTTTATGTTGTAACTGATGCACATAGAATTTTTTTTTTGTAATGTGCTGCATCATTCCATGGAGTAATCTCATGTTTGCAATATAAATCTCAATTTTTTTCTCAACACACAAAACCAATACTCTTGTCTTGCCACAGAGCGAAAGTAAATAATATTGAACTCAACTACCCACAACATCTTAGACCGATAGATCGGAGCATACAATATACTCGTATATAAATAAATCGATTGCTCTAATGTCCTTATCCAGCAATTCCAATCAAAGAAAAGCTGTGGGATAGTCAAACGGCAAGGCTCTCTTTCTTGTTAGTTAAGAAAACTATGAACAATCCAAATCTGTCCGCCCGCGTTCGTGAACTTCACCGAACCGCTTTAGCCCCGCCAGCCGCCACGCTTCCATCAGTTCCGTTTGTCCATATCCATCCAATCCATCTCAATCCCATCTCCCATTTCCCATCCCTATCCATAAAGAACAAGTAAAACAAAAAAAAAAGAGAAAAAATCACATTGTTCTAACATTCGTTTTCGTTTCCCTACAATTTCTTAGGAAATTCTTTTGTCTGTCCGCCACCCCACTCACGCTCTTCGATACGATACCCATCGTAGTCGCTGTCGTCGTTGTTGTTTGGTGGCGTACGTCCCTCTTGACGCGGGGTTGTACAAGTACATAGTTGTCATTCGCTTAATGCCGCACACATTTCGCCTGAAGCGGAAGAGGAAACCAGGGGATTTTATTCTTCGTGTTTGAAAATTCGCATTGCTACTTATCCTACAGGGAATTTGTCGAAGCAGATTTGGAATGACAGAGACATTCCGTAGAATTGTTTCGCAAAGTATTGGAATTCCTTAGCAATTATTTAATATTGTTTTGTCCGTTCTTAAGTTCGAAAATAAATTCAAAGTGTGAGCTAGAGCGAGAGGGTTGGGTTTGGGGCTTACAGCTTGGGGGTGGATAGGCATTTTTGATGTGGACGGACATGGAAGGACACGGGATTGCTATGGCTATGTTGCTGTTGTATTTGTTTGTAATGACAAAGATGAAGGGGATCAGGCGCCATCAGCCATCAGCCATCGCCATCGCCAGTGTGCTTGTGGTAATTTTTGATCTTTATATCTTCGCTCAATCCAGCAGCGTCCATCAAAACTTGGGGGTTGGCCCCTTTTTTGGGTATGGCTTGCGGTTCTTTCTGTTTCTACCCCTCAATTTTCCTCTTGGATTTATATTCTGCTGGGATGTTAAAGATATTATTATTTGTGTGTGTTTGGATAATCAAGGTTTAATGTATATTTCTAGGAAAAACTATTGAGCTGCGAATAACGAGAATGACCCAGTGCGGTTGTATATGAAATTGTTGTACTTTATTATTGGCAGGGTATCAATTTGTCTTTGGTAATATTTTAATGCTATTTGATCATTTTTTTGGGGTTGAGGTAAAATAGTTAGGAGGAAAATGTTCTCTTTTTTTGTATTTATAAATTGAAAGCGGTTTTCTGGTGGACTTTAGACTTGTGCTTTTGTTGTTTTTGTTTTGTACTTTATCTAGAAGAACATGGTAACAAGAAGGATGGTTGAGATTTTTACTTTTACTCTTAAAAATTTAACTGAGATTAAAGTAAATGGATTTTTGTATACAAAAGATGTGTTTAAGGTTTTCGGTTAGTTAAAAAAATGAGCGTTTTCTGCTCTTTAATAGTGCAAATAATTATGTATGCTGAAGAAGTTCAAATGGGATAATTGTAAGGACTAGCGTTACATTCTAGCTCATTATTTCCCATACCAAATCCATTCCATATGAAATTTGCCACAGTGAAGCGATAGAAATAGAGCAAACAAGATAAAATCATATGTTTTTTTTTTTGTTTTCATATGATTCACACTCTGTCGTTACGCGCTTTTGAGTGCTGAAAAACATTTATTTTAATAAATATGAAATACAAAATCAGGCAGTCTGTCATGATCTAACTATCGTTGGGAGTGGTTTGGTTTTTCTTGACTGAAATATCCCCCCACTAGTGTTAAAAGGTTGCAAAAATTTTTAGGTCGAGAATATTTTCCAGCAATTTATTGCTACTGACTCCCCCCCCCCCCCCCCCATCAGTGGTAAGGCGTCATAGCTCATACGCATATTTAATTTGTTAACACCACCAAGGGCCTCACTTTACCTTCTGATCTACCAGAGCTGTTCCCTGCTGTTTCTTAGTGCCACAAGGGTCGTCAATATACCTGCTGATCTACAAAAGCTATTGCCTGCTGTTTCTAAATGCCACCAGGGACCTCAATATACCTGCTGATCTACCAGAGTTATTGCCTCCTGTTTCTTAGTACCACTAGAGGCCACACTAGTACCTGCTGATCTACCAGAGCTACATCCTGCTGTTTCTATAGTTTATTTGGTGCCCCTGAGATGTTTCCTGCTGTGTCTATAGTGCCACCAAGAGCCCCAATGTACTTGCTTCTTCTGGAAATCCGACCGTTTAAACAGAGTAGGACCTACAACCAACAAAATTCTTACCGAAGACGTTTCTTAGACGTCAAGAGGACTATTTTTACGTACCGGGACCAGATTGATATTTTTTATGAAATACAACCAATACAACAATGAACAAATAAAAATTAATAAAAAAAAAAACTTTATATTAGTTTAAAGAGTTTTAAATAAAGATTTTCTTATAAAGGTTCATAAGACCTTTCATATTGAAGTTTTGTGTTTTTCTTCAGAAACAACCCTGGCGATCTCACGAGCAATACCTCGGCTGTAAAAGAAAAAGTATATCACATTACGTAATCGTAATAACATTAAGAACTTACTTTTTTCTTTAGATGGCGCTTACAATACAGGATGGAATACGGCACCAACCGACATGTCACTCCAGTCAGCTCTGTTCCTAGCTAGCACGTTTTCCTCTGCTGTGTACAGCATTAGGGTTGAATTCGAAGACTCGTCGGGCAGGTTCATTGATATCCATTAGCTCTACATGCCCCAGATAGCTCAACCGCTGTATTTTAGCTTCTTGGCTAGGTCAGCGTCTCTGTACAGCCCATAAAGATCGTCGTTCAACCTTCTTCTTCCTACTCCCCTTCGATACACACAGGAACAAAAATCACTCGAAGAATTTTTTTTCTCAAAGAAACCAAGCAAATTTTCATCCGAATCTTTTAACGCACATGCTTCTGCTTCATATAGTAGGACTGGGATGATTAAGGTCTTGTATAGCGTTTCCTTGTTTCTATGATGGAAGGTTTTCCTGGTAAGATGTCTTCTCAGCCCAAAAAGTGGCTATTGGCAAGAATAATTCTCCGTATAATCTCCGAACTGTTTGGTGTGTACAATGGTTTCCATCATGGCAACAAAGTCCTTGGCTGCTTCAAAGTTATAACTATCCATCGTAACGTTTTGGTACTTCGTTTTGTCTTTATTAGCAATTTATTTTGCTGCCTCCGATTCAATACTGGCAAATGCACCAACCACAGCTAGCTCTGTTATGCCGATTATGTCTATGCCATCTGCAAAAGGACTTTTAATACATTGTTCCAGCGGTGATGACTTTTGATTTGCGTACAATTGCTTCAAGAACGATGTTAAATAAGTTGCATAGACCTTTTTCAACATCAAACAGTTCAGTAGTGTTCCTACCAACTTTGACGGAGCGGCGAGATTTCTCCATTGTCAACCTGCACAAGCGAAAAAGTTTGGCCAAGATATGACATGGCTCTGTATAACAAGTCTTTACTCAAGCTTCCATACGAGACCTTAATATTTTCGAAAAATAAGTGGTGTGTTTCGATCTGAAATTCCCGGTATTTTACCAAAATCTTCCGGTGTGTAAACAATTGATCGATTGTTGACTCGTTGACCTGACTGAGGCTACAAATTCCTCTGTAGTTGCCACACGTCAGAGCGTCTCTTTTGTTTGTACCTGATGAGTTTGTACATGCTCCCTACTAAACCATCTCCTGCCTCTTTTGCAATCGCTAAGTGCACTTCATCTAGGTCAAGTGGACGAAACTGTTGACTGATAGTCCTAAAAAATTCAATAATAGTGGATTGTTGGCTATCTTTGAGTTCAGGAGCTTAGACAGATGTTCCTTCCAAATCCTTAGCACTGACTATGTATCTACTACCATATTCCCCCTCTCGTCTCGACAGGCTTCCGTTCTGGTCTTGTAGTCTTCGATAGATCTTCTTACCGTGTGGTAGAATTTTCGAACAACCCTCAATAGACTCGACAACCAGTTTCTCGTTGTCCATCTTTTTCTTCCTGAGAAGTCGGCGTACTCTCTTCCGTTATGCTCTTTGATTACCTCTTCGGAGCCTCTTGTTCTTGTTTGGCAGCATTACTTGATAGGCCTTGGTTTTGAGCTGCGTGCGTAAGTCGGTATTTTTCGTCGAATCAGGAAGTTTCGTTGTGGTTGCTTATGTAAAAGTATAGTGAAGCCTAGCACATATTTCAGATTTTTTGATATCTTTTTGACAATGCCTCTTTTGGTCGTCTGTGCTGGTGGCAAGCTGGCTGAGAGATTAAGAGATACGCGGTCAGCAAAAGTTTTGGCGGTCTCTTGCGATTTTAGTTTTGCTACATCAATTTTGTTCATACAATCTGCGAGGCGTTGTGGCATCATAGATATCCTCAACCATAGCCGATCATGGGTGGCCCTTCTGCAGAATCAAGTTCCGCGATCGCATAGCTCTATATGTTTCATTTTAGTATTAACCGTAATAAACCCTCTCCGTAAAAGCTTAGCCCCATGAAGGCGGTTATTTATTAAATCAAAAGAAATGATTATTATGTACAGTTGTCATAATTATTATTGAGTATGGTGCAATAATTACAATCGAAAAATATTCAAAATGTGTAACACTCGTTTAAATGGAAATACCGACCCATAATATAAGAAGTGATTATTAGTACTCAGAGTACTCACATTGCAAGTAAATACCTACGACCCAATCGTACCATTAACATTACTTCTGGCTGCTATGCTTTAGGCTATAACAATGTTGAATGAATAACTAAACCTATTCCTGGACCAGAACAATTGATTGAACCCCCATAAGTTCATTAACAACGAAACAAAAATATTTCCCTCTGGATTATGTGCCTCTTTATTGAAATTACAACAACAACTTACAAGAGTTAGAAAAAATTCATTATACCTACGTTATGTTGATAAAATTAATTATACATACCTGATCAATATTGTTGTTTTTTTTCCTTTTTTGGGGTAGGCAAAACAATATTGTCAAATTTGGCAAGCTTAATAGGACTCAAGGGATTGATACATGAATTATTACAATGTTAGTTATTGTTTTTATAGGGATTCTTGTGTGTCCTTATTGTGAATGAAATGCCCTTTGATGTATGGCTGGGTATTTTTGTCAGGCCTGCTTGGAATAGATTTATTTTTTATTGTGTGTCGAACAATACCATAAATCTATATTGGCTGGAACTCTTGAAACTCATAATTATATTTTTATTGCTTGGGGAATTGTGTGTTGTAAATTTGTTGCTCATGGACCGCCCGCCCGGCCGGGGGCATTATTACTTGGGTCATTTGGAAAAGAGTTTTATTCATTTGGTTAAAGAGGTTTTAAGGTGGACTTAGAAACGAAGGTATTCTTGAGGAAATCCAAAAGAGAAAAGGACAGGTAAAAAGGTATTTATTTATCAAAATCTATACGTGTACATAATCGGAGGAAATCCTTTAGATAAAACTATTTTTACCAGCTGATACCCATTGTTGAAAGTCCCTAAAGAAAAGACCTCTGATACATTGAATGTACCTATGTTATATACATTTGTGATGTTAACTCTTAAAGTTATGTTTGTTGCTTTAAGGTGATTTATGGCTCATGCTAAATATTAAGCTTTATTATTATAAGATCATAAAAATATGCAGCCACGCCTAAGGTTTGAACTCTTCTAGTCAAGGATAAAAACTACTAATTAAAAAAACTATGCAAAAACTCATGTTGATTGCTAATACCACTCAAACTTTATAAGCTCTTTTTTTGTCATTTACCCACCTTCAACATCAATTAAAACTCAATGAAACACATATTACAGTTTTAAAATATAAAATAATGTTTAGTATTTCCAAAAAAGCTAAATTTTTTCTAAAGGTCAAAAAACCGTTTTTGGCCCATAGTACATAATTTGGGCGTGTTACTTAATTTGTACATACCTTTTAGTAACCAGTGCAACAAGCTCTACAAAACGTAAAAGCAAAAGAACTCCTTCTTTCATCAAGGTAGTAGCGGAGAAAAACTTCCTAACCATCACGGATAATCATTTTTTTCTGAAAAAACAACAACAGGCTTTGGATACAGATGATCTTGTATTGACGAACCCAGCAAACGAAACAAGAACAACGAATTTTGGATTGTCCTAAAACAAGCCACGTCCAGCCAAAAAATTAGTGGATAACGTGGATAGGCCAAGAGCTGACGCGATGTAACATCTATCCAGAAGTTGCGCTGGGATAGAGAGGGCTTGTGAAGAATGAAATTGTGTGGCATCTACCCTGGGAAGTGCTTCAAAGAGCAGGGTCAAAGGACGAGTTTTAGGACTTCCTTGAGGGCACCTACGATAAGTGTTCGAAGAACGACACTGACGTCAAGATTAGTTTTAGCGACCTCAACGCACGAAAGTGATAAATAATATAGTTCGATACTTATGGAAAACACAGTCTGCTTGACGAAACTTCTTAAAATAAAAGACTAAGGATAGTCGGCTTTGCAGAAGGGCGAAATTACATCATTACTAGCAACCAATTACCACACCTCATCCATATATACAAGGGGACTTGGCCGTTAAGTAATCAAAAGACCGTCAGCCAAATAGATCACATCGTGATTGAAACCAAACATAATGCTTCCAGTATTTTGGATGTCCGAACGCTCCGGGATGCATACTTTGACTCTTACCACTACTTGGTAGTGTCTTTACTGATATTTCTATGGCCCTATAAAGCGGAGCAGATGCTGTGAAATAAAAGTTTGTCGCGAAACTTAAATCTCAAGAAAATTTCTTAATCTCTGGGCCATCCAGCCTCCAGCATCAAGCACAGATGACTAGTGGAGACATTGTAAACTAGCCATCAGAAGTTCCGAGTTTCTAAAAGCGACGACAAGGAAACTCCTGGTTCGGCGAAGAATGCTGACTAGCGAATGCAGCTTATAAGACCTGAGAGATTTAATGGCATGAAAAGAAGAGAGGAACGTCGAATTTGAAGAAGAAAAAGAGGAATCACGATAAACGGCCGGTCGAATCTATTGAAGATTGTACCACCATATTCGAGGGGATGTTCATAAATTCTACCAAATTGTAAGAAAATCAATACAAGGCTGAAAGGCCAGAACAGAAACTTGCCAAGATGAGAGGGATAGTATGGTAGCAGACACACAGTCAGTGCTGAGGATCTGGAAGGAACATTTTTCAAGACAGTTTACCGCTGTCATTCCATTTGATTTGGACAACGCACGATGGTCAACAATTGCATTCACCTGACCTAGACAAAGTGCGCTTAGTGATCATGCCAAGCTTAAATCGTTTAAGGCTGCTGGTGCGGATGGCTTATCAGCCGAATTGATTAAAGCAGCAGGAGATGGTTTGGTAGGGAGTATTTTAA
This sequence comes from Meliscaeva auricollis, assembly GCA_948107695.1. Taxonomy (NCBI): domain Eukaryota; kingdom Metazoa; phylum Arthropoda; class Insecta; order Diptera; family Syrphidae; genus Meliscaeva; species Meliscaeva auricollis. The sequence continues at coordinate 63,128,595 of OX403616.1, forward strand.
AATTTGTCTGAAAAATCTGGAAAGTAAAAGCAAGTCCGATGAATGCAAAATTGACTAAGTGTATCTCAACCACAACAAAGGAGACTTTCTGACATATGGCAACTACAGAGAAATTGTATTGTCCTGAGCATCGCATGTTAAATTTTGTCGGTTATGTTGTGTGATCGCTTAAAGCCTTTTTTAAACGATCTGATTGGCCCTCATCAGTGTGGTTTTATGCTAGACAAGTCGACAGGGTTGATATAATGTTAAAATTTTGGAAAAAACATGGAAATTCCAGATCAATGCACACCACTTCTTTATCGATGTTAAGGTCGCGTACGATAGCATGAACCTTAAAAATAACTGACTTTAAGTAAAAATTATTAAATAAAGATAAAATCATACAATTTATTGAACATTTTGAATAATGTTAATATTCTTTATTCATTTATACACATTTATAAATGTTTTATTGTTTTTTTTTTTTTTTGCAGTTTGACGTAGAAACAACCTACAACAGGGGAAATTATACGCTTTATTATGCTACATCAACTACATCTTCAGCAACACAGTCAGCACCTCCACCGCCATGTCCTTGGAAATGTGAACTGACAAACGATAGAGGTTATGTCCTCTATTCTGCATTGGGCTCATTCTATATACCAATGTTTGTGATGTTATTTTTCTATTGGCGAATTTACCGGGCTGCTGTAAGGACAACTCGTGCAATAAATCAAGGATTTAAGACCACCAAAGGTGAGTTGATAGGATAGATTTTTATATTTTTTTTATTTATTCTTAGTTTTATTTTTATATCCTCTTTTGTATTTTTGTGGCATTTTTTTCTATTCTATTCTCGCATTTGTATTAATCCTTCCTCCCTATTTCTCTTTCTCTCTATCTCTGTCTGTCTATATCGCTACATAGTATTATTATACTCTGAACATAAAGTAATCTATCTATGGCAAAAACAAAATGCCCCTTGTTTATGGCTCTTTTCTTTCCTCTTTTCTTTTTTTATTTATCTAAATTCATATATCTCCATCATTTAGAATATAAATATACTTAACTTGTATCTACAGATACAATTCAAACCATGACTTTTCAATGTTATCTTTTTGTGAATGATTAATGTAGTTGAATTCACTTCTTATTTTTGTAACTTACCTAAGCATCACGAAAGATGGATGAGTAAAAAAAAAACAAAAACAAAAACAACAAACAGAAATTGTGACATTTTGCTCGTCCAGAATATATACATTTTTATCTTTATCTAACACCCTCTTCTCATGTATTAAACATTAATATTCCGACTTCAATTGTAAATTTTATCTCTCTAAAAAAAAATTATCTTTAAATATTTATTTTTGTCGTCTTTAACATTTTTCTCAATTTTTGTCTGTAATTGAAAATATCATACATTTGCATTATTTGCATCGAGTATGGTTTAAAATTAGTAAATGCATGTGAATAACCGTAAAAAGAACCGAATAGAAAAGACTACTAACCTAGTATTCTCATTGTAAAAGATTATTGTAGTAGATGACAAATCCATGTACAAAAACAATATTCCCATGTTTGAAAATACTAGGTATACCTAACCTAGAACCTAGGAATCCTAGTTTAAGCTATCAAATTCCATACTAAAAACTTATGGTTCCATGAAAAAACTTCCCACATTTTGTATGCAAGCGGAGGGGAGGGAAGTTTTATCTGATGAAGCAGCCAAGGAGATTTGAGGGAATTATTTCACAAATTTTTGGTAGAATTTATTATTTCATCTTCGATTATGTGACTTATGAATAAATGTTTTTTCCCTCCTTTTCGTGGTTTTGATTTTGTCAACAAGGTCTTAACTAATTTATGGGACAAAAATTATGCTAAAAGTCTTACCAGTTCATAATATACGAATATAAAAGAATATTTTGATTTTTTTGAACATTTCGTTCAATTATGTTTTTGGAAATTGTTAATGAATGAATGAAAATCGTTTTAGAACTTATAATTATTCGAATGCGTCAAGTTCGAAACTTAATAGCCGTTAAGGAAATTTACATGATATTAATTTTTAATCGCACGGGTCAAAGTAACGAAAACCGAAATCCCAAAATTCCGAAAACCCAAAATTAAAAAAAAAATTGTATAACTCATAATATAGAAAACCTTAAATACCAAAAATCCATAATCCAGAAAACCCAAAATCCAGAAAACCTAGAATACAGAAACCAAAAACCCAGAAAACCCAAAATGCCAAAATTGGAATACCGGGAAATTCTATAAAATGGAAAACTTACTGATTTTTTTTTTCATTTTATAGAACTTTTGCGGATTCCGATTTATGATTTGATGGAAAAAAAACGTTAAATTACAAAAAAAAAAAACAACTTTGTTAAATAAAAAAAAAGAACATTTTTTTGTCAAAGTGAAAACAATATCATTTGGCTTAAAGTTGAAAATCATTGAATAAATGCGTTGACTAACTTTGAATCAAAAAAATTATCTCCGGGTATAACTATATCGGCTACTTTTTTTGTGTTATGTTATGTTATTCGAAGTTTTTTGTGTTATTTTTGTTCACAAAATGATTTTAGTTGTTTTATTTTTTTTTTACTCGTTAAATGATAATAATAATAATTTTTTGTTACTGTTTAAGTTTATAATAAAAGTTTAAAAAATGGAGCATTGTCTTGGCAGTTTTTGGGATTCTGGGCTTACAGGATTTTGGGTTTGCTGGATTTCTGTAATTTGGGCTTTCTGGATTGTGAATTTCGGGATTCTGTCCGTATCTCCAGTAAATTTTCAGTCAAAAGATAAGTGCTTTCAAGTCTTAAGCTTAAGCATATTACTCACTGTAATGACATAAAAAAATCAAGTTAAATATTAAATCTTTATAATTTTGCTCCTTGAATATTGTAAAAATTCTCAAAGTAAAATTTAAAGTAACTACATTATTGTATCAATTTTTTTTACTTCTATAAAAAAACATATTTTTTCTATGTTATTTTTGAGTGCTGAAATTTTGCAGTATTTGTTTCAATTGCATATATCGTTCGATCCAAATTAAAAAAAAGAAAATAAATACTAGGACCACATGGTAATTTGTATAAGATGCGAAATTAGTTGTCAGTTCAGTTGGTTGCTAAATCACAACGCAACTGATGCTATTTGAATGCAGCAGCAACCACGTATCAATAACTTACTTAGATCTCTTCCGTTTGCGCATCAGTTAATGAAGATTCGCCTCAAAAAGTACTTAACACCGGTTCTTGGATTTTTGAGATTCTTGATTTGCAATAATTTAGGCATCGATGCGTTGATGAATTTATACTAGGCTTCTGCGAATAGGTTGAACAAAACAAAATTAAAATTGTTTTCGAGGGGCGTCAATTTATATTTTAGGTTGGATTCTAAGAAAAAAATAATTAAAAACAACTACAGCACTTTTAAATCACTATAACACTACTGAAATTCCACTTTCTTACTAATAGATTAAGTTCAATTTTTTGAAAAAGCATCAAAAATTCCAAAAATTTAAAATGAATTGAGAAATTTATTTTTAACAAAATAATTTATTTTTGAAAATATGAATTTTTTTTTGCTAATTATTCAAAAAAATTAACTTTTAAGAAACTCTGGAAAAACAAAAAAAAAATTCTGATTTTTCAAGTTTTATAGTGATTACAAGTACCTACATCATGTTTAGAAGCAAATAAAGTTAATTGTACTCGTCTCAAAAGTTTAATCATTTATAACAGAAAAACGGTTCAGTGGATTAACTTGTAAATTTGCAGAATTATAAAAGATTAAAAAGTTACAATAATTAAAACTTAGATAAGTGTAATCATCAAAAGTTATTAAATAGCGGTACATTCTTGAAAATCCATCAAAAATACATATTATTGTATGTTTTATTAATTAAAATAAAATGTAAAATTGAATTTTGACTATCAGAATACACCATGCACGCCTGTATATGTTTTTAAACAATTAACCGAATTTTTAAATCTGGGCTTACATTTTTTGTATGATGAATGCCTACAGAGATATTGGAAGATATTAAAATTACTGTTTTTCATTTGAAGACGCATATCCGACCGAAAAAATCCTTTTGAATACAAACAAAACAAAAACTATGGCCGAAATTCATAGTGGACACTCAAGTCGAAATTATTCTCAAGTGTACGTTGAGATTTTTCGCCACTTAAGCTATTTACAACTGAGATTGTGAGAAAATTCTTAAGCATTAACTTGAGGATTACCTCAGGAGTCTCCATTTTGTCTATGAATACGCACTTCTATTGAGCATATGCTCAAGGTTTTTCTCAACTTATATAAGAGATTTCAAAAAAATCTCGACTTGAGTAACGACAGTGAATTCCACCCTAGAATTTATTCATATTCATTTAACTGAAAAAGTCTCCTCTTTTGGCAAAAAAAATAAAAATTATAAAAAAATTGATCTCTTAGAATTTCTTAATGTGGCGCCATAAGAAAGAGCTCAAAAAATTAATTTATGAAACAATTTTATAATTAAATAAAATAAAGCTTTCAAATACATATTATTTCATTCCAATGCGACAATTTTTCGTTGAAATACCGTCTATCAAAAATCAATAAAAATTTATGTAAACATTCTTGTTGCTTTAATTGTTTGCATTTTGACGCCAAATTTTACTTAAAATTAACTATGTTTAGAATATTTTAACAATTAATATCTTAAAAACTTAACCTACTTCCGTAGGTTAAAATGAACCCAAGAATTTTAAATTCTTGACTCTTCAGCCAACAATTTTTAACTCACAATCTTCCAGGAACTAAAAATGCTTGGGAAAACCATTTTTTTTTCTCAGTGTACAAAAAATTAAATTATGGAAATAGTTTATCCACTACTAGGAAAAACTCTAATAACGAACTGTCTAATATACATAAATTTCGATTGATTTTCCTTAAAGAATCCAAAACTCATCATACTTTGAGAAGTTGTTTTCCGATGTCTAGAAAGGTTAGTGCATTTCAAAACAAACAATAAGTGGCCCTGTTGTTGTTATAAAGCCCGTTCCACAATCTATTGATCAACAATATCAAAATACATTCGAAACTCAGAAATTGACTAGTAAAAATTTGCCAGTGTCTTAACTGATATTTATGTCCCATATCTAAGTCTACACGTTCATTAATATGTATATTAAATTTGTTGATCAATATAGATTGGAATAGGCTTAAGAATATATATGTATTTTTTTGGTAGCTTTGATGTCCTCTATCTTATTTGTCACTATCTTTAGATCTAAAGAAGAAAATTTTTAAAATGTCTACAATGCTTCGCCCAAACCTTTTCTCGCCGACCGAAATACATGGAATTGAAAAGTTTAGGGAGTTAAATGGGAGAGAAGCACTGAGACGGGGAGTGTGCCATTTTAGTTTTAATTTTTTAGACTTCGAAGAACAGTATGCGTTTTTTTGCTGTTAAATCCTTATTTATTTGTACCTACTAATGTCTAAGATTTATGTATATGAGCAAGAGAAGTATTTTTGAAAACATCGAATATTTCGAGAGAAATTGTTATTTTACAAAATTGCATAATACGTTATAACACGATATCCAATTTTTCTTTTACAAATTACTATTTATCAACAAAAATATAAATAATATGATGCAACAAGTTGCAGTTTTTCGTTTTGTTTGTTTTAATAAAATAAAACAAGTGGAATTTCCAGTTTATAGTTCATTAAAGTCGTTAAATAGAAAAACTCCACTTCGCTCGACATAGTTTAACAAAAAAAAAAATTCAGAACAATTTATTACTGGATCCTTTTGCGTTCATCCGGCCTTGGCTTCATTAAAGATACCTCTCAGGAACGTAGATACAAGATAAAAATAATATAAACTTCATAGAACTATTTATGTTCCCCGATAACCATTAAGAGGCGGATAAATCTTTAATACGGCTGACATAACACACAAGTAGTACAAACATACATACATATGATATATGTATGAATAGGACTTGTATGAAACACAATAAAAACCAAACCAGGAGCCAACAATGTGTTGACAGGCGAGTCGAGCCGGCTCGACTCGACTCGACAATGATGTGACTGTGCTGTGAATATAATATACGAGTAGGTATATCCTTCGAAAAACTTTTTTTTATCAATACACATGGAAAGAGATTCACAAAGGCTAGGCGACATCATTAGACTTGTAAATCTCGCGCATGAAGTATTACACTTTTAGAATGGAGATTTCAACAGTCTTTTGTATATCCTTTTGATGTTGTTGCAGTTCATTTTATTCTACTTAAAAAAAAAAAACAATAATAATAAAAAAAAAAGCAAAATAGGTGGAGTTGTGCGGAAGCTACACATCGGGTATATTGACTCTATTTACATCTATTTCTTGCCTTAACGGGTTTTGTTTTGTAACAATACTCGTGCAAGAAAGCAATCTTTTCAGATTGCACAGCGCCTTTTTGAAGATTACCAAACAGAGATTTAGCTTTAAAAAAAAATCATAATAGGTTTTGAGATTGTTTCGTTTGCAAACATATTTAAATTGTTGGGTGTACCTAAGGTTAAGTGTCTGTTTTATTTTTATAATGAATATTATTACCTATACTGCAATTTTTTGAAAATATTTTTTTTTATTCTTGAAAAGTATAATACATTTATAAAATGTATTCTAATAATTCTGGGAAACGGTCACAATAACGAGCTCATTAAATAAAAAATGTAAGTTCAAAACGGCTGAATAAAAAAACAAAAGAAAAAAAAACAAATAAAATGTGTGATTTTCCCAAACTACTCATAATTTGGGGTAATAACTGAGTAGGGAATCAGTGTTGAATAGAACACGTTTATTATAAAAAATGGTATAATACAACAACAATGCTAGTGCTATTTTAAATTTTATAGAAAACTGTTATTTTTATAAGAGCCAAGAGTGATGTTTGACTTGGTTTCCTTTAACTTTGTAATAAAAGAAACAATGGGATATGTTCTTAGTTTAAGGACTCATATATTACCCGCCTCTGTTTTTCCCTGTCATTTTGATGTCCAGAGCTTTAAAACTAATGTGCATCGGTTTCTCCTTTTGAATCCCTCCCTATTTTCCTGAAGCTCGCACTGTGTGTAACATATTAAGGGTATTTAATTCCCTTTAGTGCACGCAAATTATAAAAAAAAAAAAAAAAAAAAAATTAGACTACAACTTAAAAAAAAACTTAAATTAAAAGTAAAGTTACTGGCGACAATATTTAATTTTTGAGATATATGACCAAGGCAAAAAAAAAAATTCTGCGATGTTTAAATCAAAGAAGAAAATCTAACGATTTTCAATTTTTTTTTCTAAAAATGTATCATTATAGAAGAAATCAAATTGCATACTTCGTTTTGAGGTTAAATTTATTAAAGAAGCTATTTTAGTCATTTGAAAATCAAATTTTATGCTTTTTTATTTTTTTTTTTTTTTCTAGAACTGCATTTACAAATTTTTAATTAAAAAGGCTAAGCATTTATAGTAACTTTATCTATAAGAGCAAGTACGTGCGACCCAGTCGTGCATTTTATTTTTATATCAGAGATGCCCTAACTTTTTATATATTTTATTTTTTTTTTCAAATTTTGGATTAAAGAGCAAATTCAAGTTTTTTTTAATAAGTTATTAAAATTTTCTGCCAAATTTTATTTTGGCAATAAACAGAGAAAAATAGAAGGAATCTATAAGATTTCTCTTTAGTTTTTATTCAAGAAGATTATCCTCTTAAATTTTGTAGGAAAAACTTATTAAAACAAAATGGATCATGCTGGGGATCGAACCTAATATTACCCATCGGTCACCTTACCACTAATTAAGCCTGCCGTATGAAATGATAACGACAATATCTGTTTCAGTGTATAGTGCAAAAATATATGAAAATCTTGTTGAAATTTTAATAAAATTTTTTTCATTTCTCCATCAAACGATTTGGTCGTTTATTAATATCAATCATATCAATATCGAATTGTGCCGTGAAATAACGCCGAGTGAAATAATGCCGAATTTTAAAATTCGACCTATTGCACTTAACGAAAGTGAGATAACACAGAATTTCCGCATTTGGCATTATTGCACTTTGCACTTTTAATTTATTGCAGGACACTGCTTGTCGAAAAATGAACACCGAAATTTAAAGACGCTTACATTTTGCACGTCTTTTATTCTTTACATGTTAAGTGTTCGGTTTTACCATTTACACTCTCGTTACTCATTGTTAATTCAAGAACTAACATCGTAAAGCACCGATAAGACTGAGAGTCTAAATGTAATCTGGCTAAATTTTATCCCATATCTAAATTTTGACATTACTGACATGAATATAGATGTCAAAATTAAACCTGTTGAGCTCATTAAAATTTTAGCCAGTGGCTAATTTTTGACGTTTATCATTGTTCTAAAGAGTAAGAGAGATGCAGAGAAATATGCATTGGTTTTTGGTTTCAATCATTAATAAATTCATGCCTTTGTTGAGAATTATAAGAATATTTTTATTTTATTTAGTGCTGAGAATAGAAAAAACAATATTCTTTTCAGTATTTAAATACAAACATTATTTTTAAATAAATTCCCATTAAATAAAATGTTTTTCACCCTTATAAAAAAGGATAATTTAACTTGGATCAAATTTAACCAATTTTCAACGCAATTGTATTTATTTCATTAAGTATTAGTATTTATTTCATTAAGTCGATCATCAGTTAAGTTTTAAACGAGAATACCTACACATATGACGTAGGGTTTTCGAAACTTTAACCGGAAATGGGTTTAAAAGAAGCTATATATGACAAAATTTTGAAACTATCTGACTTCATACTGAATGATGTTTCTACAAAAAGTACAAAATATTTATTTTGTTTTATAAAATTTTGGCGAAAGTCACATTATGTTATCTTTATCTTTAATCGATGAATAAGATCTTACTTTTGTAAACTAGAGAAGTTAAAAATATGTTATAAGAACACTAAAGATAACTGAGTATTAAAAAAAGTTTGGTGTTTAGAAATAATGAAATGCACTATTTTCACTACGGACACTATTATTTTTAAAAAACCCAGCACGGAAAAGAAAGAATACCTGAAATTTAATGAAAATATAAATTAAAACCAAAAAAATTTAAATTTTTGTCTGACAGTTATATCAAATTGGGGCTACGGATTTCGTTGTTCAGCTTGATTGATAAATAATTTTACTCAAGTCAAGATTTTTCTCCACTCAAGTAAAAGAGTTTCCATTTGGTTTATGAATACGGATTTCACTTGAGTATTTTTTTAAGATTTTGATCAATAAACGAGAGTTGAGAAAAATCTTGACTTGAGTATCGACTATGAATTCTACCCTTAGTCTTGGAAATGGTTTTCAAAAGTTTGTTTCGATTACCCAAAAATAATATCAACTCAAAAATATGAAGCCCCCGAGCTGGAGTATGGTGGGAACTTAAAAAAATTAAAATAATTTATAGCTTTTCTGCTTTTCTACTGGTGCTCATGACTTTAGTAGTCTGTTTACCATTACATACTGAAAAATATAAAATTTGTAAAAAAAATGTAAAAAGAAAAAATTTCAAACCAAAAATTTTAATTTCAATCGAATTTCATAGTTTTAAGCATGTTTTCTTACTTGTAATGACCCGGTATATACATTTAATCATACATAAAAAACATTCTTGTAATTAAAATTCACTGCTCGGCACACACAAATATATATATACAAGTATAGACATACCTACAAAACAAATAAAACACATAAAAACACATTCACAAAAAACTCGAAATACACACACGTAATTTTTTTTAATCTTTTTTTTTTTGGAAAAAGTGTACACAAACACGTAGATTGTGTATGCATATTGGTTTCTTTTCTTGTAATAACAAAAAGTTTTTTCAAAACCATTATAATTGTGTTTCTAATTCAAGTAAATTGTGTTATGTGTTTTTGCAGTTTGTAAAAAAATGAAAAAATATATTAAAAAAAAAAATAATTGTTCATCAAAAAAATTTTTGTAGATAGTATATCAGAGTATTATCATCTTCACATTTTTTCAAGTTGTACATAGACTAGAAAACTTGCATTGGTTTGTTTTTTAAATTAAGAGAATGCAATCTGTTGAACAAAATATAAAAAATCAACAAATTACCAAAAAAAAAAATTTCAGGCAGCCCCAAAGATGCCGCTGGCAATCGCATAGATGACTCTCGTCTGATTTTGCGCATTCATCGTGGACGACCGTGCAGCACACCGCAACGAACTCCACTTTCGGTCCACTCGATGTCTTCATCGTTGAGTATGAATAGCAACTGTGATGATTTACCCCCGGCTCATGTAACTCCAAAGAGGGCGACTTCTATGAGGATCCCCCGACAACGGCATGAAAAGATATCAGTAAAAGTCTCGTTTCCTTCCTCAGAGAACGTTCTAGATTCCTCGTGCAGCTCGCCACCGCCATACGCACTGGTTTCATCAGCGCCCCTGCGCAAGTCTTCCATTACAAATGGCCGACGTGCGAGTTTCAAGTCGAGCTTATTCGAAATTGGCGAAACCGAATTCAATCTTGATAGCACAACAGATGTGAGGCATGGCTGTGGGGTCGATTCGGCTTCACCCTCGCCCAAAGGCAGAAAACGCCCTGGCAAGCGAAGTATGCGCATTCAAGTGAAGAAATTCCGCATGGAGACAAAAGCTGCCAAGACACTGGCCATCATTGTTGGAGGTTTCATATTCTGCTGGTTGCCCTTCTTTACCATGTACTTAATACGGGCCTTTTGTGAGCAATGCATTCAGCCCCTCATGTTCTCGATATTATTTTGGCTTGGCTATTGTAATTCGGCCATCAATCCTCTCATTTATGCTCTATTCTCGAATGACTTCCGCATCGCTTTCAAGCGCATACTTTGCCGATGTGTTTGCACCCGAAGTGGCTTCCGAGCATCGGAGAACTTCCAAATGATTGCGGCCCGAACATTGTTGGCGCCTGCCAATTTCCACAAAACAATGATGCAATGCAATGATGAGAATGAAAGTGACTTTAGCTGACAGCTATTGACATTCGGATCACTTCAGAGAACTAGCTCATTACCATTGGCAAATGATGAACTAACTCCAGATTTACGTTCAAGTCGTTGATAGAAATTATGCAAAGAGTATTTTCATCTTCATCGATGAACAAGAACAAAAAGATATCCAACAAAAAAATATATAACACAAAATGGCAATAATTATTTTTTAAATTTTATTAAAATAAAAAAAAAAACAAAAACATATTTATAATTTAAAAAAATAAAAGCATTTAAAAATCAAGATTATTTATTTAGATAAAATGTAATTTGTTTAGCTAAGTGGTATTTTAATAAGAAATGTACTTTGTAAATAGTCATCAAATACATGTTGAATACAATATTTGTTATATTATAAACTTGTTTTGAGTTCGGGTAATGCTTTGGTATTTCCAAGGTCACCAAGGTCACTTGAAGGTTAACGCAACCAAGAACAAAAGGAGAAAAAGGTGAGTTCCACGGTAATGGTTTATAAATACAATTTTCAATTCGATTAAAAGAAGAGACAACGTGACCATTTGGAATTGAATGAACCATTTTAAGCGGACTTATTTGCAACCATTTTGAAATGAATTGAAAAAGCAGTGTATAAAAAAAGCCAACAGGCACCAGGAAGCGAAGACAACAATTAAGTGTATCAGCCTTGAAATATGCAGCACTTTGGAAATTCACGATTTGGCTTACAAATTCCGGAATTTTAGGTGTCTTTTGAGCAGAATATATCATATATGTATATGATAGTTGGCTTATTGTTCCAATCGATACATTAACCCTCAAAGCTACCTTTAAATATTTCTATTAAGAGTTGAAAATATTTTTAGCTAATTGCCTGATTAGATTAAAAGAGATCTGTTTTAGGTTTCTTAAATAAAGATTTTGTATTAAGAACAATAATTAAAAAAAACGAATCAGTAATTTTCTTGAAAATTGTTTAATAACTTCACTGCCCTGGTTAAAAAAAATCGACAATCGACACTCATACCTACTAAAGATAATTCCGGTATACCAAACACGATGGTTGACTTAGTTTTTCAAGGTTAGGTCAAATAAGAAAGATTTTCACCTTTGAAGTTTTATTGTTAAAAATCATAAATTAATGAATCCGTTTTTAGTAGAATTTCAGTTTAGAGAAGATATTTTTATCAACAAAAATTATCAATTTGATACTTGAAAAAAAGTTTTTTTTTCGGAAAAACAACTCATATTTTCGACAGTTTTTCTTAAAAAAATTTAATAATAAGAACTTTATTCATTTCATTTGGGATTTATTAGGTTTCAAATCTATTGTTTAAATAAAACAAAATTATTTAGAAGGTATTTCCTACAAAATATCATCAATTTTGACCAAAATTTAATATTTTTAGTCAGTTATTTTGCAGAGATATAAAATATGTAGTTTATAAAATAATTTCATTGACTTATATCAAATGGTTAGATAAAAAGTGTAAGCGCTTTTATGTGTTATGTGTTACCTTGAAATAGTTAAAAGCGTTTTTTTTTTTAATTTTTTTAAACTATATATTTTATTTTTACTTTTTGGTCTTATTTTTTTCATTCGATACAATTGAAAACCACAATATTCATGCAAATTTTACAAAAAGAAAGACTTTTTTTTTAAATTGTACGGTTTTCTGTTTAATACCCCTGCCCTGGGTCTGTACCTCCAAAATATAGTATTGCCATGTTACTACATATAAAATATGTTTGTACAAAGTTTAATTTCGAAACGATAATTAGAAGTAAGCTTAAATAGATTTAGGGTGTTTCTACCTCCAATGCCCCTCCCCTGGGTCCGCACCATCAAAATATTGTGTTGTCACTCGACCTTCACATTATTTTCAAAATTTCAGTCCGATACGATGGTTGGAAATAGGCTTAAATTGCTTTCAAAAAGGGCCTTTTTGTATGGCAGCGTGCCATATGGGTAAGAACTCAAAGTGACCTACTACATTTATCATTTAAGAGGTTTCAATGAGTTGTTTATTTTTCTGAAGGCATAAAATCTATCTCGTGCAGCAAAAAACTTTGACCTTGAAAAACAAAAACAAATTGGTTGATGTTATTTTGTAGGATTTAAATACGCCGAATACAAATCTGAAATCAAAACTAGTCTAGCACGTCACGTTTTCGGGATATGGTAATATAAACATAAACATGTCAAAACCTCGTTTTTTTGGTACATTCAACGAAGAACTTCTTCACTGTTAAATACTTTGTTACAAAATTATTAATGAGATATGAAAGCACTGCATTTCATTTTTATCTTTCTTAATCATTTTAAATCTTTTTAAACTTCATTTTCTGCGCAAAGATATTACAAAGTGAAATTTATGATTTGTCCCAAATATTCCCAGTAGTTCAAATCGAAGCGTTTTTAGAGATTCAAGATTAAAAGCGTTTTTTTAGAAATTAAAGCTGAGCACGAAACTGAAGTTATCCAACAAAATTTATCACGAGAAATATGAGAAATCAACGAAAAACTTTCAAAAAATCGTTTTTTTATATTGTATGCTAAAACGATTTTGTTAAATAAAAGAAGAACAAATTACCAATAATTCATACCTTAACCAATTTTTTGTACAACTTCTAGATTCTTTACAAAAAAATGTAGAAAAATCCATAAATTTTTTTATTGAAAAACAGAAAAACTAACTTTTTATTGATTTTTCTATGATTACTGCACTCTTTACATCATAGTTAACCTGGCAAATATCAAAAGTATACTCGCATTAATAATAAATAAATAAATTTAAATATCCCCTAAGTTAGAGTTTTTTCTTGCAGTGTACCTGTACATTCCCAAATCTACAAAATTTTGAAATTTATGGTGATTTTTTTTTTTTAATAATGGTTTAAAATGTAATGATGAATAAAAACAAACCTGGTTTCAAGCCTTAACTTATATCATACGGAATATGTTCTGCAAATTTTAGCCGAATCGGCTTAGTAGTTTAAATATTTTATAAGGCCAACCGAATCTAAGGGAATTCTTTCTACAAAAAAAAATCAAATTTTTTTAAAATCATGGTCATATGTTAAACAATAATACTTCTTTTTTGTACTGAAAAAAATTGAGTAAAATGAAAAACAAAGTAGGTTATCATTGAATATTGAAAATAAATTAAAGGGAGAAAAAATTAATGTTCCTATTGTAATTACTATTTGCAGTTGTCTAATGCAAAAATATCGATTGGCATATTATATAATAAATAATTATTTTCTGATAAAGGTGTGTTAGATACATTTTCTGAATACTGAAATCCGTTAGGAAAAAACTCATTTTTGTGTAAGCTTTTTAAATGACATAGGTACAATATTTTTTTACTGGATCAGAAAATATTAAAATCTTAATAAGAAAGAATTAATTTCGAAAATCGTCCCAAGGGTTTGCTGACACCGATAATATATCGAAGATTACTGATTTTTGAAATCAAAGAAACATGATTTTTTTTATTGATGGAGTAAATTAAGCAAATTATCTCGGTACCGAGCGAGACTTATCCGATTTGGATGATTTTTCTTTTCAAATGTTGGCATTCAAAAATACTTGCATAAATAGTTACGGATATAAATTGGCGCTTTTATCCGATTTTTTTTTTTTTTAACTTAACAATAAGATTTTTGTGAAATTTTTTTTTAAATTTATTTTTAACTTTAGTTACTCCACGACACAAAACATTTGATGTGCAAATCTTAAAATTTGCTTGAAAAATAATAATTTTATATGTGTACTAGTATAAACGACCTATTAAGTCTTAATTGAACACATTTAAGTTTATATATTGTATTGGTAAGTTCTAAGAGTTTGAACTGTTTTTGACTCAATTTGTTTGCTCGCAGTTGAGTTATAAAAATATCATTTTAGGTTATCACGAAAAAAATGCGATAATTTCAATTCATGACAAATTCACTTTAAGTAACATTTAAGATATTGGAACTGATGGACTGTCATTTTTCCTCAGTTTGGAGACCTTAATCTTAACAATCCTATTAATAAAACTAAAGCTATAAGCTTCAGTACAAAAAATCAAACAGAAAAGTCTCCCACCATAGCGTATAACTTGAGTTTTAAACATCGGATACTACACATAAATAAAAGCATCAATTTCAATACTATACTAAAAGTATTAAATAAAGTGAGTTTTCCTGCATACTCTGATGTTTCTCAGAATTTCCTGTCATCTTTTAAGTAAAACCATGATTATACAGAATACAAGGTAATACATCCGCCATTTTGTTGACCTCAAATAGTTTGAAGGCTCTCATTTTCAATCTTATTAGAAATAAACAGTGATTATACTTCAATACCGATGAAATATGCTTGGGTACTCCAAAAAAAAACGAATTTATACTATTTTTGAGAGCAAATCCTGTCAAGTCTGTCAAAATTTGTATCATGAGAGAGAACATTATTTCATCCCTTCTTTAAAAATTCATCCCAAAGAAATTCCTTGGGCAAAAATATGAGTTCTGTTAAAGTCATTTGAAAAAAACAAAAAACAAAAAAAAAAAAACAAATAAAAAACATCAGTAGGATGCATCCTGCATTTCGCTTCAAAATATTATGTTTCTTACTTTTTTTTTCTGTGAAAAAGAAATTATATTAAGAATCTTTCACGGTTTTGCTTTTCTAAGCTTTATATGAGTAGAAAATAAATAATATTCAGGTAAATAAATAAAAGCATTTGGGACGAGAAAAATAATTTGGGGGTTTAAAGTTAGATTGGTATTACGCTTTCGATCGCTTATAGGTACCTTTTTTTATTTTCAATTTAGGAAACTTAAAAGAAAACAACTTTTACAAAAACAAACAGATTCAAAATGAGTATTTATCTCAAGAAAAGCTTCATGCCATTTCAGACTCAATACTATAATTTTGTTTTTATTACACATATTTAGAAACGTTTACTTTACATTACAAAACCAAACTATTATTTCATTCACAGGTTCAAAGGGAATTGGATCACGTTTCGAAGAACAGCGTCTAACATTGCGAATACATCGAGGACGTGGTTCGCATCAACACGATTCCACGCACAGCAATGGTAGCACGCAAAGTACAACAACCACTCTTGGAACGCCATCACCTGAGCGTTTATCAAAATACTCAACTCGTCGATCTCACCATCATCATGACAAAATTAAAATCTCCGTATCGTATCCTTCCAACGAGAATGTCAACGAACTCTCACAAAGCAGCGAATCAAGCAATGCAATGTACTCCGTTCACTATACGGCGTCAAATGGCCGCGACACCACCGAATCACAGCTGTTTCGCGGCAGCAGAGACAGCAATTGTTATCTTCAGGTTGGCAAAAGCTTACCCGAAATGTCGCGCCGACAATCGGCCACCAGTGACATATCAGAGAGGGGGCGCCAATGTCCCAATAAGAAAATGGGTAGACGCAATATAAAGGCTCAGGTCAAAAGGTTTCGAATGGAAACAAAGGCAGCCAAAACATTGGCAATCATTGTTGGAATGTTTGTATTTTGCTGGCTACCATTTTTCACCATCTACATTATACGGCCGTTCTGCGAAAATTGCATAGATCCGCTCCTGTTTTCTATACTATTTTGGCTGGGTTATTGCAATTCAGCTGTCAATCCCATGATCTATGCATTATTTTCGAAGGATTTCCGGTTCGCCTTCAAGCGCATCATCTGTCGATGTTTTTGTTCCGGGCAAAGTATTTCCTTGAAGACCAGCCGTCGTGGATCGGATATGTCTGCGGTGCGGATTAAATGCCGATCGCCGAGTATTACACCGAGTGCTGTGGCGCATTCATTTGGCGATGAACACGAACATATCCATGAGATGAGCGAGCCCAGATGACGTTCATTCGGCCCCAGTTCTAGCTCGCAAAGCAGTTTTGGGGTCCGAAAATGCAGTTTGAAAGTTCCTGTTTATGAAATATGTCATCCTTTAGTTATGGAATCACCAGGGTACTCCTATTCAGCCAAAGTGTAATCAAATTAATTTATTTTTGTTTGTATTTAAAATGTACCTATATCTATACTAATTGTTTACAATAATTTTAAACGAAATGTTGTTATTTAAGTAGAATAGAATAATATTTAAATTAATTAATATTGCATTTTTGTAAACGCAGTTAGGAGTAGCAAGAGTTGCAAAAATTATTTTGTTAAAATTTTAAAGATTATTTATTGCTTTTAATTTTTTTTTTTTTAAGTTTCTTAATGAAACAATATGAAAATTGTATGATTTGATTTGATAATTTTTAACTTACTTTACTCCTGATTTTTTTTTGCTAAATTAAAATTATAATAATTATTTTTTAAGAAAGAGTTCGCAGGATTTTGTTATTAGAAATTTAAGACGACAAAAATGTTCATTTGTGTAATTTGCTGACTAGTGTTACGCTGATTCCTTGCATTTAAGAAATGTAATTGATTTAATTAAAAAAAAAGAACTTCTCACCTGTTCTTTTCAAAGTTATTTTTGAATTTGCCTTCCCTTATCAGTTAGCTGTCATAATTTTGAAGGGAAGTTCTTTCATGCTTTCAAAATCATTGAATTGAAATCTGAATTTTCCTAACAAATCTAGCAAAAATTTAATGTCATTCACCCTTAAACAATTTTCCGAATATCTTCTTTCCAACATCCTGAAAACGCTGATGAAAGTGCTTTCGATGACTGTACTAAAACAGTTAGTATAATATTGGGCCTGCAATAAATACACATGGTAGCTTTCATAACAGAGCGTCAGACAGCCATTAAAGCCATCGATTTGGCTGCCACGTTCTCTCCAGTAGTGTTAAGACGACTTCGTGAGCTTGAGTACTAATATCGGGGTCATAGTAGTTCTAAGGGAAATGAAGGTATAGATGAGTTACCGATAGCGATGAGCGCTTCAGGAATCACTTTAAGTAAAATTAGCTCCGACTTCTGTCGGAGTTTTGAAGGGATATACATTTTCAGCTTTCTTAACGGAACCAGATCTAGTGGACTAACTTGAAGCTAAAAGACTTGATGTCATTTATTATATAGAGACGAAATGGCTACAAAGCTTACTTCCTCTTTAAACTTTTGAATAAGTTTCGTACACATCCAGTGCACTGCAAGCCAGTGAAGTGTTGCTTTTATACAAGCTTTTATACAGTCAATGAGCTCTTTGTTGGACAGTGTTAATAGTTATGAAACGTAAAACATTTCGATACAGTTAGTGACGAAAATCTGATTTATAAGCAACGGTACCTAATTCACATGTCGAACATCTTCTAGACCCTCAAAAACTATGCCGAGTCTTTTTAACATCTACTTTCCATTTTATAGGACCCACAGGGCACGCGAGTTATGGTATATAAATGACTCGATCCAGGTACCCATGATGTCTGATAAATCAGACATTTTGAGGAACCTTACATTTCAGAAACCAGGCACAGTAATCAAAATTCGTCAGCTTTTACTCAACCCATCTATATTCGAAGTGTATTAGTTATTTTTTTTATCCAAACTAGATTCACTCGTGATTGAATTGTATTTCTCACTAAAAAGTGAAAAGAATTTTTAAATCGTTTTGGCGAAATTAAGAGTATTAGGCTTTGTGCATTCAAATGACTCTAATGACAAAAAATATCCATATTTTCTCTTCATGTTTGATCTTTTGTCTGATCCTTCTATTTTTTTCCCTTATATTCAATCTGAATGTAATTTTTAAAACTAAAACTATCCAAAATTCCCAATAATAATAGAAGCTTCTTAAACACAATTAGTTCTTCTGCAAACCTTATACAATCAGCTGTGATTATGGTGGCTCACTATGCTGGGATATTCAAAACATGCTAGCAACTTCCAGGTTGGTTTAAATCATGTGTGTGTCACCTAAAATAAGGTCTATATCTGCCACATTTTCCTCGTCCATGTCCCGGCAATTTTGCAAAAAAAAACAGAATTGGCGGAAAATGTACCAAACTGTACAAAACTCGTGGATCAGATTTGCTTTTTTATTTTGTCGATTTTTGATTACCCAGCCGGGCACCTATGTCTCCAGCCGCCTGACAATTTAAATAATCTCTAGTTCGGAATCTAAGCTTGTACAAAACGAGAGTCCTCGTGTTTGTTGGCTAGTTAAAACACGTGAAAACAAATTTTGAGGGCCAATTGGCTGTGATCATAATCTTCTTTAAAGCTTGATGCGTGGTTGAGGTGAAGAAATAATTTCTTAGGATATGTTTAGTCAACAAGTTTTTATTGCTGAAACGTTTTTGCTAACAATTTTCCAAACCATCTTACTTTTGTGGATAGGGCAACAAACAAGCAATAATACGTAGATCAGGAATGCCTATGATTAAACCGATTTTTGTCTCAATATCGAAAATCGATATTTTTACAAATCTTAAATTACATAATTCTGTAGTACCTACATTTATATCGCAGTAAAAAGTTAAACTAATTTTATATCGATATTATTTTTACTTCGATAGAACTTAAGGCTCTCTTAAGAATCTCTTAATTTAAATAATGTGTTATTTTAGAAGTTTTAAAGACTCTGTTACTTCAAAGCTAAAAAGCAAATTCAATTAAATTATTGACCTGAGTATTTTTTAATTTTTTTTTTTTATGTTTAAATTCTATTTAAGATTGATTTAATTTACTTTTCATATTTATTTTTCTTACTTACTTTAGCAATTATAATGAACTTATGTTTAAAACATTAACAAATAAATAAAATATAGGGAAATGCAATTTTTATACCTCTTAGCATATACATACGTACATAAGAATAAAATAATTTTGCAATAACTGAAACAAAACATTAAGTATTCATGTAATTTTCTTAGCTGCAAGCAAATATAATTGAGGAATACAAAAATAATACCTCTATAATAAGTAAATAATTATTAAAAATAAAACTTAATGATTTAAAAAAAAAAATTGCGCTTCCTTTTTTTAAATTTAAAGATTATCACAATTATTATATATCACACCGAGTGCCTGGTGCATAGGTACGATACAAACAATATTGTAATTAAAATTTTATTTTCACCTAGTCAATATCAATTATAAAAAAAAATATTTATGATAAGATGTTACAACATTATTCGTTAAAAAATATATATGTATACATATATATATTTGACTAATAGCCATAGGGAAAAGCGAATAAATAAATTAAGAAAATCTGATTGTTTTGAAGTTCTATGGGAATTTAAAAAAAAGATCTTGCTCGAATGAAATATAAATTTATTGCTTGTTCAGTAAGTATTAATCAAAATATATCTTAGGGTTGTACAGAAACGGTGTTGGTGTTAAATCAAATTGACGTATCTAAATGTCGAGCATTTTGAGATAAATAGGTTCTTGTATTTCTTGTTTTTGTATGTAAGAGTTTTATATATTAAAAAAAATATTATGCAAACAAATAATAGTTTAGTAATTTGGAGAAAAAATCGATACCTCTTACAAAAGGTCATGTAGACTCATTTTTTTTTTTCATGTTGTTTGTGTTAGGCCCTTATAAAAATGGAAATTTTTGACACCGCTTGATCCGCAATTATGAGTTTTAGATGCAAAAAAGTGCATTTCACAAAATAACTTGTTGGTTATTAAATTTAAAATGTGTCAAGGCAAGACTTATAGATTATAAAATTACATGAAAGGTACGGAAAACCCATATTAAATAATGCTACAGTGATCATATTTGGAGTGAATGTTTGACTTGTCACTAGAACCCATGATTTAGAGAGTTCAGTTAAGTTTTATCACTGTACCACTATTTAAAACGGGTTTTTAGCAAAAATATATTGCTATCATTTTGATTCTGGTCTCACTCGATTCAGAACACAACATAGCTTGCATAAACATAGTATGACTTCTCTGAGATAATTGTGTCAAAAAATATAGCCTTTTGTGGGGTAAAATCCCCCATTGATTGGACTATAATACATTTTTGTACTAAAATATTTATTTTTTTATGGAATATATATATTTTGGAAGTAACGTCATTTTTTTTCAGAAAGTGACGATAGGTATGCTGCCGTGTCATCGCATTGTTATCAAAAAGGGCGTATATCCATTTTTGTAGTTTTGATATCAATGGATTTTACTGTTTTGGACTATAGGTCTGACTTTTGTAGAGGTGACGATTTCTGATTTTGAGCTACTTGCAGTTTAAAATTAGTTTTTTTTTTAAGTTCAATTATGTTTGAGGCACTGTTTAATCACTACAAATATGAATCTTACTCAATTTTTGAATTTTGGCGTTGACGCCATTTTTCTTAGCATAGCAGAAATGGCAGTATACCACTTTATCTAAATAATACCATGCTTCTTGTGCAAATGTTTACTTTCTCAAGTGACGAAACAAAAGAATTTTGAAAGATAAAGAATATAATAATACTATACTGGTCTTAACTAAAAAATGTAGTTACTTCAATTTGAGTGAACATGCCAGAATATGTATTGTGCAAGGAACAGCTGCAATACGAAAACATACTCGTATAAAGCAATTTGGAAAAAAAAACTTCTGGTTGGAGACCTCGACCTCAAAGAAGAGAACCATAAAAACGTTTTTTTTGTTTTACATTTGATTACTAGTTGATAGCATCACCGATTTCGACTTTATTTGTTGTTTTCAAACTTTGATATTCATAAAAAATTAAACCTTGATGGGTTAAAATTTCCGCTCTAGCCGGATCTTTTTTTAACTAATATTAAGACTTGTGAAGAAATATTGTTTTTTTTTTTATTTTGTTAGTTTTTAATAAATTTATTATAAAACAAATTTTTTGAAATGAACTATGCCAAACATTTTCCAGGTCTGTTTAAAGAATACAAACCTATGTGTAAGGACTCAGAGAAGAGAAAACAAATTATTTAATGAAGAAATTAAAGCTCAAAAAAAGGCATTAACTAAACGGTTGCAAACAGCTCAGGTTTGGATGATTTTTTTCAGATGATGGTACTACAAATACTTAAACCTTATAATATTGCCAATCTTAGCAGATCTTTCTTCAAATTAACTTAAAGATTTTTGTGAACAAACATTATTTTTATTAAAACTTTTGTAAAAATTATAAAGCAAACAATGTTTGTGAGAAAACAACAACAACTAGTAAAGACAGGGTTCTATTTTTGCCCGTTTGAGATGGAAAAAGAGAATTTTCTCAGAAGTTTACTTAAAGCAGATAAAAAATCATTTAATAAAACAGCGAACACAATTTTTGAAGTACACTTTACGTAGCCCGCACAAACGGAAGATGCATAAATTACATTTCACACGAAAGCATTATTTGCATAAATGTGCAGTGGCTTTAAATTATTGAAATATTTTACATCATTGTTTAAAACAATGAATTAAAATTGCCAAATGCCAGAAAAACTAAATCAATTAGAAATAACAAATCCACTGACATATGAAATGTCAAATCCATAAACCCAAGACCATAACCCAGAGCATTAAAGTGGATTCACATTAAAGTTTGTTCATATTTACACAAATCCGCCAACATGACAAGAGTTGAAGAACATGTTGTTGAATGTGAACTCCCACAAATGAAGAATCAACTCAAAATAGCGGTTTTTTAGTAGTTGAGCTCTTACAACAATATTTTGAAACATTAAGCGTTAACAATGAAGGTTAAATAATACAAATTCTATATACTACTGAAATAAATAAATTAATCAGCCAAGTAGAAGTCTTAACACTGAGTGGAATTGTTAAATTATTGATTTAATATATTGTTACGAATGTAGGTCTTTAGTTATGATTAATGACTAAAGCTCTTAACACTTTCATCCGAACTTTCGAACTTCGACCGGAACGAAATGGAACGGAACGAATTTTGTCTGTTTCTATCTCTATCTATCTGTGTGTACTTGTCTCTTTTGCTTAACGAAACAAGAGATATCTGGAACATTCGAGAAGAAATGAGAGGAGTATCAAAACGAGGTCGGAGAAGGAGATCGGGACAGTTTAATTTTTACAGTGATAAGAATAAGTGTTTGTGAAATTATAACTTGGAAGTATTGTTTCTTGTAAATTGAAAAGAGTAATAATAAAACAATTTGTTATAGATAAAAGTATTTGTTAATTTGAGAGTAAATAAAAGTGAATTTGTAAAAGTGGAAATAAGTTTTATTTGAACCCAGAAAAACATTACAATATCTTTTTACGGAAGTCATTCCGTCATTACTAAAGTCTATACAAAATACATATTTGGCGTTTTGTCCCAGTGAGCCTAACCATGATGAAACGCCAAATATTTTATATGGACTAAAAGCCGTAAAAAGTTATATCAAATCATTAAAAGTTTACTTCTATCGCCACCAGGAACATCTGTTGTTTAAAATAGCAAAAAATTTACACCATACAAATTTCTGTTCAGACATCTATCTGAAAATTAATTGGCACTCGAATTTCGTGTGCTGGGTCGGCTTGTTATTTAAGATAACAGAGTTATCACGCATCATTATAACATCAACTTGTTTTATATTCAACTCAAATCAAATAATAGCATTGAGTTATGATAGAAAAATTAATAATTTTTAAAAACCGCCTTAATTTTTGTATGTTTTGAATATTATTTTTTTTCCGAAAATGCAAGTTGCTGCAGAAACATAGATTTTGCCAATGTAAGATGATGATGCTTCGGGTTATTTTGAAAAAAACGGTAAATAGTCGGCATAGACGCGTTCTAGGCGCATGTACTAGACGCGTCTATGCCGACTGACCAATATTCCTGCAGCAGCTGGAGAAAGTATATAGAGCTACAACAAGTGAGAAAAGTAAAAGCCAAACGATTGATGCTGGGTCATGTGGAGCGTATGGACAACAATAACTAACTCTGCTGTTAAGTACAAAATCCCAACCCAGGTGCCTCACCCAATCAAGTTATGTATCAGCGCATGAAACTGGAGATAGCTTAGATCTAAAGAGATGGAACGAGAGCAGGATTCTGACGTTTTTTAATTAACACCAAGATTCCCCATAAAACTTGTATACTTACTACCTAATAAATAATAATTATTTCAAAAAATTGAGATAAGTACATAATTGAGTGCCGAAAAATAATTACAGAATAAAGCTAAAAAAGTAGTACAGAAAAGAAATTTAAAAGAAATTTTTCACAAAAAAAATTTTCCATTAAATTTTATTTATTAAATGAGCCTTGACTTTATTTATTTAATTTGTTGAAAAATAGAAGTTTGCTTAGACTTTTTCATTTTTTGTTCCGAATTTGTTGACCTTCGCGGTAGAATACATCACGCCCTTCGGTCTTTTGTATTGGTCTAAAGTTGTTCAACAAAGAGACATTCCTTGAATCGTACAAATTGAAAAAACGTTTGAGCTAAAATAGGAAATTTGATAAAATTAATGTTTTTGTTTGATTAATTGTAATTCAAAATGTTTACATATCTACTCTGGATTGGGACAACATCTGGGAAAACAAACCAAGTTACAGCTTGCGCACAGGGTGGAGTAGTAAGCGAACCTTAACAAATAGTTAATAATTAAATTATAGGCTTATTTAAAAAAAATTGATTTTAAATTTCCTTTTTACCTTTATAAGTATAAAAATGCCTTGTATTTAATCCACTCAAGATTGAATCCATTGTGATTGAATGATTCAGTGCGCTTCGAGAATTGTACCTTGAAAGCTGAGGTAGTACATCATAAACTGCATTCAATCCTGTTCTCGGAGTTGGTACAAACTAGGATAACCCCCCAAATAGGATATATTCAGTTTTTATTTTGTTGTTTCTAAAAAATCATACCTGCCATTTCTTAAGCATAACACCCAAAACTAAAATTCCGGATGGATCTTTACTGGCTTCAGTTAAATCAGCAAATTTAACATTTTTATGAACAATGTGCATTTCAACATCATATTTCTTCCTATTGATTTCATGTTCTGAACCTTTTGAGTTTTCAGATCCCCAATGGAAGTGAAAGCTTTGAGCTTCGTACGTCTCAGTTACTCCACCACCTGTTACAGATGGGCGATTTCCATTAACTACTTTGTTGAGACCTACGTTAACTGTGTTATAAATATTTTTGATTAAAAGAATATTGATTGCTGATTATTTAAGTTTGGCAAATTTGTACCTGTGTGACCATTGTTGGTTGCTTCAACGGGCATCGATATGGGAACACTGTATTCATTAAATGATAATCTAGGTAAGCTTGAGTCATTGATAGCCTTAAAAGAAAAGATTGGAATATCAGATAAAATAATATTGTGTGGCCTGTCTAGGTTTTGCAACAGCTTATCTGATGAATTGATTTATAACAGATGCATAAAAATATATATCAGAAAATCCTCTTATTATTTATATATAGGTGGGTCCTAGGCGTTTAAATTATCCAAGTCAAACAAACTGCAATCAACGACTAGTTTTTAGTAAAAAAAAATCACAACCAAAACATTGATGATCCTGAACTTTACAAAAAAACCAAACCAAAGCCATAAAACCTGTTCAATTTAAAAAACAACTAGGGACGATATGTTTTTTTTTTTATTCGTCTTTACAAACAAAATTGGTTAAAAAACAAAAAATTTAAAGATAAAACTTTGGACTATTGTCACGATTGTATAATAATAGATCGATTTCCGTTAAACTTACGGTAATCGCTTCGTCTCGGCATTAATGATAAATTCATGTAATAATTATTACATTGGTGACAAAATTCCAAAGTTTTATTTTTAAAGTTTTTTGGACAGCTTTGAATCTTTTGGTGAAAACTTTTTTACTAAGACTGTGACTTTTATAGCTAAATACACTGACAAAATTCCTGCAAAATTTCAAGTCGATCTAACTAACGGTTTTTTTGTTACAAGCAATCAAACTTTTGAAACAAAATTAAATTTATGGTTTGCTATCATGATCATGACTAAAATAAAAAAAAAAATGAAAACTACTTTTCGCGTTTTTACCGCTTTCAACATTTAAATTAATGAACAAAATTATAATACAAAATTTAAAAAAAAAATCATAAATTTTTCACTTATTTTTGATCCTTCCATTTTTTCCACTAGTGTATTAACTTAGATTGAAAATTTTAGCTTTTAGTTATCTGATGTGTGTATTTATTCAGAGATATGCACAAACACTTTTTTGATTTTTTTTGAAAAATAATTTTTTTTTTCGATATTGGTCAATTATTTTTGTTTTTTTCAAAATGTAATTTTTAGATGTTGATTAATAATAAAATTTTTTTTTTGACAAATCGTTTGAAAATTTTTTAATAAAAAAATATTTATTTTTAAAAACGGCTCGATTAATTTATTTGAAAAAAAATTCTAAAAATGTATCCTTATAGAAGTTTAATCAAAGTCGTTAGAGCCGTTTTCAAGAAAACTCGAATAACTCAAAAATGTTGTATGTGAGGTACTCGTTCCAGATGCGATATTCAAAAACAAAAAAAATAATGTTTCGAAATTACATAAAAATTATCTACACCAAATTTGAAGAGAATCCGTTCACGCGCTTAGGCAGTGGAAATGTGTACAGATATGAACGCACGGACTCACAGACGCAGAGACTGACGGACGGCATGACGAAAACCACTTTCCAGAATCTAGAAAAAAAAAATATAAATCTTTTTTTGAAAACTCTGGTCTGAAATAATATAAAAATTGCTAAAAACCTTTTGCTTAAAAATTTTCATCAGAATCCAGTCTGTCGCTTACAAGAAAATGGCTCCGTAAAATTAGACCCGTTAAAAAAGGCCCCCAAAATAAATGAAATAGAACAAAATAAATAATTAAAACTTGTTGTTGTTTGACGTGATTTTTTGGGGCTTTATTTCATTTATGTGGGCTTAATTTCGCGGTGACCGAGAAAATCGGAGAAAAAAAACGGTTCCATGGGAGATATTGGTGTTTCATAAGTACGACCTTTCCTGTTTTAGTACACTTACAGATTTAAATTAATATTATAAGAGCCGTTTAAAAAAAAATCAAGATTTTTAATATTTGAATCGTTTGTGCCACCGTTAATTTTGGCCTTACAAAATTTTAATTTCCCGGAAATCAATTTCAAGGAAATCACTAAAAGTCTTTAACTACAAATTTTGAAAAAAATCGCTTTAGCGGCTCAGGCTGTAAACATGAAGAATTCGCACTGTCTTTCATAGCAATGTATAATGTCATGTTTGATTGTCATATCGAATTTAATTTTTTTTTTTAAGAATACTAACCTTGCCCTATTCGTATTGCAAATTAAAATATTGCTTTCAACAAGATGGTTTACTTGTTTTTGTTTTTGATTGAAGAATAAAAAAATAAAGTTATAAAATATATTACTTACTTGACTGCGAAACAAATCAATTGGAGACTGTCTATTACCTCGGCATGTTTCGTATTCATTATTCCATTGACTAGGATTGTCATAATTATAAGATTGTCCAGAAACACTGCAAATAACTTAAAAGAAAATCAAAACTTTTATCAAGTTATCGTTTCAACTTTATTTCAACAATTTTGCTATATCTTAAGTTTGATTTTTTTAAATTCAAAAATGAGGAATAACAATCACCAGTGTTGTATACTAAAAAAAGATTCTTTTTTGTATTCTTGGAGACGAAATAAAGATTTTACAAATAATAGTTTTTAAATAGTTTCAATCTTGCCGATAGTTTCCACCAAACCGTGGACCGAGGAAACGTACATAGATCAACAAAATACAGAAAATAACCAGTTCTTAACTTTACCTATTTTTTTAAGTATTTCTA
Organism: Meliscaeva auricollis; assembly: GCA_948107695.1. NCBI lineage: Eukaryota > Metazoa > Arthropoda > Insecta > Diptera > Syrphidae > Meliscaeva > Meliscaeva auricollis. The sequence goes on from OX403616.1 coordinate 63,156,362, forward strand.
AAAATTGATATTTTACTGTTTCCCAAAAAGATATATCTGTGGTAACAGCTGAAGTGACTAAAAAATTTTAATTGACATTTTAAAATTTCACAATTTCTTGTTTTTTTCTTCTCGCACCCCAATTACGGTATTCTATTTTTTTTTAAGTGTTTAAGTGTTTTAGTTATGATTTGCCAATACTAAAATTTAGAGCGACTGGAGTATATTTGGTTAAAATTTACCAATTTCATAACTATTTTAACTATTTCTTGTTGCATACCTGCTAGTGACAAAAGGAAGTGCCCAAAACGACGTATATCCTGAGCGATCATTATAGATTCTTTAAAAAAAAAACTACTTTGTATAACAAGAAAATTAAAAAAAAAAAAACTTATTTTCGTTACAAAACGATAGAACCGTAGTGAATAGCTTAATCAAAAAATGCTCGTATTTATTAAACTAAATTTGTCTATTTCGATTAACCTATATACTAAAATACAAGCAATATTTTAATTATTAAGTCCAGTATAAGATAAAAATAAAAGATACAATTTAAAATTGTTCATAATAATGTCATTTAATAGTTTTAATTGTTATAGTAAGTGTGGTGATTAGATATTTCGTGTTAGATGAAATTTAATTTAGAAACAAATTAATTAAATATCTAGATATTTTACAAAAGTGAATTTCGTTGATATTACTATCATTTTAACCTTCAGCTTTATAAGATAATATTTGTCATATAAATAAAATTTTTTTATCGTTTTTCAAAACTAGTATTAAAAGTTTTTATTATAATATTTTAATATGATGGACTTAGTTGACATTATAACAAATAACTATCATTGAAATCGTTGAACAAACCCTTGACAAATATTTTTAGAATAAAATATAATCATTATCATAATCACTTAAAGTTAGAACTCCCACAGGCTAAAGTTTTTTTTATGCCGACAGTTCAGTATGCCTCTTAATCAGTACTAGTATTCTAGAGCAGCCAAAATTTGACCGGTAACACACTAATGATATAAAAATTGAATTGTAGTAGAAAGACTGTTTGCATCTTTCAATAACAATATTATTAAAATCCGTTGCCGTTAAGTTAATTAGTAAATAGAGCGATTGAATTCGTGATAACGTATTAATATACAGGGTTCCCCAAAGTCACCGCTGCTGCGGACAAAAACTTTTGGTGCATGAGGTCATTCTAAGACGAAAAACTTAAGAGGCAATTTTCTTGTTTTCGCTTCGTTTTATTGTCCTTTAACTGACCTTATCTTGGCCGAACGATCGGCGTCCGTTTCGTAAGATTTTTGTTTTAGTGTTCAATAAAAAATGTATGATTGTTTTACTTTGACCTACAATTTTTTGTAATGTAAAAATGACGGTTTTCCCGCAATGTTTTATAAAACCCAGTTCTTATTGTTTTTTAAGCTGATTTCTCACGTTGATATCATTTTATTTAAAAAAAAAAAACTGTTACTTAGTACTATTTTTTACTGCTTATTATGAAAGCCCAGTTATTTTCTTTAAAAAAAAACATTGAATTTATTGCATAAAAAGGCTCAATTTCTTAAGTATCCTTAAAAAAACAAACTGAGTGAAACTAAAAATAAATTGAAATTTTAAGTAAAAATTTACAAAACAAAATAAAAACTATACTTTTGTGCTAATGTGGGTAAGAAAAATATCCCAAATTTGCTCTAAAGTAATTTTTATTAATTTTTAATTTAAAATTTCATTTTATTTTAATTTCTCTAAGTTTGTTTTTTTAATAGGATTATTAAGAATATAAATCTTTTTTATACAATAAAATGTATGTTTTTTAAAGAAAATGTTAAGGTTTATACATAAATCAGCAGTAAAAATTACTACTTACTCATACTTATTGACGTGTTTTTTTTTTTTTTTATAAAATGATATCACAGAGTTCGTACTTTGCACATCAGACCATTCGATAAATCCGGTAATTCTGATCTTTTGCTGAGTTGTTTATGATTTTAAGTCGATGTTAATTCCAATTTTTCGCCCTCGAGCGCCGAAAGTAATATTGGGTAAAAATGCCAAAAACTGTGAATGGCATTTTTAGCTAAAAAGGGCTAGTTTTTGACTATAATCTATGGTCTACGGTTTTATCCTTGCAAAATGTTCTTTGAATTGAGCCGAGTAACATTTCTGTAAATTCAACTATTTATAAGATACAGCTTTTCAAAATATAGCAATAAAAAATCTATAGAAGAAAGTAGTAGAAATTAAAAGTATATCAAGCAGTTCTGAATGTTTCCCATAACATTAATCAAACTAGTAGAAAGTGTTTATAAGGTAAAAAAAAAGAACAACATTGTGAAGGGTGATATATAGGCAATTTTCTTAAAAAAAAGACTTCACATGTTAAAATAACTATGCAAATTAAATTAAAAAGCATACAATTCGATTTGCAAATTACTAAAACATCTTAAATGAATTTGAAATAATAACGAAGTATGCAACTTTATTTTTTCTATAAGATTAATTTTTAGAAAAAAAAAATGAAAATTGTTAGAGCCGTTTAAAAAAAAAAAAAAATATTTTTTCTATACAAATTTTAAATGGACTTTTTCAAAAAAAAAAAAATGTACTCCATTCTTAAGATATTATTTTTGAACATCTAAAAACTAAATTTTGAAAAAAATATATTAAATAGTTAAAAAAAAATATATCGTTGAAATCGAGTAAGTTATAAAGAAGAAAATCATAGTTTTAAAAAACGGTACTATGGCTGGTACCGTTAATAACGGTTGAAAAAAATTGTTTCCAATAAAAGATAGACCATACCCAAAACAATGATTGTAATTTTTTTAAGTCGAAATCGTAGGAGCCATCTTTGAGAAAAATAAGTTTTTATAAAATCGATATATGGCAGATACCGTTATTTTAAGTCCAGGAAAATTAGTTCAAAAAACTTCTGTATCAGACTTCTGATACTTCCAATTTTGATGATTTTTACACGGGAGGTCCTGAAGAATTTTAAATTGCTGGCGACCAGACTGACAGGAAAGGTTCCCTGATCAAGGACGTGATCCACTCTAAGCTTTAAGCGTCATCATAAAGACTAGGTATACCAGAGACGCACAATTTGTCCAAAGATGATACGACAAACATATTTTGAATTCTAATATCCTCTCTGATTTAAACCTTGAAATGAAATTGTTAACACGAAAACAATACATGCCCTTAAGCAAGTAAAAAGAATGATAACAAAAAAAATCCAAAAGTTCTAATGTTTATTTATAATATAATTAATGTTTTGTTAAGCATGCATCATATAAATTCCTTGCATTCACTCGGTTACGTACGATCACTTAAGTGCACTTGCAACTGTTAAAGAAGATCAGTGTTAGCTATGAAGAGCTTTTAGAGTTAGTTAAAGCACACCTATGCACGATCAGTTATTGTTGTAATGCAAACGTCAAATCATAAAAATGACATTTAAAATGAGTGCGTTCAGTAAAATTGGAAAGTTTAATTTGAAAAATTTTAAATTATCGTTTGATAAATTTTGAATTACGGATTATGCAGATTTGAAGAAACAACTTACACAAAACATTGCCTGCAAACATGTACTTACACAAACTTAACTTTTTTTCCTTATGGTTTAAATAAAATACTAAAATTCTATCTTCTATCGAATTTAGCTTTTTTTTGCAAACAAATCCAAGCGACACTGACTTAGTGACTTGCATCTTTATAATACGAAGCTTTATTAAAAGTTGCAATTTCCAAACACAAAAAAAAAGAAAATAATCATTAAGAATTATTGTATATCTGCGATTCAACGATCAACTATAGAAACATAAACAAATACTAATATTCAGTTTATTTCTGACCGTCAATCGGACAAAGTCATACCTCGGGTTAATTTTTAATAAAAGTATAAGTTGAAGAATGTTCTTAGTTTTGAATGTGAATTAATGTAGTTTAATACTTGTTTAGTGTTGCTGTTGGGTTTTTTTTTATCAAAGAATTTTAATTGCATTAGAACAAAGTTATTAAAGAGATAGACATTCACAGTGAAACAAAACAACAACAAACATAAAAAAAAAACAAGGGGGTTTTTCTGGGAAAACGTAGGTATGTAATCAGAGAGAATAAAAAAGTTTGCTATTAAGTTATTATTAAACCGATAGAGAATGTATGCAATGGCGTATTTTATGCGATTGTAAATTACAGATAGGATTTTTTTTGCAAGATATCAATGGGAGTTAATTGTTGTTTTGGAAAACTAAAAGTTGTTTCGTTTTGGTAAAAATTCAGGATTGTCAACTATTTTGTGCGTTTAAAAGACTGTTTGGTATCTATTACGATTCCAATAGTTTGCGTGATAGTTTCAACTCTAAATTCCAAATCATTTATTTAAAAAGAAAGTTTATCGATTGCCAAATGTCAAATTTATCCATAGCCTTTTTGAATACAAATATGATTCCTGATTTCATAATGGAAATTCTTTTTATTTTAAACAAATACGTCAAACCTAGAGATCAGAATATTCTCACAATTTTTGACAAACGGTGTGGGGTGCCGCCGTTAAAAAAAATTAATTCAATTGACGATCTTATCAGAAAAAGGAAGAAATAAAAAGCATTTCAATGTTACAAATTTGAATATATAATATTTTAACAAAAAAAGAGTGCAAAGTTTAAAAAATATTGATATATAATTCAACTAGAGAGAAAATAAACTAAGTATTTCATGAAATTGACTAATGAATGCAACGTTCTTCTGAATTTCGCTCGAAAATTGAATAACTTTCATTTCGTATTCAATTCCGTTTTATTGTTCCTGTTTTTATTCAATTTGTTTTTATTCATTTTCAGTTCTTTGGATTTAGTATTTAGAATGGTTGCAATAGAATATATAAACAATATTTTAACTGCAGACGAGTTTTTGGAATCGCCTTATATACAAATGCTTCCTGTCAATTGCGCGCTGCCATAAAATAGGTGATTTGGGTTGGATTTTGCATACGTTTACGAACTCTCCTTTCATTTCGGTTCGGATTTTATACATTTGCCATATCAATGTCGGTGAGAATTTCAAATAGCTATTTGAAAGGAAACATTGTCTTTCTTTTTTCCGGGTAATATTGTCATCATTACTATTGCTATTAGCTATTTTTTGTTTGTTTGCGAGTTTCAATGGTACAGTGGACGTAGTACTAAACTGTTAAATCAGAGTTTTGGGTTTGACCACAATAGAGAAATACTTTAACTATTCTCAACGCTCCAAGTTTTGCTTCCCATTTCTAGGAGGATTAATGATGGATAGAAATGTATGTTGGTGGTAATGGGAATAGACACAGCCGATGAGGTTGAAAATATTTCAGCAGCCTTGATCCTATTGTATTTTTCTCGCTAAGCATCAACCCAATCTATTACGAGTTCCACTCTAAAACTTTTGCAATATTTTGGAGCAAAAACGCATATTAATGCTGGAATTAGTGTTGCCTTTGTGATAAGAGCCCAAATTGTAATTTTGTTAACCCTTATCGGGGTTTCTTATAAATTATACCTACACACAAATGTTCACAGATAATATCATTTGAAAAACTTTAGTACCTATAGAGTTGGCATCAAAAAAGTATTTTAGGTCATAGAGTTTCTGCGTTTTTAAATTACTTTTTTTCTACATGTTAATTCACATTAAATTCGACAAAAATCGAAAGCTTGTAGGAAGAGTGTATAAGTGGCAGTGATGCATGATTGGGTAGCACGTACTTACTTATTGGGTGAGCGTTTAAGCTTCTTATATAAAGATTTTAAAAATATAAAAATTATGAGTAATAAAAACAATAATACAAAATTCATTACAAAAAGGATATGAACGACTTCTTAAGATGTTTTGTGCACCAAAATAAGGCAGTTTGAACGGTTCAACGAGATTTCGTATACTTGTTGGCTTACATATCAAGAAAGTACAAATCATGTAAGAATAAGGAAATTTGACGCTTAAAGAACCATCTATGGCAATTTCTCAAGATAATTTATATCCAAGAACTGAAAAAATGAATAATAAGGTCAGGGCTATTGAAAAAAAATAAATTTCCAATGCTTTCAACTTTTGGGAATGCGGCGATGGTAGCTTTCACACTTTCCATTTCAAAGGCCGAAAGTATATGTATTTCGGACCAAGAGCAATGTTGTTTGTTGTGGCCATATTCATAAGTTCTGAAAAAAAATACGAATAAGCAATGAAGCTTTTGGAGGAGATTAGGCAGTACAACAATGGAACTATTTGTCCATCAAGGAGCCCATGTATCAAAAACAGCTGACGGAAAATAGAAGGTTGGTACTACCTCAAAAGTACCATCCATAAGCCACACTTCGCAACTTGCAAGTTGACCAATATTGCTCAAAGTCCCTAAAATTAAAATTTTTTTTCATTTCGAAATGACTTTTCAGCAAGCAGAAAAACTTCACCATCAACTAAACGAAGGTCATTAGCAATTTCTATTTCGTCTAGAGATGTTGGTTTATTTTTTAATACATTTTCTATGAGTTCGTCTAATTTTTTTTTTTTGTGCTGACTCGGCAAATACACTCGCTTGTTTTGTGAACAAGCAGTTTTACTCGCTGTTACAATTTTTGATAGTGCCAAAAATGTAGTTTTGGGTTTTTTCTTTAACCATTGGATTCCCTACATAAACAGATTTTACATATGATGAGGGTTCATGGCAATTTCCTGTAGGTTTTTTTTTTAATTATTGATTATTCCTCATTTAATGCTGTGCTCAACCTTGATTTTCACATCCTTTCCTTTCTTTTTTCGCACTCCCAGAAAGTAGTTTCCTTGAATGTATCGTTTACATAAAACCTTGTAAGCCAATTTTCTCACGCCCTTTGTTGGTCTGCATTATAGTCACATTCGTTTTATCTATATTTTTAATACCATTTTATGAAAGTTCGAGTTTTAAGAAATATGAGAACGCACATGTAACAAAGTACAATAATTAAATTTATAATTCACCAAACACTTATATATTTTCAACAAACAAGTCAGCAGGTCCGAGTCCCGGTTGTTGCCTGGGCAACAATGATGTTGTTCTTGATTCAATGTTGTTCAAAATTGATTTATTGATTTTCAACTTTAAGCCAAATCATATTGATTTCACTTTGACTCAAAGTAGTTTTTTTTTATTTTACATTGCCTCATTAATGTTTATTTGTTCAGTTTGTTAACTTGTTTACATCAAATTATGTATCCGAAATCGGAATCACGAAAATTTCTATAAGATGGAAAATTTGCGGGAATTTTTCATTTTTTATAATTTGACAATTTAAAAAACCGTTTTTGGCAATTTCCCGAAAATTCCTGTGTTGTACATAAGAACTGAAAAATGGAATGCAGAATCAATATAATTAAAAAAAAGTACCCTTTGAGCAATGATAGGCATGTGTTTTTTTTTTTTTTTGTTTTATTCTTGATTCTAATGAACATCGGAATATATGTATATATATTTTAAGTCGTATTACCTTGATTAAAATGATCACTCAAGGACCATTAGTGGAATATATAATAGCGAAATCTAAAATTGCAATATTGATGCAGTTTTTTTCGAGATAGTGCCAAACCCCAAATGAGATTTGTTGGGACTTTTGAAATATGATTTTTTCTGATAAAATTCAACCATTGAGAGATATTTTTAAGAATAGAAAATGAATCTCAACCGATAACCGAAATTGATTTTTTTTTTTTTTTTTTTAAATAAATCTCAAACCGAAATCTTTCATAGAAATGTATTAACTATCAGAAAGTAAGCAATAGGGATCTTGCAGAATCTGTCAAAGGCAAAAATGGCAGCCACCCACTTTGACGAAACCGACAGTTGCAAGGTTGGAATGAAAATAAAATCGGATGTTTTAATATTTTTCTCTCACAGTGGCCGGCTGTTTAGAAAGAATGATTTCAATAATTTTTTGTTTCATAATAAAACACTAAAAACAATTTCTATACTATACTTTCGAATGATAAACAGATGTCAGCTTCGTGAAAGTGAAGAGTTTGACTTTCGAGAAAGCGATATATTGCTGTTTGCTAAAAAAGCCCTATTGAATTTAAAGGATTACAGTCATTTCTGATCTTTGGTCTTAATTCATTCGTGGGCTTTAGGTCTTTTTTTGTTACACAAATTTTCAGTCGACGGAGGATTTGAAACTTTTTGATTCAATTAAGGTCAGGAATAACTAGTTCTAATAATTCATTTGGGTTGCCTCCTTGTTAGGTACAACAGTTTTTGTTCTCAGTATATTGATCAAGTTTGAAGATGCAGTTCTTTAAAAAAGGTCAACTAAATTTTAAATTTATTATTAAATTCTCCGTGAATGTAGTCAAGTTTCCCGGTTTGTAAGCAAATACTACTGTTTAAAGATATTTAGTTGTAGTTGGACCTTTAACAAAAAAAGTACTTTCAAAAATATGCAAATATAGCTGCTTGACGGTCTCATATAGAAGTTGAAAGTTTTTGTTTATTGTTATAACTTATAATATAATGTAAAACTTGTTTTATTATTTATTTAAATGTATTCATCTTAGGTCAATAAAGCTGGTACTTCAATAGTTAACTAAATGGAAAATATAAAGTAAACACACACCGGTCGCAAGCCCCTAAAATAAACCCACTGCCGAAGTGCCGACACTTGAAGAGGTCATGCGGTAAAAACCAACTCGTATATGATTGATTAATATTCTACATGCTTACGCAAATTTTTATTATAAAATAACCGAAAACTTAAGTAAATTGGTTTAAGCCAATTTATTTTGTTTCAAAAAATTAGCATAATCTATTTATACAATTCATTAAAAAAGTTATTCTTTTTGCTGTGCATTTGAAATGCTTTTTATTTATTATCTACATTAATACATGCTCCATTAGAATAAAAATATTAAACTTCAACTAAAAAAAAATACGTGTAATTTCTCCATTGATACACCAAAGCGTTAATAAAAATTAAAGAAAACTTGTTGTCGTTTTGTTTTGATGTGACGTGTTATTATGGTATAGTATAGCTACACAAAAGCACAAAAATAATAATAATAAAGTCTCACAGTAACTATACACAATATACATTTATCAAATTCTTGGAAAAGACTCTATATAAAGACTCTATCAGCATTACAGCTCGTGATTCACTTTAATTTTTTTTTTTTTTTTTTTGCATTAATCGAATATTTTATTTTGTTATTATTTGTTGTTGTATAGTTCTTCTTTCTTTTTATAAAATTTAGGTATCTAGTGGATATTATAAATCTCCAAAAACCTTAATCTTGAATATGTATTAAAAAAATAAACACGAAATACATAATAATTGTAGATGGATCTAGATTTTAGATTTATTTAAATTAAACAAAGCTTAAGCTTTTGTTTCTGTTATTATTATTATTTTTTAAGTTTTTTTTTTGGTGTGCTTATCTTTATTTTGTTCAAGTCGGCATTTTTTATTTGTTTATTTGCTTGTTATATTCATTTATAATTTTAATGGTATTCAATGGTATTTAATGGTATTTCAAGTTTTAAGAAGTTCGGTTTTTAAACTGAAAATTGCATTTATAGGTGGCGTTATCTTTATGATTACGTGTTTTTTTACTTGGGCTGTCTTATGTATTAGAAAAAAAATTAGGTTTTATCTGAGACAATGACATGATTTGATCAATTAGATATGGGCCAAACAATTAAATAACCTAAAAAAAATCGTTTAGATACTTATATGAGATTTTAAAGATATATTTTTAATAACACTCTGTAGACTATAGAGTTTAACATAAAAAAAGTTTAGGATAAGCAAGCTTTCGTAATAGTTATCATTTGGAAGGTAGGGCGTCAGGTGTCGAAAAAAAATGTATTAAGTACACAATTAAATTCAGTTTTAATTTCTTAAAGCTTTAATAAAAATAAAATAATTTTTTGATTTGGTCAAAAGTCAAAATAGTTATTTTCTCCGTACTTTGGGGACTTATGACATTTTACTTCTATCGATGTTTTAATGCTCTGTTCTGTACCTATTTTTAAAAAAGTCACACATTATTGGATTTATCTTGTTTTGGTTACATGTATATTAGTAAAAATTTTGTCCCAGAGATGTCGTTTTGACGATAATATAATTTAAGCAGTTTCATATTAGATCTAGTGATACTAAAACTAAGAAAGTACATATTCTCTTAGAACACCTTCATGCGTTTTTAATGAAAAGTTTGGTATTTAAAGAACCGCAAGTATAATAGTTCAAAAACCCGTTTGGAAAATATTGTTAAACCGGAACTATATTTTTAATTCTCACTTTTAATGGAAAATTTGTTGTTTTTTGAAGTTGAGTTTTAAACAACTGACCTTCAATTACTAATTTACTAATCCACCTGCAGAACTTTGAAAAATGTTAATCTACCAAAGTTTTCAAAAGGACATTAGTTTTTGAAACTTGATTTTTCAAAACTCAACTTGGAATGGTTTGCAAGTAATCAAAAATATGACTCAATTTTTTTGATCATTTTAAAGCCGTTTCAAGTTTAGTTTTGAAATGAAAATTAAAATTTTCCTATTTAAAATTTTGGCATACCTTATTAATAATTAATATTATATTTTATTAATAAAAATATTATTAAATATTAAATATTAATATTATTAATAAAAACAAACGATTTATTTGAATGGGTAGGCATGTATATTTGTATGAGAAAACGAAATAATTCCCCTTCGGGTCTTATTTCATAGTTGAAAATGAAATAAGGGCACAAGAGTCGACAAGGTTTTGTTTCCATTTGAAATGTAAATAAGGGCCAATGTGACCTTATTTCGTAAAGCGTTATTTCACTTCTGAACTAAAAACCATAAAGTAAATACAAAAACTCCAGCCGCACAATGGGGTCGTTTGTCTATTGGGCGCGATAGTATTTTCAAACGATATTAAGACATTATTCCGTTAGGTAGGTATTCCGTGCTAATATTATAAGAAGAACAAGGAGTTATTTTAAAGGCGCTATTTAGAATCGTTGCGGGTCTGGGTCGATCCAACTTGTTTTTAAAATGACATGGCGCACCTTTCTTTGTTTATATTTTTAAATAGTTGTTGTATCGAATGTTTCAAAAGTTCCTGTCAGTCCAGTGCGGCAAATAAACTTTGCACAGCTATTAAAATGTATATACATATATGTAGGTGCATTATATTATATTCATATCACTTGATTTAAAGCTTTTTTTACATAAGATTGAATTAATGATATACCTACGTACCACTTTTGATTCCAAGTAAAACTCAATCAACCGTGAAAATTGAAAGCTTATTCTAGAGCAATCACATATGTATATTTATTATTTATGAACCAACAGATATGTTGTGTTCCAAGCATAAAAATTCAATACTAATCGTTTCGATGAAAAATCTATAGTATAAGAAAGTAATAAAATCATTGTTAAAAAAAGACATTTCAAAATAATAACAAACTTATCGTTAGAAATCCGTCAGTTGAAAATTATAAAGTTATTTGTTTTTAATTTATGTTAATTCTTGACGCATTGTTATGAATGTGAATATGGTGATTGTGAAAAGTTCATTTTAAAGTTAGATTCTATAGGCACTTATATTGTTTTAATTCTCCATTTTCATTTAGTTGTAATAAGACAAGTGTTTGGCAAAGATCAGTAGATAATTCCTTCTACATTTAAAGTTCAGTCGTTTGTTGTAGTTCGTGTTATTAATTTTAAAGTTTTATTATTCTTATTTTTAAGTTAAAATTAAGGAAATTCTTCAACTCTTGTTGTAGGTGTCGTAGTTTTTTGTAATAACAACAAAGTTTAAAGATGATAACTTGATAAATCATTGTATTCTTACTTCTTTTTTCAGGAAAGTACCTACCTACTCAAACTCTTTTATTCTTCAGAAGTACGAAAAAAAAATATAAATTCAAAATGAGTTTGTGGTCTTCTGTTACGAATTTAGTTGCGAACGGGATGTACGAAATGAAGTCCTTCTATGATCGGAAGGGCATGTATGAAATTCGTGTTAACTACGCACCTTGGATTGAAGAGAGATTAGGGTGAGTCACTATTTATCTAATTCTTATACGTTTTATTTTTAAGGCTAGGATTGAAGAAAAGCTAGGGACGGAATTTCTACTTTGTATGTATAGATAAATTGATATTAAAAATGATACTTAAAATAGGTGCATTAACGTGAAAGCCCTGGTGGAACTAAAAAAAACTTTATCACTTTATTCATCAGAACTTGTTAGCTTATAAAGGGAATAAAGTGAAAGGAACATTAATTTTGCCAAACAAAAGTTAAAAGTTTTTAAAAAATTAAAAAAATAAAGTTAACAGTATAAGCAAATGAAAAAAAAATTCTTATTTAAACAAAAAGTATTAATTTTGGTAGAGTTAAAATCTAAAATATACCTACAACTAGTCTTAGCCTTAACTCTCTTGTATCTTAAAAAATGACGGGTGCGATTTCTAAAACAGAGGAAAGTACGTACGAAAAACTCTAAAAACACTTGATTTTCAGTAAATAAAATTACTACACTTGACATAGTTAAACGGTTAAAACACACCAATTTATGATCAAGCACTATAATTTTCAAAAATGTCGGGTGCCATCACCAGAACGGGGATAAGTACATGACAACCCTTAAAACACTAATTTTTCAGTCAAACTGTACCATATTTGCCGTAGTTAAAAGCAACCCTATGTTTTCATTTTCAGTATCAACTTATCTTTCATTTAACACTAATTTAAATCTCTAACCTTATGACCTATGAAATACTACCGGCCGCCTTCCTGACTATTTAACAAACTCCACTCTCCCTTGCCATTATACAATCTGCAGATAGGGTAGTACGGCTCTTTTATTAATCATCTTATAAGATTTCGATGTGGTTTTGTTAAACTAATGCTCTACTTTAAGTCACAACATATTAATTCAATCAAAATTAATTAACTTTATCTATGATTCTAGATGTAAGAAATCCGACAAAATTGAAGAGGCAGCTATATATTTCTACAATGATCTCAAAGAACACATACGAATCACAGAAGATCCGTACAATTTTTCCATAATAACCAGCCGTATGGGACAAATTACAGAACTAGAATTCTATACACATCTGATCGATGGAATGGCGAAAGAAGTTTTATTGGTTGGTGAAATAACACCTACCAATGAAATGCCCCAACTTGAATTCATACAAGGACTCATCAAGTCTTGCAATGAATTCTATCAAATACCAAATTTAAGTCTTGATGCAGAAATCGATCCAAATCAAATAACTGATCTTCAAGATCCTGTAAGTTATTTGACAAAAATCTTCCAAGGTTATGACATTAGCCAGAGATCGGTTTTTGATGAACTCAAAAACTGGCAGCGACAACAGATTCGAATTTGTAATGTGGATGTTCAGCAGAAAGATAGTTCAAATCAAATACAAAATAATATACAAACTGATAAATTGAATCAAATTCAGAATTGTATTGAACTATTGGTGGAAGTGACTTTTAGATTGTTGCAGCTTATTGAATCGGTAAGGATGCGAAGAATGAGAAACAGAGCTATACCAGATGAAAGACTTGAACAATTGGCTCAGGAAATACGAATGAAGCAAGAAAACTTGATGATTGATTCGTTTATTGTAGACAATCAGCCTAACCAGGTTATCAAAACAAATACAAAGTAAGTGCAGAAATTATTCAACATTAACATTAACATAACAACGTGTTCTCTTTTTATTTTTGTTTAACAGTTTTACGGCTTCAGTGAGGTGGCTGATTGGTCCACAGTTGGGATTGAACAATAGCATCTCCAATGTTGAATGTATTGTTGTACCAGGTATGGTTATTTTTGAACAAACTTATATGATTTTATATTTTAAGCTTAAGTTGACATTTACTAACATAATTTTTTGGGCACTGGTAATTATGATTACAAAAAACTGCTTCATTTTGGAGCCACTACGACGAAGAGTAGATCAAGGTCACATTCAAAAAATAACCTCTTTCAACCATTTGCATCTCCACACCACCATTTTCAATCTTAAAGTCGTTACACCCTAAAAAAACATGAAGATTTTAGGCTATAGTCATGTGCATTTACTTTAAATGTCGCAACCATGTTTCAGAAGTAATTTAAATTTTTATCTTAGCTCTCGACATTTTATCAATGTCATCAACAAATCGGAAATATTGAGTGGATTAAGGTTTTTAGACCTGAAACGCACTCTTTAATACGTACTTGAGATAGCGCTTACAATCCAGGGTGCATCCCGGCCTTAACCAAAAAACATCTTCAACTATCCCGGTCCCTAGCTAGCATTCACCAGTTAAACACACCAAGTTGGTTGAGGTCGTCCTTGATCGTGCCACCTAAGGTGAGGTGTTCCTCTCTTAACATTGGGATTGAATGCGAAGACTTTTCGGGCTGGTGCGTTGGTGTCCACACATTCCACGTGACCCAGGCTTCTCAATCGCAGTATTTTCAGCGTTTTTAGAAGTTCGATATCGCTGTAAGGCCCGTAGAGTTTGTCATTGTATCTTCTCCTCCAATCTGCATCCACGCACACTGGAATAACAGTGTCCATGCCCAGTCCTCTGTTCAATACAGCAGCAATGTAAGGATTAAGAGGGCTTATGTAAGGTCTTCTTGTTGTTTTTTAGAAAGGGCTTCCGCTTAAAAGCGTTCTGAGTCCGAAACAACAGCGTTGGGCAAGTGTTATTCATCTTATGATCTCTCATTGATGTCTTTGTTGGATGTAATAGTGGATCTCAGGTAAACAAATTCTAGGAATACATCCAAGTTATTACTGCCCACCATGACGTTTTGTCCCAGGTGATCGTGTTACTCCTCTTTTCTCTATGACAGCATACATGGATAAATACTTGGTTTGCAATACATGCAATTGCTCCATTGACAGCTGGATAAATTCCCCCGATGATGTTAATGTCTTCAGTACAAAAAAAGGAGTTGAATGGACGTTTTAAAAATTGTTCTTTGGTGTTGATTTCTATATAGTAGTTTCGTACAATTGCTTCATCACTTCACCCTTTATTAGAACTTTTACCAGTCATGTTCCTGCCGAAGCAACCTCAATAGATTCGACCGCTTGCTATTAGTGCTCCCACTTTCTCATTTTAAAAAGTTAATGTTCCTCACTTCTTTTTCCCACTTTGATTTGATGGGCTGCTTGTTCTTGGCTGGCTGCATGTCACTCCTCATAGAACCAGGGGATTCTATATATTATTATCATTTAGATTCTGTGCGTCTGTGCGTCTGTGCGTCTGTACGTCTGTACGTCTGTGCGTCCATCTGTACACTTCTCCACTGCCAAAAATAAAATTTTGAAAAAACACAAATCATTGACCCAATATGGAAAAAAAAAATATTTTCAAAAAAAAAAAAAAATCCAAAAAGTGTTCCCGTTTTAAAATAATATTTATTTTTGCTTATTTGTGCATATCTCTCAATACCTACACACATCAGATGACCAAAAGCTAAAGTTTTCAAGCTAAGTTAATACATAAAATAGCTTTGCACTACATGAGCAAGTTCGTGCGATCCAGCCGTGCATTTTATTTCTATTATATATGGAATATTCTCAAAAATGTTATATTTGCTTCAAAACTGATGCAGCTGTGTTTAAATTTTTAAATGCAATTGTAAGCAGGGTTATTAAAGGTTCAATAAAAAAAAAAAAAAAAAAAAAAAGAGAAATACCATCACATGGTGATCATTTTTTGATTTTGTTTTCGAATGCCCTTAACTTACACTATCTATCCCCATCACTTGTTTGCGTCACTATTGACTTTTAGGACACCCGCTGTATTATGATAAAATGTGGGACTCAATACGGATTCTAGTTATTTTTATCCAAACATCCTATTCTTTCCATCTGCAGTTTTATTTTTTGAGGCTCCTTTCGTTTTTTCCCTTTCATGGATGACTTTTTAAACATTTCAGGACTTCTTCGGGGGCATATAACACAAAACTACAAGTACCTACTTGTATTACAAGTGAAATCTTACGATTTTCCATACAAAATTGAGCAATTTCACTTGTATTACAAGTGCTTGAAGTTTTGTTTTATAGGCCCCTGGAATCTTATAGGAACCATGTCTTTTTCATTGACCCTGCTTTCTGAGCCAACTTAAAGCTCATGGATCCTACAAAAATTATCTAAGATCACTTACTAATTTCCATAATATATCTTTTTTTTTTCAATATTTGTATAGAAGACCAAGCAAGACATCTTAACAATGGACAAAAAATAAACCAGGCAATAAATGCATCATCAAAAGAAATACGGGGAAATGAAGTTAAAATGGAATACCAGGAACAGAATCGTGTCTATTCTGCAAACTTTAAGTAAAATAACATTTTGCATTCCATATCTTAACGTTCTTATAATAAACGTTGTGTTTCTTCAGAGCTCTACAAATCAAAAAAATTCAACGAGCAGAACGCCGAGGAAGTTCAGAAAGTGTTATGGATGAAAAATTAGCTCTTCTCTTTCGTATGACTGTAATAGTTAACAATTCGTCTTTTACTGTAAGTTTTAATAGAATTGACAAAAAAAAATTAAATCGCTAAAAACAAATAATAATTTTGAAAAAATTTTGTTAGGTTTCAACACTATCTCCACCTGTCGTTGTGATTGTTCATGGAAATCAAGAGCATCAAGCTTGTGCCACTATTATGTGGGATAATGCATTTTCGGAAATTGGACGAGATCTATTTGTTGTTCCGGATAGAGTTTCATGGACAAAACTTTCAGAAGCTCTTTATTTGAAATGTTTTTCAGAGACCAAACGTGGCTTTACAGATGCAAACAGATATTTTCTCTGTAAGTGGAAAATTTGTTTTTTATCGTTTAATTTTATTATTGTTTAACAATTACAAGTTATACTACCCATTTTGGAAAAATTTCTCAAAATTTCATCAAAACCTGTTAAGTCGTTTAAGAGAAACTTAAAAAATTTAAAAAAAGGTTCTATGGTAGGTACCGTTATTAATATTTTTAAAAATATTTCTTTCATTAAAAAAAAAAGGCCGTACTAAAAAAACTAAATGCAATTTTTTACTTGCCTTATAGGGCAAGTGTGGGTTTCGTGTCAAAAAAAAATTGAGGTTTTAATCCAAACTAACATTACGGTGACGGAGAAGACTAAAAAAGTGGTTTTCGTCATGCCGTCCGTCGGTCTGTGCGTTTGTGCGTCCGTGCGTCTATCTGTACACATTTCCACTGCCCAAACGCGTGAACGGATTGTCTTCAAATTTTTGCGCTATTCAAGTTTTCTCGAAAACGGCTCTAACGATTTTGATTAAACTTTTTGATATGATTTATTCTATAACGATAAATTTTTTGATTTTTTTCAACATAAAAACTAAATTTTTAAAAAAATTCACAGACCATATATCAAAAAAAACTAATTTTTCAAACAAAATTTAAAAAGTGTTCCCGTTTAAAAATAAATATTTATATTTACCAAAACACACATAAGGAACCAAAAGCTTAAATTTTCAATCTAAGTCAATACAAATAATAGCTTTGCCCTACATGAGCAGTTTCGTGCGATCCAGTCGTGCATTTTATTTTATATTAAATCGCTGTAGCCGTTTTTGGGATAATTCAATTTTTCCATATTCCTTATAATGGTATGTACAATCAATTTTGAACGTAAAAAAAGGTTTCAATGTTCCTTCTAGGGAATTTCCCAAAACACTCTTAACCACCAAATTTCAACACAGACGGACAGACAGATTTTCGAGACCTACTTATTTTGCATTCTCTATCACCGTAATACAATAAATTTTGATAGATTAAAAAAAAACGGCCCGTTAGCATTCACTCCGGAGTTAAGTCTTTATTTGACTGGATTACTGACTATACTAAAATTCTCAAATCCCAGTTTAAAAGAAAAAATTGTTTAAAATAGACATAAATGATGTATTTTTTTATGCACAATTCAGTGAGGTTAATATTAACATATAAAACATAGGGTTGCCACTTTTTAACACTATATGTCTACTATTGCTGCTTTTATATTCTTTACTCTGTCTCAAACATATTCCTTTGTAAAGCTTTCATGTTTAAAGTGCATAAAAATAAAATTAAAATAAAATTACGAGAAAAGTACGTATACGCCATAGTGAACATTTTTAACGTTTGGTAACCCTGGTAAAAATCTCTCTTCTCCTTCAAATCAAAGGTGTTTTAATTCCCTACTCAACAGCTCTATAAATAGATAACTGGGCTTCAAAATCGTCACCATTTTCAAAAACATTGGTCAAAACGAATGATATCGATGTTTTGGTAATTTTACTAGGAACAACAAAAAACATATTTTGATCGGATTGGGTGGTGGCTATAAAGTTTGAAAGTATTTACTTTAAATCTGGTCTGTCAACAGGTACTGTTAATAGAAGTTAAAAAAAAAAGGGTTTTCATTCAAAGACAGGCCTTATCTTAAGAAATTACTATGACTCCTCTATAGAAATCGTAGGATACAATTTTTTGTATGGGCATTTAACTAAACAAGTTAAACAGAAAATGAATAAATACGAGTTATTAGTTTTTTTATTAATTTTATTAATTTTACTTACAAAAATATTTTTCTTTGTATTATAGATGAAAAATTCTTTCCCAATCATAACATGATACCCGAGGTAGAAATCTCTTGGACAAAATTTTGCAAAGATGAATTAACTGGATATTCGTTCACATTTTGGGAATGGTTCTACTACACAATAAAACTAATCAAAGAGCGTTTGCTCGAACCCTGGAATGCTGATTTGATTGAGGGATTCATAAGTAAGAAGGCAACCACAGAAAAATTACAATCACGACCACCTGGAACGTTCTTATTGAGATTTTCCGATAGTATTAAAGGTAAATAAAAATTATTATTTTTGTATACTAAAATTTAACTTTGTGGAAATTTAACTTACAGGTGCTATAACAATATCTTATGTTAATGAATATAGTCAAGTTGATCATATTCAACCTTGGATAAGTAAAGACCTACTTAATCGTTGTTTAGCGGATCGAATAAGAGACTTGGTAGTTCTCAAAAGACTGTATCCCCATGAAATACCGAAATCACATTTATTTGATAGATTTTGTTCAATAGGTAACATTTTTTTAAAGTCACTATTCTGTTAACTTTTGATTAAAAATGTTTGTTTTTTTTTTTAAATTTTATAGATGATCAAAAAGTCAACGTAGGATATGTTCCCGGCATTCCAATAACAACTATTTTAAGAAATCCACCAGCAGCACCAACACAATCGTGTATCGACAATTTTCTTCAAGAGAAACCTGTTGCCATAGAAGATATGTTAATTGAGTAAGAAAATGTCTCTACATCTAGTTTTTTTTAGAATTATATTTTTTTTTTGTCATTTAATTAAGAATTTGAAATATTAGTTTTTAAATTTAAACAATTTTTATTACAGACATGAGCCTTCTTTGGAATACAATTATGATTTTGAAAACAATTATGATAAATTTATTATGATGGATAAATTTATTCAAAACATGTAAAGTTTATTCAATTTTAGTTTTAATTATTCTATTAAGGAGTAGTTTGTAAGTTTGTAGTTAATTAATTTTTTGTAGTTTTTATGTTGCAATGATTTAAAATTTAAATTCAGATGAAGTATATAATACCCATGACGTGCGTCTAAACGCCCAAAAATGTTTAAAAAAAAAATCTTGATCATTAAAAAAAAAATGTTTAAAAAAAAATCTTGATCATTAATATAAATTTAAATCACATTATGTAGATAAAAATAAAATAAGCGATGTAAATAAGAATAAACTCATAAGAATAAACCATAAACTCTATATCAGTGAAATCGAATAATTTAAATTTACTTACATAATCACTATAGCTTACAAATTTTCGGTTCAAAGTGATTACCTGCACAAAAAATTATTTTTTAGATTAATTTTGGGTTGCTGAACAACCCAAATATCAATAACGGTAATTCCATTTTTGAGTATGTACTTTTTTAAAAAAAAAAGTTGTTTTCCTCTTTCCAACGATATATCTTTTATGTTAATCGGACCAGAAACCATCGAGTAACAGCCCCTCAAAGTGTACAAAAACATGATTTTTCAAATAATTTTCCAAAAAGGTCGACAAATTTTTATTTATGCTAAAATTAAAAATAGAGCAAAAAATATGTTTTTTGCAGATATCTCGAGAACGCTTCCTTGGAAAAATAAATGAATATAATTTTCTTGTTCAGCAACACAAAATTAATCTAAAAAATACTTTTTTGTACAGGTACTTTTTTCGTGTAAACTAGTGATAATCAGTGGCTAGAGTTACTTAGCGTAATTTTGTTTCCATTGCAAATACCTATTGTTAGAACTTATAAGTTATTATATGTACCAGTACCTATATATATTAACCAATAAAAATTATTAAAATGCAAATTAAAGCACTTTTGTATGTTGCCTTAAATTACTCACACTTATTTTATTTTAATTTGGGTATACTCAACACAGTGGGATGAAATAGGATTCTAGCGTGCCAAAAGTCAAAATGCTTGATATTGTCAGGAAACTATCTCAATACACATAAAAAATGTTTGCCTTGTTAATAAGAAGTGTTTGTACTTACAGTGATCGACATTATTTAATTTTTTGTTTTTCATTGGTTGCTTATAGTTCACATCATTTAATTTAATCAATTTATTTACAAACATTTTGTTTTTAAGAGCGCGCTTAAGACCCGCAACTGCAAACAACCTATTCTGTATTTTTAGGTTGGCCAGTTCACGTTGCTGGGATCTCTGAGCACTCAGTAATCTCAGCAACCTGAACAGGATTCGTCAGTAAATTGCCTAACAAAAACAGCAGAAAAAAAAATTGGATTCGTTTTTCAATTGCTCAGAAAAATCTCAGAGATATCAGGAAATTTTTAGATCAAGTTCTAAGGTGGTAAAACTTTTTTCAAACAGTTCACAAAAGATCCCTTAGTATTTTCAAAGTTTCATACTTAGTAAAAGTTTCGAAATATGTAGCTAATTGGTTTTTATTCATGTAAATGTGTAGAACCCTAATAGTGGCCAACCATTTGAGTAACTAAAGCTCATAAAATCTCGAAACCGGTTTATACATAAAAACTCTCAAACCTTGTTTAAAAAAAAAAGTTAGTATGCCATTTTCCTGAAAATATAATTTAATTAAAAAATACAGTGACCCTTTAACGAAACAATAATTTTTTCCAAGAAATTTTTGTTTTTCAAACCCAAAAATTATTTTTTTGAAAATGTTGATACACAAAAAATATGAAAGTAAACGGAACATTTCTTTCTTACTTATAAAAATTAAACACAAAAATTCGTTACAACTATTTTTGAAAAAAAAAAAAAATACTTTTCCTTATATGGCAGGAAATACGCTTTGCGAGAGATTTTGTTGCGAAGCCTTGAGAAACCATCAACGTTAGCTTCAGTCATTGTGACTTAACAGGTGATTAAAATATACAAAAAAAAAAAATAATATTTAGTTATTTTTGAAAAATGTTTTGAGACATTTCAAATTAGCTGTGTTTCATACTAAACCTAGAAAAACCTTCATTGTGATAGATTATATACAGATTTCGTATGATTGAAATATTGACAGTTGTCAAAATCGACGGTAAAGCCTGATGGGGTTTCAGCTTTAAAAGAAACTATAACTGTTATATAAAAGAGTACAATGTGTTATAAATGTATCTCCGCTTCGTAATATAGATTACGAATATAAGGGAAATATAGAAGATTTGGTTCGGTGTGAAAGCCAGACAAACAGACAGACAGAATTGCGAGACCCACTTTGTTTGCATGCTCTATCATCGTAATGTCATGTCTGATTGTTATCTCGAGTTTAATTTTTTTTCAAATCCTAAATTTGCCCTACAGTACCTTTAACGCAAGTAAAAATCCGATTTGTTAGAGAAAACAATATTGCTTATAATTTTTGTTTTTTAAACAAATAAACACAAATTTGGAGATGATTGTTATAACCACAGTTCGCAGACCTAAATAAGTCAGTGGAACAAAGCCTTCGCGAAATCGACGTTTTGTCACTTTTTTACTGACCTTTATGACAGTAGGTACAAAGTGATCAATAAACGAAGGAAAAGCCACTAATTACAGCGTTAATTGTTTTCTTTTTCTGTATCAAACACCCAGTTGTTTAGAATATGTGTTTTTTTTGTCATTTAAATTCGGTTGGCAACAAATGACAACTGGAAAATAAGCATAATTTGTGTTCAACGATGAAATAGTTAGAACAGAACAGCACAGAACAGCACAGTTTCGCGAGAAACATCAGAACAGAAAACACAAACAAACACATTTGATAGTTCTTACGAATCTGTGTTAACCTGTTCTGATTAAAAGCAAGTACCTACGGAAAATTCTGTTCTAAACTGTTTTAAATTGTTCCAGACAGCATCATTGAACAGCAAACTAGAACAGTCTGGAACAGAAAAATCTCATTGAGCAGCAAAAGGTTGTTTATGTCCAGAACAACGTCATTGAGAACAGCTATAATGTAACGAATATATAGGAGCTAACCACTGATCTCTATAAAACACTGGATAGCGGATTTCCTTCTAAGTATGACAGTTTTACTGAGTCAAATTGAAGATGATATGTTATGGTATTAAAGCAGAGTTCTATTTCTCTCTTTTTTCAAAAAAAAAAAAGATGAGATAGACTGATTATAATAGTTTATAACAATCCTTCAATTGGAGTCATTTTTTAATTATTAGTTAGTTATTGAATCTGGAGCATTCTTTCTCTAACGAAACTAGAAACCACTTGGTATAGAATGGAATATTGGGATAGAGTTTTGAGGAACTACAGATAAAAATATAAATACGAAATCAAAGAGGAAAATCAATACAGTTTAATTTTATAGGGTTGAATATAAGTGGTTGTGAATTTTTAATTGAAAGTGTTGTTTCTTGTATAAATGCGGTAAAGAGTAGCTAATTGTGAAAAACATAAAAGTGTTTGTTGATTTTGTAAATATATAAAAGTGTAATAATAAAAAGTGGGTTTTATTTTTTTATTGAATCCAGAAAAATATTAAAGTACGGGGCAATTTGCTTCCGTGCTTTGTTGTTAATGACACATTTCGTGTTATTTTAAACGCATTTACTATACTTAAGGTTTATAATTGTCATCATGATTGGCATATTTTCGATACTGGCAATTCACTCATTTTAAGTCCATTGCCCTGAGAGTTATTTCCATGCAAACAATATAATTGCCTGCGTAATGTCTTATCGAAAAGTACAAGCCTATTAAATTCCATCAAACGTTATCAAGTAAAATTCCATTTCTTCCAAACAACTCAATTGAGTCATTGCATAATTTGTATAACAAAGATTAACTATAGGGAAATGCAAAACAATGCAATCACTTTTCATCAAAATCATATTTTATCAATTATTTTTATTAAAAAAAGCGAAAAAACGAGAAAAGGTCACTTAGGTTATAACTTTATTACTTTATCAGTTATCACCATGGGTAGCTATTAGTTCAAGTTCAATCATAAAAATGACGTTCAATAATGCACTGCAAGTGTAAGATTCATCACTTATAGTCAGTCGCCCTACAGAGCAGTTGCGGTCTCGAAGTATAATGAGACTGCCTCTAGTATTCTTATTTTTAATATTCATAACATGTAAAGTGCAATTGTGTGATTCTGCCCCAGCGGTCGATAATGAGATCCTTCTGAGTGAGGACGAAAGCAATAATATTAAAAAGTTTCGTGAAGCATTCGCACAGCGTGTGAAATCATTTATGAATACTTCGGCAGATCCGTGCGATGATTTTTATGCTTACGCGTGCGGTAACTATCCTAACACCAAAGAGGATAACGACATCGATAAAAAACAGAATGCACTAACTGATCTATCGCACTTCATTGATGACTTTGTGGACAAAATACTGCAGAAGGAACGATTGCAGGAAGACCTGTACTATAAAGAATTGCAGATAGTCAAACAATATATGAAGATCTGTGATAACTCGAAACTATGGCCACTCACACCAAGTGAAGAATATTTAAAAGTTGTCAAGTCCATTGGAGGCTTTCCGGCCTTGGATCCAACATGGAATGTGTCCACATTTGATTGGTTCAATATGACTGCTCATCTTATACGATACGGTGTTGTTGGACTCATCAGGGAGGAAATTTTCCTCAAACATCCCTTTCCGCCTTACTACGAAATACCAAGGTTTGGCTTTAATTTTGACATCTACTCGGCTAATATCGAAACTAGTGAATCCCATGGATATGGACACAATGTCAAAATTATGAAGGAACTGCTGGACATTTATGGAGTGAATGAAACCGAGACTGATCGAGTTATAAAAGAAATCATCGAATTTTGGAAGGAAGCTTTGATACTTCAAGACAAAGCTATTGACCGACGAAGCTGTCTTAGACTCTCCTATGAGGACGATCTAGAAGAATACGAGTTCCCGAAATGGAAATTTTTATTCGAAATCGCATGGAATGCAAGTAACTCATCAATATTCGAATACAGTGACTGTCCGTGTGATTGGTACTTTAAGAAACTCGATGACATTTCAGTGAATAGATCCGAAGCTATGGCCAATTATATGGCCTTGAAATTTCTCTACAAAATGCATCCTCAAATAAAATCCACAAAACACCAACACCAGTATTGTGTGACTCAGATTAAGAAATCAATGCCACTCATCTTGACGCATTTCTACATTGAGGAACATTTCAGCAAAGATGATCAATTAGAAGTTGAGGAAATGATTTTACAACTTAAAATGAACTTTATGAAATTAATCCAATCATCTGATTGGTTAGACGCTGAAAGTCGTATTGGAAATGAAATAACGATAAATAATTTGAAAACTAGTGTTGGTGAAGTCGTTGATCCCATTTCTGATATTTACATTCGTGAAATTAAAAACATCAATCTAACCGAGAATTTCGCTGAAAATAATCTTGAACTAGCAAGGCACCGGGTAAATATGCATCACTATGCATTTATGCAACCAAATTTGGACAACAACACATCGCCACTAGAGGTTCTCAATGCGATTCAGGTGAATGCTTTTTATGACTTAATCAAACACGGCATTAATGTCTTGGCTGGAGTTCTTTTCCCACCAGTGTATCATAAAAATCTACCACAATCTGTAAAATACGGAGGTCTGGGATACATTATTGGACATGAAATAGTACACAGTTTGGATTATAGGGGTCGTGAATTTGAAAAATATTTCAAAAGACATTCGGCATGGTCTGAGGCATCAGCCAAAATGGTGAACAACCGTTCACAATGTTTTTCGGATCACCATAGCAACTACACCGTACCAGTGCTTGATATAAAACTGAATCGAACAAAAAACACAAAAGAATCGATCGCTGATGCTGGAGGACTTCGAGAGGCTTTTGGTACATATCGATCAGTTTACCAAGATGCAGTGAAAAATAAAATTAAAGACTTTGAACAAATGGAGACTCTTCCTGGTATTGATTTGACAGCAGAACAAACTTTCTTTTTGAGTTTTGCTCAAGTGTATTGTGCCAAATATGAGCGGAAACATTATTGGAGTGAAATATATGAAGATCATCCCATGGACAGATATCGAGTCATTTCACCGTTACAGAATTTTGAGGAATTTTCGGTGACATACAACTGTTCGGTAGGTAGGCCGATGAATCCAAGACACAAATGTCGTTTGTGGTGAAACGTAGATATTGTGAATAAATTATTTTTTTTTTAATTTCTAAAACATGTGTTTCTCTTCCCTGAAAAAAAACAAGGGCTACCTATACATATATATACCTATATAAGCTAGTGATTTTCACATAAGCCCATCTGATCAAAAAAAAACTGTATTTCTATCTCTTTCCTCATAGTGTTTGTTTATTTTACAATAATCTTTCGTCTCTCCTTATCGAACTTCAAAAGGCATCTGCGTTTCAGAGTAATGCTGGCCGTTTACACGAGACAATATTATTGCTCAACACTCAGTATTGTGCAGTAATATTGACCGTGTAAGGGCAATATTGCACAATAATTTCTTTATGCGCAGTATATTGAGTAATATGAAAAAGGTTTAATATTTTTTGAATTTGTATTTGGGACGAGACAGAGATTTATTGCTTTTTTTATAAAAAGCCCTATTTTGATGCACGCGAAAAAGCCGGACTGCGGTGACCGCATCATGGATTGTTGGTCTTCATAGGATTATCTGATGACAAGCCGATAGATCGGAAATGTTCAATGGAGACCCCGTGTCAGCTTTATAGTGGGTCTTATTGGGGTTTATGCAGTCAGCGCTCTCAATTTCATAGCGGGAATTACACACGTAAGTCTTTAAGGGCTATTCACATGAGAGCGACCAACGACCAACGAGTGATTGAATAAATGAAATTTTCAACAATTTATAAACTTTAATTGTGTGCAAATTCTTAACAAAAATGTAGAAATATGACTTAAGTTGATGGTAATATAAAAAAAAATGCATTTTCATTTTCATATAAGAGAAATTTGAGAAAACAAATAGTTCGTCGCAAATTCCAATCTGATTGTTACGAACTATCAAACTCAAATCGCGTTCACATACTATCCACACTTCAATCTCGCTCCCGACTTAACCTAAACAAAAATCTACACATTGCAGTCTTTGTTTCGCGTCGAATTGAAGCCAAGAAAATACATTTTTAAAAAGTTACGGAATTCTTACAAGTTACGCAGATAGCATTTATAAGTTTTCAACTAAAGGTTAGTTGATTTTTCATGTTTTGTGAATTCTATTTGTGTAAACATTCTTGTAAGTATTTTCTGTAAAATTTACGTTATTCGTAAGTAAAACTAACGTGTGTAATCCCCGCCTAAGACTGGTTTTCAATAGGCTCTCCTAAGTTTATGAGCGCTCATATCGGAGTCAGAGCCACTGATCTCTATAAAACACTGGATAGTGGATTCATATACAAAAAATGACTCCAATTGAAGGACTGTTATAAACTATTATAATCAGTCTATCTTATCTTTTTTTTTTTGAGAAGAGATAGAACTCTGCTGAGGTGCCTTGTCAGTATTACATTTTTTAGCTGTAGAACAGTTTTATTTGTCAAAGTGACAAGCAAAACCAATTTGTCTCTCTCTTTCACCTGTATAGAGCGAGATAGAACTCTGCTTTGGTACCATAAAATGTCATCTTCAATTTGACTCAGTAAAACTGTCATACTTAGAAGGGAATCCACTATCCACTGTTTTATAGAGATCAGTGGTCAGAGCTCTCAACTTTAAAGGTTTAACTCCAATTGAAATGTAAAATATTTTGTTTTCTTACTAGGATCATTTTTTGCGGAAAAACTACCACTGGTTTGAGAATTCAAAATCTAAGGTTTTTGACAACTTTCACTTTTGTACTTTTTGCAACCATTTTAGTACATCTTTCAATTTCATCTTTTCACATTCTCAAAGGCTTTCACTTTTTTCTTGTTTCCCTTAAAAATGTTCGAGGGCGAGACAACTCATAAGTCACTAATATAATCCTTGGTGAATAGTTTTATGAGCGCTCTTAACTTATGAGTGCCCGATGAATACACTAAAACTCACTTGTCTATATTTTGTCACCACTGACCACAGCCTGGAATACCTACCCTGCTGTAATTAGGATTTACGCATTAGAAGGTCTTTTCTTTTCCGTGTAAGGATGTACATTGTTCCTTATATCACCTGAGAGATGGAAATCTATCAGAATGGTAATTCATGTTCCTTAAAAGCCAGAATCGGTTTGATATCTGGGTCTTCTTTATGGGCGTTAATATCAGCTCCTTTTTTGTCCGATTGCATTATGGGATCGGGGACCGAATTGTCACATACGAAAACGGGCGGACGTAAACGTATTTGCTATTTTTCTTTCTATCTTCCTGTATACAGATTAAAGAAAGACGTATGCGACGATTCGGCCCCAGTTCTTTACTCAATTTCTTTCTCTTCTTGCAGAATCGATTAACATGTTGACCACTACTGTCCTAGGACGGTATTAACCAAATCTTTTTTCATAGAAAGTAAGTTCGAGAGCATACATACTTCAAAAATTGATTGGACATTTTATAGCACGCATACCATAGGTTCTTCATTTTTCTCTAAGATAAGTATCATCGTTCGATATGCATTAAAAGAATTACCTACATATGTTACGTAAACGCTTTTCAAAAAGACATAGAAATGCAGAAGTTATCTTTAACAATTAAAATTTCATATCAACTTTACACAAAAAAAATCAAATTTTTCCCAATAAAGAAAAAAGAAACAAAATTTCTAATCTGCAATGCACAAGGATTCTTTGGAATTCCGTAAGGAATCCTTAAAAATTCTTTCTTTACCTTCAAAATGGTTGACTTGCATAAGAAAGCCGTATACATTAGGGGTACTCATGCAACTGTGGTAAACGTGGTAAACATGTCAAAATCTGTATGGGAATGACATTTAGTTTTACAGATATTGTACTTTACCACTTCTACCAAGAATTTAACAAGTTGCATGAATCCCCTTATTATTTATTGTAAGCAATTTTCAGTTAGCCGTATCCAGAAATTACACTCTTGTTTTAAGGCCTAACTATAACGGCAACTTTTTGCAAATCAATGCAAAAGTAAAAATTTGAAACTCATTTTTTTGACTATTTAATTTAGGAAAAATTTCAAAAATGTGTGAAAAACCTTAGATTTTGGATTCTGAAACAAGTGGTGTACTTTTATTCTCAAACAAATGGATCTATAAAGAAAAAAATATTTTACTTTTGAACTTTTGCTAAAAGTGGGCATTGTAGTTAAGCCTTTAGTCAAAACAAAAAAAAATATTCACATTGTAGTCTTACCTTAATACAAGTTAAACACCAACCTGCATATCCACTTTAATTATATCAAAGACAACAACCTAAATTGTCAAATCTGAGCTCAATTTCCAAACACTTTCTAATTCTGTAGCCCATTTTGACACAAAAAAAAAAAAAAAGGATGGCATCAAATGGCACTTTTTGAACGCAGCAAGCAGTTTGTTAAATGGCCGCCCACGATTTAGAGAATATTTTTCACTTGTAGTTTCAGTGAAGGTGCTTTTTGTTCATAAAATTAAAAAAAAAACAACAAATAACTGCTGTGTGTGAAAAAAAAATTTGTTTTGAAATAGTTAAATTAATTAACGAAATCAATTAAATTGATTCTAGTGAAATGTGCATCAAATAAATTGAAAAGAAAAAAAAGCCACACAAAAAAATCGAAAATAGAAAAAAATTCAAAGGTAAGTCACTTTTTTTTCATTTTTTTTATTTGCTCTTGTACAGAGCAGTGAAGGAAGGAATATAAAAAATTGCAATATCCAAGTTTTGCATCGAGAGCGAAAGAATAAACTAGAAAACCCCTAGAACTCTACTAGAATGTGCAAAACTGAATCAACTATATATTTTTGTGCATAATCTTCTGCCTTTTTTTTTTTTAATTTATGATATGAATTTATATTTATTTGTGAATAAAAATAATTTACTTATAAAAAATCCTTCTTTAGTTGCACTCTCATTAATTTTTTTTTTGTTGAATTGAAAACTTGTTGTTTCTTTGCTTAAAAAACAATCAAAGGAATTCATGAATTATCATAAATCGCAAATATCCACACACTTTTGATATAAATTCCATGATCCGGAATGCAACCCTTAAAAGAAAGAAAGAAAAAAAAAACTGTTGCGCTTCTGTATCTTGTCGTCGTCATTGACGTTGTCGTTTTCATGTCCACGGTGCATTGGAATTCGATTCTAGGAATATTTACATTCTCGCTCCGCGTACCAACTTACACAAAATCTGAAGAAAAAAAGAAAAACCATGCATAGAAAGTGATAAGAACACCTCGCCTCCATAGAAGTGCTTTGGTGGCTGGCTACACTGCTCCTTCTCCATGTTGTTGTTCCCCTCTATGCATCCACCACTGTCCTTCAAACCTGGGATTTTCTAAGAAACATCCATGTGTACATATAGAAAATATTATAAAAAAAAAAAAAAAAAATGATTTTATTGATTGTTATGGTAATTTTGGACAATGGCAGGCACTTGATCCATCTCTCTGGACGGATTTGATGATAGGTACATGGAAAAGGGTTATGATGGGGCAAACTTTTATTCGCATTATTTTTGAATAAAACAAAAAAGAGGAAAATTTTGTTATTTTAACTACAAATTCGATGTAGTTTGTTTGTTTTTCATTGTATGTTTTTTTTTTTAGGGAATTGGTAGGTCCGTAGCGTTGGTACCTACCTGGATTGTAGTCTCGTATATTGTTCATAAACGGATACCTACATAATGTTTGTTATTGAGCTTTATTCATATTTTTTTTTATTTTATTATCTTCATTTTAATTATATATTCTGCAATGCTTGAAGATGATGTTTCCCTTTTCCATTGTAGTCTTGGTTCAGTGTATGTAGGTATAGATGGTTAGAGGTTTTTGGATTTTCCCTTAAGTAGCTACCACTATATCTGCTCTCATTTGCTTTTTCAATATCTCTGCAAAACAAATAAATAATTGCAACCTTGTTTTTGTTGTATTTTTACTCTGAAAAACTAAAATGAATTAAAAAAGGCATATACCTACCTACTCACCTATATAGCCTGTGTTGATTTATTTTTTGGATTTCATATTTTATTTAGCATGAGCTATTTATTTTGCAATTTATTAATGATATAGTAACCAATTTAAACAATTTTGTTGTTGTTAATTGCTGCCACCTCCAAGTGGCCAGTCAGCCGCTTCTCACGAAAATCCTTGTAGATAATGAATTCGCAACTGTCTAGGGTTTTTGTTTCAAGTTGTTCTCTCGGTAAACCTAAAAAAAAAATGACCTATGACAATTTTGTAGAGTTTTTAAAGGTATAACTGTATCAAAAACTAGCTAATTTTTTGCTAGGCTTTTTTTTAGCCTAAAAAAAACTTGAGCTTGGTGCCTCGGCATGGCTGAAAATGATTTTTTTGAATCATTCTAATGTGAGGCCTAATGTCTCTTAAAGGAATCAAGGAATAAGGTCTAATGCAGACCTAAGTAAATAAGTATGAAATTACCGAATTATAAATACAATACTGGTAATTTCGCAAAAATTAATGAAACGGGTTGGCAAAAATTAATGAAACGGGTTGTCAGGCTTTCCAAAGTTAATCCCCTTTCGCCAGCGTGTGAAATAAAGGACATGTTTTTCGCTGAAGCTGGTATCAAAAAAGTTCGTAGACTTTTAAGAGAATGTGATAATATAGCCCACAGTCCGCGAAAGGTACCCTTGCTGACAAAAAAAAAGTACACCTTGACTGGGCTTCATCAAAGTAGAGAAATAGTTTCTCCCAAAAAAGACATTTAAACACTACTATTATTTTGACCGCAGCTGTAGGTACTTAAAGCTGCATTCAACGACTACTACAATGGTATTATAAAAGTAGGCATAGAAAAAATATGAAGTGGATGAAATTTTATGATTGAAATTAGTAGGTGGATTATCACAGATTATTGCAAACAAAATTCGGGACAGTAAGCTGTGTCTTTTAGTCACGCTTTATAATTAGCGATGATGTGTCAAACTATTCGCGGCATTGAACCGAGTTGAAATTTAAGCTTGACAGATGATATTTTTGAAGCAAAAAGTAGGTATATTTATTAGAGCAAATAAGAACCAATTGCTCTAATATCAGCTTTTTCCGGAGCATAAATAAAACTATTATTTTTAATCCATTGACATCATAGACATTCTCCAGTGGAATTTGATAGTTCATGGCTTGACAGCTCAGGGATTTACAGTGTATTACGTTCGAAATGTCATTCAATCATAGCCATCGTTTAATGGTTTTTTTTTAATAGTTTCAACAAAGAGGGTTCTGAAAATCCTTTCATAAACTATTTGGTAAACCATTACAACTGTCATTGAACGTCAAATTAACAACATAATTATGTACATATGTATGTTAGATCGTTAGTTGTTTTAAAATTAAGGGTACAGGGGGAATCAAGCATGATCCTAAGAAAAAACTAGAATAACGAACGAATGTTATAATACAACTTTTTTACAACTGTATGATCCATATTCGTTCACTTCCTCATCTATAAATTCTATAATTCTTATAATTTTGGGTAAAATGAATCCGACTCCCTCCGCAAGACATTCGTTGGATTTTATAGTAGGGGTAGGGTACACTGATGGATTTCTGATTGATTTCACGTTGAAACTAATTTAATTTGAATATGCAATGTCATTTCAAATATATGGTAGACCTGAAAACGACCTTGTCTCTGATAAAGCATCGGTTCCCGATCGATCACCGAAATCAAGCCATGGTAGGAAGATGGCGGACCGTCAAATACCAACTGCGTGCTGTTGTCATGTGTTCTTTCTGTTGTCGTTCTTTCTATGATTTGTGCTTCTATGTTGTATTAATGTCTTGTGTTGTATCAGCCAATGGTCTTAGTTACCAGTGCTGCAGTTTTTCTAGTCCGTAAGATTTATCTTCATAGTAGATTTGAACTAAATGTAAAAATGTAAATATGGTAGACCTATTTTAAGAGTTACGTATTTATTTTTACGTTGAAATCATTTATTTTTTCGTTTTCAAATTGCACTCAACTGAGTATCAAAGTGCAATTCACGTAGTTTCAATCTGTGTAATATTTTAATATTGGCAAAAATGTAGTTACAAAGTATAATCTACCTACTTCCAAAGCTTTTCACAGTAAATTTCGAAATTATTGCCAATTTCACCTTGAATTCACTTTTTTCATCTTTGTTTTTAAAATGTTCGTTCCGAAAAATAATTAAATTAAAGTGGGTATAAGGACTTCCAAATAACAATAGAAAAGGACTTGTTGATAAATCATCCAATGATTTTTTTCAAAGAAGCAGTCTACTGAGAAAGGAGTGCGGGCCGTATAAGTACTCCTGAAACTTCTCACGATACATTTATGGACACAGAGCAGAACTAAATCGGATTAACAGGGGGGGGGGGGGGCTAGAATTTGCCCAGTCAGGGCCAAAATGTAACTGCGACTACAGTTTGTCATCAATTTTTGTCAAAACCGCACATGTCCACTTATTGTCAAAATTAAACTAATGATGAGGTCTCCTAGAATTTATAAAGTACTGTCTAGGTGTATCATAATTTTTAGAAAATAAATTTAACTCTTTTTGAAAAATTAGAAAAAAGAAGTGCTTTCAGTACTTAGTTGTATGTACAAAAAAAAAGTATTTTAAATTGCGTTTTCTCGGAATGGGTTCGAATAGACTTATGCCGTTTTTTCCCTGGACTCTTCATTTGACTAAAAATTATAAAATAACGTGATCTTGTATTTAACTCTGTTGTTTTTCAATAATATTTTCTTCTCCTTTGGAAAAAAGACATTAGGACCTTTTCAATAATGTAAAAAAAACATGCTGAAAAGTTTCGAAAATTAAATTTTTTTCGTTAATTTCCTAACTTCAACACCAATTTTAACTATTATGTTTTAAAAACATCATGCTTTTTTAAAAATATATTTTAAAATGATGTTTTTTTCCAAACCAAACGACAATTTTTTTTATAAAAATCGGTTGAAAATTAGCTAAGAAATTTGTTTTTTTTTTTTAACGATTTTAACCCAGATACAGAAATTCGAACGTTTAGGTCCCGGAAAAAAATTGGTTTTAACCAAACACCATGTTTTGTAAATTGTTGAAAATGTCGTAATGTATTATTTCCAAAAGTAAAAAAATCTAAAATGGGAACAAATTTGAGGAAGCTAGATTTTTTTTTTACAATGGATAGAGATCGAAAAACTCGTTTTATGCCTTAACTCCTGATTTTGGGGGTGTTACAGAATTTATACATACTCGTACCGTTTTGTAATCAGTGCAACAAGCTCTACAAAATGTGGTAGGTCCTCCCCCCGCGTATATTTTTTTAAAACCGTTTTTGTCACACAATGTTGCTATAGTGCATTCCCTGAATTCCATAACTCTCTCCAACTTTTTCCCATTTACGTCTTACGTCGCGCCAGAAAATGCGATGTTTCCCTAACACTAACACCAATTCAAAAACATTTGCAGCTTTCTTGTGACACGGACTCCAGATTTGAGCGAAACAGTCTCAGCTTGGTCTTTAAGCTAGTAGAATTATTCGGTTGTCGATGTCTTGTTCAGTACCACCTTTGGTAGAGGCAAAACTACCATGAATTCGAATTCCATGATTTCTTTCAAAGCGAATGCGAATCAAATTAACTCTCCGGGGGAATCTATGTAGGTACATATGTATATCTCGTCTTCTTCCCTTTTCTATATATTCTACAAAACAGATTACATATTATTAAAACCTAGTTTTTTTCTTATTTTTGCCTGTGCCTTTTTTTTTTCTTTGTCTTTTTTTTAAATTTAAAACAACAACAAAAAAAGTACATGAACTTATTGAAATAATTAATACTTGTTACAACAATAACTCATAAACACTGAATAAAAGAAGGATTAGCTGCTTTTGAATGATAAATTTGCATTCGTATAGTGGGAGGTTATCTTGTCTTAGACAGAATTTTGTATGAACTTTTAATGTGTGCATCTTTGGTGCGATGAATAAATCAAAAGTCCTGGAATCATTAAGAAGAGCTATAAACTAACAAGATTTTGTAGAATGTACATAGATGTATGGTATCTTCATTATTAGGATTTGGTTTATGAGAAATGATGGCTTCTGTCTTCAAAGCGCCCGTTATTTCAAGGCGATGGAGTGAAGTAAGTTGGTTTATTAATAATGTTATATTTTCAGTTTAACGATGTGGAAACTTCTGTCAATTTCTGTCAATTTATTTAAAATAGAATTTAATGAATAAAAATAAATATGTTAGTAAGCATGTGGTGTGTTAATTTAATTCTGATTTATAAACAAGTGTTTTTTGTTTCTCAAAACACCCACTTGAAAAAGATTTTGCTAAAGCTTAGTCCGAGTACAGTTACAAAGTCTTGGATATCATATCAAAACCCATACCATGAAAATAGAAATTAAATTAAATAAATTTGACTTTGTTGGTTTTTTTTCTCGAATTAAATGGTATTTGACATTAGTTGTTGGTTAAGCAGCGCAGTAAAACTTTCTATCGAAAATAAAACACATTTTGACTAGTAAAAAATAAAATAACGAAAATTACTCTAAAGGAGAATGGGCAAATTTGTATGGAGTGTGGACGTTCCGCGGCCAAGCATAATTTTGTTATTTATTGATGTGGTTTA
This sequence comes from Meliscaeva auricollis, assembly GCA_948107695.1. Lineage (NCBI taxonomy): Eukaryota > Metazoa > Arthropoda > Insecta > Diptera > Syrphidae > Meliscaeva > Meliscaeva auricollis. Next base: position 63,191,643 of record OX403616.1, read on the forward strand.
GTTCTCCAAATATTGTGCAGAAGTCTTACTACGATGACATACGTCAAAAACGAATAAAATACATTTTAGCTTTTCAACATTCTATGTAGATTTCCTCAATATTTTTGTCTTGTCCAATTAAGAACGCAAAAAGAGAAATGAAACAACGAATCTTGATCATTTACCATATACTGGATTATTAAAATAAGAAAAATATCATTTATCTTGTATCTACACTAGCGAGAGATAGCATCTAGTGATTAGTATGTTTACATTGATCTTTCGATTGTATGTATGAGATATGGAGTCCTTGCAGACCCTAGTGAGGGTGTTTAAAACAATGCATTTTGTTTTTTAATGTTATTACCAATAAAAATTGTTAGTAGTAAGACAGATCTTCGTTGTAGATAGTTTAATTGTTTACATATGACCGCTAAATGCATTTGAAAACTTATACTTTGTGTGCATATTGCGTTCAAGAAAAAACTATTTGCTTATTCGTATTTTATTTAAATAAGAAAGAAGGGTAATTCGAGATCACTCCATGTTACAAATTGAAAATGACATTCGACAAAGTTTGGTTAGGATCCTGCTTTCTATGGGGATCTATTTTCATGATCCGTTCTTTTTTTCAAACGCCGATGGCTTTTGAAGGCCGATTAGAAGAAAAATAAGATGCAAGATTATTGCAAACAAAGCAAACACTAGGAGGAAAGAGATAGATATAAAACACTGCCTCCATTTTGATCCACATCTTTTTATTTTCATGATCTAATACAGATTAGATCATGAGGATAATAAAACGCGGCATTCATCGCATTTCCTAAATGGCTGTAGTATTAGCTTTGTTTCTTTCAAAGAGCTTGACTAGTTGTTCGGTTGCACGTGGCCTGTTTTAGGTCCAGACATTCCGCGTACAGATACGAAATTCGTTATCTAAGTTTAGTTTGCCAAGGTTGTCAACTTCTGAGACGTGTAACTATCAAACTTACTCCTACGTGCGTCGGGCAGTTACCCCAGGTACAGCCCTTCTAAGCCTGTACTCTGATTACGTCGTTCGGAGAAGCCCATTTAAGGGGTTCACCAAGAAGTTATCTTAAAGCTACCGTTGATTCCATAAAGAAATTCTTCCGCTACCGTCTTATTTGTTAGGATTGCCTTGGTGGAAACACTCCTACGTTTGCAGCCTATACCACCTTGTTTTATTTTTTCAGGACTACCACCTCTTATCATGTAAAGTTTATCTTAGCCGGTCGAACCTGGCAAATTCCTATTGAAATGTTAAGGTTACTTCCGCAGTTGCAAGAAACTGTTGCATAAGTGCTTGTGTTACTTGAATGTTATGTTTTGCAAGTAGGATTTTCACTCTTTCATAATATTTAACAGTGCGTTGTTGTTCCATCAGTTGCTTTGAATTTATCTTTTAGACGTCTTTTACACCTACTCTAAATTTCATTGAATTATTTAGTAATTTCCAAACGTTGCTCGTTCATAAATATCATACAAACGTAAAACTTGACTTTGACATTGACGTTCCGTAAAACAAATTTTAGGGAAACGTTTGCCTTAAAATACGAAATTGTTACTTCGTTACTGAAAAATATATACCTTTAACATCTCCCAAAGCTTCAAAATTCTAAGCAACTGGAAACTTTTGTTAGATACGTGTGGCCCAATCGTGCATATTATATCTTTTTTGTTGTTTTTGTTTCATTTTTATAATAAACATGTGAGAAACAGCATGATTTCTATTTTTCTCGTGTATCAAAGCTACAGTCAGCTACTGAATGTCTTCGACAGGAAAGGTTACTTTTGCTAACAACTAATGACGTTAATACTTTGTGTGTGTCATACAAAATAAAAAAAAAAAGAAATTTTTTTTATTAAAGCAAAGGTAAGTTGAAATGTGTAATGATTTATAGTTAATAAGTCGGTTTTTTTTCAACTAAGACTCCGGCTTATCCTTTAAGCAAATGCGGTTATGCGCACTAAAGAAATAAATTAAGCTTTTGTGGCAATTTTTGCAATTCTGAACATAAAAAGGGTTATAAAAGGATTTTCTTTTAATTCATTCAATATTATGTTTAATCTTAATAAATATTCTTTTTGGTGGGCATTACAAGTTTCATGCTAAAGAAGATTTTTTTGAAACAGTCTACATTGAAATATCGTGGTGTAAAGAAAGAATTAACTTGACTATAAAGTAAGACGGAGTAGTTTTGAATCAGAAAAAGAATCTTCAAATTAAACTGTGCAAAGTTTTAGCAGTGAGTGTGAAAACATAAAATATAAATATTTGCAATTGTTGCACTTGTAAGTATAGTGTAACCACTAAAGTTGAAAATATTAAAATGCACGATTGGGTCGAACATAGATTCTCTACTAGTCCAAGGGTGCTTTTGGTTTAGTGATATTTTAAAATAAAATACGCAACTGGATCGCACGTACTTAAACGACTAAACAAATTTTGATAATTTTTTTTTATACAGAAGCTCCTTAGTAGTTTCAAAATTATTTGATATACAAATTATCAAAAAAAATAATTTTCGGATTTTTAAAAAATCTTTCAAATTTTTTTTTTTTTTGAAAAATCAATTTTTCGGAAACAGGTCACTGTATTTTTTTGAAATTTTGATTTTAGATGTGCAATAATATTATCTTTAAATTGACATACCAACTTAATTTTAAACAAGCTCTGAGAATTTTTATACATAAAAAAATATTTTGTCTAAAAACGGATATAACGATTTTAAAATTTTTTTTTTTCTAAAAATTTATCTTTTTTAGTCAAAACAAACGGCATAATAAGTTTGAAGCTCAAAACAATTTAAGAAGTTGTTTATGTCATTTTAGTAATGAATTTAATTTTTTTTTATTTATAAGAAGCTTTAATGTCCACAGCAACTTTGACCCTAAGAGCAAGTACGTGCGACCCAGTCATGCATTTTATTTTTCATTATCTATCAATTTGCATAATTTGTTTTTCGATTAAACATGAACTTTACCCACACCAACATCATTTTCAAAGGTAAAAAAAAATATTTATGCATACATACATATGTATATGTACATACATATATGTATTATTGTGGTTTTTATTTAAAAAAAATAAAATTATAGTTTCTTTGCTCCCAGGCGCTTATATTGTTGAGTAAAAATTAATAAACAAAAATAGTGCTTAAAGGCACAAGTTAAAAAAAAAAAACACATAGATTAAAAAGAAATATTTGCATTTTTTGTTTCAAAATTTTGAGTTTGAAATTTGTTTTTTCAAAAACTGTTGCCACTTTATTTGATAACAAAACGAAATATATTTTTTATAAAAAAATTGGTGGACATGTTCAGTACAGCATACATCATGCCCTTCATGCTAAAACACAACTTTCATGTGTGTTACACTGGCGTCACAACAATTTCTATTCTTTCAATTTGGTGGTGGATTCGGGCCACCTGTAAAGTCCTGTTTTTACAAGAAAACCGTTGCCAGGCGCTTTCCTGGCAACGTTACATACTCTAAGCGGAGCAACAAAGTTGCGTAAATGGGACAGGCCTCCAAAAATGAATTTAAAATTCAGAGAACCCGTAAAGTGGGCCGCAAACGAGAATTTTTTCGTTTCATAAAACTGCAAGCAACTGGATTTCGGTGTTTGGTAATTTGTGACATCAACATGTCACCTAGGGATTTGGTTATTCTAAGAACTACCAAACCCACGATTTCAGACTTTATTGCTTTCGATTTCTTTTCTTTTTAAAACGCTGTGTGCATTAAAACTTTCGTTAAATTTGATCCTAGTTAAATTTGGTCTTTTTTCTATATCAATTGGTTTAAATTGGTATTACTTTTTAACAAAAACTTGTCCGATACTGAATCTTCTCAGGGTCAACTTTATGTGGTATTCTGAAGATTAAAAAGGTTCAGAAATCATAACTATCAAAGAAGTCTGGAAAACAGACTGTGAAGAAAGATTGCACTTTTACTTCCAATGTAATTTTAAGAAGTTCAATAAATTCACTCAATATCTACAAGTATATACCTACATGTTTTTCATACACATACACGTTTAAGTACAGTAGTCTTTTAATGAATTTTTTGTGATTTTTCTTTGTTAAATTGAAGATGCCCTCCTTAAAAAAAAGCTTGCACAGTTCTAGTATACATTTTTTCAAGGCTCTTCCAGTGGAACTCGTTCAAGATTATGATTGTAAGTAAAGTAAACAAGGCGTGGGTGAGAAAAAATAGGTCAAACACTATGTATAGTTTTGGAAGCCCGGCTCCAAGGTATATAGCATAATTTGGTGTATTCATAAGTAAATTGAAGAGTTCTTTTAAGAAGTTATGTTGGCACTTTTTAACGGGCTTATATTCATTAATCCCAAGACTTGCCCCGCATAACAGAGTGTGAACTTCACTACAGCATCAAATATTTTATACTTTGATGAAAGGTTGATTCGGTTATTTAAGCAAATGTTTATCCACGACACATTCAGCAAACTTAGTGATGAGTTTGATTTTTCTGTGAGATGTTTGTTGAAATCTAACGTTGGGCTCAGTTGTACACCCAAATACTTGTACTCATTGACAATCTCAAAAAAAAACCACAATATAGATCCAATTGTGGTTTGGTTCCTGGTTTTTCTGCTAAATACATATCATAACTTTTGATTTGTTTTTCTTCATTTCAAGGTCCCTTTGTTGACAATCATCCGCCAGTCGATTGATCATAAGTTCAAGGCTTTCTGGTGACTCTGCAAGTACCACAAGATCATCAGCATACATCAAGACATTGAATGTTGAATTCGCTATTCGAATTCCCCCGAGGTAGGTATTCAACCACATCGTTTATAAAAAGCGAAAACAAACCAATCCGAGTAATTGGTGTCATCCCATACAGCTCCTTTTGATTATGAATACAGTTCTTTTAGAACTTTTATAAATTTCGTAGAAATTCCTGGTTTAAAAAGCGTATTAAAAAGAACTTTTTGATTAATAAGGTCACACGCAGCGTTTAAGTCGACGAACACAGTGTACACTTTCTAATTTCTTGCTTAAAAGGCTTTAACTTTTTTGTTGAAAAATTTATCCGAAAACCAGCCTGAAAGTCTAACAAGATATTGTTAACCTCAATCCATGCTTGTAATCTACGAGTATTTCGTAATTATAAAAGGCTTCGGAAAAATAGTAACAAGTTTTCTGAAAAAAGACTGAATGAAATGCAGTGTACGTTAAAGATATTTTTAACATTTCAGTAGCAGAAAGAGATAGACTAAAATTTGAAAAAAGCTTTCCAAAAACATAAAACCTGTATGCCAAGCTTAAAAAGTCAATTTTGGCGCTTATGTCAAACCAATACTCAGCCGGCAAAATTGCCCTCCTTAAAAATCCAATTCACAACTATGACATACGAGAAATGTGCTAATCGACTTACCGCAAAGCATGGCTTCGCTTGTAAGTTATTGCATAGAAATTGGCCCTCGTCTTGATATAAATGAAACTAGTGCCACGCTTGTTGCTTGTGGTTGAAATTAAAATGCGTCATTACACTTTAAGAACAACAGCAGCAAAAGTGTTGTTTTCATCCAAAAAATAACAATCAGTTAGTGAAAGCAATAACAACACTATCCCGTATTATTTGTTTCATTCACATTTTATTGGATTCTAGAATATTCTACCACTCTTTTCCTCTTAAAAGTTTCACTCCTCGTTCTTCTCTCCTCATAATTCTATGTATGCACTTTTTGTTATTGTTGTCGAATGTATGTTTGACTGCTATGATATGCACAAAGTTTTTTCTTATTAAACAGCCATTTTAACATAATTCCTCTTAAATAATTAAGGATTTTGTGAAGAAAAATAAGTAAAATTCATAAATTTATTAAATTATACAAAAGTTCAATATTCTTCTCTTATTATGGAAATGTTTAGTCAACTGAATCAACTAATAATTTGTTTTTTTGTCTCATTTCAGTGTGTTTTGTTTTGAAGTAGAATTGTTCTACGGACGAAAATACTAAAAAAAAAAAACAAAAAATAAAAAAAGTGAATACAAAATGAGTCTATGGGGAAGGATAAGTAGTGCGCAGGAACCGGAGGCGTATATGAAAACTCACTACGACTTGAAGGGCATGTATGAAATTCGTGTGTTTTTTGCAGCATTTATTGAAGAGCGATTGAGGTAAGTTCTTTAAAAAAATCTTCTTTAATTATTTATAGTTAACAAAAAAATGTATTTGCTGTCACGCTACCACACCTTCAAGCTGCTTTTGAATAATATTTTATTAAAAATTTCCTTACAGCAGAGATGAGAAAATTCCCAGCGAACACACCGCCCTTCAATTCTACAAGGATTTAAAAAATCACATTATTGACTCTGCCCGTACGGTGCCTATGGAATTTCAGTATGGCGACATCTTAAACAAAATGGCACAAATCCCACCACTTGATTTTTATTCACATCTTCGCGAAGGCATAGCCAAAGAAATGGACTTAATTACAAGTGCAATTCCAATACCCACCCACAGCTTCGCACCCATGGGTGGCATGGACCAACTCGAGGAGCTCTACAATCGAATTCAAGAACTTGTCAAAACTATCGACATGATAAAACCGAATATCCAAAAGACATGCAGCGAATTCGATCAAATTCGAACATTCTGCAGCACAATGAATGCTCAGCCACCAGAAATGAAAAGTAGTTTAGAAGAACGCTATACGGCCATCTACTATCAGCGAAATGTGCTGGTTATGCAATTGAAAAATATTGTGAGTGAATATGAAGTTTTACACAAGTCCGTCATCGATGTGGAATTGAAGAATTGGCAAAGGCAACAGGCGTTGGCTGGCAATGGTGCACCGCTGAACGATAATCTAAATCAAATACAAAGTTGTATTGAATTATTGGTGGAAATTATTTGCAAATTGGCTCAATTGGTTGATATAATGCGAAAAAGCACCACAGTCGATGGGGGACTTGATGAATTGCACCAGCGCATCAGGATGCAACAGGAATATTTGATATTGTCTGCATTCATTGTTGAGAAACAACCACCTCAAGTTATGAAAACAAATACAAGGTAATTTTTTTTTTTTTTTTAAATTTTGTTTTGTCATTTGATAAATTGTTTACTGTTTTTGTTTAATTTGCAAGGTTTGCTGCTGCCGTAAGGTGGTTGGTGGGTCCTCAACTGGGAATCAATATGAACAGCCCAAATATTGAATGTATAATTTTATCAGGTATGTATGTGTAGCTCAATTTTTTTATTACATTCATGGCCAACAAAATAGGGACACTTACAGTGCTGTGTAAAACACTTGCAACATTAACTATCAGAGCTCTTTTTTCAAAAAAAAAAAGGTTTAAAAAGGCAAACAGCAGTACAAATTTGAAAACTTTTTTAATATAACAAGTTATGATTGTAGATTCTAGAAATTCTAATTGGGATGAGTTTGTGCCAAATCCAAACCGAATTTCAAAGTTTTTTGTGGAAATAAATGGCTTTTCAATATTGGAAATCAAGTAACCTGGCCTTCAATTCGCGGCATCAAATTTTTTAGGAGTCAATGGGTAACTGTAGTTCCACATTGGTTTCCCTAGAAGATGCTTGTTAATTTATTCGAAATAAATTAATAATTTTTCTGTTTTCTTTTGCTATGGTATAATGTAGTCTTCGTCATTTATGATGAGATACCAACTTTCTTCTCTTAATTATCTGACAAATAGAAGATTTGTGTGTGGAATACTTTTTTAATTTTTCCTTCTGGAATATTTATTTTTAGAAGTCGCTCAAAATAATAGATTTTATTTCGGAAGAATAATTGTTTCCGGCTATTTTAATGAACATTTCTTTTTGTTTGTTTTTTGTATTCTAAAAAAGCCTTGCATTAATCAAACTCGCGGCTAATACTTCCTCAAAACGCACCAATCTACATAAACAAATTTACGGGTTTCAAAATAAATCAATTTAACTGTTACCAACAGTGATCATGGTCGTCAGTTGCAAGTGTTTTGCTCAGCCAAATTCATTACTTTTTTCGTTATGCAGATAAATTTATTGCCTTTGTCTGTAGATTAAAAATTTGGGGATTTCTATTGTTACAATGATACAAGTCTAAAACAATGAAAATAATTGGGTTTTAACAATTTATATGTGATGAATATGTGGTTTTTCTGGTAGGTGATAAAAGTTGCAAATGTATTGCACAGCACTGTTCGTAAAAAGAGTTAAAAATAAAAACAAATACTGCTAAGTTTAGTTTTCTCTACAATTTACCCCGCATTCGAGAGAAAAGGCAAAAATCTAAAATTGTACTACATGTATTTCAGTACAGCCACTAGGTTCTAAAAAAATGAGACTATGAGTTTTAAAAAGAGAACAATTTTCTTGGATTTTTCGTTCTTGGAGTATATATCTTGAAAACAAATTGTTCCAAATATGTTATTTGTATAGTAATTTAAGCTTTTGCAAGTGCTGGATCTAGTGACACTAAAACGAAGAATGTATCCCTTTTTTCATTTGTATCATAAGTTTGGTATTTTTAGTACAACAAGTTCAATATTACAGAAACAGCCATAAAACTTGACAAGAATGTTAAATTTGTCATCAAAAAAGAGCCAAGATATTTCATAGAAATATATTCCAAACTTATCATACAAATGAACCTAAGTTAACTGAAAAAAGAGATACTTTCTTGGTTTAAGGGTCACTAGATAAACGCAATTGCAATTGCGGCACCAAACTATCTCCTATTTGCTAATGCAGAACTGTCTTTTTCTCATGTCTATGAGAGTGTCCCTACTCCTTTAATAGATATACTCTGGAAGTGCAACCCAGTCTGATTACAAATTGGACTTCAAACTCGTTTGACCATGACGGCTGCAGAACATGACATTTGTATCTATCGTAAGTTTATCTGGAATGGATTGGATTTTATTTTTTCCTCCGTTGATTTTTGCCCAAGTTTCTTCGGACACCAAAGCATTGTACCTTTCCTGTACGCGAACAACTATTCTTTCAACATCGGGTATGAAAACAATTTTCGAACCACACCTTTGATTTTCGATGGAGGCCATGTCCTGCCCTGCTGATTGTTCTCAGTCTTTGAGAAAGGTGGTCCTCTAATTGTTAAGCACAGAGGGATCCTTTAAATTGTTGGTATTAAACCTGGACATTCGGTTGATTGGTATCTTCGAACTCCAACTTTGCATAATCTCATCAGATGATAGACCCGAGTGGTGGTGCGGGAGTTAATTTATTTTCAATCAGTCCTATTCTGAATGGAAACTCTGTGTTTGGGAGAACGCCTTTCAATTGAAAATTCATGGCAATTTCGTTTTGTTATTCTTGATGAAAAGGGAACAGTAACGAAATTCGGGGAAATATTTACTTGAGAGCGCTTCTCCTTCAAAGTTTTCACCGAGTGTTTTCATTTGGATTAATGCTGAGTACATTGGAGTACTTAGTTTGAGATGGTGTGAGTAATTAATGTTGTTTTAAGCTACATTAATATGTTAATCGCTTAAAACAAAAACCACATACAAAAACAAAACAAACAGACAACAAACATTAACAGAACTTGTATTATGTTTCAAATGACCATCGATACAATTGGAAAGCAATAGTTGAAAAATAAAACCACGTTTGTATTAAAATATAATTTCGACATAAAACAACAAGTAAACTTAAAATGTTTGTTTACTGTGTGGTATTTCTTAGAATAATTTTAATCCAATTCAAACTTCACAATCTTTTTTTTATTATTATTATTTCTGGGATGAAATTGAATCAAATTTCATTTTCAAATTGCCTCTTGTTTTGAAGGGTAACGGATTACCATCAAGCACATCATTTGATGGAGTGACTTTCAAAGAGAGCATATATACACAATTTTTCAGAAAATAAAAGAAAAAAAAAAAACAAACAATAAAATTGTTATTTCTTTCAGCGGAAATATGTTGGGCGTTTATATTTGAGGTGAAATACTCACATTTTGCAACTTTTCTGAAAAAAATACATCTCATGGCTATTAAACCAGAATAGCAATTTTCGGGATTTGTTGGTTGAATCTGAAAGAGTTTAATTTTGAACTCAATTTAAAACTTTATTGTCAATTTTTACCATAACCTTGATTTTTTTTTTTGTTTAATAGCATGGACTTATTCCACTTTCAAAGTCAACAGCCCAGCTTAGTTCAGCTCCACGGTTAGGAGAATGCTACCATTTAAATTATTCAATACTGAACTGTTTCAGGTCTAAAATTTGAAAAATAAATGCTGGAGTAACAAAGGGTTGTGTTTTTTGACTTAAAAGTATTTTGTCCGAACATTTTTTATTTTCTTATTTTTTTAATTTGTTTCAAAAATATCGAATAGTGTCGGATGTGTATTTTTGTGTTAGAGGTGTAAGTAGAACAACAGGATTTACAAAAAAACGACAAGAAAACAAGTTTTTCTAACGCCAAATTTCTTCACTTATGTAAGTTCTAATCCAGCCAAGTTCCCAGTCTAGCTAAACCTGGTACTTGCTTTTGCACTCTTACTTATTTAAGATGGAGCTTACAATCCAATGTAGACCAAGGTCTCAACCAATAAATCTCTCCAACCAGGTCGGTCCCAATCTAGCTTATCTTGATCGCACCACCAAAGATGCGGTCTTCCTCTACCACGTTGTCCGTCGGGGTTGGGTGCGAAGACTCGTCGGACTGGTGTGTTGGTGTCTTTGCTCCACGTGACCTAGCCACTCAATCGCTCTCAGCTTTTTGAAAAGATCGATGTCGCTGTAAAGCCCGTAGAGTTCGTGGACCAAATACTAATCGAAGAATCTTTCTCTCAAACAAACCTAGCTGGTTTTCATCCGTTTTCATCAGTGTCCTTGCCTCTGCCCCATACAGCAGGACCGGGATGATTAAGGTCTTATATAGGGTCTCCTTGGCTCTTTGAGAGAAGGCTTTACTCTTCGCTTGATTGTGCGTTGTGCGATGTAATAGTGGATCCCAGATAAACAAAGTCTTTGACTACGTCGAAGTTATAAGTGCCCATTAGACATTTTGACCCAGTCGACGGTGTTGGGTCTCTCTTTTCGATGACAACATGAAAGCTTTTTTGTCCTCATCGTTACTTTTGAATGTTTTAACCGCAGACAATCGATTTCCTTTACTATCTGCGCTCTAAAATTGCATTTCATAATTTAACAAGAAAAAACTATATTGTGTTTTATGTGTGTATGTTGTGATATCCTGTTAAAACTTTTCTAAAACTGTTAACTATGTTAAAGTAAAAGTTCGGCTATTTAGCCAAATGCGTTTTCAGAAATAAATTTCAAATCCAAGCATAATTTTGTTAAAATGTAGAGATTTATGGAAAAAAGAAGCCATTGTAGCCATACCAGACAAAAGTGCTTGGTTCTGGAATTAGACCATCAAAAATATATGTTTTCTTTTCTATGAATTAAAATTTGTTTCTTTTTCGCAGAGGCACAAGCACAACGTCATTGTACACAAAGGCAAATGAGCGAAGCCACACCTCACTCATCCGGAGAAATCCTTAATAATATTGGAACAATGGAATACCAACAACAGTCAAGGATATTTTCTGCAAGTTTCAGGTAAAAATTGTATTTTTTTTTATGCTAACAATATTTTCTAATGAAAAATGTATTTATTGTTTTGTATTTAAAATAGAAATATGCAATTGAAAAAAATTAAACGAGCTGAGAAAAAAGGCACTGAGAGTGTCATGGATGAAAAGTTTGCCCTGCTCTTTTATACTTCTGTCATAGTCAATGACTATCGTATTCGAGTAAGTTACTTAAAAATATTCCATGCCTACTAGTTTTGAAAGAGTTGATGGAAATTAATATTTATTTTTGTTTTGTTTTGTGTAACAGGTTTGGACGTTGTCATTACCCGTTGTTGTTATTGTTCATGGCAATCAAGAACCACAATCATGGGCCACCATCACATGGGACAATGCATTCTCAGAAATAGTACGTGAACCTTTTCAAGTTCCTGACAGAGTTTCGTGGGCAAGACTGGCTGATGCTTTGTATACAAAATATCTATCTGCGACTGGACGGGGACCAACTGAGGAAAATAAAAATTTTCTTTGTAAGAATTTGATGCACAATTTTATTGAAACCACAAAATTAAAGCTTTTTTTTTTTTAGATGAAAAATTATTCCGAAATGAATACATGATGGACCAGAAAGACAACATCTCGTGGACACAATTTTGTAAGGAACCCTTGCCAGATCGTACATTTACATTTTGGGATTGGTTCTTCTCAACCATGAAACTAACCAAAGATCAATTGGTAGGACCATGGAAGGCTGATTTAATTGTAGGCTTTATCAATAAGAGAACCACAGAAGACATTCTTAGACGGTGTGCTCCTGGAACATTTCTTTTGAGATTTTCAGACAGCGAATTGGGTAATTTAAAAAAAATTTATTTTACAACCAAAAAAAAATATGGAATCACCTCCCCATAATAACAAATTTGACTAATTTAGTAACCTTGATCCGCTTTAATAAGCGTCACTATTGGTTTTTGTTTATGGTTGTGCTGTTTAAAGTGAATTTTTACAGGCTACCCAATCTAGAAAACAAATGCAAACCAAGACTTCACATTGTCCAATTACTACGCGAAGAATGTACCGATGTGCTGTAGTGGCCCGTCAGCTATATCTAACACAATACTGTGCCTAAAAGATCTAAATAGAAACTAGAAAGTTGGTGCGCAGTTCAAAACCGAGAGATATTACAGATTTATAGTGATGCTGATAAGTGATAACTTTTTTCCAAAATAGGCATCAACGTCCTACAATAGTTCATACAGGTACATGAAAGAACCATAAGTGAATGAATACATCTAATTAGAGGATGCCTTACATTAAAGAAGCGGGCCTTACCCCAAAGGGACCAAAATTAACTTTAAATCACCGACTAGACTAGAGTGTTGGGCAATGGAGGCTTGTTAAACTTTGGATATTTGCAGAATGTGGTTAAATAAAAGCGATAGTAGAGGCAGAGTATAATACAATTTTGCTCATTGATGTTTTACCGAACAAGTGGCCTAATTTTTTGTGTGATGGAGGTTTAACTGCGGATCGTTACATGTCTTATATTGTTCTGGATAAAATTGGTCTTTATACTGGATTTATTGATGAAAATTTTATATTTATGAAAGATTTTTTTTTAATCTAAAATTTTCTGACCATCGAAAAAACTAGCAATGGGAAGATAACGCTTTTAGACTATTATTATTAGAAAATATATGGCAAAAGGGTACTACAGAGCTTTTTTTTATAGAACATAAGGTTTAGAAGTGATTTTTACGCATCCAACTGCCCTTTTTTTTAACTTGACTGGAAACTCCTTGATAGCTTTTCACACTTACGTTATTTGAAAATATATAGTATAAGAGTACGTGAGGACTAAGAAACACAAAAGAATTCTGGATGTGAAAAATAATTAGAACTAAATTTAAAGGTACCCACACAATAATTTTGAAATTTTATTTAAAATGTCATCAATTAGTATACGTTGTATTGGGTTTTAGTAGAAACTAGTTTCCACAGAGACGAAGTTTGAATTTTTCGGTTCGTTGTTGGTTTCCTTATGAAACAATACCAAATTGGACAAAATCTAATGGTTCAAATACATCTTTTGATCGCGATCTTGAAAATTTAAATTGAAATATAAGCATGTGGCACATGATTTTAGAGTTATTTTTAACCTAAAATCCAAAGAAGATAGACCCAATACGATTAAATGACCTTGACAAAAAGTTACAGCCCTTTTACATGTATCACCATGTCAGTGCAACTGTATCAGCACAACTGTACTCAGAAAAAAACTAACGGTCAGAATAAAAAATAAAATGTATTTCATGTACTGGACCTTCAAATAAAAGTTCTAATAAAAATTCAACTAAATCCCATAATTTTTCGAATTTTGAGAATCAGTGTGGTGATGTTATGATGATTCTAGTAATTTTGGACTGTAGTACCCATATACCACATATTTTCAAATAATAACTGTCTAAAAGAGTTCTTTCAGTTGCCAGTTTAGTCCACAAATTAGCTAACGTTGCAGGCGTAAAAGATATTGCAGAGTGGAATTTATGATTTGTCCAACATACTCTCTTTAGTCCAAATAAAGCGTTTTTAGAGGTGGAAAGTTCTGAAGTAATAATTTTCAATGGCTTACATTATGTTTTTTGGGGATGCTGAGCACGAATCTGAAGTTATCCAAAAAAAATTATCACGGGAAACATGAGAAATCATTGAAAAACTTACAAAAAATTGTTTTTCATTGTTTTGGTGCATAATCCAAAACAAGCTAAAACCGGTTATATAGAACAAATGTAGAAAAAATTACTAAAATGTATGTCTTGACCATTTTTTGGTCTTGAGGTGGAATCGGCTAAGGTGATTGTTAATTGTCACATTTGTGAAAACCAAAATACACAAAAAATTAAATTTAGCATTTATACCTATACTGTCGCCTATTTTTTTTTTTTTTATATTTCGGTAGCCCAGAGGTAAGTTACTTTACAGCTTACCTCGACTTTCAGGTTTAATCCTCTGCTATGGCCTACCTTTTTTTCTTTCTTTAATAAAAAATTATTCTTGGATAAAAACCATTGAGAACTATTATTTTTTTAGTGGTCAATTTTTCTCTTTTGGACAAAATATTGCAATTTTATATGAAAATGATAGCAAAATAAGTGTCACCAGAAAAAGTCACAAAAATGTGACACAGACCAATTTTCTTGATTTTGACTGTCAACTATCAAAAATCATCTTACACGATTCCACCCCTGGATTCTTTACAAAAAAAATGATGAAAAATCCATAAAAATCAGTCCTTTTGAAAAGCACAAATAATCCTTTTTTATTGGTGCTGATTACTGCCTTCTTTACACCATAATTAACTTAGCTGTATCGAGAGTATAGAAATTCATTACTATCTTCTAAATTAGATGTTTTTTTGCAGTGCACATCCCAAAAACTAAGGTATTTTGAAATTTATGTTGATTTTTTTAAATAACGGTTTAAAATATGACTATACATTGATCAATTAAAACAAATCTGGTTTCAGGTCTTAGCTTATGCTATTTGAAATAAGTCCTCCAAAGTGCCGAATTGGCTCAATAGTTTTGAATATACACCAGAGGGGTGATTCCGTAATCTTCAAAACGATAATAGTCGAAACGATAGTCGTAAAAGTGATCGTCGCACATTTCCTCTACGTAACTATCACTATCGTCTAGTTTTTTGAGGGCGACTCTTTCAAGCTGTGTTTGAAATGTCATCGGGCTAACAAAAATGACAATCTGCATTGTTTTTTTTTTGTCTGTATCATTTAAAAATATTACGAAATTCAAGTAAATTAAAATTAATATTTTTGTGATTGTGTACGCATTCAAATTGCTTGTAATTTTTAATCGAGTTTACTTTTCACTGCTTGAAATAATAAAATAAATGTGCAGAAAGTTTTGATTATTTTGGCAAATTTAGACACCAAACAAGTGTTAAATTACAATTAAATAAATAATAATATTAACTAAACAATCTCTTAAAAAATTAATTTTATCTTTTTGAGGATATTTTACTTCAAAATACATGCCCGACGACACCTATTTAGGTATCGTGCTTATTCAACCATTTTGACGATGGTGGCATGGAGATAACCGAGTTACGGAGAGCAAATTTTCAATCATCAAAACGATATCGTCAAGACGACACTGGTTTTAGAAATCGTTTGGCGATAATAAAATTACGGAATGACCCCCCAGGTCAACTGAATCTAAGAGAGCTCTTTTCTACAAAACAATCGATTTTTTGAAAAAAAATTTACGTGATAGAATTTTTCGTTAAACCAGATAGATTTAGATTCAAAAAAGTCTAGTCTTATAACACAAGATGGTGATTCCACTTTTATTTTTTGTTTGCAAGTGTATATTTTGAATTCATCAAACAGTATTGTTATCGTAATTTTATTGTAGGTGGGATAACAGTTGCATTTGTTAGGGAAGACGGCAATGTGTATATGCTTGCGCCTTGGACAGCAAAGGATCTTAATGTTCGTGGCTTAGCGGATCGTATACAAGACTTGGAAATGCTTAAATATGTATACCCCAATAATAAAAACAAAGATGAGGCATTTGGCGAATTTTACTCTCGCACAGGTAACAAATTTTAAAATAACAAAACAGTTTTGAGATAATATTCATTCTTCTTTTGTTTGACTTTTATCTTATTTTTTTTTATATATTTAATTTGTTTGTTTGTTTATATTTTATTTTTTTATTTTTTTTTTTTTTTTGTAAATTAACTATTTTTTTTCAGAAGAACAAGGAACTAAAGATGGTTATGTTCGAAATGTTATTATAACAACTGTTCCCGAAATGAGACAACCCGCGCCAAATACAACACCCAACCATGCGCACTCACCAAATCCACATGACATACACATGGTGACGGGGTAAGAAATTTTATTTTTAAATAAATCCAAAACATATTAAAGTTCACATTTCAAACAATAATTCACGATAATTTTTATAAATTTGCTACAAAACCACCATCACCACAACATTAAAGCTTTAATTTTATTTACAAAATGCTAACACACACACAACAAGGGAAATTATTGCAACCATACTTTTCATGATCACATTTCCTAATGTTTTGTCATCAAAGAAATCTTTTGTTAATCAAACACCAATATTTTTTTGGTCAACTATTATAATGATAAATTAATAAATATTGAAATTTGGTACTTTAAAACTTAATTAATTAAAAAGTTTGACAACATTTCAATAATATTTATCAATTTTATTTTAATTAATAACAATAAACATCATTCTCATTTATTAAAACTCTTACCAATTTTCATTTTTATCAATTTATTAATTGATAGTTGACAATCGCAATAGATGTGAAAGTTTTCAGGACTTCAAGATGTGTTAAACGGAAAAAAATTTTAAAATATTGTGTATCATCTATCTGAAAAGAACCGTTCGTTGCTAATATTTTTTATATTAACCAATCAAATGCTTTCGTTAAAAGTTGTAGATAGTTTATTTTTTTTTCTTGATTAATCGTAAATTAATTTGAAATACAGTGGCCTACAAAATTCTTTGTACGACGACTTTTTTTTACCATTCTATAAAATCAAAATGTTTGTATATTAAAATAGTGATGCATTATATTTGTTCAATTTTATTCTTACACTTTGCATACTCACAAAGTTTATTAATTAAAAGTATTGAAACTGAAAATAGAAAAAGCAGTCGTACGAAGAAATTTGTCGGCCAGTGTCTGTAATTTGAAAAAGTCTTCCTGTTGATTTTATTTTTATTTTAAGATTTAGGTTTAGCAGGGATTCATTTTCTCCAGACAGCAATTATAGTTGAGTGTAAAATACGAGAGCTCATTATAAGAGAGGTAAATCAAATGAGGAGGATGTATTTAAAAAAAAAATTAATAAAGACGATCGGCCATTATCGAGCTCTGTCACTTGTTCGTATCTAGTTTAGTGTTTATTTTGATTGTTTAAGAATTTTTATTAGTTGATAGAATATTATGGTCTGTGTATTAATGTTTTGTTCTCCAAATGATTTTTAGAAACATCCTTGAAATCGTATTTTTTTTGAGCCAGGAACCTTTAAAGTTGTCCCCAAATCTACATATATTCCTAGCGTCCCTTTGCATTGTCTACTTAAAATGTGTTCAGGAAATATAGAACTCCGGCCGGAGCTTGCAAAAGAAGGTAGACCTGAGCATTATACTGCCAGGCCGTGTTTTTTTAAACTTTAGTAGTAAGCTGCTATATACAAAATTTCAGCCTTGAGGATGAAGGTTAGTTTTGACAATTTCTTAGCATTTTTAAAAATACAATGGCAACTCCGGGCCCATGGCAACTAGTAAGTAAGTCAAAGCTGGCTCTCCGACTATTACTGATTAGATTAGATTACAATTACGTCAAGTTCAGAACCAACTAAATTTTTGTTTTATGATCATTGCTAACAGAAAAAGGGTTCGATGAATAAATTTGTAAATTTACAGAATTATTAGAGGAACATATCAATGCCCTATCATCGTATCCGATGGGTCTAAATTTTTCCGATTTCTACAAAATGTAAAAAATTTGTATCAAAGTAATTGTTCCGCCTGATACATCGGATGAACTTCCAAAGAAAACCAAAGCACGCATTGTCAAAATCTTAGAAACGCGTCTCGAATTTATTCGATTTTCTCTCTCTGATTTATGTCATTTTACGATGTACTGCAATTTTCTCTCTCCAATTGTCTCCGACAAAAAAATGGTGCTGAACGAATTTCCGCAAAAATAAAAAAAATTATAAAAAACAACAACTAGAGAACTAAAATGAATGCTGACCTTGGAAATACTATAAGCAAGAGTTTTATTTTAATTGGTATTTCAAGCATAAATACATGCAGATTTGGTTTCTTTCAGACGAAAGAAAATATTTATATTTGACATGATGTTTTATGACAACTACACACGTCGTTAGGCGTATATATTTTTATTCCGATTCGGATACCATGAACGAAATAAATCTTCCGATCGGAACTTGTTTCCGAACGCATACGATGATAGGGTTGATGGTTTCGACAAAAATTTAGCTCAAAAAATTAATTTTTCTTATAAAAAAACGGCTCTAAACATCAAATTTTAGCTTTTTTTTCATTTTTCCTAAAACCGCATTCCAAATTTAAATTAAAAAGGCATAGCTACTTTAGTTTTAAGAGCAAGTACGTGCGTTTCAGCCGTGAATTTTATTTTTTTTTTCAATTTTGGTTAGTTTCAGTATCCATCAGATGTTTGCATTCCTCCAGGAATGTCCAACGGAATTTTGTTTCCTTAGAAAATTTTTGCTCCCCCGAAATTATGTCTAATATCGTGAATCTCCCTCGAATTATATTCCAGAGAACAAAAAACTGTATGAAATGAGAGTTAATAATAAATAAATTCAGATAGAGGCTTCTAAGTGTCATTTAAATTCCCATATATCCAAAGACATTCTCACTAAATTTTGTATTTAAGATAACATCAATATTCTTAACTTTTGAACCATGATTCCAACATTATTTTTTTTTTATATTATCATTTTTTTTTATCAACTTTATAAGAAAGAAAAAAAAAAACTCACCAAAATAATTGGTCAACAACATAACTACAAAAATTGAACCAAACAAATTCCAGCGATTCATCATAATCCAATAACATCATGAAAAGTATACTAATCGATTGCTTAAAATATTTTTCTTATATTCAAAAATCAAAAAAAAAAAAATGATCCGCCTAATCACGCCTTTATTTTTCTCTATTTTTCTTTCTTTAACTTACAGCTTCCAGAATAGCACCATAATGCATCTGTAATTTTTTTTAGTACAGTATTTTGGTTGCTTGAATAATAATGATGATAAGATACTTGTATCCAAGATCACAATAACAAAAAGCCAAAATCTAACAAAACGTTATATATATATAAATATTTCTTTTTTTGCAAAATAGAAAAAAAGCTCACACACTGAACAAAAAGCAAAAAAAAAAATGCAAAAAAAATCACTAAATGTTACAAAAGAATAACCCACCATATTGCTCATTTTGTATTTTATTGTCTTTTACCTAATGTGAATTTTATGGATATTTTTTTTTGTATTTGCTTGTGTTGTATCCACAACATTGGTTAGGTGTTTTTGTTTTTTTTGTTGTTGTATTATTGTTAATTGTTAGATCGTTAATAACTGACACAAACTACATGTCGAATATGTTTGCATGTACTTTTTGTTTGTTTGTATGGTGCTCAAATGTTTTTGTTGTTGTGTGCTTTTTATTTGTTGTTGGTGCTCAAATTTTATTTGTTTATTTTTTTTTTTTTTTTGTTGTTGTTGATTAGTTAAACTTTTTGTTTGCATGATTTTTTTTTTGTTTTTATAATTTAATATTTTTAGCACTTTTTTTTTATTTTATTTAATTATTTTTCTTCTTCTCAATGTTTTTAGAGATAACTTGTTATTCCAACCAGAAAATAATATGGACGATATACTTAGTCAGTTCGCTCAAAATAGCTATGCTGATGGGATGTAAAAAAAATTTAAAAAAAAATATGAAATACATTTTTAAAGAAAATGGTTAAACATCGATACTGAAACGTCCAAAAATTGAATTTTAAGTTTGAAAAAAAAGAGATATGATACAATTTTACAACGACGTATAGTATTTACAAAATAAAAATAAATAAAAAAAAAAAACAAAATAAAATCATTATAATTATATCTACCTATAAAAAGAATGATATACATGTGCTATTTTTTAAAACGAGTCAATTGTTAAATTATATTCGACAGACAATGAAAAATTTTATTAAATAATAATAAATTATGTAGTAAAACAAAGGATCATTAAGCGACATAAAATGAATAAGAAGAAGAAGGGAGAGAGGAGCGAAAGCTTTTATTGATAATTGAACAAACTTTCAGTGGTGATATAAAATTTGTGAGAGATTAATTATTAAAAAAATATAAAAATGAAACAAAAAATAAGAAACAGAATGAAGAAAAAAGAAACCAGCTGACAACTATTCTTATGTTGATGGATTAAGATTTACAAATAAAAAAAAAGATAATTAAAAAAAAACAGGTTAGTATAATTTTTTTCTTTTAAATAAATTTATATAAAAAAAAAACTAAATTAAATAAATGTTAAGTGTAAGTTGGTGTATCTCAAAAAAACAAAAAAAAACTCAAATACTTCTTTGTTGTTTTTTGATTTTTCTGTGTAAAAAAAAAACAAGAAAAAAAAGAATATATAGGAACAATTATCTCTTATAAAAAATAGTTAATTATTAAAACATTAAAAATACTTTATATACATATATAATACATATTTATATAGTATGTCTATGTATGTATATAAAAAAAAAAAGAATTTGGAATTTTTATTAGGCAAAATATATATTTACATACAAATCTGAAAACAAAATAATAAAACTTGTAATGAATTTAGTTTTTTTTTATTTTGTATTTATTTTTAAACAACAAAATGATGTCCAGCGTATGATTTGCAAACCTAATCTAGTTACAACCAATTTTTTAACAGTCTTAACGCTAGAACCGTTAACAGTAGCAACGCATTGCATATTATCATAATAACCGACTGTAATATCAATTCATAGATATTGCATCCGTTTAAATAAGATATTATAAATAATATAAATATAAAATAATATAAATGTGTACAACCATCAATCCGGACTATGCTCACAAACTAAATTTTGATAATCCTGACGGATAGCATTGATATTGGCGTGACTTAAGGAAAGAGAGCCAATTTTTCAAAAACAAGATTTTGGTTGCGGCTCGGATATAATGTTGCTTGATTTCTCTTCCAAAGGATGATCATAAAAAAATTGCTATATTTTATCGAAAAGATAAAAACCATAGAGAAATATTATTATTTTATGTGGTCAATTTTTCTTTGTTGGACAAAATATGAAAATGATAGCAAAATAGCTGGCACCAGAAAAAGTCACAAAAGTATGATAGTCAAATACGACAATCATTTTGACTGTCAACTATCATAAATTATCTTACACGATTCCACCCCCGTATTTACTAGTTTCGGATGGAATTCTTTTAATGGTATGCATAAAAACTAGTACGATTTTTTTGTTTTAGCTTTTTTTAGAAACAAAAACTAGGATTTTCAAGCGCTGTGTACTCGTTTTAAGAAAGTAGGCCCCTGCTAGCCACTGCATGTGAGCAAAAGTGTTCCAACTTTCGCCTAGAGTCCGATAACAATACAATTTTCTAGGTTTTGACACTTTTTCGCTATTGACAATACGAATTTATCGTATTAGCTAATTCTCTAAATTATAATGAGAGCTTTACTGGGCCAGTAGATGAAAAAACGGTTTCCGGATGACATCACAAAAGAAATTTGGTGGTCACTCCAAACTAATAGAAACAGCTTCATAAATTCGCGGCTGGCACGCAACTAGTTGTTGCCCAAAAGCGTACACTAATTTTTATATTTTTGTTCTATAAAATTTGTTCTTGAATAAGTTTGAGTAATTTGAAAGACGAAACATATAAGCTCAGCATTTCGATCGATTTGCTCGGTCATTTTATTTTGAGCAAATCGATTTCTGTTCTGATATTTCTAAGCTAAAACAAAAACACAGATTCTGCTTTCTGTTTTATGTTTTATGGATGTGAATTAAACTACGAAAAGTGTCTCCTAAAACCTATGTGGATGTTAGAATTTGTTTTACTTAGTCACGATCATAAAACCAGCCCCTTAAGGAATTAAAAATAAGAAATTTTCAACGTAAAGTTTGTTGTCATAACATTGGAAATTTTGTATCCTGAAAATCAATTCAATTGTAGTTTTTGTTTTCAAAAGCGAAAGATCGTTTTCGTTTCTTTTTATGTAGTTATAATAGTCTGGCCCCGTTGTCAACGAGAATATTCAAAAGTGAGTGTTTTGTGAGTGTCTACACTATTGTGGACATGCAGTGCATAGCATGTAATAAATAAAAGTTGTTAATCATGCGTTGGAATCATACCTTATACTTTTTATATTTTTTCCATACAAATCAATAATTTAAGTGCTAAGCTCTACTCTATTTTCTCGGTGGGTTTTTGTTTTTTGATAAAAAATCTTTTTTTTCAACAACTATTGTCAATTATATCCTGTTATTTGTTATGTTTTTAAAACTTATTTAAAAAAAGTTGAAGCTTATATTTGCCTTTCACAGTGATTATGTAAAACAATTATTCATAAATACATACATACTAATTTCCTTAGTTTTTAATTTAATATTCCTGTTTACAGTTCGTAATCAGTCTTATTTACTTACTAAAAGTGGGGCAAGTAGTCCAGGTTGGATGGAAGCTTTCAACATCCACAAAATTTCCAATCTCAGAATTGAAAACGTTTTTCTTCGGTAGAAATATAAAAAAATGTAAAAAGCAAAGAAGTAAAAAATAAAATAATAAGATGCACTTCATAAAAATTTGCCTTCTGAAAATGTTTGCGTCGCGAGTTCTTATATTTCTTGTTCTCAAAGCTTTTACATTAAAAAAAAAAAAAAATTGAATATTTTTCTCAGAGCTTTTTATAAAACAGTCCAATAAAACTTTGCATACAAGCGAAATATCGAATTATAGTTTCAGTGTCTGAATGAATCGTATGAGAATAGCTTTTTTATTGAAATTTGTGTTGATATGTTTTTTCATAGTCTACAAACGGTTCGTAATCCGTCCAAGCCCGTCAATTTTGTAATATTTTTTTTATTAATAATTTGGTCATATTTGTCATAACATTGTATTTAGGAATGCAAAATACTTGTTACAAACAAACATTAAATAAATACAAAAATATAAAAGATGCTACCAACTTTTTTTTTAATTTTTATTTTTGTTTTACCTTTTAAAGAAAGAAGACTTATAACAGCCCCACCAATTTATAATGAATTTTTTAAATATTATACAAATACAAGAGCAGAGCTGAGCCAAGTCATATGTAATGTGGTTGTGATGTTGTTTTTCCTTGCATATATAAAATAAATAAAAAAAAGTGTTTCTACAGTGTACCTATCTTTACATGTAGTTAAGATAAGATATTATTATTCATTTGTCGAAATATCTTCAAATTACCTACACATAAATAAAAAATTAGAAAATGGGAGTAATTAATTTTTCTTCTCTAGTTGCTTACAAAAAAAAAATCTATTTTCCTTGCAACTCATTATATATTAGTGCGCAGTTGCGTTTACACACAAGATTGATCCTTAAAAAAACCGAATTTATTTTACAAAAAAAAAAAACTATAAAACTATGTCAGTTTATTTGAAATTGACGTTGTTGTGTCTGACTATTAGGAAGTGAGTAACAAATTATATTTACATAAAACTTAAGAAAGTAAAAAAAAAAACATTAAAAATATTTACCTATTATATACTAAATGTTTGTTGTGATTGTTGTACTGAACTCAAATTGAATATTTATTGTAGGTATATAAAATATATATACTATATACACACCCACACATACATACATTCTATAAAACTGAATTGAATGCTGCACACAGACTTTAAACTTAAAGAAAGTCAAATAATATAGCTAGAAAATTTTATTTTTATTTTTTGAATATCATTTAGAATTTATCGTAGAAAACTTGTTAAGATTTTTTTTTTTTTATATTTGATATGAAAACTTATTTTGATTGATTTTTGTTAACATATATCTTAGTAAAGTAGTTTATATACCTTAAATCGTTAAATCGTAGAACTCAAAAAAAAAAAATAAAAACTGTCAATTATAAATAATTCGTTACCTGAATTCAAGAATTAGATAACTCGATTTTTCTAGTTTTGAGACATCGACAAAAGGAGATTTTTAATAAGTTTACGCGATATTATGAAGACAGTTGCAGGAGCTTTTTAACCGGTTTAAAAAAAAAAAGAGGAAGTACTCAATTCGACTGTATAATTTTTGTATGTTTGTTACCTCAGAACTTTTGACTGGGTGAACCTATTTTGATGATTCTTTCTTTTTTTTTTTTGAAAGCTGTTGCTTCCCATGTGGTCTAATTTCAATTTGGTTCTGTTATGATAATGGTATCTATGAGAAAAACATTATGTCTTAAATTTGCATTAAGTCGTTTTTTTTTTTATTAAAATGTTACTTTATGTCAGAAGAACATCTGTTTAGAGTAAACAGCAGTGGCGTGGCCTTCCTATAACTCTATTATGCGGGCCTTACACGACACAATATTATTGTGCAATAATATTGTCCAAAAATATTGTGCGAAAAAGGGTCGTCCTTACACGGCTCAATATTACTGCCCAATATTTCTGGTCTCTTTGCTTTTTCTGTATCTGCTCGTTGTGGAAACAAAAAATATTGAGTAAAATTTCATAAAATATTAAACTTTTTTAATATCACTCAATATATTGTGCAAACCGAAAATATTGTGCAATACAGCCCCTACACGGTCAATATTATTGCACAATACTGAGTATTGCGCAATAATATTGTGTCGTGTAAGGCCGGCATTATATCGGACTTACCTTTTAATTAATCTAATTTTCAACAACTATCAAACTTCTAGCAACATGACTCTAATCATGGCATACCCCTGCACCTGCACATGCTGCGAACATTATTTTACGTACTCTGCCTTTTGTTCTAGTTCTTCTCTACGCTCACGTCTGCTTGCTTTCCAAATCCTTACCCACCCATTAACAACACACAAAATTAAAGCAGTAAAAAAGTAACTCGAAATATGTCGGGTTATACATTTTTTTTTCTTTCCTCTTTCTTCGTTTACTATTCACTGCGTTTGACACCTCCCTGCTGAATGTACGCTTTCTTATTGAAGAAAATAACCCGCTTTTCTTCGACTTGTTTGTATCTCTCATCGCTGATGAATAAAATGTCCATAGTGCGCATGTCAGGTAGAGCCATAGAGGTAGGTTAGGTTTCTGTTTGAAACGAAGAATCGTTTATTTACAGAATAGAATAAACAAATTAAAAAAGAAATAATTCAGTTTCCTCCGACTTATTTGATGAATTTGTATGCATCTCTCTGTTGGACTAATGTGTCAAGAGTAGCAAAATAATTACTATAAAGCTCGTTGTTTTTTATTTTGAAATAAAAATAAAATTATTTAAGATATTTCAACTTATATGACTTAAGTTAGATATAACAAAGAATTGAATCGATAAGCAAATATAAATTCCAACATTGCACGAGAAAATTGCAATTGACTTTGTGAATAATTTTTCTTCCACTAACCATTCGAAATCATTCACACCACGCCACTGTTAAACAGGTAATTTTTTTGCTCTATTTCGGCCCGTTCTTGAAAAAAAAATACATAAAGCGAACAAAGAGTTTTAACACTTAGTAAATAGCCTCAGTTATAGGCATTCTTACATATTCGTTTTTTGTACCTTTTTGATACAATTCTAAGGTAACTTTTGCTGATAGACAAGGTAACACTACTACAGTTTTAAAGAAGTTTTTCTGGATTTCTTTAAGTTAACGGTATTTTCAAGGAGAATTTTGTTGAAATCACCAAAATAAGAGTTTCATTTTGTAACATTAGAACATTGTCACCGCATTTAAAATAGTTTAAATGACAGTTATTTGATTATTTTTTTTAAAGAAAATACATCTTATCTATTGTTTCAAGTAAATCAAGTATTTTAAAAGCTTTTAGCGCCCTCTTATATATTTAATTACCTCAAAATTCTAACCACGTTTTTTTCAACCAGCTTTGTGATTCAAAGCGTTGTCCTGCTGGAAATTGATTTTCGACGGTCTTTTATAACCCCGGTATTGACCTTAGTCGTTTGCAGCATGGTTTTATAAGACGATACTATTTTACATATAACATAAGCTCCAAGAATATTATTTAAAACTTTCCTTTGTCTACTTTTGATCACTCATATTTTTGTTGGTCTTACTCCAAGTACAATCAAATTAGGATTTGACATCACTAAAATATAAACATGGTTTTCTTTGGATATTATTGTTCCTCGAAGTCCAAAACATAAAACATAAAAATTTCCCATTCCAAGTGAATTTTTTTTTTAATGCAATAATCTTTATTTTGGTATAAGAAATACACTCGCGAAAAACTGTGAATGTTATGGAAATTGTTTGTATAAAAAGTTTATACATTATGAATGTTTCTGTCAAAAAAATTTTGATCGGTAAGATAGTTTTCGAGATATCATAATTTAAAAAAAGAAATATATTTGGGAATTTATTTCACGATGAATGTATTCCCCGAATTGATAAATTATTTCATTTTTGTTGAGGGGTTATTTCATTGGATAATGCTAGTATCGTCTGGCAATTTTATTTTACGTGATTAAAGAACTTACTCTGAACTGTGACTTCGAACTCACCCCTAAAAGTCATGATTAGAAATTACTTTATTTATTTAATTTTAAAAACTTAATTTAAACCAAACAAAATTAGATACTCATGTGTTTTATATTTTTTCAGCCATCATATTCTTAGGAACTATTTGCTTGCTGCACGAATGGCAATACAACATATTTTTGTTGGTCTAGATATTTCGATATTTAAACTATTTTTAATGTTCATTTCGTTTGTTCTCTTTGTTTTTGATATACAAAATATATATACAAAATCTAAATGTTATTTTTGCATGTAAGTTAACGATAAATTTGAAATGTAGTTGTTTCTCTTTTTTAAACTTATTTTTATTACTTAACATTTGTAATTTTTAAAAAAATTATGTATTCACGTTTTTATATCTTTTACACGAAACAAAAATTGGATTGTGTTTTTTTTTTTTTTTTGTATATGGTATATTTTTAAAGCATACCAAATATTTTTTATTTTTAATGAAAAATATATAATATGTATTGTCTACATAAAGTGTAAATGTTACTGCAATAATTATTTTAAAACAACAAAAAATTAAAAATAAATAACAATTTTATTTAATCAGGCTTCCATTCTGTTAAACAAAAGAAAGAAACAAAAAAAAATTATAATTTTAAATCAAATGAATTTTATTTTAAATCTAAGCTGAAGAGCTATAAAAGCTGCAATTTTTCTTATAATCTTAAATGTAATAAAGTTAATTTTAAATGAATTTAAAAATTAAATAAAAAAAGAAACAAAATTAATTAGTTTTAATATTATTTTAATTGCAATTTGTATTAAAATACTTGAAAAAGATAAAGTGTATTATTTTTTTTTTATATTTTCGTTATTTTTACTTTATTTTTTTTTTAAGTTCGTAATATTAATGAGGAATGTTTACTTTATAAAGCAGGTTTACACCACTTAGATTAAAGAAAACAACAAACAAAAATAAGGAATAAATATTGAAATAAAAGGATTGTTGCGTTTTGTTTTTTTATTTTAAATAAAACGTAGCAAAACAGCAAAAAAACAAAATATTTAACGAAAAATAAATGTCAATGTTAAAAACTAATAAATATTATAGATCAAGAGCCGACAGCAAATTTTGGGAGTGGAGGTATAACCAAAATCTGATCCTTCTTCAGCCTTCTTTGCTTTCGGAGTGTTAAATAACGCGATAATTCCAAGTCATCTGAGATAGATAAATGCACTTCAATTGAAATTTTTAATATTGAAAACGATGCTCTGTCATTTTTCCTAAGTCTTGAGACCTCAATCTTGACGATCCGATTAATAGAACTCAAGATATATATATGACTTGGAATTATCGCGTTTTTCAACCCTCCGAAAACCACAGAAGCCTTAAAAAGAAACCTTCCAGACTTTTGAATTTAAAATCAGGACGCGTATACCTATAAGAGTGCATACTCAGATTTTGGTTATACCTCCACTCCCAAAATTTGCTGTCGGCTCTTAGACTTTTACATAAACAATTCTTGTCAATATGGCCAATAAACGAAAAATAAAAGTAAATCTTTAAAACTGTGTTTGTTTTTATTTTTATTTTTTTTTTAAATTTTGTATTTGTTTTAAGAAAAAAAGGATACAAGTAAGTAGGAACATCGTTGGAGCATTCAACTAAGAATATGGATCCTATTAAAAAATTTAACTGACAGTCTAGTTAGTCGAAGAATGCAAAGTCTGAGGGATGGTTTTTGTAATTTCCAAGGGAATATTTTTTTTTGTGTTTTTGAATATATCTTTTAGAAATAGTACTTCCGATATAAAGTTTTTTCGTTAGTCGTTTTTTATAATTGTTTTTTTTTTTAATCCAAAAGTTTTGTTACTAAACTCCATTATGGAGACTTTACCCAGTCTATAAAGCAGATCTAAGAGATCCTAAACAAAATATAATTTCAGAGAAGGCTACAACGTACATAAGGTAGACGATAGCAACGACATTATAAATTATTTTAAATGTGTGATTTATGAATTAACTCATGACCCATAAGCACACAAAACGTACGAAACAAGTGACATCTAAGTAAAATGTGACCGCCGAAAGCCGGTCCGTATTACGAATTACGAAACAAAGGGCAAAAAACGAGAGCCAAGGAAAACGACAGTCACCACTTTAACCGATTATGAATTACGAATGTATGAATTATACATTTAGTGCAAAAATGAAAATGTTGGCAAGTGTTGGAAAGTTAGAGCAAATTTCTACTTTCATCTGAATGACATTTTCCTAGCTGCCTGAAAATTTTGGTAAATTGATAACCTAAAAGGTCATTCAACCGATAAACTTGAAATGCTAACATTTTTGCATTCATGCTTCTGGCCTCTGTTATATACGGCCTTAAGCCAACCCTGTTTCAATAAAACACCAAAGTGTTATAAAATGGCTAATTTCCTTTTCCCCTTTTTTCCTTTTTATAGGCTACGATCCACTTGTCAGAAAAGGGAATCGCCCTTCTTCTTGAATCTGTCAAGCCGTTCACACGCCTCCGCTAAGTAGCTCTTTTTCTTATTTAATATAATCGACTTATTGAATTTATAATTTTGAATAATTAGTATTTTATATAAATAAAAACTATTAAACACAAGTCTAAGTTTTCATTAATTTATAAAAAAGAAAACTTAACAATTGGCGACGAGGTAAAAAACGTCCACGTGTGTAAGTCCAAACAACGAAGTAAAGTAATCAATTTATTAAAATCAACGACATAAAGGAGGAAGAAGCCCTTACTCCACTCTTCATAACCATCGCTGGCGCAGAAATCCACGAGCTCCTAATCTCACTCACAGTACCAGATTTACCCAGTGCGAGACCATTCGAAGAACTTATATCGCTGCTACGTGCTCATTTTGCTCCAAAACATAATAAGCGAGCAGAGCGATATAAATTTAACAAGCTGAGACAAGAGGAAGGTGAACCTATAAACGAGTTTGTTGTGCGTCTGAAAGCTCAAGCGCAGTTCTGTAACTTTGGAGACATCATTCCTGATAAGGCTACAGAAGATGTGCACAAATATAAAATTAAAATGTTAGACGATGTTTTGAGTGATCGTTTCATAGTGGGACTAACTTGCGAAAGAATCCAACAGGCCTTGTTGAATGAAGATAACCTCACTTTCGAGCAATACACCACGAAGGCACTAAACATGGAGCTTTCCCAAAAAACCACAAAGTCTTTACACTCTCAACAAAACATACATGCCGTCTTTCAACAAAAAAACAACAAACACGTGTCGTCAAAAGTTCATCCAAACCCTTCGCCTGGCAAAAAATGTAATCGTCAGTCGTCTAGTACACAACATCAGTCGTCGTCGTCAGGTGGAAGCTGCGAAAAAAGTCGTCACAAACAACAGTCTTCATCGTCATCAAAGTCATGTCATCGCTGCGGCAGTAGCCATCAGCCAGATAATTGTCCAGCAAAGAGAGACAATTGGGAGTGTTTTACCTGCCACAAAGTAGGTCATACGTCAAAAGTCTGCAGATACAGAAAAACACAAAGTCAAAAAAACGCTATTAATATCGTCACTGAGAACGAAGTCAGAAGTCATCATCCAGAGCCAGCTGAATGTGTGTTGCTAATCAACAATGTAAAAACCGGTTTTGAGATCGATTCCGGAGCATCGGTAACTATAATGTCAGAAAAAGAATACAATAATTATTTTTGCAATGTTAAATTAAAAAAATCATGTAATAATTTGTGTACTGTTTTAGGTAATAAAATTGAAGAACTAGGTATTATGAGCGTTTTGGTGGAGTTTGGAGGTGAATGTTGGAATGGTGAAATAATTGTCGTGAAAGGAAGTTGGCCAAGGAAACCCTTGATGGGAAGAGATTTTCAAGATGTATTATTCCCCAACTGGCGTAAAATGTATACGGAAAGTTTAACAGGTATGAACCATATAAAAAGTGAAGTTGTGTGTCCGTTATTAAAGTCAATTCGCGAAAATTATCCAGACATTGTTGATAACAAGAATAAAAATCCGATTAAAGGTTTTACCGCGAATATTGTTTTAGATGGTTGTCAGAAACCAATTTTCCATTGTGCATACAGTGTACCATTCAAATTAAGGGATAGGGTAAAGGCTGAACTTAATCGCCTTGTAGATGAAAAAATTTTAGAACCTATTAAATTTAGTCGATGGGCTACCCCTATAGTGATTGTGCCTAAAGCCAATGGCGATTTGCGTATTTGCATGGACTGCAAAGTAACCATCAACAAATGCATTATGATGCAGCATTACCATTACCGAAAATGGATGATATATTCGCGGAGTTAGCCGATTGTGAAGTTTTTTGTGTCATCGACTTAGGTTAGGTGACGATTTATTCATATTTTTTTTCTTTAAATAGGAAAACAAAACCAAGTCAGATACACAAACAAGCACAAAACGAGTGACATAAGTTAAATGCGACCGCCGAAAGCAGTCGCAAACGAACAAAAACGATACTCGTTTTATTCTGCTTTCAGTGGTCATACAGTGGTGGAAAAGTAATTAGAAACGATAGAAAAAAATAGCGCAATTTTTTCTTAAATTCGCTAAAAAAATACCTTAGGCTAAGGCTAGAACAAAAAAAACTAGTGTGTATTTAATATTTATAATTTCCCCGTTGTAACCTAGTAACCATTAAATTTGAAATGTCAAAATATAATAAATATCACCAAAAAAGTTTTTCGCATTAAGATCGGGTTTAAATTAATGGGAAATTTAATTAGAAACGGTCTTAAAAATTCAAATAAAATCAAGAGTGGTGAGTATTTTTACTCCAGAAATAAGTATAAGTATGTACTTCATTCAAAAATGTTCCATGGGAGTCATAGCAAAGGTTCAATGTGTTCCAAAAAGATGGTACATGAAGCGATAAAGGTGTAAACGGACACCGTCAGTTTTGAAAATCCCGAAAGAAGGAAAAGCAGTAGAAAAACCACTATTTTCCACTCAAAGGACAATAAATAGGTTTAAAAAATTCTTATCTAAATTTAATAAGTAAAAATAAGTAATTGAAGCTGAATACACAAACTTTCTGAACTTTATATGTAAGGGTATAGCTCACAGAAAACTGTTCAAGTAATTTTGTAAAATATCTGACAACTAGAATATCTGAGGTTTCAAATTCCTTTTTTGGAAGGTCTCAATGCACTAATTATTCACGTATGTTTGTAAAACAGAAAATCAAAATTTTTAACCCTCATTACTTTTCAACTATCGTACCTACGCATATTAACGATAACGAGGGATTTTTAACAATAATCGTTATGTATACAGTGTAAAAGATTTTATATCTGCTTACATTTGAGAAACCTTGGAACTATTTGTGTTTTTATTTTTTTTTTGGAATATGGTTCTCGACCATGAATTCTCCGACTGCCAAGAAGATTTACTTCAAATAAAAAATTAAATTGCAGTGAATTTTCAATCTAAAAAGTCACTTTCAGGTCAAAAAGTCACATGTTTCTCCCTTAAAATTTGTAAAATTACGTAGAAGAGAGCTGTAATTGTCAACACATTTATGTTTCTTGTTTGCGTTTATGACGATTTCAATTCTGAATTCTGAATCTTTTTCTGTCAGCTGTTAGTTAACATAGAATTACAACAACAGAAAGGTATCTGGATAGCTTTAGATTTTTATGTGAACGCGGTCAATAAACACTATGCAGCAATTACCTATGCGGGTTCCCAACCGAAAAATTAGCACGGTTTTGTTCCCTTTTCGCTTAAATAAAAAGAATTGTTGAAAACACAGGGCCTTTCTAGAATCTCCAGTGAAATTTTGTTTCCCTTGGAATTTCTTCAGCGATCGTGAATCTTCCCTGGAAGTTTTTTTCCAGAGAACAAAAAATATATGAAATGACAGATAAATTTCGCTGGAAATTATGTTCCCGAGGACATTTTACGGTATTTACGTTCCCAATTTATTTACGAGGAAAACATTCCCAGGAAACTTTTTATTTACGATTATCCCCATTGCATAAAGAGAAACTTCAATGTTTCAAATGAATTCAAATGAAACATTTGAGAGTCTAGGTAGGAGAATTCGCTTCGTATTCCGTACTTAAGCTCCAAACTTTGTAGTTACTGACGATATTGATAATTTTGTCTTTCAAAGAGGTAGTGATTTTACTTATTTTCGGCTTTTCTTTTATCTTATAACTACGAAAGTACGAATATTCTTGTTATCAAGCTATGCAATCTGCCCGCACTCTAGCACTCCTTCTATTAAAATCAATTAGAGTTTTTATTTCTGCAAACTGAGAGATAAGATACTAGAGAATAAAAAGATATGAAATACAATTCCGTCACCTACGAGTTTCGATTCTTTACTCTCCAGTCTCCGAAACCATGGTTTGCTGGAAGGATTTCCAAAAGACACTCTTTATATTAATATCAACAAGTCACATAGCTTTCACATCAACAAATTGTTTGGGTAGATAATTTACTAGAATACAAAATTAAAGTAAAGTATTTAATCATAAAATTTGAAATTTCAAGAACGTAAAGCTATATTTTGCTACTGGGCAAGTTGGGCTGCTTATCGGCCAGGAAATGGCAATCACAATATTCAAAATATTATTCCTCAGTACTGTAGCCATGTTATCTTCGCTTTTGCTGGATTAGATATCAATGGAGAAATAGCAAGTCTGAATCCTGATGTAGACTTAAAAGGTGATAAATTCTATGAGTTTCTACTTCAAGATAGAGAACTTATATTAATATTAAGTATTGTTTTTGCTGCAGGAGGTTTTCAAGACCTTATTGGCTTGAAAAAACGAGACCCTTCTGGTTGCTTAAAGGTAATTTTAGCCATTGGCGGATGGGGAGAAGGCTCAGAAAAATATTCTCTTGTGAGTAAAAAGATTTACCTACTTTTTTTCATAGAGAATTTCATAATTTCTTTTTCCAAAAGATGGCAGAATCGTCGGTTGGTCGAGAAAAATTCGCAGACAGTGTCTTACGGTGGCTGGTTTTCTATGGATTCGATGGAATTGACATTGACTGGGAATATCCAACAAAACGTGGAGGTCTAAGAACTGATCGTGAGAATTTTACTGAACTTTTAAAAGTTTTGAGAAAGAAATTAGCTCCAAGGAATAGAATTTTAACTGCTGCAGTGTCTGGATCACTTGAAACTACCAAAGATGCTTATGAAACCAACTTAATATGCAAGGAACTAGATTTTATATCTATAATGGGCTATGACTTCCATAACAGCAATGTAACAAGTATTCATTCACCATTAAGAGCAGAAATTAAAAATGATCAGCAAAACAGCTCAACTATATCTTCTACAATAGAATTCTACAAAAAGAGTGGATGTCAAGCGGAAAAAATTCTATTAGGAGTTCCAGCATATGGGAGAACTTATGTTTTGAAAGATGCTCGTATTAATAAATTAGGAGCTCCTTACACTGGGAAGGCAAAAGAAGGTCCATTTACACGAGAGAAAGGATTGTTGGGATACAATGAAATCTGTGAAATGCAGAAAAAGCAATCTGGCTGGCAGAAATTTTATTCTGAAAAGTCTGTTGGTTTGTATGCGTTTAATGGAAAACTATGGGTGAGCTATGACGATGATAGAACAGTGAAACAGAAGGCAGAATATGTTTTGAATGAAAAACTTGGCGGAATGATGCTTTGGTCTATTGATACTGATGATTTTCGGGGAATTTGTTCGAATCAGTCTTATCCCTTATTAAAAGCTATGAGCAAGGAATTGAAATGGGATTCTCATGCTTTAAATAAAGTTAATGAGAACAAGAGAAAAAGCAAATGATAACACTCTAAAGAAATAAAATGTTACAAGATTGTCAAATATTTGTTACTTTTGAAAATGTGTATTTTATTGGAGTATACAGTTTGTTATTGCTCCGTATAAGAAAAGCAATTAGAAGGGACACTACTTTAAAATGTTTTGAAAGTCCCAATCATAACCTGAACGAACGTGTCAACGCGTAGATATGCAATATTACAATTGAAGCGTTTAGAAGATGAAGGTGTTAAGTGACATTTTTGTGAAATTTGACTTTTTTTCTCAGAGATGAAGGTCGTTTTGTTAACTTAAATTTCTGTTTCATCAGAACAATTTTTCTGTCACTTTTAGTATCTTTTTAAGATCACGAT
This sequence comes from Meliscaeva auricollis, assembly GCA_948107695.1. Lineage (NCBI taxonomy): Eukaryota > Metazoa > Arthropoda > Insecta > Diptera > Syrphidae > Meliscaeva > Meliscaeva auricollis. Next base: position 63,226,700 of record OX403616.1, read on the forward strand.
AGGTCAGAGGTTTGAAACACTTTGTATAAAGAAGAAAAACTTTAAAGCTTGATTACTCAAGTGTTTGAAAATGTCGCTTAACACCTTCATCTTCTAAACGCTTCAATTATAAGATAGTGCAATTTTTAACAATAAAATATTTAAAATGTTCAGTATAATATGTCTTTGGAAGAAATTGCTAGAAAGTAAGGAATGTCTTCTTTCATAACATTTATTTTATAATTGAAATACAATAATTTTATAACAGAGTAGGTAATTGACAAAATTTTGTGAATTGCTTATGGTTGATGCCAGTTTACTTTAATCTCAACTCAAGTCTCCCAATTTTGTTTTGTATTCAGCTGATTTATCTTTGTTTGCAGCAAATTTTGAAATTTGAGCTTAATATAAGAGACCTAAAATTTCTGAAAAGTTCAACAAATGAAAGTACAATCTTTTAAAATCATTTTATAATACTGCAGTTACATTCTGTGTATTGTAAAAGCCATGCGAAAGCTTATTATTTTATCTTTTTCCCAATAACTTTTGCAATTCTTGTACTCTCTTGTTTCAAAAAATTACTGCACTGAAATACAGTAATTTTACATAAAATGAGCTTTAACTTTTCTTAGAGTTTTCAGATCGTCTTTATATTTATTGTATCCAATCGAGGAATAAAAAAATACTCTTAAACCATGTGGCTATCATTTGCGCTTTTGGTACCTAATTGATTTTTGAAACAAATAGTATGGAATTTCTATACTCTTGGTATTAGCCAAGTTAATTGAATTATGGTGTAAAGTTCATATTAGCATATCTCGAAAACGTGACGTGCTAGGGTAGTTTTTTCAGATTCGGGTTCAGTGTGGCAAATATTTAAAAAAAGATTAATTTGTTTGATACACAGAATGTACTTAATATTAGGTATTTTTAAATGATTTTGACCATTAGAACGCCGAACATTTTTTCTTTATTTTTTTTTTGTGCTGTTGGTTGTTTCGCAAAATATAGTAAAAATTAGAACTTTTCAGAACTTTGAAGTCTTTCCGATCTCTTATATTGAGCTCAAATTTCAAAATGTTATTTTGCCCTGCATAAGAGGCCCAAAGCAGATAAAATGTATAAGGAGCCGCAAAGAAACTCGAATTTTTCAACAACAAAAAAAACGATCCACCCTATGTACATTCAGTATATGAAGATGAAAACGGCAATAGGGGCTATCGTGAATAAAAAATTCCACGTAAACACCCAGGGAATGTTTTCCTCGAAAATTATTGGTATCGGAAACATTATTTTAAGGATAATTTATCTATCATTTCATACATTTGTTTGTTCCCTGGAAGATAATTCCAGAGAAGATTCATGATCGCTAAAAAAACATTTCCCTTTAAATAAAATTAAATTTATCTCTTATATTTGATTTTGGTTTCTTCACAAAGCCATGTCACCGCTCGCCTTTGGCTTTGAAGAAGAGGAAGTCTTCGTGGTAGGATTTCTAAACGCCCTTCTGGGGCATAAATAAATGCATCGGTGCTGTATGAATCGAAGCACTACATTATATATACAAATTACTAGCTTTTTACATCAAATAGGTTTTTGATACCAAGTATTCTGTAAATTTGTGATGCATTTAAAGCCCTCAGAGAAATAATATTTTTTTTTTTACTTTCGATATAGGTACTACATTATATCAAGTTAGTACAAAAAAAAAATTTGAGATAACAATCAAACATGACATTACGTGGGTCCAACAATTCTGTCTGTCAATCAATTTCAACCATTATTTTTTATATGAAAGCTTTAAAGTTGCAGTGATCATGTTTAGCAAAAAAATTCAAAAGTTATTTTTTTGGATTTTTAAACAAAATTAAATTTTTTTTTTCGAAATCTATTTAATATTTTTTTTCAAAATTTAGTTTTTAGATGTTGATAAATAATATCATAAAAATGGCCTTGCTAAATTTTATATAGAAAAAATTGTTTTTTTTTAAACGTTACAGTGATTTTCAATTTTTTTTTTAAATGTATCATTATAGAAGAAATCAAATCGCATACTTCGTTTTGAGGTTAAATTCATTTAAGAAGCAGTTTTAGTCATTTGAAAATCAAATTTTATACTTTTTTTTTCTTAAACTGCATTTACAAATTTTTAATTAAAAAGGCCTAGCAAATATAGTCACTTTATCTATAAGAGCAAGTACGTGCGATCCAGTCGTGCAATTGATATCGGTTGCAGCTAATGTATATCCTTTGAATTAAATGAAAATCAATTGATGGAAAGTTAATACAGCAAACGAATGATTTGTTTGCGACGAACCTTTTCAGAAAGTTGTTTGTGAAAAAGAACTTCACATTAGTGTAAATATACAATTCATTTACAACGCATGATTCCAAAAAAAAATGTCTTAGTAACTTACTCCATGTTTTTGATGTTCTTATGCATTCTGTGCTACACGAAAATTATCTAGTTCGTGGCGTAATGGCAACAGATTGGCTTCGGAAGGGAGTGGTCGTAAGTTCAATCACTGGTCTTACGCTTAACGTTTTTTTGTTTTATTTAGTTGTTCGCATATAGTGTTTGACCCAAACGAATTTAAGAGTTTGCTGCAAACGAAATGAAATCGAAAAATGACTGTCCAAAAGTCATTTGACGCAAACAGTTGGCTCTTTCTTTTTGTTCATATGCATTCTACGCTAACCGTTAAATATATACAATTCGTAGTGGAATGATATACATAAGATACTTGCTTTGTAAGCGAGAGGTCACAGGTTCAATCACCGGTATTACGCTGAACTTTTTTTTTATCGTTCGCAAAAAGTGTTTGACCCAAACGAAATTACTTATTAGAAAACGAAGTCGTAAAATCGTCCAGCAAACGAAAAAGTCGTTTGGGCAATTTCTTCGTTTGCTGCAAACGATTTCTGGTCTCAGTAAGGCAGTTTCACAGTCAAAACTATAATTAAGGACCAGTTAAGGTTTTCATGCAAAGTGTCAAAATTTCCACTATTGGTCATTTAAGTGTCTCATATTCAATTGTGTATAATATTGATCATTATAGGAATCCAGCATGTATTTTATAGATTTTTGAGAGATTTTTTATAGATTTGTTGAGACTATAGAGTAAGATTCCACAAAGTGCAGTATGCTTGGAGTTTGATGATCATCATGTTGTATCGTATTTTGATTTTAAGCAAATATAAAGATTTCTTCCGCTAAAATTTAGAACTTAATCTTTAGTTCAGAAAATGTTATTCCTTCGGGCAGATGCAGCGAGATTAAAAGTGGACTTAAACACAGCTTTTTTTATCTCCAGATTCCGATTAAATGATTCAATTCCACACCGCTGCTGCTATATAAGGCTACCATATCGTCCAGCTTTTGCAGTACTTCAAGATTTTTCGTTGACACCCCAAGAAGCCAAGATTACTGATTTTGTAGAGTAAGACTATTCCGATGTAATTTTGTTTTTTAAAGCCAAATCCCTGTGAAGATTTTTGTGACCGTGTTGAGAAAGGAGATGCCTGTGTAATTGCTAGATTCCATGGCAACAATTATTTTCAGTAAGTGTAGGAATAATTTGTAGACGTTTCACAATATTGCATATCGCTGTTAAAGTGCAGGACATCGTAAGTATTTTTAGCATGTTTTGCAGAAATCACAAAAAACTTCGTAGAAAAATTATTTTTCTTTAGAATAATTTTTTTAAGAAGTTTTTTGTGATTTGTGCAAAACATGCTAAAAATTATTTTTCTTTTAAATAATTTTTTTACGAAGTTTTTTTGTTATTTCTGCAAAACAAGCTAAAAATAATTACGAGGTCCTGCACTTTAACTGACGATATCCCTCTTCTTGATGTCAAAAGTTGATTGTCAATTTGTCATACAGTACAGGCACAAGCAACTTTATTTGGCAACAAAATGGAAAAATAGATATCTGATGTTTGAATAATTATAATTTGATGTTGCAAGTGTAATTGTTTTTTAGTGATTTTTTTCCATTGTAAGTAATATTTTTGGAAAACTGCCTCTCCCACCTAAACGAGGGGACATAGACCCCCACTCCCATACAATTTTTTTTGTCAAAATCGGAGCTGTTTCTGGGGACTTTCGAGGATCGCCTGTTTTATGTATTCATTGACGCGACTAGATGAAATAAGGGAATTTTCATCATTGGTAGTAGGTGCTCGATATAAAAGTGCTTTTGAGCCACTTTTGATTCGATCTAGAAGGGTATTGTGTTGTTCGCGGTATTTTGAATTTAAAAGTATAAGAAATTAAACATTCGTACTCATATGATACATGATTTTGAGGTATTTTAAACACCCTGGTCTAAATACTCCTACCTTCCAGATCCAATTCAAAGTGGCTATCTCCCAATAGCTTTTATATCGAATACCTACTCTACCACTAACCATGAAAATTGTATGTAAAAAATTATTTTGCTTAGCTGCCTCACTTAAAGTAAAACCGCTCATTAAGACAATTTGGTTTCAGGTAGTACTTTTTTTATCCGTGCATTTATATATAACCTCTCCATGTACCTATTAAGTTTTTCTGCCTTGACCTTCAATACTGAAATAAGGTTTTCGTATTGAACTACTAAACTACCTATACCGCCAACATTTCAGACAACATAGGGATCTCAACGTTCATAAATTTAGATATTGAATATGAGAACCCATTTGACTTCACTGTGGTAATCTCAGACGTGGATGCATGTATATGTGTATATAAAGGTGCAAAACTACCTGGCATAGAAAATCAATTGTATAAATTCAGGAGTCACTGCAGCTGCTAATGCACTTGACGGCTATTAATATTCAGCCAGTGACATGCTTAGGTTTAGTGGCGCCCAACTGCGGACCATTTCCTTTTTTTTTTTTTTTTGTTAAATGAACTTGATTTAATTAGTTGCACTCCATAATATTATTTGAACTAGAGTATGCACAGATGGAACAGATATTTGTCAGAAAACTTAACCCCATTATTGCTACTAGAAAGTGTTTGTCATATTTTCACTTAAGGGCCCCACAATAACTTTGCGCCTTTTGAACACCCAGTTTATAGCAGTGCTTTCATACAGCACTGTCCCTACCATCAGCTGCTACTGCCGGTTTTCAAATAACCACAAACAAAACATAGAGACATCTGAATGCACTATGACGAAGTGAGAATTGAAAATAAGCCACTGCACACAGCTGACACAGATTGAAGGAGCGCGCATGGTGGTTGAACAAGTTACGAATGCTGTGAGTCTTGTGAGAATTGTTTGATATTTTGGTGCATGAAGACGGATTGCCTTTTATATTTTTCTGTTATTTTTGTTGTTGTTTTTATTTCACATACAATAATAGTGCCTTTAAAATTTGTTTATCATCAAAGACTGTGATATCATTTTGTTTACATTACGTCTTGTGAAAGTTCCTGACGAAATAAAGCTTTTTGTGATCTTTTTATAACAGGCATTGAAGACTTTTGACAAATAGAAAAATGGCAAAATCGATATTTGCTTACTTTCGCCGTCAACTGAGTGAAATTTTATTTTCGTAAGTACTAAAAAGAACATTATGTATTTTTTTGTTTGTTTTTGAGGATTTCTTTAAAAAGTGATGAGGAACAAGGAAGTATACATAGAAATTGAAACTTATCAATGACAATACATTGTTGAGAGTCCGAAGTTCAGTCTGTGTTTGGGTGCATGGTTGTTTATCCATTAAATGTCTGTACTGTATTGCATAAGAACAACAGGAATAAATTAAAACTTACAATAATAGTGATTATATAGATATACATAAGTAGGTATTTAATCCATTAATTCTTAATGAATTATGCATTCGAGAATTTTGTAAGTGTTGTTCGGCTACTTACAGAATTTAATATCTTAACAATATTGTAAATGTTTATGGAATGCAAATTGCATTGGAAATTGAGAAGGTAAACAATTAGCGTATAGATAAACAATAATGTAGTAGAAATGCAAAACCAAACAGTTTGAAGCAGAAAGAAGTAGGTAGGTACATACAATGTTTATTTATTTCATTTTAAAAATAAATTCAGAGGAAAATTACGGTGCAGTAATTAATCAAATAAAATCAATAGAACTACAGGGATAGTAAGAGCTCCTAATGTAGGAATGTTTGTTTGGGTAATAATCGGAAATACAGTAGAATTGTATACAGGGTGCCCCACAGTCACCACCCTAGACGAAAACTGAAGAGGTAATTTTCTTGTTTTCGCTTCGTTTTCGAGTTATAACGGTTCTAATGATTTTGGCTTTATATTTCTTTAACTTGCCTTATCTTTACGTCCGATTTGTAATTTTTTTCTTCTATTAAATCAAGAATTTACAAGTGTTTTATGCCGGCCTTACACGACACAATATTATTGCACAATACTCAGTACTGTGCAATAATATTGACCGTGTAAGGGCTGTATTGCACAATATTTTCGCTTTGCACAATATATTGAGTGGTATTAAAAAAGTTTAATATTTTCTGAATTTTTACTCAATATTTTTTGTTTCCACAACGAGGCAGATACAGAATAAGCAAAGAGATGTAGAAATATTGCGCAGTAATATTGAGTCGTGTATGGACGACCCTCTTTCGCACAATATTTTAGTACAATATTATTGAGCAAAAATATTGTGTTGTGTAAGGCGGGCATTAGTTTGGCTTACTATTTTTTTTATGCCGGCCTTATGCCCTTACACGACACAATATTATTGCGCAATAATATTGTCCAAAAATATTATGCCGGCCTTACACGACACAATATTACTGCGCAATACTCAGTAATGTGCAATAATATTGACCATGTAAGTTCTGTATTGCACAATATTTTCGGTTTGCACAATATATTGAGTGATATTAAAAAAAATTAATATTTTATGAAATTTTACACAATGTTTTTCGTTTCCACAACAAAGCAGATGCAGAAAAAGCAAAGAGACAAAGAAATATTGTGCAGTAATATTGAGTCGTGTAAGGACGACCCTTTTTCGCACAAAATTTTTGGACAATATTATTGCACAGTAATATTGTGTCGTGTAAGGCCCGCATTATGCGAAAAAGGGTCGTCCATGCACGACTCAATATTACTGCGCAATATTTTTATGTCTCTATGCTTTTTCTGAAAAATATTGAGTAAAAATTCAGAAAATACTGCGCAAACCGAAAATATTGTGTAATACAGCCCTATCACTGTCAATATTATTGCACAATACTGAGTATTGGACAATAGTGTTGTGTCGTGTAAGACAAAATCTTATTGCGCAATACTTAGTATTGTACACTTTTTTTTTCTTATTCAAAAAATTCTAATTTTTGTTAGAAAAGCATTAAAAACGGGAACTCCTCGGATTACAATGTGCGCACATTAGGTCTACATGATGAGAATTATAATTGGGCTGGAACTCTTAAAAAAGTGCCAGCATATCAAGGTCGTTTATCGATAGTTTTACAAAATCGAACTGTTTTTATTTTTCTGTAATTCAAAAAATTCTAATTTTTGTTAGAAAAGTAATAGAAACGGGAACTTCTCTGATTATACTGTGAAAACATTAGGTCTACCTGATGAGATCGAACTGGAACTTGTAGATACATGTCAGCATATGAAGTTTATTGATATCGTAATATTTTTTTTTAGACCTTATTTAAAAAAAAAATCATATCTTGCGTTTGAAAAGTCTTAGAACTAGGAATTTATTATATTGTTGTGTTAAAATATTATATTTGTTCGTTTGTTTATTCTTAGTTCAGATAACTTGTTATTTTTCGAATTTTTTTTTATTTTTCTTCCACCGCTATATTTGTATTTCTACCTTACTTTTCTACCTTAATACAACGGAACATTTTGTTTTTGGTATGAGAAACTCTTTGGAGATGTCTAATGCATCTTTAAAAAATATTTTTGTATTCAACAATTGATATGCTACGAGAAGTAAGAATATCAACTTTTTAAATTCGATTTTTGGCTGAATTTGAACAGAACTATTTTGGAAAACTATGAGGAAGTATAGAACTATATAAAAAAAAAATTGCCATTGGCTATTAATTTTAATTTTAACAAATAAAAACAAAAAAAACAACAATCTCTTTTTCAATATGGTGGCTCCTTCCAGTATACTATCATTCAAATTCATCAAATTGCGTTTTATAAAAAGAAGATAAATGCATCTAAACACATTCCTTGAAACAAATTCTGTCCTACGAAAAATTAAATTTCTTTCCTAATTTAACTGAACTAGAAATGTTGCATATTATTTTATTTGAGAACGATTATTTACTTTACAGAATTTAACTAAAGAAAACTACTTTACACATCTTTCAAATATGAAAAGTTGAATGCATCCTAGTTTTTAAGTTATAAATCAATTTAAGCAAGTTATACCAATTTTTTCAATACTAACAAAAAACGCGTAGCTTTAAAATGGCAAATATTTAAGTAGTTACATAATGTTGGTTTTTATGTATGTTCTCTTCTTATAACTCCAAAATACACAACAATCACAATTATTTTTGCCAAAAACAATACAATAAACATAATGGCTCCGATAATCTTCAGTTTTTCATTTCGTGATCTTTCACTCCAAGGGGTTATTTGTTCACTGTAAATATATTTTGTTTCGTTATTAACTAATACAGAATATTTGTTACGTCAGACCCTCTTGAAATATTCATGTTTTTTTTTTTTAAGTCAGTTCAGGTTTCCTGAGAGCTTAGAGATTTTTCTTGACAGTAGCTGAAAAACGAATCTAAAATTTTGCTTGCTCCGTTTTTAACAGGTTATTTACTGAGGACTGAGGAGTCCTGTTCAGGTTGCTGATTACTGAGTGCTAGGAGATCTTAGAACATGAACTGGCTAAATTTAGCCAGAAATAATTTTAATTTCAAACTGACAAAATAATATTTAATGACATAAATTGCAAAAAAATATAATTTCTTTGATCTTGGAGCGCTCAAAAATCCCAAAAACCTTAACAGGATTCCTCAGTTAATTGCCTGTAAGTAAATTGCCTGTCAGAAACTGAGCAGACAAAATTTTGGATTGGTTTTTCAGATTCTGTCAAGAAAAATCTCTAAGATTTTAGGAAACCTGAACTAACTTAGGCTGCAACTAATCACCAGTTCAGGTTTCTGCGATCTCCTAGAGATCTGACAGAAAATATGTTCAGACAATTTTAAGATTAGCATCGAAGATAAATTTCATCCTCCAAATTTTTTCTTCAAGAACTGAAATTAAATTTTTTTGTAAGCAGTGTTGCCAAATGTGCAGATTTATCCGCATTTTGAAGAGTTTTTACCGATTTTTTTGTACAAACTTTTAATCTACATACAATACAATAGGATTTGAAAAAAAAGAGGAAATGGGGAAGAAGCGCTGAGGAGCGGAGCATTCCATTTTTGTCTTCTATTGACTTCGAAGAACAATAATATGCGTTGATATGTATATTTTCTCAAAGTTAAACTATTTCAGTGGCAACACCTTTTTAAAACCAACAACACTTTTAAGACATAATTCAGCTTTATCCTCTGCAAAAATTAGACCTCTAAAATAAATGTCTTTTTAAAACACTTTTGCGTATAGCTTTAACAAAAAGCACTCATATACTTTAGCTAATCAGAAAACATCCAGTGACTTGAATATAGGAAAAAAAAATGTAAAAAAGATGCTGGACTTGCAACTTTTTAAAGCACCTTTTAACTGAATTTTTGGCAAATACAAATAAAATAGATATATTTTAACTTTTCATACAAACCCGTTAAAAATCACTCGATTTTCTAAAAAAAAAAATTCTCAATAATTTTGGAAAAAATAATGCTTTTTCTAAAATTTTAATTCTTTTTAACACAAGAACCCGCAAAAATAAACTTCTCTCAGGCCCAGTTCTTCAGTGCGACATCATCTGGGTATTAGGATTAACCCTGAGTCAGTAAAATTTGTTTACGGTCCGAAGTTTAAGAAAAAATTTTTTTTATAGAAAATGCATGTGCAAAATTTATTTGATTGAAAAGAGACACTATAAAAATTACATTTTCACTATCGAAAACAAGTGGTGTCGCTATGGCAACTCCTTTTTCTATGGTATCGCCATCTGTGTGTTCCTAACGATTTCGATGTTCAAAGGTGATTTCCAAAGACACGCACCGATGTATAACGATTTTTTATAGAAAAAAAACAAAGTTAATCCTGCACTGAAAAACTGCTTTAAAAATAACTCGGATTTAAATAATTTCCCAGGATTAGCTAAGCCCGATGTTAACTAACAGTTAATTCAGCATTCAAAAAACTGGCCCTTTGAAAAACATTTGAATCCGAGTTATCTTTAAAGCAGTTTTTTAGTGCAGTATCAATTTGATCTTTTTTTTCAAATTTATGTTTAGTTTATTTCATTCTTCTATTAACTTCTAATTCAAAATAACAAAGCATTACAAAGTCTTAAAAAAAATATTTAATATCAATTAATAACAAAATGCATTTAACAAAATCACTTAAGCTCTCAAAAACATTATTGAATTATTTTTTCACGTCGCAAATCTTCAATGTCAGTCATTGAATATTTAAGAATTTCCCTTAAAACTTTATCGGTATGTTGGCCCAAACACGGTGGGGCTGTACGAGCATCGTTCTTGGCTTCACTAAACTTAACTGGTGGCCCTACCACCTTAACACTGTTATCCAAAGGATGTGGCAATGTCTTAACCAAACCAATTTCTTGAATATGTTTGTCAGCAAAAACCTCTGGTATACTATTCACTGGCCCAACTGGGAAGGGTGTCCTTTCAAATTTATCCATCCAATAATCCGAAGAATTTTGAGCAAACTCCAGGGAAAGCAGTTCAATAAGTTCCTCTCGATTACACACCCGATCTTGATTGGTTTTAAATTTTGGATTATCACTTAACCCATCCAATGACATTAGTCTACAAAGCACTTTAAATTGCTCATCACTACCAGCACCAACAGTCAGATAACCGGTGCTTGTTTTGAATGCCTGATACGGCACAATACTAGAATGTGCTGTTCCCCAACGGCCTGCATCGGTTCCACCATTTAAATAATTACTCGCGACATTTATCAGCATAGCAACTTGTGTGGAGAATAAATTAACATCAATTTTCTGTCCAACACCAGTGCGCTGCCTTTGCAAGAGTGCAGCCAAAATTGCTCCATGAGCGTAGAGACCCGTTGCTACGTCAGTCACAGCAACACCAACTTTGCTCGGAGGTCCATCTTTTTCTCCAGTTATATGCAAAAGTCCACCGATTGAAGCTGCAATCACATCGTAACCAGGTCGGTTTTTGTAAGGGCCCTCCGATCCATACCCTGTGAGTGAACAGTACACTAAACCGGGCGCCACTTTCTTAATACTCTCGAAATCCAAACCATATTGCGATAGCTTGCCGGGTACATAGTTTTCCACCAACACGTCACTCTTCTCAGCTAAATCTCGTATGATGTGTGCACCTTTTTTAATGTCAATACAAGCACTCATTTTATTTCGATTTGATGCCAAAAAATAGACAGCGTCCTTGGAGTTTGGCAGAAAAGGTGGGCCCCATTTGCGAGATTCATCACCACTACCAGGTCTTTCGACTTTTATTACCTCGGCACCAAGATCAGCCAAAATCATGGTACAAAATGGGCCAGCGATAATTCGCGTCAAATCGAGTATACGAATGCCCTTGAGAGGGTGTGCGTCGCTAACGTCATTAGCACTGGAACTTTCATGAGAAATCGATTGTAATTGACATAGAAAAGGCACACGCCGATGGGAGAATGTTAAAATACGCGATCGCACGACAAACATATTGAATTAATTTAAGAGTTGTTAATTATGATAACAAAAAAACTGAAAGTTTGGCAATAAAGTATCCCACGCACATCTGTTTATCCGCAGGTTATTGGAATTACTGAATGAATTCGTATTACTTGATATGAATTTAGATTGACAACAATGACGAACACATTGGGCCAAAATTGCTTCGAAATTGGAATAATATCAACCGCAAAAATTTCCAATGCAAAAACGTATCTTGTTTTTTACTCAAATTACTGAGAAACAATCATATAAACTTAAGAAGAAATGCTTGAAGGGAAGGTTTTAATTTGTGATGGATTACATTTTTTTTTTAAACAAATCTCATCTTAAATTTGTTTCTAATTTAGATTTGACTTTGTCGTAGGTGTTGTTCTATAGTCTGTGAGACTCATAAGACTCATTGTATTTGTGTATCTGTGTCTTTTTCTTATCAAAGTTGAAGAGAAATATTTTCAATTCGTTTAAACCAACAAGTTGTTTTTGTTTACAAATAATGTGAGCGAGAAGAATACCTACATTTGTAGCACATTTCAAATGTTGTTATTTTTAGTGTGCTTAAAATTTAGGCAGATATGCGATGTATCAAAAATAACATGTTGAAAATTTTAATACGGAGAATTAAAATGTAATTAAATGTATGTAAGATATGTGCGCCCCATAACTATTTGAGTTTCTGGCTGTAGTACAGGTAAACAAATTAAATGAACGACTGGCGCACACGTAGGAGAGAGTGGTGCAAGAAAAGACCAAAAAAAAAAGTATTTTAAAAAACATGAGCTTAATATGTGATCTTAATTATAATGAACGATGGAAACAATTCAAAAAGGATATAGGCTAGAAAAATGCCTTTGAACGGTTATTTTTACCCCACAAGGCCTTTTCATCTTATTTTGTTTTCAGTGCTGCATTTAGTCACTAAAAAAGAAACTGAAATATACAGTCAGCACTGACTCAGCATAAATACTAACCACTATGTAGTTGAAAGAAGTAATCTTTTAACTTAAAGTTAATTAACTGTATTAATTTTAACTGGTATTATTCTTTTTAATCAGTACAATTTTGTTTGCACTGATGTATAACGCTTTTTAGAAAAAATAGCAATATCTCTGTTTTAAGCTTTTAAACGTCAAATCGACATTTCCTTAAACAGACCTGGAAATTTTTTAGCATAGTTTATTTCATAAAATTTTAACAAATGCGTTTGATAAAACAAAAAGGTTTGTTCATAAAATTGATAAAACAAAAAGGTTTGTTCATAAAAATCGTATTGTTAAGTTTAAAAAAAAATCCGATTAGAGCGGAAATTTTAAACCAGTAAGTGTTAAAGTATTTTTCAATACCTACATTTGAAAAAAAAAATATCATCCAAATCGGAGCGGTTTTGCCCGGTTCCGAGATAATTTTCTTTAGTTACTCCACTATAAATAATAATCGATGCTTTTTTGAAAAAAAAAAACTTATTGCCGATCCAGACTTGTCTCTGAAATTATAAGCTTTTGATTTTATTTTTAGAATATGAATTTTTGAAAAGAAGTAGGTGGAAAAACCTTTTATATTGTTGTCAAGAAATTCACCAAAAAGTTCATATTACAAAAATATTGGTCATTTTTACTAGGAAAAACCCCAAACTTTTGTACTAATCTAGTTCAAAGTGTCTTGTTGTTTTATTGTGGTGTATGTGTTAAAAATGTTAGCTTTTCGCTATGTGATATGCTTACAAGAAAAGTGGAAAAAAAGAAAAATTGAAAAAGCTGTTTCATTAAAACAACTTGTTTTCTTTTGCTATGATTATGAGTAGGTATGACTGTAAATAGGTAATATGATTTAATTAAAATCTTTTTCAGACAAAAAAAAAAACATTTTATTTCCCCCCATGGGGAATTCCCAAATGGAAAAATCCATACTCATGTAGGTATGGTCCTTCATCCATCATGTCGCCGATAAATTAGTTTCTGCATTATGACTCAAAAGCCAAGAATCTCAACTCTTAACTATCTTTTGTAGATTTTGTTATAAGTAGCAATTCGCACAGCACAGCGTGACGATAAGAAAAATAAAACTGCGGCACTTTGATTCCAACAGATGATGAAGATTTTTCTTTTTTATATGTATAATAAAATTTAATGGAAAAAAGAAAACCTGTACACCTATTAGTATAGGTTTTTAAGTTCATCGGCTTTCTGTTCACAAAAGTCCTTCACTTACTTCCAAAGTGGAAAAAACGCCGATCTTACCAAACGAGTCGTGATATTTTACTGAAAAAAAATAAAGATATTTTTTTTTTGGTAAGAAGGCAAGGCAAACTTGAAATAACCTACATATTGCATTTACTTACTCACTACCTGTGAGTTCAGTTATTGCATTGGAAACACTCTGCTAGTATCATCATTATAAATACCTTACCTACTTATTTGAGTATATTGTTTTTTTTTTTGTTCAATTATCTTATTTTGTTTCGTTTCCGGATTTTCTTCCGGAGGACAAATAAATCCACTACGTGCGTTGTGGGTCTTTATTAGTTTCTGGAAGGTTTCGTTGCATTCTGATTTTTTAAAGGAATGATTTTCGTACCGGTACCTACGTTTTTTTTTAACAAAAATTAAATAAAAACTCACTTTTCAATATTCTATCACAACAAAAACGAAAAAGAAAAAAGAACTACGGAAACAATAACAAATGTTTGCATTTGCATTTATTCATGTGTGTAGTTTGGCACAAAAAAAAAGTATATAAAATGATAATCTTCAATAAATTTTAATACTTGTAATGATTTATGTAGAATAATATCTATGTTTGTTTTTTTTCGTAAGCAGATAGGAAAAATCCAGTCAAATTGTGTTTTTGCTAGAAAAGTTTTGGGGTAGTTTTGACGCAACAATGTCAAAAATGCAAAAATCGAAATTTTTAACGATTTTGCAGTTTTTGGAAAATTTTACCCTGAAGGATAAGATTTTGGTTACCTACATCAAGAAAACTAAATTACCTAAAATTTGTGCCCGAAATTTCCTACGTGACCATAATTATTTTAAAAATACGCCTCTTCAATGTTAAGTATGTACTATGTAGGTATTAATATACATAGTTCAGTATAGTTGTGGTTTAAGCCAGAAGCATAGGAAAAAAATGCTCACATTAATGCCCTTACTGATATCTGGCAAGTACCAATAAAAATTTTCAATGTGTAGCGTAGTGTAGGTATACCATCTTGAAAACTAACCGCCGCCATCTTGGATTTTTTGCATTTCGGCTATAACATAGTAAGTCATTGTTCTCAAATCTTAGCTAATCTAGTTTTCTCGCCAATCGGCTATATAGTAGATACCAAAAACTAATCCTTCAGGGTAAATTTTTCCAAAATCGTATAGCTCATCTTAGAGGCAAAAACCTATATCTGAATTTTATTTTAAAACATAGTTATTTTTGCCTATAGTTTTTGTTTACAGTTTACTTTCAAACTCTGTAATAGTTTACTTTCAAACTCTGCATTTTTCAAAAAACAATATTTTTTTGTTTGGTTTAAACTATTATTTACAAGACTTTAACAAAATCTCGTACCCTTTTTGTTTTAAGTTTTGAATGTTCCTATCAATTTGTAGTCCAATGCTGAAAATCGAATGCGAAAAAGTCATTTAGTTTTCGAGAAAACTGAAAATAATAAGATCTATAGATCACTATTTACAGGCCAACTATTTTGTTGTTTGAAAGTTTGGAGCCTTGCCTGTAAATACTGATCTATATCTAGTTATTTTCAGTTTTCTCGAAAACTAAAACACTTCATCTTCAACATTCAAAACATAAAACAAAAAAGGTACGAGATTATGTCATTTTTTTGTAAATAATAGTTTAAAGCGAAAAAAAACTATTATTTTTTGCAATATGCAGAGTTTGAAAATAAGCTGCTTACAAACTATCGATCGGCTAAATTAAAGAGGCCAATTACTGAAAATAACGCGGATATTCGCATTTTTACCAATGTTGCGTTCGTCACTCGAAGCTTAACATCATAAACAACTCAGCAAAAAATTAAAACTACCAGATTTGACGCAAAGTCTCCTTTCTACGAAACGAAAAGGTTACTGGAATATGTTTAAATACTAAAAATAAAATTATGAAGTTAAGGGTTTCATTCAAAATGTCTGACTAAACTTCTAATTCAGTTCTTGAACATTAAAGTAACAACTTGAAATGTACTTTAAAATGAAGATAATATATCAAAGGAATATATATGATAATAAGAAAGTTTAAACCATGGAAAATCTAAGTATGAGGTCAAATTTCCGAAATCCTGGGAAATGCCACCCTACAGGTCTACAGGGCCAATATGTCTTGAAAAAAAGCACTTCAATAATGGGCATTATAGTTCTAGGCTTATTTAGAGCAGAGTATTACCTAACTACTCGAAATCCAGTTAAAAATTGTTTTGGTGTAAAGTTTAGTAAATAATACAATGAGACAATCATCAAGACCATGCGATACCATGACCGATAACTTCTTTAATTTTACGGTTTACCGTTGATTGTAATTATACAAAATTTCAGTTTTCCCTTCGCAGGAATTAATCAAAAATCCTAAACTAACAAATTTGAAAACAATAGTTTCGGTGTCTTATATGACGTACCCATATTTTATTTTAGCTTTGTTGTTTAAACATAAACTTGGTCCTTATCGCTGCTATCTCAAACACACGCATAGAAAATAACAACAGAACTGTTGGTAATTTTTCACACTTGTCGTTTTTCTTAGCCAATGTAAGCCTTCTTATGTGATTTTTACTCTTTAGCTTCCTTTATATTGTTAAGCTTGCGGATTGTAGCTCGAATGTGGTTCTTCTTGGCCCTCACATGAATCAAGAATTTTCTTTTGAAAGTTGAACCTGAAATTAAAAGCTATACAAATATTTCTTATTATGTTACTTCATAAAAATATATTAAATATTTTTAACAAACACAACTAAACTATAAGTCAACTCATGTCAATGAAACTTTGTTAATGATGGTCAAAAAATTGTTTTTTATGTAATATTTTATGAACATACTTGTATTAGAAGGTTTACTTATTAAAGTTTAAAACATTTAAATTAAAATATAACTTTATTTATTATCTAATCTACGTACATACATATGTAGGTTCATATGTATCTACTTTTTAATAATGTTTCACATTTTAACCCCAAAAGAAAATTTGTCATTGTCATTCACCTAATCGTTATAACAATAATAATAATTATTATCTACCTGTGTGCTGCTTGATGTCATTCATTTTATTATAAGTTTTGATACAACAAAAAATTATAATTAAAAGTCACGTTTCAAAAAAAAAAAAAACAAATAGACAATTTGTCTACTGGTGGGTTCATTTAATTTTTGTTGGAATGTTTTCTCAGAAGTATTAACAAATTAAGAGATGCACTGCACATATGACGCTTAACCTTGATTTTTTAAAGCAGTTTCTCTTACATGCTGGAAAGTACTGTACGCATTTATTAGTTAGGCTAGGACCCAAAAAATCTATTTATTTATACCTACTTAAACCAATTTTGAATTATACTTAATGGCAACGTATTTTAATAACTTTTGTTTTATTTGAAAAGTACAGTCAGTCTCCTTGCTAAAATTAAGTTTTTATTTGTCGAATTTTGACCGATGTACAGTGTGGCCAATGGTAGGAACAGTTGGCAGAAATTATTTTTGTTTGTTTTTAAGTTAACTGAGATTACTCTTGTGTCTTGTGATTCTATGAAAACATAGAGAAATATTAATAAACGCATATCAAAAGGTACCTCTTGCAGTTTTTTTTCAAGGTTTAGATTTTAGAATCTTTTTTCACCTGATTAAAATATTTGGTCATACAAAAATATCCTTGGTAAAATAAAATACATGACTTCGTCGCGCATTGTGGTTTTTATACAATTTGTAAATATTAAAAGAAATGTTGTTATTTAATTTCATTCTTATCTAACATTCGTTATTGACTTTAAAACTTCTTAGATGGTTTTGAGTTCCGAATGAATAAGCTATGCCACTTGATTTCCTATAGGTGAATGAATTTAAAGAAAACAATTATTATAAATCGACGAAGTCATTTAAAAAAAAAAAACATATTTTTTTGCCTATGTACATACGTAATTGGTCTACTTACCTTACCTATACAAATTCTCAAATCATTTAAAAAAAAAAAACATCTAAAAACTAAATTTCAAAAACAATCTATAACCCGTTTTCGAAGAAATGATTTTTCAAAAAAAAAAACAATAAATCTTTTTTTACAAATAAAAACAAAAATCTGTAGTTTTTGAAGCTATGCCAAATTAATCATCCTTTTTAATTTACTTGTTTATTTTAACACTTTCTCGTTAAATAATGTCATAAGATAAATCTGTTAATCTCTTTAAAACGTACATTCCTATGTTACTTTGAAGGCCTTAATGTAAAGGTACGACACAGTGAATTTCTTATTAAACACTTTTGTAGGTACTCTTAAAAATTCACCCATCAGCCTGTCAGTTTAGAGTTTATTTTAATCATTGAATGTATTTATTTAGTTAAAATAAATTTTTGCAAACAATTTTGACATCTTTAAAAGCCTGCTTGTATGATTGCTGTACGCACCGCAACAACCATCAACATACAATCTCACCCATGAAGATGAAGCATTTTTAAATACCACTTTACTTTCCTACAAAAAAAATAATAAAACACTGGAAAAACTACGTCACAATTATATGTATACAACAACGCACCTACCTTTTACTTAACATCGAGGTGAAGGTCATTGCAGAGCGTTGATATTAACCTCGATGTGACAGAAGCATGCTCAAGCCCAAATAGCCCAGACAAGCATAAACAAAAACTACAGATTCATTGCGTTCTTTTCGTTTAATTGTTTGTAAATAAACTACGTCAAAGTTCTAATTGCATAGATTGCATTTTAAATATTTATTATTTGCTGTTATGTCAAAGTTTGATTTTTGCATTCATTTGTCTATTTTTTCATACAACAATAATGACGCATTTTATGTATTACTTTCTCTTTGTCTCTTTCATTGTTTTGTTCAATTAAAATGGCAATAAATTTATCCATCAATTTTTGTTTGAATCCAATACTAAAAAAACTTAGGATTTGATTTAATAAAAATCAGTCGGTGGTTACAGCACCACAGTTAAATTTTAAATATAATTTGTACCTGGAAGTAAGTGAGATACCTATAGGGGTTAGTATTGAAAAAAAATGCCATAGTATAAATTGAAGCCAGCATTACGATTATGGTGAGGTCCAAAAATGTAATTTTCGTCATGCTGTCAGTTGGTGGGTCTCTGCGCCAATAGTATGGTCTCGCCCAAACAACAAAATAAAAATTTTGTAGTGCTTATTTGTTTCTTGACTGTTTGTAATGGATTTATAGTTCTTAGTTATCAGTTTTGTTTTGGCGTCCAAAGTAAGCTAATTGTTTGGTCTGAAGTCTGAACTCAGAAAATACATCATAATTTGACCTTAAATTTGCATTATTTTGAAGTCCATCTTTTTTAAATTGAAGTGGCATTTTGTATGTGTTGTGTATCTAATAGAATGACAGAAACACGGTGTGTAATGATGGAAACAAGGTGTGTAAACTTACTAAGTGATATTTTGATATTTTGATTTTAATTTATAAAATTCTATGGGCTTGTTGTTTTTTTTTTTTTTTTGTTTTATCAAGTTAAAGTAAAGTCATAAAAAGAAATATTTCACCAACAATATTATCAATTTCATACTTTAAAAAGGGGTTTTTGTAAAATAGCGACATATTTTGTTCAGTTTTTCTTAAATTTTTTGATAACAAGAACTTTTTTCATTACATTGAGGATTTATAAGTCTAATATCTATTGTTTCAACAAAACAAAATTATTTAGAAGCTATTTCCTACAAAATATCATCGATTTGTTACATATTATCTGTATCCCAAAATTTAAGTTTTTTTACAGTTTTTTTTTTCAAATAAGAAAGGGCACTTTTGTTGGGATGCGTTCATTTGGTGTAAAGCTCATAGTGACCTATATCTTTTGAAAGGTTTCAATAACTGTAAAAATATGGCACGTGTTCAACACACCCGAATAATTACCTTCAGTAGATATTAGTTTGATTACTTTGTCGAGATTTTAAAGCTTTAACTGTTGACTGCAACTATCAACTTCAATAATATATAAAAATGTTGAAGATTTTGTGTTCTTTACTTTTTACCATAAAAAAAAAACATCTACTGCTCAGTAACTAAGATGCGAGCGTTAAGTTGTTTTCTTTCTTTGATCTTTGCCAAGATTTATGCAGACGATCAGTCCTGTTTCATTAGAAAAAAATGTTCCACATACGCCACAGTGACCGCTAAAGTTTAAAGTTTAAAATTTCTTACCCATGTTTCTTGACTTCAATTATAGTATCTTCGATTTTAAGCAGAGAGTGGTAGGCATATATGCAATTTGGTATATCGTTTCATTTCTGTATATGCCCATGATGTTTAAGAACGAAATAACTGCATACAAATATTTTGTAGTAAACGGTGTTCTTTTGAGAAAATTAGGTGCAAAAAAGTTATGCTTAGCCTATAATTAGTAAATTTACTAACTACCAATGTAGTACATATTATTAGATTATAATCTATAAAATTGTTCCTCATTTTCAATAAATATTCGTTTATTTAGAAAATATCTGAAATATTCTTCATTCATAATGACATAGATATGTATGTTGTATACATGTATTACTCTCACATACCTTCATTTTAGACATAAACCTCTTGACGACATTTCTTCTTTAATTATTCTTGAAATGACTTTATCTCAAGTCATAAATGACGACAGAGGTATAATTCATTCACAAGTCAGGTCTCTATCTGAGCTTGCAAATTGCAAGTGAAATCATTTTGCTTCCAAGTCATTAAGTACCTGTAGTAAGCTCTTCATGTCTACGCACAGTCAAAAGAAACAAAATAAAACTAACAGTTGGGGTCGGCTGTATTTGCTTTTATAGTTCAAGGTTTAAAAGTGGCATAGCATTGAAAATTTAGAGTATTATATTTTTGTACGTTAAGTACTTTAATGCATTTTTGTTTTAAATTAGAACCAAAAAAAATACGTCTGGTTAAGTGAATATTCGATTTTTTGGACCATATGAGTAAGTCGTGTATTTAATTTCATATTTGAAAAAGCTGCCATTTATAATAACTGCTGCAAATCCAACTTATTACTTTGAAGATAAACAGTTGATGCTGGATTCGACATGAGAAAGTTCTTACTAGCAAATGTTCAAGTTTGTTGTCAGCAACTGGAAAAGTTTGCAGTAAATACTAGAGTAAAAAGTTCGTACTAGTAAAAGTATTTACCTACTAAAAAAATTATTAATAAAAAAACTAATTTTCCAACATTTGCTGTTTTTTTTTGCACATGGAAAGTAGTAAATACTATGAAAACGTACTAGTGAAATTTTGTGCTTTATTACAAATAAGCTAAATTGTAGCTTAATTGAACTTTTTTTTGAAGTGAAAACGAATCGAAAGTGAGCGAAAAAAATTCAAATAAAAGAAGTGTGGATAACTTGGAGTTACGGTTTAGAATGAATTTTATTTTTTCTTCTTCATCTTCTTCTTCTATATTTTTATATTAAATATATCCTGATGGGCGTGAATATTTTTTTTTTTTTGCTGGGTGAAAACGGGTCAACATAGTATCGAACAATTAGTGAGTATTGATAGTACTATAGCTGTGTACGTCCACAACATTTTTATCGATTAAATCCCCGTTTTGTAACGAATGTTTTACTGCAGCATTAAATGCTATGCAGACACTCCCAATATGTTCTTCAACTTTTAGTTTTCAGTTTAATTTATAATCAAAAACTATGCCCTAATATTTTGTAATGGAACTGGAAGACAGTGACTTAGTTTGTTTGTTGACCTGAAATAAGGTAAACACAGGAGCATCTTAGTTCTAGTAGAGTAAACAGCATCATTGATTCAGTTTCTATTTCTATCAATTATAAATACAAAACTTATGCACATGGTACGATTTTTGTCCTACATTATACTTATACCTACTTCGATACGAAAGAATTTTTTTACAAAAAACGATACGAATTAAATTTTTAACGAAAAAACCTGGAAAGCATTTTATCGACAGTCCGACAAAAACGTTTTTGGTACTGTTCAACGAATTTAATCCTATATTTGATTTAAACGTAGAAATTTACGAAAAAAAAATATGTGACTCCAATACCTGCCCCCTAGCATACAGAGTAAAAATCCACCACCATACTATTTGTTTAGCAAAAAGGCAAAGTAAGCAAACTACCGACTTTTGTGCGGTAAACTTTTATATTATGGACTCAAAACAATGATGATCGTGTGTGTTGTCGTCAGTGCATTGATTTCAGCTTTACACCTTAACAACAAACCATGCCATATTCCACACCGTCAGCCTCAGCGTCATAGTCATTTTGAAGCAGTTCATCTACCAGTTCTATAAAGCTAGTGGAGGGATGCAAAAAAAAAACAGTTTCAAGCCCACAAAGTGGCTATTGCGCAAAACTATCGTTTGTGTTGTTTGTCTTAAGATCGAGAGCCTCTTAGGCTGTTTTCTCTATAGGACTGCACTCAGGGCCGGTTCCAAATTGAATGACATTTCTAGACTTTGACTATAATTTTGTTATTTATTTAACTGTTTCGAAATTTTGCATTCCAAAATGTTGTAAAGTCATCATTTTGAACTCTCGAAATCCCCTGTTTGGTAAATATTTGGGCCGGTGTTCACCGAGTGCCCATATATATTAAAAGTTCTGATAAACCTTCATTCATTAACCAAAGAATGAAGGAATAAAAGTGACTTATGAGTGGTCTCCACCAATCTTAAAGTTGGAACCACTGACTCTGAAAAGTTATGAAAAAATCCACTTAAAATAGCAGCGTGTAGTGAGAGTTTTATGTTTGATATAAATTTATTCTAATAAAATTATTCTAATTAAATTTATTGCCATATTCATGGACTTCTACTACTTTTAAGGTATAAAGCAAAGTGAAAATCCAGCCCTGTTGTGCACACGACTTGTTTAGATAGATACTTTGAATCAGCTGCTCACGTGGTCCGTAAAAGGTGTATCTCACGAAGTCAAAGTCTCTCTTTGGCTTTGTGTTATTGTAAATAAAGACTAAAAAAATCGGATCAGTTCGATTCGGACTCGCGTCGTGGATATTTCGATTTCGATTTCGGCATCCGGCAGCTTATATAGATATTGTATCTTTTTGTTTGTTTGTTTTTTTTTCTTAATACAATTTTCTTACGAAATGGGTGTATTTTATTATGAGATGAATACTAGTTAAAAATCACAACTTGTACCCGTCCCCCAATTGGTACCGACAAACCAAAAAGTAAAAAAAAAGAAAAGTTGTGCAATATAAGTTTTGGCGTGGTCTTTGCATCACTTTAAAGAAAGAAATCAAAAAAAGAAAGAAATAGTAGTTTTTTGAAGAAGAAATTATTATATTATTTTTAAATTTTTTGTTTGTGTGTGAAAAAAATAAATCCGTCAAAATAGCGGTGTTACTTTGTTCCAGAATTGTGGGGTACATCATGCGGAGGTTCCTGCGATCCGCTATGATTGTCTTCAGTTGGTTTGTTGTGCCTTACAGCCGATTCACCAATATGAAAACAGCCCGCCAGAAACTGCCACCGATTAAGAGTCATCTGCTGGAAATACCTGCTGTGGATTTGGCTAAACTTATTCGTACTAGAAAGGTGAGTGATATCTTTTTTGTCTACCTCTGTCTGTTTTCAAAATGTTTGTTATTGTATTTTTTGTTTTATGTTTTGTGTTAAAAAGAAAAAACAAAAACAATCAAACAAAGATGCAGCCAGTAGCGCATACGGTGCGGCTGCGCGCAGCTGATGTGCAATGCAGGAAAATGTTGCATAAACATTTACTAGGCAAGGTGTGTGTTGTACAGTCTTTTATGTTGTTGGGTAACTATCTTTACCGTGCAACTAGTTTATGACCACTACAAATTCGTTATTATTTTTTTTTTATTTCATCAATTTTTTTATTTTCATCAAAATCTATTAAAATTTAGAAAATTAAAAATTGCCACACGAATTTAATTTTTTTTTTTTTTTTTTTTTTGTGGTTATTACTTTTTATTTTTAATCTTTTCTTCTTTAAAAGAAAAGTTACCACATTTTCAATTTGTTGATGTTTAAAATGAAAAGCATGATGGAGAATTATGAGACTGTGATCGTGGTTACCAATTGGGTTTTTCGTGATTCTTGGAATTTTTTAGTAATTTGTAGTTTTTGCACTTCAGTAACTAATTCAATTTTTAAAATTTTTATATTTCGAAATTGGTAGTAGAGAAAAAGCCAAGGTGTGAAAAGAAAAAAAAAAATTTAAGTGTCTTATGTCGTTTTGTTTAACTAGGAACTCTAGGTGTTTTGGTTTAGATAGATGTTAAGGTCTTCCGTATGTTTCGTTAATCATTATATTAAAACGTAAACTCAAATTCTATTGCTCCCTTAAAATGTAACTTACCGGCAACCGATTTGAAAGGAACTTTCCTCCTACAATTCAGTTTTTATATCATGATTCTGCGGTAAAATATTGACCGCTCGGCGTGTAGCAAAGATACAGCTTGTAAAATCGACTTGAACTTTGCAGGAATTTTGTGAGTGTATTTAACTATAAAAGTCACAGTCAACATTTGTCATTTTAAGGATAGCTGTAATTTAACCGTTATTTTTTTAAAAGTTTATAAATATCCCTTTTTTCAAATTAATGTTAGAGACGAAAAAAAAACATAAGTAATATAGGTAAATATCTAATAGGAAATTTATTCAAATTTCCAAAACTGCTTATAAATTTTATTTACAGTTATTGGTTGAAGAGATAATGACGTTTAAAGACAGAAACGTCCTTAATTACTCAAAGGCCAATAAATGGGTTGAAACAAAATCGTATCCAAATTTTAAAAACAAGAAATTGATGCTGAATAGACAAGCTTTTCGTTCGGAAGTTAAGCCTAATTTACAGTTCAGCGCAAAAACAAAAAAATAAATATACAAAACTGTTTTCTGTCTTTTATGTCCATCGTTGTTATTATATAAAAAAGCAAAACTTGTTTGTCATACCTCAGATAACACGAAGGATACTTTTTTTTTGTAACCAATCAAAACAAATGGCTGAGAATGAAATTTGTTGTTTTTTTGCGTGCTAAAATTTCTTTGCATGCTAAAAAAAACAAAATTGCATTTGTAGCCTCTAGTACCAATTGACATAGGAAAAAAGCTAATTTATGTATTGGTTACGTTGATTTTAAAATATAAACCTCAAAATATGGTACAAAATTAAGCCCAAAACAGATTAAAATTACCTTTGAATTTTTGCACGCCGAACTGTAAACTATAGCCTTTATGAACATTCAGCTAAACAAAATTGTTTAAGTAATTGCATCGAAAAATTAAACAAACAAAATTAAAGTTTTGTTTTTGCGCTTTTCCTTATGACTTCATGATAACGGTGATTTTAAAAAAATATTAAGTAATAGAACTGAAAACTAAATATCTGAAGTTTTAAATTCTTTTTAATATGTCTGAATATGACCATTTTTCACTTAAATACAGTTTCTCGGAAATCACTAAAAATAAATCAATTTTTTTGACTTACATTTTACATTTTGTTCACTAGTGTATTTGTTGAGTTCTTGTAGAAAATGTTGTTATTTTAATAATTTATTACTCTGTGATATTTACAAAAAATTTAATATGTATACTTTTCTGGGAACCTAGTACGTTTTTTAGCTTGTTGAACATATCGTCGCTGTTTAAGAAAACCGGCATAGCTCAAAAATCACGATTTTTGAGTTAACGATGTCAATCGACTAAAAAATATTCTCTTTCTTTTTGTCAAACTGGCCTAACTGTATCATTTTGCAATCCCGCTAGAAGGAGTTTGTTCCAATTGTCACATGTTTCCTTTTCATGAAAAATAGTATGACTCAAAAATTTAAAACTCATTTTCTGAAGAATCACGTTTTTTGAGTTATGCCGGTTTTCTTAAACAGCGACGATATGTGTGTAGTATTTAGTTTTTTTGAATTATACCTTCCCCTTAAAATCGGGCTATGTTCTATAGGTTAGCAGAAAAAAAGCATACATAAATAAGAACCTAGCTTTTTTATTATTCTACTCAGTGTTACTCTGCCAGTGTATTTTTATTTTATTTATTTACCACCACTACATATGGATAAATTCCAAAAATTTTCTTTTGCATCAATTTTCTACGCTATTGGCGCCAAAACATAGTTGATAGAAAAATTTAATAACCCTTGAACTTTTTTTGTTAACAGAATTAAATTTGTTTTTTTTTTTTTATCCAAAACTCGAAAAAAATTAAATATTAAAAAAGTCAATGCATCTCTGGTATACAAAAATCGTATGGATGTAGAAACTTTTAAAAAAATTGACGCAACAAATGCAGAGTTCAAGATAGTAACATTTTTTACAGTGTCTATGATGAATAGTTTATAAATTAGTGCTAAAAGCAAAAAAGTGAGTTTAATAAAATAATTAACTTCGTTGCATCGTTTTGTGTTTTTTTGAATATTACGACTTATAAAAGTGATATAATTTGATCTTTGGCTTTTGTTAACTTCCACTTCATAAATTGACCCACGACGCAAGTAGTGAAAATTATTTTTTAACTGACCATAAATTAAAAACAAAGACAACAACATTAGGCAATTGTTAACTTTTCTTATTAATTTAAATTTTCAAAGCAAATGTTGAAATTGCTTTCCAACCACGGTGACGTCAGCTCCATTTCAAAGACATATTAGCCGTGTTTTATTCAACACTGAGTAACTACTCAGTGTTTCATTTTATTCAAAAAACAAAAACAAATTATACCACTCAGCAATTATTGTTCCACTCAGGTCTTAGTCCAATAGTTGATTTTAAATTGGTACTGAAATCAGTCTTGTATTGAGATATGAGATTTTTAAAGCGCCCAAAGAACGAATGATGTGCAAGCTGAGGTATTCATCCCTTCTAAATGCAGATTCATAACTGCATAGAATTTTCTCGAAAAACGTTGGAAATTCTTGTAACCTTCATAAAAATTGTTGGCAAAACTCAACTTGTCTTAAAAATCTCTCGACAGGAGAGTTTGCACCCGCGTTAAATGGAATGGGTGAAATTTGTATTTGTATGGTCAGTAAAATTACTATTTATGCTGTGCCTTAATTTAGGAAAAGTATTTTTCAAAAAAACAAGATGTATATCTTTCATTTTAGCCGATTTTCATGCAACGGAGTAAATTATTTTATTAAACTCGCTTTTTTTTGCTTATTTGCACTAATTATACACTATTCGCTCCAGATACAGTAAAAAATGTTACCATTTTAAACACTACTTTTTGCGCCAATTTTTTAAAAAGTTTGCTTTGACTTTGTCAATATTTTTTAACGAGCAAAGTTCAAAAGTTATTAAATGTTTGTATTAATTATATTTTGGGGCCAATAATTAAAAAAATTGCTGCAAAAGAAAATTTATGGACTTTATCCTTTTGTTTGCTAAGCATTTTTTATTTTAATGCCAACAAATAAAACCAATTAGACTAAAAGCACATGAATAAATCGAAAAAAAACGAAGAAACTGGGGAAGGTGGTCCAATCACGTTCAGTGGGCAATGGCGGTCAGTGTAGTTTTGACCTAACTAATGCGAAGATAGTTGCGGTTTCGATTAAATGTATATGATTGGGCTTTTACCCCAGACGTCACGCAAAAATAAAATAAAATGATGGCACAAAAAAAAAATGCCAGCTCTCTAGTTAGAAGCAAGTCAGTTGCTTACAAATAGAAATTAATGAATATTTAGTGCTTAATCAGTTGGCTTTCAACTAAAAATTAACATAATAATAAATTTAAACCGTTAATATAAAAAAATATACACTTTTTTGCAAAAATACTGAATATGGTATGCATTGTTTGTTTACATTCTTCGAACAAGATTTACCGTTTTCTTTTTTTTTCTATTTTTGTGTGAAAGAGAAGCGACAAATGCGTAAAAAGTCCAATAGAGAAGACCGAAAAAAACATTTTGACATCCGTCAAGTTCAAATATATGTCAAATCGTGAAGTAAAAACAATCGAAACCAAATTCAGTGCTTCTGATATTATTTCCAGCAAAACAAAAAGTCTGTGTTTGTATTGTTCTTATTTGTTTAAATATTTTATTTTCGTTAAATTATGTGCTCTATATAAATATATGCGTATATATTTCACTTATCTTTTCATTAAAAAATTGTTGCACTTTTCATACAAAATGTATGTATGATTGCTCAAGAAATTGTGTAATCACGGTCAGATGACCGTCATTAAAATTTGTTCTCCAAACTACCTTCTTTGGAAGAAAACCCAATTTTTACGCAAGAGCAGTTAAAAGAAATTGTTGGTCAGGTAATTTTTCCTAGCAAGATGGTTTACGGCATTAGCGGATTAGATGTGCCAAGAGCAGCCAATCGACCAACCTACCCTAATCAAAAATCCACTATAGGTACCAAAAGACAGAAAAGAAGCAAATTTTGTTTGGTTTTGCAGGTGTAGAATTTGCTCTTGTTATTTAAGTTTTAACGTTGTCATTTCACAGAAAGAACTTTAATATTAAGATTTATCTATCCATGCAAGGATACGCGGGCCATCTAGTGCTTAATATCACTGGAAACAAAAACCGAACAAAATATGTCGTCTTATCTGATAAAACTTCTAGATTGCTTTTTTACAAAGTAAAATATAAATAAAAAACAAACACTTCTGGTGGAAATTGTTAAAGAGTGGCAACCATGACTGTGACATATTATGTGAGCATGGAGGCGTGTAATTATTTGTGACATCGATTTTTATCGGTCGTTGGTCTACATTTTCGAGAGATATATTTAGTTTGAGGTCAGGTTTAAATTGTCATTATACCAAACAATTGTAATTGGAACTTAAATGGAGAAATCACTATTTAGTTTTTTTTCCAAATTTATGCATTATTCATTTGTCATTTCGCAAATATCATTTGGAAAATTTAAGTTGAACTATATAGAATTTCATAAGTTCAATTGTCTCATTTTATCAAGATGTGATTTTTACTTTATATGGAAACTTGTCTATTGTTGCTTGTTTATTTAAACTTGTTGTAAATCTAGGCTTTGACAAAAGATGATAAAAGTTGTGATGAAAGTATAAATATATGATTTGTAAATAATTTCAGTATACCATGTTGAGGGAATTGCAAGAAATGTATTCACCTTGTATGGTAGGAAGTATGTTGAAATTATTATGATGTTTACTTAAGTTTTGTTGATTTTTTATACATATTTCTTTTATCAAGCAATAAATGAGAGTAAGTTTTTACTTTTTGCAGCTGGAAAACAATTTTTACAATAAAAGTGTAACGAAATTATAAATTGAAAAAAATTTGGTGACTTTGTAATTGTTATGTCCATATCTTGTGTCTATTCTAAACGTTGTCATACCTACATATATTATGAGTTCTATTTCTCAAATGTTTATTTACATATGTGCTTGGATGTCGGTTGCAATCGGTTTTAAAAAAACATTTGCAATGGGATAGAGTCCTTTTACCCAATTGTAGGGGAAAGTGGCCTAAAATGGCCCATCAACAAAAATGGCAGCCTAGCTACAAATTGTAGAATCGAACAGAACTAGAAAGGTTTGTGAATACAAACTTTAAGTTTAATTGGCTTTATCGACACATATACAAAATGTTAGCATCTATAAGCTATTATTTGAAGTTTTTTTTTCAAAATGTGTCTATCTACAGTAGAGAACAAAAAAAAAATGTAAACGTCCTGTCTTAAGCAAGAACTTAGCTATTTAAGGTGGTTACAGCCTGAAATTTTGCATAAAGTTGTGAAATTGATTGCATTTCTCTAAACCGAGTCGATTTTTACCCAAACCTATTCCAGAAAATTATTAATATTAAAATTGTTTCAAAAGGTATGTTTGAATGAGAGCAACATGGAAAACTTTAAAAATTAATATTTTTTTTTTTCTTTTAACAAAATATTGTATTTAAACAAATTAATAACTTAACACTCTTTATTGGTAATACAGGCTCCTATATATTTACCACTCGATTCAGGTCAGAAGATTCCATTTTCCATCCCAACACATAAAGATTTCACTGTGTTACAGAGAAAATACACTTGAACGGAGACCCGGTAGAATTTGTTGGTCTATTTGAACTTAACAATATAGTAGGTTCCATAAAAATGGCAGTTTTAATCCCATTTTAAGGAGAGAGAGAGGCGTTAATTACCATTTTGGGACAAGAATTGAGAACTTAGTTAGCTTTGCTCTACGTAACTTAATTACTATCGTATCGATTATTGAGAGCGACACAAAGTGTGTTTGAAATATTATGGGGCTATCACAAATTTTAATTTACATTGTTTAATTTGTGTCTTAAAGTTACTATTATTCAATTAAAAGCCCTTAAAAAAATTGTTTTATCTTTTTGAGTAAACTTAACTAAAAAATAAATTCCAAACGATAGCTATCGTTTAAACGCAATCATTAGGACGAAAGTGCTATGATGAGAATCAGGTTGATTTTGAGAGTAACATCAAGACCATCATAGTTAAGATATCGTTTGGCGATATTCAAATTACGGATAATCCCCCTGGTAGAATTTGTTGGCCTTTTTGAACATATTTTTACATTTTTTTGAAAAAATTAAATTTTTTTCACTGTTTCTCTTATATTTTTTTTTAATTATTAAATCTATTTTTTAGTTACTATTAAAATGAAAAATTGTATCCTTAAAAAACAATTATTTAAAAATTGATTTTTCTTTTACCACTTGCCACAAATCTACTTTACTCCACTTCAAAATTGTATTATAAAATTAACTAAAAACATCTTCTAATCTTAAATTGACTGTAATGAAGTTTGTTTAACGATTTGTCTCAAAAAAGGCTTTTTGAAAGCATTATTTAACATAGTTTTGAAATTTTTTCAGACAAAAGAAAAAATAAAGATTAAATGATAATGCTAAACCATTGTCAAAGTAAGAAAAATGAAAAAAAAAATTAAAAAAGATAATATTTTGGGCTTTTATTTTGTCATTTGTTATGTTTGAAAAATAAAAAAATTACACTTAAAAAGTATGTTTCTCCCCTTTCAGACAACAAAAAAAACTAAAATCGAATTACAAATATAGAAATTATAGTAAATCTTCATCTGACAGTACCAAATAGTGGTTTTTACCCCCTAAAATGGGATTTTACCATTGTACTCAGTTTTGCAAGACCTACAAAATACACAAGGTCTCTGGAAAATTGTATCTATGTAGTTTAAGTTTTTTTGTAACACAGTATTTTCCTCTTCTAGCAAGTTTCTTACGAACTGCCTGGTGTGTTCTGGGTCATGATCTGGTGGACCCCAAATTTGGAATGTTATAAACTTTAAAAATGAAAATTGTTTGATTTTTGATTTTTTTTTTTAATTCTCAAACTTTGTTTAAAAATAAAATTGGTACGCCAATTTTAATATAATTTTATTGCACATCTAAAACCAAAATTTTTCAAAAAAAAAGAAAAAAAAACCGTTCTATGAGAGGTACCGTTAGTGGAATTTTAACAAACATTTCTTATATTTCAAAGTATTATCCTAATAACAAAAGGAGACGCAAAAATTTTAATCAAAATCGTTAGAGTCGTTTTTGAAAAAAAGTTAACTTTCCCTTAATGGTTATATGAAAAGTACCGTTAGTTTTGATCATAAAAAATGAATTAAATTTCCACTCTAGGGAACAACCATACATTCTTAACCATCAATTTTAAAGAAAATCGGTTAAGCGGCTTAAGCTGTAGCTCGAGGTATGCACAGACAGGCAGACAAAAAGACAGACAAACAGAGAGACAAACAGACAGACAAACAGACAGACAAACAGACAGACAACCAGACAGACAAACAGACAGACAAACCGATAGACAAACAGACAGACAAACAGACAGACAAACCGATAGACAAACAGACAGACAGACGGACAGACAGAATTGTGGGACCCACTTTTTTCGCATTCTTTATCATCGTAATGGCATGTCTGACTGTTATTCCGAGTTCGATTTTTTACGAATCCTAAACTTGCCCTCTAGTACATATATCGCATTTAATACAATTTTGAACGGGTTACAAAAGGTCCTGTGGAATTTAGGACCATCATTTCCAAGGAAATGAAAAAAAGAACTCGTTTATCGGGGTTCGAAAACTTGATTACCAGGTGGCTAAACCAAAAAACACTATATGCCATTAGTATTAGTATGCCATTTTACCCAGGCAATTTTAATCAACGGAATTTGAAAACGTTTCGAAAATTGTATTTTTTTAATTTTTTTTTTTAATATTTTTGCTAAACCTAAACTCCATTTTTGTTTTTTATGTAACAGACTTCATAGATCAATAATATGAAAAGAAAATCCTGTTAATCGTTTGTAAACAAATAAATATGAACATAAAAAATAAACCACCTACAAAACAAAGTTGTGTGTTAATAACTCGGACAGTAAAATTTCCGAAATCCGCTCTTAAAATCTGACGATAAATTTAGAAAACTTTCCGCTGTCATTTCGCTTAAGACATGGAATAAAATACAATAATTAAGTATTGTCTTAAGAAAACCAAAACGAAAATCTGAGTTTCACTTATACCACACCTAATAGACTAATAGACATTTACCTATGTAATTTGAGTGAAATTTTAAAAACGTGCTCAAAAAAGTAAATAAATAAAAACAAAAATAGAACAATAAAAATCAAATGACTCGGTAGTTTCGTTATGATTTCTACAATTTCTTTATAAATGCGAGTTTTAAGTGCTTGTCAATTAAAAAAAGCAAGTTTATAATAATTCTTTGAGACGAGAAAAAGTTCTTCAATGGCAACTTAATAACACCAATTAAAAGTAATAATTTTCTATTCGGTGTGATTTTTCTTGTCCGCTGTTGTAAACGAGATGTTAAAGTGTTGGACAAATAAAAGCAATTAACAAAATATTAAATAAAATAATAAAAACACACACACAAGATAATAATTAACAAAAAAAAAACACAAGCAAAAAATATTCCAAATATTGTTTGTTTTGTTTTCATAAGAATAATAGAAACTGACAATAATGATTGTCATAATCAAAGCCAAACAAGAAAAAAAGAGGAAATACTTACAAATATACTTAAGCTTCATAATTAAAGAAGCCTTCAACTATCTTTAAACTTTGAACAATAACCTTAGCTTAAAAAAGTTACTTTATATGTTCATTACCTTTTAACAAATATTAATACAACAAAATTGACAATTAGCTACTTCTTTAAAAAGTGTTGGTCATTTACTTTTCGATGGCTACCATCATTTTTTACTACTTTTTCTTTTACATTATTTGTGCTTGTGTTGTTGATTTTACAACATTTTTTTAAGTACCTACCTATGTAAATATTTTGACAGTAAAACTACCTTTATTCAAAACTCACACCCCTATATTGAAAATTTAGAATATGCGACGAGAATCATTGAAGGTAGTTTCTTTAAATTTTCCCTAAATACTCTTTTTGTTATGTTTTAAACTTCACGGCCAGTCTGCAAAATTTCAAAATTCTTGAATGATAAAGATTAGTGCATCATATAATTAGTGCATCATATAATGTTGTAGGTCTTTGATAGATAATATTTCAGAAAATGGGCAAATATAATTTTTCTGACTTCACTTTACCTTTTAAGAAAGTATAGGGGCAAAATTGTTATTTGCTCTTAATGTTTTCTTGATCTGATGAGCTGAATGACTTTTCCTTTTTGAATCTTCACTTGTTGTTGGTTTCAAGGTAAATAGATCATTAAAAAATGCAGTTTAGAAATTAATCATGTTGGTGTCTTGGTGAAGATGGAATACGACATATTTGTTTTGTTTAACTTACATCATAACGTCCACTTTACCTCTTCTTAGAAAATTTTTAGGGTTCTTTTAATAGCCAATAAGCTATAGATCTCCACCTGATCTTAGACCAATTCTTATGCTAATAACTGGGGCCTTTAACAGAAAACTACAAGTATTTGTATTACAAGTTTACAAGTGAAATTCCTCATTTTTGTACGTGTAGTTTTGTGTTATAGACCCCTGATTATCTGCCCCACAGGATGCAAAAATGTTGTTAGCAGCTTCGATGTTACCACCAGAAGGTGGTAAGAGCGAAGTTGATAAAAGTGTTTTGTCAAAAAAATTTCACGGAGATCAATTCTTGGACCATTTTTGTTAACATTTTTATCGATGATCTACCCTTTCGTTGTTTATATGTTCCGAACTTTTCAACTACTCAATAAACTTTGCCTCTCCATGAATGAGGACCTTAGTTTAATTAACGACTGATCTATATTACGCTTTACGAATAGACTATAGTCTCAAAGTTCTACTTAATCTAACGTCATCCTCTTTACCTAAACAAAAATATCATGAGTGTTTAATATTAAGTGATTAAACGTTACGATATAGTAGGATAAGAGCAGTTATACTAGCTGTCAGGCTTTAGGTAAGGTAATGTCGTTTTCCATTCACAAGTGGCAGATATATTTGAAATTTCCAGATTTTTGGTTTTCTCATAAAAAAAAAACTTGTGTGTGAAGTGTGTGTGAAAGTGCGTGGGCAGGTAGGTGTGAATCTTGCTAAAAATCGAGAGTCGGGAAAAAAATCTGTACTAGGCTTTTTTGACTATGAGAGTGGCAAATGAGACAACAAATCTCACTTTTGCCTGTATTAAACCAGTAGGTATTGTCTCACTATTTTAGCTGTCAGATTCACACAATAGACACTTTTTTGGTGAATGGAAGACGACATTTAGTAAAGGGTCTTACAGTTAATGTTGTTACCGTCAAACTTAGATCAACTGTCAGTCTATAGGCAACTTAAAGTTGTTATTGGTTGCATTTACGGATATTCATGAAAACTCATCCAACAATGATTCTTTCGTTTGTCGTCACACTACTATCTGTTGCTGAAGTTTTAGTAACCTTGATTCTCTAGGCTCAAATTACAAGTTGCTTTTAATGATGTTGTCCACGAACTACGTACGCATGATTACTTTTTTTAGTGTGAAATCATCTCATTTTGACTTTTTTGTACTTCCCTAATGTGTTAGTCGAAATGAGGCAATTTAACACAAAAAAAAAACCTCCTGAAAAAATCGAATGTATAATCATTATAATTGAAAAAAAAGTACCCTTTGACCAATGATATGCTTGTAGTATTTTTTGTATTCTTGATTCTAATGAACATCGGAATATATCCACCAATTTTTTTACTTGGTTTCATGTCAAAAAAAAATTAGGTTTTAATCAAAACCAACAT
This sequence comes from Meliscaeva auricollis, assembly GCA_948107695.1. Taxonomy (NCBI): domain Eukaryota; kingdom Metazoa; phylum Arthropoda; class Insecta; order Diptera; family Syrphidae; genus Meliscaeva; species Meliscaeva auricollis. Next base: position 63,261,914 of record OX403616.1, read on the forward strand.
TATGATGATGGAGAAGACTAAAAAAGTGGTTTTCGTAGTGCCGTCCGTCGGTCTGTGCGCTTGTTTTTGAATATCTCTTCTAGAATGAGTACCTCCCATACAACATTTTTTAGTTATTCGAGTATTCTCGAAAACGGCTCTAACGCTTTTCATCAAACTTTTTGATATGATTTCTTCAATAACGATAAATTTTTAGAATTTTTTTCAAAAAAATCTGTGGGCTCGTTTTTTTTTTAAATATATAAATAATTATAACCAGAAGCTTAAATTTTCATGCTAAGTTAATACTTATAGCTTTTTGTTCATGTAACAAGTTCGTGCGATCCAGTCGTGCATTTTATTAATTCTGTCATTAATTTTCACAGAGTGTTTTGGTACTCGTTGCGCAACGTTCTTCCTCCCTTAAAAAATATACCCTTTAAACCAAAATATATCGATGCAATCTTTTGTTTCTTGGTTCTCATTTCAAATGAAACGTCCTTGTCAAATGTTGTCGCTGTACTTCTATTGGAAAGGGGTTTTCTGAAAAATAAGCCCTGTTGCACTGAAAAAAGGATTTTACATAAAAAGGACTATTATATCCAATTAAAGTAGTCGTATTACCTTGGTTTGGATGTCAATCAGTTCAGCATTTATACAATTAGTAAAATTTATATAGCGAAACCTAAAACCATCTTTTCAAGATGGTGGTCAAACCCCAAATGGGATTCGTTGGGACTTTTGGGATATGAGTAGGGGTATTGCTCCCAACAATTTCCAACAATTAAAATGCTGTAAAGTATTTTGTCCGGGTCAAAACTTAAATACCCTAAAAGCAAAAATCTGCAAAACCTTGAACATTCGAGTTAAAAATTTTATATCCTTTCATTTTAGATAAACTTTGGAAAGTATTATCTTTAATTTGACTTTTTAGATTTTGGGCAACTTCGAGCTCAAATATATTTTTGTCACTAATAACAAAATCAATGATTTACTTTCTAATAGAAGCGGATTCGTACAAAACCTGCAAGTCATGAAGACATTTTTTTCTGAAAAAGACTTGTTTTTATGAAATGATAGGAAAGATCAAAAGTGCACTATTTTACTGAATGATTGTTGTTATACGTTCATCTTATATCCAACTAGAAAATATGATGCACTGCACATGCATTAAAGACCTGCCAGCCAGCTGCCACAATGAATCACAACTTATTACACAGAAAGTGAAACGTTATTCTGCCTGAATGATTTAGATAATCTTTTTACGACTTGAAAATAGAAATCAAAGGTATTTTTCTATATACTCTTATACATATAAACAGAACAATCTACTTTTATTTTGTTGTACAGACCAACACTATATGATGGAATTCTTTGAATTGGAAACTAAATAAACGTTGAAATAACAAAATCATTAACATAGAAAAAAAAATCCCCACAAAATTATCAAAAAAAAAGAGAACATTAATGGTGTAGAGGTATCTAATTACTTTGTTTTTACTGTGCACTGGACTTTTGGTCTTTAGTAAAGTAATTTGATTTTAACCAACGTTTCATGGAATCGATAATTGATAATGATAACCATTGTAGTAATTTTTCGGAAACTTTTTTTTATAATTTTGTAAATAAACAAATCACCTACCGGAACTTTAATTTGCCTATTTTTTTAATAAAATAATTTTTGTTTGTTTTAAACTTAAATGAATGCAGCCACTTGTCATCATTAAGTGGAATTATGTTGAAAGTGGCTTTCCTTTGTTTTCATTTGAATAAACTTAATTAATTAAAATATAATTTTCATGAGGAGGGATAAAACACGGTTTAGGGCTAGTTTGTTTAAGGCAGGTTATGTTTCTAGCATAATTTTCAGAGGTTCTAGTTAAATAGCGCTAATAAACCAAAATCGGTTGATTAATAACTCAAACTATGGATACCCAGAAAAAAAATTTGTTTAAGTGGACATTCGAGGACTTACAGTTTAGAATTATCATGGATTAAACAAGATCAAATGTGAAAAAACTGACCCTTAGTAAAATAAGGACGAACATGCACACACGCACACAAATAAAAGAAATTCTTCAACTTTATAAATCTTCACATCCCTCAGTACTCCCCCTCTTTAAATGCAGTTTAAAAAAAAATAAGAAAGGGACTTTGTACCTGCTATATAGTCTGATACTCAGCGTCGACGCGTCGGGACCAATAAAAAAAATCATGAATTAATTTTGTTTACCTTCTCCATACTAAATTTCCTATCATTCCTGGTCTTCAAATGACTTCGTAGTTTTCGTTATGATTTCTTTATAAATGCGAGTGAGTCTTGGGAGATACCATTTTTAACCGATGAAATAATATTTGTTTTGTTTCAAAGGTACGACCTTTTTAGCTGAAGAACACATACACGTTGGAGTTGTTTTTGAAAAAAAAAGTTTTTTTTATATTCATCATTCATCATTTTTTTATATTCATCATTGCTACCATTAGTTTTAGTCATAAATTTCCGCTCTTGGGAATCACCAAAAACCATTAATTACCAAGTTTAAAGCAAATCGATTCAGTGGCTTAGGCTGTAGCTCGAGATAGAGACAGACAGATTGACAGAATTACTGTAGACCTGTACTTTCTTCGCATTCTCTATCATCGTAATGCCATGTTTGATTGTTAAGCCCGATCCACACTTTGTTTAACTTATCCACAGCAAATTATTCGCCGTGTAGGGGCTTAATATGACACATACATAATACAAATCAGTTAAGACACTGTACAACAGTTTAACGGTCAGTTTCTTAGTTTGAAACGTTTGTTGACCGTATTGATCAACATATGATCGGGCTTTATTTCGAGTTCAATTTTTTCTGACGAATCCTAAGCTTGCCACATAGCATAGAACCTATTTTATAGCAAGTAAAATTCGATACCGTTTAGTTTTTTGCGACCTGCATGACTGTCCTAACATATTAAATTATATTTATGATTTTATCTACATAAGTTAACTAACATCTTGTTATATTTTCTTTTATTTGATTCCTTGAACTTTGAGATTCAAAGATAATTACAAAAAAAAATAGAGCGTATTGAAATAATTATTTAATTAGGGTCACTGTGGCGTATGTGGAACATTTTATATTTTTATAGTTTTTTTTAATTTGCCAAAGAAATTAAAACACAAAACACAATAAAGATCACATTTAACATTTTACCTTTTTTCTCAATTGCAGATTAAAAGCGAAGAAGTGGTCCAGGCCTATATAGAACGATGCCAGCAAGTAAATCCGCTTATCAATGCCATCGTTCAAGATCGATTCGAAGAAGCACTGGATGAGGCACGAGAAGTCGATCGAGTTATTGCAATGGGTATCAATACAGTTGATGCAATGGAAGAGCTCACACCGCTGCTGGGTGTTCCAGTGACAGTAAAAGAGAGTATTGCTGTCAAAGGGCTCACCAATCAGGCTGGACGAGTTTTTAAGACTCCCCAAATTGCAACATCAGATGCTCCTGTTGTGGAAAATATCAAAAAGTTCGGTGGCATTATTATGTTGGTGAGCAACACACCAGAACTTTGTTTACTATGGGAAACTTACAACAATGTAACTGGACAAACAAAAAATCCCTACGATCTAAAGCGTACACCTGGTGGATCTTCTGGAGGCGAAGCAGCACTATTAGCTAGTGGTGCATCTTTGCTCGGACTTACTTCAGATATTGGTGGGTCTTCGCGTCTGCCGGCTATGTTTAGTGGAATTTGGGGTCACAAACCGACACCATATGCGGTCTCATTCAAAGGTCACCATCCGACAAGTGACTTCCCGAAATGGGGAGATTTCTTTACAATTGCACCAATGACACGCTACGCCAAAGATCTTCCACTTCTCCTCAAATGCATGGCTGATCCAACTGGTCCTAAACTGACCTTAGACAAGGAAATCAACGTCAGTGGAATACGCTTCTTCTTCATGGACAATGATGGCCCATCCGGCATGATGCGTCCACTTAGCAAAGATCTGCATGCAGCCATTAATAGGGTTGCCGGCGATTTCAATGCAAAACGAGTTAACATTCGCAAAATGAAGTGGTCCCTGGACATATCCCTGTCAGCTATGCTGACTATGAAAAACATTGAAACAATATATCACAAGACCGAAGAAGGCGAACGACCGAAGACCGTTTGCACCGAAACTGTCAAATATTTCTTCGGGTGTTCGGATAGTATTTTGCCATCTGTCATTTTTGGCCACTTGCAAAACTTTATGAAAATTATACCCAATTCCAGACATAAGCATCTGGCAACCATTATCGAAGCTCTTAAGACTGAATTCAAAGAACTCTTGGGAACAGATGGTGTGTTCCTCTACCCAACGTTCCCCAATACTGCTCATCAGCATTATCAAATATATCACAAGCTCCTCGAGCCCATGTATATGGCCATTTTCAATACCCTCGGTTTGCCCGTGACAAATTGCATGATTGGCTTGGATCGTAGAAATTTACCTATGGGTATACAAGTCGTAGCCAATCCCGGTCAAGACCATCTTTGTTTAGCTGTGGCTAGAGAAATGGAACGACGATACGGTGGATGGGTGCGACCGCCAACTGAAGAATCATCGAATAAATTAGCGTAATTTGTATAATATTATAACTTCACACACATGCGGTCTTTTTTTTTTGTACATACAATATAAATGCAACTTAATAGGTTAGGTTCAATGAAAATCACATTAGGCTATGTAAAAATTTACAAAAAACATTACATTTTTCAAAAATCTATTTTTATTTTTAGACTTTTTTTTAATCTATTTGTGTTTTTTTTTCTTATAATTGAAATTAGGTTTTATTTTTTTTTTTATTTCGAGGTATTAAGCCATTTTGTTATTTTATTGCATTATTCATTATAATTATCTATTTCTCTTAACTCCATACGAACAAAATAATTTTTCATCAACAAGACAAAATAAAATAAATAAAAAAAGTATTATTGTATTGAGTTCCCTCTTATTTTTTTTTTTCAATTTTTATAATCTTAATCAACATAATCAAAAGCTGAGGGCTCCTTTGTAGGAATGCCAAGGTCATACTTAAGAAAGTACGAAATTAAAGTTTTACAGGTCTTTTCTTTATTATGTTTCCTAAGTTCTTAATAAGGCTTTATTTAACTCAATTTTTCAATAAATCTGTGCTCAAAAGGTAAAACCTCTAAGTCTATTTTCATAGTTTTTAAGAAAGTGAATTTTTAACTTTGAATCTGTGTTTAAAAAAAACTAAGAGGGTTAATAACTTTCGGTCATAACTTTCTTGTTTTTAATTATTTATCAACAGGGGTAAGAGAGAAATACAGGTTGTGGACAAAATATTTAAGAAAGCGATAAATAGCTAAAAAACCACTTAAGTCGACTTAAGAGCTTTTATTTTTTGAGCACAGAAATATTTACAATACAAATTGTATCCCGGTTTGGTGTTCTAGTTTTCTGAATTCTAGTTACTGGTTTCTTGAACGATATTCGGGTTACTGCGGTATCGAATTTATAGTTTCTGGAACTGTTTTCGAGTTCTGGTTTTTTGGTATTCGGTGTTTGGGTATCGTTTTTCTCGCTGGCTTTCCGACGAACGGATTTCACTGACAATGAAGAGATTTCGCAGTAATCAAACGGCTTTCATTGGCAATCAAACAGCTTTCGCTGACATCAACTGGTTTCCCCGGAAATCACCGGTTTTTGTCGACAATCAACAGTTTTCACTGGCAATCAACAGTCAACGTGTTTGGTATCAAACAAAAGTTTTAAAATCGGGCACCTAGTAAACTTTTGAGGAAATAAATGGCTTTTCAATATTGGAAATCAAACAACCTGGTCTACAATTCGCGGAATCTTATTTTTTATGAGTTAATGGGTAACTGTAGTTCAACTTTGGCTTCCCAAGAAGATGCTGCTGATTTTTTCGAAATAAATTAATAATTTTCGTGTCTTCATTTGCTATGGTTTAATGTAGTCTTCGTCATTTATGATGAGATACTAACTTTCAACTCTTAATTATCTGACAAAAAGTAGATTTGTGTATGGAATATTTTGCTAAATTTTCCTTCTGGAATTTTTATTTTTAGAAGTCACTCAAAATAATTGATTTTATTTCGAAAGAATACTTGTTTCCTGCTATTTGAATGAAAATTCCTTTTTATTTGTTTTTGTACACTAAAAAAGCCTTGCCCTCGCGGCTAACACTTACTCAACGCACCAATCTACATAAACAAATGTACGGGTTTCAAAATAAATCAATTTAACTGTTATCAACAGTTGTATGCCTTAATGTGATATAAGAATAGGCCAAAATGTCCAGTATCCTTTCAATCAAGAAGTTGAAGAAAAATGTTTAAATTTTGAAAAATTTTAAGCGGATTCTTTTTGGTTAAATCCACTTTTATAAGACTAAGTACAAAAACATTATAGTTATTTTGGAAAATACTGTCAAAAAATAAAAAAAAACGCATTTTTAAGATCGATTTGTCCGTAATTGACAGAAACATCAGCCAGCGAGAATTGGTCATAGAAGCCAAATTAAACTTTTGCAACAGATTTTGACTTTCTAAACTCGAATCTAGTATCAGAATTAAAAAATTGTTTAAGTAAAAAACATAGCAATAAATGTTAAAACCAAGTTTTATCAAAATTTATCTATTTTTGGAAAATGTTAAAAATAAAAACAAAAAAAATCGTATTCGGTTTTTTCACAATAGGGGTATTCATGAAACCTGTAAACCTGGTAAAATGGTAAATCTGGTAATTGAACTGTCATCTTTACCAGGCAAATTTGATTGGTAAAAGTTTACCATCTGGAAATGGTAATTTTGGAAAACTTTTAACGTTTCATTTTGGTTATTTTAGATATAACCAGCTACTAATATGTAGCATAATGACGAAGACAAAGAATGAACCATAATTTTCTCCAAATAATTCAAGTATCAATACATATTTACAAACATTTGCCCAAGTTGATTTTAGGGGTGTTCATGAAACATGCGTGGTGCCTTATGAAAACTGGATTGGCACTGGTCTACATCACAATGCCAAGTTTAATTGTTTTCCTAAGTTCGGGTATTTGGAGGTAGGTTGCCCTATATTATCTTAGCTATTAACAGAAAATTTCCAATAATTTCAACAGCTCCATGCCAAGACTTTTCTTAGCAAACATTAAGGCTCGTTTTTCTTCTAAAGCCGAACAATCAACCTTGTGCTCGAATTTGCAGGTGCAACCAGTCACATTCCTTCCACAAATGATATTTCGGACGCACTTAAAAACTAAAAACACAGACCAAAAAAAAAAAAAAAACTATCCATACTAAAACGAATATCTAGCGTTCACAGTCGGTAGATGGATGGCAGTGTTCTTTAAACTAACTTATGGCTTAAGTTTACCTTGCCAAAACCAGTTAGTTCTACTAACTAACTTAAAGCCTTTGTGCAATATTTTGGGGAATAAACAAGAAAAACCGCATGCGGAATAAAGCAGGCGTAAAGTAAGTATCCACATATATGTTGGTACGTATATGTTTTTTTTTTTTTGTAAGTTAATATGTGACTTTTCCTTCGGTTCCGTTGTTGACTTGACACAGATATTATACCAGCTTCTGCACACCTTTAATATCCAAACTATACGTCTTTCTTAAGTATGTATATCTGCAACGTCAATCTTGATGCAATCGTAGTATATACGGTTGATGTCCCCAAAGATCAAAGTCATCGACGAACTTGTTGAGGCAATTCTTGCAAAATATTTGGACAAGTTGGCCTGATGTCGTTGGAACTTATACTGAATTGAATGTCTCCTCTAGAAGTTCGCCTAAGAAATTAATGGCGATGGATGGCGGTGGCATTAGAGCGCAGCATAACCGTTATACACTTTATGTAGCAGTTAGATACATTCTAAAGTATTAAAAGTTTCGTAATGAAGCACAATTGAACTCTTCTACTTTTCATGGAAAATATAGAGGCAGCTATGGTGTTTGAATGGAATTAAAATTGGATTAGTTTTTTTTTTATTCAAAAATTGTGAGCATGTGCCAAATAATGCGAGTAAACATTTTGGTGCGGCCTTCTAAAAAAAAATATAACCAAATAAGAGTGATATTTTTTTTTCTTCAAAATGAACGAGTAGATTTATATGATTTTTACTAAAAATTTAGCTTTAGGTAATTAAGCATACATAGATAACACGACTTGTGTATACACCAAAATTTACACAAAATATTTACACAAAATTTGCGGTTTACACAAATCGTGTGATACTAGCGTTATACATAAAAAAAATAAACAGTGTGTTGTGATAATAATTTGCTTTTTTTGTAAAAGGTGTAAAGAATGAGATTTTAGGTAGGTATAGGTACAACTTTCTTGCCTACACATTATACTCTAACAGAAACCAAAATATCTTCCCTTATGGCATTATACTCTGCCCAACAAAAATTGTCAGTACAGGCCTTATGGGAGAGTTTTTTTCTAACAAAAGGTGCCGGTAGTGGTTGTATTCCCAAATCACCTACTGAAAAAATATACGCAACCATTGACTTACCCTTCAATTGTTGTTGTAATTTCGCTATGAGGTTCGTACATCCCTTTTTTGTTTATATAAAAAAAACTATTCAAAAAAATGTGTTTATTTGATTGGTGTTTTATAATCAGTGCCAAGAAAAACTTATGAATTTTGTTAAACTGGATTTTGATACCAACCCATTTTCAATTTTCAAATCTAAATCAACAGTTGGTAACTTTATAAATATTTATCAGAGCTATTTCGAAATCTATAATGTACACTATACGGAAACCCTTTAATATTTACGCTCTCTCACAGCTTAATGAAATTTCACTGTAGTCAGAGTGAGAGGTAAACGTCCTATCTTCTCTGTACTGATTATTTTTGTTAGACAGCTGGCAGCTGGCGAAATGCTTCATGGATCAGGGTCAGCGGCTGTTTGGGTGCAGTTTTGTGATAAGGGAAAGATTTAGTCACAAAATGTCTTGGGCTTTAATGCGATAATCGAAGGACGAGTTTTTTTTTAAGGAGCAAACGTTGACTAAGACCACTACTTACTAGCGTCTCGAGTGCAGGTGCAGTTTTCTAAAACGCCACAACGACGCGCAAAACTAAAAACACAGCCATCCAGCAATCATAGACGACTAGTGAAGACATTGTAAACAAACCACCTCTGATGTGCTTGGTTTCACCAAGCCACCACAACGAAACTGCTGGTTCGACGAAGAAAAAATGCCGGCTGCAACATGCAGCTTACAACAAGCCGCTGTGAGAGCAGCCTGCAGCCCTATACTTCTACGGGCAAAAAGAAGAGAGGAACGCCCGACGTCTTATCTGTAGGAAGAAGATAGACCACTTGTTATTGTTTCGAAACAATTTTCAGTTCCGTGGTAGGGAAGTTACCCCGACGCACAGCCCTCATCCTGGAGAACCAGACTCTTGGTTAAGCCTAGAACGCAGCTGAAGCGAAACGAAATTTTTCGTTGATCTCCACGAAGACAACGAAATGCTTGCGAAAATCTCAGCGGATAATATTCATGCACAGTTTCTCAAATTGCAAAATAAAAACAGAGACATAACGCCAACAAAATCACACAAATTCGCGAATAATGCAAGAAACAACATAAACAACAAAATCAAATGTCATTTTTCCGCACAAAAATAATTTACCTATCCGGCAATTAATTGTATGCGAAAAGAGAATGGAGAATTCTCCAAATAAACCAGTATAAATATTTATTAGTACTAATTTCGCTGGTCGGAAACTGCGTACTGCAGAACGAAATATTTCGTTTTCGATTTCATTATGTGTAATTTTTGTATGTGATTTTCCGTTTCACCTCAGCTGTGTACTGGGCTTTAGCTCCAAGAGTGAAGATCAGGATAGAATCGCTTCATATCGGCGGCATGTTTTTCTTCACTGCCACTATTTTGTAAGCAGTTACAGATACGAACAAATGTGTTTGAGTTTTTTGTTATAAAATTTAATATGGCTTTTTTTTGTAAAACAAAATTTTTGGATACGGGATACCGTTTCCAAAATAAAGTGAAAAACCGAAGCAAAAACAATTGTAAAATATTTAGTTTTCGTTATAGGTTCTTTTAGAAAAAAAGTACACCACTCTTTTGAAATTTTTCCGAAGATTAATAGTCAAAATATTCTAATAAACTCTTACAGATACGAAAAAACGTAGGTATAGAAACTATACAGAAAAGCTTTGCCCTTTTTCACATTCAGTGTAAGTTCTCTCATATGACGCTATGTAAATAAATTGTATAGTTGTCGTGTAGCACTATTGTGCGACAGTGTGACACTTTGGTTTGGGGAAGCCTTTAATAAGATTTAATTCTTGTAGAACACGATTTTTTGATACGAGAAACCGTTTTTGACATAAACGTGAAAAACTGGTAAAACTGTATATTTCTCCTAGCTGCCGCTAGAGCTGACGTAAAATTCGTGGTGACTTTTTTGTGTCATCAACAGGCATCCCTTAGTAAGTGTGCCAAGTTTCAAATCAGTTGGATTTTTTTTGAGGTAAGAACCTTTATTTACTGGACTATTGTTGCCATTCGACATACTGTAAAATGCTATGGCAAGAATATCTCCGTCTGAACGAGGCCTCCTGTATCTTTTCCTTTGATAATTTACATACGCTACTGAATGCGTTCATTATTAAGCGGCAACCACAATCGAAACGTCATCTTTGACATTTGCAAATGTCACACATTTCACGTGCAGTGCAGTGTAGTTTGCGGTACTATTTCAAAAATAATTATTAAATTTGTTTACAATTTTATTCATAAACTATTTATTATTTCAGTTGTAAAAATGTCAATAAATTATGGTAATTTGAGTTCAGTAATAATTAAGCAGTGTTTTGGTGTGACAGTGCAAAAAGTTTCCGATTGTTTATTTGATGCAATCTCACGCAGTCTATCGAATATTGTGAAGTCAACAAAATTGACTAGGAGAGAGGTTTTTTATTCATTAATATAACATTACCAATTAATGAATTAAGATCTTATATACAATATTGTAATAGGTAACAAACGCCCTAGCAGTTCTTATAAAATTTCAATTGGTCACCTTCCATTCATCTACTATAAATCCAACAATTGCTGAGTATTCTATAAGACGCGATGAAATTCTGTATATTTTGCGATATTCCAGGTTTAAATAATAAAAATTATTATTTACTTTGCACTTCTGTGTAATAGTGTATTTTTTTTAGATATGTTCACTTGGCTCAAACTAAGTACGGTACTATAGGAGCTTCCATTGTTGAAGAACTGCTCCAATCAGGCAGCCAAACTGCATCTCATGTCATCCTACGGTGCTTCTCAAACACCGACAACAAAGATAAACTGGAGACATATAGGGATTCCCTCATTACCATGATTGGCGACAACTATTTGATCAAACTACCACTCCTGCAGCAACATGAAGGTGATCCGGAGTTGATTCCCAAACTTCACATTGAGCCCTACGATGTGTTTATTCCTCCAGACATCGATTTAGCAGCAATTCAGCAACTTCATTCAGGACAAACTGTACCAATCAAAGATGCTGGTAAGGTAGTCCACTCCATAAACACAATCTTTTGCTAACATATTTGTCCAACAGGAATTTATTGGCAAGTTAACTTTGCTCGCTTCCATCAAGACTTCCGAGACACCATTATGGTTTCGGCGATCGAACGTAAACACGGCAGTAGTGCTGGGGAATGCTTCAGATACATCTTGAAGCAAATGTACGAACGGACTGATCCATGGCAAAAGGTTTTCACTTTAAAACAAACTTAGACAATAATCATGGCTAAAGTATTGTTCTTTCTTTTAGCAATCTTCAAATCCTTTTACGTTTGTAGAAATTAAACAGGCCATTGAGAAAAAGTCCAACAACTTGGAGCTGATGAAGTACCTGGACCAATACGTCATGCTAATAGGTAGATTTCCGTAGTAACCTAAAAATTTTCGAGATTTTATTCCATTTCTGTTTTTCAGCTGATGATAGTTTAGGTTTCATCAGAAGAATCGGTGAAATGGGAGGTGGCCAGTATGTCGTCGAGATGGAGCACGCTTTTCAACAGCTCGCCTTAGCCTGCATTGAAAATGTCATTACTGAGCGTTTCGGCTCGAAGGCGTCGAGAATTTTTCGTGTGATAAAAATGAAGAAATTCATCGAACAAGAGGAAATCCAAAAAGAAGCTATGATCCCGGCAAAGGAAGCCAAGCTACTTGCCTACAATCTCTTTCAAGAGCAATTCACTCAAATTAAAACTATTCGTAAGGCAGGCGGTGGTGGTAGTGGGCCAGCTAAGGCTTTCTATTTGTTTCATGTGAAGCATAAACAGGTTTGTTAAAAAACATTGCACATTCTCATCTATTTTCAAATTATAAATGATTCCATTGCAGGTTGTTAAAATGCTTCTTGATATTTGTTTTAAAGCTTTGTTCAATGCGATAACTCGATCGAATTTTGAAAAGTCTGAGAATAAAAGACTTATAGAAAAATCACAAAAGTTGGATAGCATTGTTGAGACAATGAAGGAACGTGGCGAATCTGAGGAGTATATTGCAGAGGTAAGTGATCGAAATGGACATATCTGTTATAATTCCTTTTCATACTTTATTCTCAGCTTGTGTAGTTTATATTTATGGTTGGGTAAGGTTAAATTGGAGATGAAAATTAAAAAAGGTTACCACACTTGAAACTTGTAAGGAGGAACCAGTTTTATATACTTCTAGTAAGCCTGTCATACACGATCAGTTTTGCCTTCAGTTCGACTGACCTGATTGAAATCCGGACCGTTTAAAGTAAAACGGCCTCAAGGTCTATCCTCTAGATTAACGAAATCACTTCGCAGTACAATTATCTATTGTCTAGACTAGAGCCATAGAAGTATATTAATATAAAGAGATTTTTAACTTTTCTTACAGAATTTGATTGTACGTCCTGTTTGTCTACGCATTTGGTTGCCTTTATGGGTATGGTAGGCTTTAAAATATCGCACACCAGGAGTTTATTACTCCTAGACATCTTAATCAACCTCATAATATGGAATTATAGTCAAATTTTTGAATGACAATAAGTTCAAATAGAATGGAAGCTAACAGTAAGAGCTGACCTGTGATAGAAGGCATCACATGAATACGTTTGAGTGTCAAGATAGCCTGACGGATTAAACTTTGCATACACCCAACCCCAACCTCGCACTACCCCAAAACCTATATTGATCCCAAGCAGGAAGGTATTTTTGGTCCAAAAAAAAATAATTCAAAAATGGGCTGGGGATATTCTCCAAAAAACGCCACATACCAAGTTTGGCCCATCCGTTTTGGCTGTGGTCTCTGATACATACAGACCGACAGACAAAATTGTCGAACCCACTTTTTTCACATTCTCTATCATCGTAATGTCATGTTCGGTTGTTATCTCAACTTTTTTTTTCGAATGCATAACTTGATATATAGTACCTATATCGCAACTAAAAAAGAGAATGGGCCAAGTGGTGAAACATGTATTGACCTGTATCTAGATCCTGGAACTCGGGATCCCGGTCCATTTTTTGGTCCCGGAAGTCTCGGGATTTGAACTCTCCAATCCCGGAATTTTCGGAATTGGCGGCTTAAATATTCGTATACATTTTTTTCCTGCTTGATTACTTTGTTGAAGCAAAAACTTAATGCTTATCAATATTAAATTACTTTTTAGGAAAAATTAAGGCAAAATATGCTGATAATTATGAATTGGACTATGTAGTAAGCGCCATAAGCTTAGGATTAGCAAAAAATTAGGTTAGATTAAAAAATTTCAGCCATTTCTAATACATACACTTTTCATAACAAAAATGTGTACTTTTTTAATGTTCTAATAAAGACTGGTACCTATTTATTTTCAAAATATTTGACGTATCCAAAGAACCAAATACCTAACTCTCAAAAGTGTTCAATTTTAATCTGTTTTTCTTGGTTTATTCAGCCCATCAACAATAAAACTTATTATTATTTTTTGTTGCAAAGCTGAGGCCGAGTAGAAATATAACTATGTACCTGCATAGGTACTATAAGGAGCGATTTTAATGAGAAACACAACAAAATTGCACGGAAATATATTCTAAATTACCTTAACTAAAATTATTTTCAAATCCCGGGATTATGCCGGGATCCCGGGATTCAAATTGTATTATCTCTAGAAGTACGAATATTAGAAATTTGTGTGTGAGGAGTTTGTTCATTGGAAATTTAATTAAAAAAAAAAAACAACAAAGTTTTGACAAAATTGACTTTAGTAGTCTGTACTATTTCACGGTGTAAGTTATGTCGCGATAAACATTTTTGTAGATGGTTTAATTCAAAGTAATCTGCTTTCATTGAAAAAAAAAGAACTAAAGTTTACTTGTGTTTTATATGGAAAACCTTCAGACTATGAGCGCGAGTGCTAAATATTAATTTTGAGGGCTCATGTTGAAGGGGAATATTTTGTTGGGTATTTCCAACAGAATTTTGCTTGGAATGGAAATTAATTAAAAGTCCCATAAATGAAAGCACCCTAATGTGTAACTTCGAATACTTAAGCTCTGAAATTTAAATTTTTAAAATTAAAGAAATCACTAGAAAATACAGTATGTTTCATTTCAAACATGTATTGTAGAACTGGAATGTAAAAGTATAAAATAGTTAAGCAGTTAAGTTATTGTTATTGCAAATATTTTAATATTAATTTATTAAACAAGTCAAGTCAATTCACTACATTTTGTTATTCTCATTTCTTTTTGACACAGCAAGTCAGTTATGGCCCTTAATCAATAAAATCAGTTCAAAGTAAATATAAATATAAATATGAAAACGGTATAGTAAATACCTAATAGATCCCTTGCATATTTAATTATACATATTTGGTTTCGGTTTCCTCCCAAAGCCATGTATCGCCCCTTTAATGTATGTCGAATTCAGTCTTAATTGAATCAAAATTTTTCATTTATTGAAAACATAAGGCTGAATTCCTTAATACAGTATTTTCAGTCCTTTACATCACTGCTTTTTTGTATGGTTCGAAACTCTTCCTTACCTGATAACATAAATATCAGATAAATTCACTGACATTGCTTATATCATCCAAGTTAGTAAATCAATATTTTTCAAATCAGCAGAATGTGTAATTGTTCCACTATTCGATCAAAATCTGTGGCGCGTGGGCCCCACGTTGGGAAAAACTTTCTTAAAAATAGCAATACTTGTGCCCGACTTACGGGTTAAATTGCTTATGTTTTCCATCATCCTAAGTTTTACTCTCATAAATCTAGAGTTACCGTGTAATACAACAAAGTGATAATAAACTTTTAAAAACTTGTTGCATAGTTTTTTGCTTATGTACTTCTAAGTTAGACTCAAATAGAAAATCTTTCATTAATAGAAGATCCCTTTTTAATATATTTTTTTGTTTCAGATTTTGGAAACACTTACCCCTCCAGAAAGAGAAATTCTTGAAAAAGTCAAAGCTCGTATAAAAACGCTTTCCAATGCTGAACTTGCACTTGACGACACAATCTTCCTATTGCAAATGTATCTATTTCACTCATCTGTGCCAAAATACACAACAACAAAGACAAAATAAAATCATTATTTTCTTTAATCACACTTTATTTTGTTTTAAACATATATATAAATCTATATAATATTTATAAAGACTGATTTATATATTATTTTTTATAGCCTATGGTTTTATGGATTTAAATAATTACATAATATATTTTTGTAAATGAGCACAATCTCATCAAAAGGATGTACATTTGTATGTGGGTAAGTTTTAAATGCAACACAATATTGGGTCTCAGATAAAATGTTAAATAAAATGCATAAACTTAACTAAATTTAATTTATAAAAACAGAACATAAGAAAACACACAGTGCTAAAACAAAACTTATATCATATTAAAAAAAATATTCAAAACAACAAAAAACAAAACAAAACAATGCATTATTTTTGGTGGTTTGATAGACTGTTACGATATAACAAAATTAAAAAGAATTAAATTATATAAATTTAAATATTACAAAAATGGCGTTTGCTGTTTTAATTTTTTCTTTCCTGTTAATTATTTTATTAACAGCAGAGGTGATGTAGGATGAGATTTCAATGCAATAGCAATGAATAAATTAAATTAAGTTTTTTATTTCCTTCTACGAAAATGTATGTATAAATGAATAACTACATAACACGTCCGTTGTAGTGTGTGTACATTTTGTCCCAGAATGAAAGGCGTTCCGTTTCGGGATTAGATCGCATATGAAGTGATGATGTTATATCTAGATATTTGAGATCTTGCAAGGCATTCTCTTTGTCTATGGGCTCCCATGTTGAAAGTAGAGTATCGTTGGCATTTGCAGGAGTTGGATTGCTTAAAAAAAAATAGAAAGGAAATAATTAATTATATACGTGTACTTTGAGAGAGATTGTTAATTAAAATGAGTTTTTCTGTCTCAGATAAAATGGAAAAATAGTTTTTTACACACTGTTAGATAGGTCTGTTTTCTTCTTTCTAATAAAATATGATTAGTTTATATTGTATAATAAAACAGCAAAGTTATTTTTAACTCTTTTTTGCCAACCTACCGAAAATCAGTTTTGCTTTTTCAGTTTGAAACTCCTTGGCAATCAATAAAATCGAAGAGAAAAATTGATAATAGTGAAAAAATGTAGAACCTACACTTAAAATGTCTGTCGTTTGTATATTTGTTATCAGTGAGTTTGTCGCATTGGTAACCACTTCAATAAATTTGAAGTGCTTACTCTCGCTAAATCGATTTTCAGAAAAATTGTACTTTTGATGCACTTTTCCTCGACAACGCCCCCCAATACATGCAGGCAGAATAAGGTCATCTCCATAACTAGGACAACTTGTACCATTATTTTGGATCGGTTACCTCTCACGCAAGAAATCTGCTATCGGTCTATTAGGTTTGGACCTTGCAAAAAAAAAGTGAACAAATCAGTAAGGCCACTATGGTTCTCATGGCCTAAAATTCTTTATCTCTCGTTTAACAGAGTGTATAACCAATCACTGCTTTAGATACTCCATATAGTGGAGTATCTAAAGCAAATTATTTTGGAAGCGTGCAAATCTGGATGATGTTTTTTCAATCGTTGGTATCTATTCAAAAATACTTTGACTTTACCGGTTAAAAATTGCCGGTCTTGTCGGATTTTTTTTTTAACTTAATACGATTTTTGTTAACAAATATTTTTATTATGAAAAAAGGGATCTATTTCCGTCTGTTCGGGTAGGAGGGGAAATTTTCTCAAAAGTTGACTTAAAGCAGAAAAAAATGTATTGTTGTTCAAAAATTAATCGCATGAATAGTTAAGAAATAAATGATTTTAAAACTCAGATTTTTGTAAAAGAAAATTTGTTTTTATTGAATATTTGAAGTATGTATTTTTTTAATTTTTTTTAAGTAACTAAAATTCATAACACATAAGACATTTTGATTTTTTGCATTTTGTTGCTAAAAAATAAGGCCATTGAATTTTGAAACACAAAATTATATTTTAAAACGTAAAATTTTGAAAAAAAAGTAAAAAATTTGATTGACAATTTTTTTCAGAATTCTGAGTTTGAAAATCATTTTTTCTTAAACTATTTATCGGATTAACTTGATTTAAAATGAAAATAGACTCCTATCAGATTTGAAAAAAAATTGTTAACAAAAACCTTACTAATGACTTAAAAAAAATCCGATAAGGGCGGCAATTTTTAACTGGCAAATATTTAAGTATTTTCGAATACCAGTATTTGAATAAAAAATCATCCAAATTGGGGCGTTTGCCCTGTTCTGAATGCGTTATTTTAAGCTAATTTTAACAAACACAAAATCACAATTGTATAATTTTAAAGGCCAACAATGAATAGTTAACCAATTCTGTGGCAAATAGGCAGAACAGCTTAATTCCATTTTTTTCGTTTTGAGTAAGTTAATTTTCAATATTAAAACTTCCGAACAGAAGTTTTGAAAAAAAAAGGTTTCGTTTTAAACACATTGCATTAAATTGTTGCTCTTCAATAGGAATTGACATTAAAAAAAAAATATGGTAACAAAATACTGTTTTGGTGGATTGTGAAAAAGTGGACTTATGTTGTTATGAAATGTGTTGATTACAGCTAAACTATAACGATTCGGTAAAAGTTATGCAACTCATGTAATAGAGTACACATATAGGAATCATAATATGTCAAGAACTCATTTTTGCGAAAAATGGACTCATGTTGCTCTTCCTATCTGCCACAAAATTAATTTCATAACCTATTTATTATTTTATATTATATAAGTTTGGCTGGAGTGTAAAAAAAGACTGAATACGCCTCATTAATATAAAATAAAAACTTATTTTTAGCTTCGTTTTTTTTCAAAAATTTTAGTTTGGGTGACTTTCAGCTTCTGCCGAATTTTAATTTTGTAACTTAAGGCTTATAATGGCACAGCTTTTATACCTTGTATCTTATCAGACACGTTTGTTAAAACATAAAATAGAATTACTTACCCATATTTAGCAAAGTTCGTCCACATTCTGACCATTCGATTTTTCACTATAACCTCTGGCGACTTTGGATCAAGGCTCAAATTGAAAAATCCAAATTTAAACAAGTAACCAATTTCATCTCCATGACAAACTCCTGGCCGTGATATGCCCAACATCCTTTTGTACAAACCCAATGCCCCATCAAAAGCAAATCTATAAAAATAGACAGGTGCTGTGCCATGTATCACATGACTTCTTGCCGATTTTGCCATTCCTTGCAAAAACATCAAATCGGTGAGGAGCTATAGCAGAAATGCAAAATGTTATAATAGCTGGAACAAAAAACACATTTATCCTTTCTTACGTATATCATTTGATCAATAGATTCTGAACCAACAGACAGTTTTCCCAAATAAAATTCTCTTATCTCATCAGAAACTTGATGAGCTTCTTCGGAAAAACTGGACACGTTTAAAGTTTTTGGCACAAGTCTGACAAAATCACGATCGATGATTTCCAAAAGATGAGGATTTTTCCGCAACCCTAAAATGATAATAGTCGATAAGATAAAATTTCGAATTGTTGAAGGGGATCATCAACTTACTTCGAATAAAAAGCATTGCTTCATGGGTGTTATATCCAAGCATGTAGGGAACATTATTAAATCGACCTTTTTGATATAATGCATCTGGATCTTCTACAAAGAAAGGTTCTTCCATAAATGTTACGTTGCCATCATAAGGAGGATTGTTCCAAAATCCTTCAATACTCGGTACAAATGGTAGACCAATATTGTTACGGAAATCATTGTCATTTAGAGTAAGTGGTGCGGCTTCGACAAGTTTTCTGGATGGAACTTTTCTTAAGTGGGCAATGATATTAGAGATGTCTTCACTTCCGGTATAACCTGTAGCTTCAGCCAATCGTACAGCACGCTCAGAAGTATTGTAAGCCATTGACCAAGGATTCAGAGCTGATCCACTTTCTGAAATTGCTCGATGGAAAAGTCCCTTAGCAAGTGGTGATAGTAAAAGAAATTGAACAGATGCTGCTCCAGCTGACTCGCCAAAAATCGTTACCACATTTGGATCTCCACCAAAGGCCTCGATATTATCACGGACCCATTTCAAGGCTAGTACTTGATCCTAAAGTTGAAAAAAATTCATGTTAAACAATTTTGACAACACTGAGTGTATAGAATATAGATTTTTCAAACCTTTAAACCGGCGTTTCCAGGAGCCTCAGGTCCAGCTGCTAAGAAACCCAAGGGTCCTAAACGATAGTTAAGAGTTACCAGTATCACATCTTCAGCAACCAAAAAATCAGGCCCATAAAGGAATGTGTTTCCTGAACCGAAAGAAAATCCTCCACCATGAAACCATACCATAACCGGTAGTTTGGGATTGCTAAAGAGAGATGGTTTTGAATTTCTGATATGAAATAAATAGTTTTTTTTTTTTTTTAAATCGGCTTACTAATCTCCTTTAGGCAGCTTTGTTGTAAATACATTTAGAAACAAGCAATCTTCGTTACCCTTAAATGTGTCCAATATCATATTTTTATGGGGGCAGCTATTTCCCTCTCGCAGTGCATCTCGAACGCCAAACCATGGTCTCTCTGGTAACGGTGCTCGAAAACTGAAAATGAAAATATTTAACAAAAGTTTTTGCAATGTAATTTTAAGACCCTTCATTATACCGTGCATTTCCAGTTGGAGGCAATCCATATCGAATACCCTTGAAACTATAATAGCCGCCACCACTTTCGCCAGATCGGAAGCGTTGAAATCTGCCACGTAGTTTGCCCTGTGCCGTTGTGACTATTATTTGTGATTCTTTCTATAAAAAAATTTAATAAATTTAATTTAGACATTTACAATGCATTTACTACAATAGTTTACAAGCAAGGTGCACATACTAAGTGGCGTTATAATTTTCGTATAAATTTAGGACCTCAGAACTCAAAAATTGTACCGAAAAAATATTTAGATATATGGGATGCACTTTTCGTGAAAATCAGAACCTTTTCTCTTGGAGGTTTTTTTCAATTGCTGGCAAGAGGCAAAACCCTTGAAAAAATTTAAGACCTTTGGCGTGATAGTCCATCGCCCAAACCATTACATCAAGGGGTCTTGTCTTGGTGTAACTCGCCTTGTCTATAGATCTTGCGAGTAAACCATCTGCAAACGTTTCAATGTAAACTCCAATGTAAACATTTCATTCCAAGTGATGATACTAACATAAGGTATTTTTGCTTATGGGCGATTCCAAAGCAAATGCCACAAATAAAATTGCATTTCATTAATTTTCCAGAAATATTAGGCTGAATGCACTTTGCGCATGGGCAATTAAATTTTAAAGGCGCATAAAATTTTGTATTTTTGATCTACAAAATTCGTTCTTGAATGAGTTTGCCCCCCTCCCCTCCTGATCATGCTATTTCCTGCGATACTTCTTGATCATTATCCAGTATTTCCCGATTTGTTATACTGTTGAGCGTGCGCTTAAAAGCGGACTACCACGCTCTTTTTGCGGCTTCCCACTCTTTTTTCGCGGGATTATATGCTTATTCCGGTAGTACACCGCTTTTTGCAGCGATATTTCGCGCATATTTCCGTTTTGTCATGAATTTATTAACATTTTTTCAGCGGTATTTATTTATATATTATTTACCTTTTTGTAAGACTTCCCATGTTAATTGCCATGATATTCCACGAACTTTCACCAGTATTTCGCTATCTTTGACCAGTATTCCGCGGTTTTCTTCGGTGCTTGTTTCCGCGGTACGAAGACCCTTTTTTTAACTTTGTCTGCTATTTTCCGCTGTTTTTTACCATGATCAACGCTTTTTCATTTCCGTGCACGTAGTGTAAAGGATAAGTAATAGCGATTGTCACAAAAATTTTGTTTTTTTAGAAATAGTCTATTTCATCCTGAAACACCATGAAACGTAGATATAGAAAACACCATTTCGAGACATATTTTTGTGTGTGCGCTGTTGTCGTCAGGGCTCGGCCGTACTAGTACTAATATTTGTTTTGACATTTAAATTAACTTTTAAAAACAATTACTTTAGTATAGATATAGCCAAACCTTAAATTGCAATATTGGTGCAGCTTTTATCAAGATGGAGGTAGAACCTCAAATGCAATTCGATGATACTTTTAGGATACCATTGAGGGTATTGCTGCCAAACAATTCTTTATAATAAAAGAGCTGTAAAATGTTTTGCCCTGGTTAGAGCCTAGTTGCTCTGACGCTGACCTACAATTATGTAAGTACAAAGCGAGACCTTTTCAACGTTATAGGTCATCATGTATTACACCACCATCAACGAAACCCCGAAAAAATAGAAAATAACATAGTTTTTTTCCTTGGGGAATTGAAAGTGCTGGGACATCGATTACAATTCACCCAGTATGTCTCACTTAATTTTATTAACTATATTAAGTTTTCGACCAGTAACAAATTACCCCCCTGAACTCTTATACAAATACTATAAAATGGAAGGAAACCTTCAAAAAATAATTAACTCCCTTATTAATGGCCTCAAACAAATATGGTCACCCCAAAGTTTTTGCCCATATTTGCTAATTTTACAAACTAGCTCAGTCTCATAGAATAATTAACCTTACCATTACCAATTTCAGGTTGCTTATATATTTGCAACTTATCTGGTAGTTGCCCAAAAACTAGTCATGGTCCATGGACCACTTTGACTAGTCATTCGTATCTTCATGTATGTGATTGATGATTATAAAGCTCCAAGAACTACTTTTCCTTTGGCTATCGTTGGCAAGAATGGCTTCAGTGACTTTGCATTGCACATGAAACAGGTGCTTCGTGTGCAACTAAAGTGTATTGCCTTTGGTTGATTAATAGACAAAGTCAACACAGCTTAGAGATCATGAGCAAGTCAGCCTCCCACCTTAAATTGCCTTATGTGTACGTAAGTGGCTTGTATATGTAAGCATGAATGTGTTTAGGTATATTGGCAGTTTGATACGCTTCAATCGGCTTTGACGTTAGTTTTCTTTAAATTGAGTGTTTTGCAGTTCTTAAAAGAGACGATGCAGCAAGAATGGGCATTTGCATGAAACGGTGCCATGGTTAAGAAGAATATATTTCGAAATCCCATATGCATGCATGCTGATGTGTCAAATGATTAGTGCTTAGATGCTAAACATTCTTGACACACAAAAAGACATCTGCATTGGAGCCTCATAGTGCGAATTTGTCAATAAAATTGAATTAAAGCCAATGAATTATTTCCAGACTAAGGTTGTCTTTTGATATTACCTTTTTTACATTTTATTTTAATAAAAAAACAAGAAAAAATATTATCAAATTAAGGAATCGGATTTTGGATTCTCATGAAGCAATTTTTTCCCACAAATGGCTTACAAAATTATAAAAAGTTACTAACTGTATAAGCTTGAGTCTTAATCTTAAAATATTATACATTCTTGTATCAATTAATGGGTTTTACTTACTCTTAAAGACCGAACAACTTCATGAACAACTTCCATCGCTCGTGCCGGCAAAGACTGGACAATTGAATTTGGATGTGATGTCAAAGTTTTCCATGCTGTTGATTCCTGGAATCAAATATTTGATTATTATTGTTAAATTTGCAATAATTATGTTAATTAAGGTAGTATCAAACGATTTGTGTATACACGAAAAATTGTGTATTTTTGTTATAAGAATACTAAATATCATGTAAACTACATAAATCGTGTTTGTATGCCATTGTTGTCATCCAATTTGTCGTTCGAATGAATTAGTTTTTCTTACCTTTTCCATACTAAATTTCCTATCTCTCGTGGTCTAGCATACGCAGCTGTACAAAAAAGTAAATTTTTAGAAAATTTCTCTTGTAAGAAGTATTATGCGATTTCTCTTCTTTCTGGTAAACACCCGGTTTATAGCCGAATGAATTTGACCTATTTCCGTTGCGCTAGGCAGTAAGTACATAGACTTTTTATGAATTTGTATTAAGTTTTGTAAAATCCTTAAGTTTGGTGGAACTACGGGCTTAACAAAGGAAAAAGAATGGAAAGAATAGAAATGAATGCAAAGACTTTAAAAGAATGCAAATACTGCCAGGGAATGCAAAAAAGGCAAAGACTGCATGCATTCCCAGAAGAATGCATTTAATTCACGACTGTTAAATGAATGGGTTCAAAAATTGTTGCAATCATTTTGGTGAAAAATTAATGCTTAATGGAAGTCTAAGTCTGAAAGTTAAGTCAATGAATGCAATTTTTTTTATTGAAGCCATTAAATTTAGGCGACGACTACGACGCCCTGACCTAGTAATACAGAAAATTTGTTACATAAAAAAGGCTATACAAAGAAAATTTTGGGTTAGGTTAGCGTTTTTTTGCATTTTTAATCAGATTACTTCACATAATTTTGTTAAAAACCCTCGGATTCGGAGTCGGCACCCTCAAAACCATAATAATATAAAAGAAATCAAAACGTGGATTTCATTAAGAATTTTTATTACCTAATTAACAAGATTTAAATTTTTCAATGATTTATTTCATATGGGTAGCACAAAGTATTAGAGCCACATTGATGTTGAACTAAGAACTTCATAAAAATTTAATATTTTTAGCTTTTGAAATAGCGTTCCCCGAAATGATGAAGGTATAAGAAAATAATGGATATGTTCCCAAAGACCCAAAACGACTGTGGTGGTCTTAAAACTATGTCAATCTGAATATTATGCCTTATTATATGTCTTTATTAATCAAATATGACTTCCTTTCAGCTTGTTTAGGTTTTATTCCTTAAAAAAATACGTTATTCTGCTATTCCAAAATACCTACGAAATACATAATTTTTCCTACTTCTTATAAGTGTTTTCACTGATTTTATGATAAAACACCATATTTAAGCCATATTTGCTTTAGATTCTGACTTAATATATCAAAAATATTCAGATTTGTTTCGAGAATATACATTATGACTCATTCATAGCCTAAAAGAGTTCCCGGAAATGAAGTTCCCGAAAATGAAGTCTTGATTATTATTATCGTTTATTTTCTTTCTAACAACATCAAACCAAATATTTTTGAGGTTTTGTTGTAGTGGTCTCAATTAACATCATAATGTTGACACAAAATTATAATTGTAATCTCTATTCATCCCAAAACAGGCGTTCCCGGAATGACGTTTAATTGATGTATGCTCCATATATATAAAATTGAACTTCAATTACCACTTAAATTAAATTTATTCATGCAAAGATTATTATTTATGGAACGATAAACCAATTCCATGCCATTTCGGACAAACCATTTGTAGTGCCATCTGAAAGCTAAATGAATAAAAATTTGTTATTTTGTCAGTAATACATTGATATATATTTCTTCGGACAACTCTTATTTAAATAGAAATTACTATTCTTCTCAGTTTTTTAAGGCACTTGAGAATTGCTTAAGAAAATTTTGCCTTAGTACAAGAGTATAAGTAGCTAAATTTAATTGGTTTTAGTGTTTTTTTTGTTGCCATTAGAATTTCAGGTTTTGAGTTATGGAATCATTATGGAAGCGTTCCCGGAATCATTTTTCGAATATAAAAGATCGAGTAAAACAAAAACTAACTCTGTTTCAAACAAAGTTAATACATTCGAAGATTCATCTAAATTATATAAATCGGTACGCCAGAAGCGAATTTCAATTGAAGGTAATTTTGATTTTAAAAAAGCATGGACATCAAGTTTTCCACCTCCATGATTTTGGCCTGTGTACAGACACTCTCTTGAGATTTTTGCGCATTTTACTGTGTTGCATTTGACATACCATTATCAATCATCCTGGGTTGAAGACCTTTACAGAAAAGGACACACAAGGAATTCTAATTGATGTTTTCGATATTGAAGAACAAATTCACTATAATTATTTCAATAAAAAATGTTCCACATACGCCCCAGTGCACTACTGACTTATGGAAGTAAATGTGAAAACTAGGAGATAAATAATTAATAGCAGTGCCAGTAGGTCTCACTTTGTATATACTGTTAAAATCATTGCAGTTAACATAATTTAAATACTGAAACAAAGTTTATGTAACTGTAACCTGTTGCACATAAAACTAAAACTTTTAATTTAAACAAGTTGGTCATCTTGCAAAATATTGACTAGTTCAGTGACCTTTCACACTTCACATGTTTCACAAATAAATAACTCTATTTTGACCAAATACCAACAAAAATAGACATCACCTTGACAATTTTTGCAGTCGTCAATATAATCGTGTGAAGAGTAGGTAAACAAAAATTTCATCTTTAATTAAATACCGGCTTTTATACCTACTAACCACATTAAAGTTTTACGGTATTGTGTGATTATACCTAGCCAAATAAAGCCATCATCAAAACTTCATTAGCTATACCTCTACTAAACACAAGACACATAAAAGAAAGATGGAATAAAATATAGCAAACGGAAGCAAACAACTTGTGAATATTTTCCAGTTTCGCTTGACTAATGCTGAAGCAGATGATTTGTGTTAAAATAAAACAAAGAAAAAAACATAAAAATACTTTTTTTATGACAGTCCCGACCTTCAAACTCATAAGGAAGGTGAAGGTACAATTTTTACAAGATTTGCTGGTATCTTAAGTTTTTTGGGTTCATATTGTTTTGATTTTTTTTTTAAGTTGAAATCTATGATATAGCCAACGCGGCGCGTGAGAAGGGTGACAAAAATAGTGAAACCTAAATCTATGTCATCGTGAAACTATAGTGGGCGGTGGCCTATCACGTTTTGTAGAGCTTGTTGCACTGATTGCAAAACGGTTTTTAAAAATTCCGTAACACCTCCAAAATCTGAAGTTAGGGACAAAAAACGGTTTTTTCGACTTTCATTCATTGAAAAAATCTAGCTTCGTCAAATTTTTACCAATTTTAGATTTTTTGTAATGTTTTGAAAAGTAGACAATAAGTCTAACAATGTAAAAAACGTGTGGTTAAACCACCAAGACTGTGTAAGCTGAACAACTTCAAAAATTCCATTTTTTTTTGTCATTTACTTAACTTCGACATCAATTTAAAGCATTTGTGTTTGAAATAACATGCTGTTTTAAAAATATATTCTAAAATATTATTTATTTTTAAACCCAACCAAGTTTTTTTTTTTAAATCGGTTGAAAAATGTCTTAGAAAAAAAAATTTACGATTTTAACCCAGGTACAGAGTTTCGAACGTTTAGGTACCGAAAAAAAACTGTTAGTTTCGATTGCCTCCGCAATTGAATTGAATTTTGTAGACCTTAATGATAATTTTGTAGGCCTTGTCCCTAACTTCAGATTTTGATAACACATTTAGTTAACACATTTTACCTCGGTAATTGCGAAGCGCCTAAGAAATAATGCAGAAATTAAATTTTTAAAGCACATGGCGCAGGACAGTCGAAAGTGAATCTGCACAGAAGAGTTGAAGAGAACTACGTTATATTTCCAGAAACCGTACAGTGGAGTAGTGGAGGCCCTATGCCAATTAAGGGGATCACAACAGACTCTTCAAGGTCTGAGGACCTAAGTAAGTAAGTAATGTTTTGTAGAAAAGACAGTAGTGACTGAAATGATCGAGAAAAACGACACCAATCCTCAAATTCAAGATAGTGAAAAACTTAGTAAGAAAGCTCACTTTTGCATTAAATTTTTTTGTTAGCTACTTTTTTACGGCTACTTTTAGGGTAATAGGGATTTTTTTCAGAAACCTCATTAATGGGATACAGCGATAAAGTTTGTCATATACGTTTCATTTACAATTCAAACTAAGAAACAAAAAAAGTGCAAACAAATATTTTGGTTGAAAGGGTGTTTTTTAAGGGGGAGAGAACGTTGTGCAACAAATCCCAAAACACCCTGTACAAATAATGGTATGTTTAGAATCGAGAACAAAAAAAAGACCAATGCATATCATGGTGCTTTTTCCAATTAAACTGACTTATAATCGCAAAATACAAACAATTTGTTTTTTTTATTGACCAGAAGTAAAAGTTTGTTTTTTAACGTCCTAATTTGCTGCATAATAAAAATTTAAAAGAAACCAGCAAAAGTTTTCTGTGAGGTTTCATTTATATGCTAAATAAATTGTACGACTATATTAAAAAAATAATCAAGATTAACGACAAAGGTATGTACAGGTGATTATACTACAATTTTCATGAACGTAATGGTAAGTACCAAGTTCGATTATTAAGAACCCAAAAACAAGGCTTTAACGCCTTTAAAAGCAAGTATACAAATTAAACATCATAAATGTTTAAATTAAGAAGGTTAGCAATTCAATAAAACTACAATAAAAATAACTCATATTAAACAGTAAAGTAACAACAAAGCGAATTACAAGAAGAAGAAACCAGTACAAGGCTCATTGTTCTGGTAATTCGTAATTACAACAGTTTATTACAACAATAACTTTGAATCTAAAGATGTAATTACCTACTTACATTGATAAGCTAGTATATAAATTTAAAACTACATACATTTAAAAATCATAAACAAAGCCATACCTCCTCCTCGAAATCAGGAAATTCCACAATTGATTCTATCAACTCCTGCTGCGTGTCATTAAACTCTTCCTCGGCTTTGTTTGTATTATGATGACAATGATTTATCAGTGAAATTGTCAAAACAATAACTGCACCGAGTAATATGCAAAAAGCAGTACATAAAAGCACAATTTGCTTCATTATGATGATGTTTGTTATGGTTTACTCTTTAATAAAAATATTAACTAGCTAGCTTTTGTGTATTTCCGACGACCGTAGACCAGCAGAAACCATTTCCCTAGTGAACCTTAAAACTAATGGCTGAATTCACTAAACTATGATTTTCCTGATTTTTTACCATATATCGTATAGTTCACATGGATGGTATACGTAAACTATTTTCCTTTTATTGGAATTGCGCAAGCGCACCTTACACTCTGTTTTTGATTAATCCGGAAATGTAAAAGTAACATTCTCTCATTGATATAATGGAGCTACATGGCTGCAGGGCAATTTAGAGAGTTACTCTGAATAGCATTTCTGTCGTGTTAGATTGCAATGCAAAAACCACCGATTCGCGGAAATATATTGTGAATTGATGTTTGAAATTGTGTTTTCTACTTGTAATTGATTTGATATTTGAAATTACACAAAAATACTTGTACTCATCGGAATAATTGAGGGGTTTCTGTATTACAAAAAAAAAAAATCATATTGACAGCAAAGGAACTAAATGATCAGCGACCGGAACAAGTACAACGCAAAAGACTCTTGTCGATTGAATAAAGGGATTTTGTGGTCAGATTGTTGCTAAAGTTGATGTAATTTTATGCATGTTCAATTTTAGATGAAGTCAGATTTACATTCTCAAATGCCACTATTAAAAATTTTAATTTCGAAGAAATTATAAGAGACTTGAAATAGTTTTATACGTAACAAGCTTGAATTGGCTATTATAGCTGGAGGAATTGTTATTTAATCTATTATCATCATCAAATATATACCTATGAATTAATTAAGTTGTTTTTTTATTATAATTTTTATTTTTGTTCGGTAAAGTCATCAGTTGCCTTAGAGTCAGCAACTGATGGATAGTTAATTTGATGATGAGCAACATTTGGATTAATGTAAAAATTAAAACAGATTAACAGTCAATTGAATGCGGTGTATACTGAAATTAATCAAGTCAATAAAGGAAATAAATTCTAACTTTAGATCTGATTTTGAATCTTAAAAATGTTTGTTTTTATATAATATTCTAGTTCCAATAGTTTAAGGTCTCGTTGACATCTAAGGGTGGAATTCAAAATCACCAATCGAAGTCGATATTTTTCTCAATTCCAGTAATTTGAGAAAAATGTATAGCATTGCTCAATCATTTCATCATAGTGTAAATAGTGAGGTCAGTATTGACAAATCTTGACATGAGTAAAGTTTTAACTAAATTGAACTCACAATGCAATTCGAAAATTCTGATATAAGTTTACTGTCAGGTAAAAAAAGACAGTTTTCTTTCTCTTGGGTATTTTTTGTTCGTCACGATTGAGACTTTAAAGGCTCATAAATATATACAAAATATCACATTAATCAATTCTCCTTTAATGCACTTTTAATACACACGAAAACTATGCACGAGAATGCAATTTTAGGTAGTAATGACATTTATGCAATTTTTCAATTTATTATTACTAACACTTTCAGTG
Organism: Meliscaeva auricollis; assembly: GCA_948107695.1. NCBI lineage: Eukaryota > Metazoa > Arthropoda > Insecta > Diptera > Syrphidae > Meliscaeva > Meliscaeva auricollis. The sequence continues at coordinate 63,291,646 of OX403616.1, forward strand.
AATTTAAATATAACATTTTCATATTTTAAACGTTTTGCCGGCAGTGTATGCCGTTTTTTTTAAAATCACGCCAAAACTGGTCTTTCCGTGTCTATGCTTATTAAAAATTTTTATTGTAAAAATTATATAAAAAAAATTTACATATAAAAAAATTGTGTGATTTTTTTATGATTACTTTAATATATTTGTGTACAGTAAATTTAAGATCTGAATAATTGAAGTGCTTAAATTCTTTTAAATATGTAGTTGCATATCTGAAATCGTACTACATTTCAGAAAACATTTATGGTGTTGAGTAGTCGAAGGGTTTCCATGTAAAATATTCAAATATATCAGTGTAAATACTACCCAAAGGCAGATTTTTACAAAACAAAAAAATGCAAATAGCTATTGTTGACCCTATCCCATATCAGATCTATTGCGGCTCTAAGTAGTTTAAGAGTTTCCATATACGCAACGGCAGATGTACAGGAAAATGTCTCAAAAACATGTTATCTTTGCATTTTGTGACCTTTCATCACAAAATACATAGCCTCATTCTAAAATAAAATGCACAACTGGGTTGCACGTACTTGCGCTAAGGGTCAAAGTTGCTGTGGATGCTAAAGCTTCTTATATGTAAAAATAAATAATTTTATAAGAATTTTTCAAATAAAACTTAAAGTTCATTACTAAAATGACTTAAACAGCTTCTTAACTTGTATCTAAGTACTAAGTAAAAAAAAGTTAAAAAAATTTGGTATGCCATTTTCAAGAAAATATTAATGAAAATTTAAAGCCGAAATTTGAAAAAATTATCATTGACTTTTTTTTGAAAAATCGATTTTGTGAAAAAAAAATTGAAAGATTTATTTATAAATCGAAAATTATTTTTTTGGACTTTTAAAAAAATTTGAAACTTTTTTTTGAAAAATCATTTTTTCGAAAACTACTCAATATTTTTTTTTTAAATTTAGTTTTTAGATGTTGATAAATAATACCTTAAAAATGGTGTACCAATATTTTTTTCTAAAACTGCATTTACAACTTTTTAATTAAAAAGGCTTAGCATATATAGTAACTTTATCTATAAGAGCAAGTACGTGCGACCCAGTCGTTCATTTTATTTGATCTTATAACTGATCTTGATCTTAAAAAAAAGCTATTAATTCAATGTTCAATATATTTTTACGATATGTTTTTAGTTTTTTTTTTTCATTTTTCTCGAAAGGTAATAAGTGTACAGCAAAAATGAATATGAGAAGTTTTTTAAACTTTTGCTTACAGCTTATAGTTTTTGCGATAAATGGAATTGAAACCGCTGCAACTTTAACATTATGTATATGTGTTATCTAGGTTACTCTTACTCAATATTTAATCTTTAATTATCTGAGTTTATTTGCTAAAAAATCAATCTTTTAATAAAAGGAACCCAGATAACACATAGATATTTAAAGTTGCAGCATTTTCAATTCCATGCATTTTTACTGGACACTTAGTACTTTTCGAGTAAAGTGAAAAAAAATTAAAAACCTTTCGTTAAAATATATTGAAAATTGAATTTATTGTTTTTGTTTTTTTTTAATAAAAACCGTTATATTGCATATAATTCTTAAATGCATTTTTGAAGATCAAAATTTTCTCTAAAATTTCTTTTCATATTCATTAAAATCAGTTGAAAGGGAGCTGAGCATTAGACCAAACAAAAAAAAAATTTATGGAAAAATGTTATGATTCATAATTAATAATTTAAACCTATTCCATTTTCTTAAGAGCCGACGACCGACGGTTTGAAAACTAATATTCCAATTGAATAAATAAATATTTACTTATTTTAATTAAAAAATAATAATGAAGTTAGTGCAACACTGACATCAATTCAAATAGGTACCATTCAGCAAACTAATTTGTACAACACTTTTCTGTAGCGGAACAAATTTAACAATAATTTGTCCTCTTCCTTTTCTGTTGAGTTAAGTTTTTTGTCTTTTATTTGCCACCAAAATTAGACTTCTGGGTAATAAAGTAGTGCATACAAAATAAAAATTTCGGTTGTAAACTGGTTCAATGTCAATAGAATAAAATTAGTTTGCTATTTTGCATAAATGTTTAGATACAAAAAAATAAAAAAAAATAATTGAATACAAAAATGTACTTACTTTTAAAGTGTTTGAGATCTTTCCGGCTCTTGCAACAGCCCCACCCAATGTTGACGGTGCTATAGCAAAACAATCACTATTCACAATTAACACTCCGAGAATTGTTAATAAAACTCTTAACACCAACACAGTCAGTTTGCACATTTTTCTTTTTTTTTTATATTTTTCTATAACACAATGGGATAATTTTGTGATGAGTTGTAAAAGGTAAACAAACAATTTATGCGATGGACAGCACAAAAGTGGGTAATGTGTCAATACAGAATGGGTTATGCGTCAAAATAAACACATGCGGCTAAAATGATTTTTTATGAATGTTTGGGATTAGATAAGTTTATTTTTTTTTAATTTTTTTTGGTTGAGGTCTTCTTAAGCCTCTCTGTGTAAAAACGAAATACGATAATGGGTCTGAATGATACGTAACATTGAATAATAAATAGGCAACAATTATGTTTGATTAATTAGTTACTATTTCTCTTGATTGATTAGGTAACTGGTACACGCGTTGGACATCTTAAGTTCGTCTTAAGATATATGAATGGATGCTTGATAAGGTGACACCATTTGTGCATTTACAGTTGTTAAATGGCCTTGCACCTTAGAATGCCGGTTAGTTTGCCAAAGTTAAATTCCGTTAAATAGGCTGGTACACTGTGGCGTATGCGTAACCAAAATGAATAAACTCATTAAATTTCATTTATATTGTAATAGAGACTAAATGCCATCATACGAGTAGTGTTTGCACATTATAACGTAAACTATGCACTTTAAGTTTAAAAATACCAAACTCAAAATGTTTAAATTTGGGAAATGACCACGGGGGCATATAATGATAAGCGGACAACGATATTATTTGCACCTACAATAATTGTTCATGTGCGAGCTGTATTTTGGAGGTTATGACCATTTAATTTTAATTTTTAATAATTTTGTTTAAGTTTTTGCATTTTTCTTTATCCCAAAAATTACGTTAATAATTATTGTTTCTTTGACACAAAATGAAAAAAAAAAACAACATTTTTAGCATTTTTATATAATTTTGAAGATGGTCATATGTCACAGTCACAAGTTATAAACTGGTAAAATTTTAATAATCATATTTTTGGAATACTTGAATAGACTGATAAATTTAGATTTTTTTTTTTAAATGGTGGACCGTTTTCGAAATATTGATTTTTGAAAAAAAATTGAAAGATTTTTTAAAAATCCAAAAATTAACGTTTTTGAAAATTTTGATATCAAATAATTTTGAAATTAATGAGGAGCTTTCGTATAAAAAAATCATTAAAATTGGTTGAGTCGTTTAAGAGAAAGTCAAAAATGAAAAATGGGTCTAAAGGAGGTACCGTTAGTAGAATTTTTACAAACATTACATTCTTTTTAAAAGTATGACCCTACTAAGAAAAAGCAGACACAAAAATTTTAATCAAAATCGTTAGAGCCGTTTTTGAAAAAAGTTAACTTATCCTTAATGGTTTTATGACAGTTAAGTTAGTTTGGTCCTAAAATAAAAAATTAAATTTCCTCTTTAGGGAATTGACAAAGACCCTTAACCACCAAGTTTCAAGAAAATCGGTTTAGCGGTTTCGGCTGTAGCTCGAGGTATACACAGACAGACAGACAGACAGATAGACAGACGGAAAGACAGAATGGTGGGACCCATTTTTTTGGCATTCTCTATCATCGCAATGGCATGTCTGATTGTTATTTCGAGTTCGATTTTTTTTACGAATCCTAAATTTGCCCTCTAGTAACTATATATCACAAGTAAAAAGTGTATCCATTAAGTCTTGAGCAAAAAGGTGTGATATATAAAAGCATACCAAGTTCGTAGTTCCCTTAAAATTAAATAAAGAAAAACTTTTCAACATCTAGCTTTTTCCGTGATTCGCACCCTTTTGTTCACCACCGAAAACGTATCTTTTTGAGAAATTCCACACTCTTTCCGTGACTTTTCACGATTTTTTTTCTTGACTTTCCACACACACTTTTTTCCTATTGAATTTTATAATGTAAGTAAAAATAAAAATCACTATGCAGGGCAGGACAACGTCTGCAGGTTCAGCTTGTATTTTAAAGAATGAATTTTGATCCTTCATATTTAAGAAACAAATAGTGAAATAGTCAAACAATTGAAAATTATTAATATCCACCCAGTAGTTCAAAAGTTCAAAAGAGCCCGATGACCACTTTTTCAGGTCTTCATTTTGTTCCACTTTGTGGCGTCCCAAAAACATTAACTTAAGCTTTTCTAATACCCTTCTTTCAGATTTGAAAAAAAAACTCTTTCTGTAATTCGTTCCATAAAATGTGTACATTTTTGACTATAGTATATGATCAAATTTAAACACCCCTTGTTCGTTTCAAATGAAATAAGAATTAATAAAATATAATTTTCAATTACACTGATTCTACATATTATGATTTTTTTCAGGACTAAGCCATAACATGGGAAATTTCAGTAAATTTCCATAAACGGTTTTTTTTTCTAAATCTGAAATTGCCTCATTTAGCCTAAGATATCATTATTTATAATACTAATAAAAATAATTATTATGCAACAATAATTTGAAATTTATAAGTAACTACTTTTCGAACTAGAGAAGAAATATTATCATTGCTTTTTTGAATGCTTCTTAAAGCTCATTTCGTATCTACAGCAATTACAGTATCAAAAACGCATTTGCACTCAGACTCCTTGTTGAATAAAAGAAAGTACCTATACTTATATATATACTATTAAAAGGCTCTAAAGCATTACCATATTTTATTTTTTGCGAATATTAATTTGTTTGTAGTGTTACCTATCCGTTTTTTTTATATTTACCTAATTTGAATAAATTATTTTTATTATCCAATCAGAAGAGCACTTCATAAGCAAATTTGCTTGACCCAGTCATAAAATGAACGCCACTTCAAGAAAATAATTTCTTGTTTTGCTTAAAATTCAGACCATATTTAATTTTATGCATTCCTTTCGAACCTCCTCCAAAAAATAATAACCTGTTGTTTGCATCGCACTTCCCCAATGTCCATATACAAAAAAAAAAACACTCTACAGTAGCCCCACTTACAAAATCAAAAAAAAAAATTCCATCAAGATGAAAAAGAAAGTAGTAGATCATTATGTAAACGATCTGTCAGTTGTATGATCATCGTTAATATTTATCGTTAATCAACAGGTCTTTGGAAGTGGAATGGATAATGTAACGATAATTTTTAAAACTTCACAATACCATGGTATGCAACCGGCATATACCTGTGCGTGCCAATGCAATTAAGGCACCGTTGACACTTTCTTACAATATTACACACTCATCAATGGCATCATTTAATACAAAAAAAATTGAAAATGTTGTGTGTCACCGCAATTAAAGCCCTATTGACACTACTTTTTTTTTGTTGGTCATAATTACCGTTATTGCTAAATTCGCAATGTAAACAAAAATGAGACCAAAATTACAAATAACAGTTCACAGCGGCTAAAGAAAGAAACTGCGTGAATAATTGCAAACCACCCGGAAACACTGTACATCAAAGACCCTTAACTCTATTTTTACCGTCAGTTTGATTATGTAAACAAAAAAAATATGAAAAATATCAAAATATTTGTAATTCCACATACAGTATAAAGAAGACACAATTTTTCGTAAAATAAAAAAAAACGCAAGTTATTTACTTTTTTCAAACTCGCGTTATCTGAGGTCTCAAAAATATAATACTGTCAAGCGAACACAGTCTTTTTCGTGTGGCAGTTATCGATTGACTGAAGAGGAAATTTGAAGCAATTCCACTATGCTGATGCTGATCATGGTTTTGATCTTACGGCCGCGCGGTGGCGGTTTACAGGTCATTCCCACCACCAAGCGTTATGTCATTGATGTTTAGAGCGCGAGTAAGTTAAGTGTGGGCTTTTCTGCATCCGTAGCTTTCATAGTCGTCGTAAATTGTGTGTATCTACATTAAAGTTGACTATGCAATTTTGAATCTATTCGTATCGTTTACGTTTACTCGTGGAAAAGTTTTAGATCAAGGATTTTCTTTATAGATTCTGGTTTCGATGTATGTGCAGCGCATGCAGGCCGGTTCACAGACCAAACATGCACATTTACTGTCGAACTATTATAATAAGAGTTTAAGAGCTTTTTTATAAGTTAATGTTTGGCGGTAGTTTGCTGTGCCCCCGCTGGCTCACGGTGGAAGATGCCACATTATGCAGTTCTTGGCGGTGTCTCAAGTCAAAGTCATTACCACAAAGTGAGTTTACAATAGGCATCAGGTATAATGAACCTGGGTGTCTACTTCGATAACTTTTTTCCACGCGAAGAGCCGGTTATTGTTTAGATTTGTTTGTATACTTTTTGTGTATGCTCAAATGATAGAGTTATCGATTTAGTAAGCGATGACCCCTAGCAAAATTGTGTATAGTGTTTGTTTTGGTAAGCAAGTACTTACATATGTTATGTCGAATGTAGCCTTTTATGTAATATTATGTGATTGAACTTTTTTTATTGGAGCATTTTGAGTAATATTAGATCAAATGTCTTAATATTTTTTTAGTTTTTTTTTATTAAGTCATAGCATTAATATATTTAAAAAAAAAACTAAATTAATATGCAATATATATTGAGTGTCAAGGTGCTGTTGGCGAAATAAGGGCATACTACTCCTACAGCAGCGGTATTTTGATGAAAAAGGTTTGTTTGCTTTGTCAATTTTATACTTCCGCATAATATTTGTTGTTTATAAAATTTGCAAAGAAGACAGAATGAAGGAAACCTTGTTGATGAATAATAAACTATAATTAATATCTTCAATATGAGGCCGGTTGACTTTTTATAATGGTTTATTTAAATAAAAAACAAATTGATAAAAAGTTTATAAGCAGTCCAATGTCGAATATTAAAATAAATTTAAGATTTGCTTAAAGTAAATAGGTACTTTTAAATATTTGCATTTACGTTAAATACCAATTATTTAAAATTTCTGCTCGGTACTTTCAAAAAAAAAAAACTATTAAAAAAAAAAAAAAAACATTTCGTAGTATGCTACGATGTTTTAATTTGGTACACTGCGGTGTATGCGCAACCAAAATAAATTAAATAATTTTGTTTTAAAATTGTTAAAATAGCGATAAAATGGTATTCAATGGCAAATTTCTACTGACATCATAATGTAAATCAAATACCATACCCTAAAATTAATATAGGCACAACTCAAAATATGTAAATTTGGGATTTGACGGAGTTGTAATGGAGTTCTATTAGAATAACATCGAAAATCCATTTTGTCGTGCTCAGAAAAAGAGCGCCAAAATTTTAAATTTGAAATAGCGGATTTCCAACTGCAAGTTGCTTACTTATCTCTTCCTAAGGAGTTTTTTTCTAAACAGTAAAATGTATTTATATCAAAACTATAAAAATAAAATATACTTTTTGACCTTTCTACCTACTTACGACGACGCGCTATAATCCTGGATCAAATACTGATTGAAGGTCTTTCTTAGGTACTATTGAGGATAAAAACTTGAGGAAAAATGATTTAATCCCAAATGTTTTTGGTGTTTTCGAGTAGCTTGGGTTATAAATAAAATAAAAATAATTCTAAGATCAAAAGATAGTGGTGAATGGTCGATAAAAAAAAACAGTCAGTCTATTAAAAATAGTAAATAGGTACTTTTAAGGCTGAAAACTTAAGAAAAACTTATTTTAAATAAGTAATTTTTGGTGTCAGCGAGTAGTTTGGAGTTTATATAAAATTTAAAAAAAAATATGTGATCCAAAGATAGTGGTGCAATGATCGTCAACTGTGAAAGTTTCAATAGGGCCAGCAATTATTATATGTAAAAATTTACTTTTGAGTACCAAAACTTAGGAACACCTGATCTTAATTCACATATTTTTGGTGCCCACGAGTAGCTTGAAGTATATACTACAGAAAAGCAGTCACAAACTTTCCATGTAGTGGTGGAATGATCGTCATTAAGACATTAGTTTGAATTCTAAGAGTCTAATATTTTAGGTGCGCCCCCAAATTTTAAGGCCCCAGCTGACGATGATTCCACCACTGGCCTTACAGCTGACTGGTGTTTTTGAAACCTGTGGTATTTAAGGAAAGTGCTGTAAATGTTTGAGCCGTCACGAAATGACTTCATTTTTTTCATTTTTTTTTTTTACAAATTCAACGCCCTCTCACGGCCACACCCACCACTACTTGAGCAGCTGACTTACAGATCCTTAAATGACTCCTGGACAGCTTTTATTTGCATCACAAATAAATCGTCAAGAAATGATTTAGTGAAAATTTACAGTGGCTGCCGGGCCATAGGTATTCTTTATTTAAACATTTAAAAAGGATGCAAATTTATGGTAGTCTCCATTCAAAACAATCATATCTTTGGAGTTTTATCGAAAATAGCTGAAATTTGAACTTGAGTTTAGCTCATCCATTTGGCATTTACAGATTTTATTAAGTATCTTGATTGAACTGTTGTTTTCAATGCATGCACATAAAAATGTCTCAAAACGTGTTTTTTAACGTTTCATTAACTAATTCTTAAAAAGAATAAAATTGCGACAGTAACTATGCTTTCTCTATACCACTAGGTGTACGGAAAAGTAAAAGTTAAAATTGAACAATTAAACTAAAAGAAGTAAAAAATCACATTAAAATCATTTTTAATTCACAGAATGGTTACTGTATGTCTCATTATTGTTGTTTTTTTTGCATTTCTTGGAAACCAAAATTCTTTACTGATATTCAAAAAAAAAAATTGTATGCTTATTGTCGTGCTCGTGCAAATTTCATAAATATTTTCATTTATTTCATGTGGGTACTTTCGAAAAAGAAAGCATTTTTTTTTTTCTTCAAAAAAAGATTTCATAAACGATCTTTGAATTCGGTACACTGTGGCGTATGTGCAACCAAAATAAATTGACTCATTTAATTCATTTTAACTATGTAATTATTTATTATTGAAACTGAAGCCTTATGCTCCCCAATAACCTTACAATAATCATTGAATGTGATTTTGTGGTTGATTTGTCTACATACATTATAATGTAAATCACATATAAGGCGTGTTTTATTAGTAACTACCTACTTAGGTTAGGAAAATCTAACACGGTAAATCCAAAGAGAATTTTACTAAAGATAAAGTTTCAAAATCTCGACACGTGGTCGTGCAAGGGGTGCTTATCATATAAAGATTGACATTTGATGGGATGTGTTCGTGAATATTTCTTTTTGAGGCTAAGGTTTCGCAATGAAAACCAACATTTATTTTTCGGATAAATTTTTTCTGTAACAAAAAGAAATTATTATGAATATTAAATATCATTGAATATATTTGAATTAATAACGTCACAAACTCAAAATATGTTCATTTCCCAACTTACATACTCTAGATTTTTAGTTGCGATATAATATTAGTACGTACTTTAGGGCAAGTTTGAAAAAAATCCAACTTCAGATAATAACCAGACATCACATTACGATGATAGAGAATGCAAAAAAAGTGGGTCTTTTTTCTGTCTGTCTCTCGGTATAAGCTCTGAAGTACATTCTAAGGCCCTGAAGCGATTTTCTTCAAATTTGAGGGTTAAAAAGTCTTGGACAACTCCCTAGAGGAAAAATTTAATTGTTTTTTAGGTCCAAAATTAACGGTACATGCCATAAAATGAATATTGAAAAGTTGATTTTTTTCAGAAACGGCTCCAACGACAAAAACAAAAATTCTTTTTACTATTATTAGTAAGCCCGTACTTTTTAAATGAAATAAAATAAATATAATGAAATAAATATAATATATAGTAGTGTTAATAACGGTACCTACTATAGCATAGCGGTACCTACCATTTTTTATTTTTTAGTTTCTCTTAAAAGACTCAACCGATGTTGATGAATTTTTTAATACGCTTCTTAACAACCTTAAAATTATTTGATAGACCAAAAACTTTAAAAAGAAAAAATTGGATTAAAAAAAAATATATCAAACGGGCCATTTATTTCTTACTACAATAACGGTAAAAAATATTTCGATCAATGTACTAGTAGACATATTGAAATGTCTTTATCAAAGAATTATAATATTTCTTACATTGGTATTTGTTGAACATTTTTGTAAAACGCCTTCGAAATATATTCATTCGGATGATTTTTTCGAAATTATCTATGATGATACTACATACTTTTTTGTATCGCATCTGGAAATGTCATCAAATTTACTGGACTGGTAGTGGCGTATAGAGGGGGGGGCTCATGGGGCTCAAGACCCCCCAAGCCTCCAAAATCATGTTATTTTTAAGGTGATTTCATCATAATGCACATGATTAACTGAAACTTTCTCGTAAATCTTAGAGATTTAGAGGAAGTTTCGATACTCGAGCCCCCCCCCCCAATTTTTTTTCTGGATACGCCACTGTAGACACTGGGTAAGTCTTATAAGTTAATTTAAATCACGATGTACTGTAGCGCATGTGAAAGTAAATTAGTTTACTTTTTTTGAAAGATCCTTTTACAAAAGTCATTGAATGTTACCTTTTTCGTCTCACGTAATTAATTAAGTAAATTAAATTCACGTATGAAGCTCAAGGACAGTATTCAAGAAAGATAAAGAACTATTGTATGAAACCGTAGATTATAGAGCACACAAGCTACAGGGACCCAGAACTCATATATTTTAAGTAAAATAAACTACAAATGCACTTTCATTTGTATTTTCATTATTTTTTCTTATATTTAATGGTGATTTTTTCTATATAAATTAATATTAAGCTAAATTAATTTGTTTTTTTAATTCGAAATGTAAAAAGTTAAGGAATTAAAAATTGACTAGCTGGAGCTGCTAAGAATTATGGCCATTCATCGTGCATTAGAAACTCGTCTTTTACAGTGTGAAAAGCTAAGCCATTACCCTCAGGCTTATGTATAGATGGCAGCAGGACATTCCTCCAGAAAGACCTTAGCATAAAATAAACAATGTTAGTAAATTAATTATAAAAAAAATAAATAGCCACACAAACCTTCCTCTAACAAGCCCAAGAAAAAGTTTCCAATTCTTTTTCCTACCAAAATCATAAGGATTCACATAGATTTTGTTTTCCTTCAAGAAACGCTTCCTCTCCGATTGGTTGATGTGCGATTCAATGCTTGTTTCTCCATTCGTCACTAGTTTTGCGTGCCAAATGGTAAGAGATCCCAAAGCAATTACTACTGCCACATTGATGAATGCCATGAAAATTACCCCACGTCTTTTACTCAAACCATCGGCAGAGCTTGGTGGCGGTGTGGGTAGAATATGTTGCGCTGGCCGCAATCCATCAATACTATCATCATACTCACTAATGTGTGTCTAGTTGATGGATGTGAGATAAAATATTTTATGTGCAATTGATTTAATCGAAATAATATAATTATATACTCACGACTGGAATAATATGACCACTTAAGTTGAATTTCACTGGCTGGCCAAGTAGGGGCTCGACTTCTGACCAACTCTCTTCTTGTTCCAGCCACAAGTAGTTGTAGCCAATCTCTAGACCGAGTATGATTATGAACAAGCAGCCGATTGTTGTGTAGACCATGTATAAGAAGAAATACCGATGATTTGCGTATCCAACGCAATTGTTTAACCAGGCTGTAATTTGTAAGTGAATTTATTTTTTTTTTGGAAATTATTTACGGATTTCATGATAATACATTATTTCTTTTAACATTTTATTTTGATAAAAATATTTTGAAAGACTCTTAATTACATGAAGCGTATACATTCCAGGGAAATGAGTTTCTTTTTTTAATAAAATATTTTTAGAGAAGTTTTACATAAGCCGTGCTTGTACTTTCAGTTTTTAAATCCAGGTAAATTTGAAACACATGCCACAGATAAACAAAACCATAAAGACACTTGATTATTTAATTACATTGGATTTGGTATAACCAACTGAAAGATACAAACGGCATCGGAGTAATTAAACTAGTTCAAAGTACTCAGTTTATTGACACAGAAGCTGGAAATTATGTAATGGAACAAGATTTACAAGACCAATGTGGAATTGTTTTAACAGTTGTTGTCGTTGCTGTTGTTGTTAGATTATTGTTTTTTTCGGTCATTGTCACTTTATGCAGCCTTCATCATTTGAATGTCAAATGGCGTCACTTCTTCTTTGACCATGCTTCACACAATTTAAATTATTAAAGTTTATTGTTAAAGTAACCTTGCACTTCTTGTAAAAATTATTAGCCTTAAATAAAGAGAGTTGTTCTAGACTCTGACGTCAAAATCAGGGTTTTATTTGCCGGTTTTAAGTGATATAAGAACTGAATTTATACTGATGGTGCTGCACACATAATATATTTTATATTTAAACAGAGCCTTTTATTTCAATATTTAGAAATCACTAATAATTTCGAAATTTGTCCATACATTTTATATGGGAAATTCAAGGTGTTTTGTTTTTTTTCGCTGAGTATGAGTATGGGTTTTTTTATGAGTATGGGATACAAACTTGAGAATTTTTTTGAAAACTTTATATTTTTTTTTGCGGCTGTAATGATTTTCATTTTTTTTTTTTTTTTTTGTTTATCTGTGTCGAGATTTAGCTATTTTGGCGAGTGAAGTGAGATGACTCGCCAACTCGCCCTACTCATCTCACTTCGCTCGTTAAAGCTATTTAGCTATTTTGGCGAAATGAGTAAGTTCGAACTGATTTTCGAACTCATCACAAATGTCATCTTTGTGTACATATACGTGATGTATGACAGTTCTTTTTTTTCATAAAATTGTTTATTTTTCAGATATTAGGATGAAATTAACTAGATTTTAGAAAATATAATTGATAAAACCAGTTCACGTTAGATTTCTTAATTTCTTAAGGAGCTACGAGAACTTGTACTTGATTTCAAGGCTTTTTTCTCGTTGATAATCATCGCTGGGAGATGCGTAGGATGTGATTTGTGATGTTATTTTGATCATATACTTTACTTCTAATTTCAGGATTCTGTCGGAAAATTGGCTGAACGTGTAGCTAAGCACAGTACCCACCATTGCCTGCCAACATTTAATGCTTATGTTTATAAAAAAAAGGTGGGTTACGTTTGCTACATAATTTTTAAATCAAATCTAACGGGTGTGTATTATATAAATATTTAGGTGTTGCTAGAGTTAAACCAATATACTCAAACAACCGAGTCTTTATTAAAATGAATGGAAATATCGATGAAACTGGCCGACGGCAAACTTACAAAACCCAGAAGCGATTGTAGACTAGATGAATTCATTGATGGGCTAAATATAGCGATCAACTCATGCACAGTCTAATAGTACACCGAACTGCAGAGGAAAAGCTTTTGAATTGAACTTATATGTTGAAATTAATATAAGATATTACAAAATGTCCTTTATAAAATTAATGATTAATTGCAATAAGTTCAATATAATAGATTCAAAAAATATTCGAATGTTTCTTTATCTTTAAGCTAGAAATCCATCACCGTAGGTGATAAGTCTTGGGTTTTTGATGATGACTCAACGTCATTCTGGTGTAAACAATTTAAAAATGCAACACCAACATCAAACTATCGAACTGAGAAGAGGAGAGTGTCTCCAAAATTTAAAAATCTCCACGTTTGGTACGGAGATGCAGCATTTTCTAATTCTCTATTCAAGTTTATATCTTGTAAAAATTGAAGTCTAGGTTATTTTCATAAAGGTTTTTCGTCATCGATGGGTAAATCAAACGAGAGTTATTTAACAAAACAGATATCGGAGGCATCTTCTGTTGGCGATAGAACGGTAGTTCTATATTCTATAGCAGCACTACTTTGCCATGTCATAAGTACCTATATGCTATCCTTCCCCCACCACCTGTATCGAAACCTGGATCATATCAACAATAATAAACAATAAAATGACATGAAAATGAAATAAAATCGAAGTTTTTGATAAATGTCCATAAATTTATTAGCTGTTCCAAATTAATATTTTACTGGAAATTAAAGTATTATATGTTGCTAATTGAATCGACAATCGTCCATGACTTTTTGAAGTGCTTAAAAGACACAGTCTTGATTAATATCATTCAAATGCGATATTGAACTTTTTCCGATTTTCTCTGGTAATTTGTTTGGTGTCACATAACTATATTTTTTGAAAGTAGGATGCATTCATAATATCAAACAAGTATTGGGTTCTAGTAGGGTTCTATGAGAACGTTTAAATTCTGCAGTTTCTCCTGAAGCTCTTATGTGTTCCATTTTGTTTATGTGCTATGTTGATATGACTAAAATGATGGAGGTTTTAAAAAGTAAAGATTATAGTCCCAAATTCGAATGCTTCTAGTCTATACTAAAACAAAACTTACGTTCTTATGAATTCCCTCTTTTTCATGAAACCTCAAAATATCTGTATCGGCAATGGGATAGATTCGTACGATTTACTCGTATATTTAAGCCATATTTGAAGATAACATTTATTTTTCACTTTCCTCATGTTAAAGACCAATTTTAATATTTTTCTTCATATTTTGTTACATTTTTAAATTGATTATTTTTTGTAACTGAGGAATTGACGTGCATTTTTATCTATCATGTAATTTTTGACATCGACTATTTCAAAAAAGAGCACATACATATTCAAATTCAACTATACATACACAACTCACGGCTGAAATATCAGGCGAGTAATCTGACATTTCAATCCGCTCACTCACTCACTCACTTTTGCTAGCAAAATCGATTTTCGACCAGAAGTGACTCATCTCACTCACTCGCCTCGATTTCGAATTAGCTAAATCTCGGCACTGGAATAAGAATGATAGACTTTTTCGTGGAACGAAATACAGAAAGGCTTTAGTTTTTCATAACTGAAAGTAGGATATAAGAAAAGCTTTTGGAAAACGCGAATCGTTTCATATCTCCGAAACTATTGGTATTAGTGGATAGGATGTTGGACAAAAGTTGAAGGAAATATAATTGTTTTTTATTTTCACTTCCATTTGTTTATGTGCTGTGTATTTTTGAGGTTATGATATTTTAATTTTAATTTTTTCCAGTTTTTGCATTTTACTTTTTATCCAAACAGCTTACGTAATTGCCTTCATGATAAGAAGTGAAAATGCACTAATACCAATAGATTCGGAGATAGGAATCGATACACGTTTTCCAATATGGCGGATTTTGCAAAGGGTATGGCAAGGCGCAGTGGTTTCGGTTCTATGGAGAAAGCGTAAAAATTCAATAAGATCTGAACCAAACAACTGATGGTAGTGAAATGTTCAGGTATTATAAAGGAATGCATAAGAAATTTTCAGACAAAGTTTCCACCCACTGACACGAATAATATAAATACGAAAATTAAAAAAATTAACTTTATAAATAATAGTTCAGTAACTTGCACTGTTTTGACAATGACGTAACTATATTTAAAAAAAATTACAAATTGACTGAAAAAATGTACATATATATTCAAAAGAAATTAAAAAAAACACAAAGACTATTTTGACTTAAAAATATTATTAGTTTATATACTTAAATGATGTTTAAAATGGCTGATAAAGTTAAGAAATCAATAAATGAAGAAAAGTTCAAAATAAAAAAAAATCAACAAAATACAAATAACAAAAATACAATACATACCAATTCACATCAAAAGAATTTTAAAATAGTTTATTACATAGGCCTGCGATGGTTTTCCCCTTAAAAAAAACTAATTGGCAATTTGGCTAGGTTTTAAACTGTTGCAATTAATTTAAGGTGGTTGGGTGTGTAGAGATCGGGTAGGCACTGACCGGGCCAACTTGGTGGCTCCAGTGATCCGCAACTTTTTCTACACATTAATTGTGCTTATTTTACCTCCTCGTGGTAACCACCGGATACTGGTATCGTCCAACCGGACTTGACTTGCTAAACTTATAAGCGCGAGTGTTGAACGAAAGAAACTAAGAACACTTTAATTCAAAAGTGCCTACCTTTCTAGGATAGGTTACGGAGGCTAGCACTCTTCGTAACTGATGCAAACACGCTAACGAAACTGACCTAAGTAATTAATTTAAGGAAGCTGGCATTTTTTTTAACAATAAAAGCCCATATTAGCCGTATTTGAAACTAATGTTTGAATGCATATTTTGCATTTAAAATTCAAATAAATGATAAATCTCGAACAATAAAATCTCGAAAACGCATTCACTTTTGGCCCAATGCTTAAGATTTGCGCGCGCAAGAAGTACAAAAATCTCGAAAAACAAATCTTGAAAAAAAATGTCAAAATACAAAAATTTAGAGAAAAATATATTAATTTTTGAGACAAAAAAATTAATTCATCTATCCAAGGTTATTGACTGGTACATCATTGCCTCAAAAATTAATATAATATAATAATCTTAGGTTATTGATTAGGTTATTGCCCAGGCAATTGTACAAGCAGGTAACTGTATTTAGTGTTGTTTGGGATCGTCTCAGGTCAACGTGAGTGCAAAAGTAAATTTATATTCATAATGAAAGTTACTGAAAATGATAACATATACTGAAGGATTTAATAATATATTTACCATCTGAACAAAAACGCAAAAAAAATGACTATGCGAGATTAATAATTCTAATAATTGTCATGCTAGTGTGATTACGGTAAAAAAATAAATAAATATGGTATTGCAAAAATTCCCAACGATCCGGTGCATACCCTAGTCGCACATTAAAAAAATGTGAATATATGTAGCTCTGTTGTGGTATCAGAAGTAAAGCCAACGTGTGATCTACTTTCTCAAATACTCCTGAAAGCGAAGAATGTTGGTTCTATTTACCCTCAGATGTTTCACAACATGTGAGTATTGATTTTTTGTTCTTGTTTTGCCTATAGAAATAAATTGTTTAATAAACCGAAAATACAATGCGTTTTATTTTAATTTAAACTCTTTAAATGTCAAAACAAAAACATCCGAGATTTTTACATTCTAGATTAAAAATTTGTTTTTTCGAGTTTTTTTTGCATTCGAGATTTTTGTCATTGGAGATATCGTCATGATCTCGAAGATGCTGCGAATAATGCGCTGCTTCACTTTTTTACAAGTGGATTCCATTTGAAACAGGTTTTTTTTGCAAGAATATTCAGATTTGTGTTATTAATCTGGATATTCTTACATTACAGGAAAAAAAAACTCTTAAACTCTTGCGTGCATCCTTGTTCACAGAAGACAGTTTTTGGCACATAATGTAAAGGATAGAGGTAGATTACACTAATATTAAGTCCGAGAGGCAATATATAACTAAACCAAATGAAAACATATACTTACGACAGTGGTGATCCATTTTTAAAACACATTTTTTACACACCGAACAATGATGAGCTCTAGGAGGCTTTGGTGCAATACACTTTTTACACATGCTAACCGATTCAATTAAAACAGAATTCTACAAAGAAAAAGAACGCTAACTTTATTATATTGTTTAAATAGAATTCATCAGTATATTAGCCTTACCTCTGGAGGATTTCCTGCTGGCGTTATAACAGCCATAACATAATGGAATATAACATTGACCAAGAGCCAATTACCAACGATCACAACTACAATGGAAAAGTTTTGACTCCTCTCCCACCAAAAAGGAAGACCAATCCAATAGGAAATGTACACAACAGCAGTTGTGAGAAGTGCCACTCCAACGACAAAGAACTAAAATAAATATAAAATTGAAGACATTATGAATGAAATAAACGATTTTTATTGCATTTTGCTGTACCGGTCCCAGTAAGCATGTGTAGTTGTCCACGAACCAAAACACTGGTTCCATCAACACATCACTGGCGTAGCTGGCATTCATATGATGATTATAGGTCAATGAATTTAAACATGTCTTTGTATAGTTCCATCGATTTCTAATGCGGGATCTGAAAGGATTTGAAAAATGCAAAACAAGACAAATAAATGAATTCTTTTTGACAAAAAAAATATATTCACATTAGAGATTTAGGAAATCCTCGAAATCGCCACTGTATTCTACCCATGTTCTCTTAATTTATGTTTAAGTTTTATCTAAATATTAACATAACAAATTATTTTAAAATCTTTTAATTGCTTTTAATTCAAAAACTCATTTTAATAAACAAAATACTTTTCTAAAGGATGGAAACAACAAGAAATCAATTTTTTGTTTATTTTTTTTCCTTATAAAAATTTGGAAAACCAAAATGACAGTTCGATGACATTAAATTTTTGAAAAGGTAAGTTTATATTTTCACCACAGTTGCATAGGGTATTGCTGCAGATAGACGTACTTCCAAGCGAAAAGCGTCGATAATGTGACCCGACAAATTTTAGTTACGCCAATGAAGGAATTCGCAATGTTTTTTCTTCCGGGGAATCAACGTGATTCACTGCATTTAAAGTAATTTAAGAACACGCTTTGTCCCATTTGGTGTAGGTTCTCTCATATGATGCTGTGTAAATATTGGCGTTGTCGTTTCGCACTGTCGCATTTTGGTTTGGGCAAGCCTAAATTAATTTGTTTATCATGTCGGTTTGTCGTGACAGTACCGTGACACGACAAAACAATTTATTTACACAGGGTCATTGAAAGTACTCACACCAAACGCGACAAATCGTTTTTCATATGAAAGCCCTTGTCGCTTTGTCGCGCGACAGTGCGACACTTTGGTTGCCCTGAACTACGATTTATTTCCAATTAATTCAGCAATTTTGACCGCTTTTCGAAGATAAAGTGGGAAATATGCAGATTTCATACCGCGAAGGTTCTTCGGGAAACTGCCCAATAAACAGTGAATGTACTGTGAGTTTTAATTGACTGATAATCGAAAAATAGACGAATTTTGGTGCTACAAGTTTGTGAGTAATAGTGTGTCCGAGGTGTAACAACGAATTTTACCGGAATGGTGAAATGATAGAGGAGTAGACAAGTTTGAATAAAAAGGGACAGATGCAGAAAACTGAAAAAGCCTTTTTGTTTTTTTTTCGAAATTTGATATTTGATGGCCACAAAAACAAAAATAAAGTTGAAAAGTGTATTTTTCTTTAGGGAATTCATTTAAAAATACTCAAAAAAATATTGCAACGAAATACTAGCGAGAAATTTAACTTATTAACAGACAAAATGGATATTGATACAGAAAGTAAATAAAGTTTTTAATTACTTTTCAATAAGTACAAATTTCACTTGAAAATTTTATACACAGCAGACGAAAATGTGGAACGTGCAAATATTGAGGAAGTCGCAGAATCTCCAGTTGTTGTTATTGCTGCTGGATCAAGGCAAGTAATTGATACTGAAGATCCTACAGAATCTATAGAAGGCTCTGAATCCCAAACTACCAGTGGTCGAAGAGCTTCAAGTGTAAACAGTCAACCAAATCCGAATGATGCAAGTTCCGAAGACGACGGAGAACCAAGTAAGAGATCATACTCAATAGCTATTAGTTGTAACATTTAATGCCTACAGTAAACATCATAGCACCCTGGGAACCTGACGAGGATGCTCACATTTCTGATTCGGAATTTGAAATCGAAATAGGTTTGGTTTGTATGAGACTTTAGTTACTAGTAATGTGAATCAATTTATATTCTTTTCACAGAACCTGACGAGCGAGATCTGACAGATCTTGTGACTTTGGAACGCTTTTCCAACACTGACGAAGATGCGACCGATGCAGATGCCGAACAGCGAGCCCGAGAAAATGAAATTCGTTTCGATACAAATCTACCCGCCGAACACTCGTATCTGGGAAGTAATATGAGTCGTGTCTCCGGAGTTGAGTATTTGGAAACGGGACGAGTACATCGAATAATGTTATTCATGCATCAACACATTGTATTCCCGGGCGAGGTGCTGCCATTCATGATTCCTGGATTTATAATTGAAGCCGACATTGATTCGGATAATGGTTTGTTGTTTGGAGTGGCATTTGGTCATGTGCGATGTGCCAAAACACAGGCAATGTACGGAGTGACGTGTCAGATATATGAAAAAGGAACAGACGAACGTGGCCATACGCTTATTAAGTCGAGAGCTCTGCAAAGATTTATCACAACCAATGATACTAGAAGAGAGTAAGTAATAAAAAGTAGTTGACAAAATTTCTATTTAATGATAATGTTCCTTGGGTCCAAAGAACGATATTAAATGGTCGGTCTGCATTGCTTTCTCAAATCTGGTTAGATAATGGTTATCCAAGCGCTCTATGTAGATGCTCAGTAAGTTCACGGATGTATTCTTCTTCTAGTTTCACCACCTGATTCCTGACGTTAGGCACTTGCAATGTAATTAAAAAATGTTTCCTTCAAAAGAGTGCCAAACTTAGCGCGAACATGTAGTATATTTCATTTGAGGGTTCGAAAGATGAAGTATCATGTAATCCATTCGTATCTTACGAATTTTGAAAAGAAATATTCCTATTGTCTGGAGCAACAAAAAATAAACTAGAATTTAATGAAAAATCTGGGTTATTCGCTTTTTAACCATAAAACAACTCTTATGATGAAACTTTTAACCTTTAAAGTAGTAGACCTCTGAACTTAAGAGTGGGTAATTTAGCACCAATTGCGTGCACATCTCAGAAATGATATTGAATGATACCTTACCACGCCAATCGTACCAGGATGCGGATGGGAAGACCTGTGGCTTTCGTCCTAACTTTTACTCATCTCTTGCAACAAAAGTGAAATTTTCTTCAACTGGATGATTAAAGCTTTTTTGCATCCGCCGCCCGGTCTTTCATTCACTGAAAGTAAACCAGCAAGCTTTTTCATCCGATCTGCGTGTACATACCTCTAGGTGTATATACGGACTGCAATTGTAAGGTCTTATATAAGGTCTCCTTGGTTCTTTTCTAACCAAAATACACGTGTTGCAGTACATCGCTTTAACTCAATCAATCTCTATGGCAATCGGGATGGAGACAGTCAATAGGTCTTGGTTCTTTCTTAACTAGTGCCAAAAATGTATTTATTTATTTTTTTTGTATTGTGCAAGTAGAAGGGATTTTTCTGCTTTTCAGCTGATGGATGGCTGCCTTCTGTCTGGTATTGTTTCCACATTTTCAACACCAACTGCACTTCTCCCAAAGTACTCCCATTCTGATTGTAGCATGGTTTTGTTCTGGGCTGTAAGCAACGGCAGAGATAGCCAACATTCCGCTGCTATTCAATTTATCACCTGACCAAAATCAAAAATGGTTAACTTAAATCGTATAGTATAAGCCTGTTGGTGTGGACGGCTTACCAGCCGAAAAGATGAATTAGCCTACACGTCGCATATAAAATCCTGTCGTGTGATCGCTTTAAACCTTTTGTCCATGATCTGATTGGCCGCTATTCGTGTGGTTTTAGGACAGGCAAGTCAACAATCGATCAAATGTTTACATTTCGACAAATTTTGGAAAAAAAGCAGGGAAATCCAGATCGATACACATCACCTCTTTATCGATTTTAAAGTCGCATATGATAGCGTTAGTACAACTATAAAACCATGTCGTTTCTTGGCATCTTGCCGTATTATATTGAGAAAGATCTAAGGCAAAGCGACTCGTTATAATGCAATCTATATCACATCGTTCTAAAAGTAGTTGTACGAAGATCGAAAGTCAACCCCACTGGTAAAAAATCAAAAGTACATTCTTATGCAGATGACATAGACATAATCGGCAGAACAAAGCAACTATTTTGCAACTATTGAATCGGAGAGCCAGTCAATGGTCCAAAATACCGGAAGATCACAGTCATCCAACTTGCAATTCAATATTGATCATCTCAGGGTCATAATACAGACAAAAGGTGGTTTCATCGAGTTAAAATAAATAAAAAAATCATTTTTGCTCTTTTTTTTGTTTTGGAATGAATACACATTATTTTCCCTTTACCTTTTTAGATTGGACGTCTAGAAGAGTCCGAAAGCATCCATAAGCCTTTCGAAACTGTTTTTTTTTTTTGCTCAAAAATTACTCATCAGTTAGTTTTGAGAAAAGAAATTCGCTTCTCGAATTTAATTCAGAGCCACTTAGAAGCAGCACACAAAGGAGGAGCAAATTTCTTGATTTTGATTGTTCAGCAGATCGTTAGAATTGAGTAAAAATGGTTTAACCTGTTCCAATCGATTTCGCAATCTGTGAATCTCCGAGTGAAACCATTCGAAAATGAAATGAATGCCGAAATTAACATTGGCAGGCATGATATTACATACTTTCTCATTTTTCGTATTATGGAGTACTCTCGATTAAGATTTGTTTGCTTTGAACCTTGTAAATTTGTTACCTTTCTTTCTACCATAAAATTTGATTCATCATTATTTTATTTAGAAATCCTCGGTCGACATGAAGTTCAAATTCAAGCATAGCCTGTCGGGTCTGCAGGACCCAACTCACTGAGTTAAAAACATTTTTGTTTCTACCTAACCTCATTCAGAAGAGAAAAAGTCCGTTATAATGGATATACAGCAGGATAAAGATCCTTAAAAGTTTTCTTGTAACCAAATGTATGCGATTTAATTTTTAAATAGGCATGTGATTGTTGTCTCCTGAATTTAAATACTAATGCAAATTTACGGAAAATGATTAAATTGTACAACTAGACGAGATTCTTGCAGTAACCCAAGATTGAGTGGTCATGTGCCCTTTTCCATTTGACCCTTCATAAAACATACTCTCTTTTAAAGTTTACATTTCTTTTTTAACGCAGGCACTTGGAATACATCACATCAGGACTGCAACTAAAAACCTTTGGTTACATCAAAATTTTACCTGAAATCAGTTTGCCCGATCCATTGGCATCAATAAATATTGGAAGCATGAATAGATTTCGTGATATACCTGGACTATCTGGCTATTTGAGTGATTTCCGAGCTACAACAACTGTCTGGCCAAAGCATGTCTTCAATCAGTTTACAATAAGTTCAATTATAGAAAAAGTGCTCAAATCCCTGGAAGCCAATAAAGTGCAATCGATGCCAACTGATCCCACAAGACTTTCCTTCTGGCTGAGTCGCAATGCTCATATATCCGAGGATCAATTGAGTAAAATATTCATGACTGATTGTGTAAATGTTCGAATGAGGATGATTGCTGATTCGTTTAGTGATGTATATGAAATTCTTTATTATGTAAAACAAATTCAGAAGACAGATTCAGAATTACAATTTATGTTCTAGGGTTCCGTATTTGTTTGTCGGGTTTGTCGCAATCCCATTGCACATTGCCGGGAATTGTTTGCCATGTCAAAGCATGGCGTTCAATCACAGTATTGTAATTCATGTAAGCTTATGATAACTGTATTTCTTTCTAAAAATTAAAATTCAAAACTATTTACTCTTTTTAGCGGGTTATATACACGAGACAAATACTGTTTATAAAGTGTTTCCGAATGCTATCACGTTTAGTGGAGAGCCTTCGAGTGAATTTAGCTGGTTTCCTGGGTAAGTACTTTGAAAGTTCCTAAACAAGTTGAGTTTTTTGTTTGTAATAAGAAAATATAATATATTTCAGATACGAATGGCACATTATCGTTTGTAAAATGTGCAATCGCCACATTGGATGGCAGTTTCGTGCCAATGGTGATAATTTGAGTCCAGTTCTTTTTTATGGAATTACCGGCGCCAGTGTTAAGGTGTCAAAGAAAAATGAAACAAGAACACTGCGAAATAATTTGTTTAGTAATTTATTTCAATTAATTGATTTGTAGATATAAGGGCTATACTCATATTTAATAATAAAATTATATATATAAAAACAAATGCTTTGTTGATTGATTTTAAGACCATTTACTGTGAAGATATAAATTTTAAATCAATAGAAATTGAAGTTGAAGAGCGTTTTCTAATGTCTTATATAATTCTTATAATAATTTCTAACTCATTTCATTGATATGTAATTTAGCCACTGGATGCTGAAACGAAATTTACTGTCTCAGTAAATTGCCTGTCAGAAACTGAGCAGAACAAGATTTTAGCTTCTGTCAAAAAAATTTCTGAGATCTCAGGAAGCTCTGAACTGGATAAAGATGAGTTTAATAAATCTGTTGCGGACAGAAAAGAACAAAAAAGATTAGAAAAGTACAGGTTTTAGTGTTCCTTGAGAAAAAAACCTTGTCTCAAACTGTTCTAAAATTTTAATGTCAAATTTGGACTTTTCGGTAATTTGTTTTGTTTTGTCAGTTTTGATGTATTTGTACTGTTCTGTTCTAGATATCCTTCCTTAAACACAACTTTAAATGTATGAGTTATGGCAATGTTAGTTCATTTGTCAACAGACACTGAATGAAAAATAGACATTCAGGCCAATTATGAAATTCGGGTCGAATCGTATTTGGTTTGGGTGAGTGTGATTTCAAGCTTTTGCTTCATAATGGGAATAATTTTGAAAAGCATTTTCGATACATTGATGCCGTTTAACTCATAGTAGCGAAATTTTTTGCTTATAAATGGTCAATTGACCAAACTAGAGAGAGTCAAAAATGACGATACGACTCATTTCGATAATTAGGGTGATTAATTTGGCTATATTTTCATTTTGTTGTCTATTTGTGTTTTGTTATATTTGTCGTTCCTACATAACTGAAAAAAAAAAATTAAGAAAGGTAAAGCCATGAACACAAATTGTTTAACCGTTGAAATGAAAATATCGTTTGTTAGTTACAACCACCCTTCACGAGCAATATTTTATCTTATGAATATTTTGCGTCGAAACCACTTATTGCTTGATTTAAAAAATTTCATAAAACACATTGCCCGGTCCATACTATACTATGGGTATCTGCATTTCTTCAGTTTTCAAAAACATATAATACATTTTGTAACAGAAGGTTTAGGTTTACAAGTTCTCTGTTGACATACATGTACCCATTTTAGCTCGTCGGTTGGCATGTTTAATTTACCTATCAATCCGTCACAAAAAAAATATGTAAGTCTTTAGCAACTAAGCTCTAAGCCGTTATTGATGCGCGAGTAAATATCCTCAACCATCCCTTCCTATGGTTGCTTCCCTCGCTGTAGCAACCCCTATATTGGGCATTATGCTTCTATTAAGCTCCGATTTGAATTTGAACATACATGGATTTGTAGAAAGCTTGTATGTTTTTGAAAACTGCAGAAATGCAAACAATTTTTAAAAGATAAACCACATTCGGCTCAGACAACTTTAGCTTTTAAGATGTGGGTCTTTCGAGGCAGCATTTCATTCTCAGTTTTTTATTTAGTTCCTTCTTAAGCATAAACATAAATATAATAAATGTCTCATCAGTTGAAAAACTAAAGGATTTCTCATATAAATTTAACCGGTGAGTTAAGACTCCAATCAGAATTATTTCTGTACCTATTTAAGGATGCCCCAAAGCTGAAGAGCTATTCAGTTAACAAACAAAACTTAGGATATGAAAAAACGTGCAGGTTGTTTTTTATTCATTGCAGCTTGCACGCCACTGCAACACCGAACACCGAAAATTAAAATTAAGACTTGAATTCCGAATTGTCATTCAAAGTTTGGTACTTACACTTTTTTATTGACGGTCGTCTTTGGATGTAAAAATATGAACAATAAAAGACTAATTTACAAATAATTACTGCATAAGTTAAGGCATCTTTTCCAAATTAAATCATAATTTTGAACTAACACGTACGTTTCTGTTCCATTACTTCAACATATCGGCAAATGTAGTAGAAAGTTTCTAAAAAGAAAAACAAAATAAATTGTATATTATTTTAAAGACACTTTGATGAAAAAGAACTAACTTTTGAAAAAGTTTATTTATCAAAAAAAAAAAAATAATTAATAAATTAATTTGGAAAAAGCCCAGTTGCTTATAAATTAACTTACCGTTTTACAAAAAGGACATGTCCCAAATGAAACATCCAAAAACACTTTCCCATCAGCCAAAGTAGTAAACCATTCCTTCAAACAAATTGCATGATACACCAAGCTGCATGTGCGATTGTCACACGAAATAAATGGCACATGTTCCTCCAGCTGATAGCAATAGCAAATGTTACAGCATTCCTCTGTGCCCTCGTTGGCCATGGGGAAGTATGTCAATTCGAAAGTTCTCAACAAATTAGCATGAACATCCATTTCAGTGTCCCAATTCTTGAGACCTTCACTAAGAACCGAACGAA
Source organism: Meliscaeva auricollis (assembly GCA_948107695.1). NCBI lineage: Eukaryota > Metazoa > Arthropoda > Insecta > Diptera > Syrphidae > Meliscaeva > Meliscaeva auricollis. The sequence goes on from OX403616.1 coordinate 63,317,880, forward strand.
GTGATTCTATTTCATAAGTTGGTCCGTAAAGATTTAAATGAACGGGCGATGATGTAAACGGATCAAGGACAATCTTCACGAAAACTCTGTCCTTGAGTTTGAATATTCTCCAGTTGTCTTTTGTGTTGGGATTTAAGGGCTGCACAACATAGCATAGTTCATCTATATCAGCCAAATTTGTAGAGAAATCTTTAAGTTCTTCGAGGAATTTGATGAATTGATCTAAAAAACTTTGGATTGATGAACTGGTGGAGAGCAATAGGTCTTCCCATTGAATGCCTCTCGGCAGACTATGATCGAATATTGTGTAATTTTTACTCTCGTCCAATCCCAGTTGCAAGTAATGTCCTTTGAATCTATCAAAGTCTGTGAATCTAATTGAACTACATTGAGCATTTGTGTAAATTTTGTACGATGGAGATTTCAGTTTGAGGATTTCATGCTGTGCTTCGTATATGGAAAAGGAATTTTCATAATTGACATTGTTGGTATTTTGTATTATATTTGGTATTTCTTCAATGATTTGACTGATTGTCTTTAATGAATCAAAGTTTTTACTTTCAATGACAGTTACTGAGAGTCCACAGTTGATTGTGAGTTTGAGTTCGGTTGTTGAAGGGAAGTTTGGACAAAATATTTTTACATGGTATCTTTTATTCTGGAATGTGAAAATAATTCTTTGATTCGTCTATAAACAATATAATTCCTTACCTGCACTTTAATGTTTCCATAGATTTCTGATTTCTTTTCGGTGGACTGCATAAGACCGGGGTATTTGAGAAGAAATTCTTTCAAAGTTTGAGTGGGCTATAAAGGCAGATAGTATTAAAAGTAAAACTTTGTGTTCTTATTAAAACTTACCATAATTTGTGATTTTATTGAATAGTTTTTAAAATCACTTTGCAATTTTTCATATTTTTTTGTTGTCGGAATGAATATTTGAATTTTTGTTTGAAAACAAAAAGAATTGTTGACAGATCTGTCGAAATGACTTTTGGCAAATGTAAAATTCACGTTCAGGTGTGTAGAAGTGAATGGATGTTTTGGAGACATTTGATTTTATTAAGCCTGGTACACAGCTGAAATTTTTCTGTAGGCTGCACGTCCATACCAAAACGATAACGAACCAAAGTGCGACAGTGCGTCACGACATGTGCGACACGATTTTTATACGAAAAACGTTTTGCGCTTAATCGCAGTAGATGTGGATACTTGAGAGTACATATAAATACATTTTGGCGTTGTCGCGTCGCACTGTGGCACTTTGGTTTGGACAAGCCTTTAGGGGTGTTCACATGGACGAGCATAATCGACAACATGCTCGCGAGCATGAATCGACAGAAATCAAAAATTTTTGATTTCCAGCCAACGTGATGTTGTATTTCCGTTCATATGGACGAGCATGGTATGTTGTCAAGAAAAGCTCGCGAGCATGCTCGACCATGTGCACCCCCTTTTTAATAAGAAGTACTCCTTATTCAAAGACGAAAACATCAAGCCCAGTACGCTGCTGAAGCAAAGCGAAAAATCCTATACAAAAATCACTCAACGAAATCGTAAACGAAAAATTTTGTTTTTTCTTTTCTTCGTGGAGACCAACGAAAAATTTCTTTTCATGTACTAAGGTTGAACTATAGTAGACGGACGTGTACGGAAGCAAGTGTTAAAAACGAACGAAAATAAGCTCTCCGAAGCGACAAACACACACCTTGCCCATAATGAACGTGAGTGATTGGAAGTAAATTTTGCTTTGTACAACAACAATTGCGACCATGATAAACAGAAAACAAGGTATGCATATTATGAACGCCATGTCACCATTTTGGAAAACTGATGACGTAGTAGTCATCTCCGATGCTGACAATCGAGTTTTTTTCAGTTTAATTGTTGTTGTTTTCAATTAAAAAAAATGTTTTCTCTAAATCCATAACTGGATCTGGTCGGGCGAACTGCCCATGAGAAAGATGACTATGACGTCACAGAAAACCTGCCAAAAATCTAATGAGCATACCTTGTTTTCTGTTAGTCATGAGTTGCGACCAGCTGTCAAATTCCGTAGGAGCGGTCGATGACCGGCAAATCAACAACTGATCAGATTTTTACCCTTAGGCAGGTGATGGAAAAATGTCTAGAACTTAACATACCAACATACCATCTGTTTATAGACTTTTAAGCTGCCTATGGTAGCATAGCCACGATAGAACTTTACAAAGTCATGAGAGAATTCGGCATCCCAAATAAATTGACACGACTATGTAGGTTGACCATGACCAACGTAACAAGCCAAGTTAAAATAGCCGGATTGCTATCAAGACCAATCAACATCTTTAATGGACTCCGACAAGGGGATGGTTTGGCCTGCCTCCTCTTCAACCTGGCGTTGGAGAAAGCAATCCGTGACTCTAGCACGGCAACAAGAGGGACCAAGGTCCAGCCAGATACTGGCTTACGTAGACGACATCGACATCATCGGAAGAACCGAACAAGCTGTAATCCAGATCGAGCAGGCGGCACAAAATCTGGGGCTGCACATTAGTGAAGGTAAAACAAAGTACATGGTGGCGTCAAATGCGAGAAGAACAGTTGGTCAAACAATCAAGGTAGCGGAGCACGAATTTGAAGTGGTGCAATCCTTTAAATACCTTGGGTCAACAGTAGCAGCCGATAATAACATAGAAGAAGAAATACGCGGGCGGCTTCTCAAATCCAACAGAGCCCACTACAGTCTGTCAAAGTCAAATCCAGAAATCTAACCATAACTTCAAAACTGCTGCTGTACAGGACCATGGTCCTGCCAGTACTCATGTATGGATCCGAGACTTGGGTGCTAAGCAAAAGGCACTGTGACCTGTGAGAGAAAAGTCTTACGGAGAATTGTTGGCCCCAAATGTGAGGAAGGACGATTCCGGAGACGGTACAATCATGAGTTGTACGCAATCTACCTTGAAACAGACATAGTGACAAAAATTAAGCTCGGTAGACTCCGGTGGGCAGGGCACCTAGCTCGGAAAGTCTTTTGTGGTACATTCTATGGTAGACGGCCAGCGTGGTAGACCATGCTTGCGCTGGAGAGATGGCGTAGACCAGGACGCCCGAAGCCTTGGGGTGCGCAACTGGATGGCGTCGGCTCGAGACCGGGATAGGTGGAGAGACTTTTTGAAAGAGGCCAGGACCGGACCCCGGCTGTCGAGCCGATGATGATGATGGTCGATGACCGCTATTCCTCTCCGAAGCAAAACTTATCGAAAACTGTACTAAACGTAGCAAAACGTAGTGAAAGGCACGTATATTGAATTGCATGTATTCGCTCGGTAGTGTACGACTGCGTACGTTGGGATCCGTCTATTATAGTTCTACCTTCGTACGCTGCTGATAGAAATGAATTTTGTCATTGATCTCCACAAAGAAAAGCAAAAACTAAATTTTTCGTTTGGAATTTCGTTGTGTGATTTTTGTATAGAATTTTTCGTTTCGCTTTAGCTGCGTACTGGGCTTTAGCAGAGCACTTCGCTTTAAGTACAGTACGCTTCTAAAGTGAAACGAAAAATCCCATACAAAAGTCACACAACGAAATCGTAAACGAAAAATTTTGTTTTTGCTTTTCTTGGTGGAGAACAACTACAAGTTCTGTTTTGCATCAGCAGCGTACTGGGCTTTAACGAAAAATATTCAAGGAGTATTGTGTCAAATTTCAAAAACAAAAATTATAACAAACAATAAAAATCGGAAAATTTTCTAAATATAAATTTAAAATGGTTAAAAAAAACAAAAAAAATTATTAAAATCCATTGTTTCCTGTCGAAAATAATGTGAGTGCAAAATGTGTGGAGACTTCTCCAAATATTTTCCATAAACTTGACCGCATCGAACTGCGTATGTACTGTTGAACAAAAAGCAGAACGAAATTTTTCGTGTTAACGATTTTGTTGTGTGATTTTTGTATGAGATTTTTCGTTTTACCTTCAGCTGCGTACTAGGCTTTAGTTAAAAAGTATAAGTGAAATCAATTATAAAACCTGAAGTTGATGGAAAGTCGAACCGTTGCAGCAACACAGTCATATGTTGAGGCAACCATTGCTGATTGATTTTCGTGTAACCGTTGCCAGAAATATTGAAGAAAAATAGAACAGTTTTGGAAGACTTCTTGATTCTTCCAGACTCCTCTGGACGTCGAATATAATATGACACAAGTATTTTTATAGCTTAGTACCGAAACGAAGAAGTTTTAACTGACAAAAGGTCCTGTATTTTTAAATTGTTAATAGGGGTATTCATGCAACCTGGTAAACTCTTGGTAAACATGGTAAAGTACAATATCTGGTAAACTAACTGTCATTTCCATACAAATATTGACATATTTACCAAATTTACCAGGTTTACCACGGTTGCATGAGTACCCCTAATATGATGTTGGGTATGGTTGGTGTTCGATTCTCTTTCTGTTCTTACCTGTTAGTTTTGCTTTCAATGGGCCTCTTCACACGAGACTAATTCTTCCTGGGTTAGAATAATTTTTACGGTTCAAATACATTTGAATATGGTTCATGTATACACATTTTCTTCCAGCAGAGTTCATCCCGTGTGAAGTCGAACAGAATAATTAAACCGATTTTCATCCCGGAATAACTAGTCTCGTGTGAAGAGGCCCAATGATTTACTCTAAGAGTGATATGAATACAAATGAGCACCTACTGAAATCTCCGATTTTTGCAGCAGGCATTTCATTTGGTTTGAATAAAATTCTTGAACATATACATTTTCATGAGCACCTACTCGCTTTATTACACTGAGTACCTACTGTACTCACTAAACTGACTACTAACATAATCGAGTAAGGGTGAAAATAGTAAAATTGTTTATTTTTTGTACACTTAAATGCTTTTTGGACTGTCCAGTCTAAATGAAAGATTTATTTCGAGAGGTCGGACAGTTTTAAGATTTTTAAATTTATATTGTTTGGCATTGTTGGTAGATTACAAAACCAAATGTATACAGCCACGCCCCCTCTACCCCTTAACAATACTCGAAAAATAGCGAATTAGTGCATTTTATTCAGTTTTATGCCTTTGATTTCCTTCTGGTGCATTTAAACGTGAAAAAGTAATGTGCCGACTTACTGAAATCAAAATTGTCGATAATATTGTATGAGTAGAATTTTTGGACAACTAACACCAACCAAGCTTTTCGAAATTTCAAAAAAAAAAAAAAAATTCTATCACTGCAAAACTTTTAAATTTCGGTATAAATTTTGAAAGGCCACGTCTGGGACTTCCTCAATTTTAAGTTTGCACCATTACTTTCGGAACAGGGTGTTAAAGGTTTATAAAAATTGCAAATAAAATCAAAATTATTTTTTTAAATACCAACTCAAGAAAATTTTCCAAAGTCGGTAAGGGATCGGTTATATCGATCAGGAAAACGAATCAGGAAAAGTTTTTCTGATGGATTTGTTTATTCAGTTTTAATTCCGTTTTAAACACAAGTAAAATATTTATTGATGACAAATGACTTAAAGAAGATTTTGTAAAAAAAAATTGCAATTAAACAATTAGTTTTTGTTAAAAATGTATTTAATTTTTTTTCACATCAGGAAAATAAATAAATTCGTAAATTTTAACAAACACTAATTGTTCAATTGTTTCTTTCACAAATCTTCTTTGAATTATTTGTCATCGATTTATGTTGTATTAGTGTTTAAAAACGAGTGAAAATCACATAAAGAATATCCTGATCTCTATAACCGGCCTCTAAGCTTTTTTTTTGTTAGAAGATCTGTATCTTCTAGCAATTTTGGTACTAAACGAGTATAATCGCAATTACCTTGAAAAATATCAGGTATAAAAAACTTCGCAAAAAAATATTCTTCGAAAGCCTCTACTTATAAAAGAGTGTAGTAAAATAATACTTAATCACAATAACAATATAAACAAAATTAGTATCAAAGTTTGATAAGACAATAAATATCGAACACCTGGCGATAGTGGCACCTGGCCGTTCAAGTGTTGTTGGAAGATGTTGCAACTTTTAAGATCTTGGTCAACAAACTCAGTTCATTGATAAATTATACTGATATAATAAGTTCTTATCAAAAACTTGACTTTATAAACTTTGTTTCAATTTTGAAAACTTTCACTTATCGTTATTCTTCCGAACCGTAAAGTGTGTTTTAATTATTATCATCATATTGAAAAATGTTGCGTTCTGTGGTTTTGTTTTTAGCTGTTATTGCTGTATCAGTTTCTGCAACTAATGTCAGAAAATGTAAGTTAATTTTTGTTAATGTTATTACGTATGTTAAAGCAGTTGTTCCTAAAATCTCAATTGTGGGAAATAAAGGCAAAAAAGTCAAATCGAATGTATGTGTGTAGGGTATATAGTAAGCCTCCAGAGCCATACAGATTACTGACCATTGTAAAACGATAAAATATTTCTAATTTACGTAGTGTGACAGTGTTGCCGTATCTTTTTTTCGCATCGTCTGTTGGAAAATAATAACTCTCTTATACTTTTTAAATTTTTTCTTTAACCCAATATTTAATGTTTTATACAAAATATCATAGTTTAATTTTCAAGTTTGGTAATTAGATTTTTTATGCAAAAATTTAAAACAGATTTTTGTTTTTAATAAGAACATTAAATTTTAAAGTAAAGTTCTTATTGCATATCAGACATACATACCTATGAAGTATTCACAAGTAGAAAACACAAAAATAGTTTTCCTAAACTGATAAAAAAAATGTATAATTTAACGCCCATATCTCATTATTGCGAAATTGCAGTAACAGGAAGAATTGATTAAAAAAATAATAGAAAAAAAAAATGGATCATGCCAGGGGATAGAACCTGGAGTTTCGAGCTATCCCATCGGAAACCTAACCATTAGGCTAGCGTTCTATATGAAATAATAACGACAATTTCGGTTTAAGTGCCAAGTGGAAAAAATATGTGAAAATCTTATAAAAATTTTAATAAGATTTTCTTCATAAAATCAAGAAGGTTTCTCTATGGAAATATCTTATTCTTCACTCATTTTAATAAGATTTTAAAAATAAAAAGATCAATATGGCAATCTTCTTGTTTTTAGGAGGTACATTTTTCTCTGTGTAGAATGTAATTTTTGTTCATTTTCGCAATTTGAATTATTAAGAAGTTATTTTTGTTGCGGTCAAAAGACTGAATTTTAATATTTTGAAATTCTTAGTTTCACTTATAAAAAATTTCTCACAGGCCGGCTGTTTAAAAAAAATTATTTAATTAATTTGTTTTTATAACAAAACATTAAACACAATTTCTGTACTATGCTTTCGAATGATAAACAGATATCAGTTTCTTCAAAGTGAGGGTTTTGACGTTTACATATTTTTTGCTAAAATGTCCTATACCTGAGTAATTTTCTTCTTTTTAGGTGGTACTTTTTTTCTCTGTAACGTTAAAAGAAAAAATTATACTCAGTCAATGTTCAATAAACATTGTTATTTTATAGTCGTTATTTTGAGTCGTTGCCATTTAGGTTAGTTGGCAAAACTATAGCTTTAAAATTGTCAATTTTTTTTTAATGAAGATCAATTAGCAAGATTTCGAAATTGCTTTTGATAAACAAAAAATCTAAATAATAGTCCAAAAAATAGCTCTAAGGGTGTGTTAGCTTTTGTCCTGGTTATAACTAAAATATGCAAAGTAACATTTCAAATAGTATTTGAGGACCTATTTTGTATAAATTCAGCCAAAATTATAACTTAGAGAACGATTTGTTTTCAGTTTATCGTTTTTATTGCTTGTTCCAGCTGCCATATTAGAGCCGCCATTTTGTAAATTAAAAACTTGACAGACTTAAATCTCTAAGTGTACCAAATTTCATCAATTTTCGTTCGGTAATTAATTTTGTCGCCAAAACTCATAAAAAGCGCCACTGTGCGGTGGCGCACCCTCGAGGTTTGAGTTTGCATTATCATATCAATACCCAAAGAACACAGACAAAAATTAGATTTACATGACCTTTTGTAAGGCAAAAGGTCGAGTTTTACCCCCGCCCCCGTGCGTTGGTTGACTGGGCTATTATTTCTCACAAACTTTTTCTCTCCGACCAATAGGAATTCAAATAAACCATTTCAAGAAATAAAAGAGTTGAAATGGTGGCGGTAAGCTCCGATTTTTAGTTTAATTTGGCTGCAGGTGTTAAATATTTGCAAATAATGTTTTATTGTGTAAAAAAGTTACGTATACGCCACAGTGTCAATACAAACAAATTAATTGGAAAAACCGAACAAGTGAAATTTGAACATTATTTTCTTATTCAACAGAAATTCACTTTTATAAATAATTACTGCATACTTTCAGGCTTCAATCTGAATACTCAAAATAAAAGATATATACAGCCCCATTTTATTTGTTGCATATTCAAAAGATGAAAAGAAAAAATAACTAACCATTTGATTTTGAAATTTTTTTCACAGGTACAAAAGATAGACCATTGCCAATGTCGGTTAATATCGAGGGATGTGAAACTATGCCATGTGATGTCATAAAAGGAACAACAGCCATAATGAACGCCCAATTTCTTGGAAGTATGAAAATATATATACTATATTTCAGAACTCAGTGAATATTAGAAATTTTATTAAAATTTTAGCTCACGATGGCATTAAATCGATAACAACTCAAGTCAGGGCAACAGTTCTTGGTTTGACAGTTCCATATGCACTTCCCGATGATGTAGCTGATGTTTGTGCAAACTTATTACATGGAGCATCATGTCCCATTGATGAAGGCGAAGATGTTGTCTACAGTTTCAAATTTCCCATTGACAATTCATATCCAGAGATTTCAGTGAAAGTCGAGGTTTCAATGGTTGATGATGATACATCTGAATCACTTGCATGTTTTGTTGCCGATATTAAAGTTAAGAAAGAAAATTCTGGTTAATTTTCAACTTATTATCCTCAATTATTTCTGATTAATGAAAATAAGCTTATCTGTGAATAAAGTCAAAATGTATATTTTATAAGATTATTATAATCGAAAGACTTTCAATATTCAAATGAACTTGCAATAACATAAACTTTATAGCCATACTTTAAATGGTAATTGACTCAGGTATTGTTAGTTAATCTCTAGGCAGTAAAAGTCAGATTTATTAATAATAGTCAATCAACTAAGATAAGGAAAATAACCCTCAACTTCAAGGCCAAACAAGTGCAATATTGCATTCCTAGTGATAGCCAATTACAAACCTTTCTACATAATGTAACTAACTATAGTATAGCTCACTTTTCTTTAATGTTTTCACCAGGTGCAAAGCTATTGGAAATAAGATAAGTAGGCCAGTAAACCATTTTTAAACAACGTACTTAAATTTTATTGATGTTTATAATGGAATAAATTTCATTTCAATAATGTTAAGTATTACTATAGACAATAATGAGCATAAGTACAATTGGCTTGAGGTTTTTTTTGAGATTCGTTTGAGGTATTATCGTCGTGACGATTGAACAATTTTGAAACTTACATCTTTGTACAGAACTATCGTCTGTCAAATTAGATGCCTTACACTTCAAAATTCTTTACATCACCATTTTTGGAAGCCTAAGGCGGTTAAAAATTTGTGTAGTAAATATGTCGGAAATTCTTATATCTATCTATTAGCCAGCGATATAAAAAGTTAAGTCATTTTATAACGAAATTTGTTGTATTTTTGTTTAGTATTTATCCTCCTGATTATAAATCTACAAGTCTACAAAGCCTCCAGTAGTGGTTATAGCGGCCAGGGACCCCCAAAGGCCCAAAGGGGCAAAGATAAGCAAAAACTTTATACTGATGCAACAACTCTATACTGATGTCCCTAAGTTTATATAATAGCTTATAGCTATAGAAAAGGAGAAAGAAAATCACTTAAAAAGACAAAAATCAATGAAAAAATGTTCGAACTAGGAAATTATTTACTGGACCAGAATTAGTTCTTTGGCAGACAATAATTTTGTGGTTCTGTCTAACGTTGAGTTTTATTTTTATTTTTTGAAAGAAAATCGGAATTTGTGCAGTAAAATGGAAAACCTATTGTTTTAGACATGAAGGTAGCATATGATGACTCCAGCTCCATCACTTGAAGTCTTGAAAATAAGCTTACATACAACAGCTTTACTGTATTGAAGATCAATAGTACCTATAGATACCAACTCGGCTTAAGTTTTATACCAGAAAAACTAATAACGATTGGCATCTTTTACCAACTTCAAGAACGGTGGGGGTTATCAATTCGCCAATTTTTTTTTTTATGTTTGTTAGCACAGAACTTTTGACTGGGAGATCCGTTTTGATGAATTTTTTTTTTGTATTTCCATTTCAATTTGGTATAATTTGTGCATAGACGAGGTAAAGTCAGCTAGGATTATGACTTTTGTAAAGCTTTACTGTTTCTTTAACTCTTTCCGAGCCGGTGGTATGAAAATCAATTGTTATTTGCATACCACCGGCCCGGAAAGAGTTAAACTTAAATATATAAAACAAATAGTACTCGTAGCTTGAAATAGCTAACAGGCCACTATATCAGGAGTCTACAGTAATCGATTGAAATAACTCCATTATACTATCCCAAATAAAATGCACGACTCGATTGTACGTACTTGCTCTTATAGATGAAGTTACTTAATAGGCTAAGCCTTTTTAATTAAAGTTTTGTAAATGCAGTTTTAGAAAAAAAAAAAAATAAAACAGCACAAAATTCGATTTGCAAATGACTAAACAGTTTCTTAAATGAATTTCACCTTAAAACGAAGTATGCAATTTGATTTTTTCTATAAAGATACATTTTTTTTTTATGTATATAAAATTTAGAAAGGACTTTTAAAAAAAAAAAAATTTGAACTTCCCGAACATTCATATCGTCTCCCAAATTGGAACTTAGGTGGGCCGAAATTGGTATGGTAAACTGAGGTACATCCATCATCGGGGCACATTCGTCAAAGCCATTTTTGGTTGAATGCTCTCTAAATTGATATGAAAATAACACAGAACGCATCCTTTACAAAAGTCATGAACACACTCTTAGTTTGGCATTTGTATTTTTGCACTAAAAACTGTTATGTGCTTTTGTAGTTTTCAGATTTCTGTTGTAATTTTGACTAGAGGATAAGTAAGTGATTTTTATGTTGACAAATTAATTTTAGGAAATCCAGGTTTCACTAGTTTTTAGTTCAACAAGTAAGGAAGTTTTAAATTGCTTATAAGAAAAATGTTATTTTTAAGGGGGGCACATTCAGCAGGAGCCAAATGTGCTCCGGATTTTCAAAAGCTTTCATTATTTCCAATTTAACAGGTAGAAAATGTTCGAAATTATAAAGAAAAACAAATAGGATTCACCAAAACGAAAAATCAATGACCTTGCAGCAAAAACAAGAAAGGTTGAATTTTGAAAAAAGGTTTTAAAAAGGAGAAATGCCACAATCCACATACAACCAATGTATTTTAAACATTGGTCGTATGTGGATTGTGGCAGATGCAAATTCTGGTAAAGCTCTCTTTATGTTTCGAAACTTAGTTTTGCGTCAAAGCAAATTTATTTTTATATTACATTTTTTGATTTTGCCACAACTTCCCAAAATTTGACCTGGTTCCCTTTTGCTGTAAATGTAGCATAGTTGTGCATTGTGCTGAGGAATCTTGATTTTTGTTGTTGGACATCGGACGTTTATCGTCCAAATGAATAAAATCCACTATTGAATTCTGTGTTAGACTTATTGCCTCTAGGTGCTACCATTATGATTTCGTATCAAAATGCATAATCAAACCACAACTTCCAGGCAAAACTTTTAAGTGCATTGGAAATCGATAAGATACCCTTGTATTGACAGTGGTGGGTATAAATTGACTCGTTCACAGTCGTGATTATGCCATTTCTATAGTTCAGCAGACAGAAGAAATTGTTATTAATTGAAAGAACATGTTCGCTCAATTATTGGTCCTTTTATTATTAATAAGCAGCACACTTGCAGCTGGAACTGCCGTTAAGAAATGTAAGTTCAAAACTAAACTATTTAAAATTTTAGAATTTATCAGCTATCGATCCATTTAAGGTTCAGGAAATAAACCTTTTCCATTAGAAGTTCGAGTTTTAAACTGTGATGTTCCACCCTGCAACGTTTTCAAGGGCCAGGATATGGAATTTGAAATTGATTTTGTTGTTTGTAAGTACTAACACAAATTTCATCGAAGTATGTATTATTAAAATTTAGTTTTACACTTCCAGTCAATTATACAACAAAAATGAAAACATTAGTTAGAGCAACAACTATCGGAGTAACTGTACCATACGAATTACCCGATGACGTCAGTGATGTTTGTAAGAATCTCAAATATGGCGCTTATTGCCCTCTGTACCCAGAAGAAGATGTGACTTACAAATTCATATTTCCAATTAGTAACATTTACCCGGAAATAAGTGTGAGAATCGAAATTTCTATTGTTGATCAGACAAAAACGATAGTTACATGTTTTTCGTGTGATATTAAAGTTAGAAAAGGACCCTCCAAAGGTTAATTAAAAAATAATTTTAAAATAATAACTTTATAGAGTCTTAAGAAAATATTAAAAGTTAAATGTTAATGTTAAATAGGCAAAATGTTTAAATCTATCGCAAGAAATTATCTGTGTGAAGTGATCAACAACTTGAAAGACTATGCAGAATACTTTCTGGTAACAACTTGCTTAGAGAAAGCTTAATAAGCCTTAGGGACTTCTAATGTGCCCAAAAACAATTGGTGGAGCTATGAATTCAAAAGTGATAGTTAGAAAAAAATGAAGTTCAAAGCTCCCTTTCACAATAATGATGAAAAATACGTCCAACGAGGTTTGTAGACGTTACAATAAAAAAATAGGAAGTGCTTCCAACTTTAAGCAGCGACGACCATGTAACGGGAGCTAGACAAAATATCTGCACAATAGCCGCTACAGTAAGTCTAACTTTTCAGGAACTTAAGATGGCAATTAAAGTACAGGATGGATCAAGGCCTCAACTAATTAAACTCTCCAGCTAGTCCAGCTCCTAGCTAGGCATATAAGGTAAGGCCTTCCTATATCATGATGCTTAGGAGGTTCAATACGAAGACTCGTTGAGGTCGCACCTCAATGAGTCTTCGTATTCGAATACGCTTTACGCTTCGCTGGCATCAACTTTTTGACAAGGTCAGTATCGTGAAAAGCCCGCATAGTACGTCGTTGCATCTTCTTCTTCATTTACACCGATGCACCCTGGACCAAGCATGAATTGAAAAACTAGAACAACTCTGTCGATTGGCATTCTAGCTTGACAGGTGTTCATATGCCTCTGACACATATGGCGGGACTGGGGATGATGAAGGTCTCATTTTTTTAAGGGAAGCTTTACTACTCAAAAGCCCTCTGACACAGAAGAAATAGCGGTTGGAAAGTATGATTCTTCTTTTGATCCCTAAACTGCTATCGTTTTGCAAAGTAATCCTTGGATACCCAAAGACGTAAATTACACTTTAGGGGTTAGTTATAGTGATCAGGAAAACGCATCAGGAAAAGTTGAAACTGTATGAAATCGAATATTTGTTTCCCGACGGTCGTTTATTGGTTGAAATGGGAAATTCAAGTTCTCCCAGAGGAACAAGGGATATTGAAATCAAATCATTGGAACGATTTGTTCCATTTTGTTAGAAATGTCAGTCAGTTGGCACGAAAAAAGAATTTGCGTCAGGAAAATAAAGAAATGAATTTTTAACAAAAAATATTTATTAGCACCAAAAATTCGTTGAGTTATTTGTCATCGATTAGTAAAGTATTTGTGTTTCAAATCAATTGAAAGCTACATAAAAATTTGATTCTTTTCCTGATCGCTATTACCGACTAGGTAATTTTTTTTCGATGATCCAACTGATTTAATGAAGGTCGACATTTCCAGTTGCCATCATAGCTTTATAAAAAGCTCTAATTAGATTAATTTTACTCTGTCCCACAAAGATTTTCAGTACACATCTGATGAAAAAGCAGTTTAAAAGCTTTTTACATGCGATAGACTTAAGGAACCAACCCATAAAATCCGTTCTGTCAGTGAATCCGTTGTCGATGAAGTTGAAAGTTCGGCTACTTCTTCCGTCGCGTTCGTTCTTATGCTTCGGTTCTCATAATGACGTGTGTATTTTATCGAGCTGTCAGTTGAAAACTTCAACTTAACGAACGCACCCGATTCCCCTTTATGTAATTATCTGCTACCGTACTGAGAAAAAGCGTCCTATTTTCTCTTTGTGGGGCAGGTATAGTGAGGAACTTCCTAGTCGCAATCTGATGTGGTGCATCCGCAGTTCCATGGCAGCCACCTATACATAACCTAACCTAACCAGCCCTCGCTTCCCTCAAAAGAATCAACCACTTGTTTTTTGTGCTTACTCTTCTTTCTTTTAAGAAGTCGGAGTTCCAGGTGTCGTAAATATCGTAGGATTCCATTTTTAATATTCCATCTTCATACCATCGCATTTCTTGGACGGATGTAATGTCAGCTTTGTGCCTATCTAGGATCTCCACTAATTTTTCGGCTGCACGTGGCCTGTCTAGACATTTTACGTACAGATCCGAAATTTGATGTCGATAGCGAGGGTCATCTTCAGCACACATTCTGTCAGCACACATCTTATTGGAAAGTTTTTTTTTCAAGCTTTTTACATTCAATCGACTTATGTAAAACGCTGCAACAAAACTGAGATGTTAACATCCTTTTTTCTCTGTTACTGTAATCTTTGTGGGACAAAGTATAGTGGCGTTATCGTTAATTCCATCGAAGCATTCTTCCGATACCGTCAAATCAGTTGCGAGTGCCTTGGTGGAGACACTCTTTTGCTGGGGTGGGGAATTAATAACATCTTACTTTACTTCGACCTGTCAAGTGTTGACCATGGATGGCCTTTCTGCAGAAACACATTCCGCTATCGCATAGCTTTATGTTTCATCGACTTTATTCGATTCAATATTTTGACAAAATTTACCCTTATCTCTGTTAAATTTTTTTAATTAAAACAAAACTTCACTTCTAAAACAAAAAAGTGAAGCTTAATCGTAAAAATTCTATCACCATGGACTTCGGTTTTTAATTCATCTCGATGCGATGATTTCACTTATTCAACAATAATAAGTTTTTCAATTAAAAAAAATGGACCAAATTAAACCCACTTGGTGTTCGAGAATACGAAGAAACATTTTTAAATCTTTATAATTTCAATGTCAGATAAAAATTGAAAAAAAAAAAACAGAAGTTGAATGTGTATCCTCTGATGTTGATAATATCAAGAAAAATTCCTTCCAACCTCCTTGACAACAAAAAAAAACCAACAAAATATGTAATAAAATATAATAATAATAATAACGAAATCACCCTCAAAGATTCTTTCTAATATCTCATACCGTTTATTTGCACCCACAATCGACAGCCAGATAAATGTTACAAAATCCTATATACCACCAAAACTGACAACAAGGACATCGCCGCCGCTGTAGATTCTTACGTAAAGCAAAAGTAAAGACGTTCTTTGTAATAAAGTTCAAAAAATCATCGGTGTGGGTAATTTGTCACATTTTTCTTTTCTTTCCTCACCTGACGCTCTGCCTTTGCCGCCTTCGCACATGTCACACGAATAAGGATTAGGTAAATTCCATTTAGCCCTCGCACACACAGAATCATGATCCAGCTTCCAGCATCCAGACAAACATACATGTTCCTACTGTAAGGATTCAGGACTTCTTAAAAAAAGAGAGAGAAAGAGTGATGAAATCTTGTAATTTCCAACCACATACACGAGGCTGCTAGATATAGTGTGTCAGGATTTAGTGCAAATCTCTATAATATTCCACAAAAATAGTTCGCCCTTTTGTGGTGATTAAGCAACAACTAATTCTTCACAGGGATATGCCGGCATCTATTGTCACCAATGTTACAATATCTTCGTCGAAGGGCAGAATAAAGAATACCACAGAGCATTGATATTGATAAAAATTTGCAACATGATATTGTCATGAGATAAGAACATCCCCTTTGCAAAAAAAAAAAAAACAAAAAAACGGATTATTGAGATGTTCACTTTCAAAATCGGATTTTCGTTGAAATCGATAATCCCTCAAAGGTTAAAATCGAATATTAAAAGAATTTTTTTTTCTCATTTTATTATAATGGTATGTGTGGGCTACTGAAGGTAATTTCTTACTTTTGTGTGTGTACCGTAACTGCATGAAATAGAATTCTCAAGGGTGATGAAAATGATTTAAGGGTAAAGGAAGGAGCAACAAGTTTATACAGGATATTCAATAAGTATTTTAGCATTTCCCAAGTTATAAAACCATTGACATTTTTAAGGCTTTAAGGAGGGTGTTCTAAAAATACATTGCTATTTTATTTAACTCTTCAAAATCAAAGTTTTGCAAAACACAAATGAAAAAGACCCAACAGGACCTTTACAAAATGAGCAAGATAGAACTCAAAACAGCAACGGGTCTGTTCACAGTGAATTTTTCTTATTAAAATGTTTTTTTTCAAGCAGTTTGGAACAGGTAAGGTCACTTCACTAATCAAAACCTATTCTTTAACCTATTTTGAGCTACCACATGCAATTAATAAGCAGAAAAAAGGGAAAAGAATTGATTTTCAGACAAAGACGAACAAAAGATAAATTTTTGAAATTATAAAAAAATCCATCTAAAAATTTTCAAAAACCAAAAATTTTTTCGTCAACTTTTTTAATCGAAAATTAGGCTATTTTTTCAAAATAAATTTATGTTTATCCTATCTTATACCATTTATCCTAAATTTTTCCACCACCTTATAATTTGTTCAACTTTTGTACTCTGAAAACTGGATTGGCACTGGTCTTATAGAACAAGTGTAAGATTCTTAAAAAAAATTTAACATTATACGATGATAGAGAATGCGAGCTACAACCTAAGCCGCTCAAACGATTTTCTTTAAATTTGGTAAAGTTAAGGGTTTTTGGTGATTCCCTAGATCGTAAGTTGAAATTTGAATTTAGTAAATTTAATTTTAGGACCAAAATTAACCGTACCTGCCATTATGATGAATATGACAAAGTTATTATTTTGGTTTTAGATGTACAATAATATTTTCTTAAAAATGGCACACAAACTTTTTTTTTAAACAAGGCTTGAGTATTTTTAAAATTGTTTTTTTTTTTAAACGGTCCAAACGGTTTTCAATATTTTTTTTTTTTTCTAAAAATTTATCATTTTTGACGAAATGGCATTCTTAGTTTGGAGACCAGAACAATTTAATAAGGAGCTTAAGTCATTTTAGTAATGAATTCTATGTTTTTTTTTTGATTTCTTAAAAAAATTATTTATTTTTAAAAACTTTATATAAGAGCAAGTACATTCAACCCAGTCGTGCATTTTATTTCCATATAAATACAAAGTGCAAGAAAAAAGTCGATTATTGGGTACAATTGTCACGTATTTAATTAAAACAAAGAAATGGTGGACTCTGAAGAAAATACACTATCCAATGTATTATAGAGATCAGTGAGCCTATTTATGTGAACAAGTTCCTTTGCAATTCCAAAGCTTTAGAAATTGCTATAGAATCTACCCCCTGCATAACAAATTTTTCGCCACGCGTTCAGGAGTTCACAGTGGTCAAAGCATCGTGCCATTATTTAGAAAGTACCTGACATTTCCGTTGGTTACCAGGTATGAGCCACTTTAGGCAAATAACTCGTGGTGCTATGATAAATATACTTAAGCACCCCAAAAAGGGGACAAGCAAGAGATCGAATATATTGAGGCAGAGTAATGCTCGAAAGTTCTTTCAAAGGGTAAAACGGTCTATCCTACAAAAAAGACCAAGAACACCAAATCAATTCTCACCAACTCTTTATCGACTTTAAAGTCGCCTAAAATAATGTAACGAGACGAACTGTACAGAGGTGTCTCACATATTAAAATCTCTGCCAAACTTGTCCGCTTGTGCGAGAAGAAAATTAGGAAAGTTCACTGTTCGGAAAGAACATCATATCGCAAACGATAATGTGTAGTTTGTGGAGAACCTTCCCAGAAACTTGTTGGTTGAAAAGATCTTCACTTTTGGTGTATATATACAAATAAATGATTGAAGGTAAAAAAGGTAATAATTGACTCCATACTCGGGGAGTCATATGCAATATGCATTCTGTGATACACGAAAATTATTTAGTTCGTGTCGAAATGGCAATGGCAGTATTTCTTTGAAAGCAAGGGATCGCGGGTTAAATCACCTGTGTTACTTTAAATTTTTTAATTTATCAATTTTCTGCGTGAGATCAAGAGGTGAACGATCGTAACCAACTTGCAACTTGGCCTGCTTAACTGGTTGCAGCTAGCTAGAGACCGAGCTATTTGGAGAGGTTTTTTAATTAGAGACCAAGATCCAATTTGAATTGTAAGCACAATGAAGAACAGAGGATAACAAATTCAAGCTGCATTTTCAACAGCTGATATTAATGGGTCATGTAAAAAAAGAGTGTTGGGAAAGAAGTATACTTAGTTCCAGTAAATGATGATCTAGTCCAGATCCCAGAATTAAAAGAGTTAATTACAAATAAAGCCTCCTAGAAAAGCCAATTTTTCATAATGATAAAATGCTTAAAGTCCTTTTTGAACAAATTTAAGGCTTTTTTATCTGCAAAGCATAATTTGTATACATCTACTTATATTCTGTTATAAAAAATTCTTTGGAACTTTAAAAAAAGGACATAAGTCATTACATCACAACAACTTTTATGATGTTGAACATAACTTGCACGCAATAACATATGCCAATACCTACCTAACTTAACAAAAATCAGAGAGATTCAAAGGTAAATACCTTAGTAATGCTTTTAAAAGGACATTAAATATTTAAATGTTTTGGGATTATGAAATGCGCAGAATTCTGATATATTCTGCCATCAGCATGGGACAAAATATGAACATTGAACATCACAACAAGTAGAGAAGATTATAACTCACACTACTCACCCAATATAGGTATATATGTACAGTGACTTTTAAAGTTAAGCCAAATGGACTGGTTCGATGTGAATGCAAAGGCAGTTTGAGGGAACAAATCCTCCAAGTACTTTTTTAACTTTTTTTTTTTTTTTGGCATACTTAGATGTTAGAGGACTTTTATTACGGTTTATATTTCTGTTTGTTACCTATTTCTTGTTTAATAGTTGAAGGTTTTTAATTTAAGGATTATTGTAGAGAACTCTGAACAAAATTTATTTTTGAATTCAAATTGAATGAGTAAAATTATTTGAAAAATTGTTGTTTATTACAAAACAACTTATAGTCCTACAAAGTTAACGGACCCACTCATTGCTTATTCCTATGCAGTTTCCCGTAAGATTTGATATAAGGAGGGTACTTCCCTTGCAAATTAAGTCTAAAATAATCTATTAGTCGAACACATCGTGCGAATCCGTTTTATAAAAATTATAAATTCTCTTCATATTGACCTATTAAACCCAGTTGGAAATTGGAATGAAATCGATGTATGGTCCTCTGATATGCAAAGTAACGTCTTAAACTTACTTGCTTACTTATACTTAAGGTGGCGCTTACTAGCCCGGTAACTAGCTAGTTGCCACCGGTTACGCACACCAAGTTGATTCAGGTCTTCCACCACTTGATCTGGTCACCTAAGATGAGGCCTTTCTCTGTCGTGTGTGTTGGGTTGGAAGTAAAGACTCGTCGGACTGGTGCGTTGATGTCCATACACTTTACGTGAAGTAGCCATCTCAATCGCTGTATTTGCAGCTTTTTGACGATTTCGTCGCACATTGGCGCCCTTTGTATAGGAGAATGGAAATAATTCAATAAATCCTGAACCGATTTCAATGAAATTCTTAGGTATGACAAAGAATACCATGAGTAATCGACTTAAGTAATTTTTTCTCACTGTCACGCTCTGCAGTGGACAAAAATATAAAAATTTGCAGTTTTATAGGAAAATTAATTGAATTTAATAAACAAAATGGTAGACTTGTCTTTTTTTTAAAGCAATTTTTTTAGGACCAAAACTAACGGTACCTGCCATACAACCAATATGGAAGAACTTAATTTTCTCAAAAACGGCTTTAACGATTTTGATCAAAATTTTTATGTGTAATACAACAAGCATTGTCATTTTTCGTCAGATCTCGACACTGATGTTATGCGATGTAAAAGTGGATCCCAGGTAAACAAAGTCTTTGACTACTTTGAAGTATTAACTGTTCATGGTGAAGTGTTGACCCATAGTTGATGGTGTTGAGTCTGTCCTTTGGTCCTTCGTCCTTCGGTGACACCATATGCTTTATTTCCGTCTCGTTAACAGCCAACACCATCTTCTTCGCCTCCGTTTGAAAACTTGGAAATACTCAACTGATATCTCAATTCATTATCCCGATGATGTCAATGTACTTCCAAAATGTAAAAATCTGATTCTTTGTTGCTTTTCTTCGCCTTAAACCACTCTGATAAAATCAAATTAGGTTGTTGGCAAAAGATTTTAGGCGGGCGCACAAAATCGTTGACGGAATTTTTTATGCGACATTAAAAAGACCCTCTGTAGGCATGGACAGACTTTAGCAAGTTTCCATTCATTGAACATACTTTGCTCCGACCAAATTCTAGAAATTAATTAAGGTATGCTGCTGTATAAGTCATTTCCCGTTGCCTTAAATAGTTCGACCGTCAGGCCCCTCAACCAACAATATTATGCGATTTGAGCTTGAATATAGCTATTCTTACTTTTTCCAATATAGGTTAGGTCGAGTGGATGGATATTTTGGGCCAAGTATAATAGTTGGCTGTCTTAACCGTTAAGCAATATAGAAAAGTAGGGTTCTTTCCAGATTTTTAACACAAATTCTTCTACAGCATTGCCATTATTCTGGACTGATATGCTTGGGTAGATCGTTGCACCTATTGATATATCTATTGAGCATTACCATTGCCGTATCAGCATTAGTAGAACAGATCGCTTAATTTTCGTGCTTCCTGATCTTAATTCTAAGAAGTCGGTATTCCTCTCTTGGGTGTTTTCACAACAGTTCTGGTCCTAGCCTGAAGCATCGAATCATTTGCCTCGTCTAGAGACAAGTCTATGTGCCTGGCGGCACTCAACATAAAACCAGGTAGAAGGGTCTCGCTTTGGTTGTCTTCTGAAACCCAGCACATCAGTCGGAGCACTTAATGGCCAGTTGGCAATGATTCTACTTTTCGTCTATCGTTGCTGCTGTTATTGAATTTCCCGAGAAATTGAGGGAGAGAGACGGTGAGCAATAGTCTCTTGCAGTCTCTTATTGGGATCAAAAGTTTGCACACGTCGAATTTTCACAAAATAATCCACTCTTCACTGTTGGGTCGTGGGCACTGGTTCTCAAAATTAAAACATTTTTTTCTGAAACTTATCACAACTATCACATTTTGGGTATGGGCTTTAAAAAAAAAAAAATATAAATGAAAAAAAAAAATTTGATTTAATTTTCCCTTCGAATGGTTCCATAATTAACCTTCTTCTATCATTTAAAATTGAAACACGATTTCTCAGTTAAAAGTTAATTACCACACCTCCCATATCCAAGTCACTGGCGTTTCCGAAATTCAATATCTCAATCCCATGCAAAACAATCAAACACCTATTAAATGACAAAGTGACAAATATCTCAAACAAGGACACACTGCGCTGCGCTGCCATGCCCTTAAACGTAATATTCAACAATTAAGACAAGAATTTATTTCATTATCATGGCGGGTCAATTAATACAGGAATTCTGCAAGCATGGAATTCACAATTCACCCTGCTTCTCTTTCTCTCACACCCAATCTCTATTAATGAACATGCTGTAACTCTGAGAACTGGCGTTTTGGTTTTTCGGGCGCAACACACACACACACATAAAGGAACACCAAATCGGAATCTAAAAGGAAGCAGTAGGGCAGACAACAAAAGCCGGAATTTGTCAACAAGTGTACGGTCATAACATTGACAAGATAATTACCCTAAAAAAGGACATGGTGACAGGATATGGAAGGGTGACATTATAGTGATGGTGGTGATTGTATCGCACGTCACATAAAATTCATGTGTCGAAATTGAGACATCCGTACATGATATAAAGGTGCATATACATGTGTAGAAGATGGAAGCTATCTAAATGACTTTATTAAATATGTAACTTTAACCAAACCAAAAAAAAAGGACACTCAGGTGGATTTTTGGGCTGCCCAGCCATGTGGGAACTTGTTAAATTAATTCATTGTAATTGTTTTGTCCTTTTGTCGTGTGTTTCAAAGTGAAAATAATGCGTGTTTCAAAGATTGTTTTTTTTTTATTTTATTAATACTTTGTTCTTTCTTTTGAAGGAGGTCCAAAAAAGTGACCCGAGAAGTATAAATGTTTGAATTCAAACTTAGTCAACTGTTGTTGTTTTAACAATGCGGTAAAATGCTGACCGCACTATCTTCTATGATGTTCGTTCTAGAATAGGTTTAAAAAGGTGAGAATATGAATGAAATTGAACACGTGTCTACGTCTAGTATTAAATTTTGTTGAGCCTTTATCACAAAACGGACTGTAGCGCAACCTTAAGATGAATAAATAATTTACTCTATTTCTGTGCTGTCCCCGAGACGGGTTTCTCATAATGGGTCAGGATAACCTGTTTAAAAAGCATTGGTACTCTATTTATGTGCTGGAAAGGAGGAGAGTTTTGTTTCATGAATCGCTCCAACGACTCTGTATACCTTCCTGGTTGGCCTTTGTTATCACTGATAACAGTTTTAGAGTCCCACCGTTCCTGAGGTTTTCGCAAAGGTATTATTAGATTCCGTTGATAATAACTTATTAAAAAAAGCTTGAGAGCTAAAGTTTCATATCTGTTTCACACCTGCAGGGTTTCTAACAAACATTTAAGGCTGCAGTCCTACCCAAACAGGTGATGTGTGATGGGCAAGCTGGGCATTTAGACGGGATATAATTTATATTTTGGGCGGAAATAAACTGTTCATTGAAAAACTTCTAAGTTCTCAAAAACCTGACGATTCATGTTGTATTAGTGTTTCAAAACCAGTCAAAACAAAATAATAAAAAACAAATAGGGCTATTCCATATGTGAGCTACACTACATTTGACATTAGCGGGGTTCTATTTTTCTTATGTTACGAATACTAACATGTTAACAGTTTCATCTTAAGTATTAATATGTATAAGATTTTTCAATTATCCACATTTTGTAAAGATGTGCTATTACAATGTTGTTAAATGTGGTATTTTTAATGAAAAGTAAATGTGAGCTACACTACATGCCAAAGGAAGTCAATTGCAAAGGTGTTTTTTAACTTCCAAAATCTTCTTCTTAACAGACGTAATAATTTAAAATTGTATCTGTAGCCAAAGAACATGAATTAGATTAATGCAAAATGGTGAAAATTTGTTTTTTATTTTTATAAAATTTTAAATTTTTATAAAACTTTAAATTTTCTTCAAGTACTAAATAATTCTTAATTTTTTTTAATTACAACGAGTCTTTTAGAAAATGTATATAAGAATCAAACTGAGAATAGGATAAAACATCTAAAACAGCAACACAGGTAAAGTGATTACAGACAAAGGAACTAAAAATTAAGTGGATTATTTGAAGAATGAATGAAACAAACAATTCGAAAAAACGAATCGACACCGACATTTGACATAACAAAATGTATCAATTGAAATGTTTCAAGTTTTACGTAAGCAAAAGGCAGAAGAGATGAGAAGTTCTACAAAGAAGATCCAAGAACAAAACTAAAATTAGAACCCTCCGATTCCTGCAATAGAGACTGCAACTTAAGCATTTGCTTGAAATAATTTTCATGGAAAAGCTGTTACAAAAGCCAAATGGAATATTCTTTCTAGTCTTAGAAAGCGTAGAGAAGTTTTGAATGCATATGCCTTAGGAAGAGAAATAAGATCTTGCCTGACATAATTTTACCTTAACGCTTAACAAAACAAAAAATAAAAATGCTGATGGACTGATGGTAGGACTTTGGCGACTAACACCATTTTTGACAGACAAGTCTTTGACTTTGCTGTTAGTTGCATTAAACTTTTATATTAAATCAGTTTTTCCCTTAAATTCGACAAATAATTTAATCAAATTTAAATTCTCTGACTGGATTTGCTTTCTTTTGCATGTTTTTTGTGACGGCTCTTCTTCGTGAGTTACACTACACCCATTTTACAGGCAAATTTAGAATTATTAATTAAGATAATAAATTAGTTCTCTTAATTAGCATTAATTTTTTCCAAGCTGTAGTAGAACTTTCAATAAAGTTAGAGAAACAATTCTATTTATTTTATGAGCTACACTACAACTGTATATTGTAGTGTTATCAATTGAATATTTCTTCTTAACGTAATGCTTGCATAAATTACGAACTACATAGCGGTAAAAAAACATAATGTACATAATAACTAGAATTCAAAATACTCCTTAAAATTCACATTCGTTTGATGCTCACGAAGCCATTTTTAAAACGACTGTTTTAAAAAAAGAAACAAATTAAATTGTATTGCTATTGTGAATACTATAACAGTATTGTTATCATACTTAAATTCTTTTACACCCAAAAACAATAATTTATTTTTTTAATTTTGGAAGACTTTAACGTCGAATTACTCAATTGACATTTTTTTTGATTCGTTTTCCTAATTGCTATAAACGGCCTCTAAGAAAAGAAACTAGTTTTTAAAAAAATATGCCTAAACTGTGTTAAATTTAATTCGTCGCAAAATAATCGTCCGTAACGCGAAGATAATTTTTAGTTCAATTTTAGGTTAATATGCAAAATATGCGTTATTGGCCTGGTGAAAATTCAGAACACATCACTTCATCCACAAAAAATAACGCTTTGGTGCGGTTTGCATGCCGGCGGCGTTTTGTGCCATATTTTTTCGCTGAAGATAAGGATCGTCACGTTACTCTGAATGACCAGCGTTATCGCGCCATGATTACTGATTATTTTTGGCCCGAATTTGAAGATATGGACTTGGACGATTATGTGGTTTCAAAAGGATCTTAAAATCAATTTATTGAAGAGTAAGTCTGACGCCAAGCCGCGTTAAAGGCAATAAACTCCTTCACCATTAACTCTAGGTTAGTATGGGATTGCGTGGATAGGCTTAATGAACTGGGTAAAAAGAACATAGTAACACTATACTGGGTTCCTGGACACGTTGGTGTACAGGGAAACGAAGAGGCAGACTCTCTAGCAAAAGCAGGAGCCTCAGCACCCCTTATAGGCCCTGAGCCCTACTGCGGCATAGGAGAAAACATGATCAAAAATAGGATCAAGAATGAAGAGGAAGCCAATAGAAACAAAATCTGGGAAGATACTCTTGAATTAAGGCAGGCAAAAATGCTACTTGGGAACTACAACCAAAAGCGTTTCAAAGCTTGCATTAGTTTGGGCAGAAACAATCTTAGAATACTAACTGGCTTCCTTACGGGCCACTGTAAATTGAGAAAACACCTCAACAACATTGGACTGTCAAACAGCACCACCTGCAGATTCTGCAACGAACATGCCGAAACACCGAATCACTTACTCGGTAACTGTGGGGCACTCATGCACCAACGCCACAAGTATCTGGGACAACACCAGATTACAGAGAGAGAATTCCCATCTCTCGACGTACTCCAAATTCTTAAATTCCTTAAAGGAATTAATTTGGAGACAGAGTTGTAAAGGAAAATCTCCTTCAACCAAGTAGGGGGTACAATAGACCTATAGGTCGCAGTGCAATTCCCCTAATATTAATTCATTCATTCATTCAAGTCTGATGAGCGTGTTATCTCAAAAAATGGGCTAGTCGATTGGCCGCTTCGTTGGTGCGATTTAACGTTTCATGTCTATTTTTGCCAGGTATCAAAAATTTGAACTTTGATTAAACAAATCGTCTCAGATAAGTTTTTATTATTTATTTCGTAACAAAATGGCATTTTAAACATTTTGGGTCTTAATAATTTTTTCTATAAGGCCAACAGAAACGGTACAAATTCAGCTTTTCATTTTTTCTTTGATCCGCTAGTTTGTGACAGTCCATCTTAAATTCTTAATATTTTTTGATGAATTCGGA
This sequence comes from Meliscaeva auricollis, assembly GCA_948107695.1. Taxonomy (NCBI): domain Eukaryota; kingdom Metazoa; phylum Arthropoda; class Insecta; order Diptera; family Syrphidae; genus Meliscaeva; species Meliscaeva auricollis. The sequence continues at coordinate 63,344,014 of OX403616.1, forward strand.
TTTCGGAATGAAAAAGCACTAGAGCCTCTTCTATGTAAATTTAAAATTTGCTTAAAAAACAAACAATTTGTTTAAAAAAGCTATTTTTTGCTCAATAGGTGGGCGTGCCGCAACTGCCGGTATGTAACAAAATATATTGTTGGGCTTATAAAATTATTCCAAATGGTTTCAAGTTTCTATCTACTGGATGTTAAAATTTAGACCTCAATGCAATGAATGACACTTCTATTATTTGAATTTATTGTTTAACCCACCTTTTATTTTAAGACAAAAGGCGTAATTGAACTCTTATATTGATCTTTCTTTTCTGTAATAAAACCTGATATACTTTGTATGTCTTTATCAATTCTATAATTCCTTTCGGAAATATTCCTAGACTCATACATCTTTTTTTTTGTATCAACGTGTGTGTATGAAAATCTGCATGAAAGTTTTTCCACTTCACACAACTCATTTTAGATTTTCCTTTGTGTAAAAATCCAATTTGCCGACATGCAAGTGCAAAATAGATTTTGATTGATTCAATTTTTCTTCATTTTCTTTGAGAAAATATACAAGTTTATATTTTTATACCAGAACAGAGCAGAGTCAAGTTAAGTAACCAACCCTGCAAGTGAAGAATCGAGGGTGGAAGAGGAGGCGGGGGCATACCGCTATCCTTCTGGGTGCTGAAGAGAAGCTCTTAAGATTGGGTGATGTGTGTTATTTTTTTTTTTTTTTTTGTTAAACCTTGAATTGAGATACAAAATTGTATCGAAAGAATTTACAGACCAGATACATATGAGAGATAAGTGTACTTGTGAGGCTAATAGGAATTTTATCTGATAAAAAATGGAACAATTTAATTTAGAAAGGTCACACTTGATACGGCTTATGTGGTGTGTATTGATTTTTCAGATACATATACTCAAATAATGTGGGTATCTTAAGTGAGGGAATTCGATCTTAAAATGAAATGGAATTTGCAGGTTCAATCACATTTTTTAAGACTATTTATTTTAGTTCTAATAGAATCAATGAAAACGCATACATATAGGACTCTATTGTTTGAATGTCCTTAACTACTTTAATGATAATAATAAATTGAATTGAATAGTTTAGGAGCAAGTGTTGCAAATAAGGGTTTCCAGGACATTACGGAGTGAGAAACACAAGTTCATCAAAGTTTTAAAGAAGAAGTTTCCTGTTATAACAATATTCGAGTCGAGTGTTTGAAGTGAAATAAAAACGACTTTCAGCTCCTTAAACTGCCACTTGAAAAGTTTTGATTATCCTGCTCTTTGCCTTGTGACAGCAAATTACTACTTTTGATGAAATTCGTTCTAAACGTGCTTCTCGTTTTTCGATTTCTCAAAAGCTAAGGAATGCTTCTGTCCCTGCAGAAAAACATAGATTGCAAGACGAAATGAAATCAATTCTTCAAAGCTTTGGCATTAATTATTGTGGAAACTAAACTAGACAATGTCGACGCTGTGAAAGAAGCAAAAGAAGTACTTTCCCGCAGCTTTGACTCTTAAATGCAATGGTAACTGCGACGAATTTAAACCTCATGCACACTATCTACTCAAAACCTATCGGAAATATGTTAACGCTTTTTACTACAATCCCTAATTTTCTCATTTTCTATCATCTATCAACTTCCAGTTCCAACATCGAACAAAACTATTGTTTTCTTATATCCTTGACTATATATGTACATAGGTACATTAATTTCGAACAGAATAGGAATTATAGTTACATCATCACAAGGGGATATTCCACAACTAATAAGCCGATTGTGTCATGCTTAAGTGACCACCAATCGCATATTGAAAACCGATTAAAGGTGATTCTTGTTTAGGTTTCATGTGATTAAGTTAATTCTCTGTCGGAAATGAGACGAATATGACCAACGAAATCTCTTGGGATACTTTGAAGAAGCCATATTCTATTCATACCAGCTCACATATGTACAAACAAAAACCACACACATTCTATGGACTTATTCGTGACCAGGGAAAAAAATTACCCACTTAGTGTTTGTGGGTTTCTTATCTAATTAATATAAAAACAAAATTTATGTGGTTTATGCTAGGTTCAATTAAAATAGCTATAATTTAATATAAGGGATGAATTCAATATTTATCAATTATTATTTCCTTGAATTTAAATATTCAAGATTATATTAATATTAGATTTATAGCCTATACGAACTTTAAGCCTTAATTCTATTGAAATGTGTTGTTTTTTCTAAAACATTTAAGCTGGTTTTATTACCTTCGACTCAACTTGCAGAAAACTTCAAAGTTTACCAACTATGGATAGTTGATTCCAAATTGTGAGTTGAACGGCAAGTTTTTCAAGTACAAAGTACCGTAAACCTTGTTTAATACGTTCGGTTAAGTCATTATTCAGCACCGTTTGCGTCCTGAACACGAATCGGTAACAGAATGATACCGCTACACGTGGCACTAATAAATTAGATGATTAGTTCGGCCAATCAATTTTCGAACAAAATAGAAAAATCTGTCAAAAGCTCACAAAATTTAAAACATTTCACTATGTGCAGTATCCAGTACCGTGTTTCCTAACGCGGGGAAGAACTTGAGGACTCATGCACAGCAAATGATTGCTAATAGATTTGACAGGCAAAAACGTTTACAATTAGAAAGAAGTATTGCTTCTCTTCATCATCTTCAATGCTTGAAAATGATTGACGAATTCTTAAAAAAACATTATTTAAATAAATTTAATTTTTTTAGAATTATTTTATATTAGGAAATAAAAATAAACAGAAACGGTAAAATACATCAGACTCTAATATTTCGGGAAGTTGAGCTCATCAAAAGTTGACGAACTTTGACTTTTTTCAACTTTGAAATTCTGAAAGTTGAATAATTAAACTCCGAGTGAATAACTAAAATTTTCAAAGCTAAAAAAAATCCACAAGTTATTGTGTTCAACTTTAAGTGAATAAAATCGGCCTTAGTATCTCTATCTATTATTCTGAGAGGAACTGGAAAAAATCATTTTTATGATATCGTCTCGACGATGGTGTTGATTTCCGTAACTCTCAAAATCACTATCGTCTTGACGATATAAATTCGACGATTAAAAAATTGCTCTTCGTAACTCGATTATCACCACAACGACATCGTCAAAATTGTTGTATTTGCACGATAGCTAAATAGATCTCTTCTGGCATGTATTTTGAAGTAAAATGTCCTCAAAAAGAAAAAACTAAAATTTTGTAAAGATCACAAATTTGTAAATCTAAAAAACAAATACAAAACTATACCATCTTGCCTAGCGAAAAAATTTAATGAATTAGAAGTTTCAGTAGATAAAACGGAGCCTTTAGGCACACCGGCATATTTATTTGAACTGCAATGAAATAAATATGCAGGGAAACCTCAAGTCTCCGTTTTATCTCCAAATCTTTTTGTAATATTCATTAATTATCTTCCGTCTGAATTCTCTAATTCATTTTATCATTTCGCTAACGAATTCTTATTTTTTTTACATCAAACATTTACCTTAACTCATTTTAAAAAAATCTGTTGATTAGCTCTTTGAAATCGCATGAAAATGAAATGAAGAAAATAAATAGCCATTTAAGTCACGCATAACCTTCTACATATTTTGCATTTTTGTTTTATTTAGGTCACTATGTAATTCTTTAATGTTTTTTGCAGAAATATTCTTTACTTAATACTGATTTACTTGGTCTTTTTTTATAATTTATACAACTGCTGTGTCATTATGTCAACGAATCGCAATGTTTTCATTAAACGCAACAACCACAAAGCTGGATTTCAAATATGCAAATAAAATTAATTGCAACATGTGCCTATGTTCTAGCGCCATCGAACAACGTACCTTCACACACTGCTATGTAAAAGTAATTAAAAACTACCTGTTATGTTATTAAAAACAATTCAATTTGCATAATATTGTAACGAACAAAAAACATTTTATTGTTAAAAGAAGAAAATGCATAATGCGTAGGTACATTTAATTGATTCGTGTAAAAAAAAAAAAGAATTTTAATTACAGTGCTAACATAAAAATTAAAGACACCATTATTTTTTTTTTTATTAATTTACATAGGCTGCATCCATTTTTAAACTAAACATTTTCACTGCATCACCCAACATTTGTGAGATTTCTAAAAAGAATTTATACCGAGATCGTGGTACGAAGGGTGGAATGGTTGATGCATCCAAATAAGCATCCTGAATGGAAAAAAATCCTTTTTTAAATGGACAATGCAAATTTGATTTATCCAAGAGAGCATTTTCAAACATATAATTCAAGAGTGGATCACGGTCTTCTCCATTCAGGAAACGACACAGATCGATATTTTTCCATCGTTTAAGAGTTACGAACTTTTTGTTGAGTTTTACCTGCAAATGAATGTTAACGAATAAATTGTGATCTTCGAGATCTTGGTGCATTGTAAAGTTAACATCGAACCACGAACGATTATGGATGCCAACTTCGGTCGAGACGTATCTCTTATCGCCACTTGTTCGAATATTTAAAATTTCAATTATAGCTTTCTGCATAGAGAAAAGAAAATATTTAAATTTTTATTAAAAACTGGTGAAAATTAAACAAGTATACCGATGAGCAAATATGAAGTAAGAGAATAACACCAAAGCCCACAACGAAGTTGGTCAAAAACCTATGTCCGTTGGTAGACATTTGAGAAGTTTGGGAGAATTAGTAACACTTAAAAACTGAAAGTTTTAAAATGCACAATTTGTCAAAAAAAAAAAACACTTAAAACATATATTATGAGTTTAAAGAGCGGAAAAATTTCACTTAATTTGTATATTAATATAAATTACCGAATTTTATTGGGTATTAAAATAATGACATGATCATATCTTTTCTATTAATATTGGTTCTGGATTACAATTTAGATTTAGAGGAACATAATTGATTTCATAAATGCTTTATTATTTCGTTTTGTTCTGATCTAATCTAATTGTTCTTATAATAAATGTGGGAACAAAATTGATAGAAGCGTTAGTGGGGACAAGTTGTTGCTTAATGCCATCAAAATTGAAAATACAAACAAAATAAAATGCTCGAATGGTTCGCTACATGCTCGTAGGGTTAAACTTACTATCGACGTTAAAGCTTTTTCTCTATTTTTTTTTTAAATAAATAACTTTATAAGAAATAAAAAAATAAAATTCATTACTAGACATGAACAACCTCTTATTGTTTTGATTTCAACTAAGAAAGATAAATTTTAGTTTTTTTTTTTAAATATCAAAGTTCTCAAACCTTGTTTAAAAAGCAGTTCATATTAAAAAATTCATCAAAATTGGCTTAGTTGTTTTAAAGGAAGTCAAAAATGGAAAACGGTTCTATGGGAGGTACCGTTAGCTAAATTTTTGCAAACATTTCTTTCATTTCAAAAGTATGACCTTACTAACAAAAGTAAACACAAAAATCAAAATCAATTCACGGAAAAGTTTGGAAGTCAAGGTTTTTACCTTAACATTTACTTCCAAATTTCTCCGTGAAAGAAAATTTTTCGTTATGAAGGTTGCAGACATTTTTAAAATGCACAACAAATTCTTCTTCCTGAACTAAAAATAATAAGGCAAATTACAATACGTACATGAACCAAATTTAATACAACAAAAATTATTTATTCGATATTATATTTTCTAATTAAAAAGCTTCTTAATAATTTTTAAGGAAATTTTTCAATCAAGCATATAGTTTTACATTTTTTGTATTAAATATAATTTTTCAAAACTAAAAAAACATAGAGTTTTCTCCAGTCGGTTGACATAAGCTGTGGCAATTGAATTTAGTTAAAAATAACCGGTAAGAGCGGTAATTTTGTACCCAAAACTTTTAAAGTATTAGTAAAACCAATATTTGAAAAAAAAGTCATCCAAATCGGAGCAGTTTCGCCTGGTTGCCAGATAACCGGCTATAGTTTCTCCACTATTATTATTTTTCAGTGAAAAGGGCTATACGAAGTCGGCCATTAAAATATTAAATTCATATACACAAATAATAAAATGTTATTTTTTTATAGTGGTAGGTAAAATTTCATGAGCATTGTAATCCTGTATTCGCTCCAGAAAGTGTTAATAGTTTGAAACAGGCGTTACCGCTGTATCCGAAGAAAAACAAAGAGAATTGTGCACGAAATTTGTTTACAAAGCACTGGTTTCATTCAACAAAATAACAGAAGCGTATAGAATTAACAGTAGGGTTGGCAGAAGTCATTAAATTTAAATTTTTTAAACAATATATTTATAAATCCTGATAATATATGTATAAGGTTGAAACCTTTAAACTTAGTACAAATATAGGTTTAATTTATATATTAGGGAAAACAAATTGGCAGAAGTGTAGGTTGAGCCACAGGGTTGCCATAGGAATCAATCATGAAATCTTTTAAAAAATTATATAAAATAAATCTGAAGAGGTACTCAGCTTATTCCCATATGATCAAAGGTTTAAAATATCATAAAATAGCAAAAAAAAAAATATTATAAGTTCGAAAGGTTAACCTGTCAAAAAAAATCAAAATTAACGCCTGACGTGAAATAATTGGTAGTAAAAGTCAATCAAGTAGAGATATCATTGAAAAGGTAAAATGACAAAAAATTTAATACAATTGTTTATTAATTAATGTATGTAAATATAGGCTTCCAAAGGCAAAAAGGATCAATGTTTACATAAATTATGGCAATGTTTGCATTTCCAATTATTGTTTTTATTTTAATTTGTTTTAATAACTGAATAATCAAGAGACTATTTAAAGTTGGCCGAATGCATAATTTAGTTAAATTACAGAGGTTTGGTCGATAAAACATCAATTACATGAAATATTTGATTTGATATAGGTAATTCTGGCAATTTTTACTTGATTATTAGGTATGCTTTAAGCAAAAGTTATAACTTTATCAAAAAAAAAAAAAAATTAAAAATTTTGGGGGGTCATTCCTTAATTCGATTATCGCTAAACAATATCGTTTCGACGATGGTTTTGATTTCCGTAACTCTCAAAATCACTATCGTCTTGACGATATCGTTTCGACGATTGAAAATTAGCTCTCCGTAACTCGATTATGACCATACGCGCCATCTTTAAAATGGTTGTATCTGCACGATAGCTAAATAGGTGTCGTCTGGCATGTATTTTGAAGAAAAATGTCATCAAAAAGATAAAACTAAATTTTTTTATTGAATAAAAGTAACTCACTGTATTTTTAAACTTATTTGGTGTCTAAATTTTCCAAAATAATCAAAATTTTCTGCACATTGATTTTATTATTTCAAGAAGTGAAATTGTAAATTTAATTAAAAATTACAAGCAATTTGAATGTCTACACAATCATAAAAATATTTATTTTAATTTACTTGCATTTTGTAATATTTTATTAATTATATTTAATAAAACAATTCAAATTGTTATTTTTGATAGCCCGATGACATTTAAACCACAGTTTGACGGAGTGTGTCGCTCTCAAAAAACGAGACGATAGCGATAGAATTATGTAGAGCAAATCTGCGACGATCACGTTTCGACGATTATCGTTTTGAATATTACGGAATGACCCCCCTGATTAGACGGGTATTACACGGCGCATGTTTGGTTGCGCATGTATGAAGTGCAAAAGAGAAAGGAAATATAACATTCATACAATTTTATTTTTTTTTTTCTCTTCTGCACTTCATACATGCACAACTAAACATGCGGCCGTGTAATACCCGTCTTAATAAAATCTAATATTTTCAGAAAAAAAAATTAAATGCTTCTACAACTTTTGACTTTGTATTCTAAAATTATTTTAAAACATACACCAGAAGTGTCAACAGTTATTTTGATAATAAACAATTTATTGCTGTTTGACACTCCAAGCCTCGCAATATCATTAAAACATGTCAAAAATATAATAAATTCGATTTCATAGGTAATTCTATGAAAAATTCACAAGTTAACTTTTCACGTGATAAAAATTGCTCGAAACTTTAGTAAAACGAAACGGATATTTAAAGTTGAGTTACAAATCGAAAGGTTAAGACTTTAATAAAAATAACAAAAATAAATTTTATACGATTCTTTATAAACAAATATTAGACAATTTATATAATTAAAACTTCTACAAAGGTCTTTAAGAAGCTTAATAGCATCCACAGGAACTTTGCACATGTGACCGATTCGCCCATTTTATTTGACACGAAACCAATAATTTCACTATAGAATAAGTAAAAATTAAAAAAAAAACTTTTAAAACTATTTAAAACTCATGTTAAAATTTAAATTATAATTGGGACATAAATTACTTATTTTGTTGTTTGTTTTCCAAATCCCATAAGCAACAAATTCCCCCAGTCCACTTGAGACAAAAATTTAAATATCATCACCCAGGTTTCCTTGAAAAGTTAAGTGCGTTATTACCCTAAACCATACGTTGTCGCTAGCTAATTTGCATATAAAATACTTTAAAATGTTGTCAAAATAAATGTTATTGAAAATCACTTAGCACTTTCGAGACCAATTCACCTCAAATATATACCCAACAACCCAGATCATCCCTGTTTATATTCTTTACCCGTTTTATGCATGCTACCACCGACCGTTTTATTATAAAGAGTAAAAATAAAATTTTGAAATCTTCAATCTCGACTGCTCTGAAACCTTCATAAGAGTCAAGTGGCGTAATAAATTCTATAAAACTTCAACAGATTGGCTATGAATATAAATTGAGCCTAATGGAATCCTTGATAGAAAACCAAGTTAGTGTAGTTAGCATATTTTTGCATCAGGAGTGTGTTTGCTGTTGCACGCTTCTTACTATCTTCCTCTCCCTCTCCTATTCTATAAAATATTTTGATATTAATTTTTATTCAACCCTCTTGTTTGTAATAAATATTTTTTTGAAACAGTAACATATTTTTAACCATCATCTGTCAGCAACCCCTCGGATTTTTGGTAAACCCAACACCAACTACCGCATGTATAAAAGTATATAGGTATCGGAAGTAAAATGTTTTACAATCAATTAGTGAAAAGGAGCGAAAATTAAGGGATTGATTAGCTCGATTTTAAGGGGGATATGTGTATGTTTTCTCAGCCAAAGGTTGAGTCAGTGAGCAATCGATTGTTAATTATTACACCAACTTTAAGTTTTTTATCCTTGTATTTTTATATAATATTAAATTGAATTAAATCAGAAAATAATTATTTTTTTCAAGTAAGTACTCACTATTCTATTATAACAATTTATAGAAATGTTTCATGTTCCATCAGAACTTAAGTCTTACACAAGCAACAAAAGGATAAAAGAAATTAAATCTTCTTTATGAAATTTCATAATATCAAAGGCGAAGTAAGAGAAAATTACATTTTTATTCTTTGTGTTGTCCTTGGTGAATGAAATGCGAGTCTTTATAAAATAAAAAAATCATTTTGATTCGAGTGCAAAGATGTTCGGATTTCATTGAATTTATTTCACAATATTAAAGACGACAGTATTAAAGTCGACTTTGAGAAAATTCACAAAGTTGGCATGATATTTCACTTGATATTTTCAAATTATTTATTTTGATTGTCTTCAAATTTGGTAGAGATGATTTTTATGTAATTTCGAAATTTTTTTTTTGCTTTTGAATATCTCATCGAGAACGAGTACCTCCCATACAACATTTTTGAGTTACTCGAGTTTCTCGAAAACGGCTCTAACGATTTTGATTAAACTTTTTTGAAAAATCTATAAAGCCGTTTAAAAAAAAAATATTAAATATTAAAAAAGGGGCCCCAAACAAATATAATTTGTGGGACTCAAAGCAAATAATCTGTGGCAAAAAGGCAAAACACATTAAGACCTTTTTTTTCGTTTTGAGTAAATTAAGTTTTAAGATAAAAACTCAGAAGTTTTGAAAAAGAAAAAAGGTTTCGTTTTAACCGCATTGTATTAAATTGTTGTTCTTTTTTCCAAAATTTTCAGCACTAAGCAAAAAAAGTGGAAAGCAAAATGGGGAATGGGGCCCCCAAATTTAGTCTTGCCCCGGGGCCCCATCACCTCAACGTACCGGTCTGGTTTGAGTTTACAATTACAATTTTAAGAACTAGTTTTTACTACATAAAATGAAATGATTTAAAAAATTGTAATTGAAGGTACCAATTTTTTACTATTTTTTTTTTTTTTTCAATTTTATATCATTTTATACAATTTGTTCACAAAAGAAATCTGCGAAGCCTGGATAGGCTTTTCTGCAGAAGGTTGAATGCTTTGGTTGTTTATATAATTTCGTTTTCTTGAAAGTAATACATTACAATATTATTATTCAAACTACTTTTTTTTGTTGTGATAGTGTAAATTTAATAAGTGGTTCCTTAACAGTTTTTTTCTTAGCCCATCTGAGGATATGTTGAAAAGCTCTCTGGGAATCTGGTTGAATGTTTCCGGAATAATAAACGATAGTTGTTGCCTTGGTGTTTGCAGGTAGCCTTGTGCTCTTCTTCTCGTGTTAAATTGGAAATCGATTTGTCGTTTATAGTGCTGATCGTTGTAGTATTCTTCGAGGATGTTAAGCTCAAATAGCTGTTTAATGTTTAATAGTCCTAGTTCTTTGAATGTTCTCTGGAGATTTGAATCATATTGTTAGTTTATTCCATGTTTTGCTCTGCTCATTTTAACCGTGTGATTTTGTATTTTCTGCAACTCTTCTAAGTGTGCACACTGAGAGAACAGATTGATTGCGGCAAACGAAAAATTTTCACAAACGTTTGTGGCCAATTTGTCGGCTTTGTTTGCAGCAAATTCTTAAATTTGTTTCGGTTAAAGATAGATAGATAGATAAAAATTTTAATAATAGGAGTATTCATGTGACCTGTTAAACTCTTGGAAAACGTGGTAAAGTACAATATATTTTAAACTAACTGTCATTTCCATAAAAAATTTGACATGTTTACCACATTTACCAGGTTCACCACTTTACCAAGGTTGTATGAGTAGGTACCCCTAAATTCATTGCATATGATCAGTACAATTTTTTTCACAAAATCTTAATATTAACATGTATAGATATTACAGTATTATTATGACAAAAACGTTATTGTTGTCTGTCAGGTTGGCTAAATTTATACTGATATAAATCATGTTATAAAATTTGAGTTTGTTAATTTTTATTTATAATTTGGTATTTCTCGATATAGACTTAGCAAGCAGTCATAGACATTGTCATGATCGGAAGAAAACCAGGTGGGGCCCTTTAAGAGAAAGATTCTTGGAGTGTTTATTAGCGGAAAATCGAGGAAAAGATTCAAGAAGCTCTACGATATCAATTTCATCGTCAAAACGCATCTACCGTAATAAAGCAGCCTCATCTCTATGGGAAAAAACAAATGACACATCTCATTTGGAGCAACACTTGAACATTCCAATCTACTTTAACTTCGAGACTCAGTAGACACGCAAAACCCTGTCGTGCATTTTACTTCATTCGGGGCACTTTCAGATTCTGTACTAATTGACAGTTTTTGTGTCGAAATTGCTAGCGGCTGTATTTTTAGCCATACTCTTAATTTTCATACATAGTTTCCAGCAATTTTGTTTTAATTTATATTTGCAGTTGATGTAGCAAAGCACGTGAACTGGTGCTTGTTTTTTTATTTATTCCTAAACTGGCATTTATATTTTACTTTTTTTTTAATATTTACTCATTAAACATTCTGCCAAACTAATTTGTTTAAAATTTACTCGCAAAAAAAAAACAAAAACATCCGATCAACCTTTTGTAAATGTAAATTAATGACATTTTTGAGAGGCATTCAACAGTCAACACCATCATCACTTCACACTTCACACATATTGTGTCGTTTGTCGTCTTTCAAATTGCCATAAACTTTTCCCTGGCTGGGCCTGGATGCAACGAACAACACTCCAATGGTAAATTACTGCAAACCATGTTCAAACTCAATCAGAGAGCCTTGCTCGTTCGCACTTTGTAGTACTGACTTTGCATGTACATTGTTTTTTAATTTTCATATTCGACTAATTAAATTTGTCTGCTTCCGTCTCTGCCCGCCATTGCCATCTCCCATCACAGTCATTCAACGTCCTCGGTTGATGTGCTGAATGGGGTGTTGCGTGCAGTTTGTGAGGGTGAGGGTGTGTCGTCCTTCGTTTGATAGTCGCCAGCAATGCAACAATAACGCTTATTAAAAACTCAAATTAACACACATTGGGAGCAATTAACGTCACTAAATTTGCATATTGAATCGGTCGAATGAAGCCCCCCTCCCCCCTCACCACTCTCCACCCACAACTTTCTGAGGGCCACCGCTTGGGCGTTCATTTTCGGGGTCAAACATTCAGTTGAAAAGGCGAAAGTTCATATAGCACTCGGATTCACAAACAATGCAAATAATTATTAAGCACAAATGGTTACACTGGTTTGATTTAATTTGTTGTGTAACACGAGCTTGTATTTAAGAAGAGCAAAGTTGCATATTGTAAGGAGCAACCAGTGAAGTGGCTGGGGGCGTTCGAGAATGCATAAAGTAATTTTCTGCGTCATTTAATTAAGCTTCAGCGCTTAAATGTTACGAATGGTTGCGTGGTCTGGTGGGGTAACTTTCTAAAAGTTACACGTCATACCATTATACACAACCAATGCCATTTGGGGGTTGCTACAGTATGTTGCATACTTTTCGCCTTCACTCATGTTTCGTGTGTGGATATGTGGTTTGTTTAGCTTGGGGTAGTTGGGTAAGGATTTGAAAGGGATTGGGTTTCCTTTCAGGATGTGTTTATTTTATTTAATTTTTGTTTCTAAATTATTGAGCAAAAGCCGAGAACTGCGCGATAATCTGATTACAAATATGACTCGAAAGGAAGACTTGAAGTAGGTATAAAGAGTGTAACTGATAGCTGAGAGAGGATTTTTTGTTTATTTCCCTGAAACGGAAAATATCAAATTAATTGAAATGTTTTCTGCTACATGCTTTTAAAGATTCGGTTATAGTTGGAATCTAAAGAAAGATTTTATTAGTGTCGATACTCTTGTCTTTTGTATTTAGCGACTCATTTCAAATCACCGTGTTATAAAGAAGTATAGCTTCTGTTTAAAATTTTAGTTTTCCACACAGTATCATTATTGCAACCTTGTAACTTTATCTTAACTTTAATAATATAAATGTATTAGTGGGTATTTGAGAATTATTGAGTTTATATGAACAGAAATAGCAACAGTTAAAAGCTTTCCATTTTTAAAAAAATCTTTAAACTTTAAATTGTTGCCTAAGTAAAGGCGTTCATTTAGCTTCTTATCATTTCGCCTAAAATCATTTCATTACTGTTTTATTCTTCTGTTTGATAGTTTTCAAAACATTTGTATTCCTAGCTGAAGGCAATTTAATATTAAATCGGTTTACACAAGAATGAACTTCCCATAAAATAAATGTCATCGATTTACATATATAACGATATCTAGATTTGTGCATCCGTAACTCAAAATGGAGGTAAAAAAATAGCTATTTTCATGAAGGTCAGCACGCAGCACCTTAGGTTGAACCTGCACTGCACTTTATTTATTGAACTACATATTCCATTCACAAAATATACACTTATGTTCGCAGAAAAAAATGTTAGTCATCCAGACCTTTCGAATTTTTTAATAAAAGTCACTAGGTGTTACATCAAATGGGCTACAACATGCAACCCACACAAAAGTGCTAATTTTTCTTTTGAGAGAGCAGGTATACTAGTAGATACAAGTAAACAGATTTCTACAAAATTAGTTCATAGCGCAAAATGTAGGCGAGTCCTTTCTTATACTCAAAATCGATGAGCTTAATATTTTTAAAAGTATCACAAAAAAAATTACCAATAATCCCCCTAAACAAGAGGATATAAACAACCTTACAGTTTTTTTTTCCTTTTTTTTTTACCCAATCAATTTTTTTAAATGTTCAATTTTGTTTGCAATTTTTAGCAAATTTTAACCTGAAGGACTAGTTTTTAGTTACAACTATTAACCTACGTGTTAAAGAAAACTAAATTTGGCAAGATTTTAGCTTGAAATTTTCTACATAGCCATAGCCAATAGTTTCCGAAATAAGCCTCTTCAAATTTTATCAATTTCTGAGTCTAGTAAAAAAGAGACCTAGATGGTGAACCACACATGGGATATGTTTGTTGCTGCTTTTCAGTTATAAGTAAAGCCTATTTGTGAACATTTTCAGGAAATTTTAGAGTTGAAAAAAAGCTTCTGACCCGGTTTTCTGTATTTTTGACCACTTCGTCACGAAATTTTATTGGCACCTCAGATTCAGAATTTAGAATTTAATTTAATTTTCTGTAATATTTAGCATCTCTTAATATACTTTTAATTTCTACAACTTTCTGTTATATATTTTTTATTGCTTTATTTTGAGAAACTGTATCTTGGAAGCTGTTGAATCTACAGAAATTAGGCTAGTAAAATGAACTACTAGATCGCACGAACTTGCTCATGTAGTGCAAAGCTATTTTATGTATTAACTTATCTTGAAAATTTTAGCTTTTAGTCATCTGATGTGTGTAGGTATTGAGAGATATGCAAATAATAATACAAATAAGCAAAAATAAATATTTTTTTAAAACAGGAACACTTTTTGGATTTTTTTTTCCAATTGGATCTATAATTTGTGTTTTTTCAAAATTGTATTTTTAGATGTTAATAAATATTAGCCATCTTCAAAATGGTATACCAGATTTTTTTTCAAATCGTTTGAAAATTTTTTAATAAAAAAATATTTAAAAAAAAAAAACGACTCGATAGATTTTTTTGAAAAAAAGACGCACCGACGCACAGACCGACCGACGGACGGCATGACGAAAACAACTTTTTCGGACTTCTCCATCATCGTATTTCATCAAATTTTTTTTTTCACAGGAAACCAATACTTGCCCTATAGAGCAAGTAAAAACGCCATTTACTTTAAAAGGTGCAAAAAATCGTGTTTTTTTTTGCATTTTTATCAATATTGCGTTCGGTACTTAAGGTCGAAAAATTGGATTTAACACTGGCTTAACATCATAAACGACTCAGCAAAAAATCAGAACTACCGGTTTTGACGCAAGGTCTGATGTGTATAGTTATTGTACTATATTGGTTGCAGAGATATTGATGTTTGTCCATTTAAACTAAAAGACAACAAAATTGGCTGCAAACAAATTGCAGCAAATTTTAAAAATAGGGAACTTTAACTGAATACATAAACTGAATAAATTCTTGTTAAGTGCCTTCACCGAAACACAAAACAAACAAAAAAATTCATATTTTTGGGTTTATTTTTATTTTTTTATGTACAGTCCTTAACACTTGAATATCATCGTTTTTTGTGCTTCTTTGGTATTATTACAATTAAAATTTTGATGAGCGACAAGGTAATACTACTATTCTCAGATTTGGAAAAGTTTTTAAAGTTTACGGTATTTTCTAGGATAATTTTGTTCGAAATCACTAAAATAATCATTTTTTTGTCACATCAGAATAGCCTCTTTTTTTCAGGAAAACACTTTTTATTTATTTTCTGGAGTAAATAAAGTAATTTTAGAGCTTTTAGCATCCCCTCTTATTTTTAACTACCTCAAAAACAAGGAAGAGTCAAGATGTTTCATAAGGTCTAGGAAAACGTTGTTTCAGGCTGCTGTAATGGATTCAGTTGATCATTTTTCACTTGCCTTTGTAAGCTCAGGATAAAAGTCAAACCAGTTCCATTTCATCAACATTTATGGCTAGAGGAGCATGGTTACCAGGATAGTTGTCTCAGTTGGCTCCTGTATTCGGCGATTTTTTAGCTGGAAAATGATTTTCGACGTTCCTAAATTTTTTCAAGACGTATTTTATTTTTTATTTAAATAAAAATTAACATCACATGTTTATTCGATACCAGCAGAAAAACACCTTCTCCTGAAAAAAATGAATAAAACATTTGTTGAGTTTTGCAAAAATTCTCCTCAATTGGCAACAAAAATCTTAGTACTCAAGCACTACTAATGATGATTTCATTAATGAAATCCAAGGCTTCCCCAATGCACACCCTCAAAATCAGACATGATTGGGGTTAATCAGTATATTTTATAGCAGCTCAATAGTAAATGATAGATTTTAAATGATTTTTTTGATAACCACCTCTATCGCCACTCAAGTAGCTTGGAACACCTGCAAAATTTTAGAAAACCATTTGCAAACAATTTATTATTGTAAAGATATAAATAAACCGAAGTGCAAGTGAACTTATGACGTATGAATGTAGCAACAAAATAATGTTTGATACGAAAAACTGATGTATAGGGTGTATCAAAATAAACAAAATAAACAGTTTATATTATTTTTCCAATGAATAAACTGACATTTGTGTATAAAGTTTATAGTAAAACTAATCTAATTTAATATTTTGATATTTTAGCAAAATGTTCTTCGATCTTTGTTTTTTTAAGTAAATTACCTCACGATTTTTTAAGGACTGCAAAGCCTTAGTCCACTTGCACCAGACAAATCAAACTTTGGATACTTTGTTATTGAATAAATTGGAATCGACGATTAGATTAAAAAAACACAAGAATAATTGCGAGCAGAAAATCAGATATAAAAGCCACCACCAACTATTCAAAACACAGTTGTTTCAAAAGGCTTGAAGATATAATTTAGAATTTAAAATAAGATTTCAAAAGCAATATGTTTTTCAAAATTGCCATTGCCATTCTTTGTTTCACAATTTCTTGCTCATTATGTGGAGCAGGAACGCCAGTCAGAAGATGTAAGTTGCTTAAACACAAAAAAAATATCTATTTTTAAAAATTTATATTGATTTATAAGGCTCTGGTAATCATCCACTGCCATTGAATGTTCAAATTGAGGACTGTGAAAGTTCACCATGTGGGGTAACCAAAGGAACGGTAAATAAAATGGACATGCAAATTGTTGCAAGTAGGTTTTCATATAAAAATACATTTACTGATACCACTGGCTGATTAATATAATTTCTTGAAATAGTTAAAGATGAAACATTTGATTTGAAAGCTGAGATACATGCAACAGTATTTGGAATTACAGTTCCGTTTTTCTTAACTCCAGAAGCTGCTGATGTTTGTGGAAATCTCTTGTATGGAGCTTATTGTCCATTGTATGCTGAAGAAGATGTAACATATCACATTGATTTGCCACTGGAAAATAATATTCCAGAACTCAATCTCAAATGTGAAGTTAAGGTTGTGGATTTGAGCAAAGATGTGGTGGCATGTTTTGTGGTTGATTTAAAAGTTAGAAGATAAAAATAGGTCTCAGAGTGTGTGTCTAGTTGTTAGATTATTATTTTATTTATTATAAAATGTACGTAGAAAAAAATGTGTAATATTCTTTTTAGCAGAGAGAAACTTATTAGTTAATAAATTATTACAAATAATTAAATTTTATTCAATACTTGGTTGAAAATCTTCGTTTTTTTTTGTTATTGCTGCACATCTGGGCGACATTGAGCTGTCAACTTTATGACAAGGTTCCGGTGCGTTGGGTCCTTGACAACGCTACAGTGGGAATTGTTGCAATGGACGGTCTCAGTGTCGTACTGTGGGGGGGGGGGGGGCTCTGGCAGTTTAAGCTCTTTAAGCTTAAGAGCTCTAAGCACTGTTAGGGGAAACAGTACAATTTAAGTTATTACCATATACGGCTGCGACTAGTTATGATGCAATTTGAACGTAATAGGGAGATGACGAAAAATAGATCGTCAGCGTACGAAACATTGCACACAGGTATTTTTTTTTTTCGACAGAGTATTCGTGATATTCGATTCCTTTAAAAAGATGCCAAGGTTTGATCGAAACTTTGTCACGACGATTTTAAGCATTATTGAAGCAGTGAAGATTCCCAAACGACAAACAACTATTGACCGATTTAGAATATAAGGCTCGTGTTAAAATATTTTTTGTGATCTTTTCCTTGCTTATTTTTTTCTTTTACTAATTTACTGAGGTATCGATTAATTTAGAGGACACAGTAATTGTAATTTTATTTGGTGTTCAAGGTTATAAATAGGTTATATCGAAAATTCATCTAGCTAACGAGAAACTGACAACTGAAAGATAACTCTTTTGAACTATTATTATTTAAAAATATATGGTATAAGGGTACTACAGTTCAAAGAACATGCTTAGATCATGTCATGAAGATCTCCACACACTGATTACAAATTTTTTTTTTCCCCAGTAAAATTAGAAAAAAATATCGCATTTAGTTGGATTTTTGTCAGAATCTTTATTTAAATGTTCATTACATGCACCAAATTTTATTTTTTATTCTGACTGTTAGTTTTTCTGTGAGGGGAAACATTGAGGGAAAAGGGTTTTCTTGGCGTATTTTTTTTTTGTTTCTCAATAACTATCATTTCTATCTCGGAGTTTCCAGTCAAGTCCGAAAATAAAGGGCAGTGGGATGCTTATAAATTACCTTCTATCTTTGAAACCATAGGTTCAATGAAAAATAGTTTCATGATCATTTTTGTGTAGAATCGTAGAATCTACAACTCTGCATACCATATTTTTTCTTAAAAGTGATAATTATTGAGAAACAAAAAAGCCCCGAGAAAGCCCCTCTCCCGCTATTTTCCCCCTCTAAGAAAGAAATAACGGTCAGAATGAAAAATAAAATTAGTTACATGTACTGGACCATTAAATAAAGGTTCTCACAAATATTTAACTAAATCCGATCATTTTTCTAATTTTACTGGGCAGACAAATAATTTTGAAAATCAGTGTGTGGGCACTTTTATAAAAGTATTTAAGCATCTTCCTTTAGTTATATCGAGTAACTTTGGACTGTAGTACCTTTATGCTATATATTTTCAAACAAAAATATCAACTCTTTCAGTTGCCAGTTAAATCCACAAATTATCTAAGGTTGCAGGCCCATTAATGCTTTGCATATATTTTTGAAAGCGGCTGCACTTTTACTACAATTTATTTCCTTGTTCTTCTTCTTTGTTTTCTTTCCTATAAGTGACCTTGTTTCTATGTTTGCAAGTTATTTTATTTCTAAAATGTTGTTCTTGGAAATAAAATCCGTCGGATGTGACCTTATTTTGTAGGGCGATTTTTCACATCATCGTTTTTTGTTTCTATAAGAATTCATTTGTCAAAAAACTGCTGTGTCTTTCAAAGTCAACATAAAATACACTGAGTACTCTTGTACCGATTGTTATTATTTTTCTTTTCTTAATATAAATTGATTAAATCAGAGACTTCCCCAACGAAACCATATTATAATAGTCTTCAATAAAAGTAAGCAATAAACCACTTAAGAACCAAGATTATCTAATTTATCAAAGGTTGAGTAGGTATTGATGAATTGGCGTTTAATAGGCATTTGAAACACCTGCTAAAATGTATGCATGCATTGTTATCTGTTTTTGTTTATCAACATGAAAAGTGCAGGCGAACTTTTGACGGACGGTTTTGAAACTTAAAGGGGTATGTAGATTACTTTTCAATTCCACCGCTAAAGAAGCATGAAAGAATTTGAGAAATAATTGCCTATCGCTTAATTGATTTTTCAGCTATGTTATGCAAATCATAATATGGGTTCTATAAATATAAGAAACTCCACTAAAGAAGTTTTCGTTATTTGATAATGGGATAATTAGTTAATACAATAAGTCAATGTTTGAGGGGACATATTGAAATTTTGAAACAATTTTTTTTGTAAAGTTTAACAAAAAAAAACTTTGAAATGTTGAAGTGGATTACATAAGTATTTTAATTACTGCTTATTTCATCCATATATCTACATATTTCAAGAGAAATGACATGCTTATATATTAATTCTTTTTAAAATCAGTATGGTTTCATTTAGAAAACGACTTAAATTCATCATGATTATTATTCTGACACACAATAATTAGACAAAAAAAAACATACCACAACAAAACTAAATGTGTTTCCCTCTTGTCTCTGAACCCGAACAGTACCTACTCAAATATATTTAATCATAAAATCATCTATCTTTTTACGCTAAATTTAACCCTTACATACTTATTTGAATTTAAAAGGATACACAAAATGAGGAAATAAGGATATCATGAGGTATGAGGAAGTTTTGCAAAATTTTGCGGTAAATACTTTGGATTATACTTTATTTGAAATTTAATACGATAATGGATTTCAACATGAAACACTTTTATTTAGGGTGAATGTTTCTTAAATTTATACATCACTGTCTACTACAGTCTACATATTATAATTTTACAGTAGCGAATGGGGTGTATTGTAGTTTTATTTGAAATTTTCAGATTATTTACTTGTTCTTGTATAAATCTATACGATTTATACTAAGATTTTCAACTGGATATTTTGTATTTTAATGCTAAAGTTTAGTTGTTTGCAATCTTCTAAGCAAGCATTAAACCATAAACAATTTCGAAAACAAACAATTTTCAAAAAAAAAAAAAAACATTCATAGAAAGCAAAATAATGTCTGGCTCATTTAAATCTAAAATTTATTATTTTTTGAATTTTGTTGTGCAAAGATTTCGTTTAACAATTTAAGTGTAAACTACCTTTTTTGTACGGTTTTTGGCGCACAGAGTTGAAAAACCCTTGCAAACTAAAAAAAAATAATTATAATAAAAACATTGTTATTATTATTTTTTTTAACAGAAAAAAATATCTTTTCTGACAAATTTTTGTTATGTCATTAGCATTTGACAAAAATACCCTCACAGAAGCCAAAAAAACATTTTTAGTTTTTTTTTTTTATATTTCTATTTTTCAACAAAAGTAGTTAAATTTGTATGAAACGTCATTAAAAATATACTTTTATTCTTTTAACCCAAATTTTTTTTTCTGCCCAAAAAATACATTTTTGGATTTTCGACGTATTTAATATGAAAAAATAGCCTAATGTTTAATCAAAAAAAAATGAAGAAACAAATGTTGGTTTGATGGAAATTTTGGAATGGCAATTTTTTTAGATGAAACCTTTTATTTAAGATTGTGTAAGTAAACATCACTTTTATTTGTATTGGGTAAATAATTATCAAATAATAAAAGAAAAAACGCTTTTTAAGAGAGATTCTTTCGTAAAAGACTTCTCGTAATATTTTGAATCAGACGGGTTTGGCCATAGAAACCAAATTATAGCTTTCCCAAAAATTCGTATCTGAATTACTTTAACGTGCAAAGATTTTGAAGTACCTTTTGAATTCCTTTTGAATTTTAAACTTAAAAGAATACTAATAATCCTTAAACAACAACAACTTAAATGTACCACCAAGTTTATGCCAAGAGGTATAGCTATTTCTTGAATATCAATCAGCTCATCAGACTCTATTTTATTGCGTCAATTTCATTGATTTGTTGTGCTAAGGCCTAGTTTTTTCACTGCGGGTTAAGTTTTTAGCATAATTTTTAAAGGTTCTAGTTAAATGGCGCTAATCTACCAAAATCGGTTGATTAGCTTAATTCATGATTAACAACTCAAACTATGAATTCTCAGAAAAACAAATTGGTTAAGGTGGAAATTCGACGATTTACAGTTAGAAATAATCACGGATTAAAGATGATCAAAGGTGAACAAATTGGCAATTAGTCTTATACATATTTATTCATTTGAAATTCATTTTTTTTTTTTTTTTGAAAAACTTTTTTCTGTTACAAATAAGATTTGTACGTGTCCAAAGGGCCTGAAACTAAGCTTTTGAGGATTCATTTACTGAATGATTTCTGAATTTGAAATCTTTGTTTACCCAAAACATTCCAAAATTTTCAAAAAATAAAAAAAAGTCACCTTTTTTAATTGTATTAGCCTAATTTTTCAAATTAAATTCTTTAAAAAATATAAATTTGTGTTAAGCTGCAAAAGAATTATAGTAAATAAGAGTTTAAAAAACGTACATTTTGATAAAGTTCCTTCTAAATCCAACTATTTTTGTACAATATATACATACAAAAATTATCGAAATAAATTTTTTAGATCTTTTTTCTATCTAAAATTTTTGTATATAAGTTTTTTTTTTGATATAAGCCCACACCTTTTCCCAAATCTGTTGGAGGACTTAAATGTACCATTTATCATAAACTAGCCCAAAACATTAAAGAAACAAGATTTTTTTCTGAACATTTTAGTGATTGTCGATAGAAACGTGAAAAATAGTAGCATTGAGATGAATTAAAATGTATCAATCCATTTTTGACTCTTTTTTTTATTTTTGAGGATTTTGAAATTTTGTATTGCTTTTTTATAAATTTGAACTTAATCTATTGGAAAGATGCGAAAAAAGATCAGAATAATTAATTTTTTTCAATTTTTAGAGTGATTACAAGTACGGCATGTTTAGAAGCATAAAAATGGTAGTTTCTTTCCACTAAAAGTTTGATCATTCATAACACAAAAACGGTTCAGTGGATCAACTTGTAAATTGGCAGAAGTAAAAAAGGCATATTAAGCATCACAAGTGTCTGAAAACCCGTAAAAAGACCTATTTTTGTGTCTTTTACTAACTAAAATAAAATGTGTTTTTAAATCTGGGCTTGCATTTTGCTTACAACGAATGGTTTCTTAGGGATTGAGACGTTAAAAGACAAAAGTCCACAAAAAAAAGCTGTTTTAATTAATAAAACTGATTATTAACAATCGATATTGAAATAGTCGACTTATCAAACCCAACCCAGCTCCAGTTTGTATATAAGGGAATAAGATTGATCTCCCCTCTTCCAGAACCATTCAATTAATTTGAGTCACTTGATATGTTGTCAATAGATTGAAAGTTCAATTTGAATGATCAAAATCAGTGCAAATTCAATAACAAAACAATTGTGATCATATCACCCAATCATATAAATAAACTTCCTACAAGAAATATAAAACCGATAAATTTCTTGATAGTTATTTATGCTAAAGGTGAATCACTCTAATTGCCTCCAAAAAATTTAAACCAGTTGAGTTGAGTCACCCAAATTATCTCATTCATAATTTAGATTTAATCTTTGTTGCCGCAAAAATTAATCTTTAACTTTGACTCACGCAATCGAAATCAAAAATCTGCATTTTTGCAACCAAAATAAACTCCTCCTAAATATTTTATCTTTTAAGAACTTTCAACTTAATCATAAAACAAAAGTAAGTACAAATGCACTTGAACTTAATTAGAATGATAAGATTAAACAAATTTCAAGTTGACATATTCGGACTATACGTTACTATAAAAAGCGGTTTTAAATTGCGATTAATCACATTCAATTCGTATCATTCGAAAAGATAATTCTAAAATACTGAGTTAAATATTTAATTATTTTCAAAAATGACTTGCAAAGTTTTGATTTTAGCTTTCTGCTTGTTGGTGTTTTGCATAGTTTGTGAAGCAAAAACACCCGTGCGAAGATGTAAGTCAATATAAACAAGACATTTAAAAAAATTTACTATTATAAGAAACTATAATCAATAATTAATTTTTTTTTTATTAATTAATTTTTTTAAAGGTTCAGGAGATCTTCCATTTCCATTACACGTTCAAGTCGATGACTGTGAAGAGCTACCTTGCTCGGTTACAAAAGGAAGAACCACAAACATGGAAGTTCAATTTGTTGCGAGTAAATAATTTTATATTAACTTAACAAATATGTATTTTATTAAAAAAATATATATATATTTACAGTTAAAGAAGAAACTAACTACATTGACACTGATATCCTTGTCACAATGCTTGGCATAAAGGTTCCGTATGAACTACCTTCTGCAAATGGCATTGTTTGTAAAAATCTCATGTATGGAGCCTATTGTCCACTTTATGAAGAGGAAGATGTAACTTTCGATCTTCAATTCCCAATTGATAACAATTTTGTGGAAACAAATATAAAAACTGTGGTAAAACTGAGAGATTCCGAAAAGGATGTTGTAGCATGTTTTATTGTTGACATGAAAGTTAATCAATAACTTATCGTAATAATTTTTTAAGATTTTGCTTAAACATGTCATAGAGTATTAGTTAAAAATAATTGTAAGTTCTTTAGTATTCTAAGAATTTATTGTTTAACATTGTAATAACATTCCTGCCTAAAAATTAGATTAAGCTGATATTTATAAACATGATTATAAGGAGACAATAAATTTAAGGCCTTATGTAAAATTAATAAGCTTTGTTTATACATTTTTGTATACAGTATGCAAACCTGTACGTGTGTACGTCATTTGAGAAATGAACAATTAGTTGTTTCCATAAAGAAGGTCTATTTCGTTTAACTCACTTCAATCAAAGATCAAAATTAAAAGTGGCCTTAAGGATGTGTTGTTTGATATTTCTCTTAATACGGGAGGGTGTCGAAAATCCTTGTTTTTTATGATCCTGAACTTTGCAAACAATTTGTCCGCTGAAGTTTGAATAGCCACCAAAACCGTAAAACTTGTTCGATTTCAAAAAAAACTAAACTGTAACCGCTTTGTCTCAAAAAACTCTAGGGCGATATATTTTAGTTTTTTTTTTATTCATCTTAACAAAAAATTTTTGGCCAAAAGATTCAGAATGTTCAAAATAAATCTAAAAATAAAAACTAAAAGCCGTTAAAAAAAATATATTAAATCAATAATTTAATAAGTCAAATTAAATAGTGTGAGTAAGTTTTAGCCAAAAGATTCAAAATGGCCAAAATAAATTTAAAAATAAAACTTTGGACTTTGGTCACGACTGTAATAATAAAAATAAAAAAATATGGTTTGTTTTTGAAAATGGAAGTCTCTCTTTACCCAAAATATAAAAAAAAACGGTGTTTTTGAGAATTTCAAAATTCGATATCTCAAAAACTTTGTACGATTGAGAAATTCTGATATAGTATCCGAATTTCTTAGAGAAGAATTAGAATTAGAGTTTAAAGAGCCAAAATCTATTTTAAAATGTTTTTTTTTTTGTTTTTCTTTTTTTTCAGTTTTGAGCAATATTTTCCACTCTTACTATTTTGTTTTCTTACTTAATCAAAAACCATCTCAAAAATCAAAAATTTTTCCGTGAATTGTTTTGATTGAAAATTACGCTATGTTTTCAAAATAAATTCGTCAAAAATACAAAACATAATATTTTGCTGAAAAAAAAATTGTATACATAAGTAAAAGACTATCGTCAATATTATTACGAAATTTCAAAACAAGTTTTATATCAAAACATGTTTTGAGGAGGCTAAAAGTTCGAATATCTCAACGAATTGGTAATAAAATTGTTTCAGATTCGTAGTCTTGGATATATAAACTCTCCAAGACGATGGCTTAGTTGTGGAAAATCTTCTTAAAAACGTGTTTTCATTAAATCATTTTGAAAATAGTCATAACATGGCTGTAAGTTTCTTCAAAATCAAATTTTTTTTGTAAAAAATAAAAATAAAAAAACAAAAATATTTGTTTCTGGCATTTTTTTCCCAATATTTTTGATGTTGTATTGAAAAATTATCTAAATGTAGATCTTTTTACCATCTACAACTTTTTTTAAAACTTTTTTCGATAGGAGGTCTACTTTGATAGAAATTGTAAATAAAAAACGATTTTGGACACCCACCCCACTTTTTCGCTCATCACCCACCCCCTTTCAGCCAATCTGTTGGTGGGTAAATTATGTTTCCACTTTTATGTAACATTTTATCCTAGGTTTTCCCACCACCATTATACTGCTAGTATTTTTTTCAACTTTTGCCCTCTGAAAACTGGATTAACACTGCTCTGAGTCCAACACTTTGCTTCCAGGATCCTGTCTCCTAGGTGTTTAACCGAAATCAAGCTATTGAGTGCTGTTTTGGTAAGTTCCTGGTTTTTAATTTTTAGATGTTCAATTTGTATCGCATGAACTCTCTTTTTAGCTGCAGGTATCTGGAGTTTGGATGACCTTGGAGACAAATTCAGCAAGGTTTGTTGTAGTTATCCCATTCTGTTATAGGACCTATTCTGGATAGGAGTGAATACTGACTTACAGTGGAAGCTTACAGAATCCAAAACAATAGACTTTCAAAATCTTATAGACAATGCACCTCAGCAGATTTTGGTTGCAACTTCTTCTTTGTATATTACCATAAAGTTTCTTCAAGACCGGTTTAATTTTGATCTGTTAGCTATATGCAAACAAAGCAAGAAAAAGTATCTAGTAACTCCTGTGACTAGATTCAAATCCAATATGTTTGTCTGACTCCTTTTGAGAAATATTTGAAAATCCTATTATCTTTAAATATTATCAGTAGTTAACTTACAATGAAAATTGTCAAAAACAGACTCATCATTATGAGTTTTAAAATTTTTCATTTCATCCATCTCCCACCCGCAAGTAATCCTGCTCTCTTAATTAGGATCGAAGAAATTGTCTGTCAAAAAGAAAACAAAATACTCTCTTCCTCCATTTAGCCATATTTCTACCACAAACAATATTCACAGCATGACCATATAGCAAAGCTTATATATAAGAGAGTTTTATGCCACCCCCACCACCACCATAGAAGGGTGTTCTAAATCTCTTGCACCAACATCATTAATTTCTACCCCAATTCACCTGATGGAGTATTCATTATCATCCATGGACTTAATAAGGCTTCAACAATTGCCTCTTGCGCCAATTAGCAACACTTTTTAACCTCTCACAATTTGCCTTACTAAGAAAGTAAGGATGAATCTTCTTTTATGAAATTCTAGCGCCAACTTAGCCTTGGATCATCGTCATCATCAACATCATCTCATGATAAGAGTGAGGGTTGTAAATACTTTTTTTATTTCGAAATAAATATAAGGGTAGTTTATGATAACCAAAAAAATAAATCAAATCTTACCTGGCTGGCTTGGCTTGCAATCCTTCCCTTCCTTACTTAGGCTCTTCAAAACTACAATACTCGTGGGATGGCAACAAAATCCTTGTTCCGACTTATGCTTTTGTTTATTTAACATTTTAACAAAAATAAAATAAGGACCAGTTCATGGGACTCCTGCACATACCTTTCTTGTCTCTTTCATGAATTCTTTTCTTTGGAAAAACATAACAGCGCAAGGTGAACTTTTGTATTGTTGGTATACATCCACTCTGTGCTGTAATGATAATGAAAATTCTTTCGTCATAAATAAAAATGTGAATATTTTTTTTTTCTTCTATGAATCTCTAATAACGAAGACCAAAATGATGATGTTAAAAATTTAATTTTGCACAAGAGAACTGGCAAATTGTTTGAAAATTGTGCAAGGACAGGAAATGAAAAAAAAAGAAATTCTTAGTAAAAAATTGCATTAGCTTGGAAAGTTTATTGCGTTCCTGTTCCTTTTATGATATAATTAAATTATTATTCTGAAGGCTAACAAGTAAGAATATTGCATTCATTAAATTGAATTTACTTGAGCTATTAAAGCTTTATAGATATCTTAAGTTATCACGTAGGTTATTAAACATCTAGTAACGTAATAAAATAAAATTATCTATTCTGTATAAAGGAGGATCGTGTCTTGCTGGGTTGGTGAAGATATTGGTCGAATTAATTATCTTCGTTTTCCACCTCTAGTGTCCAACGAAAACCTGTATAAATGCAAATAGGTTATGTCAAAAAATCTCCTTTTTTCGTTTTAAGATTTTGGAACCATTTAAGACTAGTTTTTGATCAAAATCATTATGTATGATCCTAAAGCTGAATCGTTTACATATTTCTTGAAGCAAGTAGGCGGTAAGAGTGTAATTTTGGCTCACAAACACTTAGATTAAAAAAATCTTACGCCAAAATTTGTATATGCATACATTATATGTCAACTTTCGTAGGTTAAAACGATTTACTTGATTTTGGTGTCATTTGTTGGAAAGGAAATGTAGATTATGTTACGATTGCACAAAAACTTAACATAATTTAAAATAATAAGTTAGGCTGTTATTTGTTGATTTTTACTGTACATACATATTTTTGTACTCTTATTTTCGTATTTTTTAAACATACAAAAATTGGTATGACATATTTGCCGATTTCAGATATTTAAGGTATTTTATTTCGAATCCATTTCAGAATAAAAGATTTATGTATATGTTTGTTGTGTTTGTATCAATTTTTTTCATTAACATTCAACTGTGACCTACAAAATAAATTGTAGTTATAACTTCTTTGAACATACAAATTCGATCATAAGAGTAAAATACATAAAAATCAACAAGTCACAACCTAGCTTACATGCCTATAATGTAATTCGCAATACTTTACTCCCGGGGAGTCAGCGTGGTTCGCAGGGTTAGAATTCCCATTTAAAACAATTAAGAACTTGCGATGAACTACCATATCATTTCAACTTACACACTTCTTAACCTGCGAGTTCAACAGGAGAAAATATGGCTGAAATAATGCTAATCCAATTTTGAGGGAATTTCTGTTAAGCTCACTTGGAGACGATTTGGGGGTGGAAACCTTTTTTAATTAAGACCCAGTCTGTTACACACATTTTTTTTAAATGACTCTAGTGACCTCAAAACGTAGAGAAATGTCAAAATATTCACTTTGACAAAGCGTAACAATAACAATAACTTCCAATGGAAAGTTAACAAGAAATAAAAATTCCAATTAATAATTTCACGACTACTTATCTTTAGCACTTTTTCGGTCTCCCTCTCCGACGTCGTATTCAATACCTATAAACATACTCTTATAATCTCTAGCTTCGTCAAGAAAGAATGTTCTAGATAAGTTTTACTCCGTTTCGTTACGCTCTTTAAGTGCTTTCGTTAAATTCGTTAGTTAAAACTAGCGTAAAAGATGGCGCTGCAGTGTTTAAGGGGAATTCCATAATACCTACATATGTATGTAGTTGATTTTTTTTCTATTAAATAGTGTAATTTTTTCTGGGTTCCAAATAAAACTTAGTTACACTTTTTCGAATTCTTTTTTATTTACTCTCTATTCAACAAACACTTATATCTATAACAAACTGTTTTACTACCACTCTTTACAATTTACAAGAAATAACACTTCCAAATTACAATTTCACAAACACTTATTCTTATCACTGTCAAAATTAAACTGTGTCGATCTCCTTCTCCGATCTCGTATTTATACTCCTCTCATTTCTTCTCGAAGGATCCAGAGATCTACAGTTTCGTTAAGCAAAAGAGACAAATACACACAAACAGATAGAGACAGATATAGACAGATTTCGTTCCGTTCCATTTCGTTCGATTCGAAGTTCGAAAGTTTCAAAGTTCTCTCAACAAAAAAAAACTAAAATTAATTAATTTTAATTATTTTTATAAAGTACTCCGAAACACTTCAAATAATGTTTGGCTTCGGCTGTGAATTCTCTGCCTCTCCCTCCCCCTTATTTTCTTTCATACATTTAGTATGAAAGTAGGGAATAAATCTCACTTTAAATAATTATCTTTTGCCTTGACTAGGGATTAAATCCCACACGTTATCGCGACTAGTGAATTTATTCCATCTAGCAGAACACCGGAAACCGTCTCGACTATAGGGTTTAAACATTTATTTAAATTTCGTATGTTTCCATACTTGCAGTTAGGCTGCTGTCTTCCGTCAGTTTGTATTAATCTTTGAACAACAACTTGAAGATGCTACCACCAACATATGGCTCGAGTTATAGCTTTTTCAAGGGTGCCAAGACTTTTTTTTCATTTTGTTTGTGGTGCTAAGCCTTGAAGTTATTCATTTTAATCGAAAAACTTTCCTCCAATACCCAGGTAGGATTCCCACGCAAGCTTAGCTTCAGAAGTCAGTACACTACGCACTACACCCTCATCCACATGTTTTGCTTCGCCGATTCACCAATTGTAGGATTATCGTTTATCAATTGCATTGAATAGACTTGCATTTTTAAAAGTTCCTACAGAAGTTCCTAGGGTTTAAATCCTGTATATTGTTGGGCTGTATTCAAAGGAGAAATAAAACGCATGTAGTATTTGGAGTCGGGAAACTCATAATAAAAACCCGACTATTCTTATTCTTTTATTTAATATCCTACTCTATACCGACTATACAATTTATATTTTAATATTGGGTTTTAAAATGCAACACTCTACCGATATGCAATCTATATGTTGCTCTGCCAGGAGTCAGACAAAACTTACTAATATAAGAAGAAAGAATGGAAAGAAGCTTTAAAACTTTTTCGCATATACAAATACCATTATAAGTTGTAGACTTATTGGTTTTCTTTTACTAATTGGTTTTCTTTTACCAACACTACTGAAATTTACCCGATTGTCGAGGCTATGGAACCTTATCCCGTCTACCGTTTGGCTATTAAATCCAAAACTATGAATTAAATCGCATCCGCCGGTGTCTATTATGGAAAGAGCTAGGGAAACTTGTATTATGTTACTATTGTTGTTCTTAACACTTTTCACTTTAAATTAAAAATTTATTTATTCTTTCGTTGGTAAACCCTGGAACCACTGATCTTCCTCAACTGAAAAGAACATCACAAGGAACAACAACGTCTAACTGATGGGCCTACTGCTAAGCCTGCTGTTTGGAGTTGAGGTCACTTGAACTTTTTAAATTAAATATATATTCATTGATGCTGTATTTCACATTTAATTAAAGAAATTCTTTTAAGTAAATTTAAGGCGAGGCATGTTAAACACTTCTATTTCAAACTTCAGGAAATAGATTCGAAATATTTCTTACTTACACATCATTATTGTTTGTTAGAACAAAAGCACTTTCAGGGACTTGGTAGTCTTAATAATAAATCGGATGACAGCGTACATTTATGCAAAAATAAAGGAAGCTGTAAGCTTTAGAGGATGTTCAGTTAATAAGAAAGTGGAAGAATAAAAAAACAATCAATTTTAGAGCAAAGCAAAAGTGATGAAACAAAAACCCCATTTCCAGTTGTTAATAAATGTGAGAAAAAACAATGAATCTTTCATAAACAAAATGCTGCAACCTAAGCTTAAAATTATCGACAGACAGGATTTGCACAGAATCCAGCAGCCAAGCGAAGAAGTCCTATTAAAAAAATAACAATGATGAGCAGATAACAGAAAACTTAAAATCGCAACATGAAATGCAAACTGCTCTTTTACAATCTTATGCGTATCCGAATTCAAAATCTTTTTAGTCACTGAGCTTTTAGAAATAAGCCGTTTTCTAAAAATTATTTCTCAAGACACTATCAAAGTCTTGATAGTAAAAATAAGTACTATACTATAGATACTATACCACAAAAGAAAGAACACCAACTATGCTGAATGGGACGCAAGCTAAAATACAAACCTCTGTTGAAATGTTGGAAAGAAGAAGAACTCAAAGAAAATGGAAAATACAGACGATAAAACAGCCCGAAAGAAAAAGCTTACCTCTTTGCACAGCGTCTTGCTAATTATATTCTTATCAAACGCAGCTAAAAGCTAAAACCAGCTCACAGTTTGTTAAAAAAATAAAGTCTACATCCACTATCAAATAAAAAAGCCTCAGTGTCCTATATCTAATTACTGGATAGTTTTTAGAAGAAGTGTAATCTTAAGCTTACATAAAACCCCAATGCGTAATAAATGCAATGTCCCTTATTTCCGATATTTGCTATCTCGAGGCAAGGTAAGCCACCAGCAGAAGTGGCGGCTTAAAGATCAATATCGCTTATACCAATCATATGACAAAAGTTTGAAAAATTGCTAAATAAAGAGACTACCAAATTTATAAAAAAAGAAGTCTAATCAGGAGTCAAAAGTTTGAATTTACAAATAAACTTTCAACAAAAGCGCACGAACACAGGAACTTTTTACTATATATATCCCACTTCTGACATACTCGTATATTAACTTAACTTTGACTGGAATCGACACAGAAATATGTACAATTCAACCACCCAATAGAAAATAAAAATACTTGACGTAATATTTTTATTCACCTATAAATTGATAAAGGAGTTCAAAGTTATTTCAACTATAATTAAGATTAAAACAAAATAATTCCATTCAACTTTTTCAATACCTTTTTTCATGCATTTTTTAACAGTCACAAAAAATGAAGTAAGCCCAAAAACTGTCTATCTATCATCTACTGAAATTTAAAGCCCCAAACAATGATTTAAAAAGATTTAATTTTTCCATTTTTCAGTGCACTATAGCTCCTATACATAAAAACCTACCTCCATCCATTTATTCCCTATATTGCACCTCTTTCCATAGCTTTAAAATAGAAGGCAGTACCAAACCATCATCATTTTTATATTTTTGTTGTTGTATAGAACTCGAAATCAGCAGACATTTTATTGCTTCGAAAAACCACAAAAGATTACAAAAAGTTCCACTACCGAGATGGCTTTTGTTCGCTTTTATCAAATAACGGTATGTTGTTCAGCTGGATATGGATGGCACCAGCAGCAACTTTATATAGTTCATCGACATGAGGGCGTTCCTTAGGGGCATTCCAATGGGACTTGTTGCTTTATACCCATCAGTTATCCATGAATCCTTGGGCGACGCAAAAAAAAAAAAATCAAAGAAGCCCAGTAGAAATTTTGACAAAATAACTGTAGGCGTTGACGAACATGCGCACTATGAGCTTTAACATCCCAATACAGTGGCAGATTGTTGGAGATGCTTCTACAGAAAAAAAAAAACCTTAAACACTCCGATACAGTTACCCGGTTGGGGGATGAAGCTATGCCAGTGTATGGATCTGGAGCATGGCGACGGACGCGGCAATTCGTCAAAAATGCACATGTAAAGGATTGCTCTCTATATTGTTGTCACCGTCCCTCTTTCATTTGGTTCATGGCGCGATAGAGAAAGAAAGAAAAATTGCTTTAGACAAACAAAATTCCCTGCATACGTTGCGGGTGAATGAAGACGAGTCCTGAATTGGTGTGAACTTTGGCTAAAAGGATGGTTCGGCAATGGTTTTTATGGCATCGAAGAATCAAAGGGAATTCATTTGTTGTGCGACAGGTGTGCTATCGACAAGGGTAGAAGATTCAGTTCCTTACGGAAACTTGCCAGGATAACTTCACGGTCGTGTGTTGTTCTTGTCAGAACATTTTAAACGGTTCTTATAGAAAAGTGTTACAGTTACTTATAGTGCTTAAGAAAATATATATCTAAGGCAAATAAGTTCAGTAAACTTAAGTGTTTTTGTCATATGAAATTTTTTGTAGACCGAGGATAAAAACAAAATTAATACCTACCTTCATCGCCTAAAAGTATGCTTAGTGTCAAAAATAAAATATTTACAAGCATCTTAAAGTGAATAAAACGGAACATATATGCATAAGTTTTTGTGTGTCGACTGATTATTTTTTTTCAAATGGTGTTAGATAAAAATAAATTCTACACAATTTAAATTTAAGTTTCTAAATAAAATCATAAAAACCCAAAACTAATCGTGGACTAAAATTTTTAGGTTTGTAATCTTTTAAATACATAACTTGTATAAATTTGTCTTGTATATTTTGTCAAAATTATCTCATGTGATGCCTTAAAAGTTGAAGATGTAGCCAGTGTCAAAATGATTTTTTATGTAAGAAATTTCCGTTTTTGAAAATTTTGTAAAATTGACAATTTTGAAATTTGAAGTATACCAATAGTGCATTAATTATATTAGAGTTTCATCTGAGGCCAATTAAGGGCTATCCAAAACTAAGCCCAGAATACTAACGCACAATTAAAAAGTTGTAGCGGAAAAACTTTTTCAGTTTCTTTTTTTGAACTAATGTAGGGCTAACAGATTGAAGGATTTTCTGAATTCATCTTGCGTAATAAGAAGCACATTTGGGGTTGCCAACTTCAAATAGCCGGAGTTATTGGACTGAATTTATGTCAGTGTCAAAATTAAATTAAAAGATTTTGTTCCAACCTTCAGTTTTTGTGATT
Organism: Meliscaeva auricollis; assembly: GCA_948107695.1. Taxonomy (NCBI): domain Eukaryota; kingdom Metazoa; phylum Arthropoda; class Insecta; order Diptera; family Syrphidae; genus Meliscaeva; species Meliscaeva auricollis. The sequence goes on from OX403616.1 coordinate 63,377,828, forward strand.
TGTGCAACAGCATCACTGACTCGGAAGATTTCAACAGTGATTTATTGTGCTTATAACAAAAGTATTTGAGTAATGTCATTTCAATCCTCATGGGTCAGACTCAGGCTTACCATCACCGTCTCTTCGCCGCCGCGCCGCGCCGCCCGCCGGCGACGGTTTGTGTACTTTTGGTACTCAAACATCTTTTTTACCTTCGGAAGTGTGTTAACCACATTTACTGTTTTTAAGATTTGGCATGTTCAATCTTTGTCGGACTGATTAGACTGTATGACAAAAAGGGGTAAAAAATATACGCGGGCGGAGACCTATAACGCTTTGTAGAGCTTGTTGCACTGATCAAGAAACGTTATGCGAAAACTCCGTAACACCCCCAAAATCTAGAGTTAGGGGCCAAAAAGAGTTTTTTTTCGACCTCCATCTATTTTAACAATCAAATTTTTACCCATTTAAGATTTTTTTTTTTGTTTTTGAAAGAAGACATTAGGACCTTTTCAACAATGTAAAAAACGTGTAGTTTGGTAAAACCTGCACCTAGACTGTATAAGCTGAAATTTTCAAAAATTCCATTTGTTTGATCATTGACCCACCTTTAACATCAATTTTAACCATATTTTTTAACCATATTAACGAGTTGTTGGACCGACAATGTCATTGTTGCAAGAATTTTTTGACAGCAAAAATATTTGACACAACAATTTTACCTTTGGGCTAACGATTTTCCGTTCTTGAAAATGATTAACAATGTAAAAATTGTTCTATCAAGAACTTAATTGTAAAACCTTAAAAATTAAGCATTAGTTGGTGCTTGAAAAAATTTTTGTTGAGCGAAGAATTTTGAATTCACAATCTTGCAACAATGAAAAATTCTTGGGACAACAATGATTTTTTTTTGTGTGTTGACAATTATTTAAAAGACACTCTTTCCTATGGAAAACAATAACTACAAAGGTAGGACATCTACAGAATCATCTGACAGACGTAAAATGTGTGTTATTCATCTGCGTAAGGAGCTTTATCGACTTAAGTTCTTAAGTTTGCGAGACATCATAGGGCTTGGACTACAGGCCAGAGCCAAAATGAAAATGATTGGCGAATGGCGAATCACCTATTATGGAGCACTAAAACTTAATTTTCAAAGCACAAAAACGACGGGAGTAATCTACAAGGAAGTATTAGAATCAGCTTTCCCAAAGGTGAAAGACTTTTTTGGATTTTTACAATGGATCTTGCAACAGGACAACACACAAATCCATAGCCATACGTTTTGTAAGTTTTTTCCATGGAGAGATTAAAAGCCTTTGCTTACCATGAACACATAAGTTTGTTATGGTCACGAAAGCTGTTCATAACGCATCGTATAGTGAAATTTAATTTTGCCTTGGTGAACTTAGAAAAATGTTGTAAATTGTATGTTGTTGGAAAGAAATTTTAAAAATATATGACACGTATCAACCAATTTTTTTCAATGTAACCTTCGGTCTTGAGTAAACAGTTTTTTAAAAAGTGCACATTTTTTTACAATTATTATAGTCAAAGATCTGACCATAAAGTTACCTAACTGCATCGACAAACCACATAAGAGATCTACGACAGATCTTGAAAAATGTTAAAAAAATGTGGAAAGTTCTTTTTCAACGCACCGACACATTAGAAATAGCCTTCATGTTTTGAATAAGAAAACTGTTGTTCTCAGACTCCATGGATTTTGATTGCTCCGCAAGGCATCACTGCATCCTCACATCTGTGAAATCGATTCAATTTTGTACCACTGTATTTTGGTGACGCGACGTACCCGAGTCCGAAACATTGCCTTTAGTATCCTGTCTTCTAGAGAATTCCACAAATTCAGGCTATTGAGTGCAGTTTTTTAGGTAGCAGCCCAACACCTGATTACGGGCACTTTCAGGTTCTTTTCCGGAAAAGAGTGGTACAGTGTAACGGGTTGGGGATTGATGTTTGCCCGAGCCCAACCATCGAACTTCGCTTCATTTTAAGTTGTCCAATTTATTTCGCATGAACTCGCGTTCAAGTTGGAGGAATCTGGCGTTTTGAGGCCCTTTTTGCAGTTGTCGAGAAGGGTATTAACATTCCATTGTATGTTACCAATGGTTTAAGTATGTTACCATGGTTCAAGTCAGCTTACATATTTCCAGATGCACTCGAAACTCACTCTTTGTATGCATATCTTGGACAGATGAAAACAAATCAACAGTTTTGATACAAGCTTTTTGATAACAAACAAGAACCAGCAAATATTTTGTTAATAATAAAATTGCAGTTGTTTCTTTCTTGTTCGTGCATCTAATAACGTAAAAGAAAATAGCCTTATATTATTTGTGATTTTTTCTCAAACATTTTCTCACATTCTTAATTTTGTTATAAATTCCAGAAACCACCCTGAAAAACAACAAGAACAAAAAAAAAATGGAAAATATCATGGAATACCGCATGTTGCCTGCAATCAGTACATTTCCTCAATTCCATCGACCTATGTCAATCTTATCTCCATTGGATTTATCCTTGCGTTCATCGTCTATTCCAATTACGCCACCATCAACACCTTCACCCCCAAGAAAGCGAACAAAAATGTTCGAGGAGCAAAACATTTGGCGACCACATAGCCTAAGCTACTTTGATGGGACACCATTCATGGGTCAGAACCGTGCGGAAAATCCCATTAACAGCACAACAAGTTCAAGTTCTCCCATCAAGGCAGACGAGAATGAATGTATTTTCAAGGATAAATCACAAATATCCAACACTATTGAGGGTGGTGGTGGTTGTGGTGAGAGCGAAGTCGATTGTCAATCGATAAATATTTCAGAAGATGAAACAATTATTTTGACCGAAGACGAAAACGACGCAGCATCGGACTCCGACAACGACGAAGAATACGTTGACGTATTGGGCAATGACGACGAAGAGTCCAGCATCCCGGCAAAACAACTATTCCCCCCAAATGCAGAGGAAGAAAATATAAATCCCCCCAAAGCGCTCACACGAGACAAATTGGTCTATGAGGATGAGGAATTACACAAGAAGGCCATGGACGGTTTCGCTAAGCTCTTTGTGAAAGATTTTAAGAATGACTTGTCACCACCATCATCAGCACAACATACCGAAGCCAAAACCAGTGATATTCTGCCGACCACCAATATCGCAGAGTTCAGCAGAAGTACGAAAATGGAAAAGAAAAGATTCAAAATGCGTAAGCAGCTTTCACTTGACGAGGACAACACAAGTCCAGTTTCGGGAACAATCATAAGAAAACTACGCGACGATGAAGAGCTGGTGGTGCGAAAAGGTGACATTGACCCGGCCTTCAATGTGGTCGAAATAACCGAAGAAGCAAAGGCGATTTTGGCCAGCATTGACAACAAAATTGGTGCATACTTATGTCAGCTCTGCCGAACTCTGTATGATGATGCCTTCCAGCTGGCCCAGCATCGGTGTCCACGCATCGTTCACATCGAATACAAGTGTTCCGAGTGTGAAAAGGTTTGGACTTTTGTTCATCCTCAAGGGAAATTGTTGACTTTTTTTATTTTGTTATTTGCTGTTGTTGCAGGTATTCAATTGTCCAGCTAATTTGGCATCACATCGACGATGGCATAAGCCAAAAACCGAAGCAATGGGGAGTTCACATCAGTATAGAAAGCGTGCAACGACGATGGAAGGAGAAACTGTCAAGAGGACCGATGGGGAAGAGTCAGCAACTGAAGGGATATTTAATTGCAATCAGTGTGGCAAATCATTTAGAAGGTAATTTGATTTTTTTTCACGGAATTTCTGAACACAAAATATTAAGTTATCAACGTAGGGTGCACGGTAGTTTGTATTTGATGCATCAAAAATTTAGTCCTTAAAGGGTAGGTCAAAGCAATAAAAAAAAAATGAGGGATGAGGTTCTATTTTCTCCCGTTTACATAGGTTGAAGAGGAAAAAGAAAATTTGTGTTTTTTTTAGAAAGGCCCTCTCACATTTTATGCAGGAAATGGCAGTTGGTGATTGTCTGGTATCGGAGTATGTTATTCTCTTCTTATTGTTGATCTAAAGTCCAAATTTGCATGAAGTTGAAATTGACACCTTTTTGCATAACGGGATTTTGCCAGTGGCTATCTTTAAAACTTTCAAGGGAACAGTAGCACTGTGTATTGTACCTCGCACTATTTATCAGTTACATCCAAATGTTTTAGGGATCGCTGATTTCGAAATCGATGTGATCATCCAGTGATCATCGATATTTGACAGCTGCCAACTATTCCTTCCTAGCTGAAGGGGTTCTTCTACATAACATGTGCCTCACGATAAGTCAACTGATGAGTCCAAGTGAGCCTTACCTAGACGAAACGCCAAATACTTTGCATGGACTAAAGGGGCCAACCCATAGAATCCGTTGCGTGCGTTACTTTGACTTTTTCAACTGACAGCTTGATAAAATACACACGTTCATATGAGAAGCGACCCCTAAGAACGGACGCGACGGAAAAAGTAGCCGAACTTTTAACTTCATCGACAACGCATTCGTTGACGGAACGGACGCGACGAATTCTATGGGTTGGCCCCTTAAGTGTCGTAAAAAGGTATATTAAAAAATCATGGAGGTGGAAAATTTGATGTCCAGACTTTTTTTTTAATCAAAATTCCCTTAAATTGAAATTCACTTCTGAAGAAGGTACCGATTAATGTAATTTAGATGAATCTCCGAATATATTAACTTTGTTTGAAACACCGTTAGTTTTTGTTTTATTCGATCTAATATACCTGCAAAAATCATTCCGGGAACGCTTCTATAACTAAGAAACCTTAAATTCTGGTGGCCAAAAAAAAAACATCAATTAAATTTATCTACCTGTACTCTATTTTGCATTACCAAGGCAAAATTTTCTTAAAGAATTCTCAAGTACTAAAAAATAAGTTAGAAGAGTTGTACGTTCTATTTAATTAAAAGTTGTCCGAAGAAATATGTCTCAATGTAGTTACAGTGACAAAATATCAATTCTTTATTTATTTAACGTTTAGATGGCGCTACAAATAGTCTTTCTGGAATAGCATCGTTCCATAAATAAATCTTTTGCAAGAATAAATTAAATCAAAGTGGTTATTGAAGTTCATTTTGATATATAAGGAGCGTAAGCGCCATTCCGCGAACGCCTGTTTTGGGATGAATAGAGATTAAAATTATAATTTTTTGTCAACATTACGATGTAAAATCGAGACCACTGCAACAAAACTTCAAAAATATTTGGTTTGATTTTGTGAGAAAGAATATAAACGATAATAATGATCAAAACGTTATTTTCGGGAACGTCATTCCCGGGAACGCTTTTAGGCTATGCATGAGCTATACATTAGTCTCGAAACAAATTTGAATATTTTTTTTATATTAAGTCAGAATCTAATGCAAATATATATAGTTTGAATATGGCGTCTTACCATAAAATTAGTGACACAACTTGTAAAAAGTAGGAAAAATTATGCATTTCGTAGGTATTTTGGAACAGCAGAAAAACGACAAACTGAAAGGTAGTCATATTTGATTAACAAAGGTATATACATAGTTTAAGACCACCACAGTCGTTTTGGGTCTTTGGTAACATATACATCATATTCTTATGCCTTCATCATTTCCGGGAACGCTATTTAATGAATTTTTAAAAGCAAAATATTATTTTTTTTTGAATTTTTGGCTTTTTGTGTATATTTTGTACACACTTCCTCTTGATGTGATTTTTCATTTGAAACGTGCTGTACTACTCTGAAGTATCATACGGACTTTAACGCTGAAAATTTCTAATTTCAAGTAGGTGTACCTTATTTAAAATAATATAATAAATTCGCTGTTAAAAAACCCAGTTTATATTTTTGAGTCCCTAAATGGAAGGAGTCACAGAAAATTGTCTGCCTAACTTATAATATTTACTTCAGTAAAATAATATATTTTTGGCATCTATACCTATACTCTGGCCCTACTTATTTGGTTGGGCCCCTTAAGTAATATTTGTATGCCATCAACTAACTCTAGTTATTTTCTAGAGTATTTTCAGTCTATTTAATAGACTGTTTTTTTACCAGCCGCGCAAATTAAATATCTGTTTGGCCTCACAAATTCGTCTGACAAGCCATGCCTAATGGTAACAAATATAAATCTATTGTCTTAATCTATGCGGTTTCTGATTGCGACAGACTTTTCCTCTACATAATCTCCTTTGGGGAACCTGTAGTCAACCGGGGGGGGGGCGGGGCAGAATCCCAATTGCCCCAAAGGTATGTAAGCCCCTTATCCAATTGTTCGACTGCATGTGGTCTCTTTAAGCTCCGGCAATTCTATGTGCAGATCCAAAGTTCGTTGTCCAAGTTTCTTTTACAGAACAATTTTTGTAAAGCACACTTTTTAGCTTATTTAATTAATTTAAATAATTAATTTGTGTTGATTAAAATTTTATTAAAAAAACAAATTCTTTTTTCTTTGCAGACAAGCTTATCTCAAAAAACATTTGGCATCACATCAAATGCTGGACGAATTGAAAGCAATGGATTCTTACAAACAAAACAATAATGCATTCCCCCACAGTGCTTCCAACTATACATTCCATCAAGTAAACCAAGCTCATCATCCCACACAAAATCATTTACTGCATCCGGGGGCTAAAACATATTCAAATCATCCACCAGCTGCAGTTCGCTTTCCAAATTTATTCACAAACTTCGACCATCGAAGATTTCATGTTCTAAGCGATCTCTATTTGTCACACCAGCTTGATCGTTCTTCAGCTTTCCAATATGTTCAAAATCAGAATCTTCGGGGATTGCCTATGGCTCCAATGATTCCACCCCTCATGCAAATGCCTGTGAAATGACAGGTTTTGAGGCCAGTGCCAAGGATAGCACTGATCAATAGTACGACAACTAGCACCAGCACCACCGCAACAAAAGGAACTTGCCACGAGCAAAGGTCACCAGCATCATCAGCGACAGGAGTTTCTGGTGGCATTACGTCAGCACCATGGACGAATACATCGGTTGAATTTACAAATTTATGAAGAGCTTAAGAAATAGAGAGAGATAGAAAGAAGATAATGAATTATTGAGAGTAAACAAACTTATAATAAATGTTTTAGCATCATTATAATATATCGAATATCAATATCTTTCAAATGTACCTATATTATAAATATGTAGATATTTAGGAATAAAGTTGTTAACAAGTAATTAAGTGTCACTGTTTTCTTATTGCATTGGGAAATCTAATAAATTTTGTCAAACTTAATGCTGGAGTTGAATGTGTAAGGTCAAGTTTCTTAAATTAAAAAAAAAAAACCTTTAGTGTGACCTAGAGCATAGCCCATTTTAATTTGTACCATATGTAATTACATTGGGCGCCATTTCTTACATAATAAGTATAAGATTTGATGAATTTTCTTTACAACAATAATAAATAACTAAATTACAAAATACCTAAACAGTCACTTTATTCCGGCATCGCTAAAGCTTTATGTTCAAAAAATCGTTGAAATCGGGTAAGTATTTACGGGAAAACCAGAAAAACAAAAATGCAAGGTATTTTTTTTATCAAAACTGTAGGAGCAGAGTACACAATAGAAGGTACCCTTAATTTGAATCTGTACAAAATATTTTCAAAACCCTTTTGTACAGTCTCCAAAAAACGCCAGATATCACATTTTTAGAAATCTCTATCATTGTAATTGATGAAAATATCTCAAAGAAAAAGTCTGTTTGTACAAAATAATAATTTAATTTATTTAAGAGAAAACGATCCTAAAGCTTCAGTTTTTCATTTGATAATAATAATTATAAATTTTCTAATCATTTTATTGATAACATAACTACTATAACATGATAACAAAGTAATAAAGTGTTTCATTTTGTTCGGTGATTTATCTTGTTTCAACATTAATGGTATGCAGTAGAGTAAAATGGGGCAATTTGGAGTTTCCTGCAATTTTTTATAAATAAAGAGGCAAAAATACTGTATCGTCAATTGAAACGTTGGCAACAGAATTTACTAAACATTGCGCTTTATTTTTCTCAAACCAATTTAATAATGGCAAAAGTTTGACGAAAGTGCAAAACTGACGGTTTGGCGAATAACGTAATTCCCATGGTGCGGGTAATGTTGAGTAGTGCATTTTGTTATTTTTGATGGCAACGATTCTATCGCAGTGGGGTCCCTTTTCTCACATGCATTCTTTTTTGACATTTTCATACAAATTTATAATTAAATACAAAAAAAAAATAAATAAAAAAATTAGTTTAGACCTCTACAAAAACAGGTGGCTAATGTGGAGCACTATCTACAATACCCACCTGTGAGTACTTCACATTATACGACAGGTACAATCCAGTGGCGTATTGAGGGAGGGCTCAAGCCACAGTCTAATATTGTTAATAATAACAGATCTCTCTCTCTATCTCTGCCAGAAAAACGAGAAATGTAGGGTTCTACATTAGCCAATCCGATCTTACTCTATGAAGCTTAATTTCATGTTGATAATATTATTCCCGAAATTCAACAGGCAAATACTGTTCATTGTCTTTTGGCAGAGTTTGTTAATCAATCATAAATCGAACGTGAAGTTGTGTAAGCGGGAGCGGAAATCCTGAAAACCGACGGACGAAGCATACCCACATACATCTACCTCAAGGGATCCGTTAGGTAGGTACAAAATACCAGCATATCTAGTTTTTTGACGAAAATGGAAAAAGTTTTTTTTATTATTTATTTTTAAAAATTGATATGTGTCGTTTGAAAAGTGAATGATTGTTAAAATAGTTTATCTGTTCGTTTGTGTCACCTGAGTATAGAAGACTTGTAATTTCCTTAAGCTTTCTATTTTCCTTCTACCACTATAAGACCAATACCTAATTTTTTGAAAAAATTTAATTATTAGCAGGATATGCAGGTAACAAATAACTGTATTGTTTTTGATAAGTCTTAAAAAAGAGAATTAAACCAAATAGAATTCATCCCAAAATTTAAAAAAATCAAAAATTTGTTCGTCATATTTTTTGATTGAAAAAAAGGCTATTTTTTTCAAAATAAATTCGCCAAAAATACAAAAAAAAAAATATCTTGCTGAAAAAAATTGTGTCAGTAAAAAATGTAGCAATGTACGTGAAAACCAAGTCTCATCAAAATCTAACTGTTTTTGAAAAAGATAAAAATAAAAAACAAAATAATCAAATTTCAAATTTCAAATTTATTTCTTCTTCAGTGAATTCGAGTTACATGGTAGTAAATTTTTAACATATAGAGATTAGAATTACAATGATTCTTAGCAACTAAAGATTTTATAATATAGAGATTTCATGAAAGTGAAGCTTATTATGAGAAAAATTTCGAAAAAAAACTCAATAGATACAAAAAAAACTATGAATAAAATAAAATAATCTTATAAACTAACTTAATAATAACTAAAACTAAATTGGATGTTTTTGATTATACAAGTGCATTTATCAATACATTTTCATGGCTCAAACATTTATTCTCAAAATTATTTGAAAGAGTTGTAATCTTAGACTTTATTGTTGAAATTTTAGTTATATCATGCAGTGCTAGTGTGGAAAAATGCCAGGGAAGATGCATAATCATTTTTAAAGTTTTGTTTTGACAGATTTGGAGTTTTTTCAGGTGACATTCGGCACACTTATACCAGCAAGGAGAAGCATATACTAAAGAAGGTAGTATAACGACTTTGTAAAGAAGGAGTTTATTATCTTTACTTAGATATGAGTTTTTATTTAAAAGTGGATATAGAATTTTAATTAAAACATTTACTTTTTTGATAGAAGTAGTAATATGATTTGAAAATGTTAGCGTCTTGTCGAGAGTGATACCAAGGTATTTTATTGTTGTTGTCCATTCAATTGGAGTGTTGCAGATTGACAGATTATATTGAGGTAGATTTGAGGCTTTTCTCTTTCGTGAGAAAAATATTGCTTGAGATTTCGATGGATTTATTTTAATTTTCCACCTGTGAAAAAACTTTTCGATGTTAAATAAAGCATTTTGTAAATTCGTTAATATACTTTGACAATCATTTGATTTACAGAATATAGCTGTATCATCAGCAAAAAAGGCATTTTCACAGTGTAAATCTCTTGGAAAATCAGCGATATATAAATTATACAAAAGGGGCGATAAGGTTGAGCCTTGTGGAACGCCCGCTTTTATAGGGAACAGGGAAGATGAATCGGAAGAAATTTTGACATAAAAAAACCTATCAGTTAGAAAGCTTTGGATAATTTTAAGAATGTAAGTAGGAAAATTTTGAGTAAATAGTTTGTGCAGCAAGCCATCGTGCCAAACACTATCAAATGCCTTTTGAATGTCAAAAGAAACCATACCTAGGGATTTTTTATTGGAAAGTGATTCTTTAACTATATTTGTGATTCTCTTCAGTTGGTGAGTCGTAGAGTGTTCCCTTCTAAAGCCAAACTGTTCGATAGGAACAAGGCTGTTTGATTCAACAAAGTCATTCATCTTTAAAAAGATAATTTTTTCAAAAAGTTTGCCTATACAGCTGAGTAAGCTTATTGGGCGATAACTAGACGCCTGAGTCAATTGTTGGGTAGGTTTAGCTATGGGAATGATCTCCGCAATCTTCCATCTTGTTGGAAAATATCCGTGATGTAAACAACTTTCACTGTTTTGTACTAATTGTTTGGTTTGAGTGTCACTAAAGCCATCTGTTATTGAGTGACTAGAAAGGAAATATTTACCGAATTCAGTGGCCTTCTCTTCATTTGTATGAAGAATTTGTCCATTACATTCGAGGTATGGGATTCTTTTATTTTTTTTCTTAAAAATCTTCGAAAGCTTCCATATTTTTTGGTCATGTTTGTCAATTTGGGATAACATTTGATTCCAGTCTTTATTATGAATTACCTGCATTTTTTTTATAACTAGTTTGTTGAGTAAGTTCAATTGAAATTTAAGAAATAAATCTCTTGATCTTTGGTAACGTCTACGAATTAAGTTCCTAAATGTTATCGTCTTTCGTACATCATTAGTTAACAATGAAATTTCACTATTGTTCTTATGAGAGGCAGAGAGCAAAGGGACAGACGCCTTAACTCCCTCGTTAATGGAACATTCAAATGCATTAACTTTATCATCGATTTCCTCTAACGTGAAGGTAGAGGGTTGAGAAAAGTCAGAAAGAGACTCGTTTACGCAACGTTTAAATTTTTTCCAACTAGCCCGATTGAAATGATATTTTTCAACTGGAGCTGCAGTGGTGAATGATTCATTAAGATAGAAAACAACAGGTTTGTGATCGGATGAGAGATCATTTATAACAATTGGACGAGAAATATTGTCAATTGTATTTGAAAGTACCAGATCTAAGGTCGACGGATGACCTCTACCATTGGAAGGATAAAAAGTTGGCTGAGAAGGAAAAGCAATATCGAAATCTTCGAAGACCTTAAGATCTGACAAAATGTTCCCCCACGCATTTGCGCGAACACAGCCCCAAGAGGAATGGCGGCAGTTAAAGTCTCCACATAAGAGATAATTTTCGTTTGTTCTTATTAATTTCAAGATGTCAGATTTAAATTTTTGTTTTTTTTCATTAGTAATTCTACTACCGCCAGGAAAATAGGCAGCTATAATTTTGAATAGTTTTGTGGGACTACATTCGACTTCAATTGATAATGTTTCTATTAAATAAGTTTTAGTAATTGGAATTAATTTATGTTTCACAGACTTGTTTACGAAAATGCATACACCTCCACCCTTCTCCGATAATCTGTCCAATCTGTAACAATAGAAATTTCTGTTATGTATACTTATATTTGGCTTAAGCCACGTCTCTGTTATCATTGCGATATCAATTTTGTTTTCAATCAAGAAATTAAAGTATTCTATTTCTTTGTTTTTTAAACTTTTAGCATTCCACAAAAGCATTTTTAATTTATTGGCCATTGTTAGTATAAAGATATTTAATGCTAAGATCAGCTATGACGTTAAATTGATCTTGTCTACTTTTACATAATGATAATTTACTTAACATTTCATTCTTAAGAGAAATAAGTTCATCAAAACTAAATAAGTTGTTGTTTTGGTTTGGTGGTCGTGTAGTTGTTGTCGTCTGTAAACTGCTACTGGTGGGTGTTGCTGGAAAGCTTCGCGGTGCAGACACGGGACGAATGTTGTTGGAATGTTGTTGTTTTTTCTGAACTAAGCCAGGAAAGTCAGAGGTGTTGAGATTAAAGCTGGTGTGTTTACTTGGGAGTGGATCATGAATGACATGATCTGATCCAAATTTTCTTCTCCGATTCCTGGCTTTGAGTCGATTTTGTATTTCGATGAATTCTAACCTCTTTTTACATGAGGCGTCGGTGGCTGTGTGTTGTTCACCACAGTTAACACATTTAGGTGATTTTTCTTTGTTGGTGCATTCTTGAGAATTATGTGTTTCAGAGCAGTGGGAGCATGCCTTTTTGACATTACAAAAAGAAGACCCATGTCCAAACATTAGGCATTGATGAAACTGGGGCACAAAGTGTGGATTCTTTCGATAAAAGTCCCAATATACCGAAACGTGGTCTACAAACTTAGCTTGTCTTCTTAGTTCATTCATTTTAATGCTTTTATTGTTAAGGTAAACTAAATAATTACACTGATCCTTGTATTTAGGATTTTTAATGTTCATTATAGAGATTTGAAGAACTTCTAAATTAAGATTTGTGCACAATTCAGTTTTGAGGTCGTCGGTACCCATTTTATGTAATCCATATAGCACTACTTTAAATGGTTTCAAGTTTTTAACATTATGTGTGAAAAATTGGAGTTCTTTTTCGCGAAGGGCAGATTTAATTTTATTTAATTCAGCTTCGGTGTAAAGATTAAAGCGGCAACCAATGGAAGTGTTTTTGCAATCAAATTTGGCTATGCCGTTATCTTTCATGCATTCAGTAACAAAGACACTATTTTTTCCTATCAAGTGAATAGGAGGTAAATCAATTTTATTAGGAACTTCAAGTGGAGGCTGCTCATCATGTTCGTTCATTAATTCTTCATTATCAGATAAGTCAGAAAGATCACTGAAGCGATTAAAAGAGGATAAATTATTTTGGGAGCTTCCCGGATTATTTTTCAATTTTGTATGTCGGTTCATTTTTACAGTTGGGGAATTCTCATCAAAAGATGATGAGTCCCGTAACCGTTTGCGATTTAGCAAAATAATCAAGCGCAGTTAGAATAAACACAAGAGAAAATTATCTCGAGCAAGAATAACGATGTGCGCGGCTTGACTAACAAACGAAGACTGAACAAAATAATCGTTTTTAGAATTTTTCACAATATTTTTGAACTTTTATAGAAAATTTATCTAAACAAAAGTTGTAGAGCTTCTTACCACCTAAAACTCTTGAAGTGATTTTTTTTCGATAGGAGGTCTACTTTGGTTCGTAAGAAACCATGATTTTAGACACCCACCCCACTTTTTCGCCCACCCACCCCCTTTCCTCTAATCTGTTGATGGGCAATTTGTTTTTCCTGTTGCATTTACCAATTGTCCTTAATTTTCATAATGTCCTTATCCTGCTTATATTTTTTCCAACTTTTGCCACTGGTCTGTATGTAGTGTCGTAATGAAAATACAACTATCTTGCTTGATCACTACACATTGAATTAATCTTTCTTTAAAATCTATACTGAGTTTATAATATCCCATCGGAAGTTATTGTGATTAGTGCGATTTATCGTAGTGAAAATTTTGACAGTTCTCGACGTTTTGTGGTCACTAGAGTCTTAATCCGTCGTTTTTAGAAAGATGTCTGATGTGTGTATATGTTTGTGACACTCTTTTTCGTTCACCATATCTCGAGAACTAATGAAGATATCAGCTTCGGATATTATATTATTTTGTAAATTATCACCTTAAAAGATGCAGAAAGGTGTTTCAAAAAAAATTAATAAATAGTTTTTTATTACTGCAATATGAAAAAAAAATTATAAAATGGCTTTCGCCTCAAATATCTTCAGAACAAATAATTATATCGACCACGTAATTAAATACTGGTATGAGTTTAATGAAAATAAACCACCTTTTTTTAATAAAAAAAAAAAACTACGAAAAATGGTTACAAAAATGAGTACTCGATTAAATATCTGGAGAACGGTCCATGCTTTTTACTTCGGAAAGTTTGTTTTCTTCGCAGAATACCGTTAATATAAATTAGTAAGATTTAGAAGAAAGCAAAAGAACTGCGAAAATATACCAACAATTTCAGAAAAATTGGATTTCTCTCAAATATCTCAACAATTTTAATCTATCCATAAGGTCTTAGTTATGAATTTATGGGGATTTATAGAAATTTAATTGAATTTTATTTTAGGCAAATAAAACTGCAAAAAGAATCTAATAAAATTCTTTTTTCGCGTTTTTCGTTTGCAATGTCTCGATAACAGATGCTGATTTTAAATTTACAATAATTTTATTCTAAACATTTTACATTAGTAAACATTTGATAAAGGCTTTACAAACCAATCTATTAAAGATTTTTTTTAAGCAAGAAAACTGAACATCGTAAGAAAAAAACTCTAATTTTTAACTTCCCATTGGAAGATATTGTGATTGGTGCTTTTTGTCGAAGTGAACATTTTGACATTTCTCGACGTTTTGAGGTCACTAGAGTCTGAATCCGTCGTTTTAAAAATAGATAGAGAATGCGCCAAAAGTGGGTCAGACAATTATTCTGTCTGTCTGGATGTATCAGAAGCCACAGCCTTAACGAATAAGTCCATCTACTTCAAACTTGGTAGATAGCGTTTTTTGGAGCATATCCCCAGACATTTTTTGAATTATTTCAATTTTAGAAAAACTTATTTTTCTAAAAAATGGATCATACGATTTCGACTAAAAAATCATAATCATTTTTTTAAGGTAAGATCTATCTTGTTGTGGAAACAGTTTGTCTTTTAACCGTTATTAGCGGTACGACTTCTTATATATAAAAGTTTTTAAGTTACCGTTTTGGATTTAAAAAAAAAATCATTTTTTTGAAAACTACAGAATATTTTTTTTCAAAATTTAGTTTTTAGATGCTGATGAATAATATCTTAAAAATGGCGTACCATTTTTTTTTAAGTCCTTTCAAAATGTTATACCTACAGAAAAAATATTTTATTTTTTTTTTAAAACGACTCTAACGATTTTCTAAAAATGTATCATTATAGAAGAAATCAAATTGCATACTTCGTTTTGAGGTCAAATTCATTTAAGAAACTGTTTTAGTCATTTGAAAATTTAATTTTATGCTTTTTTATATATTTTTTCTTAAACTGCATTTACAAATTATTAGCATATTAAGTAGCTTTATCTATAAGAGCAATTACGTGCGATCCAGTCGTAAAAAAAAGAAAACTTAAAAACGCCTTCTCTAAAGTTATTTTGAAATAATCTTGACATTAATTGTTACATATGAACATACTATAGTATATCATACAATTACAGTCCTACCTGTCAATAAAGAAAAAAGAAATATATGTCCACTTCCGGTGTGGACTGACTATTGGTTTTTGCTGTCAAGAAAAAACCATACTCCCACTTTTTTTTCTGTAAAATATCGACTTCAAAGGATTCGATTGCTGTGACAGAAATGTCATTGACAATTTATTGATATAATGACAAATTGCAACAGAAAAAAAAAACAAAAACAAAGATATCGAGAGAAAAAAAAAACAATCAAATGACCGACATGGCTTTGTACTATTATTTCCTACCCCCAGTTAAAGTCCTCATAAAACAACTTTCATTTCCAATTATATTTGTTTGTGACATTTTTGAAGAAAATTTCTAAGGACATGAAAAATTCAAAGTGCTCCTTCTTTCAATTGATAGACCATGATTGACCATACACTAGATGATACTATTTTTAGTTTTCGTTATTGATATAGGGACCTATAATATGTGACAACCACTTGCGGGTTGCAACAAGAGTTAATTACAAAGGAACAGTCAGCTTTAATTGAACTGTCTTTTTATGAGTGGTTGTGGCAATATTATATTGCAATTATTTTGGGGAATGGGAACGCAATCGCCATAAGCCAACTAAATGTGCAAGTTCAAAACAAGATTTTGTGCGTAAATGTATGGCAATAACGTCCATGTCCATTCATGCATTTTATATTTTAATTATTCATTTCATGTACGTTTGTTTGTCAATTGCCAATATATGTGGTGAAAAGGACAATTGCATACAGTTAATTATTTCGTTTAGTTGATAATTAGTCTATGGAAGGACTATTTGCCTTTTAATATTCAATTAAAATAGTCATATAGTACATAATATGTAGCTCTGGAAATGACTGTGGGAATTATCACAACCATTGAGAGTGTGGACCGTTTATTAATTATTCAAAAGGTTTTCAGTTTTACACAAAAAGTGTTGATGGATAAATATTTGTAAATACTTAGTTGTTAATAATTCGTATACAAAACATTGTGATTGGCTAGTACCTACTTTTGATGTACCTTCAATGCATTACATTTTATAATGCCTACAACAGCAGCAGAACTTTAAACGTTTTTAGGCAAAGTGAAAGTGCAATAACGTTCAAAACTAAAATAAAATATAATACAACGAATGAAACTGTACAAAGGTTTTGTGCTTTTTCAAAATTTAGGTTAAAAAAATAGTTTCTCGTTCAGTCGGATATCGTTGCACTTCAACGCTGGCAACTTAAGAACAACCTAAAAGAATTTCAAGTTTATAGTTTTAAAATGTTGCCATTATAATAATGACATGTGTGATATATTATTGTTTATATAGATATAAGAATTCGTCGTTCAATTCGAAATAAAATTGAAATTGCTAATAATAACCCACCATAGCTAGGCAATGTAAGGCTTATTTTGAAAATGATCCGCCAATAAAAGATTTTTTGACAAAAATCACGCAACCGGTTTGTGATAACTAATACTTCGGGTGGCCAGCTTTGCGGGTTCTTAGGATGTTAGCCCTCGATTCGTCTCAAGGTTAGACATAAATTTAATTTCTGAGAGCCTCATATTGCATGTGCGCATCCCAGATGTTAGGCCGCAGTTGACAATAATCCCACCACTGGCCTTACGGCTTACTGGTGATTTTGAAACCTATGGGATGTAAGCAATGTGCTGTAAGTAAGTTTTAGCCGTCACAAACTTTTAAACAAACATGGAGTCTATTACATAGGAAAACAATGCAATCATTTGTTGCAAATAAATTGTATATTTACATGAAAAGTGAAGTTATTTGCAACAAACAACTTTCTGAGAAGGTAATCTTCGCAAACTATTTATTCGTTTGCTGCAAACAATAGAAGTTGCTAGTAAACAATAGAATTTGCTAGTAAACAAAAAGGTTGTTTACCACAATCAACTCATGCAAATGAGTTTCAAACGTATGAGCTGTGTTGTATTTGTATTATATTTGCTATAATAGAATTGCAATTTTGATCATATGTAATACAGCTGGCACGAATAAAAAACTATTGCAGGGATTGTATTAACTTTTCAGCAAATGATTTTCATTTAATTCTAAGTATATTCATTAGCCGCAAACGAATCCAAAAATATTATTTCTCTTAGTAATCTGAGACTTTTTTGGGTAAATTGATGTGACGACAATCAAGTCCTCTTGTTACTATATTAAGATGGTGGAATCTACTGTTTTCTAAGGTGATATTTTTCCTCCGCAGCAAAGTTAATCATTATGACTGAGACCATTTTCGGAAGTTATTTCCTGCAGTCTGTGTCCTCCGACTGTTGAACCAAAGTTATTATTAGCCAATAACAATGTTGACGTAGTACCCCGGACACCTATCATACGTCTTCTCGGGAAGGCCGTAGAATACTTTCTTGCTCGGGTTACTCTTCTCCTCTTTTGGTCCATTGGCATCGATCAGTGTAATGTTCTTTAATTTGTCCCGGATACAGATTGTAACAAAGCACTTGCTTGCATAATTTAATGTCAGTTATACTTTTTGGTTATAAGTCTATACCTCTTATAATAAAACCACATCTAAAACCAACTCCCACCCTTCCCTGTAGGACTTCCCGTAGAAGATGTCTAAGAATTTAATTTTTCGTATGCCCTCTCCATGCCATCGTGTTTCCTAGATTATTGCCATTTAAGCTTTGTACTTATACCCATCTTGGATCTCCACACTCTGCTAACAGTTAGGCAGCAAATCCTAAAATTCGTTCTCCAAGTATCGTTTGGCGAGGTCGTCAATATTTGGATCATCCATTTGCGAGGCTAACAGTCATTTCGTAACTATATCAAACTTACTCCTACGTCACGCAGCTTTCCCAGCAGCAAGAGTCCCAAACCTGGAGGGCTATGGGTCCTAATGGCTTCAAGAACGAGAACCCTGATTAATTTCTACTTATAAGCCTATACTCTAAATAGTTTGGAGTGGTCCATGTAAGGTGTTTACCAAGTAGTTCATCCTGACTAGAACTAACGACGCTACCTTTTTTTCAGGATTGCTTCGCTTCATTATTCTCAAAAAACACAGCTACCGACATTCAGTTCAATATTTGGTACAGCCAGCGGGACAATTATTTATTGTTTCCTGTGTTGTGTCCCGTGTTTTTTTTTAAACCCTTCATGGTATTTTTTTTCACAAAAAAGAACAACAATAACTTTGTAAGTACGAATACTACTTCCAATAAGGAATAACGCAACTTTGGGCAATAACTGTATAGTAATTAAATCGCAAAGCTTTGAATGCTAGAACTACAAAAGCTTTTCCATAAAAAGCTCAAAACCAATTGTGTTCTCGAACCATTTTTTAGTAGTTTTTTGTTCTCAAATTTGGACACAAACCCGTTATAGCAAAACCAATAGCAAGAGATGTCGCCATTTTGATATAAACCTAAAAAAGTAAAAAAAAAAAGCAGGTAGGTACCTACACAAAATTAATTTGGCAAAATTCAAGGATTCTTTAAAATTCTTGTAGAAAAACAAATCAGTGACTTAGGGCTTATTAACATTTCCCTTGACCCTAACCTCTCATATTCCTTGTCTAAATTGAAAAAGTTGTATAATATCCAAATTAACTCACTTCTTTTATTTTCTTTTGCTTTTACTTTTTTTTTTTATTTGGATTGGATAAGTCCATTTTCACCATCTCTTTTTAGCCAGTGCATTGCATAAAGAAAAAAATGCACACTAATACTAATCCATTTGGAGGCCAAGGTCACAACTACACTCTTATTATGTGCCTCAGTTTCAATGTGTTCTTGTGCGATATACAGTTTTTGATGTGAACAATGCGCGTGGAGAATTGCATTTCGGTGTAAGTATTTGTGTGTAATCGTGTATCTATGCTCTTTTTTTTAGATATAAAAGCGCATGGTCTGCGCCCAAAGGCAACTTCTGCAAAAAAATACCTTCAATGTTGCTTGCAAAACCCACCTACGCATTCATGTGTGACGTTGAACGAGTATGAAATCCCTCAAATGGAACCACACCGCTCCTATAATAGCATTTTCTCCTGCCAAAAAGCATTACTTTGAAATTTAGGTGTAACTGTTGGAAGGTACCTACTCGTAAGTATATAAAACTATTCGTTCGAAATGGAAGTATATATAGAAGAACAAATTGTATGTAGTGCATGTGGGTAATAGGTAGGTGTACCAACCATCTTGTGATATTTACAATAGTGTAACATGGTACTACTATTACTGTAAATGAATGGATGCCCTTGGTAAGTTTTTTTTTTGTTTTTTCTTGGCATTTTTTGTCCTAAAGGAAAACTATATTACACATAAATGGGTATGGAGGAAGGTATCTGGTATTATGCATTACTTTAAGACTTTTTTAAAAAACTATGGTTGGTAGTTAGTAGAGGTACCTAACAATTTTTGCAATTAGTCTTTGCAAACCATTTATAGGTAGATTGTAGATAACCCTCTTCCCAGATTTCATCAATCAACTTATAAGTAAATCAAATACCCACTTTCATATAATATAGGAAAAATTTCTGATTAAAGGTGTTCTTGTTGCTAGATGGCTCTTTGATGGGCAAGTTGCACATGTATGTTCCTAGCTTTTTAGGGTAGATTCCTCAAACTGGAAATAGAGTTAATGCGATATAAATAAGAATTCTTAAGTCAAGTTTGATGATTGGGCTTGGTTCAATATAAATTCCAAACCCGTAACACTGAACATACTATTCTACTCCTAAAAAAAACACCTGGAAGCATCTGACAATCAGGTCTGGGGCTGCTACTTACTAAAACTGCACTCAAAAGACTGATTTCGAAGGAGCCTTTAGGGGATACATGCTCCTGTAAGTAAGGTTTCGGACTAGAATACCTCAAGTCACCATTGTACAGTGCTACTCCCTAACAAATACGTCTTGCCGATGACGAACCAGCTAGGTGTCGTATATCAATGGCAGTTGCAAAGACAACATTGTGACCGTTTCGGGAATTTCTGTAATACTACCCTTTTTGAAATGAGTGGAATCATGACGTGCCATAAAACCAGCTGGTTGTCGACAGATAGATAAGCAACCTCCAACAAAATTGAACACTTTGATATCAGTCGACGTCTTAGAAGTAGATTCCTGAACATCATGAACAGCAGAGGAGTGAAAATGGGCATGGCCCTGGATCACTATCTAATGGCAGCTTCTGTAAGAATACGTACAATCACAGTTTGGAGATCCCTAGAAAGCACCCGCATGTCCATGTTCAATACCGACAGACTGCACTAAATCTTTTAGTGCGCCAATAGCTAGTGGTTTTCCACCGAAAACCAATAGTAAATTGTAAATTGTTTTCATAACTGAACTACAGAGCTACAGAAAAAATAGTCGGTCGCCAACAAGAAAAAAACAGTGCTTTCTTGCGTTCATCAGCGATGCGCAACGAATTCCCAAATAGGAATTCGTACCTCTCTCGCAGAAAAGAGATCATTTCCGCAATTAAAACACTGAGGAACAACAAGGCGGTAGATATTGA
Organism: Meliscaeva auricollis; assembly: GCA_948107695.1. Taxonomy (NCBI): domain Eukaryota; kingdom Metazoa; phylum Arthropoda; class Insecta; order Diptera; family Syrphidae; genus Meliscaeva; species Meliscaeva auricollis. The sequence goes on from OX403616.1 coordinate 63,398,815, forward strand.
CCGTATTCCCGCAGAGCTCTTACAAGCAGCACCAACGACATAGAGTGAGGTACTGTATCCACTAATAGAGAGAGCTTGGAGCTCCGAGCGCTTTCCCATCAAGGAGTGAAAAAAGGAAATGATAGCCTAGCTTACGAAAAAAGTAGATTGAGTGAAGTGTGAAAACTGGAGAGAGATTCGCGTCCTGCTTGTGGTTGCGAAGATAACGCCAAAAAACTTTTCAGAGCGAAGAAAAGAACACATAAAAGATACACTTGCCGCTAAGCAATCAAGTTCCAGCAGTGGATCCTCCTGTTTTTAAAAAATTACCTTTCGTTTTAGATCATTATTAAGCAGTGCGTCAATATCAATCACCACTACACCTGTTTTTCATTGATTTTAAAAAAGCGCTCCATAAGTGCACAGATAATTTATTTGGCTTGCCCTATACAGAAAGGGCAATCCCGATAGCTTAATTGCATTTATTAAAGCAACTTATATTGGATGCAAATCCCACTACGCTCTACATAGTGGAGGGTCCCGTCAAGTAGACGGTTGCTATGATATTTGTAGGTTCTCTTTTAGCATCACTAATTTTGCCTCAGAAGTTCCTGTACCGATGTTTCCACTTCATCAAAAAACAATGGGTCCGTAAATGGGCTGGGTATGAAGTTCTTTTCAAAGTAGCTGACAAATGTTTCCACTTGCCCAACTCTTGATTTGACTTCAGCACCGTGGTGAATGAGGACATCAGGAATTTAGAAGCTGGTTTTTCCCTATAATGCGGTTAATGGGCCTTTTTACACGAGACTAATTCTTCCTAGGGTAGAATAATTTTTACGGTGGTGGGAGAGAGCTGGCATACGGAATGTGTAAGCGGGATCGCACAAAGTCTTCTTCCAAGTTTCAAGTGGAAGAATGGAAGAACAACACTAATACACACACAACTTTTCATTTTGGGGTTCTGAAAATAATATATTTCTGAACAAATACATTTGAATATGGTTCATGTATACAAATTTTTCTTTCGGCATAGTTCATTCCGTGTGATGTCGAACAGAAGAATTAAACCGATTTTCATCCCGGAATAACTAGTTTCGTATGAAGAGGGCCAATGTCTACACATTTTACGGGAGATACTGGTACTGGTATCTGTATTTGGGCGTCTTAGGAACCTTTTGGTTATCCAGTACCTTGTAAACTGCTTGTTCTAAGCAGTCAATGGCGTTATCAGTCCTTGTTGCTTGAGTTTCCAAAACATATATAATCTTTCCTGTAGAAAGAGAATGTGAACTATAAGAGGCATAGTGTAAAATCTTATAAAAATCTTTAATTTTGTTCCATATGGTAGTGGAATGTTATTTAAATTAAAAATCGTCAAGACTCGTGACAGTTCCTTACCAACTAAGACCGGATATTGCCTTTATTTTACTTAACTAAAATAATTTTTGAGACAATTTCTCTTGAATTTTCTTGGTAGCCACTTACCACGTTTCTCCATTCGAATTACGTTGGAAAGAAGGTATAGAACAAAAGAAGTCAAAACCTCTTAATTCCTTCTAGAAAATGTTTCTGCAGAAAAAAAAGACCTTTACGTGCCATATTCGTTTTCTTGATTTAATTAACTACAATGTTGCAAAGCTGTCAATAGAATTAAGTTCTAAAGAAAGAAAAAAGAGAACAGACAGTCATTTAGTTTATAATAAAAAAAATAAAAATAATAAAACGCATTATATATTCCCACAATGACTTTGCGTACATCTGTACGTATTGAATATTCACATACGCTCCAACAAATAGGTAGTCAGAATGCAATTTGAAAAAGTAAAATTAAAAAAAAAAAACTAAATACTCGTACATATACAAAAAAAAAACAATAAGTAAAAAAATTTGAAAAGAAAAATGAAAAACTCTTATTGGATTTATTAATAACGATTCTTGCCCGGCAGCTAGCAAGCTATAACAACTATAAAGTACCTACCCACACATCCATCAAAAAAATATCTACACACCTCTATAACCCAAGTAGATAGATCTATATACCAACCTATATACATATATGTACACAAAACCTATCTGCTGACTGACATACCTACATGTGAAAATAAAATTCGTTTCTAACGCTGCCTGCATGTGCATTCGAGGGAAACGAAATGGCAGCAGCCATATAGCTGTGGCTGTGACTATAGCACCAGCTGTTTGTACCTCCTGGCCTTGAACATGAACTGCATTCGAAAATGGAATGCAAAATTCTGGATACCTACACGGATACGGATACACACAAATCCAAGCCAAGCAAAACCTTGAGGAGGGGAAGTCGCGCTTGCACTATGTACAGAGGCATACAGAGAAAAGTGATGACTCTGGACGAGTTTGTGTTTCATACTCATACTCATTCGTTTGTTTTGTATAAAGATGTCACTACCAATGCAGTTTTTTAAAGCTTTTTTTGGGATAAGCTGGCTTACACAGCTTATTGATATGATGGGGAGCCTCAGTTTGATGGTGTGTCCTGTAGATGAATGCAATTGTGTGCAGCCCAAGAGTGCTGATGCACGTAAAAAAGCTTTTTAGCAGGTCTTCTTTTTACTCAACTATAAACTGACCCATCAGTCCGTCCCCCTAGATATCCCTTGGATTTTGCTCTGCAATCTATACCAATACCAGATTTTGCTGACGACGATGATGGTGATGCATTTTGAATGGTATGAGAGAGAGATTCAATAAAACATCAGAAATTTGTTTTATTTGTTTTTTTTCCTGTGGGGGTTTTTGTGCGGGATGAAGTGAATGAGGCCACATAACATGAACATCCAACAATTCTACATTCGAAACTGAGCACAATTATTCACACAACAACAACAAAAAATGTATATATGGTTTGAAGTTATGGCTACGAACAACTATCCGAGTACAATATTCGCTGGCATCATTATGGAAGCCACAGAAAGATTCTCTAGGAAATTATGAAGTTCTTCGAATTGAATATTTAATATTTTAACTTTTATTTCATGACGTACCTACCATACCTATATGTAAGAAAATGGAAATAATATTCACAGAGTTGACCTCGATGAAATAATTAGATAATAAGATGAGGAACTGGGAGATAGCTTAAATATTAAATATAATAGGATATCATAGAATGGCATTTTCATCTTTTTTGATAAACAGCTCCTATAATGTTATTTTTGTATTGTATAAAATTGTTAACTACCTATATGCACTGGAACGAAGTTATATCTTTTTCCTCGCTGATAATCTGGAATGAAGTTATATCTTTTTCCTCGCTGATAAATCTATTGAAATACCTAAACACACGATGTGTGTAGGTATTGGCCATATGACATACCTACGATAGCCATTTAAACAATGCAAATGATATGGCATGAAATTTAAATTGATGGTGTTTTTTCTGTATTTTCTCGATTCACACTCACTTTTCAACCGACAAGTAATAAAAGAGAAAATTGTTAGGAAATTTAAGCTGGCGAATTCAACAATTCTTATCTAATCTAATCTAAATCCAAATCTAAAATATATGAATTACATTAGTTATACGAAACTTTTTCGTACCGTTGCTAGAATCTTTTTTACAGGAAATTGTAAAACATTGATTTTTACCCAAACTTTTGAGAAGTATTCTGTTTTCCGTTTATAAACACCTCCATTATTTTAAAAATCAGTGCAAATTTGTAGTACTCCCCATATAAAAGTGACATTTTTGGAAGGTTTTTGTATAAAAAGTACAAGAACGTTTTTTTCAAAATGACTGAGTTCCAATTAGGTATCTTGATTTTAATGAAAGTAAACGTGTTTACAAATTTTCAACGCCAACAGCAACGAAGCTGACACCGACGGATTCCTTTACACTACGTGCACGGAATATCATATATAAAACAAAGTCGGGTTAACTACACCATTTAAAACTCAAGATCTGCTGACCCGATTTAAATGGCGTCAGATTTGCTGCATTCATCTCCCTTTCGAATAGCAGAATAACTGTTCAAACTTTGGAAAATCATGGTCTAGATAAGTTTTCTAACGCATTGATAAAAAAAATCATAATAAAAATAACCTCTCTATCTTTACAATGATATTTGACACCTGAGAGAAACAGAATTCATAAGAAAACGCTTATTACCCCCGGAAAAAACATTAAATGCTGCGAAAAACCAATGAACATCATAGAGAAAAGCGTGGAAAAAGTTTGAAAAGTCACAGAAAAATTACAAACTAGTGCAGACTACAGTGGTAAAAATAGCAAAATACATTGGAAAAATGAGCGAAAACACTGGTGAAAGATCGCGGAATACCGCATAGAATAGCAAAAGAAAGGGCGATAATGAAAAAAACGCTTAGTACGGGAAAAAGAGTAAGTAAAATAACGGACAGTAAAGCGAATAAAGTGGCGGAAAATATAATTATGTAAATAATTGTGTAGTCATTGAAAATAAAATGTACGGCTGGATAACAAGAACTGGTTCATGTTGTATTAACTATTATATATTAACTCAGATTTAAAACTTTAGCTTTGTTTTTTTTTTGAAAAATTATTTTTTTCCGATTATGGGTCAGTTATTTTATTTTTTCAAAATACAGTTTTTATATGTTGATAAACAATATTTTTATATTTATTTTAAAACGGCTCTGAATATTTTTCAAAACAAAATTCTAAAAATTTATCTTTATGAAAGAAATCATATCAAAAAGTTTAATCAAAAACGTTAGAACCGTTTTCGAGAAAACTCGAAAAACTCAAAAATGTTGTATGGGAGGTACTCTTTCTAGATGAGATATTCAAAAACCAAAAAAACGAACTTTCGAAATTACATAAAGTTATTTGTACCAATTTGAAGACAATCCGTTCACGCGTTTGGGCAGTGGAAATGTGTGCAGATGGTGCGTCCATAGACGTAGACGCACATACCAACGGACGGAATGACGAAACCCACTTTTTTGGATTTCTCCATCATCGTATTGACTATAACCTCAATTTTTTTTTTGACATGAAACCAATACTTGCCCTACAAAGCAAGTAAAAAAGGAAGAAATCGACGACTAGCACAACACGGAATGCTGGGTTGGAAAATGCCAGCAGATGGCGTTGTGTGCATTATAGTTTGAGAGTTAATTCAGTTGCCTGAAAAGTGGAATATCGTGAATAAAAGCGCGGAGTATAAGTGAAGTGGTGAAAGACCAACACGTAAATGATAGTGAAATACCGCATATAAAGTCGTGAAAAAAGCACTTATGCGAGAAAAAGCGTGAAATACTTTGGAAAAAACAAATAAAGTCGCAGAGAAACGCGTGAAGTCGCGGAAGAGAGAATATGAAATTCGTGAAACAAAAAAAAACTATTTCTTACAAAATATCGAGATTTTTTCACAATAATCTTATGATATTTGTATACGAGTTTTTATTTGACACCCAATTTTAAAGAATTTGCTTAGTTTTTATTAAAGTAAAGGACTAATATCATAGGTTTTTTTGCTTAGATTAAAAAAGGGGCCATTTTGATCTTTTTTAAAAAATGTGGGGGCCTGGTGTCCCGAGCTTAACATGATCATAAGAATTATTAAATAAAAATGCAACCAATCTCTATTTAAAGATGACAGCTGTTCCCGCCCCCCAAAAAAACGTGTTTTATGATAAGTACTTACATACACCCGAACCCATTTCATTAAACAAAATAAGGTCCCGCGAAAATGCAATTTGATTCAAAATGTTGTGCAAATAGTGCATACAAATCGATGTTTTTATGAATAAGAGAGATTGCATTTAGATTGTGATAACAGTCCGAAAAGAACCAAAGTAATTTTTTAACAAAAAAAAAATTGGTAAAAGATCAGTTCGGAGTGTAAAGCTAATATTTTGTGTCTGTTACGTCTCAATTTAACAAAAAATGAAATTTCTAGAAGATTAAATCTTGTTCAACAAACTGTGGCATAGAATTAAGTTATGGTTTGGGGCTTTTTGGTGACAGTTGCAGATTCATTTTTCAACAGGACAATATGCTAATTACCATTCTGCCAGAACTATATGTATGCACTTGTTTTTTTTAATAAGAAACTAATATTAAGCTTAAGATTTTGTGACTAAAAGTTAAATTTGTATTTTTTTTTTCTTAGATTAAAAAGCACTACGGAGAAAATAAATTCGATGTTTTATGTTGGCCTCCCTTCAGTTCAGATCTCAATCCAGTTGAAAATAACTGTTCAATAGTGAAACTTATGATTGCGAAGAAGCGTTCAGAGCCAATTGAAAACCTAAAAATATTACTTATTCGGACCAGGAAAATCATTCGTGTATCAACATCGATAAACCTATCAGAGTCAATGTCTCGTCGATGTGGAACTGTAACAAAACCAAGAGCATATCCGACAAAGTTTTAATAAGTTAAAGAATGAAACTCTGCACCAATCCCTCAAAATGAGGCAGGTGCATATAAATCCATTTTTCACTCAAAATTTTGCTCTCGGCACCACGTGTGAAAATTTTTAACCCTTTAAATGCATCATGAAACGATTGAAACCACATAATAAAATAAATCCTCATTTAAAAAATATGTATTAATTGCAACAATTTTGGAGAAATTCGAAAAAAAACTAAATTTTTCGGAAATTCATCGTGAAAAAAACAAATAATATGGCCATTCCAGTTGTTTGCAAATTTGAAAGTGGCTAGGTAGATCTGCCTAAAAAGGTTGATGGTATAGATAAATCTGAAAGTTTTTTTTTCAAAAATGATGTACAGAAAATTGCAATTACCACCTTTACCCAACTCAGAAGTCGGACGGCCAAATGTATTCAAGCTCGTTAGAGTCATTAAAATTTTTCATATGACCTTAATATTTTTACTGTGGTGGCTATGTCATTTTGAAGTAATTTAATAGACATGTAAATACAAATTTATTTTTATTTTTATTTATGTACTTTCGAAATATTTTCTGATGACTTTACTTAAATATACAATAAGAGAACTTTAAAAATGTTTAAGTTTATTACTCATTGCGACGATTACAAAAATAATTTATTTTTATAAAAAATTATCAACATAGTCTTCTTTGTTTACTGTTTAGTTTACTGCATCTCTTGATTTTTAATTCAAGTAGGTGTGGAAAAAAGAAGAAAAAAAAATCACATCTGAAAATATTGCTCCCTGATGCATCCAACAGTTATGATATAAATATATTAGAGCAATTATGGTAATGACATCATTTACGCTGCTGGATGGTGTACACCCGAGTATGCATACCTACTTTCAACAACAGTCTACACGACTGCACCTATCTAAAAGCCATATAATTAAGTTTCAGTTCACTAAATTTTCACAGACTACTTGCTCTGATGGTTGGTTCTCTGCTCGAAAATTGATTTTTCCAAAGCTATAAGCTACGAGTACGTACAAGGTACAGCATATACTCGTAGCTAGATCTGAAAGTATTTTTATTTCGTATATTCGAACTCGTAACTCGTATTTCTACAGAATATTGCCATTGCCAGAGCAGCGCTAGCTAATAGAAAAATGCTTCGGGGGTTCTTCTTTTTTATCGTGACCTTGAACGAAACGGTTTTGCAATAACAGGGTTGCAATATGGAAAGCCACAGAATGAAATGGAAAATTTATAAAAAAAAAACCATCTATTACACAGGAGTCTGCGTCCCTCGTTGGTAAGATTATATGGTGAAGGTGGTTCAATGGATATAACACAAACACAAACAAAAATGCAGGATATCTATATCCTTCTACATCCAGGATGCAATTCAACTCTAAATGAGTTGTTTAGCATTTTATTTTCCATGTTGATGACGATGACGACGAGGACGACGACTACTATGACAACGAAATGATAGCTGGGTGAATGCTGATGAAGGTGAAGTAAATTTGAATTGATTTCCTCGAACCTACACACTGCCTTTTTGTTGAGAATAAGAATTGGGAAAACACCTTCTTGCCATTGAATGCGAGGCAATCAGAGAAAGGTATTTCGAATATGAATACCATCATTTCTGTCCGCTCATAATCAAACAACTCCCTAGATTATCCAATCATTTATTTTTCTTAAGAAATTGATTTTTTTTTAAATAAATGAAAAACAGCTTAATCATTATTCATCATCATCATCTTCATCACAGTTTTAAAGCGTGTTATCCTTTGGGGTGTGCATCAAAGTCCCCCCTACAAAAAAAAACATCGTAGCTGGAGGGCAGATGCAGTGAAATTGCAATAAAAAAAACTGGGGGCATTGAGAAATGGAGGAATCACCTCTAACATCTAAAAGGTCAGAGAGGAATAAATTCTCCAACCCATATTGCTGCCCATCAGTAGAAAATGCACTTGATCGTTAACATCAGAGAGAGGGTTGAGATGATATTAAAAATAAAGGTCAAAGGGTTTGATGTATGGCTATTTGTTTTGCCATGACATGACATTCTTTTAATTCTACAAAATCGTTTATTTTTTTTTGAAGGGATTTTTGAATGAAATCATATACCCGCAGTAAAGACTGAAAAGCTTTTGTACCATCATATTGATACTAAGGCTTTGGGTGGAACAAGGACTTCATTGCATTTTTTTTTTTGTCATCAGAACCATAAGAATTTTGACAAGTTTTCATATCAAATGTGTTAAAACATGTTTTTTTTTCATTGAGACTTCTAAGCGCTATTATGGTTTGGTATAAAAAAAATAGAGACGCACTCTTTTTTTAAGATAGAAAAGGTAACTAGATGATCAATATGACATTTCAGTTGTTGTATAAGCTTATCATAATTTAAATACAAGATATCTTAACTATCCAACTGACGAATTAGATGATATCGCTATTAAAAAAAAAAAATGTAAAATGACAAAAATTTTATAATTTTAAAAATTTCGTGAAACTATTACAAAATTCATTTAGAAAATGGTATGGACTGAAACGTTTATAGGAACCGTTTACTCAAATTGAAAAAAGTTTTCGAAAGCTGCAATGCAGGATTTAAAAATTAAAAGCATATTTTAAAATAAATGTTCGAAAGAACTTCGAACTTTCTTAGTAAAATGTGTTCATTAAAACCATTTCGGAGGGACTTTAAGCCCCTCAAGCCTCAGTGGCTGTGTGTCCATCTGTACACATTCCGACTGCCTACACGTGTGGACGGATTTTCTTCAAATTTTGGTACAGATGCGGTTTTTACGTAATTTCGAAAGTTGTTTTTTTTTTGTTTTTAAATATCTCGACTAATCAACAAATCCCATATAACGGTTTTGAGTTATTGGATTTTTCTCGAAAATGGCTCTAACGATTTTGTTTAACATTTGTGTAGTAATTGTGTTAAGCAATTGCAACAAAACTGTGTTTTAAGTTTTTATCTAAAAACTCAAATTACTGAGAAACATTGTTGCGGTTTTTTTTTTGCAAAAATGTGCTATTATTTTGATTTTTTGTGAATATCTCGTAAGCAGCTTAAGCGATTTAGATTTAAACTTGTGCACCAATATTTCATATAACCTCAAAAATTTAATATATTTACGTACCTAATAAAAAAATTATCTTGTAAAAGCATTAACCAAAACCATAATTTTGTTACATTTCTAATAATTTTTATTTATTTTTTATAAAATTGCGTGCCATCTGGTCGTGCATTTTATTTTGCAAAATTTTTATAAAAACTGTAATTTTTCGACCTCGAGGGTGCACCGCTTCATCCGTCTTTTTGAATTAAAGATGGAAAAAAGTGAATTTTACCTGATAAATGGTTTGTTATTCAATTTATGTAACGTTAATGCAAGACTTGTGGGTCATAAATTTTCATAACTTTTTTGCATACAAACTTTTTAAAGTTATACATCCTTACCGGCGTTTATAAAAATGTTCAACCAGTAATAGCACATTGACTTTATCAGCCCATTATTACTGGTTATTTTCATACAGACACTTTAAGTAGGTAAAGAGTTACCACACACTTACATTTTATGCTGGGTTTATTGTTTTTTTTTTTTAATTTGCACACACAATAAATTTATTAAATTACAGAAGTCAGACATTGTTATTGATAAATCTGACTGATTCGTTTCCGAGAAAAAAAAAAAATACACCAAAAGATAGGTGGTATAATTTAAAATTCCGATTAAAAGTTTTTTTTTTTAATTCCACAGGGAAGTTAGAGTAAAATGGGATAAGATAAAAAACTTTTTTTACATCTCGAAAAGTATAAAGGGTTAGGTTTATGAAATAAATTGTATTGTATAGATAAATTGACATGATGATAAGTTTCTAAAAAATCAACGTTTTAAGTTAGAAATTATTTTCCAAAATTAATATTTTTTTAGACCTTTAAAAATGATATTGGTGTGGGTTATTTTATTGAAAAACTAATTATGCACATTGATAGAAAATAATAATAAATAGCACGACTGGATCGCTAGAAACTTGCTCTTATAGATAAAGTTACTATAAAAGGGCTTAGCCCTTTTAATTAAAAATTTGTAAATGCAGTTTTAGAAAAACAAACTAAGAAAGCATAAAATTCCATTTTCAAATGACTTAAACAGGTTCTTAAATAATTTTAACCTCAAAATGAAGTACGCAATTTGATTTCTTCTATAATGATACATTTTTAGAAAAAATAATTAGAAAATCAATTTTTTCTATAAAAAATTTTGCAAGGACTTTTATAAAAAAAAAAATTAGTACGCCGTTTTTTTTGATATTATTTATCAACATGTTAAAGCTAAATTTTGAAAAAAAAACGATTTTTCAAAAAAAAAACTACAAAACATTACTACGGCAACTTAAAAGCTTTCACATACAAAAATGGTTGAAATTGATTGAAGAAAATCAGAATTAAAAAAAAAACGGTTCTCTAGCAGGTACCGTTAATAATGTTTTATAAGAAAAATGGTTTTCATTAAAAGATAGATCTTATCCAAAAAACTACCATGATTTTTTTTTATCAAAATCGAAGAAACCATTTTTTGAGAAAATGAGTTTTTGTAAAACCGGTATATAACGGGTACCGTTATTTTTGGTAAAAAAAAATCAAAAAACGTCTTGGGATAGTCTCCAAAAAACGCCACACACCAAGTTTGAAGTAAATCGAGAGATCCGTTTAGGCTATGGCTTCAGACAGACAGAATTGTCGGAGCCACTTTTTCTCAACCTTTATCATCGTAATGTCATGTTTGATTGTTATCTCAACTTTTTTTTGTACGAATGCATAACTTGATATAGGTACCTACATAATATCGCAAGTAAAAAGTTTGCATGCAAAAAAGTTATGTAATTTTATGATCTACAAGTCTTGCCTTGACACATTTTACATAAATTGAATAACAAACGATTTTTATGTGAAATGCGCTTTTTTGCATCTCTAATTCAAAATGGCGGAAAAACGGCGCGCCCAGCCTCGAGGCAAAAAAAATTGGTTCTAGATACCTGTAGGACAGGTATCGATTTTTTCAGCCATTTATTGAAACAAAACTTAATTGAACTTCAAATTGAGCATAATGATCAAAACTCTGTGACCCTTTAAATTCAAAAAATCTAGGTACAAATCTACATTCTTTTGTTAACGTACCAATCTGCAAACATCTGATGAATTGGGATCCTCGAAGGAGAGCATGGGAATAAAGTAGTACGTGTTGTCAGAGAAGACAACCCGGACTATTGTATACGGTCTCAGTGTATTTTATGTCTGTGAACAATCTTACCATTGGTTGTTTTCTCAAAGTAATTGAAATGTTATCAAAATCGTTATTCAAGTTTCCAATACTGAATAACGTTTTTTTAAAGATACAATTTTAAGTTTTTCTGTGTTGCGACAGTCTTTCTTAAGTGAAGCTGATTGAACCTTAATAGGTACATATTACAATTGTTTAAGGAATTTAATTTTTTTTTTCGAATTACTTTACTATAGTCTATCATATTAAAGCTGAAATAGCTAAGCTTTGCATATCCTACTTGCACAGCAACACTACCTAAAACAAAAACAAACAAAATTGTGAAAAAACGCTTTTTCTCTCAATAAAGCTAAAAGTTTATTCATAAATCGAAAAATCCAAACAATCTCTTTATGAGGAGGTTGGTAGGAGCATTATGACTATTTCTTAAAATTAAACAAATATGTACCTAATTTGTTTTTCTAAAAGCTCTGTTATGTCATTTTAATGATATTCTGCTAGCTTTATAGCCGCCTGTCAAATCTTAATAAATGCCGCTCAGCAGCTCACTTATCTATTTTTTTTTTCTAATTAAAATATCGTGGATTAAAAGTCCTAAAAACAGCTTCTTATCAATACCAATACCAATTTATACTTCTACAACTACAATAGAATATTATAGTTCACTGTCATAGAACATAGTGCAAATAATAAAAGCACAAAAAAAAGCTCTCCAAAACTATTTCATCGTTTTTTTTTCACTCTCCATATGAATATATACATGTGTGTGTGTGTAAATTTGAAAAATTATTTTTACATATGTACAAGAGACACACAGTCACGTGTACAGACACAATGTCTCCCCATCCCAAGCAAACAGTGTGTACCCAAAGTACATGACTCGTAGAGTGAAAAATCCTTGTAGAAAATTTTCAAGTTCACTGTCAAGGTCGCTTTTAGTCAGCATGCGCTCGCCCCGCAATGCAGAAGCACAAGGCAAAAGCAAATGAATATACAAATAGAATAGATAGATGTACCATACAAACACACACACACACACACAAAATAGAGCAATGAAAAGAGAAAACAAGGGAAACAACTGAGTGGATTTTGTGTGGTATTTTTTTTATTTATTTATTTATTGTGGGTTTTTTTTGTGCATTGTTTTTATTTTCTTTTAGTTTTTTCTTCTTTCACTATATTTATCGCGTCGTACTTTTGTGTCAAACCAGCAGGCAGCGCTGGCAGCGCACTTGTTTTCATTTTCATTGTTTAACGTTTGTGGGGCGGTGTTTTTTTGCGTTAGTGTGTGTGTGTTTGAAGAGTAGCGAATTTTGGTATTATATTTCGAAATCGATAATTTATCTCTTTATTACGGGTGTATCTTTGCCCCATAATCAATTTGTTGTTGTTTTTGTTCGTTTCAAGATAAAATGAACGAAATAAAGAAAAATTGTATCTCATAGATACTCGTATTAAAACAAACAATGCTTAGTCATGTTTTGTATAGGTGTTCCCCTTTCATCTTCAAAAAAAAAATGAGAAATAAATCTCATTTTTATTGAAAATACAGTACCTTACAGATATCATATATACGCGACTTTTAACTTTCGATAGAACCACCAGGGAATCAGCAAATAGATAGGTCAGCACATACCTATTCTCTTTGGCACACAGAAACCACAAAAAATTGTCAAGCAAAACCTTAAATCTAATCGTAACGTAACATAAACCTTGATAAAAAAAAGCTAAATTGAAAAAAAAAAACTTAGAGACAACAATTATAATCCAGTCATATTGTGTTTCTACAAAAAAAAGTTTAGGAGTAGTTTTTGAATATTTCATACTTTATGTTTTTTGGGGTGCTGAATCCAAATCTGAGGTTTGCCAACAAGAATGCTCCTGAGTAAAATTCAAATTGCTCTAAACCAAATTAATGCATAGTAATAAATATTTTGGGGTTTTAGAATTTGATAAAATTTGAAGAGGCGTATTTTGGAACTACTATTATGGGTACGAAGACTATTTTAGACTCAAATTTTGCACAATTTAGTTTTTACAAGCACGTATAGGTACGTAGTTGTAACCAAAAACTAAAACTTCAGGATAAAAATATTTTATTACAACTCTATTAATGGCATATGAATGAAGTGCATTTCATCTGTCTAAATCATTTTAAATCATTTAAAAATTCGTTTTCGTCAAAAAGATATTGCAAAGTGAAATCTATGATATGTCCAAAGAACTCTCTTTAGTCCAATTAAACCGTTCTCAGAGATGGAAAGTTCTGAAGTACTAATTTTCAACGGCTGACTTTGTATTTTTTTGGAATGCTGATTACGAATCTGAAATAATCCAACAAAATTTTTCACATGAAACATGAGAAATTATTGAAAAATTTACAAAAAAATGTTTTTTATTGTTATTTTTAGTGCATAATCCAAAATATAAACATTTTTTCGCTAAAACCGTTTATGCAGAACAAAAATGAAGACAAAATAACAATATTTATGTCTTGACCAATTGTTTGTATGACTTCTGGATTCTTCACAACAAATGTTGAAAATCCATAAAAATCAGTCCTTTTGAAAAGCACAAAATATTATTTTTTATTGCTTTGACTCTGGTTACTGCCTCTTTATATCATAATTAATTTGGCCAGTATCAAGAGTATAGAAATTCCATAATATCTTCTAAATAAGAGTTTTTTGCAGTGCATCAAAAAACTACGGAGTTTTGAAATTTATGGTGATTTTTTTTTTAAATTATGATTTAAAATGTGACTAAACATTGACGAATAAAAACAAATCTGGGTTCAGGTCATAGCTTATGCTATGCTCAATATTTTTGCATATATACCAGGTCAACCGAATCTAAGAGAGCTCTTTTCAACAAAACAATCAAATTAAAACAAAAAAAAAAAAACACAATTTAAAAGGATGTGCGAGATAAAATTTTTCTGATATCAGATTTAGATTCACAAAGATCTAATCATACACAATTTCAAGAAAATATATGAAGGACAAAAAAACTTTTTTTTTTGCAGACCAGTGTTAAGATTAGTTCCCCTATATTTTGGACAACATTTTTAACTCAGTCTCTGTCTTCTCAAAACGGCTCTTGTACTGTTCGGTTTTTGGTAGAGAGACATTACTCTCAAGATATTGAAAGTTTTCTACTTTCTCTACCGATTGTCATTTATTCGCTCTAAAACCAGTCTTCTTTTCCTTTTTTCCATCCTTCGGGGAAGCATTCAAAATTCTGATCTCTCTCTATAAGTTGATGTGGTAGCGCGCTTGGCACAATGGCACTTTGTTTGTAAGAGCTTTAAGGAAATAACATCGAGTCCTACCGCTCCTACATTTTTGTCTTTTTTTTCGCTGAAATGCTTCCCAACAGTGCGTATTCGGACATAGAAAGCTATGAACTTTTTTTTAAATAGAGGGATATATATATAATGAATAAAAGTAAAGTTAATACTAGCAGTAAAAAGGTTAAATACTAATACTATTAGTAAAAGCTGAAGCTTATAGAATTTACTTATTACAGTATGCTTAAAAATAAGTTTCTTAACGAAAAAGTATTAGCTCCACTAACATTATCTTTTTCAAACTAAAGCATTTTGAAATTCCCATTTGCGGGTATTTTTAGCTCTCCTTATAAACCTTTTCTTATATAATATTTGAAATAGCTGACATTCGACTATTGATGCTGGATTTGACATGAAAAAGTTTTTACTAGCAAATGTTCAAGTTGGTTTTCAGCAACTTGAAGAATTTGCAAAACAAGTAAGTACTTTTCTTCTAGTAAATACTACTTTTTCATTGACTATGTCTTTTTTGCATTTGAAAAGTAGTGAATACTATAAAAGGCTAATAGTTAAAGCATTTGCTACTACTTATGCATGCGGCTCAAGATCTTATAGTGTTCTTAATTTCTTTCGTTCAGCACTCGCACTAACAAGTTAAGCAGATCAAGGTCAGTTGGTGGAGACCAGTATTCACTATTCAGTTGATCAAGTTGATCAGTTCAATTGATGTGTAGAAAAAAGTTTAGTTCACTGAATATCGGCAAGTTGACCCCACCTATCCGATTTCTACACATCCAATTTTGTCCAATTCAACACAAGTTTCGGTGTCAAAACCTAAGAAAATTTGGGTTTCGCTTGAAACATTTTTGATGGAAACAAATTTTTATGGACAAAAATTTGTGTAGGGTCAAAAAATTTTAACTTGATAACTGTTTTCCTAAGAATATCTCGTAATTTATGTCAAAACTAGTCTCAGTAGCAATAACATAACAGTTCTTCTTCGAAGCTCAAAGTTAACCAATCTTTTGAGGAAGAATGTTCGTTTCTAGATATTACTTTTGAATTTAGGATGATTTTCACATATTGGTGGTGTACTGTATAAGAACCCATCATCGCATCTGGTTCTGGCATGTCGTATGCACACAACCATATGGAATATTTTACACTCTTGTTCTATTCCCAACCATAATATAAAGAGGTAGAACACGAACACACCTTTCGGGTAGAATCAGCAGCACCAGAAGGCATACAGATGGGCTCGCTAGTTTAGCTGTGTTGTCGTCTTCATCTTTATTTTTCGCCTCTATACCCACCATTTAGAAAAAATAAAAAAGCAAAGCGCTATCGCTACAATATTAAATAGAAAACACACAAAAAAAACAACAAAATAGTTTGTGTACAAAAGACACACCATACTATATCTAAATAATGTCTCTCTACACATTATGTATATAAATTTGTATATCTATAGGTAGGTAGGTATGTAGGTACTCTCTATATAAAAAGCTAGGGCGTCCAAGCAAAAATAAGGGTAGCAAACTTATTCCTCCAGCTTCAAGTTTTCATCGACAACGTCGTCGTTGTCGTCTTCTTCGTCGTCGCATCCTTCCTTCCTCCCGACCGACCGTCACAACTCACTCAGTACATAATAATTATGCACAGGCACCGAGAGAGAAAAAAAATGGCAAACAAAGTTTATTTAATTGTTTTGTATGCCTCTGCTCTGTGCCTGTGCCCCTGCGCCCCTGTGAGCCCTCTTCGATTCGCTCGAGAGCGGTGGCAGCAGCAGCGGTGGCGGGACAATAACTACGAAAACGCCGCCACCGAAGGAAGGCCTCAGAGTCAGAATACTCTACCGATCTAACACGGCATTTGTGCCGAAGAGGCTTTACAATTCAGTTTCAAATAGATACATAGGGCAACCATCGCAGTTTGAATTCAACGGTCCACAGAAATAAACGTGTGCTAAGAACTAAACTGAACTACTACAAGTCTGTCATTTTTGTCGTCTAGTCAAGAAAAAGGTCATTTCAAATTAAAAAAAAAAATAATAATCATCCTTAAATTTATAATAATTGACAGAAATTATATTCTTTCTTTTTTTGTTGTTGTTGATTAAATTGATTGAGGAGTGAGTCAATTTTGTGGAAATTTAATTTAATTACAACGAGCGAGAGTGTACCTTTTTCTCATTACAAACACATGTGTGTGTCCAAAATTATTGTACTTTTACTTAATTCGTATTGTTGTTGTTGGTTCCAATACCAATGTAATAAATTTTTGCCCATGTAAATGTGAGTTGCAATTATAAAATGCAAACAAATAAGAAAAAAATGAGCGTAATACAACAAAAACAACAAAAACTGACTGGTTGGTTGGTTGCTTGGTTACATAATATCCTTGAACTTGAAGTGGTACAGTTGATGCAGTCGCAGCAGTATGATTGTTGGTTTGAATGGTTGGGCCAACCACACCAATTCAGGCACAGTAGAATTTCCATTGCATTTTTTTTTTAATTGAACTAAGTGCTTAGAAGTTCCAAGAATTTTTTTAATTTTTTTTTTTTATTGAACATTTTTTAAGAATTGATAAAACTACTGTGGAAACAAAAAAAACATGACCTCACCAGAGTGAAAAAAAATAAAATTGCAAAACAATTTAGTATTTATCTGTGCGCAATTAACAATAAAGTGGAGTGTTAGTTTTTTTTTGCTAAACGGCTGTTTTTTAAAAAAAAAAAAAGTTAAACAAAAATACAAAAAGAAACCAGTTTGAATAATTTTTGAATGATGGACGGATAATTTTGATGGAAGAAAAGAGGTAATTTTTTTGTTTTCTTACAATCATTGTAAAAAAAATGTACATAACATTTGTATCTATGAATTTCCTACATACCTATATATCTATCTCATGTTTATTTTGTATATTTTTGAAATCTTCTTTGTGTTTGATGTATTACGTAATCACAAAAATAAATAAAAAGCTGCACTTTCAGGAACCAGATGTTTTGGTTTTGCTGTTGCTTTTGTTTATTTATTTACTTTTTTTTTTTGTAATTTATTAGAATTGATTATAAGGTTTTAAATTGAATTATACCTACCTACTTGAAAAAATTAAAATTAAATAATGCGGTCGTGATGTTTACATTGCTTTAAAGCTTGGATGAAAATTTATTTATGGTTCATTTTGAATAGTTCTTACTGTAGATTACAGTAGAGCTAAAAAGTTTGGTAACAACAAAAGAATTTTTTTAAGAAAACAACATAATAATAATAAAACAAAAAGTTTTAATTGCACTCTAGTTAAACTATGTTTACAAATGTATCAAGCTAATTAGATAGGTAAATTTTCAACTTTATTATAACTTATGTAAGTCTTACAATTTTTAAAGACATTAAGACAATTTTTTTAAATAAACGTTTCGTTTAATATTTGTAACCATATAAAAATAAAAAACTTATCAGGCTTGATAAGCTGCAAGAATTGTGCAAATGTAATATGGCGTAGTCTAAACATCGATTTAATATTCTTGGCACCCCTGTGATTGCTTGCTCTTTTAGTTAAGGTGTCTTTACGGTGATGTTTACTGAAACGAAACTTGAGCATTATTGTTTATTATAAGGTCTTACATATGTGACAATTTAAACACTGAAAAAAATAAAACATAAGTGTTAGGGTTCAACAAACATAAATATTTAAATATTGTATTTACAAACAGCCCTTAAAAAATTTGGTGTTGGTGGTGGTAGTGGTAGGTTTGCCGTTTTTTGCTTTTATTAATCAATACCTACTCAAATCCAAAATTTCAAAACCATTCAATCACTTGTTTTCGAAAACTTTATATATTACGATGATAGAGAATGCGAAGAAAGTGGGTCAGACAATTTTGTCTTTCTGTCTGTCTTTTAATTTGCCGTAATACGGTACACTAACAAAATTTTTGAAAATTGTTTTTTTGGATTTAAAAAAAAAATTTGAATTTTTTTTTTGGAAAATCGGTTTTTTTTTTTTAATAAATCAATATTTTTTTTCAGAATTTTGTTTCTAAATGTTGATAAATAATATCTTAAAAATAGCGTACCAATTTTTGTCCTTTCAAAATTTGGATTTGAAAAAATAGTTTTCAATTTGAAAAATAGGCTTCAATTTTTTTTTTATAAAAATGTATCTTTATAGAAGAAATCAAATTGAATACTTCGTTTTGAGGTCGAATTCATTTAAGAAATTGTTTTAGTTATTTGAAAATCGAGTTTTATGCTTCTTTAATTTTTTTTTCTAAAACTGTATTTACATATAACACTTTAATTAGGAAGGCTTAGTATATTCAGTAACTTGACCTATAAGGGCAAATATGTACGTGTGATCCAGTCGTGCATTTTGCTATCTTTGTTGTGCAATAACGTTGAGGTAATTTGAAACTTTTCGTATCAAAAAATCTTTCGAAACGGTTAAGTAGTTAACGAGAAAATTGAATAGCGGCTGAATGACACTTATTGTTCTTAGAGCTTAAAATACTCATGTTTCTAAGACTTCTTCGTGAAAATTTTGCAAATCTAGTTTTAGAAAAAAATTAAAAAGATGTAAAATTCAATTTTTGAATGACTAAAACACATTCTTAAATGAATTTGACATCAAAGTTTATATTCAATTTTATCTGTAAAGATATTTAAAATTGTTATATTTTTTTTATATATATAAAATTTTAATAATATTAATACAAAAATTGGTTAAACCATTATTATCATATAAAAATAATATTTTGAAAATAATTCATTGTCCCCTTCTTGAAAAAATGATACAATTTTTTTTTTGTTTAATCCAAAATAGCAATTTTTTGTTAATTTTGTTTACAAAACTTCTCCATCAACTTAAAAGCTTAGTCCCTCATGCCTGTTTGCTTGAAGAGACTTTTAGATACTTGAGCTATTCATAATATTTAAGTGAAATTGAAACTCAAAAAGGTCAGAAACTACCTTAAGCATTTACTTGATATGGTATAGATATCAAATCTTGCTTGATTTAACTTACCAGAGCTTACTCTTTTTATCACTGAAATGCATAATTTTCACTACCGACATTATTATTTATAAAAAAAAACTCAACACAAAAAACTAAAAAAACCCAAAATTTAAACATATTACATAGGATGATGGGCAAAATGGGTGTAGATCCAACGGAATTGAAATATTTTTTAAAGGAAAGCTTATTACTATTACTTGAATTTTTAATGAAGGGACAAGTCTCAAAACCACCGGAGACCAGAGATAGAGTTCATTGAATAGACCAATAAGTCATAACTAGGTATTACTCGACCTGCGGTTTATCTTTTCAAACACTTGCACCATGCTTACAATTTTCAAAAAGGTATATAACTTTCAAAAGCCATGCTCAGTTCACCTCGAAAATCGTGATTTTTTGAATCTTTTTTTTAGAGTGTCAAAACATAGATATTGACAAATAAAACATTCCCGTTATCATTCAATCCGATGTTAAATGTTAAATGACGTTTTTATTGCTCATCCCCGAAATTCCCATTCCCATCAAAATGCACCTTTTACCGTATGTTTATATAATTCAAGACACTGAATGAAAAAAAGACTGTAACTCAGGACGTGAAAGCCATAGTGGCCTAACTTCTGTGACCCTAATTGTAAGTTTTCGTCTTTTGAAGAAGAAGTGCGAAAAACAGTTAGGCCACTATGGTTCTCATGGTTCTGAATTAAGAAATACCATTTAATTGATGGGCTATATGTTCATTTTACAGCAATATAGTGTTTTCTTTAATTTTATTAAATTTCAACTTCCGGTTTGACCTTGAAAAACGCATCTCGTGGACATGTGATTTTTTGTGATATTTGAGGTAAATTATAAAACACCACAATTTTCTGCATTTTTTCTCATTATTCGACTGTATTAATAATTTATTTGTTGTTTGAACAAAATCGTTGTATTTTTGTTTGTTTTCTCTTAATTGCTCTGAATCTGCAATACTTATAATTTGTAATGAAATGTTTTAATTTTCGCAGCAAACCGAGTCTTAAAAGTCAGTCTAATATTTTATTTTAAGGAAAATACAAAATTAATTATTTATGTTCACTACGGCGTATACGTAACTTTTTGTTCGACACTAATTTAAATTTATAAAATTCGATTTAAAAACAATTGTAAGGAAAAGATCGGATTGATGTTTCTTGACATACATAGATTGTTTCTACCTCAATTTCTAAAATAACAGCTTGAAAATAAAATATATATACATATGTATGTATATGCTTTTAAATTAAAAAAAAAAATTAATTTTAATTTTGTTGAATTGAGGTATAATTTTAAAATTTCTGATTAATCTTCATTTGAACGTTTCCATTATAACGTCCTCTTAGGCCAGAAGTATGAATATGCAATTTTTTTGAATTTTGGATTACCCTTTAAGTGATCTATTATTTTTTACAAAATTTAGAATAAACAGACAGGAAAGAAACCGCATTATTTTATAATGTCAATCACATGAATGTAGAAATTCTCTCATTATTTTTACGACATCGACAAAAGATTTATCAACATTTTCGTATTTGTTCATTCATGTTTCTGGCATGAGGGGAAGGTGGATACTACTGTAAGACCTAGTTTGTCTTGTCTATAGTATTTGATGCATTAGATTCAGCATAAGATATTCATGGGTTCGAAATTTTATTAATTTTTATCAAGAATTGGAATTTCAATGTAAGTTTCAGTTTTTCGTTTTGGTAACAAAAAAGTCTTGTTGACCAGTATAAAATGTAAAATATTTTAACGTCAAGTTATATTTTCTCGGAGGAAGAAAACAGTTATTAAAATGTTTTGAACTAAATACAGGAGAAGAAAAAATGCTCTTTCATAATCCGTTCAATTTTTGTTGTACAAAATGTTACCTCACGTTATAACATCGCTTCATAAACCTTTTTTTTGTGATTTTGTAACAGAAATATTTCAAAAACTAAAGCTGATAAAAAAATTCTGATTTAAAATTCAAGTTCTCACATCGAAAACCCTTAGAAGCGTTGATCAAAGTTGGGGAAACAAAAACCGAGTTAACCAAGTGTAATTTATTAATTTATAGAAATTTTATCAAAAAGCAAAGTAATATAAATATTAAATAAATAAAATAAATATAAAATATAAATGTTCACTTCATTACTAGGATAACTTATAAATTACCTTTCTAATCTACATTCAATTTATTTGATTTTGTTTAATTTTTAAGTAATTGCATATTAACCTCCCTATCGCACCATCTTGTATCACAGAATATTCAATAAATTAAATTGTGTAACATGTAATATACCTAACATGCCATTAACTCGTGTTATTGTGTGATGTATCACAAATAAAATTAGAAAACAAACAAAAAAAATACCCTCTTACGAAAGCCTTTAATTCATCCCACCTACTACTCTTTATTTTTCCAGAAGCGAATTAAATATCATTGTATCAAGTTAAACAAAAAAAAAATTCACATTCGTTTTAAAACTTAACAAAGTATAATTATTATTATTGAAAAATAATTAGTTAGTAATTTTTAAAAAAGTGCATCGTTGCTTTGAGTAAAATTTAAAAATAATATGACTCTCTGCTGTAACTATACTAGGATGACATAAACAACTTACACAATTTTTTTTCATACATATTCTTATCTTGATTTTCTGTGATTTTTTTTTTTTTTTTTGTTTTGTATTTGTGTTTTAAAATTATTTGAGTCATTCTAAACTGGAAACGTTTTTTTTTCAACCCTGTAGTGTAATAAAAATAAATTTCCCATACAAATTGTATGCACATCAGAATGTCAACAAAAAAAATATATAACCTACTTATGGAAAAGGATATATACTTTTATCTAATTTCGATGGGCATGTTTTTTTTTTTATTGCTGTTTATTTTTTTCCTCAAAATCAAAATAAATAAAAATAAACAAAAACATCAATAAATTACACTGAAAGTGTATTTTTTTTCCTTCTCATAAAATTAAAAAAAAAACAAAAACAAAACAAGAGAAAAGTTCAGAAGTGAGGTGACGCCAAGAACAAGGAGAGAAAGCTTCTTTTAAAAAAGCTTTGAAGTTGGGATAGGGCAGGTAGCTATTAAAACGCAGGATAGTTTATTTATAACAGCAGGTAGATATTTAACACAAATGCAAAACACAAACAAAAAAAAAACATGATAAGGGGATGTGGTGTTTTTTTTTTCTGTTTTTTGTACATTTTTCTTTGTTTGATTTTTGTTTTGGGGGTGATGGTATGGATGACGTGGGATAGGTTTGAAAATTTGTCTACGTGCTTTGTGTTAATAAAATAGATATTTTTAATATCGATTTCTATTATTTGTTAATAGGTTTAAGGGTTGTTTGGCCCCCTTTTTTTTAGGTAGGTAAAACTTTGCACTAAAACTTGACATTTCAAGATTCTTTTGTTTCCTAATTAAATTTTGTACTGCAAGCCTCCCTTAATGGGACGAAGAAGACAGCAGAGGGTAGTGCATAAAATATCAAGAACCTAGTTCTTGCCCCAAACATATGGGTCGCCGTCCATTTGTTGCTAACATGTTTCTCAATTTGTTTAGATGTGTGTGTGTATTTGTGATTTTTTTC
Source organism: Meliscaeva auricollis (assembly GCA_948107695.1). Lineage (NCBI taxonomy): Eukaryota > Metazoa > Arthropoda > Insecta > Diptera > Syrphidae > Meliscaeva > Meliscaeva auricollis. The sequence goes on from OX403616.1 coordinate 63,422,370, forward strand.
GTTTATATGCATGTATTACACATATATATAAGTAGTTTTGTGCAACTATTCTTAGCTTTGTGTGTTTAGGAACTGGAGAGTATCCTCTATCCCTTTCTGTCAGTGTTTACATCTCTCCGGGTACATAAGCGAGTGTCCATCATGATGCAACACACCAATACAACCGAAAATAATGCCCCTTTTTTGTATACCAATACATCATCAACCACAAACCACTACACCTATTATTAACCCCTCGTCTATACATATACGGCGAGTATACCCGAGTATGTGCTTCTCAAAAGAACTTTTTTGTATGTCATTTTTGTTGTTGTTGTTGTTCTTGTTGTTTTGTCGACTGACTGGCTTGTATGTCTCTCGGCATTGAGAAAACTTATACTTTTGATCGCTCGAGCCGAGGACCGTCACTCGCTTGAGAATATAGGCCGACTGTGACTTTCCTGGTGATTGGACTTGTTCATAAATTCAAGTTCAAGAATATGTACAATTTTTATTCTTTGTGAATTTAAAATTAAAAAGAAAATTAAAAAAAGTACACATAAATGTTAAGAAAGTAATTCTTTCTGAATTTTTAATTGAGAAAGTGGAAATATGGAAAAATTAGAAAACAAAAAAAAAATATTATTCAATATGTGTGTTATGTATCTGAGAGATAAAAGTTAAACAATATTTATCTTTATGTCATATTTTGTTGTTGTTTTTATTGTTTTTCGATTTATTATTTTGAAAATTTTATGCATATGTTTTGTGATCATTAATTTATTATGGTAATGTGTGACTTTTCCTTTATTAATACAGTGTTTTTGGGTCTTGAATAGCCCTGCGTGATGAAATATTTGGTGGTTGAAAACGGAGAATAGAATAGAAAAAAAAAAAACAAACAAAAAATTAATTGCGTCGTAGAAGGATTTTCATTTTTAAAATTACAATTTTCAATCCCAAAAAAACAAACTTAATAATAAAAACAAACAGAAAGTGACCAACAATATGGAAAATATCTTTTTTTTTTTTTTTGTTGGATAACAAAACAAAAAAATTAAAGAAAAAACTTGGATTTTTTAAAAGTGTTACAAAATTTTGGGAGAAAAACTTGAAAATTTTTAGGTGAGTTTTTTTTGTTTTTTTGCATTAAATTTTTATGAATTTGAAAAAAAGTTATAAAACAATATTTCCATGCATAAAAAGTATCTTCTTTTAAATTTTCTTCAAAGATAGTTTGAAAGTATCTTGGTAATAATATTTTACTCGTAGGTTTGTAGCCATGTAAGTTTTAGTATTTGCGTCGTAAATATTATAAACGCTGCTGATTCATATAAGGAATGATTTTTTTTTTTCAAGTAGTTATAGGTAGGTAGGTATGTGTATTATGTGGGTACATATAGTTTTTTTCCATCTACTATATGTTTAAATATTTTTTTGAGTAAAAATAACAAAGTGCAAACGTTTTTTTTTTTTTTTTTTTTTTGTTTCTTAAAACTGTGTGGGAAGGGTTGGGAAAAGATAGTTTTAGTTAGATTTTGTAAATGGAATATTTTTATTTGCAATTTTTGAGTTTGATGCAATTCCTATATCTACTACTAGGTGTACCCACTATAATATGGGAATGGGAGATGATACAAGCTCTCTCTTATAATGGGGGGATTGGGAAATCGATATAAAATCTACACCCTTTTGCTCGTTTTGTGAGAATTTGAATCAGTTTCAATTTCAACACTCGTAACAAAAATAAAAAAAAATTCTTTACATAATCTCTTAAGACACATTTTCAGAGACTTTTCTTTAAATTGAATAAAATACAAATTTTTATTGTACCTGTGAGTTCAAAGAAGATTAGTACTTAAGTACATATAAGACAATTTTATGAACTAACATCTGACTCTCAATTTATTAGTGTATGTAAATGTAAATGCAATGTTATTTTAATGTATTTTGTAGTGTTGGTAAGTTTCCATGTTTTTATTTTTTTATAATTTTAAATTTGAAATAATATTATTTTTCTTAAAACTTACAATCGCTGAAATAATTTTATTAATTTTTTTTTTTTATTTTACCTTAAATATAAAAATAATTATATTAATATTGAATAAATTAAAAATTAATAAAAAGCAACTTTGTTTGCATAATTTTTTTTTAAGATGATTGATTGAATTTGAAAACTAATCAAAACTTGTTTGTTTTAAAAATTATTTATATTATCGAGTCTAACAAATAACCACGCCCATAAATTAAAATTTAAATTGTTTCAACAAACAAATTATTATATTATTTTCTTATACAAGGCTTTATTGCGCATTTGAATGATATATTATAAAATCTGACTATATCTTCCTGTAACAGGGGTAGAAGAGTATACCTATAGAACCTACATTTCGTATGGATTTCGTATATTCTTCGCTGTGTGCGTTCGAAAAAAGAAAACAAAAATCGTTACCAACGCCACAAGTGGCAAAAGCAAGAAGTTCTTACTCGTATTTGTTTGTGTATACTTTTGATTGGTATACAAATTTTCTGTTTCTTAAAAATGTCGAAAACAAATGTTTTTTTTCTAAATTATGAAGATGCATTTGTGTGTCGATAAAAAAGAATTGAACTCTAGATGACAATAAGACATGAGATTAAAATCATAGAGAATGAGAAAAGAGTAACCCGGCAATTCTGTTTATCTGTCTGCCTCTATCTCGTGCTACAACCTAAGTTTCTTAAGCGATTTTCTTCAAACTTGGTAGTTAAGGGTTTTGAGTGATTTCCTAGATACAAAATTTAAATTTAGTTTAGGACCAAAATGAATGGAACCTGTCATATAACGATGCGTTAATTTTTTTTTCAAAAATGACTTTAAAGATATTGTTTATAATGTGTATGTGTTTTACGAAAGCTAAGGTCGTAGTTTTGAGCTAAAAAAAATTTCTTGTATCGGTTAATAACGGTACCTCCCATAGAACCGTATCTTTTTTTCTGAATTTCTCAAAAACGGCTAACAACCTTACAATAGGTTTTTAGCAATTTCTATATTATTTCATTGCTAAATTTTCAATTTTTTTTTTTGGATTTAAAAAAAAAACTTTTGAAATTTTTGAAAAATCAAGTTTTCGAAAACAGTTGAGAGATTTTTTTCAAAATTTCGGTCTTAGATGCCCATTAATATTTTCTTCAAAATGGCATACCTACCAAGCTTTTTTTAAACAAGGCTTGCGAATTTTTATAAATAAAAAAATAAATATTTTTTTTTTTTAATTCACCTTTCTAAACTAAATAAAATTAAATACTAATTTGAAAGGTTAAAACAACTAAGAAAGTTGTTTAAGTCATTTTAGTAAAGAATACAATGTATTATTTCATTTCTTAAAAATTTATTTATTTTTAAAAATTTTATATTTTTTTTTATATGTAAACGTCCACTGCAAACTATGACCACCCGGGCAAGTATGTGATATTCAGTCGTGCATTTAATTTTTATTTAATTCTCTTCTTTTTTAATTTATTTCTTACAAATAATATACAATTCAAATCATTAGAAAACCGGTGTGCTTTTTTTTTGTTGCATAAAATAAATTGACAAAATTCATATTTGTGCCCAAAGAAAGTCCTTGGACTAGGTTTCAGAACAAAAGAAAATACATTTCTAAGTTGTGGCAGATATACCTTCGTGAGGTTTTTTTTTTAATCATTACATTATACCCAAGAACTTCGACTACCTAAACGAAAACTTTCGTTAAATTTTATAATACAATAATAATCCCGCTTCAAGCAAATGAACTTCTGTGGCCCTTGTGGAAAACCGTCAAAGCAGATATTTAAGTCATTTCTTTGCAAGGAATAACTTACAGGTTTTTTTTTAACTTTCTCTAGAAAATTTAAGGAAAATTTGTATTTTTGGTATCTAATAAAGGTATAAAAGATCAAATAGCTCAGTAGATTTAGTCCAATTATAGTCATCTAATTGCATATTTTGTGGGACAATTTTTCATGAAATATGTCTGGGAATATATCCTTATTATAAAATACAATTTGTTAGGGTGATGAAGTGGTGGGAGGAGCCACCATCTTGTAAATAAGTTTGGTTTTGTTTTTGTTTAATAACTCTAATGCCTTTCATTCAGACACAAAATAACCGAGGACAAACTTATTAAAAATAAAATTATCTTAAAAATGAGGCATTTACAAACTCCGTGAGTAAAATGAGTTCTTAGCTATAGTTGGTCAAAGTTCATCTATGCTTAGAGTGGTAGGGGCGAGATGACATTTTTTAGATTTCTTACTAACCTTTGAGTTTTGTGTGAAAATGTTTGTTTCGAGAACAACTTATGGTGCTTTATTTATAAAATGACATCTCATACATTATTGTATTCTTAATATTTTGCAACGTGAAAGTTCAAGATTTATGAATGAAAAGCTAGAAATAAAGCCAGCTTTCTTTAAGAGCCGACAGCCATTTTAGAGAGTGAAGTGATTACCCAAATCTGAGCATGCAGTTTAATAGGTATAAGCGTCTTGATTTAGAAAACTATAATTTTTTTTCTACTTATTTATGCTTTAAAGGTGTTAACAAATTTGATAATTCTATTTCATCTGCGAAAGATAATTTCCCTAAAATTAACATTTTTACTATTGAAACTAATGCATTGTCATTTTTCATATTGATTACTTGACAATCCGATTAATAGAATTAAAAATAAACGCTATTAAGCGCACCATTTTAGGAGACATTTCTGTTTGATTTGTTACATGCATACATAGGGCAAGCTTGGGACTCGTACAAAAAATCGAATTCGAGATGACAATCACACATGTCATTACGATGATAGAGAAAGCGAAAAAAGCGGGTCTCGCAATTCTGTTTGTCCGTCTGTCTGTCTGTTTGTCTGTCTGTCTGTGTATACTTCGAGCTACAGCCTAAACCGCACGACCGATTTTCTTGAAACTTGATGGTTTAGGGTCTTTGGTGATTTCCTAGAGGGAAAATTGAATTTTTTTTTAGGATGAAACTAAAGGGACCTGCAACATTACAATTATGAAAAAAAAATTTTGTTACTACTATTGTTAGTAGGTATACTTTAGAGATGAAAGAAATGTTTGTAAAAGTTCTAATAACGGTACATCCCATAGAACGGTTTTTTTTATTTTTGACTTTCTCTTAAACGACTTTGACCAATTTTGATAAATTTTTTTACAAGGAGTCAGCTCAACAACCTTAAAATTATTTAATATCAAAGTTTCAAAAAAATAATTTTTGGATTTAAAAAAAAAATTAAAATTTTTTTTTTTGAAAAATCAATTTTTTGAAAACGAATTGCTGAAAATGACATCCCAACTTTTTTTTACATGGTTTGAGAATTTTTATATATAAAAATAAATTTTTTTTAAAGATTTTCATTATTTTTTTTTCTTAAAATGTATCTTTCTTAATCAAATCAAGTAGAATACTTTGTTTGAAGATTAAAACAATTCATGAAGCTGTTCATGTTAGTAATGAATTTTTTGTTTAACATGTCTTATAAAATGAATTAATTTTAAAAACTTTATATAAGAAGCTTAACGTACACAGCAACTATGACCAAGATCAAGTGGTGCATTTTATTTTATATGAATAGAAAAAAATTATTTTTATTTATAAATCTTGAATTTTGACGTTACATTGCTTGCAAAATATGTTGACTTGCTACAATAACAGGTCTGTTTGGATACTGCCGAAAACAACAAATTTTGAGTCCAAGTACTGTACCATTGAATTGACAGTACTTGGACTCAAAATACGTTGAAATTTGTTGTTTTCGGCAGTTTCTAAATAGACCTAATATTTAAGATGTCATTTTATAAATAAAATTGAAAGCACTACAACTTGTTTTCGAACCATTTTCCAAAAAACACACAGGTTAGCAATATATTTGCAAAAATGACATTTTACCAGCCACCACACGAAGCATTGGTTGGCTTGGTTGGTTTGAAAGAAAGATTCTTCGATTGATTTTTGGTCCTGTGTGTATGGAAGGAGTATGGAGAAGAAGATTCAACGACGAGCTTAACGGGCTGTACAGCGACGTTGACCTGGTTAAGAAACTGAAAATACAGCGGCTAAGATGGCTGGGATCCATCCTGGATTGTAAGCACCACCTTAAGTAAGTTCGTAAGTACACGAAGCATAGGTGAACTTTGCCCAACTATATCTTAGAACTCAATCCACGCACAGAGTTTGAAAAAGTCCCATTTTTTAGATAATTTTATTGTTAATATGTTTTTCCTTGTGATTTGGTGCAAGCTTAAGTTTGGTGCAATGTTAAGTTCATATATTTTAAAGGTTCTGTGTAACAAACGGTAGTGAAGAAGCTCAACCTCAAAAAATTAAGTATAGGTACAATTTGATTTCTTCAAAGTATAAAGATTAATTTTTTTGATAAAAATCAAAAGAGTTTAAAAAAAAAATGGTATTCTATTTTTAGGATAATATTTATCAATTTTTTAACATATTGTTGTTAAATTTTCTTACGGCTTCTATATAAACAAAAATTGCTAAAATCGAGTGAGTCATTAAGAAAAGAGAAAAACTAGAAATAAAAAAAAAACGGTTCTATTGCAGGTACCATAATGTAGAGATAAAAACATAGACCTAAATTTAAAAACGATAATAAATTTTTTTTTCATCGGCTTCGTGGATCCGTTATTTTTGTTAAGAAAAAAAAATTCTAAATAGCCCTTTCGCTTTCCCTTTCTCTATCACATAATGTTATGTTTATTTGTATAATTTTGAGACCGATTTGTGTTACGAATGCATTACTTGACTTGACTGAAAGAATGTATAAAATCATTTGTTCACTACGGCGTATACGTACTTTTTTAAAGAATTTTTTAGACTAAAATGTATGTATACTTCATTTAGTAAATAGTACAGTAACTATTTTAAATTTGAGGCCTTGCCTCAAATCTGGGAGTTCAATTTGTTTGCTGAGTCGTTGTAAAAAGTCCAATTTTCGACCTCGAGGACCGAACGCAACATTGGTTAAAAAAGCTCAAAATTTGTTCGTTCTTTTCAGGAATTGGTATTTTAAGAAACTAAGGGATAGTTTTTTTATTATAAATTATGTTTTACGGTTTAAGAATTATAAGACTTGCATCTTATTTTAACAGGACATAAACTCAATATATTTGTATTGTACACCATATTATTTGAAAGGACTCCATAAATGTAATTCCTTTTTTTCTGAGGGCATAAATGTGTACCTCGTGCAGAGAAATAACACTTATCGAGACTTTTAAAATGATATAAGTGACTATATGAGCGTTACATCAAATGAACGCACCCCTACAAAAGAAACAAAACTGACAAAAAAACTTAAATTTTGGTAAAAAATTGATATAGATATCTAACAAATCGATGATATTTTGTAGGAAATAGCTTCTAAATAAATTTGTTTTGTTGGACCAATAGATTTAAGACTTGAAAATCCCCAATCTATTGAATAACATTCTTATTACCAAAAAAGTTAAAGACAAACTGAACAAAATATGTTGTTATTTTCCGAAGAAAAAAAAAACGCTTTTAAAAGTATGAAATTGATAATTCTGTTGGTGAAATATTTCTTAAAACTTTAATTGAAACAACGTAATTATTGATCAATTAACGCCAATATAATAATAAATTATTGCCAAATATATGGTATGGATTATAGTTAATTCTTGGATTTTAATGGGAAACTTCAAAGGCGAAAATCTTTCTCATTTGACCTTATCAAGAAAAACTAAGTATGGCATCGTGTTCAACACACCCGAATTATCTTTATTAGATATGAGTGCCGTCTGTCAATTTTCTGAACTAGCACAATGTTATTCAAGACTACGACTAATGATTTTGTTTAAAGTCTTTTAAGTAACCAAGCTTATAGAATATTTTCTTTCAATTCCTGATAACACAGTTGTACAATAACAATAACAACAATAACGCTTTCAAAATCAATCAATTCTAAGTACTTTTGTTTCAGGTATTCTGTTTTAATTTTTGTAGCATTTCTAACTAATTATTAGTATTATCTTCTCGTAAAATGTAAAAACTGTTCTTGAAACAAATAAACCATATACTTCTGAAATCCATTGAATTATTCGCTCTGAATTGAAATCATAATGCATCAAATCAGAAATATCGTTAAATAACAAATTCCATTATGTGTAGATTAGTTCTATAATTTATGTACCGCTTGATTAAATTTTCATTTCAATAATCATTATATGTATGTTTGATATAATTTCTTTAATATAAACGTGTCACTCTGACAAATTTCTGCTAAAACCCTTCCAGACTTCTGGCATTAAATCCACAAGAGACTAGCTCCACCTACTGGATATTTATTTTGGGCTTCAGTTGAAGCGTAAGAGACAATAAACATTTTGAACTTCTGATTAAGCGTAGGAGACTACTCGTATCTGTTTTTGTCATATCACTAAGTTCATTGTTTCCAGGTTATTTTAAGTAATAAGTCGTAAAAACTCATGTTGTTTGCTTTTTTTTGTAACCAGAAACAAAAAGAATATATTCTAATTAAGAAAAACTGAATTCCAGAGAAGACCTCTTTTTAATATCTCAGTTCCTTTTAAAGAAGCAAACATAAGCTTATAACTTTGTTTTATCTTTAAAGAATTCAATTCTTTGAATTAGCAATGAAGTCTTTATTTAAATTAAAGTCAGCTTATCAATCCACAAATGCAGCATTGCACCAGAGTTAGAAGCTATCTCAAATTCTAAGTAAACCAAGATTACAATTTTCTTTCATGTATTGCAGGAAAATAATAATTTCAGATTGACTAGAAAAGTTTGTCCTATCACAACAACACTGGCTGGATTTCTTGTATTTTTTTTTATTCTCTTCAATGCTTCCTTGACAACGATTGCGTCATTCTAGAAAATGACAGATAGCGCACCAAGGACTCTTTGCTCTGTAAATGAAGGCATAAAGAAAATCTGAAACACATAAGTAAATATCTTAAAGGGAGATACACAATATAGATACTATAGATAAAATGTTTTGTGAGTCATTGTATCTATTATGCACAAGGACAAGCATAGGACAGAACGCGTCAGTCATCGGTTCAGTTGGGGTGGCAGAGTGGTAGCGTACTGTGAAAACCTTGGAGTAGGGCAATTACTTACCTAATCTCTAATGACGTTGACGCTTTTCAACCACAATAATACTATATATATCACCTTCAGCCAGTGCGGTGTACCCATCCAGTGAATAAACTGTCACAACAATATACACAAATGTTAAAAAAAGGTACCTACGTGCCAATAAGATACTTTTGTATCTAAGTATCTATATGCGATGGTCTGTCGAACTTAGTCTATTTATGGCATTTTTGTTCCCTATTGCTTTGACAGAAAGCACATTCACACAACAGCTCTCATATACATATGAACATATATCAGCCCACACGTAATGGAATTATAAATTAGAATTCACTGTGTGTGGTCGGTCGGGTCGGTTTTCTTTTTTTTTTATTTTCCGCGAATTGTTTGCACTTACGTAAATGTATCACCATAATTTGTATATACTCATACAAATGTTCAAAGATACAAATATAGATATGCACTTAGAGCACGTTCCGAAGTTCAAAAATAGGATTTGTTGTAATGAATTTAGCTAACCTATCGATTGCATTTTTTTTTTGCAATAGATACCTATTGTGTACCTACTGTTTAGTGCATTGACAGCCTATACGACCCTCATTTTTCATTGAACTAGAAAGAGAAACTGTTGAATTATAAAGCTTTTTGACAAAACTTGACAGCTGAAAATAAAACATATTTTCCAGAGTGTATAGCTTGCAGATTGAAAAGCTTCCTCTGGAAAATTTCCTATAAACGTCCTCCCACAATATCAGCTAATTTTTTTTGTTGGAGTACAATTTCTAGTCATACTTATTGACAGGATTTTTCCTGACAAACTTATATATATCTATCTACATTCACTTGCTTCACTTGCAGTACATATATACAAATGTATGTATAAGAAAAGCAACAACATAGAATTTATAATAGGTACTTAAAAAACTTGTTCTTCTTTTGAAATTTTTCTTCTTAAAGACAATAACAAAGTTAGAATTGTATAGTTTTCATAAAACTACATTATAAAGCATTTATTAGAACCTTTTTTAACAATTAAGAGAGGAACAATAATAGTGTAGAAGAAAGCAACTAAAAATATTGATGAATTAAAATTTGTATAAAGAATTTTTTAATGGTTTAGTTTAGTATCTTCTGCCCGTATCCAGAAGTAGTCCAGTGATTGCCCATTTGTTTAGGGAAATTCTGAAAACCATATGATTCCACATTTGGGGTATGATATGCCTGAAAACAGCTTATTTCCACACAATCATGATGCAGAACACACTAGTAAGCTGATAAAAAACTTCTTAAAAGAGGTAAATTTTGTTGCTTTGGGGTGGCCAATGCAATCGTCTGACCAGTATTGCATGAAAAATTATTGACAGCTTGAAGACCGATAAGCTAAATCATACGATTTACTAAGCTGATGGAATAAATAAGAACAGAACAGAACAAGACCAAAAATATCACCTCTTTGATTTATTCGAAGGTAAATAGGTTACTTACTAACTTCCTTAAGTCCTTAGAAACCCTTAAAGGACAGGGCCTCCACTACCTCGATTCTCTCCAACTCTCCCCCAGCTGTAAAGATTGCGTTTCAACTTTCCAGCGCCATGTGCTTCTCGGCCGACCCGATCCTCTACTTGACTGTGTGAGTGGATTCCACTGTATGGCTTGGCTTTTCGTAGCAAGTGACCAACCCACTGCAACTTACGTCTTAATAAAGTACTACCTATAAAATATTAGTTCTGTGCTATGAATTTCTTCATTTAATAAGATGTTTCATAGACACCTACAGCCATTAAGAATTCAACATTGGAACGGAACAGTATCAGCTTTGTCTCTAAGCAGCCTTTGCCAGCTGTCGATGTCTTGTTCAGTTCCGCCTCCCAAGATATTGAAAGTTTTCTACTTTCTCTACCTATTATCCAGTTATACATTGACTTGATGGGATGAGTTACTTTAAAGGCTGATCGTTTTTGTTTTGTTCTGTATCAATTTATCACTATTTCTGCTTCTCCTTCTACCCTTCTCTATTTCCGTTCAACAGGGCTGCACGCAGCACATCACCTATCTATAACAAGAAAAGTATTGGCCATAGTATGTAACCCTGACTCCACATTGCACTTCAAAATTATCTGACAATCTTTCTTTATGCAGAACATGATATTTACATCCATCGTTAATTGTTATAATAATAGGAATAAGTTATCTATATAGCCCCTCCTGTTTAATCAATTAACAAAGTTTTGATCGATATTCGATGCACTGCTAAATAATGATTTGCAAGGTGTTAATATGGTCAACACAGTATGATCCAAAAAAGCAGCTTGTTCGGTGTCAAGTGTGTCTTTAAGGTGTTCTTGTATTCGCTCTTATCCGTAATCCGTAGAGTCAAAGAGAGTTTGCTGCTTTAAAAGGCCTGTGCTAGCTGCTTGGTGCACCAAAAACATCGATATTTTTGGTCCTTTTTTTAATTTTTCGCAAATTACTTTTCCGTACACGAAGTGTAAATGATAAGTTTAGCGATTGGCACTGAATTTTTTTTCAGAATTAGCTTATATCATCGTGAAACACCTTGAAAGGTATAGAAAATACGTTATGGAGACATTTTTATGTGCTAGCGCCATTGTCGTCGACTTCGGTGTTGGCGTCGTTGGTGTAAAAGAAAAAAGTTGAGGATTAGCTAAAATTAGGTTAATTAGGCGAAATTCAGCCATTTTGGATAAGACCTTATTAAACTTGGGGAGTACCACACATTTGGATTTTTTAAATGTTTAAATGAACAATGGTTCTAATTTTAGAAATAAACCGAAATAGTAAAAAAAATTCTTACAACGGTCCGGAAAAGTTTAGAATTACCAATGTTATTCATATTTTTTCTTCTAAAAAAGTTACAATGCAACGGATAAAGAAGACAAAATTTTCTATAATTTAAATGCAATTGCAGGTAGATCGAATAGGTTTTGAAATGTAACATTTCAAAAATGGGCACGTTTTCAAAAAAAAAAAAAATCAAAATTTTGGTGTTAAATGCATGACCCTGACGAAAATTATGACACTTTTTTGGTAGTAACTTAAAATTTCGTTATCGTTATGGTAACACTAAAAGTATAAATTTGACATTTCGGTATATTTCAAAATGACTTTCATCTTTTTCCTAAAATGTCATATTTCTTTGTATTGTTCTAAGAACAACGAAAATCTAAAAATCCCGTTATTACAAATTTTTAAATTGAATGTTCTTTAATATTTTTTTTTTATCTGTAAGGTGCCATATAAGTGGGTAAGGAAATTGAAAAAAAATGCAAAAAATTTAACTTTAAATCGTTGCAACCCTATGCCTTGACGAGATATCACTAAGCAACTCTAGCGTAAATTGTTTTTTTTTAAGCTATCTTAATAATTGTGTATCTATTTTGTTGTTTTTCGATGCGGTTAGGTAGAGGTTTCATACACTTTGTATGAGAAAGAAAAACTTTAAACATTGATTACTAAAATATTTGAAAATGTCACTTAACCCCTTCTTGCTCTCAACGCTTCAATTGTAATCTGGTTTTTGGTGAATTATTTCTCAAAAATTTATTTTGAAGATTTTAAATTTTAAATGTCTATTTTTGTAGACTTTTCACTCGTTTTAGGTCTGTTTGTTTCCTCGCCAAAACAACGAATTTCTACTATTTTGTATTCCAAGTCCTATCAAACCTGAAAAATGATTTTCGATGGTCTTAAATAACTCAAGTATTGACACAAGTTCGTTCCATTATGTTTTACAAGATTTGGCTTCTACTTTATAGTAAACAAAAGTTAACTCTATAAAAATTGACGGATCTCATTCAGCCCAAAAAGTTCACAAACGGACTTTTTTATTTGTATGCCTTCAATATCAATCATGTCTTAATCACTTTTAGCTAAGCTTTTCGACCTTTTTCTTAGTTCACTCACTAAAAATCCAGAATATAAAAAATTTTAAACTAAATTTTCTATGATATCGGTTTTTCTTGCACACCTCTAAGACCTGTCGCAAAGGCAGGGTTGGTTAAATGAAAAAAACCAAAAATTAAAATTTAACGTATGGGTACCCTATGCCTATTTTTTAGATACCTACTACTTATACGAAAATATAGGTCTTGACCGGTTTAGCGATGAAGGTAGGTCGTATGTCATCCTTAGGTGGAATCTTAGAAGACTATTAACTGTTATTTATCTTATAACATATTTTTTATTAAGAATAAAATTTCAAAACAACAACAAAATTTTTTGATTACCTTTCAGTTCAAATACACCTATGTGCGACGACGTATCGCTAATTTTGACTTTCTCACGCTTTTAAAATTTTAAATTCACTTCAAAATTCATTCTAAAATGTGAAGATTTTGCTTTTTTTTTAACAAAAGCAAGTAGGTACTTGCAACAAAGTGGTAAACCTTTATTTGTTGATATTCTCATACATCATAATATACTGCTTGCGTAAGTAAAGTAATTAAATTGAATAGAGGTGCAACGATGCATGAACTAAACAAGTACCTACATATTCGTTCTAACGTTATGTGATGTTTCTGACGTATAGTTATAGTTGCCTAACTACCATCTGGATTGAACAAAAAAAAAATGGCTTGACAACTGGAAAGTTAAGGTATTACATTTGAAAGTAATATAAAATCTGTTTTTACATTTATCTTGAATGCGTCATATTCTAGCAATTTAAACTTTATTAAAATCTTTTTTTTTTGTTCTGTTTTTATTAAAGGTAGTAAATTTGATTCTTTGTAACCAATTTTTGAACTTTTAATTCTCATTTGATGCATAAAGCATAAGTACAAGCAGTGTGCACGAACTTCAAATGTCACTCTAAATGCCATCGTTTAGTGGAACATAATTTAGGGGATAGAAATTGGTAAAACATATATCTTATAATTGGAGAGCTGGTGAACGTTTTGCAAATTTAATACAATTTTTATATAATTTTGTTAAACTTAACGAAATTGTAACGTACTCATTGTGAACGGACTACTACATATATAATATACATAACTTGAGGACGTCATAGCAAGCAATTAAATACTCAAAAGTTCTGTTTCTTTTTTTTCCAGGATCCATACATTCTCCTTCGTTCAATTTCCACTCCTCATACTCTTATTTTGAGTAATGCACTTAACATTATGTAACTTTTTTATAGTTTCTTCATACAATCAAGCTGCACTTAACTTAAAATGAAAAAAAAACAAAAAAAAAAACGATAAATTTCAGACAGGCAAACGCATGAGCAACATCAAAAATAACCAACATTATGTATATCCCAACAAATTCCCCCCAGGGCCAGAACCAATCATATAAAAAAAAGCATAATCAACCTAAAAAAAGAATAAGAAAATAATACAAAAAAAGTGAAAACGAAAGAAGTGTGCAAATAAAACTAAAAAAAAAAATTAAAAGAAAACAAAAAAAAAAAAAATCAAAGAGGTTAGGTAGGTAAGTTGGTTCAAGTTCAAGGTAAAGAAGAATTTTTTTTACTTCGCTCGCCTGACCGAAACAGACGCAGCTCTCGTGTGAGTTCGTAAGCCCGTGTTGGTGAATCGTTCGTCACCTAGCCCAATCAAACTAGAACGAGTTTTTAGTGTTTGGTATTTCCATTTTTTTTTTCTAAATATAAATAAGCAGGGTAGTCATGTTTATAGCACTCATGTTAAGATAGTACTATACATTCTTTGATGTCTACTACTTGTTATTGAAAGTGTGGAACAGAAATTTACGAATTTCGATGATAGTACTAGTCGTGTTTTATTCAACACTGAGTAGCTACTCAGCGTTTCATTTTATTCGCGAAACAAATTGTACTACTCAGCATTTTTATGTTTTTGTTTTGTTAACTCTCCTCTGCAAGATTTGAAAAACCTGACAAAATTTTAGTTACACAAACAAAAAAATTTGTCTCCAACTAGAGCAAAAATATTTCTTATACCTATATTTTGTTGTTTCAACATCCAAATCTGCAAAACCCCACTTAAAATCGCTAAAAAAAAAAATTTTGAACGGTTGAAAATGATTTTTTTTTTTAATAGATTAAATATTTTTAGTATGTATTTTGATTCACTGAATCAAATCCCAAAGTAGCTCAGAGCAAATTGCAGAATAAAGCTAAAAACAGAAAAAAATATTAGATGTTTTTTTCTTACAATTTAATTACTAATAAAATGATTTTGTTTTCTATAACAATACTCCAAAAAATAATTGTAGTTATTGCGAAGTAGTCGTAAAATACAAAACTTTAGAATTTATGTTCAACATAAAGTCTTATGTGACAGTTTACGCAGAAGAAAAGAAAGCCCATAAGCACTTATGTTTAACATATATGTTTTTATCGTATCAGCAAACACACTTTAGACTATTATTATTTTAAAATATATCTATGGTATAACGGTACTACAGTCCAAAATTACTCGAAATTACTGAGTCGGAACATGCTTAAGTCCTATCATAAAAACTGCTAGACGGCTTTTCGATGGTTAGTTGCAGGCATAAAGTAAGTGTTTTCCATTTTGACTAGAAAAATTTTAAATTTATTACTACTTTTTTCTGAAACTCACTCTCATTTTTCATGCAGTCAGCAGCACTGCATTTTAGTATTTTTTTTTATAGAACTCTCTTTTATTTATTACCTTTTATGATTTTATTAATGTTTGTTTATTTTTTTCTTTCGTATCGCCAGCTGGGTTAAATGTTGATTGTGATGGTGCTGCTGACGACATAAGTAAGCTTCGTGAAAAAAAAAATTATTGAGCATATGTACATGTGTAGTATATGTTTGTATGTTCTTATGATGGCAAAGTAATTTAACTTTACAAAAATGAATGTGCGAATTATTCTTTTCTTCTTGATTTTGCAATTCAGGTTTATTCTTTATATGGTATGTAGTCCAGTTTTTGTGTAGCATCATTCATAAGCCGGTTTTATGTACATATATAAAAGAAATATTTTTTTTTTTAATGTGAGTGTGATGCTATTTCATAATCGAATAAAGTTGTTTGATTAAAGGGGAATGGATGAAAAGGATTTAATTCTTATTTCTTGAGGCAGGTACGCTGTACGCATCCGATCATTATAATCAAAAGAAGAATTCGAAAACAGGTTAATCTTTCTTTGTGTCAGGAATACAAAATTGAAATAGTTTAACAAAGCATGAAAAGGAATTCCCCTTTGTTTGTTATACAAAAAAAATATTTTTGATTAAATCCAGTTTTTAATTTCTAAAAAATAGAAAAAAAATTAAAAATTATGCTTTGAATTAAAATTAAATTTTTATTTTGCTTGGTAAAATGATAAATGAAATGCTGTCTAGCCAGATTATCAACTCTAAACTCGGTGGTTTTTTTTTTGCAAGAGAATCTGTTGGAAGAAGTATTAAGGAACAAAGACATCAAATTCAGAAAAAAAGCACGACTTGATCGCATGTACTTACTGGTATAGAAAGTAAAGTAGTTCAGTTTTGGAAAAAATTAAGAAAACAAAAAATTCTATTTTCAGATGTCTACAACAGTTTTCAAAACTTCAAAATTAATTTCTTTAGAAGCATCAATTCGATCAAATAGCGGTGATTCAGTTTCGTACTCGTTTCTGGTATTTGAGTGCTTGTAATTTTGATTTTCACTTTGGTGATAGAACATGATGGGTTTCCTGTCAAACAAAACGTTTTAGGTTTTCAACTCATTTTCGGATTTTTTTTTTTTTTTAAAGTCAAAAAAAATAAATTTCCGAAAAATTTGTTGCTAAACTCTCTTTCCAACTTAAAAAATTTCATGAAATCGAGTGATCCATAAAGGAGAAAACCAGAATTTAAAAAGTTGGTACCTACTGTTAATATTTGAGAAAAAAAATGGTGTTCATTAGAAAAAATAACCCAATTCAAAAAAGTATAACTATGACTTTTTTATAAAATGTTCGCTCTCATTTGTGAAAAACAGAATAATTTTCGATGTTGGCAACAACATCCAACTAAAAACTACCAATTAATGTGACTAAACTTGGCAGTTTTGGACCGAGTATGATGTTTATAGTGCAGAAAATGCAGACCAGTGTATTCAAAGGGAAGGGTAGCTTGTACCTGCTCTTTGATTACACTGGCCTGCAAAAATTAAGTTTTTTTTTGTCCTTTTTTTCTGAATTTAAATCTGGTTTCAGAAAAATTCTTCCAGGTTCATTTTTTTTTTAATTTTAAAAAAATATGATTGTTTTGTACATGAGAGCTCTTCTCTTATTTTCGGTTGACCTGTATACATTCAAAACTATTCATCCGATTCGGCTGAAATTTGGAGGACTTATTCCACATAGGATAAGCTAAAACCTGAAACCAAATTGGTTTTTATTTATCATATAGTCACATTTTAAACCGTTATTTTAAAAAATCACCATAAAATTCAAAATTCCGTAGTTCTTAGGATGAACTATGCAAAAAGACTCTAATTTAGAGGATAGTATGAACTTTCTATACTCTTGATAATCAGAGTAAAAGGACTAATTTTTATGGATTTTCCGAAGTCGTACAAAAAATTGATCCAGACAGAAATTTGACAATTTTGTATTCCTGAAATGTTAAGTATTATTTATCAATCATCTATAGATTTTTTGTGTGATTTTTGAAAAAAAATAAAATATTCGGTTCAACCCATAGATACCCTGAAATCCCAGGATCCCGTAATCTGGATTAAAAATTTACTTCGGAAATGAATATCCTAATCATAATAGAACGAGAGCCTGCCAACCTAAGCCTTGTTTTCATTCAAACAGGGTTGCCAAGTTGTTGCCCCTATTTAAAAAGTGTGAACCCTTTGTTTTCAATTTTCAGTATAAACATATCTTTCATTTGACACTAATTTTAATCTCTATCCTTATGAGCAAATTATTCCAAAGTCCGCCCCTGACTATACCCAATTTGTACAACCTCCAACAACCCAACTCTAAAACCTCTAAATGTATCACAGATATTTATTTCTTCTTGCAATTAAATTAAACCTAACGTCAGGTGCTACTTTGACTTGTTTAAAAAAAAAAAAGAAAACTATTTCTGCAATCCCAAACATCTGCATTTTGTACAACAAAAAAAAAAACTCTTTTTAAAATAAAATCAAAACAAAAATAAACCAACAATTTGTATGCAACATTGTTGCAAATAAACTATTATACTTATTTATAACGCCAATCATGCTATATTTTATCTCATTTCAGATCAAAACCTACATGTATAGAAAAAATATGGTAGAAGAATAAAAAAAAACAACAAGAAAATTTCTCTACAATCGAACATAACTACATAAGCAAGTAATCAAACATCTCAAGGCTGATGCTCACGTCAAAGGATACATGCACCCAATCCAATGTGCAAGGCAAGGCAAGCACACAAAAGATATGATGACGCGTGTCTCAAAAGCGCCCTATCTGCACAAGCGGAAGTAGGTGGTTCGTATAATATTGTATGATTGTGGGCGGGGTGGGTTGTGGTGGTCCAGGGATGGTTACTGGTTTGGACTGGTACAGATACCTATCCATGAAATATTTCTCAGAAAATTCCAGCTTTAGCTCCAGCTCTCCATAGCAAACTGAATGAAATTCAATTTTGATTTTCATTTCATTAAAAAAAAAACAACAACAACAACAAAAACTAAATTATGTGTCACACAAACGACCAAACAGCGCGGCGCAGTTGCCCCGTTGATGGTGCTTCAATTGAAAATGGAAAAATAAAGAGATGTGTGCTTCATCAACGGAAGTCATGCGCACCAACGTTCAACTTGAACTTGAAAATTCCATTCTTAATGTATGGTGGTAGGTAAGTGAGGCTACAAAAGTAAAATCAATAAAACGCTTCACTTTCAGATACTTTTTTTTTGTTTTGTTTTTGTACAAAAAAACATACATCAGTCAATGTGTGATTGTGTGTGTGTGTGTGTGCAAAATGTTTATCTTAGTGTGTGTAGGAGAGAAAACCATACACAGTGGAGAGAAAAAGCTTATTTTTCGATGTGCGAGAGTGTGTTCGATTAAGCTTTTGAAAAGCAAAAGTTCAGAAAAACCCTCATACTCCATGCAAAGTGAGAGTAAAAATTCATTTTCAATACACAAAAAGATACATTTTTCTTTTGGGTAAGTTTTCGGCGGTGTGTAAGTTTCATAACACCCACACTCTCTGTAAGGCTAATTGAGCTTTTAAAAGCTTAAAGCTTCTCTATTCTGCCCAAAAATGTATGTCATAACTTAATTTCAAAAAAAATAAATATTTAAAAAAAAAACACAACACAAGAGCTTTTATCTTGGTTCTAGGAGCTGGCTCCTACTCTGTACTCTTTCACCATTTTGTACACAAAACAAAGTAAAAGATACTTTTTTTTTTTGTTTTTGTTGTTGTTTTTGTTAAAACACCAAAAATGAGATGTATTGCGTAGGTGGTTTTGGCTCTCCAAAGTTTTTTTTGTAGGTATCACTCCTTTGGTACTGGCTCAATTTTACTCTGCTTGATTGGCCGCTTTGGCCTTAACATCTTTCGGTCGGTTCGGTCGTCGTTTCGGTCTGGAAAAGAGAGAGAATACACGAGTGTTCATCTGTGGTAATCAATTTCAAATTGAAATCATTTGTAGTTTTTTTTTTTCAAATAGAAAACATTTAATATCAAAAAAACACTGCATGGTGGAACAAAAGTATCATTTTTTCTGTGTTGTTGTTGTTGTTGTTGTTGTTATTTTTATTGTTGTCTCCTGTGACTTTACACACGAAAGATAGAAAAAAATTGCCTGGAAATGTAGATACCTTACTCTCATATACATTTTTACAAAGCTGCCTCGCGTTGCGTTTTTGCCTCTCTCTCTGGCCTCTATCATTATCGCAAGTTTGAATTGCACTTTTATGTCTGCACAAGTGTCTATTTTTACTTCCGGATGAAAGTGTCTGAAGAACGAACGAACGCGTGCGAAAAGTGCTGATTTCAATATTAATATTAAAAAAAAAATATATCTAAGAAGTGTTTTTTTTTTTATTGTTCCTTATTTCTATTTAATTGCTCAATGTAGTTGAAACTTTGGTAAGTTTTTTTTTTTATTATTATTCTGTGTGAGAATTTACAGTCAAACATTTGTGTATCCATATTTTTATAATAAAAAAAAACATATGTTATATTTTGTTTTTTGGTTTTATTGAAATAGAGTGATAAGGTGATTTTTGTGTTCAAAAATTTATTGAGTTGAAACTGCATGCTTAAAGATTCTTACATTCAATTTCTGAAATGGTTTTTTTTTTGTTGTAGTAAACTTTGAACTTTACTCTGTGTTCTAAGGGTTAAATAGCAAGGTTTTAATTAAAGGGAAAAAAAAGCATTCATAATTCTGAGAAATAAGCCGCAAGCAGAATAAAGTAGGAAGTGCTTTTAAGTTTTATGATAAAATGTGCATAGATACAGGTTATTCAAATCAACTGTTGAAGCATTTTTGTAAAGATCATGATAAGTGTGTGTTTTATTTAGTTTATGTAATTTAATGCCTTTACTTTTATGACCGATGTAGGTATATATCACTTATTAACTTGAGATAAGCGTTCTAACAAAGAAGTAAGTTGAAAAAATCATTTGAAAGAAAAAAAATAGTTTAAGGCTTACTCAATTATGACGTTGTCATATCTTTATTTGTAGTTCTGGAAAAAAAAATCATGTTTTTTTTTAAATATCTAGGTGTATCTAATATCCATCCATTTAGTTTCATGCTTCAAATAAAAGAATTTTCGAAAAATAGGCCATCTTAGAAAATCAGAATTTTGTAGCATTTTTTTCGACTTCGAACGCTATGACAAAATTTTATGTAAGAATGAAATAAATTTACAACTTAGCTTTTCTGAAGTTTTTGTTTTGTTGTTTTTTTTTGTTTTTTTTTTTTTTTTTTTTTGTTTGTTTATAATGATTCTAAGAAAATGAATTTGCCCTGAGGCAAACATTCAAGATAAAATTTAAAGAATTGAAATTTTTTGTTTGAATAAAATTAAAATTTCAAAAATCAATTGTAATTCTGCAAAGATAAAACCATTTAATAGAAACGAAACTTCAAATAATAGAATCGTTATAATTCCAAAATGAAGCGTAATAGGAAAAATTACCTTCGAAATTCTAAAACTTATAATTATTCTAGAACCCCAGTGACGACTGTTATGCACACTGTGCACCTACTTTTAGGGAAATTTCAGATGTACTCGTAATTTACACGATATTTGACATTATCGGAGCACTGTGGGCAATCCGTTGTAAAAATACATTTTCAAGTATGTTTAAACTGCAAAACTTATCAGTTTACTGAATAAGGAAATACTGGGAGCTTTAATAACCGAACAAATGTTCTCATAATTGCATTATTCTTAAAAATCAACTAAACATATTTTTTTGTGAACTTATTTTTTATTTTTAAACGGTTTTAAATTTGTAAATATTTTTGCTTTGGTATAAGCTTAAAAAAAAATAAAACAGCTGTCACTTTTTGCCGCTGGTGGTTAAACCTTTCCAATTTTAATGATAAAGAATTTTAATCTTGTTGGATATAGTTCACATAAGACTTTTCCTAAAAAGTTTATATAACATGAACTGAATATAAACAAAATTTGCGTATTTATTTCAGTAGTATATAGAATTTGTGTTATCAAACATTCATTTGAAAATCAAAATATCTCAATTCGTTTAAAAGTCATGATTTTGCAACCAAAAATGAAAATCGTGCCCACTGTGCGGTATATGTTTTTTTTTTATATTACGAATATATTTGCTTTCAGTTTCATATTTAGTAGTATAAAATGGTAAATTCCTCAAAGTGTTAGAATAAAAACTACTTTATTATTAAAATTTGGGTCTTACCCTACAGGCCAAAATGTGACTTACACTACTTTACATCGTAAAACTGTAGTTTTTTTCCAAATAAAACGTTAAATCTTATATAAGAGATCCTATAATAAAAAAAAAATAAAAAGAAATACAAATAAATTGAACATAAAGAGACTTTAGTCTCTTAAGGAGTCTGAAGATTGGGTGTGTTGGCCTGTAAAATTGCTATAATTTTAGCTTATGTTCTTGGTGGTAACACAGATATTTTGTTTCTGTTTTATTCAAAACCAAAGAAACTTCACTGAAGAGTTTGCTTGAAAAAAGTTACATTTAAAACCTGTTACAGTGCCAAACGGAATCGACCTTCTTCTTAGTTTCTGTCCCATTCCTATTTTGTTCCACTGGAATTGATTTTCCTAACAATCGTGAATCTCCCTAGAAATTATTTTCCGCGTGTGTTTTATAAAATGACGTGGAAATTTACTTCCCGACACCATTAAACTCTGAAGGAAACTTTTAAGCCTCATTTACGTTCCCAAATTTGGAAGGATTAACAAATTACATAATATTTTGTAAAAATAGTTGAAAACTGGTTTGATTTTTATAAGAATCGGTAAATGTCGACCAACATTTTATGCGTATTACATCGCGCCCACTGTAATTCCTGTGCGAAATACATTTTGGAATTGAAGAATAATCATATCATAATGTTAAATAATGGATGGCGGACCGACTACATAAATAAACTTATAAAATGTTATGAAGAAATATAATAATTTTTTGATCATTATAATATGTACTTAATTGAATTAATTGATTTATTCAAATCGAATTTATTTTGTGACTTACACTACATCATATGCTTAAATACTTATTACTTATACTGGTGAGCCTCTAAATAACTTAAACTTATGCAAAAGTAGTGAGCGATTACAATAATTTAAAATACTTACTTCATAAATGTTAATCAAAAACGTCCGTAAAATCCACTTCCAATTTGTGCTCTCAAGGCCATTCTTAACATGACAAAACAAAATAACTTGTTCTGCAACGGTACAAGTTTAAAGTATACTAGTATTGCCATCATACTTCTATGAAAGCAAAAAATAACAATGCAAAAAAACTACATGCAATTGCCCTGAAGACAAAATTTATTGACCCTCAAGTAATTTGAGCCATTTTTGAGATTGTTAAAAAAACACGTTGAAAATGATTTATTCGTTTCGCATTAATCTTTGATGAAAAAACAACATTTAACAAGTAAGTAGGAAATTCAATTACCTACCAAAATATATATATCATAGATCTTCAAAAAAATAAGTATGCAAGAAATCTTTACAAAATAAATCAAAAAATTGTTTTTATTACAGTTTTTATTAAATCATAAATAATAATAAATTTGTGCATAATATTTCTCACAATTGACAAAGAAACGCCATTAAAAGTTACTTAAGCCTAAAGATGAAGTCTATCTGATTTCGTAGTTTTAAATAATATTTTCAAACTAGTCAATACAATTGTCTGCTAAGATAAACTTCATGGCAAAATAGTTAGTAAAAGTCAATTCTTATCATTATTGAAGCAAATGCTTCAGTTGCAGTTTCTTCTATTGCAGGAATCGGAGGGTTCTAACTTCAGTTTTGTTCTTGGATCTTCTTTGTAGAACTCCTCATCTATTCTATCTTTTCATTAAGGTAAATAAAACTTGAAGCATATCAATCGATACTTTTTGTTTTGTCAAATGTCGTATTCGTTTTTTTTCCTACACTTTTCAAATAATTCACTCAATTTTAGTTTCTTTTTCTGTAAGAACTTTACACCTCTGTTGCTGTTTTAGCCATTTTATCCAATTCCCAGTTTTATTCTTAAGTGTAATAGAAACTATTATAAATTTTCTAAGAGACACGTTGTAATTAAAAAATGTTTTGTCCTTGAAGAAAAAGTATTTTTTATTTTCTATAGTTGTAGTTTTTAGGTTTTCTTTAAAATAACAGTATGATTCTCCAATCTCCATTTTCTATCTAAAAAGACATTATTTTCTATTCAAAGTATTGTAAATTACTATCCACTATTTTGTAACAATAATTCTTGTTACATCTACAAATTTTAATGAAATTTTCAGATTGAAAAAAAACTTTTTACGAAATTATTCAAGTATGAGAACCTTTAAGTGAAAAATAACGATCCAGTATGCTCAAATAAACTAAATCATTTTTGAGTAAATTTTTCTTAGAAATGCTACTATTAATACCTTATTATTTCCTTTCAATAAAACCAAAAAAAAATATCTTTTAATATTTTTTTCTTAAATTATATTTTATTTACATTTAAATTTTAAATAAATGTGAAAACTAAATTTCAAACTATACTGTAAACCAAAAACATTTTGGTAAAGTTCTACACTAAGAACGAAACAAAAAAGCTACATAAAGCTACAATCAAAGAACACAACCAATTTTTTTGTGTTTACGCAAAACAAAAAGCAACCAACAAGAGTGACGAAACAAAATCAGTGCATCTATTACCGGGATACACCCTGTGGTCACTTTGCTATTTTACTAGTGAACACAGCTGGTGGTATCTCAGTTGCAGTTGCATATAAATCTTCAAGGCCGTCTGAAAGCTGCTATATTTGTTGAAAAAAAAGGTGAGCAGAGCCAAACAAAAGAAAGCTTTTGTGCACGGGTAAGTTTTCTATATCTATACTCTACATACCTATACATGTTTATTTTTCTTTAAATTTTAATATTGCTTTAGCTATAAAAAAAAATATATACCATTATTGCAGTTGAAGAAAAAAGAAGAAGAACTGTGCAAAAAAGAAATCAATCATCTAGATGTGTTTATTTTTGAATTAATTAATTAATTATATATTAAAAAAAAAAGAAAAACAATTTATTTCAATTAAATTAAAATTATTGCTTTATTCTGTTTTTAGCTTCAGCTGCGAAGTAAAATATTTAAAAGAAATACAAAAAAAATGCAAATAAGATAACCTTTGAGCTACATCATTGGACAAAAGGATAAAAAATTATTATCAGAAATATAGTTTAACACAAATTCAAAAATTTATTCTGCGATTAAAAATTTAAAAAAATTATAAATTAATTCTTATTTTTAATTTTATTTTTGTTGTTGTTATTTTTTTTTCAAACATGTACTTTACATACATTCGTATACAAAAAAATATTTTCAGCACTGATTTATTATAAATATTGATGCAGTGCTATTTTTGGGAAAGAAGCACACTCACATTTTTTTCTGTTCATTATTTAGTGACATTTAAAAATATTTTCTAAATTAGATTTAAATTTAAGGTAGGTTTCCATTCACATTTCATACATGACATTAATAATGTAGGGAATCATAACAACCCACGTCGACGTCATATTCATAGTTGAGGTTTGAAGAACTTTAACCTTTCATAATGTTCTTTTAAGTTGATACATAATATGAAAAAGCTATCGATATTAACCAAACATTGGGGTGCTATAGAGTGACATATACGTGGAACATTGCTCGATGGAATTGACCTACTTTTAAAATACATGGCTTTTTTGTGTTATGGGGTAGAATTTATTGGTAATTACGGGTTTGATAATAAAGTGCTACAGCCTTGGATTCGGGTTGGATTAAAAAAGTCCAAGAGAGCACTGCTGATATTTAAATTTCCTTGTGTTTTCCAACTAAATTTTTTTTTTGTTTTAGATTTTGTATCTAGATTGAAATGAGTTACAAGCTTTTAAATACAAAAATGTGGTTGAATATTACATTGCTTATTCATTTCATTAAAAATGGAATATAAGTAAAGTTGTAGCTACCAATTTAGTCATAAATTTCATAAAATTAAAAAGAGCACTCTGTCAAAATGTGTTTTATTTTTAAAGAAAAATCAAATTGAATCGTGAGTAGATACACAAGTACCTACCCTAGGTGTCACAAAACTATTGTTTTGAACTGAAAGTGGTGATAGCCCAAGTAATATGATCTATCAGAATTAAGTATCTTGTATTTTTCAAAAAAATACACATTTTTTTGTCTAAACTACAATTCGGAAGATACCAAATGATATTCAAATCAAGTTTTTTACTATGTCATTTGCTGTTATCCATAATTTTTTGTTAAGATCTTTTTGTGCAATAACACAAATGTTTGTGTTTACACAAAGCGTCTGCTACTAGTTCGACAATTTTCTTTTAACAGCAATATTTTTGCAAAAAAAAAAACTTGGATACCTACTTTGACTCAGTTTTTTTGGTCTCTTTTTAAATAGTTTCGACACTGGTTTAAATTACAAAAGATACATAAATCGCAATATTTCGTGGAATTGGAATAGAAAGTTGTTTGATTTACCAAACTTTTCAACAAGTTTTGATTGGTCGGATATTTTAAAACAAACTATCACAATGCACTGCCTATTTTGGTAAAGTGAACGTCTTCAGAAATGTACAATAAAGCTATCAGTGACTAAAAAAATTAATTAAAGTGGGATTTTGGAATATATTTTTATTTACGTGTGTATATTTTATTGGATAAAAGTGTATGCGCGAAAACTTAATTGGATTGGTTTCATTTTTGGTGCATTAAAAATGTGAAAAAAATTATTACCAAACGGGCTTAAATAACGGCTTTAGATTTATTTTTAGCAGATTTATCTAATTTTCTGTCAGTTAAAAATTTAAATAATTGTTGAATAGTTTAATCACGGGATTTATTCTACTTGTTTTCTTATTTAAACAATTTGGGAATATATTTGAGAATGCGCTTTCAAACAAACAACATTGTGCTACATTTTAAAACCGTGACATTAAATCTTGAACCAGCTGGGGGGATGGCTGGCTGGGATTCAATTTAGTCTTAAGTCTAAACAACAAAATAAATAAATACCAAACCAAGTTGTATTCATCTTCAATCTTCAAAGGCGGTGGGAGAGGTAGGAGTTTCGTACTTATACTTTTGTGATAGCGGAGTGGAGAAATTCATATTTCAGTTCTTATTACTCCGGAAAAAGGGAATTTTTGTTTAACCATTAACTGCGGTCTCATTGGATGATAGCTACGATGTCGATGGATAAGAAAAAAACATCAAAATCTGAAATTTTCGGTTTTTTTTTTCTTCGGGACCGAAACTATCAAACCAAATAATTAATTTAAAACAATACAATGCATACAAAATCTTCTCCGATTATGCTTCTTACTAAACTAACAACTAAACAAAAGTGTTCAACGATTTTGCTTCAAGCCGATCAAGTTAACTCGGTTTGCTAAATTTTCAAATCGACTCAACTCGGTTTAGAATATCTTCTGTTCAGCACATCGCTAAGTCGAATGTATGTCAAGAAGACTACGCAGAATTAGGAGTAAAGTTAAGCAGTTCCGGTGAACAACAGCTTTCACTTGCGTTCCATCATTGAACTAAAATGTATAATACTCTATGACTATATTAATAGAAAATAAACTATTTAAGTGCTGTAACCGAACGGGTTTGAATTGATCATTCATAAAATTACTTTATTTAAGGGCTTTAAACAGTTTTTATTTATTGCATTATAGTAAAGATTGTCTATATAACCTTTAAATAAAATTAAAATATAATCTCAGGTGCGATTTCCCACTGTAGGCCGATCGGTGAGTTCTGTACCTTTATATTCCAGAGTATAAACTTCGTTTCGAGCTTCTTAATACGGTTAAAATCGTTTACTTCATGAAATGTACCAAAAGGGCAAAAAATGCTATAAGTTCGAGTTTTCAAGTCGAAATGTTCTAACTTCGTTTTTTCCATAGCATCTTCGGAAAAGGGATGGAGTTTGTACTATCCGGATACAAACAAAACACCCCTATCGATGCATTAAATATGATGATATGATTTAGAATGTTTTTGAAAATGGTCAGTAAATTTTGACCCGACTGACCAGATGCAATATCTTTTAATTCAAAATTATAGATTTATTGCAACATTTTCAAAAACACCCGATCGATGAAAATTATGCAGCAAAGGACTCATATTAAAATTTTACTTGATTATTATGTCGAGTATTCATAGCTATAACTTTTGACTGCAACATAACATCATCTCCAAATTTTAAAAATGTTCTTTTTTACTTTTTGTCATAGGAACAATAGACGTTAGTTTCTTGAGGATAAAGAAAAATGCACAAACTTAAACAACATTTAAAAAAAAAATTAAGTTAAATGGTCATCACCTGAAAATTACAGCTCAAAAATTAACAATAGTGGGTTCAAATAAAAGACAAATATAAAATTCTACAGCTTTGGTCAAGGAACCTCTTTGCTAAAACTAATAGTTTTTGAGATGTAGATCGATTTGCGTTTCGTGGATTTCGCCAAGGGGGTGGTGGGTGTTCCGAAAACCAAAACTTAAGCTTTTCTAATGATTTTTTGCAATTTTTTTTATTTGTAGTTTCTTTTTTTTTAGTATTCGGTCTGTATCTTAAGTAAACTGAGACAATTTGTAACAAATTCTATTTAATTTTTGTGTGTATTAATAAAGAAAATTAGACACTGTGTGTTAAAATACTTTCAAAAAACTCTATTTTTTGAGGATAATTTATGATACAAAGTTAGTCTTACTAAAAAAAAACAATTTAGTTGATAAATAGATAAATAGAGTTTTTTTAAAGTGTTTTAACACACTGCGCCTAATTTTCTTCAATAGTACACAAATTTATAGAATTCGTTTGAAATTGTCTCAGTTTACTCAAGATATGAACCCAATACTAATGATTGTCTGGAAAAAAAAACGAAAAAAAACTTCAAAAAATCATATCTCCAAAACCTATCCATGAATGTGTTTTTTTCGATGCGATTTTAGAGTTTTACGGGCGTAGGAAAAGCATATAGGACGAATATGACGACACTTAGGGTGCAATTTTTTTTATGACTGAGTGTTGTAACCAACCAAACAAAAGTTATGTACATATATAAATTTTATAAACCAACAATTTGATGAACTGTGAAATATTTAATTAGGAAATTAAAAAAAAGATTTCCTTAGATAATAAACTAAACTAAAACTTATCTAACCATAAGCACTAGGGAATTAACAAAAGAAATCCCAAGTCCAAAAGTCTGACATAATACTTAGTTCAAGGTTACACACGTCGTCGTCGTCTTCACTACCTGTGGGTTTTTTTTTCTAAGTGGAAAATGCAATCAGAAATCCTTTATTTTTTTTTTGTATTCTCTTCTTTTTGTTCCTGTGGTTATACAGCAAATACCTTTAAGATCCATTATGCAAGTGAAATAAATCCCATGCCAACTATAAAATTCATAGAAAAAGCAAGAGAAAAGCAATGTAGGTATACACATTCAAATGGATTTCATATATCTATCAACACACTCACACTCAAACTTCACGAATAGACTTTATGCATTTGCATTTTCTACTGCAGCACATTTGTCACTATTCGTAATTCAAGTGAAAGACAAAGAGCATCGTAAATCTAATTACGATTGATATAATATCATCAACTTAACAAAATAGAAAAAAAAAAAACTAGCATGAGATTTTCAAATGATAATTGGCGGTCATTTGGGAAATCTGTTCTGTTCTAGTGCAATAATACTGCAAGCAAAATTGCATCCGTAGTGAGAGAAAGATAGAGAGCAATAGAACAAAAAGAAAAACACTTGAAGAAAGCTCAAGGAAAAGGTGACAAAATCTTCGAATAAAATTAAGAATCGCGTTCCCGAAATAAACCTGCAAGATTTAAGCCGAATTAATGCCAAAAGTACGACGCCAATTTGATTGCTAGCCAATTATTTACGGTGTTTATTTTTAGACCGCGCGGCATTATGATGGTACAAATAGAGAGGAAACTTCTTATTTCGAAAATGCAGCGCCAGAAAGGGAGAAAGTATATGTGTACCATGAAGAAAAGAGAGAAATGATATTGCACTAAATTTCTATATCATCATGTTCATGACTATTACCAGCAAAATTCGCCAGTTATCTTCATTCTAAGAATTTAACATTTAAGATACGCAGATGCAGATAACTTACATTTATTTTGTTGGAGCAATTAAGTGCATCTCTAATTACTGAAAGCGCATTAACAAAAGAAAAACAAAAAAAAAAGAAAAGTAAAACAAGTTTAAAAAAAAAATGCAAGACAATGCAACCAATACCAAAGTGCCTCTATAATATAATGATGTGCCAATTAATTAAGATTCCTGCTGTAAGATATAGAATCTTGTGTGATCAATATGCCTAAGAGTCTGCCAGAATCGGATTGACCGAGTTTTCATTTTTATTTAACATTTTCTTTTCTTTTTTTTTGTTCATTTGATTTCTCTTCTTCATTGCAATTTAGTTTTCAACACGCAAACATTTTTTTTTTTAAATCAGAAACATTTAATATGATCTGATAAGTATTTAAGTCGATTACTAATTACCTTTCGAATTACGAGTATAATATGTAGTCTATTTGTAGTGAGAGCTTTATGGAGCGAAACAGTTTAGAGTTTCAATATGACAAAAACTTATAACTGATAATATCAAGTAGAAGTATACTGTAGATGTATAAACCGTTTAAACGTAGTTTTTGTCATGCAGTTGTCAACGGTCAAAGAAATTTGCAGCAAGAACTAATCGAAAAAGAAAACTTTTTGGAACTCAATGTTGCGCTATTGAATTTGGATGTTTGGGTACGATGGCAGACTCTAGTCATAATGGAATTTTCATAGTAGTTTTTCGAATGCTCTGATACAATTATCTATACAGATCAATTTGTCAATTTGAATTTGAGAATTAATGCTATCGAAATATTGATAGAATCTTAATACTTCAAGTAATGTTGGTCTTATTCGAAAAGTGCAAGCAATCTCCCTACTACAATTTAATTTTTATATAATATATATGCTACCGTTATCCATGATTTTGCGATCATAGAAATTAATTCATAAAAAGTTCAATGCTATTTTCTATCATTAACAGAACTTATACCCATTGCAACGTGTCACTATACATAAACTCTCACCCCCATTTTAGGTCAAGCTTGCTTATAATAGGGGTATTCATGAAACCTGGTAAACCTTGAAAACTTGGTAAAATGGTCAATCTGGTAATTGAACTGTCTATATTCTAAAGGAAATCTTTACCAGAATATGGTGAACTTTTCCACACAAATTTGTTTGGTAAAAATTAACCATCTGGAAATGACAATTGTGGCATTTTGGTCATATTAGATATAACCAGCCACTAATACATATGTAGCTTGTTGACGAAGACAAGGAATGAACCATGATTTTCTCCAAATATGTCAAGTATCAATACATAACTTACAAAAATTTACCCAAGTTGATTTTAGGGGCGTTCACGAAACATGTGTGGTAAGTTTTCCCATTTTACCAGATGGAAAAGTTTATCAGGTTTCATGAATACCCCTATATATTCTAAGTTGAATTACCTAACTCGGATCTCAAAGGATCCATTGTGCTGCCAGGGGTATGAGGTGCAAAGGAGAAAGTGTGAGAAAACATAGAGGGATTAAGCATTAAGTGATGAATTAGGTTCCGAGTGGCTCTCTGAACAATCTTGATTTAAAGATACTAAATGACCACTCCAAATTCGAGTGCCAATTTATTTTAATTTTATTTTTGTCAGAGAATCACCGATAGATGTCTGAACTGAAACTTGTATGGTGTAAATTATACGTTCTTTTCAGCAACAGATGTCGCTAGTGTTTGTGTGTATTATTTTTCACTTTTTGCAAAAACTGCCGATTGTGATCGCTTAATGTTTCAATAATATTTTGACTTGATTCTTCATTTAGGGGGGTTCGCATTCAACATGTTCTTCAACTTCAGTCGTGTTGGCAGATTTGTGTAATATTCTGGTTCTGGTCTTGGATGTATGTATTTGACATTTCATGTGTCAACATTTCCAATAGGGATTTTTACCAAATTGTCAAACTAGATACTTTGGTACAGTGACAGTTCTCACATGAAAAAAAAATATAAGCAATTTTGATTATTACTGTTGATTTATTTAAACGTCAGTGGGCCAGAGTGTCGATTTGACGTTTAGAAGCTATGAGAGAGAATGAAACAGAGATGTATTGCTTTTAATTAATTTTTTTAACAATTTCGGTGTAAAATATTTAATTAATTTATAGCCACTGACTGCAAAAACTGCTTTAGTTTAGTATGAAATTTATGCTATATACTTTGATGAACTTTAGATTTGACTGCAAAACTATTGGATTCAAATCGAAAACTAACAAAAAAGAACGCAAAACTCGATTTCAAATTTTATTGAATGTTTAGTGTATGTTGATACGAGAAGCCTTAGAATAGTGATAGTTGAACAAAATCTTAGAGACCATATTGTCGCAGGGATTATCAAATGTTTTATAAAAACAACATATGGTCATTTGCTGATACTGAACTTAAATATTTATGTTAGACACAAATTGCTCTTGTTCTACTTTTTCCTTTAAATAAACTGTCTTGTTGTTATTTCAAATTTTATTTTGATTATTTGGAAACTTTAGTATGTGTAAAATGTATAGTATGTTTAAAAAACAATATTGCAAATTAACTTAGTTATAATAAACGGATATCATGATGTGTTTTATTTATCTGACTTCAAACCGAAATTTTAGATTTATTTGATCGTTTTTGGTAACATATTTCAAACTACATTTGAACTTTTATTATTATCTTGTACCCAATCCATCTTAAATAATTTTTTTAATGGAATACTTTTAAAATTATATTGCATTCATTTACTAAAGTACTTAATGCTTTTGAAGAGTACATCCATATAATCTAAGGTTTTTCTTTATTACTTTATGTGAAGTTATTGAGTAAAATTAAATATAATTACCCAGTGTATGAATGTACTCGTATATGTATAAAATATTAACACAGGTCAAATAGATTTGTTTAAGCAAACACACTGACATATGATACCTATATTGCCAAAGAAAACTACTAGATACAGGTACATGTAGGTGATTTTTTTTATTTCACTTTTCTTTTATTGTTGGTTAAGTTGCATTTTCCAATTATATGTGTATGTAAGTCAACTATACCTAACCTTTGATAATTTCATTGAGAATATAAATAGGTAAATACCATAACACTGTTCAATACATGAATACAAACATACTTCTATAAAAATATGACAAATCCAAAAGAAATTGTTTTTTTTTCTCAATGTCAAGGGGTGTAACATGTTACGATTAACGATTTTTGTTTTGAGTTCTTTTTTCTATATAATTACTAATTAAATGTTTTCATGCAACGATGAAATTAGTTTTGTATTAGTCAATTTCATGTTAAATTGCTTTAAGGAGGATAAAGTAATTTAATGATGTCACAAACTGCTTTTTTATAAATATACTGACAGCATAAGAGAAAAAAAAATTATTACACATACGCCATAGTGACTCAATATTACAAAACTATAAATAAATAGTTTATGAGGTGTGCTTACACTTTCTGACAACAGAAACTCAAAAATTATTTAGGATTCTAGAAAATGTTTGAGGTGTGTCAAAATTAAATGTGTACTATGTATATCAAATTTGATACATTTAAAATATATGCATGCAGTACATCTTAAATATCAGCATGAAACTGATAATTTTGTTTATAAATTTTTTAAGTTAAATACCAACCAAAAGCCTAAATGTGATTTTGCTTATTTTTTTTTTAAACAAACTATTTTTTTTTTTTTTAAAAAAAATATTGTAATTTGAATAGATTTGGAGATACATTTATGTTAAGTTATCTACGATCAATAACAAGAACACAATTTTGTAATGGCTCTAGAGAGAATGGCTTTGATGTGTTCAAGTTTAGGAAACAAAACTTGTTAGGATTTTAAACCACGTCAAATCCAAAAAATCAGGTGATTATATATCATTTTTTTTTTTTATGGTTGTTACTGAAAACTTAAATGGATGGCTTTCTCCTTTTATTTCCGAACCACAAAGTTAAAGCTTTCATATTTTATCGAGGAGCAGGTTAGTGATAGGCCAAGCTACAACTCAGGCCATATGCCAATTTAAATTTCATTTTAAGCTTAAACTATCAACTACTGTCTAAGAGCTATAAACGTTTTTCGACATTCATTGTCTAAAAGTTAAAACAATCTTATTAAGTAACAAAAAAAAAATGCTAGACATACGCCATAGTGAACCAAATATTGGAATTGGTTTATAGTACTCGCACTTTACTATGCATCAAATCAAATGAGGTTAAACAAAAATAATCATTACAATCGTAACTTGGTAAGAGGTTCTTAGCCTCAATTCAATTAGAAATTTTTGTTACCATTTAATTTTTTTTTCAATAAATTTTTTTTTGTTTATATACCTTTACTTATCGTTAAAAAAAAAAGTTACGTATACGCCGTAGTGAATGGAATAAGAAAATTGTTTTATTTATTATGGTTTGTTCCAAAACGAAGCAAACTGATCAAACTGAGTTTGATGTTGCAAAAGAATACTCAAACTATCAGAAAATTGTAATAACACGCATTTTACCAATTCTCAAAGTTGAAGTTGAGGAATACAAATCATATACGTAGATATGGTCATGGTAGACGATTACCAAACTAAGACTGTATACATCATTTAATGTCAAAATTATGTTGACTAACTGTCAAGAAAAAATCCATTCCTACAGGTTATAAAATTTGTGATCGGTCATAAAAATCACAAACTTGGTGGCAAACGATTTGAAATAAAAAAACGTTAACAAGTTACTCATACGCCATAGTGAACGTAATATGAAAATCGTTGTATTATTCGATTAATGCATCACTCGTCAATTAAATGATACAAAACACAATTACATTATTATGTTAATTTCTAGTGAATGGAATAAGAAAATTGTTATATATTTTGTTTGTTTCAACACGAAGTAAACTGGTGCCAACCGAGTTTCAAAAGATTTCTTTTATTTTTTGAAAGAAAAATAGCTTTTATAATTTTCAATTTTCTCAAAAACTAAGAAACTTTAAATCATTTGGTTTTTCTAATTTAATTAAGAATTCATGAGGCCACAAATAAACTGATCATTTCATTTCACAATCTTTAGAAAAATGTGCTGCTCCTCCAAAAAACGCCGTTTCACCCAAAATAATTTTATAAACTCTTTAGATTCCTGTTTCCTCTGCCAAATGTAACATTTTTACCAGATTTTGTAAGAGATGTTAAGCATAAATTCCGTATATTGCCTCCACCTAAAAAAAACACCCTTTTATTCAAAAGAAATTGATTAGACTCGTTTGGCTCCAGGTTACCATGACAAAGTAAATGTTTATGCTGATTTTTGTGATCGTACCATTTAAATTATTAGTTTCGTGGGACTAAACACCGATTTGCATTTTTCTTCAATAAGACACCCTTTCACCTAAAGGGTGATTTATGGTTCCAATGGCAGGGTTACATGTTTACTATAGTTTTTATCGCTGCTTATCCAATGTTTTCCTTTCTTTAAAAAAAAACACCCTTTTACTCAAAGTATTTTTATGGACTCTTCATACTCTTGGTTTCTATGTTAAATGCAACATTTTAACATTTTTACCAAGTTTCATAAATGTTTCATTGTTAACTCAGATGCTGTGGTACATTTTTCACCGATAACTTTCCCCCTCAAAAACACACCCTTTAACCACAAATATTTTTAAGAACTGTCTAGTTTCTTTGTTCTTTTTTCAAATGAAACCCTCTTACAGAATTTCATAAGTATATCTTTTTAATTCGTTTTGGTTCCATTTTACCTGTTAAGGCAAAATTGTCTTTGCTTAAAATGTAGTATAACTTTTCACAGAGTAGTTGTATTGATTTGGTTCATTCATTAGATTCAGCATCAAAAAATACTTCAAAATCATGTGTCATATTTTTGTATTGAACTACCATTTTGTCGTTATTTTTTTAAGTCTTCGCTTCGCCCCCCTTACCACCAAAAATGACCCTCCCACCCAAAATATTTTTATGGACTCTTTTGATTCTTATTGCAAATGTAAAGTTTTTGTCAAGTTTCATGAGGGTAGCAATTTTTTTTACTAAATATCTATTTTACCCCTACTATAACTCCAATTTTCAATTAAATGATCATTTTTATTCACTCAATTCAATAAGTAATCCTAAATATCCATTGCTAAAAAAAAAGTACGCATACGCCATAGTGAACCGAATATGATAATAGTTGTATTATTCGGTTTATTATGAGTAAAAAAAAATAAAAAAAATGGAAAAAACACAAATAATAATCACAAAAATCCTTCAATATTGCAATTTTATGAAAACTTCTTAGCCCCACTGTAAGAAAAATAAAACATGTCACCACTTAATTTATAAAGCTCGTTTCAACTTTTTTGCTATTAAAACATTATTTAAGCTTGAGTGCAAAATGTTTCTTATTTATTCTCTCAAAGTAAAATATGCATTTGAGTCTTAATATCAACAAGAAGCTCTCTCTTTCTCTTCAGAAATATAAAAAAAAAATGAGCAAATAAATAAAGCTTATCCATAAACTTTTATCAAAACAAAAGAAATCGAAAATTGCATTAACGGTATTGAAATTAAATT
Organism: Meliscaeva auricollis; assembly: GCA_948107695.1. NCBI lineage: Eukaryota > Metazoa > Arthropoda > Insecta > Diptera > Syrphidae > Meliscaeva > Meliscaeva auricollis. The sequence continues at coordinate 63,458,868 of OX403616.1, forward strand.
ACTCAAAAAAAAAATGTGAGTGACTTTCAGTATGAGATAGAAAACTCAAGAGTTTCATGCACACACACACACTAATACTACATTAGATTGAAAAATGAAAATGAGTGTTTTCGTTCTTAGTTACTCTCTCTCCCGCTCTATCTCTACTAGCCTAGAGTATCTCTATCTGCTAGAGGTATATCGTCGTCCAGATGTTGTGTAGTGTTTCATATTCTTTTGCTAAACCATACCAAGTCATTCGTCTATCGTTTTTTGTTGGATCAAAAATGTAACGCGGTATTATTTCGGCAAAGAAAAAAATCAAAGACAAAAAAAATAATCAATTTTCGCACTGCACTGTTTTTTTTTTTTTGTCATTCTGGTGTCGGATTCGTGTTTTGATTCTCACCTTCTTTTCTTCCTTCACGCGGCGACAAATTCGACACAAATTTTTTTGTTCATTCGCTTACAAAACAAAAAAAAATCAGAAGCAAAGAAGACAAGAAACGACGATGTGTAGTTTTGATTTTTTTTTGTCGCAAGACTTACGAACAAAACGGAACTATATCATAGCCAACGTTTAGACCATCAGTGCTAATTTATTCATTGAATCAACAACAGCTCTTGAGATACACCATACCATACCTTGAAACGAAAAAAAAAGAAAAAAGGATTACAAAACAGATTCTCCTCTTGGATTACAATATATATCTCCTGGATACAAAATTTCTTCTAACGTGTGATTAAAAAAAAAGTGGATATTTTTTTTTTTGATTATTTTAAATTCAAATTTTCTGGTAACGGCTGTCCTTCATTTTATTTTTAGTATTTTTTTTTTTTTTTTTTTTTTTATTTTGGTTTTTAAAAACCTGACAGTTATAACAGTGAAGCATATTGTTACAAGTTTTTTTTAATTTTTTTTTGGTTTGAAAAAGAACATTACATCATGATTCATGACAAAAATACAATAGTGTGATTCTTAACCCACTTCGTTTTCTGTCTCTCTACATACAATACATATATATACATTATATTGAATGCAATTATGCAACTCTTGAGAAATTTTCAGAGGTTGCAGTGTGTGATATTTTTGTGTTATGCACACGCACAGTAATGAACAAAAATAATGTTACACCTAACATTTATCTCTATTTAAATTACAAACACATCCATATGCGCGTGTGTGTACACTTATATTTGTTGCAAAATTAGTGGAAAAAAAAATCTATTTAAAAAAAAAACCCTCTTACCGTGTGTCTTATTGTGTTCGTCGTGTTCGTCGCTAGGTTAGTTTTTTTTTCTCTCACCAGAGGGTGAACGCAGAAAGGGTGGTGGGTGCATCATCTATTTGCAAATTGCATAGTGTAAATATACATTATAAAAATCCGAAAAAAAAACTTCATCCAATAATAGCGTGGCATAAAGAGGGCATATATTGGATAAAAACACATGCACATGACAGAAGCTTTAAGAACTATAAAACCTGCCTCTCGTTAGTGACCACTTTTATGAGGATGGTGACTAATATGGCGGATAGACAGTCAGTAGTTGTATCTTGACGTTTGTTGGGTGGTGTGTTGTAAGGGTTAGATGCGGTAAAGTGAGGTGTAAAGTGTGTGTGGTGAAATGTAGTATTTATTTGACAGGCAGTATTAACCCACTATTTATCTTGTGTATGTTTGAGCGTTTGAGGACGACATTGGGGGAATAAAAAAAAATGCTCAAGTCAAATAAGCTCACACTAGAGACATATTAAAGGTTGTTGTTGTTGTTGTTAGTGTTTTCACTTAGAGGAAGTGTAATTGTGAATTTTTAATAATAAAAAAAAAAACAACTATTTATATGGCCACAAGTGTATGTCTACTCTATGCGAGATACTTCAGCTAAATAGGTTTTTTTTTTTAATAGACAAGTGGGTAGAAAGATAGAAGTAGGTGGGTTAATTTCTGAGTGAAAACACACATAATATTGGCTGAAGTCCCATAATTTCAAAACTGCATTACCATTATTATTTCTTCCTTTTTTTTCATTTTTATTATGTCTCTCTGATGTGCCATGTGCCGCCCTCTTTTATGTAAAGTATGAGTTGCTAGTGGATTGTGTTTTTTGTTGTTGTTTCAATAGTAGAGAGTGATGGTGGTTGTGGTGTTGTAATATGAATTCCATCATACCTATACCTAACCTACCTAGTATACCTACCACGACTATACTAACTGAAGGCTATTTGGGTGACCTTGATTGAATGAAATAATCACTTGGGGGATTTTTACGGAAATTCACTTTATACACGTGCATTTGAGTGGCTTTTTATTTTTTTTCAATCTTTTTCTCATTTGTATGAGTACTTTTTTTAGTTTTAAATGTAATTGTATGCAGTAAAATGCAGTCATAATGATTGAAAATTACATAACAATATAATGAAATGATTCATTTAAAAAGAGAAAAAAAAGATGATGTGAAACAAAAAAAAATAATAATTGACAAAGTGTTTTGGCTAATTGCTTGAGTTCGATACGAATTATTCGGAAACATGTTGGGAATAGTTTTTTTTTTTTTGATGCGATGGCAAAAAGTGTGTCAGGGAGATTTCCTATTTTTTTTATTTTTTTTTTTTTTGCTTATAGTTGGTGTAGGTAGGAATATATTATTTTTTTGTTTAGCTGCGGGAAGAATTTTTGAGTCATAAATTATAACATGTGACTCAGAAGTGAGATATTTTTTGATCTATTATTAGATTCCTTTTATTCTGACAAACGAGATGCAAATTAAATACATATTATGAATTCCGTTAAATTTTCGAATCATTTTATTTCTTTTTTCTTATTAAAGTTTAAGAAAGCAATGGTTAAGTAGTATAGAAAGTATCTGTCATTTTGTGTGTCTGCCAATTTTTTTTTTTATTATAATAACAATTTTTTTACAGCAAAAACGCACTACAAGTGACTTGGTATTTTTTGCATCCTGTAAATCTCGAAAATCGCATAAAACAAAATATTTATGGTATGAAATTTAAAAATTTTGTTGAAGTTTTTTTTTATCAAAGTACCTACCTTTCAAAAATTTGCACCAAATTCTATTTAATATTCATTTGCATCGTTTAATAAAGTTATGTGCATTGTGTTAAAATATTTTAAAAAAATCGTTTTTTAAGGATAATTTTTATTACCTGCATCAAAATTGTACAATATCTTAAGCATTTTTTCAACAAAATCCACATTCAAAGACAAAATGGAGGCTACTGAGGTAATCCTCAAGTAAATGCTTAAGAATTTCTTCTCAATCTCGATTATGAATAGCTTAAATGGTCAAAAATCTCCTCAAGCGTACAGACACTTGAGAAAATTTGTTTTCTTTAGTGACCATAGTGAATTCAGCCCTTAGACTTCAATATGGAAGGCCGAAAGACTAAAATTAGTTAGATTTGGCTGAGATGACATTTAATGCCTTTTTCATTTAAGAAATTTATTACAGAGATGGCAGTTCAATTTTGTAAATAACTTCTCACAGCGTAGCATTTCGTGAATTTAATGGTTCTTTATTTTTCTAAGGTTAAAAAAAATGTTTTCTTAAATACCAAATCTCTGTTTCTCAACTTATAAAAATTTAAGTACTTTAGACTGCCTTATTCCCTCAATTTAACATTAAAAGTTTCGAATTAAATAACAGCACTGTGTGGGCTAGTGGAAATGCTTGTCCGTTCAATACACTTTGATAATAATGAGACTTCTCCTGAAAGAATTAGGTTTTCTCATCGAAATTGTCAAGTCACTTTTTTGATTTTCTAACTGTCCTGGAAATTTAATGTAAAATTGAAGACGCAAACTCATTGTAAGGATAGTAATGAATAAGTCTTCAATTAATTGTAGAAGTGCTTAAACTTCCTAAAAGTTCTAAGAATTGATTAATTCAGACATCATTCTACTCTCAGGAAGCGTATAAGCACTGGTAGCAGTATTTTTACTCTCAAAGGTATACCCACCTTTTTTGTGGTAAGAAACACTGTTTGGTTAAGCTTTTATCAAGCTCAATTTTAAATTAAAAATGGCTCAGGCTCTGCTGTCTTTACAAAAATTCCCCCGTTGTTGTATAACAATACTTCGTCAAGTTTTGAACCAATTGTCCTGTCAGTCTTTCAATGTATATCAATACTTTAATTCAACTGCGCACTCTTCACATACACATACAAATGAATTGGCAAAGTTCAAGTTATTCATCATTATTTCCTTTGGGCCTTCAAACAACAACGAGGTGCAGAAAATGTCGAAAAAATTGGCAGACAAAATTGTACAGAATAATTTTGACGACCCTTCACATCAAAACCAGCATTTTTATGTACATATTTGTTAAAATAGAACTATGTGCCAGTCTGTCAGAGTTGTTGCTCTAAGTCCCTTTTCGTGATTTCCATCAAAAACCTTCAAAAAATATACTATTAAAGGTAAAGGAATATATCGAATACCATCGAGAAAAATGAGGTAGGAAAGGCATAAATGTATTTCAGATTTAATTATCGATTCAAAAACTTCTTCTGCGAGAAAAAAAGTTGGGGGCGATTCAAAACAGCGAATTCAATTTATTGAACCTAGTTAAATAAAATAAACGGATTTGCAGTTTTTTTGATTTTTTCACAATTTTAAAACTTAAACAGTTCAACGGAACACATTGTATCTACTACAAAATTTCCATTTGATTTGTTAACTGAACTACTTGGCCTGAAACAGTTTAAAATGTTTTTCCGAGACAATTTCCAACCGATTTTCTAAAAAAAAAAATACCTCTTTGGATTTGAAAATAAATATAATTTTAAAATATTAATTTAAAAAAATATGATCCACATCAATTTTATGGTAAAAAACAATGTGAAAGTTGAAAAAATGAGGAATACAGACATAATAGTAAAAATTCTCCAGGTTTTTCACCCAAACCACAAGATTTATTGATTGATTGTTGAAAGGTATGAATATCTTTCCAAAAAGCCAACTAAACTTATGTTAATCTCTTAAAAAATTGACGAAGTTAGATTTTTTGCAAATGGCCGATTTCACCAAGCCCTTTTTAAAATTTAACAGGCTTTTAAACCTTAAAATGACGCTTGTTCCATGCAAAAAACGTCAGTTAAAAAGCTTTTAAATGTTTTTGAAATCGGCCAATAGACAATGGTTTCTATGAAAACATTATTTTTAACCAAATTGAGTATATACTAGTATATACTTTAGGTTTAAATAAATGTTGTGTAATGTAAAGCTGAAAATTTCAAAAAAAATGATTTTCTTTGAATATTTTGTTTTTTTTTCAACTTAAACAGAGAAGTGGATATTAAGTTTTACTATACATATATGTATACGAAATATATAAAATTTCGAAAGTTCTTAATTTTATGAAAATCAATTTTTTGTAAACTCATTTCATTCATAGGAAAACAAATGACAGAAAAAATGTTTGAAAATGGTATTTCTCCAATATCCATAATCTCCACAAGTCTAGAAACATAAAAATAGCTCCAATTCATTTTAATTAAATTATTATTATTATTCTGTCAAACTATCATGGCCATATTAAATCATTCAAAATCGATTAGTGATAATCCCGAGCACATATAGTTTTTTTCCACAACTAAACGCCATTATTTGTAAGTAGTATCATGGCTGATTTTCTGGGCTATGGACATTTTTAAAACTTGGCTTACAGCCAACATCGAATAAGGACAGAAAAAAAAAAAGAATTCATATAAAATAAATTATTTTGTTCTATATTTGGTAATGCCGTTATTGACGTTATTCCTTCTTCACTATTATATTTGTTTTCCTATTATATAGTTGTCATATACAACTGTGAGAAAACAATGACAATGCAGTGCAGATAGTTTTGCCAAAAAGGGCATTTTATAACATTGAGAATTTTTGTGTAAGTTTGCCAAAAACAGAACAAAAAAAAAAAGTTTTCAACAAAAACAAAGAAATTTCGAAATATTTTTGTTTTATATTATTTACTTCTATACAAATACTTAAAAAAGATGTGGAACGTGGACATTTTGATTATTGTTATAATAGTGAGCATTCTTCTGACACGTGGCAATTTGTGTTTTTTTTTTTTTTTTGTTTCTTTCTATTTTGTTTAAAATAGGAAAACAAAATTAAAGCAATCACTATTGAGGTGAATTTTAAATTGAATTATTTCAGTTGTTCACAGTCAATAATGTTTTGAAGATGCATTGACAAGAGGTTTTTTTTTAATTATATATTTTTGCTTATATAATTTTTTAATAAGTGGTTGAATAATTGTGAAAGTTAAAGTTCTGAGAAGTATTAATCTTCATTGAGTTTAAATACAAATACAAAAAAACAGTGAGTTTAAATACAATTTAGTTTTTTAATTATTAATTTCCTTAAAGTTAATTTTTTATGTTAAATATGACACATTTTGAAAGTTGTCAATTTAAAAACACTGAACCTGTTGAATTTGGATTGTGAAATGTGTTTTTTTTTTCGTAACTCTAAACTCTGATTTCTTTATAACACGTGACTCTGAATTCAAACAATATTACAAAAAACTGAAGGTTTTTCAATTTTTTAAACTCAATTTTTATTAAAAATGTGAAAATTAGAGACTATGGACTGTGAAAACGAGTTATAAAAATCAGTTCTTTAATTGTAGAACAAAGTGAAAACCAAATAATGGTTTTAATTAATGGCCACCATCACAATACAAGTTTAAGTTCTGTTTTTGAGTAAAACTTAGTTCAACAGTTGATTTTAGATTAGTGACTGTATTCTACCATTTCAACTCCAGTTCCACGAGGAGGATCCTTGAATAAAGTCAACACTTCTTGAAGTCTTATCAATTTTTAACCGACTTCATTTATGTTTTTTTTATGTGTTTGTTACCGCAGAACTTTTGACTGTGTGGATCGATTTTGATGATTCTTTTTTGTATTTGAAAGCTGGTAATTTCCATTGGACCCATTTTAATTTGTTCCAGTTTTGACGATGGCATCAGTGAGAAAATATTAAAAGTCTTAATGTCTTGAAGTCGGTAGTTTTTCGTTTGAAAGGTACTATCTTAAAAAAACATAGGCATTATGCAATCGGGTAAATCAGATGCTTTTTCAACCTTAAGTCAAATCGGAATGATAATTGAGGTTTTTCTTTATTTTATTTTATGAATACCTTTGGGCTTAAGTAGTTCTTACTTCTCAAAACTACTTGAAAAGTACCTACTTCGCATGACGAAACAGAATGCAACTTTTGATGAGTTTATCTAATTTGATTTTAAAACTACCGCAGTGCTTCCAAGTTGTGTACATTTCATACAGTCTTCTTAAACCTTATTTGAATTAATGTTCAGTAAGTTGCACAAAGATTTTACTTTATTCGATTAAACACTTTAATGAATTAAACATTTTACTTAAAATAAATAAAAAATAGTTAATCAATTTTAATAGCTCTCTGTTTATGTTTGTTAGAAATTGCAGCATTAAATAATTTCTCTGATTTAGTAAAACTTAGTGAAAGTGTTTTTTTTTCGATTCGGGGATGCTAGTTTAACATAAATTTTGTGATCACAAATAAGTTCAACTGCGATTTCTTGTTCAGTGTTTTGTTTTTTTTTGAGAAACTTGTTGTCATTTTGCATATAATTTGTCAAAAATAGGCTCTAGCAAATATACCATTAATTTGTTAATTTTCTTCCCTCCAATAGCCAATTGATTAGCCCTTTTTTTCAATAACTGAAATATGTTGAATATCGATTGGTATTATTGGACTTTTTTTGTCAATCGAAATCACAACCAATCCCGATTGATTTCAATTTTTTGTAGGTGTAGGTACTCGAAAATTAATGTTTTATTATTTTATATTACATAATTTTTGATTATGTTTTCATTTGACGGGTTTGTTTTCATGAGATTTTGTTTTCAGGATTTTGATTATGGACTAAACTCTGTCAAGCAAGCCAATAAATAAATCCAATTTTAGTATACATAGGTACCGACTTTCGACTGCTACTTGATGGTTCGACAGAAAATTTTTTGTTTTATAGTCTTTCAACATGCCGCAAGGATTAAATTTTGGACCTATACCCTACAGCCGTTTTTGATACGTCTTATGATTTTTGAGATATGACGTTGTTCTAGCAAATGAGCGATATATTATACGCTGAGATGGCGGTGGTACTTCGAGACAATGGTCAAAACACACTTCAATTGTTGGGATTTGTTGCGAATATTTTTACAAATGTTTCTGGGTCATGAACATTTTGTTGACATACCTTACATTAGTTTCACATACTCAGTAAAAGTCAAAAATACTGTTACTATTTCCGAAACTAATCATGTTTAGTTTTTATACATTTGTTTACATTATCTCAGAAATTTTGGGAAATAGTTAAAATTGCATTTTCTTTATTTCATTTATTTGATTTCTTGAAAATCAGCTTCAGCTTTTTAACACCCAAAACTGTTGAAATTTTCAAAAAAAATCGTGTTCAATTCGCAGAAATTTTTGAGATACGTCTCTACCAACTCCTCTGCTTTTTAGCCAACTAACGCTTAAAATAATCCAAAAACTTTACAAGACTAACTTTCGGAAGCAAAATGCGAACATATATCCTCTTAAAGCGTACTTTAAGATTATTATAAGATTCTTAAAAGTGTTAAATGGCTTAGCAGGAAGAAATAATAATAATAATGCGAGACTTTTTGAGTTTTGGTGAGAATTTTATTTTCATAATGATAGTGTTTTTGTATTTTGTTTTAATGAGATGACACAAATATTACTAAAATCTTATATAAGACTCCAGAGTTAGTTAAACTTTCTTAACTTTTGGTATACATACAATAACATCACTTGGCCGCAACTACCAAATTTCCTCATATCGACTATAATCAGAGGTCACTTTCTGTACTGTAAATAACGTGCCCTCCCGACTTTTGTCCAAAATTTTTTAACAGTCTCTAACCCCAAATACATACGAAGGCATATTTTACCTTAAGAGAATTTAATATTTTTAAAAAAGTACCTATGTGAATTACCTTATTTCCAAAATAATTTATATTCAACCCAAAATAAACTCTGTCATGTTTTTATAGCCTTCATACTTAAGAATTCACAAAACAAACAATTTACCTACTATCTACAGAAATTAAAAAAAAAAAAAATAAACCCAACCAAACCAAACCACTCATGCAGGAATTAGAGACATACAGTTAAAAAAATAAAAAGAAAAAAACAAAAATACTAGGTAGCGTATAGTATAGTAACCTAGTTTCTTAATTTAGAGCTTTTCAGTATGACACATATGTACCATACAAAATTATAAAGTAAAATATACTCGTACTATTATACCTATTCAAACCATCTATCGCACATCGGAATGAATGAAGCTACAACACAAATTTGTTCTGACATAAACAAAATTAATACACTCAGCGTGTAAGTTCAAATCCGGTCATTGGACTTTTTAAATAAAAAAAACGTTCACAAATAATTTATCATTAAGCTTTTGGAACAGGTGATAAGTTTAGTTTTTTTTTTAATTTAAACATATAAAAAATGCCAATAATTGTACCGATAGCACGTGCTTTACTTGAATTTGTTATAATTTCGTTCACCATAGTGTTAACAGATTTTTTTTTGTTCCTTTCTTTATGTCAAAGAAATATTTGTACTGTGTGCTAGAAACCAGTAATTAATTTAAAATGGCAATTATTTCAGCTGAAAAAAAAAACATTTTACATCATTTTTGTTAAAGAACTTAAATAGACATTTATAAGCTTCTTATAAATATTACTAGATTTTTTTTTTCTGAATGAAATAATCTTTCAGTTCATGGTTAACTACTTGAATTCTTCTTGTAAACTGCCAGGCCCGCATTGTCTTTTTGTGCTAAGATGAAGCTCAAAAAAGGCTTTTTTTATTTTTCCATTTGCACAGACCTTCGAAACAATAGCACACTTAAGTTTGCAATAATTGCAATTTACAATTATTATTATTATATATTATTTACAATTATTGTAAACTCTCACGTATCTTCCAGTTCAATCAAGTTCAATCATTTGAAAACAATTCTTTTCGACAGATTGACCATGATTTATGAAACCATTTAATAGATTTTGTTTATCAAAAAAAAAAAAGACTAAAATATCTCACTTAAGTTTGTACTTGTAAACTTTTTCCTGTCCACCAATTCAATCAGTTCAATTAGCTGAAAGTTTTTTGTTCTATAGATTATTACTTATGATTTAAATTTAATAGATTTTGTTTCTCAATAAGAAAAAAACTAAAAGTTCACACTTGTAAGTTTTTTCTTGTCCACCAGTTCAATCAGGTTCAATCAGTTGAAAGCTATTTGTTCGACAGATTACGTCTGATTTAACCTTCCAATAGATATTTTTATTTAATAAAATAAATGGAAATTCTCACTTGAGTTTGCCCATCAGTTCAATCAGGTCTAACCAGTTGAAAGTGATTTTTTTTTCGTTTCAATAAAATAATCAAAAGTTCTCATCTAACGGAATTGCCTAATTTCACTGATGTTAAGTTCTTAAAGTTCCGAAATTTCTATTCAAAACAAAATAAAACAGTGCACTGATGGCCTGATGGTGTTCCATAAAAAAAAGCGCCCCACAATTGTCGGAGCGACCATGTTTAAAGACATTAAGATATATCAACTTGCGTGTAAGACAGTATAACACACTATTTATGTTATTTTTAGTGTTCAAGTCATGTTTGAATTTATTTTTTTAATTGTTTTAGCTGCATCTCTGAGCACTGTAATTGAATGAACATGTATGTCGGTTAAATGTTTATATACTTATTGTTAAGTGCGTTGATCTGAATTCCAATGTTTGTGTTAATTCATTCAAGTGTCAACATTTTAGCCTAGTAAAAGAGTAATGACAAGGGTCAGCAATTTTTGTTTCTTACAATTATTGTTATTCTTTTTGTTTTGAACTTGTAAGATATAACAAGGGTATTCATTATCATCCATGCAAATTCGTAAGACACTATATAAGTTTATCTTTTGATAAATGAGCTGTCAAATTTTGTACGAAAATAGTTTACACAAATTAGATAAACTTATCCAACGATTTTTCTGCCTTACCAAATTTATTTGTAAATATAAGCTGATCCAAACGTCATGAAGTGGCGTTAGAGAATAAGGCTTGTTCAGAAACATGATTATATGAAACATCTTATAGTTCCACGAAATAAAAAAGAAAAACTGTGTCGGTATTCTGCAACTATGGCATCGCGATAAGTGGGCGATAAAATTGTGCATTAAACCATGTTTTATATGAAAAAAAAAATTTAATCTAGCAAAAATTGGGAAACAGACATTATGGGAGCGTCCGAACACTGCCGAAAGCTCGCGAGTATTATAAAGTTCTACCTTAAACTGACTAACTGTACGTTTGTCTTGTATTTACCATTTTTGTATTGCTCCGAGTGATTCGGCTCCAATTTTACGTTGCTTCAGAAGATGTTCTCCATTTAAAAATAACTTCGAAATCTGAACGCGTCTAATCTTTCACACATGTTTGAGGATTATTACACAGCATTTATCCAAATGAATAAAAATGTCGTTCATGCAAACTTTTGCGTAAACTTATCTTTTTACACAAAAGATAAACTCATCTGGTTGCATGAATTGAATACACTTAATATCTTTTATTGGCGTGTGTAAATGTACGTGGATTCTTGTTAGGTTTTTAGAAATTTAGGTAACTGTTTCCAACCCTTTCCCAGTTGTTCTTATTCTATTTGACTGCTTAACGGCATGTCCTATCTATCCACCCACTCCTTTCTCTTTCTGTATGCGAGAATAAGTTTCATCACTAAAGAGTTGTTTTCCCATGTTTTGTAGCATTTAAAACGGAATCTTTAGCTTCCCGATGTTATTTTTGATATTCTTAATAAAATATTTGAGGCGAAATAGTTTTTGGAGAACCAGGGTCTAGGGATGGACACAATTCTTGAATACATGTTGTTAGTCAAAAAGAATAGAGGGAACCCACAGTTTTTCTGTAAATAAGAAGCACTTGACTTTGCCATGAGACTCTCTTTCGACTTTGTTACTTCCTTGGAAGAAGCAATCTTGGAATCAAATTAATCTTCCTTTATTCGTCTTCAGGAACACTATTAGTAAATAGTGATCTAGTGAAAGCTGACATCAGAGTCCACTCAATTCCTGCATTTCCTGTCATCCAAGGTAATCGATATAAATTCAGACTTGTGTTACACCACTTTAAAGCCTTTTGACGACCTTTTCTGTGCAAAACACAATGTATTTTAGGCTTCTGTTGTCAACGATACAGTGAGGTTTCTTATTTAAATGCACTATTAATATTATATTTCTTGTTGTGTCGGTTGCTCCAAAGCAAGCTTTGGACTGTTGATTCCTACCAAGTTTTTCCAGAGAGTCTAGTACTTTTTCTTTAAAAATATTTTTCCAACACTACATTCTTCTTATCTTCTTAGATGTATGAAGTTCTTTTATTTATTTTAATGCCTTCATTAGTTGTGAGTGCCCATCATTCGTGGTGAGCCACTCTAATACAGCTCGTTGGTGGCCAATGCAGTTGAATAGATCTGTTAAACATAGTACCGAGTTAACAACTCCTATTTCCCTAATTTTAATTATAACCGAAAGCCTGTATGTTATTAAAATAGCTCAGGTAATCTATTTCCTAGTACTCTGCATCAGTTTTCTCAAGCTTCTCACGCGCCAGACAAAGCTCCCGAAGCCCGAATATGCCCATATTTGTTTTTCTCTTAATGTAAGAGTGTACAAAAATTAGTCTGCACACATGACAATTTTGGTGCACTTTAAAATTTAACAATACAAAATTTATTGAAACATACAAATCAAGGAAAAGTAGATAGATACGCCACTTACAATAGTTCGATAAGGGCTATCTTTTGCTTCAAACTATATATAAAGAAATGAATCATAACACGTATAGTTAAAGATTATAAACATGCTACTGTACTCGTAAATTCACTTTTATTAATAAAAGTTTTTCATTCAAAAATCTAGGTTCTTGTATTTAATCATTTACTGATAAAAATAAAATGGTTCGATGGAAAAAAAAAAATCTTGTACATGTGACTTAAGTGTGTCAAACCTAAAAACTACCCAGAGTAATTAATATGTTTTTTTTTTTTTTTTAATAAATTCAGTTTAAAAATTCTCTATATATATAATTTAAACTCATAAAAATACCCAACCAACATACTAATTGCATTGGCTCCGATGTATTCAATTACATACACTTAAATTTATTCATTGTACGTTTTTAGTTGTTACTGTTGACAGCCAGGTGGTATAAATGCGACAAGCTTCATTCTGTCATTCCATATTGTATTAATGAAAATGACAAATCTGTCACTTTGATATAATGATTTTATGTAGGTTTTTTTTTTTAATGTCTATTTTTAGATAGAAGCACAACAATAATGTTTTTTGAATCACTCTTCTGCATAAAATCATGAAAAGTTCAATGCTCATCAATAAAAATCATTTTCTTATCTCTACGAGACAATAGATGCGTCGTACAATATATTTTTGGGTGGAAATGCAATTTTTATTTTCTATAATTAAATATCATGCATATTTTTTTGGAAAAATAATCAAATAAAATAATTATTATCATTTTTTACCTTCATTACAATGCTTCTTATATTCAATCTTAAAGTTGGAAACACAATCATATTCATCTGTTGATGTAGAAATAGACACACAACAAATGTGTTTCCTTATATGTACATACGATTCGTTTAAATGCACTTTTCTACCACTTTTCGCGGTTTATAAGTTTTAAATAGTTTAATTAGAGATAATTTTTTTTTTTGTTATGTAATGCTTCACTGTTTTTGCTTGCAAAAATTACACAAACTTCGTTACCTTAACCAAACAAACAAAAAATTACTAAATATTCAAGAGCTGTTGTTGAAAGGTTAGTAAAAAAATATAAATTAAAAGTTCGTAGTTTTCAAATCAAAAAAAAAAATATCATTGTGATACACAAACTCGTCTATATTTAAAATATCGATCTTCGACAAAAAAAAACGACAGACAACAATATATAATTTTTCGAAGTTTTGGAGTGCGTGTCAGGTGTGCATTTACATTGTTTAATTTGTATAGGTTGTAAATGCACTATCTGGTACGACATTCCATGACACACAATCTTCTTATATTCTCAAGAACTCAAAAAAAAAAAAAAAACAACAACAAAAATATAAATATTTAAAGGTGAAAATATAATATTTAATATACATATATTTTTAATCGCAGAATTTATTTCTTTTAGCATCGTAATTTAAAAAAAAAAAAAAAAACATTTGTATTTTATTAGTTTTAAGATAAATATGTAAAATTTAATTTTTATGATCAATAAAATATAAATTAAAAGAAATATGGATATGCGTGTTTATTTTTATCAATTTTTTTATGAAAGTTAATATTTTTACAGATACCAGATTAACCTTTCAGGTTAGAAATAATGGAAATATGGCACATCGTTCTTTCCTTTTAAATATGAAAAGCTGTGGTGAATTATAACTATATAACCAAAATATATATGGAAAATATAATAATAATAATAATTATAATAATAATAATTGTTAAAAATTTGTGCATATATATACACACATTTTATGAAAAAAAAAACAAAAACCATAATTACCTATCTTAATTTAAATCACCACAGATCTGTTTGCGTGCTTATTCATTCATGTTCATCAGCTTACAGTGATTTCAATTAAGGTATTAAAATAATTTTAAAATCATAACCTTTTTATTACATGCTCGAAAACATATTTGAATACAAATAAAATACAAATTATATTCTACTTATTGCTCTTAGATTTAAAGATAATTAGAATATTGATATTTAAGGAAGCCTTTTATAAAAAATATATTTAAAAAAAAATATAACATTCGTTTCTGAAATGGTTAAAAAGAACTTCTTAAATGGTTTTAACTTCCAAATTTCTTTTAGAATGATAAATTTTAAGAAATAATAAAATGCAAGACTGGGTCGGACGTACTTGCTTTTAGGGTCAAAGTCAAAGTTGCTGTGAATGTTCAAGCGATTAGGATTTGTTGAGACCGAAATATGGAGGATATCTAAATGTTGAATAACAAAAATGCATTTTATTCGTTTTTGACGTAATATCATCGTTGTGTAACTACTGCACTGGATTTATTCAAGTGAATTGTAAAAAAAAATCCAAAAATGTTGTTTTCCATTTTTAATAAAAATTGAATTTTTGCATCATAAGTTGTAAAAGTTTTAGAAAATTTAAATATGAGAGCAAATACTTGCGTTTCAGTTGAATATTTTATTTATTATAATTTTTCATTTTAAAACCAAAAGTGTTTTAAGTTTAAAGAAAATTTTGACAAAAAAAAACCTAAAACTTGGTTCATAAAAATTTAAATTTTAATTTTCAATTTTTAGTTGTAAGTTTCACGCAGCATATTTTTGGAACTGAGATTATGTAGGACTAGGTATGTAACAAGAAAATTTATAAAAAAAATCATTAAACTCGGATCTATAATTTGAAAGTTAGATAGTAAATCCTTCATTGAATGGAACCAAAACCGTCTGAGCGATTTTCGAGAAAGAATGATTTTTTTAAACAAAAAATTGAAAACCTTTTGAGGTACTGCTCAAAAAAACGTTAGATGCAATGCTTAGGAAGCATTGTAAGGGCTTTAGCTGTAAATAAATGCAGAATTAAAATCTCGATTTCGTAAAAAATTAAGGAATCATGTAAAAATGGAAGGAATTAATCCAAAATTAATTTATCGTTTTATTAATATTTTTCGTAAGATAAAACATAAAGGCACAAATATTTAAGACCCATTTTTTTCATAGCCTCAAGTCTTGTTTTTTTACAGAAAGTTTAATATTGATAGAATAATGATGAATTTATCACGCTTCTTCGTAAAATTAATTTTAATTATCTCAGGAATGAATCGCATATTGCCCAAGTTTGAAATTTCTGTATGTTTTTGAATTTGAGATTTTGACATTTGCTCAGTAAAAACTTGGACTGAAAAACGCTTATTATGGATTTGCCAGTCAAAAATAAGTGCAGATCGCATTCTCAGTTTTCCCAAGTTCATCGTTATTAGTATGTCCAAACAAAAATGTCAGATTGTCAGGATTTTTAGCACTTTATCTAGAATCAGAACAAATCCAAAAATGTGGTTTAACGAATTTGCTTTTGTCGAGCAAAAGCAAAAATTGAAATATTTGAACAATGTTTCCATGGAAAATAAATTACATTGTTTCGAATTTTATTTCACTCAAGTTTTCTGATAACATAAAGATGTATCAGTTACAATTTTTAAGCTACGTGGGGCAACTTAGGTACATAGTTTTCTTCCGAAAAAAAAAATTGTTATCAGCATTAAACTTAGCACCTAATCCGTTGGACACAGGAACACTACACTGTATTAGATAATATCTATCATTTGATTAATTCGTTCATTACAGTAAGCAACTCAACCAACATTGCACCCATATGGTATAAAGAAGACAAGATATGTTCTACATAGTAATAGCTCTGTTCAACGAGGAAATAGTTAGAACAGAATAGCACAGATATCAGAACATGTTTGTGAGAAACCTCAGAACAGGTAATAACAACAAACCCATTTGACAGTTCTCACGAATCTGTTTTAACCTGTTCTAAACTGTTCTAGGCAGCGTCATTGAACCGCAAACTAGAACAGTCTGCAACAGAAAAACCTCATTGAACTGTAAAAAGTTGTACTTTTCTGTTCCGAACAGTCCAGAAAAATGTCATTAAACACACTTAATGAGATGAAGGGCTGCCATTTTGTTTTTGTGTGTTGTCATAAGGAGTGACAGTCAAATGTGTTGTTATTGTTTTGGTTAATTTCATTCATCAGACAAACACATTTTTGCTCTCGAGCGCAGCAGACCAAAGTGAATTTGACAGGAGTTAGTTAGTCTTAATGAACAGGCTAGCTCCAAAGGTTTCTAAAATTCACTAGGCGCGTCCCACCACGAGAGATCTCTGAAGATACTATTGTGCATGAATAAAAGTGAAGAAAAAAATTATTATAATTTCATTACTCATGGTTATGACTTATGAGTCAAGAGTTCCCACTCCTTCAAGCTTGACGTATGTACAAACAATTTGCTTCATACAACTTGAAAAAAACGAAAGAATTTGTTCTGAAGTTATCGCACAATTTTCTTTCGTTTTTAAAAAGCGATCGATCGTTTTCGTTTTGTTTTTCATAGAATCTGGCCCCAGTACCAGCGGTTATTCAAATATTCATTAAATATGTAATACCAACGAACTAACCCACATTTAAGAACAAAAAAAATCGAAGAAAATCATTTTTTGTTTAATTTTTTTTTTCAAACTTAATACACAATTAGCCACTCCACGTTTCTGAGATCTCTGAGCGCTCAGTAATCTCAGCAACCTGAACAGGATTTCTCAGAAAACTTCCTGTCAAAAACTGAGCAGAAAAAAAATTAGATTCGTTTTTTAGCTTCTGTTAAGAAAAAAACTCTCAGATGTCAGGAAACCTGAACTGGCTAAATACTTTTTAAAATGATGAGAACAACTTGGTGACAAGTTTTGAACTAGTAATGATATATACTTGAGGACGTTATCCATCCTGGATTGTAAGCGCCACCTTAAGTTAATGATATATACGGAAACAACTAAAAAATATGAAAAACTTCCCGAAAAGCGTATTCATAATATATTTCCGTTATTCGTTTTTTTTTTGATACAATCACCTATTACATAACACACACCAAGTTTAATAGAAATCGTTAGACCTTTTTTCGAGTAAAATCCAATAACTCGAAACCGTAATATGGGAGGTATTCGTTCAAATCGATACATTCCCCAAAAAAAAAAAAAAAAAGACAACCTTGGAAATTACAAAAAAGTTATCTGTACCAAATGTCATGCAAATCCGTCAAACCGTTTAAGCTATGGCTATCTGTACATATACCAGCACAGACGCACATACCGACGGACGGCATGACGGAAACCACTTTTTGGACTTCCTCATCATCGTTATGTTGGTTCTGATTAAAACCTCGTTTTTTTTTACACGAAAACAATACTTGCTCATAGAGCAAGTAAAAAACAATAGTTTGCTAATTTTAATATGACAGCTTCAAGTAACCCTAATTTACTGAAACAATTCCTTCTTCACTGTATTACTCCTCACTTTTGAGTTTGATCAACAAAAGTCACAAAAAAGATGAGGGTTGTCGCCTTGAGCCTCCCATTCATTTTAAAAGTGGCAACCCTATGTTTATTTTCATTTTTATTATCAACTTATCTTTGATTTGACATTCAATTTTGCCTCTAACCTTATGAACTTTATTAGCAGATGGACAGATCTCCTACTATGAGACAAGGTGAAATCTGACATAGTTAAATCCTACATGCAGGCAAACTGTCATTGCAACTGACATCTATAAGTAAATCTTATCTGTTTGAGAATTGGGAATATTTTTTTTAAGTATTTCCATACTGTCCATGCGACCCAGCAGGGACGGGTTCTCTCACTTAAGGCGAGCTTTGGGACTCTGGAATATTGTTCATTTCTCATGTTGCTAGAACTGCGTTAATTTATGCTTCTAATTTCAAAAAAAAAAAACTGTTATAACTGTAACATCTTTTATATCAAGATGTTTGCTGTAAGGCTTGGAATTTAAAGTTGTCTAAAAAAGCAGCGATGGGGTCATAAAAAGTGTAGATAATACATATATCATAATTATAAAATTTGACAGTTCCGTTACCACGTGATAAACATACAAAAATACCGACGGTAGAGTCATTGCTTGCAGCTTATAATGAACGTTACCAAATAATACCTTTCAAAAGAAAAACAACCGACTTCAAATTTAAGACTTTTGATATTTTCTAATCGATGCCATTGTCAGAACTAAACCAAATTTAAATGGGACCCAATGGGGACCACCAGCTTTCAAATACAAAAAAATTCAAATACAAATCAAATCGACCCACCCAGTCAAAAGTTCTGAAGTAACAAACATAAAAAAAACACAGACGAATTGAAAACCTCCTCCTTTTTTGAAGTCGGTTAAAAATTTTAATTATCGGCGATAGCTATATTTCACTAATAGATTTCGAATAAACCATGTCTGCGGTAGAGTGCCAAAGAAATAGGTCCATATGAGGGGGGAAACGATGGTAAAGCAACCACTAACAGTTTAGTTTTTTTTTTTTTTTAAATTGAATTACTTTTGCCAGAGGTCTGTAACTTCTACTTAGAGGTTTGATCAACCAACTCACTCACTACGAAATGGCAAATGATTTGGGCAGAAAATAGGTCACTACGTGTTCCTAAGCCATCCCGAGAATCTGAACTGAAGTCACTAGAGTAAAAAAAAAATCAGAATTCACTAAAGGTGTTTTTTCCGACGTTTTTTAAACCACAAAAAGGCATTTGCCAATAAAAACTTTTAGCTCCAACAGAAGTCTCTACTGTTCCCTTAATTGAAATACATACGTTTTATTTCTCTTTTAAAAATATGCAATAAAAATAAAAGCAAAACCAAAAATAGAAGAAGTGTTGGCGTAAACTCTGCGTAAACGAGGTTAAACTGATAAAGTGAAAAATTAACGTTTTCACAGAGTTTACGTGGTTGCATGAATACTCTTCGTATGTAAAACTTTATTTTATAATTGATGTAAGCATGTAAAAACATATATTTTAATGATTTTTCAGGTTTTATTTATGCGAGTAATTCATGTTCAACTGCGGTTTATTGTAAAGTGCGATTAATCCAATGTTATTTAAATAGGATAAATTCCAAACACAAAAACCGGTGCTTATGAGTATGGCTCAATATTTTTAGTATTTACAATTATTTTACTATCCAATGGCTTCTAAAATTTTAATTCTTATATTATTTAGGTATACAATAATTGGCTATGCGCTTTGGCAGTGTGGTTAGCTGGTTGTGTGGAAAATAATTCACAGCCACTATCTACCCTGCCGCGGCGATAAGCTTCTTCAGCTTTACTACTTTTTGTTACGTTATCTTCTTATTTGATAAATATTAAGGGTATTCATGCAGCCTGGTAAACCTGGTAAACGTGGTTAAATGGTAAATCTGGTAATTGAACTGTCAAAGAAAATCTGTAATGTTTAACTTTTCCACACTTTGTTTGGTAAAAGTTTATCAGAAAACTTTTAACGTTTAATTTTGGTCAGTTTAGATATAACCAGCCACTATTATTTAGCAGGTAGTGACAGAAGACAAGGAAAGAACCATAATTTACTCCAAATAATTCACGTATCAATACATAATTGACACACATTTACCCAAGTTGATTTTAGTAAAGTAAAGTAAAGGTTTGCATTAATACCCCTATTTTTATATTTTAATTGAAAAATAAATCAAAACTTCTCAAATAAAATAGAAAATTCAATTTTCTTGTCTCATGAATTTGTATTTTATTTCAGAAAATTGGAATAGATGCAACAGTAAAACTCGTAAACAAAGTGATAAGTGAATATGATTTTCCACCCGCCATCGCCATGAGGAATGTGCTCTCAATTTTGAGCATTACTTCTTGCACACAACGGCAATCGTAGCACCGACTCCGCTTGTTCAATACTCGTCGAAGAGAAGAGATCTGACTTAGAAGCTTTAACTTTACTTCACCTAATGAGCGAAAATCCGAAGAAAAATTATGGAATGAAAAAGACTTCAAGCTAAATTTTTGAAACATTTGAGAACATTAACTTTTTTGTATTTTAAAAATTAAAACTAGTGTAAGAAGGTCTTTAATAAAAAGATATTATTAAAAATTTTTGAGTCTTATTTTGGGAGAAATGACATATTTATAAGAAATTGAAAATATTGAAGGTAAGTTGAATAAGTTTTTCTTCAAGGACGATATTAAAAAAAGAAATACGTAGGGGAGACTGGGTATGATTAAAACAATTTTGCGTATATCATTTATAGAGGTTGGGTTGGATATATACGATAGGGGTTATATCGATTAGGAAAAAGAATCAGGAAAAAAATTGTAATGGATTTTTAAAGTTGTTTTCAATTGATTTGAAACACAAATGCTATACTAATCGGTGAAAAATAACTCAAAGAATTTTGTGTGCTAATAAATGTTATTATGCAACAATTATTTATTGTTAAAATGCATTTCTTTATTTTCCTGACGCAAATTCTTTTCTCCTGCCAGCTGACTGAAATTTCAAACAAAATGGAACAAATCTGATTTCAATTTCCCTTGTTCCACTGCGCATGACAGAATTGCATACGAAAAACTTTTTCGTGTCCAATTCAATCAAGAAAAAGAGGAAGGCTTTTTCTTGACATTATTTTCTTGATCGCTATAACCGACTATCAGGAAATAATCTCGCTTTCAAAATCCCGCCTTTTAAAATACTGTTTTAACCTCGCTTTTTGTGGGCGATTTTTTAAAATAATAATTAGACTCCAAATGTGGTTCATATGGTTTCTGAAATATCCCTTCACAAAATGAGAAATCATCCGGGTGCTTACTCGAAAAACTGAAGCAACTTGCTGACGGGTGAGTGAAAAATTAAAAAATCCTTAATACAAATTTGATTCCTTCAATATTTTGAATTACTTTCTCCACAGTCTTATCGATCCTCCCTCATGTTTAACTGTTGTTAAAGGTTGTACCCTTGTCCCGCGAAGTTTTTCACATACCAAATTAAGCATGGTAATATGGATCCACATTTGGGGTCCAATAGCCCTGAAAGCAGTTTATTACAACACGATCATGACTCAGCAGACACCAGACGGCTGGTAAGAAACTTTTTAGAAGAGGATAATCTTCATTTTTTGGGGTGGCTAATGCAACTTTCTGACCTGCTTTGTGTAGAAAATGAATGGGAGCTTGTACACCGGGAGATTAGTTGTATGCATTTTGTTTGCTCGCTACTGTAAATCATAAAATCATGAAAGTGCTAAGATGAAAAGTGTTTTATTTTCTATACTTATAAAGACATAAATCTTTGATGCTTCACTACTAGACTAGTTTTGTTCCCTTTTCGCTTAAATTTCGTGGCTCTTTTGTTAAAAATATAGGAAAAGCGAAAAGGATACGAAACTCACAGCAATTTTTTGATTGGGAGCCAATCTCGTAAAATATTTTCGAAACAGTTCCCATTCAGGTGCATGAAGTAAGCATCACATTAACAGAAATTCAAAAATCTAAGTAGGCAGGATTTTGTTGCTAATTTGTTGCCACGGTTAGCACGGCCATCATCCAAAACTAAAAATTTCAAAAACACAAGTATAAAGGAATTTGTTGCTTATTTGTTACCTAAATCTCGAATATTTTTACTTCGAAACGCACTTTAACAGTTTAAAAAAAAACTAAGTCGCTCAAAAATGATAATATAGTGGAAAGATTAGTACAAAATTAAAGGGCTACTCCTGACCTTCTCAAAAAAGTGCACATCAATTTTTTTAGCCAACTCCTTTATGGCCAAAACGAATTGTGCAACTTGTGGAACGTATTCCACTCAGCTATCTCTGAGGGCACTTATAACAACTGCACTCAAAACTCCAAATTTCAAAAATCTAAGTATTTAGGAATTTGTTGCTAATATTGTAAAACGTGAATAACACCATTTCTGAATTTGTTGCTCCTGCCCTTACTCCCCAAACCCATGAGGGAACATGTGACAAAACAGCTCTTCTGTTCTTCAAGTTCAATTTCTAATTACCCGTATTCATAGATGTTGTCTAAGCCGTGACTAAGAAAGACTCGGATTTATCCTATGCAAATGCCATAGGATAAACCCGAGTCTTTCTTAGTAACGGCTTGGCTATGAATATGACCCATTAATTATATTATTTCATCTTCTATATTGCTACAGTTTTTGTCCATCATCGAGGGTTGGTGGATGCATTTCCTTTTTCTTTGAATGCACCCCAGAAGTTTCTTAAACCTTGCCAACTCTTTAGTATTGCTTTTGATTGTATCTTCGAAAGAATTATGGGCAAATTTCTTTAAAAAGTGGTTGTAGATCCAACAAAAATGAAAACTTATTACTTTACAAATCTTGAATTCATAATGGGCCCTATCGGGAATCTTGATAAGGAAATTTGTTTCCCTGGAAATTATGTTTCCAATATTTATATGTATATATAATATTTATCTAGCATTTCATATTTTTTTTTGTACAATGGAAAATAATTCCAGGGAAGATCAACGATCGCTAAAAAAAATCTGTTGGAAAAAATATTTCAAGGGAAACAAAATTACCCTAGAGGTTCACAATAGGGCCCTATGAATAAAAGTATTGTATGGCTTAACACTGGATCATCTTTTTAAAAAATTGCACTATCTTTGCAGTTTCCGAAAATGTATAAAACTTTCCAAAGACATGCACAGTTTACAAGATATTACAATTTGAACTCATAGTACAAGATCCGCAGATGAAATATCTACCCTCATCATGCTATTTGAAAATGACCAAAATTATATGAAAGATAATACCTACTTACAGTTATAAATTGCACATGGGTTGCCTTCCTAAAACCTGACCCTAAGGTGGTAAATAATACAAAAATCGTGCATTTTCTGACATAGAGTTTAAAAAACATAGGTTGCCTTCTTCCATCCTGGTCTAAGCAGGTGGGTATGTGGAGAAAATATACCCTCATCTGTTATTTAATCGGTTTTGGTTTTAAATGAAATGCTATTCAATTTCCTATCCAACAGTATAGAGTATAGTCCTAGCCAAAAGTGCATTTAAGATGTAAGGCTTACAGTAAGTGTAGAAGCTTAGGATTTTATTACGCTTTCTCTGTTTTTTTATCTTTTCGGAAGTGGAATTAAATTCCGAAATAAAAGTTGATTTCAATTAAGATGGACTTAACTTGGATTAGAAAATATCCCAAATTTCAAGAAATGCTGCTTTCTCTATTGAAATGTTTATCAAAACCTTCTTATTTTATACAGACGGGAGAAAAAACAAACAAAATGTAAACGATTGTGTTCAGTTGACAGAATTCATTTAAAGAGTTACCGCCATCTTCTCATTGGGCCATCACACATTGGGGTATAACTCTTCAATCCACTCCAAAAATCGTTATGCATTATCCTCGTTTAGTATTTCATTTCATTCCAAAATCCTAACTTTTCTCGTCACAAACTTCGTTTTCCCCAGTTCAATTACCCAAGTGTGCGATGGCCCTTGGGCCCTGCGGCCACACAACAAGTACAAATTGTCTATTTCTGTAGGCGGCACGCCACTTGCAAAGTCAACCTGATTACAAGTTCAGAAGTTCAAATTTGAGAACGATGTCGTTTTTGTATTTGATTAAGTTTATAGGAGCTGTCAAATTACTTGCATCTCTACTTGCAAGTCAACTGGCTTCAAAACTTGCATGCCATTAGTTGACAAGTTGTAAGTAGCAAAAGTTTGAATGTATAAGTAAAAATATTTAAAAGTATGACAACTTGCAAGCCAGAACTTGCAAGTGTTTCCTAGTTGTAATTTCAATTTAGGGTCCGTTCTTTTTTTGTTTCGCTCTGCCTCAGTTGTGTGAGTCGTTTTGCTTTATTTTTTTTTCAAAAACTGTCAACATATCTTCAGTTTTTAAAAATGTATAAGACTCTCAGAAGATATAGCTCAGATCAAAAGATATTTAATCTTGAACTTAAACTACATTACTATATAAAGAATATCTCTTGATCTTAATTTGTAAACTAAAATTTGATGTATATTAGGGTGGATCGTTTTTGCAGTAATCTTCTAAATCACTGCTTGCAACTCATAGTTTATGTATGACGGCTTTCTGAAAAAGTTCTGATCAATTTTTTTTTGTATTCGCCTGTGGGAAAAAAATCGGGAAGCGGCCACAGAAAGCAGGTTTTTCTCGAAAAGTGACAAGAAAACGTTGAAAACGCTCCACCATATTGTATTTTTTAGCTTTTAACTCGATCAAAATTGATACTTTTTTGTTTGAATTAGAATTATTTATGTATTTTTCATTTGAACAGGGTTGCCACATTCTCAGCTTTATACTAAGTCTTATTTTATTTTTAAGTTTTTACATAATTTTGAGTTTTGGTCATATTCTGACTTGGATTACATTATATATTTAATACCATATTAAAAGAGATCACAATTTCGATAGTTTAACTAAAACCTCACCAAATCAAGATCACCTCATCTTGTGATGTTTAGTGAGATTTCGCAGAAACCGGGCTACTTACCTGACCAGCAATATGCTCCTATAGCATTTGTCCACAACACTAACGAAAATAATTTCACCATATCATATTTTCCCAACAGCAATACTCAGCCAATAGGGAACGAGTAAATGGGCCATATCGTGAAACCATTTTAATCGAAAATCTCATACAAATTGCCATTACGAACAAATTCTATGATTAGGTGTTATGAATTCGTAACAAATCTCATGTAGAATTCATGACAAGGACAAGTATTAAAATAAATTGCACGACTGGATCGCACGTAGTTGCTCTCATAGATAAAGTAACTATGCTAAGCCTTTTTAATTAAAAAATTTTAAATGCAGTTTTAGAAAAAAAAATTAAAAAGCATAAAATTCGATTTTCCAATGACTAAAACAGTTTTTAAATGAATTTAACCTCAAAACAAAGTATGCAATTTGATTTATTCTATAACGATACATTTTTAGAAAAAAAAATTGAAAATTGTTAAAAAAAACTTTTTTCTATATAAAATTTTGCAAGGACTTTTATAAAAAAAAAATTGGTACGCCATTTTTAAGATATTTATCAACATCTTAAAACTAAATTTTGGAAAAAACATAAGTAGTAAAAATGATTTAAAAAAAAATTAATTTTTTTTTTACTAAACATTATTAGGGAAACTTAAAAGCTTTCATGTAAAAAAACGGTTGAGATTTATTGAGTCATGAAGGAGAAAACCAGAATTAAAAAAAAAACGGTTTTGTGGCAGGTACCGGTATTACCGGTTTTTGAAAAAAAAACTGGTTTTCATTTAAAGAAAGACCTTATCCAAAAATTTTATCCATGATTTTTACTTGCGATATAGGTACTATAGGGCAAGTGTAGGATTCGTAAAAAAAATTGAACTCGAGATAACAATCAGGTAGGTATGTTATTGCGATCATAGAGAATGCGAGAAAAGTGGGCCACGCAATTCTGTCTGCCTGTCTTTGTATACCTCGAGCTACAGCCTAAGCCGCTCAAGTGATTTTCTTCAAATTTGGTGGTTAAGGATCTTTGGTGATTCCCTAGAGGGGAAATTGAAATGTTTTTAGGACCAAAACTAACGGTACCTGCCATATAACAATTAAGGAAAAGTTAACTTATTTCAAAAACGGCTATAACGATTTTGATTAAAATTTTTGTGTCTAATTTTGATAGTAGGGTCATACTTTTGAAATGAAAGAAATGTTTATAAAAATGCTACTAACGGTACCTCCCATAGAACAGTTTTTTTATGTTTGACTTTCTCTTAAACCACGAAACCAATTTTGATGATTTTTTTATCCGGAAGCTTCTTAACAGCTTTAAGATTATTTGATATCAAAATTTTCAAAAAAATAATTTTTGGATTTTTAAAAAACCTTTCAAAATTTTTTTTCAAAAATCAATTTTTTTGAAAACGGGTAGCTGTATTTTTTTGAAATATAAGTTTAAGATGTGCATTAATATATTCCTGGAATATTTCGATTGGGAGCCCTTCTCCCGAAAACATTTCCCCGGAAATGTTTGTTTAGAATAGTCCTGATTGAATCTGGCCCCAAGAGAAAAACTTCATCCCTATCGGGAATACATTTTCCCGGGGATTTTCTTTTCTTTTTGGGGGAAAAGAGCTTCTAATCGAAATATTCCAGGAATTTTTTTTACAATTTTGTTAGGAATAACGGAAAAGTGAAACGGGACCGACTCCTCAGCAATTTTTCGATTAAGAGCCCTTTTCCCAAAGTACCACACAGATGTTTAAATTTTCCAAATATACATAATACATCGATTGTATCCTTTTCAAGTTTTTAGGAAAGAATTGAAATTGAAATGTTCGTAATTTGAAGAGAAATTTTTCAAAGAACACAAAACACTGATTCGCTGTTTTTGTTTGTTAAATAACTACAAATAATTTCCAAACAATCACCTTTATTGCGAAAGTCAACTATCAATTGATAGTTGATAAAAATGGAAAATCTAAATCTAGTATTCAATAAGTAAAAATTTTGATAACAGAGAATGATGCTTACGGTTGTCAATTGAAATAAAATTGATTAATATTATTGAAAAGTTGATAAACTTTTAAAATATTTAGGATTGATTTAAAGTACCAAATTTCAATATTCATCAACTATCAATTGATAGTTGACCTTCGCAATAAGGGTGAATATCTTCTCCCAAAAATTTCACCAAAAAAAAAAAAACATTAAATCAGCAATCAAAAATAGAATAGAGACCCCAACATCAACAAGAACGAAAAAGAAAGTAAATAAAAGAAATTAGTTAATTTAAAATTAATTCTCAATTAATTCAATATTATTTTTTAGTTTTTTTTATTGTTTTTCTCCGTTTTTGTTTTTTTTTATTTAAATTTTTTTGTTTGTTTTTTTTTTTGTTTTGTTTTTATAATTTTACATACATCATAGAATTTGTTTTTTTTTTTTAATTTCTTTTGATTCTATATCAATACAAAATAATAATAGAAATAATGAGAAAAAGCGCATTAATTGAAAACTAAAATTAATCAATAAATTACATAAAATTAACAAAAAAAAAAATATATAATAATAATTAATCATTAAAATAATAATAGTAATTATAAAATCATTTTTAAAAATCTCTAACTCAAAGGATATTTATGTTTTTTTGATTTTTGTTTCTTTTTTTTTGTATTTCATTCTTGTCTGTTTTTTTTTATTGTTTGATTTCTTTTTTTATATAATATAGTGTATGTAATGTATGTGTGGTGTGTGTATTATAATATATAGTATAAATTTAAGCGGTTTATTTTTTTATTGTTATTCTTCTTTCCTTGCAATTAAAAATGTAAAATAAAAAAAAATAAAATCGCAAGTAGATCAAAACATGATCAATTTATAAATTATATATTTATTTTCTTTTTTTATATAACGTATGTATATATATATATTTGTTATAAACTAAAAAAAAAAATTAAAAACAAAAGAGTATGCGTTTCAACCAATGTTAATGGTAAGACAAGACAATTTTCAAGAAGTGATATAATGAAGTGATCACATCTTTATTAATCAAAACTAAACAGAAATGTATGTAATTAAGAAGTAATGATATGAGAACGATACAAGCGGTATTCACACACATAATAAGGACCAGCTGATAACACCAAGTCCAAAAGAATAATGAAAAGACAGATTGAAAGGTGTTTTCATGTGATTATGAAACGAAATAGATAGCAAAGAAAAAAATAAAAAAAAAGAAAGAAGCGTAAATGACAAACTTAACGAAGGCATATTTTAAATGTTAAGTTTCGAATTTTTAACGATTCTCGAAAATGGCTAACACAAAACGTTTTCGTTGAATAGCTAAGTTTTTTTTTTTGTTGTTGTTGGCAGCAAAACGCAACCAATATTATTTTTATTGATGTATGTGGGTGATTTTTTTTTATTTTTAATTTATTTTTATATTTTCATTTTTTAAATACTTTTGTTTTTTACTCTTTCTAACATCATATACATTTAAATATATATATTTTATTTATATAAAAAATGAAAATCGTTAAAGCAAACGTTTTTTTGTTTCTTTTAATATTTTAAAAAATCGCTTGCTGCTGAATTGATTGTATGTAGAAGTAATTTTTTTTTTGTATTTTCCTTTTTTTTTGTGTTATTTTTAATATTATTACTATTTATATATAAATTATTAATGTCGTTCGATTGGCTCATTGACATGGAGGTGAATTAATTTTTGATGACGAGTGATGATGATGCAATGTAGACCGAAGGCGATGACAATCTTAACGCGAAGAGATCGCCGAAGATAATAACGACGATGACGACGGCGACAACGACGACAATGAGTTTTAATGGATTTGCATTTGAATATGCAATAGTTTTGAGATACGCTCCTAAAAATGTTTTATATGTACGTGTGTTGTGTTGTGTGAGGGAGTGTGTATTGGAGTTTTTTTTATATTTTCATAATATTTTTTTCATTTCAAAACACCAGATCATCAAACATCAACTAAATTTTAGATTGTTGTGTTTTCATTTCTTGTTATCGGAACTATGTTATAGTTGTTTTTATTTTTTTTTTGTATTTTTTAACAGCGTTTTCCCTTTTTTCTATTTTAAAATAATAGCTTAAATATTTTTTGTTTTAATATGAATTAATGGACTCAGTTATTTTAATTGTTCTCTGAATAGTTTATTTTTGTTTTTTTTTTTTCTTTTTGTAAATAAATTAGGATGTTCCATTTACTAAAGTTTCTTTCTTTAGTTCAATATTATCGGGATTGTTTCGGTTGTTTTTATTGCGACGACCTTTTGGCGCTTGATGCTGATGTTGCTGCTGCTGATGTTGTTGTTGCTGCTGTTGTTGTTGTTGTTGTTGTATTGGCGGTTGTTGTAATGGTTGTTGTTGGGGTTGCTGGTGTTGTGGGATTTTTTCATTTTTATTCGGAACACTGTTAACCACAATAGCATCTTTATTGGGAGCGTTTATCTGTTGCTGTTGTTGTTGTTGTTGTGGTGGAGGCACCTGCTGTTTTGATCTTTCTAATGATGTAGCAGTTTTATCAAGATTTTGATTTTTTTGCGGTTTATTATTTGCTACGCCACCATTTGCTGCAAAATTTGTTAAATAAAAATTAATTAAAATATTTTTTATGTAGTCTTGTTAAATTTGTTATCATTAATCATACTCACTATTATTAGTGCTTGGAGCTGTGCTCCTTTGCCTTCGTCGTCTTCGCGTGCTCCCTTCATTCGATGAATGACTTTCCGCTAGACAGGAAAAAATATAGATTTATTAGTTTATTCCCCATAGTTACGGTTTAAGACATTTGTACCAATAAAGTAATAAGATAAAACAAATTAGAGGTGTGTAAAGAGACAGATAAGATGAACGCTGATATTTGTGCCAGCTAAGGTTAATTCGCTTTAAAACATCTTGCTTAAGAATTGGTAAGAGGGTGGTCTTACATACTTAAATGTGAAAGATGCCATCACTCGTCCATAAAAGTTAGGGAATGTTTGCGCATCATTTGACAATTTATTTTTATGATTTTAGCCATTTTGAGCGCGCAGTGTTAGTCGAATGGGAAAGGGAATCTGCACGTCTGGGGAAGAGTTGGAGAGAACTGCGGTATATTTCCAGAAACCGTACACGATGGCGCGTAGTAGTGGAGGACCTATGCCCCATAAGTGTATCAACGGACTCATCAAGGTCTGAGGACCTAAGCTAGTTAGTAGTAAATTAACGATGAGTTGGATGCTGTGGACGAATACTCTACAGTCTAAACCATTATCTATTTTTGGGAGCTGAAAAGAAACGTGTCGACGTTTGGGCACGGTGTCCAATGCTAGTTAGATCCAAAAGCTGTACCACTGACGATTACATCGTCAAAGTTGACCAATAAGAAGAAAAAAATCTGTTTCACTAACTTAAACTACCGTCTCACACCTAAGCGGTTAATGGGGGAAATCCATATTCACCATATCTATTCTGAAGCTCGTCTTTTGTAATAATTGCGATCAGAGAACAAAGATATTCGTCAAATGAGGAGTTCGCTAACTTTGTTAACGGTTACTTCGCAGAGAAAATTGCCTAGTATTGTTTTTGGACGAGTTAAAAGAGATGTGTACTTGGCTCGGAGATGTGTGTAGACTTACCAAAAGAATAGTGTTGGTGCACGAAATTAATTCACTGATTAACAAAAAAGCGCCCCGATTTGAACTTAACTTCTTTTTGAGAATTGATATTTTGAAAATTTTACCGAGTAAAAGTTTTTTAGTAGCAAGAAGAAAATTGTTACCTCTACCATGGTTTCAGATTACAATACATTTCATTATGAGCAAAGCAGATATATTTATTTACCTCTTTCAACACTGCTAACTTCACGATTTTCCCGAATGTCTTCATGATTATTGTATGGTTCTCTGCCGTTAGGTTCATTTCGATTTGGTCGTCGATTGCCACGCCTATCATTGCCTCGATAGCCACCGCCACCACTTCGATCAGAGTACCTCTCTCTGGGATGATCATTGCGGACATAATCATCATCATCTCTTCGACCTAAAGGAAATCGTTTTTTTTTTTTTTAAGAAAATTATGAAAAAAAAAATGCTTTGTTTTTATAAATAATAATATTTTACCTTGGTGGTAACGTTGTCCTCCGCCAACACCACCGCCTCCACCTCGGCCTCGACCGCGTCCACGGCCTCTTGACCCGCCACCTCTCCCCGATCGCACCGACTCAATATCACTGCTGTAACCTCGTTCAGATCTTCGATTCACTGGGAAATTTTGCATTGAACCCATGCTGGTTTCCTGTATAGCTCGCAGTTGTTGATCGATTTCTAATTTTTCCTGACGAAGCTGTTCCACTTCCTAAATACATTATATCATTTAGAATTACTATTCATTCACAATGACAAAACTTGAAGAAAAAAACTCACTTTTAAATGAGCTAAGTGGTATTCTAGTAGAACTTTCGCATTGGAAATACTTTCAACGGTTCCAATAAATACAAACGGTACGTGTCCATGTTCTCGTGGTATGTTCTGATCCTGTTCGTTATCGCCTGCGATCTGAAAACCAAACATCTCCGACTGTAAAACTTACGAACCAATCGCATCAATTGAAAAACTAACAAAAGATTGTACCTTGATTCGAAACACGCCACTTTTATCGACAATTTCCTGAATAATACGTCCATTTTTACCAATAACCTTGCCGACCAGCTCACGCGGAACTTGAAAGAATTCCTCTGCATATTCCAACATGGATCTGGCACGACGCACAGAATCCTCTGTTTCGCCGGTAATTTTAAATGTGCAGCTTTTCTCCTCAAGTTCGATATTTGTAACGCCATCGAGAAGACGCGCAGCTTGAATATTACTACCATGCGATCCGATAGCTAGACCCATAAGGTCATCGCGAACATGAAACTCATCTGTGAATCTAGAAGTAGATAAGAGCGGCGTGGCCCTTTTAGTTTTAACAATTAATCGCCGATCAATAAAGGTTTCCTTTTGGGTTTTGATTTGATTTGTTTTGTTTTGATTACAATTCTTAACTAGGATTTGTGTTCATTATTTATTTATTTTAGAAAAACTAAATTGGCAGCATACTTATTTACTCAAAAAGCAGCGGAAAATCGAATAAAAAATTATATGGTATATCGTTTCTTTTTATTATTATTAGATTGTTAAAAAAATAAAATTTAATTAATAGGTAAGAAAAATAAAACTAATCTCATTTATTGAATGGATTATGTGTGTTTGTTTACTTTAGCGAAAACACGCTTTATTTGCCTATTATAAATAAAAACTCAAGAATAATCTTAAGTACGGACACTCTGAGTAAGGGGGTGAAATAAAATAAGTCGGAACTTATGAGAAGATACAAGTTTATGTCGCGTGCTTGTGACCGTCTAGTAAACAAAACTAAAAATTATAAACAGAAAAATTAGATTTAACAAATACTATATTGGGGTCAGTTAGCTCGAAAATGTCAACCTGACGGACAAAAGCACCATTTTTTTCCAGAAACTACTAGCTTTAAATTTTTGAAAGGAGCCACCCCATTTGGTGGCCATCTTGAAACTGAAGCCACCATTTAGGTACATATACATATGTATATCAGCAATATCTCGACTTCTAGATCACTTAGAGCCATAAACTTTGTGTCTAAGTATACATTTTTCGGGTCAAGGACTACAACTGCATTATTTTCAAGTGTATCAGGGGGCGTGGGAGTCATGAGACCCCCTAGAATTAAAGCTTAAACACTTGAAGTCAGTTAACTCGAAAATGTTAGCTTGCGCACAAGTGCACCAATTATTTCCAGGACTACTTAGGTGCTCAGCTTTCAATTTTAGGTAGGAGCCACCTGAACTGGTTGCCATCTTGGAACTAAAGCCACCAATTTTAAATATAAGTACATCGCCTAGGAGCACAAACTTGTTGTCTAAGTATACATATTTTGGGCCAAGGAATAAAAACCCAAATGAATAAGGGGGCGTGCGGTCATGGACCCCACAGTACTATTGAGCAGATATTCATTTATAATCTAAGAAATGAGGACGACCAAATAAAGAACGACCTAATAAAGAACGAACTCTTTTGCTGCGAACTGAAGTTTTGATTTAATTATTTTAACTTAAAAATGTATGATGTGATTTTATTAATTGTTGATGAATCTTCATGTTTACAAAAAATAATTAAAAAAAAATCGAAAACAAAAAAATATAACGTGCTATTATAAAAAGGAGATTTTTTGCCTGGAAGGATCCCTAAATTTTTGAAATAAATCTATGGTGAGTAACTGCTTAACATCATTTTATTTAAATATCCAGAAAAATAGATAAAATATGAATTGCACACTAGCAATGTGAGTATTTATTGAACAGAAGTACCTCTGACTGAAATACAAAATCAGCACAATTGAATAAGAGTAACTGTGTTCTAAAAAGTTATACTTGATGCTTAATAAATGTACATACAGAGACAATAAAATTAACGAAAAGCAACAAATAGACAAAACAACACCAAAAGTTGATTGTCTTGAAGCCAGTAGGTATACCTAAAGCCGATTGCTTACAATTTCTTCAAGGATTTAAAGCTACCACAAGACAAATTGGTGTCTAACAGGAGGTTTTCGGGATGCACACAAAAACCATGCGTGCAAAAGAAATATAAAACGTCGGTTGGAGTTCGCGGGCGTCTACTGAAAAAATGATCTCATTTTAGAAAAAAGATATTCTGTAGGGACAAATCCAGCTTCAACATCTTCGAATACGACACCTAGCGTTTTGTAGAACGGCCTGTTCATAAAGAACTTGATCTAAAACAAACCCTTGAGAGCACAAAGCGTGTTGGCTTAATTGTCACTCTTAAGGACAAACCATGAATTAGTTTAATTACAAGGACATATTAGAGAACCTTATACAGTCTTTTGCCTTTCAGTATTACACGTTTTTTTACAATTTTCCAATTTTACAATGGTCCTAATCTTACTTCACGTGCTTTGAAGTGATGTTTTGAGAGTGAAAATACTTAAATTTAGCAATGGCCACTGCAAATGCTGGATCTTGATCCGAAGGAGGACTTGGTAACGGGCTTTGAAAAGCAAAAAAAAGCAACAAAAAAAAAGCAAGAAAAAATTCGATTTAATTGAAAATATCGACAAGGAATGGAAGAAAATTACATTAAAAAGAATCCAGGACTTGGTTGGTAGATTACCGGACCACTGTGAAGCGGTACTGTAAAACACTGCCCAACGTCTCTTTTTTGTAGTAACACGCACATTTTTTTATATTTTGTAATTTGCTTGTTTGTAAATATGAAGCTTGTCCAAAGATCAATTAAATCAAATTATTTGGGACCAGTTTGTTTACAGCGGATAAGTCTACAATTTGATTATCACCGATTCCTTTTATAGCTATCATTGAAATGGATTATTGGAAATTTTTATTTCAAATTAAAAGACATTTAGGCAAATAAATTGTTGGATGCAATTGATTTCAAAATGAAGCTTACCTATTGAATAATTTTACTAAAAAAAACTTAAAAAAGTAAATAATAAAATTAATTTTAATGTGCTTATCAACATTCTACGCAACCGAAATATGAATAAGCCGGTGGTGTTGTGGAAAAGGCCTCGCCTCGTAAGCAAGTGGTGCTAGTTAATATCTTGACGAAGCATTTTTTTTTTAAGATTTCAGAATAAAAACAGGACATCCAAAACTCGGAAAACTTTCAATATTTCAATCCTTAAAAAAATAAAATTAGAACCAGCAATCTCTCGCTTTCAAAGGGAGAATCTTTCCAATGAACCAATGACTCACTTAATTTCGAATAGGGTAATATAAACATGAATACATTAAAGAAGATATCAGATATAAACGAAATCTCAAATTAACTACTCAAATCATGATTAATTTTTTTGTGAACAACCGCATTTTGTGATTATCAACTTGAATAATCTTTAATTTAAGTTAATCAAGTATCAACAAACTGGCCCTTAGAGTTACAAGAATTAAATGAAAAGCCTTAGTCCCAGCACAAGAGATTTTTTTTAATAAGTTCGCCACAAGTGTGTATTGGGATATAAAATATGCGAAAAAGGAAGAAAAGGGAGAGAGAAATGACGACAGTCTTCTTCAGATCTGACGAATATTCTGCACAAGCATACTCCCAATGATCCTCTTGGGAAGTAATAGAAATATTTTATCATGTGACCATGAGGAAGCGGACACCAGACTGATTGTCCACCTGCAAGATGCACTGTTGAACGGTGGCAGTAACTCACTAACTTATGGTGTGAACTGTTAACACGGACGTAGTGGTTATCCTAACTTGCAAGTTACATCATATTATAAGATATAAAAATTTGTTTAGCTTTTGGTACAGGCTGAACATTTACCTACATAAACATCAATGCTATTTATAAGAAGCTGGGTAAAAGGAAATCCCTCGTAATCCCCGTATTTACAGTTTTACGGGATGTGAAAAGTTGCATTTTGTCTTTTATACATCTTTTTTATACCAAAAATACAAACAAAATTAGTTATTTTTCATGAGTTTTTTTTAACACAAAATGCACAAGTGCACTTTGCCTGCACGTTGTTTGTCCATACAAACAATTGAAACAATCGTTTGCGTTTCAATGCATACATTTTTGAAAATAAAACGCAACACTGCATTTTCCCTGCACGAGATACAGACTTGTGTCCATATAAAAAACAAACCACTCGTAGAGACATTTTATTTGATGTATGTCTCGAATGTGTTACACCAATTGTCTCCTTTGTTTACAAATACATTTTTGTGTTGTGTGCCGTATGTCGCTCAATCTGTGAGCGAAAAATTATTATTTTTTTCAAGTTTGTTTTAGTTGATTTCATTTTCTTTAATAAATTAATAATACAGATCGACAAGTGCTGCACATTTTTTTTAAAATAGTGACTTTTTCGAGTTTTATATTAACATGATTGAATAATTTTGCTTCGTATTTGTGTTAAAATGTTGTATGACGTCCACATCAAAACACCTGTGCGCCGCAAATGTTTGTTTTTGCGCCGAAATTTTATCTGAATAGTATAGCATGACATTGACGATTTGTTTCCATCTACGCGAATATTTGCGCCGCACAGCCCGCAAAAAAAACAACTTTTTATTGATCTAACTAACGTGTCTTAAGATCGGATTCAAGTTCAGCATATCGATGTTTTTAAAGCAATATTGTTGACTAATTTCAAAATTAGTTTTATGGTAAATTTTTTTTGTTAGTGCTTAAGAGTTGCAAATTGTCTAGAAATTGTCAATAATTATGAGAGTTTAGACATTTAAGATTCAAAATCTTAAATCGATTTCCGTTCATATGCCCAACTTGTGGACAAAATTGCAACTTTTAACCACTACAAACCCAGTTTTAGTATATAACTAGTTAAAATAGTCAGGAATATAGCTGTAAGAAAAGTTTAGATCGATTTTTGTTACCAAAATGCATTTGTAACTTATCGAAGCATCAAATACAAAGCAATTTTGTTAAAAAGAAGCAGTATACAAAAAATATAAAAAGTACTTCATTCAGGACTTACCCACGACTATTTAACTTTGTTGATTCAAGCTGACGAACAGCTTCTTCCGTTCGTTTCAAAAGGATAACCTTAAAATAAATTTGAATTATTATTTAGGTCGATATACATTTTTTTTATTATTATTAATTATACCTTTTGAGATAAATTTCGAAAATGCATGTCCTGCAACATGGTCGCCCGTTTTTGTGAAAAATCACATTTTGAAATTACAGTTAATATCCCACGCTCAGGATTATAACGGCAAATTCCTGCTCCTATTGATCTTTGAAATTCCCTATGAATACCTTCTTCCTTGGCCCTTAAAATAATTTAAGTACAATAATTTAAAATATAGTCGTGCACTATTTAAAAACTTTCTTTTACATATGTTTAAAATGTTTGTACATTATACTTACTCTTCTTGTAGCTCTGCAGGCACATTAATTTCAAATTTATGAAAAGTCTTAGGTCCAATAGGAGGATTGGGATTTTTCACTCTAAGTCGCTTCAATTCAACAATTTCCGTATATTGATTTTCGAAGCCTACATAACAGACAGCACAAAATTCAGCCTTTAGAAGTTTTATTATAGCAGTCCACCATCCGCATGTTTGACGTTCAAGGGACCGCGTGAACACTTCAACTTCCATTCCTTCCTCATACACAGCAGGTTGTTCATTTTCTTCGGGCGGGAAGCGAACTTGAGAGAAAGGAAATCTCTGTTCTTCTTGGCATCTTAAAAAAAAAAAAAAATTAATCAAACAATTTGTTACAAAATCTATATTTTGAACGTTTTGATTTTGTTTTTGTAAAGTAGATTTTGAGTACTACTCGTGAGACCCATTTCAAACTATCCGACTACCATGACAAAATTTATGGTCTTTTTTTCGTTCTTTTCGTTCAGCGTCTTTTATTATCAGTCAACAGTTAATTTATTACCAAAAACCCTTTCAAAGTGATGGTACAGTGAAAAAAATTGAGAAAAATATTTAATTGGTCATCTTAACTAAACAAAATGGCCAATAAAAATATAAACATACACATACGATCAAAAGGTGATTTTTGGAGGGAAGGGGAAACTCTGGGATGAGAAATAAAAAACGTCCTTGGATTGAATGATAACGGGAATATTTATTTGTCAATATCTTTGTTTTGATATTCTATAGCTAACCTCAAAAGCCTAAAAAAATCACATATCAACTTATTTATTGCAGCTGAAATTATTCACGTTTTTATTTCTTTAACAATATTTTAAACAATTTAGCCACTGAAAAATGTACATTTTCAATACATGTAATGAATAGTCCAATTGCAATTTCAACACGGTATGGAAACGTTTTTTCAGTCAATTTTATCGTATATTTACCAAAAATGCTCACTTTTCTCAGTTTCATTACATTTCCTTCATCTACTCCAAGATTGCCATTATTAAAAAAATCTCGATTTTGAGAAAAACGTGTTTAAAGTTTTCATATTGGTACATTTTCAATGAAATTAACGGCAAAGGTAGACAAGATGAGTACCAGGAATCTTTATCATAATATGAAGGATGGTAAAACGAATAATTCTGCATCATTAACTCAAAAATCCCGTTTTGCAATGCTAAGAATGTAAAATTTCAGTTGGTAAATTGTTTAAAATATTGTTTTAAAATAAAATTGCAATAAATAAGTTGATAAAGTTAAAATTCAACTTAACAGGTTCTTTTTGCCTGGTCTGCAGACCCCATGAATTAAAGGATACAGTTACACTGCAGGTTTTATTCACTATTAATCAAGTTTATTATTAACTTTCATTACTTTCATTTTAGTTTGTTATCAAAAAAGGAATCATAAAAGAAAACTATAAATATTATTCAATTCAATAATAGGATCCAATCCTTCATTATTATTATTCGCAGAATTTGGAAAAGAAAAATTTTAAATAACCAGGACCCTATTTCACCAACTAACAAAATTGTCATAAATAGCTCTTAAACTGGTAATGATATTTGACTACAACCGCACCAAAAGTGGAGTCGATGTACTTGACCAAATACTATCCATTTATTCTTGCGCACGTAGAATTGACAGCCCTATCATCCCATCATCATTCTTCGATACTTCAACCCACCAATCCTTCTATAAGAAACAAACGTTTATTTAGAAGCAACAAGCTTATCGAACCGACGGAGAAGCTACTGGAGTTGGAACTGAAGGAGCATTCACAATCTGGGGGTCCAGCGCGTTACTTGAAACAATCGAGTTGAATCGATACAATCGAGCATTGGATCAAACGACTGTTTTTCGTGAATCGATTGAATCAAATTAGATGCTGCCATTGCTCGACTTTATCGACTCAACTCGATTGTTTCAAGTTACGTGCCTCCTGCATCATGATGCACTGTAGTAAAGACTGGTTTTTATGCCCGCTGCATTATGGGATGAGTTAGGCCGGTCATAAAACAGTTCCCGATAAGCTTTCCTTTAAAAGGATCAAAGTCACCTTTGTCCAAGAGCAGAAGACAAGAAAAGCAGAACCACCTGCGATTGTTGTAAAAGATATTGCTGCCTTGGCCACAAAAATAACGTTTGTGTTAAATGTCTTTTGGAACTCCCTACAACGTCAAGTTAAATAAAACAACTTGTTACTAGAAAAATATAGTTTTTATTATAATTTCAGTAGTGGGGTTCAAATGGTCCCCATACCAAGGGTATAGATTATTTCGAGAAAAAAATCAGAGAAAATTCTGTAATTATCATTTAACCATAATAAATAAATAGAAAATTAAATTTTGTGAGTATTAATCCCAAGGTGAAAAAAATAAGAAACAAAAAAGTTATGTGTTTAAACATGTTCTGGGCTCCAAATGGACCCCATGATATAAAGGAAGCTTAATATTTACGTTCATGTGTGACCCGAGCCATCGTAACAAAAATATCGTTGAGGGTCGTTAAAAAAAAGCTTGAGTATGGCTGATCTAGCGGAATGAATTTTTGACTTGTTTAGTAAACATTTAAACAATCATTTTTTCAACATTGTTATTGGTAACATTTTTTTCGTATCGTAATTATTTATGATTGTAATAAGGTAAAGAAGAATTTTACATCTCATACATTCAAAACCTCTTCTCAAATATACCGATATTAAAAAAAAAAAACTATTCGAATGTCATCGAACATAGCGTCCACAATTAAGATTTTAAAGGTGGTGGTATAAAATGAAGCAAATATGTACATGCAAATTAAAAGTCTTGCCTTTCGTGCCGTTTCGTGCACTTTTCGATAAGTTTTACATTTTTTTTTTAAAGTGCGCTCCTCCTCCACCTCACTTACATAAGAAAATTCATTTATGCAAGGTTCGGTTTTGTCACTATAGTCTCCATATTATTTACCTCTACTATGGTTCTACCTTAACTTTTCTGACATGCGCTCAGCATACATAAATTTACTTCCAATCACTCAACTAACTTATATAAATTTTGCAAGGGAAGGGCATGGGAAGGCG
Organism: Meliscaeva auricollis; assembly: GCA_948107695.1. NCBI lineage: Eukaryota > Metazoa > Arthropoda > Insecta > Diptera > Syrphidae > Meliscaeva > Meliscaeva auricollis. Next base: position 63,499,145 of record OX403616.1, read on the forward strand.
TATTTTCGTTCGTTTCGTTCGGTTTTGTCACTATAGTCTCCATATTATTTACCTCTACCTTAACTTTTCTGACATGCGCTCAACATACATAGATGAGAGCTTACCACACACTCTCAATTATTTAGTTATTATTTTTCGAAACATTATGTACTTAAAAAATTCATATTTCATGAGAGCATACTCTTTTATAATGGCAGCCTCAATTCTAAATAGAAAAATCCCAGGGATTTATTTTTCGGGGAAAGGTCTCTCCAATGTAAGATTTCAACTTCGTTGCCATGGGAGGAGCCCTTCTCTCAAAATTGTTTGCCCGGGAATTTTCGTTCAGTATTTCACTAATAGTTTTTTTTATTGCAATTCATTATTGAAAGCAGAATCTTGTATTCATAAAGGTAGGGCAGATAATCGATAGAAAAGATATTTTCGAAAATTCTTGGGAAAATGTGTTTGGGGTATTGGCTTAAAATCGAAAACATCCAGAGATTTTCTTTTATTGTTCGCTTTTGTTATTCTTTAAGAAAATAAAATAAAATTTAAGTAAAATGCAGAGAATTATTTGATTGAGAGCCCGACTCTCAAAAACTTTTCCCCGGGAGTTTTGATTCAGAATAGGGCTAAATTAATAAAAATGTCTTACTTTCAGTTATTATCGAAAGTGAATTTAGAGATACATATGTAAATTGAAAAAGAGTTTTTCAATATGTTCTTTAAAAAACAACACAATATTTCCTTATATAATTATAATTATTTCCAACGCAGCTTTAAAGCCATTTGCTCAAATGAAACTTGAGTATTAACGTCCAACATAAGCACTTATATTTTAGTTAAACGCTGAGAAAAGTAGAACATAATCGATGCTAACGACATCTTTAATTTCGGCGTTTTGAAGTAGCTTCAGCTTTATTCCATTGGGCCATATATATTGTTATAAGTAAGTCTAATTTAACTGGAGTCAATTTATTTAGTGCACTCCTGATCTTTATCAACGAACAAAGACAACTGAACAACGCACCTTGTTTTTAGTAGGAGCAGCATCTGGGCACCTCGCCCTAACACCAGTAGTTGCCACCCCTACGTTAAATACCAGCGTCATTGAGTTGATGGTGCTCCCTGTCTTCTAAGACTAGTAAGATCCTTTCGGGGAACGGTTCGCGGGGAGCTATTTCATCTAACCAAAACAGACACGAATAAGAACCACTGCGGCAGTCACGGCAGTTAACGGAGAATAAGCACCCCGCCCTAAGACCAGCAAAACAGAACGCATGGAATTTATCATAGGTTTCAATATATGGGAATCACAATCCCTAGGGTATCACAGTAGATCTAAGTGCAACAGTAACAAGATCAACCATCAGCCCTTTTATCTAACCTAACCTAACCTTTTTATTACACAGGTTAGACGCCGCTGTTATTCATAGAGAATTTGACAGTTTAGAATTAAGTTTAACTTGTACCTATATAAATAATGTCGTCTTCCATTCACTAAACAAAAAAGAGTCGATTTTGTGAATCTGACAGCTAAAATATGGGGGGGGTTATGTACAGGTTAAAGTGAGATTTCATGTCTCATTTGACACTCTAAGACCAAGAAAGCGTAGTACAGATTTTATTTCCGCCTCTCGATTTTTAGCAAGATTCATACCTACTTGCCCACACACTTTCAAGCACACACTTCTCTATTTGACATTTATCTAAACATTTGTTGTTATTATTTTTTGACGAGGTTTTTTTACATGAAAAAGTTTTGCACACAGTCACATAATCAGTATTCATCTTCCATTTGCAACCAAAAATCTGAAAATTTCATATATATTTGGCACTTGTGAAAGGAAAACCACATAAGATAAACTGAAGCTTTGTTTAGCAAGGACAAAGTAACAACTTAAAGTGTCCCGAACAATCTCACAGGGTATAAACACATGTCAAAGATGTGAGAAGAAAACCATGTTAATATAATAGTGTGGAGACAATATATGGGAATACGTTCAAAATCCCACCCCGACGGTTTGACATCTGTGTCGTTAATTATTATCAAACAGAGGCTAAAAAAATGGAACATGAAACCAAGTAAAAGGGCGAAAACCTCTAGTTTTTAAAATATTCAAGATAATTCAATGCAGTCAAGTGGACGTTTTTTGTATAAGATTGACTAAAAAATATAATAAAGCGATTTATTATTTTCGCCCTGTAGTGAAATGATTATTTGTTTAGGCCAGTTTTGTTTGTTAAAAACATTTTTAGGCTCGTTTTGATGCCAAACTCAAAAATAAAACAATAATAACTTCCCAATTGTCTCGTTTTGAAATAAATTTTTTTCACCATCTGATAGCTCTCTTTGGTACACAAATGGCATATCATTAATTTAAAAAAAGTGACTTTAGCACCGTTTTGATTGTCAACGTCACATCTGTTTATGCATCAAAATTTTTAGGATCGGTTCTAAAACCATCACACATTCTAAACATTTCAGTGTTCAAGGGTGAACACTAATTTTTTTTTGTTCTGATCGAAAATAATTTTTAATCACATAACAAATTTGACAGTAGTATGGTGTCGCATGCCACTTTGAAATGTCGTCACGTGAGTTCTTATTTGTCCTATAAGCCAGTAACGTAAATTTTCAGGAGAGCGTTTTTAAACTTAAAAGTGGTGGTTTGCTTATTTTTTTGCTTTTCATAACAGTGATTTTTATGTTTTTTGCAAGATTAGATTTATGTAGGTATTTTGTCAACCATACACAATTTTCAATGTATGCTCTTCCCATATTGATTTAATTCTAATCTAATTTCATTGAATTCAAGCATAAATTTTACATAATTATACTGCCAGTATATAATTTGTCCTACTTCAAACAAAAATGTGTATAAGACAAATATGCATGTCATCGAAAAAATTGGTCTGTAGGAAAAAATCAATTTTTTTATTTCAAAAACTAAAAGAGGTAGCTCAATTCTGATTGCAGCAATCCAAAAAGCATAGCGGAAAATAATAAGATGGCATATATAGCTCATTTTCGGCCAAAATGGTCTGTAGGACAAATAAGAATTCACGTGACGATGTGTTTATATTTACTTTGTGAGATAGTGTGGAGGCACTTTTATCAAAGTTATTGAAGTAATTAGTGCAAAAAATTGTTTTGTAAAGCGTGATTGGTCAAATGTTAATAAAAGTTAGATAACTTTTGGTTCAGACCAATCTGTCTTGTGAACACCAGGTATGTTTCTCCACACTTGATCAATGCAGTTATGTTTTTCTCCCATAGATACACCCAAATATGATCACCAAAGTTATTTTTTTTAAGTTTCTTTTACAATAATTATAGATTTGAATGCATCTTCAATGGCACACAAGTTAAACATAATTAAAAAACTAAAATAAAATAACAAAAAAGAAAGAAAAAAAAACTATAAAAAAACGACACATAAATGAAATACCAAAGATCGGAAACAATTTCAGAGACATACTCGTCGTGTTCATGGAGAAGAAGACCAAATATTTTCTAATTTGAATCCCATTATCAAAAAAAAAGTAGGTATCTCCACAAGATGCTAGTGTCAATTTGTTAAGAAAAAAACAAAAAAAAAATATATATAAATAGATGACTAAAATAGATGAAGAGATGTCGAGTCGAGTTGAGTCAAGCACTTCCCTCGACATGCCCCAACTCAAATTAATGTTTTTTTTTTTTTTTCCCCATTCTAATCAGCTGTTAAAACATAATTAAATCATAAAAGAAAAACATACAAATTTACTTAGAACTAATTCAGATACTTACTCATCCAAACTGACCATTACTCCATCCTCAAATACATCTGTTACGATTCCCTGCAAATAGAAACAACATGGAAATGGTTATACACTTTTTTTGTTAAGGCAAAGAAGGGCATAAACCATAAAAAGCATGCAATTTGGTCTACAACAAAAGTAATAAGCATCCCATCCTCGCGTCGTTGTCAAAATGATCTTTATGACTGTTTTTTTTTTTTTTTGTTGCAGGTGTGGCCAGGCGGTACGAGATTCGGTACATCTGTCTGAAGATGTCATCCGCCTGACACGCACAGCACATACCTTGCCTTGAGGCATTACCCTGATTTTGATTCGTTATTTGTGTTGTCTTAGCCCCCGCGAAGTCATTAAGTATTTTGAAAGATTTGGTTGGCCTCCGCATAGGAAGAACCACAAGGCAGAGAGAGGTCGTCGATCTTTTTTTCTAGATAAGATTCAACTGAATACCTCAACTCTGTACAGTGCCTGGTTGGACAAAGAATGGATTTTCCGGTTTCCTGGTTCTCAGGGCCAGACGAATAAGAGTATTTTTTTTTTTCAAACCAAATTGTTTGCAACAAATTTTAAATTTTAACTCAACGACGCGATCTTTCCCAAATAAATTAGGAAACCAAGTTACAAGTTAAAAAAAAAAATGAAAAGTAAAAAAAATATTGAAAGATTAACGTCATGTATACAAACCTTGTAGTAGGCATCATTCTCGCCGCAGACCTCCACCGTCAGATCGTCGTCCATTTTGTTGGATTAGAATACTCCTGTTGGTATTTTTGTTCCCCGACGATTCTTCTTGCTTGCGATTGGATTTTCGTATTTTATTCTTGTTAAAAAATTCGAAGTAAAAATCAAATTTTGTGAAAAACAAAAATTAAATTCTAAATTCCACGCAAAAGGTGTGGAATTTTTAGTTTTTCTTTCGATTTTTTTGTGTTTTTGCTTATCTGGTGCTGAGCCCCAGTACCAGTGAGTGGTGGTGGTGGTGGTGGTGATGATGGTGGTGCAGTTGAGTTGAGGTCGGCCGATTTTGCTGCCTTTTTTCTTCTTGGTTTCCTTTTTTTTCTTTCTCAGTTTTTTTTGCTTTTTTTGTGGATTGAAAGAAGGGATAATAATTTTTTTTTGTGAACTACAATTAAGTAGAGTTGATTTTGGGAAAATTAGTGATGTTATTGAGTATTATGGAGAATTTTATTTGGTTTATTATTGTGTGGTTGCAGATAATAATTGAAATTGATAATTTTTTTCTTCTATTGAACTGAAAAATCGCGTGCAGACTTTTTTGGTTGGAAATTCAATGAACAAAAAAAAACGGAAAAAGATAAAAGAAGATAGTATGATATGGTTTATTTTGTGCGAAAAATATGAATTTGTCTCCGTTGCACTTGTGTAGCTGTGTAGTAGGGCGAGTACTCTTCTCTATTTTTTTTTTTATTTATATTCGGCTTTTTCCCTCGCATGCATTTTTCGAAAAGTCGATTTTCGAAAATGCATATGGGAGCCGGTTTGTTGAAGCGCATCTAACTTCGCTGATTTAATAGGGTGTTATCTATTGCACAGAAGTTAAAAATTTGTTCAATTTTAATGATTTAAGATGATCTCATTTAAATCAAATTCATTCGGCATTTAATAAGTATAGTTAACTGTATAGATCATTATGCTCGCAAACATTGCTTGATAACATACGATGCTCGACCATATGAACGGAAAAACAACATCATATTGGCTGAAAATAAAAACATTTGCCATGCGAATTTCCCTATTAATTGCGGTACAATTGGCTTTACACTAACAAAACTGCAAGAAATGAAATAAATTTGACTGATAAAACTTAAGTCAGGACAGTCGCCACATTTTTGAGAAACACTATTGTATTCCGTTTTTGAAATTTAAATTTTAGAGGCTTGTCCAAACCAAATTGTCGCACTATCCGTGACACGACTACAAAATAAAAGACTTACCCAAACAAAAAGTGCCAATATGTCGCGTGATAGTGTGACACGTCAACGACAAAATTTATTTACACAGCGTCATTATGGAAGTTACCCACACTAAACGCGACAGTAAGCTCATAATATGAAAATCCTTGTCGCTTCGTCTAGCGACACTTTGGTTTGGGCAAGCCTTACTTACACAGCTTCATTATGAGTGTACCCACACCAAACGCGACAAAGCGTTTTTCTTATGGAAATCCTTACTTCACGGTACAAAATACCTTGGTTTGGCTTTGATGGCGTGGAATTAAGAATTGCTTAAACCAAAGTGTACACTGATGGCGTGACACGGCAACGCAACACGACAATAAAAAGACATTCCATGTCATTTTCACGTTTTGTGTGACCTGTGTAAAGGCTTTCCCAAAACAAAGCGTCGCTCTGTCGCGTGGAAGTGCTACACGACAACTATGAAATTTATTTACATAGCATCATTTGAGAGTAACCACACCAAACGGCAACAAAACGTTTTTCACATAAAAGCCCCTGTCGCTTCGTCGTGCGTAAGTTCGACACTGTGGTTTGGGTAAGCCTTATTTATACAGCTTCATATTATGCGAGTTTCCACACCAAACGCGGTAGAGCGTTTCATTCCACGCCATTAGAAAATGTTTATTCCTATATATTGCTCGTTTTGCGATGGCCTATTGGTTTGGCATGGTGGTTATTTTGAAATGTTTTTTCTTCTTTTTGTACATTGTTCTTATAACAAGCGTTGGTGAATGAATAAAAATTTGGGGAATTGTACTGCAACCTTTAGGTCTATTATAATCCTTTTCTGGGTTGCAGTAGATTTCCTTTACAACTTTGCCTCCAAATTAATTCCTTTAAGGAATTTGAGTTTATGGAGTACGCAGAGGCTCGAGATATGAAAATTCTCTCTCTGCAATAAGCGTATCATTAATTTGTTACGAATTCCAAAAAAAAAAATCACAAATTCCATTGTAATTGAAAAAAACTCATACAAATTGCCACTGTGAACGGATTGGTACTTTGTGAACCCGGTCTTTAACAAATCTCTTCCAGGCTTGTATGATTAGTTATTCTAATATCCACGCTGATTTACGTCCTCCCATAGAGTCGCAATCTTTCTATACTATAAAGCCACCCTCTTTGTCCATGTCGATTTGACGAAAGGGTTGAAATGCATTCAATTCATCTTAGTTGTCTTGTCACAATTTGTCCAATATGCCAGAAATAATGATCCAAAATGGTCTTTCTCCTTTTTCCCTTACAAATTTAAACAATTTGACTACACAGAGATACAATTTTTATTGAAAAACACAAATAATACGAAACATAAAATTCTTGCACGAGTTGATGCTCGATACATTTCTAATAATTAACAAAAATGGAATAAGGTTTACATGTATTTTAAAAAAGAATATCATCCAGCTGCAGTAGTCTTCTTTACAAATGAAGTCATGATTAAGTCAAGTTAGAGCTGGGCTTGTTTGTTTAATTAAAAAAAAAAATTTATCCAGTTTAGCCACCAAAACCGTACAAAGTACGTCCCTGGCGCTTCAAGGCGTAGACCACGTCCATAGCAGTGACTGTCTTGCGCTTAGCATGCTCAGTATAGGTAACGGCATCACGAATAACGTTTTCAAGGAAAACCTAAGGATATGGGAATTCCCAAATTAGAAAATGGCCATTTTAAGTCTATATGAAGATTTTCTTAAATTACCTTCAAGACACCACGAGTTTCCTCATAAATGAGTCCCGATATACGTTTGACACCACCACGACGAGCCAGACGACGAATTGCAGGTTTTGTTATACCCTGGATGTTATCACGCAAAACTTTCCTATGACGCTTAGCGCCTCCTTTGCCCAAACCTTTTCCACCTTTACCGCGTCCAGTCATTGTTTAAGATTGTTTTTTTTTTATTAATAAGCTGAAGAATAAACTTTTGTGCCTAAGAAAATATAAACGAATAAAGTAAATTGTTTAATTTCTGGAAAAATTAAAAAACAAATCTTCCTTGATGCACTCACTTCACTTGCAGTCCTGAAATGTTTTCAGAAAATGGCGACGCAGTTTGTTGAAGTTAAAAAAAAGACGGTGAAATTGTTTTTTTTTTCAATTTCTTTGTCTGAGGAAAAGAGATGAATATATTATTTAGAAAAATATTTTATGCATGTAGCGCATCTGCTGGGCAATAGAAGTAGTACATAATGGCATAATTCAGTTAAATGGGAACAGTGTTAGGTCAAGCACCTACTAGGGAATTTAGTTGCTACCATCACTGATCTCTATAATAAACTGGATAGTGTATTTCCTTGAAAGTCCACCATTTTCTTGGTTTAAGGCTTGCCCAAACAAAAGTGCGCATTTGGTGTGGGTACTCTCATATGACGCTGTGTAAATAAATTTTGCCATTGTCGTGTCGCACTGTTGCACTTTGTTTGGTAAGACTTTACCATCCGGAAATGGTAACTGTAGAAAACTTTTAACGTTTCATTTTGGTTATTTTAGATAAAACATGCCACTAATGTGTAGCTAGTTGACAATGACTAGGAATGAACTATAATTTTCTCCAAATAATTCAAGTATCAATACATAATATACAAACATTTACCCAAATTGATTTAAGGGGCGTTTTTCGTTGATGCTTTCACTGTGGACGAAAATTTTGTTTCACTTCAGCTATGCACTAGGCTTTTGAGCAGATTAATTGGACAAAACTCCACACATATATTCATGCCAATTATGGAACTCGCAATACTTTACTCCCGTGGAGTTAACGTGATTCGCAGGGTTCGCATTTCCATTCAAATCAGTTATGAATAACTTGTCGGGTGGACTATATTATCAATATGACGAACTACCTTATCTTTACCACTAACACACTTTCTCACCTTCGAGTTCTAGAGGAGAAAATATGGCTGAAAAGTGCAAATCCCATTGTAACGCTGTGACAAACAGCTTCGGAAGGTCATATAAAGGCCTCCTTACAAAAATCATAGTTTGCTGAACGAGGCTATTGCTGTTATAAGTAAGCTAATAGCTTCGCTATGGAAGCAATAACTTGCATATGACGTGCTGATAAGGCCTTATACAGTTTGTTTTAAGACGTTGAATTTGTGAGTTAAAAAGAAATGTTTTATTAAGTTAATTATTTTATTTTGCTTTTATTTTTTTGTTCGTAAATTTTTTGTCTTCTATGTGCCTTTTACTGCTTTTGTTGTTGTTATGAAATGGTAAAAATTTTTATTAAATTTGGAAAAGAATTCACTTTACCTTAATTGCCCGGCCAGGATTCGATTCCAGGCATCTAAGCATACCAACCTAGCACTCAACCACTAGAGCAAACTCTGTATTATTGAGTAGTGGAAAATAATAAATCACTTGTTACCTGATGCTTCGTGTCAAAGATACACCTCTTCAAATAGGTTTTAAAGAGGTTTTCTTACATAAGCAATATCTTCTCTGAGAAAAAATAGAATAGAAAAAATTGAACCTTATACAAGCTAAATTGTTACTTGGGACCAGCTATAAAAAAATATACAAAATAAAAAAAAACTTCATAGTGCTAACACAGCCTTAATATGTCAATCAACAAAAGTCACAAAACGCAGACCATCGCTATTTGAACGCGTTGATAAGCGATACATCCCATCATCGCATCTAAACTGCCTGTCGCAAGACAACGCTTGTGTAAAAATAAAAGAATCCAAAATGTCCCCTTAACTAAATTCGAAAGAAGAAAGTATCCCAAAAGTATCGCGGACAAAAGTATTCACAAACAAACTCCATTAAAACCCATAAATACCATTAAAACAATTAAAAAAACAAAGTTTAATATTTGATAAAAACAAAAATGAATTCCACAAAAACGATAATCCAGTGTAAATGGTGAAAAATAGATTTCCAATTTGTGTGGTGATTCCCTCCTCCCAGTGCTCTAGGGAATGTTTTTGTTTTTATTTTTTTCTTCTGTGTGACGAGAACAAAAGAAAAACTTTTTCAAACATATTTCTGCATTTAAACTGAATACAAGCAAAATAAGCAATTGTAAAAAGTTGAAATAAATCAACATGTTACTGACTACGACGACAGATCCTACAAAAAGTCATATCCACCAGCAGAAGCAGCAGCAGCAGTTTCAGAAAAAAAATTATAAATAGATTCTTGATTTTTCTCATCTTCGCGTTGCTGCCATCTGTTTGGAGGAAGAGTGGTCTTCCATTGCACAAGCTGGACAGCAAAATATATCGAACGCCCACTCACAGGGATTCCATCATCGAAAGTTAGCAAGTTAGCTAGAAAAAAATCATTTCAAAGAAGTACCCGCGCGCTTTTGACCTGCTGCCCTTTTTATTTCATATATATTTTTGCCATTTCCTTACGTTCTTTGTATCGTTGTCGTTTGTTCGTTTGTTGGTAGTTCTCGTGTTAAAATACATAAAAGTTCTTCTCTACTCTGCGCGAGTTGTAACTCCAAGTTTTGAGATTTTTTTTTGTCGTAAAGGAACAAAAAATGGGAAAAATCGATTGCCTGGTTGTAATGCTGTTGTTGGTGTTTGTGGGTAAGTAGTATAGGATTACATGAATTGCGCCATTGGGCTTCTTTCTGCTGAGCAGCAGCAGCAGCCAGCACCAAGCAGCACAACGGTAGTAAGTAAATTGAATATGTGTGTAGCTTGATGGTTTCCCCTTGCAGCTCAAACTGTATGCGGATCAATAATAAACAACCCCAAAGTCGAATGCGAGCAGTACAATGAAAGGAATTGCACCAGATCGCCAACACAATGCACACCAGTTGTCGAAACATGCAAAATCGACTCGGATAAGTCGCCAAGTTGCTATGTCCTTTGGTCGACAGATCCTGCCACAGGTATGTCATTCTCATTCTCATTCACATCCATCCTTTTATTTGAAGATTTCAGATTTCAATTTAATTAATGTAGGGTAGGTGTGAATCAAGTAGTGGTGGTGTTTTACCCTTCCCCAACATACCTACCCCTTAAAGAAAAAAAAAAAAGAAAAAATAAAACCACCGCAGGTTACTGTAACTTTGATGAGTTGCATTGTTCTTCTTCGAGCTTACTTGAGGGACTTAACATGCATCTGTGTGCAACTGTTTGTATTATCGACCCACTTGCCTGGTTCTTTTCTTTTTTTCTTTTTGTTGTCCTCGTAAGAAATTGCATGTTACACGAGAGAATGTTCTTGAAACAGAGAAAATCTAATAATGCTGTTGCAATTGCACTAATTTGCAATTTGATCAACCCGCAACCCACAATTTAGCTAATTTAAGGGAATATTTTAATGCATCTCAGTAGTTGGAAAAACTAGCTTTCATATTAGTTAAACTGCTTTTACATTTTGAGTTTTTTGAAAGTAGACTCTTTTTTATTGTATCCGGACAAAGAATAGTTTCTAAAATCTAAGAATACTTTGGAATATGGAAGTGATGGTCAGTTCACCATGGGAAAAGGAATCCATGTGAACATCTTAGTGCCAAGCGAAGTAGGAACAAAGTTGATACAAATAAGTTTTATTGTTCTTGATAAAATTATTGAAATTGTTTGCAATTCTCGAGCGCCATTTTCACATTTCTTGGATTAAAGTTTGGTGAAGCCTTTTTACCGATACCGATACAATGATTCTCGGTACACGTCCCTCCTCAAAAGTATATAACGCAGGTGCCAGCTCTTCGAGAGTCAACTATCCCAAAGTAACAAACACAAATGCAGTAAGGCCGATTTTATTCACTTTTGTTTGTGAGTTGAACGATAAGTTGAAAATTATTTTTATTCACTACTAAATTTTCTAATTTTCGAAAGTTTGCGTACTTCCAGTTTTTAAAATATCCTTGGGATATTTGATGCAGTTGATGCGCAATATGCCAGTTTCAGCATGAGATATTAAAATTATGTGATACTTGCATTGTTTGGAGTACAAATTATTTTGGAATACCGAGCTTTTACGGGAAATAAACGGAAAAATGTCATAACTAAAACAAAAGGCTTAGGAAAATATGTCTGTACTAGGTACCATTGTCTGAGGGATTGCAAAAAAAAAATTGAGTGAACCAAAAACCAATAACGCCGCAACGGGCTATGTATATTTTTCACGTCTTGTTTTTGGGTCTTGTTGCAACAGTGAGAGATAGCAATATTTTTAATAGCCAGTCAGTACTAAAATAAGCTTATCGAGAATTAGGAATATCTCATGGTTCCATTAGAAGTCGTCAGTATCGACGATGGACACGACACATACGTGTTTTTTATTATGGAACTTATTGACCAAATACGGAAAGAATCTTACTTGCATTCCAGCACTATAATTTTTGGTATCTTTGTTGAGGTGAAAACGATAGATGTTTCATATTTAGAACATATTTTATTGTTGTTTTTCAAATTGCAAACATTTATCTTCTTTTTCAACATCACGAATGATGGCAAACTCTCCCAAAAACATTAAACATTTAAAACTTGAATTAAACGATGCGTTTTCATTTAGGTACATCCTCCAATTATATCGCCTGCCTGTATTTTTGCTAACACCTACATATTTAATTTATGAATTTTTTGACATTTGAAAACAAAAATAAACAAAAATCTCAAATTTGATTTGCTAAACTCTATATTTTGGGGAGTTGAGTATATCCAAAGTTCACTAGAAGCCATTTTCTTCACTACAAGTTGAACTGAAGTTGAGGAGGGATTTTTATCCTCAACTTGTGATTTCGTTTTTCTTCACTCAGAGTTTACAGTTTCAACTATCGATTCTTAACTCTCAAGTTGATTTCCTCTGGTTTTCTCAACTTCCAAAAATAGTAGAAGTTGAGAGAAAAAAATTGAGAGTTTTCTGTCTAATTTAAATTTTTTTTATCATCATAGAGCTGTCGTCAAAATGATTGTAATTCGATTAAAAATTACATACGATTTGAATGCGCATTCACATTAACACAAAAATATTTATTATAATTTAGTTGCATTTTGCAATATTTTTATTGTTCAGCCACTGAAAAAAAAACAATGCAAACTGTCATTTTTGATACCCCGATGACATTTTAACCACAGTTTAGGAGTGTGTGTCGCTCTCAACAAATGAGAGGATAGTGATAGAGTTACGTAAAGCAAATCTGCGACGATCACGTTTTGAAAACTACGGAATGACGCCCCAGGTGATTGGATCCTTACATACGCCCAATCTATTACCCCAATGCTGTTGGAAATTTGTCTATATCTCGTCTATATTGTCTATATAAAGCTGAAGCCCTTTTTATAACAGTTTATAACAGTCCTTCAATTGGAGTCATTTTTTTTTATATGAATCCACTATCCAGTGTTTTATAAAGATCAGTGGTCGATACCAATAAAATAAATCCATGAATTAATTTTTGTTACAAGCATTATTTCGTTTTTGTGCGAATATCTCGGCTCTAACATGTTGAATTGGCACGATTTTGAAAATTTTCTTTCCCTCTAGAATTATAAATGATGACATTTCCTTATTTAAAAAGCTACTTTTTCTATTGTATTAGAACCCATTTTTATCCTACAATACATAATACACATTTAAGTTTAGCACAAAATCCACTTAATACCTGTAAACATACAAAACTAGTTTAAACTTATCGTCTTACAATTTAATCTGTATCATCACTTTCGCTGGCGGATTATTGAATACACAAATTATTGTAGGTAGGTTGTAATCGAAACTTAAGTGGTGGTTGGCTGCGTTAACCCTTAACCAACAACTTGCACCCTTCTACAATTTCTATTAACTCACAAGAACTTTCGCAGCCTATACTTAATTGATGAGATGCATTATTCCTCTAAGAGATTATATAAGTTTACTTGAGAATCTCGCATGTATTTGTGTGTTATATTTAGAATCGACCTACTTCCCCGTTGTTCTTTACTTTCGTTTCAATGCTGGAAGAAAGTTTATTCTTGTAAAAGGGAGAATGTAAATGTGTAATCTTAGATTATTGTTAGTTCATTGCAAAATAACTTGCACAGTTTGTTTAGTTTGATCTAATTGTGTGTTTGTACTCCTTGGGGAATTGTTTTATTAATTACACAGCAGGGTGTTTCATATTTTGTCATATTCTCTTTTCTAATAATTTTCAAAAGTTACATCACTGAGCGAAATTAAAAAGTTTCTTGTTGATGGTTTTTGACAAACTTAAAGGTTTTAAAATTATGAAACTGCTAAAACGTTTTTAAGCTAGAAATTTTCAAAAACCTGTTGTTCCCATTTAACATTATTACTGTGTGCATCTGTGTAACTGTATATAAATACTTCCAAAATAAAGCTCCGAAGTAGTTTCTCAGGCCATCGCATCGTTCTAATACCAACAACGGTGGCTCTTAGAAAACTGCGCTGGCACTACAATGTATAGAGAATGACAACAAATCTGATCTAGACAATGTGAAAATATTGAAAGTGAAGAGACACAAATATTAGACAGTGTTGCAGGATATTCTTCAGATAAACTATACTTAACGTGCAACTAGTAGAAGATCTGATTCTGATACTATCAGCACTATGAGGGTGTCCCAAAAGTCAACGTCGAAATGAAAACAAGTCATAGGGTAGGTGGTGTCATTATCAGAAAAATAGTAAACAAAAAATTATAGCCTTGTATTCTGTAGTTTATTATTTATTTTTTTTTTTGTAATGGAAATTTAATAACAATTGTTTTCAAAAATTTAAACACATCTGCAATATTACTTTTTTGCCCACCGAAGTACTCAACATTTTTATATGAACCTAATTCAATGGAGTGTAGTGTATAAAAATGTACCTAGTACATTTTGGAAAGTTACATCAAAAGTTGTAGTGCTCAATTCTCATTTAAAAATTTCAGAATTTACCATAAACAATCTTCTAAATATATAAAACAAAGTCGAGTTAGTTACATCATTTATAACTGAAGAGCTGCTGGGCCGATTTGAATGTTATTTGATTTGTTGGTTTCGGCTCCCTTCCGGATAGCAGATTAACTGTTTAAAATTCGGAAAATCATGGCCTCGATAAGTTTTCTCATGCATTGATAAAAAGGAAGAAAATCACAAAAAAATTAAATCCCTATTCAAAGCCATCTTGGATACATGACAAAAACAGAACACGAATGGCAGTGGCGAAGTTCTTTCATCGCATACCATTTATCTACCTGTTGCGTCCACCGCGATTTGTCAGCATTTTTTCCAGTTTTCGATAGTTATTTCATTGGAATTCGTTTTAAATGAATACCGACGAAAGATCGCGAAATACCGCATGGAAGGTCATGAAAAAAGAGTATTTTACGAGGGAAAATCCTAAAATACTACCAAAAACAAAGAATGTTACAGGGAAAAAGCGTGGAATGTGGCGGAAAATAAATGTGAAAAGCCGCGGAAAAATATGCAAAATACTTCGGACTACCATGGTAAAAAGCGCGGAATACCGTGGAAAAAAGCGGGGAATACTGGCCAAAGATCGCGGAATATATTCGAAAAAAGCGAAGAAAATGCGAAATACCACGTACTAGAGCGGTAAAAATCGTGGAAATAAGTTTTAAACACCACGCCTTTTTCCGCGATATCCGGCGAATTTATTCACGACCTCATACGTTTCTTTCTGAGGTATTTCACACTTTTTGCCGCGACATCACAGGTTTTCTCCTCGGTCTTCCGCGTTGTTCCATGATTCTCACATGGATATCAACCATATGTGGCCTGCTAACGCATCGGAAAAACTTCAAACTAATTTGTCTATATTTGGAATGGAGAAAAAAAAACAATAATATTGTGTAGCCGACAAAATTCTTCGTGTAACGATTTTTTTATAATCAAATAATGATGTACTTTGTTCAGTTTTATTCTTAAACTTTGCATACTAAAAAAGTTCATTAATTTTATTCCTAATTTCTTTCAAATAATCCACTCGCAAAAACAGCCGTCGCACGGAGACTTTAATCGGCCAGTGTAAGATACCTCAACCGTGGGGCACAGATTGGCAAAAAAAGTTAAAATGCGTATATCTGTAACCTGCCCAGAACGTTAGTGAAAAAATTAATTTCAAGTCGGTTTACATATTTCCATCTACCCGTAAGATGCAACTGAAATTCATACTTTGTGTGAATATTTCGGACATATGGAAACAAGTCAATAGTCTTGAAACAAGCTTTTTGGTTACATACAAAGGATATCTATCTTTTGTTTGGTAACTATTTAGAAAACTGCAACTTTGAAAATTAACTGCAAATTAATGCCCCACATGGTTTGCCTGCAGACATTGATTTTATGTTTTTCCAACGTGCATACTACATGAACAAAATTAATTCATCCCTACTCAAATCTTTCAAATATTAATGACACTGACTACCGGGCTATTACGAAAATGAAGATCTAGATCTATTCACTTAAGTACAAAAGTTTTTTCGATCAATTGTGTAATAACTCCAGTAGGTATATTTCACGGTATAAGCATTAATGATGCTAAAAATATCGTAAATCTCGTCTTCCGAGTCTTAAAATCTAGTCTGGTTGGATTTTATAGTTTTAGGCCGTTTTTGATCTTACTTTGATAGGTATTGCATTCGAGCAACAGTTTTATTATTGTAAAAATAACTATAGGCCTGTAAAGCCTAAGGTCTTTTGAATGCAACTTTCATAGTGCATTGGCACTTGCCAATGTTATAAGTGTGAGCGCTGGACGAAAGAAAATAAGAACACAATAATTTAAAGGGTCCAGAGGAAAAACACGTCTCCATTTTTTGTAAAAAAATAAACCAACATTGAGGTATCGTAGTATTTTTAAACCAATATTGTTGTAGTATTTATTAAGTACTGTCTGATGGTATTTTAATTTTAAGAAAAGCAATTTAATCCTTTCTTAAAATAATTAAAAATCATGAAAAAGTTTTTAACTTGCTGAGGTAATGGATGGCGGCATTCTTCGTAACTGCCAATCAAACGTTGACGATTTTTGGCTATTGTACGGGAATAAAGATTGGTTTCTGGAATGTTAATACCCTTCTCGATCATCGTAGAGAATGTCCCCAAAATGCCAGATTCTTCCACCTAGAAATATAGTTCATGCAATATAAACTGGACATAAAGGTTAGGTTAGGTTATAGTGGCTGTCATTAAAGCTATCTGACACACTTAGACCAATAGAGGTCCATTGTGATACCACGAACTACAGTGAACAAAAAGTTCTCTACTAGTTAAAACCATTTAGAGCTTCTAATGAAGCGAGTGAGACTACTAATGTCTGTGTTTGAGAGATCGCTAGGTTCATTATAGAAGTAGTTTGGGTCTATAAGAGATAGCAGGGCATGTACAGAGAAGATGTGAAATTATTTCTTCCTCTGCTCCTGCAGAAATCATTTGATAGTACACCGAGTCGTGCCGCGTGTCTACCAATAAGATAGTGTCCCGTTATAGGTGTCACTATTACAGAGCTGATTTGAGATCTGCTGAGGGACAGAAGGCAATTTGACCGTTTCAAATCTAGTTTGGGCCAGATTCGTTTGGTCGCTGTACACGTGGTAGTGTTAAGCCATCTTGCATTTGATTGTTCCAAAGCGATTCGTTTCAGCAGTAGTTTAATTGTAGCTATGGGAATACCTATATTTGCCTTGTTGGGCAGGATAGGCATTTAAGGATAAAGTGAAAAAATTTAAATCCTTAACCAAACACAGCTCATCCAGAAAAGCACCTGGAACCGTACTAAAACCAGATGTTGAGCTGCTACTTACCAAAACTGCATGAAACAGCCTGAGTTCATGGGAGCTTCTAAAATAAAGGATTCTTTAAGTAAGGTTTCGGACTAGAGTACATCGCCTCATTATTATACAGTATTACGCCCAACATATCCATCTTCTGATAACTGATAACGAAAAGGTAAAACCATCATGTTTGAACACAACATGTCACCTGAACGTCAGGAACAGTTCAAAACCGAAAATCTTAAGGATACCTTAGTGCACGAACAATTAGGGGACCACCTGTAACTGATAACAATTAGCAGCACATAACCCTCCTCAATTCAAAACCAATGGTGTGCTGTAAAGAATGTTTCATAACAGGTACTGAACAAATGGTCGGTCCGGCACAAGAGCGAAACAGTACATCGTTGTCCGAAGAAACTTGGGCAACGATTGAAAGAAGACAACTTAAAGCTTGCATCGCGGCTACTCGAACCTCACTGCGAAAGGAGTTACAATCCCCGTGCTTAAGTTCAAAGATCGATAGAGACCCCTAAAAGTTGTCAAAATTATATGTAACTACACACAAAATTTTATTTTAGTAAGAAATTGGGATATCTTATTTTTCAAATGTTCGATTTTTAAGCGCACATGGCAATCGTTAATACATCAAAGAATTAGCTGAAGTCGCAAAAGAGTCCGCAAATCACGGTATGGTGGAAAATCTATTTCCAAATAATTCAAAAATCCTCTACTTTGTTTTGATTTTGATTTTGACCCCTGCGCTTAAAGTTTTTGTATGTTTTACGCCCTGCGGTAATGTTTCTGCCTCAGTCGGTTGGTGACAATTCGGGTCGATGGAAATTTGTTTCCTCTAATTTTCTTATCTGCCAGACTCTGACTCAATTTCTACAAATTTTTGATGTTTACCAATGTACAGGAATTGCAAAGCCGATGAACTCGCCAGAATTGGAACGGAAATGCCTATCCTGCCCAACAAGGGAAATATAGGTATTCCCATAGCTACAATTAAACTACTGCTGAAACGAATCGCTTTGGAACAATCAAATACAAGATGGCTTAATACTACTACGTGTACAGCGACCAAACGAATCTGGCCCAAACTAGATTTGAAACGGTCAAATTGCCTTCTGTCCCTCAGCAGATCTCAAATCAGCTCTGTAATAGGTGTCATAACAGGACACTGTCTTATTGGTAGACACGCGGCACGACTCGGTGTACTATCAAATGATTTCTGCAGGAGCTGTTTAGACGAAGAAGAGGAAGAAACAATCTCACATCTTCTCTGTACATGCCCTGCTCTCTCCTATAGACGCAAACTTCATTTAGGAGACTACTTCTATAATGAACCTAGCGATCTCTCGAACACAGACATTAGTAGTCTCACTCGCTTCATTAGAAGCTCTAAATGGTTTTAACTAGTAGGGAACTTTTTGTTCACTACAGTTCGTGGTATCACAATGGACCTCTATTGGTCTAAGTGTGTCAGATAGCTTTAATGACAGCCACTTTAACCTAACCTAACCTAATGTACAGGAATTTCCGTTGTAAAAATCGCTATAATAATTCTTTCTATTTATTTGTTTTCAGCTGAAGTAAAAATAACAATGAAGGGTTGTTTCACTGACAGCCATGAGTGCAATCAAACAGAATGTATCTCCACGGCTGAGCCCCGGAACAACATGAACTTTTGCTGTTGTAAAGGTTCACTTTGTAATAGAGACCATAAATGGATCCCTACATCAACAGAGGCAACAACTCAAGGTATGTATTGATTTCAGTCTTTTCTTCACACTTTTCTTGAATAGTTTCTAATCATTTCTCTTTACTTTTTAGTTCCAAAAGAGAAAACATCAGACGAAAATTTCTTATACGTTTTACTAGCCATTGTGATTCTATCGATTCTTATTGGTATCTTCCTTACCGGGCTATTTGTCTATAAGAAACGAAAACAGGGAATGTTTAATGAAATACCAAGTGTATGGAAAATATTTTAAACCAACCAAAAACCATCTTCTATGACATTTTTTTTTTATTTAGCTGGAAGCTGAAGTAACAAGTTCGTCTCCATGTCTAGCTGTGCGACCAATAGAATTGCTCGAACTCAAAGCAAGGGGACGGTTTGGTGATGTTTGGCAAGGAAAACTTCGCAATGAAGATGTAGCTGTTAAAATATTCTCAATGCAAGAAAAAGATTCATGGAACACAGAAATAGAAATTTACAAGGTAAACGTGTTAAGTGCATTGACGCGACCTTTCGCCCAAACTTATATTTTTCTTTTTTTTTTTTTGTAAAGCTTCCACGCATGAAGCATCCGAATGTCTTAGAATTCCTGGGTGGTGAGAAGCACTTGGAAAAAATGAAACCTGAATTGTGGCTCATTACAGTCTATCACACGAATGGTTCGCTTTGTGATTACTTGAAAGCTCATACGCTAACCTGGGCTGAGCTGTGTAAGATAGCCGAGTCTATGGCACGTGGATTGATGCATTTGCACGAAGAAATCCTGCCAACAAAATCAGAAGGTTTAAAGCCAGCCATTGCCCACCGAGACTTTAAGTCGAAAAATGTTTTGCTAAAAAGCGATTTGACTGCATGCGTAGCAGATTTTGGATTAGCTATGATTTTCCAACCAGGTTAGTAGAATACCTTTGAAAGGTGATTAGAGATCTACATGAAAATGTGTTTTAGGAAAATCTTGTGGAGATACGCACGGCCAAGTTGGCACCAGACGTTATATGGCACCTGAAGTACTAGAGGGCGCCATAAATTTCAATCGAGACGCGTTTCTACGTATCGATGTTTATGCATGCGGCTTGGTTCTGTGGGAAATGGTATCAAGGTGCGATGTAAATGGACCTGCCGCCGAGTATGCCCTGCCGTTCGAAGCTGAGGTAATGTTAAAGAGATATTAAAAATGATATTTTGTATTGTAAACAAGTGTTTTTTTTTGTCAACTTTCAGCTTGGCCAGCGGCCATCACTTGAAGAAGTTCAAGACAAAGTTGTTGGGAAGAAACTTCGTCCCCGCATTTTGGATTCTTGGAGATTACACCCAGTGAGTAATTGAATTTGATATTGTTTTGGTTAAATTGTTTTGAAGTTAACATTTAGTAGTTTTGTTCCCTTGACGGTTATGAAAATATTGTGGGAATAGGATTTAAAAAAAATTTTGCTGCACTTTTTACTTATTATATCGAACTATCGGTTCCATAGAGTAGAATTAGTATGATAGCGTTTCGGTGGAGGATGTACTTGTTTTTCTAATGTAGTTTTCAATTTCCAGAAGAGTCCAGAAGCATCCAGAAGTCTTCTGAAACTGATTTATTGGCACAAAAATGACAAATATGACACAATAAAAGAGTTTTAGGAGACTTCTGGATGCTTCCGAACTCTTCTGGACGTCCAATCGAAAACGACATTAGTAACGAATAATTTTAACTCATTATTTTACGAAGGCCGGTTTAGCAAAAGTTTGATTTAGTTTTTCGGGTTGATATTTACTTAGAGGTTGGAAAGTTCTTTGTCTGCTTTCATCGAAAGCAAAGTTTTCTTTTAGTTTCTAAGTGTGAGTCTGTTTGATCGGTGATTGACTTTGTCTTGTCCTCCGTTCACCTGTATTTAGGATAGGATGATGATGCATACTCCGATATTAATAATGAAAATATTTTCTTTCGCTAAGAACGGCATGTTGAACGGCATAAGCAAGTTAAATGGATTTTTGGAAGTTGTACCTCTGTTGTTAATTTAACAATACGTACAATTGCTTCAAATACGCCATTCTCTTGATGGCGAATCACCTTTTCAGTGGTTCAGTGGTGTTCTAGCCAACTTTAAGGGAGCAGCGAGATCTCTATGGTCTTCCAACGCAAGCGAACGAGATTTGACATGGTCTGTATAGCTTAGAATATACTTCAGGTGAAGTGAATGCAGACACATCGCATGTTGTGAAAATTTGACATTTCTTGCAGGTACACACTTGTAGTTAAGCCTTAACACATCTTTGTATCTCCGACGCAGTTTGTTTCGTTCTTTGTAAAGTCGATAAAGAGATGATGTGTATCGTGTATGTGTATTAAATATTCTTGTGATTGTCCAGGATCTGTCAAAGTGTAAAAATTTGATCGATGATTGAATTTCTTCGCCTTAAAACACCCGCCGTAAATTGGCCTAGCTTAAACCATCTCCTTACTTGTGGATTTTGGGTTATGTACAAATTAGTTGGTGTATGCTTCTGATCAATTCATGGGCCCTGCATGCTTATAATTATTATAATTGGTAATTATTATAAACATAATAAAACAAATAAAACTTAGGAGTGAGTATGAGTGAGTTTTTTTGAAATTAATATAAAAATCCAATGTGGAACTGAGTCATAAAAAGTTTTTATATAATTCAGCGATATTTCGGCCAAAGCCGGCTTAATGTGATGGATAAGTTCTTCTTTATTTTGATACTCCATCCGTCCTTCGTTTACCTTGCGTGTAAGCCACCACCAGACATTTTCGTTATAGTTAGGGTCATGTGATGAATTCAATTCATTTCTATACGGATGACTCACAAGTCGTAGACTGCTTAACTCGTTAGGCCATCTTTCTTATCACAAACCCACCACCAAACAACCCCTGTTCCCACTAGTTTCCAGAATTTATCTATCATACTCATTTTCCACAACTTGGCACTACTTCAATGGCTGTAACATACGAGTTGATCTTGTCTAGGTTCTGTTTAGTTTTTCAGCCTAAAATATTTCATAACAATTTGTAAAATTTGCATAATACTCTAAATTTTTTTTTCAGGGACTAAGTGTCATCTGCGACACAATGGAAGAATGCTGGGATCATGATGCAGAAGCGCGACTCTCTTCATCATGTGTTATGGAACGTTTTACCCAGTTTAACAAATACCCGCAAATGCCACTTTTAATAGAGACTAACAGTGACACAACAATAAAAGATACGACGAATTGTTTATAGAATTCAATGATGCATCAAATTAGATTTTAGATGTGTGTTCTTAGTGAAAAAAAACAAAAGAATCAAAATCAAAATTAATAATACACATAGTTTCATGTAAGTAGATCCATACCCTTAGATTTATCGCACATCCCTTTTTGGTGTACAGAACTAAAGATTTAATCTTTAAACAAAAAAATTAAAAAAAAACAAAAAAAAACATATTTGTGTAATAAATGCGCGTACATTTTAGGTAGCTATAAATAATTTAGAATTCATAAAAAAAAAAAATATATTAAAAACGAAACAAAAAAATAAAATATTGTTGACAGTTTCAAAAGTTGACAATCGATTCGTGTAAGTTGTTATTCATAAAATACGACGACGACTGATTGAACATTGATTTTATTATAAGTGTTCAAAAATTAAAAAAAAAAAATAACAAGAAAACAAAAACATACATAATATAAATAAAATAGGTAACCGAGTAACATATATACTTTTAATGAGGAAATAGCAAACAAAAAATTATTATTATTATTTTTTTTCGTATTAACAATAAGTCTTTAAGCCAATATATTAGTTTTCTGAAATATTATTTATAAGAATGTTTACTATTTGTTCTTGTTTTTCTTTGATTTATAAAAACACAACTCAAGTTTTTTGAGTTAATCTCTTTTAGTATTGTTTTTTTTTTTATTTGTGCTTCATTATATTTTATATATTTATTTATGTAAAGCTTTTATAGTTTAGTAACAGCTTCAACATAATACATAATGTCTAGTCATAAATACTCAGCAAAACAAAAAATTGTATTAATTGATAACTTCCTTTCAAAAGTTCTGCCCTAATTGGAAATGTTATAAAGTGCCTCCAAACTATCTCAAAAAATATAAACACATGTCAAAATTTAAGTGGAATGTAACTCCATCCTACTGTCATATTGGTATGATTGAAAATTTTTTTCGATCAGAACAAAGTCTAAAAACTGAAACGAATAGAGTGTGATGGTCTTAGAACCGATCCTTAAAATTTTCATGCATTAACACATGTCAGATGTTCACAAAATTAATGGTAAGGGATGTGGAACGTATTCTCATAATCTGTCTCCACACTATTTCTCATGAATTTCCTCTCACATTTTGACATGTGTTTATAATCTGTGAGATAGTATGGATGTACTTTTAATCCGTAAAATAATACCGATTTCAATTAAATTCGTGGCAAGTAAAAGGGGGAACGTTTATTAGAGTGATGTGCCTCGGATCCCGCTGTATCTGAATGTACCTAAGAATGTAAAGCCTTCCGAATTGTGTTATACAAAAGGGAAATACATTTTTTTTTACCCATAATTTATTAAATTGCAAGAAAAACTGTAATAACAGTGCACTTTTTTAAATAGTTATAATGCCATCAATTTTTTTTTATGGAAAATGGAGATCTTTTGGCATTATATCAAAAAATATACATAGTAGCTTACATTAGATATTCCGTGTGTAAGATGCACTGAAAGATTCAGTTTCAAGATCCTTTTCCGTAGATGAGAGGCTAAAACGGCTTCGATTAGGGAAGAATGGTCGTTCTTACAATCTTTTTGGTATAATAATTATGTACAAAATGCACTGTTTTGCAGTTGATGCGAAAAGAAAATTATAAATTTACCGTATTAGTATCCAGGCATATAAGCTAGAATTACACTGCCAATTTCAAAATAAAAAAAAAAATTAAAAAAAAACATATAGTGGAGTAACTAAAAAAAATTATCTCAGAATCGGGTGAAATTTTCCGATTTGGATGATTTTTTTTTCAAATTTTGGTATTCAAAAAACCTTTAACAACTACCGGTTAAAAATTGTCGTTCTTATCGTATTTTTTTTAAACGTATTTTTGTAAACAAATAATTTTTTATCAACAAAATTTGTCAGCATTTTATAAAAATTAAATTAAACGGAGTTAAGAACAAGATCAAATTATATAGCTAGAAAAACCATCTTTTTCATTTAATCCAATGAAAAGTAAAAAAAAAATTATTTTCTAACTCAGAATTTTGAGGAAACAAATTTCAATCAAAATTTTAAACTTTTTTTTTCAAAATCTTAGGTTATAAAATATATTTTTTCTTTCAAAATTCAATGGCGCTATTTGAAGTCAACTCACTCAAGAAAAAAAGGTCTATGTTTTTTTTTGTTTGTTTTTAATTGATTCAAACTGGAATTTTTGGTAAAAATTAATATATAAAAAAAAATCAAACTTATTTTATAACATTAAAATTACTTTTTGAGGTCCATTTTTCGACCAAAACCTAATGATTTTATTTTATTTTAGTTGAATACAAAATAGTTACAGCCATTGACTATTTTCAAAACATGTTTTGTCAGTTAAAAGATGCAGATTTTCCACAATTTAGAGAGTTTGGATATCCAAGACTCCGAATCTTAAATAATTGTTCGGTAATATTACAAAATCGTTGACATATTCCACCTTTTAACTTCCACAAAACATTATTATTGTTATTATTGTACTATTCGTACTAGAATGTCAGCTTATTAGACTTGACCATTCTTTATTCCGTCAATTTCATTGAAAACAACAACAAAAAATGTTTTGAAATTTGTCAATAATATGGACGTTAATGTTAATATGGGTTCTAGTTTGGAGAAATTAAAAAAAAATGCAAAACTGATGCTATTTTTATTTAAATTTTTCATTTAAGAATCTATAATGCATAAAACATTTCAATTTTCTCCATTTGGTTGCAATTCAAAAATAGCATTGAATTTTGGAAGAAAAACCTGAATTTTGTGACGTAAAATTTTGAATAAAAATATCATTAGTTTTGCAATTTTTTAATTTCTCAAAATCAGTTAAACTACCAAAAAAAACACATGATTTGTTATGTATTTTTGTTTTTCAATAATGTTTAGTCTATTTAAAAGACAACTTTTGAAAAAATTCTCCCTCCCATCTGAACGGGTGAAAATAGACCCCTATTTGAACTGGTGATTTTCATTAAACAGTCCTGGAAGATTTTTGGCATTTATTTTATAAAATTTTAACAAATTTTTTTGATAAAAAAAATATTTGTTCACTAAAATCTTATTGTTATGTTTAAAAAAAATCGATCAAAACTGCAATTTTAAACTGGTAACAGTTAAAGTATTTTTAAATAATAGCATTTAAAAAAAAAATATCCGAATCATGCTATATTATACTTTGAGTTTTAGTAACGCCACTAATAATAACATAGAGCACAATATAAATCAATTTCTGATGAATATTCCCTGAAATGAATATTCAGTTTGCTGTGCAATAAATAAATACAACTTGAATTGCCACTAACAAAAAAATAACTCATCGTTTTAACAATTATTCAAACAAAAATGTACATAAAATATGAAACAAAAAAAGTATTTATGACTGGACAATAATTCATAAATCAACTTAAGCAATGTATAATTTTTTTCTAAATACATTTTTTTTCGGTTTGTTTATATAGAAATTGTTTATTTTTTTTGATTTAATTTTATTTTTAACTAATGTTAATAAATGAAACAAAATATTTACATATATTTACATAAATATTTTTAATAAAAAAAAAATTGGTTTTAATTCTTTATTTTTTTTTTATTTTTTTTAAGTTCTTTAATACTGATTTCCAAAATGTATTTTAAAATCAGCTAAGAAATATTCGAAAATCATTTTCATGACAAATATTGAATGCTGCCCTAATGTTTGAATGGATGAATTTTCTTTACATGAAGAAAACACTGGTAAGAAATTCTGGTTTATTTTAGTTGCCGAGAGAGAAAGGAGCGTACCTTAAATATTAATTAGATACATTTTAGTATCCCGGCAGTGACAAATTTTTTGTGTTGATCTCAATCAGGCAAATTTTTATTTCTATGATTGTTTATACAGCATAAAGTATGAACACACAAGTCTATCAATACATTGTTGGAGTATAATTGAAAACAATGTAAAAAAAGAACGGTTCGTAAATGTGTCATCTCAGTAAGGCAAATTTTAAATTCATTCGTAAATGTGTCATCTCAGTAAGGCAAATTTTATTTAACCTTTAATAGAAAAAGCTAATCCAAGTCAGACAGAAAAGAAAATTATGCGTTAATTTATTTAAAACAAATGTCAAAGTTTAGTTCAAAACGTTTTTTTTTTTTGAAAATTTACATGTAAATCTTCACATGAGATGGTAACACTTGTGTTGAGGTAGATTATTTATTTCCGGATTGTTATAAGCTTATAAGAATTTTAGATCAGTATTCGCCATCAACAAATGCAAAAGTAAAATAATATTTTTTCACTTTGTTTTGGTGGAAAATATGGGGTTAAATTTTATAAAGAAAAAAATCGATAACCATCGGTCGCTTTTCAAACAAGAAAGAAATTGTGCGATAACTTCAAAGCAAATTCTTTTGTTTTCCAAGTAATACACAATCGCACAATGATAAGACAATTGGCTGAAGCTGGATTCCATTTGAGAGTTTAGCGCAAGAAGGTACAAGTAGTCCCTAGGTAACGTGAGCTAATGGTACAGTTCGCGAGGTCACAGGTCCTCTGGACAACAAAATAATAAAAGATTATTGTGTGAAGTGATAACTCGGAAGAACCAAGATCATGTCCAATATGTTAAGTTGTTTCACTGAAAAATAACGCCAATATTGATGTTTCTTACTTGCATATCAAAGCCACTTAGTAGACTGTATCCACGAAAATCTGCAGGCGACTCATTGAACTTATGAAGTGGAGATGACGAGAAGTTCTCATGCATAAGACTTTGAAACTAATATTACTACCGAATTTTTGAGAATTGGTATCTTAAAACTAAAAACAATATTAAGATAAGATATGGATTTGTACCCTTATTACGGTTGTCAATGATCAAATTGATCATTGATAAATATTAAAATTCGATACCTAAGAACCCTAAAAACAAAATTTTTGAGAAAATGAGAATTATGCAGATCGATATGAATTACAAAAATAAATTAATAATTATAAAAAAATTAGTTTCAGGTTTTTTAGTAAATTGATGTTAAAGGTACGAAATTTGAATGTTTATCAATGATCAACTTGATCTTTCACAACCATAATAGGGGTTTAGATGTCCACCACAAAAAGCTTCTCTATCTGAATCCTTATAAGAAAAAAAAATATTAAATTTTTGAAAAAAAGCTATAGAAAACTAGGACTAGAAACTGGACGAAAGAATTTTGTTCGGAGTCAACTATTAGTAATACTTTCCCCATAGAAATTTGAATGCAAGTTTTGAACTTTTTCCGTTTGATTTTTTCTCTGTCAGCAATTCCAATTTTCTTGTAGAGTTTTGTTAAATTTTTATCCCTTCAAAAGATAATATATAGTCAAAATTTTGATCACTGCGATTGATGTTAGGCATTACTTTACTATCCTGCATGTACAAAAGTTGCAAAGAGGCAAAATAGATTGTCTACGTCCAAAAAAAAACTTTGTTATTCGCTACTCTCCTGATCTCTTAGACATCCTACGACCACCAGCAAACAAAGAAGACCAGTGTTTCGTAAGATCTATTTACGTTCAAAAAATTAATAAATGAACATTGACTTCCTAGATGGAAGAAGAAAGTTGCCATTAGAGGATATACTCGAGTACTCGAGAAAGTAATACTCAAGAGTTCTAAAAAGAATGAAATGATATAGCCAAGGATACTAGTGGAGAACAGAAACCGACCGTGATGAGAATTGCACAGTTTGTGCTGAGGATATGAATATAACACTTTTCCAAATTCTAGAAGTCCAAAGAGGACCAAATTTCCGTTTTTTGTCAGAAACAATCAATTATATTTATTAAAATATCTCTTATCGAACAAAAACACGATCGACTCATACACCAAAAATATCAAAAGTAGAATTGAGTTTCAGTAAATCCGAATGAAACGAAAATATGTTGATTCAACGACAAGTTGTTTTCGACGTAGACTTCTAAAAACCCTGTGTTTGCACAAAAATCTGCTTTGATTTAAGAGAAATATTCTTCGAGTGATTTTTGGTCCGGTGTGTATCGAAGGAGTATGGAGAAGAAGATTCAACGACGAGCTTTACGGGCTGTACAGCGACGTTGACCTGGTTAAGAAGTTGAAAATACAGCGGCTGAGATGGCTGGGACACGTGGAGCATATAGACATCAACGCCCCAGCCCGAAGAGTCTTCGAATCCAACCCTGATGTTGTACG
Source organism: Meliscaeva auricollis (assembly GCA_948107695.1). Classification (NCBI taxonomy): domain Eukaryota; kingdom Metazoa; phylum Arthropoda; class Insecta; order Diptera; family Syrphidae; genus Meliscaeva; species Meliscaeva auricollis. The sequence continues at coordinate 63,527,775 of OX403616.1, forward strand.
CAGCAGAGGGAAACTGTGAATGGCACTAGACATTTGACTTCTGAATTCAGAATGTATTTTTTTAATTAGGCAATGCTTTTTTCGATTCCATTCAGATTTTATGAATAATTCTTTTCTTCGAGGTTCGTAACAGAATAATTTATTCGGAGATTTTGTGAATGGAATGGAATTTGTGATAGGCCTGAATATCTTTGACGGTATCTTAAATATTTGTAGATACCGTTTAGTGAATTTCGGCCAGAAAACATTTCGCTTGAAATATTTCCGTTCGCCCGGAATTTGAAAAGCTATCATGAGTTTCGCCTGAATGAAATTAACATTTTCCGCCAACTGGTTACGTTCGTTTAATTCAAAATATAGTTTACCATTGCTTTCATTTCAAAATAAAAGGAATTCTGCAGAATTGAACAACTTTTCACTCGGATTTCATAATAGGGGAAAGTGTAATGCAAGATCTTCGGGTGAAATTAACTAAAGTGATAACCTGATAACTCTTTAACTCCTTGCAGTAATTTTTCTTAAATTTCATTGAAAAAAAAACACAATTTCCTCTGAATTATAATTTGTTTTTCTTACCTTTGTATATATTTTTTTCAGTTTAGTTTTTAGTTTGTGTTTTAATTTTATTTCTTTACTAGTTTGTAATTGAAAATTTTAGAAATCTAAATTTTGAGATTAAAAAAAAAACAAAACATATTCATAAATTCGAAAGAAGTAAAAAAAAAAATAAGACTAGATACTAGGTTATAAAACTTTATAAAAATAAACAATTAAACATTAGTTATTGTAAGTAAACTAGTATTAATTAAAAATCAACCATTAGAGTTTCAAATAAAACAAAACAAAAAAAAGAAAAATTATAATAAATCTTGTTCTTATTGGCGTGCTGTGCCAAATATCATCAAATGAAGTATTAACACAAAAAAAAATTGGTTCTCATCATTTGAAATGTATAAACAACAATTAAAGAAGAAAGTATATGAATCTCTAAAAAAAAGTAAAAAGACATATGTATGTTTTATAAAAGAAATAACAATATAAATATCTTTGCAAAATTATTCTATCTTACATACATACATATATTTAAATATAAAAAAAGAAAAGTTTCAAAAATTATATAATCGAACAATGTTTTCATAGATAAAAGATTAAAGGAATGGTTAAAAAAAAAACGGAGAATTGTAAATGAATTAATAGGCTTAATTCAATTTTTAATTAATAAGATATTTTCTTAATTTTAAATTATTTTTATAGTTTTTTATTTTGTACAAAACAATAATCTATATTTTATCATAAATATTATTTATTTATATTTACTATATACATAATAGCAAAAAAATAAAGAAAAACAACAAAAATTATACATGAATCTAAGAAAATATCTTATTAATTGATTTATTTTTTTCTGAAAAGTACAATATACCTGAAAGTTTTCAAAATAGTTTTGTTTAATAATTTATTCAAGATTAAAATAAATAAAAAAAAAATACAATTATAAAGAGAAATGTAAACAAAAACAACAGGAGAAGCAGAGTAATAGGTTCTATTTATTATTGTAAGCAATTGAAAGAGACTTCTTCCAGAATAATACAATTATTATTCTGTGGGAATTCAAAATAATAGTTAATTTATATTAATATAATATTGTTATTGTATACCTGACTAATTTCTAATTTTTTTTTTTGAAAATATGTTCAATCAATTCATTGATGTGTGGTGCTGGTAAAAAACGGTAATGCTTTCGCAAAAGGGAAATCATTTTCGAATAAAAGGGATTTTTTTAAAAAATACGTCCTGGAATAATTGTAGTGCTAATTGAGGTTTTTGAGATTTCTGAAAATTTGGTTGAGGCTGGTACGACGTGTATACATATGTTGTAGAGATTCGCTCTGATAATTTTGATTGTTGGTTGTTGTTGATAAAGAAAAAGCGCGTCCCACCAATTAAAAAATCTCTGAGAAATCAATCCAAAAATTGTGACAGCTGAGATTTTTTGTCCCATATAAAAAATATCGGAGCCCTTAGAGATTTCTCTTTGTGGGATGCGCCTAATGTAAAAAAAGGATTGTCATAATTTTTTTTGTTGAATTTGTAGACCAAGAAACCATCAAAATCGCTTTTTTTTAAAACAAATTTTCTGGATTGTAAGTGAACAGACGGAATATTGTTCTTAACATTAAATACAAATTTCTCACCAAATTTGAGCTTTTTATATCAATATTTAGAACTCGCTAAAAGAATTTTCACGTTGTTCCATACATTTAGCATGAGAAATTCATGGAGTTTTTTGTTAATTCTAATGCTCAGGAAACTTTAGAGGAAATCTTAATCATCAAAAAAAAAAAAATTATGAAAATTTAACGTTTTTAATATTAAACAAAATAATTATATCCATTTTCAATATATTTTAACAATTTGATTTGAGTTTTTTTCCCTTTTGCTCGAAAAGAACTAAGCGTACAGTAAAAATGCATATAACAAATTTTGTAGAAAACAGACAAGCGGTTAAAATTTGTAGGTGCAGTGAATTTTTTGTGGGTAGAGGTACCTACTTTTATTTCTGGATGCAATCTAAAAATATTATTAAAAATAATTAGATTCTCCTCACAACTGAGCCACTTTTACTAAAATTTAAATTTCGCATAGGTGTAAAAATGTAACAAAAAATTCTTTTTGTTTTTACAAAAAAATATTCAATGAAACACATCTTGCATTAAAATCAAACCGAGCTTTACACTATAATTGCGACAATATTTTCAAAATATTTTAACAACGTTAAATATAATGAGTTTATCTTTAAAAACAACTTGCCTGCTTTATTCATAGTTTTTATTCATATTAACCGGTGGCTACTATCCACACAGAAGAAAAGAAATAAGGTAAAAACAATGGTGCTAAAAGATCAAATAATAAAAAAATTATGTTTTAAAAAAGAAAACAATAAATTTGTATGTTTTATGTACAAACTTATATTGAATGCTCTTGTTTCTTGTCTGATTCAATAATTTCAAATTATCAAAAAAAAAAAAAAAAAAAAAATGAAAATTTTTTTAGAGATTTCGTTTGAAGATTCACAAAAGTTATATGTTGTTAAAATATAAAAAAAATAAATATGGTAGCACTTTTTAACATATCATTCGGAAATATGTAAATTTAAAAAAATTAAAAGATTAAAAAACCAAAAAAATAATACAAAATAAATTATAGAACTAAAGAATTTATATATATAAAGAAAAAAACAAAACAAACACAAGTCTATAATAAATGTTAAATGAGTTTTCTATGTTCTATAAGAACTACGGTATCTATCAAATGATTTACAAATTGCTATTACATAAAATATTATTTTTTTAATCCCAACATTGAGAGATTTTCTAAAACAAAAAACAAAAAAAAAAATCCAAGTGAAGATTATTAATACTTTTAAGAAAAGTACATTATATACAAATTAAATTTAATACAAAATAAGTTATTGAAAAATAAATTAATGTAAAAGAAATAAAACATGAAAAATAAAACATTATTGAACAAGTTTTTTTATTTGGAATTTGATCAGAAAGATCGATGGATTTTTGTATTGATAAATTAATTATTTTTATGTAGTATTAACGTTAGTTTGGTGTAATAATTATATAAACACTGAAATGTTAATGCACTTTAACTTCCAAACGCCTCAGTTACGGACTCTGAGAACTCCGAGAAATCAAAAAGACCTTTCCAGAAATACCAATCTTTTAATGCAATCACTCATACCCAAAATCTGCTGGTGCGTTATACAGGGCAGGTATGATTTTTTATCCCGAAGGCAATGTCAAATTTAGCATTTTTTTGAGAATCTTTGCCTCAATATTGAGGCAATAACCTTGTTGATTGCCTAGAGTCAGCGTAAAAAGTGTGAGAAAACAGTTACCATTAAAAAAAATGTGTTTTGTCTAAAATCATACTTTGTCAAGGACAAGGTCTTCAAGCTTAGTACTAAGCGTATTTTATTTGCGCCTAGATCTGATCGGGATTGAATTTTGTTTCAAAATTATGCATAGCAAAATCAATTCAAGATCCAGTTTTGTGTGTTGTTTTTGTTATACATCTAATTTTGAAAACAAAATCCAATCTGGATCAGATCCGAAGGAAGGTTATAGCTGTCCCCATTTAAATGGGGACGTGCACTGACAATATCTGTGCTTTATTCATTTATGTATTTACTTTTGTTGGTAAGGCCGTACTTTTGAAATGAAAGAAATATTTTTAAAAATGTTAATAACGGTACCTACCATAGAACAGTTTTTTTTTCATTTTTGAGTTTTTCTTTAACGGCTTAACCAATTTTGATGAAATTTTGAATACGGAAGCTCGTTAGTAACCTTAAAATTATTTGATATCAAAAATTAAATAAAAAAAAATAGTTTTGGATTAAGAAAAAACATCAAATCCTTGTTTTTTGAAAAATCAATTTTTCGAATCAAGCATTTTTTGAAATATTGGTTTTAGATGTGCATTAATATTTTCTTGAAAACGGCATTCCAACTTTTTTTAAACAAGGTTTGAGAAATTTTGTAGGTATAATAAAAAAAATATTTTTTTTTTAAAACGGCTCCAACGATTTTCAATTTTTTTTTTTCTAAAAAATTATATTTCTTAATCAAATTAAATGGCATACTTAGTTTTGAGCTGAAAACAATTAACGATGAAGTTTATGTCATTTAAGTAATGGATTTCATCTTTTCTTGCACTTTTTTTGTTTTAATTTTTCGTATAAAATTATTTATTTTTAGAAACTATTTTTTACTAGAAACTTACTATAGGCGAAAAGGAAACTGGAATTTTTCAGCGTGGAATGCTGTTTGGGCGAATAACACAATAAGGCTGATTGTCTTGATTTTGGTGTCAATGGATTCAACATCAAAAAGGTCTATTTGTAAACAAATAGGTTTCTTGAGGGAAAGTTTGGGGCTATCTAGTTTTAATTTCTTACATATTTTATGTTTTTGGGTTTGCTAAATCCGAATCTGAGGTTTGCCAACAAATTTCGTGACGCAACATGCTCAAAAATGTAAAAAAAAAACGTGAAATTTTCTACGTTTTTGCAGCTATTGGAAGACCTCTAAAATGTGTTAATATATTTCAGTGCAATTTGTTCTTGACCCAGGAACATATTTTTAACTTTGAAATTAGCTATAAAAGCACCAACAAACATTACCTACATACATACATATATGTGTGGTCCACCATCTAGAAAAAATAAAAGACAAAATAAACACAAAATGTTTTGCCCGCTCATCTTCTTCGTATAGCTTAGCGTTCATTTTATTAAAAAATAAAATAAGTTTCAAACACATTTCGTTTTTTTATACAAATCAGTTGATAATAAGTCTTTCGTTATATTCTTAGTACGTTATTTAAATATTATATAATATATATATATTAAATTTAAAAATAGATATAATAATAATAATAATAATGTTATTGTTATTTTCTTCATGTTAATTTATTGCACAAAATGTTAAATATTTATTTTTTTTGGTTTTGCAGTTTTTTTCGGAATCAATTTAAATTAAATAAAAAAGGGTATAATACGAGTATAATAACAAAATATAGATTTGAAAAGAAATAAATAAGTTTTTTTTTTAATTTTAGATTTTATTTGTTTAATTAAGAAACTAAAATAAAACAAAAAAAAAATAATATATAGCAAAAAAGGACATTTTGGACCGTCTGTATGTATAGACACATATAAATATGTAGAGGTTAATAAGACTTTTACATAAATCCTAAAGTCTACATTTGTTATAATGTCTTTTTTTTTATTATTTTGTTTTTTCTAAGTTTCGTATATGTTTCAAAAAATTACATTTAACTTACATTTATGTATATGAATGTTTTGTGTTTACAATTTTCTTTGTTTTTATAGTATAAATATATATATATATATATGTATATATATATAGGGTTCTATTTTTTAATGTTTAACAGGGTATATGTGCAATGTATGAGACACATCCAAGCTAACATATTCCAGCTTCACTTTTAAATTTAATTTAAAATCGTCTGTATTTGTTTTTGACATACTCTCTTTCGTTTCATATACCTTTGTACGATATGTTTAACATAGTTTTTTTTTTATTTTAATCCATCAAAGTCTTATGTTTTAATAAAAATACAATATAGTGTGGTTACATGTGTTTTTTTTTTTAGAAACTTACAACATTTACATTTTATTGCAATTCTCTCCAATGTCAATGCAGGTTTTTTGATTTGACGTTTGAAAGTGTAGACTTAGAGTCTACAAAAAGGATAATTTGACTTAAAAAAAAATAATCATTACATTAAATTTTTTTTTTGAATTTTCGATTAGACCTTTATGTGTACTTTGTTCGTTTCCGGATTTTGTTAATTTTTGGATGTAACATCAAAATCATATGGAAGTCTTGTTAAATGATGGATTTTTCTAATTGCCATCATTTACACCACATTTGGAACGTAAAATGGCTGCCAATCGTTGAGTGAGTGGCTCTGTTGGAGACTCTGAGTCACTGCATGATGTTGAATTTACCCTATTGCCTGTTAAATTTAAAATGTTCATCCCATTAACCAAACTATGTAAAAAAAAATGTAGGTATTATAAATTTACCATTGCTTATATCCAAATCATGAGCTGAGAGTTCCTTTGATAGATGCAATGTATTAGGTACAATGTCGTCTTCTTCTTCCAGTAGAAGACTGGAATATGAATGTGTTGTGTTGTCGCTTCGACTGCGGCTACCTCCGGTACTGGAGGAATTTCGTGAATTTAAAACACACAAATTATTGTCCTCCAAATCATCACTACTAATGACATCTTCTGAGTCACTGATACTTTCACCAGCAAGGCCACTGCTTCTTGAGCTTGAACGACGACTACCATCGACATTTTCATTTGATGATGAATTGTCACAATCACCATCAGCATCTTCGATTTGATTCGATTCACTAGATTCTTCACTTTCATTTAAAACATCCTCTTCGGATTGATCTAGAGCCATTTCAGGGGATGATGATTTGTTGTAGTTTTCATCGCTGTCACTTAAGGCCTCACCTATAAAGGGTTTTAAATTGCATAAAATAATAAAAATATTTATAGTGAGCTTAACATTAACAAACAATGATTCTCTGTGAATAATTTTACAATAAAAAATACTTATAAATCATAATCATAATCATAATTTTGAAAAACATGAATTTAGCAAATACATATGAGTCTTTTGAAATTTTGAAAAACCGATAAAAAATAACTAAAAAATCGCACGATTTTTTAATTATTATTTTATCAGTTTCTCAAAATATCAAATTTAGCAAATAGTCCCGTTTAACAGAAAACTATGAGTAAAGAAGATAAACAAATATAACTTGTAAAATAACCTAAATTAATATGTTTCAAATCCTATTTCTATTTGTTGAATCCAATTATTGAATATCGAGAAAAAATAAAATTTCTTGAAAAAACTCAACAAAATTTGATGTGCAGATACGTGGTTCACCCAGAAACTGGATGAAATATGAGTCTTTTGATATTTTGAGAAACTGATGGATTTTTGACTTATTATTTTATCAGTTTTTCAAAATTTCAAAAGACTCAATATTTGCTAAATGCGTGTCTTAAACGGTCATTAAGTTCATTTGGACGTTATGACTATTTCGAATGGACTTTCTGTCTGTTGTTAAAGGAAATAATGTCCAATTGGACAATATGTCCAAATAAACCTTACGTCTTAATTGAACAGACATAATGCCCAAATGGACGGAATGTATTCTTAGAAGTGACATAAGGTCCGATTGCAAAAACTACTTGGTCATAATGTTCATGGCCATTATGACTGTTTCATGTTGGACTTAATGTCTTGACATTGAGCCCATGGACCTATGTCCGCGGACATTGTGTCATCCCACCTGGCATAATTGAATTTTTAAAGAAACAAATTTTCTTGTAAAACAGCAGCCCAAATTCTATTCAAAATTATTTTTTATTGCGATATACATAGCTACTATTTTAGAAGTTATGCCTGCATTCGTACAAAAAAAGGTGAGTTCACAATCAAACATGACATTACGACGAAAAAAGTGGGTCAAACAATTCTGTCTGTCTGTCGGCCTATAAGTATCGGAAACATTAAACAGATTGGTCTTTAAGTATCGGAAACATTAAACAGATTGGTCTTTTTACTTCAAATATGTTATATGGCGTTTTTTTGAGCCTATTCCGGCAATCTTAGGATTCGTAAAAAAAATCGAACTGGAGATAACAATCAGACATGACATTACGATGATAGAGAAAGCGAAAAACGGGGGTCTCACATTTCTGTCTGTTTGTCTGTTAGTCTGTCTGTATCTATCTTGAGCTGGGCCTAAAGTACTTAAGCGATTATCTTCAAACCTAGTAGTTAAGGGTTTTTGGGGAAATGAAAACAACCAATATGAAAAAACTTGATTTTCTCAAAAACGGCTCCAATTAATTAATTGAAAGATTTTTATGTGTGCAAGGTCGTACATTTTAAATAAAAAAAATATTTTTTCATCAGCTAAAAAAGGTACCTCCCATAGAGCCGTTTTTTTCTTTTCTGATTTTCCCGTAAGCAACTCCACGGATTTCGATGATAAATTTTACACAAGAGGATCTCAACAATTTTCAAGTTATTTCATATCAAAATTTTCGAAAAATTTGTATTCGATTTAAAAAAAAGTTTCATTTTATTTATTTTTTTCAAAAATAAATTTTTGAAAACCCGTGAATGATTTTTTTTTTGATATTTTTTTGAAATTGGCATCAATTTTTTTTTTAAAAGCTTGACAATTTTTATATATAAAAAAATATTTTTTTTAAAAACGACTCCAATGATTTTTTATTTTTTTTTTCTATAAAAATTAATCATTTTTAACGAAATCAAATGCCATACCTAGTTTTGAGGTCAAAACAATTAATGAAGTTGTTTAAGTCATTTTAGTCAATTTTATGTTTATTTTTTAATTTCTTATAAAAGTTATTACTTGTAAAAACTTTATACATGAAGCTTATCCACAGCAACTTTGACCCTTAGAGGAATTGTATGACAAGAGCTAGTCTTAAGTGTTTAAGCTCACTTTAGTTAAATCAAGATTCTTTAGTTATCGATTCGGAGTGTATAGTTTATTCTTAAAAAATCTATTGCTGCCTGAGAAGTATATTACAGAAAACTACGGAAAAACGGATTTCAGTTTGGACTTGTAAGCTTTCGGCTACAGTATAGATTGTTGTCGATTTACAAGTTCCATATCATATAAAGGGAGAAAATCTTAAATGTTTCTGTTTGCTTTCAAAAAACTGAATGCAAAACAAGATTTGTTACTGCACCATTGAACTACAGGTTCAATATATAGATAAGCTATATAGCAAATACATAAGGTAAAGAATGTGGCTTCACAATTTTAAATTATAAATCAAACAATTTTCCTGAATTTAATGTTGTGTTAGAACAAAACTACAACTATGCAATATAGCTTACCTTTAAGTTTCTCCACAATCAGGGGATGGAACTCCTTAGCTGTTGCATTGTTTGGTTCATACTGTAAAACTGAAAATAAATGATTGTAATAAATATGTAAAAAGCTGCACCATCGTTTTGTTAGATTGTGTAAAAAATAAACTAAACAAGCCATGAGTAAATTTGTTCACATTAAAATGAATCATTGTTCTTTTCACTAAAACTTTTACAAATAAACTAGTACAATAAAACAAGTCTAAATTATGTCTATTCTTATTCTTATAAGATTTAAACAGCATAAAAAATACTCGTACATATTTGAAAAGATATTAAATAATACAGCACTTTGCCGTTCTTTTTGCTTATACAAACGTATAATTGTTGAGATGACAGAACATCAAGGCTCAATTGACAACAAAATATTTTAGAAATGCTTTTAGAAATTCTTTAAATGAACTGCATCCATTGTTCAAATTTGAAATATGTATTCAGTTTTCTGCATCGCAATAATGTGAATTTTCTTAAATCAAAGTTGTGAAGCGCATTTTACTCTTGTCCTTCAAATACATATACATACATATTTACATAATAGTGTAAATGTTAAACATTAATGAACAATGGACTGTTAAGAATCTAAAGATTTTGTTACAGTTCTAACTTTGAAATGTAAAACAATAACATAAGTTTGGAAAGAATACATAGAAACATAGAAATATTTTTTGGTTACTGAGGGATATACTTACTTAATTTACAATATTTTAAGGCTTTTTTGTAGTCTTTCAACATTACAGCGGAAAGGAACTGAAATAAAATATAAATAATATTAATATCATAAATAATAATTCTTTATTAACGAATTTAAAATATTAAATTTTTGGCTATAATAAGGTCCTGAACATTAAAAATTTATGTATTTGTAATGGCTTAGCGATCTAAGTACCTCATGTGTATAATTAGATAATGACAAAGTTTATTATTTAAAACATGGGGAAGCGACCATACAAAAAGATAATTGTTTTTAAAATATCGTTAAATCTGTTCATTAGAAAATAAAATACACGAATGGGTCGCACGTACTTGTGTTAAAGCTTCTTATATCAAGTTTTTAAAAGTGAATAATTTTATAAGAAATAAAAAAATTAAATTTATAACTAAAATGACATAAACAACTTCTTAAATTGTTCTGAGCTCCAAACTAAGTATGCCATTTAATTTGATTAAAAAAGATACATTTTTAGAAAAGAAAAGTTGAAAATCGTTAGAGCCGTTTTTAACAAAAAATAATTTTTTATATTTAAAAATTCTCAAACCTTGTTTCAAAATAAAGTTGGTATGCCATTTTTAAGATAATATTATTGTACATCTAAAAACAAACAGACTGTCAGACGGAATTGCAAGACCCAGTTTTTTCGCATTCTCTATCATCGTAATGACATGTCTGATTGATCAATATTTTGTTTTTTAGAGGTAAAGTTATTACAGAGAAAGAAACTAAAATTAAGGGGTTTATATGAAAAATGTAAGAAAAATGTATGCAGAGGCTGCAATAACTTAAGCTTGAGAAATCTTTCATTGAAAAGCTATTACAAAATATTACTTTAACGCATAACAAAACAAAAAAATAAGAGGACTAGGACAAGGAGACAAGTCTTTGACTTTATCAAGTGTACCAGAACTTTTCCATTAAGATTGAGGCAAGTTAGTTAGTTAGTTAGTTAGTTAGTTTTATTAAACGTCGATGTTAATTTCAGTTTTTCGTTACAAATTCTAAAAATAATTTAATAAATTTTATAGAGTCTATTTCTGGATTTGCTTCCGATTTGCTTATGTTTTACCCATATCCATGAAAATAGCACAAAAACCCTGTTACAGGTCGTGATTGAATATTTCTTTAAGTGACGGATCTTATTCGTATACTATAACAATAATTAAAGCAATTTTAGAATTACTAATTAAGATAGTAAATTTTTGAGGTCGGCATCATGTTATTAATTCTCTTGATTAGCAAAGTTAATTTTAGAGAAATGAAAAAAAGTTAGTGAAATAATTCTGTTTATTTTGTGAGCTACACTACAACTGGACATTGTAGTATTATCAATTGATTTTTTCTTATTTACGTAGTGCTTACACAAACTACATACTGCATTCCCGTAAGACAATACTTAATTAAGCATGCTATTAATAACTCAAAATAATTAACTCGGTAAAATCCTACTTAAAATTCACTTTCTTTTGATGCTCGCGAAGCCATTTATAAAACAACTGTATTGAAAAAAGAAAATAATTAAATTGTGTTGCTATTTTGAATACTTAAGATATAACAGTATTGTTTTTTGTTTTTAATTAACTTTTACGTTGAATTGCTTTAGTCATTAAGTTAATTCTATAGCAATTAATAGTACTCATACGCCACAGTGACCCGATACAATAAGTTCTTATAAAAGGCTATTTCTTCAGCATTTTTTTTTTTGATCTTTAAGTTATTTCCTGATTTAGATAACATTTAAAGATAATAATAAATAAAAGGCTTACCTCTGCTAAAAACTCTGTTGGAGCCGACATACTTTCATCTGCATCCGTATACTCCGAAAGACTCTGACTTAGATCCTCATTAGATGTCGATGTCGGTAGGGTGCTATTAATGCTCAAGTTTGTACCTTGATGTGTTTTCCCAGCAAAAAGCCCATTTCCATTTGATTCATCCAAAAACAAGGACTAAAATATAAAACCATAATTATTAAAATAAAAACTGTTTTTTAAAGCAAAGTGAAATTAATTTCGAATCAAAACAAAAACCTTACGTTTGACATTTTGAATTCCAATAATTCGGACTCTCACATCAGGCTTGTTAATGTTTTTAAATACAACTGTATCGCGTGGGAAAAGCAGATTGTCTGAAAGAAAAGTGCAAGAAAACAATATAATTTGAGAAAAATATATTTAAGTGCATGTACCTATAGCTACTTGCTTTGCATTTTTGTTTTTTTTTTATTACAATTCAAGGTTGAAAACATTTAAACAGAAAGCAATCCCTACCCTACACTACACACAAAGCCTTTGCTTTTGGTAAAGACATAATAGAGTTTCCATAGTGAAGCACATAAATTAAACCATTCCACTTCAACAAAATGCCATACTGTACTCTTCCGTCTAGCCAGCAATCAACAATTCACTTCTACCAGCAAAAAGAGGGGTGCATATCACATCCACAAAACGAGTGAATTAAACAAAAAATATATGTACATTCTAGGTAGGTAGTAGGTAAAGGAGAAGAGCTACCCCATACTCCTTATATTTATATGCTGATGATGCCGTCCTTAGATAGCGTGGCCTTTAACAACCTGCACTTTTCATTAATGTTTACAAGGGTGGATTCAATATGTGCATAAGGTGAAATTGTTGTGTAAGGCCGATTTAAAAAAAAAATATTTTACTTTTAATTTGATTTAGAATTATGTTCCATTGAATTTTTCCAACTTTAATTACACATTCAATGCCCTAATCGGATATCTGACTGCTTAATCTTCACTAGGCCACAATGAACTATTTTGGCATCTGCAATGCTTTTTATGCGGAAAAAAGTAGGCATTCCACGTGTCAAAATTTGCTGGAGAATTAGAAACAAAACTGTGAGGTTTTGATTTTGCACCAAAAATAAATTAAAATTGTAATAATTATATATGTAAATGTAGGTCGAGAACAACTAAAAAATCACAGCTGCAAATGTTGCTTAATTTTCTAAAAATATATGTTAATTTACAGACATCCAATAATACTGGGGAAGGTTTGGTATTTTTTTTTAAATCTGCGAAAGTTTAACATATGTACATATGCTACATATGTCCACGTAGCTGCTTTTCTTGGACTTCAGAAAGCACTTAATCCCGACCTTGATTCTTCAGCGAAGAAACGCAAACAAGCACTCAATTTTATAATGAGAAGAAATAAAAACCACTAATTGCTTAACAGGATCTTACGAGGACATTTAACAAGTATTTAAATTAATATTTTTGAAACTTTAAAACCATACATTTGAAATGTTGCCCAAAAAACAAAACGAAGAATTTGTCCATATCTGCTTTCCTCAACATGTTTGAAATGATGTACATTTTTGTCGAGTTTTAATTAATTTATTTATCAATAAAATTTTAAAAGAATTCCAGGGTTTACTATTCACATCCGATAATATTGAGAACAGCTGTTTCGAACATTCAGAATTTTATCTCCCGCTTTCGAAGGGAAAAATAATCTCCCAGAGAATACATAATTGGAGAATTCTCTCCCCGGGAGAACACATCTCCCGGGGGTACTCTCCAAGGAGTACTTTCCGGGGAATGTTTAGAATTAGGTCTGAATAAATAAATTCATGAATTCATTCCATTATCTTACTCACTTACTCATATCCTTGAAGTCTCAACGAATCGCATTTAGAGTTTGCCCACAGTGTTGAAACAAATGTGTCAATATTGCAATCCAATAGTAAGCCACGATATACTTAAAATTAATTGTCTTAGAGAGTTCATTTAAATATCAAAACAAACTTGCAGCACCCTGAACAAGATTCCGCAGAAAAATTATTCACTTTTGCTTGTCTATACAGAACTATTAAATCTATTAAGAACTATTAAATTTACTAGAACATAATTTCCTTGTTGGTGGAGACTTCAACGCTAAGCACACCCATTGGGGATCGAAACTTATAACAACAAAAGGTAGAAGGCTGTACCTCCAGATCGCCAACTTACTGGCCAACAGATACTATAGAAACAACCGAGCAAATTGACCATGATATAAATTCTGAAATGGAGTCCGTATTAAATACGAGAAGCAATGTTCGGAGACTAAGAAGAACCAAGCCACATGAACTAATGGTCACGGAAAGTATTAAAAGTTTAAACTTCCCCTAAAGTGATGAAAGCATTGAGAAAGAAAAATCAGTTGTCGATCTAAATAAAATTGAAATAAATTTCAATTTATTTTTAATATCTCTCAGTTTTTTGTATGCAATTAAATTTTGGTTGTTTCAAGAAAATAAATTAGGCTTTCATAATAAGCAGTACAAATTTGTACTGATTTTTTTGTACAAAATGATATTAAAGTGAGAAATCTGTTTTTAAAAAAAACAATAACAATTGGGATTGATAAAACATTGCGGGAAAACCGTTATTTGCACAAAAATAATTGAAGATTAAAATCAAACAGTTTTAAATTTTTGATTGAATAAAACAAAAATCTTCCGAATCGGACGCCATTTGGCAAAGATAAGGCGGTAAAGGAAAACAAAGCCAAAATCATAAAAACGTTATAACTCGAAAACGAAGCGAAAACGAGAAAATTATCTCTTAATTTTTTTTGACTTAGAATGACTTCAGGAACCCACGGTTATCGTCTGCGGCAACTGCACTCCGACCCTTTGTCATAGCATATGTGTTTGTGGAACTCACACTTGTAGAAAAGTGATTCATTGCTTTTTCAGAAGACCCATTTCTGTACTTTTTATTCAATTCAAATTGGCAGTGTTCATAGATGTCTTCAAAGCCGATGCTAAGAAAAACTGGGGTTTATCCTATATTATTTGAAACGGCTAAGATAACATTTATTAATACGGCTCCATATATTTTGCCGCGCGGGTTGCTATTTGGGCGTGATGCGTTTACTTTCACAATACACTTCGCGGAGCACATTTATTCAATGAAACGAAATCGAATACAACAATAGCCGCGCTTTATTGGTTGTTGACGACTGCTGCCGAAAAAGCTGTAGAAATCAAGCTGTAGAAATCAAGATGGCGATGCTGGCTATAAAGCTGTGACATATTGAAATGAAGAGGGCGCAGAGCCGTATTGAAGAAATAATTTTTTGTTTTAAGGTTGCCAGTTCCACGTGCGAAGGATACGTTCGTTGATTTATGTTTTTAAATAAAACATGTTGTGACTAGAAAAAAATTAAATAACAAAAATTACTCTAAATTCTATTTAATTAAGAAACTCATTTATATCTTTATTATCGCACTGAAAAAGAAAAAAAATATTTGCTTATTCGTTGTTTACTTAAGAATGAAAGAAGGGCAAATCGAGATCACTCCATGTTGAAAATCGAAAATGACATTCGATAAAGTTTGCGAACAAACCCCTAAGCTGGTTTTATTTCGCCATAAATTGCACCAGAAAACATCAACATGGTACCAACATTCAAACATTGCATGTTCAAACGAACAAAATCCTTTTATTGGCGTCGAACGCTGTGCTTTCTACCCCTCTACCACTAAAACACAGCTAATGTAAACAAACGGGTCTTGTGGTGTGAAACGTACGAAGTTTAATCTTGGTACTGGTATACCAATAGGTATGTAGAAAACCAAGATATTATCAGTATCAAGATTATAATATAAATCAAACACCTAAATTGTAGACGAAGAATTTCGCTACAACTTGGCAACATTTCTTTTACTTCTGGATTAGGTTTGGCTATAAGACTTTTAAATGTCAACTCGTTCAAAATTCTGAGAATTTGCAACAATCGATTTAAATTTTTTTTGTCAGGATACTCCAAAAGTAATTATTGATAGCTTTAAAACATGCAATACAGAACCGTTTTTCCGTTAAAGTAGAATGATACTATTTGTGTAACAGAAAACCAGAACAAAGAATAACTTTGACAAGAGCTCTTAAAAGACATAGACCTATAATTAAGTTAAGTTGATTAAAATGTCGAATAAAGTCCGCCCCTGTTCTGTATACAAAATGTATATCATGTGGGAAAAACAACTACTGCTGTTTTTCTTGTGTATCTATATGCATTTTAAACTAGTGCCACGTAATCGATATGAATTTTATGTCTTAAGATATAGATATACTCAAATAGAGGTATCGTTGTTGATTTGATTTTAAACAAAGGCCAGTTGCTGTAAGATACAGTCTTTTTTGTTCGTCCAGTAATCATTAATTATTTAAAAACAGGAAGAGATTGTTGCATGCAATTTTTAAGTACAAGTTTGCAGACAGTAAATCAACTTGGATGGCAGGATAATAATATACTGCTATTAAGGATAAAAGGTTTTTTTTGTCAGTTTCTTTGAGGTTATTGAACCTGATAGCAAAATGCACAACACAACGGCCATTGCATCCAAGTGTCATAAATTCCTTGATTGACGTTAACATTTTTATAAAGTCGTGTATGGGGAGAAGCATATTTGGCACCAAAATTTCTGAAAAAAAAATATCCATTGAAGTGGTACAGCAGCAGAAGTGAATTTATTATGTCGTCCTCGTCTTCAGTTTAAAAGTGCTGCTGTCGTGCCAGAGATGCGGTATGCGGTTTATAAGATTGCATCTTGATTTCTGGTATAAGAGTTTAGAAGCACAAAAATGTCAATTTTAATGATTTTGATTGCAAGAATATTGAGATTCTAATTTTTACTCTTCATCTTGTTCTTATTTTTTGTGGTTTTTGGTTAGTTTGGAGAACTATCATCTTTTGGATGATGATTCCAAAGTGATAATCGTTATTTGAATGAATGTCTAAGTCCACAAGACGTGGTATCTTTGATATGCCAGAGAGATGGCGCCTGATGGCTGTATAATGATTTTTTTTTGCCATTTTAGGGGTGCGGCTGCAAAACCACATCCCACCAACTTGAATTTCATCGCACTTCAGGTTTTTTTTTAAATTTATAAATGAAGAATGTCATTTAATCAACTATATCCTTCAGATATGAACAAAATTTTAGCTTTTAAAACATCCTGCAATATACAACCCACGTGTACCTATTATTTTTATTTATTTTTGGATGAAACATCAAGGCTTGGTGACAGTCGTTTTTTTTTCATTAAAAATTCGCATTTAGTCTTTGCTTGCGGTATAACACGTGTGTATGTATATTCCCTCTTGGATCTTTTTAACAAGAATTGCTTCATAAAAACAATTCAATATTTATGTTAACAAACAAAGACCATCAAAGATATCGTTCAGTAAACTTTATTTCATGACAGAAAAAAACACCAACAAGTCAAGGATCGTTTAATTCGCTTTGATAGTCGCCTACACACGACACATCCTCAATTTGCCATAAGAATAGGTACCTATCCCCGTCTGGGAATTTCAACAACAATAACGAATACATAATTTCATTAAATATACATTTATTATGCTGTTTTTTCTTGGCATCGTTATCGTTATATTTCATACAAAATGTATACATTTATGAGTTACGAGTGATTGCTGTCAAAAATTTCAGGACGAGGACGATGAGTATAATAATTATGTGGAATGGAAGAATTTTGTAAAATGTCAATTACATAAAGCTTATATAGTACATTTCATGTAGCCTTGTAAAGTTCTGATATAATGAATTTTGTTAACGATTTATTCATGTGAGATTTTTGTGGAAATTGAGAGTACGAGTTATACCTGGAGCGTATTTGAGCAAAAAGGATACATAATAATGTATTGTACAAGTTCATGTACTACAAATGCTAAGTAAAACGGACATCATGTCATAACTACTGTCATGTATTTAAGGAGGTTAATTTAGTAAATGGTTTTATAACAAACTGAAAATCTTGGAAAGGAAAAAATTTCTCGAAATCGAATAGTGTGTGAGCCTACAATATTTTATTGTAACGGATACAGAATTGGGATTATCAGGAATTCTGTTTTTTTTTGTGACAAAATTGGAAACACATATCCGAGGGAAAATATACCCATGTGGTCTCTGAACCAGTCTCGTCCAAACCTTGTACAAATGTAAAAAAAGTATACAATCTTTTATTTATTTTTTGTTGTTGTTTAAAAATGGCAGAAATACATCCAGTCAAATATTACCATTTCTTTTCTTAATTTTTGACTTTTTTGTTTCAAAGAAACTTGTTAAAATGGAATAAAAAGTTAAGAAACGATTTGTTTTTGACTTTTTAAAATAAAGTTAATGCAAGGCATTGATTATATAGGGTTGACGCAACTAATCATGGAACAAGTAATCACAGGTTAGCTCATCATTTTCAACCCAACATAACTAAACCCATTATATCGAACAAGTCATCGTACAGAGACTCAACATTATCATACGGACTATGACTCTGCATGTACCAAACATCGCACCTATGTAAGTACCCCAAATTCTATAGTGATCCCAAGCAGGTGGGTTGCAGGTGAACAATATACAATATTTTCGAATTTTTTTTTTTATTAAACATTATGACGGCAACTTAAAAGCTTTCATGTAAAAATGGTTGAAATAAATTGATTTATGAAGGAGATAATCAGAATTTGAAAAAAACGGTTCTATGGCAGGTACCGTTAATAACGGTTTTTGAAAAAAATGGTTTTCATTTAAACATAGACCTTATCCAAAAAAAGACCATGATTTTTGTAATCAAAATCGTAGGAACCATTTTTGAGAAAAATGAGTTTATCTAAAACCGGTATATGACAGGTACCGTTATTTTTGGTCCAAAAAAAATAATTCAAAAAATGTCTGGGGATAGCCTCAAATAAAAACACCACATACCAAGTTTGAAGTAAATCGACCCAACCGTTTAGGCTGTGGCCTCTGATACATACAGACAGACAGACAGACAGATAGAATTGTCGGACTCACTTTTTTCTCATTCTCTATCATCGTAATGTCATGTTCGACAAATATATAATTTTTTCGAAATTCAATGGTACTGTAATGAAATACCTACATAATCCAGCTGAATGTTTGTTTTTAACAAAGCTCTTTTATTGACAAATAGATATTGAAAAAAAATTTATTTGAAGGGTGAAAATTAATTTTTCTCATATATATTAAGGGAAACACTTAAGAATTTTTGTGAATTCAAATCACAATTTGACTGTACTTGTAATAAAATAAAATTTTGAACGACTTTGATATTTTTAAGGTTGGCTATAAACCATTTAACTTTTCTATATTGTGAGTGAACCTTAAAAATAAAGCTTCGACAAAATTGCAGTTGCACTTCCTTATTAGGTTCAATGTATTTAAATAAAAAAAATTGTAAGATAAAGCTTGATTTCGACAGCATATTATTTATACACTTATGTACTAAAATTTGCAAAAAAGGCGATGGAATCAAGTAAAATTGTACATAATATAGAAACCAACATTTTTTTAAACTTTATTTTTAAAAATCCCACCCCAATGCGAAATTTTAATGGTCGGTAGCGACCCCTAAAAGATGTCATACTTGTATAAAATCTATACAAATTTTACAATTAGGAAATGCACTGAGGGAAAAAAACGAAACGTAAAATTTAATACGGTCATATTTAAATGTAGGTAAGTTGTAAAAGATTACTTCAAAAATATTTGATTTCACATTGAAACATATGTGATTTGAATATGCAATGTCCTTCAAAATATGGTCAACCTATTTTCAAAATTAATTTTCTTCGCAATCAAAG
This sequence comes from Meliscaeva auricollis, assembly GCA_948107695.1. Taxonomy (NCBI): domain Eukaryota; kingdom Metazoa; phylum Arthropoda; class Insecta; order Diptera; family Syrphidae; genus Meliscaeva; species Meliscaeva auricollis. The sequence continues at coordinate 63,547,673 of OX403616.1, forward strand.
TGCACTCAACTTAGAATCAAGGTGCACCTCACGTTGTTTTAAATAAGAATATTTTATTATTGGCTTTTGCCAATAAGTTTCGAAGAATAATCCACAAACAATTTTAAAATTATTGCGAATTTCAAAATTTAAGTTCCAAAAGGGGTTCACAAATCAATCATTTGGTATTTTATTGTTAGGTTTTTGGGTGTTATTGCATAAATAGTTGCAGTTACAGGAAAAGTGTAAACAACAACGTTGTAGATTGAAGTAAAATAAAAACGTCCTCACAAAATAATCTCCAATATTGATACTTCTTGAGATAATAAGAAAATAATAAGAAAACTCCAATTGATACTCAATTCTTATTTTTGCACAACTGCTGTCAAGAAATAATAATCTTCCCATAAATCCTTTTTTTCGATTTAAAAACATTTATTTTTTTCATAGATCGAAGATTATCTTTTGGTTGAAAAGGTGGAAAAATTGTATGTTTCTTTTATTAGTTTATATGGGAGAAGAATATTGACTGGATTAACAGAATTAAGTGTAGATGCAGCTAAATGCTTGTTCCTATACAATAAATTTCTTGGTATAGAGCGGTAGCCGCAGATTGTAGCAATTTATGGAGGAAACAGTTTATTTTTTTTTGCATTATTGACTTTATGTTTAGTCTGTTAACTGAATATCGATCAATTATTATTTGTGAGAAAGAGAAACGATACGAATAAACTTTTTTTTTAATATTATGTATATGCATATAATAAAACAAAAGTATTATTCTTCGCGGGTATGAAGGCCAAAGGTACTAACTTTCACTTAATGTTACTTGGAAGTGGTTTCAGAAAAGTGTAGAAAGGTATAGAAAAGTTTACATTTGCCAATATGGAACTACCAGTTTATTCATTTAAATATGTCCCCTCTATTTTAGCACTCATATTTAAATTTACAATGACTAATTATGTAATATAAACACAAAAAATAGGGGACAAATACTTTCATACAAGAAATCAGTTGAATTGATTAAAAATATTTCAGCCAGAGAATTTTTTGTATAAATTGTTTAAGATTAAAAAAAAGAAAATGTTGCGTATACGCCACAGTGACTCACGTCGATAATATTGTACATAATAGGCTGTATCTTTGGCAACTCTTTTTCGATTGTTATAACTGAGGTATTCAAAGAAAGCAGATATAACCATCCAACTAAAACACAATACGCTATACAAATATTGCACTGAAAAATAAAGTTGGTATGCCATGCAGAAAATAGATAATATTTAGATAAAATTTAGTTTTTCGTTGCTTCCTGAAATAAGGTGAAAGTTATTATGGGGAAATAAGAACTAACAACCAGCCTACAAATACACAAAGTGGTTAAAAAAAAGACAAACTTGTATTTTAGTTTCAAGTAAACGTTTAAAACAAAAGTTAGTAAGTAAGTAAGGGTCGCACTTACTTTCTCTTAAGGTCAAAGTCACTGCGGACGTTATATTTATAAAAATAAATATAATAATTTTATAAGAAAAAATGTAAAAAAAAATAAAATTCATTGTTAAAATGACAAAAGTATAGGAAAGATAATTTTTACGGTAATAAATTGCACATGGGTTGCATAATTAGAAGGTAAATAATATAAGTTATGATTGTTTTTTTTTTTTTTTTTTTTTTTGATAAACTACCCTCATCTGTACCTTAATCGGTTACGGTTTTTTATGAAAGGTAATCCAATACGCATTCCAACATTGCCTAGCCAAAAGTTGATACCATCCAAGGTTGCCTGCATTTTAGATGTTAAGACACCCTCATCATCATCGGCTCGACAACCGGGGTCCGGTCCTGGCCTCTTTCAGTAAGTATCTCCATCTATCCCGGTCTCGAGCCGACGCCATCCAGTTGCGCACCCCAAGGCTTCGGGCGTCCTGGTCTACGCCATCTCTCCAACGTAAGCATGGTCTACCACGCTGCCGTCTACCATAGAATGTACCACAAAAGACTTTCCGAGCAGGTTCCTCTTCGCTCATACGAGCTAGGTGCCCTGCCCACCGGAGTCTACCGAGCTTAATTTTTGTCACTATGTCTGCTTCAAAGTAGATTGCGTACAACGCATGATTGTACCGTCTCCGGAATCGTCCTTCCGGAGACGGTACAATCCTTCACATATGGGGCCAACAATTCTCCGTAAGATTTTTCTCTCGAACGCGGCTAAGAGGTCACAGTGCCTTTTGCTAAGCACCCAAGTCTCGGATCCATACATGAGTACTGGCTGGACCATGGTCCTGTACAGCAGCAGTTTTGAAGTTATGGTTAGATTTCTGGATTTGAATAGCTTTGACAGACTGTAGTAGGCTCTGCTGGATTTGAGAAGCCACCCGCGTATTTCTTCTTCTATGTTGTTATCGGCAGCTACTGTTGACCCAAGGTATTTAAAGGATTGCACCACTTCAAATTCGTGTTCCGCTACCTTGATTGTTTGACCGACTGTTCTTCTCGCATTCGACGCCACCATGTACTTTGTTTTACCTTCACTAATGTGCAGCCCCAGATTTTGTGCCGCCTGCTCGATCTGGATGAAGGAATCGTGTACAGCTTGTTCGGTTCTTCCGATGATGTCGATGTCGTCTGCGTAAGCCAGTATCTGGCTGGACCTGTTGACGATGGTCCCTCTTGTTGCCGTGCCAGAGTCACGGATTGCTTTCTCCAACGCCAGGTTGAAGAGGAGGCAGGCCAAATCATCCCCTTGTTAAGACACCCTGTCTGTTATTTAATGGATTTTGGTAAATGTTCTACACTAACTGCAAACTTAACATTTTAAATCTAGGATCGTGCCAACTTTTGGTAACCCAACCCTTTCTTGTTGGATTGGGTGTTGGATTCCCTTGCATTAAAAACCAAAACCGATTAAATAACAGATAAGGGTAATTTATCAAAAAAATGAAATCATAACTTATATTATTTACCACCTTAGGGCCAGCTTCTAGCTAGGCAACCCATGTGTAATTTATCACTGTATAAATTATCGTTCATATAATGTTGATCATTTTCAAATTACAGATGAGGGTAGATATCTTTTCTGCGGATCTTGTAGTACTATACGTGCATTTCATATGGAAAATCTTCAGACGCTGAGCGCGAGTACTAAATAGTAATTTTGAGGGCTCATATTTTAGGGGAATTTTTTTGTTGGGTATTTCCAACAGTGGTATCACTGATAAATTTAATGGTTCACAACACGACATAACTTACAAAATATCACCTTTCTAATGGATCAGGGCCCGAATCTTCGCAGTTATCACGGTTAGGCATTGACCTGACAGAAAAAGTGAACACACCTTACACGAGCGACAGAAATCGGCCGTCGTTCCCACCGTGTAATTTGAGGCGGGCGAGGATATTAGCAGCATATTAACTAAAAATCAAAGCTATGAATAATTGTAAATTAGAATTAATGTTATTAATTTTTGTGGTACCACGAAGTTGTGCGGCTGCACATAATAACGAAGAAAGGTAAACGTACTTGCTATTCGTCTCTATCTTTTTGTATAGATTATCTAGAGACAGCAATCCTCAATAAGTTTACGTTTGTTCGTTTTCGTATTCAGCAATTCGGCCCAGATTTGATTGTGATGAACAGTTATACTACATTTAGGAATTCAGCCAGTTTTCTATCAAATGAAAGATACTGTGTTTGTTTTGTCTTAACTACCATTTACACCTTTGAATCCACTCAGTCATATACCATCAAAGAAAATACAAAATAATAGATAATCTCAACGAAACCTTGATTTTTTGCCAAGTCTCAGAAAATTCAACCAAAACAAATTCTGCAAAAACCCTTTTATTACAATTTCAAGTACATACCTTTTACTTTGCATGTATGTATGTACCTACTGTATATGACTGCTAAAAATTCGCACTACTTTAAAAAACGTTTCTAAGGCAAAAAAAAAAAATTAAAACCAACATCAATATAACATAAGCCCAAGGCTTAAGTTTTATTTATATCAATGGTCAATTCATGTGGCATGTGTGGCTAAACAGAAAAGCCTTAAAACGCTGTCAAAGCAATTTTTGTTTACCTATATACGCGTGTGTGTGTGTTTAGGCAACTCAAGGCTACTATGAATATTGCACTTTCCTCAGTGGGTTTGGTATACCTATCAATGTACACATTGTGCATATCGTATATTTCTACAATATTACTCTTCGAATGAAATCCTTCTATTGAAAAAAAAGAAGGAAAATACAAAAATGACACCGGCTCTCTCCCCTATACATATACATTTTATTCTATGTTGATGTGGCATTCGGAATAAGAAATACCAAATAATTCACCTTAATCCGATCCATACCAACCATACAAACTATACGAACCTGTCAGATATATTTTATTTCTAGCTTTTAGAACCACAAAGTTTGAGCATTGCGCCAACACAGTAATTATACAAAAAAATACTTTTTTTGTACATCCCTACCTTTATAAAGCGAAATTTTAAGGTGTAGGGTCGGTGTATGGTATAGACACCGTTCAACACAAGTTTTAAAATGAATATAGGTATAAAAGAACCATATCCCTACACACGAGTACAAGAACCTATACCTTACACACAAAAAATGGAAAAAAAAATTCCTGAATTTGCTAATTTGCCATTGATTTTTCAAGTGCTCATTAGATAGGAGAAGTTCCACATTTTTTTTTTTTTGATAAAAATCATTATAATAGAGGTCCACGTTATGTCTTGACACTTTTCTGAAGGGTTCGAGAAAGAACCCTTTTATGTCAATTTTTTTTGCATACCTACAAAAAAATAAGTTCTATAAAAATGTATCCACCATTCACTGTCATAATAGAGGTTTTCCTTGACCCACAACTTCAGAATCAGATGCGTTTTTATCTTCAGCAAGATTCTATTCAAAAGCAACTTTCGTGTTGTTTTGTTTATAGGGAGGATTTTTTATAAGAAAAGAAGAACAACGTCATAAAGAAAATGTGTCAATTTTTCCACAACATTTTTTTCTAACCACCATACACTTTTCTAGCACCAGTATAGGTACCACCATTACCACCTCCACTTGTCACTACAAATAGCTTTGGACTTAAGAAACAAAAAGACTGCAAAAAAAATAGATAATCTTCACAGCCTACTGCCACACTGTATTGTATAGAGACACACAATGATGTGAGATGTCCTTAAAGTGGACGCAGGCAAAGGAAGCGGCGACGAAAACGCACGGCTATGGCACGCGGTGGTAGCGTTAGCTGGGTGGTTGTGCAGCAATAGTAGGAGGCTTATGTGTTTATATTATTTGTTTTTTTTTTGTAGTTTAACAAAACAAACTCATTCATAGTTCTTCCGTATAGAGAGGTAATTAAAATTATTGCTGCATCACTTGTTTTGTCAACCATAAAACATTCATGCATCCAGCAAAGATCAAGGACACAATATTTCTTTGCTATCTCATATTTTTTCATATACACCAGAAACAGAAGTGTTTCCTTTTTTTAGAAGTTCGGTGCCATTGACAAAGTACGACGAACGGATATAATGTCGTTCTATTATGCCAATTATCCTGGCAGCCATTAAGGAATATTATGTCTATTATAGCACCGCACACAATATTGCTGTATTGTTGTGTTGTGTTATGTTATGTTTGCCATAAGGTGACCACAATTTATGGTAGGTATATACCTATTCTCATATGAAGAAGGCGTACTATTTGGCAAGAATGACCGACAATTTGGGACTGTATACCGGACCAACAAAAAATTATTTGTATATTCTGGCACATTATTGACAAAAAAAGAATCAATGCTGCCTCTTACTTACCTTTTGAATATTTATTTGTTTAGCTTAAAGAATTGTTTAGATAAAAGGACCTCTTTTTATACTATATCAAATTTACACTTAATTAAGGACTTTAGGAATATTAAAAAGTTTTTTTTTTTAAATGCGATTTTAAGCCGTTTCTAATTTTATTATAAGGAAGAAGAATGGAATCTTTATTTTTAATGTGTTTTTTAAGGATTTTTTTTGTTTTAATTGATATTATAGAGATACTACGCGACAGATAGAGTTCTATCCTTGATAAATTTACGTCTTAGACTACGTTCTACACACTTGTTCGAATGGATGAAAAGTTCATATGCACTCAAGTGTATAAATTTTCTTTAAACTTGCAAAAAGCTTTTATGAAAAACAAATTATATGATATCCTGCGCAGGTGCTAAATGGACGATTTTTCTCATTCTCTTCATTTGAAACGTCTCAATCAGAATACATCTACCTATAAATTCATATATTGTTGTAATTAAAAGTAAATATCAGCTGATGGAAAAAATTACTTGAAACTTTCGATTATGCTGCTGCTTCTACAAAATGTTAGTTCATATTTGGTCAATATTTTACGTGTGAATTTGGTATTGAAATTGGTATATTTTTTTCGTCTCTGTAAACAAATGTATAGGAACATTATATTTACTTTGTTTTATAGGTAGATATTTTGTGTATAAAGAAATAAGTGCGATGTAATAATATTATATAGGGACCTTTAAATTAAAATATAGGTTTTTGTATAGCTATATAGTGACGAAAGAAGACGTATATTCTTGTATTTCTACCTTTGCATCATCATATCATATAAAAGAGAATAAGGTGTCTATGATGATACATTAAGTTAATTGAATTTAAAATACATAAAAGCTTATTAAAAAAAGAAAGTTTGTCATCCATCACTATAATTGATGGAATGTTTGCTTGTTTGTTTGTTTTTTTTTTTTTTAAGGAAAAAAAAAGGAAAATAGTAGGTGATATTGATATTGATGATAGTGTAGGATTGGTCTGAATACTTATTGATTTACGAAGTGAAGGTGTAAGCGATTTTTAAAATGTTTTCTAATTTAATTAACATTCCATTAAAATAAAAGGCAAAAATGAATCCTGAAATCAGCATTCCTTATAGTTTCAATAATAAAGTGTAAGATATTTTTTAACTCTCTAATGTTGTCACTTTCATCCTGAATTTTAAATAATCAAAAATAACGATTTTGTGATAGATTTTATAATTATCAAATGACACGGTAGTGTGCAGCCAAGTTCTAGCAACTTTGGCATCACACCCTTATTTACAGGAACACACTCAGGCCGTTTTCGACCTCCCTCTAACTTCTCTACAAATCAGGACAGAAATTTCAAATTTTCAATATTTGTTGAGCTAGTCCACAAGATTCAGCTGAGCATATTTCAAGCACTTTGCATGAGTAGTTTTTGAAATACAGGGCTTCAAAAATTGCAAAAAACCATAACTGACTGACTGACACACTGACTCACTGACAGATCATCAAAATTATGGAGCACTTTCCGCCATCCCAGAAACTTGAAATTTTGAACAATCATATACTTTGCGGTGCATATAAGGGAAAAAATTTGTAAATTTAAATTCAGGGGGAGTGGCATCCGCCTGTACTCATACTAAATTGGTATCACATCTTATCATCGTAGAGTCTTGAAATTTTGCGCGATGGTAGATTTTGCGGTAGAGTTGCTTGCGACCAAATTCCTATAATATGATACACTTCTAAGCATCGTATATACTTATAATTTGACAGATAGACCAACATTTTAAAATTTTCCAATGTGAGGCTGTGGTTTTCTCTACCATTATCTACCATTATTGGTATTAGAAATTTAAAACTTTACACAGTGAGAGTACCAACTGTGATACGCGTAACGCGCTTCTTTATCGTCAAAATAGAGAGTGTGGATTGTGAAATCTGCCTGATTTTCCAATAAAAGGAGCGTTGTTAAGTCAGCTTATCTGCTATTAAAAAAGTTATTATATGTATTTGAAATATTGTTGTCACTATTATGTGCTTTCAAAGAAGTAATGAAATCACAATAAAAACCTAAGTGTAAGAAGAAAGACAAGTTCAAGACTTTGGGTTAAAAACCTCTGTTTTTGTTGTTATTAGGTATATCTTAAATATACAGGGTGTCCCGTAATTAGTAAGGGAACATTTAAGGGAGTATATTCTTAGAAATAAAATTGTTCTACAGAAAAGTTCTATCTTCAAAGTTAATATCGCTTATAGATGACAGATACCGTGGAGAAAATGTAAGGAAAGTCACACAGACAAGCGAGGAAATTCGCGTTATTCTCCAATATTATTATTCTCCTATATTTTATCATTTTAAAAGCTTTTGTGGCAATTCCATCCAAAAGTTTTTTAAGTCAGTTGCGGGAGCACCTCCCCATATATGAATATTAAACTCCACTTTGGACAGAACTAAAAATAACAGCTAGATCAAATGGCGAGAAAAATTACTTGCTTCGCCGAAAGAAACCTATCACTTTGCCGCATTTTTGGCAACGTCGAGCATGTGATCATTCCACAAAAGGTGGTTAGTAACACACATGTTCTGCTTTAACAGTGATGTAGACAGCATTGCATTTTTGATGCATACAAATTTCTTGGAGTCATCAGCAAAACAGTAAAACAATAAAAGTTTCAGAAAGATCATTATTAAAAATGAGGCTTGAGGCTTGGGGTACATAACCATTTATTTGGTGGATATCAGACAGACGTGAGTGCATTTGATCAGTTGTTTGAGGGTAAAGAAGGTTTGCCTCTTTGACTGAATAAAATGCTGTTTTCAATCCATCTCTCTTAAGATCTCTTAAGACTCTTGTTACAAGTGCGAAAGAAAATTTGTCCCGCAAAATCATTGACCCCTCTCAAATTGGAAGAGTCATAAAAATATCTATCAACGTAGTTTGAGAATTCTAACGTTTTTTTACTGTCACATTTATGTGACCTATATGTATTGAGAGAATCGAAGCAATACTGCGTTGATTCCTTTCTTTTAACTTAAGGGGACTTCGTAGGTTTGAAAATATATGTATTTGCTGGTTCACAATTTTATCTGGAGAAGCAGAATCATCTTCCCTACAATGAGTTTTAACGTCAGCTTGCAATCTCTTAGATTAGTATTCCAATTTCATTAACCTCGTCACAGAACTGATTATTATGGCAGAAATAAGCCAGTAACTTAATTATTTTTAAATACAATAGAAGCAGGATCACACAAATAAAATACTTTCAACCAATTTAAAATCTACAAAAAAAAAACATGCTTTGAAGAAGATGCAGATTTTCCTCAATTTACCCATCGTGTTGGAGAGTTAGGATATCCAAGACTCCGAATCTTAAATAATTTTTTGTTATATTACCAATTCGTTGAAATATTCCAACTTTTAGCCTCTACAAAACATCTTATGCTATAAAACTTGTTTTGAAATTTGTCAATAATATGGACGTTTCTCTTGCCGTACCAAATTAAATTTTAAAACATTTTATTTCTTCCGAAAAAGTATAATCAAGGAATACTTTGGCAACGAAATGTAAACACAAAATTAACCACGAGATATTTCCTATCAATATGTGTAGATACAAATTAAATGCGGTCACTATGGCGTATGAGTGACATTTACTTTACATTTTCTTACATAGATATAATTGATCTAGTTTACTTTTTTGGCTACTCACTAACATTTAGTTATCTACTCTCTAAGGATTGCTTAATATTGACTTAAATACACATTGAATTGAGTCTTAAATGTTTTCCGACCGGAGTTGGAGAAGTTTTTAAACAAGGTACAGAGTTATTTATTCTGAATTTTGCTACCATCTCGCAGTCGAATGTGCTGAGGTAAATTTTTTCTTCTACTAAATAAATTTTAATAGCTAAGATGCCATATCGTCCTGTTTCTGCATGAACCATGTATTTGCATAGCAAATTTTGTTTAGTTTTTTTTTGAGAAATTTTAGTTTTGTCTCGAAATAGAATATTTGTATTGAACAAAAATATTAACTGAGGTTTTATCACTATTCATATTTTCCTCCTTCTTTACTCATAGTTTTATAGCAAGTCATAGGAGTTTAATCTTAAACATAATCTTTTAAGAAAATGTTATTACGAAGTTTACGCAGAATCTTTGTGTTTCAGAATCTCCTAATGTTTAATAACTACAATTTTCTTTAGTTTTTTTTTTTTGTTATGATTAGCTTACCATTGCATAGAATATATGGACTCAAAGGTTTCTGTAAATGAGGATGAAATGCCAAAGCTGCTAGACAACTTGCCTGGACTCTACTACAACATAACTATTTTCAAACAGTTTCATCAAAAATTGGTAAAAACAGTTATTTTAAGCTTCAGAATTCAGTATAATTGACTTGAAATTTATAAACTTAGTTTTCTTTTAGAAACAAATAAAATTTATTCAATGTCATAACAAATAAAAATAAAAAACAAAAAAAATATAGTTTACTCGTAACCTCAGCTTTAACTTTTTATTTTAGAATTTTTTTTTGTTGGCCGACGAGTGACAGAACCATGAGTGAGAAAAAAATAAATCGATGTGGAAGCTTTCACATTCGTTATTTGGAACTGTGTCGAGCTAAAAACTATCCCCCTAATCCAGCGATAAAATCTAAAAACAATGCAACATCAGTTTTAGATTTCTTTGGAGACAAACTGAAAGTTGAAGATTGGCTTTTTGCTATTGAGTCATTACGTTTTGATAAGATTTTGCAAAATTTAGCAATTCGTTTGAGAAAAAATATTGGAAATGGTAAAAATTGTCCCTCTTTTATAACTCAGTAAACCTTATTGCCTTTTTGTTTTTGTAGTTATTGAGCATATTGATAGTGAGAAAAAGGCAAAGCTTTTTAAGCAGAAACCTTCTGTTTATACCAAATATATATTTGGAGGAATTATCGATGCAGTGACTTATTGCATTCAATTTAATAAGAATCTTACTATTCTTTGCTTGGAAGCTCTTCCAATTAATGAAAAATATGCGGTGTCTATAGCAAAGGTAAGTATTCTTGTTGTCTATTATTAATATTTTTTAACTTAACTGGCGCCCGGGAGTACAGCTGTGACTATCAAAATTGATATGAATTGTCTTTTATAAATATTGTATCATGCCTAAAGCTGACCTAAAAGAGATGGAGCGTTGTACTTCAACCATATTCAACTAATTCATGGAATTTATTTGTATTTAAAAAAAAAAATTCAAACTTCTAGTCGTCGTACCAAGCCTGTTTAGTACTATAAATTTGTTAATATACTAAGGACCAGCTATAGCAATGTGTGGTTAACCACTTATAAACGGGAACTTCAGTCATGAGCAAGATGTTGAGATCTATGGAGTTCACAGTTAAACTTAAAGTCAATCACATACACGAATAGTAGTTGCTAAGTAATGTCAGTCATTCTGATCATCGATCAGTAATGAGCTAAAAACTACATTAAACTTAACTTCTTGATCCAAAGATGAACATTGTTTGTGAATTAAACTTAAACTGGCACCCGGTAAAAATTCACATCATAATAATACAATCACATAGACTTGATAGACTTGGTTCGTGAATCTCAGTCATTCTGATCATGAATCAACAGTAAGCTGAAACCTTAATTTAACTTTACTTCTTGATTGACATTTACAATAGGGATTTTAAACTGGCGATTGGGTAGAAATGCACTTGCCTGAACGCTGGTTGAGTCTTATCGTTAGTCATGGATCAGCAGTGAGTTAAGACCTGCATTAAATTGAACTTCTTGATCCGAAGATGAACAAAGTTTGTCAAACTAACACTTAAAATTAAACTGGTGCCGGGTAAAAATTCACATTATAATAGCCAATCACATAATTGAAGACTGGTTGGTGAGACTCAGTCATTATCTGTTCATGGATCATAAGCAATGAGCTTTGACCAGAATTTAACTTAGCTTCTTGATCCGAATATTAACAAAGTTTGACAAACTAACTATTAAGGCTTAATTGGGGTCCGGGTAGAAATTCATATTATAATAGCCAATTACATACTTACTGGTTGGTGAGTCTCAGTGTTTCTGATCATGAATCATAAGCAGTAGGCTTGGACATCAATTCAATTTAATTTCTAAACTTACTCTTAAACTTAAACTGACACCCGGATAGAAATTCACATCACAATTTTCTGTTTTAATCGATAAACATTCTAGGCCCTTTCAAGCAACTCTCAATTGAAGCAAATTAGTTTCCAACGTTCCCCGGTGGGTGATAAAGGTTGCGAAGCAATTTGCTCTTCTATAAAATGTCTACCAACTATCGATACCCTCAACATGACTGAGTGCAATTTGAGTTTTGTAGCTGCTGGCCATATTGGTGACATGATTAAGGTGACACATTATCTTTTATTTCGCAAAGCTATCAAATTCAATCCTTTTCTCCATCTTTTGTATTGCAGTTCCAAAAGATCTGCCGATACTCTGAGGGCTGGCAAAAGTCACTGCGATACCGAGAGGTTGACCCGAATGAGATTTCTGGTCTCCGGGTAATACTTTTAGCTAGGAATCCAAACATAACTGATGAAGGTGTGAAGGCCATTGCAGATGTCCTCAAAGAAGATGTTTGGATAAAATGTAAAAAAAAATCAAAGAAAAAAACTGCTTTTGAAGAACAAAACTCATAATGTTATTTACAATAGTTATCGACATGGAGAATTGTGGCATAACGGACTTGGGTGCAAACCTAATTTCAGACTGCCTTGCAATAAATACTTCAATCATCGACTTCAATATCAAAAACAATATTGAGGTGAGCAAATTTATCCACAGAAATATTCGTCAACAACTCGGAAAAGATGATGACAATGCAGAAGAAAGTGATGAAAAGCCATCAGCGAAAATATCCATGTCAAAGCTGAAGGAGCGTCTTAAATTTCTTGAAGAACAACTTGCATCGGAAAAAGTTTTACGCAAACAAGTAGAAGTTTTGAATGAAAAATTACATCATCAAATTGTTGCATGTGAAAATCAGTTGACAGAAAGTAAGGAATTGGAAATTCCTGAAGGTTATGTTTTGGTTAAGAATGAATCTTTGGAATCAATTATTAATGAGTGAGAATTTTAAACTTTTGACATAAATATTAGGATTTCATGATCGCTTTATTTCTATTTGTAGGAGAAACGACCTGTACAATGAAGCATCCTTCGCCAATCTGTCAAAGACAAAGAATTACCTGAAGAAAATTAGCAAAATAAGGAAAGTTAAAAGTGAGATGAAGTACAAACAGGAAGGAACATCCAATAAAGTTTCAAAATCTGATTATAAATTTAATAATAATGTAAATTCTTTGAATCAGTTCATCATAACAATTCCCCAAACTAAAATGTTGTAACTTTTTCTGCGTCTAGGATCGTCAGAATAATTTAATATTCGAGAAGAATATTGGGGACAACTTTATAAACAACAATCAAGGGGCACATTTGACGGCAAGAGTTGAAAAAAATAACAAAAATCATGGAAACGTCAATACAACCACGACGACCACATCATCTGATGATAGTGAAGAAATTCTCGATGCAGCAGAACCATTTAAAGTATTTATTCGCAAAAAGCAGGAAAAGTGTCCCTCACCAAGGTCACTTTTCTTAGGTCTAAGCTAAGATCTTTTTTTAACTAGCCAATGTTCTAAATTGTGGTATGGGTCCTTTCAATAACAATAATTTTACACCAAGATAACTTCAATTTTTATTTAATTGGAATTTATTTACAAAGCTGTAAAAGACTGCAGTCAATTGGTAATGCAGTAAATTCAGACGCAGTTAATTGACTTTAATTTTAACTGCAAGTTAGTACTGCTACTTAGTACTTTAACTGCAAAATAAGCATCAGTTAGCAGTCAGTACTAAAATACTGACTGTACAGTTAATGAGGGCAGTTAATTGACTAAAATTTAATGAACTGCAGTACTTGTTGACTGGTTTTATGGCCTGTTTCAACTAGAGCAAATGAGATGGCAGTATTTTATATTGCGTGTATAGGAAGTAATTTTTTGGAAATAAAATAAAGAGATAATGGCTTCGCGTATTCCCATTTAAATAGCTGACAGCTGGCAAATTGCTGATTTTATACTCGAATGCCGAGTTCCAATATTTCAGTGGAAATAAAGTATTTCTTCTACGTTTGCAGACGACATCTATGTTTTAATTACAGTTAAATTTCAAAAGTGCACGAAATATTCGTGCAGTCTGTACTCTATTTTCGAACTCACCCTTGGCCTCACTGAACGCACTCTACCAAACGTCAGCTGACCAATCAACAATCTGTCAAAAATTAAAGTGCGGTGAAATAAAAATAATTCGTCATCACAAAGCAAAAGCAACAAAAATTTTTGCTCCAGCAGAGAAAAAAAAGAATCAAACGAAAAGAGTGTCTGTGAAGTTAAATTTGTTGGAATTTCATTCTTATATCATCTTATTTCTTCTTATTAATTGCCTTTGTTTGATTTAAAGCACTGAAAGTGAAACAATTTCAATAAATCAAAAAAAAAAAAAACTAACAATGTCGAAGTTACTGGGCGTCCCATTAAAGAAGCCATCCGAAGTCGATATTGTGAAACCACTTGCTAATCTAATTCAAAGCACTTACAGTGGGCCTGGCTCAGACAAAGTAAACTATGCTGAGGCCGTTAACGAGTTCTCAAAGCAAAGAAACACAGCTATTTGGAAATTCTTCGAGAAATACGAATCGTCACTGGATACAGTCTATGCGTAAGTTACAAAATTTTCCTTATATACACAAACACATCCCATTCCACTACCAAAATGAGTTAAATTAAAAGTCTAATCAACTCTCACTTTGAGCAAAACAGAGTTGAACACTGGCTCGACTTGAAAAAAATTAAAGTTACACTATGAGAACCACCAAATGAGTCATTGGACGGAATAAGCAAAGTTGTTGATTATTCTTTCAATTACTCGAATGGGTAATTCGCAGAAAATAAGAAAATAATAACTATTTGCCGCATCTTGGAGCATTTTCAATTAACAAAGCGAGCTTCTTTTCATATATTCCTCAGGTATTATGATCAAATATGCGCACTAGAAGCAAAGATTCCGGTTAATGAACTGCAGGTGCCATTCAAATGGAAGGACGCTTTTGACAAGGGTTCAATTTTTGGAGGAAAAATTAGTTTAAGTAAGTTGGAACTTGTTTATTTTGTATGTCCATGTCCATTGAGGTTGGTGTGTGTTGTTGTGATGCCATAGGTTATCTTTTAGTGATTAATTAATAAAATGAGTCAACTGCGGGTAAATTGATTTAAACAATCTGTGTGAGCAGTAGAGAATAATGTGTACTTATTCCGGGGCTGTGTGTCTATTGAAGCTTATCAGTAACACAAAAACGAACAAAAAAAATTACATCTCTCATACCTCTCTGATAAAAGGTATTTTATGACTACTTTATGCGTACTGAATAATAATAGAAAATCTTGTTTATAAAAAAAATCAAAGCTTCCATTCCATTTTATGTGGGATACACTGCACTTACTTATAAGACAGCAACACTTTTGAATACCGCAATAAAATTGCTTTAACTTATTAAACAATCGTTACCCCGACCAACGGAATTTTTTTTTTTATGAGTTTCTTTAACATGCATTCACATGATTCTGATATTTCAACTTGCGATACATGTAGGTACTAGGTATAAGGCAAGTTTAGGATTCGTAGACAAAATTGAACATCGGATAACAATTAAATATGGAATTACGATAATAAACATGGAAATACGATAAAAGTGGATCCGGCAATTCTGTCTGTTTTCGATCTTGAACTACAGCCTAAAGAACTCAACAAAATGCATCGCTCGTCCCTCAATATCGCTGACATAATGTTTAATTCGGCACGCGAACAAGTTAAAAATATTTGAATTTATGTTGCTGATGGGCCACTACCATACAAAATTTCATCTTACAGCGACACACAGTAATCGTTTGTAATGAATTTACCCGTTAAATTGATAAAATCGATCTTATGACCCCCAAATATTTGCAAACAAAGAAGTTTTTTTCCCTCGAAAAGTGACATATTTTAAAGACATTTCGAACAATTTTCTATTTTTCGGAAAAAATAGGGGTCAAAATATGGGATTTTTTTTTTTAACTGTTTGAAAATAGTTTATCCAACTTAGAGCTTGATCTAAAAATAACTAACGGCCTAATGGACATAATAACGTCCATTAAAACTATTAATACAAGAACTGGAATATATTGTATAGACGAGTGGGACGTAGTGGGCCATACATTTTATGGGGTATATTAAAAGGCTTTGACCAACCTAAAATGTGTAAGCAGAATAGGTTGTGTGAGGTAGCGGGGTTTTCGGCTTTTCAAAAAAAAATTGTTGTTTAAAAAAATTATAGTTAGATAGATAGTTTTTACACAAAAGTGAAATAATCAAAACAAAATCATTTCGTGGATAAAATATCGTTGTTTTGAGTGAATTTTGCTAGTTTTTATTAAAAATTGTCAACATGAAATTAAAATAATTATGTTTAATATTGTGTACACACAATTTTTTTTTTACAAAATGCATAGGTATGCTATTTTACATTATTTACTCCTTATCACTTATAATTGGATAATCAATAAAAGCCAGAAAATTTCTGCAAATCTTTCTAAAAACAGATTAAAAAAACTGATTTCAAATCTATTTGCAGCAATTTTTTTCAAAAGGATATGATTTGAAGAAAAAATTGCCGTGAAATCGGTGCTAGATCAATTTTGATTAAGGAATTCGACATAAAATTGCAATATTGATGCATTTTCAAGATGGTGACCAAATCCTAGTTGGGACATCTTTGAGCTTCGTGCCATTTTAATAAAATAAACAATTTGTAGTGGCTTTCGCATACCATCATTCAGCCTTAATCTAGTTTTCTCGTGTAAATAATTTTACACTGCCCAGCATGGTATTTTTGTCAGACCCCCGGGAACGGTAAAAAAGAAATTTTAAAATTACAGAATTTCGTAATAAAATCAAATGAAAGAAAGCAAAAAATAAATAACTTAACTCGAAGTAAATAGCTGATCCTGTCGTTCGAAGGTGCAATCGGATTTGTCAATTGTTGGCGTGCCCATAACATTTCGTCGCGTGTCACTTGTTTATTCTACTGAATGGTGCAAGTGCGTCTTGTTTAGGAAACTCTATCATGGAGAAAGAATCATCTTGTAACTTGTTACAAATGAAATTTGTAGATTTTTTTTTTAAAATAGAACAAGTCCTTGGTGCGGCCCACTTATCCATTTTATTTTTACTTGCGATATACATACGTACCATAGGGCAAGTTTAGGATTCGTAAAAAAGTCGAACTCGACATTACGATGATAGAGAAAGCGAAAAAAATTGGTCTCACAATTCTGTCTGTATCTGTCTTGAGCGAGAGCCTAAAGTACTAAAGGGATAATCTTCAAAATTGGTAGTAAAGGGTTTTTGGTGATTCCCTAGAGGGGAAATGGAATTTTTAAGACCAAAATTAAAGGTACCTGCCATACAACCAATATGGAAGAACTTGATTTTCTCAAAAACGGCTCTAACGATTTTGATAAAAATTTGGTATGTGTACTACAATAGGCAATATCAATATCGTATTTTTGAAATAAAAAAAAATATATAATGGCATGCTAATTTGGAGGTGAAAACAATTTAAGAAGTTGTTTAAGCCATTTTTTTAAAAAATTAAATGTTTATTTTTTAATTTCTCATGAAAGTAAAGTAAAAGTTAAAATTTTATATATGAAGCTTTAGAATCCACAGGAACTTTGACCCTTAGAGCAAGTACGTGCGACCCAGTCGTGCATTTTATTATTCCATGTATTCTTTTCATGTATACTTTTTTGACTTATTGACTAATTTAGACTGTCATAATGAAGGAAGTACAAATTATTTCAGGCCATGAGAGTCATGGTGGTCTAACCGATTTTGTACACTTTTTTTATAAAGCCGAAAATTAATGTTTATCGTTACAAAAATAATGATTTTTCAACAGTTAGGTACATAACATTATTTATTCCTATAAATAAATTTTCAAAAAATAACCAAATATTGTAAAAGTAAACATAAGTTTTCGTCTTTTAAAAAAAAAACAGTAAAAAAAAAAACAGTTAGACCACTGGTTCTCACGGACTGATTTATAGCACAATAACTTTATACTACATAACATAAGGATCTTGCCTCAACTCCGACAGTTATGATTTTTTGCTGAAGATAAATCCAATTTTTTCGATCTCGAGCGTCGAACGCAACATTGACAAAAATGCAGAAATGCCAATAGTTTCCAAGACACAGCTTTTCAAAATTTTAAACAGCAAGTACTTAATAGAGGTAAGCAATATATTAAGAATCTCCGAAAGTTTCCCAATTCATAAATCAAACTAGTAGAACGTGCTGATGAGGTAAAAAAAAAGAAAAGAATTATCAGGGACGGGTGTCTATATCCCATCGCTTACAATTTTCTGAGAAAAGGAATTCTTATATAAAAACAACTACTAAAAGACAACGATAACGTCTAGGACAAAATCTTACAGCTTATCTTAAAGCCAGAAACCTATTCTTAAATATTTTTTTTCAAAATAAGGTTATTTTAATTAAGAATTAATTTTCAAAATTAAAATTTTGCAAAAAAAATTGAGTGTTTCTGCACAATAAGATCTCTTGGGTATAGTTCTTCGGTCATACGACACAGACTTTGTAGTTTATAAAAAAAAATCACATTTTGTTCTGTTCTAAATTGTTAATTTTCTTGTAGCCCTAACATCTCTTCTGTATGAGAAAGTATGTGTTCTTTTCAACATTGCTGCACTACAAAGCAATATAGCCGCAGCACAAGCATTCGACAACGACGATGGGCTCAAGTTGGCGCTAAAATTATTCCAACAAAGCGCTGGCATCTATCAGCATCTCAAGGGTGCTGTTCCAGCTGCAATTCCATCGGAACCAACGCCTGATCTTACTCAAGATACGTTGGCTGTTCTAAGTACCTTAATGTTGGCTCAAGCTCAAGAAGTATTTGTCAACAAAGCAATTAAGGGTATGTTGAAACAAACAATTGAATCTTTAAACAATTTCTAATGTATATGTTTTTTTCATAATTTCAGATGAAATGAAAGATCAAATCATCGCAAAGCTATGTTGCCAATGCGAAGAGTTCTATGCTGATGTCTTGCGTCTTATGCAAAAAGAATCTCTGCGTAATCTCTGGGACAAAGAATGGGTGCCATTGATAGCTGGCAAACAAGCCGGTTTCCATGCCATGACAAACCTCTACCAGAGTTTGGTGTGTCGTGCTGCAAAGCGAATTGGCGAAGAAATTGCCCGTTTGCGCAATGCCGTAGAGCTCTTCAACTCGGCTCAATCGCGTTCGGGAAATCCTCATTTCCTAGATGAATATGCAAATCGTGCCAAGCGCAATCTAGCCGAATCTACAAAAGATAATGAGTTCATCTACAATGAGATGATTCCAGATGTTAAATCGCTTGCTTCTCCAGGCAAAGCTCAACTAGCAAAGATGCTGCCAGTGGCATCTCCGATGACACCCAAGTTCAAGGATATATTTGTTGAATTGGTGCCAGTTGAACTACATCGTGCTTTGCATGCATCCGAAGCTCGAAAGAATGAGATTGTTAACACAGAAATAATGAAGTTGCGTGAGGCCACAACTGTCTTGAATGGAGTACTCTCCAGTTTAAATCTACCAGCTGCTGTAGAAACAGCAGATTCTGGCTCTGGATTACCACCATCGCTATTGGAGAAGTCAAATGATGTCAATTCCAAAGGTGGTATTGAAAGTTTGAATACGTATTTGAGGGAATTGCCCGAATTATTGACTAGAAATCGTGAAATTCTTGATGCTACCGAGAACATGCTCGATGAGGAACGTGATTCGGACAATCAGTTGCGTGCTCAATTCAAGGAACGTTGGTCCAGAATTTCATCGGAAAAACTAACCGAAATGTTTAGAACAAATGCAAAGAAATACCGTGAAGTTATTAACAATGCTGTTGAGGCTGATAAAATTGTTCGTCAAAAATTCGAAAAGAATGCAAAGGTTAGAACTTAAGATTTTGTAATAAATATATGATGAAGAAAATAATCGTAATTTTGTTTCTTGTTTTAGGGAATTCAATTGCTGTCGATGCCGGCTGATCAGTTAAACCAGTCTATACCGTCGTCTGGATGCAGTGTGGATCAGAATTGTTCTAGCGTACAGAAATTGAGAACTTTGATGGAAGCTGTGAGTATTCCTTCATTATAATTGTCATCAGTTAATCGAATGCACATATTATTGTTAGCCGTCTTGTTACCTAACTCAAAATATAAGAAGTTCAAATTGGTATCAAATGAAAGATATACTGCCGGTCAATTAAATACGTCCTTTTACTTTACTTTACTTTTGAAAGCGCAAATTTGCATCCGAATCTTTTAACGACCATGCTTCTGCTCCATTCAGCAGGACTGGGATGATTAAGGTATTTTGTAGAGTTTCTTTGGTTCTATGAGAGAGGGCCTTACTTCTTAAATGCCTTCTCAGCCCGAAGAATCAGCGATTGGCAAGAGTAATTCTCCGTTTGATCTCTTCACTGATGTCGTTGTTTGAGTTTATAGTCGATCCCAATGCACCAACCACAGCTCGCTTTGTTCTGCCCATTATGTCTATGTCATCTGTTGCAAGTAGTTGAACGGACTTTTGATAGATTGTACCAGTGGTGTTGACATGTGATCTGCGTACAACTGCTTCAAGAACGATTTTTAATAGATTGCATGATAAGGCGTGTCGGCTGGTCTTAGACCTTTCTCAATATCAAACCGTTCGGTGGTGTTCCTACCGACTTTGACGAAGTAGCGAGATTTCTCCATTTTCATCCTGCACAAGCGGACGAGTTTGGCAGGGATGCCGAGATATGACATGGCTCTGTATAACTCGTCTCTATTCACGCTATCATACGCTACTTTAAAATCAGTATCGGTTTTCAATTTACTTTTTTTTTCCCAAAATCTGTCCGGGTGTGAACATTTGATCGACGGTTGACTTGCCAGACCTAAAACCACTCTGAAAGAGTCCAATCATATCGTTAATAAAAGGGTTTAAACGATCACACATTATTGCCTACAGGATTGTGTATATGCGACGTTTAAGAGGTTAACTCCTCTGTAGTTGGCACTGGCTCTGACTTGAGCGCCTCCTTTTTTGTGGGATGACAAACTATGCCAAGGTTGCAACATCTTCATGTTATAGAACCGACACTCAAAGTCCAAACCAATAGAAAGCAGCAAAGTCGCAACATGAAAAAAAAAATTTTGACAAATATATATGTACGTAGTTCCTGATATTTCAATTGATACAAATGTTTTTTTTTACTTTTTTGCAGGTTGAAACAATTAAAGCCGAACGTGATGCCATCGAATCAGAATTGAAGTCAGCAACTGTCAACATGAAAGATCAATTTTTGCAAGCCCTCGCTCAAGACGGTGCCATTGATGAACCTGCATTGTCTGTCTCAAGTATTGGTCAAGTTCTCGGTCCTTTGCAATCTCAAGTTCAGGAAAGCATGCAACGTCAAGCCACTCTAATTACTGACATTCAAGAGGCGCACTCTGCATTCACTGCCGAAAATGGTAGCACTGGCAATTCTCGTGATGCACTCTTCTCCGAGTTGGCCTTGGCTTATGATAGCTTCATCGAACTTCTAAGCAATCTGAAGGAAGGCACAAAGTTCTATAATGACTTGACTCAGTTGCTGGTTGTTTTCCAGAATAAAATCTCAGATTTTTGTTTTGCCCGGAAGACCGAAAAGGAAGAACTGTTGAAGGATTTAACAACTGAATCTAGTAGACAAGCGCCACCACCAACACCTCAGATGCCATCACATTATGCATCAACAAATACAACTGGTTCGTTTTTTTAATTATCCTAAAGTTTTGTATATGTCATTCAACTTTTTTTGACACTTTAGACTCTGCAGGAGGATCTGCTCCGTCATTGGCTGCATCAACGGGTAACATTCCATACCCCCAACAAATGCAAGGCATGCCAATGCCATATGGAGCAACAGCTGGAGCCCCATATCCAGCTTATGTTCCACCTCCTATGCCACAAGGTTTCAATCCGTACGCTACGCTTCCGTATCCATCAAGTAATTTGTTTTTTTATAATATCCGTTCAAAGCAAAATTAAAACAAAACTTCTCCCTCCAGACGCATACCAGTACTCAGGCTTTCCTCAAGGCCCTCAACCTGGTCACTATGGAACTTATCCTGGCAGTTTTGCAAATCAACAAGGAGGATACCCAAATCAGACCAAACCACCAGGCTGGTGATTACCTCTAATACTCGGTGTTGGCTGATTTGTATCGTGTTTTTATATTTCTATAAATTTAGTATCTAAAACAAAAAAAAATAATTATGTATCCCAATTTTAAATTCAGTTTAGTACCCAAATTATTGTGAATTGTGAGAGGAACAAACAGAAAATGTTTCGCACGTTATTTTTTTTTTTTAAGATTATTCAAAAGAGCATGCGACGCAACTATTTATCACTGTTAACAGAAAATTACGTATTTAATAAAATGAAATGCTGGAAAGCAATAAAACTATGCTAAGAAAATAAATAATTTTTGTAATTCAATTAAATGCATAGAATTCGTAAAAAAAAACTTTTTATAAAATCCTACGTGCGTCGCAGCATTTGCCAACGGAAAATAACTTTAGACACTGAAAATTTGGTAAGATGTTTAACGACACTCGTGGATGCTTTCCACATTATTAGGTACCTACAGGGTGCTCAAAAGCAAGGGTTCAAACTGAAAATGGTGAAAGCCCTGTCCATGACCTATCAGAATTTAGTAACTTATTCATCCCAAATCCTAACGTGTTTCGATTTATTGCAGTTTCTTTGAAGCATTGGTTAGGGCGAGATGAAAATCACAAATCTAGCACAAATGAGCTTTGCGGTGGAATCAAGTTGATATGTTGTATGTGAAGGCATGTGATAATGATTTGTTCAAAAGCCAATTTAACAACTTTTATTTCGGTAAACCTAATGAAACATTTAAGTTTAATTTATTTGAATAAAACAACGATGGAGTTGGGGTCAAAATGCACAAAACCGAAATCCCGAAAAAAAACAAAATCCATAAAATATAAAAAAAACCTTGGAAAACTAGCTCGCTAGTAGAATAAAAACTAGCTCGTGCATATTGGCGTTGTCAACAGAAAAATTATAAATAAACAAATAGTACAGTTACAAATCCCATATTTCCGATTTTTTGCTAAGTTGTTTATGATGTTAATCCAATGTTAAATATTTTTCAACCCGAGCGCAACATTGGTAAAAATGCAAAAAGAAATGCGTTTTTTCAGTAATTGTCATTTTTAGCTATGAAGAGCTAGTTTTTGTCTATAATCTATGTTCTACAGTTTCACGCTTACAAAATTTTCTTTAATTTGTGCCCAGTAAGATTTCTGTAGGTCCAACAATTTTCAAGATAAAGCTTTTCAAAAAATATAGCAATAAAAAATGTATAACAGAAAGAAGTAGAAATAATTAAAATCGATATCCCATCGTTCAGGCAAGAGGGGCAATTATTTAAAAAAATGGTTCACATGTAAAAATAACTATAAGTTTAAAATATTCCTACCAATTTGTAGTCTGACACTGAAAATCAGATTCGAAAAAGTCTTTTAGTTTTCGAGAAAGGTGAACATAACGAGACCAGTGGTCTGTTTCACCAACTTACAAATGTAAATTACAAGTGCTTTTTTAACAAATTTGTAGAAAAATTGATGTTTTCTGTTTCACGAGATAATTGTATTACAAAATTGTAGTTGTAGATTACAAAGGGAAATTTGTAGAAATTTCATTATTTGCGTTTCACCAAAACGTTTTTTTGTTTGTAGTTTACAAACACAAATTTGTAAAATAAATTTTTTTTTGTAAGTTTGTGTTCCACCAAATCAAATAAATTTACAATTTTGTTCAGTTTATGAAAATTTCTTACAATAGAAAGATGATGTGTAGATTTCATTACAATTTGTAATTTGCAATAAGAATATTGTCTCCCAGTTTAAGAATGTCGTTACGTCGTCACAGGCATAGTAGCACCGATAGTGATTTAAGTGACCATTTCGTGCAACATATACGTAGACGAAGAAAAATTTTATGTTGTTTATTCATAGCTAACTTGTTCGCCGACTTACAAATTTGTGAAAAAAATTGTAGTTTACAAGTCTGGAAATCAAACGGTGAAACGGTTTTTTTTTGTAATTGGAAATTACAATTTCCCCTATTTTGTGTCTCTTTTCTTACAAATTTGTTGAATTGAATTTTGTAGTTTGTGAAACAGAAAATCAGTTTACAAATTTGTAATTGTAGTTTACAATTACAAATTTGTGATTGTAATTGTAATTTGGTGAAATAGGCCACAGATCTAGATTGCTATTTACAGGCCAACAACTTTTTTGTTTAAAAGTTGGGTTTCTTGCCTGTAAATACTGATCTCAATATTTTTTTAACTGACTTGCCACTTCGTCAGAATCAATGATTTGTTTTTTTTTTTTCTCTCAATTAGAGTTGCTGATTTGCTCGTTCTTATGTTATCATAATAGAGGTTTGTGCTGCTTCAAATTTTCAAAATAATGAAATTTGGCAACCCTAATGTACGGATTTTGCTTCTACCAATTTTTTTTATTTATCATATTAGTAAGACACATACATATCAATTTTTAGCTTTGTACCTTGTCAGATTTTGTTTACATATTTTTTTAAAGGTTTCTACATTATTGCCCACTGGCAACTCTTTGGCCTATTTTGTTTTGCAACATATTTATATCAACTCCAGATATACAAATTTTCCGTCTTGTATCTTATCAAGTTTTTTTTTTTTTTTAATTAATTATTTTTATTTTCGTTTTTGATATAATATGGCCTCTGGCAAGTCTTTAACAGCCAACCACGCTTATATCAATTCGTCTCCATATTAATATTCACAATAAATATTATGGTGTTAATTTTCAGCTTGTATCTTATAAGTTTTTTTAAAATCTTTTTTGTTTTATTTTTTAGGTTTAATGACATCTGGCAACCGTTTGTCCCCACTTGGACTTCTGCCAATTAATTTCCGCCAAAAGAATTATATAAGCTATGGTATCACAAATTTTCAGCTTTGCACTGATAACGTTTTTTTGCAAAAAAAAATTGAAAAAACTTTGAACCAGCACCCACTCTTTCCGCCCCCACTTTCGACTTCGGCCAGAGGGGTTGTTTCTTAACTAGCCATATAGAGCTGTCGATTCCCGCAAAATGTATCCTTGCACCTTATGACGTTGGTTTTTTGTCGCTTATCCAAATCGAATCTAGACTAGATATTAAGGAACATAAGGATTGAAAACGATTTTCCAAAAATAAATTGCATTAAAACATTTAATATGACGAAATTTCAAAAATTGTGCTAGTTATGGTTAGTTAATTAGCCTTGGTTAGGTTTTGCATTATATCGTCCTCAAAAAGGTTGTAAGTCTTCTGAAACAGTTGTATTGTGTCATTGTTGTGCCAATAAAACAATTTCAGAAGACTTCTGGATGCTTCCGGACTTCCAATCAAAAAAGACATTTGAAAACAAATTAGTCTTAAAATTTAAAATTAAAATTAAAATAAGTTTATTATTTAATATTCTCACTTCCTCTGTTATGAACTTTTCTATTCTTTACCTCAAAGTAAAATATTACGTACCATTTTATCCCCACGCACCGCCCTCATCAAACGAGAAAACAATAAAAAAAAAACTATTCGCAGTAAAAGAAGATCATAAAGTTCAACAAAATAGTCGTATTTCTCTTGTTGGGGTCAATAAAATGTACAATGTATCCATATACCTACCCGAGTATCTATACAGGTATAGTTCTAAAGGTACTTATTCATACAGGTATCTATCTTTGTTGTTGAACCATATATTTATCTTTTGCTCTCCAAAATCACTGAACCAAAAATACACGTACGATAACTATAATTAGTTATGCAAGAAGATTTAATTCAAGAAGATACATAAAAGAATAATCATAAAGACAATTGAAACTTTATCAAAAGTGGTAGTCAGAAAAATATTTTAGAAGGGGAATTGTAATTTTTTTACAAAACTTTTTTTTGGTTATTTGAAAGTTGATAGAGAAATTAGTAGTTTCTTGTATTCCAAAACGTGCGTAGGTATCATTATCGGAAGATGTTGTTTGAAGTAAACAGATAAGCAGAATACAAGTTGAACATTTACACTTTTTTCAAGACCTCTGAAAAGTCTGAAGTTCGACATGCATCATGGGTTGGCTTATTCCTCATTTACTAAAAAAAAACTTCAGGCTTACCATATGACTTCACAACATGATAAATTGAAATGGTTAGTCTAATTTAAACCCTTGGCTACGGCCTTGACTTTTACAACACTATAGTGGACGTGTAATCCACATTGAACTTGTACCTATGTTGTAGGTAGCTCTGTCTTATAATGTTTGTTTTTAGAGGCTTATTCGATGAAAATATGATTCAGTAATTCTTGGAGAAATCGTATTCATAACAAAGTTTTATGCAAATTGAATGCTTTTTAATTAAATTTAACTCTTTATATGTATGAAACGCGTTGCGTGAAATGAACAATATGGGTTATGTTTAGGCATGAGATAACCGATAAACTCAAGTCCATGCATTGGCCGAGGTTGTTTTGATTTAATTATTTTTATTTAAATTCGGCGTTAATGCTTGCAGATTTGTTGTCAACTTAAGAAGTACAATGCCCTTATAGTTTTTGATTTACGGCAGTTAATTTTAAATGACACCAACAACCGGTATCAGCATGGCGCTCTCAATGGCCAATACTTCCTGGGCGATATAACACAAAACTCCAAGTACTTGTATTACAAGTGAAATCTTACTTCCCATTCAAAATTGAACAATCTCACTTGTAATACATGTACCTACTTGTAGTTTTGTGTTAAAGGCCCTTGGTCTCCTGGTCTATAAAATGTGTTTTTTGATGTTTCCGAGTAATTATATTGAAGAATATTTGTGATGTAGGTACCTAACCCATTTTAAAAAAAAATTAAATTTTTTCTTTCAAAAATCAATTTTTCGAAAACGTGTTAATGATTTTTTTAAAATTTTGGTTCAAGATGTCCATTAATCTTTTCTTGAAAATGGCATACCAACTTTTTTCTTTAACAATGCTAAAGTATTTTTATATACTTACATGTAAGAAATTATTTTAGAAACGGCTCTAACGATTTTCAATTTTTTTTTTCAAAACTTCATCTTTCTTAACGAAATCAAATGGCATATTTAGTTTGGGGTTCAAATTTCTTTTATAATATTATTGATTTCTAAGAGCTTTATATAAAAAGCTTAACAACAACTTTGGCCCTAAGAACAAGTTCGTGCTACCTAGTCGTGCATTTTATTACTTGCGACATAGGTACTATATCAAGTTATGCATTCGTATAAAAAAAAAGTTGAGATAACAATCAAACATGACATTACGATGATAGAGAATGTGAAAAAGTGGGTGCGACAATTCTGTCTGTCTGTTTGTCTGTATGTATCAAAGACCACAGCCTAAACGGGTGAGTCGATTTACTTCAAACTTTGTGTGTGGAGTTTTTTGAAGAATATCCCCAGACATTTTTTGATTTTTTTTTTTACCAAAAATAACTGTAAATGTCATATACCGGTTTTAGAAAAATCCATTTTTCTCAAAAACGGTTCCTTCGATTTTGATTTAAAAAATCATGGAATTTTTTTGGATAAGGTCTATCTTTGAATAAAAAACATTTTTTTCAAAAACCGTTACTAAACGGTACCTGCCATTCTGATTTTCTCCTTTATGACTCAATCAATTTCAACCATTTTTTTTTACATGAATTGCCGTAATAATATTTAGAAAAAAAAAATTTCAAAAATATTTTTTTTTGATTTAAAAAAAAAATTTTTTTTTTTTTTTTGAAAAATCAATTTTTTAAAAACTACCAACTTTTTTTTTATAAAAGTCCTTGCAAAATTTTATATAGAAAAAATTGTTTTTTTTTAAAAAACGGCTGTAGAGATATTCAAAAATTTTTTTCTAAAAATGTACCATTATAGAAGAAATCATATTGCATACTTCGTTTTGAGGTTAAATACATTTAAGAAGTTGTTTTAGTCATTTGAAAATCGAATTATACGCTTTTTTATTTTTTTTATTAAAAAGACTTAGCATATATAGTAACTTTATCTATAAGAGCAAGTACATGCGACCCAGTCGTGCATTTTATTTTTTGTATGAATGCATAGCTTTATCTGTAGAACCTTTATCGCAAGTAAAAATGTCAAAATGTATAAATATATCTTAAAGGTGCTCCTTTATTTCCTCTATATTGTGAATACTCGGTAATGCAAAACTTTTTCATATTTTTTTTGAACGCACCTTTTTGATTTAAATTCATAAAACCATTTATTTATTTATTTCTATTGAAGACATGAGAGGTACGTCCATGATGTTCGATCGATATTCCATTGTCTATATAAAATGAATGCACACTATACCAACAGTAGGATGTCACATGCATGACAATTAGATCAAGTTGTTTTGATTAATTAAAATGTAAAAAAAAAACTTTTAAACTGAAATATACGTTACTTTTTAATAGCTTCAGGCCAGCAAAAATGTCCTACCTTTATTTGAAGGCGCCATCCTTTGCTTCGTCTTATGTATGTGTGTATACTTTCCTTCCCAATATGTGCAAACCATAAAGACGTTGAAAAAAGAGAATTAAAATGTTCATGCATAAAATTTATCACCTACCTGAAGCCTTTCTCAAGTCTTTGTTATTATTAAGAGTTTTTTAACGTCTTTGCTTGCATGATGCGTGAGCTAAATACTGAAGGCTAGAACGCACAACTATACACCAGTGCATATGAGCAAAAAAATATTTGTAGATAACGACAAAGTTTTAGCTATCACAAATCATGCAATACCCTATAAATTATGTATTGGTTATTTAAAACTTCAAAATAACTGCAGCTGTAGGATATGGCTATCTAGAAAAATGATGTGAGCCAAAACTGGTAACTGCCATTTCTATTAAAGAAACTTAAATATTGCTTAACTTTAACAACCTCTAAACTGCTCTCAAGTACAAAATTCGTATCCATAAAGAATTTCCACATTTAAGCAACGTTGATTAGAGCTCGCTTAACTTAAACGCCATTCACATCGCTTAGAGCCTATTTAAAATAGATTTTGACATGTAAGTGTCATCATGATAAACAGAAAACAAGGCATGCTCATTAGATTTTTGGCAGGTTTTCTGTGACGTCATAGTCATCTTTTTCATCGGCAGTTCGCCCGAACGTCAGTTATGGATTTGGACAAAACATTTTTTTTTTATTGAAAACAACAACAATGAAACTGAAAAAAACTCGGTAAGAGCACTCAAAATATATAAAACTGGTCAATAAAAACCAAAACTCTCGAATGTACCCTGATTTTCCGCAACCAAATGACTTGGGTAGCCCCCATATATAAAATGTGACGTTAATTTTGTGTGTCATTGTTGCTTCTTGTTAAAACGGACGAAACCACGTTGACATACCCTATAATAATACTGATTATATTAAATTTACGAAAAATTAGCACTCTTTCTTTAAAGGGCAAGTTATTATGAAAACCAAAGCAACAGCCACAAGAACAACAGCAACAACGACTGGCGGCACAAACAACAACAAATATATTCTTGAGTCGTCCGTCTGGATCTCGGGTTCTGGGGACTCACTGTGCGGACGAGTAATAGTGGTATAAAGAGTTTGACAGATTCCGCGACTATTTTGCCTGCATTAAAGTTTTTAAGTGCATGTATTGTATACCTTACCTATGCCACTTTTGTTCCCATCGGACTTCGGACATAACGAGCTGGAATGACCACAACGTGCAAATTGTTTGCGGCTGTTGCCTTATTGTGCAACACGGCCGATGAGTGCAACAATTCACACAATCCAACACGTGCATAAATGTGTAATGGACATCATTATTTTATTGTTTGGGGGCATTTTTGAGGACTCGAAACAAATGGAACACATAAAATGTCTAAATGAATTGTATTGGTTTTTGTGTGCATTTGGGCGAGGAAAGGTTATGTATAAAAGCATAATATATGGGACTTGTAGGGACTCTAGGGATAGGGAGCTTAGCAAAATAAATGTGTTGTGTAAAACAAGAAACATTAAAGCAGGCTTTATCGAATTTATTGTTTTGACATGGTAATGGATATTTCAGTGGTTTTAAAAACAAATAATTCTATTTGTTTATGGCTATGCAATACATAGGCAGGAATGAAATTCTTAATTACATGTCCTAGTTCATTGCTAAACGAAACAATTAGTTAGTAAGAAAAATTAGTAAAAACGCTACATCACCAATAAATATTTAGAATTTTTCTTGTTGGTTTAAGGTCTAGTTTTTCAACGGAAAATCATCGGTTTTAGGATTAATTTGTTTTTTCAGGCAAATTTGATCTAAATTTGGTGTGTTAACCTCTGGAATAAAAAAGTGATGGATGACCGAGTGATGGACCCTCCAAAAAACACATATAAGATTTTTGGAACTACTTCAATTTTTTGTAGGGCAAGAATGGATTTTGTGCCCTAAATAAAAATAAACAAATGTTAAATTGTTTTTTTAGCATTTCCTGCATAAATTGTTTTTTTGTTCAAAAATATTTTTTATGAAAACTACTAAAAACTACATATCTCAGCCAATTTTCAATATTTTGACATTTTTGGTCTACTGTATTAAAAATTAAAACGTTTTCTTATTTACTTGAATGTTTTTTGTCCTTATTTTTTTCTCAGTAATTTTGTGAATTCTTCGAATTCTTCTTCAAATTCAGATAATACAGTAAGTCAGAATCAGATGTGAAGGGCTTTGCAATATTTATAATCAGTTTGTTAGAAGAAATATTTAAGGTTAGATTTCTTATCAAATATCTAAATTAAATTTAAAAATTTATTATTTAGAAGATTTGGATGACTGAAACGTCTTTTTCATTGATTTTTGAGATAATTTAAAGCTGATTAAAAAGAGTAAGATGTATCAAGAATTTTGGGAGAAATCTTAAAATTCGCGTACTAATCTACATAAACGTAAGTAATATAAGTATTCCTTTATCTTAACAATTTTTAAAAAATTAAATCATTTTAGAGATTTGAAAAAGAAACATCGACTATTTTCAAAACAAGTAAAAAAGACCTGAAGCCCACGAAGAAGTCGAAATATTTTTTGAATTCAAAAGATCACCAAACAAGAATAATTAGTTCTTGCATGTAGTTATTTTTATAAAAAATTAAATTTCGTACAATGTTAAATTTCATTTTTCCTGGATCAGCAACTTTTTCGTTTCGTAGGAAGGAGACCTTGCGTCAAATCCGGTAGTTCTGATTTTTTGCTGATTTTTTTATGATTTAAAGCAGATGTTAAATCCAATTTATAGACCTCGAGTGCCCAACGCAACATTTGTAAAATTGCAAGAAATAGAGATTTTTGCGCTTATTTTAGTAATTGGCATTTTGGCCATATGGCATTTTTAGCTATGTTTGACTACAAAATATTAGCTACGGTTTCATCCTCTCTTTTATATAATTTTAAGTTTGAAAATAAGTTGTTCCGAAACTAACAAAAATGTATTTTAACATAAAATTCAAGAATAAGTTTCTGGCTCTAAGAAAAGCTAAGGTACTTATTACAGTTGTCTTTTAATAGTTATTTTTACATATTCAGTAACCAATTACATTTGTTTTCTTTTTTTGACCAAGTAACACGTTTTAATAGTTTGATTCATGTTATGGGAAACATTCAGAATCTCATAATATACATAATAATCAACCTTCCTGATGGAGTACAGCTTACATCCCAAGCCGACGTAAAATATCTGGGAAACAAAATTCAATGCTAAGGCCGTTTTGAAGAAAGCAAACCTCATTTTTCACGGTATCCATCCTATGATGCAGAAAAGGAACAGTCATCAGAGGACTAAGCTGTTTGTGTACAAGCAGCTGATAAGCCCCATCATCCCCAACAACTTTGCATTGCAACAAAGTTCTTAGCATCGTAGAAGGAAGACTTTAATGAGCAAGCTGGCAATCGTCCAGAAATCTCTTTCCAAAATATGGAAAGCCATCCCAACCCAAGACATCCCGACCCTGGTACCTTTTTTCTAAGGATCTACTTAATAACGACCCGATCAACAGCAATGACGACGAGTACATCCGATTTTATGCGGAATCTAGGTCAGCACCTGAGTCGAGTTGTCGTGAGTCAGGCTATTTCGACACCTACAAATGCGTGTGTATAGCAGAGTTGAAAAACTGCAGTCTTTCAGTCTTATAATTAAAATTTTTAATTTTATTAATTTTCGTTTTACTGTCAGTTGAAGTAACCGTATTATTCTTAAAGGAGTACAATGGGAGAAAATGGGTTGAGTCAATGGTTTTTATTAACATAAATTCGAAACTATTCTCTATTTTCTTTTACTGGTTGAAGAAATTTTTAAACTTTCTTGCGAAAGACTGACAATGAAAACTCAATTCAAAAGCATACCCACAAAGTATGTTTAAGTGTAATCCATAATTAAGCCAAAAGATCCCACATCTTCAATTAATTCAAAAAATAAATTCCAAATAAATCAATCCAACTTTTTGATTTTTTGTTTAAGAAAAATGTGAACAACATACAATCTTCTAGACATGCATTTCCAATGAAGGTAAAATAGACCTACCTTCGTGACTCTTTGTGAAGAATGTAGATACAGAAAACAAACTAATGCTTTGTGCTTTGTCTGATAGTAAATTCTGGTTTCTATTTATCTACTTTAAGTAAAAATTATAATTCATTAACAGTATCTGGCATTGTTTGCTTTGTTATCTAGGAAAATTAAAGCAGTAATTAAAACTACACGCCTGCGGTCTTTAAAGTGCTTCTATAAGGCTATCAAATACAAAAAAATATAAAACTAAAAACTACTGTAGTGAGTGATGTTAATACCTTTGAGTTTGAGTCTTTTTCTTTCTTTTTTCATTATTTTTTTTACGGTTGACATGATTTTGGCCGCCACCCATGACTGCTGGCTCCATTTTTATGAGCCGACCATCACACTGTCACAGAGACTTTAATAACAACAGTAACTCTTCAGCTCGAATAATTATCGCATTTATAAAAATCATCTCAGGCGGACAGCCATATGGAAGGCTTTTCGAAATGCGAATAATTTTTTTTTATGTGAGCCAACATATCTGATATAAAAAAATAAAAAAATAAATAAAATTAAGGCAAAAGTGGAAACACTGAATGTATTGTTTTATCTGGACAAGCCAAAGTGAGTCACATTGTCGCTATTAAAAAATATCGTAAGCCCTCTATCGTTATAAAGCTTATATCACTGACGTTGGATGACTTTGTTAAACAATGAATAATGGCAGCGATAAAACCGGACATTTGGATTCCAGGACTTGCATTTTTATATGAAAATTCACAGCACTAATTCTATGTGGTTTTGGTTTAAAATTTTAGCCTAAAGAGGATGTTCTGTCGGTGGAGCACAAGTTAGTCGTTTTAATTTATTAGGTTTAAAACTTAAAGATGTTAATTATATTAATGCACGGTTTCACAAACATTTAATAGGATTTTAAATTTTTCAATGTCGTATTTTGTATTTAATGTTTTAAAAGCCTTTCAAACAGTTTAAAGGGCTTTGCAAAATCGGCCATAAATGCTTTAAATGAGTTTTGCATTGAAAAGTTATGACATGGAATTGGTTTTGATTTTTGAAAAAGGGCTGCAACACTATTTGGAGTAAACCTTGATTATGAGTTTTAGTACTACATAAAAAGAGGTGTGCCAGATCGTGTACCAGATGAAGATTGTGCATAAAATGATGGAAGATGAAAACAACGTCTACGTCTCTAGTACCAGGAAGGCAACCAGTGTTTAATAGAGTGGTTTATCCATATTGTGCGTTGATGTAATTGCTCCAACTAATTACCTAAAAACGGTCAGACGATAGACTTTGAATATGAATGAGTTAGCTGATAATAAAACCTGTAAATATAAAACAAACAACAAACATCGGATATTTATAGAACTGTCAAAAGAGATAATGTGCAACCGAGAAATTTTTTCGAACGCACTGCTAAAGAGCAGATTTCATTGCAATCGCGGAAGTGCGATGGAAAAGACAATGTTGCTAACGACAGTTTGTATCAGCTCACAGTCAAAACAAACAAGTAGTTTCTTTTATTTATGATACTAAAACTGTTCTACATTTTAGGGCCAAGCGGAGCTATGGGTAGAATTTTGAGCCTTGATATTTCTTTGGACACTATCGAAATAAAAGGATAGATTTGTGCTGGTACAGCGATGAGGCTAGATCGCCCTATGGCGAGATCTTCTACAATAAGTAAGTTAATAAGAAAAGACCCAGATTTGATTTTTGTATAAACATTCGAAAATGATTAAACTTACTTTGCGGTGTTATACTTCGTATTTTCTATTCCTATTTTTAGGTATTCGACCAAAAAGCAAAAAAAAACTAAAACGCCTTTTGCCAATAGAAATCAAAAATTCTTTTTAAACACTTAAATATATGTATAAGCACAAATCACTTTGAAATATTGTTATAAAACCAATTTTATGTATACAGGAAGATATTTTATAGGTACACCCGGGCGTATGCGTACTTTTTGTTTTTAAATAAATATCAAATCTTTTTCTTCAATAACACTTAGTTTATAGCCAAAGTGCCTTTATGTTTTTCATATATGAAGGGTCCATTGGAAAAACGGCACATGTCCATTTGTAAAGGTTAGTACAACTAGACTTGGTCCGGCGAGTAGCCCTTTAAACCTTTACCCAAAAGCCAATGCTCTATAGGGCGTCTGTTGTACTAAACGTTAACGTTTCTATATCTTTTGTAAATAAAAGACCTTTGTCGTTTAGCTTTTCAAATCGAAGTGAATCTTAATTATTTTTATTCAATATTTATATACAATTATTGCTATATCCAACCATACTTCGATATTCGATGACATTCCATCGGATTTCCCGTACTATGCTTCATCAGCACAATGTATCCCAGGTGTCTCAAACTACATCGCTTATGCTGCATTATTAAACAATAGCTAACAATAAGTCAGCGACCCTTATGCACTGAAGGTGTCATATGAGTATTTTATTATGACACATATAGCTCATATAAGTGATATAGCTTGTGCACTAAGTGTGCCAACGGAAATACATTATGATGATGGGAACTAGAGTGTAGGGTATCGAAGTTGGTTGGATATGATTTTTTAATTAATTAGGTGATCGCTGGTGCGATCCCTTCACACCACCCTTCCTGGGAGAAAAAGGAGAAATCAAGACATGGTATGATTTCTTCTTTTTTTTTACAATAGTTTGTATATTAATTTGAGATTATGTGGACACAATATATTATAGTATTAAATCAATAAGTATAGTTTAGTATTTGCTTTCATTAAGAATCTCTTACAAATTTATTATAGGTACGTTCTAGGTAGTAAAAATAATAATAGTGTTTTTGATTTGCGTTAAAACTAATTTATCTAGATAGTAAATTATATTATTATTATTATTTTTTTTTTTTTATGTCTATATGGCCCTTAGTCTATACTTGCAAGTTAATGTTTAAATGATAACTATTTATAACAAAAGTAAACGAATTAAAAATTAAACAGTATTCACTTTACACTAGTGTCATATTTTTAATAAATTTTTAGTTAACATTATTTATATTAAGGTTAAATATATATAAAATGGTTTTAACCTATTTTTATGAACTGTTACTTTTTTGTTTTCATATTTAATATCGCAGTTCACACCATTTTGAGACAATACCTCGTATGGTCCTATATAGATTGGATCTAGTTTCCCTCTATTTTCATTTCTAAGTAAAACTAAACTTCCTATTTCAAAATTTGTATATTTCGTTCGTTCATCTACATCATATCTACTTTTTCTTCTCATTTTCTTGCCTATCAGAGTTTCTTGTGCATCTTTATGAGCGATTTGTAATTTATGTTTTAAGTCAATCACGTAATCGTCATAATTGTATACAGGGTCTACCTGTTTGAGCAGATTTGACGGTAAATTACACTGTTTTCCAAAAATTAGTTCGAAAGGTGTATAGCCAGTCTCTGAGTGTACTGATGTGTTATAACAGAAAACGTAATATGGTAGCCATGTGCTCCAATCGGTATGTTTTTCTGAAACGTAACTTCTCAGATATGCTCCTAAAACTTTATGAGAATTTTCTAAGGCTCCTATGCTCTCATGATGATATGCTGTGGATTGTAACTGTTCTATTTTTAATAACTTACATACTCTTTGGAAAACCTGATTTAAAAATTCAGTTCCCTGGTCGGAAGCTATCGTATTTGGTACTCCATATCTTAAAATAAAACCTTCAACTAGAGCTTTTGCTACTGTGTTTGCTTCTTTGTTTGAAATGGGTACTGCTTCGCTGAATTTAGTTAGTTCGTCTTGTATAGTTAAGATGTATTTAAATCCGTCTTCAGATTCTTCTAAGGGTCCTACTAGGTCTAAAAATAGTTTGTCAAAACCTGATTCGGCTGTCGATGTGATAGTCATTGGCTGTTTCTTTGGCTGGATGTGTTTGTTTCGTTGACAAATAGGACAATGCTTTACGAATGTCGTCACATCGTTCTGCATACCTGTCCAAAAATATTTTTTCTTTATATTTTGTATCATGCGGTTTATTCCTGCATGTCCGCTGGTTGGAAGTATGTGATAATCATTTAGTATTAATTTCTTCTTACAAGGATCAGTTATTTCAATATTTTTATCTATAATGTGCACTTTAATATTACTTTCTTTAAATAGTTCTCCTAATATCTTTTTTAAATCATTAATATTGCTCTCTTTGCGGCCGCTTGTGAGCTTCTTTATTTCATTTTTAGTAATATATATCTTTTTAATCAAATTCGATCCGCAGAGTTTTTGCACATCCCTCGACAATATTTTGCCAAATGCTGCCGATTGGGTTGTAGTGCTGTCCTTGGATATCTTTAGGAGTAAACAATTCTCTTCTGGGATATATGCCAAAACTTTGTTTGGACCAATAATAATATCCACATCCTTGAAATTAACTAAATCTTCCTTGAAATTGTCAACAATCTTCAGCTCTATAACTTTAAGTCCATTTTCTGGTAATTTTAGCAGTTCAGTTATACGTTGTTCTCTTGTTTTCATGTTTCCTACCTTATCTTCTTCAGATTCTTGATTTTCTTTATTTGTCTTTGCTTGTGCTCTCGTTACAACACAGATACATAACTGTCTTAGATCCTCTGAGTCTATTTTTATACGACTTAATGCATCAGCTGTACAATTATTTTTACCAGGAGAATATTCTACGTAAAAATTATATTCTTCTAATAGAAGGCGAAATTTAGTCAATCTACTAGAAGGTTCTTTTAGTGAGAACAAGTACACTAATGGTCTGTGGTCTGTCAAAATTTTAAATTTTCTACCGAATAGATATGGTCGATAATGCTTAACAGACCACACTATTGCAAGTAATTCTTTCTCAATAGTACTATAATTTTTCTCGGACTTATTAAGAGTTTTGCTTGCGTAAGCAATTGGTCTATCATCAAAATTAGACAAAACAGCTCCAAGAGCGAAACCTGATGCATCTGTACGTAAAACAAATTCTTCATTAAAGTTTGGGAATTGTAAAATTTTAGGACTAGTTAGAATATCTTTAAGTAACTCAAATGATTTTTCACAGTCTTTGTTGAAATTGAATTCGACATCTTTCTTTAGTAATCGGTTTAGTGGAATTGAAATGGTGGCAAAATTTTGGATAAATTTACGATAGTAGTTAGCAAATGCAACGAATCTTCTAACTTCATCAGCGTTAGTGGGTGTTGGGTAATTTTTCATTGCTGCAGATTTAGTGGGATCAGGTAGTATACCTTTGTCAGATATAACGTGGCCTAGGTATAAGACTTCCTTTCGCAAGAAAGAGCATTTTCCTGGGTGTATTTTCAGATTTACTTCTCTGAGACGTTCAAACACGTCGATCAAGTTTTTATTGTGGTCCATTAAGTTTTTACCAAAAACTATAAGGTCATCAAGATAGACAAAACATCGTGAATATGTTAGTCCTGACATCGCTATCGACATCATTCTTGAAAATTTACTGGGTGATATCTTTAGACCCATGGGTAGTCGTTTTAATTGGTAGTGACCTTCTTCTGTTGAGAACGCCGTTATGGGTCTGCTATTCTCATCCAATTCCATTTGGTAGTACCCCTGGCTTAAATCTATACATGAAAAATAGGTTGCTCCTCCTACCATATCATAGATATCTGTTATATTGGGTAGAGGAAACTTATCATCTTCGATTCGGTCATTCACGTGACGATAGTCGATCACCATACGAAATTTTTGGAGACCGGTAACAGGGTCTTTCTTTTTAGGTACTATGAGTATTGGAGAGTTCCAAGGGGAGATGGATGGTTCAATAATGTCGTCTGCTAGCATCTTCCGTATTTCTTCCTTTATGTCTTTCTTCTGCGTGTGTGGGAGACGGTATGGTTTTGTATATTTTGGTGATGCATCCCCTTTAAGCGAGATATCTGCTTTGCCGATATGAGTATATGTAAGTTTGTCACCATCTACATGAAAGATGTCTTGGTATTTTGTACATATTGCTTTGATTTCTGATTTTTCTTCGTTGTTCAGTGTATCAAAATTAATTTCATTTAATATTTTGTTTACTCTTGAGTTAATTGATTTATCTATTTGATTGTAACGTAAAATATAATGTTCTGAAGTGGGTGAGGATAATGGTTCCGCCCATTTGAGCGTTACTGCTGTATCACGTGCATTCAAAATTTTTATTGGTATTTTCCTGTTTACGGCAGTAGATAGTGATCCTGCCATAAAAACATCTTCGCATAATTGTTGCGGGTAAAATACTCGAGCGTCTGTGTGTTTTGTGTTTATCCAATAGGTTGCTTCGCACCTCGGGGCTATTAGGATAGTGTTTATATTTTCTTGAGAATGTATGGGAAGGTGAATATCTTTACTTTCTACTTTGATTTTTAGCAAAAATTGCTCTAAATCAATTATGCCATTGAATTCTAACAGAAAATTTGCTCCAATGATGCCTTCAAATGGAACTGGAAAATCATTTGGTACCACGTGAAATTCATATGGTATGATTTGTTCTCCAAATAATAAATTAATATAACATGTTCCTTTAGTCTGAAGATTACCTGATATGCCTGAGATATTGGTTTGGTTTTCTGTGAAAATATGTATCGTATTACTGAATGTACCTTCCTTTACTACACAAATTGAAGCTCCCGTGTCGAGCAAAAATTTTTTGTTTTGTACGTCGCCGTTAAGTTTTATATCTACGTAAATGCCGTTTGATATTCCAGCAGTGCAAATGGCTTTTGACACTTGTGGAGTTACTGGTTCCCCCCCGATGGGTCGGCTTCCCCTTCGGTGGGTTGCTCGTTTCCCATAGATAATATCCTGTCATTATAAGACTGATTACCTCTGCTATTATTTCTATTTTGTTGCCTTTGATTTCGGTTTTGTTGATTGTTTGTCCTGTTAAAATTGTTAGATCTTTGTCTGTTGTCGTTGTTGTTGTACTGAGTGTAACCGTTTGATGTTTGCGGTACAGACCTTTGCCTATTGTTATTTCCTAACCTATGGTTCTGGTCAATTCTATTTTGGAAGTTCCGATCGTTTTGATAAGAATAATTTCCTTGATTATTTCGTTGTTGGTTAACGTTATTCTGTCTGTATCTATTGTTATATTGAGGTGGGTTGTTTGGTTTATATCTATTGTTGTTCATATATCTTACAGAGTCTCTAGTAGTAGTAGAACTTTGGTCTAACTCTAATAAATGTTGGATTGCGTCTTTTAGTTTTGTGTGTCGTGCACTATCAAGTACTATTTTCAGTCTTTCGTTCACTCCCTTTTTAAGGAATGCTAAACCACGTCTTTCGTTTGCTACGGTAAGAGTATCTCTTGTTGTTTCACCATGGTAAGCGACTTCTAACTCTGTCATTTTCGTTATAAGCGTCTCAATGTCTGTTATGAATTCTCTTATAGGTCGGTTTCCCTGATATGTCTTACTTAATTTTGTTTGTATTGTCTCTATCGTCTCTTTCGGTCCACATTTTTCTATCAACGCTTTTTTAAATGTTGGGAAATTTTCTGGTTTCTGACTACCAAATTCTGTAAGGGCTTTTCCTTGAATTTTACATTTTAACAAAAACTTAATAAGTGTGGGTTTTGAACTTTCGTTGAGGGTATCATGATAAAACTCGACGCTATTAATAAAGTCTCTAATGTGTTCTGCTCTTTTGCCATCCTCATCACAGTTGAGGGTAGGCAATTTCTGTGCTATACTAAAATTGAATGCTTCACCCATCTCTTCGGTGTCTGATGCTAATTTTTGTTCAATACTAACGTCAAGGCTATTTTTGACTATTTCTATAGATTTCTCTTTAAATTTCTTAGCTTCCACTACACAAGTTGATAAAACTTCGGTTTCCTGTTCTGACAAGGTATCTTGGTCGAATTTACCAAATGACTTACAGAATGCAGTGTATAGACAGTCTATTTCTAATAATTTCCTATTAACACTATCTTGTTTTCGTTTTCGATTGGGTGATTTCTTAAGATTTTCATAGACATTTTTGAGAGCTAACACATCTTCCCTTAATTCTTGGAAACTCATTCGGAAAGGAAAAAGAAAAAAACAAGACCCAATCAGTTACCAAAATATGAATCAAATACAAAAATATGAATTATAACAAAAAAAAGTTTTTTCTGTTTTTTTTTTTTATTAAAATAGGGAGATTTTTTATTTTATACTGAAATTCTTCTTGCTACATTGTTATGTTTGACTATTTCTTTTTTTACTGTATTATTAAATTTTTTTTTGATTGTCTTATGGACATATTTAAAAACAAAAATTATAACAATTATAATTAGAATGGTCATGAAATCAATGCCATACTCAAACTTATCATTGGATTTATTCATTTGAGGTCCGTTGTTGTTGACCACAACTTCCTCTATTTTAGATTGGCCTTTCCCCATAGTGGTTTAATTTGAGTTTCAATTTTTAGTTTTTGTTTAATAAGGTAAATTTCATTAATTTTTTTTTTTTTTTTTTTAAGTGGATTTTTTTATTTCTCGTGCTGTTTTGATCATTTTCGAAAATAAACTGTGGAACTCCTGTTCCTCGATTTTCTTTTTATTTATTTTTTTTTTGTCTGGTAGATCGGATTGTTTTTTTTACGTTTTTTATTTGCCTCAAATACTTTTGTTTGAGGTCCTTGGATTGGCCGGGTATATTGGCCAACCTGTGCAGTTCGATTATGTGCTTCTTTAACTTCACCTTCTCGCCTCCTCGGGCCTTTGGTGCTGGTTGTATGGAAATCTTCTCCGACGAATGCTTCGGGTGATTTCGTTTCCTATATTCTTCAATGGAAATAGGTTGTGGCCCTTCTTTGATCGGATCTGCTGCTGGTGGGGTCTCAGTTAACCTTATCAAAGCCTGAGCTTGTTCGATCAGGTTTGCTGCCAGGGCCAGTCGGATTTTTTCGGACATCTAAGTAAGTTTCCAAAGTGAGTTGTTAAGTACTCCTGGCAAGATCGCCATGTAAAGGTTAGTACAACTAGACTTGGTCCGGCGAGTAGCCCTTTAAACCTTTACCCAAAAGCCAATGCTCTATAGGGCGTCTGTTGTACTAAACGTTAACGTTTCTATATCTTTTGTAAATAAAAGACCTTTGTCGTTTAGCTTTTCAAATCGAAGTGAATCTTAATTATTTTTATTCAATATTTATATACAATTATTGCTATATCCAACCATACTTCGATATTCGATGACATTCCATCGGATTTCCCGTACTATGCTTCATCAGCACAATGTATCCCAGGTGTCTCAAACTACATCGCTTATGCTGCATTATTAAACAATAGCTAACAATAAGTCAGCGACCCTTATGCACTGAAGGTGTCATATGAGTATTTTATTATGACACATATAGCTCATATAAGTGATATAGCTTGTGCACTAAGTGTGCCAACGGAAATACATTATGATGATGGGAACTAGAGTGTAGGGTATCGAAGTTGGTTGGATATGATTTTTTAATTAATTAGGTGATCGCTGGTGCGATCCCTTCACACATTCAAACTCATTTCGAGAAAAACGCAATTTATGTCGTTTTTGATTGGTAGTCCGGAAGAGGAAGAGCTCTCCGATTCTATAATAGATTTTATTTTTCAAAAAAAAATAACTTTTATATTACAAAAATATACCAAAATTACAGCAATATGAAATTTGATTGAAAAGAGAGCCAGTTTCTTCCTTCATGTGAAAAAATACCCTTCTAGATTTAATATTTTTATAAACTCTATTGGTCTATTGACACAAGAAGTCAAATAAAACATTCATGCCAAATTTGATCGTTTTGCGATTATTTTTAAGGAATTTTGGGTAATGTTTTGTCCATTGTACTGATAAACATGCCCTTAAGCTATAAGCTATTACTTTTTAAAGTGGTTTCAGATCGTCTTTTAATTTTTTTTATTCGGTTCCTGAACCGATAATACCCCAAAAATATGTACATATCATTTTCGTATCTTGGTACTTCATTTTTGAAGTATAAGAATATTACATGAATTCCAAAATGTATTGGAAAAATAGTAAAATAGGCACGTTCTATCATTTTCTATATCGTGGTTATTCTATGACTTCTACATCAGCTTACAGAATTTCACTGCAATGAAATTAATTGCTTCTAGTATGTATGATTAAATTAATGACGGCAAAAAATTGTACTTTTTTCATGTATTTCTGCTGATGGTTGTTGACCAAAAAAGAGTACAAATTTGTACTTATTAGAAGTTTGAGGTCTGCCCGATCTCTTATATTAAGCTCAAATTTCAAAATATTATTGTTTCCTGCTTAACAGACCAAAAGTACATACAATGTATGAAGGCCGCAGAGAAACTAGCATTTTTGCAAAAACGATCCATAGTAATGTACATCCAAAAACTCGACATATTTGCACTTTTTCAGTATTTGGCATTTTTAGCTTTGAAGTGCTAGTTTGTGATTATAAAGTGTGTTCTAAGGTTTCACCTTCTTTGATTCGAACTTAATATTATTTGCAGGCCCAACACTTTTCAAGATACAGCTTTTCAAAATATAACAATAAAAAATGTTGCATGGCCGCAACACCTGTAAAATTCGAACAGGCAATGTATGTTGCCCTGACTCTTCTGGCAGCTAGTATCAGAGATAGAGATTTGTATGTCAGGAAATCATCGACAACATTCCTTCTAGGGGGTAAGTTTGGTATTGTTTTCAAAATTTCAGAAATGTGCGCTTCATCATCATCATCGGCTCGACAACCGGGGTCCGGTCCTGGCCTCTTTCAACAAGTCTCTCCACCTATCCCGGTATCGAGCCAACGCCATCCAGTTGCGCACCCCAAGGCTTTGGGCG
This sequence comes from Meliscaeva auricollis, assembly GCA_948107695.1. NCBI lineage: Eukaryota > Metazoa > Arthropoda > Insecta > Diptera > Syrphidae > Meliscaeva > Meliscaeva auricollis. The sequence continues at coordinate 63,591,143 of OX403616.1, forward strand.
TCCTGGTCTACGCCATCTCTCCAGCGCAAGCATGGTCTACCACGCTGCCGTCTACCATAGAATGTACCGCAAAAGACTTTCCGAGCAGGAAATGTGCGCTTAGTGGTTTTAAATTTAACTATAAAAAAACTACAATGTCGTTGTTTAACTTCCAAACGCCACAGCTTCGGAAAATAATAACTTGACACACAATCGAAAGACCTTTCCAAAAACACCAAATTTTGTTTATGCTATCACTAACATCTCACACCCAAAATCTGCTGTGGGCTCTAAATCTATAAACATTTCAGAATTATTTTACTTAATGTCCAATTTGCTTTATTATTTTCATAGGATTTCCTAAAAATATTTTAAAGATTTTCTCTGAAAACTCTTATTTATAAGCGTCCAACCATAACCATCATAAAATTGGACTTGTATTCAGGCGTCGACAGGAAGAGATATCAATAACGTAGTTGCTGGAAAATGCACCAGATGACGTATGTTCGTCCAAGTCCAAAACACAAACGAAATACCTACCTATACTAAAGATTCCAACATAAATCTACTAACTCAATCATACTTATACCTTTTAGACTGCAGTTAGGTCCAGGACTAATGTTTTTACGTTGATAAGGAGAAAACCATTTATGGTGGGTAAAAGCCAAACCCAAACGTAATAAGTACTTCTTTGTTTTCTTTGTTCGTAGCCTTTTTCTTCTTAATGTCAATTACTTGTACTAATCGATTGAACCTAAAATATATTAACTACGACATATTTACAACAGTTCTTCAACTAACAAAGCCAATATCAAGAATCTCTTAACATTTATACCCACGTCCCGTATATCATCTATCAATGTCTCTTCTTCATAATATACTTAGGCGGACTTCACTAACCTTCCGCTTTTTTCTGCAATAAACCACAATCTAGTGGTCGTCGTATGCAATTTATAGAGCTCAAACACTACTTGAATTAACTCAAGGAATGCTATAAAGTACTTAACAGCATTTAAACCACATGTTCCCGTTTATGAACACCTACATCTACTATACCTAACCTATACATACAATATAGGCGGCTGAACTCACAAGGAGCTTGTATTATCCTTGCATGTGGCATTCAGAATAGTTGTATGTACAATGTGATTCTTCTTCTTCAAAGGGATTGTGGGACATAAGAACAACTTCGGTTTGGTATTATTAATCCAATTTGTCGCTATCAAGTACAACTTCAATTGGTAAAACGGTATTATTCCATCTACCACCACAACCACCATCAGCCCAATAACCATATAAGAAGAGAGCTTTCCGGGAAGAAATGTATATTCACATGGTAGATCCGTGCAGAGAACATATGTTGCACCGTTCGGTCACTGCTCATGTACCAGCTATATAAATCACATAATGATATATCAAGCATTGTTCGTTCGGGGGGCTTAAGAGCTGAATGCCTGCAAAAACCAGGAATGCCCACCACCAGTCGCCAGCAACAACAATAACCAAATTCTGTTCAATGAAACTGATGAAGTGGTTTGGCAACGAACATCGACGACCCGACCGCTATAATAATACGAGGACGATATTGTAGTAGTGCTGGGTGCTGCTGCTGCTGTTGTTCGATATCTGACGATGCAACACTCTGTGCTACGGTAGACTCGTGTATATATTCACCACCCGCTACCCATTATTACCCAGTGATGTTGAAAAACTCCATTAGAGTACAGTATGATGTGCAAGAAAAGAAAAAAAAATAAATTGACCTGCTCATCTTAAACTTTTAAAGTAAACAGAAATAAAAAAAAGTAATGGCGCCCAACGCCAAACCTTAAATTTCAAAGGGTGATCTAGTTACTTAGCTCATAAAGTAAAAGGTTAAAAATAGTTTCAAATTAAAGATCAATAAATACTAAAAATTAAAAAATAGGTTTTGCCACTATTAAAATGGAGACTTTAATGTGATACCGATACGTTTTTAAACTCGACAATTTGTACATCACTTTATTCTTCATTACTAAAAGTAAAGAAATTTTAATTATTCCAAATGCATAAATTTATCAAATAGTTTGAAGAATTCTCTGAGTATGTGTGTACCACTGTTCAAATGAAAAAAAAACCTTTAGAATCACACAATAAGGAATATTGTGACTCCGAAAACAACATAATATTAATCGAAATAATTTGTATTCATGATACATACCTGGACGTTATGCAAATTGATCACCAGAGAAGATTATGTTCCATGATATCATAGTAAACTGTACCATTTGAAAGATATAACATTAAAATTGGAGATGCCTTGAACAAAATTAACTTTCTTCAATTTGTATCTTTGGAGTCTCCCTATACCTGGCCTCTTCATTTGAAAAAACTAAAAAGACATGTTCCAGCCACCAAGCGGACTACCAAAATGTAGGGGAAAGACATCTCAAGGAGGGGTGAAGGAACGTTAACATCATCATAAATCTTAACCCTGATTATGTTCTGGGGCTGACAGATCAAAAAACTTACATCAACTGTAACCATTCGGACACTGCATTTGAAAAACTCGTAAGGCTTATGGCACAAGAGAGAGAACGTCTAATATAAAGGTAGTGGGTGAACTGAACACCAGAACTGATTATAACGATGCTGGAAACAAAAGCTATGAGATTGAGATGGTCAATCAGTTTAATATTAAGCTATTTTGGATTTCGCCAGGACACGGGAACATTCCGGGGAACTGGATGCCTATCTTGTCCGACAGGGCAAATATATATGAATGCCCATTGCCCATAGCCAGTGGTGTATTGAGGGGGGGGGGGGGGCTCAAGTCCCCCTCCAAGCCTCCAAAATCATTGTCGCAATAAAAATAACGGAAATATAATAAACCCGCTTTTTGCAAATATTGCCATCTCACTACCAGCTCAACCAATTTTGTTCATTCAAATTAAAAAAAAAAAAAAATTGAAATTGTAACACCCATTCGAACAAAAACAAAATTCACCGATATTTTTTTCAATTTGTTAGTTATACTATAATAAATACTGAATTCTTCTTTGCCTATTGCCTTACAAATACATTATTACATTTCACTAAAATAGCAAGCTTAAGCACATTTTTACTTTTACGATTTATTGACTTTTTTGGTCTTCCGTTTGACAAAGCCAAGCGTTTCTAAGAAACTAATGATATCTATGAAATTTGGCTGGCTGTCACAGTGCTACCAAAAATAAAAAATATATTATGATGAAATTCGATATACCCCTGCAGTTTTTATTTAAAACTGGCATTATTTCTTGGACACAGTAGAATTTTACAACAAAATTTTTCCCAAATTCGTTTTTTTTTATTAAATTTTTGTTTGGTGTTATTAAGTAGGGAGTTATTTCACAGAACTATACTGAATAAACTATTCTTCAAGAATTCTCACGTGCCTTAGAAAAAAATTGAGAACATTCAAAATTTCTATTTAAATAAAAGTTGTCCGAAGGAATATGTCTGACTGTAGTTAAAGAGACAAAATATCAATTTTGTATTTATATAACGTGCAGATTGCGCTAAAAATGATCTCTCCGGTATCTCATGGAGTTGGTTTATTGTTGCAAAAATAGTTTTTTGCATGAATAAATTCAATTGAAGTGGTAGTTGAAAATTTAATTTAATATACGAGTATAAGGAGCGTACACCAATTATGAGTCATTTCGAGAACGCCTGTTTTGGAATTAATAAGGATTAAAATTATAATTCTTGCATCAAAATCAAAACCACCACAATAAAACCTCAAGAATATTTTGTGTGCTTTTGTTAGAAAATAGCAAGCTTATGCTAGAAAGAAACTAAATGATAATAATGATAAAAAAGTCATTTTCAGGAACGTCATTTCCGGGAACGCTTTTGTGATATGAATGAGTTACACAGTATTCTCGAAATAAATCTTCATACTTTTGGTATTTTAAGTCAGAATCTAATTTCTTGAATATATAGTTTTATCATAAAGTTAAAAAAAACTTGAAAAAAGTTATTTATTTCGTAGGTACCTACTCGTATTTTAGAAAAACGATTTTTAATGAATATATCCATGGAAAAGCTGAAATGAAGTCATATTTGTTTAATAAAGTTATATAATAATATATAATTCATATTGACATAGTTTTTACAACATCACAGTCGTTTTGTAAACATCCATCAATTTCTCATGGCTTCATCATTTCCGGGAACACTATTTCATATATTTTTAAAAGTAAGAAACCTTAAATTTGTGTAGAGTAATTCAACATTTTTTTAATGTGCCAGCAATACTAAATACTACCCTTATGAAATAAATAAAATAAAAATCGAAATAACATTAATTAATATAAATTTCACATATTTTTGTAAATAAGTAGGTACGAATAAAGCCGACAAAATTAAATATAATTATAAACACGATTTTTAATTTACTTAAGAACTTTATTTAATTGAATTCTAACAAGTGCTCTTGATTTTGGCTTGGATTTTGGAATTTTTAAATAAATCTACACTCAAATTTCAAAACTTTGCTATAAATAAAAAAAAAAAAAATTAATTTTGAGCTCTGCCCGTTTATGAACTAATAAAATGATAACTAAACTCAACACATGACCGTAAAATCTTCATAATTAAACAAAGTTCTTTTTCAAATGATTTGGACAGTGAAATTTCCCTCCTACATGTTTCTGACCCATAAATTAGAAACTTACTAATTTAGTTCACCAGAAATAGACTAAAATTCGCTTTCATCGTATTTCAATAAATTTTATGGAAAAATTACAAAAAAGATTTTTGCATACGAAAGTAATTTCTCCGGAAGTTGTAACATTTCAAACCAATTTTCTAACAAATAAAACCCACGAGCCACTAACATGAATCAACATTCAATAATCACAAATTCCATAAAATCCATGACTGTAGGTATTCTTGTCAACCCGAGAACTAAATAAAAAAAAACAAAAACAAAAAAATCCCAGAAAATTCGAGGGAGTGTATAAAAAGCACACTTTTCGTCATCATTGCGCTGCTGTGTGGTTGTTGTGTGTTCAATTCCCGAAACCATAGTCACAGTCACACGGCCTAGCATCACCAGAGACAAGTGCCCATAATGCCTTTTAAGATATTATTGGCCTTTTCCAACTCTCATTTCTCATAGCCTATTCTTTCCATGGCTTCTCTATAATAATAATAACAACAATCTGCAGCAGACTGAAGCTGGAGCTAAAGGATAGAAAAGAAATGTTTCTGCGCCTCTCCTGAGATCACAGAGGCAAAACCATATCCACAGAAATGGCAAAAGAAGTCCCATCTAGCAATGCAGCACCATCATACACAACACAAAACACAACACAATCCGTGGTATATGTGTGGTGTGTGCAGAAGAAGTCCGTCATCATCGTCATCGGTTCGGTTTTGTTGAATTGTTGCAGGTGAAGTCAAAAGACCAGGCAACAGTCAGGCCAGAGTCAGTCTTCGATGAGATTTTATCTAGAACGTACGTGTTGGAACACTGGTTATCCTCGTCAGCTTCGTCGTGCTGTGTAGTTCGATTTATCGCGTTTTACTATAAAACTATGCTATACTATCTCGTTCCGTAATAAATTAAATAAAAAAAAAGTATCTAGGAAATACGAATTGTATCTAACGTTGATTATTGGGTTGGTTGGCCTATTCGATTCTAGTTAGTGAATATTGCAAGAAAAGGCGTAGTCGATTTCCCTTCTTCTGGAAGGCTGAAAGCTGAAACCGAAATCGAACCGAACCGAAGAAAAAACCGTTTTAAAGAACATTCTTCAGGAGTATCTCGTTATCTGCATCGTCTTAGCGTCGCGTCGTCCTCATAATCGCGGGCCTCTCATACAGCGGTGTTGTAGTACAAGAGAATTCTGGGTTAACGTGACTTTTTTTCTATAGTGACATTGTCCACAACCAAATTTATATTACTAGGAAGTGTTTCTTCCGTAAGTCGAGTTGAGTTGAGTGATATCGTGGATATTGATTACTCAGTCCACAGTTTTGTTTTCGGTCGGGTAATTACTTTAAAGTGAAACGTTTTTTTTCATCTCCTCTTTCGAAAAGTTAGTGTGGGTGTCATATAGGGGACTTTGCGTTTTTTTACTGCTAAAACACTTGAAGAATAAGTTCTTCGGGCGATATACCTTGCAGTGTAATTGTTTAACTTTACTTTTTCTTCGTTTTACGTTTTAAAGAGTTATCGCGTCGAGTGTGAGAACAACGCGCAACACAATGCACTTCCTGAGGATGTATCTTATGAGGTTCGTTTGAATTGAGTTACTTTTTGTTTTTTCTTTGTATGCTTACCTTTTTTCTTTTTTTTTTGTGACATTTTCATCTTTGTTTTAACACAGTTTTTTGCTGACTCAGGAGGGCATCTATAGAGTGCAGGCATTTATGTACTTTAGCTGAATTATGAATGAATTAGTGTCATGTTGGGAAATTGACATTCAAGAAAGAAAAAACAAAAAGAAACACATATAATTCCCTTGAGGTTATATTGTAGGACAGAGTAGGTCTGAGATTTTTTTTTTTTGTTTTATGTACCAACTGATGAATTTTCGATTCAAAGAGTAATAAATTCAATCGGAGACGGACTTTAACCAGTTTTATGGTTTCAGGCGAATTAGAATAGAACACAGTAACTACATTTTTAAGGGTTTCACATTTTAAATTATCTACAGTTAAACTTAGTTGACTTCAAATTTTCTGTCGAAATAAATAATTTAAAGAAAATTGTAAAAACGTAATAAGAATTAAAAAAAAAGTATTTTTAACCCTCTAATGCATAGAATTATGAACGAAGTGAAAAAATTTTTTTTAGACTTTTATTATACATATAGGTATTATTTGGGGTTGAAAAATTGTCCTCCATTGAAATTTATTTTTCTGCATTAATATACCGGTTAACCTACTTATATGTATACACCATATTTTTTTTTATTAATATTTAGTTGGATAGCCTTTATTTTTTAGTACAGCTTTGCAGCGTCTTGGCAAACTGGCTATCAAGTCTTGGCATCGCTTGACTGGAATATTCTTCCACACCTCTTCAATATTTTTAAACAAATCCTATGCATCGGTCGATTTTTGTTTGTCCAAAGCCTTTTTTACGTCCCCCCATAAATTCTCAATAGGATTGAGGTCCGGACTTTGGGCGGGCCAGCCTAACACATCGATTTTTTCATCACGAAACCAACACTTCACCAACCGTGAAGTGTGTTTAGGGTCATTATCCTGCTGGAAAATGTATGAAACAGGCAAATTTTCAAAAGCATATGGCTCCATTACATTTTCCATGATGCTCTTATAATGAAACTGATCCATCCGTCCATCAATTCGCACTATAGGCCCAACCCCAAGCCAAGAAAAAGCCCCCCAAACCATTACATTCCCTCCACCGTGCTTTATGGTCTTTATCGTGTACTTCGGATCCAGTTCTTTATTCTTTGGCCGCCGCACGTATTTTTTCCCATCTGATCCAAAGATATTGAACTTGGATTCGTCGCTCCAAAGGATCCTTTTCCAAAATAAGAGCGGTTTTTCAAGATGTTGCCTCGCAAACTCCAACCGACGTTTAAGATTTTTTTTCGAGACGCACGGTTTTCGTTGCGCAATGCATCCTCGTAAACCGCCTTCTAGGAGCCGATTTCTTATGGTCCGAGTACAAATTTCCTTACTCAGTTGGGGTGAAATGGCGTCATGGATTTCCTTACTTGACCTAAAAGGATTCGAAACACTCTGCCAGCGGATAAGGTGATCTTCATTCTCGGTTGTTTTTCTGCTCCTTTTCCTTCTTTCGGGATTTTCAAAACTGGCGGTGTCCGTGTACACCCTTATCGCTCCATGTACCATCTTTTTGGAACACATTAGATCCTTTGCTATGGCTCCCATGAAACATTTTTGAATGCAGTACTTATGCACAATAAGTTTGCGCATTTCTGGTGTGCAGCTTTTATTTTTTCCCATTTTCGCTGAATATTTTATAAAATAGTTAACAACAAAAAAAATAAATCTTATTTCTGGCGTAGAAATACTTACCACTCTTGATTTTATTTAAATTTTTAAGACCGTTTCTAATTAAATTTCCCTTAAATTTAAACCCGATCTTAATGCGATTTTTTCTTTTTTGGTGATATTTATTATATTTTGACATTTTAAATTTAATGGTTACTAGGTTACAACGGGGAAATTATGAATATTAAATACACACGAGTTTTTTTGTTCTAGCTTTAGCCTAAGGTATTTTTTTTAGCGAATTTAAGAAAAAATTGTGCTATTTTTTCTATCGTTTCTAATTATTTTTCCACCACTGTATGTCTAGCATTTTATTAATTTTTTTTACAAACTTGGACTATTTGTTATAGTGCCTGCTGTGATCAGAAATCATGCTTGGAAGCGTCTTTTTTGTGCACCTACAGCGGTGCACAACTATGTGGTAGATAATGTTAAATAAAAAAAATACGTATTTCTTCATTTTTCGTTAAAATAGAAAAAAAAATGAAAATTGTTAATTTTTTTGGTTTGGATATTGGATCATTCAGCAGAAAAGAAGAAAAAATATTTTATAGGAATTGAATCAATTATTTCTTTTTTCTTCGAGGTTACATTACATTTTCGGCACTCCAAATAAGATCTTCCATTGTACTATAGAACCTTACACCGTTGTCTATATTAGTACAAATAGGTAAATTATCTAATATCTAATTGGTCTAATTGGCGTAATTTAAATTTCTTTTGCTGCTTATTGCTTTTCTTATACTATAAGGTCTCCCTTATGCAAACTTGTCTTCTCTGCATGGCCTAAAGCTCTAGCACGTGAAATCTGATAAAGGTAGACACAGTTCTGTTGTTTGATCTAATTTGTATCCTGTAGTATCGAAAAAGACCATCTAATACTGCTTTGCTTAATGGATAACCCTAGCAGTTGGGTTTTCATATGGGACACTTATAAGTAAAAAACAAGTGTTAGATAGATGCATGATGGTTCAAATGTAGACCAATAATGGCACAAGGAATATTTCTGCATGATGTACCGTATATGATCCATACTGTTTTATCAACTTACAAGTATTTATAACGTCATAAAACTAAAAAAAAATAAAACGCCATTTCAATTCGCGGTTGGCAGCAGCTAGGTTTGAACCGTTTTTTAGATCCTATGTTGTCAATTTTTTTTTGAAACAAACAGTGTAGGTTTTTTTTGTTAACCTCAGTTCCGCTCACAACAAAGTATAAACAAATTTGATAAAATAGTAATTTTCTTGAAAAAAGTAGTGTAGAATATTATTTCAAATTGTATTTTTATCCGAATCTAAAATGATTAAGTTCTTGGATATAGTGTTTCCTTCGCTCTATGAGAGAATGCTTTTGTTTACTTAAATGCATTTTGAGCCCGACGAAACAGCGGCAAGAATAATTCTACATTTGATCTCTATAATGATTTCAACAGATATACAAATTCCTTAACTGCGTTCATGTTATGACTATTCATCGTTACGTTTTGATTACCCTGTCAAACAACTATTTAAAATTAGGTACCTTAATTACATTCATATATCTACATTTTATTTCACATTAACCATTCCTTATACAAATGTTGACATTTTATTTTCAACATTTGACAATTTACCGTGTTAATGACTGGCTCACAGTTAAACAATCTCTAAAAGTTATCAAATAGTTTTAATCACCAATGGCGACTGTAAAGCAAAAAAATTTATCAGCAGTATAGTAGGACCTATCTTACATGTATTACACGAACAACATCGATAAAAGGAAAAGTAAATTCCAACTGCCAATAGATTTCTGATATATTTTTAATTAATGTCTGGATTTTACATTTCCTTTTATCGGCAATTCGATGCTATTCGTGTAATATATGTTATATCCTACTGCACTGCGGATAGCTTTGCCAAAAAAAACACAACTATTTTAAGATATCTGTAACCGTACATGACAAGGCCTTATTCCGGAACGATTAGCCAAATCTCAATATTCATAAAGAAGCACACATATCTCATTCCGTACTTTGTGCTTTTTTTAAGGTAATTTCAATCAATCATTGCCTACCATTCCAGGGAATTGATTTGAATACCCGGAACCGGAAACAATATTTTATCTGTTATTATATGAAGCTACAACTACTATACATATATGTAAAGTCTTCACAGTCTGAGTCTGAATTCAATTTGCATACTAAAACTTACTCCTTAACTAAAGTTCAGTCCAACTATTTTCATACAACCAATAGTCAAAACGGAAGAAGAAAAAAAAACACCATCCAACAAAGCCAATAAAGCATTTCGAATAAAATAGTCTCACGATCCATTGCTTAGCAAAAAATAACCTTTACCTGCATCATGTAAAAATAAAGAAAATAGTTAAAACCGTATATTAAATTTTAATGACAACAATTATCTTCATATCCCATCCGAATTCTTCATCGTTTCACTTTCATGACGAACCGGGAATAAATAATTGAATAATTTTTAAGCAAAAAAAAAAAATGCTGCACCACTTTCTCTTCGTGCATATAATTGAGTCTAGTTCGAATTCAAACCCTTTCCTCAATTGTCTGGTATGTCCGTTTCCGATTTTCTATATCTATATCCACTCGTACATTATGTTCGTGTCCGCCAATCAAATTTTTGATACGAAAGAATTCTATTGGAGGGAGGAGAGGTATTTGAACTGAACGTATGACAGAAATCAAAACAACATAAGGAATTAATTTAAATTCTTTTCAATAACAACAACAAAAACAACCACTTGTTTAATACGAAATTTTATTTAAAGAAGGGTAACCTTCAACACAAAGGAAAGGACCAGGAACAGTCACGCTAAAGGGCCAACGCAAAACAATATAAAGGTACTTACCGTCTCACCACCCACACACGCTATAACAAGGTATTCCATCAAAACAAGGACCTCTACAAAGAACATTCCCCGCAAAACAAATATCTCGCAGGACAAAGCCGATATGAAATACTTAAAATTCCACTCTGACATGAAAAAAGGGAAAAAAAAACATTATTTTGGCAAACGGACAAAATCAATATCCGACACCGACTTTGACTGTATACTCTGCTCTGACTCCACGTGCTCACGTGCTGTTTGTATGTATTTGTGTATGCAGTTGTCTGCCTTTATATCTAAATTAAATCTCTGTTCACATTGACTTGCACGCATTACCTACAACGAACCATCCGACATCCGGTAACGGGACAGCAGAATTGAAAAAGACAAAAAAAAAAAAAACTCAGCGATTGTCCGTTCGTTCGTCCGTCTGATTTTGTTTGCAGAGCGAAACATTAGATTGCGGGTACAATCATATTGCCGAAACAACCCCCGGGCTATGACCGGGAATAAAAGGAATTTTGAGCGGCGAGTGTGCAAAATGCAATGCACATACAAAAGATCCCTGGTTGAATCTTCTCGACCCGAAATATGATAGATATAGACAGGGTGGGCCACAAGGTTAAGGACTTTTATGAAGGCGCATCTGTTATGCCAAACAAAAACAGTGTTTGTTTACTTTTATTGTGTTCACGCGATTTAGATACATAGTTCTTTTTTCTAATTAGCGTCACGTGTCGAAAAATCAGGTGTTTCCAAAATTAATCATATAAATATAGCTCGTCCAACCAAAACCAACAAATTTTAAATTGCGAAGACTTGGGAAAATGAGCAATCCAGTAAAAAATGGGTACAGAACCCTCTCACCCAGAACCTATTCGAAAACACCGGTCTATTACTTTTTGATTATAGAAGACAGCACTGTATTATTTACTTAATACTTTTTATTTAAGTGACACTATTCCATGAAAATCAATGGAATGAAGCATAAAGCGGATTCGTCGTTCAATAAAAGATTGATTTTTTTGAAAACTTCTTTAATTTTGTGTTGTGCCGAATATCACTGGAGGGAGTATTTACGAAAGTTTTTTTAGTTCTTTTTAAAATTAAAATCTAATATATTTAAGTGAGTTTCAAGATTTTTATTTTCTTTCATCATTTATATAATTTTATCAAACAAAACAATATTATGTTCCGTTAAGGACCTTATTTGTTAATAGAGAGATACAATTTAAACTATTGTTGTTTATATAAAAATATATAAACAAGAGCTTAAATGAGTTTAAACGCTCAAATGAATTCGACGTTCAATTAGAAATAAGAGAAAAAAAGGCTATTTAGGTTTTGTGATATGCCGAAATATCAAAACTACGCTGCAGATTTTTGGTTTAATATTTAGTTTGAAAATGTTGCTATGAAATAAAATAAGTATTTTTTTAATAAAAACTATTTATGAAAAATAACGATAATACACAAAAAAAAAACTTAAAAAAGTGAACAAAAATAAAAAAGTGTGCTCTGATTCTAAAGAAATGATTGAAAAATTTATGAGAATCAAAAAGAACGAATATTTATTAATTTGTAAGTTTAATTGAACAATGCGTTCTATAAATTGAAAATAATTTCTACCGTCAAATAATACCTTTCAAACGAAAAAAAAAACAACCGAGTTTCAAATTTAAGACTTTTAATATTATCTCATGGATACCATTGTCAGAACTGGACCAAATTAATAACTTCCTCCTCTTTTAAAGTTAGTAAAAAAAGGAACTAAGGAAGCAAGTGAGTTACTTGTTTTCTGAAATTTTAAAATTATTGAATTATTGATTAGTTTGAAATCATAGGTCTGTTTGGGTACTCCCTAAAACAACGAATTTCTACTATTTTTGCGTCCAAATCCTGTCAAGTCTATTAAAACTTCAAAAAATTCAGTCCAAAGAAATTCCTCGGGCAAAAATAGGTCCATTTGGGATCTGTTTGGGCTGAAATATGACATCCGTCAAAATTTTTAGAGTGGGATGAAATTCTCGCAATTACGGTTGAAACTGCTCAAATACACGGGATCTCAAATATCGGACACTTTTTATTTTATTTATATAATAATTCACTTTTTGATTGTATTTTTATTTTTTGCTAATTGATTTAAAACTCCCGACATTCAAAAATATTTTCATGTTTGTTTTTTTATTTCTAATTTGTTTTTTTTTCTTATCAAACGATTTTGCCATAAGAAATTCTTTGATCAGGAATTTTCAAAAGAGAGGAAATGATTTTCTCTCTCAGTAAGCTCTCTCTTGACAGGTTTGACAAGTTTGACAGGACTTGGGCTCAAAAATAGTAGAAATTCGTTGTTTTGGCGAGTACCCATAACAGACCTAATATTAGTTCTCTCAAAGAAATTTGATACAAGAAAAAAAAAAACAAGAAACAAATTAAAAATTAATAAAAAAACATCAGCATATTTTTAAATGTCACACAAAAAGGCAACTTCTAAAATGAAAAGAATTTTAACTCAATGAAAAAAAGAATTAGGTACTATCAAAAGGTAAATTATTTAAGAAATTAAAAAGATAAGATAGTAAAAGATATTTGTGATGATCGCATTCGCGTGCCTTTGTATGTACAGTTTCTGAAGTTTTTAATAGAATTTTTATCCCGTCTTAAAAATTTGACAATTTTCATATTTTAACCCAAGAAGTACCCAAACGCATCTCATATATCTTCTTATATATTTAGTTTTATCTGTTACTATCTCACTTAGTAGACGTTGTCCTGCCCTGCATAATGATTTTTTATTTTGTAGTTACATTTAAAAAAAAGGAAATTTGTAGTCCTCCCATGCAAAAGTGACTTTGTTTGAAAAGTACAAGAAGGTTTTATTCAAAATGGCTGAATATTGAACTTAACCTAAGATGGGGTACTCCTGAAACCTGGTGTTTACAGATTCCAATATGTATTATCCTTATTCTAACAAAAGTGATCGTGTTTTCAAATTTCTAACGCCAACGCTAATGACGACGACGGCGCACGCCGACTCCGACAACGGCACACGCACATATAAATGTCTCAAAAACGTGTTTTCTTTACGTTTCATGATGTTTCATGATGAAATAGACAAATTCTGAAAAAAATGTGTGGGCCAATCGCTATACTTATCCGTACAAAAACTTTATACAAGCAGAAAGCCCCTTTTAAACTGTGTAGGTATTTAATATTACTAATAACATTTTCCTAGCTATTGTGTGTCTATAGTTGATGCCTTGTTTCTAGATATTATGGCTCTTAAAAATTAAATAGATATAAAACTTCATTTTTTATTTGCAGTAATAATAAATAATGGTTTAAATGCTTCAATGATATAAAAAGTTAAGTCTAGGTTATTTTGAAAACAACCAGGCTCAGCTGATTTTTTTAAAAAGCACTTAAGTGACGAGGTGGCCGAGTGGTTAAGGCGTTGGACTGCTAATCCAATGTGCTCTGCACGCGTGGGTTCGAATCCCATCCTCGTCGAAATATTTTTTTTTATAGATAAATAAATAAATTCTAAGAATTTCATCTGGCTTCTTGCTCATGAATACGCATTACGGATTTATTAATGAGCTTTAAATATACATACACATAACATAAAAACAGAAAAAAATTTTTTTTTTAAATGTACATATCATTTCTAATCTGCCAGGTATGTGTTATGATTGCGCGAATTTATTTTTAAGCCACAGGTCACGGCTCACGGTACATACCTACTAAACGTGACAGTATTTAAGCTGCTATCGCAACTGTATCTAATTGAATCAAAACTGAAATTCTGTATTAAATATAATATGAAGCATGGAACAAACTACATTTTATAGATGTAATAATTTATCGTTTTTTAAATTTCAAAGTGTTCCCTTTTGAAATTCATTTCATACAGGGTGATGCGTAACAGATAATAAAGATTCGCTAAGATACCTTGATTTTATAAGGTAACGGAAGGTTAATAATAAACAAAGAAGACATATATATCTACATATATATCTTTACGAAACTATAGGGAAAAATCTTGTAAGGTAGTTCTCATTCGATTTCTAAAAACATTTACATACATACATCGGATTAGGTCTTATTACAACAGATATGGTACCTAAATATTTATGAGTTAATACAAAATACCTGTTGTTAATTTTCCAACTAAATCGGTTGAGCCGTTTTTGAAATATGTATATAGAAATTACCAACAAATATTTCAATCAAAATGCAACATGCTTGGATCCCATCAGCAATGCTTGTTAGAAAATTACAAAAAATAAAATCCACGACTGGGTCGCACATACTTGTTCTTAGGGTCAAAGTAGCTGTGAACGTCCACAACAAGCTTCAAGAAGCTTTTTATATAAAGTTTTTAAAAATAAATAATTTTATAAGAAATTTAAATTTATTACTAAAATTACATTGAAGTGGTTTATGTTGTTTTTGAGATCTAAACTGATTTGATTAAGAATGATACATTAAAAAAATTGAAAATCGTTTGAGCCCTTTTAAAAAAAGTAATTTTGTATAAATACAAATTCTAAAAACTTGTTAAAAAAAAAATTGGTATACCATTTTCAAGAAAATATTAATGCACTTCTAAAACCAAAATTTCAAACAAATACAGTGAACGGATTTCGAAAAAATGTAAAAAAATTAAAAAATTACTTTTCTGAAAATTTTGATATCAAATAATTTTAAGGTTGTTAAGCTTCCGTATAAGAAAAATCATCAAAATTGGTTAAGTCGTTTAAGAGAAAGTCAAAAATGAAAAACTTAACGGGAATGGGAGGTACCGTTAGTAGAATTTTTACAAACATTTCTTTCATTTCACACTAATAAAAGTAGTCACAAAATTTTTTTTGTGAAAATCGTAAGTAGTTTTTAAAAAGTTAATTTTTCCTTAATGGTTATATGACAGGTATATGGTTAGTTTTGGTCCTAAAAAAAAAATATTTTAATTTCACCTCTAGGAAATCATCAAAGTCCTTTAACCATCAAATTTGAAGAAAATCGGTTCAGCGGTTTAGGCTGTAGAGCTCGAGTATACGCAGATAGACGAAAAAACGGTAAATTATTGCAAACCCTACCTAACGTCAGATTTTTTGCAGTTCCCACTTTCTCAGTAGTTGATGGGCTTCCATATATGCTGCAACACGCCTCCCACCTTAAATAGGAATTTTGACGGTATCATCTAATGATCTTGTAATTATAAAATTCAATCAATTTATGCTCCTGGCTTAGTTTGGTTTAGCCATAGACACATCTTTCAAGTCTTAGTTAAAAATAATTTAATAATAATCAATCAACTTTAATTTCTGAGTTATTGTAGGAATCACCCTGTTTCTATCAAAAATACCTCAAACTAGATAAGTCTTTTCCCGGAAGAGTAGTAATCATAATACCTTTAACCTACTTCTGATATATTGTCGTTTATATGTATAAAGATTCTGATCGCGAATTAAATTACAGTTATTATAAGAAGCAAATGCGCGACTTCCTTCTATACGAGTATAAGTACTGAGTACCCGTTCCTAGAATAACAACTCTTTAAACTGTCTGTCACACAATGTCCGAGAATGTTTTAGTCTTTTTTCTTTCAAATTAGAACAAGCGTGCAGAAAATTAATTAGATTTCCATTTTTGCATTGCAAAACGAGAATTCAAATGATTTAATATTACCTAAGCTGTACTTATGAATAATAAATCCAGAAATTTAATAAGGAAGCACGCTGTCTGACTGATGGGCAAATTATATTTCCATTTCGATATGCATAATGTCTTTGAGTTTATAAATCTTTCATTAAATCCGATCAAATGGAAAAACATGTAACCAATGATTAAAAAGTTTATAGGTAACTGCGAAAGGGTCAAGCTTTTCTTTGAAGTAACATTTATTACCAGTAAATTATTAAGAAAATTTAAGTTATGTATAACTTTAGAAAATCCGTTGTGATTTATAAGATTTTGGTGAATTGTGGTAATAGGAACATTTAAATATGTAATAAGTTGACAGTTTAAATAGCTTAGGAGCTGCAGGCGTATTCCCGAAGGGCACGATGAAAGTCCGGGTCGTTCGTATATGGAAAAACTACTTCCATTTATGTCTCCTTAAATCTTTTCATCGAATGATATTTGTATTTAAACACGCGTTTTGCCTCTAGTGATAAAAACGATATGAATTTACATAACAATAAATAACGCTCATTAGATATTTGTACCTTCCTAAATGATATCATTAATCTGTGCTTTTGTTTGTTTTTTTAATCCAAAGATAGTAAATGTCTTAGAAGTTAGAACCACAACTCCAGTTATTAAAAGTGTGCTTTCCTCAAAAAAACAGTTAAATTCGACACAAGTTATAATACGTAGGATTTTCTCACAGAACAAAATTAAATTTTTCCATTAGGTATTCCATGATTTACCCACATTTAGAATTTACAGACAGCAAGGAAACCGCATTAATTTATAATGTCAATAACATGAATGTAGAGTTTATTCTCATTGGGCCGTATTCGTAGATGAAATCTTAGCCGTAACGGCTTATACAACATCTATTAATACGGCCTATTAAGTGCAGTCAAAAGAGGTTCAATGTATGAAAATCGGTTGAAAATTGGCTAACAAAAAATGTTTACGATTTTAACCCATTTACAGAAATTCGAACGTTTTAACCAAACCACATGTTTGAAAAGGTCAAATGTCTTCTTTCCAAAACGGGTATAAATCCAATAAATTGGTGAACATTTCACGAAAGTAGATTTTTTTTCAATGGATGAAGGACCAAACCCGGTTTTTCGACCCAGTCCAGATTTTGAGGTATTACGGAATTTTTACATACCGTTTTGTAATCCGGGCAACAAGCTACATAAAATGTGATAGGTTTCCGCCCGGGTAGGCATATTTTGATTGTCACACAGTGTTATCTTTAAAACTTTCTGATACTTATTTTGACAACTAGTTTCTTAAAACTGTTGGCTAGACAAATGCATTAATGTCTATGGTATTTAAATTCTCAGGCAGAAATCTGCTATTATTGATCTTTGATAAAAACTTGCCTATTTTATCTGTATTTATTTAACTGCATTGTAATAGGTACCTTCTTCTATTTTATCCATCAAAGAGGTCCGATAGCATTTTCTGTAACAAACTTAAAAGTTACTAATTTTCACGTTAAAATACAAAAAGAAAAACGTGTCTGTCATAATTATTCTCTGACAACTGCCCCCTTTATCTATTCTAACTGACTGATCTTCTAAACAGCTTATTAGGTACAAGTTGTGTGACAAATAACCCTATACATCCATTTCGTTGCCAGATAATGTCGTTAAGCTTCTTACCCTGATGAGCGTATATATTTTTGTATACGCAAGTCGATTGATAGAACCAATTTAGACCTCATCACCATAAAAATAGCTTGTTTATTACTAATTGCCGACAAATTGAACAAATTTCAATCATCGTGAATATTCTTAAAAAACTAACGAGTAATCTAAAAAAAATAAAAAAAGAACTGAAATAATTTGTTTGTTTTCTTTCAGCTTATTCTACCTTGTATCGACCAATGTATTCGCTTATGGATTGACCAACGATAACGGCAGTAAAACAAGTTTATTACCATCTTCTCCTGGAAACGACCAACCCAAAGCGACGTCTTCGTTCCAAAGGCCGTCAGCAGCTACCATGCCAAGGAGGAAGACCATAAAATCGGATAAAAGTCCACACATACTGAATAAGAAATTACTTAAGTAAGTTAGTCAGCATTTTTTGTTTCGTTCGCACATAAAAGCCTGTGCGCAATTTTTGTTGTTGTTGTTGCATTCTTTGTTGCAACTCAATTGCGCCTGGCCGTTTTCATGTTGATGGTC
Organism: Meliscaeva auricollis; assembly: GCA_948107695.1. Lineage (NCBI taxonomy): Eukaryota > Metazoa > Arthropoda > Insecta > Diptera > Syrphidae > Meliscaeva > Meliscaeva auricollis. The sequence continues at coordinate 63,609,862 of OX403616.1, forward strand.
TGTTTTAATCTAACACACATGCGTTTGTTTCTTTCACCCGCGCATAGCAAATTAGGCCTGGCAAAGGTTCGCGCCCCAAACAGCCACAACCGGAAACGTCTGGCCGTCGAGTCACGCCGTCACGCTTCGCCCGATGATTCACACATGTTCATCATTAAGCTGCCACCAAACCTATACTATTACACCGGCCCAAAAGCAGGAGGTACTACCTCAAGCACCAACTCTGCCGCAAAGAACAACGCTCTGGATCAGGGTAACGGGAAAAAGGTAAGACTTAAACTTAATTCATAAAACATGTTTAGAACCTGTGATTCTTTTTCAAAGACCAGCCTCAAGTATTTATTATAATACGGTTACCACTAGAGGTATTATTTCTACTCAACTCCGGTCTGATATTGACAAATTTGATATCGTTAAATTTGACTGGAGGGCAGTTGTTTTTGCATTTAAGAAAATTAAGCCTTAAAACTCAAAAAACAAAACATAATGTCAATTATTTGCTTCGAAAATGAAACCTTACAGCAACACATAAGTTTTGTAATGGCATATCTACCAATTTTGTATTAAAAATAGCTAAAACTGGATAAAAAAGATATACCTCAAATTGTACTTTTTTTTAGTCTTTTTTAACAGTTTTTTTTTACGTAAGACTAACTTTGAATCCTAAACTATCCTTAAAAAATAGAATTTGTTGCAAATTTTCTCAAAAAATCTCAAAAATCTCTCAATGAATATTATTTTCGATGCGATATTCGAGTTCTACAGTATTCGAGTTAAACGAAAAATATAAAGACACTTAGGGTGCCGCTTTTCTGTAAACAAAGTGTAATTACCGCAAATCCGGGCCCATCATAAGTAAGTCCTTACACAGGGCGTTTTATTTTTGAAGCGGAAATGTTTCTCAAACATAAAAAAGACCTGTCCAAAAGTACCATTCATTGTAACGAATGGTATTTTTGCTATCACTCACACCCAGAAATTGCTGTGGGTTCGAAGTCTGATAATTCCTTTTTCTTAGTCTTGAACTTATTTGCTTCTTATATTAAAAGAAGAAAAAAAAAATAAGATGCAATTTATATCTGCAAAAAAGGAAGGTTTTATTTTTTTTTCAATTTTTCAACTTTCCTGTCGAAAACTATTACATTTTTAAAACGAAGATTTTTTTTTAGTTGGCAACCATATAAATAAATTTTAAAAGATTCTTCAGCGTATTGTTTTCTCTTGTTAAAGCGCATTTCGTGCACACCGAACATAAATGCAAAAGATGTTGTGCAGCGTGTTTCCTGGCGGTGAAGATGTGTTTAATATAATTTTGGAATACTTTATCAGTGGAAATAGTTTGCATCCACTGACTGACTATAGACACGTGTTAACATTATACAAAAATGTTTTACACAAATTCCAGCATATTTATATCGTTCAGGCCGAAAGGATCTACCAAAACAATTTTTGGATTTTGCATCAATGCAATTATTAGCAATTGTATTATTGGATGATAGTTTAGTCAAATTGTTGAAAATTTATTTGTTTTTTTTTTTTTAACTTAAGATTTGTGTGATGAAGTCCTAAAATATATTTATTCTTTTAAGAAATCGTTGTGTTGAAATGAGATTGGTATAATACCATTGTTTTTTAAGGCCAAGTTCCAAGAAACTTAGGTATGATAAGGGGTGCATTCATAAACGAAGAAAATCTGCGCTAGTACAATCGCAGTTCTTTTCTGATGCATCTATGAATGAACTTAAATGGCAGAATGAGTGCAGGCCTAGTTTTCATGTAAAATGCTTTCATAAACGTCCAAGAAAACTTTTTTTTGAATTAGAGTCTAATATGTTTGTTTTTCCAAAATTAGTTTTTTAATACAATAAAACAATTTTGTAAAACTATTAGAGTGGTACAAAGTACTATTTGCTACGTTTACTTGTGGAATTTAAAAAACATTCTACGTGGTAATGTTTGAAACAAAATTATCGGAAAAAAAAAAATATTTTCAATGAGGGTGGTGCAATTTTTGCTGTATACTTTTTGGATTTAAATCACAAGAATAATCTAAAATAAAGTATTTCCATATTAGGATGGCTTAAAACAAAATTATATTTTCAACTTTTGCTTCTGAAATACAAAAAAAAAATCTACGTGGTTAATATTTTCAATAAAAGTAGTCCAAATTCAAGTCTTATTGAGCCACCCTAATGCAAAAATCTTTAATTTTACATCATTATCTTAGTAAACACACTTCACAAACTTTCTGTTATCGAAAATACTAAATTTAACATTTGTATGCTTAAAAAACTTTCTGTGTAGTTAAAATCTACTTTTTTTTTCAAAGGCTAAAAATGGAATTTGTGGCACTACTAGGTCATTTAGAATGAAAGTAAAGCTATTTTTATTTTCAACAATTCCAAGTGCTTGTAACAAATCAATTTAATGCCAAGTCCAAAAGTTGTTTGTTCATTCCCCAAGGCTGAATTCGATCCCAGACTTCCGGTCACTGCCAGCAGCGTATCCATAAATATTTTTGAGGTGGGACGGGTACCTGGTTTCCCACCAAATCTCTAAGATCTACGAAAAAGTTAATCATGTACATCAATAATAACATGATCTTGGATTAACAAAATCCCTGGAAAAAAAACGAGCTCCAGCCTTAGAATTAAACAACATCTTAACATTACACTGTAGCAGATTCTCAGTTTTACATTAATCAAACCAATATTCCAGCGCGTAGGATTAATGAAGGCCCTTATGTTCCACAAAGGGATTCCCACGAACATACAAGGTCTGAGGACCTAAAGTAGTAATATTCAAGCAAACACCGTTTATAAAATCTTTTTATTAATAAACAAAACAAAAATAAAAAAATGTTACTCATACGCCACAGTGCCTTTTTTAAAGTTTAAGTTTACTGGCCATAAATCGTAAAAGAGACTCACTCGAAAAGTATATTTTTAGTATAACATGTTTTATGTACACACAAATAAAAAAGAATCTCAGCAAATATGTAATAAACAAACAAAAAATACAACATAAAATTCTTTCTTTCAAGGTTTCATTTAATTTCAACTCGAATGGCAAACCCAGTCATATTTACCATTGGAATTTACCTGTCATCAAAAAAATACTCTCGAATGAATCACGATTTCCTACGTTACGTTCCAACGACGAGTTGATCGACATTAAAAATACTCCAACCTGGTCCAAGCCCTGGGAGAACGAGACAATTGAAAAGTCCTTTGGCAAATCCAATATGCCAGAGAAGAAATCTCTCAAAAGGAAATCTCCGTCTTACTACGCCCCAGCAAACTCAGTCAACAAAAACAGTTTCAACAAGTACTTTGCTGGCAATGGCAAACCTAAGGGATTCTACGTTATCAAGAAGAATCATAAAAAGGCGACATACTTCAGGAATATAACTCCTTGAAGGTCAGACAACAACTAATGAAAAAATACGACATCGTTACTTATATTACATACTTGCCTACTCTACAAAAAAAAAAAAATCTACACAAACACACAAATCTTAAACTTGAATGGAATCATTTTTTTTGTACTTTTATACGAGTTATTGTCATCATAATGATCATCATCATCATTAAGAACATGGTAGGAAGCTTTTATGAGTAGATGATTAAAATAATAAAAATATAGACTTTAGTGAAGTAGCAGATTAATTTATTTTATATATTTTTATTTTTTTTTAGAAAATAGGTTGTTTGGTTGATGATTTTATATGAATTTATATATTTGAAATGGTACGTAAATTGAAGTATATTTCAATTTTAATTTAAGAAACAAAATAAAAACGAAATAGCATCGAAGTAATACATATTCTTTATGTAAGTTAAAGATTTGTTTTATTTGTTAATTGTATTATTGTACGTCCATATATAAATACTTATGTAAGCACACACTGACTGATAAATACATTTATACATTTAAATTTTGCAATAAGATACAATACTTGCATTTTTATTAAAAGATAAATAGTTACTGGTGGATCTGAATAATGAAGATGAGTGGCTCATTAAACTATGTTTAACTGTGTTTAGTACCTACAGTAGGTAAGTATAACGAACAAAGAATGTACTTAAATTAAGTATACAATCTTTGCTATTGGAATTCACCATTTTATAAATAAAACTCACCTTTTGTTGTGAAAAAAAAATAAAATTTCAGATTGCTCATGCTAATTCTTATTAGAATTTGTTTTTATAAACAATTTATGTAAAACTACATCAACTTAATTTTTAATAAGTGAATTTTATTAGTAAAAGAATGAATTTGATTTGAAAAGGGTGAATTGGGTTTGCAAAATGCTGAATTAAATGTAAAAAACATGGGGGGTTAACATGTAATTTTCAAAACGATAATCGACGAAACGATGGTCGTTAACTTAACCGTCGGCGTCGCGTCGCAGATGTGCTCTACGTAACTCTATCACTAAATTGTCTCGTTTTTCTAAGATCAAAACATACTCTCAAAATGTATTTGAAATTGCATCGAGCATTGCAAAATGCAAGTTATTTAAACTTTATATTTTTGCAATTGGGTACCTACGCATTCAAATAGTGGAGTAATTCAAGCAAATTATTACGGAACCGGGCAAAACTGCTCCGATTTCGTTGATTTTTTTTTTCCAAATGTTGGTGTTCATGAATACTTTAACAGTTACTTGTTTAAAATCACAGCTCTAATGGGATTTTTTTTTATCTTAACAATAAGTTTTTGTGAACAAACATGTCCTTATCAAAAAAATTTATAAAATAAACTATGCGAAAAATTTTCCAGGTCTATTAAAGAAAACAACTAATAAATATAAGGGTCTATTTTCAGTCGTTCAGATGCGACTGTAAATTTTCTCAAAAGTGTACTCAAACCAGAAAAAATTATTAAAATATAACGGAGTTAAAGAAAAATCAAATTATTTGTTTTTAATAGCCAGAAAACTCAGAAATTTTGTCAACATTTTTAGGTAATTCATTTTTCAAAATTTTACGTATTAAAACATGATTTTTTCTTCTAAACTTCAATAGAGCCTTATTTCTAGCAACCAAATTCAGAAAATTTTAATGTCTTTTGTATTATGGTTGCTTAAAAAAAATAAAAAGTTACTTAATTTTTAAGGAAAATTAAAATAAAAATAGCATTCAGATTTGTATTTTGTATTTATGTCCAAAACTAGAAGACATATTTTGTATTCAACTAAAATTAAATAAAACTATGCATTATTTTTTGATCAAAAAAATGACCTCAAAAAGTAATTTTATAAAATCAGTTCGATTTCTTTTTTAATATTTTTTTTTTCCTAAAATTCAAGTTTGAATCAAAAACCAAAAAAAACATAGACCATTCACTTTTCTTGGGTCAGTTGTATTTAAATAAGTCCATTCAACTTTGGAGGAAAAAATTATTTTTATAAAGTAAAATTTAAAAAAAAATTATCAGCTAAAAATTTTGACAGAATTTTTTTCTCAAAATTCTGAGTTTGAAAAGTTAAAAAAGGCTTTGAGTCCACAAGAAAAGAGGAAAAGTGCAAGCTTTTAAAGAGCCAGGACTGTTTAACCGCAAAATTCCAGAAAAACTTGGAAGAAGCCATTGTGTAGTAATAATTGTTTTAAGAACGTCTCCGGGTACGGGAAAACCGGAACCTACGTCAGCCGCCGATAGAAGAGAATCCACAGAACTGCTTCAAATTCACACGATACTGCTGCAAAAATTAAGGTAAAATCAGGTGTTGTTGCTAGACTAGCTCACCTAAGTTTACCTTAATTAATTAATAATCCCACCGTGAAATGTATCATAAGGAGGGCTGATCATTTGCAAAGTTGCAAACTGCAAAAAAAAAAACCACCACTATCACCTAATCGCAAACAGGCACGTCTACTTTTTAGTCTTGTTTTTTCGGATGTAAAAAAAAATCAACATGGAAGGCCCAATGTAATTATTATAATCACGATTTCCGAAAAGGAAAAGCACCAATTGAATCGTTTTCACATAATATAAGGGTTGAGTTATGGTTTGGGGAGAAATTTCATTCTATGGCGTCTCAGAACTACAGTTTTTCTCTTCAAAAATGAACACTGTTTCGTATGTTGACATGATTGACATACTGCTCGAGTAGTGGATGAGTGGATTAGAGGTCAAAATGTTTCTTATTGATGCGTATTGATGCCATTAAAAAAGCATGGAGTGGCATAATCTTGGATTATTTGGCCAAACTCTTTGAATTAATACCAAAAAGACTTTATGAAGTTACCCTTAACCAAGGCGGAAGTGCTCATATTAGAAATTGCATACCAATATAACCAAAGGTTTATTTTTTAACGTATTCTGTTATTAAAAGTTGCAAAAACAACTTATTTATTGCATTTTTTTATATCCAAGCTACCGGGTGTATTCATGAGGTAAAATAAATGAGTGTTTTTTGAAAAAGATATACGTTAACGTGTTTTTAAAAAGAATTGTATTTTCTACAAAGATGAATATTATGTAGTTAAAGTAGTTTGAGTTTGGAACAGATATTGGCACTGCGTCCGAAGAAAACTCAAGTTGAATTTTTGCAAAGTACTGGACGTATTCAAGTGACCGGCAGTGTATAAATTGTTCTTAAATGAAAGATAAGTTTATACTGAAAATAAAAATAAAGGGCTGCCACTTTACATCAACGTTTTACCGAAAGAAAAGTTACATCACTTTGTGCATCATACTTTTCATAAGTTTAATAAAAAAGGAAAATATTAATATTGCCATACATAAGTCAAAAATATGTTAAAATTTCAAAAATTATAGTTAAAGAGTGTAAATCTGGGAATGTGGTTACCATGTTTAACTGAAAACACATACTTAAATAGTTTATATTCAAGCAAAATAGTACAAATTTGTGTTAAAGGTAAAACGTATCTACATCAAATTTTAGTCTTAGATCTCTTCAATATAAAAACATACAAACTATACATACTTGCATTTAAATAGGGCTGACTACTATATTATAATAATGTGATGCACATTTTAGGCTTTAGCTCCATTAAAATACTATTTTGTTTAAAACCCCCTGCTGCATGTTTTTTTTTTTTTTTTAATGAAAAAGATATATCTACCACATATATTTGTTATTTCTTTATAATGTTAAATAAAAAAATACGTGTTTCAGAATTTTTTTAAATTGGAAAAAAATTCGAAAATTTTAATTTTGTTGGTTTGGATCATTTTACGAGAAACAACCATATTATCTACATCCGCCACAGTTGCCCCTTTTGTCCTTCTTTAAAATTCTTTTTCTGCCTCTATTGTGCCTTACGGTAAAATCGCATTCTTAGCTAGGCTTGGTCCAAAGATGAACACCTGCCAGTTGTTAGACAATAACTTATACACTGGCCGACAAAATTCTTCGTACGACAACCTTTTTCACCATTCTAGCCAGATCTAAGAATTATATTATTGTATCCAGATTTGTTGTTGTTGGGGATATGTCTTTTTGTTGGTGTAATCTGTTCGTCCAGCCAGCTGTTTATTTTTCATTACACGTTCCAGTAAAAAGTAATTAAGGGGTAACTCCAGTAGGTAGTGGTAAATTAGGGCGCATAATATAGTTCTTATTTTATTCTGTATAAATAAGATTTTATTTTTAGAAAATTAAAAAAATATTAAGATTTAAACGGTTTGGCTCAAATCTGGGCCACATCTGGGTTAAATACAAATTATTTAAGTGTGATTTTCAGTTGAACAGAGTTACCACATTCTCAGATTTACACTTGTGACTTTATTTTTTTAAATTTAAACATATTTTTTTTGGCAATAATAAAAAAGTTATGATGCATAAAGTGATGTAGCTTTTTCATGTTTAAACAATGTTGCCACGTTGATAAACCCATTTTAAAAGTGGCCACCTTATGTTTTCATTTTCAGTACCAACTTACGTATATTTAATTTGACAGCAATAATTTAAATTATTTAAATCTCTAACATTATGAGCGCCGTAATCCGACGCGACGCTCGGTTGCCACTTGGAGTATAAAAGTTGAATGCTGAAATTGTGAAGACATGTTGACTTATTGACAGAATTCTTTACAAACAAAAGGACCTTAAAAAGCCCATACACATCATGCTATGATTAACGGTTGAATGGCTATTCCAATTCACATGAATATGGTTAGCACCATTTACGATGAAAGAAAAGTTCTTGTTGCAACGATCAAAGAGAAACAATAAAGAAGAAATGAAGTCTCACCTAACAGAAAAAAAAAACTGTTCGACCACTATAGCATATTCCGGAATGACCGTGCATAAAGTATGGACCATGGGTGCGTCAGCTTTGTTATTGTTTGTTCAATAGAATCGTATACGAGTAAATATACGAAGATCAATACGTGAATACCTGCGTTCTGTGTACTATAGTGAGGGGTTATCAACTAACAACTGCAACAGATGAAACGTTTTGTGCCAGATCATGGGTCTGTCCGTGAAGAGAGGAGTTGAAAGAATGTTTGTTTGGCGCGTTTACTTAGTCATTTCCATTTTTATATTATATTCCGATCATGGTCTAGACTAGACGAAGTTCTTCTTATTCATCATCATCATCGAATGGGTTTATCTTTTGTTATGAGTCCACGCACCTGCTGGTAATGATATATGGATGCGTTCCACGTAAAACGATTCGACTTCATAAATTATTTTATTGAAAGAAGTCTGGATTCAATGTGAATTGCGGTGACAAGGTATAATTTCTAATAGTCGCTGGTCGCATTTGACGTTAATGGATAGAGTTACCTTTTATGCTGGATGCATATAGTTCCCATTAGGGAATAGAAACTGTTTGCGTGATATGTCTTGAATAGATTGAAAAAATGCAGTCTTCCGGGTCCGGTAGTTCTTATATAATCGATGTATATGTGGTTCCAAAGTATAAGGTGACAGTGTGACATCGAACATTTATTTGCTTTTCTGGGACCTCTTATCGATATCCAATTAAACAAAGAACGTTACCCCTTTCTTATGCGGGCCTTACACGACACAATATTATTGTGCAATAATATTGTCCAAAAATATTGTGCGAAAAAGGGTCGTCCTTACACGGCTCAATATTACTGCGCAATATTTCTATGTCTCTTTGCTTTTTCTGTATCTGCTCGTTGTGGAAACGAAAAATATTGAGTAAAATTTCATAAAATATTAAACTTTTTTAATATCACTCAATATATTGTGCAAACCGAAAATATTGTGCAATACAGTCCTTACACCGTCAATATTTTTCCACAATAATGAGTACTGCGCAATAATATTGTGTCGTGTAAGGCCGGCATTACGCTTCATCAAAATACGGTGCATTATAAGGATGATTAAACCTAATAAAACGACAAGAAAACTACTGGCTCTAGAAGGCGCAATTGACGGTTCAGTAAAAAATGGAAAGAATAGTGAAAAGCGAAGAAAATGCTGAAGTTAAATTTGTACTAAAACACCAATTGGCGCTTAGTTTTCTCAACGTTTTTGTACAAACGACATCGGTAAAAGGGGTCATTATTTTAGCAACTATAATGGGTTTGCTTCAAATATGGCTCAGAAAAATAAAACTGATTAGTTTAACAAGTCTACCGTTTGATCTTTGTAACAAAATCCCAATTACCTACTAGAACACAGATATGTACATTTTAATATGCCGATGAGAGGAATTCACATTTTCTAAGGCAAAATTTGAAGTCACGTTTCATCATTCACACCAAACCGCAAAAAATGATTTTAATGGTGTGTGCAATTGATGGTTATAGCTTAAGCTTCGGGGATCTTCGCGGAGGTAACTCAACATTCATGGCTTGAAAAGTAAAAAAAAAAAAAATTGATAGACAATTTCTAAGCATATTTGCAAGCGCAGCCTCTTTTGCATATATTCCCTCGCATATTACCACATTCATTCTGAAATGCCAATGGCCTTCTCATTATTGAAAACTACATGTCACGTTTCGAAGGTTAAAAAAGATTTTCGTGCAGCACGACGACGACTACGGACGATAACTACGCCGATGACGGTTCATATAGCCTCAAAGAAGAAATTTTATGCAAATCTTTTCAATGAGTATAATATACTCGTACTACTTCTTAAATATTTCAAATTTAGCCTCAGGTGAAGACTTGAGTATTGAGTTGGAGATTTTATTGGCACCTTTCCTATATAGAGTTTGAAAGGCTATGATGATGGTGAGGTTGTTCATAAACAAAAAAAAACACAATTTGCAATAGAGAACTCATTATTAATTGTCTTAGCTTCTATTCTTCATTATAAGATTTGAGGAACATAAAAATTAAATTTATTGCTGACAAGAAGTGACAGTGAGTTAGTTAATTACCCGAGGGTCATAAAGAGTATTTTCTTAAATTTTAAGGACAAGTGCGGTGTGTTTTTAAACGCGAAATTTCTCCATTTGCTTAAGAATGGAAAAATGTTGCCTTTGGAATTTATAAAGTAATAAATACTACTTCCATTGCTCCAGGCAAATTGGTAACTTTTGTATCTTGCTCTACGTAAGAGTGCTTAAGGGTGCATTAAAATGGGTTTGCTTTTTTACGTCGCCGGTTGCCTCCGTGCGTCGTTGGCGTTGTAAATTTATAAAACTACATATAGATTTTGATTAGTGCGCATTAGTTACAATGCTACAATCTGACCCATTACTCAGTATTGTGCAACAATATTTACCGTGTAAGGGCTGTATTGCACAATATTTTCGGTTTGCACAATATATTGAGTGATATTAAAAAAGTTTAATATTTTCTGAACTTTTACTCAATATTTTTTGTTTCCACAACGAGGTAGATACAAAATAAGCAAAGAGACATAAAAATATTGCGCAGTAATATTGAGTCCTGTAAGGATGACCCTTTTTCGCACATTATTTTTGGACAATATTATTGCACAATAATATTGTGCCGTGTAAGGCCCGCATAAGGCCGGCTTAATGCCCGACTTGCACGACACAATATTTTTGCGCAATAATATTGTACAAAATATTGTGCGAAAAAGGGTCGTCCATACACAACTCAATATTACTGCGCATTATTTCTACATCTCTTTGCTTGTTCTGTATCTGCTTCGTTGTGGAAACGAAAAATATTGACTTAAAATTCAGAAAATATTAAACTTTTTAAATATCACTCAATATATTGTGCAAACCGAAAATATTGTGCAACACAGCCCTTACACGGTAAGGCCGGGCATAAGGCCCGCATTCTTTAATATCACTCAATATATTGTGCAAACTGAAAATATTGTGCAATACCGCCCTTACACGGTCAATATTATTGCACAATACTATTGTGTCGTGTAAGGTCCTCATTATGCCGGCACAATATTATTGTGCAATAATATTGTCCAAAAATATTGTGCGAAAAGGGTAGCTCGTTGTGGAAACGAAAAATATTGAGTAAAATTTCATAAAATATTAAACTTTTTTAATATCACCCAATATATTGTTCACACCGAAAATATTTTGCAATACAGCCCTTACACGGTCAATATTATTGCACAATACTGAGTATTGCGCAATAATATTGTGTCGTGTAAGGCCGGCATAATGCGGGCCTTACACGACACAATATTATTGTGCAATAATATTGTCCAAAAATATTGTGCGAAAAAGGGTTCTCCATACATGACTCAATATAACTGCACAATATTTGTATGTCTCTTATGCCGGCCTTACACGACACAATATTATTGTGCAATAATATTGTCCACAAATATTGTGCGAAAAAGGGTCGTCCTTACACGACTCAATATTACTGCGCAATATTTCTATGTCTCTTGGCTTTTTCTGCATCTGCTTCTTTGTTGGAACGAAAAATATTGAGTAAAATTTCATAAAATATTAAACTTTTTTAATAACACTCAATATATTGTGCAAACCGAAAATATTGTGCAATACAGCCCTTACACGGTCAATATTATTGCACAATACTGAGTATTGTGCAATAATATTGTGTCGTGTAAGGCCGGCATTAGCTTATTCTGCATTTGCCTCGTTGGGGAAACAAAAAATATTGAGTAAAAATTGAGAAAATATTAAACATTTTTAATATCACTCAATATATTGTGCAAAGCGGAAATATTGTGCAATACAGCCCTTACACGATCAATATTATTGCACAATGCTGAGTATTGCGCAATAATATTGTGCCGTGTAAGGCCGGCATAAGAGAGTATCTGGAAAAACTACTTTGGAACAATGTATTAGCCAACTCTCTTTAAGAAATATTAAGCCAACTCAATTTATTGAACCTTAAGCTGATTATATATGTTACAGAAGGAACCAAATGATCTAGAGGAACCAGATCCAGAACGTGAAAATACTATGGAATTGTTAAAGATCTAACCTGTGTAGTTTGTGGCTGTGTCAAACCAAAAAGTATTTTTCTTATTCCATTTAGACACTTCAAAATTTGTAATGAGTGTTTCCAAGTAGAGTGTTTTTAAGTATTTATATTAAAAACAAAAGTTACTGTATAAAATTACATTTGGTGAGTCCATATTGTCGGAAACTTGTCCAAAGCCATATGGAAAGGACATTGGCAATTTTTGAATGGAGCTGGTCCTGAGATCAATAATAAGGAGTCAAATATACCATTAAAAAAGTATTTTTGCGTAGATCAATTGTTTATATGGTGGCAAAGACTCAATTCGCTGTAAGAAATAAGTTATAAACGTGGAACAGAGTAAAAAACAGGTGTGGCATAGGTACTTTACAAACGCAGCGGAACGCAAAAAGGCGAAGACAGAGGTGAGAGGGGTAGGTAGGTAGCTAAGTGGCTTTAAATCATTTAGCACCAAACTTCTTTTCAATCTTGTTTTTGTTGTCCAATTGACTTTTTTGACAAAATGTGCAATTATTTTTATTTTTTTTTTATTTTAAAAAAATAACCACTTTTGTTTATCCAATACATAAACCATATCAAACTGAGCTATCTTATACAGCGGCTGTTTGAAAATCTAAGCTCAATTTCTATGCATTTGTATATCCAAACACAACCAACTTCATATCTTTTTTTCACTTTTGTTTTCATTCTGACATCTTCTTCTTCATCAACACAGAAAATTTTAAAGAAAAAATTAAATTTGGTGCAAAAAGTGAACAAAAAAATATAAAAAAAAAACATAAAACCTATTGTAGTTTTAATTCAATATTTGAATTATTATGACTACTATGGAGCCACAACAAAATAAAACCTGGGATCTCTCCCTCTACGAATTGCAACGCAAACCCCAAGAAATCATCACAGACAGTACCGAAATTGCAGTGTCCCCTCGGAGTCTTCACTCTGAACTCATGTGTCCCATTTGTTTGGACATGCTAAAGAAGACCATGACCACAAAAGAATGCTTGCATCGCTTCTGCTCCGATTGCATCATAACAGCTCTACGTTCCGGCAACAAAGAGTGCCCCACTTGCCGTAAAAAGTTGGTATCGAAGCGATCACTTCGACCAGATCCAAATTTTGATTTGCTCATCTCGAAAATCTATCCCAGTCGTGAGGAGTATGAGGCAATTCAGGAGAAAGTCATGGCCAAGTTCAATCAAACGCAATCTCAACAGGCTTTGGTCAATTCCATCAAAGAGGGAATCAAGTTGCAGTCACAGAATCGCCCGACACGCTATCGCAAAGGTGGTGAAAGTGACCGCGACCATAGGGAACACTCGTCGCATCACACTTCCAACAGCAATAGTGGAAATGTCCAGCAGGTGGTTGGTGCAAGTGCGTCATGCAACAATCGTGTAAATGACGAGGCTTCCGAAACCAGAAACGCCTCGAATCCCCCCTCGGTTCGCAGTACACCGTCTCCTGTTCCATCGAACAGTAGCAGCAGCAAGCCAAAGCGGGCAATGTCGGTGCCGACTTCTGAGCGTTCCGAGGAGTCGGAGAGTGACAGTCAAATGGACTGTCGCACCGAGGGTGACTCCACTATCGACACTGAAGGTGAGGGTTCCTCGGAATTGGGCATCAACGATGAGATCGAATTGGTCTTCAAACCTCATCCGACTGAGATGGCTGGCGATAATCAGTTAATGAAGGCTTTGAAGGAGAATTGTGTCCGGTACATTAAGACAACGGCAAATGCCACAGGTAAGTGTCCCTTTCAACAGTTGCAAGAAGTGTGTATTCTTAATTAGTTGTTCATTCTTATTAGTTGACCACTTGAGCAAGTATTTGGCAACTCGAATGACTCTGGATCTGGGAGCTGATCTGCCCGAAGCATATCGCATGATAAACTTTTGCATTTACATTGCCCCGCAGCCACAGCAGCTGGTCATCTTGAATGGAAACCAGACATTGCATCAGGTCAATGACAAGTTCTGGAAGGTAGGTCGCATATGTTTTATTCATTTCAATTGGTTAATTATAAAAGTAGATGGGGTGCCCCTAAAAATTCTTGAATTAACAATTAACTCAAGGATGTTTCTAAGTGCCTTTGTTGAGAAACTTTGAGATAGACTTGTTATTCACAACGGAATGCAGAAGAGTTCTCCTCTACGAACAATGAAGAGGCTTTTGGGTATCCATTTATAAGCACGGAGGATGTTGTGGAAAACTTTTTTTCATTGAAATCTAAAGCTGTTAGCTTTGATAACCTCCATCCCACTTTTCTAAAAGTCATGATTTTGCACATCTTACGAACATCTAATCTAATCTTTCCCTCCAAATGAAAGACTCAATTATCTCCATCCCCAATGGCTATCCTCCTATTCCTGTTTAAAGTCTTGGAAAACTTCAGCAAAACCTTCAATTAAAGAAAAGTCCATGTTGGCATGGTTGAGGTAAAAGTAAGTGCCTGGTTATATCAAAAAGCTCCGTGGATCTGTCAGGTTTTCAAGATATTCTCTTTGAAGGCTTAAGAAATAGAATTCGTGGAAATTTAAGTATTTGTTTTAACTGAACCTTTATTTGGAGTGACCATATCAATCAAATTGTTGGGAAAGCTTGTGGGGCTCTTCGATTACAAAAACAAAAGTAACAAAAAGTTTCCTCACTTTGGATACGAGAAAAATGCCCGCAAAAGCACTTGTGGTACAAATTCTAACACACAGCTGTAAATTTTTTTGTTACCTTGACAGTGTCATCCAAAGTAAGATGAATATTGTATACAACAACGTTTCGCGCTACATTCGCGCTACGTCTCTCAATTTTCCAAAAGTAGCAATGGTATCTCCTTCAACAACTTGCTTAAATTTTGAACTTTTATCACGCTCTTTAACATCATCAGTATGCTCCAATCTTCAAACCCATATGATTTATTCCAGTTCTCGCTTTCAAGACGATCCAACCAAATCATTATTCCCCGTTTTTCATTCCTTACGTCGAGCGACACTTTCTTAATAATGCAGCTCGTTTGTTGCAGTTCATTCCACAGCATGTTAGTGATGCGGATACAATAAGGACAATTTGGCAAATTGTCCTTTCATATTACTCCTTGTCCCGGTTAGCCTTCTAGTTGCTTGATTGATGTTAGTTTTTCTGCTTTCTGTTCATTTATTTTCTCTAGTTATTCTTTAGTTTTATTAAGCGATTTTAAATTTGGCTTTATTTTTATTTTATTGTAGTCATCGCTTATATTACTATACTTTTCTTTGAACTCATAATTCATTCAATGATAATGTAATCATACACAAGACCTTAATCTTCTTAAATCTTAAAATTGAGTGACCATTGATATATAAATACGAAATACGAATACTTACTTGATTATAAAAGATGTTGGATGACGACATAAGTCAACAAACCACTTCAATCAGTCTAGTTTATATAACCGGACTGGGATAGTAAAGTTCTAATTGTAGAGTTTCTAGAAGGGGTATAAAAACCTAATCGTTGGTTGATTTTACTCTCCAAAGACAACACTAATCAAAAGATTCTATGTTGACACACAAAATAGCCGATAAAATTTTGTATTCCATGTTTAGACGACTAACACCTTCGTGGTTGGGGCATTTCAGAGTCAGAGCATGTCCTTGTAGATTAGATACACAATGGCGAGTCATTCATATCATATGGCATATTTTCCTTTGACCAAATTCTAGAAAAGAGTTGGTCTATGCTCCTGCCCAAGTTATATCCATGTGCCTCTAATAGTTTGACGGTCAGTAGGCCATCGGAACCATCACCGCTATGCGACTTATGTATAGATATACATAACTTTTTTACTACTTACTTTTAGGTCGGGTGGACAAATAAATTGGCCATCATCTTCCATGTTGAACGAGTTTTATGTTAACAAATATAACATACTTCCGATAAATTTAGAATTTTTTTTTTTTTGCAGGTCAACAAACCAATGGAGATGTATTACTCATGGAAGAAATCCTAGGGACCATTGAATCGCTCTCAATAGAAATGAGTGCATTTTGATCGTATTTATCCAACAACTTATAATATTATAGGAAATAAGAAAAGAAAACATTTGTAAACAGAAATAATTAAAAATTTAATATTTGATGTCATTTTTCTTCTGCTTATAAATGTAATAAATGTGTTTTACAATAAACACATCATATACTAATATTAATATTATATAACCTATTAAAGTGAAACCACAATATTTAGGAACTCAATTTTTTGTGTGTTTGGTAATATTCTTCTTGGATTCCAATTTTGAAAGTAAAAGTTGATATTTTAGTTACTTGCTGATTTTAACACATTTGGGCATCTATAATAAAGATAAATCTTTGCAGTCATACGATCATGTGGATTCATGGATAGCATTCTAAAAATATTGTTTTTTTTTTTTTTTTTTAACCTGACATGCTAACCACAATCACGACATGTTAACAAGTTGAGAGGAAACTATTACTTTATTTAACTGATGGATTCATAATAATAACATAACATTTTACATTGTAAGAAAATGTTTGGAAAATTAAAATAAAAAATCCCTGGGCTTTTTAAAAAAAAAATTTATTTAAAAGGTATATTAAAACTTAAAAGAATGTTAATTATCACAGCTTTAGTTTGAAGGCGTTTTAGTTAAATGGACAAAATTCAATAAATAATGGAGGATCAATAAATTGGCTCTAAGGTTGTTTATATTGTTTCCATATAATAACCGACACAAAATAACTAGTACTTTAAGATCTATCTTACTTCCTATAATCATGTATCAAGGTCTTGCATACTTTGCGAAATAACCAGAACTTCCGCCTTCCGTTAGTGAGAACTAGCGCAGCTCAAATCAGCTTGTTGCCATTTTATCTATATTTAAAAATGTGACCGCAAGGGAAAAATCCTAAGGTGTCATTTTCAAATTTTACATTTACCGATCAAAAAATATTAGCATGCAATAGAAGCAGTGGAATGTAAAGCAAAAGATTTCACGTAGACGATTTTGTATGATATGTAATTTCATTTCCACCTGAACTGAGTATTAGGCTTAAATTATTAAATTATTTAATTTTTTAAATTGTTTAATTGCTAAAGAAATATTTATTTATTAATTATTATGTAATTTCAATAATTTGCTTAAAATGCAAAAACTCGAATTTGGAAATAAGCTGAACCTGATCTTGCACAAGCTTAGGAATAAAAAAAGGAAAATATCGAAGTAATATCAGGTGAGTTAGAGTTTGTATAAACTGTATTAGGGAAAGTTGCCCACTATAGCGTATACGTAATTTTTTTATACATTAAAGAGTTTCCCACCCATTCACAAAAATTATTGTCCGCAGATAAATAAACAAAAAAACATTTTTCCATAATAATTATTTAATTTTTAATAAAAAATCGGATGTTTTTTAAAATTTAATTCCTTGCATTCTTTGAGTGCATCTCGTTTGGCAATAATTTATATTATTAATTCCTTCTCCACGAGTTCCCCACCCTTTTTTTCAACAAAATATTGTACGTGCTAACGGTGTTGCAAAACTTTTATTGGCGACAACGGCACTCAAACGAAAATCGCCTTCAAATTAAAATAAACTTTTGGTATGCTGAGGCCCCAATCTGAAGACAAAATAACTCTAGGACGTCCCAATTTCGAGATATGGTAATATAAACTTGTCAACAAACCGTTTTTTTAAACAGTTTACGTCGAATTTCTTCACTGCTAAATATTTTGCTAACATTTTCACTCTAATAGTTTCTACTCTTCTAAAAAGTTCTTAATAATAATCTGTTCTTAAATATATAAAACATAAGGCGGGTTAATTACACGATTTATAACGTAAGAACTTTTGGATGAAGTTTAATGATCTCTGATTTTTGCTTTGGAAAATCATGGTCTCGAGAAGTTTTCTTATGCAATTAAAAACTAAAGAAAATCAACAAAAAATTAAATCCCAATACAACGCCCTCTCTGATACTTGCTGGTTCGGGTTATGCCAGCAGATGGTATTTTGTGTACCTATTATACTTTGGAGAGTTGATACAGGTGCGAAGTCCTTTTATTGCACACCATTAGCTAGCTGTCAAGACGTGCACAACGATTTATCAGCATTTTTTTCGAATTTTCGATAGTTATTTCATTTGAATTTAATTTAAATGAATAATGGTGATATTACCGCAAGAAAAGCGTAAAATACTGCGCATAAAAACAAAGAAAGTCACAGAGAAAAGCGTGGAAAGTCATGGACAAAGTATGAAAAGTCGGCGAAAAATATGCGAAATACCGCAGACTACCGCGGTAAAAAGAACGGAATACCCGCGAAATACCTTGAAAAAAAGCAAGACAGATCAGAAGAAGGCGTTAAGTACCACAGAAAAAAGCGTACAAATTTCAAGAAGAAAGGTAAAAAAGAGAAAAGCGCGGAAATTTGCGAAAAAATATCAGAAATCCTACGGACTACTACTGTAAAAA
This sequence comes from Meliscaeva auricollis, assembly GCA_948107695.1. NCBI lineage: Eukaryota > Metazoa > Arthropoda > Insecta > Diptera > Syrphidae > Meliscaeva > Meliscaeva auricollis. The sequence goes on from OX403616.1 coordinate 63,628,685, forward strand.
ATCAGAATGGCCGTAGAAAAAAAAAAAAACGCGACATATTTGTGAAAGATCGTGTAATACTACGGAGAACAGAAAAGGTCAAAAGGATGCCATTAAAAAAAGCTTAGTACCACGAGAAAAGGCGTAAAATACGACGGAGAAAAAACATTAAAATAAGCGAAAAATATGCGAAATGCCGCGGACTAGCACAGTAAAAAGCGTGGAAATGTGGATATAAGCGCGGAATACTGGTGAAAGAACTTTAAAACACAACGCTTTTTCTGCGATATCCTTCCCATTTGCTCACGACTTTTCACTTGTTTTTTTTTCTTGACTTTCCCCACTTTTTCCTTCACTTTACACTTTTTGTTTTTGGTCTACCGCGCCATTCCATGATTCTCACATGAACAACTGTATGTGGCCTGCTCACGCCTTGGAGAAACTTCAAACCTATTTGTCTACATTCCAAATGGAAAATAATCTAAAAATAGTAAAAATATAAAGCCAATTCCTAAAAACTAATAAATGAAAAATCTTGCTGGTAAGTAGCTACTGTAGTTCCGCTCCAGAAACTAATGAATTTTATAATGTAAGTACAAAATTAAAATCACTATGCTGAGCACGCCAACGTCTGCAGGATCAGCTAGTTTCTCATATTTATGGTTTCCAACTTCCTTATTTAAATGGGTATTCATTCGGCTGCTAGCTTGACATAACAGACCCACTTCTTAACGAGAAAATTAACTTTAAAAAAAACTTGATTCCATGAATGTTTTGATTGCTTACGGCTCTGAAACCCGATATCTTGAGTTGTACCTTTCCACCGAGCGTCTTCTGACATAGCGAATGCCCCCGGGACGGAAATACATGTATTTAAAATGAAACAATCTTTTATTTTCAATTTTATAGAATTTTATTCATTTCTAAACAAAAAAATAAACGACGATCACAATATTGAATTCAAAAATTAATTTAATTCAGCAAATATATATTTTTTTTATACGAAGATCAAAATAAAAAAAAATTAAGGTACACTACACCTTTGTGACAAAGGAACAAATTATATTCCTGAACGTTCGTACATTAAATTATTAAGCACTAATGCGTTGAGAAATAGTTGTGATGTAACATGTAGGGTAATTATTGTGAACAATAATAGTAATAAGCGCAAAATAGTAATTTATCGATGTAAAGCAATTATTACAATTCTGTACATTTTATTAAATAATAGACACTAAGACTAAAAATGTTCTAATATTTTCGTCTGCTAACACCAACACCTTTTAACTTTACAAGTATGGCTTCTTTGTATTGAGTGTATTCTGGACTGGCTTCGATTTCGTTGCGGCATTCCCCTTGAATACGTCGAATGCACCGTTCAATATTCGATTTTTCTCCAGTTTGAATATTCGCTAAAAGTTCCTTTTCCATGTGATATGGAAGTCCTAAATCAGCGAGTTCTTCCAGTTCGTCTTCGGTCAAAAGACGAAAGTCACTCATATATTCTTCACTCTTTTCATAAATATCGAGCATTTGTTCGGCAACTGATTTGTCACCTCTTCGATTTATTTCCATGTGTTTCCGCAATAACTTGGCGGCTTGTGGATTGATGAGGGTTTCTTGGGTGCTTAAGCGGTATATTCGTTTGACTTCATCTTCTGTGAGATCTCCACAGCCACAAAAACATTTTAAAAGAGGTTTTTTTGATATCTGAAAGTAAACAAAGAAATTTAATAAAAAGATTGTAAAATTTTGTATATAAACAATGTAATGCAAGAAAAAGTATGCAATAAAAAGAAAGCTCGGGAAAATAAATCTTTGAAGATTAAGTAGGTGATGTTACTAAAGTGTTGCCCTTCCAGCTTTATTCTGATAAAAAACTTCAAGCAAAAACAAGGGTTTACCAGATTGTGATTATGAATAAAAATAACGGTACCTATGACTACGACACAAACTAACCTGACAGTAATATTCGTATCAAAGACGTCTTTTTTTGTTGCTTTTTCCCAATTACTGCTTTCTTGAATTCACTCTTACTTAGTTGACCGACATTATCATGAAATTTTTAGAACTTGTGACTCCCTAATTTCCCAGAATAGCTATTTATGAACTTAGAATTGTTATCTTAGAATACGTTACAAAATCCATTTATTGAACTTTCGTTAGACCACTTATCGATTATGCTTCCCAGGTCTGGTCACCGTATCATTAAGTCCACATTGATCGCATCAAAGCTGTGCATCGCAGGTACTCATACGTTTCGCTTAACGATTCCTTGGCTAGAATGACCCTTACAACCTTTCTTCCTATGAAGATCGTCTTAAAGTCCTAAACCAACAATGCAATCCCTCAATTCGAGCCGTCATACTTTTCGTTCGCCAATTACACTGGGTAAACAATATATGCGGGCACTGATTGGAATGTGAAAATTCCGAAACACCAATCTAAAGTTAGGGGCAAAAAAAGTTTTTTTCGTATTACGGAACTTTTGCATAGCGTTTTGCAATCAATGCAATAAGCTCTGCAAAACATGCTCTGGAAACGATTTTTAGGTCTGTGATTGGTTAGCTGTCTAATTCAAAGGATTTTTTTTTGACAGCTGACCAATCACAGATCCGAAAATTGACTAACTACTTAGTCCCTAACATTTCTGAACCTGTTGATAACAAATGTTAAAAAAGTTAATATCTACCTTGTTTGTTTTTTGTTACCAAACTTTCTCTAAAATATCTTTGAAAAAGTGGTTAGATAGAAGTTTTAAATTTATTTATACATCAAATCAAAATAGTTCAAATCAAATCAAAAATATTTATATATGTACAAACAAATTCCTCTTAAATCATAAAATTATTGAATCGACATATGTACATATTTTTTTCTAGAAACAACTTACTGGTATCGATCTCATAACATAAAGAAAATCTTATTGACATGTTGATACCTTAAATAAGATTTTCCTTACTTATTTCTTGTCTTATTGTTTTTGTCTATTTTATTTAGCACTCCCTTGTAATATAAAAACTTAGTATTCTGGTAACGAAAGCATGATTCGGTCTATAACTTTAAATATTTATTTAGGAGCCTATATTTGTTAAAGTTTTTATAACCTACTAATTTCTTCTTAAGTTGCGTCACGGGTTATTAAGAATACGAATGCGTGTTTGTTAAGGTTCAAAGAAAATTTCTGATGTATCCACTATGTACTTGTGATACTTGAAGCGGAATAATCATTTTATATAAGCAATATACGCTGCATCGCTTCGTAGTCTAATGCCCAGTTTCATCAAATTATCTTTTAATAGTTAGGATGCGTATTTATAATCGATATGGCTTTATGGCTATAAGACCTTAGGTCTTTTTAACAGCTTGCATCGCACTTTTCTAGAAAGAATAGTAGATAGTTGGGAATTTAACTTTTTTCTACGTATTATGTAGAGACAACAATCATCAATACGTTTACGTTTGATTGTTTGCATGCGCAGCTTTTCGTCGATGTTATTATTTTTCTTTTTTAATGAATATTTATATGATAAAATTATCCTGAAGTCAATCTGTATCTTTTTAATTTTTGTTGAAACTTCTTCCTGCATCCTTTTAGGCTATAAGTACTAAAATAAAATTTATCCAAAGTTGATTTCTTGATTCGGTCTCAAGATAAAGTGAACGAAGGAAAGTATCACGAACGTACATACACACTGAATTTGCGGCTAGTGAATATCATTTGAATTAAATCATTTGCTGGAAAGTTAACACGATCCCGGCAAAAGTTTTTTTCATTCGAAGCAACAACTAGTTATTTATATTTGATGCAAATTGTAATTCTGTTACAGCAAACATAAAGCAAAACAACTTATTCGTTTGGAGCTCATTTTCATAAGTTGATTGCCGCAAGCAAAAATGTTTCCCACATCTTAGCACCATTTCGTTTACTATAACATTCTATTGTTTGCAGCAAACTAATGAATAGTTCGTGAAAGTAGTTTGTTGCGATGAACTTCAATTTTGGTGTAAATATACAATTCATTTACAAAAATGTCTTAATAATTGAATATGTTTGTGGTGTTCATATGCATTCTATGCTACACAAAAGTTATCTAGTTCCTGGCACAATGGCAACAGTCTTGTTTAGTAATCGAGAGGTTGCAGGTTCGATTGCCGGTATTACGCTTAATTCTTTTTATTTAGTCATTCGCATAAATTTAGAACCAATGTAGAAGTTTGCTGCGAAGGAAGTTAAAGTTGAAAATTTCCTGTCCAACTAACGAAAAGTCGTTTGACGCAAACGATTCGATCTTTCTTTCTGTTTATATGCATTCTACGCCAATTATAAATAAAACAGTCCGTGAAAAAATGACAAGATACTCGCTTCCACGATAAACTGTTTTTTTTTTTTGTAATCGTTTGCAAAAAGTGTTTAACATTAAAGAATTTAAGAATTTGCTGCAAACGAAGCCAAAATATAGTCCAGCAAAAGAAAAAGTCGTTTGGGCATTTTTTTCGTTTGCTGCAATCGATCTGACACACACACACGCAGACATCTTTCTAAAAACAATGGATTTCGACGCTAGTGACCTCAAAACGTCCCACTTTTACAAATCGCACTAATCACAAAAACTTGCAATGGGAAATTAAAAATACGCTTAAGTAGTTGAGGGAACTGAGCAATACACATACATCTCAATTTTAAAACATAGAATTGTTAATACAAACTCTATATACTACTGATACACTCATATTTATAAATCACCCAAGTAAATTGCATTTTATATAAAATACTCATTCACTGTTTTTATAAATACGTGATATGGCTGTTTAAAAAAATTGTTTCTTATCATATTGACTGTTTTGAGATAAGGATAATAATTTTCCACTTTTTTGTGAATCATTATTAGTAATTTCATTTGTTACGCATGTGCTATTATGACGGTTGATTTGTTTTTTTTTTTTTTCTTCGAAATGATTAGCAAGAAACAAGTAAAAACGGCACCGACCATTGGTAATGAACCTGCTTTAGAAATAAAACAATTTTTTTATTGACTTACTTTTTGGTTACACATGACAAACCGTGGAGCAATAATATAAAAGTTAACTCATTTGAAAAAAAAACAATAACATGCTTTAGACCCCACAGAATTTATTAAGATGGTTAGCCATTCGAAACAAAAACATAAACCTGAATGCCTTGATGACGACGATGATTTATGGTTTCTTAATTTTGGGGCATAAGGTATTTTTTTTAAATTTATTTCCTTTTGGCAGTTGAACTTTTTCTTGGAAATTATGTTGTTGTGGTAATTCGGGTTATTTGTAGTTCCATTGTAAATTTTGTGTACATATTGTACATAAAGGTAGGTAATTTTTTTTTAAAAGAAATATATTTTTTTAGGTACATACCTACGTAAAGCATTAAACAAAAAAATCTTAAAAACGACTTCACCAATTTTATTTAAAAAGAAATTAAGTACCTAAAATACTGTTCAAAACTATTTTTGAAAAAAGTTTAAGAAATGTTAAAATTCTTAATTGGTGCTTTTTAAACTTTTTAATACTTTGGAGCAATTTTATGATTACAATCATGAAACCAAGGTGATAAAAGTAGCCAAAAGGTTATCTTCGTTTTTAGGGGAACCCTGTACTCATTGGATTGTTAAACTATTCACATGCATTAAACATCTACTATCTACTGTTAGGTATGACTGTTTAGGTTCTAAGAAGAACTTACATTTATTATAATTTCTGAAGTGGCCGGTAAATACTTTATCATTAAGATATAAGTACAAGTACATTCAGATAATACCTACAAAATATGCATTTGTAGGTTGTAATATTTTTTTTTTTAAATAAAGTCTTTTCTGACATGCAGACATAATAGGTTAATGTATATTATTTACTAACCATATACCAGCTTAATGGCTAAAATGCATTTATGATAATCTCTTCAAAGTTTTTGACATGTGAATTTTATAGCCATTGTTCTCTGTAAGATAAGCCCTATACAGATAGACATTTCCATCAAATTGAGATAAAAAAAAATATACAAATTAACAACATGCAGTAATGCAAAGTAGATATTGCAACTGAATTTTTACGCAAATTCACATCAACCAACTGCAGTTTACAACAATGTTTAATTTGTTGGCATTTAATTGGCTTACAATAAACAAACATAATTCGAAATTTCACAATCTTTGAAAAAATAGTATACAATCTCATTTTAATTAATTTTATTCCTTACTTTAGAGTTTAGTTTGAAATTATTCAACTTTATTTAAAAATCAAAAGGGCAGATTAGTTGGTTTTCAAAGATTATATATAAGGTAGTTATTGTGTTTCAGTTGTTATTAAAAAAAATTATTTTTATTTTAATCGTATTTTCCAAAATCGCCCCTCTAGTCTAAACGGGGAGAAATAGACCTACCCCTAGCAAAATAAAAAAAATTCTTGTACTTAGTCCCTCTACAGGAAATTATTTTGTTATTATTTTGCGGTCCGTCTAAGCTATCGTGCTCGTGCCTCTTGTTCCTCCTCGAAAAAGACAATCTTTTACCGAAAACAATTTTATGGACTCTTTAGATTCTTGGTTTATTGTAAAATATACCATTTTTACCAAGTTTCATAAATGTATCATTTTTAAGTCAGATGCTGTGCAACTCATCTTTTGTAAACGGGTTTTGATTCTATTACCTTTTGTAGCAAAGTTGACATTTTACAAACGTGCTAAACTAGGCACCTTAGAGAATTAAAAATTGCATATTCGTGATCTAGGAATGATACGAAAAAAAATGTTCATCTTTTAAGGCGATTTGGAGGTAAAGACCCCAAAAGTTGGCATCTTTTTTGTCTTCAAATATGATTTTTTATGCAACGTACTTTCAATCAAGAAAAACATTGAATACACCTAACATTGCATCCACCTCAAAATTCTATAGAGATCCCAAGCAGAGGAGTTGCAAGCATACTTCGGTTTTTAAATATTTGAGAAATAGGCAATGCCTCCTTTCAATCGAAAAGCCTTTCAAAGGCCTTCGTATTGAATATTCAAGTACAATATATGAGGATTTTTCGGTCAATCGCGATTCGGTCAAATGGGATTTGGTAAAATATAATTCGGCCAAAAGTGAATTGGGCAAACGTAAATCGGTCAAACGTGATCAGCCCCTGGGACTGGCTTAATCTCCGCGCTTCTTTGCTATCACAAGAAAGCTGTGAACTTTTGTGAATAAGTAACCAAAATTCAGAAGATATTTCTGGTCCAATCGTATATCAATTATTTTAGAACTTGATAGAAGCACGAGTTAATAATCTACAGACATTCCTTTACGCAGTGGATTAGTTGAACGCTTCGAAAGGCAACGATTGCATTGCAAGCCAAGCGATGCAGTGGAACCCACTCGCACAGACATGTAGGGGATCGGTTCGGGCGAGAAGCACATAGAGCAGGGCAATCGAAAAGGAATCTGCACAGCCCCTTGATTATTCAATCTCATTGCAAATGTAAAGTTATACCAAGTTTCATTAAGGTAACATTTTTTTTATTATTTTTTTGTACTAATTTACCTGTGCTTTAACTTGAATATGAGGATGAATAGAGATGAAGAATTCATATCACAATTCATCCAATTATGAATTAAAACTCCCGGGGAAATGATTTTTGGAGAAGAGCTCCCAATCAAAATATTTCCGCAACTTTGATCCCTTTTCAATGGCAAAATCCGATAATTCCTGCATCGATTGAGTGCTCTTTCCTGAAATTCTCGAACTTCATCAGACATAAAAATAATTTATTTAGAATGATATTATTTGAGTCGCAACTTATTCATTCTATAGAGATTTCTAAAGATGAAAGAATAAATTATATTGAACGCTGGATTCAGAAAAAATAAGATGTCGAAGTACATGATAAGTGACTCAGGTGGGAAAACGTTTAAAAAAACATTAATGAACTGAAATGGTTTGTGTTCTTGACTTCTTTTACTTGTGTTGAATGCCATTGATTAGAAAACACTTTTTCCAACGTTTTTTATCACTTTTCGAATATTCTGTCCAGTACATTACCAATTTCAGTTTCGAGTACTGAGTATATTCTCGAAACGTTAGAAAACTTGCTGTCCGTATTGATAACCCTCATTCAGAAGCAAAATTAGCTCCCAGTTGTTCCCTACGAAGTTGTTATGTTTGCACTAATCACTATCTCTAAATAACACACATCAAAATTCAAATATGTTTTCTAGATTTGACTAAGGTAAATGTACCACCTCAGAGAAAACATAAAACACTAAATGCATCTATACAAAAAGCCAACTTACCACTATTTCTAGCAAAAAATTATTCAACTTTAATGAAAATATTTGATTTTCTTGGCACATAGTTACTTTCAATCAATCAATTTCGATTTAATTCGTTGAAAAGAATCCGCAGTTATTGATGTCAAAAGTGATACTGAGGACCGACACTTGATCACGATGAAGATGCAGCAACAACTGATATGCGAGTTTGTGTTTTTATCGTTTCCAAATCACACACATAAATTATTATGTATCATGTATCAATTAAACCAATTTGATACTTCTCTTTCTTATGGTCAAATAAAATTCCTATTAATATTGACCATGATTCTCCCTTTGCTCAAGATACACTCGCACTGGTCGTAAGCGTATCTCGTATAGAAGAAACAGCGGCAGCATGGTGGACAAAAACGCACGTCATGCCTTCATTAACATTATAGATGAGGCCAAAGTAGTCATGTATGAGCTGAGCTTGCGTGTTTGTTATATTGAATGCCTTGAGATTATTTTCCTTAATAACTTTGATGAATTCAAATAGGTTTTTGTGAGAAATTCAATAATAGATATGAGTCGAGTAGGTATATCGAAGAAGACGTGTTGTCTGAAACTATAGAAATTGAAAGATGATCATTTTATTTTGTTAACTGGTTTTTTTTTTTTAAGCTCTATCATGCGAATCGAACAGGGCTAAGCAGCTTTAAAGTCTACTTTTATATACTTAGTCCGGAATGACCACCATGACATTTGTACGGATAGAATTGTTGACTTATAGGTAATGCTTCATTTGATTTGACGGTTGTCATATGTACGCAACTTTGAACAGGTTGAAATATCAAATTTGTATTCTTTCAGAATGTTGACCCAAACAATTTTCTAATACTACAACAAGTGTATGTTTTGTATATATTTAATAAGGTTAGTTGTATATAGAATATTTAATTTTTATTTATCAAGGTGTGAGTGGCAAAGATATCAATTTTTAGAAGAAGGAACGGGGGAAATTGCTTCTGAATTTCGATTTGGTTTGTTATTTTGTTTTCTATTTATTTATTATATTTTGCCGGATGATCGTCTAGTTGGTTAAATTTCTGAAATGCAATTAAATATCTCATTTATAACAAGTTCAAAAGCTCTTAGAAACAAATCAAAATGCTTAAATACAATATTTTAAAGGTTAACGGTGTTTTAAGGGTTGTATAAAGTTAGATCACGTTTATAAATACAACTGTTATACTTTATATGATCAAGTCTTTTTAAATAATTCATTAATGGATATAAAGATAATGAAACAAAGTTGCAGTTTTTGAAAAAAAAGATTGTTTCTCTTAAGACCTGATGACAATGAAACAACAACGGTTGATTTGTGTCATAGTTTTATAAGTGTAAATATAGTTTTGAATCGTTTTCCAGCAAATAGTTAGACATTTATCAAGCATTAGATTTTAAAAATCCACATTTTAGGTTCGTCTTTGAAAAAAGCGGTTATTAGGTCAGCATTTAATGACTTTGTGAAACTTCTAAGAAACTAACGGCTAATTTCTTGACAAAGTTCTAGTTCTTAAAACTCAGTTTAAGAAAAATTTAAACTCAAATTGTTTCATTTTTATTTTTATTTTTTTTTTCTTGAGAAAAACTGAGAGCTAAAAAAAATAGTTTTAAACTGATTTTAGAACTTTGTCAAGAAATTGGCCGTTTGGGCTTTATCATAAACAAAACCAAGGAGTAGATTAGAAATTTTAGCTAGAAGTTTATTTATAATAATAAGGAAAAAAGTTCTGAAGATAGAGCTAAAAGGTCGTACTTGTAAACTTATTCTATCAAATATTTTAGAATTAAGAATTAAGTGCAGTAAACGATATTGCCAAGTTCTCTAGCGACCTTTGGCACGACACCCTTATTTACAAGAACCAACTCAGGACATTTTCTAACTTCTTGTTTCTTCAGTACCAATTAAGCTAGAAACTTCAACCTGATCAAGAACCACCCAGGACCTAACTCAGCTTAATCTGTGAATTGGTTTGGTATACGTATAAGTTCTTAGAACTATGAAAAAATAATAATAACAAAATGTCTTAAAAAGATATCAACTCAAGTCACCTTTAAGATATATTTTTTTTGTCGCCTCAATCGGGAACTCAAGTTTAGAGAATGTGTCATTATGTAATAAATGATTTATTATATGTTCGAGAACCGAAAAAATTATAGATTGCTGATAAAAAAGCAAATTAAAAATGCTTGAGCTTCGTCATCGTTCAAACCTTTACCTTTATGTTTACTCAATGCATAATTAAATCCACTTAATTTATATTTGCGATTAAGTTGGGTTGGGTTGAGTTTAAATGAACATAACTTTTCGATTTCTTTTGATTTTTGTTTTTGTATTCATTTGAAGGAAATTAAGAAAAAAAAATTCTATGTCATAAATGTGGTGACCGCACCTTAACTTTGAAAACATTTATACGAATGCGACCAAACGTTTAAATAAAAGAAAAATACAAAGATGACATTAGAGTCTTAGATTTCTTTAAAGAATGAACAATGACACAAAGGAAATTGCCTATTGTTTTGTTTTTTTTTTGTTCAATGCGATTTTATTTTTCTTGATTATTATGAAAAATACATACATACATAATTTTAAAATCCATTTTTTTAATTAAAGTAGATAACATTGTTTATTTGTAAGTTGAAAATAAAACATACGCCGGCATCGCGTTATGTAAACCCTTCCCTTAGGAAAATAAAGAAAACCCCTAAGCCTCGATTTTAAAATTGCAATACAGCTTTCCAAAAGGTTGTTTTGAATTCCAAACGAAGCTTTTCTATTTAATTCTTTTAAAAAGATTATTTTTTTAGAAAATTAAAAATTGTTTTTTTTTAATTAAATTTTTATAAATGCGTAATGTACATTATGTAGTTTATTCCAAAATTGAAAAAAAAGCTCACCATTTTTTAGTTAAAAACGTAATTTTGAAAAAAAAAATATCTAAAAATCTATCTTCTGACACGAATAGTTTTTTCTATCAGGAAAATAAACAAATACAATTAACAAAAACTTATTATTTGATTGTATTTCTTTTCACAAAATCATCGCTTTTTTTGTATTATAAAACGAGTGAGAAAAAACAAAGAAAATTCTTTTGAAACTTTTTCCTGATCGCTACAACCGACCCCTAAGGTACGTGGTAAAATTAAGTTAAATTAAGAACCTTTTTTCGGAGTCAGCTTTTTAAAAGTAGGTACCTTTAAATCATAAAATTCATTGAAAAAACATTTACATTTTTGTGTATTTCCCCAATAAAAAATAAATGATTCTTGATTCCTATTCCTATGAAAGGTACTATTTATGGGAATGAATAGTCACCTTCTCACAAAAAAAAAAACACCCTATCACGTCGGATGTTTTTCTGGATTTTGTTTATTCCTGATTTTTTTGGAAAAATGAGTTTTTGATTAGGCTCCCATTGCGAATGCCTTTTGTAAATCGATAAACGACTTTTATTCTAATTCGATCGTAAAAAATTAAATTTGGTACAGTGAAAGTCTATTATAAACGAAATCTTTTGTTTTCAAATCCGTTTTTTATCGTCTACATTTTTCTTTACTGTACGTGTACATCAAATTCAATAAACGCGAAGATTAAAACATATTTCATTTACAAAATCATCGTTAAACTCTTTAAAAAATATCACTCAAATGTTACAACAGCTAAAACATTATGGCAAATGAAGTATTAATGTGTACTTACTAAATGTAAAATTTAAAAAATTGGTAAGTATAAACTATTTCTTATACATTAACATAGTAATCAGGCCTACAAACGATACTCTTCAAATTCTATTACTTGTTCTTGAAAACTAAAAAAATCACATAATGCGAGCTCAAATATGAAGACTAAATATTCAATAAATTCATCTTAAATGATTTCGCCATTAAAAAGGGAATTTAAGACCCTATGAGTACATTTGTTTTTATTTAGGGTAGCTCATGACATTGTCATTTATGTACACATGTGAAATTATTTTGGAAGACATAATAAGTGAAACTTAATTGCGAAGAGCTATTATGTGAATAAGAATCGTTCGTGAAGAACATTTATATTTTTGCTGGCATTATTATTTCGTGTTTGTTATTTTGTGGCAATTTATTTAATAAAGCTTTAAGCCTGTTAGTAAATAATAACAAAAATATTTTACAATTGAAAAATGGTCATAAAGTAAATCAAAATTGTCTGCGATGTATGTTTTTGGTATACATATATTTAGCGCTCCTTGTTTTTTTTTTAACGTTCATCAAGCTGGCGGAGTATGTCTTTTTTATTATAAGGGTATTCATGCAACCTGGTAAACTCTTGATAGACGTGGTAGATGAGGTAAACGAACTGTTATTTCCGTACAAATTTACCAAAAGTTTACCAGGTTGCATGAGTAGGAATATTTCTAGTATCAAAAGCAAAATTCTGTTTTAGAATAAAACAATTTTAGTTGGTAAAAAGTATACAGGATCGTATCAAATATGTAATTTGATTTGAATTTTTTTCATTTTATCATGAAAGTGAATTTCTTTATTTATTCACTTTGATTTGTTTTCATTTAAAACATTTTTACCTAAAGCTTCTTACTCACCTCTCGTGAAATGAAAACTAAACTCGGTCCACACTATGTTATGGGTTATTTAAACACTTTTGAAGGATGTTCCAGCAAGGGAGAAATCCTAAGGTAGCATTTCAAAACTTAACCTTAACTAAAGTGGCTCGAAATAAAAGCTGTGGAATCTACAGCAAAAAATTTCATGGCGGTGATTTTCTATGAAAATTTCTTTTCCATCCGCAATAGGATTAAACACAAACAAAATTACACTACTTTTTCGCACACGAATTAGTGTAAACAAATTTACCTGTTAAATAAATTCAAACTCGTGACAATAAGGCAATACTTGTACGCTAATGAACATGTCACGATGGTCTAGTGCTACCGTATAGCTTGAGTTCTCACATCAGAATTTATTGCTACACGTATAAAGTGAATCTTATCTGTTGACAAAGAAATGGCAGGTGACACACACATTTATGTGGGTAACAAAGTTATATTAAAATCAGTATTTTTATTTGTTTTTACGGGTTTTTGATAGTATTGAGCTATATTTTTTTGTTTTTTTTTTTCAATGAGGGGGCTGTGCGGTAGCAAAAAAGAGTTGCTATATAGCCACACGAATCGATTATTTAGCAACGCCAATAGAAAAAATAGAACAAACATTTTAATAAAAATGACTACCCTTATTTACTTTTTCATTTTATTTGGTCAAAATAATTAAATGCAAAGTGAAATTAATTTTTTGAGGGCGAGAGCTGAAAACCTAAAAAAAAATAATTTGATATAATTTTAAAGTTCAAATGGAATGGCCAAGCTAGGTAGAAATGTCATCGATGGAAATACATCGCAGGAAGAAACTTCCGGCAAACTGATTTATTATGAAATATTATCAGGTAGAATACACAGTTTCCACATATAAGCATTAACAAGATAACATGCCAACGAGATTGATCATTTTGCCATCGACAATCCTATCAAAATATCCGAATGTTATAGTCAATATTGACAAGAACCACTATATGTACCTCATTGTTATTGTGTCAAAGGCTACGGATGTAGACAAGTGCGTTCGCTGGATTTTGATCAGGGGGGGGGGGGATTCTACTATAGGAGGGGCGTCTATTTCCCCATGTTTGGGCATTTCATTTTATGAAAGAAGTATGTAAACAAATTATTAAAAAATAACGGTACCTAATATCTATCTACAATTAAGTATTATGCATTTTTTTTGAAGCCAATACTTTGTATTTTTTAAATCAATTGAAGTCTCTGCATAGTTTTTGAAAAAAAAAACTCAAATTTTGTAAAAAAAAAAACATAAAAAATGTTTAAAGTGGATTTTTAAAAACTTTGAGAATTTATGTTAATATTGTTTTCTTAGAATTCGTTTCTCATATAAATTCTTATTCAAAAACTGAGAACAATTTTATTACATGTGTTCTAGTTTCTGAGAAAATTATCCCCCTGCAACCCCTGCTTGGGTTTACTATAGGATTTGGGGTAAGTGCAACGTTGGGTGTATGCCAAGTTTCTTTTGCATTTAAGGAATCTGGGGTTAAAAGAAACTTTAAATGTATTCTACATTTATTATTTATATATTATATTCTACTGCCACATGAATAAATCGTTACCCAGAACTAGTTTCGTTGTTTATAATACTATTCTTAATCCATCCAAGTGGATAGGTAATGTATGACCTCAAATTAAATCCACATTTTAAAAATAGAACCCATCAAAATGTATTACGCACCAATAAACAAACAAGCTTCAATTCTTTGATCGGTGATTTTATCATCTTTAAATATCTTTTTTTATTCGAGCATTAAAAGCTCCCTGTCGCCATACCACTGAATACGAAGCAATAGGAAACCAGTTCGAATGGTCTTACAAAAATATTTTTTTTTTATTTATTTGCGGCTTAACTATAAAGTCGTCGTCGAATAAAACCGAAATGTCTATTTCATTTCTCACAACAAATCATTTGAATTTGTCCAATTTAATTCCGAGTACATCTTAATATCCAGGCATTAGTAGGAGAAACACGCAAACCGATGTTCTGCCTGCCATAATATTGAAGATAGATGAAGAGTCTTTGTTCATGATGCCGATCAATTGTTCAAATATAGTCTATATGTGTGTATGTAGTTATTGGGGGCAGAGTACACTACACACAATATAAACTAAAATAAACTACATACAACAAACAAAAGTAATAATTCATGAGAGACTTTTGAACCCAACCAAGAACTCAACAAGAAATAAAAAGGGAAAATAAACGAATTATTGTAATTTCAAATGAGATCGCTTACATTCGAATACATAACAAAAGGAAGTCGTTGTTTTTGTCGTAATTACTATCTCGCTCCAACATCGAACAGAGATATTAAATCAAAATTGATTGGTTTCGATTAATTTGAGTTTGATTTTCGACACACAATACGAAGGAAATCACAGAGCTAGATGACTAGACCCTCAATGTTAGTAGCGCTAAAGTTCAATAAGTTGAATAAAATTTTAATTGGGATTTTAATTAACTAAAAAGGTATCTTTTGGAAGCCCAAAACTTTTAACCTTATTATGATAGTTTTAATTAAAAGAGGAAACCAAATTCATCATCTTTATTAAATAAAGAAGCAAATTAAGTTGTAAAATTGATAATTAAATTTATCAAAACAAAGATGTAAGAGGCAATTCGTTTTTATATTAAACAATCTTAATTGTTTATAAATCAGTTGGAGCACTCAAATAAAAATGTTATACAATCCAAACAAGACGAGGATCATGAGTTTACAATTTACAAAATGAGAAAAATCGTGTAAGACCGTTGAATGTTTATTACTTTTGCTGTTTAAGAATGTATACATCCAGTTAGCATAAAGTGATTTCAAAGTGTGTAAACAGAACTGACCTTTTAATTTGTTCTCACGATGGTCAAGTCGTGTGTTATGAATTGTATCTTTTTTAGTAAACAAAACAAGAGGTAGGTTAGAAACTTCAATGCGTGTTCCGTTGCTGGTCACGTTGCGATAGTTTTAAATTTAATTGTGAGACAATAAATTTCTGTTTCATAAACATTGACAAGTGCAACAGATGACAATAGTTAACAATAAAAAAAAAACTCAATAGTCGAATTCTATATCCCATAAATAAATTGAAAATATTGTAAAACTGTCGGAATACTTACGGCACTTGTCAATTTTTCGGATTATATAAAAATTGTCATGAATTTTCTGACAATTGCCACCAATTTTCTGACAATTGTCTTAAATTTCCTTACAAATTTCTAGTTAAACTGTTGAATATTGTTATGTATATGTATTTCAATACGTTAAATGCTAACGTTAAAATAACAAAGTTTACGTATGTATATCTAAATTTAATTATGACAAAGTTTTAACTACTCAGAGCAAAACAATTAAATTTAAAGCTTTCAGTTTTAAGATTATCATTTGTAGAGAATTTATGAGAATAAAGAATCTATTAAAAATATTGATTATATGATTAAGAGGACTGTTAGCGACACAGTTTTTGATCTGCTAAAAATAGTTCGAAGTGGTAAATTTCTTCATAAGCTAGTCTGGCTCATATTTAATCCAATACTACCAAGAAGCGATAGATCCACTAATTACTCCAGTTATGCAGCAGAACTGCAAGTACTCTCTGTGACCGGAAAGAGATGGGGGGTTTATCAACTGAAGTCTTGAAGTGTACGGAGGTAATATAACTCTATCTGGCCAGGACAAAGAACGAAGAGAAAATCTTTTAAATGTTCGGTGTATTCCTTTTATTCTATTTATGTGAATAGAGTAGTATAGAGCCCATAAAACACACCCGTATTCAAGAACTGGCCGAGCAACAGAAACATAAAGAATTTTAATAATATAAGGATCACAAAAATCACGGGAAAATCTTTTCACAAGAATTAAAGTGGTCAGTAAATGTCAATTTTGAGTCTAATACGATTCCGAGATCAGAAAATTTAGATTCATTAAATGATAGTCATAATTAATTAAATTGCGCTTGCATGTAAAACTCATTGTCTTACACTTGTCTATATTTAAAATCAAGTGATTATTGTTGCACCATTCCCAAAATGTATTTAGATCATCCTGTAGTTGCTTACAATCTGTGATGGAGTTAATCTTTCTAAATATTTTCACATCATCGGCATAAATTCATGACATTTAATGTTTTAATATTGAAGGAAGATCATTTATAAATAAAACAAATAGCAAAGGACCAAAGTTGACTTGAAATTGACAAACTGCACTGTTTCTTCTAAACTTAACACTGTCAAAATTCAAAATTGGCCAAGTTATTCACTGAAAACGTATTCTTCATTTAATCCAAAATGGTGGCTGAAACCTTGGCCCAATTGTCACAATGATCCCCTCTAACGTTCTGTAGAAGAAAATTGTGGGATCTATTTCAAATGTATATTCCAACTGGACTAAATTATTAGCAAAGTTAAGTCCTCATATTTTTTACAGTCAATTCTTTCCACCACTCGCGGTCTAATCATTCCTCTTATAATTTTAATAAGGTTTGCAATAGACCTGATCTAAAATCGGTCTAAGTCTTCCAAATTTAATCATATTTTGTCATTTGTATACATATGTATGCATGTGTCCTTTTAGTTGAAATATGTAGTTATGTTGAATTCTCGTTTTACTAAACTGACGGTCGATAAAATATTTTTTTTACCTACCATGTCGGTTGCAGAAAAGTAGTTGAAGTTAGCCCAAATTGTAACAATACATAGAACTCAATTCAAAGAAACAACTGATCTTCTTTATACCACTTATACTGTTATTCACCCTCAGATAAATTTCAAATACTTTATTTAGAGCAAAAAATGCCGAAGCTATTTTTTACAAAAGCCGTTATCGTTATTATAACCTAATTAAAAAAAAAAAATAATTTCCATACCAACATGTTAAGTTGCTATGTTACGGTCAATCAAACCGATATCTACGGCTGCATATTTAAATGTGTAGCACTTGTCTCCAAATAACAATAGACAGTCTGTCTAGTCAGATCTCAATTCCCAGCACCAGCATTTATATCTCTGTCAACAACTGCTCCGCCAACGACACCGCTGAAGCGCCACACCATGACCATATTTGTTGTACAGAGACTTCCCTTTTATTTTGTAAGTTATTGTCATCACTTCTGACCACGCGTCTGAATAAATTAAGCGGGTCAGTTCTGTTTACACATTAAAAATCAACTGTGATAATTTTTTTAGCTCTGAATATTCAAACGATTGTAAACAGTTATGCCGGCTTTTTTTTTGCACAATTAAGTTTTCCTTATTTGTTGAATAAAATTTATGAATCACGTTTGTTGGTTTTTATGGATTGATACTATATGTAGATAATTTTTTGGCTGCCTAAGTATGTTTACTTTGTGGCAAATTAATAAATGACATTTAAATTGATCCATGTGGTCTCGGGGGATTAGATCGGTTGATTATAAGATGAGTGGAGAGTTCTGTTTTTGTCAATTCTTTTTTTTCCAGGGTATAAAATGAAGATACACGGCCTAAGAATCTAATCGTTTGGGAAAAAGATGGCTAAATTGGTTTTGATAAAATTTATAACTTATCTCCTAGTTCGTATTCAAATCGAAAAAGAATAACTACCTGACAACACAGCATATTGTTTTATTTGTGGGATTTAGGTCACACATGAAACAAGTGGGTATTTGACACACAGACTAAATACTAGCAACTTTATAATTAGATTTGTTTAATGAGAAAAAAAGTTGGAAAAGGCCAGGAGATCAGAACAGTTTTATGGGAAATGTCAAAACATAAAACAACAAAAAAACACATTGTTCTGACTTTGAGACTTGAGCAAGTGCAGAAAATTCTGTATTTAGTCAAGCAACTTGATTTGATAAAAAATTTGTAAATAGCCTAGTAAAATAAGGATTCAACTGCAGAATTAATGCTAACTTGCAAATTTTTCTTTCAATATCTTTGTTTTGCCATTCTAAAACTAACCTCTAAAGTCCCAATGAATCTCATGTCCGCGAGTTACCCTATATTTATAAATATATTTTTATGGACTATTTTAATTCTTGGTTTACATGGTTAGTACAACATTCATGCCAAATTTTATCTTTGTACCATGACTTTTAAAGAATTTTTGGCGATAAGTTAACTGTTGTACTAAAAATACAAAATGGTTTATGAAAAAAGGCCATAATTCTTGTCATAGTAGTCCGATTACCTTCATATTAGTCTCGTTTAATTCAGCATTAAAAAGTACCTTAAAGATATGTGCCATATGTTTATTTTCTTTAATTTTATAAATCTTTAACTTCCGGTTTAACCTTGTGACTTTTGAGGTAAGTTATAGAATGGCAAAACAAAGATATTGAAAAACAAATTTGCCCGTTAGCATCCATTCCACAGTTTACCATTTTGTCCCCTATTTAACTGTATTAAAGATTGAATTTTGGTTTAACTGAAATCGTGTGTTAAGAGATGGCGTTGGTTTATAATAAATATGTATATATTTTTTTTTTCATTTTAATCCATTCCAGAAAATTGACCCCTTTACCTACACGGGGAAAAAAGGTCGCCTCATATCCTAAGATATTGTTTTTAGTTTTCAGATAACATAGGTACTTGCCTTATAGCCTTGTATCTCATCTTATGCAAAATACCTTTATCTGCCTACATAATGTTCATCTTTTAATGTATTTTTTTTTTTTTTCATTATTTACTAGTAGTTGACACAATTTATAATTGTATGAAATATTAAACAAATAACTTTATGTAAAGAATTGACTGTTCTTTTTTTTTATTTGAAATACGAATAAAAATATTTAATTTTATTTCTTAAATAGAATGCTGTTTGTTTTATTTTGCACTGATTAAAAAAAAAAACTACAGGCCTAAGCTGACCCTCCTTAAATGATTTAATTTTTTGAAATACATTTCAATATACTCAACTCATTATGTATCTTTTTGTATAGCTTTTACTGTAGTATTTTTCATTCAGAAATGTTAAGTCTATGAGAAGAAATTAAAAACACAAAGAATTTGAATTGACATTTAACTATAGGTACTTAAAATTTAGTTTAATTGCTCTTTATAATTATATTACTGATTGTATTTTCGTTCAAAATATCCAATGCATTATAATTTATCTTCGCTGATAGTCTTAGCTTTCTACTGCACTTCAATAACTTTTGTTTGCGTACCTTCTCGAAAACACTTGTTGAAGATACCCTGGCATTTCGGGTAGCCAGTCATTTCGGTTATCCGGGTATTTCGGGTACCTGGGTACTTCCCGGTTAATACCTCTTCAATAAAGAACAACAAAACCACTGAGGAAATAAGAAATTCTTACGAAACGTTAGGTAAAATAATGTAATAAAGTTTTTTATTTATTTATTCGCATTCCAAAACCAAAAAGATGGGATACTTTTTTCTTTGCGTAATCTGTCACATAAGACTTAACTATGTTGAACATAAATGCTTTATTATCGTTTCAGCAAACGGCTCTCAATGTCTTTATACCTACTTATTTCGCACAATGTACACGTATTTTATAGTTAATTGTCAAACCACCTATTTTATAAAATGCTCTTATGAGTAACGGTTCCTAATTTTTCCTATTTTATGGAGAATTTAATTGCCAAAGTTTCCACGTCCAATTGAAAGGTTTGATACTATCTGTATATTTATTTCGGATACTGTACCTACTTGCCCCCATTTCGAAAGTGCGAATTTTTCAAATTTCCCTTGAAAATCCCGGATCCGGGGGAATTTCATCTTTACCCCACCCTTCTCTTGACAGCTCTGCCTAGCCTACCTTCATATAAATTATACCAATGCTGCTTGCATTTTTGTTCCTAAAATGCTATTCAATATGTCACAGACCATAAGATACTCGTCTTTTGAATGATCTTCAGAATTTCTATACATACCTACAAGGAATCCATTTATTTATCAGATCACTCAAGCAAATCTCGCTTCAGACATGCTCATTTGATTGCATCCGATGGGATTTTCTAGAGTTTAATGGTGTTTTCAGAAATAACAAGATAAAACTTCAAGTATGTATAATACTTTATTATTTGTTTTGTTTCACAATCTTGACAAACATTTACAAAGTGAGCCAAACCTCAATCAAGTGAATTGTGTTTATTTTCTTCAAAGAAAAAAAAAAAACACTATAACCTCACCCCATGTATGAACCTTTGATAACAAACAACGCATTTTACATCTATTTTTGGATGATATTTGAACTGCGAACAAACTTTTTTTGTTTTGCTTCAAGGAGGGTGAAATAATCCACACGTCTTACTTGATTCATTTTACAAAGGAAGAGGAACCAGCAATAAACTATTTCAGAACCAGATGTTTTTGCAATAACTCGTGCATTCAAGCATGGCAGGTGTAGGTTCTTTTACTTGTTCTTCCCCTAAACAGAAAACGAACACATCACTTTTATTTATAAAAGAAACACATTTCAAGTTTCAACCCTTTCCGTTTGGAAACCTCATTTAGAGGGTGAGCTTTCAAAGCTCTTCGAAGTAATTTAAACACCTTATCATGAGGTTTCTAAACTATCTATGGGCACTGTCTGGTTGTTTTAAAGTTGATTTCAAACTAAAAAAAAAATTTCAATACCTTTTTTAAATGTTTTGCTACACGACTTCACACTTTTTATTCTCTACATCACATTGTAGTGTTAATAATAAATTGTTGTAGGTATTCATTTTTTTAGAACAAGAAAACAATTAGCTAAATACAATTCTCACCTTACAGGATGTTTCCATGGCAAGGAATTTTTTGGTTTCCCTGATGTCCATAACTAGCGAGGTAAATTGATAGAACCACAAATAGGTAGGTATACTGTACCACAATAATGAACACTTTGAATTAAATTTGTGAATTTATAATGTTTAAAAAAAACATTCACATTTTTCTTTGATAAGAATTTTATTTTAAAAAATTTAAAAGATGGGCATTTTTTAATTTATTTTCTTTAAACTCACAGCACACACGAGACAACACCACCGAAAAACCGTATTCATCGATTTGTCAAAAGTAACTGACGTATTTCTGATGAAAAAAAGACTACGGATGAGAAGATGAAAAGGAATGACGAATTGCGTTTGACAAACAGAAACAAAACAAAAAATATTACAAAGGCTCTCAAACTTTTTTTTTTTCAATTTCAGTTAAAAGAGGGTGCTACTAAAATGAGGATTTTTTAAATTTTTTTTTTAAAAAGTCAAGAGAAAATCTTTTTTACAAAATAACACCTCATTACGAGGAACTACTTTACCATTTTCACACCTGCCAAGCTCCATAATTGCTTCAAATGCAAATGCGAGACTGTAAATCAAGTTGACTTCCAAGGAGTAGAACATTGCGAGTTCCATAATAGGCATGCTCATATTCCATTAAGGCTTAACTACAACGGCCACTTTTTGCAAAAGTGCAAAAGTAATATAATTTTGTTTTCTTTATATTTTCATTTGTTAGCGGAAAAACTACATCACTTTTCAAGTTGTCAAGTTGTAATGTTGCCCAAAATAAAGGCTTGCCCAGACCAAAGTGTCACTCTGTCACACTGCAGTGCGACACGATAACGACAAAATTTATTTACACAGCGTCATATTAGAGTACCCACACCAAATGCGAAAAAGCGACAGTGCTGTTTGCTGTTTTTTATATCTGACTCTTCTCTCTTACACACATCCCTCTGTATCTGGGATGCTCTGTTTGTTTCCCTCATTTCTATATGGAACAGATTTTGTTTTACTTCCCGGGAGTAAGGCATTACGAATTCCATAATAGGCAGGAATTTCTAATTTCAGGTTGAGAATTTATATTTATGAGAAAATCTCATTTGAAAGCTCATTTGGCAAGTTTGATCGAAATAATCTCATCAGAAACAGGCACATCTCATCATTTCATCTCATCGCAGTACACAAAAATATGTGTACTGTGATAAGAGGTTATTAAATACATTTTCATTTCATTTTCATTTTGATATAATTTTATACTTTGTGAGATAGTGCGGAGGCTTCTTGGCCCAAAGGAACACAGTACTAAATATTGTTGTCTGCAATTTACAGTGTTTCTCAAACATTTAGCTTATAGGAATATCCCATCTACAACCTATGTTACACCAAATAGAACTGTCATTGTTGTCAAATTTTCGCATTTGTTTGGATTGTTTTGTTTACTGCAAAAGAAATAAAATTTTTATATATTAAAGATTTAATTAAAATAAAAATATAATTTCATTTTCTGAATAAATAATGGCTGCAAATAGATCACGTCGTGCTAATGCAGGAACTAAAATATCCAAGCTAATCGAAGAAGAGGAAGAAGACGACTTCTACAAGACTTCCTATGGTGGTTTCCAAGATGAAGACGACGACAATGAATATGTGTAAAGACTATTTTCTAATAAATTCTAATATATAATGTGCATTATACAAATAGCAATATTTCTCTTAACTTTATAGACAAAAAGACGAAGAAGAAGATGTAGTTGATTCCGACTTTAGTATAGACGAAAATGACGAGCCAGTTTCGGATAACGAAGATGCACCGGAAAAACGAAAGAAAAAAGGAATCAACACCAAAGCCTACAAGGTTTGATCAAAACTATCACTCTTTTGACAATACTTTTTAATAAAATATTCTTTGAAAGGAACCGCTGCCACCAAAAAAAGATGTCAAGGCCACAGGACCCAAGAAAAAACTCACAAAAGTCACCAAAAAGAAATTACGTCCAAAATTCACAATCCACGATTCTGGCCGAAAATCTATTCGTGCTTCGACCGCCATCAAAACTGAAGCAACCAAGATTCGACTCAAGGAATTGATCGAAGCTAAAAAGAAGAAAAAGAAGATTATTCGAGTTGAAGAGTATATGCCAACTCAGGATGAACTTCTCGAAGAAGCCAAAATCACCGAACAGGAAAATATCAAATCGCTTGGTAAGTTCCACTCAGTTATTACATTTTAAGGTCAATTCTCAAAACAGACAAAACTTTTAGAAAAATTCCAAAAAATGGAATTAGAAAAAAAGAAAACCCGTCCGACTAAGCGCACTTTTGCTGGAACAATGATTCGTTATCACTCCATGACAATGCCAATTGTTAAGAAGTCGTCCAGAAACGAGAGGAATCTGGGAGACTCTGAAAGTGACAACAAATGCGAGAGAACATTCATAACTTTCGACAACGACATCGATGACAAAGTTTTCCAATCGATATTTAAACCAATTCGGGTCAAGGACAAAGGAGGATACATTTGTGCTATCACAAAGTTCGTTACCACTACAAGAGTTGCTCCTGTATCACCTCTACTCATTTATTTGTTTAATTTTTACAGACTTCCTGCCAGATACTTTGATCCAGTTACACAATTGCCATTCTATAGTATTCAGGCCTTTAAGATCCTACGTGAAGCATACTACTTGCAATTGGAAGAGAGGGGCAATATTGAACATCCCGATATGACCAAGTGGGTCGAGTGGCGAAAGATGGTTCGTGAAAATCGTCTCAAGGCTTCGAGTAAAACAAATAGCGCCTAAGAGTGAAGAATAATCAAGAATAACATTAAAATGAGATGAAAATTATAATCAGGTTGTTTATTGGTTAATTTGTAATTTGAATATTTTATTTGGATGAAAGTTGAATCCGTGTTCGGTTGTGTCGTGAACGATAGAAAGCCGGACGCCGTCTTGGGATCCCAATATGTAAGTAAACAAGTAATTTACCTTTTTCTTTGACACAAAAGTGCCTTAACTGGATTTAGACTTTCGTTCTTCGCCGAATAACGAACACCGAAGAAGCATTTACTTTCTCGGTTTTTGTTCTAGTGATGGCATTAAAAAAAAGACTGAGTGCGACCCACATTGGTAATTTTCCATTGGTACCCTTAGAAACAAGGTGCTTTAGTAAATATAGAAATCTCAAGTTCAAGATCTTCAGTAAGGGTTCAGTGGGTACAGCCCGACTCACAATGACTCGACTCAGGTGCAAAGTTGAGATATGTTTGGGGAACATGCAAGCCCCCTGCAATATCAAAATGTTCACTTAGAAAAATTGCACCATCATAATAACTTCCAATGGGAAGTTAAAAACGTGAAATCAAAGAAACCACTTTGATTTCAATATGTTTTGGTATGATTTAGATTCGGACATGAAAATTTGAAAGTCAAAGTGAAGAGCAATTTTTAATTGTATATTTTTCAAAAACCAAAAGAAAAAAACAAAAAGGGCGGTACATCTGAACTAGAGTCGCTTCTTTTACCAATCAAGTGCCTTCGTCATGCTGCTTTTCCATCGGAAATTATTTGTTTATATTGGAAGTTAAACAATTGCATATTTGAGTCAAATATTTTTCAACGTGAAATGAAATATGTTTGAGGTAATTTGTAGTGGCTAACAATTAATTTTACGTTGGGGGTTTCGTACATTAATGGCTTAGTAGTATTTTTAATAAGAGCTGTTCCTGTTATTAAAACCGGGGCTGCTTCCTTAGAAAAAAAAAACACTTCGAAAACCAAATTGACATTCATTACAGAAATTGGTTTATTAAAATAAAAATTTTTGTATGGACTAAAGGCCGTAAAAAAGCTATTTTAAAATAAGTCTCATTTCATATCATTTTTCTACATTTTTCAGGAGAGCAAAAAACAGTTTTAAGAAGTCTCTGCAAATACTGTTGTGTTTTAAGCGTTTAATCAGAGATACGTATAAGATACGTATCTCTTGCTTATTTGTTTTAGAGTAACTTATATACTTTCTGAGCAATTAAGGGAGTAACCAAGCAAAACCGCTCCGATTTGAGTGATTTCTGTTTTCAAATGTTGGTATTCAAAAATACTTTAACAGTTACTACATGCCAACAATTTTCCCAATAAGGGCCAGTTTTTCAATAGTCACATAAACAGTCAGTTAGTGCTTATTCATAAGATAAAAACCTATTTTTCAATAGTCAGACATAACGTATTCTTTGGAATAATTATTTCAAAAGTCGAATAAACCTATTTGTTGTTAAAAAATATTCCTAGGAATAAATTTTTAAATTCCAGCAAAAATTATCTGTCATACTTACTGCTTACAAATCCGACAGCTTTACAACAAATAAAAAAAAAACAACAATCAAAAATGAATATGAAAATGACTTGAGTTCAAGCATAATTATTCAATTTTGATTTTCAATTTTGCTATTCTATAGAATAAATAAATGAGTGATTGAAAAATTCGATGTTACTATCTGATTGTTTATGTGTCTAATAACTCTATTCGTCGAGCAGTTAACTGACTGTTTATTAGGGGATTGAAAAATTGGCTCTAAATAGTTTAAGAGAAAATGATTTCAAACTCAGAATTTTGAAAAAAAAAATTCATCTAAACATTTTACAAACACTGCGATATTAACTAGAATCTTAGGGAAAAAATATTATAAAAAAATCAAACTGATTTAAGAGCATTAATTACTTTTTGAGGTACATTTTTGGCCAAAAATTAATGGTTTTATTTCACTTTAGCTGATGACAATAATATTAATGTTAATATGTCTTCTAGTTTTGAAGAAATATAAAAAAATACAAATCTGAATTCTGTTTTTTAAATTTTTTAATTTAAAATTAAGTAACTTTTTAGATTTTTTAGGAAACTATAAACGATAAGACATTGTAAAATTACTTAATTGTTTGGAAAAACTAAAGCCATTGAATTATGGAATTTAGTTCTAAGTTTGAAAATCATTTTCTCTTAAACTATTAAATGGTTTTACAGTTTTTCTAGCTTTAAGAAAAACATAAAATTTGATCTTGCATTTAACTCCGTTGTACTGTCGACTAGGGCAAATGAGATGATTTCGTTTAAATTTGGCAAATGAGCTTCCAAATGAGATAATTTCGTTTATTAGACGAAATTATCTCAGATTATCCATGAGACCATGACACACTTCTATTTCAGCCATTTCTGCATTGTGAATTGGTCACAAATGTTGCTGTGTATAGGAGAGAAGGAAACAAACTGCATCGAAAATACAAAGAGGTGTGTAGACAACAGCAAATGAGCTGTCAAACGAAATGAGATAAATTGTAACCAATTTTTATCAAATTAGCCAAATTATGTCATTTGGGCTCTAGTCGTAACAGGCTATAAGTCAACTCTGAACGTTTGAAAATAGACCCCTATCTTTACTAGTAATTTTTATTAAATAGACCTAGAAGATTTTTGGCAACCATGCCAAATTTTAGCAACATTTTTTGAAAAAAAAAATTGTTTTTTTTCTTATCGTTAACATAAAAAAAAATCCGATTAGAGCGGAAATTTTAAATTGGTTACAGTTACCAGTTTAAAATTTCCGCTCAGCAAATAAAAGTATTTTTGAATACCAACATTTAAAAAATCATCCAAATCGGATCGGTTTTGTCCGGTTCCGAAATAATGCTACATAAATGAGCTTTAGTCACTCCACTATAATCCGAAATAATTGTGAGTTGAACAGGAAGTTGAAATTTTTTTTTATTCAGTACCTCAATTTCAAACTCCAAAGTTAAAATGAGTCTTTTCCACTTAAAAGGTTGAAAGGTGACTTAAAAGGTCGAAGGGCGCCCAGTTAATCATTTTACCTGAACAGATTTTTTCCAGTCTGTTTTGTGTCAGGTTTGAAAGTTATATTTTCTATAACATTACCTTTCATTGGAAGCAAATGCTTCCTAGGGTGTCTCAATGAAGCTAATAGAGGAAATAAAATAATAAAAAAACAGCTTCCTCTTCGGGCCAAATCCAAAAATAAAAAGTGTTCAGTTCTTCCTCAATTGTAAATTAATTAACCATCGCATTTGGGGTAAGTCCTATTTTAGAGACAAAAAAAAAAAAACAATAAATTCATTGGGTAGAACGTTAACGAGAAAGGAAAACTATGGTTCACTATGACGTATACGTATTTTTTCGTAATTAATGCTATTATTAAAAAAAAAAAAACAATTTCAGTTTGTTTGTTAAACTCAACATTCATAGTTTTATTTAATTTTATGCTTAACATCAATTAAATATATATTTTTTCCCTAGTAAACAATAATACTGTGTGCAATATTTTAGCAATAAATTGAACTTCATTTTGACTTTATCAAAGTATAAACTTAAATCTAAAATTTAAAAATAATATAAACAACAACAACAATACAATTATCTAATTGATCTAAGCGTTACTTTGGCCACAACATCGAAGACATAATATTTCGTATTCTTAAATTTAAACTATTTTTTCCTGTTTCCTAATTGTCCAGTCAATCAATTTGAATTTTATTCATTTACAAACTAAAATTAAATTAATCCTATATAAGCGTATCTTCATCTTGTGCCTCGAAGAGCATCAAAAGAGAATGCTGCGATGGGGATCGTCCCAAAGTCATTCCACCAAGTGAACCATCCGGTGAGAGAAGTCCAGTTTGCAGACTGTTGTTGTCTCTGTAGCCGGATGTCGAAGATGTCTGCGAGACGGAATCCCACGAAATTTCACTGAGTGCCTTTGGACGGTCATCTGGTGGAGGTTGTGTAGGCGGTCCTGGGTGGGTTGTTGACTCTTGGTGGCCATGACGAGATCGTTTCAAACGAAAAGTCTTTCTACTTGAAATTTTAGTTCTTTGTAGGCGGGATTTCTGGTGCTCACCGGAACTATCATCGGCGGGACTTTCTGGCGAGAGTGGTGTTGTGGACGTTTCACCGGATGAATGTTTAAATTCCACTGAAGTAACAAATCTAAGCTTTGGCGCTTGCGCCTTAAACGGAGCTTGTTGTAGTGACTGGGAATGTGATAAATGTGCTGCGAGGCTTGGTGGTATGCCGGCAATGGTGGTTGTACTGCCTGAATGGCCCGCAGGAACTTGACCCAAAGTTGGAGCTGAACCAGCGTTTTCTCCGCTATGACTTTCGCTGGTCACATGCTCACGATTTGTGCCCGTCGAACCACTTGACAATGATTCTCTAGGTGGATGGAGTGTTTGCTGCGATAAAGTATCACTTGGTGTTCCAATAACTCCGGAGCCACTCCTCGAATCGATTGGCACAGCTGAGACATGTGAATGACTGGCTTGGCCAGCAGTTCCAGTAAAAATGGATATAAGGGATGGTCTTTGTTGAGATTTGTGTCCATCGGCAGTTGTTGATGATGCTGCGGTAGCTTCACGTTTGGTATGATCCGAGTTAGTTTGTTCTGAAACGGAACCTTGAGAAAATTAATTATAGACGAGGGTTTTGGGCGTGCATATTGTCTTACCATATCGTTTTTCTTCGAGTTCATCACGTAAATCTCGGAGCTCTCGGGCTAGTTCTAGCAGTAGAGCTCCCTTTGATTTGATACCTCCTTGTGGTGGGGTGCCACGTAAGCGTTCACGAATGATGAATTGCATGTGACGCTCATGGTCTCCAATTGGTGGTTGAGCAATCTGAAGAAAAGAAGAAAGGAAACAGGATTATTACCTTTTTTTTTTGTGTTTTTAATTGTTATGAATGATACCTTATGCAAAATGAATGGCATAAGAACAATGTACAATGGTGTCCGATGAGTTACAACAAATTCCAAAAAACTCCAAAGATCCGGAGCTGCCTCATTGCGTCTGCCTAAATCTCGCATGACTCTTGCAATTCTCGACCATTCCGTTGAAAGACGATTCTCAAAACAAATACAAACTATCCGCAGAGCCAAGAATGCTGCCTGATACAGTGATCCTGATATTCTGGCTGGTCTCTTAGCATCTCGACTTCCTGTAAAAGTGAGCGAACCAGCACGCAAATCACCACCGGCTCTATTTATTTGTGCAACAGCTTGTCCCGTCCGGCCTGCCGGTGGACTCATAGCATTCAACACCGCAGTTAACAAAAATGAGACATCACTTTGCTTCAGCTCACCAATATCAGATACACCTCGACCCGAACAGACTTTCAAACAAAGCGGCATCAACAAATGCATCAGAAAACCCTCGGCCTTCTCTTGGGTGGCAAATTCAGCACTTCCACCGCAGATCTGGACCAATGAGAAAAAGTCAACTGGGCTGACCACCTGTAAGGCAACCAGCCGCACAACAGTGGAACAAAAGAACGCCGGTGGATTCTGAGACATAAGAGCAGCGCCCGCACTCGATACACCATCCGGAGCTGAGCCCGGCTCATTCACAATTAAATTCTGAACCGTACTAATTAAGGTTTTGATGTGTTGCCAATGGAGGACATATGGATGGCGAACGATAGTTTCATGGATACCTTTGAGAAGACCAGCTGCAGCCTCCCAGTCTGTGTTGCGTCTAATCGAGGGTTTCTTTGATATTTTAAGGAAGACCTTGTCAATGCGACGCAAAATGGTCACCATAGTGTTTCGCAGAGCATCGCTTGACCATTCTGCTCTTGGCAATATGGCCTGCATGTAACGTTGAAGACCACGACAGGCCATCGACTCTGGATCGTAAGGTGATACCTTCAGCAAAGAATGTGCAATATCTGCTAAGCGTATGTGGCATTTCACATCGAGGACTTCGGTTGGTTTGGCATCGTTGGGTAATTTCTTGGCGAGTTCTTGTAGACGGGTCGAAGCCTTGCTAAGAAAATCACCGACAACGGATAGAAGGACATCTCTTGGTCGCCGGTATTCAGTTCGAATCATTTCAGAATCTTCAGTTGAGTCGATAAGGTTCTTTGCCCTGGTATCACTCATATACTTGGAGTGCGATTCCTCTTCAAACTCCAAACCTGGAGAGCATGGGGGACCTCGGTTGCAGTTGCGTTGGCTGGAGCCTTTGTGTTCTGGACTGTTGCGGTAGGGTCCATTGTAGCTTTTTGCCAGGCCTTCACAATTATGGACCATCGTACGAATGGCCACTGCTAATTGAAGAATAATGTCTCGTTCGGACTTTCCTTGCAGGGGAATGTAACTGGGTGATTGAATTTGTTGCAGGTAGCAGGGAAGAATCGCCTCCAAGATTATCTAAGGAAAAACAGTTGTTAAGGTGTTGTGTATGTTTGAACTTAAAACACTGCCTTACTAGCATTTGATAGCCCCTCGTGCTCTCTGCAGAATATGAGACTACCATCACGCAAAGGGTTATGCAATCGAGGACGGTTACATCTCCGTCTTCGTCATGATAGCAGAAATCAATGGCTTTGAGAGGTTTTGGTTCTTTGACAAGTTCCGCAATGTTTAGTGGATCTGGTGATGGATCTTCTAAGCTGAGGAGCAAGTTGAAAAGGCAGCTCGATTGTACCTTGCACAGCAAAAAAAAAAAAAAAATTTGAATCTAAGGTTAACAAAATTTATGGATCTTCCTTACCTTGTGGGCTTCACCATAAGCTCCTTCTTCATCTGTGTCTAGAATTGCTGATACTGATCCAAACATTTGCAAAATGAATGGTTTTCGATTCAATAGATAAAACTGTTTCACAGCATACTCTATGGTTGTTGTGATCAGTTTATTCGTTTGATGCAAAGAATAGACTTGCAGCAGGGTTGGCATGATCATGAAATAACTTAAGAGAACTTAGAAGTTGCTTGTTTTCTAAAATAACCATTTCAACTTACCCATTTGTAGAGAAAATATTTTTAAAATTGAATGCTGCGTTGATATAGGTTGCCATAACATAACGCATGATGCAGGAGTCTTCAGCATGGAGAATGGCTGCTCCCGACAGGACATTCAAAAACAATTGAATGTCTGCTGAGTAGGCAAAATTACCAGCCATTGCCTCAAACATTCTAGCAATCAATCGCACCCACATAAATTTGTGCAGAACATCCAGGCCAAGAAGAGCCTAAAATCATAGTTCTGGTTAAAGTTTGGTTCTTCATAAAATATTCAAATTCTCTACAAAACCTTTCCATATTCTCCACCTTGATGTAAATCCAAATCAACTTCCAAGGCTTTTCTCGGAAACGATGGAAGTTTCATGAGTTCTTCGTGTAGAAATACAACTCTTTGTACGACCATGTCGACATTTTTTAAAATGGCCCAAGTTAAATGAACTTTACCAATTTCAACGAACTTCTTACTTAATTCTTGTTTTTGTAAAGCTAAGAAGGAGTCTTCTGGTTTCATGGGTATTAGACGAACTTCTGGATATTGTGAGCGTTTGAAAAAATACAAATCGCGAATGTACCAATTTGGATTAAGAATTTTACCTGAAATTATAAAA
Organism: Meliscaeva auricollis; assembly: GCA_948107695.1. Taxonomy (NCBI): domain Eukaryota; kingdom Metazoa; phylum Arthropoda; class Insecta; order Diptera; family Syrphidae; genus Meliscaeva; species Meliscaeva auricollis. The sequence goes on from OX403616.1 coordinate 63,660,729, forward strand.
AAGAACTTAAATTTTATCTTGAGATCTTTATTTAGTAAGAAAACAAGCATTTAAAATACTTAAATTCGTTGGAAAATCCAACTATATACAAAAATTGGGTCGTTAAGAGAACACACCTTTATAACTTTTTTAACGCGGGAGTGAAATCAGTTTAGGAAGAAAGAACTTCTGTGTTTGATTTTCCCGACGCGACCCCAAACCCTTTTTTACTTGCGATATAGGTACTATAGGGCAAGTTTAGGATTCGTAAAAAAAAATCGAACTTAAGATAACAATGCGACATGCCATTACGATGATAGAGAATGCGAAAAAAGTGTATCCCGCTATTCTGCCTGTCCGTCTGTGTGTGTGTTGGTCTGTCTGTCTGTGTATACCTCGAAGTACAGCCTAAACCGCTTAACCGATTTTCTTGAAACTTGGTAGTAAAGGGACTTTGGGGATTCCCTAGAGGGAAATTGGATTTTTTTTAGACCAAAACTAACGGTATCTGTAATATAACCATTAAAGAAAAGTTAACTTTTTCAAAAACGGCTCTAACGATTTTGATTAACATTTTCTACTACTTTTTAGTAGGGTCATACTATTGAAATGAAAGAAATGTTTGTAAAAATTCCACTAACAGTAACTCCCATAAAACCGTTTTTTTTTTCATTTTTGACTTTCTTTAAAAACGAAGGTTTTGTCAATCAATGTTCTTATGCGGAAGGTCCTTATTAACCTTAAAATTATTTGATATCACAATAATTGTCAAAAAAATAATTTTTGAATTTTAAAAAAAATTTTCAACAAATTTCGTTTTCAAAACACGAACCAAAATTTGCATTATTGATGCCGTTTTTTTTAAGATGGTGGCCCAAATGGGATTCGTTGCGACTTTTGAGATATGATTGAGGACAATCCCACCAACTTCCATCAATGTTAATGCTGTAAAGTATTTTGTCCGGGTCGGGGGTCTTTTTAGTCTAATTTCACCGGTCTAGTAACAAAAATAGAGCCGTTTTTGATAAAGGTAAAAACTTTTCCTTAATGGCTAGATGGCAGGTACCGTTAGGTCCTAAAAAAATTCAAATTCCCCTTCACGGAATCTACGCAACTTAGTAATTTGAGCACTTATTGGCAATGGGCAGGTTCAGGAAACGTAAGCGACTTAATATTTAGTCAATTTTCGGGCCTGTGATTGGTCAGCTGTCAAATTGGAAAGATTTTATTAATTAAATTGGCCACGATCATGGAATTCTTTCAACTTAGACATATTGGTAAAATGGAAGAATGCACAGATCCTACATACACACAAAATGTTATTGAGCCCTAAAAAATGAATAACAACCCCATTGAGTTTTTTAAAACTCAAACTTACTGCTTTTGTAATCCACTAAAACATAATGGTGATAGCTTTTCTCATCAACTGGATAGAAATCTAATGCTTCCTTTAAAAGTTGACTAAACAAAGTATCTTCTTGAACAGGAAATTGTGAAGGTATGTTTCCATCATCTATAAAAAATGCAAATACAAAAATGTGAAATTGACAAAATTTACCATAAACTGAATCAAGTTCTTACCTTCGAATGGACCATGAACAACAATTTTCTTTGCAGCTGGAACATTTGCTGTGAGTAAAATTGATGCATCACACTGTTCCTTACGAAGAATTTGCTTTAAATCCTTAAACATAATACCATGAACGCTATGAACAACCATCCAAAGAACAGACAGAGCTGATCCAACCAACTATAGAATTAAAATTATACCTTGATGAGATTTATCAGAGATTTATTATACTCCACCTACCTCTTGTTTATGCTCATTTGAAGATCGAACGTAAAACATAATATAGCCTATTATAGAATTGTACAAAGCAAAGGCAGCCTGTTGTGGCAACCGGGGCACAAATCGAATCAAGTGTCTCAGAAGCTTGAACATTTGATCTTGACGTTCACGTGTCAGTCTCTCCAGCACATATCTTAAGAAAAGAGCAGATTCTTCAACCAAGCATATCCAAATGACCTGATAGGCAACTTCATAAACCGAATTGCCATCCGAACCGATTGCTGCATCGTCTAAACAAGCAACTATCTGCATGACAGATGAGCAAAGGACAGAGGGGAAGAGCGAATGAGCAGCATGCAAATGTGGTGCTATACGGGCACCTTCAAGTTCTTCTTCTCCTTCGATGTGATCTTCACCGGGAGCATGATCCAATCCTGGCTCATGTGAAGCTTGTTGATTGATCGGTATGGTGGTGATTAAGAAACTGTGTCGTTCGGCTCGTTGTTTGTCGTGTTGCTGGCGGATAGCATTTCGAATAGCTTCGGTTTGTTGCATCTTTCGACTTTTGGTTGCAGTTACTAAAGATCGCTGAAAAGAGATGTCAAAGTCGAAAACTCTGATAGTAGAACCTTATGACTCACATGTCTATCCTGATTAAGGGTCACATCCATATCCTTTGTTTGCTGAGTTGGACTCCATGGTGGATCAACAACCGGAAGACTTTCAATTCCGATCTTTGGTGATGGCAGTGTAAACTCAATACCACCAGGTGGCACTTTAAAGGTAACATCGTGAGCACCTTCTTCCATACGAGGCCAAACTTGAAAGCGACACTTCCAAAGAACGTGGAATCTATTAAAAAACAGTATGTTAGTGGCCATTTTAGAAGAGTTTACCGAATTACCTCATAATAGCACCAATTCTAACATCTGGATCTTTGTTTTTTAGCGACCTCTGCATTATATCGAAAGCAAAGCTTTGGGCTTTAACTGAACCCATTAGAAATAGTGAAGCAGCTACTGCTGCTGTTTCCTGTTAAAAGAAGAAGTGTTATATCTATTATTTAAGCAGATGCACCAAAATAACTTACTTGATTATGCTCGAGAAGAAGTTCCCAAGCTGCAGGCAGTGCTTCAATTACAAGTTCTTCAGTCAAAATGACTGCGCCTTTAAGCAAAGTTGACATGGGAAAATGAAATAGCCCTCTGATGTGGTTTTTTACGAATTTTAATATCGCTGGTTTTTCTTTTTCTTCTCGTTTCTCTTTTTCAGTATTTAGAGCTTTTGCAAGCTTTTCCACCATTTCAATGTCAGGATCATCACTTATTCTTCAAAAAAAAAAATCAACAACAACAAAATTGAGGATTAAGCGAAATACATACAATGGACTTTAATGAACTTACCTATCCTTCTTCGAAATGCTTTCCTTCCTTTTCGATGGAGACGTTTGCGTTGAGCTTTGTTCTGATACCTTTCGAGTTGATCTTTGACGGGTGGGTGGCTTAGTTGTGCCATAGCCTTCTTGTGTTTGATGTTCCATGTCAAATGTGAACCCAAATTCTTCGCCATAAACCTTTAGTCAAGTTATTTCATCAGTTTTTGAATCGTTAACAGACAAAAAAAAAAAAACTTGAGACTAACCTTTCTTACAGCTTTGATCAGTCTTGAAGAAGCTCTCATATGTCGCTTGTAACAATACGGATGACAGAATCCCTTGTGGGTGCAATAATAGTTGTAACTTTTCATTACTTCGATAACTGCCTTCATCCATGGCATATTCTTAGCAGTGTCATCGGCTTCATTCGAATCGGTGGGTGATTCTGGTAGTTGATCGTCGCTCAGTATTCCCGGTGATTCTTCACCTCCGCTGATGATTCCCGGCTCAGAGGTATCACTTCTGTCCGATAACGAAGATACTTTTCTTCTCGATTGCATCGAATCTATTCGTTTAACTGGAATGAGTGAGAGTTCGATTCAAAGTTATTCGATTATTGGCAGGAACTTACAGTCTGCTTCAAGATCTTTGCCATCTTTTGTGCCTCGACGAAGTTTAAGTGAACGTCGCTTAAAGGATCCACCAGTTGCACCACCAGCCGTACCACGTCGTAGGAGGAATGGTCGGACTGCAGCAACTGGTCGACGAAGAGCGCCTTAAAAATAAACAAAAAAGTTTAAATTCGTAGCAGTTGTTAAGAAAGCTTTTTAAAAGCTCTTACCATCTTCACCCTGAATTGTCAAAGTTGTATTGCTGCTATTTTCCGATTCATTGTCTGGTTCATGGAGTACAAATGATATCTTCCTTTCGGTTGGAGCACCTAGAAATTGGAAGAACAAAAATCATTTGTTTTATTCTCAGTTGAATGAGGCCACTCTATCTGCCTGCAGCCTACCACCATCGTTACCGGCAATAGATTGAAGACTTTGAGCTGAAGTCTGAGAATGTCCCATTGAACTTAAAGCCATGGACCATCTTCGATTTGCTTCCCTATAGTTTAAATATATATTTTAATTAGCAGCCATTGATTGAAAATGTGGAAAAAAAAAATAAAACTTCGGTAGCGGGTAAACAAACCTATACACTTTTTCCCATGGAGCTGGCTTATCCTTGTTAAGAAGCTTTGATGCTTTTGGTAATGTTTGATAAGTGTCTCGTAGAAATGCGGTTATCTCATGTAAAAGTACGCAAGCAATTAATTTCAATGCATGTGGACAGTCATTGCCATGAGGATTAACGCTGGCTGTTTTTTTTTTTGTGTTCAAAATAAAAATAAAAATATTGGTTTCATTAACACATTTATTTTTTTTTTGAAAAATATTATTAAACTAACATTCATCTAAGAAATCTTCTTCTTCATCTTGTTGAAGAAGTTCACGTTGTTTTTCGGGATCATTTAAGCATGAGTTGGCCGATTCAAAGTTCATTCGTTCGGTGAACAAGAGCTCTTCGAGTCTAGCTCCTAACATTTCAGCCCACTAAAATGAAAAAAAAACATATTAAGAATTTAAAAAATCCATAAAAATTTAAAAATGCATGTTTTCAATTCTTGTATCAGATATCCAGCTACTTGGCATGAAATGAAGACAACACACTTAAAGAGTCCATAAAAATGCATAGAGAGGAAGTAAGAGATTTTAGGATAAGAATTGTGAGGGTGAAAACTGACTTTTGTCTCAAATATCTTGAGAACAGTTAATAATATCGACTTCAGGCTGATTTTATTTTACCCTTATGTTGAAATAAAAGCTGATAAGAATTTCAAAAACAATCCAGGTCCGATTCTCGTTCTGTGAAGCTGTGAAGTGATACATTTTAAACCTCTTTTGCGCCTCAACTAGCCTAAGAAATAGAAATAATAATTCCAAAAAAAAAAAAAACAGAATAACAGTGGGTATTTAGTAGGTTTTATGCCAATTTTTCTTAGAAAAGTAGTAAATTAACGAATATTGAATTAATTAAGTCAGCTAATTAGTTAGTTAGTTAAGTTTTGTCAAGTACGTGTCCAAGTGTTTTAAACTGTAAATCAGTTTCGCCAATGAAAATTTCGTCTGTAGTTTAGTTTCTGTCCAGTTAAATTCAAATTTCTTTAAATCCAGATTCTATGCGAAAGAAATTTTGCATGCACTGAACCTCGCACCTATCCCAAATACTATAGGGAACCGAAGCAGGGGGTTGTAGGGGTACATTCAAAATTTGAAAAATAAAACTGTACTGTATTTATGATTTTTTTTTTCTAATCTCCGGGATGTAATCCCATCTTGACTTATATTTTAATCATAATTCATAATATTGCTGAACGACTTTTTAATGGAACGATATAGAAAATTATGAATCAAACTTTTTTTTTAATTCCAACATAATAATGTAAATGACGTAGTTTATATGCAATAATAATTACAAATTATAACTTTGACATCGCATGCAACATGACGAGGTGGCCGAGTGGTTAAGGCGTTGGACTGCTAATCCAATGTGCTCTGCACGCGTGGGTTCGAATCCCATCCTCGTCGAATTTTTTTTTTTTTTGCATTGATACAATAAAACTGATGCTTTTAGGTATAATGGTTTTGGCGAAATTTGTTATGAAACAAAATCTTTTAAATATAATTTATTAGTCAGCGTTAGTGGAAATTTAATGTGTGTTACTGATAGTTTCATTTCTCTAATTTTTCTCAATTGAAGAGATCTTAAAATCCAAAAATTGATTTCGGAAATAGATTATCATAATTGTTTTGTTCACAAAGCTCATTAAAGTCTTCAAACAAGAAATTCTTGTTGATAAAAACTTATCATAAAGTACATATCTCAGAAGGTAGTAGGTACCTATGTATGTTAAAAATGTTTCGTAATGAAGTGTTTATTAATACGCTTTTGTTAGCTTCACTTGTTACTAACAAAGAGCAAACTTTGTTAGTTTGCTCTTTGTTAGCAAACTAGAAATATAATAAAATAAAATCTTTGAAGTCAATTTTGACCCACTTTCAATTGTCGTATTGAACTTAGGGCTAGTTTGTTCACAGTGGGTTAAATTTTTAGCATAATTTTCAGAGATTCTAGTTAAATGGAGCTAATCAACAAAAAATGATTAGCTTAATCTATGATTAACAACTCTAACTATATGGATTCTCAGAAAATAAAATTAATTTAGGTGGACATTCGACGATTTGCAGTTGGTAATAATCATGGATTAAATATGGTCAAATGTGAACAAATTGGCTATTAATATTTCTACATTATTTACAATTTATATGACAATATGGGTGACAGTGCCAAAACTCGTCTGAGATGAATTTACCTTATTCTGTAAGAGCGGTTTGCTGAAACGAAACTTAAGCATTTATGTTCAACATAAGGTCTTATGTGACAGTTTAAGCTGAGGAAAAAGTAGCCCATAAGCGCTTATGTTTAATATTTTCGTATCAGCAAACGGCAGTTCCATTTCAATAATAACAAGGTAAAAAAAAAAAAAAAAAAAATAAGGAGTTCACAAAAATAAGACCATTTCAGCCCGGTAAACACACATTAGGTACACACACTTAAGCGTATACACCTTAAGAGCTATTTTTTGGACTATTAATATAATTTTTTGTTTGTCATAAGCAGCTCTGAGATCTTACTAATTAATCCTAATTGAAAGAATTGACTATTTTGAAGTTATAGTGTTGCCAACTAACTTCTAAGACAAGAATGAAAAACGCGAAATAATATGAAACAAAAATGTTCAATAAAACTAAGAAAATAACTGAGCTCCAAAATATACTTTTTTCTTTTGGTATGTTTAGCATACCAAAATCTGAGTTCAAAAGAAATCTATGTCACCACATTTTTAAGATAAGGTGGTATTTTCATGTAAAATTATCTCAAAAACGTGACGTAGTAGATTTTTTCTGACGTTCTTTAATATTTTCTTGAAAAAGACATATCAACTTTTTTTTTTTTAAATACGGTTTGAGAATTTATATGCATAATTTTTTTTGTTTTTTGACGGCTCTTTTTGTAAGAAAAAAATGGCATACTTAGTATGGAGCTTAAAATTTTAAGATTGTTGATGTTAAGAACAGTTTTTTACTCAAACCACATGTTTTATACATCGTTGGAAAGTTGTGCAAGGTGGGTCGCATCCATTCTTTTTTTTTAAATCTTGCCAGTTATGTAATGTAGTAGATGTTCTCCATCTTCACACCCTACTTATATTTTGGAGGCTCTTAACTAATATTTGTTCATTGTCAACAAACCCAGTTCATATTGTTGGGAACTCTTAAGTAAAAACTCCTTCTTTTGTCATCCCCATGGCTAACTATAAAATAAAAAAAAAAACAATCCATTTACCTGATGAAACATCTTCCCCGCTGCCCTCTGTAAAATATGTGTCCTTCGTGTTCCAGTTGTCAATTGTTGTCTGGCATTCATATTTGCTGCCGAAGCTCGATAATTTGTCATATTTTGTTTCATCCAACTAGGCCACATTCCTTTATTGCACAAATGCACAAAATGTGCACATTCTACAAGAAAAGCTGCTCTAGCTATTAATGGTGCTTGAGGCTTTAAATAAAAATAATATTAAATCGAACTCTTTAATAATTCGTTATTATACACTCTTACCAAGTCTAATACAGCAGCAACAAGCTGTGGATCGGGAAATGATCCTGGTGCACAAGTTTCCAGCAAAAATGAAAATCTCAACATTCCTTCTTGTATCGGTTCGGTAGGGATAAGTTTTCTTTCTTTTAGCACCACCACTTCAGATTCTCGTGGACCCTCGCAGAGGTCTGAAGAACTACGTCTGCTTAAGTCTGAAAAAAAGTAATAAATTTGAATATCAGATGTACCAATCATCTACATATTTTATAAAGAGCCAACCAGCTGTCTCCTCAGTTCCTCCGATTTTCTTCTTGCCCTTGACAATCCCAAATCGATTCAGTCTCCGTTCGACCCTACGCCGAGCTCTCTGAAGGGATCTACCTATGCCATCACTCGAACGACCTCTTTGAATTTTAAGAGAAGCATGTCGAATGAAAGTTCCTGTCATATCAGGGTTTAGGGACCCGATTTCTAAATCAATCGAAGCTGGTTCTTTCGATGTTCCCCGGAACCAACGCACCAAATTACTCAACCGCCCTAATGAGTTTCTTTCTGAACTTGATGTGGAATCTGACAAAAGTGCTCTCTCCGAATGTCTAGGGGTTAGAGTTGGCCGAATTGTCGTTCCCCGCCGGCGGATATTACTCAATGGACTTTGGCTGGACTTGTAGTGGTCATCACAGGTTTCGGTTTCCAGAAGACTCTGAAAAATAATTAAGTTGTCAAAAACTCGCTTTGGGTTAATATGTCGTACCACGGCACAAGCTGATGAAGTGCTTCGTTTCTTTAGCAGAAGTCTCCTTTGACTTCGATTGTCTTCCATTTGGATGGTAACTGCTGGCTGAGCACACTCAGCTTGTGGAATATGTCTATTTAATAGAACAGTCATGTCAGAAATGAAATTAATTTGATAGCTTCCTCAACTAACCGGATAACTCTGGTAGTTTGAAGCAAAGGGCCTTTCTTATTGGGTCTTGGAGTAACAGCTAAAATTCCACTCAAGGCCACCCGTCTAAATGGTCCACCATGTGCACCTTTGACATAAGTTATCAGCTGGCGAATATCACAATACAGGGCCGTATTCTCCGAGGACTTCAGCTCCTTCTGGGCTTCGACGAAACGCGTTACCAATGGCTTGAATACAGCGGTAATAACCTGACTTTCAGGTCCACCAGTGAGTCCGCCACTAAAATTGGTCGCATAGCCACCCTGCCCGCCTGATGATGATATACCGCCAAGATCGGTGTTAAGATTTTTTAATCCGCTCGATCGTTTATGATCTATGTAGATTAATATACACATTTGTGGGAGTGAAAAGAAATAGCATGCATGCTGCTACTTGTGAAAGCCGCCTTTTTTACATTAAAATACATATTATATATATACAATTAATGGGAATATGAGACTAATGAACATGTAGCTAGTGATTAATGAGATTTTAATGAGATTTAGATGACTGATGGAGCACAGCCTACATTAAGCAGAGCATGCACTCTTCAGAAAGAAATTCCAATTATTATATAAAACTATATATGAAATATTTGAAAGTAATACACATAATTTTTGAAAATTTTATACTGGTGCTTCTAAATATACATGGATTTTTTTTTTCATTTTTGAATATTTTATAAGCGGACATAGAAAGCTACAAAAAGAACTCACTCAGCGGGGATAGCAAGGAACTGGGATCAACACAAAATGCCACAAATGCATGGAAGAATTCTACCAACTCATGAATTTGGGTCGTTTTGACCATTGATTGCAGATAGGTTTTTGTGCGTTTTGATGCTTGCCGCATCATTCGAGAGAGGATTTTCTGGCATTGACTGCGAAGAAAGTCTGCTGGTGGTCCTCGGATTCCTGGAAAAGAAAAAAAAGGAACATTTATCAAAGTATGTGAGGACTTTAATAGGTATAGTTGTGCCTGTGGGGGAAGAAATCGAGCCTTGCTAGGCCTGTAGCGGAGGATCTCGTTTCGTGAGAGGATTGCTTCAAAATGGTTCTAGTAAATCCTTACACAAAAAAAATAAATTAAAAAAAACACCCTTTTAACCAAAATATTTCGATGCACACTTTTGGTTTTAGGTTATCATTGCAAATGAAACGTTCATGTTAAAGGGGGTTTTCTGAAAAATTACCCCTGCTGCACTGAAAATATAAATATCATGGATTTAGATTACAAATAAGCTTGTTTGGACATTTAAATGTTATCGCAAGGAGTTATTGTCCAAATTGTCAGTGTCAATAGATATTGATTAGCCAAAAATTGTATCATTGACGCAGTTTTTTACTTTTGGGATATTACATATGAGTGAGGACATTACTCCCAACAATTTCTAAAAATAAAAATTCTGTAAAAGTGTAAAGTATTTTGTCTGTTTCAGGCTTCTTTGTTGTCTAATTTCCCCGACCTAAAATTGATTTATATATAAAAAAAAATTTAATTGAAACATATTTTAGTTATTTTTTTTTCGAGAAATAAATATCAGTTTTCTTTTATAATTAAAAGCTAATGTAAATATTTTTTTGTGATCACAATTATTTGTGATTCCGTTGTTTTTCTTTTAATTCTAGTAAAACAATTTTTACAAGCAAACGCGATTCGCTTCAAAAATTACCACAGCTTGTTTTATTTTTCTTTTGTTTTTGCCCATCTGACGCATGTACATAAATGTTAGAACTCCTATTTCTGTCGGAAGAAGTTTTTGGCTTCAAAGTAGAGATTTTTTTTATCTCATCTGCACTTTTGTGCCGTTCATAGATTTTTCTTTGGATAATGAAGGAAATATTATTCAACTCTTTAATTCATCTCAAATTTTGCTATTCGATTTCTTCTTCATTGCGAGGATAGAGATGCGAAAAAAGTGGATTGACCAACCTACCGGTTTTAGAAATACTCATTTTTTTGCTCAAAAACGACTCCTACGATTTCGATTAAGAAAGTCATGGTCGTTTCTGTCGGTTCGATTTCAACGATTTTAAAATTGAATTCAATCTTATGTTGATTTTTTTTGCTAAAACCGCATTAACAAAACCACAACTGAAAAGTGTCCAGTCTTGCATTTTACTTTTGAAGAAATCATTTTTTCCAGACATTTAGCTTTATGGAAAAAAATCTAGAAATCTTTAGTTTTATTGATTTAGTTTGCACACAAATATTTACAAGAGAATATCAAATATTAATTCATCAAGTTTAAAAGTCAACTTGAAGATTAACATAATAAACATAGTATTTTTAATGTCAGAAGTGGGATACTGGGCCCCCGGGCAAAACTCCATTAAAAATTGAAACAAGGATTTTAAAATGTTTGAGCTTGTAGCTGCAAATATGCAGCCTAAATATAGATTTGTCCGAATGGTCTTTTTGGAAAATTTATTGGTAGGTGACGTTTGTTACAAGTTTGTTGTAGATAACCAATTTCAGTAAAATGAAGATAAGACAGTTAAGCGGAGTCGAATGTATAGTTTGTTTGAGCTCTTAAAGTATATCTTTCTGGCAACTTTATCAATTTATTTTGAGTGATATTTATTTTTTTTTCGTCGGAACTACTTAAGTGTTACGATCACCAAATGCAGTTTAATTTTTTTTTGGGCCCCTGAATAAATTGTCATATAAAACTCTCTACCAAATAATATATATTATATATGAAAGTTTGAATATTAAAACTTTATTTACTCAGAACGAAACTGGAAGTAAGCTATTCTGATTTTCTGAAATAAAATTACTTGCACATTACATATTTTCTTTGGGGCCCCATATGTATAATTGTTTAGGCAAAAATGGAGACGTTTAGGGAAAAGTTGTTATTCTTGAATAAATCCTCATTAAATTTGGTCTCCGTCAAGTTGTCATTACTTGTCGGATCAAAAAAAAAAAAATCTTACCATCATTGCATCCATGTGGACATCCAAGATGTAGAAGTGCCCTTTTAACAATTCCCATAGATATTTCATGTGCATGTTCACCAAGTTTCATTACACCCAACTCCAGTAACACCTCACAGATGTTCAAACCAGCTTCAAGGACCCGCAGTGAAACAATGTTATAGTCCCTCTTGAAGACATTAAACACAGCCAAAAGAACGATTTCATAGTCAATGCCACCATCTCTTGTTATGTAAAATGAAGATCCTGGTGCTTCTGATTCATCAACTCCAGTGTAATCGATATGAGAATCAGTGTGTGATCGCAACATGTGTCCTCGGAATCCTGCAACTCCACTCAAACTTCCACCATTACTCAGGGCATCAAGTTGTGAGTCGATTGAACCCTGTTAAACATTCATAAGCATTTAGATTATAATATATCCTTAAACTAGGTTCACTTACTTGTCGTTTAAGGTAATCCGGCGATGGTGTTGGCGTGTGTTCGGTTACAGTTATTATTGGATTTCGTGCAAAAAATGTCGTCCTCGGTCCTGAGGACTGTGATGGGCGTATGGTTTTCTGCGGTTCCACATACCTGTAATACCTTAAACGTTGTTCACGAATATTGTGTTACTTAAATGAAATGATTGTGCAGATTATGAGGAGGTTTAATTAATAAAACAATCTAAAATACAGTGGTTTTTAGTAAAATACAATTATTATTATTTTGAATAAAAAGGATTTTATAATTTTTTATAGTCTACCTACACTTTATTAGCAAAAGAAAGGACAAAAATGCAGCAAATCTAAAAAACTTGTTTTTTTGAAAGCAATTATATGCAATTGAATAAAAAGCTCTAAAAATGAATGACAAAAAAAAAATTGAATTTAGGATAAGAACAAAAACTTACCCGCTATCAAGAAGACAGCTGGTGTTGAATAGTATTTGAAAAAAAAAACGAATAAAAGAACAGTAGAACAAGAATTTGAAAAAAACTTCACAGATGCAAGTAAGAGCTAGCAGTTAATTAAAATAAAGGTTTCATAAGAATATTAAAATTTAAAAAATATAAGGCAAAGAATTTATATAGCTAAACTATCTGAGTTTTTATTTTAGTTTTACTTAGAAGATATCCACTCTACGGGTTGTTGTTTGCGATAAAAAAAACTAGTACTACCTAAATTTTATCTCTGACACTAAAAGTGCGTGACCGTGACCGACCTTGTCGAATCTTTTCATATGCCTGCACTGCATAGACGGTTCCAAAATGAATACTGGAGTTAATGTAGGGTTCTTTTTAGAAACGCTTGAACTAGCCAGCTTATTCAGACTTCCTTATTCCTTATTGCCACAAACTGATACATATAACCCAAAAAAAATGGAGGTGGAAAATTTGATGTCCAGGCTTTTTTTAAACCAAAAATACATTAAATTGAAATTCACTTCCGACGTATCCGTTAATTTAATTGAAATGAATCTCCGAATGTATTAACTTTGTTTGAAACAGAGTTAGTTTTTGTTTAAAAATCATTCCGGGAACGCTTCCATAACTCAAAGACCGATAACAAGTACACATTAATAAACGATAATAATGAAAGAATGTCATTTTCGGGAACGCTTTTAGGCTATGAAAAAAAAAAATCAGTTATGATGACTTATGCAGAGAATGTGGTGATGATGAAATACTATGAGAAACAAACTCATGACATCCTGAACGTTCCGAGGAGCACACATAGACTCAGATTGGATATGATATCTTGAGAATGAAACACGAGGCCTACGAGAAAAATTTGCAAGAAAATGTAGTTGAGAAATAAAAAAAGAGGAACACCAACTTATCGGTAGCATGAAAAAGAAGCACTTAAAGCAAGCGCCCGAATTTATTGAAGATAGCAATGGCATGGTTAATGATTGACAAGTATATCAAACGATGGAACTATTTTTCTAAGGATACCAGCTGAGAAATAGAAGCCGTCCATGACGAAAATGGGAAAACGATAGGAGGATTTGTAGTTTGGTGGATCTGGAAAGTAAAACTCAGAACTTAATTCTGGAGGCATAATTTTTTAAAAATCCGTTCAAATCCTTGCTTATGCTGGCAACAATTAACTTCATTGGGAGAACGAATTGATCTGTAAGTGTGAACGGAAAAACCTTCAAACAGAGGTGGTGAAATTGGATCTGAATGTTGGCAGATGGGTGGTGGTTAGATCGGTGTTCAAGAGCGGGCCTTCGGGTCTAATCGCGAACATTGGAGAGTGCAGATCACTTCCTTCACGTGGTGCCCGCTGACAAGCGGAAGCTAATACGTTAAAGCTGAGAAAGTTCTGGCCATAATAAACTCGACTTGCTTACGTTCAGTGGAAGCTTGCGACGTGTGACTGCTAGACAACTGTGGACTTACTTGGTAAGACAACACGTAATTTTATGATGAATTGGGTATACAGCACTACCGTTGTATTGGGTCCTGTACTCGTTGAAATCGAGCGGTGCATTCTCTAGTGAGATGGATCCAAGTCGATACAGCGAGGAATATCTTTTCTAAGTTGTGCTGGTGGGGCAACGATAAAGATAATGCCTACTCGGTATTGTAGAAATAAAAAGTACCACGGAGTTCTGAGAGCCCTACTATCAAAGTCTATGACGGAAGAAGTACCCAGTATGGTGAGGATGACCCTATATGAAGCATGGTGGTGGTCGTGGTTGTTATCCAATCAGATAGCTTTTGAATTGATTAACTAGTAGTAAAGATTGTAGCAAAACATTAGCAATGTTTCACTTCTCCTGGCAAAAAGAAGTGTAAAATTGTACTCAAAAAAAAAAACGTAGATGGAAATGACGGAATTACTGAGTTGCGAGCTACTGGTAAAAGAGCTTCTCTATATGTTAATCTTGGTTGCAAGCCTACCAGGCTAGCAATTCATCAGTGTGTAGAAAACGAAGTTAATCACCTCACCGTTCACAAAGCTGTTCGTAAAAGGAACCGGATTTTGATTATGTTGATTTTTGGAAGGGAGCGTAATCTTCCGGGGAATGATCAAAGTATTCCTTGATCCTGATTATGGATATGTCCACCAAGAGCTTATGGCTAACGCTAGGTACTCTTGCATAGCATATTTAACATTCGGTTGACGATATAGCCTCGCATTAGTCAAAGACAAAGTGACATCAGTCATAAAAGCAATTAAACCATCTCTCAAAAGAGATCCTCTATAAGAACTTAATATCATCCCAGGTGTAAGCACTGTCGGGATCGGATGAAACCTGCTGGAATGTTTTAGGGATTGATTCTTTGCTTGGTTTAGTGTGCATAGGGGGAGAGAAGAAAAGACGGTTCAGTGATGAGATTGGCAGGTCTTCAGGCACATCGGCCTAAAAATACTGCTGCAGATATGGCTAGGACGTGTGGAAGGTATGGATATTGTCACACCAGACCGATAGTTAAGCACTGTATCCGATCTTTATGAAAATGTTCAATCCAGAAAAACCAAAGAGGACTTTGTACTACCTTTAAAAAATTGATAATTAAAACGGTATTACTTTTAAAAGGGATCTATTATATGAAATCTACTTATAAAAAAACATTCGGGATATACAAATATTTAGTTAAGAGAGACTAACTGTACCGTAAATTTTATTTAAAAAATATGAAAGCTAGAATATTAAAGAAACTAGAATATTTTTTTTAAAACAGGATCCAAAAAGGGAGAAAAATGTAAACAAAATTGTCTCCCCGTAAGCCGGTGCTTTCCATCAATATGCGCAGTTTTTACGATTATGTTAAAAATATAGCCTAGCCAAAAAGCTATAACGAACGGTCTTACCTAAGACTTGGCATGCTCTTGCCTTTTATTAAATTACTGCTTGGCTCACGAGTAATCACTGATGCAGAACGTGATAATTTCTTTTCTCCAGTATCCAAACTTCGATGATAGTCCTTGAAAACAAAACAAACAAGAAAACATTTTAAAAGTAGGTTTATAAAACTGCAATGCATATGACATCTATGTGATCTAATGTTAAAATTTTTTTTATTAATAAGTTGACAAAATTAAGGCCAATTGCATTCATGATTTTATGAATTTGTTTTGTATTTGTGTTTGGACAAATGTACAGTTATACAAGAGATTTATACGCCAAATACAATATGATTCTAAAATCTTACTACATGCTGCAGTGGCCTCTTGCCATTTGTATTAGTTTCTATTCCTACTTTTTCCAAATTCTTCTCGGACTTGGAGAACATTTTTGTTTCGACAAAAGTCCTCAGATCGGCCATTTTGACACGTTTCTTCTTATCGCTTCCACGACGTTCTATAGTTGAGTTTGTGTCATCTAAAAAAATTGAACATGAATCAGTTTTTCTTTGTCGAAATATCGTTTGATGGAATTTGTTAATCTTACCAACTTGACCAGGCATCCCTGACTCAGGAATTTCGATGTAGTCTTTTGCCAAGGAACTATTACTTGGACTATCTCGGCTATATGTTCCGGGTCCTTGGTAAAGTGATATCTCTATTTGAGGTATTGGTAAGGAATTAGAACGTTTTCGTGGCTGATGAGTGGGAATAGCAGCTTCTTCTGCAATTTCAGTAAGTCTGAAAAATTCAGGTAAAGTTTAGAATTTATAAAAAAAAAAAAACTTTAAGAAACCAACCTGTTGTACAAATACTGTAGGCTCCAATAGACCCCTTCTTCCTGCCAATGTGAGACAAATAGACATCTAAGAACTGAAACATCTAGAAATGTTGCAGCTGACACATCTGCTTTTGTTTCTTCAGCAAATTTTTCTTCCGATTCTGATTCTTTTTCGGTTGATGTGCTGGCTTTTTGTTCTTTCTGGGAAGCTCCGCGAATTAACTCATGCTGCTCAAAATCGAAACGTGTTGGTTGTTTGTCCTTTGAATGCATTGATTGTCGACTTCCTCGACGACTTTGTGATTGTTGAAGTAGGCTTGCATCGGCCTTGAATTAGAAGGAACTGGTTAAAATCGAATGTTATTTTTTTTTGTACATCTGTGATATTACAGTATAAAATGAAGGATCAGTTAGATATGGTCCTGTAGGAAGTCGAAATATAACCACTCTTTCTTCTTCGATACTGGAAGCTTCTTCTGGTATTGTTTCAGGAAAAGCAAAATCTTTCGGAGATGATACCCAAGATCCCTATTTCAAAGAAACCAAATAAATAGTTTAGGTTTTTCAAGAGATATTAAATAAAAAAAAAGCTTACGTCTTCATCGTGTTTGGAATGATCTGAATACGACATACTTTTCGGTGAATCTCCTTTTGGTGATAACACCGCTTCTCCAGCTGAAGAACTTTTTCCTATAAAAAGCATTATAATCAAATTGAGAAACATATCAAGTGTAAGAATTGGTGTGTTTATCTAAAAGTTCAATTAAAAGAATTCAAGCCTTTCAGAATATTAACTACAATGATGATGTGATGGTGATGATTCTAATACATTGTGTACATATGTAGGTATCAGGTGAAACTAGTAAGATCTTAGCAGAAAATGGCAAATAGCAACCGAGATTGGCAAATCCCAACTGAAACTGGGTAGATCTCTAAATCTAAAAATCAGCCGAAACTGTTAAATCTCAGAGGAATCTGCAAAATCTTACCCGAAACTGCTAACTTTCAGTCTTAACTGGTAAATCGCAGATAAACCTGGTAAATCCCATCTGAAATTGGTAGATATCAGGTGAACCTGGGGCCTATTTCACCAAACACTTTCGTGTTCGTTTATTCACTAAACGACAATTCGAAAAGAGGATATTTATTTATGAAAAAAAAGTTGAAAAGTTTTCTTCTTTGCAAAATACATTTCGTTAAGCATAAATTTGCAAAATGAAATGTTCTTTTCTGTAAAGTGAAAAGTTTTGTTAGTTTGCAAAGTATTTATACTTTTTGTTTGCAAATTATATTATTAATTTAGAAACCTTTTTCAAATTTTACAAAGAAAAATTTTTGTTTGCAAATAAGAGTTTGTTTAGAAATGATTTCGAAAAATCATATTTTTATGATTTTCGACATAATAATGAAGATTTTTTGTATTTTCTGAGAAATCCTGAGCGTGCAAGGCAAGGCAAGAAATTAAGATTTTAATTTAATTTAATGGCACTATTATAGTCGAGAGGTCAAAAAGTGTCAAATTAATAAGTTATTTTTTCAAAATTGTATTTTCCCATACGATACGGGTTGTGTACGCCCAAAATTTCCAATTGGCATTTAGATTCCTCTGTGAATATTGTCTCAATAATATAAGATGGTAAATGTTGGCAAAACTGAAACAAATTACTACAAAAACTTTGGTTAATGCAGTTGCATTTATTATATGGTTATTATTATGATGGTAGTTGCCGTAGAAGACTACCTGCACTGTCTTTCCTTTACTTGTCATTATTTTTATCAACAAAAAAAGGTTGGTGTCGATAGGATTTGAATCCCGAACCTCTTGTGCGATAGTCGAATACTCTACGGTTTTCAGGATTTTTTAATGGCAACTTAAACCATTATTTTGTTACTTTGCAAAATAAGAAAGTTCTATTTTAAATTGGTTAAACGCTTTTACTGTTTTCTTGCGATTAATTTTGTGATTTTTTCTTTGTCTGGCCAGTCTTCAGCCTTCTGAACTTTATTGTTTGTCAGGAATAAATTAAAAATTAACGAAGCGACACAATTTATTCCAACCTTGTTTTTTTTACCATGAAAATGGTTTAGGCGCCATTAACCGCTGCATCAAGCGACAATGTACAAAAACTTCTTATCTGATTAAAATTTCGGTTTTAGAATGATGTCAAATTTAGTATTCTGAAACCCCTTCATGAAATCTGTCTCTTCCAATAATATAGACAAATAAATAGCTAAACGAGACGTTTTTTTCGTTTTTTGAACAATTTTGAAAATGTCGCTTAGTGAATTCTTACGGGAAGGTATCAATTTGTAGTTACCTCGTTATAAATCTTTACTGGCTTAATCGATTTCAGAACTTGTCAAAAGGTAATATTAGTAATTCTATGAACATGAGTTATTTTTGGATTAAAAATGTAAAAACATTATATTTTTCTGAGACCTTTTAACTATTTACTATACTATAGAAAATAAAATGCACCACTGGATTGTACGAACTTGCTCATGTAACTTATATTGCAAATTTTAGCTTTTGGTTTTTTTGAAAAAATTAGGAGTAGTAACTCCCTTCACAAATTTCCGAATTTACTTTGCGACGCAAAAGCTAAAAGCACAAGCCAAAATGTAAGCGAACGAATAATACAATCAAAACCAAATCCATGTTTCAAAATGGTGGCTTTTCTCAGCCACTTGCATGCCCAACAAATTGGTTGTAATAATGAGAAAATGCTCCATTACTAATCAAAATTTTGTTGATCGAAAAATGAAATGACGATTCTTTGATTTTTAAAGATTTTAAAAATATCCGTTTATAAAAAAAAAATATATATATAAACTTGGACCTTTAAAGCAAAATCGAGGCTTAAGGATCAAGGGTTTTAATTGATTTATATTTTTTAAACACTTCACTAAAACTCAATAAAATGTTTAGGACATTTTATATATTGTGAAATACCCCCTACAATTTCTATAACAATCCTAAGAAACACATTATTCTAAATTTTGTCTTACGAGCAGTAAAAACGTCCGCTGATCCTTTCGGTGAAGACGGACTTAGTAAATTTCTGGCTTTAGGTTTAACAGGTGCCAAAAAGCATGGTGCTCCTGGTGCTCGATTGTCCCACATTCCTTGCCATAATCTGATGCCATTCTCCAAACGAAAGTTTTGAAAATCAGATTCTTTCAGATGATGAATGATGGGAGCAAAGAGGTAAACAAAAAGCTGCAAAGATTAATTAAAACAGCAATCTCATTGTTTTTCTAAATATTTTTTGTACTGAATTTATTAATTACCGTTATAGTTGGTACAGAAAATAAATAATTTTCAGTTTTTGGCATATCCTTTTTCAAAACCGGATCAAGATCCTCTTCTTCATCGGCACACTCTTCGGAAGCATATAAAAGAATCCATTGCATTGTGTAGAGTAGTTTTGTTTCAACTGCCCCAATCGCTTGCATATCCTTAACTCTTAAAGATTACAAATTTTATAAAAATAATGAATTTATGTATTTTAAAGTCAAAAATATAAGCACTTACCGGTTGTGAAGTAAAGCAGCAACACAATGCATTACATGAGGCAATGCAGCTTGTAATAGTCTCCATCGCGGAATAGCACCTAGGGCTTTTGTTAAAGGTGGTGATAGTCCAAATTGTATGTTTTGAACAACAACTTTTTCAAAGGACTGTACAAAAACAAAAACAGAAAATGGAACATAGTTTATACAAAAAAATCCTACGTTTGGTCTTCTTAGCCAATGAAAGTTATTCAACAGGAATAAGTTAATTACCTTGCAAGCTTCTTTCATCTCCTAATAGCAGCAATTTATAATATTTAAAAATATATTTTATAAAAAAAAACTTTGTAAAAACAATTTTGTTTAAAAGAACTCAATTTTTGTTTATAATTTCTATAAAACATGTGTTTTTGTGTTAAACAATAAAATCATTCCATGTACCAAAAAAAAAAAGCTTGAAAATTCAAAGTTAAGAACCTTAACGGATTTATGAGTATACCGTTAGATCTTTTTAGGTTTTCAGTATAAAAAATATTCATTTTAAATATAAACGTAAAAAACTGTCTTCTATTGTTTTAATTTTTATAAAATTATTTCATGGAAAATAATTAAAACTAAATCCATTATTTGTATAAATCAAAATAAAAACAAAATATAAACATGCAATTTCTAAAATGAATACTTTTTTTTGTTTGTTTCAAACACAATCTATTTTCAAACTAATTTCAAAAGATTATTTCAGTTTTGTATTTAAATCTTTTTGTTTTTTTTTTTGTTTGCTTATTTATTAAAAACTTACGTGATGGCCGGGTGCACGTTGACAAAACTACATCAATTTCATACGAAAATACAGTTATTTAAAATTATATTTTTTTTTCATTTTTGTTAAATTGCGTTGACGAATGCAGTTTTTTTTTTGTTTGTTTATTATTATACAGGTGTGTAAGCAAAAGACAAATATGCATACAATTAGACATTTAAGAAAGAATATTATACAAAATATTATGGTACACATTTCTTATACCTAAAGTAAACTTCATAATAATAAGTAATTTTTTGTTTTATGTTGTGTGGTAAATTTGCATAAGCATTAATAGTTTAACTGTTTATTTTTTATAACTAAAAATGCTGTCAATTTTTTATTTTTTTCTAGTTTTTTTGACTGAAGAAAGGCTTCTATGATAGCAAACCAAAAGCTCTTTAATACTCGTGGAGTTTCGTTATTTTATTAGCGTGACCAAAACTATTTCGCAAATGCTTTCAAGTTTTTTATCATCAACGTGCAGTCACATTCCCCATGTGTCATTCGTTTTAAAACTTGAATTTTATTTGATATTAGGCAAAAAAGACCCCTGACACGGAAAAAATACTTAACAGCATAGGTACGGTCAAGATTGTTGGAAAATGTCCACTCGTTTGTTTACTCTTAGTTCAGATAACTTGCTATTTTTCGAAGATTTCGTTATATTTCTTCACCCTATATTTTATTTTTAAAAAAAAAATTGTTTTTTTTTTTCTGTCTTAATATAACGGAACATTGTTTTTAGGTATGAGAAAGTCTTTGGGAATATCTATGTCTAATACACCCTGTTAGTTAGACCTTGTCGTGGTGGGGGTGCTTACGTGGGGTTCTCCAGCAATCCAGCTGCAGAGCCTCACAACCAACATAACTCAACAAAAAACCTAAATGTTAGAAAACTTGTATATGAACATGGAAAAAAGTAAGCTAAAAGATAAAAATCGAACGGGGATATACGTTCAAAAGTCGGCAGATGTCGTGACTGCCGGCGAGGGCTTGGCCTCAAATGAGGAGAAGTCGCCAGCGACACACAAAAACAAAAATAAAAAGAAAAGTGAAAATGACCATGTTTTCAAAAAAACGAAGCGCGGGAGGACTGTTGAGCCGACCACAGTTCCTGGAACGCCCAAGAACTGTGGAGCGACTCACGGTCTAGACGCTAATACTAGTGGGGGAGCCATTCAGCCCCTCACTAGTATTACACATCTTTCGTGCACGGTAGGATTGCCCACGGTTAGTGGTATCAAGTCTGCGACGGCCACTCTTGCTGACACCGACCGTGATCAATACCCGGCGGGCACGAAAGACAATACAAACACAAATCAACGTGGGGGTAAAGCCATGACGCTTGGCTCTACTCCTACTCCTCAAAATAGAAAACCTCTCACGGGCACGGGGGAGGCTGATCGGGACAGTGACATAACCGTGACTCACGGTATCCCTCCTAGCCAGACCAGACCTCGTCCGAGCACGATGGAGGAATCCCTCGCTGATGGTAGACCCGGTACATCCAGATCCTCTTCCATCAGCGAGAGAAGCAAAACCGTACCGAGAAGCGAACGTCGGGCTGCAGAGAGAATAGTGAAAGTACTTGGTGACATTCCAACTACTGATCTAGACTCGAAGCAAACCGGCAAACTCGCTTGGGCTAGGAGTACACTCGCCAAAACGATGACCAGCGACGACTCAACGTCGAAGCGACAAAGGTCTACCGAGGGAACCTTTCCGGAACCCAAGAAAGCGAAGGTACAAAACACCTCCTATACCAGAAAAGATCTGTCCTTTAGTGACGTACTAAAGGACAAGATCATAGCTGCTGTCATTGACAGAAGCAATGTGGATGGTATGATGTCTGGTGACCAATGGACGACAGTCAATGGCAAACTACAGCTTTCCTATTGGACTCTAGTTATGGAGAATCCTGGGAATCCTGTAGGTGTTAGTGACGCAGGGTGGCACCAAGGCCGCGCCAAGCTCATACGATCTATATAAGCTTGCTGTCAGCAGGTTAGAGGGGCTATGGCCTGGTGCTAAGCTCGAAGTTGTGGCTAGGGAAGAAATTCCCTGCAGACCAAGAGCTCGCATGAGAATCCCAGCTGAACTTACCTGCAAGGACACTGTCTTGAAGATGCTCAAGTACTGTAACCCATCCCTTCCTACCCATGACTGGAAAGTCGCGAAGCTGGAGGACCCAGTGGGACCTTATAGATCTGCCATTGTGGTTATCAATAAGGAATCGCTGGCTCCCCTGGTGTCGACTAAAGGTGAAATTAGGTTTGGATGGAATACAGCTATCTTGAAAGTCTATAAAAAAGACGAGGAACACCCTCTTAAAATGCAGGACATGTCCTCAGGGGAGGAAACCACTCGGGTTGTCGACCCTTCAGAAATGGAGGTAGACAACTCGAGCTCTTCCAACTCTGGGGCATGCTCTGCAAAAACAGACATCCACACCGTCGACTGTCTCTCCGACATGGAGACGGAATCATCGGAGCCCGGGGATCTGCTCAGTGAGGATGATCTCCTACGGTCACCTTCTGAGTCAGAATCCGAAGATGATCTCGACCAAACCGTGGTGGGGGCTGATCTGAAGAAGCAATTACTTCAGATTAACCTCCAGCACTCAAAACAGGCCTCGGCCTCTCTTCTTCTCCGCCTACACCAAAAAGGGGAAGATGTAGTCCTGATCCAGGAACCCTGGATTCATAAATCCACAGTTCAGGGACTCAGGACTCCTGGGTACTACTTGCTGTATGCATCGGACAAAGGTGACTCCAGATCATGCATATTGGTAAGAAGTAACACTAATGTATATTTACTCCCTGATTACAGCGATCGAGACGTAACCGCAGTCAGGCTACAGACCAGCAAAGGTATGTACTGGCTCGCGTCCGCATACCTCGGCCACGACCACCTTGGCCCTCTCCCTGGCTAAAAGCTAAAGAGACTAATCGCTGATGCAGAAAGGCAAAAGATCTGCCTCATTATTGGTTGCGATGCTAACGCCCATCACACAGTCTGGGGCAGTACTGACATAAATGACAGAGGTGAGTCTCTTTTTGATTTTATTCTCAGTACTAACCTTATTGTAAGTAATATCGGTAACGAGCCAACTTTCATAACTAGTAACCGACAAGAAGTATTAGACATTACACTTGTCTCCGACTCGATTCATCAAAGGATTTCGGATTGGAAAGTATCTGAAGAGCACTCTTTCTCCGATCATAGGTACATACAATTCAATCTAATTGATGAAACTAAAGTTCAGAAAGTTTTCCGAAATCATCGGAAAACTAACTGGCTGAAATATAGGGATACTCTCAAGAGGTTGATTAAACCCGATCTTCTAAGGATCCCATTAAATAAAACCGATCTTGACAACCAAGTCAATGATCTCACCGTAGCCCTCAACACATCAATGAAAGAATCTTGTCCCCTTATTCAAATAAAAGGCAAAAAGAAACCTCATTGGTGGAGTTCTGAGCTAGAACCGCTCAGAAAAAACTGTAGAAAACTTTTTAATAGAGCTAAATATACCAAAGAATCATCCGACTGGGACTCTTACAAAGAATCCCTTAAAATCTATAAAAACAACTTGAGGAAAAACAAAAGATCATCCTGGAGAAACTTCTGTGACAAAATTGAAGTCTCTTCAGAAGCGTCAAGACTGAGAAGAATCCTCTCAACAAACCCCATAATGCCCAGTGCCCTTAAAAATACAAATGGTACCTGGACAAATTCTTGCGAGGAATCGCTCAACTTGCTACTAGATACACACTTCCCAGGTAGCTCAAAAAATATAAGTTGTCTCGACCCAACGGGAGAAAACAACAATACTATAAATAGCCTAGGTCTAATCACAAGAGAGAAGCTTAAATGGGCTATTGACAGCTTCGATCCATATAAATCTGCTGGACCTGACGGCATTATACCAGCAGAACTACAAATGGCCTCTGACATTATCATCCCTGTCCTAGAGCCAATTCTGAACGGGTGTATGCACTTAGCACACATACCTTCTCTATGGAGAGAAGCCAAAGTGATATTCATACCCAAAGCGGGAAAATGCTCCCATGTGAACCCCAAAGACCTAAGGCCAATCAGTCTATCATCATTCCTTCTTAAAACTTTAGAACGATTGATTGATATCCACTTGCGTTACACCATAGAGCCTAATCTTCTATCTACGGCACAACACGCTTATTGTAAAGGGAAATCGGTGGACACTGCCCTGCATACCTTGGTAAGCAACATCGAATATTCCCTTCACCATAAAGAGTACACTCTGGTCGCATTCCTTGATATCGAAGGCGCTTTCAATAACGTCAGCAATCTTGCAATCACAACCGCGCTGAAGAGCTTGAAAGTTGATAGCTCAATAGGAGAGTTGATAAATCTGATGTTGAGCAACAGAATTATTAACTCAACACTAGGAGATTTTTCTGACAGAAGATCTGTCAGCAGAGGCACACCACAGGGTGGAGTCTTATCCCCACTTCTATGGAACATCGTAGTTAACGAACTATTAGTTAACCTGGAAGAGGAAGGGTTCAAAGTGATTGCATACGCTGATGACGTTGCCATTGCCGTATCAGGGAAGTATCTCCAAATCATTGTAGACTTAATGCAAACCGCTCTAAACAAGCTACTCAAATGGACAGACAAATGTGGACTAGGTGTAAACCCCCACAAAACCGAACTTGTCCTCTTCACTAGAAAATACAAAATTCCAAAGGTAGACCCTCCAACAATTAATGGTATTCCACTGAACTTCTCAGACCAAGCCAAATATTTAGGCCTAATCTTAGATAAAAAGTTAAGCTGGAAGCCTAATATACAAGAAAGAGTAAGAAAAGCCACTGTGGCACTTTTCTCTTGCAAAAAAGCAATTGGGAACAAATGGGGCTTATCCCCACACATTACCCAATGGCTATACACAGCGGTCGTGAGACCGATTATCACTTACGGGGTAGCAGTTTGGTGGACTGCTTTGGACAAAGCAACATATCTGGACAAAATCAGCAAGGTACAACGATCAGCGTGCATGTGTATCAGCGGAGCACTCCGCTCGACACCTTCCGCTGCCTTGGACATGTTGCTTAATCTAACACCCCTCGATATATACAGCAAACAAGTGGCCGCGAGTACAGCCATTCGTCTCAAATCTATATCCCAATGGTCTAACAATACGTTCGGCCACACTAACATTTTGAATACATTCAAATCATTACCAATACACTCCGACTACACCACCCCACCGCTGGTTTTTGGCAAAAACTTCCTAATCACCATCCCACCAAGATCTACCTGGGATGACGATGAATTCTTGAATGATGAAGCAATTCATTTCTATACGGATGGTTCAAAAACCGAAAATGGGGGGGGGCGGCGGAGTGTATTCAGAAAGACTTAATTTAAATCTCTGCTTCCGTATTCCTGATTATTGTAGCGTGTTCCAAGCGGAAATCCTGGCTATCAATGAGGTACTATCCTGGCTCAAAGAAAACGTGATATCCACGTTGAATATTCGTATCTTCTCAGATAGTCAAGCAGCCCTCAAATCGCTCGGTTCACCTGCCACAAACTCTGTAACTGCCCGAAACTGTCGTTCGTCTCTCTTAGAGATGGCAGAACAGTTCAACATTCACCTTTTCTGGGTGCCGGGACACAGAGACATTCCAGGTAACTGCAAAGCCGACGAACTAGCCAGCAAAGGAACCGTAAGTCCAATTTTACCTAACAAGGTGAATATTGGAATACCCATCGCTACATGTAAACTTATGCTAAAACAGTATGCTATGACGATGACAAACAACAGATGGACCAATATCTCTACTTGTATAAAGACCAAACAGATCTGGCCAGTACTAGATCCGAAGCGATCTAAGTGCTTGTTGTCTCTAAGCAGACTGCATATTAGCTCCACAATAGGTGTCATCACTGGACACTGCATGATAGGTATACATGCCAGAAGACTAGGGGTCTTCTCTAACGACTTCTGCAGAAGTTGCATGGACGAGGAGGAGGAGGAAACAATCCAACACCTTCTCTGTTCGTGCCCCGCTCTATCCCAACGACGCAAAATTCACTTAGGTGAATATTTCTTTGAAGATATAAGCGACTTCACTAAGACTGACATTCACAGTCTCCATCGGTTTATTAAAAGCTCCAACTGGTTTAATTAAAGGAACTTCCTTTACTTCTTTTTTATGTGGTATCACAATGGGCCTATTATTGGCCTAGGTGTGTCAGTAGTTTTCCTGACAGCCACCTAAACCTAACCTAACCTAACCTATGTCTAATACAACTTTAGAAAATATTTTTGTTTAATTATTCAACAATTGATACGCTATACTAGATACATTTTAAATTCGATTTTTGACCGAATTTGAACAGAACTATTTTGAGGAACTGTGAGGAACTATAAAACTATAGCGGATGCGAGCAGATCTCCAAAAAAATTGATATACTGGCATTTGATATGCTAACTTCACGCAAATTAAAAAACATTCATCTCACATGTAGTTAAAATTACGCTTGCAGACTTTGCTTCAGTTAGTACAGCCATAAACAACTGAATTACACAGTTAAAACAGTTATTTCAAGTTTATATAAATTGCTTAGACAAATTCACCATAAGAAATGCCAAGTATTGTCCTCTGCATCTAATTTGATTTTATTTTACTTAAATTTAATTATAATCGACAAAAAATTACGTATTCGCCATAGTGACCCGATTAGAATTTGTTTTACTCTATGATTACAACCCACAATTAAATTTAAGGAAAATGAAGTAATGAAGGTTTGTAAATTTATGTATATTTAAGTTAAAATAATCAAACAAATAAAAAAAATATAAATAAAACGTTTACGGCGCCATAAAACAATTTTCAATTAAATTACGATTTTGGCAAAACCTCTGAAGATGAACTTACAATAAAAGGCAAAGCACAATACTTGGTATTACGACTAATTTTGTATAGTTTTTTTTTTAATTCTTAAAAATAAAGTAAAATTGGTATAAGAAAGTGTCAAACAAAGATGTGTGTGAACATTCAAATCATAGTATAGAAAACATAAAATTTTATTTTTATCAAATAAAACCTTTCAGACACAATATCAAGACACTGATGACAATTATAGGCTCTTTTGAGCTATTTTATGTCACATCAAAATTTTCAAAGCCTATTTACAGCTTTTTTTTCTTTAGTTAGTGTTTCTATTAATTTAGTTTGTTGTTTTTTTTTTATTTATTTATTACAAGCTTATTTAAATATCCAACCATATTTAGCAGTGATCATTCCACACATCCATTTTTGTCATTTTTATTAATTATAAATTGTTTTTATTATGTATTTGCAATTAAATTGTATGATGAAATGATATAGAAAATAACTTACCATACAACTAGCTTCGTGAAGTTTTCCAAGTTTTGGACGTATAAATGGTGCAATTTGACGCCATAGAAACGTTTGCACCGAAACTGGAAGGCCCAAATCTTGTAGTCCATCATCCTGTTGGAAGTCATATAGCTCGGCAACGTTGGCTGTTACCATTTTGGTTTAGTTTTGTTGGTTTTGCTTTGAATTGAATTGATTTACATTTCTCCCTGCAAATGAGAGTAGGTTTTTCGATGTAGATTTATTTATCCATTGTTGTTTTAATTTGTGTATAAATTTAAATTTTTTTTAAATTTATATGTGAATGTAAAAATCAATTTAAAGGACATTTTCTTGTCGAATACGATTATTATATAAATGTTGGCCACACAATTTTTTGATTCGCTCAACAAAATACTCGCGATGTTATTATGTTGGTAATATTTTATCGATAATACGTAGTTCTTTCATGTATGGTATGTATATGTTTAATAATGCGTAAAAAAAACACAATATAACCAAATAGGTTACAAGAACAGCATCGAAGTTCCATATGTTGAGCAATTTGAAAACATTAATTTTAAGACCTGATTTTTTTTAAAGATTCATATTTTAGCATAAACAAAACTTTTGAGTTTGTTGCCGGGAATACATTTTTTTTTAATCATCCTAAATGCATAATCATCTGCTAGAGCTTCGGAAAGGAAA
This sequence comes from Meliscaeva auricollis, assembly GCA_948107695.1. Lineage (NCBI taxonomy): Eukaryota > Metazoa > Arthropoda > Insecta > Diptera > Syrphidae > Meliscaeva > Meliscaeva auricollis. Next base: position 63,689,480 of record OX403616.1, read on the forward strand.
CCGTAATGGTTTTTAATAAGTTTTTGAAATTTAAATCGTATTTTTCTTGCAAAATAATTTCTATTTTATTTTAAAATCAGCTTTCTCGAAAAGGAAGTATGGGGTTATTAAAATTCGAATTGAATTTTAAAGAAAATTAACGGTACTTTCAGATGCCATAACGATTTTTACTTGCGATATGGTTACTATGTATTAAGTTGCGCATTCGTAAAAAAAAAAGTTGAGATAACAATCAAACATGACATAACGATGATAAAGAATGATGGAGAATGCTAAAAAAGTGGGTCCGACAATTCTGTCTGTCTGTCTGTCTGTCCGTCTGTATGTATCAGAAGCCATAGCATAAGCGGATAAAGGGTCGATTTACTTCAAACTTGGTGTGTTGCGTTTTTTGGAGACTAGCCCCAGACGTTTTTTGAATTATTTTTTTTTTATCAAAAATAACGTTACCTGTCATGTACCGGTTTTAAAAGAACTCATTTTTCTCAAAAACGGTTCCTACAATTTTGAATAAAAAAATGATGGTCTTTTTTTTGGATAAGGTATATTTTTAAATGAAAACCATTTTTTTTCAAAAACCGGTATTAACGGCACCTGTCATAGAATCGTTTTTTTAAATTCTGATTTTCTCCTTCATGACTCAATCAATTTCAACAATTTTTTTTTCAAAATTTTTTATGGAAAAAATAGTTTTTTTAAAAAAGAGGCTTTAAAGATTTTCAAAATTTCTTATCTAAAAATGTATCATTATAGAAAAAATCAGATTGCATAATTTGTTTTGAGGTTGAATTCATTTAAGAAGTTATTTTAGTCATTTGAAAAATTAATTTTATGCTTTTTAAATTTTGTTTCTAAAACTGCATTTACAAATTTTTAATTAAAAAGGCTGAGCATATATGTATGTATTATAACTTTATCTATAAGATCAAGTACGTGCGATCCAGTCGTGCAATTTATATTTTTATTCTTTGTTGTTAAAAATTTTATATAAGAAGCTTTAACATCCACAGCAACTTTGACCCTAAAAGCAAGAACGTGTGACCCATTCGTCCATTTTATTCTTCTTACATGCGAATATACATAGGTACTGTAGAGCAAGTTGAGGATTCGTAAAAAAATCGAACTCGAAATAACAATCAGACTTGACATTTCGATGATAGAGAATGCAAAACCAATGGGTCTCGCAATTCTGTCTGTCTGTCTGTGTATACCTCGAGCTACAGCCTAAACCACCGAAGCGATTTTCTTCAAATTTGGTGGTTAAGGGTCTTTGGTTTTCGAGGGAGGAAATTGAATTTTTGTTTTAAGTCCAAAATTAAAGGTCCTGCCATGCAACGAATATGGAGAAATTGAATTTTTTCTAGAACGGCTCTATCGATTTTGATTACAAAAATTGTATTGTTACGATTTTGATAACAAAAATTGTTTTGTTAGTATGTACTCGTATAATAACATTTCTTGAAGTGTTAATAACGGTACCTTTTTTTCATTTCTGAGTTTCTCTTAATCGATTCAAACAATTTTAATTAAATTTTTTACATGAAAGCTTCTCAACAAAATTAAAATCATGCGATATCAAAAATAAAAAAAAAAACATAATTTTTGGATTTTTAAAAAATATTTCAAAAATGTATTTTTTTGAAATTTTGGTTTCAGGTGTTCATTAATGTTTTCTTGATAATGGCATACCAGTATTTTTTTTCAACAATGTTTGAGAATTTTTATACATACAAAAATATTTTTTTTTGTTAAGATTTTCAAAATTGTTTTTCTAAATATGTATTTTTTAATAAAATTAAATGGCATACTTAGTTTGGAGCTCAAAACAATTAAAGTTATATTTTATGTCATTTAAGTAATGGATTTTATTTTTTTTTTTTTACTTATTTTAAAGATTTGTGGAATAAAATTATTTATTTTTAGAAACTATATATAAAAAGCTTTAACGTACACAACAACTTTGAACCTTAGAGCAATGTGATCCAGTTGCGCATTTTATTTTTAAAGAAATAGTGTTTTTATTTTAAGCCCGAAGGCAATTGTAAAAAAAATACACAAATTAAAAATACACAAGTTGTGATTGAGCATATTCTGCAGAAAACCTTAAGAAACTGGGCTTATGCGACTGACCAACTTATGATACCTTCATTCAAAAATCGACTGTAGTGCTCTATGTATTAAGTATGGTTTAGAGACAGTACAACTAATTTCTTTAATAAAACAGCCCCTCATATAAAAAAAAGTCGCAAAATTGTTCTTCTTAATTGATTTTGGACAAAACTTTACTTATCGCTTCTTGGAAATATAACAGTCATTTTCTAAAATCTATAAGAAAATGTATAAATGAATGAAACAATCCCAACTCTCCATCGAATAAAAAAAAGTTTAATACAATAAGTGACTCTTAACACGAGAGCACATCAACCCCCTTGACATTATTAAAACCTCACATCCGGCAGAAAACAACTCAATTAGAAATAATGATTAACCGTTTAGATTCAACACTAACGATACGCCAAGGACATGCGATAAAAATGTTGATAGCGGCGATTCTTGTTTTTTTTTAATTTTTCCCTCTTCCGTTAGTTCTATCGTAGATCGCATGACACGCAAAACCTAATATAGACAACCCCAAACAACATAAATTTCACTCTCGCATGTCAAGGACCTTTCTGCCTCTCTCTCTCTTTGTTGTTTATTTTATGCAAAGTGTTCCAAAAGTGGATGATAATAATCAGAATCACCAACAGGTGGCCTATCCATCACGATTGCATGTTGATAAACGATGCCCTATAGAAATCTGTCAAGTGTGTTTTTGTTTCGTATCCTTTTGTTTCATCTTTCACAACACATCGTTTACGGAACAAGTGCATCTTCACACATCTCCAATCCCTTTACTCTTTCTCTCTCTCTCTCTCTCTCTCTCTTAATGTCGACATCATCTGTGAAAATGTCAATGTCAGCTGCTAATGTTGTGATGTTGAACTGCGTACATGAACGCAGACTCCGGCTGTTTTACAAAAAAATGTATCCCAAAAAGTCCTCCATCTTGGTACAGAGACTCGAGAGGATACCGAAAAGAAAACCAACGGATGATTACCTCTCTACTATAGATAACCAGGTTACATAATCACAATCCTCCATATTTGATTTTTCTTCGCTGTGAAATAAATTTTCACTTTCATGATTTTTCACAATCAATTAGCTCGATTCACTGATAACCATTATCACCCACTCATCGGCTATATCATAAAGAATAACTCCATTTGATAGCCAAACACTTTATCACGAAAGGTTTTCCACCGACACAAAACCAAAAGGGGCAAACCCAAGATAATAAATTTTCACTCAACGACATGAAAAGTGGGGTTTTCTTTCAATTTTATCGAACAAATTGCAAGTCAAACAAATTATATTTGTTATCGCGAAGGATTCCATTGCAGGATTAAGCAATTAATTTGATTATTTTACCTTTTCTTCAAATTAATTGATTGGGGGATTTAATTATACATTTTTTTTCTTGCAACTCTTCGATACCGTTAGAAAAGCTAGATGCAGATGTGGCTGTTCTCGATTAAAGACTGATGAAATAAAATGGCGACTTTTTGGTTTACAGCTCCAAACTTGGTATAGATAAAAATGTATTGAAGGATTCAGCTCAGCAGCTGCCTTTTGTAATATTGTGGAGATATACTATGTAGTTGGATGCGGGGGTGGTTTTCAAATCCAAATGTAAACAAACATAATAATCCTTTGCTCTCTTTCTCTACACTCTCATTTTCGCAACACACAAAAACAATGAAATATAAAAGGAAACAAGGATATGGGTCAGTGAATTGTATGGTCTGGTCATATGGTATGGGAATTTGTGGAGATTGCGTGTTTGGGTAATTGCACAGCACAGTGTAAATAACATTTACCGGTCTATATTTTTCAAACTTGTGGATTCAATTTTGTGTTCATTCATAACCGGCTTAAGGTAGTTGTTGTCTGTTTGTGTCAGCTGTTTGTAGTAATAGAAGAGTAAATCGGTGAATTATTTATTGGAAATTAGGTGATGCCATGACCAAGTGACACACATTGTTTTGGAGAATTTCAACGTAATGGTATTTGAGTTTAGTTTTTATTCTAAAATATAATAAAAATACGTAAATATTTTAAGGCTACACTGATTTTTCAGAAGAAAAACATAGAAGATAGTTGTTAATATTTACTTGTCAAATCAGAACTGAAAAACCTATAGTCCAGTAAATAAAGGTTCTTACCTAAAAAAAAAAATACAACCAGTTTTGAAACTCGGCACACTTACTATGGGATGTTTGGTGATGACCCGAAAACGGGTTCTCGTATCGAAAAGATGTCATATCACAAAAATAAAGCTTATTAAATTCTATAAAAAAAAGTTTGTATACATTTTTTTCGTATCTGTAACAGTTTTGAAAATAACTCTAGCGGCGATGTAGAGAAACATGCTTTCTTTTTGGTTTATCGCGTTTATCGTGAAAACCATTTCTCGTATCAAATAATAATCTTCTACAAAATTAAAGCTTAATAAATTTTCTAGAAAAATATTATATTTTTTTATTTTGTATGTGCATTAGTTTATAAAACAACTTTATTGGCAGTTAAGGTAAGCATGTTTTTTTGTTTCGGTTTTTCACTTAATCTTGGAAACGGCTTCTCGTATCCAACAATTTTGTTCTACAAAAATAAGCCTAAATTAATTTTTGTAAAAAAGCTCATAAACATTTTTTCGTACCTGTAACTGTTTATGAAGCAGTTTTATCCTGATCTTCACTCTTTGAGATAACCAAGAGTCTGGTTCTCCAGGTATGGGGTTGTGCGTCGGGGTAACTTCCCTGCCACGGAAATAAAACTTGTTTGGAAACAATAACAAGCCTCTGATACGAATGATCTCAGTATTGGTGAACCCAGAAAACGAAATAAGGAAAACGAATTTTGGATCTCTACGTGGAATTTACTAAAACAAAATAAAACAATTAGTCAAGAACCTGGAAAAGCTAAGGGCTGTCGTAATAGCTATCCGGAAGCTTCGATGGGGTGGAGAGGGCATGCGAAGTATGAAATCGTACGACATTTACCATGAATCGAAGTGCTTCATGGATCAGCGGCTGTTTGGGTGCGGTTTTGTGACAAGGGGAACCTTAAGCATAAAATGTCTTTTGTTTTAGTGCACTAATTAAAACTTAATTTTATTGTGTAGGAAAACGCATAATCTACAAATACTTGGAACACTATTTTGCGACAGCATTGACCATTTGATGAAAATAGGCAAAAAAAAACGATATTTTCGACATACACCTTCCAAATGATAACTATGCGAAAGCATATCCTAAATGGTTTAATGTTAAACATTAAAGCCTATAGATTGTTATCAAAATATTCTTTAAAATCTCAAGTCTTCAGAGTAAAGTACGAAGACTCGCAATTTTTTAGTTTTGATCAAATAAAAAAAAATTGTTTTTATAAATGACAGATTTAAAAATAAAATGCACGGCTGGATCGCACGAACTTGGTCATGTAGCCCAAAGCTATTATATGTATTAACTTAACTTGAAAATCTTATCTTAAAAATAGCATAACCATTTTTATACTTGCTCTATAGGGCAAGCGGTTTCCGTCATGCTGTCCGTCGGTCTGTGCGTCTGTACTTCTGTGAGGCTGTGCGTCCATCTGTAAACATTCTACTGCACAAACGCGTAGACAGATTATCTTCAAATGTGGTTCAGATGGTGAGTTTTCAAAAAATCTAGTTTTATGTGTTTTAGGGCCGTTTGCTGATACGATACTTAAAGTATTTATGTTGAACACATGCGCTTATAGGATACTTTTTCCTCTGCGTAAACATAAGACAGAAGACGTCACATAAGACTTTATGTTGAACATAAGTGCTTAAGTTTCGTTTCAGCAAACGGCTCTAAGTTTTCTCAACACTTTGTCTTACTTAAAATTATGAACACAGCAGTTTGTAAGACAGCGTAATCTTATTTTGAACTATAATTTGTGAATAAAAAACCATTTTGCGTTTTGGTTTTTTTGTAAAACTAAAAAATTTAATATTTTTGATGATAACACACATGCAAAACTACTTTTACATTAAAATTAAATTAAATATAAAAATCTAAAAACATGTTTGTTCTCATCTTTATCGTTATTTTTATAGCAAACAAAAAATACGTTAATTTCTTTCATTGCAAATAAAACATGCTAACAAAATTATATTTTTTTTTTAACTTTTCTAATGGCTTTCGATGTGCTGATCTTGAATTCGAAGTCAGAATTTTCAAATGTAAATTCAGATTTTGAGTATGTTATGTTTGTTACCGAAACGTTAGTTGCTGCAAGACGGTTGACTAGCATCCATCTGCCCGTAATATGCACACAAAGTATGCATAAGTTAGGTTTTCTTATTATTCTTTTTCTTTTCTTTATTTTTCATTTTCATTAAAATATATAAACTTAGAATTAATTAAAAGATTTACAAGCATGGCTAATAAGCCGTCTGCCGATTTTATCTAAACTCTTGATATTGAGAGAGAATTATATTACATAAGTACAATACAAATTAACAAAGTACAAAATAATAAAAACTTATGAGGAGATACAAAAAAGTTTAAAGTAATAGTAGCCAGATAGATAAATATGTATTATGAATTTGTAAAATTTAAACATTAAATAATATGTATGACCTATGGTTTAGTCACAACAAACAAAATGTGAGTTTTGATGGAATAAGTTAGGTTCTTATTCTTATAATTGTAAGAGCATTATAGAAAATGGATATTTTCCTTGACACTCTTAAATAACCCTGGTACTAACACAAGTCGTAAGATGTGGCTATTACTTTACAGTTAACAAAAGACGTTGAACAGACAAAATTTAAAAAAAAGTTACGTATACGCTACAGTAACCAGCTTCGTTAAAAATTCTCTTAAAAATTTGTATATTTGGCAGTTTTCTTTAAATCATAACACGAACTAGTAACAGATCACTGTCATCAGCGATTTCTACATTATTATGATCATTTTTGGAAGATAGTGCTAGTTTTGTGGGCTTGGATATTACGCATTACATTCTCTAGAACAACATATTAAAGTAGATTTTTTTCCAATTTGACGGAGCTTAGCCAGCATCATTCTGAAAAGATGTTAAAGTTTGGCAGGCATATCAGAACTTGATATACCGCGAAACATATCCTCTGTTTTTACGGATAAATTTGATAAAGTATGAATATTGGGTCTAAAGTGGAGACACACTGGTCAAATTCGACCATCAGTAAACGACTATATAGGGTCTAATGCTCCCCTAACTGCTCTTACTAAATCAAAATATGTTAAGGGAAGTCAATTTATCTTAAGTTTGCATTTATTATTTTTTTTTATTCCTCTGGAAAGAAATTGAAATATTATACGATTTCATTGATTGAATACGATCTCGACCAAATTCCCTTAGCTTGTTTTTTTTATGGAACAGGACATAAATTTGTTGTATGTGCACCTGTACACATTATACATATATTTTTTATACAGTTAATGTCTTGTTTAAACGTACAACCATCAAAATGATAGCCATTTTTCATTTAACATTGTTGGCAAACCAACTTAATGTCTGAGGATTTCTATCTTAATGACACATCAAGTTTTTAGCTTTCTTGAATATCTACAACATAAGTACATACATTATATACTGTACATTTATATATTTAAGTTATTTGTAGTATTATAATTTTTTTATGAGCAAGTGTATTTAGATTCAATTGCCTCCTCACAGAGACCGGTAGGTACACAAATATTTAAACAACTGGCAATTCGCCATGAACTTCCCAATAAACATGGTATTTCAAAATTGTTCAGTCCTATTCACACCTAAATCGCAATTCAAAATCATCTTAGTATTAGTTTGATTTAAATTTAGAAAGCTTCTGATAGTGTGTTGCATAAAAAAAGAAAGAAATATTTTAAGACACGTTCTGCAAACAATCGGAAATTCTATTGTTTTTTTTTTTTTTTTTTGTCATTTATATAAAATGGAATTTTGTTTAAATTTCGTTTGATTAATAGCAACCTGTTGAAGGTAATAAAAAAATGTCTATAATCCAGTAATAGTAAATCAATATGCATTGAAAAAACATCAAATATTTAAAAACGAACAAATTCCAAAAAATTATGCATAACTAAAAATGTTTTAGCTTTATGCATGAGATAATAATGGGTGACGTGAAATAATACCAAATCAAATAATACAAAACCTCAAATTTGGTCTCATTTTGTTTTTCAAAAGGATTTGGATTTATTTCGCTTGCCAAAAAGAAATAATCCCAAAAAAGTAATGGAAATATATAACACCCAATTTTTTTAAAATACTTAATCTGTTGAACCCATTTAACATTCTCACGACATTTAATCTGATCAAATCTAAAATTAATAGCCAAGAAGGTACACAAAATCCAACAAATACTTGTTAGGGGCTAGTTATAGGGATCAGGAAAACGCATCAGGAAAAGTTGAAATTGTATAAAATTGAATATTTTTTCCTGATGGTCGTTTAGGGGCCAGTTATAGCTATCATTGAAATGGATCATTGAAAATTTTGTTTTCAAATTTTAGGACAATTAACGAAACAACAATGGATGTACTTGGTATCAAAATGAAGCTAAATGAGTTGTAGAATTTTTTTAACAAAAGAAATACTTTATTCTGATTAATTTTTTTTTTTAAATTCACTTATATTATTTCAATGATTGAAATCGATTTCAATGAACAGATGATTTTTATTTCTGAATTTGGAACACAATCGTTTCAATGATGTATTCGATTGTCTTCTTGTTACAATACAATAATTTATTCCATAGTTAAATTTAACAGCACAAAAAATTCTTTTGGTTATTTGTCATCGATAAGTATAGTATTCGTGTTTTAAATCAATTGAAATCAACCTACAGAATCTATTAAAAAAATGTTCCTGATTCGTTTTCCTAATCGCTATAACCGGCACTTAAGGAGTTCCTCATATAATTTCCAAAACAATGGATTAAAAATGTATTTATGTTTCTAATTACTTTCATTCACTAAAAGAATGTTTCGTTAAATGTGTAACATTAAATTGTTTGATTTCAATTGCATGGAAGTTCAAAGCATAAAATCGGACTGAAAGGATAACATAAACACAGATTTCCATTTAACATAATGAAAAATTAAAGGAAGAAAGTAATGAGATAAAATCTAAATTAATAATGTGGTTTCTTATGGACTTCAAATTATAAAATAGTTTCATTAACTTATAAACTTATATCAAATGATAAAATAAAAAATTGTAGAGCGCTTTTCCGTTGTGTGTGGGTACCTTGAAACAGTTTGGAAAAAGCACTCAACGTTTTTTAACCTGCGATATAGGTACTTACATACTATATCAAGTTATGCATTCGTACAAAAAAAAAAGTTAAGATAACAATCAAATATTACATTACGATGATAGAAAATGAGAAAAAAGTGGGTCCGACAATTCTGCCTGTCTATCTGTCTGTCTGTTTGTCTGTCTGTATGCATCAGAAGGCACAGACTTAACGCATGGGTCGATTAACTTCAAACTTGGTATGTAGCATTTTTTGGAGACTATCCCCAGACGTTTTTTGATTTTTTTTGGCCCAACAATAACGGTACCTTTCTTATACCGGTTTTAGAAAAACTCATTTTTCTTAAAAATGGTTCCTACGATTTTGATTAAAAAAACCATGGTCAGTTTTTTAGATAAGGTCTAAAAATGAAAACCATTTTCTCAAAAACCAGTATCAACAATACCTGCCATAGAACCGTTTTTTTTAATTCTGATTTTCTCTTGCATGACTCAATCAATTTCCACCATTTTTTTACAGGGAGTCTTTTAATTTGCCGTAATAATGTTTAGTAAAAAAAATTAAAAAAAAAATAATTTTTTTTTTGAAAAATCATTTTTTTCAAAAACTACTCAATATTTTTTTTTTTTCAAAATTTAGTTTTTAGATGTTGATAAATAATATCTTAAAAATGGTTTACCAATTTTTTATAAAAGTCCTTGCAAAATTTTATATAGAAAAAATATTTGTTTTTTTTTTTTTTAACGGCGGTAACGATTTTTTTTTCTAAAAATGTATCATTATAGAAGAAATCAAATTGCATACATTGTTTTGAGATTAAATTTATTTAAGAAGCTGTTTTAGTCATTTGAAAATCGAATTTTATGCTTTTAAATTTTTTTTCTAAAACACTGCATTTACAAATTTTTAATTAAAAAGGCTGAGCATATATAGTAACTTTATCTATAAGAGCAAGTACGTGCGATCCAGTCGTGCAATTTATTACTTGGGCAAGTATTGGTTTCGTGTCAAAAAAAAAAATTTGAGGTTTTAATCAAAACCAACATTACGATGATGGAGAATCCCAAAAAAGTGGTTTTCGTCATTCCGTCCGTCGGTCTGTGCGTCTGTGCATCTGAACGTCTGTGTGTCCGTCTGTACACATCTCCCCTCTACAAACGCGTGGACGGATTTTCATCAAATTTGGTACAGATGATTTTTACGTAATTTTGAAAGTTGTTTTTTTTTTGTTGTGATGTTACTACAACGGTAGGTATGTACATATATGAACAAAGTTTTATATCTTTAGCATATCTGTAAGTATATTGGACCCCCCAATGCCCCTCCCCTGGATCCGCAACACCAAAATATTCTGTTGCCACCTGAACTACGTATATGTACAAAGTTTTAGTTCGCTAGTATAATTGGGAGTTTACAAAAACTGATTTGGGTGTTTTAGATCGATACGATATTTGGAAGTGGGTCAAAATTGACTTATAAGATTTCATTACTTTAGTTCGTTAATTAGTTTGTAAGTTACAAGTGAAACTTTGTTTAAAAAAAATTAAGTTGACGATTACTTCTTAATTAATTCTTAATCCTCAAAAGTTTAAGTAAAATCAATATTTTACACTTTTATGTAAAATAAATTCTTGCAACGGTACGGAAATGTTTGGCATTACCAATGTAAGTCATATTTTTTTTTAAATTTTGTTACTAATAATTCAAAAGTTGTTAAGAACCTTTTATGTGTATGAAAATTGTAATAGGAATCCGTGCCGCTTGCGAACAACCTGGAAAATAAAATGCTTCTACATATTTGTTTTTTGCGTCAAAGTTGGCTGTGGATGCTAAAGCTTCATATACAAAGTTTGTAAACAAATTAAAAAAAAATCATAAAATTTATTAATATCATGAGAAAGAAACTGATGACTTAATACAAATTTGATAAAAATTTCAAAATAAATCAACAGCCAGATTTTTTTTTAATAAAAAAACAATTACGAAAAATTGTTAAAAATGTGACTTTATCTTTGTATCATTTAATACTAATCTCTTACTAAGGGCCAATTTATTCCCCTTTGATCATCTTTAATCCATGATTGTGACCATCTGTAAGCCGTCGAATATCCACTTAAATTTTTTTTTCTGAGAATTCATAATTTGGATTGTTAATCATGGAGTTAGCTAATCGACTGATTTTTGATGATTAGCGCTATTTAACTAGAACCTCTGAAAATTATGCTTACAACTTAAGACGCTAAAAGATCTTGAATTTCTGATATTCTTAAAACCAAAATAACATCTAGTGTCTAGTTGTTTATGTTAAATCGGGCTTTTTTGGTCACTTCCTTTTATATGCAAATAAAAATCTTTACTTCATACTTTCTCCCTACGTTTCGTCGTAATTTCTCGACTTCTTCAGGGGTATTTTATTAAATCTGTTAAATATTATATTGAATACTTTTTACACTATTACAAAAATTGTTTAAACTTACATGAAAATATTATTTTGTTACATTTATTAGTCGACAGATAATTAATAATTAAAAACTTTTGAATTTTCTAAAATAAAAATATAAATTATTGACATTTAATAAATAAAAGTTAAAATAAAAATAAAAACATACATCACAGCACTTTAGAAAAACTAAATGAAAAACAATTTGAATTTAAATTTGAATTGTCTAGTTTTAAAGGGCACCAATGGCAAGTGACCAGTGTGGCATGTAGGTTGCAACCACTTTCTTTTTTATTCTATCAACCAGACACCACATTTTGTAGGTGTTGAATTTGAATTCCCCTAGAATATTAAAAATCACAATTGATAAATGCTATGATTTAAATAAGAATCGCTAAACATTGATTAAATCTTTTGCGTATTAGAAATGAAACAACAACATCTAACTGATAAGCCTACTGTTGCACCTAGACGATTTTTTAATACTGATGCAAATATTCGCAATCAGTCAGCCCCACCTTAACATTACTTCAACATTGCTTGTAGTCTAAGAGCTGAGAGCAGATTTCTTGAGAGATAACCGTTTTATATTTCTGTTACAAGTTTATAGTGATGACAAATACGCTAGTCTGCCTGCATGTATTGGGGTGTTGTGTTGTCTAGAAAAAGTGCATCTAAATTACCATTTTTCTGAACATCGAATTAGTTAGGGTAACCACTAAAAATGTATAAATGACCCACGATACCAACTCACTTACTCACTAATGACTTCGGCCAAAACCCTGGCAGACGCTCAAGAAAATGCATTATTTTTTAAACTTCGTCAATAAAAATCTTTGTTACATTTTATCCAAACGCCCTTTAAACCACAATATCACGCAATAAATATAATTACTTTTGGGAGGTTCTCTTTAGAAAGATCATTTGAATGAATGTATAGATCTGGCACAAATAATTTTGTGGCACTCTTGGTCTCATGAGTCATACATAGCTGATAAAGACGGTACAAAATTTTTCTCTCAATCAGTCTTAATTTTGTCAGAAATCCGATACAGCAATATTAAATGATACCGGAACTGCATCACAAGGTTGTCAGCCAACAAAGCTTTAATCAAATTAAAAACAAAAAAATATAATTGGCAACCAAAATTATCGAATAAATTTATCGTGGTTCATTTTGGCAGAGCGCCTAAAATATAAAATCAAAGAAAAAAGAAAACACTTAGTTATAGGAAAAGTGAAAGTTCTATACAAAACTTCATCTGTTACATTTTAAGAACAACACCATTGTTTGAAGTAAATTTGAATACACTTATTTTTGTTTTTTTGAAGCAGTAAAAAAAAAACAATTTCGTCATTTAGTACGAAAACAAAAAAAAAAAAAAAATAAATATTTTTCTCTGTAGCCATTAAGGTGGTTTATATTTTTGGAATCCTTCAAAGAACAACAGTCACAACATAGGAAAAAGGTAGCTCGCATAGTATGTATGAAATATCTCCCACTGCTTCAATACCTAAAAGAATTCGTATCTGTGTCATCCAATCTTTAAATAGAAACTTTTTTTTGTTTTGAAAAACGAAAAAAGTAAATTTCAAAAATTCAAGCATAGAAAAATGTTCATTTTCAATCTATTGCCGACAAAAATCTCTGTTTGCACTCGCTCTCCCGAGAAGGTACAGCTGCACACCATTACGTTATGAGCAATCACCATCAACAGGCGTATAACGAAAGCGTATTTTTTTTCAAAAACTTTTCTCTCACCCGAATCTCTCTAAAACACCCCCATATCGGATAGTATTTTTGAAATAAACCTAATCTCTCTAAGTCAGAAATGTTTTGCAGGTTGTCAAAAATATCAGGGTCGGATGGCTTTTTTTCAACGAGTAGTATCGCTATGTGCCGTCCTTCATTTTTTCTCTATCAGCTCATCTTTTCTGAATAATAACTAAGAAAATAATACAATGGCCTCTTGACCGAAACCAGCAAGTAAACGCACGAATATTGTTCGCCGCGTTATGGCCCATCTAGTGATATCCAACACTAGCTAGAACTTTCATGTCAATTCTTAAAAATAGAATAGATAGAGAAGCGATAGATAAATGTGGCGGGACGGGCTGAAAATTGTCCGATTGTGTGTGTGAAACTTGAATATGCATACAAAGCCCACACACACTTGGTTAATAGTTCTGTCAGTTTTACTACACATGAGTCCGCTCGATTGTGTTCACCTCTGAATTACCTTTCCGTCTCGTAGTAGCCAAACACTGTTCAGTCGAGACCGAGCTCATCCGCGAGTTAGTTGATTTTTCTCATTCAAATTCAAAATGGTGAGTGCTTGCTTACGGTTAACCAAAAGGCTGCCTTCGAAGGCCTTTACTTTTTTCTATTAAATCATCTTTAATATAAAAGAAGTTTATTGAACAAAATAACTGATTCCTTCCGTACTTTTTTTCCTTCTCGTTTCCTGTAGGCCGATGTACCAAAGCGTGAAGTAGAAAGTAAGTAAATAAAAGGAATTGCAACAAAAAAAAAGATGGATTACCAGAATCTCTCCAACATCTTTCCATGGAATAATTTAAAAAAAACAAATCAATTAAAATAACTCGAGTGAATTGTGCCCTCGAACTATTTTGAGACCCTTTTTATAGTGATCAAAGTGACATAAGTGACAAAAACCGTTATAAGAAACCACCATGTTGCATAATCAAAAAAAAAAAAAAACAATAAAATAAGTGAAGAGAAATATCTGTGAACACAGCCCCATTACTATAGTGCACGATTTTAAGAAATTGAAAAAAATACTTTGGTTATTTTTAGACCTAAGCATATTTAAATGTGTATTTGTAGGATTTTTGTTTCTATTCTCATATTGTGCGGCATTACGCATGCCTTATTTAGGCGAAGTGAATATGAACACACGAACAAATTAAAAAAAAAAATATTACGGAATCTAGCAGTATCGTCGGCGGCAGCGTTCGTATATTTAAATAAACGGCTCTAAATAAGGACAGTGAAAACTATATCATGTTACACTAAGATTGTGTAGACATTATTTATGAGTTCTATTTTATTGGTTAGCTCGTCAAAAAAAAAAAATCTGATGGAATGTGACTTTGGAACATAACCATCAGATAGAGGGGGAAATTGTTTTCTTGAGATTAAAATTAGGTGAAGGTTAAGTAATATTAGAATAGATACTTTAACTTCCTTGCTGAGGAATGAGGTCATAGTTCATAATAATTATTTGGAGTTATTTTTAGGTTATGTTTACAGTTTGAACTAGTTTAAGTTTTTTTGTACCTTTTATGTGTTTTGGTAGATTGTCAAACCGTTTTATGAGCAACATAAAATTTTTTTTGGTAATTTTGACGTTTGGTCATTGATTTTTTTTCGATATCTAATTTCGTGGATGCTATCTCAAAATAAAACACGATTCACGCGTTACGTAGGCAAAATAGTTGATGCCTTTCATCTGTTTTGAGTTTTTCTTAGAGAATTTTATAAGACTTGAAAATAATTCGCATCCACACCTAACCAAGTTAAGTACATGCAAACCAGATTTTCCACACATAACCAAGCAATTCTGTCAGCTGATGTAGTGCTTAGGTATTATGACCTTGACATTTTGAAAACATTACACTTAAGTCCTCAGACTATCTATTTTCTGTGAAGAAGAAAAGAGATTACACTGACCTAATATTTTTAAAGGTTTTTTGGAAAAATAAACATTTAACTCTTCCAGAATTTTGCCCATCTTATTTCTTTTTTTCGAATATTCAACGCCATGTGCTTTTTGATGGACCTTCTAGTCTGCCCACATGTGTGAATTGCTTTCTTTGTGCATATTGCCAGACTTTCTTTTTCAAAACGTATAGCAATCAAAAGCAACTTAGAACTCAATTAATAACGATGATTAATTCCTGGACAATTCTTACCTTTTACTTTCCGCACGAGTATACAGTAAAGCTGAAAAAAAGGCACATGTAAACTTCTAGTTATAGATATTGGAAAAATACTCGTGTTTAATTTATAATCTTAGTACTCAGGAACAAATAGAATTTTAACTCACCACGGTAATTACTGGCTTTGGTTAAATAAGCGTTTGAATGTCAATCAGAATTGTTTTATTTGTTAGATCAGCAACAAATAAAACGCTAACAAATTGAACACACCGCTTAAGAAACAAATGATACATTGATAAAATTATGCCTTTCTTTTCCGAACAAGAAAGAATACATTCTCAAGCTAAATTCACACAGATCAGACGGACGGGTGTTTTTTTTTTCTCTAATACCTAAATGCCTTTATTTAGCAACTTTTCGTCACTCCATGTGAATGCAGCCTTATAAAAAGACAATTTTCTTTGAACACATCCATTCATCCATTAAAGTATGCAACTTCTTTTATTCCTCACCAAAACTCAATCAACAGCACTTTTACTGACCAAAATATTGTCAGCACTTACCTGTTGTTTTTATTTCCCAGGGTTTCATTGGGTTCCATTGGAAACTAATGGAATGCACCAATGAACGGTTGAATGTTTTCATTCTGCTTTACAAAAGCTGTGTTCAATGACATTGTTCTGAACTGTTCTGAACAGAAAAGTACAATTTTTCCAGTGATGACTTGTAATTGTAGTTGTAAACGCATTAGATTTCGTTCCACTTTAAACCTCTTTCCTTTTTCTCCTCACATGATTACAACACAAAAAATAAATTTTCACTGGAAAAATCCTTGATAACCCGACCTAGAACAAGATTTTCTGATTGTCAGATTCTTGAGAAATGTGTTTGGTGTTGTTTTCTGTTTTTTCTGTTCTAAAGTTTCTCACAACACTGATAACTATTTCCATATTCAACAGCAATTTTTCACCAAAATAAACGGATTGTTGATAGGTAAGAACTTTGTCTGATCTCATTTTGATGATTTCAGATCTTGCCAATTGACAATATGGTAAATAAAATTTGCGTTCGCTCCCCCACATAGCAATCCTCACGTTCAACGGACAATAAGTACGTACTTTTTCGAGTTTCTGACATACATACATACAAACACGATTTGTGTGTCAATTTCTGTCATCCGAATTGCGGTTCAGATGCAAAATAGCACACATTTTTGTGTATACGCAAATTGTGTGATACTACCCTATCGGGAATGAAATTTCCCCGCGAATTCATTTTTGGGGAAAGAGACTAGCTTAACTATCAAATTCGGCCCTTTGAACTCAAGGAATGTTGCACAAATCTGTTTACACTAGAAACGTCGACGTAACACACGCAACGGATTCTATGGGTTGGCCCCTTTATGCTTGTTTATTGTTGATGCATTATTTGTTTAATTTTTTTTTTTTGTGAATTTTTTGTGGTGAGTTTACAATTTTAACTGTTTTTTTTTGGGCTTCAGAATCTAATGGGAAGTATTTACTTCTGAGTGCATTAAACGACCTTAATTCTATAGAAAAAAACGTTGAAGTACTAGAAGTACTTAGCAGTAATTGCTGGAGCCCAAAACAACACAGATTTTTCAAGATCGAATGAAGATATACATAGATTTGCAAATCTAATCCAAACACATAGCTGGGTCTTGTGTAGTGTTTTCATTTAATAGATTTAAAGGAAAATAAAATATAAAGCTATTGTGTAAAATATAGCTATCGAAACAATACTCCTCAGTCTACTCTTTCAAACTGTTCTGAAATTTTAATTTAAGCTAAAACGAAACAATAAACATGCGCAGTTAAAACTATTCCTTATGTATGTAGGTATAATAGATTCCCCATTTATACAAAGATGTACTCTTAGATATAATTTATTTAATAAAATCTAAATGTGACTGACACTACATTTATGTTTGATCAGCTAAATCATACGTCATAACATAGAATGTTTGGTTTGAACAGGCATACACATAGCTATAGGTACTATTACATATTACCATACTAAATATGAAACTGCAAACACAATGATATTTGTAAAATAAAGAAAAAAAAAGATCGCCAGTTGTGTCAAATATGTAGAGTCAGTCTCATACGAAATTGTCATAACACCAAATTCATTAAAGGCGTTCTCAGAAATAAACATTTAAATAACTTAACTATGTAAAGTCAATTTCACTCAAATTCTATACCTATGAAAAATTAATAAAAATATAGAAATTAATTCAACAGGGCACAATTCACCATAACCTATAAAGTTGGTAGTATTTACACCTATAACAAAATCGTCAAGAAAAAAAAATTATAAACATAAAATAATTTCATTAATTTTTTTACTAAAACTAGATGTCGAATTCGTATTCGAGGTTATGGGCTCACCCGGTGAGGGTATTGATGCTTTTGACCTAGGTGATGCTCTCCGCGCACTGAATCTTAACCCAACTCTGGCTCTCATTGAGAAAATGGGTGGCACAAAGAAACGTGGCGAGAAGAAATTCACAATCGAAGAATTCCTCCCAATCTACTCCCAAGTCAAGAAAGAGAAAGATCAAGGCTGCTACGAAGATTTCATTGAATGTTTGAAATTGTACGACAAGGAAGAAAATGGCACCATGCTCCTCGCTGAACTTTCACATGCCCTCCTTTCCCTTGGTAAGTTTTATTTAAATAATTTTACTATCTTATTGATGTTTGTATTAACAACAAAATATATATATTTATTAAATTAGGTGAGAACTTGGATGATGAACAAGTTGAAATTCTTTTCAATGACTGTATGCCCCCAGAGGATGATGATGGCTTCATCAAATATTCCCGTAAGTTTTATTTGAAATTAAATTTTAAATCATACAAAAAATATAGTAAAACTAGTTTTATTGCGTGGCAGAGGGTCATAGCTCCACACACAAATCAAATGTCCATAATGAACTTTTAATTGTGGTGTAAACTTATAACCCACTTTAGAGAAGATCAATATATTTTGGTCTTCCGGCTCTTCATAGGAGAGTCAGGTTAGAAAACTTAGAAGTTGTCGAAACCTTGTCAGAAGTCACTATTGTTAAAGTGCCTCCACACTATCTCATGAGTACATTATAAACTCACTTTGGACACCTTTTATAAATAACATTTGTCAACTAATACCCCGATCAAATAGGCCAAAAGCTTATTATGGACTGTATTGGTTTGTGGACTTAAGACCCTGCACCATAAAGTGTTAAATGTATTATTGTTATCCACATGTTTTATGTTAATTCACAAGAATACCAGCACCTTAATAGTTTTAATGAATTATTATACAGTAAAACCCGGACATAACATAAGTTTTTTTTAATAATGGGACAAAAACTGCTTTATTTTAAACGACGCGGGCGGATTGAAAATTATAACTTTAAAATCGCCTTATATTTTCGATGATGTGGGTGATTTTAAAGTTAAAACTGAAAACGCAGCTGTAAAAAAATATAAATTTTACTTATATTTTATTAACAATAATCGATTCAAATAAAGTTCGTTAGAACTTTTGGGATATGAGTAACAACAATTTCTGTAATGAAAATTCTGTAAAATATTTTGTCCGGGTCAAAACCTAATTGATAAGATTCCACAGGTGGCGTTCAGTCAAAGCTGGAAGAAATGGACAAAAGAATAATAACTTCTCAGAGTGGGGCTTACCTTAATAATAATAATTTTTTTCTATATAAAATTAATATATTTTACTATGTAAATATCAAGAAGAAAACAACAATTTATTTATAAGAAAAATATTGTAGATGTATGAATATAAGAATTAAAACGATTTATTATTATTGTATTTCTTTTTTATCAAATATCACTAAATATTTTTTTATTTTTTTCTGCACTTTTATATGTTTGAATCACCACCACACATCACTGTATTGTCAATGTATTGTTTGCACAAATTTTCACAAAAAAAAAAAAAATATATATATATTCCACCAATCAAATCACCGAATTGCTCCCAACACACAATCACAACCAATCCCCACAACAAACAAATCAAATTTTGCCTACAAAATAAAATAAAACCACAGAATTTGTCGAGAAATTGATGAGCGATCCAATCGTCTTTGAGTAAACTGTAAGTGTTAAAGTAAAAAAAAAAATTGAATTATGGAACAAGGCTTTCTCTGCAAAAACACTGATATAAGAATTTAACTGCTTTTTGCAAATTTTTGACATCGAAAAGGACAAGAAACTTCCTCAAAAGGTCATATTTTTGTGATACTAATATTATACTATAAGCAACTCATTCATTCTTTATCTATATCTCTCTCTCTCTCTCTATCGATTCAATTAATATTTCTATGTTTCCTTTTTGTTAATATTTGTTTTATTAATATAAATTTGTTTCTATAATAATCGTTAATTTAATTATGATTTTAATTAATTTTTATATTTATTCTTTTTCGTTTATAAAGCATTCCTCGCTAAAATGTGCGAACGAACAGATATTACAGAATAATAATTTAACTTAACGAAAACAACATCATCAAAAAATCAACAACAACAACAACACCCTTCTCCATTGATGTTTTATCCATCCATTATTTATTTACTTAATTATTGCTTCTGTTACATCTACTTCAACTTTCATCGAGAAGGAAAAGAACAACAACTACAACTCTAAAAAAAAAAAAGATATAATTTTATTTAAAAACAAAACACGAAAAAAAATAAATTAAATTAAATTAAATATAAATTTTATAAAAAACATTTTGTTTTTTGTTGCTACTTCACCAAATACTTAAAAAAAATCACACAACAACGCCATCTTCATGTGAAACATGAAACTATACCATTATATTTGTGGCCAATATTGTGTATGATTTTTATGATGCCTTATATAATATATAAAAAAAAATACGACTATATAATATATGTACCACAAATTAAATAGTTTCCAAAACAATATGTATATATTTAATATATAGGAAACTTTATGGGATTTTTTTGTTTATTTTTTTTTTATTTTTATTTCATATTTTTACGAAATGAATTTAAATAATTAAAAAAAAAAATGTGTTTTTGGTTTCTTCTAAATGTTTTTTTTAGCCATAGCAAGTATGTTTTTATTTTTTTATTTAGATTTCTCACACTTCGCACTGGTGGTGTAGGCCGTTTTGAATTTTTAAAAACCAAAATAAAATTTAAAAATAAAAACTTATGAGCTTTTGTCTTTGATTTGAATATAGTTGTATTTTATATATTTTTTTGTTCTACCAGTTATTGCCACAGAGAAGAGATTTATTATAACAATGTTTTGAGTTCCATTTGAAATACCATCTTTAACACAATATGCACTCAATAACGGTAGAATGAATATTATATATATACATAATATTGTGTTTGTTGAATACTATTTTTGAATTAAAAAGATAGATTTATTATGTGTGTTTTTATTTTCTATTATGTTGGTTGAAAATATAAATTAAAAGGTTTGTTGACTTTATTAATATTTTATTTTAATAAATTGTAGGTAAAAAATATGTATAAAATTTAATATTGTGTGAATATATTTTATTATTATAATGATTTTACTAAAAAAGGACAAATAAAATGTGCAAAATCATTTAAAAATGCAAACAACAATGAAAAGTTTGTTTTTATTTATCTGAGCACAAGTTGTTTTTTTTTTTTTAATTTACCTAGGGTTTTTACTAGACTAGACTAGAAGAAATTTAGAACATTGAACAAAAATGTTAAATTAGTATAGTGTGGCCAGTAATATTTTTGCAAGAAAATGCTTTTGTAATATAGATTTTTTTTTTAAGATAAAAAAAGCACAAATTATGGATACAAATTGTTGGTTTATCCAATATTTGAAAAAGGTGCTTATGTCATCTTTTCGACTTTTTCATTTGTTTATTGAATGGGAATAACATTATCCAGTATAAAATTCTAGTGTATAGTTCTCAACTTGGAGATCGTGTGGGAATTTTGCAAGACTTGCATTCTATGGACAATCCATACTGTGGAAAAATTTAATAGTTGGTTCGGCGAGCAGGCCCCTAAAAGTACACAATTAATAGTCCAGTCAATAGGGTATTTTGCCCTTCAAAAAGTAATCAAATTTGCTTATGATGTTGTTTGGAATTGAAATGTATCAAAACTGCAGTTTTTTGGCCTTGAAGTTGCACTGTGGCGTATTGGGGGGAATGACATGGATTGCATGTTGGGTTATTGGTTTCAATAGGATTATCTGATGACAGGCCTATAGTCCTGTCATCTGAAATATTCAATGGAGACCCTCGACGGTTAGTTACGCAAAAAAGTTGGCAGATGTCATCCCCGATTGCTTGCATCACCTGTTACGTTGTCTATCTCTGCTGCTACACCATCACGGTTGGATTGAAAGACTCATCGGGCTGGTGCGTTGATGTCCATTCGCTCCACGTACCTCAGAAATTTCAGTCGCTGTATTTTTAGCTTCTTGTTCAGATCCAAGTCGCTGTACAACTCTCAAAGTTCGTAGTTGAAACTGGTCAGTGGGACCAATCAGATTGTTCTACCTACCTGGCTATATATTCTTACAACTTGCCAAATTTAATTTGTCACCCACGAAAAGAAGTACTGCATTTACACTCTCGTGACCGATTTCACTAACATTTAAAAGTCTTTTAAATTTTTAATGACGTTTTCTGTATGGAACAAACGTCATTTTATGGTTTAAAAGCCTGTTTATTTTTTTAAAGAACTTTATGAAATCGGCACGGGCGGCGGCGGTTGGTTTTATCGTCGGTGTACGATGTTCGTTCTTGACTTTAAACTGACCAACGAGAGTGTAAATCGTGTAAATAGTAAACGCTAGCGTTGTTGCAGCTTAAGTAACACTCTATATAGTTCCTTCCGGTATGAAAACGCATCCAATTCGATTCAAATTAATATCGAAATTATATAGAGGGTGTCCCACAGTCACCGCACCGCAGACGAAAGCAATGGGTTCCTGAGGTCATATTCTAAAGGCTTATCCAAACCAAAGTGCGGCAGTGCGTCACGACATGTGCGAAACGGTTTTTATATGAAAAACGTTTTGCATTTAATCGCATTTGGTGTGGGTACTCTCATATGACGCTGTGTAAATAAATTTTGGCGTTGTCGTGTCGCACTGTCGTGTCGCATTGTTGCCATTTGGTTTGGGCAAATGCGCTTAATCGCATTTGGTGTGGGTACTCTCATATGACGCTGTGTAAATAAATTTTGGCGTTTTCGTGTCGCACTGTCGTGTCGCATTGTTGCCATTTGGTTTGGGGCGATTATTAGCAAAACTTTTTCATATAAAAATCGTGTCGCACATGTCGTGACGTATCTCTGGAATACGAATTTGACTTAACGTTAAAAAAGTGTGCCACTTGCAATTAAAATTAACGCAAAAAATATTTCGTATCGCTTCAATTATTTATTTTACTACAATGAAATTTTATTCTTACCACAAATAAAATAATATATCACTGTCTAGCACAGCCAGAAACGGGGAATGGTGGTGGAACGCACAAGCCACAACCTAAAAGATTGTTCATTGAGTTATGATTTATGAGCTAATAGGACCAATTTAATATAATACTAATTTAATTGCCATATGGCATAGGTATGATCAAATACCGTATACGGTATAAAGGAAGAATATCTCTGTCTGAATGAGACCTTAATGTGAGCATGTTTATGTATCTTGTATTTTATTAATTTTCTACCATAAAAACCGTTTTTTTTTTTTTAATTATTATTCAAATGCAAATAATAACCATCTGATTGCTTTCATTTTAATAATCTCACCTCTTCACTATACATCCCTGATTTTTATTCAAACAAAAAGAAGAGTGAGACAGATAGAACATTTTACTTCAGAGGAATTTGTTTTGCATTTCTCATATCTGTCAACTTGTTTGTTGATAAAAAATTTACCAGCAGCTGATTTTGCAAAAAATATATAAAATACGCCTTTTCTTTGATAAAATTAAATTTGAATAAAAAATAAATTACTTAAACAATTAAAGAAATACACTAACCAGCCATGGGTAATCAATTAGTTGGTATAGCCCCTTCGCAAATCTTTCCCGTGGAGCATTATTTCTCGGGAACATTTGGCACCGAAATTGTTTTTGATTCCAAGTAAGATTTTAATAATTTTTTTTCGTATAATGAAAGAAATCAAAAATTTAAATATTCCTTAAAGCATGGGCAGCACAAGATTCTTTAAAGTTGCAAAAGCAAAATCCGAAGAAGGTCTAATTGTTGTGAAAGTTTTTGTAAAACATGATCCAACTCTGCCTCTGGAAGACCACAAGGACAGAGTCGAACAGATTAAAAAGACACTCGCTAATTCTGTTAATTGTCTACCATTTCAACGAGTTGAGGTATGATTTACTTAGTATTCTGGAAGAAATAAGATAATTGTAGTGTTTTTCTCTAAGATAACCGATAAAGCAGCTTACATCATGCGAGAATTTGTAAAACACAGTCTCTATGATCGCGTCTCCACAAGACCATTCCTCACAATTCTGGAAAAGAAATGGATAACCTTCCAAATTCTGTGCGCTTTAAATCAATGTCATAAGCAAAAGATATGCCATGGCGACATTAAGGTCAAAAACAAAGTTTAAACTCGGTCTGAAAGTTTCTGAAAGTTTAGTCATTCTCATTTTTAGCTGGAAAACATCCTCATTACATCGTGGAACTGGATCCTATTATCTGATTTTGCTTCATTCAAGCCTACATATCTGCCCGAGGACAATCCAGCAGACTATACTTACTTCTTTGATACAAGCCGTCGCCGAACTTGCTACATAGCTCCGGAAAGATTCGTAAAGACAATGACCTCCGACGATGCCGAGGGAAATATATCGGAATCAATGCTTCCCACTGATTCGCTGGTTCGACTAGGATCCTATTACTCGGGAAATACATTATTGCCAGCGATGGATATCTTTTCAGCGGGGTATGTTGTAGGCTTTAGTTCAAGAAACTCAAATAATAACTTTCTTGAACTGTTACAGTTGTGCGCTACTTGAACTTTGGACAGAAGGAACAGCACCATTTGAACTGTCCCAGCTGCTAGCCTATCGTCGAGGAGAACGAGAGCTAGTCGAAAAGCATTTATCAGGAATTGAGAATGAAAATCTAAGAAATTTGCTCGCATCAATGATCAATCTAAATTCCATTAATCGTCGAAGTGCCGAAGACTACCTCGACCAAGAGCGTGGTCGTTTGTTTCCCGAATACTTCTACTCCTTCCTGCAATCGTACTTGCAGATGTTCTCATCTGCACCCATCATGTCACCCGATGACAAAATTATGCGCCTTCATTCGGACATTACACACTGCATAAAAGTACTTACCAACCGTCCATTGGCCAGCGAAGATGATACCGAAACCGAGGATAACCAAGCAGATAGTGATACGGAATCAACAAAAAGTGCATCCCAAGAACAAGATGGTCTAATTTTGATCATAACCGTGGTGACATCTTGCATCAGGGGACTTCAATATTCCAACAGCAAGATTTGTTGTTTGGAGATTTTGCAAAAACTCTCAAAGTACACAACATCGGAGACAATTCTTGATAGAATTCTGCCTTACATCGTGAGTGAACTTGAAGCGGGTGACAAAATTCTAATAATTATGCTTCTTTTTCTTTTATTTTTTTTTAATCAAGTTGCACTTGGCTCAGTTTTCATCTGCGAAAGTGCAAGTACAAGCTATTGAAACTCTAACCACTTGTCTGGGATTGGTGAAGGAGATACCACGAAGTGATGCGAATGTCTTTCCCGAATACATTCTGCCATCGATAGCAAAATTGTCTAGCGAACAAGCAGCGGTTATTGTGCGTGTTGCTTTTGCTAAGAATATTTGTAAGTTTTTTTTTCTTAATTTGATGAAAAATTTTCATTTATTTTTATTTTGTTTTATTTTCAAGCTAAACTTGCAAAGATTGCAATATATTTTTTGGAAGAGACACAAAGAAATACACCAAGCGAAATGCCCTTTAGACGTTACCAAGCTGAATTGAATGCACTACATGAAATTATTCAACAGACTGTTTTGAGTTTGCTTACCGATTCGAAGCCGATTGTGAAGCAATCTTTGATGGAATCCGGTATTTGTGATTTGTGTGCGTTCTTTGGCAAAGAGAAAGGTACGTTGGGTTTGAAAATAATTTATTTTACAGCAAAGTTGCAAAGGATATGATTTTTTTTTACCTTAAAATTTGAAAAAAGGCTAAATAAAACATTCAAACAATAGACAAAAAATAGATATTTAATTAAAAACAAAGAGAATACAACGACAAACTATTAAAATAATAACTCACTTGTATTAGATTAGAACAATCAAGAGATTTTTAAAATTTTCAGGCAATAAAAACCTGCGAGGTTCGCTTTAAAGCGCCTTAAAAGAGCTTTTTTACTTCAGAAGAAGCGAGTGGAGCCTTAATTGAAAAACTCGACATAGTCAACTTCAATATTTTCAGGTACCTCACGTTTTGCGTCACCTTTTTTTACTCAATTTACTTGATTCAAAGTCTCAGATTCTATTTGCCACCAGAGATCATTTTTGTTTTGAAACGCATCTTGGTACGCACTATCGAATACTCCCTAAATTACGAAGAGCTTACTTTAGATGTATTCCTAGACATTGAATACGCCTTCAACAATAGCAAAAATACTGCAGAATCTCAACGTAGATAGCTCACTTAGACTTAGAGACCTGATAAATTTCATGCTGAAGAGCAAAATTATAAACCCGAAACTAGGTAGCTTTACTTTCAGTCAGCAAAAGTACTCCACAAGGTGGATTCCTATCCCCACTTATATGGAATATAGTAATCATTGAGCTGCTAATAAACTTAGAAGAGTAGGGCTTTAAAGTATTTGAATACGCTGACGAAATTGTCATTGCCGTATCTGGAAAGCATTCCGATATTCTAATAGATCTTTTGCAAACCGCTCTCAACAAGCTACTCAATTGGGTAGATCGGTGTAGACTAGGCGTTAACTCCAACAAGACTAAACAAGTCCTCTTTACAAGGAAATACAAAATTCCACAACTAGATACTCCATCGTCTAAAGGTGTTCCACTTATTTCCTCAGATGAATTCAAACGTTTTTTGTCTATGTTGGTGAATAACGAAATAATCATTTGCACCACATAATCTCGTTAAATGATTGAGTGTTTATGTAAGTGTGCTTTTGAGTGGACGGGACGACGAGAAATAAAAACAAGTTCGGATTTGTCAGTTGATGGGTAATTGCCGGGTGCGAGTCGTTAGGCCATCGCGTCGCCCGAACACTACCGACCCGAAATTTGCGTATGATTTGGTTAGTGTAGGCGATCTGTTATATTTTTAGATAAATTTAATACCCTATTGAAAGCTCTACACCTTAATTATCATAATCAGGATCCTGACGGCTCCCGTACATCTAAACCGTTATCGTCCAAACTATGTTCTGGCATAATTAAAAAAAGGAGAACACCACTTCAAACGACACCGGCCGTAGACATTTTAGTCGGTTGGTGGGTAACTATTAAAGTACCTCGGACGAAGTCAACATACCGTAACGAACAAAAAAACTAAAACTACTAAATTGACTGCCACAAATACTTAAGAATTCACAAAACATAAAAAATTAACTTACCGTTAGTTGAAAACTTACAGATGCTGCCTCAACTCGATTGTTTCAACAATCGTGGTAGAAGCTAGACTATATGACTTTTCTAAAGCATATAAATATGTTCTCTTTTCCTATTTCAAGCCAATGACGTTGTTCTCTCACATATCATGACGTTTTTGAACGATGAAGATAAAAATCTACGCGGAGCCTTTTACGATAACATTTCTGGCGTAGCAGGTTATGTTGGCTGGCAAGCCTCTGATATTTTAGTGCCTCTTCTACAACAAGTAAGTTTTGTATTTATCTCCAAAAACCTTGACTTCAGCAAACAATAAAATTATATATTCATTCCAATAGGGTTTCACTGATCGCGAAGAATTTGTCATTGCAAAGGCAATCAGAGCCGTTAACATTCTCATCGAATTAGGTCATATTCGAAAACCAGCAGTAACTGAAATAATTGCCGAATCTGCTTGTTATCTCTGCCATCCAAATCTATGGATACGTCATGAAATAGCCGCAATGATTTCCACGACAGCGAAAATACTTCACGACATCGATGTGCAATGCAAAATTATGCCAGCAATAGAGAAATTCCTTCGCATGCCATTGATTCAAGTTGAAATGCCTGAATTACTGCTGGATAGTCTATTGCCACCGGTTCCAAGAATAATCTATGATAGTGTTGTAAAGTGAGTTCTTTGTTTGTCATGTTTTTTTTTTTTTGATTAATCTTATGGATTTTTTGAAGATACTCGGAGATCCAAAAGTTTGTTGCTAGTTTGGAAGATCGAAAGATCGTCCGAGAAAATACACCCGAAGGAATGCTCCCGCAATACGATGAAGTAGGCACTTCTCTTAAGAATGTAAGTACCCAACAAGTAATGTATTCTCTCTTCAAAATACATATATTGAAACCTTTGAATACCGTTTCAGCTCTTTCGTCGACTGATCTCTGAGGGACTGAACGAGGAAATCGAAATGCAACTTCTTGAAATGAAGGCATTCATACTCAAAGTTAAGCATAAGCACTCCGAAATCAAGGAACAATCTCAAAGCGGCCGAATCCGTCTAGATCGCGAAGATATACTCTGCCACGATTATCCTCTGGCCGATAAGTCATCGAAAATGGATTTGAGGAAAAAGGGACGTCCAGACGGTGACCCAAATTCAAACTTGGAATGGCAGCATATATACAACGATGGACATTCCGCGGCAGCATCGCCTTCGGGAGACTTAAATATTTCCCCTGTGCAAGTAGGAAGTCCATCGGTTGGACAAATTCCACCAACAGCAGCTGCTTCGCTGGGCGAGTATACCATTCCAGAACGAAACCTTTGGACTGGTGAGTTGTTGCATAAAAATGTATTTTATGGAATTTCTCCTCAAAATGTTTATACGTTTAGAGCGTCCGTCTGAGTGCCGATTCGACGTTGATAAACTGCGAAATAAAATCAAGGGAAGATACAACGCCACTCAGAGTTATCATCATGAAAGAAGCTCCTCACCTTATCCACCAGGATGGCGTATGAATGGCACAATAATTGCTCATCTTTACGAGCATCGTGGTTCGGTGATCAAGATGACTTCATTAAAGCCACACGGTGCTGTATTTGCCAGTGGCAGCATAGATGGAACCGTTCGACTGTGGGATTGCAACAAGCTCTATGGTCATCATGGCATTAATAAATCTAGACAAGTCTATGTTGCCCAAACGCCAATATACTCCCTTGCGGCTTGCGATGGTGGGCAGTCTTTGGCAGTGGGTGGGAAGGATGGAAGCTTATTGATTATGAGAATAGATAGGAACTCGTCGAAGATGGCTCTTCAGCATGCAATTCACACAGACGAAAAGTAAGAAGAAGAGAGAACATTGAGAATTTGTGAATACATTTTCTTTTCTTGTTTAGTGAACACAACGATGGTCCAGTTGTTGACATGCAAACTTACGAGCAGTCGTCCCCGAGTATCATCATCTATGCGACTCTCTACGGAGCCATTGTTGCATGGGATACTCGAATGCAGAACATTGCTTGGCGTTTACAAAACGAGCTTCGACATGGTGTGATCACAGCAATTTGTGCTGATCCCACTGGCTCATGGTTGGCAGCTGGTACTTCAGGTGGCAAACATATTTGCTGGGATTTGAGATTCCAATTGCCAATAGCAGAAATTAAGCATCCATCTGATTCGTGGATTAGAAAGGTTGCATGCCATCCAACTGAGCCTTCGTGTTTGATATCGGCTACACAGTCGAATAATGAAGTTTCGATTTGGAATATTGAGACTGGTCATAGGCAGACTGTTTTATGGGCCAGTAATGCTCCAGTTCTTTCAAATACGAGTTTGGTAAGGATAGTTTTTGTTTTTGTTCTACTACTGCCTTAGTTTAAGCTGCTTCTTCTTTTTGTAGAATGATCCTTCAACAAGCTGTGGAATTCTGGCAGGAGTTGTCGACAAATCACCATTTGTCTTAACTGGAAGTTCTGATCAAAGAATTCGTTATTGGGATTTAATGTCACCCAAAAATTCGGCATTAATTGTTCCATCGGCAAAGGATAACTTGGCAGATGTTTCATTTACTTATAGGTTAGTAAATCACAAATAAGTCGAAATGCCTCTATGATTTGTTGTTCATATTTTTTTTTTATAGTTCCCGTCTAACCGATGGAAGTCAAGTTATAGAAGAAAATATAATTTCTTTAGCCACAACTGACTTGGGATCTTTGAGAGCATCCACTGAAGAAACACCAAGATCTGGACCAGAAATGCCTTCGCATAGCCATCATGATGCAATTACAGATCTTTTGATGTGCAAAAATGACAAACAACAGCCATTCATTGTATCGGCTGCACGAGATGGTGTCATTAAATTGTGGAAGTAAAATATCTCTTTAATTGTTTAATGAACTAACATATAATTTTATGTTTAAATCATGTTAATTAGAATATTGTATTAATTTTATTTTTATTATGTAATATATCTGTGATTATTTAAGGACTCTAACCGATTATTTTAGTCATTATTTTAATTTAAATTGTGTCTTTTGTTCAAGACAAAAAATAATGCAGTTGAAGGGAACTCCAGAAAACAGAAACAAATTTAAAAAAATATAGGAATTACTGAAACATTTTTTCCAGGGGTTTTTAAAAGAAGTTCATACTTCAATAACAGTTTTAAAAAAATTAAAATGTTTACCAAAATATAGACTTATCCCGAAATTGCGCACTTTTTTTTACAAACCGTAAAAGCCATTTTTTAGAAAATCTAAGGTTTTATAGGGCTAACTAAATAAGGATGATGTCCTAACAAATTGTCCTGCGATCGTATCATTTATTTCGCTTATGGTACCCGAGAACCAGTGCATGCAATTAAAATCAAATAAAAAAAAAAAAACAAACAAAGGGAGCACGTTTAAGCTCTTGTGGTTAAAGGCTATTCTTTGTTTGGCTTACAATAATAAAGGAGTGAGATCCTTTTGTTTGTTGATAAAAGACTCAATTATATTTTTCGAAAAAAACATGTTTCCAGGCTTCTAGACAGGCGAACAAAGTACATCAATCAGTGTATCCATATATTTTCATATATTTCTTACTAGAACCGCCATTGTGATATTTCTCAAAAACGTTAGTTAATCACCCATATTGAGAATGAAAACTCCCGAGGATGTGTTTTTTTGGGAAAAGGGCTCTTAATCAAAATATTTCAGGAATTTCATTCCATTTTCGTGTGTATTTGTTCCTCTAGCAGTAAGAAATTAACGGAAAAGTAAAAAGAGAGCGACCTTACCACCAATTTTTCGATTGAGAGCCCTTCTCCCAAAAATAATAATTTCCCGGTGGTTTTTATTCCCGATAGGGTTGAATATTTTAGGGTGGTAGTTAGATTTTATAGAACTGAAAGGTTATGTCATTGAAAAGTGATTTTTGAACAATTTTTAATTTTGTTTGAGTACTCTCAGCATAAGGATATATGCAATATACCGGTCGTTGTTTTAGGATCAAGTTCTAACGGTGCAAAACTAAAATTGGCAAATAATTACAAAAAAATCCCCTAATTTTTTAAGATTTTCATTTTGACCAATGACCCTCTGTAGGGACTTAAATTTTTTTATAGAAAATACATAGGATTTTTTGTATGTTTCAGAGTTTAAGTTTTCCCTCTGCTCCTCTGCTCAGTACATGGTTCAAAATAATTCTAAACATACATATGTCACTTTTCGAGGGAAAAAATTATGTTTTTTTTTTTATATTTAGGATTAGGTGTGTTTTTTTTGGCAAAGCTATCCGCATTTTAGTAGCAGTAGCCATAATTAACTTGACCAGTATCAATAGTACAGACATGCCATACTATCCTCGAAATTAAATTTTTGTTTTGCAGTCTACATCTCAAAAACTACGGAATTATGAAGTATAGTGTTTTATTTTTTTTAAATAACGGTTTATAATCTGACTATACATTGATGAATTAATGGAAACTTAGCTTATGCTATGTGGAATAAGTCCTCCTCTTTGAATATACATATACTAGATCAACCAAATCTAAGACAGCTGCTCTTTTCTACAAAGCAATCACGTTTTTTTTTTTAAATTAATTAAAAAAAAAATGGACGTGATAGATTTTTTCAGAAAAGAGAAAAAAACTATATTTTTGCAGACCAGTGTAATTAGTCTAACTGCTATTGACAAAGAAAAACGCAGTTTTATTTATTATTTGCACAGCTTTTAACAAATAATAACTGAAAACTCTTTCCTTTTTTTTAATAAAATCGGGGTTATGACTCAGATTTGGGTTATACCTCCACTCCCAAAATTTGCTTCGGCTCTTGCTCTAGTTCTTCGCCTAATATCGAAGAAGTATTTGCATTCTCGATTTTCGATTAGCCCACGGAGAAGTTGAACATTTTTTTGTATTTCAAAAGGTCACGAAACAGGAATAATTATAGAAACACAACCATTTTTTTGGCACTGGCCCTAAGGTCGCAAAAATCTACAGAAATAATCACTTAAGTTACATTTTTGGTACCATTCAGTTTTAATATTTCGTACTTTTCAAACTGTACGCAATTTGTTATATCATACATTATTATTACTTATGCAAAATTATAACTAATAATAATTATTATTAAACAAACTTAAACATAAATATAAAAAATAATAATATAAACTATAAATGTCCGTCCCTATTTCTCATGTGCCCCAGCAATTCATTCAGAGCGTCACCAATTCTTGTAAATTGTTCTGTACGTTCTTTGTACGCTGCCAATTCTTCCTTTTTAATAGCCAACACATCCGATTGATATTTACGCGTGTCCTTCCGAAAGTATGATAGTTCTCTTG
Organism: Meliscaeva auricollis; assembly: GCA_948107695.1. Classification (NCBI taxonomy): domain Eukaryota; kingdom Metazoa; phylum Arthropoda; class Insecta; order Diptera; family Syrphidae; genus Meliscaeva; species Meliscaeva auricollis. Next base: position 63,722,192 of record OX403616.1, read on the forward strand.
AGATTTTGTCAAGTTTTGAAGATGTTTCACTTGAAGAAAGCACTTCTGCCGCAGGCTGTACTTCTTCAATCTGTACTGGATCTAGATTTTCTACAATGCAAAGAAAAAAGGTTAAAAGTTTAAAAGTTAGGGTACAATATTTAACAAAACTAATCTTAATTTTGTATATACCTATAGAAATTGAGGAAACTTCATATTTTGTATTTTGTAATTTACCTGTTGAAACAACTTTAACCTCAGGCAACGCACAGGCTTCTTCGAATTGAAATGTATTTTCGTCATCATAACCATCATCATCGTCATCATCAAATGGTAGCTTTTGGTCATTGGCAAAACTTATTGTCATGTCTTCTTGCTTAATTTTTTTTTGTGGTGATTTTTTAGTAGATTTAAAAAGTTCTGGAAAAGCACCTTTGCTAAGAAGTCTAAAAAATATAAAAGATTTCCCGTTAGGTTATTGTTGTTGTTTTTGATTAATAAATAAATAAAATATTACTTTGAGTTAGGTTTTTCATTGCTTCGTAGCATTTCCAAACGTGTACGATAGTGCCTCACCAAATACTTCCATTTATTCTCAACCTGATTCCATGTTAATTCAAATCCTTGTGTCTTCAAGCGTCGCGAAATCTCCTCCCACATTTGTTTTTTTGTGCGAAATTTTGTACCAAGCAGTGGTCGATGTTCTTCAAGAAGGTCGAGAAAGAATCTATTCGACTCAGTTGACCATATCATTTTATTTTTGTCGTTTTCATCGAATGCTATGTCATCGTCGGAAGATTCTTAAAAAATACAATTGAAAAGTTAAGAGAAAAAAATGAAAATGATTTAACATTATAAAAATTATTAGTCGGGTTTCTTTTTAATTTATTTTTCCTCAAACGTTAAAACAAACAAAAAATACGAATCTGTAAAAACTCGAAGAAACGTGAAGAATACAATGTAAATACCCACTGATGCCAAAAATTGTAAATAATGGTAAAAATAATAAAATTGACTTTCCTTTATTTATGAAGAAACCTCGTCTAATTTTGCGTTCTAATATTTTCTCGGAGGTTTTCTCTATTATATTTATTTAGGAGACACCAATAGCCAATCAAAAATGTCAATTCATTGAAATTGGTCAGATGAGTTAGACGAGTTTTAAAAGTTTTTAACCTGCTGTAACTCCATTATAACGGCATTTTCTTTGCCGCATCCGGTAATATAACATTTTAAAAAAATGTGTTAATATCCACAAATGTATATAATGGAGAAAACCTCCGAGAAAATGCTATAACACAAAATTAGACGAGGTCTCTTCAGAAACAAGGATTGCCTTTACTTAAGACCTCAGGATGCTTAAAGAACTATTCTCTCCAATAATTTCACAGCCTTTACTGAGTCTAGTTCAAAGAGGGTTTTAGCAGCTATCGAGACTAATATTTTGTATAACCAAATATTAAAGAAAAGTCTTCTCATTTTTTTCAAAATTTTCCCCGCAAAAACGAATAGCTAAGTGACCGATTTAATTATATTCTTAAGACCCCAGGAAACACTTATCCTTAGACTGCCTTTAAAAGACTAGTGAGTTGCCTGGAACTGCGTTTGCCAAGACTTATTGAAACATCCTGACCATACTGTATTTTTGAGGTGATTTAAAATAAAAGGGGGTACTAAAAGCTCTTAAATTACTTGACATAAATTAAAAGTGATTTTTTTTGTAATAATGAAGTAATTGTCGTTATAACTATTTCAAATTAAGTGAGGCTATTCTAAGTTGATACAAAATAAAATGCACGACTGGGTCAATCAAAGATTAATACAAATTTCAACCGTTTAAAACAGATCTACTCGCCTATGGGCCCTGGATTTAATCACATAGATCTGACCAAATGGACTGAATTCGTATGTAGTACGGCAGTAGCAGTGTAGAGCGATAGGAGTATACAAAGTTGTACCTAACAAGAGTTGTTTCGGTCACTTTTTTCAGAAAACTGAGTAAACTAAGTACATCGTGGCCCAAACTTAAGAATGGTTTTTTTTGGTAACAGTTTCAACGGGGTGGTATAAGGACAGCGGGCATAATGATGGTTCATTAAACTGATATTTTTAGATTTCGCGAAGCAATTTTACAAGCCAAGCTATTTTTTAATTAAATGTGATAGCCCCAAAAAATACATGTTATAAAGATAAAACCTTGCATTCCGATAAAGAATTTTGCGCTCCAAGACGTTTTGCATAAGCCGGCTGATCGCAAGACGTAATCAACGAATTCAAGAAATCCATTTCCCCCATAATTTGTGATAACAAGATAATTCTTCTTCCCAACGATAGATCAAGAACGGTGCGCAGTGCGCAGTCTAACATTTAATTTAATTTTTTTTTGTGCTATACTATCACCATTAATTCTTTTCTTTCTGAGATGAGATGAAGATCTGATTATTAGAACTCAAGAAATAAGCTTTTAAAGCCACACATATTGGGTCTTTTTTTGGAGAGAAAAAAATGTCTCAGAAAATGGTTCGCTTAGAAAGCATATACCTTAATATTAAAATTTTCGTATACCTATAAAACTGAACTGCATACTCAGATTTTGGTTATACGTCCTCCCAAAATTTGCTGTCGGCTCTTAGACTAAAAGCTTTTAAAGCCACATTTATATCAGGTTTTTTTTTTGTAGAGTTTTCAGATTAGAAAAACAAACAAAAATGAAAAAGAAATTTTTCCAAAAATGGTTCTTTGACAATTTTGTGAATAATTATGTTTTTTTGGAGAAAATAAATACATGGGAAGAGAGTCAGAAGCATGAGGAGAAAGATGGATGGAAATCTAGTAGTAATGCTGCCTTGCTGCCCAGCAGAATGTACCTTATAATTATACCAAAGAGGTACAAAAATCACCGATTTAAGAATGTATTATAAGCGAGGCTATTCAAGTGTTACGGACTGTATGTTAATGGAACCAAAAACAGTGATAATTGTTGGCTTGTTTCCCGATGAAAACTTTTGCTTACTCAGATTTTGATAGAGTTATTTATTTATGAGATCCCAGGACCATGAACTGGGCTAAATTTTTGTCTGCTCAAACATTCTGTTTATATTGAATGAACTTTTCAAGAAACACTCAAAAATTTAAACAGAAAACACAAAAATAAAAATAAGTAATAGATATTAGTCTTACTGTTAAGTTGGGAAGAATTAAAACTATCGTCGTTTTTTATCTTCTTTGCTGTTTCCTGCGGTTTATCAGTATTCTGTCGTTTTGAAGGAGCTGCTTTGATGTCACCAAACAATTTGACCAATTCCCTAAAAAGAATAGTTTTCTGTTTTGAAGTACAATCCTAAACATTTGCTTTTAACTTACGGTTCAACTTCTTGATTATTTTTTCTCTTATCCATGTACATTTTCCTAAGACTATTGTACTTAAATTCAATCTGTTCAAAGGAGAAGGCAAAATTTCGATCGGACATCTTTTTCGTAACAACTTGAAGCATCTCACGTTGACTGGCAAATGTTTGTTTGGTGGCATTTTTTAGCTGCGAAATAAACAAATCGAGAGCTTGTTCTGTCCAAACTGCATGCGAATTCTCTACTGTTTCTTCGCCATCACCTAGATAGAGGGAATCATTAGATATTCCATTTCATCATTAGATATTTTGGTAACTTACACTCTATAAGGTCATCCACAACAATGAAGGAATCCATTTCGATTGAATAATTCAATGATTCTTTGAGGATTTGGGTTTTGCTGAGTCAAAATGGGATAAGAAAAGTTTGCTGTTCGGATTTTTTTTTTATTTAACGGTGTTAAAAGACTCAGAACTAAGAACTTAAACAATTCTTGCGATATTCCTCCAGAGAATAAATTACTTACGTTGAAACAAACAAATCTCGCAGCTTTGGGGGGTTCCAATTGAATTCGTTTGTTGAGTTCTTTTCTCTGTGCGCCAAATGAGAACTGCTTGCGGAGGTTATGTATGAAAGAACCACTTACCGCTTTTGGAAATATGAAGATTTTACAAGTTTTAAGTTAGAAAATAATAAACAAAACACTGTTTTTATTCAATAATAATATTTTATTAGAAAATTTTTACTAAAAAGTTTCTTGAAAAAACAATAACGCCATCGCCCCTAAGAATAAGAAATAAGAAATCTTCTTATTCTTTGCATCACCCGAACACAAATGTCAAAACAGTTGTGACAGTTCTTTTTATTTTCACCACAAGTGGATGCTTGTTCCATGTATACCTTTGACGTAACGTAAGATATGAGGTGGATTAAACACATCCGGTATGGCCAAATAATATCTACAGTTGAAATTTAAAAGAGTATTTGGGATAAATCGTGATAGTGTCAATAATTAAAAATAAAGGAACAGTAAATTAACATATACCTTTTTTCACACAAAAAATGGATTAGTTCAGTAAAATCAATCAAAAAGTATGGTTTACTGAAAAAGTACCTACGCAGAATGTGGGTAGTTTCACGTGAGAAGGATGTGTTCGTTGATTGTTGTTTGTTCAAAGAACGTTTTGATCACAGTAGACATTTATTATAATGCTGGATTTACATTGTTCTGCACTTCCAAAAGGAGACACAACACATAAAAACCATATGTTGGACAGAGAGAGTAATTCAAAATGCAGACATCTTCATAAATGCAGATTACAGCAAGATTATAGTGAAAAGAGGCATTATGCCTCTCTTTCATACGTTCTAGTTTTGGGTGAGTATATCTCTATCCCGTTTTAGCTTTTTTTTCAAATCTGCAGATGCAGATTAATATAAATCCACCATAAAACTGCATTTATACTTTCGGTTTTATTGCCGAAAATTAAAAAACGAAAAAAATGGTTTTTGGCGTTTTCCCAATATTTTTGAGGTTATATACAAAATCTGAGTAAAAGTTGTATTTGACTTTTTTCGCTAGGAGGTTTACTTTAGACAGAAATTCTAAAAAACAACGATTTTCGACACCCACCCCCTTTTCTACAATCTGCTGGTGGGCAATTTATTTTTTACCTTTCATATACCATTTATCCTAAATTTTCCCACCACCCGTATCCTGCTAATATTTTTTTTTTTTTTTTTCAAAAATTATTAATAAATTGCACGACTTGCTCTGTTTTTACTATATTTGCTAAGCCTTTTTAATTAAAAATTTGTAAATGCAGTTTTAGAAAAAAAAATAAAAAGCATAAAATTCGATTTTCAAATGACTAAAACATCTTCTTCTAGGTAAATAACCTCCAAACAAAGTATGCAATTTGATTTCTTCTATAATTATACATTTTCAGAAAAAAATATTGAGAATCGTTATAGCCGTTTTTAAAAAAAAACTATTTTTTCTATATAAAATGTTGCAAGGACTTTTATAATAAGAAATTGGTTCGCCATTTTTATGATATTATTTATCAACACCTAAAAACTAAATTTTGTATAAAAATATTGAATAGTTTTCGAAAAAAATGATTTTTCAAAATAAAAATTAATTTTTTTTTGTATTCAAAAAAATAATTTTTGAAATTATTTTCACTAAAAAATATTACGGCAACTTAAAAGCTTTCATATAAAAAAATTATTGAAATTGATTGAGTCATGAAGGAGAAAATCAGAATTAAAAAAAAAAAAAACGGTTCTATGCCAGATACCGTAAATAACGGTTTTTGAAAAAAATGATTTTCATTTAAAGATACTTAGACCTTATTCAAAAAAATGACCATGAGTTCTTTAATCAAAATCGTTGGAACCATTTTTGAGAATAATGAGTTTTTCGAAAACCTCAGACAGACGGACAGACAGACAGACAGAATTGTCGGACCCACTTTTTTCTCATTCTCTATCATCGTAATGTCATGTTTGATTGTTATCTCAACTTTTGTTTTTTTTTACGAATGCATAACTTGATATATAGTACCTTTATCGCAAGTAAAAATGCTTAGTCCTCTACAGAAATCCGTTATTAATTTGCGGTGTACCAAAGATATCGTAGGGGAAAGGGAGCAGTCTAGGACGGGGCAGATTTGGAAAACTTCAAAAAATTACAAAAACAAAAACTTTTAACTACTTTAACAAATTTTTAGAGCGGCTAAGATCACTTCAAATAGGTGACGGTTGTAAATTTTTATATTCCTAGGAGTGAGTTAATTGTTCTAAAACTATGCTTAGCTTACAAGTTTAAAATGTTAAATTATAATGTTTATTTGTGTTGTGATATTATTTAACCAAGATATTATTAGTTAACATATACCTAGTCAAAGAGCCGGGAGCAGGTATAATATTATGACTTTTTAGCAAAAAACTGAAAAGAAGGTTCACATTTTTTACGTTTTCTGTAATATTCATTCAGCGACCCCTAAAACACAAATATCAAGTGAGAGAAAGACTTATTTAAGTACTTTTTTTTCTTAAACAGCAGCCTTAGGACAAGATTCTACTGGACTATAAACCAATTTTATTATTTTCGGTAATTTTTGGATAATGATGTCATGTCAATAGACTGTCCCCAAATTAGCTGTCTTTTTTATCATATTTATGCAGGTTCCAGCAGCTATTTACTGCTTATTATACTTCTTGCTGCATTCAACTGCTTCTTTTAGTTTACGTTAAAAGTAGTTCAAAAGTACTTTAAAGTACAAACGGAATGGATGCGCAACTATGTGTTCAAAAGAAGACCAATATTTTAACAACTACTTGCATTTAACGACTTTATAAAAAAATCTTGACGAGTCAAATCATATATTTTTTAATACCCCTATACCCAACCTATCCCATTTGGATGGACACAAACAAAAAATTTAAATAATGACCACTTACAGAGAAGTAATGTTTATTATAATTCCGGTTCCCAAACCAGCTTACATTTCAAGTTCAAGTTATGAACTTTAGATTGCGTTCAAACCTTCGAAGATAAAATCTAGGTCATGATTCATTCATCTTACCAATTCAGAGAAACCCCACATTTTAGTGCATTGATCTGGCTGATTGTTTTATACAAAATTCAAGTGAATCAAGAATGGTTGTTCCATGAAAATTGACTTCAATACCAAAATTCTACACTACCAAAACTGATTGTGGTCTAACAAACCATTTAGATTCATCTAGAACAAAATGGAAATTCCCTCTCAACTTCTTAAAATACTAGTTCTGCGCGTGTTTTTTTTGTAATCGTTATAATTACCGACACTTATGGCGGTTGAATGCTTTATCGACGGTGATTTGTTATATAAATTTGGCGGGAAAATGCAGTTACTATGCATCAGGTTATAAAAAGTATTTGCCAAAATGCAGACATTTTTTGAAGCTATTTATAGAATTAAAATATATATTTTTAATTGATTTTAATTGGGATTTTCGATCGAATATGGATATGATGTCCCACAAATATGGACAGGAAATTTCCGTGCAGTATAGGCATTTTGTTTATATTCAGTTGAGAGACTAACGAAACGATACGTCATCTCTGACAAACTGTGATTGTTTATTTCTTGTCATTTGAATACAAGTTGATTAAATTGCATAATTTTAATTCGTATCTAATGGAAAGGTTAGGTAGGTATATCAGTGGATTCTATATTTCCACAAAGAGTGCTGTCATTAAGTAATGAAGTTGATTGCTGATGGGTTTAAGCGAAACAAGCTATTTATAGAACCAAAATTACTTGCCAAATTATTTTAACTGTTGTTTATAATTTAAAATGTTAGTTTGATGGCCATGAAAAAAAGTTCCATAAGACTTATGGGCATATAGGCTGTAGAAGTGTTGACTATACCAAATGAGTTAATATAAAAGTGACGCAACATAGAGGGCACGGCTAATTGATTGGTTATTTTTTGTTTAGGTGGTTACTTAATGTATTTATTGACTTGAGAACTAAAATTAAAGAGATAGAAATTACTGAACCTTAATAATTTCCTCTGATGGTGATTCTGGGACATTTTCTGTATTTTCTGTATTTTAGACAAAAAGTTGTACACATTAAACACAAATTTGTAGGAAACTCTGTTGAATAACCATACAATTTGTTTACCTATATTCAGTTTAATAAGTACTGTTATTAGTTTTACTTACTTACTTAGGTCTTTCAACCTTTTACATCCGTAGTGAAGCCCTTTAGGGGTATAGATAAGGCCTTCACTACTTCTACGCGCCATCGTGTAAGGTTTCTCGAAACGTATCTTAGTTCTGTCCTATTCTTCCTCAGCTATGCAGGTTTCCTTTTGACTGTGCCATGTGCTTATCGGCCGAACCCGCTCCTTAACATGCCTGTGTGAGCGAGTTCCACTGCATCGCTTGGCCCTGGGCTTGCTTGATATGATATTTTTTCTATCAACTTATAATTTACACTTGGTTATTACAGAAATATTCATAAAACAACGAATCTAATTCAGTACAAATCTAGTTGTGCTTGGGTTAGTAAAGTGCCAATCTGGCATCTCTCCACTTTTTGAAGGACTAAGGATCCCGAATCCCAGGCCCAGAAGTAGTTAGTAGTGACGCCTACTATCTGAGGCTGTGGTTTATAGTGACGCCTGCTACCTCAGGCTATGGTTTAAAGAGGATACTGCTACCTCAGTCAACCTAGTTATGTGCTCATGAATTTGAATTGTATTGTAAGAACCAAATATTGTGAATCTATTGTAAAACCGTATTAAGCATTCTTTAGTTAAACCCTGGATCCAATGAGTATACCTCATCCTATGACAATCACAATGTTTCGTAGACACTTACATTAAGGAATGTTTGCTTCTTTCTTGTAACAGTATAGATGTGACTTTCTACATACTACAACTATAAAAAAGCAAGGATTTCACATCAGAGGGAAACAGTTGCAGCTTAATATCATTTTCCAGTTGACGGAATCTGGTGTTTTGGGGTCCTTTTCTGCTACTGTCAAGAAGGGTATTAACATTCTTGAAATCAATTATTTTTGCTGGAGTATAAAAGAGCCGATTATCGTCAATCAGTCTGTTAGTGGAAACAGATTCATTCACGGAGAATTCTAACCTCTGTTACGTATCCTAGAGAGCTAACAGCTTTTTCCCAAAATAGAGTAGGTACTGTAGTTGACTGACTTTGCAGGTTCTAAAAATTTCACTTTTCGCTTACTTAGTTGCTTGGTAGGTGTTTGTGTCAAGAGTATTCCTTATACTCTATTATCTAATTTTTTTTTTCAAAAATATGTAATTTGATAAAATCTAAAAGCCTTGTAAAATGAAAAAAATGTCCAAAATGGTTTAGCAACTTCTATAAAGTGAAAATTTGGTTTTGAACTTGATTTGATTTTGACTTTGTTTTATGTAACCGGGTTCACGATTTGCACTTACAATATATTAATCTCTAGTATTAACTGTTTCACAGTTTTTATCATTAGGTCTAATCCTTTTGATTGAATCGATTCATTCAATTCCTTTCGGTATCAGTATCCCTACTACCTTACCATTTTATCGAATAGTTCGTAAACAAACAATCATGCATTATAGTTCGTAAACAAACTAAAAACCTATGGACAACATTCTCTTAAAATAATAAATTGGCAGTTCACAAGTTGCATAATATTTGTTACATTTACATTTTTTATAAATTTATCTTACAAATATAATACAGGGTGTCCTAAAAGTAATGTTCCAAAACTGAAAGTCTTGGAAGCACTGGTCTTGACCTGTGATAATTAAGTAACTTGTTTAACACGATATCTAGTGGTTTTCGATTTAGTGCAGTTTTTTTTTATTTTGACAAAAAAACCTACTTTGAAAAGTTTCTTGCACTCTCCGACCATAATTGAGTTTTGTTTTTTTTCTCACAAAACAGCTAGGCACTAAATTCCGAGAGGTCATGGGCAGGACGTGAATACGGATTTCAACATTTTCAGCAAGTTTTACCATTACTTTTGGGACATAATGTACATATTCTAACATTCTAAGCTTCAAACATCTACACGCAAGAGGTATAGCAGGATTGCTATAGAAAAAACAGTCATGCAAACCAGTTTTAGATATCTTTCTGACACAGTTTTGCTCTAAGTTTAGGTCACTGGAAACAACCTTAGTTGTAAGAATTGTATGATGCGAATTGTTTTGCAAAGATTTGGTACTGTTGTTTCCAAATATGAAATTATGGATGCAAAATCGATTAAAATTAAGTGAAACTGAGTTTTTGTTGCATTTTTTGGGTTAAACTTTAAATTTTTTTAATTTTAAAGCTAGATTTTGTATATAAAATTAATTGACTTGAGCAAAGAAAAATATTTTGTCAAAGGAAAGTCCTTAAAACATGGGGGAATTTTTTTTATTAAAAAATCTTTTTTAACCAAATTAACACAGCAAAAAGCTAATTTTGATCCCTTTTTTAACCAAATGTCAAAATCTAATAGTGATAGAAATTTTAACCAACATTTAGGCCTTGTGTGAATTTTGACGTTTGGTTAAAAAAGGGATAAAATTCAGCTTTTTGTTGTGTGAATTGGGTTAAGATTTTTTAATGCATTTCTTTGTCTAAAATTCCCTCAAGATTTAAGAAATTTCCCTGAACAAAATATTTTTCTTTCCTCAAATAAATTATTTTTATATACAAAATCTAGCTTGAAAATTAAAAAAATAAAGTTCGACCCAAAAAATGTAACAAAAGCTCAGTTTCGCTTGATTTTTGTCGATCTTGCATCCCTAATTTCATATTTGGATACAACCAGTACCAAATCTTTGCGAAACATCATTGATAACTAATTTGTGCAGCCATAGCAAAGAAACAAACAAAAATAATATTAAATAAATATATTTCTCAATTAAATAAATTCCAATTTACATATGTTATAAGGTTTTCCAGCATTTCTAGCCTCTTTTGCAGAACTTTGCTTCACCTCCAAGAAACAAATACAATTTTCTCTCCTTGAAAAACAAATTTTAACCCTTTTTTGCCTTCTCCACAGCAGGCTAAATTTTAACCCATTTTATTCACCACGTTAGTGTCAAAATTTAACCAAAGTGGCCTTAGTCTGTTTTTTACGCCATTTGATATTTGTCTATATTTTACCATAAATTGCGAAAATGAACTGAGTTGACCATCAAGAAAACAAAAAAAATAATAAATACAAAACCACCTTTCTTCCACACCAATAAGATTGATCTATAACTCTTTTATAATGCTAAGAGAACTGACTTAAGTTGCTTAAATAAAAGGTTACAAATTTGACGTTTTCTCCAAGACATAATCCCCATATTGAAATCTCCAGCAACAAAATCTCCAAAAAAGATTATCCATTGGCAAAAATTTCCATGCCAAAATCTCCAAAACAAATATGTTCACTACTTGAACATAAAGAAACGGTGTTAGCAGACCTAGCAGACATTGAGGATTTGGAGATTTTGTGCAGATTTTGGCAAATAAAATTGTTTCTTGGGGATTTTTTCAATGGAGATTTTCTCTTTAAGATATGGGCAAGGTGGATAATTTTTTTTGTGATTTGTTTTGGGGAGATTTCGTACGACTCCTCAAATTTGGGATCAGTTCAGTTTGCAGCCTGATGTTTCAGTTTTTATCATCTAGTTTTTTTTTAATAGGAATTCTATGACACCGGTAACACTACCGGAAAGTGAAAATGTATTCCCAGGTTCTTTAAGAACAGTAGGTAGGTACCTTAAATCTACTTAAGAAAATATAAGTACACAAACTTTGATGTACTATCAAACAATCAATTGTATCAAGGGCTATTAACCCCCTAAACAATTATTCAAAATGACCAGACTGTGAATCATTAAAATAAAAAAAAGAAACGAAATCCAATACCAATTTAATTCCGACTTCGATGTTTATCTTCCACGAGCCACAACACATTTAATGTCAAGAATCAAGATAAGCAATTTGCAATCTTTGTTGTGTCTTCGTAAATTGAAAAACCAAATGACGTGCAAACATAAGATGACTGACCTTCCAAGAAACTACAAGAATACAAACTCGCATCTTTGGTATTTATTTACCTACCGCACATGTTAGCACGTCCAAACGTCTGGTTAACTATCAAGAGTCCATCCGGACCGGACAATCGCTATATACCTAACCTCACTCAATCCCTTCGAAGAGAAAAAAATATCAGTTTTTTATAACTTACATCCGCAACTTACTTTGTTTATAATAATCAAAATGTATGTAGATACCAAGCATGAAAACGAAAAAAAAGTTATTTTATTACCTATAGCTCTTGACAAGCAGATACCGCGCACTTGTTCATCAGTCATCGTCAGAGAGTCTTGCCATATTTGTGGGTTGTGGCAGACGCGAATAGCACATACATCTTATTCAAAACAGCAAAGATGTGATCTGCATAATTCACGCCACAATACATACATTTCAGAGAAAAACTTATAACATTTTATTAGATGTACCTTGTACCTATAGTCTCCTGAGGAATCACAGATATTTAATATATATTTTCAATCTTGATCGTTAAAAAAATAACAAATACCCTACAGTGCAGTGCGCTAACCACAAGTACTATATACTGTTACCGATTTTGCGTTAGCAAGTTACGACAAGAAATTACTATAAAACAGCTAATCATGGTACTAGGAGAACAATTCTTTCATTAACAGTCCTAGTGTCGACTTCGGCAGACGAACCCAGCTCTCTTGCAGACACACAGAAATCACCAAAATGCAGATCACTTTAGTTATTCTAGTCATAGCAGCATTGCTGATCAGTGCATCACAAGCTTTATTCTTCCCATTCCGACGTGGCCCTAGTCCCAGTGGCGAAGGAAGACCACGTTCTGGAAGAACCTATTCGGACATCGCCAGAGTCGTTAATCCACAGCCCTTCGCATCACCTGGAATCGGTCCATATCCAGCCCAACCGTTCTGGTCTTATGGATAAAACTACGAAACTACGAACAATCTAGCGCATTAAGTAGATATAAGTACCTAACCAATACTAACGGTTAATCAGTGTTACGAAAATAGATTAAGAAATAAAGTGCAAATTATAAATTATTTGTGTGAAGTGCCAAAACCAGTTTATATGTTGGTTATTTTTTTTTAAATAATTGTACTTTTAATGTTGTTGCAGTGATATGGTGTGGTAAAAAAGGGAAAGGGATAGGTTACGTATACTATACTCAACAACTAAACCAACAACAACATAACTGTTTGTGGTTGCTCTACTTTAGTGTTTTGTTTGCTTTTTCCGTACAAGAGATGAGTTACATGATTTTTTTATTTTTACGTGACAGTAAATTGTACATCGACGAACATGAAAATTAGAGTGATCGTGAATAAGAAACACGTAGAATAATATGGTCCATTGACTGTTGGTTGGAAGCATTTAAATATCAGTTAGCACTACGAATCATTTGCGTGACGTGAGGTGAATTTCTATGTTTGAATGAGACATTGTAGGCCCAGACACCAAATATCAAGAAAGGTGTAACGAACTTATTTATATTCAAGTCACCAACAATATTTTTGTGTACTTATAAGTAAGCATGTGGGGGTTTTGTTTGATTGATTTGATTTGTAAGTGACAATTGGAAGACGGTACAAGTGGTTTTAAGAAAATATACAAATTTTTCGAACGGTGATTTTTTAAACATTTTTTTTTACGGAACTTTAGCTATTCATGAATTCGTGTGCATTCAAGTGAGTGTGAGGAAATGAAGAGCAAATGAATTCAATGAACCTTTGATTTGATTTTTTTGGAGAGAATACCGATCAAACTTGTACCAATCAATGGCGTTAAAAGTTCTATTCGATGAAAACTCAATATTTTTTTTTTCAAAAACAGCTTTTAACGGCACCTGCCTAATTCGGCGAAGCAAAGCATGTGGATGAGGTGGCGTAGTGCGTAGTGTACCTACTGGCTTCTGAAGCTTAGCTTGTGTGGGTTCGAATACCACCTGTGTATGGGGGGAAAGTTTTTCAATTAAAATGAATATCTTCAAGGCTTAGCACCACAAACAAAATGGAATTAACGGAACAAGGAGTCTGAAGAAAGGATTGGTAGCCTTGAAGGCGCTATAACTCTAGCCATGAACTTGGGGGAAGTACCTTCAAGATGTTGTTCAAAGAATAATGTCATAGAATCGTTTCCACTATGGACAGCGAAAGGATAACGAAATCATAAATGAAAAATGTCAAATTTGAAAAATAAAAACTATAACAAACAAGAATAAATTGGAAAATTTTCTAAATTCAAATTAAAAATGGTTTGAATCCAACAAATAAATTAAAATCCATTTTTTCTGATCAAAAATAATGTGTGGAGATTTCTCCACACAATAAACTTTAATTTAACCGATCGAATTGCGTACTGCTGAACAAAAAGCAGAACGAAATTTTTTGCTAAAGATTTCGTCGTGTAAATTTTGTATAGGATTTTTCGTTTCGCTTCAGCAGTGTACCAGGCTTAAAGCTGTTAAGGTTTCACAATAAAACTTTCTTACCAAATTTTACAATTTTTTATTAAAAAAAAAGTTAAAAATCATTTTTTCGAAAACGGATGAATTAATTTTTTCATAAGTTTTTAGATGTTGATAAATGGAATAAATACATAATATTTATATAAAATTTATAACTGCACATAATTATACAGGGTGTCCCACAGTCACCGCCGCAGATGAAAACTTATGAGGTAATTTTCTCGTTTTCGCTTTTCTTTTACCTGCCGTATCTTTGCTAAATGAATTCCGATTTGTAAGATTTTTCTTTCATTCAAACAAACCACGACGACTGAGAACTTTTCTATCGCTTAAATTTTAAGAAGAGTTATCAAAGTGCGCGAAAAAGATGATAAGTATTTCTATTGATTAAGTTTGAAGTGCCATTAAAAATGTTTGTGAAACAGTTTTAGCATTCAAAGAACAAAATTTTTTACGCGTCGTCGGTCGTACTGAATGTCAAATCGTTTGTTTCCATTTTTAAGAATCTAAGACCCCTTTATTTGCTCCGAAAAGTAAACTAAAGTGGAAGCCCTGGTTTAGTTTTAATGCTTTTTCAAATTAATATTCCATATCTTATTTCTTGTGGCAAAAATTCTAGCTCCGATGATTTCCTTAAAAAAAATCGATGGTGTCCATAATTGGATTAACAATAAACCAAATTCGTCGAACGAAAGTGAAGCTCTTTGACTATAAGTTAGTAATATAAACATTTTTTTTCTTATTACGTAGGTATATAAGTATAAAAATTTCGCATTCAAAGTTTGTTTCTACAATACATTAATTTATTTTCTTCGAACATAAAGTCTGAATAAACACATTTTATGTATGTTTTTTATAGGCATTTTAAAACACTATTATATAAAAATATTTGTTCCATATTATCTATGCATTATTCTAAACTCAGCCTTAAATTCAAATTCTAGTCAGTAAGCCAAGGAATTTTATAAGTAAGTATCTTGATCCTAAACAATTATCATTCTATAAACAAGATCTTTAAATTTTTATTATATTATTTATTTTTTATATTTTTATTTTTATTATTTATATAAAGAAAAACAGAGACCAAATATAAAAATAAGAACTTTGACTCATTTGTTATGAACGTGCATTGCTCTTTGTGGTATTTTTAATACACTTAATAGAAGAATTTTGAATTTGGCAGATTAACCACAAATAAAGAGAACCGATACAAAATTCTGAAAATTTTTTTCTTGCTCTTTGGCAGAAAATGGTTGTATTGAGAACCACAAAATACAAAAAAGAACACCTATAAACATTTAAATGTTTGGTTTATACACTTTTTTTACTTTCTTGCAAGCAAATACAAAATGGAAAAGAAATGACAGACTGGATCGCACGTACATGCTATTATAGATAAAGTTACTAAATAATGCTAAGCCTTTTAAATTAAAGGCGATGCTCAAATGACTGAAACAGCTGCTTTAGTGAATTTTACTACAAAATGATGTATGTATGTATGCAGTTTGATTTCTTCAGCAATAATAAATTTTTAGAATAATAAATTTGAAAATCGTTAGAAAAAAAGAAGAAGAAAAATTTTAAAGGAAATAAAAAAAAAGACATGCCATTTTAAGATATTATGTATTTATCAATATCTAAAAATTAAGTTTTGAGTAAAACGAGTTTTCAAAAAAAAAAAAAAACAATTTTTTTGGTATATCTACTGTATTACGGCAACTTACAATCTATCACATACAAAAAATACGAATTACATTATAGTAATCCCAAACTTTTCCATACCGTTGCAAGATTTTTTTACAAAAAAGTGTACAACCATTGATTTTTATCAAAACTTTTTAGAATTAAGTTTTCCGGTTTTTGAACACCTCCATTATTTTAAAAATCAGTACCATTGTTCATTCGAACAATTAAAAAATGCAAATTTTCCCCATACAAAAGGGATATTTTTGTTAGGTTTTTGTATGAAAAGTTTTATTTTAAAATTAAAAATGTCTGGGGATATTGTCTAAAAAACGAAATATACCAAGTTTGAAGAATATTTTTATATATTTTCTTGGTTTTCCTGTATTTTTTGTTTTTTTTTTTTATTTTTTTTTTATAATTTTTGGGTAAAAACTGTTATGTATTTTTAGGAACACAAATTGGACTTTAATAATAATAAAAAAAATAATACCTAATAACGTGTTTTTGTGGAAAAAATCATATCGAAGTCAAAAACCCAACCTAAAATTGCTTAAAAAATGTTTGATAATAAATTGTGGGAAAACCGTTATCCCCACAGAAAAAGGTTGTATGACAGATACAAATTTCTAACTGTTCTTGATTGAAAAAAAAAACTAAAATCAGTTGTTGTTTGGCAGAGTTAGAGCCAGTCAAAGGGAAAACCAATACAAATCATAGAAACCGTTATAAGTCGAAAACGGAGCGAGAACGACCAAATTAAGTCTCAAGTTTTTCGACTTAAAATGACCTCAGGAACACATGGATTTCTTCTGCGGCGGTGATTTTGGGACTACCTGTATATATCGCAAGTAAAGAGAAATCAAGTGATTTGTTCGCCAATGATTGTATACTGTTTAACCTATATAGGAGACAATGGGCCGTATTCATAGTCGTTTTTAAACTCCGATTCATTTTGAACTGGGGTTTATACCATGTTTTTTGAATAGGATAAACCCCAGTCTTCCTTAGAAACGATTAAAACATCGTCTATGAATTTGCCCCAATATTTATAACAGGGGTAACTTAAGTTTGTTTCATAATTTGTTGTATATACTGCCATTTAATACCTTAATCTTTAGTATCGAAACACAGTTGCCAAAGATACAGGATATTAAATACATTTTTAGACAAAGCGGGTTACTTTGGCGTATACTTAACATTTTGTTTCTTTCAATTTTGACGACGAAGAGACAACACCATTCACAATAATTCTACTCATACAAAATTAAAAATGTTTGCAGAAAAAAAAAACAAAAACGATACCTAACACCAAATGAACCACTAAGTTGACGTCTCTCCGATAGTGAAGGTGTAGGCACTGTTACTAATGACCCCATAAATTAGATTTCACAGATGAAATTTTCACGTTCTTCTTAAATTCAGAGCCACTTTGAATTTACATGTTTTTCAGTCCTTGTTCCGTTTTAACATTTAGTTCTTAGTTCTTACCCATGGCAGAGCTTCATGTAATAGACGGAGAACAGAGTTCGAAAATTGTTTTTTTTGTTTGTATATTTTAAAAGCTTAGTACAATGTTATCAACGACATGAACCGGTTGTTGTATGCGCTATTTAAAAGCTTATTAAACCGGATGTAGAGACTTTTCGGAGCATATAACGAACAAATTTTAAATTCAAAAACAGTTATTAGGTATGGTTAGTAATTTTCAAAATTGAAATACTTTATGCTCTCTGGTAGATGTTGATGAATGTTGAACATTCTGGGTTACAAATCAAAATTATGTAGTCAATAATGCTTAAAATAAAAAAAAAATAATAAGTCAACTGATGAGTCAAAATGAGCCCCACCTTTAGACAAAATGCAAAATTTTTTTATGGACGAAAGACAGTTAAAAAAAGCTATATTAAATAAAAAAAAATAAAGGTAATACGTTTTTTTTATATTATGCGGCTTTATTAATAATAATTGTTGTGAATTTATTCACAGCCAAATTTTGTTTACACCAAAAACACAATTTATTATTGTGGGTTGCGTGCCATGTTCTCAACAGCGGAAACCAATTGCATAATTTGTCCGGTAACGCGTCCAAGACAAGCTCTTTCTCTGTCGTCGGTCAAGACCTTGCACTGGTTGAATTTATCTTCAGCAAGTTGGGAAATCTTCCTGCGAACTTCAGGCTTGGTGCTAAGGGCTCTTGAAGTACTGAGACGAGCCTTGATCTTGGCATCGAATGCAGCTGAATCGGGGTATGAAGCCCAGTATCCTAGAGATGATGTATCTTCATCGTTGTTGTTGTTGTTGCTGTTTGATAGTGGAGCACGTTGACGTTGTCCTGGATGACGTTGGCTTTGACGTTGGAACATATCTCCGAGATTTTCAGCAGTAAGTCCATTAATGTCGGATGGGGTACGTCCGTTTACAGAGTTTGCGTTGCGGGGAGATGCGTCCCATTCGTCGTTGGAGTTATCATATGATGGGTTGTTGTTGTTGTTGGTGTTGGTTGTCTTGAAATAGTAATTAATAAATTGTTAAAAAAAAAAGAATTTCTAAACACTTTGAAAAAACTCCTACCTCGTAGGCGAGAGCACTGACAAGGACCAAACTCAAAACAATGAGGAACTTCATGATGAAATTACTAGCTTTAGTAGTTAGATACTTCAACTAATGGAATGAATATTGAACTGTTCGAAGCTCTCTATTTATACTCGAAAATATTGACTCATTTTTATATTGAGATCCATTGATTAAGTATTGAATTTTAAGTGAAAACGAGATAAGAAACAGTGATTGACGCTTTTCACTCGCAGTTGATAAGACAAATATGATTTATACATAAGTGATGAGGCTGCAAAGTGAATTATACCTGAGGCAAAAATGCTTATGGGTATGTCTTTTGGCTATAATTGTGTACAAAAGTAAAAGGAGTATTTAAATATTTAGAAAACTTTATTAAGTCCTACCATCCATTTTTTAACTCTATTCTTTGCTGTTTTATACATGAAATGGCTTTTCGGGATTTAATTATATATAACTGCTTTGATGCAGGGTACATCCATGATTATAGTATCTTTCATAAATAGTCCACTTAGCTTAAAACTTCACCTTACGCTTGTTTGCTTTCCTTAATAATTTTAAGACTTTATAAGTTTTAATCGACGGTTTTCTTGTTCGAATTCTGCTTGATTTAGAGCATAGCCCTGAAGTTTCTTTCATTCGAGTAAGCTAAGACTTGTGTCTTAATTAAGACTACAACAAAATAACAAAAACAACTAAATACATAGTTTATTATTTAGGTGTGTTTTTTTGCATACCTGCTCTATACATTCAAATAATTACACTATAATAGTAATGCCTTCTAAATACTTGGCCAATTTCTTCGGTTGTAAATTCCTATTTTGAATGCAAAGGTTTTTTTTTTTTTTAAATCCCTTACTATAGTGGTAAATACAACGATAAAATTTGACATGAAGGTTTCATTTGTAATGACAAACAAAAAACAAAAGAGTGCTACGAGTAACAAAATACTTTTATTTTTCAAAACTTACAGTAAAATTTTTGTTTTTTTTTACAATCATTAGCAATTTAAGCATCTAGTTTTTACATTTTGTGTAAAATCTAGTAAATGCATTGGAAATTCTAACCAAGAATATTGCTGAATGACACACATTTTTGGAAAATTAGAGAAAATTTATATTTTTTTTTGCAAAATTTTGTGTTTGAAGTCAATTTTTTTTTTTTTAAATGTTGACAACAACAAAACTGCAAAATTGATATTAGTGGAGCAAATTATCTCGGAACCGGGCGAAACTACTCCGATTTGGATGATTAAAGATGGTATTCAAACTACTTTATTAATTATCAGTTAAAAATTACCGCTCTTATCGGATTTATTTAAATATAACTATAAGATTTTTGTGAACAAACATTTTTTATCAGAATTTTTTATTAAAATTTTATAAAATACAATATGCCAAATATTTGCCAGGTCTGTTTGAGGAAAACAATAACTAAAAATTGGGGTCTATCTTTAGATTTGCACCCGTTCAAATAGGAGGGGCAATTTTCTCAAAAGTTTATACTTAAGGCAGAAAAGAAATGATAGAAATAAAATCAGATTATACGTTTTGGTGAAATTGAATTTTTGTTTTAGGACAAAAACCAACGGTATCTGCCATATAACCACTGAGGAAAAACTTACTTTTTTTTATAAAACGATTTTAACGATTTTGACTATAATTTTTGTGAATACTATTGGTTGGTTCATATTTTTAAAACGAAAGAAATGTTTGTACAAATTCTAATAACGGTACTTCCCACAGAACCATTTATTTCATTTTTGACTTACATTAAAAGACTTAACCAATTTTGATGATTTGTTTTATACGGAAGGTACTTAACAACTTTAAAAATATTTGATATTAAAATTTTGAAAAAAAAATTTTTTAAATCAATTTTTCGAAAACGGGTCATTGTATTATTTTGAAATTCTGGTTTTAGATGTGCATTAATATTTTCTTTAAAATGGCATACCAACTTTATTTTTAAAAAAGGTTTGAGAATTTTTATATATATATTTAAATGGCTCTAACGATTTTCATTTTTACTTGAGGTTAAATTCATTTAAGAAGCTGTTTTAGTCATTTGAAAATTGTTTTTTTCTAAAACTGCATTTACAAATTTTTAATTAAAAGGTCTTAGCATAAATAGTAACTTTATCTTCAAGAGCAAGTACGTGCGACCCAGTCGTGCATTTTATTTTTCTTTCAAAATGTATCTTTTTTAATTAAATCAAATACTTAGTTTGGAGCTCAACAAAATTTAAGAAGATGTTTATGTCATTTTAGGACTGAATTTTAATTTTTTTAAACATTACTTATAAAATTATAATTTATTTTTAAAAACTTTATAGAAGAAGCTTTAACGCTCTCACAGCAAATTTGACCCTAAGAGCAAGTACGTTCGATCCAGTCATGCATTTTATTTTTTTCATATCTTATGCAATAACCCTGTATGAATAATGAATAAACTATGCATCTGGATTGCAATTTAAAAAGTTATTTCTTATTGGTTTTATTTAAAACCTTAATTTTGGTTTTTTTATATGAAACTAATACCTACTTTCCTAATAAAGCAAGTAAGAAAATATCAAAATCGGAGCTGTTTTTGAGAACTTCCGACTAAAAGGCACTATTGACTTCACAATTATTACAAAACTTAAAAGTACAAATACTGATATTATATCTTAAAATCTAGAACGTTTAAGACTAAACATAGCTATTTTTCTAATTTGTATCTCGGTTCATGTTAGACACAAATACAAATATTAAGAAAGTTGCTATTGTACGCTCAAACAAGTTTTAAATTTAAAATAGCATATCGAGCGGTATAAACGGTTGAGGTTAAAAAATGTCCTTAAAGGTCAATTCTATTACCACTTAAACGAACATAAAGATGCCAAAAAGTGGATTCATCATTTCGTAGTTGACAGTACAACATGCAGAAATTTCTTCGATTTACCTATACATTTTTTTAAACAGAGGTATTTTAAGATGTTATCAAAATGAAATATGCAAAAGCATGCATCAAATCAAAAAATTACACGCGCTAAATGTAATATGTCAATCAGCAAAGGTTGACGACTGGAACTTGACATTCGCATGCAACTTTTATCATCTTTAGCAGAACTGATGCAATTGATATTAAAATGCAACATTTAAGCTTTTTAATCAGTGCACGTGAGTTGATCTTCTAATTTCACTGATAACGATTAAATGAATTTACACTGTTAATTAAATTTTGAATTTGTCATAGCATCTTTTTGTAATTGGAAAAAGTATTCAACATTTGATGGAAGTCTATAGAACGAGCTAGACTTAACCAGTTTGTAGATTTGTTTTGGGTACCTAGTGAGCAAGTCTTAAAAAAAGACCATGTTCCGTTCGAAACTAAAATGAAACCTCAGCTAAAATATCTATCTATTTTACGTCCACATTTCGATTAAAATGTTGAAATAGATTATTATTGATACAGAATCTCTGTGGCTATCAGCACAGCTATAAATTTGTTCATATTATTTTTGTAGTTCTTTTTTGTATAAGCCTCATAGCATTTGACTTTCTAGAAGTTAAGAAAACCTGGAGAGTTTTTTTTTTGTCGCTATGAGAAGTCACGCTTATTTTTGGTTACTTTCTTTAACTGTCAGTGTTTTTTGTATGGTAAGATGTTTTTTATAATAATCTCTTTTAATTTCGTGTATTTTGCTTCTTATAAAATTTCAAAGATTTTCAGTAATGGACACATATTAAAATTAGAGCGATCAAATGAAGTAATCAATTCAAATGATTTGCGCAAGCAGCTAGAAGACCCCACAGACAATACATCACACCATGCCCTTGAGGAAACGAATAATGCCTCTTTACAAGTTGTTGAAAAAATTAGATCTGTAGATCTTTTCAAAGCTAAAATTTCCAAACGTATTGAAACATCAAGTGTTATACCACATTTTCCTGGAATGAAAACAAAAATATTGGAAATCGCTGTGAAGAAGTTTAAGAAATGTGAAATAGCAAGAAGTTCAAATGAAGTTTTGGAAATTGAACATTCGTGTTTGGGAACTGCTACTGCACAAATGATGAGTCTTATTCATGCTTTTGAGAGCAATCCATCAATGCATTTTTAATGAATTAATCAATACCATTATGGTAGTGCGTAGGTATATTTCTTACGATAAGTTAAAAATATACGTTCATTAAAAAAAATAAACCAAGTGTACAAATTCTTGTTTATGTTTTATTTTGATTTTAAGTAATATTTGGTTTGAGCATTTTTACTTCTACTTGCGAGTCCAAGTTCTACTTTAATCGACTTTCTGCTAACCCAGTCATCAGAGTTGCAACCTTTGACGTACTGATTTCATTTGGCTGCCACAACAAAATCACCAACCAGATTTCGCAATAACATTACGAAATCTAGTTGAACCGTTCACACCGCATAGTAAACTAGATTTTGTTTGAAATTTCCCGTTGTCTCGCTCCTGAAAAATGTTAAAACTGTTTTATAAAAGAGAACAGTGTGTTATAAAAATATGTCCAGTAGATTTTGTCGTAATCTAGATTACAAACAATTTTTTGAAAACTAAAAATGTATGGGAAATCTAGTTGATTTCGTATTTTTTGCACGAAATCTATAGATTATGGTTTGCTGTGAAATTTAGGAGTGTGGGTTATGAGGTTAGAATGAGATGATATTCAGTTTTTTTATAACACTTAGAGCAAGTTTTAGAACAGATAACAAGGGAAATGTCAACAAAATTTAGCTTATGTGCGGTGTGAACGGTTCATCAAGATTTCGTTATCATGTTGCGAAATCTGGTTGGTGTGAGGAGGCTATTATATAGCTTTCACAACGAAGCATGCTGTAGATTTCGTGAAAACAGTACAAAATCTCATCGAAGTCTAATAGATCTCCCATACATTTTTAGTTTTCGAAATCTTGTTTGTAATCTAGATAACGACGAAATCTCCTACAAAATCTACTTGATACGAAGATACATTTATAACACATTGTTCTCTTTTGTATAACAGTTCTAGCATATTTTAGCAACGAAACAAAGGGAAATTTTGGTGCGAAAAGGCTATTAGGTTAGGCAGAAGTTGGTCCCGGGAGAAAAATTGCGGGATACCGGCACGCTTCTTGTAGATGCCGATGCCAGTGTAACTTGAAAAAGATCTGATTAATGGAGTTGCCAATTATTATATTGATCCAACTGTGAAGATACATATGACGAATTGTTGCTAAGTATGTGGAGGCGTATATAACCGAAAAAAATGTATAGTGGGGTTGAGAAAAAAATCTAAGGTGGCCTTTTTGACTCTCTCTTTAGCTTAACGCCATTCTGATGATAAGGGAAGAGTAGGATCACCAAATATTTTCATCGCCGTATTAGGGGAGGGAAGAGATAACATCGGATGGTGAAATCACCATTCATACGAGTTATGGAGTAATGTTTGACAGTGTCAACACCTTATCAAAGTAATTACTGCACGAGGGGTTGGGGATGTCCCGTATCTACGGTCATCCGTAACATCGCACAAGACTGCAATCAGTCATTACCGCCCGTCACATTTTTGTAGGTTTCAATATGAGAATTTTCTCCACGCTAGATGGCAGTTAGTCTTCTTAATATCGCATACAAGGTCAAGGGACTTACTTTGTAGTGCAATATAATAATGTAGCTGTTCCATCAAAATGGGTAAGGACCGAATTTTTGATATCACAAAATGGATTCAGAAAGAGTGACATTGTTGAGGTGACTTTTAAAAGTGTGCTCGCAAAAAACACTTAAATTTCAAGGTACTTCAATACTGTGAAAAATCATGGCCTTAATCAAACGTAGGTAGGTTATGTAAGTCTTGAGAGAATGATCTTTTGGCTGATTTTGGACGGATAGACCTCAATGCTTTGGATTGAAATGTTTTAATTTTGATTTCAAAATAAATAAGAAAAAGAATAATGTAATCTATATTTTTTCTATTTTTTGTCAACTAAATCTACAAGAAATGAATGAAAGAATTAAATAAATACCAACATATAGGTATAGTGTATACAAACAACTGTTTCATTACATGAAGTTTCACCTGGGGACTTGACTTACAAGTTTCTGAAAGTCACTCATAGAACATGTTAAGAGATTGTATACATTTTGTTTACCCCCAAGAGATTTTAAATCTGATTAAACTTTAAGGCAGGACGTATTTAATTGCTCCGCTCCAATCTACATTACAAAACTATTTCTATTTTTGTTTTCTTACTAAATTTTTTTGGACCGGAAAGTCCTGGCTATGTACAATTTGTCAAATTTCTAATTTCATTTTTTTTCAATTTTTACATGTGAAGTCATATTTTTTGAAAATTGCCCCTCCTGCTTGAACGAGGGTATAAAGACAACCCACTCCTTACATTTTTTTTTATCTAATCAACACTATCTACTATATCCCGATAATTCTAGACAAAATTTCACTATGTTATCGAAGTTAATTGGATGACTGAATTTTTCGACACAGTTTGGTTCCAATCCAATAATGGAGTAAAGTATGAAACCGCAGTTGTACACCAAAATTTGATATGGTATTAGGGAAAAGTGGTATCAGTGCAATTTGATTAAGTTTTATTTTGTTTTAGTTCACATCGTAAAAAGTCTCTATGAATGCAACACCCTTGCACCAAGTGTACCCCCTTCTAGTCCCCTTCACTTTCCCCCTTTTTACCCCTTTTTCGCTGTTAGGCATCAAATTTTGATAGGCATTGACATTATCTTGCTCAAAATCATATCGAACTGAAACTTTTTGCGTATATCATAACAACACAATATCTTGGCGATGTGAACCCAGAGGAGAGGAGGCATTAAGGGGTCGAAACACCCCAAATCAATGTTAGCCTACTTATAAGTATCGTATCGAACTGAAATTTTGTACATATATGCTATATTTTGAAAAACTGTACTGTATCATGGAAATGTTGAATCTACAAAAATAATATTGAGCTCAAATTAAAGAAAATTTTGTAAGGGTAAAACCGTAGGACATAGTGTATAGTCAAAAATTAGCTTTTCATAGCAAAAAATACCAATTACTGATAAAAACGCAAACAATCGCAATTTTTTGCATTGAGTTCGGTGCTCGAGGTTGCAAAATTGGATTTAACATCGGCTTAACACAATAAATAACTTTGCAAAAATCTGAACTACCAAATTTGACACTAGGTCTCCCTGCTACGAAACGACAAGGTTACTAGACCAAACATACAACTGAAAGATTTTTTTTATAAATAAACGTTCTTAATACGAATTTATAAATATTTAAATCCATCCTCCTGCTTGGACACAATGCATTTCAAAATTAAATTGAGTGTTCTCTTAATAAAATATAAAATTAAATGGTTTAAACTGGTACCAGCTTCATGTTCGCAAAATTCATCTTTTATTGTTCTAATTCTTGAAAACAAGATGGATTAAGGAACAAAGTGAAAATTTGGATTGGCCCTTTTTGACCAGTGGTCCTAACCCCCTCCTCCCCCTATTCTTTGGTTTTAACCAAACGTAAACAAAACCCTTAAATGAAATAGTTTTTTTTAAGGAGGTATATTCACTTATCGTGAGTGCTGATAAGGGGCCTTTTCTCACCCATTTGATTGGTGAAATGACAAAACGTTTCATTGACGATTTACACAATTCGCTATTTTTGTGTATTAATTGTGTTGTCGTCATAGCCCTTAGTAACAGAAAGTTTGCTGGTGGTAAATTTAATAATTATTCTGAAATAAATAACTAACTACAAAATATTTGTTATACCAACATCCTGTTGATTCTATATCACTTCATCTTAATTTTATGTCTAATTACTTGTGACGCATCGAGCCCCTGAAGAGCTATTAAAATATTGCCTCTTATCTTAATCCAATAAAAAATGTTTTCATATTCTAGTTTTCCATGGTAAATATTTGTTTTCAAGAATTTCTATAATCAACAAAAGATAGAAATCTGCTATATAAGATGCAATTTCTTCAAGATTATTATCAATTAAACGAATCAAGTACTCACCTGAACTTCTTCAGAGCTTCAGAAGAATTAAATTCCAAGTCTTTTTTATTATCTAACTTAACTTATAATGAGATTCCAAGTTGTTATCATTGCAGTTTTTATTGCCACAGTTTGTTTGTTCAAAAATGTAAGTTTACTTTTCACAGAGAATAGTTTGTTTTTTCTGGTTAAAATGAATAAATTTTTTGTTCCTTAAAGGCTCAGACACTCGGTGCTGGTCCAGTTGGTCCACCATCATTTTGCCCGATCCACTTGGCAATCCTCAACTCGGAGGCGGCCAAAGTCAACACACCGGACCTCCCAGCGGACCTGTCATTAAAGTTGGCTACTGTCATAGACAATGCTGCCGAATTATGTGCATCATGTGAAGGATTGATTGTTTGGCAAAGCAAAATTTGTGTTGTAAGCAATTTGAAATCAGGTTTGGTGCAAATTCAACAGATTAAAGCTGAAGCTGACGCAAGACTCGCTACCACAGCTGCCCCTGTGCAGTAAGAAATTCAATTTCTCCTAATAAAGAAATGTTGCTATTTTGTTGCTGATTAGATGAAACGAAACACAAATTCATATTCTACTTATAAGCGTTAATCAAATATAAAAAAAAAAAATTATCTTCAATCTTAAATTATTGTAAAAATACATTTTAATTAAATAAATAAATTTGCATTCAGAAAAAAACTATGTGAACACTTTCCTTTGTCCTTTGAATTGAAACGGTCTCGACGATGTTTTCGTTTGGCTTCTAGATTATCTCTGCGAAGGATATCTCGTTTGTTCTCCACAGCTATTGATATGTCTTGACAATCTTTTGCAGGGTAGACAAAAGTCCATGAACCAAAAATTGTGGGAATGCCTCCGCATGTTTTACAAAGACCTGAAAAAAATAGCAAAATGTGTTGTTTAAATTGGTTTTGAGACTTTAGGTTTGTATAATAATTATGTTTACCAGCAAAAGTAGCAACAATAAATCTGTCTGCCTTTTGAGCTGTCATATAAAAAGGACCACCAACTTGTTTCACCGTACTTCCTGTGAGAAACCAATCGCAATCCATTAAATCGTGTCGCCTTGGAGGAACTCTTTCGGTGAGTTCAATCTCAATTTGTTTGCCTTCGACGAATGTTCGCGATGATGGTGATGGATTTGACATTGATATATGAAATTGAAGACCAATTGTTTCGGAATTCCATGAGCCGACAACATCACAAGGGGATCCTTGAAATAATTAAATTGAAAATGTTACAAGGATTGTTTTTTTCCAGATGTTGAAACAGTAAGGAAATCGAAGAAAAGTGATATTGAAAAATAATATAATGTTTAAATTTTAAATATGTATTAGGTACAATCTGTGAATAAAAGAATTTGATTGTGCTTGTTACAATTTGCAACAGATGTCACCATAATCTTTTGCTTGTTAGGCATTTTATTTATTTTTTTCGTTCACTTTGTCAAAAGTATTAGGTATGTTGTAAGGACTTGTATTGCACAAAATGAACGATCTGTTACTCTTGTAAATGTAAAATTGACACGTTTAATTGAGCCCAAAAAAATATTCCAATAAACTTTAATTTTTTAGGCTTATAAACTTTAATAAAAATTACACAGGAAAACAAAATTTTTTGTATCTTCGTTCCACAAACAAAAAATTACTTTACTAAGGATTTTTGGTATGCTGAAATCGAGTCCGGAGTCAGAAATTTTTTGTCGCATCACGTTTTTGAGAAATTTCTGTTCGAAAATCGAAATAACACGGTTTTTCGAGTCAAAGTTTTAACGCGAGGTACCACGAATGTACCGATTGTGCTTAGAAAATCCATTCTAAAACGGAGACCAATAAGTTAAGTTAGGAAAGGTGGGGTAAGTGCGGAGCCTGGCTCCCAACATAATTGTTTGATTAAAAACAGAATTATATATTTTTGAAAGATATCGGGAAACATCTCTTATATTTCGTACAGAAAGTTGTTAATGCTGGCTTAGGTCTTCTATTGTTTTTTTACAAACTAAATAAACTCATTTTTAATCGGGTCTAAAATTGGGATTGTTTTTGTATTTTTTTTTGACAAATTTGTCTATGGCTATGATATCCACTCACCCCTTCAAAGTTGTGTTAAGGGGCAAGTGCGAACATGGGAATTTGGGGATGCACTTTGTTTTGCTGATTTTACTTTTTTAGATGTTGATAAATAATATTGTTACGGATATAGGAGCGAACACACCCAGGCGAAAAGACACATGTAGGTCTTTGGTTATGATTAATAACTAAAGCTCTGAACGCTTTCATCCGAACGTCAAACTTTCGAACTTCGAACGGAACGAAATGGAACGGAACGAAATCTGTCTAAATCTATCCCTATCTGTCTGTGTGTATTTGTCTCTTTTGCTTAACGAAACTGGAGATCTCTGGATCCTTTGAGAAGAAATGAGAGGAGTATAAATACGAGGTCGGAAAAGGAGATCAAAACAGTTTTAATTTTGACAGTGATAAAGATAAGTGATTGTGAAAGTGTAATTTGGAAGTGTTAATTCTTGTAAATTGTAAAAAGTAATAGTGAAACAGTTTGTTATAGATAAAAGTGTTTGTTTATTTGTAAAGTAAATAAAAGTGTATAGAAAAAAGTGAAATAAGTTTTATTTTGAACCCAGAAAACATTACAATATATTAAAAATGGCATATCCAATTTTTTTTGAAAATTCGTTTGGAAATTTTGTATTAAAAAAACATTTAAAAAAAAACCGCTCCATCAATTTTTCAATTGATTGATTTCACACCATAACAACGGGAACTACTGTAAAAGTCAAGTACATGCATCCTCTACTTACTTCATAAATCCATATAATTATGAAAATTTCAATATTAATAAACAAGTTCATACTCTATTTTGTTGCTTTGCAATATTTCAATTCGAAAGACACAAAAAATAATACTTTGCATACCTTCTGGCTGCATGTCATCTGCTGCTGCTTTACATTCTTTAAGACTTTCCAGTTCGTCTAAAACTTTTTCCATAACGTTGGTGAAGTTTGTTGTACTTGTATCGCCCATTACTGGGATTATTCCTGCTGCTTTCAGTCCATTTAAAGGAGAATCAGTGATAGTTTGTGTTTGTTTACCAATACGATGGCTAGAATCGCCTGAAAATGAAAGAGGTTTTTGCAAATACAAAAGTTTGCTTTTTTTTTTTTGTTGTTAAGAAAGTAATTTAAAAAATTGACGACGAGTATTCAAAGAACATGTTTTGTAAGGAAATGGGATAGTGCTCCACATATTTAGGTATTGTCCATTTTTTTTGGCAGTCTACCAAAAAATCTGAAGAGTACAAGAGTACAAAATGGGAGAGGAGAAAACAACTAAAAACAAGGATATGTCAAGCAATCCATTTACAATAGGGGAGGGAACTGTGATTGGGATCTCATCACCTTGTGTTTATAGGAGACAAGGTGGCCGGAGAAATAGTGATATACACCTCAACGAGGGGATATCCTGCTAAATTCCTTGTAAATAAATAACTCAAAAGGAATAAGGGGAATAAATCTCCCCCAGCCTCCTACCCTTCTTTTCAAGTTCAAGCGAGTGTTTTTTTTTTGTTCGTTTAGTCCTGTTTTTTTTTTTGGGTGTATATCCTGACAGGATGAATGAAATGAAATTCCAATAATTTACGTCTGAATGCTTCGATTGCTTTATGGCTTTGTGCCAAAGCCTGAATGCCAGTAGAAAAATATTTTCTTTTACCCATCCAAAGCAGCTTTCCCCGAAAGGAAATTATTTCTTTGCCGAAGAAGAAGAAGAAGAAAGACAAGGCCTTGAGGCGAGCGGCAACATAAATTGACGATATCCTGAAGTAAATTTAATTCAATGATAGGATTTTTTTTTTTGGGATGAAAATCCCTCTGGTTTGGCTGAGTTTGGTTTGATGGGATTCGCTTGTTGTGTATGGGAACGCCTGCACTGGTTGGACTTCTTATGATAAACTAATAATAATCCAGCCATCAACGACAAAAGAGGAGGCATTAAATATATTTTTTTATTTATTTATTAAATTCGGGCGAAAAGAATAATAAGAAATACAACAACAACAAAAATCTATTTCGTTTTGTATTTTAATGGGGGGAAAGGGATTATGTGTTTTTTCGTATTGATTTACTGTTAATGCAACGTTTGTTGGAACGAAAAATCTGAGAATTGATTGAATTAATAAAATTTTCTTTGGTCTAATTCCTTTGAATGGCGAACGCTTTTGGCAAGAAAAACAAACGTCAATCTCTCGAGTGTCTAGAGAGGATAGAATGGAGGAGTTTATTAGTTTTAGAGGTCGCAACAAAGGGAATGTCTGTTTTATTATGGAGCGTTGGTTCATTGTGAACACAAACGTGTTTGGTATCAAATGAAAGGCGGAGTTGAGATCGTTATGTTTCTGTAATATTTTTTCAGATGGTTAATGGAAAAGTTGAGATATTTGATCTTGAAGTAGCCCATTTAAAAATAAAGTTTTCAGTTTGTTTTGTTCTTTCACCTTTCATTTGATATCAAACACGTTCTTGTTCACTTTGGGCCACCAAAAATGAGCAATACCCTTATGTCGTTTTCGGTTGGTAGTCCATATATAATTCGGAGCAAAAATAGCAAACGCTATTTGTGAAATTTATTTTATTTCCGAGTCGATTGAAAAAATAATAATATTAAAATTGGTGCAGTAAGTTTCAAAGCGAGCAAGTAAAAATGCAAACACGTGAAAAACTTTAAAAACATACAGATTTTTTTCATTTCTTTTAACAAATTTCGTATTTAAACATGTTGATGTTTAGTTAGGAATCATTTATAAGCAATTAACCTATTTACCTTTGAGCCAATGAAACACACCAATTAGTTTGAATACAATTGGTCCCATTCTATCCCTTTTTGTTCCACCAGATTAGTAATTTGAAAGCTTCAGCTTACTAATCTCTCGGTGTATACAAGCTCCTATTCATTTTCTACACGATGCAGGTCAGAAGATTGCATTGGCCACCCCAAAACATGAAGAGTTTTTTTTTCTAAGAAGTTTTCTACCAGCCGTCTGGTGTGTTCTGAAGTCGTGTTGGAATAAACTGTTCTCAGGGTATTGGAGCCCAAATTTGAAGGCATATGGTTTCAAGAAATTCCCAATACAAATGGGCAATAATTTGGGCGCTAACTTGGTGTAACTGAACCTCTTGTTGATGGGCGAGTAATCCACTAACAAATCCCAAATACCTATTAGCTTCTATCAATATACGGAAAAGAACTGTCAAACAAGTTGATCGTGTTGCAATAAATGCCATCAATATCCTGCTTGTCCGAACGATCCGGGAAGCCAGCATGGACTCAGATGCAGATAACTACCAAGTAAATATTAAGTTCTGTGACCTTTGAATTTTTAATTGTTAAATATTTACTAGGCTTTAGGTTACCTAAAGCCCACTAAATATTTAACGATAACTACTAAGTCTTTGGCAGAATTAAAAGTTCTGTCAACACAACTGTCTTGCGAGGTACGTCCTCTGGTGGTCCTAGATCTAGATGGTAGGGTTCTAAAGATGTTCTTGACGCAGTGTATAAAGTCCCTAACTATGATCAGCTCATGAATACAACGATGAGAGTATTTGTCATTGCCCTTGACTATAAGTCCACTAGGGGCTGATTCCGTAAAAATAACACGATCGAATGATATCGTTTCAACCATTTCTGCCCTTATTTGCCTCTTCAGAAGCTATACTCAAAACGATATCGTTTAGCGATAGTCGAATTACGGAATGACCCCCAGCTATTTTTAAAGCTTCAACTTTGATAGGATTAGGAAATTAGTGATCTCTTTTTTGGTAGCAAGTTCGTAAAAGTAATTTTTGACAGCTCATTTGTTTTTTTCTATATCTGTCTGATGATGCCTCTTGCTAAGAATTGACAAAACCTCCGAGAGTACTGCTTTTTTATGAAAAGTACACATCAACTAGCCGTTAGGAACCGGTAGAAAATATTAGGTCCCTCCTTTCCTGCTAACTATACTTACACAAGAAATGGCTGCGACTTGAGACAGTCAGTCACTAGGCTTAGTGTCTTTATGAGCTAGCCGTGCCACAAAATTTATTATTTTTTTACTTTTTTAAATCTTCAGTGAGTATTCCAAGTCCTCCTTTGGTTATCTGGAGCATACAAACAGGCTATCGGGATTTCATTTAGCAAGACCAGATATTTCTTTATTTCGGACCTAATATGTCCATCAGTTTTGTTTTGTTTTGCACCTTTGTTATGTGATGTGCACTACCAAGTTTTAGCCTGTTGTTTTGCTGAAGATGGTGCTCAAAATGTGCAGTCGTTGTTGAGGTTTTAAAGGTACCACAGCAACTTGCTGTGATTTTGGAACAAGCTCCATCTGTTGATTTTTTCTTGCATCTGCCGTCCGGAAAAAACTGAAGGTCTAAGTATTTCAGTACATGAATGCGTCTTGTCTAAGATTAGGTTAGTCTTAAACGAACATGTTGAATAGGTTTGGGGACAATAGGTCACCCTGCTTTACTCCGCTGCTGGCGCTGTTTGAGGTAATAGTTTCAGAGATCCAGTTGTTGATTTGGATTTCTATTGTAAAGTTACTATAGATAACGTACCAAAGTTGTTAATCTGTCCTGCTAGAAATCAACGTACACAGATTCCAAATAGCAGCTAGATGATGCGATTGATGCTGATTTTGGGATCATTACAGTTCTAGACTTAAGTACTTAGAAACCTTTGGTGGTGACACCATCAGGGTCCTAGCAAGGTGGATGGACCCGAAGGGGCTGACAACCCCATGGATCCGGTTAGACTTTCTAAATTAGCAGTGCATATATTTATTATATGATGCAGGTTACCACCGGGACTTACGAGAAGGTGGAGGAGAGGATAAGCACATTCATCACTTCTTAATACAACTTGCACCCAGCCATGGCCTGTAAGATGGGAATAGTGGATGAAGCGGTAGTTTGCTTACTTACAGGTGTGCAGGATTCGAGCAACTAAAGATAGTTTAAGAACTTTACGTCCTGAACATAATACGGTTAAAAAGAGGCACCTTAACGTATAAAATATCCTTATATCCGCATCTGCATGCTCCCTAATGCATCATTATCCCTTAAATTATAACCTTACAGCATTTATAGTTTTTTACATCAAAAGCATTCACCTACGTTTACACAAAAAATTGCAAAAATTAAAGTTAAATAAAAAGTCTACATACCCAAGTCGACAATTGGTTTATTTGAATTCCTTGCAACACCCTGTCCAGCTGTCAACAAACTGTTAACATTTTGGATTGCCTCATTTAGTCCATTGCCAGTTGCACCACCAATTATTGGCACAGAATTCGATTTTACCGATGATGATGGTGGTGAAAAAACTTCCGGAAATGAATCCGCACTTCGTGTGCATTTATGTGTTTCATCATTCTGCATGGAGGAAATTTCCACACCATCATATTGCTGCTTCATTTTTTCTTTTTCTTCTTCTTCTTCGTTTATATCTTCGCTTGATTGAATTAATTCATTCGATTGCTCTTTTCCAAAAAGAATTGGCCAGGACCTACATTTTTGCAAATTATTATTTTTTCTCCCATCAATTTGCAATTTCCTTCGCCACTTAAGGCTTGAAGATCCAAACGGTTTGCTGCTGTCACCATGGCACCCACTTTCAATGCTATTCATCTTTTTTCCGGATCCACCACCGCCACCCTCACCAATGAGACTTCTCCTAGCTTCTCTCAATTTCAAGTAGTTATCGTCGATATTTTTCTCCGCTTCTTGTTGTTCCAAACGGACATAATATGGTATTTTCTGAGATTTTGATGTTATCGTCGATAGTTTCTCCCGTCCTGCATTCGCTGTCGACGAATTCCAAGGCGACTGTGCCCTTGAACTTTGCCTCTTTCCCGTGTCCGTGCGGGGTAACAAATTGAAATTTTTCCATCCACGACGACGACGGGAACGAGGACTGCGTCGAAATATGCGGCTTGCCTTTTGTATTTTACGAGCTTGTCGATGATGGTCCGATTGGTCCGCATTCGACACAACCACCGGACTATTTATCAGCTGCACTTTTTTTTCGGCAGCGTTAACATCTGCATCAGTGGTAGAGGCGGCGGCGGTGAAGGCGTTGATGTTTGAAAATGCAACAGCTCGAGGGGGAACATATTGGGAGCCAGAAAGATTCGCTCCATCGAACAATTTGTCAGCATAATTGCCATTCTGAGAATCAGATGCTGTCCGTACTCGCTTAAGTTCTTGGCTAAGGATATCCCCGGCCAGATCGTAAATTGAATTCAGTGCCTCTGAGGTCCTTGTGTCGTATTCACTTTCTGCCAGGTTCGAAGTTGCATTCAATCGTTCCTTGAATCTTGAATATAAATTGACTTTGCTGGCAGACGTTAAAGTCCCATAAACCACAAATGGGCATCTTCTTCCACTTTCATTCTTCAATAACGGTAGCGTTGTCATGAGATAAATAAAGAAGATAATTGCTAGGTTCCCATTATGGTTCATTGCATACTTTTGTCTGCATTACACACAAAATATATCAAAATCAAATTTAAATAAAATTAATTTTATTTTTATTGAAAAACTTCAAAAATATTACAATAAAAAAATGAAAATAACAAGAAAAGAAGAGGAAAAAAAAATAATAATAAAGAGAATGACAGATTGTGTGAGTCGGGACGAGACGGGGCGGGGGGTAGGTGAAAATGGCATGGGAAGTTTATATCAAATAAATGTCTCGAAGAAAAAAAATTTTATTTCTCGTTATTTTTATTTATTTGCTCCCAGCAGAGTGCAGAATATTATTAGTTTTCTTCAAGGAGATGATATACTATAAGTGGGAATGAGGAAGCAAAGTAGTTATAAGTATGTATATTTGGATTCGTATTCGGATTCGGACAGAAAGGAAACTTCTCGGATCGATATCCAGAGTTGAGTGTTTTGTACAGCTAATGCATTCTCCTTGAGATATATAATCCCTGGGGGTTTCGAAATGGTATTCACTTCATTGCGTCAAATACATTTGAATTATTTTTTTTTTATTTTTGTTGAAGTTAATAATTCAAAGGCATCAAGAAAATGAATATTGAAAAGTAACTCAAACTGAAGCAAGTTTTAAGGGATTTTAAATTAATTTGTAAACTTTATGCATTAAAAATTGAAAATAAATTTGGTTTATAGGTGGGGTCAATATTAAAAGTGTCATTTTAGTTTTGAACTCTTATATGAGATGTTGCGATATTTGAGTTGTGACCAATTCAGTTCTATTTAATTACCACCTGCCGACAAAATTCAAACAACATTTTGGCCCGAATGCATGTATTCTATACCGCATGGTGCTTACTAACTTATAAATTTTGGTATGCTGATTCTTAATCAGATATGAAAACTGCTCTGGCAGCTTTTGTTTTTCAATATTAAGAAATTAGGATTTTAACTTCGAAAACTTATTAAAAACGCTGAAAACATAACGGTTTCCTTTCCGGATCTAGTAGAATATTGTGTACTAGCCGACCCACTACTCGAAATTCGAATGCCAATTTATTATTTATTTTATTTTTTTCAGAAAATCACCGATAGATGTTAGAACTGAAGTTTCAATTCAATTTTGGTTTATTGAACATAATATTTACAATTTGACTTAAACTTACTAATAATATAATCATCATCATCGGCTCGACAACTGGGGTCCGGTCCTGGCCTCTTTCAACAAGTCTCTCCACCTATCCCGGTCTCGAGCCGACGCCATCCAGTTGCGCACCCCAAGGCTTCGGCGTCCTGGTCTACGCCATCTCTCCAGCGCAAGCACGGTCTACCACGCCGTCTACCATAGAATGTACCACAAAAGACTTTCCGAGCAGGTTCCTCTTCGCTCATACGAGCTAGGTGCCCTGCCCACCGGAGTCTACCGAGCTTAATTTTTGTCACTATGTCTGCTTCAAGGTAGATTGCGTACAACTCATCATTGTACCGTCTCCGGAATCGTCCTTTCTCACATATGGGGCCAACAATTCTCCGTAAGACTTTTCTCTCGAACGCGGCTAAGAGGTCACAGTGCCTTTTGCTTAGCACCCAAGTCTCGGATCCATACATGAGTACTGGCAGGACCATGGTCCTGTACAGCAGCAGTTTTGAAGTTATGGTTAGATTTCTGGATTTGAATAGCTTTGACAGACTGTAGTAGGCTCTGTTGGATTTGAGAAGCCGCCCGCGTATTTCTTCTTCTATGTGAACAAACGTTAATGTGAATCCACCATCAACAGAATGCATCTCTAGTCGCTGAGCGACGTCCATGACATAAATTAGTAGCGCGAAAAAGCTAAAAACATTTGAACTTATGGGCGAATCTCTGAGTGATGAGCATCATTCAAATTTCATCTGTCAGCGATTTCGCTCAGCGACGTGCGATGCATTCTGTTCAGCTCTTAATCTTTTGGGTTCTGGTCTAAGGTTTGAAATTTCATGTGCCAGTGGATTTGACATTTCCAATTATTTTTGTTTTCCTCGCATTGTTTTTGCAGTTAAAAAAAAGTGCAATACATTTTATATGACATATTGCACTGTTTTCATTGGAATTTCCTCTTCTGCGAAACTAAAGCTGATACAAACAATCGAAGCACAGTTTTGAATTCACCTAGCAGAGCTGTAGGAGACTATACTGTCAATAAGTACTGCAGTCAATTCAAAATCAGTTAAATGACTTTAATATTAACTTCAAGTTAGTACTGCTTCTAGGATTTAACAGCAATATAAATAGTTAGCAGTCAGTACTAAAATACTGGCAAACATTTTTACCAGAAACTCTAATATGTATGTACCTTTTCGAAAAAAGCTTGCTAACTTCACAGTAATGGGGAATAGTCTTCAACAAACAATGAATATAGAATAATATTTATTTTAATTTTTATGCAAATAAACACAATTAAATCTTAATTAAAACTATCTTATTAACACTATCATATTTTAATTTTTTTTTTTACAGACAGATACAAATAAGCTGCAAAGTAAATACAAACTGTCGTAGGTGTTTCAAAACAAAAAAACCTTCTTTTAAAACAAAAATATCAAAAAACTGCAAATTGTTGTTATCGAAAAATAAATAAATCTCTCAGCTCCTGAACGATAGCTTTCTGCAGCCAATTGTCCAAACGCAGTCATTCCGTTTTTCAAATATGAACTGCAACACACTGTGTAATCAGAAGCAATACCATTTCTCATAAAAGCACTCTCACAAGACTGCAGTCCTTCTCGAGCATCGGCTAGCAAATTCTGTCCAGCTGGTCTCATACTAGCGGGCAAACTATTAACTTTCTCCGTTAAAGTGTTAATAATACTGGTGCCAAATTTCAAAACATCATTAGTGGTTTCGTTGGGGTTGGGGTTAGGATTCAAACCATTCTGACCGATGTCAATTAATGCTGGCACATTTAGCTGGCATGATATTATCTTAGCCTGAAAGTATAAATAATTGATTAGCTTATAATCAGGATTAAATTAGTTTATTTTAATTATTCAACTTGATATAACGCCAAGAGGCCAAATATGAAAAAACTTTTCATCATGTAGACAGACTAATTCCAACTGATGTTGTTGATGAAATTTTCGTTGATGATGAAATGAATAAATGAGATATAATGTAGAATTTTTATCTATGTATGTATAATTATAAGACTTTATCTGGCGCAATATCAATGAAGCGTGTTTAATTTGTACGATAAGGTTCACTTGTTTACTGATTAAAATCTGATAGGAAAAATCTTCCACTTTTATCTTATTTTTTGGATTGTTATAGGTCACTATACAAATTCAAGCTTTTTTGGATATATATTTTTTTTACTAAAACTACTTTTCCCCTTAAAATTGAATCCGATTGAGGTTGATAATCCTGATCCATTTGGTATTAATGTAATAATTTATCATCAAGATCTAACATATAGTTCGTAGCCCTTGAAAAGCTATGAGATTAGGTGCGTTTTCTGGCTGGAAATTGATTATCCACGATCTTAATAACCCTGCTTTTGACATAAGTCGTTTCCAGTATGGTTTTGGTTCACCAAAGCATTAACCATTAATTCTTCTTCTCGGCTATTGGTAGATTGTAAATGGATAATCTTTTCTAAAGTCATGAAGAACATAAACATCATAGATTTTTTTATCAAAATAATCGTTAGGAGAGAGGAAGCACTAACGGTATGGAGTATAAACTTGTTTAATGGCAAAATTCATTTAGCTTTTGTTTGTTATACAATTATTGTAAAGTTAAAACCCAAATCTTATGAAATCAAACTGAAAACAACTTGTGTCAATAGCAGAGTTATTCAAGATCGTGGATTATCATTTTCCAGCTAGAAAACGCGCCAAATCACAGAATCACGGACTCATAACTTTAAGTGTTCAATTATTACGATTAGCTTACAAAATTAAAGAAATATGCAAGTTTCAAGGGTTCAGCTGAAACGATAACGAAGGCCTGGAACATCGTTTGCATGACCTATTGAAACATCCTAGTTCCTAACCTTTCCTTATTTTTGATGTAATACAAAATAACTTACTGATCTCCGGTTTGCCAGCTCTCATTCCATTTTGTATACAATGCAGGTTAGAAGATTGCATGGGCCACCCTAAAACATAATGGTTTTCCTCTTCTAAGAAGTTTCTTACCATCAGCCAGCCGTCTGGCGTCTTCTGGGTCATGATCGTGTTGGAATAACGGCGCTTTCTTGGCGTATAACTAAACAACTTCATGACGGAAGAGTGAACCATTAAAAAAGCCATAAAAGCAATTTGATTCTATCAATATTATAAATTGCGCCAAATTTCCTACCAGGTGACATTCGATATGTAAAAAAATCTCGCCTTTTTTTATCAGTTAAACACACATAAATGGGGATCGATAAGGCTCCATATATACGTCAATGACTGTTTTGTATTTATTTTAGGTTTCATTTCACTTTGGATGAACTCTTTTCGTTCTTGGCTCTCATTGCACATTAAACGTTCATGCCGAATTTCATCGCTGTACTATTATTAGAAGGGAGTATCAGTTTTTTTCCTTGACGTTTTGGGATGTGTCACAATTTCATTTGTTTTGGATGACAATGCAGTTTGGTCATATTTTGGGACCCTTTAAATTATTAACTTCCCATTGGAAGTTATTAAGTGTGTTTAATGAATGTGTTCCGGGCAGAAAAGAACAAAAAAAAAAAAAACACCAGAAAAGTACATGTTTTTCCGTTTGATGAGAATAAACCTTGCCCCAAACTGTTCTTCAATCTTTCACTTTGTGTTCCACGATGTTTTTCAATACAGTTTAGGACAATATTTTCTGCCCCTACTTTAGAGGAAGAGCAAGTTCATGAAATGTGTCAAACTTCAGCAGTTGGTATACAAATAATAAAAAACAGATATAAATGATACAAATGAGAATCTGAAAAAATTGTTAATTGATATTAATAAGAATGAAAAATCATTACAAAAAGTAATAGCGCTCGGCCTGAGACTGCCGAATTAAGTCATATTTGGTAATTTTTAGTCTGGTTTCTGTTCCCAACTAAAAAACTTGTGCTGTTTTTCATAAAAGAGAGAGCTCTCAGGAAGGAAAAAAAATTTCCCCACCCAGCGGAATTTAGTCCCAAGAATTTCTTCCGGCAGAAATATGAGTTCTGTGAAATGACCACAGGTGGGCAAAAACAAAACCCAAAATTAAAAAAAAATGTGGCTATTATTGTAGTAAATCACATTTGCTCGTATTTTGCATTGAAAAATAGTGAAATTAAAAGCTCAAAAAAGGAGAATATTCTCCCAACCCCAAGAAATTTGACAGTTTTCCTTATTTAGTGCAAAAATAGTGTGAAGCAGACCCAATAATTGAATTCGAATTTGCACAGTTGATTGCCAACGTCAAATTTATAAAACATGAAATTAGACTTTTCTGTAATCTGTGA
Organism: Meliscaeva auricollis; assembly: GCA_948107695.1. Taxonomy (NCBI): domain Eukaryota; kingdom Metazoa; phylum Arthropoda; class Insecta; order Diptera; family Syrphidae; genus Meliscaeva; species Meliscaeva auricollis. The sequence goes on from OX403616.1 coordinate 63,762,818, forward strand.
ATAGAATTGAGATGATTTACGATCAAAATTCTTGCAGTCATAATCATAAGTACAATGTTGTTCGAAGAATGTTGGTCAAATATTTTCTTACTCTTTTTGCGTGCAGTTTTTGGAATTAATGAAAGCTTCGGGAGCTTCTGCATGCTCAAATATTGCATTAAAGTCGATGTTTTTATGAATAAGTGCACCTCTTATCGTGATAACAGTCCAAAAAGAACCAAAGTATTTTATTCAACAAAAATTAAAGAAAAAAATCACTTAATCACTAATATTTCGTGTCTATCACGTCTTAATTTGACCAAACATGTAATTTCTACAAAATTACCGGAACCTGGACTACCAGAAGAAAGAAAGGCTCAAGCAGGCCAAAAAAGAAGACCCCAGGTTAAGATTGCTTATTCGAGCTTGAAGCCTTCGGAATCGGTTTAAGACATTGGTGAGTCTTAAACACGATATGTGCTACAGGAAAAAAGAAACAAATGTATTGTTTGCAAAGAACCTTTCCAGATAGTTGTTTTTTGCAAAGAAATTCTTTTTTATACTAATCATTAGTTATACAGTTCGTAGCATAATGACAAGATACTTGCTGGTCTTTGAATTTTTTTTTCTGTTCGCAAAAAGTGTTAACCCAAACAACTTTACCAATTTGTTGCAAACGAATACGAAAAATTGTCCTGCAAACAAAAAAGTCGTTTTGACAATTTTTTCGTTACCATTGTTTTTTAGAAAGGGTGTTTTTTTTCTCCCCCCATTTATGTAGGAGTTATTAAAAATATTGCCAGTATACAAATTTTGCAACTGAACGACTACATTTTTTAGGCACGTGTTGCCTCTGAATACCAGTATGACGATGATGATATTTACGATCAAAAATCTTGCAGTCATAATCATAAGTATAATAAAACTAGTTGTCCAGGATATAGGGATGGTTCCTAGCTTCTTTCCTAATCACTAGACATCCACAGTACCATACAAAACTTGCCTTCTCACTTTATTATTTTCTATAAAATATTGCATTCTAGTTTGTCCCGTGTCAAATCTGCTCAGTAAGTACAGCGCTTTTTCTCCACGTACATTTTTTTTAATCCTCAGAATATGAAGTAGTAACACCCCAAAATATTTGTTCCATATAATAATGCATTCATACAACGTTTACATGCTAAATACAAATTTTAATTACCTAACTTAAGGTTATTCTAACTAAATATAAAAGTATTTTTATGGCTGGAGAGAATTTAAAATTTCGTTAGCACACTTTATCTTTTACCAAAATATTGAAAACTAGCAATCGTTGTTTCACGTCTAATCCAATTAATGCAAATTAAAACATCCAAGATAAAGTTTCTACTTACAGAGCCAGCGAGCCGCATGTGCGGTAACGCCACGTTTACACCAAACAGCACCAACCAAACTCACACACGCAACGACAATACAAGAGTCCCATCGGCAATGGAAGAAAAAAATATATATTCCTATGCAATCGGAATTGGAGAGAAGCATTTCCTATTCCTTCAGTTTGCCATATCTAATTTGTTCTTGTTGTGCGGTTAGAAAGGACCTCAATCCATACGCCTTCCCCCTTTCCGCACACTGCCCACTCCCGAAAGACATGCTTTGGTTAATGTATTTGAATGTTGTTCCTTAAAAGTTTATCCTCTTAAACTCTCCAAACTTGGGCCAGATATTTCAATTAAGCGCAAAAACTTATCATCATGACGGAACTGTGGCAGGGAGCCGGTGCGGCGCGGTGTGACCGACGACCGACGAAGCGACGACGGGGCGGCAGCACGTCGTAGAAGACATACGGATATAGGGAGCACTTAATTTAGTTATGTGATTGTCAATGCGGTTGTTGAGAGTCCTTGCAAGGATAGCAAAAACAACAAAAAAAATACAGAAAAAAAATTATATTTATTCTCTCCACACAGAATAACTCAGAGTCCGTATACACTCGCTATAGCAGGAGGCTCACCAGGCACTCGATCATTCGGCACAGTGATGAAGAGCACCAAACTTATGGCTAAAGGATACAGGATACAGTGTAACCAAGTGCTGTATCCTTGCTGTAAATATAGTATGTCTGTGTGTGTGTGTATGACAAATGAAATTAAAAGTATTAAATTAAATTATCTTTGAAATTTCGTTCGCTTCTGGCGAGATGATGTTGAGGAATACACACAACACAACACAACACACATGTGGAGTAGATGAGTTCTCTCGTATGTTCTATATAGACTCTCTTGCCGGTGGTGAATTATGATTTTGGGTGATGAATGTAGATACGGATAAGGAGGTTCTTAAATTTTTCAAGTCGAAAATATTTATGATGATTAATCTTGAAGCGGATTTATTGTTAAATTTTAACAAATGTATAACATTGTCCTTGTGTAAGCTCGTTAAAGTATAAAAGTTATTTATTGTTTCAATACAACAACAAAAAAGTAGGTAGGTAACTCAAAATCCAAATTCAATGAACAATAAAAAACACAAAAACAAAACGGTTTTTAAAAAGGTTTTCTTTGAATTCCTGATTTATTTTTGTCTGTAGCAGTTACAAACAGAGCCTTGACAACAATATTCGTCTATCGTTAGTTCTCAGAATAAACAAATAAAATAAATCCAATAATGGAAACGAAACCACTGGGGCGTATACGTAATTTTTTGACATTTTACCTTTGTCATAACTGATAGATAACTATGCTGTTGTATAACAATGAAGCCTTTGAAGCAATGTCCCCAGGCAATTTTAGTATGATGTGAGACTTGGTTGGATGGTCTTGTTCTATGGTAGGTGCTCAGAGTTTTATAACAAATACAAACAAAAATCAGTTGTTTGACCAGCAAAAGTGTTTTTTGAATCAAAAGTATGTATATTGGAAGATTGTTCTGGTTAATTTCTTAACTTATTAAATTATTGTATTCTAATGGTTGAGGGTTTTAAATTTGAGCAAATACCTATTTCCGAATTTCATGTTGTGGAAATAAAAAATATTAAAACAGGTAAACTTGTCCACTGACTCACTTCAAAATGAAATATAGTCAACTGAACTCACAAAACATTTTGTATAAAGCTGAACTATAATGTAATTTCTTCCTTTATGAAGGAAATTAAGGACAAGTATTTGGATTCGTATAAAATAAAATTTGCTAGGTTATAAACAAAACCAATAAAAAAATTTAAAAATTAGTTCATGATTTTTTATATTTTTGTAATAAGTATCGTTGCAGCAAGTCACCTTCTTTAGTAGCCCCCCCCCCCCCCAAATCACCCTATTGTTTTATTTAACTGATGCATTACGAGAGCTGAAGAATTTATGTTAATAATAAGTGATATATGATTTAAGGGTATTTTTAAATCTTCATCGAATAAAACCAAAGGTAACTCGGTTATTTTAGCTTATGTGCAATGATGAATATATTTTTGGTGCAACAAGCACCTAATAGCCGGGGAGGCGACCGTCGCGAGAGTTTCCTCAGATCTTAAGGTTAGATTTAAATTGGTTTCAACATTTTTAAATGAATACATCAACGTGGCAACCCTGTTTGAAAGAAAAAAATCCAACATCATTTTATGCATTTTAACTTTTCAGTACATTTTATGGTACAAAAGTAGTAAAAAGGTACTTTTAAGGCTGAAAACTTAAAGAAAACTGATTTTGACCCAGTAATTTTTGGTGTCAACGAGGAGTTTGGAATTTATATAAAATTAAAAAAAAATATGATCCAAAGGTAGTGGTGGAATGTTTAAAAAGATCGACTCAATATGTGCAAAGCAGTAAAAAAGTACTTTTGATCCTCAAGACTGATTTTTTTACCAAATAATTTTAATGCGTTTGAGTAGCTATATTACAAAAATAATCATAACATAAAAAGATAGTGGTGCAATGATCGTCAACTACGAAAATTTTAACAAGGCCAACACTTTGTATGTGTAAAAAGGTACTTTTGAGTACCAAAACTTAAGGACAACTGATTTTAATTAAAATATTTTTTGCGTCTTCAAGTAGCTTGAAGTATATACTATAGAAAAGCAGTCACAGACTATCTATACAGTGGTGGAATGATCGTCATTCAAAAATTTATTTGAATTGTGAGACTCTAATATTCGATGTTCGATGTTCGAAAACTTTAAGGCCCCAGCTGAATATGATTCCACCACTGGCCTTACAGCTGACTGGTGTTTTTGAAACCTGTGGGATTTAAGGAACGTGCTATAAAAGTTTGAGCCGTCACGAAATGACTTAATTTTTTTAATTTTTTTTATAAATTCGACGCCCTCTCTGGGCCGCACCCACCAAGATGCAAACAGCAGACTTTCGTATTTGTACATGGTAAGGTTTTAGCTAAACTATCTTGATAGGCATAAATTAGTCGTCACGAAATGACTAAGAAAATTGCAACGCTGCCTCCCGTGTAATTAGGGTAAAATCGGGTGATATGGCACCTTTTAAATATTTCACACTAAATGACTTCTTTTCTCAGTAAAGAGAACACAATAAGATTGTGTCTTACGTAAGCTCTCAATGAATACAGTCAAAATTGCAATAGCTCTTGAAATGTATTATTTACAAGCGGAGAAAAAAATGTGTTATTTGGAAGAGCACAAGTAAATATCGTAAAATGCAAAAAAGAGCTGCATGAAATTCAAAGTACTTTTAATTCATTTACTACCCTTAAAAGACTCAGTAAAGGACCAGACACCTAAAAAGAAATTTTGGGGATTGCGTGTTTTGCTCAAACCAACAAAGAGATGAAACAAAATTACAAGAAAAAGTAGAGTGCCATATCACCCTCCCGCAGATGCCATATCACCCTCCATTTTTTGCCGTTTTTATTTTAATGTTTTTTTATTTTTGCAAAGAAAAAGGTAAAATTGACTGAATTCTAGTCATTTCTGATTTTTTGTTTATAAATTAGCTTTAACAGCAAGTTATTTTCATTTCAGATAAAAATCTTTTTTATTTTGCAAGTAATAAAGAAAAACAAAAAGGGGTGCCATATCTCCCTACTTTACCATACTTATTATTTATTTGACTTAATATTAAAAAAGAAATCCCTCGAAAAGTGACATGCCCAAACTTTCTCTAGTATATTTATAAATGGAATTCTGAAACATACAAAAAATCTTATGTTCTCGTTAGAAACTTTAAGCCCTTGCAGGAAGTATGACGGGTCAACATAAGCATCTGAATAAATTACTAGGTAGTTTTTTAAATTATATTTTCAAATAAATTTGCTTCGTGAGGTCTTGTTTTAAAAAATAAAGAACGGTCTATGTGGACAATCATGTTCAGCTTATCTTGCAACTCTGTTAACGCTTTTGTCAAAGTTATGGCTATAATGGCACCTTTTTTCATACTTGAATTTTATCAGACATGTTTGTTATGTTGCTATTAATTTTTTAACTTTGCTAACTATTTGCAACCCTCTTTCATCCAATTTTGCTTATACTAATTTGTTGTATTAATTATACTGACCAGAACTACACAGATATTAATTTTCAGCTTTGAACCAATTTTTTTTATAATTAAATTCAATGCCTTCTTGCAGCTCTTTGGTTCCACCTACACTTCTGCAGATTTTTGTTCATACAACATATTTATACTAACTAGCCAAGCGGTAAAAATTTTACCACAGAATCATGATATAAAAACTGAATTTTAGAAGGATGCCTGCCTGTACCTTTCAAATCAGACCAAAATTAAAATAGGTTGCCGGTAAGTAAGTTACCAAGGGAGAAATAGAAATCGTGTTAACGTATTAATTTAATGATGATGATTCTAGCTTTACCAATTATATAGACCTGTATCTTAACAAGTTCTATTTTTAATTCTTCGAATTTGATATATGAGATCTGGCAACCTTTTTACACCCACTGTCCTGCGTTCTGTGTCTGTTTGCTTACATTTTAATATTAACAAAACTTGTTTTAGTACCAATTTTCAGCCTTATATCTTTTTACTAACTTTCTTATTATATTTTGTGGTTGATGGCACCCCTTTCCCACTTACATACATACGTTTCTGCCAATTTGTTTCCCGCCGTGCGTCGCGTCGAATCATTCAAACTATGTTATCCCAAATTGTCACATTTTGTACGAAAGTTGCATAATTAAGAATAAACTGTCGGTTATTTGAACTATCATAGCAACATATAATCCAACAAAGACTTAATCTTCTACTATTGCACCCAACCATCATCTCATATCTCTTGACGTTGATAGTAAGTAAAATTTTAACATGAGTTAATAAACATTAATAAAATGAAATTATTTCATCAACGACACTTGACCAAAATAAAAACACAAAAAAAAAGAATCATAATTAAATTTCTTTGCCATTAATCAGAGGGCGTTGTCCGCGAAACAATAACATCATCAACACGACGACACGACCGACGACGACGACATAAAAAATAAAACAATTAAAATTTCGTTGTTGATTTTGATGTTATTTTATTTTGTTTTCAATTAAACTGAAACACGTTGAATTGAAAACAATTTTCTAAAAATGTCCCAAGTTCAAAAGAAGTGCAATGAAATTGTCGTTATTCTGTGTGCGATGGCGATGTCTGGTTTAAGTGTTCCTTTCCATGAAATTATTTACCACTAAAAAGAGAAAAGCTGTATAGCTGACTCCTCCATATAAATACTTTGGAACTCGAACTCTTTGGTATCTTTGTGTCACCAGGAATGTAATGGTATATTACTTCCGTTTGAAATTACAACTTACCCGCGAAATTACGACATTTCCGTTGCACTGAACTGGAAAGCATTTCCCATTAAATGTGCGTCCATTTCGAATTTCAAGAATACTGTTTACGTGTGAAAGAGAGAGAGAGAGATAGTGTACAAGGATGAGTGGTGGAATTTAGAATATGTTCGCTGAGGATATTGTGACTTTGCGAAATTATTTATCAGATATACTCGTGTTATATAGTCCGGCATGGTAGAGTTAGAATTGGGTTTTGATTTCATACCCATGATATGCTGAAGAATTTATGCGCTGTTTATTTTCACATTGAAGTACCTTTTGGACACTTGCCCCTCTCGGCAAAACGGGGGGAATAGACCAAATACGATGGATGCAAATGTCACGTTTAACATAGAGGAAGGTTGTCGGTTGAATTCAAAGTCCAATGTGGAGTCAGACAGGGTTGCATACTGTCGCCAATACTTTTCCTGTTAATGATAAGTGATGTGCTGCGTGCAGCCCTGTTAAACGGAAATGGTGGAATTCAATGGAGTCTGACATTCCAACTAAAACACCTGGACTACGCGGACGACGTATGCTTACTCTCTTATAGGATCATGGATCTCCATTAAATGACAACAAGGGTGGAGGGAGAAGCCGAAATCGTGGGCTGAAAATTAACACGGCAAAAACAAAAATGATCATTCCGGAAGTAACTCATCCGTTTAAGTCGATATTTCTGGACAACCGGTAGAGAAAGTAGAAGACTTTCAATATCTTGAGAGTTTTGTCTCTACCAAAGGCGGAACTGAACAAGATGCCGACAGCCGTATTAAAAAGGTAAAGGCTGCTTTTGTAATGCTGTCCATTCCTACGCCCCTTAAGGTGATCCCAACGGACTTTTCAAGGTCTGAGGACCTAAGTAAGTAAGATTCGGAGGATCAGAGACCCCTGCTGACTTGTTTTCTTTAATTTTTCTTTTAGCCGGAAATAGCTTTCCATGATTTTTAAGGAATCCCACAGAAAAAAAAAATTAAAACAATAATAATCGAAGTAAAATGGAATCATCTTTCTTTATTCACGTTTTTCATCAAATTGCTTTGTAAATGGGACCGTAGGTATTGAGTTCAAATAAAATGCCTGGAATGGGAATTTTGTGAAATTTGGTCAACCTGGACACGGCAAGATTTTTAAAGTCGGGCAACTCTTAAATAATACTAGCTGACCCAGCAGACGTTGTTCTGCCCTGCAGATTGATTTTGATTTTGCAATTTCACTTATTGTCTTATTACACGATCATTTATAAAATTGATCTGCAGGATTTCCAATCTCTTTATTCAAGTGCTCTTGGATACACAATACTTTTGTTTTTTCCACTTGGATCATAAACAAATTAGTTCGAAGTTTTTCCCATGCATTAGCAGGCTAAATAATACAGTTGTGTATGTCCTTTGAATAATGCGGAATATCGAGGACAAAACGTTTAAAAAAAGTGTTGAAAATTAAGAAAAATACCTGAAAAGTCGCAAAAAAAGTGTGGAATTCCTGAGAAAGAAAATATGAGATCGGGAAAAAAGCTTAGGGTTTAAAAGTTCATTTATCAGTATTTCGCGCTTTTATCCACGGTATTTCCCGATTTGTACCATACTGTATGTCTCATATTTTTCCAAGCTTTGCTCTGTGACCATGTTTGTTTTTTCCGCGGTATTTCGCGATCATTCACGTGGTGTTCATAAATTCTTTCACTACTTCACCAGTATTCCACGCTTTTATAATCAATATTCGGTGCTTTTTGCCGTGCATATTTTTCCAAGACTTAACAGGCTTTTTTCCGCGACTTTTTTAGGCTTCTCTGTGACTTCCTTCTTTTTTCTCGGCGATATTTTGCGATTTTTCTCGTGGCATTAAACGCCTTTTTATCTATCGCCTATCTTGCTATTCTCCAAAGTTTTCAACGATCTTCCAGCAGTATTCCGCAATTTTTTCCATGGCATTCCGTACCTAATTTTTAAGGGTGTAGGCCATGATATTTCACATATTATTCCGCGACATTTCTTTTTTTTACGCATTGCTCTCGATACTACTCCCTTTTTTCGTGACCTTCCATGCAGTATTTCTTGATCTTAAACCCGTGTTCATTTAAATCGAATTCAAATGAAATAAATAACTATCGAAAACTCGAAAAACAATGCTGATAAGTTAATGGTATGCAATGAAAGAACTTTGCAACTAAATTAACTCTCAAAGTATACTGCATACAACGCCATCTGCTAGCATTTTCTAACCCAGCATTCCATGCTCTGTTTCTATCGTGTATCAGAAATGGTGTCGTATAGGGATCTAATTTGTATGGGATTTCTTCCTTCTTCCGATGCATGGGAAAACTCCTCGAAACTCGAGACCATGATTTTCAGAAATTTTAAATGTTATTCTGTTATTCTTAAGGAAGACAAATTCAACTAAACAGATATCATTTAACTCGGTTCAGCAGTTCTTGAGTTATAAATGGTGTTACCAATCCGACTTTGTATTATATATTTAGATAAGGGAAAGGGGTTGCAGTGGACCAAAAATAAAATGGAATAGCCGGAATAGCAACAACAAGTTAGCAATGCCAAAATTACTGCAAGTACAGGTCACTTAATGCAGAATAAATCTGTGCTTGAAGGAGTATCGCTACCCTTCATTCCTGTGTAACTGCACAAGTAGTAACTTTCATAAAAATTGTTTAAACTATTTTTTTTTTACTGTAGTCTCTTACTTGTACAAAATGAAGAACAAAAACAATAATTTTTGTTTTGTTTGTTCATTGGATCACAGTGCGCGCAGTAAAAGGTTATAAGGTTACAGGTTATGAGTTGGCTCTAACGTAGCGTTATCTGGCTATTGTAAAGAAGACACTTTTAAAAGCAGATAGATGAATCATAGTTGAAAGCAAACTTTGATCCAATATTTTTCTGGACTCTTTTCATTCGGAATTCTCTTGAATATAAATCTTCATACCAAATTATTTTTAAAAATTTTTTGCTGATACTTTAGTTGTTGCATTGAAAATATAATTATCATTTTACAAAATGGGTTGTGGTTTCATTGGGTTCGGAATTAAAAAATAAACTCAAATGCGTAAATAGTATCAGCATAAATAAATATTTCTGAGTTAACTGCTACTTTACTGAACATGCTATTTTATTGATGGTATTCCAAGTTAAACAAAACACATTATCTAATGTAGATGTACTCGAACACACATAAATAATGTGTGTATGAGTATCATCATTTCTCTGTGACATTATTTATCCTCAAATTCCATGAAAATTCTCATCTTTTATACATTTCAATTTCTTTAAACGAGTAAGTATCACAAGAAACGCACAAAAAATATCAAAATTGAAGATTGCACTTGAATTTCAGAAGCCAGCATCCTTATGAAGAAGATGCCTTCTGTCATTCAAGATGCCACTGAAAGTTCTTCAAAAACTTCCAAGAGTAGTTCACTTACCAACAAGGAATTATTTCGTACCTATTTTTCTTCTCTCAGGGTGTTTCTTCAATGTGCGCTAGCTAAAGTTATTCGATGACAGCCATAGAAGTGTGACAGTGATTCTACAACAAGGACCAAGGACCCGAAATATACGAGTATATCAGTATACTCTTTTACATATATAAAGAGGCAACGTGATAATGGTGTGTCGGAACAATGATGAGTTCGCGTCAGAGTTGGGTAAATGGCAATGACAACATGAAGGACGCCAAAGAAATTTACATCCGGAAGTGGTGATGTAAAGCATTTCCTGTCAGTTTGCCTCTAAAGTGTGAAAATATTATAAACAGTCAAATTGCAGCAATGATGGGAGTACGTTGAGTGTTGGTTGGAGGTTTTTTCTTTCGTTTACTTAAATCATAAAACTTTATTACATTACAAAATTATGAGAGTTATGAAAGAGAAGTGGTTGAACAATGAACATTTTAGGCAATATTAAAATATTAAAATTACAATGGTAGTTATTGGTGATGCGATGGGACAGATGAAATCAGTTAAGTAATGAGCATGTTAAAAAAATTGCAAAAAAGAAACATACATTTTTGTTGTGTCTGCACGGAGGCGAGAATTAGCGATAGTTTTTTCGGCCTATGAAATTAAATAGTCAAATCTTGAATGCGATTAGGCATAAGCTTATTTCAATTTAACTCATAAGCAGTTAGGTAAGAATAAAATTGAGCATAGTTTTATCCTAAAGTATGTAATAGACTTTTTCGAACAAAAATTAATAATCCAAAAAGTACTTACACTGGTCAACAAAATTGATTCCGGATTCAAAAATTTTCTGTCACATGTTATGTTTTGGAGATATTAAAACTACTTCAAACTTGGTATGTGGCGTTTTTTGAAGACTATCCCCAGAAGTTTTTTGAATAACTTTTTTCGACCAATAATAACTGTACTGTTTTAGAAAAACTAATTTTTCTCAAAAATGGTACCTACGATTTTGATTAAAAGATCATGGTAATTGTTTTGGATAAGGTCTATCTTTTTATGCAAACCATTTTTTTTCAAAAACTGGTATTAACGGTACCTACCATAGAACCGTTTTTTTTTAATTCTGATTTTCTCCTTCATGACTCAATCAATTTCAACCATTTATATTACATGAGAGCTTTTAAGTTGCCGTAATAATGTTAGTGTTTTTTTGGATATTAAAAGTAAATTTTTTTTTTTTTTTGAAAAATTGTTTTTTCGAAAACTACACAATATTTTATTTTTTAGTTTTACTATGTTGTAAAATAATATCTTAAAAATGTCGTACCAATTTCTTTTTTATAATCCTTGCAAAATTTTGTATAGAAAAATAGTTTTTTTTTTTTAAACGGCTATAGCAATTTTTAAAATTTTTTTTCTAAAAATGTATCATTATAGAAGAAATCAAATTGATTACTTTGTTTTGAGGTTAAATTCATTTAAGAAGCTGTTTTAGTCATTTGAGAATCGAATTTTATGCTTTTTAAATTTTTTTTTTAAACTGTATTTACAATTTTTTAATTAAAAAGGCATGTTTAGTAACTTTATCTATAAGAGAAAGTACGTGCGATATAGTCGTGCAATTTATTAATTATATTTCTGAATAAAACAGCAAAATATGGCCATTTTCTTGTTTTTATTAGGTCGTACCATTTTTCTCTGTGTATTATTAAACCAACTTACGATGGCTGCAAATGTCACGTTCTGCATAAAGGAAGGTTGTCAGATGAATTTGTAATCCAATGGGGAGTCCAGGCAGGGCTGCATACACTCGCCAATACTATTCCTGTTAGTCATCTTAACTACTGGTACAAATTCAATAGGTGTCTACGAATCGTAGGAGATACATTACGCAGCCGTTAGTGGCAAGGTGATGCAATGGAACCCACTCACACAGACAGGGAGAGGGACGAGTCAGCGGAGAAGCACATGGCTCAGGATAGTCGAAAGGCAATCTGCACCGCGGGGGAAGAGTTGTAGAAAACCGCGGTATTTTTCCAAAAACAGTATACACGATGGTGCTCATTAGTAGTTCTGGCCTTATGCCTCCTAAGGAGATCACAACGGACTCAACAAAGTCTGAGGACCTAAGTAAAAGCCCTTATGATAAGATTGCTGTATGATCCGCTATACCATATGTATTTTCAAATAACAAAAATCTAATAGAGTTACATTTCAGTTGCCAGTTAAGTTCGAATAAGATGTTACGTTACAGCCCTAAATCTATATTCCTAATTAACTTCTATAAGAGAATTGCAGAACAGCTTTACTTACGGCAGCAAAGATTATAAAAGCATTTTATTTATTTTAACACCCGCCACTAATTTTCATAATTCTTTTATTACAATCAATAAAAATTTAATTTCCTTGCGAAATGATTTTATGTTCTCAATAATAATTTAATCAAACACACCTTTAGAATGTTTTTTGTACGTCTTCGTAAATTATCCGAAAAAATCCAATACCTACCTTTACACAAACGTTAAACTTAAACACACCTAAATGTAATAAAAATTGAAACATAAATATTCCTTGTAAGCATTTAAATTATACCGACCAACCAAAAATATTAAAAGAAAAAAAAAAAAAAACGCGGATATCCTTCCATTTCGTATTTCGTTTACTTCCCATCTAATTCAATGTTATGAAGGAATAAATTTCACAAAAATCCCTCTTGACCGATATAACTCAAAATTTAAACAAACAATCTTCACACCTCCTTTACAATGTAATTCATTCAGATTCAGCATTTAGAGCAGCAAGCAATAATGCCAAGCCAAAGAAATATGAACTTCCAACGGTTAGGTATGTCCTCGTCCTCGTCCTCGCAGTCGTAGTTGTATTTAGTTGTTGTTGTTGTTGTCATTTTGTGGCATTTAACTTGAGAAAAAAAAAATAAATGGCAAGAGATCCATTACAATAAGCTAGCAGCTTTTAGTCAACGAAAACATTTTTCTGTCATTAAATAAAGTAGAAGGACGAAATCACATTTTCCTCGGTCCTCACAAGGCTAAAGGTAGACAGACCCCCACTCCTTCCAGGTCTTCATTTATCATCAATCAATTTTTCATCTTCGTTTTCAAGTACCTACCTATTTTTTTTTCTTTTTATTTACTTATTTTATTGATGTGATTTCCTTCGTTTCCTTTCCTGCCAATCCTGGAGATATTTTTTTTTTCCTGATTTGTGAATTCATTGTAAATGATAGGTATGATGGTGGCAGGATAACGTTGCGGTGTTTCAGGGCCATTTCAATCAAAAATTAATTTCGCTCTCGCATATATTTCAGAATTTAGGCAGCAGTGTCTTCAGTCGTAGGTATATAAAATGGGCAGCCAACATCCTCCAAGGATACACAAGTTCGTTCACTTCATCTTGAATTTTTTTTTTATTTATTTTCAAAAGACTTGAAAATTTGGTTTACCAGTGGGTAAACATACTCGGTCTTCGTTGGGAAATTCATGCTCCTTTCTCTATTCTGAAGTCGTACAAGGTAATTTCATATGATTGCTCTCATTTGGATAAACGAGTGAGAAAGATCGTAACAATGATGTCATTATCTTTGAAAGTGCTTCTGCAAACTGGAAGAACAAATAGTACTTCTCTTCAAGCTACTTGTTTTGATGCTGTTTTTTTTTTTTTTTTTTTTTTATTTTTTAAACTATTAAGTTGGAAGGAACTTAAGGGAGGGTGAACCAAAAAAAAGAAGGCCATTTGCGTTCTCCAGACATCATCATCATCCACAGCTGCACATAATGAAAGAAAAATAATGAAGTTAACAGTCAAATTATCGAGTATAAATGTTGGTAGCAGCAGCAGATTTGCTAATGTGTGGGTGAATGATTTTAATATTCGCTCTTTAAGTTTTAAAGCTTCTTTTAATAAAAAATAAAAATACATGCTCTCAAATTGCCTCTTATTTAAGGAATAGTAAATTTTTACGAGAAAAATTTTATCAAAATGTTGAAATGATTTGTTATCGTTTTTGACTGAGAAATTTATGCAGGGATTAGCTTTACAACTTTTATAGAGTTTTTTTTAGGCAAAAAAAGTTTGGAATTTAAATTTGTTGACGTGGAATATAGGTAGTAGGTTTGGGAAATTTTTTTGAAGATTAAAGCTGGGAAAAGGGATCCATAAAGAATGGGAGAGTTCGTATTTGTCAGCCTTACCGATTTCTGCAATCACAAAAGCAAATGTTAAAGTATTTTAAGAGATTTGATTCAAAGTGAGTGATTCAATGCTCAGGCCCAAAATGAAGCGGAACGATTGTGTGAATAGCCTGGTGGGCAAATCAATGTGCAAGAGTAGGCCTTCGGGCTGTTAAACTTTGGTGTATTCGCGTACATTTGTACGTTAAGCTGAGATTGTTCTTCTCAGAATTAACTCAACTTGCTTGAGTATCAGTGCGAAGTGTGACTATTTAATTTTCAATTTTCCTGTAAACTTACCTGGAAAGCCATGACTACTAAATAATGAATTGGGCCTACAGCACCAAATAAGTGAAATTGCTGATAATATACAAGGGTCCTGAGAATATAATGCGCAGAACTTGTAAGCAGAATGGGCGTTGTACTCAACAAAACAGAGCGGTACATTTTCTAGCGAGGTGGATCTCAGTTGATACGACATGGAAGATGGAATCTCTTTCCTAAGTTGAGTAAGGCAATGATAAAGACAAAAGCTTGCTCGGCTGTTTAAAAATAAAAAGTGTGGTGGGGTACTGGGAACCCTGCTATTAAAATCTATGACGGAAGTAGTACCCAGTACGTTGAGAATCCCGTTGGGTTTATAGATTAGCTATGCGTTACTTCTAACAAAGAGAAGTAAAATGATGCACTGAAATAAACATAATGGATTTGACGGTTTTCTTGAGTTGTAAGTCATTGCAGTGACGAACTTCTCTAAAGTTCAAGACTCCAGAACGACAGCGAAAGTACGTATTTCTTGAAGGAGTAGCATCAAACGGAGAATGGTCTCAGATACACCATTACACCAACCACCGGACTATCAAACTACATACATGCTCCTAAGCCCCTACGGGCCTGGGAAAGATAACAATATAGCCGGCGCTTTATGCCGGCTTTACACGATACAATATTATTGCGCAATACTCAGTATTGTGCAAAAATATTGATCGTGTAAGGGCTGTATTGCACAATATTTTGGGTTTGCACAATATATTGAGTGATATTAAAAAAAGTTTAATATTTTCCGAGTTTTTATTCAATATTTTTCGTTTCCACAACGAGGCAGATACGGAATGCGCAAAGAGACATAGAAATATTGCGCAGTTGTATTGAGTCGTGTACTGACGACCCTTTCTCGCACAATATTTTTGGACAATATTATTGCACAATAATATTGTGTCGTGTAAGGCTGGCATTAAACTCATTCAGAGCCATAGCCACGTAAGTTATATTGTTTGGGTAACATCTGCTTAACCAGATGATTATATGCCAACAGACATTTCTTTAACAACTAATGAGTAGCCCCTTACGTATTTCGGTGTGCAGCTTGCCCTCTAATGGGCTTGGGTGACGAAATTTCTAAATTTGAAGTGGACTTTGAGAAAACATTTGTGATTATCCTGAGTTTATTTTTACTCAAACATATACACCACTTAAAACGCTCTTGGCTGTAATTTCTAAGAAACATTTCGGCCTGCCTCGAGTGTAGGTAGTTTTGCCCAGTCTTGTGTTGTTCTGGTGAGGAGACCTTTTTTTGTTTAGTTTTTTTTTTTACGACGTCTTCTCCTTTTCCCCGTTAAATGAGCCATTTCTCCTGCTTTTATGGGATCCTTGCGTGCCCAAGAAGCATGTACCCAGTGACTTTGGTAAACTTGCCAAGTTCGTTAAGTTCTTCTTTATAGATTTTAATAAAAGCTTTTCTCTAACCCTTGTTGTGGCATTTGGGTGCACCCCCTCTTCCACATTTTTTCAGCGTCAATCCTTGCGCTAGGAATCTGCCGTACCATCTCTATCCCATTTCACTTATTCCTCTATTTAATGGCTCATCCAGACAATCTTAACCACTTCAGGAAGAGGATTAGTTTCGGATTTTATGATTAATAACTGAAATCTAGGCAGCAGAAATTATTATTCATTTTTACCGTTCTAGAGACCTATAAACTTTGAGCTATTGAACAGTAACTCTTCTTTTTCTTCACTAACCAACGTTTTATCTCCTAATGCCACAACTTTAAACCCCAACAAACAAAACAAAAAAAACTTAAAAATTAAAAAATTCCTCTCGTGAATATTTACTTCAAGGATCTTCTAGAATTTGAAAAACCATTACCTCTCCACTTTTTTGTTCTTTCCATGAAGAAATAAATTAGCAATGTGGTTGAATAAAAACAAAATTCTTTGTTTATTACTTACATCAACACCTAGAGTGCGCTGGCTGCACTTGAATTTGTATACGTCAAAGTCAATTCCACTCATAACCCTCTCAAGTATCGCTTGCATCATATTGAAGTAATGAAAAGTCAACTTACACATCATTCGAGGCGTAATGCGTTTTGCGTATCCAATCCACCGGATGCACTTGCCTTTATGACTTGTGTGTTGTGTCTCTTCAGTCCATACGCGTTATTCAGTCACCCTTGAATTGCGAGTCGGCAAAATGTCATTCCACTTTGAGTGTGTGTTTATTTTATATTGAAGAACTTTTGCAATCTACAAAGTATTACGAACTTGACTCAGACTCTCACTACGACTCAGTGACTCTGCCAGTGTGACACAGGAGTACAGGACGTTTTCCCAATGAGTTATAGAATTTTTGCCAGTTTTCCATTATAAAAGTAGAAAAGTAGAGAAGAGCAAGGAACTTCTACAGTGTTGCATTTATTTCCAGAAGTTTTGAAGCATTCGCTGCATGTGTAAATGTGTATGTTGTACACACTCCACCTCCACACATGTTTGCTCGCGAATTTCCTTTTCATATATAAGTAAAAACCCCAACATAACTCCCGAGACACATATATTCTCATAAATCTCGTGTTTTTTTTTCTTCCTTTTTTTTTGTTTTTTGAAAACTATTTCCATTTTGTGAAATGCTCGCTCTGGGTTTTCAGGACGAAAAATGACAGTAGCATTATACATAAGTGGGGAGGGTTTCAACTGGTATGGCATGTATTGGTGGTGTTGCTATAGCTTCTGCTTGATGGCGGAACACCTACATGGGTTTGTTGTCAAATAAATCAACGTTCGCTGTTCGAGGGGCGTGTGAAAGTGCATTTCGAAAACGAAAACGAAAACGCTATCAGCATTCATATGACATTTAATATTCCACCGAGAATTCATAATTGAAAACACTGTCGACTTCCGTTTTGTTTGTTTTTGTTTTTTTTTTCTTGGTGAAACTGGTGAAGCCAAATAGCAGTCCGTAGAGACCTTAAGGCTAGTGTGATAAATTATTTTGCTGCATGGAAAGTTCTGGTGGCTAATGGAAATGCATTTCAAAAGGATTTGCAAGAAGTGAAGAATTAAGTAGGTAGAAGGTAGATAGATTTTGAATGTACGTGAACGGAATATGAAATAATGGAAATATTTTAAGGAAATTTAATTTATCTAATTAGATGTTTAAGCACCATTGCGTAGGTTCATAAATCCAGCTAGAAGCAATGGGAAATCTTGAAAAGTTATAAGATTTATACGAGTACTTTGAAATATCGGTGGTGGACACGACTGCTTGCACGAGCTTGGCCTATAATGAGTTTAGAACACCAGCGCTCTATCTTCCCATTCTCAGCTACCAGAATATCATGAAAATCTGACTGACTGCTCGATAAAATACCCACGTTCTTATTAGAAACGACCAATAAGAACGGAGGCGATGGAAAAAGTAGCCGAACTTTCAACTTCATCGACAACGGCTTTGTTGACGGAACGGGCGCGACGGATTCTATGGGTTCTTCCCTTACTGCCGAAAACAAACCTTCATAGTTCATACCCATTGAATTAGTTCAAAATCGAATATTCTTCTATTGCTATCGATTTAGCTCTTAGCACATCTCCATCAGTTGCTAAATCAATCGATAGTCACTCCGAAAATAAAGATGGACTCTCCAAGAGGGAGCTGTTCTTTGCTAGAACAAAAACCCTCTAGCTTACCTTCTATAGAGGAGTACGTCACTAATTATCATGAACCAAGGCCTAGTTACTGACACTCTGAACCATTTTATGTGTGCGCCTAATTAGCTCACTAGAGCTACAATTATAGCCGTTTCCGGCTACCTGAAATGTACTTTTCATGACGACCAGTACTCTTGGAGCTTTCCACTTGGATAACAACCACAGCCCCCGCGATGCTCAATATAGGGCCATCCTCAGTGTACTGGCAATACTTCTGTCATAGACTTCCATAGTGGGGCTTCCAGTACCCCGCGGTACTAGTTATTGTTAAAATGTCGAGTAGGCATTTGTCTTTTGTTGCCGTACCAACTTAGGATAGATATTCCTAGTCATAATCGAATGAGATCCACTTCGTTAGAAAACGCATCACTCAGTTTCGTACAAAATGACGTCCATTCTGCTTACAAGTTCAGCGCATGAATATTCTCAAGACCCTATTAAACAAACTATTCATTAACAAAAATAATGACTTTCTTCAATTCGTGAGGAGAGAATCGTTGAATGCATATCGAAGAATGGTTCAGTTCGAGGTACCCTTGCAACGTTCTTTTTACACTCAGTCCTTAGTCCTCTCTTTTGAGCTCGATCCAACGTCAGACTTTGTCGCAGTATTTCGTTGTTTAACGTTGATCAAAATATCTCCACATATACTTTGACTCCCGTGTCCCGTCTGGCAAAAAAGTTTTTTTTCCGTTTTGGGGGCTGCTTGAAGTTGGCCCCCATATTGTTTTTTCGATTTCTGCTCGAGATTGCACGGAGCTATTGCTATTTTCGGGCAAGAAATCTAGAACTCTTTCAGATCTACCCAGAACTCTAAAAAAAAATTAACTTTTTGAAAGTTGGCGGGCCAACTTTACGGGAGATATACTTTGGCCACATTGAGATATTGGTCTGACTCCATTTTTACTCCACAAAACGTTCGGAAATATATTATACTGGAAGATTTCATTGCTTCGTCCAAGAAATGATCAATATAATTGATATAGGGATCTTAATGAACCTTGGGAATATTTTGAAATGGGAACTGCACACAGGACTACCCATGACAATATTGTATCACCCAGCAAAATCGATTAGGCTTAATCCGATTCAGGCTGACTGGGTGACGGTTAAAACTGATCTTTAGTCCAGACTCTAGGATTGTTCAACTACACAGGAACTAAAATTCCACTTTCATATCAAACTTTCGTTGTCTCTAAGTACCTATTTTGTTTGCGGGATTTTTCATGAGAATCCAAGGTTTCTTGTGGTTTCTTAACTACTACTTCCTGCTAGATGCCGGGAAGTTAACTCTCACTAGTGCCGGAAATGGAAAATGGTGACAAAGTCATTTATTTAAAGAGAATACCACTTTTTCCTAGAAGATTTTCATAAAGTTTATTTATGTCAACCGATCTTTATACTTTCGCTAAGTCTTGACACATTACTTATTTGCTTTTGGTTCAGGTGTTGGATATCCCCGCTGAAAATATAAAATATTAACAAACTCAATCAATCCTAATCTAATTTCCAAATAAAACATTCAAAAACACACATAAATCTTACATATACTTTAGAAGTCAGCATGAAATATATGTGCTTACAAGTCGCCAAAATTGACAAAGCAACAATATAACCTCACTTTAACCCCAAACAAGAAACATGTGTACAAGTATGATTGATCAATATACAACTCATCCCAATAAAAATTAAAACATTTGTAATTGACTACAACATTTTATACAACAGCAACAACAACAAACACAGCAGAAAAAGGAAATAAACATTAAAAAAATAAACCCCAAATCGTCATAAAAGATATGCTTGTATGCAAATCGTTATCATGACGCATGTTACCAACATCTCCCAGTCGCTCTCTGCTGCCAATAAAATCCAATTTCCATTCTCAACTCAAAAGGCTTAAATAAAATTACTGTGGCAATAAATCACAACCAGCAAGACAGTTCAATCATATTTTATTGCTTCGATGTATATCTTAATCCTCTGATATATGTAAATCCATCAGTCAATTGAGCTTATGCAGCAAGCACCACACACATACACTCACATCTCGCACCTCCTACGCTATTTAAATTATAAATGTACGTTGCATGTATTACATTCGTTTGTATTATATAGAACATCCATACGCGGTCGAGAAGACACGACACATTATTCCCACTTGTATCAGCTCATTTATCCATCGAACAAGCATTCAGGACTCCACTTCAGTTCCAGAAGGAAGAGAATCCTTTCGGTAATGCGCGCTGCTGGTGCCATTAATGTAGGTTTTATGTGTTTGTATGTAGATAAGGAAGGTTTGAAAATTCCACCATCACCACCACATCGCATTTAAAATTTGCGTGCTTGTAGTAATTACTGCTGGTGGGTCAGTGGCTATACCGCCATATCGCCTCGCCATTACCTTACACCACAATCTCCAGAGAGGATCAGAGTGCTAGATTAATGTTGATGCCTTCTATTCGGTAACGCTAATTGCCTCGGGATGAATGAGTTAACACACACAAATCATATACAAAATGAAATAAAATTAAGTTTTACGTAAAATTACTGATATGAGAGGTTGTTGAAACGAGGACGAGAGAGTTGCCAGGTTCAGCGGCAATCGATGAGCAAAATGAGACAGGTAAGATTTTTAAAAATTTCCTTTTAACTCTTTAATTTGAATGAAATCAGTAATGGGCAGGGCAAATCGATTTGAAGTTCCCAGATTTGTATTTGCTTAAATGAAAGTTGACCTTAAGCAGCGCTTACATTAACCTTTACCTATGATCCTATGGTCGACCCACCGTGAGCGATCATCTTTTCTTCCGTATGCTACCGCTTAAAATCCAGGGTAGGTCACGATCGCCACCAACAAATTTCGCCAGCCAGTCCCGTCCCTATCTGGCTCCCTCCATTGTTCAGTTACGCAACCAAATTTCTTTAAGATCGTTCTCCACTCTTAAGTGAGGTATTCCTGTGTAACGTTGTCCTTCAAGGTTGGTTTTATAGACTCATATGTCTAAAACTTCGATATCTATTGTTATGTTTTCTGGATTCTAATAAAACTTATTTCCACTTTTATTAATTCACTTTTATTTACTCTCAAATCAACAAACACTTTTATCCATAACAAACTGTTTCACTATAAAATTTCACTTCGAAATTTCACAAACACTTATTCTTATGACGTGGCAATGTGACAGGTTGGTGTAGGCAAGCCTTTATAGCTCTAAAATCATGTAAAAGCCAAAACAGTGACGCTTTTGAGCAACATAGGGTATATTGCTGGACGAACTTGCTTCAGGGTCTGCGATACTATACGGGAACCGAAGCTTATACCAGCACCAGCGGCCTGTTAGTTAAAAAAAAAAATGTATGCAAACAAATACTCGTTTTAGGCTCTGAGTTGCCGAAAAAAGGTTGAAGCCAAAGATATTAAATATCTTTGTTACGGGCCGTCACGCTGATAACCGTATTTTGAGCAATAACGACCATTAATCACAATTCCAGCCACTAAACACTCCATTCTATTACCAAACTCATGCAGGCGTCTGATTGGGGTTGGTTCAGGACTAACAGTTTGTCAAAGAACTGCAGAACTCAATGATCACAGTTCTTGTCTCCCTTGGTAAAAACCACTCCTAACCAATTCATAAACAATTTAGATCACAATTTATGGTATCAAAAGGTCACTAACCAGCGGGAATTGGGCCTACTAAGTTGGTTCTCTAGACGCCGCAACCGCCGCCGATTCGACCTACCTGTCTGAACCCGACCGTTTCCATTTCGTGCTCCCTCTTCTTCCTTCTAAGAATTCGGTGTTCTTCTTCAGTACAGGAAAATAAGAATTGTGAATGGAAAAAACTTGTGGCAGGCTGAAGTCTACATACAAACAAACCCTGAAAGTTTCATTATAACCGTTGAAGTGGTTTCCGAAAATCTAATGTATAAGAAAATTGCGCGTGGCAGTAGGCGATTTTTTTTTATTCCATGCAAAAGTTTTTTCCTCTGAAAAGAACAAACTCTGAAAATTTCAAGTTCCTAAAACACAATCTCCATGTATTATAATATAAACTTTCAGGTATTTTCAGGTGATGAGTAGGTCCAGTGGGTGGATACCACGCCCTCTGACTTGAAAGTTGAACATTTTCAGTTTTCTCCTTAAATGTACTACAATTTCTACCATTCTGAGAAATTTTAAGATTGTACGCTGATGGTTATGATAATGATGGTTTGTTATAGGGTCGAAAAGTATAAGATTTATTACCAACAAAAAGAAAAAACTCCTAACTAAGTTTCACGCACCAAAAGTTTTTTTCCATTTAGTCAGTAGTAAAATGTCTCTATTTCCTGGACTATTTTCTTTTGTTTACCTACATAGTACATATATTACGTTCGCTGTTCTTCCCCAGTTCTGGTTCTAGCCTGCAGCAATAACTCTTGTCCTAGGCCTCGTCCTTAGTTACATGTAAGTTAGGTAGGTACCTTCCAGGACTCTTCATCGAAGACCAAGGGTTTCCTTTTTTGTTGGCCCAGCACATCAGTAGTGGCAAGATGCTTGTTGCTTGTTGCTCTTGGTCCGCGAGATCGAGGGAAATGTGGTTAGCAACAATTATGGGGCTTTCTTGTACTTAGCAAAAATTTGGCAATCTTCGTTGGTGATCCATGGATTTCCGGAACTCAGATAATTTATTGTGGCTCTTCAATCATTCAAACATCTAAGATCCTGCTTAAATGCCTATTACGTATTGCAACATGATCAATGTGAATAAAAGTTTCCTCATCTGGAGACCGCTTAGTCCCCTCTTAAATATTAAAGCGTGGAAATCAAAAGCTTAATATGATGATATTTCGCCATGCCGAAAGGCTTAACCCCATAGATGGGCACATATTTACATATTTACCGCAATATAACTTGTTGATTATATTACATTTATTTTTGCTTAAGAGACTTACTTTGTGTCTCATTTTGTTGTTTTAAAGAAACCATTTAATAACAAGAACAAAAAAACCCACATTGGCAACACTTACTCAGAAAACATTTATATGATGAGTTTTTATTATTATATGACTGATAAAAAACAGGATATTAACTTTCGATTTAATGGCCAGAGGAAAAAAAATAAAAAAAAAACAACAACAAACAAACGCACTGGGGATCCTTGAGCATGGGAATGGGCAAGGGCACACACACGACACACACTATAAACCCATTTATCATTTCAGGAAATAAATAATACAAACAACAAATCGAAAGCATTGTGGTGAATGAAGGAACTAAAATATATGTATGAAATAAAAAAAAGGAAAAGAAGCAGCACCCTCAACATGTTTGCAGATTGTTTTGGCATCAAACAAATTGATAAAAAATAATCCTGCATTGAAGCGACTTGATTTGATTTAGGAAAATGCCACAAACGAGCCCAGTTAATATGGCAACATACCTACCTACACACACACAGACGCACAGCAAACAGAGATTGTCTTTTTACGATTGTATTTTGTATTTGTAGTAAAAATGGTAAAGAATCGATGCGGATCGATGAAGTGGAATATTTCGTTAAGCATCGTTATAGGTCGTGCTCGGAATAGAAGATTGAGAAAGAGGTTAACTTACATATACGAGATGCATGAGAAGGAGTACCCATAGCCTTTAGGCAGCGGAAGCAGAGACCTAAGAAGTCCAAGTCCTCTCATCTTATTCCTATCACGTTCATTGTGTTCTTATAAATTCTAAAGAAAAGGAGCATCATTTTTTAGGAAGGACACCTGAAAGGACTGCATGTTAGATTAACGGTGCAGGAGTAATGAAAGGACATGCGGCATGAAATTACAAAGCAGATGTGCGTTGATTATTAATGCATTAAATTAAATAAGTAGACTTAACATAACTTGTACCAACAAGTTAAAATTCAATATTCATAAATATTTATTAGAAACAAATTTTTTGCCCCCTGGGGTTAAGCTTATGTATGGCGAAGGGACTTACGGAACTAAGTGGGACCCCCGATAGGCTTAAGCAAAATATATTCCGGACATATTTAAAAAATGTTTGTAGCTCAAAAACAGTTTTGAAATTTTAAAAAAAATAATTTTTTCGTTGGTAAGGTTTAAATTTTAATAAACAATAAGGCAATGTGACTCTAATCTATGTTGTTGGCCTAGTTTTTCTCCTCCTTCCAAATAAAGCTTGCTGTCCTTCCTCCCACTCAGTGTATCTGCACCGCTATATGAGCTGTCGAAACAATTGTTTTTTGAACTTCCATAAAGGCTTTAAATGCTGAATGCACTACTGAACTTTGAAGCAATATTTATGCAGATGCACAAAGCAGCTAATGCCATTACAACAAGTATGTTGCAAGCAAAAACTCATAAGTCCATCGTGTGCCTGTTTGACGTGAAATGAGTAACCATTTGATCCATGCAATCGTAAGCTTTGTTACAGCCTTAAGGGGCCAGCCCACGAATCCGTTGTCGAGTTAAAAGTTCGACTACTTTTTCCGTCGAGTCCGTTCTCATCGGTCGCTTCTCATAAGAACGTGTGTATTTTATCGAGTTGTCAGTTGAAAATATCGACGTTACGCACGCAACGGATTCTATGGGTTGGCCCCTTTGTTCTTCTTTGGGACGTAGCTGCAAAGCAGAAATCATTTACTTGACCGAACTGACATATTCAAGCCCTCTAGCCAGTATAAAATGTTTAAATAAAAAGCATTACTAAAACTAAAAAAAAAAAAATCTTGAATTGGAATTAAACGTTAAGGTTGCAGTGCTTCCCAAGGATTTTTCTCAGTGCCGAAAAGAGTGGACACTTAAACAAGAATTATTAAGGAAGTGTTCTTTGGAAGGACACAGAAACTTAAATTAAATGGCCGTGCAGGCCAGTGACCTGGCTTTCTATTATTTGCTAACTTCGGCAGGTTGAACAAAGGAAGAACCGTCCAAGCTTTCAAAATTGGAAGAGCACCAGACTGATGGCGTGCATGTGTGGGTGTCAAAATGTCAAAAATTTTCAGATCGAGGTGTTTGTACCAAAAAGCAGTTGGCAAGAAAACAGGATGTTCTTAGCACTGCAAGCCTCTTAAGTGTTAAAATGTAAGAGGATAAAGGGCAACTGATATTGATCAGCATCGATGCCCATGTTGGCTGAGGCTATAGTGAGTGCTTAACATGAACTTCACTTTAAATTCTAAAAACTCTGCAATAATACGAAGAAATACAAGACCATATTCTAAGCAGCTGCAATGCACTAAGGATTGCAGCACCTGGGATGCAACCATGCCCAAGAGGGACGGTTACACTCAATGAAAATACACCAAATAACTAATATGAACTCAATTTTCTAAAAGGAATTCAGTGAGTTAAGTTGTATGATGAGGAACCAAGTACCCTAGTAAGGGTATCAATAGATCTAATAGATTGCAATAGAATCTTACATTGGTACTTAAGATCAATCAACACCTTATCAAAGCTACTCGGACGTGCGGTTCAGCCTTTCGTCCTTGAAGTGCTGAAAGATCTGGCCCTCCAGATTAATTGTGTACATTTTCCAATGCGCCGCCATCGGATAGTTTAATTCTAAAAGTGAAGATGCAATAAATTAAATACGAAGAACATAATAAGATCAATAAGAAAGACTGGTTGCTCAATTCAATTACAAAAATGTTTCCGTAAGCCTTTTTCATCGTTGCTCTTCATAATAATAAATCAAGACTCCCAAAAACAAAAAAGAGACACACATAAAAAACCAAATAAGGATATCCTTCTTCAGTTTTATTCGATAAAATAAAAAAAAGATTGAAATTAGAAATGAAATTGGCAATGCTTTTATAAATGAGAATCTAAATCATTTTCGTTTTGGTTTCCTGGCTAATATCATCGCATTGTTTTTTTTTATTTTCGATCTTCGAATATAAACAAAAAACAAACAAAAAAATGAGAACAAAATAAAACAAAATCCTCCAAGACATCATAACATTATTATAGAAATGGCAGAGTAGCAAAAACTATATGTAGTTGTACGGAATACTCCTGAACCACACGAATTACCATAATCAAAACATTACAATGCACCCAGATATCATGTACATCCTGTCAGGCAGCACACAATGCACAGGAAACAGGAGTATTGAAAAAGCTATAGCGACTACGATGACGGTGACGACGACGGAGACGGAGACGCCAACGACAACGACAACAATGACGAAGACTAGAGTAGAGAATATGACTCAAAACCCTTTCCTGAATAATGATAAGTTGTCTTGCTGCGGGTGAAGCTAGTTACTGGATATTATGTTCATCTTCAAACCGCCCACTGTTTCGAGTTAAGTCAAATTTAGAGGGAGAATTTATGCAGGGATACCTAAAGTTCTAGAAAATATTGGACATTTAACAACAAGGCAGATATCGCCACAAGTTTTCAACCCCACTGAGAAGTTAAAACTGCTCCAACATCCACGCTGCCGCACCGCCTGGCTACCGGAAGTTAAACTTGTTTTACTTTGCGAAAAATACCGGTAGCTAAATTACGCCCTCAGGCAAGATTTTTTGGGGTCCCACCAAGCTAACAGCCATGTCACCTACCAAAATTCGCAACTGGCTCCTGTTAGGTGCTTATCAAGAAGCGTAGGGCAGGAGTTTTTCAAACAAGGTTCTTCTTGTTAAATCCAGCCAGCAGCGCAAAATTCCTCTCATTAAATGAACAAAAGCATCCATTTTTAAAATAAAATGACCAACGAAGTACTGTACCGGTATTAGCCGGCCATTGATGGTAGTTAATAAGATGTCCGCTGAGAGGGATGTGCTATAAAGTTATGTCACATCGGTGATATTGCTGTGTCATGACGTCCAAACCAAAACAAACATTTTACCAGTAATAGATGGTTTTCCCCAGAAATCAACTGTGTTCGTTGCCATCGACGCGTCGGCTTTTGCCGGCAATCAACGGTTTTCACCGGCGATCAACAGCTTCCGCTAACATCAACGTTTCTTACTGGCAATCAAATAGCTTTCGGGGCTTCCAAGATTTTCACCGGCAGTCAATAGCTTTTGCTGGCATCAACGGCTTCGGCCGGCAATATATAGTTTTCAGCGGCAATCAACGGTTTCTACTGCGATCAACGGCTTGCGTCGTCGGCAATCAAACAGCTTTCGCTGAAATCAACGAAAATCAACAGTTTTCAAAGTCAGTCAACAGCTTTTGATGGCAGCTAAAGTTTTTGCCAGCACTAAATGATATTAACCGGAAATCAAACAGATTTTGCTGGTATGAACGGCTTCTGTCGAAAATCAGCAGTTTCCGCGGACATTTAACAGCTTCAATGACAGCCAGCTATCATCGAAAAACCAAAAAGCTTTCGCTAGCATTAACGGAAATAACTTGCGCATGCAGTTGATATTGTCTAATCAAAAGACCCCATACCACTGGTTGATGTGTTCTGTTTGCTGGTCGAGCCTTAGATGACTTGTGGTCGTTTACATTTAGTCTATTTCTTTTCTATTTCTACTCGTTGTAAGGAGTAATCTTGCATAGTTTCGCACAACGCTTACTTAGTCATTTGTTTTTTTCAGCGGCTGTAATGTAATGTGTGAGCGTAGTCGTTAGGATTATATATTTCCATACAATTGAAGACTGCAAAAAGTCAACTTTCAATCTGAAAAAATTCACCCGATTCCAACTTAAACATCATTTCCCTTCCTGATATGAAGTGATGTCAGAAGAATGCCAGAAAAGTTACGACTTATACGAGCAGTTTCTTCACAACAACATCGAGAGCTTCCAGCATTTTCATATTTTCGTGTTTTGTTTATTTATGTTTGTGTGTTACTCTGCAGAACGCGTTATTCTTCTTGACTACATTCGACATTGTATAATGCTCAATGTCTCTGAAACACCACCCGGCACGGCACGGCACGGGCACGGGTACCAATAAGGTCCTTACTTTTCAACAAGACCAATATTCGATTAGATTTCGATTTCGTGATTGTTAGTTTCATGTTTCATCTGCTCTGCGTGCATTCGCATATTTTTCATGCCGTGAAGTTTAACCCAGCATGGGACTTATACTCTCGTATTTTTCGCAGAAAATTTCATTTGTCTGTATGTTGTTTGGGGTCGGTCGTTCGGTATGATATTGTGACGCTAAAAGTTAAGATCTATTCAGTTCGAGTTTGGTGTTTGATGGGGGAGCAGGACGCAGCAGGGAGACACGCTTTTCAATTCAAACTTGTCATATAGTACGTGCCCGTTGATTGTATTCAAAGGCGAAGGAGAAAACGCACATGCATGCATCCGCAATCAGAGTTTTCATCGAAACTTTTGCAAATGAAAGTTCAATATCTCTGGAATATGTACTACAACCAGAACCAGGCGATGATGCTGGCTGCTGTGTGCAAAAGGGAAAATCAGGGATTCGAAGTTCATGTCACTTGGGATGTTCCAAAAACTAATCTCATTCCGGAAATATAAGTTTTCAGATCAGTTTTTTTTTTTTTTTTTGCGTTGTAGATGTTGTTTAGTTTTGAGTTTGATTACGTTATGTTTTGGTTGGTATTTTCAAGGAATATTCAGAAATTTGATAGTATGTCAGCATTATGTCGCATTATTTTAAGAACATTTTGAAAGTAAATGTACAGTGGGATCAAATTGCAAGCATTTTTGTTTGGGAAGTTCTCTTGAGATTTCATGGAGTTACAATAAAATTTATAATATTACTGCAAGAAGGACTACAACTATGAACATTTATGGATTCATACTTTTTCATAATACTTTCTTGAATAAATTATGACACCTTGCATGTAATTTTGATGAAGTATTTTTGAGTACATAGGTACAAACACATTAAAAAAAAAAAAAAATGAAATAAATTTTGTGGCATTGCTAGAATGGAGGGGGCCTTACAATTATCTGTCGGCTCGGTTTTCCGAACGGATAGTTGAGATGTCTTGACAAACAAGGCTCATGGCACAGGCCACCTGATTTTCCCAGTTCCAGGCTAGTACGGCCTTTTATGGCTTTTGTGTCCGCTTCTGTAAGAAGTTTCTTCACATCGTTGGCGTTTTCATTGGATTTGGTAACATCTTCCGGTTTCCCGAGAGATGTTATCCCGTAATTAACGTGCGATGATACATTTGTTTGTTGCACCCCAGCCTCTATTTTTCTCCTATTTGGGTTTGTTTCCATGATAAGCAAGAGATGATATGGTAAAGTCTTGCTACTCTTGGATTTACCCCTGTTTCAAAGAGGCACCGCTAGAATACAATTTCTGCAAACTAATCCATAGTTACTTAATACTGAATTAAGGAACTAGTTGTTGGTGGTAGCTCCTCAAAATAATCTGCGGATTGAGCTTTCTCCAAAACGATTGGTCAAATGAATCTTTGAAACTCAAGCCACCGTACCAATTATATAGTGACTGTCGCGCTACAGATATAATGTAACTACTCTTTAGAGTCTGTAAAATCTGAAACATGAAAAAATGTTGCTCGTTTTAGTTTAACACATTAATTTTATTTTTGAATAATATTTCCAGTCAATTAAGTCATTCCCTCGAAAACTACGGTCAATACAAATAGAATAAATCAATGTTACATGCACCTACACAATATTTCAAAAAACGAACAAATTAAATCAAACCATCAACATTAACCCGCTTGCATACATCATAGAAAGAGAAATACACTACACATACCACATTGGGAGGGTGGTTTCAAAAAATCTGCACGAAAACATCACAAATGAATAATTCACAAAGCCATCATAGACTCATGTCAAATGCAAAATATTCACAAAACCTAATTCAATTAAACAAGACCAAAATGCATATAAAAAAGACCCTCGGGGGGGGCTTGGCTTGACTGCAATCCGATACGCATAGAGCCAATCGCGAATATTGGTCTATAAAAGACAGTGCTCTCTGCACTATGACAGATGTTTTATCGGAACTTAAATTGATTTATTTAAAATTTATTTATTTTGTAAAGTTATAAAATAAAATCAAAAACAAAAAAATTATATTGAATAGCCTGAAACTATATTTAAACAAATCAGTGCCAGATGTGTTTGCGAGTTTAAATGATATAAAATTTTATTGAAGATGAACGGGTATGGTATTTTTATTGATTTCGGTTAATTGAGAGTGAAAGTTTGAAATTTAGTTTTCTTTTCAAAGATTAAGTGAAAGTTTTGGTTCTGGGCCTCGATATGCAGCTCAGTATGCAAATGAATCTGTTCTCGATCGGGTGAGTAAAAATAAATTATTTTTTTGAGTGAAGATTGTTTTTAATTTTATAAGAATGCGTTACTCACTATACTGAGGTATTCGTACCTCCCCGTGTGCCGGGCTCTACTAGGGGTATACCGGCTAAACCTTCAAAAGTGTCTCGATGATCTCCTCTTGGGGACTACTTTTGCATTACTGCGATGGGAGCACCTTGTCTAGGCGGGTTCGATTGTTTCTGGAACTTGCTCCTCTCGTTTGTTGGTCCTAGTACATGGGACAGACATGGTAGAGAAGCCGAAAAAAGTGGGTCTCGCAAGTTTGTCTGTCAGTCTGTCTGTATCTATCCTGAGCTGGAGCCTAGTATATGTACCTTAGTGATTATCTTCAAACTTGTTAGTTAACGGTTTTTCGTGATTACCTAGAGGGGAAATTGAATTTTTGTTTTTAGGACCAAAATTAACGGTACCTGTCATACAACCAATATGGAAGAACTTGATTTTCTCTAAAACGGCTCTAACGATTTTGATTAAAATTTGTATGTGTAATTCAACAGGCAAGGTTGTACTTTTTTAGCTTTTATGATTTTCTCGTAAACAACTTTACTGATTTTGATGATAATTTTAACCCAAAAGCTTCTCAACAATTTTCAAGTTATTTCGTATCAAAATTTTCAAAACATTTTTTTTTGGATTTTTAAAAAAAGTTTCAAATTTTTTTTTTCAAAATTGATGATGATGATTTTTTTGGTTTTAGATGTCTATTAATGTTTTTATAAAATTGGCATTCAAACTTTTTTTTTAAACAAAGCTTGGGAATTTTTATACATAAAAATTGATTTTTTTAAAACGGCTCTAACGATTTTCAAATTTTTTTTTCTAAAAATTAATATTTTTTTACAAAATCAAATGGCATACTTAGTTTTGAGGTCAAAACAATTTAAGAAGTTTTTTAAGTCATTTTAGTAATAAATTTTATGTTTATTCTTTTATTTCATATATAAAAGTATTTACTTGTAAAAACTTATATATGAAGCTTTAGCATCCACAGCAACTATGATCCTAAGAGCAAGTACATGGGACCAAGTCTTGCATTTTATGTCTTAAGAAAACATTATCTCTATTTTGATGACACCTTGTAACACGATTTCCCAACATTTTCATTTTTGCACATTCATGTTTCTGGCATGAGTCAAATTGTTAAAATAAATTGCTTAAATGTTTTTCAATTTTTGAATGAAATACAAAATAATACTATTATTTTTGAAAATAAACGAAAATAAATATTTCCAAAAGACAATATTTTAAGTTTTTTTTGCAGAAAAAACAAAAACAACGAAGTTATGAAGTTTTCAAAAACGTGTAAGATTTTGGATTTAACTTTTTTTCAGATTCTTGACACTTAACAGTTCTATAACTCTTTAACAACTGACTTTAGAGCAAAAGTTTTCTTAATCCATCATTGAGACTTAGATAACCGAGTGAAGTTTAAAATCGTAAAATAGTATTTTTTATAGACTTTGACACTTTTTGAATTACATATTTTGATTTTTTTTTAAATCCAAAAATTATTTTTTTGAAAATTTTTATATCAAATAACTTCAAAGTTGTTGAGGAGCTTTCGTATAAATTCATTTAGTTTAAGTCGTTTAAGAGAAAGTCGAATTTGAAAAAAACGGATCTGTGGGAGGTACCGTCAGTAGAATTTTTACAAACATTTCTTTCATTTCAAAAGTATGACCCTTCTAATAAAAGTAGGCACAAACATTTTAATCAAAATCGTTAGAGCCGTTTTTGAAAAAAAAGTTAACTTTTCCTGAATGGTTACATTTAAGGTACCGTTATTTTTGGTCCTAAAACAAAAATTTCAATTGCCCCTCTATGGAATCACACAAAGATCCTTAATCTGAAAGCTTTGTTTAGGTATAAAATAATGCCTTGATTTAAAAAAACAAAAACGAAATACCAAGTTCTCTTAATTGAACTTACGAATATTTATTTTAAAGTCCATTTATATTAAATTTTTACCTAATACTTATTCTTCTTCTATTATCATATCTTCTTCAAATTCAGGTCACTCCGGATATGGCTCATCTGGTCAACCCCTATTGGAGTAGATTTCCACCCATGGATCCAATGTGGAATCAAATTCTTGGAGTTTTCACCTTCATTATAATGATTATCTCGTGCGTAGGCAATGCTATGGTTGTCTATATCTTCGGAGGAACCAAATCCCTACGCACGCCTGCCAATATGCTTGTCATCAACTTGGCGTTCTCGGACTTCTGCATGATGCTTACGCAATCACCCATTATGATTGTCAATTTCTACTACGAAACTTGGATATTGGGGCCGCTCATGTGCGACTTCTACGCCCTCTGTGGGTCAATGTTTGGTTGTGTTTCGATTTGGTCAATGTGCATGGTTGCCTTTGACAGATACAATGTCATCGTGAAAGGAGTCTCTGGCACACCAATGACCATTAAGCTAGCTACCATGAAAATTCTATTTATTTGGACGTTTGCAACTCTGTGGACAGTAACACCCATGCTCGGATGGAGTCGTTACGTTCCAGAAGGAAATCTGACCGCATGCAGCATCGATTATATGACAAGGGACTGGAATCCCAGATCGTATCTCATCTTGTATTCCTTGTTCGTTTACTACACGCCATTGTTTCTCATCTGCTTCTCCTATTGGTTTATCATTGCGGTTGGTATTAACGGTATCCGTGCTCTAAAGTTTGGGTTTGAATGTGACTGAATTGTGCTCGATTTCAATGTTTGCAGGCTGTGTCGGCGCACGAGAAGGCAATGCGGGAACAAGCTAAGAAGATGAACGTCAAGTCCTTGCGCTCCTCAGAGGACACGGAAAAGAGCGCGGAAGCCAAGCTGGCAAAAGTGGCTTTGACAACCATCTCACTGTGGTTCGCCGCATGGACACCGTATCTGGTGATATGCTACTACGGATTATTCAAAATCGATGGTCTTACCCCATTCGCAACCATTTGGGGTGCCACATTGGCAAAGTCCAGTGCTGTTGTTAATCCGATTGTTTACGGGATAAGGTAGGTATACTATGTACAAAGAGTGTAGTCGTTCGTTTGTATGCAGCTGCAGTTTCAAGTTAATTACAAATTTAACTTTGCCTTTTGTTATTGTATAGTCATCCGAAGTATCGGCTTGTGCTGAAGGAAAAGTGTCCTTGCTGTGTGATGGGATCGACAGAGGAAAAGGCACCAGCTGCTGCTGCTGCTGCTTCTGATGGAAATGCTGATACCAATACTGAAGCTGAAAGTAAGGCGTAAAATTCAATCTACGGTGCTGGGTTCCTATTAATTTTTAAAATACATACTTGCATCAGTTAAATTTAAATGAATCAATATCCAAAAGGGATACAAAAATGTAAAAAAAAGTTATTTTGAAAAAAAGAAACAATGATGATATTAATAAATTAATTTTGCAAGACGAATGAAAAATAACGAGTCAATTTAATATTTTGATAAGAACTGTTGATATCTGCATGGCAATAGAGGAATTACTCCTGTGAATGTCGAGTTCATGACCACTGAAGTTATAAAATATAACTTTAAACCACACTTTAATGTAACACTTTAGGGTATGTGCCCCTTTCTGCTAGAATGAATTTTAGGGATATTTGGAACAGTAGCTTACCGATGGAAGTCCTTACCCCGCACCCACTAAATAAAACCGATATCTGCTAACAACTGCACAGATTCAGGGAAAGTGCTTTGTATGGTTCCTGGTTAGTCTTAACAATTTATTAGCCTAAGAGGTATCAGACTGGATAGATGATTAGAGGTGGGCCGTGTATAGGTTAAGTGCAGCTTTTTATCTTGCAAAACAGAGCGCCCTCTCATAGATTCCGTTGCGTCCGTTCCGTCAGCGAATCCGTTGTCGATGCCGGATTGGACGGAAAGTTGTGACCCATACAATACGTTGCTTGACTGATTGCTTTTGACAGATTCAATTTATTTACACAGCATCAAATGAGAGACACCAAACGCGACAAAGCAACACAATTTTTTCATATGAAAGCCCTAGTCGTATTTTTCGTAGAACTTTGTCGTCAAAAAGGTAAATCTGAAGAACAAAAAGAAAGAATGTTCATTTTGACATTTTTTAAAAGGACTATTCATGCAACCTGATAAACTCTTGGTAAACGTGGTAAAGTACAATATCTGGTAAGATAACTGTCGGTTCCATAAAAATTTTGACATGTTTACCATATTTACCAAGTTTACTACGGTTGCATGAATATCCCTAGTAACAGAGTATCAGTTGTGTAAATGTGGTGTTGCAAAATTTAACTGTACAATAGAATTCAGAATCATTAAGACTTACATAAATATCAGTTCAAAGTTGACAATTCATAAAATCGGAGACAAAAAAAGCACAGTTCTTAGTTCTCATATTCACCGGAGTGCACTTAGATAACGAACATCGAACAGACCTTTTATTGACATCTGAAATGACATCTCTTGTCAAATGTATTGCCGGACGAAAAAGTTGAAAGTTCGGTAATTTTTTCCGTCGTGTCCGTCCGATCCGTCGCTTATGGGTCGCTTCTCATAAGAATGTGTGTATTTTATAGAGCTGTCAGTTGAAAACGTTGACGCAACGCACACAACGGATTCTATGGGTTGGCCTCTTAAATGATATGGTTCGTCGCGTGTCGTGCGTCGGTTGGTCGTAAGGTAGGTAAGTAATTTGTTGGTCCGTCGTTGGGTATGTATTTTTTTATTATTACTTATTATTAGGGTACCTATTAAATAAGACTATTCCCCACAACAGATAAATTCATCACAAACGGGTTTTGGCGCACTAGATTTCCATTTCATCCCACTGTGCGCCGTTCAGCAATTACAATAAGTGTTTGTTTTTTTTACAGAACTTCAGTACCGGCAGAGTTATGGTCTGGTTGGTTGCTTACAAAGTTATCTAAAGGCCTTCAAACCAAAGGTGCCCTCCTTTCCGATCTTGGCGTTAATGCCGCTAAGAACAAACTTGACGTGCGTCGTCGGTATTGTAATAAACTCCCTTAGTCGGATCATCTTTCTCCTCTGTTAGGGCGTGAGCCCAGAACGACATGATGCTCTTAAATTTCACCCAACTCCTGATTGTGCAAGGCGCTAGCTTATAAGATATTACAGAGGTGACGATTACGTTCCCAAAGTATATCTGTCATATCCCTGACTAGTGGTCTTGAGAGCTACCCTACCCTTAGGTCCAAATTTGTCTTCAATTTCATGTTTTCATGATTTCATGCATATATCTTCATTTCCCCGAACTCAAAATGAAAATCGTTACACGAAAATGACCACCTAAATAAAATGCTATGAAAGGTCAAACTTTATTTTTATAGACTGTAATTTACGACCAATATTCTTCAGCTTAACACATAATTGTCCGGTGTCCATCCTGACTAACTAAAATTAGCATTTTAGGCAATAAAATCAGAATAATGAGCATTTACCGAAAACGTTTTAATTTGTTTGCAATACATCAAGGACATTGCCTGGTCCTTATAAGTTGGTAATAAATTTTATTTTATTTTTTCCTCTCACCTCAAAGATTCACCTATAGGTAATATTTTATCAAAAGCTCAAAACATATTTTCTGCATTCACGTACGAAATTATTTCTTTTATTTTAGGCTTAGTGGTACCTAACCTTCTAGTAGTTCGGTTCGGGTAGGTAAGGTATTATATGAACACAGCAATAATTATTCTAGAATAGAATCCTGCAAAATTTATGATAATTTACTATAAGTTTGCCTTTGGACCAGTATAGAGTGCTCGGTGGGGAAATTAGCTCCTCTAAGACAAACAACATCATTGGACAAACGATAAAATATGATTGTACTTTATCGCTGCCATTTATTTGTGTCACAAGCAGATGTGGGAAGACGACAACCAACACCGACAACGACGACGACAGGAGCCAATATAGAGAATCGAGACTCGAGTCCTTGCAGTTTTTCTATTTTGTTTGTCCGGCTCGGACTGGAAGTCGAAGACTTTTACCTTGGTCTTGACTTTCAATGTGGTCAACTTCGTCCTTATTTTTATTTAAGGAAAATTTATCGATTCATACTCGTACCTTACCTATCTGCTCGTAGATCTTTTATCTTACTTCATATAAATATATGACCATCGAGTATATGTATGTGTTTATGTACTTGAAGAAAAACTTTTATAGATAAACAATGAAGAGAGAGAAGATTCCTTTAAGGACACTGCACGTCAGTTCTTTTGCAATTTTTCCCAATTAGTGACCACTTCCTTTCTGTTGATTACAATGGCAAGACACTTACTCGTAGAACAATTTGAAGAAAAAAGGATGAAATACTCGTATAGTTTGAAGGATATCGTGATTCGTGCAAACTACTTCCTTCAACAATTCGACGTGTTAATGGTTTTGTTCGGTCTTCTTTGGTATGTGAATTTGTTTCGGTTGCGGTGTAATGGTGGTCAGTCATTTCCGCTAAAGCATCCAAATATACGTGTGGCAAATTAGGATTCATGGCATCCCCCATTCAGTTAATATGTACCTACGTGAAGGGCTGGCCGATGAAGATAAATAGTAGTTTTATACAAGAGTTGTATGTCTTTCAGGAAAAGTGTGATGTGTGATGAAGTGAGACGTTGTACTTCAAGGAAATGAAATAAATACATATACAAGAAAAAAGAACTCAATTTTGATATCCATTATAAGGAAATGAAATTCCTGATCAAATTTTAAGAAAATTAATCGTCAATTCAACAACTTCTATTCGTTATTAACAAGGGGACGAATTCTTCTCTGTTTTAAAGGCAGGTTAAGGAGGTTGACGTTTGGATATTTAAAGAAGTCGATTAAGCTATTAAGCAAAGGAATATTCAAATTCTTCAAAAAGTTCACTAAAAATCAGTTCGCGAAACAGCGACAACCTAAATACGGACGACTCGAAACTATGGTTTGCATTGAATACCTCAAAAGGCCGAAAGAGCATTAGCAGAACCGATTAATTCAAAGAAGTTGAATCTTTAAACGCTGGTCAAGTGAGGACACATCCCGACATAACGGAAGACTTAGATAACAAAAGAAGACACCATCAAAAATTAACTTGAATCTACCTCTTAGTGAAGAGTGCACTAATCTCATTAATACAACGGATAGTGAAATTATATTACCAAGTTGACTCCATTTGAATAAATGTTATAATCATCAGTTTAACACTGTCCGTCGTCAGACACCGAAGCGCTGAAATGCAGCTCCTGATCGGAATCCTGTCTGTTTTACTTGGTTTCAAAAGCTTTAGATAGAAAAGGAAGGATTGCTATTGGTCTGTACTCTTTTTTATTTCCAGGTTTAGGTATGGGGATGATTTTTGATATTTTCTAGGAAGAAGGATAAGTTGAGGTCATAATTATTGTGTTAATGATATGGGTTATGTGGGGAAGAACAAAAGGAAGAAGGATTTCGGTAAAGTCAGGGTGAATATTGTCTAAGCCAGTGGATTTAGATTTAATATCATGCCATCTTGCTATCTTATCTCAAAATCCAAAGATGGATGATTGGAC
Organism: Meliscaeva auricollis; assembly: GCA_948107695.1. Classification (NCBI taxonomy): domain Eukaryota; kingdom Metazoa; phylum Arthropoda; class Insecta; order Diptera; family Syrphidae; genus Meliscaeva; species Meliscaeva auricollis. Next base: position 63,800,951 of record OX403616.1, read on the forward strand.
TACGCGATACTGCTTTCTGTTGTTGACTTTTACTGGGTCGTTATACTCATTAATAACCTCCTTCACTACAAAAAGTTTTGGTACATCTCTTTTGTTTTTCCGAATTGTGCCAAGAATAGTGATTTTCTTATCGATCAACTTCAAAGCCAAATCCACGGATGTGAAGAAGTTATAAATAGTAAAGTTGCTTCCAGTGTTAAAATATGATGGCATCAACGACATCACCACATGAAATCCACGACCAAGCCCTGTACTTCCAATGTACATTTAAAATTTTAATGGTTAACCCGTTGAGCTTTCATTGAGCCACCAGAACTATAAGCCATAATTGGAAGGCTTGCTGGGCATGTATTGGGGAAATTAACAGCGGCCACGAAATCCCTTTAACTGTTTATCGATTGTTAATTTTCCGATGGCTCGCCGATAAGGTCTGGTTCAACTCATCCAGACGCAATTGAACTGGCGAGCGCAGGCTTTCATTTGCTGAAGCTTGTCCACGATGACCAACAGAATCATCAAGACGCAGAAAGGCGTTGATCATCTCAAGCATTGGATGTCCCTTGATGGGGTTCCACAGTGTCCCCAAACGACGATGACCATCTTTCTCTATACCTTGACTTAAAATGTACCACTACCACTGAAGTAGTATATTTTCACTCTCATGCGCAGCATCAACTGTTTTCGTTTCGACGTTGACTTTCGGGACACCCTGTATTCTACAAAATAAATTGCAGATGGCTGAAAATTACCCTAATGTATGTCATTTTTCGAGAGAAAATAATCGTTTTGTTTATTTTTTTATACTTAGAGGTAATAACTTCGGTTTTATCGAAGAAAAGGAAAGTTTTTCAGATTTGATTTCTTAACGCCAAGATACTGGAAGCATGACTGGCGTCAATCGCGATGTGATGAATTTTCTATCACAGGACCACCAAATACCCCTTGTGTATATTGAGTTTTGGGAATTGGGTGCTCGCAATTGTGACGTTTCGCCTTTCCGCAAAGTCCACCATTCGCAGTCCGTTATTAGACGTTTTGTTTATTAGCCAATGGAAAAAAAATCTTTGATTTCAAGTAGGCACTCTCTTTTTAATGAAAAGTCAAGGACACTCACTGTTATTTGCCAAATCACATTCACAATTGCTCCAAAAAATAGAAGAAATCATCAAACACATGTATAAAGCCAACTACAACTACCACTCCCGTTCAGTTCTAAAAAAAATTCAATTTCATGAATATTCGCAATGTTTTTATCACCAAAGACCAAAGGGAGACAAAATCTTTTTATTATTTTAACACATTTCATACAAAGTAATCATGAAGATAATAATACAAACAAAAATAATGGAAAAAAAGGAAACAAAGCTTGATTATTTGAATTTACGCGCGTACGTAGATGGCCATTTAGAGAAAATGCACGGATTATGAAGAACGTGCCTTGAATATAAAATGAGCATCCACATCAAGTGCAAAATATTACCACTGCCACTGCCACTGTCCAGTTATAGTGACATAATTTTTCTGTGCGCGATTATTGCTCCAAGTTGTAAAAATGTTTTTCTTCATATTTGTTGGTTTTGGTTTTTATGCGCCAAAGTGCACACATGGGGTTTAGAGAGGTTTAGGATTGGTCAGATTACATATACATTATTGTTATGTTCTTGCAATGCGGTGCGTCGTTTCTTGAAATAAAGTTTCCTTTTTTATTATACGCAAATGGTGATCAAATGATGACTACTGATTACTACACATGGAACAAATCACTAGGAGTTACAATCGATTTTCCAAGAGTATTGCATTATGTGCCCTACATGCAGGGCAAAAGCTGTAATTACTTACTGGCTAAGGATTCGACACGTCAAAGAGCAATTTAAGTTTTTAATGCTATTAACGAAATCGCCACTATATCATAATTTTAAAACCCGCATCGAAATCGTCGATTGAACGTTATGTTTCAATAAAAGCACCACTTTTTATAAATTAGTCTTTGCATCAGCAGTCCATTGTGTCTGTACTGGTTCACTGGTACACACGTGAAGAACGTTTAGTGTTCAGAAGTGAGTGTCTAACTCTGCGTATTTGGTATTTTCTGTTTTTTTTAAATATTTTCAAAATGCCAATTCAGGCCGATTACTCACTTGTCGGTGCGGTATCAGTACTTGGTACTTTATGTTTTACCGAAAGTATACCGATGTCACCGACGTTTTGGACAAGTTCTTAGGTGACCTGACTGCTTCGGTGGATGGAGTTGAACTAATAGTGAATTCTACTGGTGTACTTGTCTTCATATGGTCACGGTTAAGGGGTATTTTTCTGTTCGGAAGTCCGTCTGCTTCGCGGATTGAGTTGCACTGATGACAAACTCAACTGGTATACCGGACTTTATACGGTCACGCGTACGGGGTGTTGTTCTGTTCGAAAATCCACTTTGACTGGTAGAGGAAGATCGGTGTTTTGGTTGCCAAAAATTAGTTTGTGCTAAAACGCGATCCTCTAAACGCGACAATTGACGATTATGGGAAACGATTTCAATGTTATGTGGATAAAGATACAGAACAAAGAGAATTGTAAAGATTAATTTAAATTTTTACGCGAATTATGGCTTCTAAAGCACTGCGTTTTTGAGCAAACGCCTTCCGGAATAAGGGTCAATGACATGGGATATAAATTGCACGACTTCTATCGATGTCATTAATAGGAAGAGAGTCGCTTGATAAAGCATTACTTTCCCATATTGGATCTAGAAATCGAACTGCTGCATTTCAAAGCCCAGCGGACTAAACAACCAAACGGGGTTTCTAGCGAATGCAGCCACTTTAATGAATGATGATCTGTCACAACGTTAAAGTTTTTCTACCATAACTTAGCCCATCGAGTTAATGGTTCATTTTGGTGTCAAACTCAAGGGGTGAGTGCACTGATAATGAAAATATAGGGTTGCCATATTTAAAATGGACCGAAACACTTGGCAGCCCTATTATAATGAAAAAAGGTGGTAAACGCATTCTGCTTTATAACATCCTAATTTGGTTGGTTTTGTTTTCTCTTGTTATGTTCTGTATGCCAAATGAAAGCTGAGAATCTGTAGAAAATTAATAAAATAAGTTTTCATTTTTCATAATCTACAAAAAGGTAAGAAAATTTAGTTTTTTTGCATCTTTCATTTTTTTTTTTAACAAAAACAATTACTTTTTCAATAGACGTGTGCTGATTACGAATCCGATCTCAAAACTGCTCTAGCAGCAGTTTTCGAAATATTTTGATATGCATGTACAAAAACAGCGTTTTTTCTCCTTTATTCAGTGTTGCATTACATGTCCGCTAAATCTTCTATAAAAAATCGGTATAGAATCTGAAATAACCGTTCTTTATCGTCAAAATCTAATGAGAATTTTAATAATCCCTTACTTCAATTTTCGAGAAATCGTAATTTTAAAATTACTTCCATTTTTGTCGCTATAAATACAAGCTTAGCTTCGCGAGCTTATTAAAAAGGCTGGAAACATAACGGGTTACTTTCTAAAGATCAAGCAGACAATATTGTATATCTAATTAATAAAAGTGCTGCCAAGTTTGAAAACTGTGCAATACATTTTATATGACAAATGCAGTTTTTTTCATGGGAATTTCCTCCCCTATGTCTCCAAAACTGAAGCTGGCACAGAAAATTTTAATTCACCATACAAGACATACTCAAAATCAGATCATAATTCACCGGCACCAAAATTATAATTTTGTTATAATTTTTTTTAACCAAACAAAAATTCTTAATTAAACAAAATTAATTCTTTATACCATATACATGGAAAGTTAAAGGAAAACAGTATTTTTAAAATTAGTATAAGTAATAATAGGACTTAACAAAAAAATAAAATTAAACAATAATAACACAAAAATTAATTTATAAACTAAGTATATAACAATTGAAATTTAAGGTAAAATAAATATTTGGCTTTTATGTTTGTCATCGGAATACAAACTATCAAATTCTTCTTAATTGTCATCATCAATAATAATTTATAATTTATATTTAAAAAAAAAAAACGCTTTTAATCAAAGTAAAACGTTAACACTTTGAGTCCAAAACGGAAATTTAAATTCCAAAAACGTTTTTACTTTGAAAAAACGTTTGAAAACAAGTTTGATGGGTAAGGGGATGGAGCAACAAATTCAAGATTGGAGCAACTAATTAGCAACAAATTAGCAACAAATTCCTTCCTGCATACTCAGAGTTTGGTATTTCCGTTGTGGCGGGCCTATCTTGACGGACCTTTTTTATCTCCAATTCGATATTTGAATTGCGCTACAGTAACCAACATTATAAAATCAGTATGCGTTCTACTTAATTTTAAAACATTACGAGATGGACTCCCATATTCTGCTTCTGAATTTGAGGCAACTCGAAATTGTTCTTTCAACTTTGAACAGGATCACCTAGAGATGAATTCTAGATCCTCTGGAGCAACTTATATTTAACAATTTTTTTGTTTTGCCAAGACCAGTACTTCCTTGGCAATATTATTACCATTGTAAAAAGAATTTTAATAAATGTTTAACAACATACCTGAAATTTTGTTTTGATAGAAATCTCATTCCATGCTATTTATGTTGCTCAGGGAACACTTCTGCATCAAAATATCAGGAGTGCAAGAACCTCCGCATTTGGCCGAAAAAATGTTGAAGTTGCTCGTATCAAACAATTTTTTGTGTATTCACAAGTAGTGTGATCTAAGCATAAGAGGGACTTATTGCTGAATTAATTAAACTTGTGACATGCTCTAAAGAAGATCACAATAACCATTTTTTCGACTCTCACAAGTTATCATCATATAATCATATAAAAATAATCTCTTCATTCTTAATAAACGAAGACTTTGTCTGACTGTTGACTGAAAATTGCCTTTTGGTTATTGCCAAAATTATTAGGAAACCTTGAAAGAGTTTACATTATTATTGTTTCACGTTTTTTCTCAAAATAGCTCAGGCCTAAGAACTAAACGACCATAATGGGAACACTTTAAAATCATATTGTTAAACTTATTATTTTGGCAACATTGACTTGTGTTATGAAATAAAATCAAAATCACCTCATCACTGCTACCCAATATGCTAAGTTTAGTTTCACTCTCGAAGGTTGGTTTTTTTTTTTTGTTATTTTACTTTAATTGAAATAAAATAAAAAAACAGCTTTTACAAAGTTTTTCCATTATGTTTTGGTATGTCCTTTAGGCTCTTACGACAAAAAAAAAAACACAAAAAGGATTTTTTAATTGAAAAATTCATGACAGGGCTTCATAGAAGAGAAAGCCCAAGTATTGGAGAGGATGAGTAAATTATTTTTAATTAATTTACTTTGTTTGTCTTCTAGCATAAATATTTTAAGTAAAATCGTGGTGACAAAACGAAAACTTACAGACACGTTGCGGCGGCGGCCGGAGCGGAGGTGGCGGACGTTAAGAAGAAAATGTGACAAGAACCTTCGAGGCTTATTGAAAATGTTAAATCATTTCTTAAGCGTGTTTCTTTTAGTTTTCCAGTGTCATCGGACCTTTTATTGTTTTCTGTATATTTTTTTTGTATTTTGGCATCAACTTTGGGGATTTAAATTACAATGAAATTGCAATTTTTAATATAATCTACTGGTAGAATGGGTAATTGTTGATGAATTTACACTTAGTTAATTAATAAATTTTGTTTCTTTGATATTTTAACTGTCTTAGACTATGTATTTTGTTTTTAATTGGAATATCTTTGCGAAATCTTAAAAGTTTGAAACTAATTTGCAGTTTAAAAAGTGAAGTAAAACTTCTTTACAGTCAGTGCAGTGGTTTGAGAACGATTCTTGAATGATTTATAAATTTACTAGCTGGCTCGGCAGTCGTAAGACTTTTCATACAAAGTTTTTTCTGAACATGACTATTCTCAGTGGTGATATATTGGCACATTCAATGGACTCTATCTCTGGTCTCCGGTATTTTGGGACTTGTCCCCATATTAGAAAACCAGGACTAGTAATAAGCTTTCATTTGAGATAAATTTCAATTCTGTTGGACCTACACCTATTTCTCAAAAAAAATTTAAAACAATATCTATATTTTAAAATGCTAGAGTGGACTTTTAGTTTAGTGAAAATAGATAGTAACATAAATAACTTACAGATGACATTTATGACGTATGCCAACTTGACGACAAATTGTCCGTTTCTGCGTGAACTACGTATTTGCACAGCAAATTTTGTTAAGTTGTTTTTAGAAATTTAAGTTTTTCTCGAACTAATACAGTTAAATAAGAAGAAAAAAGCGGTTAACTGCAGAATGACTGCTAACAGGCAAATTTTTTTTCAAAATCTTCCTTTTGGTGTGTTGCGAGCAAGAGGAGAGGAGCGGACAGGAATTGGTATGAGGAAAGGATGGCCAAAGCCAAGGAATGGAATGAAAAAAGGACCGGATCAAAAAAGGTACTGGAATGGGATGAAAAAGGAGAGGAAAGGAATGTCTAGTTCCGGAGACGCGGCCTGCTTGCGGTGCACAGCTTAACTCGCGGGATGGGGGGATCTTGATCATATCAGGCCTGGTTCAAAAAGGAGGAAGCGAACGGACGTTCATCAGCCACTGGACACTGCCGATGTTCTGGCAGTGTGGCCTTGTACCCACAAAACCATGGGAATCCAGAGGCCTAAAATGAATTCCCCCGATAGGGAAATGTGTGGTTTAATTTACTTGTGAGTCACTACCAACCAACCAGAACCAACCAACCAACACTTTGGTCCAAGAACTTTGAAACTTAAACTTCTTTGGGCCAAAGTGTCGTTCTAACATAAAGACTCTATGGGCATAGAGCCATAGATTGAAGATATTAATCTCTCTCTATATAAAAAAAAATACAAAATGTAAACAACTGCAGCAGCAAAATGTCGACTTTGGTAGGTATGCAAATAATATTTTTGTTATTTTTAGGTATATTAATAATATTTCGTTGTTTTTATTGTTATAATTATGTTAACTAATTATAATTCTTTTTTCTTATATTTTAAGGTTTCCCGCGCTGAAGGAAACGACACACTCTCGGTGTCATTGTGGGGTGTTCACGGCCTAGGTAAGTATCAATGTAATGTAAATTTTCCTATTGTAAGTTAATTTTTTTTTTCTTTTGATTTCCATAGGTACTACAACACCGAATCAAATTGGATTCAGACACCAGGTGTTCTATAACTAACCTCAAAAGTCACAATAAATCACATGTCCGCAAGTCACGTTTTTCAAGGTCAAACCGGTAGTTAAAGGATTAATTTAAGAAAAATGTGTTGGTGTAAAGTGAACACATGGCAAATCACTTAAAAGTATTTTTTAATGCAAAATACAGAAAAACTTATTTTAAAACGATCCGACTACCATGACGGAAGTTATGGCCTTTTTTTTATTTAACGTCTTGATTTATCAGTCAACAGTTAACTTATTACTAAAATCCTTTTAATAGTGGTGGTATAGTGAAACAAATTGGCAGAAATATTAAATTGGTCATCTGAACCAAGAATAAAAATAACCCATAATAATATAATTTTACATGTGCGGTATGAAGATGTTTTTTGATGGGAAGGGGAAATCATGTAATGGGCACTAAAAGCATCCCTTAACAATTTCGGAATGAATGCTTACGGTCAATATTTTTGTCAATACCTTAGTTTTGAGATTCTATAGCTAAATGGGCCAACCCATAGAATCCGTCGCATCCGTTCTGTCAAAGAATCCGTTGTTGATGAAGTTAAAAGTTCGGCTACTTTTTCCGTTGCGTCTGTTGCTATGGGTCGCTTCTCATAAGAATGTGTGTATTTTATCGAGCTGTCAATTGAAAAGGTCGCCGTAATGCACGCTGCGGTTTCTATGGGTTGGCCCCTTTAATTCAAAAGTCTCAAAAAATCACGTGTCCGCGTGTTACGAAACATACATTCGCTCCAGTAATCTTATTCTTTTTCTATTTTTAAATTTTTCTGGAAGCATCTTAATTTTATTACTTAATTTTTATTAGTTATAGAACCTGGCACTGACCTCGCTTCAATATGTATTACCATTAAGCTGGCAAGAGGAGCTAAGGAAGTGTCAGTAAGTTGGGTTAGGTAGGCAAAAGGATAAGGGAGGTGGGAACGTCAAGTTCCTGAAGACATGACCTACGATGCGCGACAGTTAGCTCGCTGGAATGGGGGGATTGGGGGAATTTTACCCCCAAAACCTAGCCCTGCCTGCAGCCAAAACATAAATCATGTCAACAATCAAAAATTAAATACTAACTTTTGAAATTGTGACCATTGACTTTAAAAAAAAATTACATTAAAACATTCAAAAAATCTTTCTTTACAGATAATTTGACTAAAATAAATTAAGCAACAAATAAAAATTAAAAGAAAGAACAAGGATCCGTTTCCTTACGCTCTTGTCAAGTGTTTATTGATGTAACACTCTTTTTGGAGTGAAATACCTAAAACTACTTAAACTTACTTACTTAGGTCCTCAGACCTTGAAGAGTCCGTTGTGATCCCCTTAAGGGGCATAGAGCCTCCACTACTCCTACGCGCCATCATGTACGGTTTCTGGAAATATAACGTAGTTCTCTCCAACTCTTCCCCAGCTGTGAAGATTCATTTTCGACTGTCCTGCGCCATGTGCTTCTTGGCTGACCTGACCCTCTACCTGCCTGTGTGAGTGGGTTCGAAGCGTATGACCAATCCACTGCCACTTACGTCTGCGAATAGTACTGTCTATGGATTCTTCACCCGTTCTTCTATTAAGTTCTTCATTAGAAATACGGTTAAAGGCGGACAGAAAAAACATTTCCCCTATCAAGCTCGTTAAAGGTACCTGGTTTTATTCCAAAGGGACGAAAAACTGCCCTTTCACTTACAAATGGGCAGTTGAATTTAATTTCAGGGACAGGCACATGACACCATAAATATATTTTTATGAGCACAAAAAACATACATAGAGATACGCTCCTGTCAGAACATCGAAAGTATTAATTGCGTTGCTGCAGTTAATAAACAATTCGAACAAATTTTGTTTTAACTTTTCGACTTATTGAGTTTTTGGCAAAAATTTTCAGACAGTTAATTCCTAAAATCAATTAAAAAAAAGGACTTCTTTCTGTTTTGTTTTTATATTTCATTGCGTGAAATCAAAAGAAAAAAAAAAGTAATATTTCATCGAAAATCTTAATGACAGTTATTCAGATGATTAAAGCAATTATACTCAAGAATCGTGACCAAGAACGGGGATCACATTAAGAAACGAAGCAAGCAAAAGTTATAAATCAATAATATTCTTCCAATAGATTCATAATTTTCTAAGGAAATTTACCTTCGGGCGAGTATTTTGTTGTAGTTTTTGTGTGCCAAAATAGGAATTCTTAGAAACTTTCATCTTGACTCGACCGTAATAAATTTTATTGTTTTCTTTAATCAACAGAAATAGCTATGGGAAAATGAAAATGTTCAGAAGTAAGGGATGTGACCAATGATTGAGAAGCTCTATTTTTGTTGTTTTGTTTTGATATTAAATGAAAGATTGTTTTTGTACCATAAGAACAATGAAACAATCATTTTATTAAAATAAGAAACATAATTTACTAATTAAAAAGGTAGGTAACACTGTCAGCGAACCCTCTTTTCTAGTAATGGTACAGCGATACAATTTGGCATAAGCGTTTATATTGCCAGGACAACCAAGAATCAAATGAGTGTATCAAACGATTTTGGGTTGAAGGGTGTTTTTTATATTACGGGAGAAAGAATGTTGTGCAACAAGTACGAAAACACCCTGTGAAAATCATGGTAGATTTAAATTTTATCTTATGCACGCGAGTTATGTTTATTTATTCTGAATAGAAATAACAGGTTTGAGGTTGGTCTTAAGACTGAATAATTTTATTGAAGCTTAGATTGGCTATGCATACAAAAGAATGAAGTTAATCGTCAGCAAAAGGGAACGTTGACGCAATCGCTGTTACAGCAGCAATTAATTATTATTAATACAAATTCATAAATAATACTTTATGCTTCCGTTGCTGCGGTTGCAGAAGAGAGTTCAAGACCACTTGTGCTAGTTTTTAGGGTAAGTGTTACATTAAGGTGAATGCATGAACGTAACACGCGCGTGGTTATTGCAATGCTGGAAGAGGTAAGGGGTCTTTATCAAAGTGCAATTATTGTGGTATATAAGGACTCCCTACAGACAAAAGAAGTAATTCGATTTTGCTTTAAGACGATTAGTCTAAGAATCTACAAAATGATGATTTGGACGCAGAAGGTGCTTCCATCAACCCATCGAAGCTGTACTTGTGGGTGAGGATGCTGGTGCATCCTTCTATGGAAGACGATGCATCTAGTACATTCTTAAATAAGATACAGTGTTCTGAAAACGTCGACAGTCTCACCGATATGGAAACTGAAGGCTCACAAACTGGACGTCTGAATGCGGTTGAGCATTTTAACTCATCTTCTTAGTTGGAGGACGATGAAATCCATTGCGAAGGGACTAAGGATTCCTGGTTACTCATACTTTATGCAACGGATAAAGGTTAAACCAGATCTTGCATTCTAGTCAGAAGAAGCTTTAATGTATTTTACCTACTTCCTTATTTCAGCGATAAAGATTAAACCGCTGCCAGACTTGAAACAGCCAAAGGCTCGTACGACAGAAGACCATCCTCATATTTAGGAGTGATGCAAACTCCCATCATACTTACAGCCTTAAGGGATCAACCCAAAGAATTTGTCGCGTGCGTTAAGAGGCCAACCCATATAGAATCCGTCGCGTACGTCGACGTTTTCAACTGACGGCTCGATAAAATACACACGTTCTTATAAAAAGCGACCCATAAGAACGGACACCGAACTTTTAACTTCATCGATAACAGATTCGTTGACGGAACGGACGCGAGGGATTCTATGGGTTTGCCCCATCAAAAAGGTCAGTCAACCTAGCGCTTGCCCAACAGCTTACTTTAAATAAATTTATTCTGAACAGATCGTCTTAGAGGTGCGTCAACAAAAAGGAAACCCGAAAGCTGACTTTATATAAATTATATTTACATTACCAATCAAAAAGGCCAGTCAATTCAGTGTGGGTCCTAAAGCTGACTTTAAAAAAATTAATTCTATATTAACTATCGATAGGCTTTGTCAACCCAGTGAACCTTCAGTGTCTAGCGCTACCTGATTTGAACCAACTTTTCACGCCAACCTGACAAGTACTTTAACGAACGCAGTATACACAGAGGCAGAACAAAGTACAAGAGTTTCCAATTCAGATGAACCAACACCTTCAGTTTCTAGTGCTACAAGATTTGAACAACTTCTGACGTTATAATAGATGCAGAGCAAGTACAAAATGAAACCATATTAGATCATGGTAAACCAAGGCCTTCAGTTTTCAGAGACACCAGTCTAAAACCAACAGAGAATACCATCACAACAACAGACGTGGGTTGTACAAGAATGAACAAGCTTTCAAAATTTGCTCCACCAAGAAAAAAATACAACTACTGCTGGAAAATTAAACTTCTTATCCGTCCACCCAATCTAGCGACCTGGCGATAAAAACAGTTTGCTTTTGATGGTAGCCTGGTTAAATATCAGAAGTCACCACAAACTGGAAATTTAATTTGGCGAGAATTTACAACTTACTCTCTAGAATAAAATAAGATTTTCTGCATCGCATGTATGTGCTTTGCCTTTGCTGATAACAAGAAGGAGTGGGGAGTAAGAAGCCTGTTTGTTGATGGTATTACTCTGTAAAAAAAAAAAATATATATATATGAACAACTTCTCAAGCAAGAGAAAAGCCAAAATGATAAAATTGCCGCGATTGCTTTTTTAACAGAAAAAAAACAGAACAAAAAACAACACACCAAATTAGCAATAGGTGTCTCGTGCTGAAAAGAATAATTGATATAATATTTATATCTAAGCAAGGCATTGCTTATCGAGGAAAAAATTAAGTCTTGTACTCTTTGACAGATTGTGTCGAAGATCAGAAATAGAAAAATGGAAACTCCTAAAGTTCGTGGGGACTTACAAAGTCTTTGGTAAAAATCTTAGAAAAAAACTAGATGCACTTGACGATGTTTTCAATGCAGCTAGGTCATTTTGCAGAGGGACTTCAAGAACTTATGGAAGATATCGATGAAGTAATACAAACAACATAACCGATACAAAGAACATCAAAGAAGCCAAAGAAACACAATGTGCTGTGTAAGGATGAAGCGGGACTTCTGGAGACCCAAAGCGACATTTCTCTATGACTGCGTACAAAGTAGTCATTAATATAACGCTTGTGATAAGGATAAGTTCAATTGCAACAAGGGTCTTATGCTAAAGATGCTGCTTGTTTTGATCCTAAAAATTTTTCAGAAATCGCGAAAAATGGAATTCCTAATGAATCCTTAAAATCAATAGCATCTATTTCCGGGATAGACAGAGACGTACTGTCAAGAGAAGTTGAATCCTTTTGAAAAAGCTTTAGCGAAATATCGAAAACAATGCGGGACGAGACCATCCATTTGCATTTTGGGATGACTTGACCGAAAAAGTAAAAGTTTTTTTTTCTAGAAAACGTCAGCGTACTAAAAGAAAATATTTATTGTTATGGAATCTAAAATTCACTTTATTATTGATTATTCATAGTTTAAACTCTCTATGGTGTCTGTTATATCGAAAGTTTTATCGTTTTTTCGATATATCGATTAATTTGTACAACTCTACTAGAATTTCAAATCTGAAACACGTCACAACAATGCGTCATCGCATTGGTTTATGTTTTGCACTGATGATACCTCGATTGCAATTTGGGCCTACGACGAAGTATGCGCCATGATGTGGTTATAAGCGTTTCATTGACTCCCTTCTGGAACTCCTGAAGTAACAAATATTTCTTTAGAGCATATGTCATCAACAAGAACCATTTGCTTACCACCAAATAAATAAGATTTGATTTAAAAAATTGAAAAGTAGAAAAGAATATATACTATGTATAGTGCCCTAGCTGCTCGCGCCAGGGCCGAACAAAGCCACCCGTCCGGATGCAACCCGAGCATCTCCCGATCCCTAGCTGCTGGTGGGTTAGCTCCCAGCACGTCTTATAAAAGTCCTCGATGAATTTATTGAATTCTCCCTTTGACTGCAACAATTTTTAGTATCTTAGAAATCAAAAATAAAATTTATATATTCAAAAATAAACAGACTCGATGAAATCGAATAATTGACTGATGTCAAATATTAAATTCTCTACAGTATTTATATTCAACAGATAAGTTCTAAATATATAACAACCACCAGTAAGATCATACAAAAAAACGACAACAAAAAATAAATACTTTCAACGAGAAACAAACGTTTCATAAAATAATAGTATATCCTACCTGTACTATTCCTCCTACAAAAACATACCTCTTTTTTTACATGTTTTGAGTGTGTTTATGGCTGTTCTGCTTAGGCCATAGCAATCCACATTTTTTTTTTTCATACACACACAATTTATTTTATTTTGTCCTCTCTATTTTTTTGTCCTCCAGGATTTGTCCTCCTGGGGTAGAACAGACATAAACACACTAGTGGTACGTTTGAAGAAAGGTGGTCTCCTTCGCGACCCTTACCCAGATTGGCCATTTCCACCGACTTCCATCGCTTCACTCACGTCTCGGCGGGAACCTCGACGAGTGGGGCAGTACATAGTGGGGTCACATACATAGCTATTACTTCCACTTGCAATGTCGGAGGCTGGTTGTAGTGAATCACGAACGACTTCGAATTCCGTAAAAGCGACCTTGCGTTGAACAGGTGCTGTCCTCGTTACAAAATTTGTTCTATTAATCTCTAAATCCCTCGATCTCGACGCTCAAACATGTGCTTGCACTTCCTCTAATTGCTAATAAACCAACATAAGAATGCAATGCCACGGTTAATGGCTTTCCATTTTTTAGCTTAATCCTTAAAACTTTACATAAGTTACCACATGCTTCTTCTTACACAAAGTTCCACCTGTTTATCATATTTTATTCTTCCATATATTTTTGCCAACAATCTTATCTGTCTGTTCTCAGTAAACATTCCCATAAAAAAGGAATTAAAATTTGTTTTAACTCAAAATCCAGACCCAGAGCAGACACATCGACACGAAACTCTCTCTCTTTTTCAACACCTTACCTAAAATTGTATAGAAGACGATATTTCTCTGACATCCATTGCCATTAAATTTTCGATCCAATAAGCATATAAGCTCTAATGTGCGATGGAAATTAAAAATGTATAGCATACGGCTTCATCTACCTATAAGGTATAAGCAAGAGCCAAGAGGTGTCAACTTTATTCATTTTTACTTTGCGAGCTAGACACACACACGCTTCTTGGATCATCGAGGGGTTAAGTTTGCAATCACAAGCAATTTGGAATATCTACTCTGCTTGTATGGATGGAAGAAGACGAAACGAAGAAGAAAAAGTTGTTTTCGTTCACACAACTTTACGATGAAGACAATTCCTCTCAAGTCTTGACATCATTTTAAGGATATAACTGTTGTCGTTAGTCGAAATCATGCAAACATACATGGGTAGGGTATAAAGGTGCCATACTATGCCACCCCCAAAAACCAATTGGGAAATTGTTCAATATTGAGATTGACTGTGTCTACACGCACAAGTTTTGCGTCCGGGAAATGTGAAAAGTCCGACAGTAAACAAGAAGCTATACCTACCAAGATAACGTTGATTGAGGTTTTCATAGACTCACCTCAGAATTGACATTGTAAATAATTAACTAACTTGGTGTAGAAATGAATGCTGATTATATTGCCATATTAGATGAGATTGAATTTGACAGAATAGGTAGGAATTACGCATTAAAGGTTTTCTTAAAGAAATATGTTGAACAGTCTCCAACGAAGTGGCCTTAATAATATTTGGAGGTTGAATTTAGTTGGAAATGAACTTTAAAATGCTTCCTCATAGATATTAATTTGCTGATGGCGATTAAAATTCAGGGTCGATCACTGTTTCAACCATAAAAAATCTCCAACAAGCGTGGTCGGTAGAAAGGTGCCACCAGTTACTCACACAAAGTTAGTGGAGATCCGACCTTCATTTGTCACGTTGTGCAAGTGGGTTTGAACTTCGATGCGAAGGCTCTTTGAGATGGTGTGTTGGTCCACACGCTCCACGTGACCTAGCCACCTCGATTTCTGTATTTCCAGCTTTTTGACCACGTCAATACCGCTGTCAACCCCTTCGCTGTATCTCTTCCTTCACTCTCCACCGATGCACACTGAATCAAATATCACTCGTAGAATCTTTCTCTCAAGGCAAAACAGATGGTTTTCACCTAAACTTGATAGTCTCCATGTCTGATGTTGAAGTGCGACATAATAGTGGATCCCAAGTACATAAAGTCTCAGTTTACTTCGAGCCCATAACCATTTATAAAGACGTTTTGTCCGAGTCAATGATCTTGGCAAATATAACAGCTCCATTCGTTTCCCAGTGATGTCAATATCATTAGGATAGGCAAGGAGTTGAAAAAATGTGTATGTATCTGGTGTTGACTTTTCAATTGCGTGCTTCCAGAACGACATTAAAGAGGTTGCATGACAGCGCATCATTAATGATGTTCTTACCAACTTTGAAGGAACAGCGAAGTTGTCATTCCACACAAACGGACTAGCTTGGCAGGGATGTCGAGATGTTTATTTATTTATTTATTTATTCATCTACGATTTTACATCAACAGATATTTTAAAAGTAATAATAGACTTAAAATACATATACACTATTTTACGATAGACTTAATGCTACATTTAAATTAGATTTAAAGGCTTCGCGAGACATAATTAAGTCAAAATTTTCATCATATATAAAGTTAAATAATTTACTACATCTTGAGATTGGATCACGTGAACCATAGGAGGTATTATGAGGACATTCCCATAAAAAGTCTCTCGATCTTAAAGATCTCTGGGGTGCATAAATATTTAACTCAAACAATAAATTCCCACAATCAATGGTGCAACAAATAAGATCACGAAGGAACATGACACTGTGCACTTTACGCCTAGCTTCTAGAGACTGCAAATCTAGCAATAAACATTTCGAGACATACGAATGCCGTTGATTACAATCGCTTCCAAAAAATCGACGAAGAGCGAAGCGTAAAAAATTTTTTTGAAGTTTTTCAATTCTGTTGATATTTTTAGCAGTTGAAGGATTCCAAACAACAGAACAGTATTCCAGCATAGGTCGAACTAAAGAACAAAACAGAGCCTTAAGAGTATATGGATCCTTATACTCCAGAGAATTCCTTTTCAGGAAGCCAAGAGTTGAGTTAGCTTTCGACACAAGCCAATTAATATGGAGATCAAATGTAAGTTTCCTGTCGAAAATCACTCCTAAGTCATTGAATTCATCAACGACAGTTATACACTTATTAGAAAAATTATATGAAGGAACTATATGTAAGAGAGATCTGCTATAGAGCATACATGCACACTTATCAATGTTAAGTTCTAGGTCATTTAAAGAACACCATTTGGAAAATTTATTCAGATCTTTTGAAAAAGTAAACAGTCATGTATATTGGATACCACAGCATAGAATTTGATATCATCCGCAAACATTAAGCAATTGCAGAAACTAAGTATATTAGGCAATTTTTTTTTTTTTTTTTTTTTTTTTTTTTTAACAGTTTAACAGTTTTTTTATTGAACACTAGTTATCTTATTTTATAAATTGGTTGGTTTTTAAATATGTTGGCACAGAAGGGGCCTAACTTGATTACAATGGTTATTTTAAGCAAAATTTCAATGAAATTGTCGATGTTATTTTTTTAGTTTGAATCTGCTGGCAGCTTCTTGTCTATATTAGGCAAATCATTTACAAGGAGTAAGAAGAGAATAGGACCTAAATGGCTTACCTCGGGAACACCTGAATTAACTAGTATTATTTTAGAAAAAATGTCACCAATGGACACAAGTTGCTTTCGACCATGAAGATACGATAGATGTGACATGGCAGGCCTATACTCTGGGCTGATTTCTAGATTTGCTTTGGTTGTCTTAGGTTTCAAAATAAGAGGCGGTTTCTGCCTACTGCAGAAATATGTTCCGCGATCGCTTGACGCTTCGATGTATTCGTCGTAAGCTATTCGTCAAGGCTTACCGCCATGGAGGGGAACAAAGATAATGTGTAATAGTTTTCTAATACATGCCGAAACTTCGGTTAATTGGTAAGAATTGCATAAAACATTTTACTTGTTGTTTTGAGAACACAGGTCCCTGAATTCTCATACTGAAAAACTCTCACTATCTTCCTGTTAGTTGAGTCGATTTAATCTTAACCAAAATTTAATTTTATTTGAGTCATATTTTGCGATTTATATTATTTCATAAAACTCACCCTTTTACTTTATTTGTCTGTTTGTGTGCCTGTATGTTCAGCCTACACAATAATTTAAGTTGATTTATGTTGAAACACATTTAATACTTGTCGTATTTTGTTTGCTTGCGAAATAAGTAAATATATTTTATGAAGCTTTTTTTTTATACTTGTACGAATGTTTGTATGAAAAATATCTCTTAAACATCATAATGTATGCCTAAATGTCTTTATGGCTTCTTCAAAGAACCATATTAAATTGAGACATTCCTGTAATATGAAAATAGGCTCAAACCCGAAAAACCTACATACCTCCTTTTCCGCCTTTCTGCTTTTCTGGCTTTTTGCGCGCAACAAAGTCACTCCCAGTGGTAATTTGGTTATTTTTTCAAACGAGACGCAAAAAATCTCATCAATCATTTCTAATGCAGAAACAAACGTCAAAAATTATAACATAATATATTTGTACGTTATTATGATGTTTTTTGGCAAAAAACAAAAATGTGGGCTTTTATAAATCTGTTTCGCAATTTTGCTGCTATTTTCTGCTAGACTGCTAGGCTCACTGCTACATATATGTCAAGTTTTTTTCTTTTGAATCGAATTTTTATGTACATACACACTACCACACTCTTCTATACACACAGTCTCTGAGCTGACATGTATATAAACACCAGGGAGCACATAAAAATTGAAAATAAATCCGAATAAGTCTCTTGTGAGTTTGAAGGTAATAAAAACAAGTTGCATGCTTCTTTTATGGCCCTACGTGGTTAATTAAACTTTTGTGTGGTTGATTGCAAAAAAAAAAAAAAAAACTTAGAAGAGAGAACTTGTGCAGTGAACTTTTATGACTTGGTAGAAGTAGTTTTGAAGCAAGAAGACTAACTTTATTCCATATTGCGATTTTAATTTTATTTATTTTTTATTTTATTTTGTTTTAGTTTTTTTTTGTTTTTTTTTTGTGGTGATTTTACTACTCGAATTAAATTTTGTCCGCAGATACGTTTTACGAGGCTAGATTTTAAAGGACAGGAAAGTGCATGTGGAAGGAATGGCATAGAAATTTCACGACACTTACCTTATCTGTGTTTATTTCATTAAGGTGCACACGTAAGGTAATATGCAAATTAAGAAGTTTTGGAAATTGCTTCGCGAACGTTTTATGATGGTTTCTAAAAGAAAGAAAACAGTTTGGGTTGCAATGTGAGTTTTAATTAAAAAAAATTGAAAAATTTCAAAGTAACACCAAACTGAGTTTAGTTGGTTCCATTGTAATGTCTCCATTTGTGGTGAAAAATATATATAGGTATAAAGTTGATTCGTAAGGCCTCAAAAATCACAACTCACTTAAAGATCATTAACATTATTATAAAAGATGGCATGGTAGCCAACCAATTTCAGGGTTGCCAAACCTTAAGCAATTTCTTAGCTTAGGCTCTCGTTTAATTCTCAAGTCTGTAAAGAAGCGTTACAAATACCCTTTACCGAACCCCCTTTCCATACCGAATACAAATTATCCGCACCGTCCGAACCCCATGCAATCCGAACCCTGCATAATTCCGATCCAACCAACCAATCGACAACAACACATAAGTGATTTTGTGATATGTGAATGAGTTAAAAATATCAAAATAGTTTTATTTGTTTTCTCTCAATTCACACCTGTTTTTTACCGAAATTGTTATATGGCGAGTTGCTAAATTGCAGCAAAGCCAGTCTTTTGCTTCTCCGTTGAAAATACCAATCTTGAGTACTAGTAAGTAAGTAAAGACGCATTGAGTTAAGAAAAGAATTATTTTTTTATAATTCTTCCGGAAGGCAGACTACTGAGTACGTAGTGTACTAGCAAGGAGCTTCATTAACCGGCAAATTTTTGGGTCTACATTTTTTCTGCCGACAAGGCAAGGCTTCTCCTTGACCTTCACGCTGTGTTCAAATGATACTTCTTCTAAGAGTGCCACAGACAGGAGCCGTACCCGGACCGGATACCGCTCACCGATTGTTCTTTGGGAAGTTGCCAGAGACAGAAAAGTAGACCCCTTGTTGCGGGCAAGAGGAGCGGAGGAAGTGTCGGTATAGTGGGTAAGGTAGGAAAAAGGATAAGGTAGGATAGTGGGAAAGGAAGAAGGTAAGGTAGGGTGGAATGTTAAGTTCCGGAGGACGCGGCCTGCTTGCAATGCTCTGTAAAGAAGCGTTACACGTTAGCTCGCCGGAATGGGGGGATCTTGCCCCCGAAACTTAACCTTCATATTTAGAAAATAGAAGTTATGCTGTTATTTTCCGTAGTGAATGTTTCGAACAATTTTATGTAAATTTTGGTATTCCACAAGGAAGCCAGTTAGGTCCTTAATTGTTCACTTTGACGTTACCTAAATTATTAAAAATTCTTGACTCAAAACTCACATTCAATCGAATTCTTGGATTCGTTAAACGATTCTCTCGAGATTTCCACGACCCATATGTCTTAAAAATTGTATATATATCGTTTGTTAGTTTTTAGACCCATACCTGAATATGGCTGTATTGTATGGTCACCATACTATTCAATTCATATTGATAGAATAGAAGGTATTTAGAGAACATTTATGCGATTTTCTCTTCGTTTCCTTCCATGGTTCCCGGAGTCTCACTACCCCCCTGCATTCAAAACTAAAAAAACTTTTTTGTCCCACATATATTTCAAAGTTAATGAAGAATGAAGCAACAAATCTTGATCGATTCAAAGACATTTACCACATTTTTGTTAGTATCATAATTATCCAAAAAACTGCATTGTTATTGCACTATAACAGTTCTTTCATTTGACATAACTTTTTTTGCCAATGGAATGCAATAAAATGGCCATATTAAAAAATTAATCTGAATTAACAGATCTTTCGTTTGACACCAATTTAATTAATGGCCGCTGAATGTTTAAAATGCTTCCTTTAAGAAAAAAAAAACAGCAAATGAAATGGTCCTGGAGGTAGCAAAAAGTGACAAAATAGTTCTTGAAATTGTGCGAAAAGATTCACCGGTTATAGAGGGTCTCCGTATTCCCGAACCATCTGAAGATGAAACAGCTGCAGCACGTATATACACAATTGAAGAAGCCGATTCTGAAATTTAAACGCCAAAAAAAAGGCACCGTCTTAAAAAATCTATTCAAATAAAAACAAAGTAAAACTAAACATGAAATTGAGAATTTAATCGGTGCGTCAATTTATATTGAGCGACCATCAACAATTTCAACAACACAAGCTAAATTCGCATAACCTCTAAAACGCTGAGGTAAGGTATGGATATTATATTCTCAGTTGGCCATCGAATTCCTTCTGTCATAAGGTACTCTACTTTCTACAATCAGATTGCAGACTCTTCTGACGCAACGCTGAATGGAACTTTTCGAAACACCTACTAAATGATGCTAACACTTGTTTTGCAGACATAGGTTCATCAAAATGTTTGTTCCCGATGTCGATGCAAATCATTTTATATTTAAAGACTTATTTCCCCTAATTAGAAACTTCTACTTAGTGGCATAAATTTAATAGCTTCCTGTGAAAGGATTGGATAGGGCACTGCTACTCTAAATGAAGGATAGAAGTTAATAAGGTACCGATCTATGCACTGAAGAGTCTCAACAGATCACCTTACATGGTAAGAAGTCATAAAATTTGTAACAGAGACTGAGGAGAACGAAAAGGACCATTAAAAGGTCAAAAAAAAGAAGAGCCAAACGTTTCGGATGGGTAATCTTGGCAAGCTAGAGAATAAAAATTGAAAGCGGAGTTTGTCATTAACTTGGTAAAAAAATGCACAGTATAGTGCAAAAAAGTTTTTAGGTAAAATACCAACCATAAACTGATGAGGAAACAGGTTCCAAACCTGCTTTCAGTATAAGAGTATTTCCGAGATTTTTTTTTAATTGTATAGAAATTAAATCTAAACAAAAAGCCTTTAAGAGTTGAACTTCTTCTTCAAACGTTGACTAATCAGAACGAAGGCTGATTTTATTAGTTGAGCAATAAGAGCTCCAAACTATACTACATTTTTAGTCCCTTTAAAGCCCTTCTCTACCTGTCCATTGTAAGGCATGCTGCACAATGAACATCATACTTAAGAAAATGATTTCATTGTATGTTCAAAAGAGGTAAATGCATTGCAAGAGTGTTCCATATCTATAAATGATGAAGAAGGATTTAGAGAACGTAAGCTTAAGCCTTAGTTGTGCTGAAGATCCTAACAAACTGGAACGTACAGACAGACAGGAAAAGTAATTGGTTTCGAACGGTTTAAGATCCTCTGTGCGGATAAGCTAAGTTCCTATTGTGAAGAGAGGACAACAAAAAACAAATACCTACAGATTGGCTTAGTTCGTCAACTGTACTGGCCTTGCAAGGCAACCAGAACATCTGTTGTCGTGCTGTGACGAACCGCAGAATAAGTCTCGTTCATTGAAAAAATTCTACATATAAATTTCAAAAGATTTGACAAACACAACAAATCGTTTCTAATTTTGAGGTTATCGACTGTTCAGACATTGATTACATTTTTGTTGTTGTTCAGAACAGAGTCCAAACTGTGAACAAAAAATATTAAGCTGTTGGTTTAAATTACATAAAACTATCTTATTTTTTCTGCTTAAATTATAATTTATGCGTTCAAATGGGAAAGCCAATTATTATCAAGGATGATAATCAGTCAACAGGACAGTCCAGAAAGGGAATTTCTATGAGAGAGCGAATAAAATCCTCTACAATGCCCCGTAAATTAATCCACCATCTAATTTGTCTTTGTAGGATTTGGAAGCTCAAATAAACGAAGAATTTATTTTTATTTTATTTTATTTTATTTTATATTCACAATCACAAATGTTTGAAAGAATGTGGTGAACATTATTTTGCTTGCTTAGTTAAATTGAGACTCCTCATAAGACTACCAGATGATTGTTTGAATTTAGCGCGTGAACTACGTACTGCCCGGCTAAGAATGTTTGGTCAAATTTATGTTTGGAGGAAATTTGTATGAAAGATAAATGTTAGCGTGATCTGCGTTCTAGTCTTTAGGAAACATAAATAAGTTTTTTTCTTATTAAAATATTTAATTTAACACGGTTTCCTTTTTTAATTGTGCTGAAAGAGCAGTTCTTCATATTTAAAAAAAAATAATATAAACAAATTACAAAATTATGTTTTGAACTTAAAATATTTATTTTTCTAGAGAACACCTACTCCTACACTTCGTTATTTTTTTCAAAAACTGACGACAGGTATGTCTATTTATTTTAATAACAATATGGTTCGTGTAGATAGGATCACAACAAAAACACAAGTGTAAAAAGAAAGCCAAGTTCTCCTAAGAAAAAAACTATATCCTTTAGGTCTTACGCCAAAAGGTGTGATATATAAAAGGATACCAAGTTCGTATTACCCTTAGAATTAATTTATTTTGCTTGGCAAGTTTTAAAACAACTTTGTAAATGAATGTACAAGGTATAAGGAAAAAATGACAACACAAAATAAATAATTTTTTAAGGGAACTACGAAATTGGTATCCTTTTATGTATCACACCTTTCGGCGCAGACTTAATGGATACAGTTTTATTTAAAGGAGAACTTGGCTTTCTATTAAGACTTGTGATTTCACAGTTATTAAAAATTTCAACTCGAGCCATTTTCTTCACTACAAGTTGAACATAAGTTGAAGATTTTTATTATTTTATTTTGAAACTTTCGTATACCCTTTGACAAGAAAGAGAAGATACTGATTAATCTATTGGGATCACGGAGACCAAAAAAAAAAAGAAAACAAGAGACCTTAGGGCGTTTTCGAAATGAGCTTGGACTTGATGTGGATAAACCATAGCAAGGGTTTAGAAATATGTACTAATGATGGAAACACTTCAAGTTGAATTTTTGAACAGTGAAATGCAACCGCTCGAATAACTGGAGTCAATGAAGAAATTATAAAGGGGCTCAAAATAATACTGAACGTTTCCAACTGCAGGGAAGTTATAAAAAGAGTTAAATTAAGTGAAAATACCAAGAAAACAGCTGAGCTTTGAAAACAAAAGTATCCTGAAAAACTACTCACACCTACTCTTCACAAAATATTGGTTCAAAATATTATCGAATATAATAAGTAATTGCACTTCCACTTGGAGAACTGTCAAAAGAAGCCCAGGTATGCATAAAATAAAGACTACAAGAAATACAGACATCAAAATACGTGCAAAGTTTCAAGGATTCGGCAGAATGAAGATCTTTTTCACATTCTTGGAACTTCATCGAATCAACTTATTTCTTTCTTAAGGCATGTAAAAAACCAAAAAAAGATTTGAAAGAACGATACAAAAATACACAAATCCGGAACACCAATTCGACCATTAATCAACTACAAAACTGCACCAGGTTATAAAGTAGCTAAAGAATTACAAAAAATTATTAAAAACAATATAAAATTAAAACACAACAATAGCATCAAAAATTACAGCGAATTCATAACAAAAACAAAAACCCTAAACATCTCTCCACAACACAAACTCATTTCATTTGACGTAACAAATATGTATACAAACATACCAATAAACGAAACCACAAAAATACTAAAAGAAAACCTAACAACAACCGGATCACTAAACAAAAAACAAATAGATGAACTAATACTAATATTAGAAATAACACTTAAACAAAATTACTTCACATTCAATAATAATTATTACATGCAAGATGAGGGATTAGCGATGGGATCACCACTGAGTGGACTAATGGCAGACATCTACCTCAATCATTTTGAAAACAAATACATACTTTCAAACATAAATCCACAAAAATCAAAAATAATACATTACACACGATACGTAGACGACACATTTATCATATTCGACGGAACACATAGACAGATTGGCATTTTACAAAAATACATCAACAACATCAACACAAAAATAAAATTCACGTCAGAAATTGAAAACAACAACTGCATCAATTTCCTAGACTTGACTATTACCAAAATCAACAACAAACTACAATACAAAATATACAGAAAAACAACAACAACAGATATTACTATACACAAAGACTCTCACCACCCACATTCACAAAAAATGGCAGCATACAATGCATTTGTAACCCGACTTTTAAATATACCGATGTGCAAAGAAGACTACTCAGACGAAGTAAACACAATAAAACATATAGCAACAACAAATGGATATAAACCAGAAATAATAGACAAATTAATACATAAAAAGAAAAGAAAATTAAGAAACAACAACAACACAGAAGAAAACAATAAATACATATCAATAGAATACACTAACTTGCTACCACATATATTACACAACGAATTAAGAAAACATAACATACAAATTTCATTTAAAACAAATAACAATATACAAAAAATACTCAAAGATAAAACAAAAACCGATAAAAAATCATGTTCAGGAGTCTACAAAATTAATTGCAATGACTGTGACAAATTTTACATCGGTCAAACAGGCAGAACATTTTACGACAGATTCACTGAACACAAACCAAAACAAAATACAAAATCCACGTTCGCACAACACCTAATTGAAGAAAACCACAACTACACCAACTTTGAAACAAATCTAACACCAATACACATATGCAAAAAAGGGACAAAACTAGACGCACTCGAAGAATACGAGATTTACAAATCAAATAGAACGAGACAAGACATATTACTAAACGACAAATTAACAATAAAAAACAATACATTATATAACACCGCCATAAATTATGAAAATAGACAACAACAGAAATGAGACAACAACACAATATAATCAAATTGGCAACTACACCAAAAGTCGATAAGTTAAGCCCGATGATGGATGATTAATATCCGAAACGCGTCGCATAATTAAAATAAAAAACAAATATATGTTGTGATAAATTTAAAATTTAAACTTAAATAAATAAAAATAATTTTTAAAAAAAGTTTTTTTATATATTTTATTAATTCTCTTAATGAAATGATGAGTTTATAACACATTGACATTACCCTGACTTAGATGATAATTTTCAAGAAATCTAGTGTTTATATAATTATTTCCATTACCTTAACATCTTTTTCCACTTGTAATATGTATGTGTGAAAAACATTATAAAAGTAGTCTTGTATACCGAAAAATAAAAAAAATCGCTTTAAAAAAAAAAAAAAAAAATACTTTTTTCCCCACTGTTTTACTCAAATTGGTTCCTTACTTTTTTCCCCCACTGTGTTAATTCACTCAGATTACTTCAGATTGGTTTTTGACGATTGTATATTAAAATAGCATTATGTTTAACACCTTAGTTAAACTTCTTACTTTAACACCAATTTCTGAAAAACCCTGTTGAAATTTTTTTTTAGCTCATCATTTTCATAGCCATAGCCATAGAAAATTGAAGGGATATCTTTTTTCGTTTAGAAGATATGATATTTGCAACCAAAAAAGTGAAAACGGGCCACTATGCTGCGTTTGATTATCTAGGTATTTAGAACACAATTATGGCTTAGGTGTTAGGAGATCATATTTTTCGAGTTTTTGATTCTAAGACGCACCCCAAGACATGCTGCAAAAAAACATCTTTTCAATGAAAAAGTACAAAGTCGCCTCAAAGGTTAACCTATTTTCCCTGTGCAACAAAACCGACCTTATCTCGGTATCTCGTCAATCCCTTTGAGATATTAAAAAGTAAAATGGAACACAACAACTTTCCGCATACTCAGCTCAGTTCTCAGAAAAGCTTATATAAAAGTAAAACAAAAACAAAAGTATAGTTCTCAAACAAAACGAAACCTAAAACTCACTCCACATACATTTTATTGTTATTTTAGCTTAAAATTCAAGACGCAAAGACAACAACCCCTCACTCACAGTCACAATTCACTGCTGTCTTCATCTTCATAGTAGGCATATTATATAACAATATATACATTTTTAAGTGCATACCCCCATCCCCCAGTCAAATGAAGCCCAAACCCCTTTTTGATTTATTTTCGATATCGCATAAAATTTGTATTCCAAAAGTAACTCGTAGACCCACTTAACCTATACCTCCTGTTCCCGATGATGCCTTATTCTCAACAATATTGTATTCCAATAAAATAAAAATACGTTTACTCAGAAAGTACTCAAAATACAAAAACAACAATAGAAAACAATTCCTCCCCCATCTACATTATCGGCATCACCTGGCCCAAATGGAGTTATATACCCTTTGTTTATGTTTTCTGCCATTCCATTCATTTGAGATTTATTTCCAATACCCTTCCGTCTGCTAAAAAGTTGTTTTTAGTTGAAGAACTTTCCAATGAATCAATTGAATCAAAAGCACCGAAGTGTATTTGGAAGAAAAACACCAAATGCAACATTAATTTGGAAAACAAAAAAAAAAAAATCAAACAAAACACTTCAACACGAAAGCAGCAAAATTTCAAGTCTCTTGACTTTTTCATGATTCTTCCGTGTGCGAAATTAAACAATAGAGAAGGTGTAAACGCTGTTTTCCACAAATAAACCACCTTCTGCCATTTGAACTCTCTGGGGCGAACTGACGAGTGACGAGAGGACAACTCAAAGGACCTTTGCTTGGCTTGCTTCGGTATTGATGGTGCGGTGTGGTTAGCATAAATGGTGCTGCATGCAGTTCAAGCACAGGTATTGGATGGTTTGGTATACTATACCTACTCTGTTAGTACATTGGCACCAAAAAACGGAGCTAATTTCAGATAAGTGCTCAAATACACACAACTTGAAACTTGCCAATTTGGTACTAACGAAGGGATAAAAACTCTTCGTTTTAATGAAATTCTGCTACGTGAAATGAATTGTTGTTCAAGTTTTTATTATTTTTTTTTTTTATTTTTTTTTGTTTTGTGAAGAACAACAACATCGGTCGGTCTCTATCGTTATTGGAGAACAAAAGGCTTTCCTGCTGGAGCTTCGAACCTGGGAGAGGTTAAAGAAAAATTAAAGCTCAACAAAAATTTCAACAACCAACTAAACAAAACCATCATCCTGGTAGAGCTGACGACCTACGACGACAAGGACTAGTTGCACCATAATGTTGGAATGTTTTACCTGAAGGTGGAGTTTATGTTTAAGCCAAATTTCATAGTCTAGGAAAGAAGGTTGAAGTTTGACATCGGATGGGGCATGGGAGAGACGGATAGAATGCCAGTTTGAGCCATAGCTTCAATTTAAATCGTAATCGAGTGTGCTACCGCTAGTCATATGATTGGGCTAAAATTTAATAGTTTAGTGAGTACTAAGGTAGAGATTTTTGGAGTCCCGATGCGACGCAAAAAAAAAATCAGTAAAAATGTGTTATCCAGCTCGATCTCACTTTAAAAAAATGTGGCCACAAAAAACTTGTTCCCGATGAGTGAAAACTTGTATTCCCAAATCCATCAGCTTGATTCAAAAACAAAATGGCCACCTGTTCAGCACCAGATGAGTTTTACTTGAATGTATAGGGAATGTATAATTACTGTCCCAATTTTTGCTGAAGGTTCAAACCCATAGAATCCGTCGCGTGCGTTACGTCAACGTTTTCAACTGACAGCTCGATAGAATACACATGTTCTTATCATCAGAAGCGACCCATGAGAACGGACGCCGAACTTTTAACTTTTATGGCTATTTTACGCTTTTAAAAAGTGTCATGGGCCTGTAATTTTCGACGCTGTCTGCGTTTACAACCTTTTTTATGGAAAGGGATGATGAAAGATTGGCTCCAGAATTTTGGAATTGCACCACAGGAAATTGAAATCTGAAACAGAGCAGAGAGCGGTTGGGCTAATGATGAAAGGAATTTTTTCAAAAAGAATCGGAGGAATAACATCAAGGACTGAAGAGAAAGGTGAATTTTGTTAACCATTGATGACAAACATATGTCTATCGATGCTAAGGAGAATTGGGCACAATTCCCGCTACAAACTGCGTAGCCAAAATCGCAATTTTCCGGTGACCACGCTCAATGGAATTTGATGCGAAACGTTCGGGGTGATAACAGAAATGCACTTACTTTGAATATTTATTTTCATAAAGCGGCTTATCCGAAAAGTTAAAATATCTTATACATAATGGTAATAGAGACAGCAAGAAAGCAGTTTCCGTTTGCGTCTATACAGGTTCAGCCTCCTTTTGCTGCTCTACAACTGTGACGGAAGAACCCAATGTCACTATATCGCTGGGTGAGTCAACTCCGCATTCAATACTTTAATCTAGACGACTCGATTTTTAGTCAACCATCTTCAATTTTGCATCTCACAAACAAATAAATAAATTTTGTGGCACGACCAGCTTAAGAAACACTAACCATTAAGCCAAGGGGTACTACATCACGATGACATTAAACTTGATAACTCCATGGGCTAGAGCGTCAATGTTCAGTCGTTCTTCCGGTCCCAGGGTATTCGGTTTTATGAAAAACTTCATTTTAAAGTTGGTAGCATTTTAACATCGCGTGTTCTAATTTAAAACCAAAATGTGATGTGGTTGTTAAAGTTGATGTTGAAGATGCTGAAGAAATCTCTTTTTCTCTTTATACTACTTCCTATTACTGAATTAATCATTTACAACGCTACCATTCAGACTGTTACATTTTTATTCATCATCATGAGGAAGAAGCCACCGATAAAAGCAGCAAAAGAAAAACTTTACCTCGAAAAAGTCGTTAGTTGGATGTTGGAAAAAAAGATGACAGAAGTGGTGTTATTGTGATCCTTCAAACCAACCGCCTTTCACTCGAAAGAAGAAAAAAAGAAGAAGTTAATGATCACAAAAGTAAACTTCAGTCACATTAAGAGCAAAGACAACGCACTGTGTATTCAGAAACGTTTTTTTCGAAATTAGAAGACAATTTGTGAAAGCAAGAAAATGTAGAAAGAAAGTCTTCCAAACATTATTGGTTCTGATGGAAAAAGTAAAATACTTTTATTTTGTATACTGTGTCTTGTTTTTTTTTTTTTTTTTTTGTTATCGTGAAGTAGGTATGTACTTGAATTTTGTTTTCTTTCAAACTCTGAAGATTCCTTTTGTTTTTGTTGCAAAAGGAATAACTTTATACTGGAATCACATTGAAATTCCGTTACATAGTGGAAAAGAGCTTGAAACTTTTCCTTAGTTTTCCAATTTTGTTTTTTATTTTAATTATTATTGTCATTTGGTTGCGATGATAGTAGAAATGTTAACTAAATGAATTTTGTTTAGTCATCTAGAAGATAAGGGAAATTCGAATTGTCAACAAATTATTACTCCCAGAAACTTGGTAGAATAGCTTCAAAGAGAGAGTTCGAGACCACGTTTCAAAATATAAATACTGAGGAACTTTTAAAATGCATTCACAATTGCCGTACCCATAGAGATAACTTTCTGATGACCATTGTGAACTAGACCGACTCCATTGTCTCTAAAGTATAGGTATTTATGTCCCAGTCCACACACAGTCCATGAATGAAAAACAACCCTAGGAGGGACGATTTCCTAAGAAAGACTTTGAAATTAGCTGTACGCTTCCACCGAAGCCAAATCAAGATTTAGGGCAGGAGATTTAGCAATATATTTAGTAGTAGTGTTTCCACTAAAGAAAATGTTATTTATTTCAACGTATTTTAGGCATGATACGTACATTAGGGTGACCGCAACTATCGAATTCTTTGCGAGAAAACCCCATTTTAAGATCGCCTAACTTAAAAAAAAAAAACGAAACATAATAGTTTTTTTTCACAAAAGTACTAAAATATCATGTTTTGCATTACTTGAGTAGGAATAACAATAAATACTAAAAGAAAACATATGATAAATTTACATTGTAACTTTTTAAACATTATGAAACAATTTTCGGCACTCACTGACTACTTGGAGGAATATTATTGCTTTTGATCCTCATCTTTTGTTAAACGGTTATTAAAATCTATATGTAGCTAATTTTACTCTTCTTTCTACCATGTCGCGGGGGTAAACAACCTTAAGTAATTGCATTATTCTTAAGCTTCCTTTAAATATCGGGTCTTAGGGTCAAAAATTTTGAGGTTCTTTCAGAAAACCCATATTTAAATTCAGTGTCTCTTTTTCGACAATATTTTTAACCACAAGTGAGACAAGTTGTTTAAGTTGTTGTTTCTGAAGTTTTGGATTTATAAGTCTGTTGTTTTCTGTCAAGTTGCTTTTCAAAAGTATGATTGTCATTTCTGATTTTTTGCCGTCAGATAAATTTGGGAAAAGGAACGCCAGATCTACCAATCTCTCAAAACTAACCAAGATCTCAAAACTAAAATAGATGGTTTGATTTGATTAAGAAAGATAAATTTTTATAAAAAAAAACTTGAAAATCGTTGGAGCCGTTTTTAAAAAGAATAATTTTCTATATATGAAAATTCTCAAACCTGGTTTAAAACGAAATTTTGCATGCGTTTTTCAAGAAAATATTAATGCACATCTAAATCTTGTATTTCTAAAAAAACTTAAAAAATTATTTTTTGAAAAAGAATTTTCGGAAAACGGGTAATTTTTTTTTTGGAAATTTTGAAAAGGGCATACCAACTTTTTTTTAAACAAGGTTTGAGAATTCTTATATATAAAAAATATTTTTTCTTTAAAGTGGCTCTAACGATTTTCATTTTTTTCTAAAAATGTATCTTTTTAACCAATTCAAATGGCGTACTTCGTTTGGTGTTAACGGTGGGTGTGTATTTCCCTCCGTTTGGGCGTGAGGGGCAATTTCATGAAAAAAGTACTAAAAATGGAAAAAAAATCATTAAAAAATAACGGTAATAACTAGAATTAAGTATTATACCTTTTTTTTAAATTCAACTTTCCTGAGAGCAAGTACGTGCGACCCAGTCGTGCATTTTATTTATTGTTATAAATGCCACCAATTTATAATTCTGAAGTGACGGTAGTGTGTGTTTTTTTCTTCTTATTTACTCATAGTTTTCCAACGGTGTTTCATGTTAAACAAAATCTTTAAATATAACGTAGTTACGAGGTTTACGTAGAAACGAGACGATATGGAATTGCCCTTTATGTTTAATTTTTGGGCATTCTTTCACACCTAAAATCACTCTTAATTTCTCAATGTCGAAAAATCCATACAAAACTACTAATAATTGTGCGAAAACTATTTGCCACCATCTTCTACCACACAAAAAAGCAAATTAAGAATTAAGAATTACTTTTAACACTACTAGGATTTTGTGCAATTAAAACAAGTGCTTCCAACATATTTGAAGAAAATGGGGAAAACCCTTCTCTCAGAAAAGCACATTATTTTTTTTTTTTTTTTGTTTGTGTTCCAATGAAAATGACAAAAACGAAAAAAAAAAACAGAGTGAAACTAAATTATTTGCTGAGTAGAAAATTCCATTAAGTTCGCGCATCCAAAAACTTTCAGCAATTATTTCCACAATGAATTGTGTAAACACGAGAGGTCGACACACACATAATGTTTCAAAAAAAAAATGGCAAAATGGGTTGTGCTCTCTGATCTAATGTAAGTGCGATAAATCCTTTTTCGACGCCTGATGGTGCTTTGCTTTGTCATACCGCACCGCGCCCGTCCGCGACACCTACATATTTCTCCTTTCCATAGAAGTTTTTCTTCGCATACGACTCAGAGTTGGAAAACTGAATTTTACTAAAATCCTATTTGTACGAAAGAAGAGGAAATTAATTGAGTTTGCAGATTTTTGTCCGGAGGATTTAATTCTTTTTAATTTCTTTGAAATAAGAAGAAGCTCTTGGAAATTTTCAATTTTCAGTTTGAACAGAAGCACTCGTATAATGTGAATGTGTATGCCCTTCTTCAAATATCAACCCATTCGAAAAATCACATGTGTACAAAAGATGTAAGCAAATATCATGCAGTAGTTTTTCTTAGTCAAGACCTTGGAGTATTTTTTTTTTGTTGTGTTTTTTAATTTATTTGTTTGAAAAACTAACTTTTTTGAAATAAAGAAGCTTTACAGCTGAAAATTGTAACTTCGTTTTTCATATTCCAGAAAATTCGAAAAACTTTTAATTATTTTAACAATTTTCAAGCTTTTGCTTCGAAAAAATTGTTCACAAAAGTTTTAACTTGTTTCTACTTTGTAATCCGTTTCTGTTAAAACAAAAAGTTTAATTAAAGATTTTCATTTCTCTCACAATTTGACTCTGTTGATCCTTTTTTGAAGTACACAAATTATAAGTTGACCATTTAAGTTTTCAATCGACAGTAAAAAATCAAAATTAATATTTTCCTGTTCCTGCCTGGGGGCCAAATTAGGCGAACAAGAAAATCAGACAAGTTCGCCCCAACCCTTATTTTGTGTGTTCACCTGATGTCCTTGAAATCAGACAATATGACACGACACCGACAACTTAAAATTGATGTTGTCCGTGTTGAATATATTTGTACCTGTCTATATGTCTACCTTACCTACACCTCCAGCCTACTTACCGACATTTGCATAATATTGTGCTCTCAAGGATGAAAAGATTATGGTTTCTTCATAAAATTTGAAAAGGGTCTTCTCTGTCGAATCCTTTAATTACTTCCACCAGATGATTTCAAACACAAACTCTGTGGAAACTAAAGCCCTTTCCTATAGCATCTTGGAGTATAGGGAAGCATTTAAGTATTCCTTCTTATGTTTTAAGGTTGTGTGAAGGTTGTAAAAAAGTTATACGTGCAATTCTACATCAGTTTATGTCTCTCTCTCTTCTCTGATGCCGGAAGGTTTAAAGTTTTTATTTTTTGACATTTTAAAAACTCAAATTCAATGTTCTACCCTCTCATTTTTCATTGATATGGTTTTTAATTAAATATGAATGAAGGGTTCTCTCTTTCTGATACCCACCATTTTTTTTCTTTTTTTGATTCTTCAAATAATAATTCCAGTTTGCACTTAAGTAGGCCGAAAAGTAAGTGACAGACTACTAAAAAAGTGACCCGAACAGCAAAGGATTCTTGTTTACTTGAAATTTCAACAAATAATAATAAAAAAAAAAAGAGTTCATAAATATTTTCGCATCAACAAACAACTCAGAAAGAAAGTTTTATTTTTTTTTTGTTTTTTAAGTATTTACAAAACAATTTACAGCCTTTTTTAAGATTCACTTGCTCCGAGTGTCGTCATGTATAATATATTTTTTTTTCAAGGATGTTGAAGGCGAAGGTAATGGTTATTCTTGATTGGGCAATGAAATTCAGAAAAATTTATTATATTTTTCTCCCTTGGGCATCTAGGTAGGTGTCCACGCGCTCCAAAAAAAAAAAAAAGATTAAAAGATAAGAATTACGAAAGATAATAATCACTTTAGTATGCTCCACACCGCCGCACCGCGCCTTTAGCCGCTGCCGCTGCTGAGCCGTGAAGAATTATGCAAAAGCCTTAACAAGGAAATTATCCTTCTTATTATAGGAAGACATTGTGATGCGGGTGGTAAGAGTATATCCTTGAGTTCTTCTATCTATTCTCGCCATCACCATCGTACTACCTACCTCTTCTTCTCTATAGAGAATTGAGTTTTGTAATTAATTATTATTTGATAAACAGCACAGTAGTGGCCCTTAGGTATTTCTGGCTCATTAATTTCATAACAATAAAGAAAACAAAAAATAAAAAAAAAAAAAAACTTTTTAAGATTTACATCAAAGAGCAAAAAATTAAATGAGAAATTATAGAATGAAATGTTTTTGTTTGCCTGTTGTTGTTGTTGTTAAGAAACTTTTTGACAATATTAAAATTAGAAGAAGCTGTGATTACTTTAAATTAAATTTTTCAGCTACTTTTGCTTTATTCTATTCACAAACCACAAGGCGAGTAGATATGACGATGGGGTTTCATAGTGAATTAAAATTGAAGTTTTAGAAGGTTCTTACTCTTTGTTTTGTCTTTTTAGTGTGAAGCTTAAACATTGCAATACCATGGCAAGTTTGTTAAATCTGAAGATACAGTAAAGAATTGAATTTTTGGATTGGCGCCCAACGTGGGGATAGTATTTAATTCTGTATAAAGTAAAGTGAAATGACTGGAAGTGGTATTATTATTTAAAATTTTTCAGCAAAAAAGACATTTTACTTCATAATTTTAGATGGCCCAACATAGGAGCCATCGTTTAGAGAAGGCATTACATCTTCTTTTACCGAAAACTAAATAATCTCGTTGAGTAATAAGAAGCTTTAAGGATCTTTATTTTGAAAAGTCCAACAGAAAGTTAACTTGAAGGTAACTACGACAACTTGGTAGTCAATCTTATAATTAACAAACTTTTAATGGTTAGCTCCACTGCAAAATACTTGCTTTCTTATGGCTGGCTGTTCATCTGCAAACGTTCTAAACTAAGAAACATCTTAAAGATTTCTTGGACAACCAACACCCATTGAACTGTATTTTGTTGAAATTTTTTAACAAACAAAAAAAAAAAAAAATTGCGATATAAAGTTACTATAGGGCAAGCTAAGGATCCGGAAAAAAATTGATCGAGATAACAATCAGACATGACATTACGATGATTAAGAATTCAAAGATCGATCTACAGCCTAAAATGCAAAAGCGATTTTCTAAAATCTGGTGGTTAAGGGTTTTCAATAATTCCCTAGAGTGGAAATTTTTTTGGGACTAAAACTAGCGGTGCCTGCCGTATAACAATTAAGGAAATATTATTTTTTTTTCAAAAACGACTCAAACGATTTTGATAAAAAAAAAATGATCCTACTTTTGTTACTAACATCGTACATTTGAAATTCAAGAATTATTTTTAAAAATGTTACTAACGGTACCTACCTGAAATTTTTTCATTTTTGATTTTCCCTTAAACGGCCAAACCCAATTTTGATAATATCAAAATTTTCAAAAAAAATTTTTTCGAAATTTAAATCAATTTTTCGGAAACGAGTAACTGTATTTTTTTTTTGAAATGTTGGTTTTTGATATGCACTAATATTTTCTCTAAAATTGCATAATACCGATGCAGTGCTTCCGAGTCATTCAAAATTAGTTTTCTTAAAAGATTACAAAAAGTGGTATTTTACCCACATGTGTGGAGAATGTGCCATTTGTGATGGATATTCAATCAAACCTGACATTACGATGATAGAGAATGCGAAAAAAGTGGGTCCCAAAATTCTGTCTGTCGGTCTGTCCGTCTGTCTGTATGTATGTATCAGAAGCCACAGCCTAAACGGATGGGTTGATTTACTTCAAACTTGGTATTTGGCGTTTTTTAGAGACTACCCCAGACGTTTTTTAAATTTGGTTCAAAAATAACGGTACCTGTCATATACCGGTTTTACAAAAACTCATTTTTCTCAAAAATGGTTCCTACGATTTGGATTAAAAAAATCATGGTCATATTTTTGGATAAGGTTCAAAACCCGTTATTAACGGTACCTGCCATAGAACCATTTTTTTTTTAGTCTGATTATCTCCTTCATAAATCAATCAATTTCAAATATTTTTTTACATGAAAGCTTTTAAGTTGCCGTAATAGTTCTTAACAAACCAAATTTTGAAACTTATTTTTTTGGATTTTTAAGAAATAATTGAAATTTTTTTTTGAAAAACCATTTTTTCGAAAACTTTTCAATATTTTTTTCAAAATTTAGTTTTAAGATGTTGATAATTCCAATTTTTTTTGTAAAGTCCTTGCAAAATTTTATATAGAAAAAATAGTTTTTTTTTAAAAAACGGCTCTAACGGTTTTCAAATTTTGTTTGAAAAGCATGTATAGTAGCTTTATCTATAAGAGCAAGTACGTGCGACCCAGTCGTGCATGTAATTTTTTAAACGGCTCAAACGATTTTCAAAATATGTTTTCTAAAAATTTATTGTTCAATCAACTTAAATGGCTTATATGTACTTAGTTTGGAGATCAAAACAATTTAAGAAGTTGTTTATGTCATTTTAGTAATGAATTTTATTTATTTTAATAATTTTCATAACTTTTACGTATAAGATTATTTATTTTTAAAAACTTTATATAAGAAGCTTTAACGTCCCAGTAACTATGACCCCTTGAGCAAGTACGTGTGACTTAGTCGTACATATTATTTTTATTGAATATTTTATTTTTAATTGTTAAAACATAAATTTTGTACCCATTCAATTTAAGGACCTTGATGTTTCCTTTTCTCTCGAGGATAAACATAAATAAGTCAATTGAGATCCTCTTACACATTCTACATTCTAATATAGAGCTACTTCATCAGCTTTACAACACAATCAATTTAATCGAGTTACAAAAGGGGTTCGTAGCTTAAAACACAAAAAACAGGTCAAAGTTGTTTATCTACATAAAAAGTGCTTGTCCCATCATATGCTCCACTATTTGGTATCTCATCATGACACAACATATGAAGCAATCTCTCGTTTTCGTCGTTCCTCCTTTTTCTAGTTCTCTATCATTCCCTCACAGGAATTGAAAGAAAAACAAAAAAAAAAAAAAAAACTTTCCAAATTGTACAAAATTAAAATCCAACTTTTCACAGCAATGAAAGCCACCCGGAGTTATTTCAGTGCAAACAGTTTATGTTTATTGCCAAGCTCATAAGTTCTGAGATTCCAACAAAATAGTCACCTACACACCTTGCCTCCACATCCGCATGCTCGATGCTCCATGTGACTCGTGGCGTCCTTCGATCGTCCTATATATACAACAATTTTAATTCCTTTTTGTGCTGTTGTCGTTCTTGGGATTTGCGTCATACTCCATTCATGTGACCTCTATATGACTGGTGTATATGGATTACAATGCTCGATCCGATTTAGAGACCGAATCCTTCCTTCTGCGCTCCACCGGGCGAGCTGCTTCTATACCCCTATCAGCACAAGTCCTCAATTTTGGAATTATTAAGCAAGTGTACACAGTTGTAAAAGTTTCTTAAGCGATTTATCCCAATCCTCCATGGAACGGACCATGCCACGATATGGTAGAATATAATTTTAATCCTCATCCCTTTGACAAGCCAGGAGTGAAAACCTAGCAGTGATGTGGACCAAACTCAAGGGTGGACAAACAAAAAAAGGATAAGAATTGGCCATTAGAGTGCTGTGGTGTGTGGAGTAGTGAACGAGCGAACGCAGTTACTGGCAGGACTCTCCCAGTCCCAGTCCCAGCTTCCAGATCCTTTCAATTGATATGTTGTCCGTACGGGCTATGGGGCCTTGGGCTTAATTCAATTAATAATGCCAGTTGATATAATTGCATTTGTAGTTGTTGTGCTGTATTATGGAGCTTTAATGGCACGATAGGGCTAATGAGCTTTGTCACATTGGCTCAATGGGGTTGCAGATGTAATTAACCGATTCGAGGGCATGTTCATTCATTCTCCTATAAGGAGTGAGTCTACACCACCGAGAAAGAGAGAGAGAGAGGGAAAAGTGACCTTTCAATTCAAGCGGGCACAATTCAATGAAGTTTTATTATTATTTTTTTTTTTTTTTGGTTTAGGTATTATATTTCCAGAAGATTGTTTTGTTTTATTGTGTTAACGTTTGTATTAGTTTT
Organism: Meliscaeva auricollis; assembly: GCA_948107695.1. Lineage (NCBI taxonomy): Eukaryota > Metazoa > Arthropoda > Insecta > Diptera > Syrphidae > Meliscaeva > Meliscaeva auricollis. The sequence continues at coordinate 63,838,842 of OX403616.1, forward strand.
GAACAACCAAGGTGATTAGATTTTATTGCTTTTTCTAACACTTCATTGTTTTCGAGAGTTTTTCGGGCGCAGCAGCAGGTACCTCTATACATGATTTTACTTTTAAGGATATTAAACATGGGCTCGGGAAAAGATTTAGGGGAGCATTAATTTTTGTTTTTATTTGTTACTTAAAATTAAGTATTGTTTATTAAGGTCAAACCAAATAATATGAAGCAATCGCAGGGAGAAATAATAATAATAATGTCATTTATTTGTATTTAATGCTAGAAAGAAGCCATGTGGTGGAGGATTTTTAAAAGACCCTTATGTTTAATAATTTGAAATTCATTTTCCACTTACTTATTGTTATTTGAAGTGGAAGAAATACACTGTTATGGTCCTTTTATCTTTTTTAGAGACAATTTTAAAGGACCCCAGATCTGGTAGTAGTTAAAAAGTGAATCCAGCTCCGAAAAAATTTTTCTGTTCCTGTTAGTGATACCTAATTTATGGGCTGCGCACAGTCCTGTGGAACCGCAATGGAGGAATTTAATGGACTCTGACATCCCAAATAAAACACCTGGACTACGCGGACAATCCACGTGAGAGTGACGTATGGTATGCTTACTCTCTCATAGATTCGCGCTGATAAAGCTTGACAATGTTGCTTTACTACTAAGTAAAGGTACAATTTAAACTTATAAACATTCTCTTCACCCTCACTATCCCGATCGCAACGAGAAGGGTCTAACGACACACGCACTTCCACTTGACATTTAAATAATTTTAAAATGCAATTCATAAATGCTTAGTCATTTTCAAAATTTTAGCAGTTTTAAAATAACAATTTTAATTTTAATAATTATTAACTACAAAAAACTTAAAAAAATAAGGTTCAAAAACTTCCCTATACAAAAAAACAAATAAATTCTCTAAAAAACCCTTGTCTGGTAACACTTGCGCAAAGGGAAATTGGGGAAATGTTAAAATAAACATGAAAATTTTAAAAATTAATCATTTCCTCACTCTAAAATTATGATATTTATTATTAAAAAGTGCTTATCTACCGAATAAAAGTATCTGCATTTACAAATTCTTGGTTCCTTAAAGTAAAGTTGAGCCAATGGAGGAATAATTCTATCAGCTTAAAGAGCAAGCAAAGGTTGTAGCTGGCACAAGGAAGATGCAAGCGTTCGTGAAAATTTGTCCACGAAACATCTCAAGGATTTTCTGGCCCAATATATATCAAATGAAGAACTTCGTGGTAGAACGGTTCAAGAATCTAGACAGTACTAGAAATGAAGACATAAGTGGAGTGGTAGTAGTCTGGTGACACGTTTCAAAAATAGGATCGGTTCGACAGAGAGCAATATGGTGCAGGACAGTCTTTTGTTCTTAACGAAAAATAATGTTTACCTCATTTACACAAAATTAGGTTCGAAGACACAGTTTGCTTAACTATCTTAAATGGTTTCTAGTCAAAACAGGTTATAAGGCTTGCATGCATTTCCTTCAATAAGGTATTGTTTATGTGAAGATGTATATAACACTTTCATTCGTGAAACCTGTGCTTGAATTTTTGAACTACAGTTTCATTTTGTAATGATAATGAATATCAAATAGCCAGAAATGCTTTTCAATGTGGATGCACCAGGTTTTTTTTGTTATTATCTGTCGGTCATGTTCTTGAATTGAAACCATTTTATCAATGATTTCAGATGCTCATCACATTGCTTGAGCTGTTGGTATCTTCGTAAATCATTGTTGATGGTGGTGAGGCTAACAAAAATCTCTTCCCTTCTTTCAAACTTCTCACATTTTCAGAATTCCTTCCCACACAGACGATAGTGCTGTTTTCCCGGCAGAAGCTCAAATTGAAAATTTAACTCTTGCAATCTTTCCAACCATCGAGTTTTTTGACCTTTCGGTTCTTTAAAATTAAACAATCAGGGAAGAGATGCAAGACCGGTAAGAACTATGAGACAGCGTAAAAAAGATAATATTACAGCCTTGAAATGCTGAAAAGTCTTCACCACAGACATTGAAGTTTACTAACCTTTTAAGCATCTTAATAACACACTTTGCATCCCCTATGTTAATGGTTGTCATTAGTTCATGATGATGTCCTGCTAGCCACGATTACTAGATAGTCGAAATATTCACCTACTTCGGAATAAATATCAACTTCAGGAATGAGAAGATCGGAAGAAGGATTAAACGTAGCAACCACTGCTCCTCCGGTTTGTCAAAACAAATAAGCAGAACCGTAAAACATTGCAGACAATTCAGTCACAGTTTAACTTTAACTGCAAGTTATTACCGCTAATTGGTACTTTAACCGCAAAATAAGGAGTTAGCAGTCAGTCCTGAAATACTGACTGAACAGCTAATCAAAGAAGTTAATTTACTAAATGTTAATAAACTGCAATACTTTTTGACTGGGATTAGTCTTCCAGTCAGTAGAAAGTTTTTCGTACTGTTCTTTACGTTTTTGTATTCTTTAACTTAGTTTCATAGGTCTATGTATATTCCTACGAGAAAGTGTCATTGACAAAAATTTAAAACGTAACCGTAAAAAATCTTTCTACTGACAAGAAAACGAAAACCAGTCAAAAAGTACTGCAGTTAATTAACTTTTAGTCAATTAACTGTTCAATCAGTATTTAGTTCTGACTGTTGACTGTAGCTTTACAGTCAAAGTAATTTTGTAAGTTAAAAGACTTCAGAAATTTTGTCTTTTTGGTCAATTAACTTCAGTACCGAAAAAACAGTTTTTACAACACTGCAAATTAGCCAAATATGTCTTTTCTCGGAGGACAAAGTGCTTGGTCTTTAAAACCCTTATTTTGCCAGCAATGTTGCCAAGTGTTAAATCACACAGAATTAATCCGAAAACAAATTCTTGGACGGATATTTTTTGCGAGATGGAACGCATATAAACTAAAAAGTAAGTAAGGGCAAGACCAGACCATGATGAACCTACGAACGTCGTCCTAGTAACAGAGACGCTTTGTTCTTCTATCAAGGGTTATCCCACGTAGAACTTAAAATACATTTTTTGTGGAATTGACCATTATAAAAAAGCACTGTTTTCAAAAAAATTACTTGGATGCAGTTTTTTAGATTGAATGTCTAGAAAGTATTCGTGGGCACTTTAAAATCATTAACAGAAAATCACAAGTAGATATAATATGAAAGTAAAATGGTAGTTTTTGACAAATAAACATTCAATACATTAAATAATAAAAATAAAAATCTAACAACATCTTATTCTAAATAACACTGAATGCTTTTCGAGCAACAGCATAAAGCTATTACCATTTTTCAAATCGTAGATTAACATTTGATTTGTTTTCACGTAGCTCCCAGCTGTCAAAACTTAATTCATTTTTAATAATTCTTCGCAGGAAACAACTGGGATAATAATCTCTCTTAGACCTACTCTAAAGAGAAATTGTGTTTTTTTTCATACACTTTTCGAAATTCGAAATTTTTGCTCATTTCATCTGGAATATCGAAACAAAAAACAAGACATGCGCATTTTTATGATCCACTTACGATAGATATGAGAAAATACAAGGCAAAAAAAAGAGAATAATGTTGTGGATAAAATATTTTTTATTATCTTTTATCTTTTTTTTTCCTTGAGATAAATTTGATTTCCTTTATACCAAGCAAATTAATTATTTAAAAGATTATGGCACCTAAAACATTCTTCAATTTTGTCTTTTCCAGATGATGATGATGTTTTTGTGATAAAATCACAAACACCAGAGGGTTGACTAAATTTAAACGATTTGTTGACATGAAAAATAAGGTAAATAAATAAACTGCTCTCACCAGTTCAGGAGAAAAATTTTCGATTTTTGATTTTATTGTAGAAAGTGTTTATACAATTATGTATAGATATGTGTGGGTCTCCTTTAGGATACCCATGTGCAACAGGGGATTTTAAAAAGAATTAAGACGAACTTACAATGATGTTCCGTTACCATGGCAGTATTTATATTTAAAAGTCCCAGTCAAACAAGGCATAATTTATCACTATTAGTGCGTATAAGTTTATTTTTTTCCTTGTTTTCCTAAAATGTTTTTTTTTTCCTTGTTTTCCCTAGGTTTTGACCCAGACAAAATACTTTACAGCATTTTTATTGGTGGAAATTGTTAGCAGCAATACCCTTACTCATATGCCAAAAGTCCCAACGAATTCCATTTGGGGTTTGGCCACTATCTTGAGAAAACTGCATTAATATTGCAATTTTAGTTTTAGCTAGGTATATTTTTAAATAATGGTCCTTGGGTGATCATTAAAATATCAAAAGAAGATTGTTTAATGCTGAACCTTTGAGACTAATTAAAACACCCTTCCAATAGTAATACAGCGATAAAATTTGACATGGATGTCTGATATGCAATGAGAACCAAGAACCAAAAGAGTGCATCGAAATATTTTGGTTTAAAGGGTGTTTTTTTCAGAGAGAAGGAACGTTGTGCAACGAGTAGCAAAAGACCCTGTGAAAACAATAGTATATTTAAAAAATGATTTGCGACTCGTTGCACGACGTTCTTTCTCCCTTAAAAAACACGATACATTGTATGCACTCTTTTGGTTCTTAGTTTTCATTGTAAATGAAACCTCCATGTCAAATTGTATAGCTGTAACAATATTGGAAAGGGGTTTTCAGTCAAATAAAAGGACTATTAAATACTATGGTCTAACTAGAAATATACATAAAACATACAAAATGGTCAAAACACAAAGAACTCGGTTCGCACTATTTCAGTATCTCGTTATTGCTCGATTTTTGTTTGGAAGTATTCAGATTTAATCTATCTAATCTATTAGCAATTCCACCATGAAATAAAAAAGAACGCATCAAAAACAATTCCTTTTTGACAAACACACGTGTACGTCTAGACTGTGAGGAGCGATATAAAAGGGAAATAGCTATACGATGAGATAAAATAAAAACTTGGAAAAGATACATCAAAACTATAAAATACGTAATAAAATAGCTTTACCAAAAATTTGCCAATTTGTTCAAATCTAATAATATAGCATGTATTAAGTTTTGACCTAACTAATTCTTTTTCTGGAATTTGATACAACATTGAAGTTAAAAACGCACCCAAAAAGAAATCGTGGCAAAAAATCTTGAAATAGATTATAAATAAATATTTATAAAAAATATATTTTGTTGTTTTACAAAATTTGGTGTTAAGATGACTTTTTAAAAAGGAGGCGTGCCTGCCACGAAACTTATTATCATGATTTTGTATATACTATTCCTCATCACGCCTAAAAGTTTCATGAAATTATAATATCTTGTTCAGATTTTGTATTAGAAGACCGATTTTTCATACAACTCGAACCACTGTGAGCTGAAAAACTAAATAAACCAATATTTTCACAGTTAGTGCAGTTACACTATGTACTTAACAAAATGGAATCAAAAGTTTATGAAGTTAACTTCCTAAACGCAGTTTTAATCGAAACAATAAATTTAAAGTGGGCTTTTATCGAGGCCACCATTTTTACTTGCTCTATAGGACAAGTATTGGTTTCGTCTAAAAAAAAATTGAGGTTTTAATCAAAACCAACATTACGATGATGGAGAAGTTCATAAAAGTGGTTTTCGTCATGCCGTCCGTCGGTCTGTGCGTCTGTTCGTCTGAGAGCCAAAGCCTAAACGAGTTGACGGATTTGTGAAAGTATTTGGTACAGATAACTTTTTTGTAATTTCCAAGGTTTTTTTTGTTTTGTTTTTGAATATCTCGATTAGAACGAATACCTCCCATATAACGGTTTTGAGTTATTGGATTTTTATCGAAAACGGCTCTAACGATTTTGATTAAACTTGGTGTATCTTTTGTAATAAATGATTGTAACAATACTGCATTTTTAGTTTTTCTCAAAAAATACGAATAACGGAACACGCTTTTCGGGAAATTTTTCATTATTTTTAGTTATTTCCCTATTATATCATTACTCGTTCAATTATTTCGTTCAAAACTTGTCACTAGGTCGTTTTCATCATTTTAAAAAGTATTGTGTCTTTAGTTTTTTAAACAAAAAAAAAAGTCTTGTAACAAAAAAATGATTATTTTTTCGATATTTTTTTTCAATATACAAATACACATATAATAACTTTCGTGCGACAGAACTTGCTTGATATGAAGATAAATTAACATCAGTATTTTCGAACGTAGACACGGCATTACGTTTATTTTTAAGTCTAATGGTGACAAATTGTTCGCCGGAAAAATCATTTAGTCAAGTCCTTGTCGAACAATGATAACGCACGGAAAAACTATTATGCTCTGTATTGAAATTGACTTGTTTCATGAAATAGATTTCGACGAACTTATAAAAGACTTCGCTGCTTAGAAATCAAAAAACAATATTTTAAAAATTAAGTAGGTATACAAATTTTCAAATATGTATGTATGTCGTCATCTCTCTACGAAAGATTTTTTTTTGAAAATGATAAGAATTTAACTTTTAAAAAGTTCCCCCATTTTCCATCATTCCACTTTTTATGGAATATAAATAATTTATTGAACTTTGAGGCAATTTATCAAAATGTTAGATACAAATCAAATAAAACTAATGACCATAAAAACACTATTTTTATTTGCTCTTCCCACAAAACGAAATAATGTGTAATAATATCCAATGTTAGCTTTGTCTTGTCCAAATAGTTCTTTCGTAAGCAATATTGAATATTGTGTGTTATTATTTTTTTTTTCTTAGAATCAAAAGGTCAATAATTCTTATTTTTGGAAACCAGATAAAAAAGCAATTAACTTTTATAAAAGTGTTCAATCAACAAATTTCATTTTTATATTCTTTTCATTATGGACTTCAATGTTATACGAGTATTATTGTATTGGGAAAAACAAACGATGAACGATTTAAGGCGCCCGGTCATCGCTTTGTCATTTACACTAACTTGAAGACTTGAACAATATTCTATTTTGAGAAGAAAAAAAAACTGTCTGGTCTCTGGTAGTTTCATGGCAATCTTAACACTCGAGTTTTGTCGCTTTTGTTTATGTTTGTTTGTTTCTTAAGTTCATTGTTTTCTTCTTTTTACTGTTTGAAAATGGAAGCATAGGGAGCTCTTTACAAGATGTATCTACTTGTACGTTCAGGCTTTCCACACAAAAGTATAGAAAAATCTTTAAACACAGCCAGTTCTTTACTCGACTTTTGTTTTTGTTTTTGTAAACCAATTCGTCAATTCTTCTATGGAGCGAGTAATTTTGGTTTTGACATCTCACATGTGTGTAACTAATTTCGACTTCAAAGTTTATTTTACAAAAGTACTAAAAAAAATTAATCCGAATATAGTTCCCAAAATATTGGAATTTATCGAAGTGCAGAAATTGCAGAAATATACAAATTTTCTAAAAACTTGATATTTTTTCCATCAAAAAACCATTAGGCTTTAAAAATACAAAAAAAAATATTGTTTCCTACCAACAATCGCTTAGATTAGATTAAAGATATTGTGTTTTGTAAACAACGGCTTTTTGCATATTAACTTTAAACGGTAATTCCTACCCAAAAGTTATCGTTGATATGTTCTTCTACAAATTTTTTGTATAGGTATTTGATCAAAACTAAAAAATTGCGAGTTTTCGTACATAGCTTAATCGTAAGATCTGAAACTTTTAAAATATATTTTGAATGTACCAACTTTATAGATTAAAAAACGATTTTCCATACATTTTAACTTTTCGAAAATGTTGTTGCTCTACGAAAAAGTGCGTTTCAAACTTCTGCTCCAACTCCTTCACCAAAAACCCTTCTATGACAAACTTGACCTTTTCAAGTTTAAATCGTGGAGCAACAAATTCGAGCAACAAATAAGCAACAAATTCCCTCATACTTAGATTTTCGAAATTGTTGAGTTCTTAGACGTTATGTATGCAACTGCATTTGAGTGACGTCATCAAAATTTGTTTTGGATTTTTGGGGGTGAAGGAGTAGGAGCAGAAATTTGAAACGCACTTTTTCGTAGAGCAACAAATTCAAGCTAAAGGCTTAGCCACTTTATTTTTGCAAAAACCTTTCTATGACTAACTTGACCTTTTCAAGGTCAAATCGTGGAGCAACAAATTCGAGACTGGGGTAACATATGAGCAACAAATTAGCAACAAATTCCTGCATACTTGTATTTTTGAAATTTTGTGTTTTAGATGATGGCTTTACGTGAAGTTGCACCGCCATTGTTTTGGGGGTATGGGTAGGAGCAACAAATTCGGGAACGGTGTTATTCACGCGAGCAATAAATTAGCAACAAATTCTTACACACTTCGATTTTTGAAATTTTGAGTTTCAAGTGTAGTTCTTAGAAGTGCACTAAGAGATAGCTGAGCGGAATAGTTTCCACAAGATCCACAATGCGTTTTGGCCATGAAGGAGTTGGGCTAAAAATTTTATATGCACTTTTTTGAGAAGGTGAGGAGTAGACCTTGAATTTGTGTTAATCTTTTCATTATATGATCATTTTTGAGCGAATTCCTTTTTCCTATGAAACTGTTTCAAGGTCTAAACGTAGAGCAACAAATTCAAGATTTTGGTAACAAATTAGCAACAAATTCCTGCATACTCAGGTTTTCGAATTTTTGTTATATGGCGGTGCTAACTTCACGCACCTCATTTTGACAGCATTCTAAAGTTCTTAAAGTCCTTGGGTTCATTTCAACCTACGAAAGTTGCTGCCCAAAGTATACAATTTTTAAACTAACAATTTTTTTGAGTGGGGGCTTTTTTAACAGTTTCCACCAGGATAATACAGCTTTGCTTAGTTGAAAACTCCTTTTAATTGAAACAAACAATCTTGACTCAAATGAATATTTTCACCCATTTAGCTCCGCATAATTGAAACTATTACTGAACGCTGCCACCAAACTTTCAATTAAACACACCTTTTCAATTTGAAATATCAAAATCAGAGATCATCCACAATGAGAGACGAAAACTTCTTACGCCATTTATGGTTAGGCACTTATCCGGGTCACACTGTATATTTTGGCCAGGCTATATGCCTATGGAAACAAGTTACTGGAAGTAATTTTTAAATAGCAACCAGGGCCGTATTGCATAAAAACAAAAATTACAATTACAAATTTTTGTGAAAAAGTTTGTGTAATGGGCCCCAGCTGTCAACTTTCGTTCGTAAAGATCGGTAGAGGCGATCACTCTTCCCCTTGAAAGCAAAACTCGTCAAAAACTGCACGAAACGAATTTTGAGCACGTCCATTAAATTGCTTGCATTCGCTCGTATTGTATAATTGCGTACGTGCGTTTGGCTCCGTCTATACAATAGTTCTACCTTAAGTCTTATTTTTGTGAATGTGTTAACCTCAAAATCTGAAAACGAACAAATTCTCCGAAAAAAGGATCAAATCAGGAAGTGACATTTCACAAAAACAGAACTATATAGTTGGTTAATTCAGCGTATAATCACAGCTCGGTTCCTAGTTCCTAGAACTTTCACCCAATTAGAAATTTCTTCAATAGAATTTCTTAAAATCTCATTTTTAAACTAGGTAATCCTTCGAGAGCAAACCAATTACGAAAATGAATTAAAAAAATATTGTTCTCTCTAATTAGACCCCCAGGATAGAATTTAAAGTTTGTCAACAACATACTTCTGATCTGAGTTGTGACACCTATATAATACTACTGGTGCTTTTGTTTTTCTACCAACTCCAGTGTGGATGCAATCGTCTCCTAACTTTTCATTTAGTCAAAAAAGAGAAAAGTGACACAAGTTCCAGGATGAATAATATTAGGTAGGTATAACAACACACAGATTGTTGAAGTTTGGTTTTCTCTATATCCTTGAACACATTTTATATATAAGTAAAGTATATATAAACATAAACAATCTACAACTGGTTGTTTGTCTTCCATTTGTCTCGTTCTCCTCCTCAAAAACTCATGCAGCTTACTTATGTACAAACATACGTTATCGTATATAAACTCACTCATGTCATTCATATTCCTTTTGTGAAGTGTCCTTTTGTGCGATGCGGGTCGTATAAGTTAATGGGTGCACAAGACATGCACTCAAAATATCAAATAATATTTTCTTAAAACGTGTCTGTGGTAAGATCGTAGATACGAGATGGGAGCATCAGGGAACGATTTATTCAAGTAACATGGTTGATGCATACTTTACTCGTTAGTCGTTAACAATTTTTAGGTTACTTCCTGGCCTGTTGTACACTATACAGTTTGTGTCTCTAAAATTAAATACCAAAAATTCCACAAAAGCACAAACATGTCCAATTGTTGTCAACAACAAAGGCATGTTTGTTTACTAAATGTATCTTCTAGTTGTCAAGTTTGTAGAGGAAGACTTATACGATGTGCATAGCGCATAGGTATATGCAAAACATTTCCCATCATTTTTAGAGCCTAAATGTTTTTGACTAAAGCTGATAAATAAAACATAAATGCATTTGTGAAATAATTTTTGCTAAAATTTCTGTTTCGAATTCTTTTATTAATTTAAATTGAAAATAAATTGAATTCCTACAAAACGAAATTCTAAACAAAAAGTAGGTATTAGGTATATTTTCAAATCTTCTAAACTGCAGGTGCTAGTAGCTTTTATAACATAGAAAAATATTCAATTAAAAATTATAACAAACAAGATGACGTGTATAAAGAAAATATCAATGACACCATTCACTAATAATTTTAAAAGGGATAGCTTCAAGAGCAATTGCTCAGTTAGCGCAGTTAGAGCTGGTTATATAAAAATATTAAATATAAAAATATTATTTTTCTATACCTTATAAGCCACTTTATTAATAAATTTAAATAATTTATTTCTAGACTTCTCATATTCATCACAGTGCAGTTTAGTTGATGCTTGATTTTGACTCGTTTGATTTAGAAAACAAAAAATGGTGTTTTGTTCATTTTTACATTTAGACTGAATTTTTGTTCATCTGCAAATAATTTTGAAATATTGGTATGGAACTCTCAACTTCGGTAAAATTGAGGTAAAGTTTCGTGTTTTTAAGGAGTTCTAAGGTCTTGAAGGCTTAAAGCTGTGTTTTGAGTGAGTCCCAGTTTTAATTTTTATTTTAATTAAATCTTTGTGGTGTTTATTTCGTATTTCTGCTACAAATTTCTGAATACAAATTGGTTCCGTCGTAACTTCGGAAATAAGAGTGAAGTAACGAAAAATAACATTGGGCTAATTCTGGGCTTATCGTGGGCAAACGAACCACGGTTTAAAAGTTTCGAATTTACGCTGACAAAAAAAAAACAACTAAATTTTTATATTTTCTGAAGTGAAAAGTTTACTTGGACAAACGAACATCAATGTAAAATTATCAATTTTACATTTGTTTACTTTTTCGTTATATAACTTCAAAAGTATGGTTGGGTAAATGAAAAAAAAGTTGGGCAATCGATCAATAAACTTTAAAAAAAAAAAATCGCACATTGCCTTCAATAACGCCGTCAAAAGTTATAACTATGAAAACTTGACATAGTTAACATAGCGCTGGGAGGGGAATAAGCCATTTTTGTTTTCTGTGTTAACGGCTTCAAGTAGGTACTAATACCGGATTTAGGAAACATTAGAATTTCGGTGGACTTTGCCGAGCCCTATGGGTTTTTGACTATAGGGTCATTACTCATTAGAAGGGAAAACGAAAATATGCTCTTAGAAAATTGTTTTTATATTTAAAAAAGATGAATTATTTTAGATAAGCAATTTGAAATTTCTGTCAGAGTTTTAAATCCACGATGTTTTTTCTTAAACATTCTTAAACAAACCGACTTCGCAGTTAATAGCAATAATTCTAGCTTTGGTATCGTATAAATATGAAAAAATATGCCAAAAATGCTGAAATATGCAAAAAAAAAATGCCCTCAATTGTTGATATATGCCAAAAGTATACTCTAAAGAGTGAAATATGATAAAATTGTAAGTTTTTCCAAAATATGCACAAATATGCCCTAGCGAATAGGGCTCGAAGCGGTTAGTTTTTTATGAGAAAAACATTTCTGTTTCTCCAAATTTCCGATACGACCTTAAAAAAAAAAACATGCTCGAGCAAATTTCTGGTTGCTCTACTCATGAGATATCTCATGATCATGATTATGTTCGAAATATCAAACAAAAAAAAAATGTATTAAAACTTCCCTAACTTCTCAAAACAAATTCATTCTTTCATGTCAGACATTTATTTTCATTTCTAGGTATTTCCTAAGTGTATTAACATGATGCTTTTGATTTTCATCTCGAATGAGGAAAATATATTCCAAAAATGTAATACCAACCCGATTAATGTACTTAAAAACACATAGTTTAATCTTTTGTTCCCACTATTACCCACAAGAACAATCTTGTGCGTAATAATGCACTGAAACTGAAGTTTTTGAAATCCAATAGAATAGGAAGCCTTTCTGTGAAAACTGATTAAATTAGGTTAAAAAACTTTAAGAAGAAGCAATAGAATCTTAATCTTTCGACTCTGCAAATTATATTTAAACATGGTTTAAAAAAATCCATGTAATGTAGGTTCTCCATACAATCTGGGGGCGAAAATTAATTATGCTTGCAAAAAAGTTCTAAAAACTTTTGTGTGTTTAAAAAATATACCCTACCCTCAGAACTAAATGCATTTTTTATACCAAACCTTAGAAAACAAGAATCTCTACAAGTGACAACAGAAAAAATCTTTCTACTAAAATATCAAGCTACAGCAATGCATTAAAATGCTCCTTTTTACAGCGAAACAGCAAAAAGGACAAATTTAAACTGAAATTTAAATAAAAGAGAAGACAAAAAAAAAGAAAATTATGTAAATTTATAACTACATACTTTGTGTTTGTGTCCATCTAGATCACCATTTTTCGTTTTTCAACCGGAACTTCTCGACTTGTCGTTAGCAAAACATTAATAACAAAAAGAAACAAAAAAAATTAGAATTTATAAACCTTTTCAGATGAGTTGATACCTCTTTTCAGGATAAAGGGCAAGCAAAAAAACAACAGCAAACAACAACGTTGATGGTAAATTAAGTTGGCATCGATTTGGAAACTCACTCATTATTTCGAAAAACGTCTAGAGTCTTTTAGTCGTCGACTTGGTCGTCCGTGTGCTTATGCTTGGAATATTTCAACGGATAACCTGTTAAATTTGTCAAAGAAAAACTTTTTCCTTTCGTTACGATTAATTTTATTTTCAAATCAGCAGCAAGTAGTTACTTTGTGGATTTCTAAAATCCAAGGGTTAAAACAGCTTGATTGGATTCAGCACAGGGTGGTACAAAAAGAGTACGGAAATTTGATTTAGTAAAAATGTTACCTTGTTACCTAGTACTTCTGGACTTTTCCAATCGGACTTGTCTTGTTAAACTTTTAAGTGCGAAAGAAAATAAGAACAAATACTCTAATCCCCTTCCAGTAACACTGTGCTACTCTAGGTACTATAAGAAAAAACACAGGCATTGAGCTGCTGCTTAACAAAACTGCACTCAATAGCCTGATATAGTGGGAACCTCTATGAGATTGGATTAGTATCCTGAATTAGTCCGGGCGGAGTTCATAGTCTACACTTAAGTCGAGATTTTTCTTAAGTGTGTTAAATAGCTTTCCTCTTTTAGCTATTGAAATCCGTTTTAGCTATTGAAAATTGAGCTTGTGAGGGGATTCTCAAGCATTTTCTTGAGGGTTACCTCGGTTTCCTCAATTTTGTCTTTGAATAAGAACTTTGGTTGGACAAACACCTAATATTTTTGTTATCTATTATATGTACATTGTTACTTCCATTATACTGCAACCAAATTGACTTATTAGCTATAAGTCGATATTAAAGAAGTTGTCTCCTGGATATCAGAAACAACATAGGAGCTGGTAAGTGGATAGCCCGGGACCACTCAGGTTTAATACCAAAGGGCAATCAGTAAACCAACTATTAGCGCACCACCTTTCTCAACGACTAGCGCAGAATTTACCTCCATCGAAAGCAAATGGTTAGCCGTTGAAAATATTCTCATAACCGGTGCTGAAAGAATATTCGGTCGATACACAAAGGTCGTAATCGACTCAGGTCCACCATCTACTTCGTTGTCTTTTTCTGCTACGTACGGTTAGGGTTGGATTCGTTAATTTGTATTACGCTTAACGGGTTCCGGCAATCTCAGCCGTTTTATATTTTCAGAATTATGACCACGTCACTTTATAGCCAAATTAGCGAAGCCAGAAGTGAATCCACGCATGTGATAACTGCCCTCTACTGGATAACCCTCTAACCTATCCTTCAGCTCCCCTTCGGCACCACACAGCTTAAAACGAATTCATCCGGCGGGATAACCGATGTGCAAGTCCCTTATTCAAAAGGTTACCTGTGGACATCACTCGTTTGTAGTCTTATTGTCTTGGCATGATTTTAAAATTCTTAAGCCTACTGCTGTCTCCGAGACAGGCTTGGGGAGCTTGGTAATCAGTACGGTGCAGCATACTATTTGCATTATATGGAGATCAAGTGGTAAAGAGGTTCAGTGTAGCGGTAAGTGCATAGGTGCGGCTTATTTTGATTTACCTCCAACCCGCATCTAGCAGCCCAGTCTCTAACTTTTTTTTCAATCCTAGGATTGTCAGTGTTTCTGAGAAGGTTTTTTTTTGTGGTACCCTCATCCTGGAGGAGCAGACTCTTAGTTGAAGAGCCAGAGAGAACCACACCTTGGATGCCTATGCGTAGGTGCCAACGTTGACTCCATCTGCAGAATTTTTCCGCTGCCACCGATATGTTAATGAAAGCAGAAGTTATCTTAGTAGCCAAGTCACACTTATTTTGTTAAGCTATTACGGTCATGTATTTGGACCAATTCTTTATATTTCAATCCTTAATGCAATGGTATTTGTTTGAAATCAAGAAAAACTGCCAGAGATAGCAAATGGGACCTAAGATGTGTCAGCTTTGACTTAAGACTAAAAGTGAATATTTGAAAGTACAAATATTTAAACTGATTGCAAATTTACGTAGGTACCTTCTTGTGAAATATTAAATCAACAAGTTTTATCTAACTGGTTGGAATGAAGGTGAAATTAATAAAACATTTCAAAACAACTTTTATTTGTTATTTATACACCAACATCACCCTGTTTGCTTTTTCGCCTAAGTTTCTGCGTGGGCCCTTTGAATGAAAAATTAAAAAAAAAAAACAAAAGTTCCTTCCGGCAGCGTAGTCGTTGCTCAGGGTGGCAAAGGATTAAAACCAGACCTCCATTTTTGAAAAATTCCTCTTATACGTACATATACTGGTCCTGGTCCTGGTCCTGGCCCTATGCTACTGGCTCAGATTATTGAAGAAAGTTTTGTCATAAAATTTCTAATTGATTGCCGTTTAATTGCTTTCTGTTTGCTCAAAGGAACAAGGCATAGTGTTTCTATTTAGAATTGAAGTACTGTTTAAATTAGCGATTTAAGAAATATAACGAACGAAGGCAAAGGGACTCGCCTGCGTTCTCGTCGTCAATCGTCGCTTCGCATCGTGCGTCGCTTCGTCGGTCGGTAGCTCAAACCAAACAGATTGGTGCGGAAAACTTTTTCGCTATCCACGGATTTTGTTGAATTTGAATTTGCGACAACTGCGCAAAATGGAAATCAGATTTAGTGTAGTTTTTCTTCTTTTCCGTTTTTTAGCCTTTTTTGTTGTGTTTTTGAACTTGCAAATAAAGCAAATAAAACAAAATTTTACTGCTTTGAAGCAATAAGGTATAAAGGACTAAGTTATGGAGTGCCAATAAGTTTGCGTACAAAATGTGTGCCGACGAAAAATGTTAATTTCGGATAAACAATTGACTTGATTTTGCTATGATTGTACTATAGACTGAAGTGTACAGCGAGAGGCAGTTTAGATGGAAAGAAAGAGCTTCGGCATAGTTTCTGTTTACATAATTGTCAATCTCAACAACAGTTTTAATAACTTTAAATGCGAGTTAGGGGAATTGTGTCTAATTCTAACTCTCTGGGTAATGTTTTAGTCGTTTTAGGTAATTTTTGATCAAAAATGTAAAAGAGGCAAAGTTTAACTTCTTATCAAAAGTCACCAGGCTACGACACTCACCAAGTTAAATCTTTTTGTCAATATGTTTGATGCATAGCCAGTACCTCTAGGCGTAATGGTTAGTGCTATGTACTATACCGCCGTCAGAAGGGGTCTGGGTTTCAAATCCCAGCATATGCCAACTTGATTTTTTAAGGGGTACTGCCTCTTACGAGGAATTGACATAACTTCCAAGGGTTCTGGTTGTCACGTAAATTAAATCGCAGCTAGCCGTGTTGAACTGGCAGAAAGTTGAAAATCAAATACGGCCTATATCTAAGAATTCTCGAATAAATTAAGAAATAAAAAAATTAGGAAATTTATGCCATAAAGTATAACTACGTCTTTTTTAGCTGAGGATTCTAGACTGTTGAAAGACGTAAATAGACGCAACCAAGTAAAAACCCTTGAAGCAGCAGATAATTGTGACCTTAACTACACTTAACAGCAATATGCAACCGAGATAAAAGACAAAAACCTTACCATAAGCGATATCTTTACCCCAAATATAGCCCCATTTTATTTCTCTTGCAGCTTCAAGCTGCGATATCTTTTGATTTTAGGATCATATTGATTTTAACTAATAATATATAAAAGCGTCCTCAACATTATCATGGACTATGCGCACCTATCCCTCGATTTCATCGGTCAAGAGAGTTATCCCACTCATCTCAAATACGCCCAACTCTTCATAGGCCTACTAAAAAGTGTATTCCAGAGATGAGCTCGCCAGCCATACCCCTCACAGTTAGACCCTAGCGGTTGTTAGTAAACTTTGTAGGAAACAACGCCTTTGCATGGCGATGAGTTGGTGATTTTAGTTCAGTTGACAGCAGCGCAGGATAACCCGGTTGGGACAGCAGCGCAGGATAACCCGGTTGGGCCCTGCAAGAGACCTCCCGCAGACAAATAGAAAGTGCAGTGCTATCGAAGAGCTGTGGTATCAACGAACAACCATCCTCCCCCCACCCACTTATGCAATAGCAGCCCTTAAAAGACGCTGTGTTTATGCCGCTACAGATACAATGCAAGGTTGCACTTAAAAAAGCCCAAACCCCCCGTGACAAAGCAAGAAAGCTGATTGTAAGACTATCAGCCTTCGGTGATACCGGACCATCTCATCAACAAATACTACTTTAGCCTAGCTACGAACAGAAGAATTTAGAAAACAATTCAAAATAACAAGTAACCACAAACAACTATTTGATTAGCTGACAAAAATATTAAAGAATATAAAAAGGTTTAATGAAATTTCTGTTTACACATCAAAGAGGTTAAAACACAAGAGTAACATATCAGTTTTTCTATGCGACTGTGACCTGAGTCCAAAGATAAATAATAATTCTCAATTTCAAATAAAAATAACACTTATTTTCGTCGGCAATTTATCCATTTTGTGTATCAAAAATGTTTAATTTTAATAAAGTTACAAAAAAATATATGTACGTAAACTGACATCTGACACCAACAAAATCAATACTGCCAATTAAATTCCACCTGGTGGTTATTATTTGTTCATTTATAGCTTTTCAATTTTATACTTAATTAATTACTTCGAAAGTAATAGATACATTTTGATTCCACTAAAAATCCAAGCCCATCTGATGTTGAAAATTATTTTGTGTTATGGGGTTTCAAATGTCGTCTACTACCACTGTAGTAAAGTTTTAATTTTATTACAAAAATTGATAAATATAAAGTGATGTCAGTATCTTTCAAATGAAGTTTGTTAAGATGGCTCAATCCCAACCCCCACCCCAAACCTCCAAAATCATGTTATTTTTAGGGTGATTTCATCAAAATGCACATGATTAACTGAAACTTTTTCGTTAATCATAGAGAATTAGAGGGAGCTCAGATACTCGAGCACTCTCCCCCCTCCCAAAAAAAATTTTTCCTGGATACGTCACTGACGTTATGACATAGTTCTGACATACTTCTGTTATGCATTCATTAAATGTTTTTAAGTTACCTGATCAGCCATCAATAGATTGAATATCAATTAAAAAGGTAACATTCCGAATATTGTCGTTCGGTAATGTTTGGTTTTTCGAGTATCCTCCAGTTCTTACTTCAGAAATTGGCAAGACAAAAAGATTCGTTGATTTTCAGGATGTTGGAAAAACTGTCAGCTCGCACTTATTAAAAAATTTTTCCCGTCAAATTGACACGTCCGGAGAATGTTTTTTTTAAACTTCGCATCCTATTGCCTTTATTCCCTGATTACAAATATACCCAAAACAAACATTAAGAACCTGATAAGACCCCTGACAGACAGACGGATGCTAAAATGCATTTTTGTAAACGGTTTTAGATTTAAGGGTAGCCACTTCAAATCAGTCGCTCCTTGTAGCCCAAAACTCCTTGATAACAAATTTACCTGTGACGCACTTTTATAAGTGCGGCCAAATCGCTGACAGACGGTCCCAAATATGCATTATTTCTTAAACTTTAGGGTTACCACTTAAAATAAGTACCTTGTATTAGCCGGTAGCCCTCGTTTCCCTGATTACAAGAATACCCATGACATTCATTTCGTGCGTTACATTGTTACGTTTTTGACATTCACTTGCATACTTTTTGAAGCATTTTTGACATTTTATTTCAATCTTGAAACTATAAGTATGGCTCCTTCTTATGCGCACTCAATCCCAACAAAAAATTACTCATTCAAATTTGTTTATGTATTCACTCTTCCAGATAAAAATTCTTTATTTCGCTTAAAAATAAAAAAAAAAAACTGACCACTGACCCTTAACTTTTTTTTTGCCTGAAATTTCATTCTTTAATTTTCTTCAACGTAGGTAGCATAAACCAAACGTTTTTTTTTTTTAATTTTCTTTAAATTATTTTATTTGGCATGAACTTAAGTTCCGGTAAAATTCTCATAATAAAGATAAAAAAACTGTTTCCACATTGACCCGGAACCATCTCAGGAGCGGGGGAATACCTACCTCTTCTAGCATGAGTTAAGGGCGTACGTTTTCAGCCGAACCCGTCTTTCACTTCACATTCCACATCCACTGGCTTATGGACAAAAAAAAATGTCCCCCACACTCGAACGAACTGTGTTAACGCTTTAACTTGTATCACCACTTTGCTAATTGCATCAAAAGTTAAACATTTTAACACAACTCGAGATTGGGACTGGCGATGGCGAACTAGGACACCAACCGGTTGGTTGGTCGGCCCCGTTCGTTGATGCTCTGGCTTCGTGCCAAAAAAAAGCTTTAGAGCTCTCTGTTGCGAACATCTAAATAAATTTAAGCAGCATATCGCCGGCCGCTGTTGCTGTCCTGTCCTGTGGTTCTCTTTGTGCAATAGACTTCCTTCCTTCCTTTCAATTTCACGAGGGGAGGTGTCCCCTACTTGGCCAGTCCAAGCCCAATCATCAACAGAGAGAACAGAGAAGAGCGAGAAACCAACCTAATAATATGGTGCGACAGTTAGTTAGGTCTTTATTGTGTGGCCATTACAATTAGGTGTAGCTGTGACATCGGAAATGAAATACACTGCAATTAAGCGACTTTAGGTTATGAACAGCTATGGTAATTAATTTTTCTCAGAAATTTGTGATGGTCTTCGTATTACCTATCTGCATACCAACCAGGACTTGGTTAGATATTGGTTGGCTTTTCAACGTTCCAGTTTGTAGGTACCTATATTTAAACTTAATTAGGGAAAATAGGGAAACATAGTTGTTCTTTGTGTGAATACAAATTTAATTTCAAGGTGTCGAGACAAAAAATATTAAATTTTGTGTGAGCGACTTCAAACTAAATTAAGAAAATATTTAAATTTTGACGGAAAGCTTGTTTACCTGTCGTTTGAAATCAATAAATCAAACATAGTCCCTCTCAGGGAGACGGACAGAATCCCGAAATCCAAAATCCAGAAAGCCCAAAAAACAGAAACCCAAGAATCCCGAAAACCCAAAATCCGGAAAACCCAAAATACCGAAAACCCGAAGCTTTTGGGTTTTCGAGATTTTGGGTTTTCCGGTTATCACAATTATGGGTTTTCGGAAATTCGGTTTTCGGGATTTTGACCCCAACCTCCCTCTCGGTTTAAGAGTTTTAGTATTTTACCTAGGTTAAGGTTGGCAAGGATGAACCTGGGCCTACAGGAGTTTCTTGTTTAGAGAAGCGCGGTTTGAGGACTCTCGTGAGTTGGTAGGTACTTGATTAATAAAAATGCTTGTTGTTTTGTTCATAAACATTATCGACATTGTTGATATTTATGGTCGTTAGTCATATAGTCACCTCACAGTTATTAATGTAAGCACGGTGAAAATCATTGGTTCGGACTCAATCATCGCTATTTAAAAGGGGTCATGTATAAAGGAATGTATCTCCCTCTCTCTTGGTAATGAAAAAATGCCTCCCAATCGAAACATTCAAGGAACTTCGTTCTGTTTCCGCTTGTTATTTGTTCCTCTGGTATTAAGAATAAGGGAAAAGTGAAAAGGGAGTGAATTTCCCAGCAAATTTTTGATTTAGAGCAGCTTGCTTGTGACAGTTGTTAAGATTTTCCAAGTGCTGCACCCATACAGAAGCACGGATTCAACATTGGAGCGGAACAGTCTCAGATTGGTCTTTAAGCTTATAGCGTTGTTTCTCCATATTTTGGACAGCATTCCGAAAGCAGCCTTTGCTTTTTTGATACGGCTGTCGACATCTTGTTCGGTTCCGCCTTTGGTAGAGACAAAACTCCCAAGATATTGAAAGTCTTCTACTTTCTCTACCGGTTGTCCAGAAATATTGACTTGAACGGATGAGTTACTTCCAAGGCTGATCATTTTGGTTTCTAAATCAATGAACAGCAAGTGAAGTGGTAATCGATATTCGACGCACTGTTCAATAATGACCCACGAGGTGTTAATGTGGTCAACACAGGATGAACCAGTGCGGAAACTGCTTGTTCGGCGTCAAGTGCGTCTTCTAGATGTTCCTTTATTAGCTCTAATATAATTTTTGCTGCTATCTTGGCTTCAAATCTCCTTTCTTCGGGAGCTTGACGATCATTCCCGTTTTCCACTCCTCAGAGAAGCGCTCAGAGTTCCAGGCTCTCGTTATGAGTGGATGCAGTAGCTCACTTAATGTCGTTGGTGTTGCTTGTAAGAGCTCTGCAGGAATACCGTCTAGTCCTACCGCCTTGTTGTTCTTCAGTGTTTTAATTGCGGCAATTATCTCTTCTGTACTGGGAGGTGTGGTGCGGATTCGGGCATTTGTTGTTTCGGACGGGTCATCAGGTATTGGATGCGCTGGCGAACACACTGTTTAAGACCGAAGCGTGGTGTTCCTTCCACCTTCTGATCTGGTCCTCATCCGAATGGAGCAGGGAACCATCTACATCTTTCACCAGGTGTTGTTCTTAGCATTGTACTCCAGTAAGCTCCTTGGTGATTCTATAAACAGTTCTGCTGTCACACCGATTTGCAGCCTCTTTTGCTTCTTCATGCGATACCTGGATTCTAGCTCGTTTCTCTCTGCTGCTTGAGTAGCTGCGATGCGAGCTCGCAGTTGTATTGTTTCGTCGATCTTTTCCCAGGTTTCTGCGGATAGCCAAGCACTATTTCTTCCTTGTGCCCGACCGACTATTCCTTTACCACCGGTTATAAACACATTTTTTACAGTACACCATTAGTCTTCGATGGAGGCAGGTTCACTGCTGCTGATTGCTCTCAGTCCTTGGGAAAGATGGTCCCCTAGTTGTTGGCGAACTACGGGGTCCTTTAGTCTGTCGGTATTAAATCTGGGCATTTGTGTGTTTGCTTGCGATCTCCGAACCGCAGCTGTGCGTTATCTTAAGAGAGCTACCATTAGAAGTTGGTCCCGGACCAATCCAATGTCTGCCCCTCTTCTGTTCCTGACGTCCAGGAGACTATTTCTAAAACTTCGGCTGATCGCAAAGTGGTCAATTTGGTTGGAGGTTGCTTGCCTATCGTTGGACACCCAGCTTATTTTGTGGCACGTCTTGTGTTCAAACATGGTGCCACCAATTACAAGACGGTTGACATTGCAGAAATCCGCGAAACGTTCGCAGTTGTCGTTGCAATCGCCAACTCTATGTTTTCCCATAACATGCCTTAGTCCTTCATTGTTATTGCCAACTTTGGCATTCAGATCTCCTATAACCATTATGATGTCTCCGCGAGGTGTATTTTTGTAAGCAGAACTGGGCTGGTTATAAAAAGCGTCCTCTACTTCAGGAAGTCAAGTAATTGATGGGGCGTAACACTGTATGATGGTGACGCGACGTACTCTAGTCCGAAACCTTGCCTTTAGTATCCCGTCTCCAAGAGACTCCCATGAACTCGGGCTATTGTGCGCTTTTTTAATAAGTAGCAGCCCAACACCTGATTCTCGGACACTTCCGGGCTCTTTTCCGGAGTAGAGTAGTACAGTGTATCGGTTTGGGGGTTTATATTTGCCCGAGCCCAACCATCGAATTTTTTTTCGTTTAACACTCACGCTTATAAGTTTAGCAGGTCAATTCCGGTTGGACGAGACCAGTATCCGATGGTAACCACGAGGAGATAAAATAAACACAATTGATGTGTAGAAAAAGTGGCATCACTGGAGCCACCAAATTGGCCCAGTAAGAGCCTACCCGATCTCTACACTCCTAACCACCTAAATAACTGACTGACATGATTTTTATTAAAGTATGCTTGGAAAATAGTCTTTCAGCTTTCGCACTGATGCGACAAAGTCAGCGTTTAACTTACAAATTCGTACAAATTTGATTAACGAAATTCATTCAAGTGATTTTTTTGATTTTTTTCTTTAAATAAGAAGTGTTTGGTACTTTTTATTTTTTAAATATCTTCAATACAAGGGTTATTCAACTTGTTTTCGAACAAATTGTCTATTTATTTTTAAAAGTGTCCAAATTTCTAAAAGGTGTCCAAAAGTGATTATTTTTAAAAAGAGGTGTCCTAGTGACCGAGTTACTGAAAAGGTGTCAAATCAACACTAAAGTGACCCAAAGGTCACTTCTATACCAACAGCTTTCCATTAAGTTCTTTCCGTAAGTCATTTCTCGCCACATTAAGGTTAACTCCACCAGGTCAATTTTGATTTATCTTCCTATGCAAATAGTAAACAAAAAAAAAAGTTAACAAATTATGTAATCACGCAGAAAGGTACTAATTTATTGCTCACTTTATAAAGATATTTGTATAACACGACATATTATCCAATTCTGAACAATAAACCCTCTTATTCAAATAAAAAACAAAAAAATACAAAGTAAATATTGATCATTATTCAATCACAAATGGAATATTACCAATTCCCTCTGGAGACAATTCAATCATTCACATTTTTATTCAAATTGCGTAGGTTGATCAAAAACACTGATTTTTTTTTGTATCTATTCTCTTTTATTGAATAACACATTAGGCTTTGTCGTTTTGTCTACCAAAAAACAAAAAAAAAGCTACTCCCCCCAAAATATAACCCAAAATCACATACAATAATTTTCGTAATCTAACTTCTTTTGTTTGGATTTTCCTATATATTTTTTTTGGGGGCTAAATAAACGGCTCCACCCGTTTGTAATAAAACACGAAATCATGTCAATCAATATGGTCACGATATGACAGATCGATTGAACTGAAATTTCTTTGTGCCAACGTAGCCAGAAAGCACGAAATAATCGTATTTCGATTACATGTTTCTCCGCCTATTTCCTCAATAAATTATTCACCATCCGTCAGCAACTAGAAATGGGTGTACATTTGTGACACTTATGCACAACCCCCTTTGGTACCATTATTTTAACATCAAATATCATGTCATTTGAACTTAGTAGGTAGAGGTACTGAAGCTGGGTGAGCTCATATGTGTCGCCTTTCATTTGGGAACACTTGTGCGCCACCATTTCTACTCTACCACCACTTTAATGTCTCATAGAAAAACCATCAGGCAACTCACCATCATCACCAGCTAACCAGGAAGCGCAGTGAATCACTAGCTACACGAGCATACGAGTGTAATGTGGACTGTGGAGGAAAACTTTGTCAAGTTGCCATTTATTCCTCTCAGACGTCTTGAGTTAAATTGCCTTGCACAAATGGTGTGATGATGATCATTTTCATCATATACACTCACATCTCTCTCATGGTATTTTATTCATCTACTATCTGCTATCTGGACGGAGCTTATAGCAGCAACAACAAAGGAAGGACATCTCTACAGGACATCGTTAAGCAACCTCTCATCAGAACTTACGAGTTTGTTATAGGTTGTATCGTCAAAAAGGGAAGACACACTTGTATCTACTATAATTCTACATATTGTCTGCTTATATATTTGTCATGACATAACGTCTGAAGTCTCATGTCGTGTTCCCATTAATATATATAGCACTCCAGGATAATTGATGAATGAAAGAATTGATTACCAAGTTTTCTGAAACTGTCACAAGAATTCTTTGTTGCAAAATTAAATTAAACTTATGCTTCCAATTAAAAAATAACGTGTGTGGTTTTCTAAAAAATAAATTTACAAAAACTTTGGGCTTTCTTATGCACGAAAAATGCACTATTTTTCCTTTCTTCTTTTCACACCTCCATGGGGGAAATCTTGAGGTGGCGGATTGGAATGCCTTAAGACAAAAACTCCTTACTTATGACTTGGAGCTATGCGATCGGAGCTAAGAATTCAGGGAGGATTTAAAAAACTTTTCCAACTAGCCCGGTGGCCGGTGATGTAGTGGTGCCTACTACTAGTTACGTACAAAAAGTTGGTTGGAGATCGTTCACCAATTGCTCGCGCCTAAGATGAGGCTATCCTCTATTACGCTGCGCATTGGGTTTAGATGATAGAACTCCTTGGGTTGGTGTCTATCCGGTGCACATGGCCCAGCAATCTCAGTCGTTGTAATTTTAGCTTTCTTACCAGGTCAAAACCACTGTAAGGCCCGTAGAGTTCGTCATTGTATCTACTTTACTTCTCTTCGCCTAATACAGCACCCTTAACCAAATATCACACGAATAATCGTTTTTTCAAAGCAACTCAGCTGGTTTTCCTCCTAACTTGACAGTATCTATGGCTCTACCTCAAACAACCAAACTGGGATGATTAAGGTCTTATATAGGATGTCTTTGGTTCTTTGAGAGCTTTACTACTAAAATGCATTCTTAGATCACGAATGGCAAGAGTGATTCTTCGTTTAGGTAATCTTTACACTGATGTCGTTGTGAGATCCACTGTTGGATTCCAGGTAAACTCAAGACTTTGACTGCTTCGAAGTTACAACGACCCTCTTGACGTTATGTCCCAGTCGATGTAAACAGAGGTTCATCTCCCCTACAGACGCCATCGAGGAAACAATCCGACACGGCTCATAAGCTGAACAGACCATCAGAGAGGAGACCCGATCTACCGGCCGCACCGAAAAACAGATTTACCGGACGTACCCATTCCGATTCCTTGAAGTATTATTAGTTTTGGTTAAAAGTTTTTTAATAAATAAAAAAAATTGTTTTTCGAGGTTCTAAGTACCTTTCAAATTAAACTTAGTGTGTTTTCCTTCAAAAGGAACCCTGGCGATCTGGCGAGCGGAACCTCGGCTAGAAACTAAAAGCATATCACAAGCTTATGATCTCCAACTGTCGTACCAAAAATGCAATCCTAATCTCCTATCCAATCTGGGCGTTAAATTCTCCAAAAACAATATTGACAAAGCCAAATTGAAACTACCGCTTTCTCCCTTAACTGTAGCAATTCATTTACCGTAGTACCTACATATTTTCAAGATTAATTTTTTTATGTACGCTCTCCATCCCATGCCCCTCACATTTAGTGTAAAGCTATAAAATCAGCTATTTATAGGATCGCCAATAGTTGTTCGGCTACATATGGCATGTATAAGGTTCGGACATTCCACGTACAGATCCGAAATTCGCTGTCCAGGTTTCGTATGCCTGGGTCGTAAGCATTAAGATCATCGTTATCCGAGGCTGTAAGTTGATTCTTCATAACTATAAAACTTACTTCTATGTCTGTGAGGAACCTCAGTGGCAGAAGCTCCCAACCTGGAAGATCAGGTCCTTGCATCAGATGAATCTTAATCATCCAGGTTTTTCTATGTGGATAGTCGAAGTAGGTTATAAAAATCTGCTAAGTTGCTTTGGGAGGAATAGTATTCGATTAAGCGAACTTCTAGCTTATACATGCATAGTGAAGAAGAAGATTCAACATCGGGCGAATCTTCAAATCTTATTCGGATAAACCTGACAGAAGAAGACATAATAATAAATACCTAGTACGCTCCCTGCTTATTGAGAACTATTTTAACCAGCTGGAAAATGGAAGCACCTGGCTATTGACGGGAGCCTGTTGCTGATAAACTGGCTTTGAAAGAAACTTACTTACTTAAGATGGGGCATACAATCCAGAATGGATCTCGGCCTCAAACAACAAACCTCTGTAACTAGCCCACTCCCCAACTAGTCGCAAGTTGCTAGTTGCTAGGTTGCGGTAATCCACCACTTGATCCCAACACCTAAGATGAGGTCTTCCTCTCTCACGTTGTCCATCGGGATTGGATGCGTTGGTAAGATAGTTATTGACATCGACCTGTCGACAATGGAAGGCCCTTCTGCAGAAAAAAAATCCGAGATCGCATAGCTCTAAGACTAAGTTTAATTATAGTTGTCACCGAAAGCCCCTCAGCCACGTCAAGGCTTACTCCCATCGAGAGGGGCTTTGAAAGATAGAGACTCTCATGGTTGCTAAAGAGAACGAGTGTTAGGTATATGGGTTCGTGTCTACTTATTGCAACCTTAATTTAAATTAAAGCAAACAGTTCCTGTGCACATCGTGATAAATGATTAAGTTTATAAATTTTGACTGAAGAACTAAAGAACATATCTTCAGATCTGCTACCCACGCACGCCATAATTGACAAAAGTAAAGAAAAACCTGTAAGACCCTTAAAATATCTACCTATAGACGAACATTCGTTGGGAAAGATTTCCAACCTCAAATAGGCAAAAACGTCGTCAATTCTAAATTTATCTGTAGGTATAGGTGAACTTCGCAGTATAGGTAACAGTTATTCCATTGAGGCGCAGATTGCGGAAAATTGGATTTTTTCAAGGTTCCTGCTTTCTGCATTTTGCTCCATAATAAACTATAAATCGTCGCAGGAATGTGTTTTCCATTTTTTTTCTCCAAGTTTTCAATTTTTTTTTCAGTCGGTACCCTTCCTACGTTTTTAGCAGACAAAAAAATCTAGAAAAAAAACCAAAACAAACCACCTATGGAAAGCTTAAAGCAACAGTAGCTGACTTTGTGTGTATATAGAAACAACAGCCACAGGAAATCGGTACAATTTCCTTTAAAAAAGCGTTTTCCACATTCTAGTTTTCTTTTTTTTTTTGGCTAACTTCATTTCGTTTATGAATTTTTCATCAACCATTTTAGTATCGCACTAGTACCTACAGCTAGTCAGTAGTCATATAGGCTTCCTCTCAATTCTCCCTCATCCTCATCCCTGTCTTCGCATGCAGATATACCATAGCATCAGGAGGTAGTGAGTGTGCATCACAACACAACAAGGAACTGTTGGAATGAATTCCTCTTCACATCATCATTGAAAAGGACGAACCTGATGAATATAAAAAAACTAAGGAAATTCCGTTAGCGCTCATTCTTTTTTTTTGCCGCACACGTCATTTCAAATGCGAACGCAACCAGTTTTTTTTTTTCATATTCCAATCAACCATCAACATCTCCAGTAACGAGTACGACTTGGCATGAAGGCATTTCTGGTGAAGTCCTGCGAATCCTCGTAACTGCTGAGATGTTAATTACGTTTAAACAAAAAATTAAATGTTATGCATAATTTTTGTTTAAATTTTATTTTGTTTCATTCACTTCTTTTTCAATATAAAAATGAATGGGGATGGTTTTTTTTTTTTTTTTTGCTGAAACGACCTTCCTTGGAAAGCAAGTATAGTGCAAAAATGCAGAGAACAAAAAAAAAAGCATCAAGAAATTAAATCTGAATGGGTGTGATTTACTGGAAAAGGGTCCTTGATGAAGTTGTGTATGTATAAGTACAGTGAAAGCTCTCATATAAGTGGAAAAGAAACTCATTTTTAATGAACCTATTCACTCGCAGAATAGGTACCTTTGTTGCTTTTCTATTCAGAAACGACAAAAATCCTGAATCTTCGCGAAGAGATGTGTCAATCATGAGCTATTTGATCTTTTTGATTCGATCATCGTATTGATGATCGAATACACAAATTTACGATCTCAATTTCATTCGATTCATCATTCAACTCTTCTACATTTGTTTCGATTTAATACTTTTTTTTCTAATTCAATATCATTCCATCTTTTCAACACTTTCCTATCCCATACTCACTCATTCTTTTTCTTTATCATTTAATGTAAGTAAAATAATTGATATAATTAAAATGCTTGAAATCGACCAGAACGAAAATAAAGGAAATATAAAAGATCGAGTAAATCGATCGATTCAAAATATCGAATCTATAAGCAAACCGATACTTGAATCGTGTAAAATGATTTTTGATAGTTGACATTCAATCAAATCAAGAAAATCGGTCTGTGTAAGATGATTGTCAAATATGACTATCATATTGTTGACGCCCAGTGTAAATGCACTTACCCTTTGAATGCGCCCATCGAAGAGCTGCATTATGAAACCACCAAGAGATGTCATGAAAACGTCAAATCTAACAAATGTCAAAAAATAGAAATGTCACTTTAAAATATTAACCCCAAGTGTGTGCTGCTAAAAAATAAATTTTTAAAAAGAAAAATTGTGTGTCGGTATTTTTATTAGTTTCAAAGTTATTTTATTCTTTTTTTTAAATAAATAAACGTAAGGCTTTTCAGCCAAAACATTGGTGTATAGAAATGCTCAAAGCTTGTTTAAAAATAAAGTTGGTATGCCATTTTCAAGATAATATTATTGCAAAATTCCAAAAAAATACAGTGACCCATTTTCGAAAAATTGAATTTCGAAAAAAAAAATTGAAAAAAATCCAAAAAATATTTTTTTGAAAATTTTTATATCAAATAATTTTAAAATGGTTAAGGAAGTTCCGTATAAGAAAATTCATCAAAATTGGTTTAGTCGTTTAAGTGAAATGAAAAAAAAAAACGGTTCCATTGAAAATACCGTTAGTAGAATTTTTGCAAACATTACATTCATCTCGAAAGTATGACCCTACTAACGACAGCAGACACAAAAGTTTTAATATCCCCTCTAGGGAATCACCAAGTTTGAAGAATTTATGTATTGGTTACGGTGATTTGAAGATATAAACATTAAAATATGGTACAAAAAAAATGATTCCCAAAAAAAGACTAGAATTTGCTTTGAATTTTTGTTTTTTATTTTTGTACGCTGAACTGTAAACTAGCCTTAAAGCAAAAATTATTTCACTGAGTGATAGTTGTCCACTTTTATGAAATAATTTCTGGTACGGAAATGTTGGCACCAGTGCAATTTTTAATTTTAATAAAATCATAAATTTTACGTCTTACTTGCAGAACTTTCCAAAATCAGAGATCTCACTGTAATTATCTATAACTTGAGCTTGATAATACCTTTCAAGGATGTGATGAAGAACGAAACGTTCTGATGTGTCGACCTTCGTTTTTGCAAATAAAATATCAACAACAATGCAACTTAATTAATTTATTTTGCTTGCGAATGAAGAAGAAGAAGAAGAGAATGAAACATGGCACTTAAAATTACGTTTAATTGTTTTGAAGAAAGATTGTGTCAGTTTCGGGAATGGATAATAAAGCTTGGCGTTTGGTGATGATTGCATGCACATACCTTAAAGGAGTAAAATGCAAAGAAAGCAGGGGAAGGTAGTTTATGAAACCGTATTTTTATTTTATTATTGCTGATTTCTTTTTGGAACTAGAAAATTATGAGGGTTCTAAGGACCCAACAACAACGCCTGAAAAACGTTTGCTTAACGTAATAAAACGGGAAAATATGCTGAAGGTAGGTTAAGTTTCACTTTAGTTCATACTTTGCGTACGTCAGGATATTTAAAGTGGACTAATAGTCTACAAAACCTATCCCAAAGTCACCTGGCCTGCATCTTCTACATCTTGATTTTTTTTCCAAAGTTTCAAATGTGATCTGTGGGGAAAAAGTACTTTCCGAAATCTTAAGAATCTATAGGCAACTACATATTTCCTGAAGATGTGGTTAAAGACGAGTCCATAATCATGGTGTTACTAGTCACATTCCTAATTTGCAAATTGCTAAGATAATGAAGCTACTTGTGCAAAAACCATTTTGATTAGAAGTTTCGTTTCTTTGGCAACATTAATAGCTTTTATGATCGTTAATTATCGACAAAAGCGCTTTGTTTGGTAAGGCCTTCGCAAGTTTTGCTTCAGTTTAATATATTACATGCACCTTTGAAAACTGTGGAATTTATTCCGTCAATCCAAAAATATTTTCAGATCACATGCTTTTGCCCATTGCCTGTGCCAGTAATGTCACCAAACACAAGTTGAACATTAATACAGTTGCAAGACCAGAAGCTGTAGACGAGGTTAAGTAACTTGACGTACGAAAACCTTTTAATATCAACAAGTCTTTTACCATCATCCGTTCGTTCGTCATCAATATTCTCAAAACATATTGAAGTGAAGACCACCATTGTCAGGCTGTTCGTTGAACATACATAATAATGCTTAAATCTATTTCGCCATTACCAATTTATCAATTTCGACAGGATGTTTTAGAAACAACAAAAAGGAGAGTTAAAGGTTTTCAAATTCTCACTTAAAGTTAATTTATAAAGTGTTCAAGGTTATTAAAAACGCCAAACCGTGTAGTTAAGCGGAGGATATTTGTTTCTGTATAACTCTGCACCTAAATGTTTCCATCTCTTTCCTAGCGCGAATACTTCCACACTTACCTTGAGTGACCTATGGTCCATACCAATCAGTGACAACTTCAGAACTCAGGGTATTAGGGAAAATACAAAGCAGTTTTCCAATAAGTTAAAAACTACAAACTGTGAATTGTACTCCTGAGCTGGAATAAAATCTCTAGAAATATTGTATTAGTCATAAAGTAGACAGTCCACAAATTTAAAATAAAATTCGTGTTTTTTTAGTTTCGTTCCTAGTCGGCTATTGTGCTTCTAAAGAGCTGAAAGAGCTGGTTGTCCTATGAGAAAGAGACGATATCGAGCAATTTTTATTTATTTGTAAAAGAGTTATTATATCCACTGCTTTTTAGAACAAACAAGCAGTAAATTCAGACAGTCAAACCACATGGTTGCTGCCTCAGCTTGAAGTAGACCAAAAGCTTTCTTTATGTTTTCTGAGGTCAAGAGCGGCAGTATCAAAAGTTTTTTGAAAAGCTTTGAAGGAAACATTAGAATTGCGTCGCGTCTTTGGAATAAACTCCCGAGCATCCTTTCAATGCAGCTTCAGGAAAAACTTTTTTTAAACCATTTCTCAAATCAGGTTCAAAATCGGTCATGAAAGATGTTAGACGAAACTGAAGTATATTTTTATCAAAAAATTGGAACAAATGAACATTACATTTCTTCTGATTTGTCAGTTGTCATAATGTATGAAAAAGGATAAACCTGAAAAAAGGGCAAGCTTAAGATGTTTATCAAGGGTTTGTTGATACAATCACTTTTAATTGTGTTTATCAGCTTCATTTTGTTCATCAAAGTTTCCTGGTCTGAATGAGGACGAACAAGTTCTTTTGTTTCTTCATTTATCAAAACACTGGCCTAACAGCCGCCTCCCGAATAACATGAATAGCTTGAAATATTTTTACGGCAATATTTTGTAATGTACAATTCTCTTTGCATATATAACATATTTTTTCTGAAGCCGGTTGAGAATTTTATTTTAATAATAAAATCAATCGATCTAGCAGATCAGCGGCCTAAGCAAACTTCTTTGTTCAAATTCTTTTGAAGAATGCAACTGCTTTGCAACAAACAAAAAAAAAGACTTTGTTCAGATCATTACCGCTGTGTAAAACATAGGCGCCCGCGAAGCGTACAATAGAGGGAACCTGTCCTCTCCTCCCCCTTACATTTCTTTACCAACATTTTATAGTCCCCCCTGATTATGACCTCAAATTGAAAAATTAGTATAATACAGTCATCAAGCTGCAGCAGATAGATTTGAGTTTCTAAGTTGAATGGGGGATTGAGGATATCTAATTTCTGATTTGTAAATCTCATGGGATTCTTAACTGCTTGGCAATGTCGGTTGAAAGATCGAAAAGTACCTTCTCGTTAGAAAAGGAGAAAGAGATCAAGCAACACAATATCTGTAAACAATATCCTGTAAAATTGCAATCGCTGAACGTTTTGTAAAAGAAGGTTTTTAAGACCGACCATTTAAACGAGTGGGTAATTACACCTTTTAAAATGTGGGTTCGAATCCTACCTGGGTATAGGAGGAAAGTTTTTCGACTAAAATGAATAACTTTAAGGCTTAGCATCACAAAAAGAATGTTATTGACGGAAAAAGGAGTCTGATTAGAGGATTGGCACCCTCGAAATAGCTAAAACTCTAGCCATGTTAGTGATAGTACCTTCAAGTTGTTGTTGTTGTTCAAAAGATTAAAATCTTAGTATCATTTATTCTTCTAGTTCCTTGGAGTCTTGGACACATTTTCTATTTTGGTCGCTATTGTGGGAAATCATCACGTTTTTGTAATGTCTTTGATTGTTAATAAATGAACCGCAATTCAAGTTGAAAAACCAAGAGAGAATTATTGCACTTTGGAGAAAATTATTGAGCTTTCAAGGTTCTTTAGGAATCTTAAAACTATTTCCCTATTTCTTACTTATAGGAGTTAAGTTCCCAAATGTTGGTCCAAGGCCGAAAAAATCCATTAAAAATCAAAATCACGATAGTTAGACAACCTAATTGGAGAAGATAGGAAGAGTGACGGTTGCCAGTTGTATCCTGGGCACGTTCTCTCCAGCCTGGTGGTTACATTCCTGCAAACATCGATGTAAAATAGTGGCTAGGATGAAAGAGGAGCTTACATATTCTTGACTTTTGATTATGACCTTCATTTTAATAATCTGCGTGAAGTGCAATCTGCAAGAGTATACACAAGTTTGTGAATCTTTCCGGCAGCACCTCAGTTTGCTAAAAATTGTTGAAATTACTTTTAAACCTTTTTCAAATTTTCAAAAACCACTCGTAAATGAAAATAATTCCCATAGTAACCGAAAATACAGAATTGGTTTAAAGGTCAAAATCTTTCACCAAATAATTTCTACACTAAATTATCAGTCCCCAACTATACAGGCCCAATTAGTAGATACAGCTGTAAAATTTCACACTTCATCAAATGTTAGTCACGTTTTTCAAAGTTCAAAGTAACAAAGCAAACAGAAAGTCCTTAAGTGATAAAGCAACAAATACCTTAACCCAATCTAAGAACTTCAAAGTCTGAAGACACTGCCTCATTCTTATAGATAAAAAGATAAAAAGATAAAAAGATACCTTTTAACTTAATAAATGAATTTAACCATCTCTTGGTTGACTATATATCCAACTCGTAGCTGTTATATTTTCATTTTTTTTCTTTTTCTTTTGACATAACAATCGAAGACCGTGGAAGGTAGTCCCGAAAATGATCCATTAAATGCCTCTACAATTTGTTCAGATACCAAAACACGATGTTAATAGATACTCAAAGGCATCCAAACACAATATGTGTCTGTCTGTGGGTTTGTGTTATTGTATCCACATCCACATAACGAAAATTCGACACTAGAGAGAAAATAAAATCAAAAAAGGTCATGTGACAAGATTGGACCTTTCAACTGTGGTCGAGTATTATGTGTGTGAGAGATTTCAACTCCATAGCACGTATATATTATGTTTAAAGAAATTGAAAAGAAAACTTCCGTTATTCCCTTTTTTTTTCTTTTTCTTATATTTTTTTGGATCAACAAAAGCTTGAACAGTTTCCATTTTTCGTTTGAACGCTGAAGTTCATTATTATTTTCCAGCTGCCGTTCCTCGTTCCATTCCATACTATATCTACTTTGGAGTTAACTTTATCCAACCCAAGCTCTTTGCTTTGGTAAGTGAGTGTCCTGCCATGGATAGGATACATAAGAACAGAGAATATACTGATGGAAACATGGACCACGGATTCTATGTCCTGTGCACCATCCGGCTGTTTATATAGCAAAAAAGGAAGAAGCTATATATTTCCTAAGACAACATGGTTCGGATGTTCTTCTGCTTTCTAGTGGTGGTGTTTTCTTTGGAAACACGTTCTTCCTTTTTGTTTTTGCAATTGAATTGATTTTTGTAAGAGAAACGATTTATAAAGGATAATTTTAACTCTAACAATGGAGCCAAATACATACATCCGGATGTGTGTTTGAAGTTCGGTAACGATGGTTAGTTTTTTCTTTCGTTTTTGGTGCAAATCACCGCATTTAGTTTTTGATTTGATTCTCTTTCCAACAAATATGGTTTGAAGTTTTGTGTTCAGTTAAAAGGTTATGTGATAAATTTAAAAGTTATGAGAATAACCCCAATAGATTCCTTATATTATGTCGAAAATGGGTGGTTTTTCTGTGAAAACGAGTTCACAATTACATAGATCTGAGTTTCAAGGTGAGTTACACTCAGGATGGTAGACAGGAGAGGCACCCAATTCTCACACTTCAATATACAGAAGGGGACATGGGGGTCCTGTGATCAACAAAAACCTTCAACAAAATAAATCACAACCCGGTTGACCCCAGATATGCTTCCAGTATTTGGAATGAGCCGCTAAGAGAGCAGTCCGAGGGCGCCCGCCGGGTTTTCGGGAAGAAACAGTCAGAGTACGAGAATCGGGCGGTTGAATCCATTGCGGGGTGTACCAGCAGGGGAGATGTTCGAAAATGTTAAAAAAGGGTAAGATGATCTACCCAAGCCTAGAAGGCCTGAGCGGAAGATACACACTCAGTGCTAAAAATCTGCAAGGAACAAATTTCAAGGCTGCTGAATTGCGAAGATATCCAACATTCCGCTGTTAATTTATTTAACCTGGATGACGATGGTCAACAATTCCGTCCACTTGACCTAGATGAAGGGCACCGTACAAGGTTGCTGGTGCGGATGGCTTACCAGCTGAATTGATAAAAGCAGCAGAAGATGGTATGGTAGGGAGTACGCACCAACTTATTCATCGTAGGGAGTACGCACCAGCTTATTTCTAACGTCTGGCTGTATGAAAGCATTCCTAATAAATGAAGCTTTGGTATAATGTGCTCCATTCACAAAAAATTAGACGTTCTGACACGTGCCAACTTCAGAGCGACTTGTGGTAGTGGTTGGTGCAATTGCCAGTATTAAATCGGAGGAGGTGGCACAAATTGGATTAGCTTGTAATGAAGGCAAAAAGAAGTATTATGATAACGGAATCTAAACCTTCTCGACTCGGCCAAAAAGTCTCGTTGGATAGGTACGATGTGTACCTGGGATCTACTATAAACACAAACAAGTACATCAGTTCAAAGATCAAATGGCGAATTACGCTTGCCAATCGCTGTTTAAGCAGTAAAGCGCTCTTTCATAGAACCAAGGAAACGATATACAATACCTACCTAAATCATCCCAATGCTGCTGAACTGGGCAGAAACATGGGCGTTAAAAGATTTTGACGTATATTTGCTTGGTTGCTATGAGAGAAAGATTTTTTGAGTGATTTTTGGTCCTTTGGAGAAGAAGATTCAACGACGAGCTTTAAAGGCTGTACAGCGTCGTTGACCTGGTCAAAAAGCTGAAAAAAACAGCGACAGAGATGGCTGCGACACGTGGAATGTATATCGCACCAGCTCGGCGAGTCTTCGAATTGATCCCTCATGGTGTACGAAGCAGAGGAAGAGAATGATAACGACAGGGAGCGCTCACAAGTCGAGGATGTACTCAGCTAACTTGCACTGCATAACTGGAGGCGGCTAGCTAGGGACAGAGCTGTCTGATTGAAGTCGTAGTTCATCCTGGATTTTAAGCTCCATCAAAATAAAAGTAAGTAAGAGATAAAAATGAAGATATTAGCCTTTTTCCAAATCCACCAATTTCTTCAAGTATTAGTTGAAACATTCTTGTTTCCTTGCTGTTACTGATTGTAAACTGAATTTTTTGTTTCTTATGACTTTCTTCTATATCAATCGAAATACTTTTTCCGATAAAGCTTTCATCGACCTTGAGCTTCTCTGAAACGTACTCCGACTGCCTCTCTTGACTCATCATAATAATCTTTATCACATTAATCATTTGAACATCTGGTCCATGGTCCAACCAACCAACAATCTGACTACATCAATAATAATACTTGGATGCTAGAGGTGGTAACAACTGGCAAATCATCATCAACTTTTTTTGATTGTTTCGAATGCTCATAATACGTTTTTTTTTTTGTTCGGCGATTTTTTTCTAAAGTAATGGCCGACCATGCAATATTCGAAAAAAAAACAGAATGAAAAAAATGAATCTAAAAGTTTTTTGCTCCTTTACTATGGTCAATATATTCTACTACCTCGCATATCACATATGCGGTTTCCCAGATCCTAGCGCTATCCAGCGATGCACGGTCTTGTTTCTTTACACTGCGACTCTATAACTATGACTAGGACGATGAATAATGGCGTAAGGATTTTTTCATTTTTTTTTTTTGTTTTGCTTCGCTTTCCCAGGATTTCCTGTATGCTTCTCTTCGAAATCCTTCATTCATTGTTCATGACATGGAATTGTGTGAATTTTTCTTTTATATTGCTACGTGATTAGAGCTCTTTCATTGCCTTTTTGGGGGGGTTGGGCATTTTTAGACTTTACTTGGAGCTTCGAGCGTTAAGATCCTTCTTTCTAAGAAAAGTATAGGAGTGGAAAAAAATATATAGAGGACACAAGGGGAAAAGGATGGTGTTGTCCTAGAAAATTGAAATAAAATTCACGTTCCGTTGGAATTATTAAGAAATTATTAATAAACATGAGACATGCAAAGGAAATGTTTCCTCGTTCGCCGCTATCTTCTCTGGCTGGCTGGCTGGCTGGCTTTGTCGCCCGTCAACCTTATATTGTCGAGGAGCTTGTAGTCGTATATAGTCTCTTAGTCGTCGTCGTCATCGTCTACTTTATTTTCTTCGTCTTTGTCTATTCATATTTCTCTTTTCCTAGGAGCATATTATATGCACAGAACAAGCAAAGGGCCATTGTAAAGGACATCATTGTCGACAACGACGCGACTTCTTCGTCGGGTGGCGAAGCAGTGAGGCAGAAGTTTTAACAGGGTGTTCTTGGGGGGAAATAGTTTTATGAGTGGCAAAGGATACGTGATTTGTACTGTCTACTGGGTCCTTTCTTGATGTTAACGTAAAAACCGCCGAGGGTAGACAAAACTTCATAAAATATTAAATAACCGCTTTTGGATGTGTGTGTGGATTGTATAGAAGCAAGGCGTAACATTATTATCTTCGTAGGTTATGGCTCTTAAGATGTAGCAGAAATTGGCTTAATTATTTATCGGTCTATAAGTTTTTTTTTTGAAAAGCATTGTTGAAGAATAATTTTTAAATTAAGGTTTGCCGAGAATCTTTTGAGACATTATGCTAATGATATTATTTTGTTTTGTGTGAGGATAGTGGTTGATATTGAATTCACATGATACAGCGCCATCTACCAACGTTACAAATTGAGTCAGTTGTGAGCATATGTTTCAATGGTTAAGCTTCGACGTGACAGGTAGGCTACTATTAAATTACGATCCAGATTAGAACTTGGAATAATTGCGGAACTCGTTTTCGAAGACGGGCCACACATGGTTGAAATTGAGAAGAATGTTGCTACTAATTACCCCGCAACAAAGAAATCCAGTGAAGTTGAACTAGTTGGTGAACACCTTACGTGAGGTACTTCGATTTATTCAGAGCACAGACTAATAAAGATGGGTTTCTTCTGTTCATCATCCTTGAAGTTAAATTGGTCCTCCAAGTTGGGGGTTGTGCAAATTTCTGATCTGCACAATATTTACATCTACATCGGCAAGTTCCGCCAGAAGCATTAAGACCATGTCACAATCCGCATGAGGGACAAACCGAAAACATTATCTTATCGCATTTGCATCTCTAAATACGTAATGTCCCCACACTATTACGTATCACTCGATTTCCACACCTTAATATTCAAAAGCGGATATTTCAATTTCGAGATCAACGAACTGTCATTGGGATATTCTAAAGCATTTGTGGTGGTGACGACCAAAAATGCCTTAGTCTTTACGGGGATGTCGAGGTAATTGAGAGAGTCAGGTTACCATATTCTTGATACCCAAGAGGTGGCTTCTCATTGAAAGTTATGGTGCTCGAATTCCTGGATTGACTCATAGTCGAGAAAATGAAAAAAATCCAATGTAGAGTGATAGTCTCAGTAGTCAGGAAGAAATGGAGCTCGACAAGAAGTCGAAAGATAAAGAAATTGATGGTGTGTCTGCCTCAGAAATCATGTGTGCCGGGGCTCGGGCTGGCATCCTACAAAGTTGTGTTGGGTCGCGGTACTAAGTATAAGTAATAGGCAAATCCCGCGTCCGTTCAACAGCCTTTCATCTGCTAGCACACAGCACGCTTACATGAAGGGCAAATTCAGGGAAACAGTCCTTCATGAAGTTGTGCAAACAATCGAGAATACAATCAATTTCAAAGAATATTCTCTTGCTACTTTCTTAGACGTAGAAGGTGCTTTTAACAACGTGCTAAATGACAGAAGGATTCAAGCAGCGTTAGATTATTTAAATAATACCTAATTTGTGAATAGGGGAATAGCCCAGGGTGTGGTTCTATCTCCTCTTCTATGGCTTGAAGGCACTCGTGATCAGTGAATTTACAGAAGCAGCTCTGATTTAGAAACTGGGCCACGAGCTGTGGACTAGGTGTTAACTAAAGCAAAACTTAACTCATGCTGTTTACTACTTAACCTTAAATACGTCCCTTTACTTTACCTCAGTTTAACGGACAAACTTTATCACTCTCTTCCAGGGCAAAATATCTAGGCGTTATTCTCGATCCCATATTAAACTGAAAATAAACAATTGAAGAAAGGATTTTGAAGGCCTTCATGGCCTTCTATGTCTGTAGTTAAACCTTTTTTAAGAAATGGGGCCTCCAATCGAAATTGATTTTGTAGACGTATACTGCAGTAGTATGACTAATCCTTACTTATGGTTCGATATTATGGTGGCCCGCAAATCCTTTAATATCAATAAGTTAAAAAGGTACAAAGAAAGGTCAGCGTCGGCACCACAGGGGCACTTCGATCTTGCTCATGGGACGCACTCAGCGCAATGTTGCATCTTCTTCCTCTTGACTTACACACAAAGTTTTAAGTTTCCTGCAGCGCTTTAAGACTAAAGGAATCAAATTGTTGGACTACCAAGCCAGATGGCCACAGTAACATAATCGCCTTGCTTCCATCAGGTAAGTTTAACACAAGCATTGACTACTGCACCCCTACTTTGAGCCTTAGTGGGAATTTTAAACTCGTAATCCCATCAAGGAAGGAATGGGACGATGGATGGCGTCGCGTCGTGACGAGATACTTCGGCACAACTATTTTTACTGATGGCTCGAAGATGGAGTGTGGTGTTAGTGCGGTTGTCTTCTCTGAATGCATGAACGTGTGCAAGCTTATTGGCTTCCCAATTTTGACAGTGTTTTTCGAGCGGAGGTACTAACAATTAAGGAAGCAAGTAGGATTCTTTAACCCTTGTTGCTATCATAACGGATAGCCAAGCAGCAATTAACGCCATCTACTTGCCTACGACGTTCTCTAAATTGGTCCAGCAGTGTCCAGCTCGTCAGCCTGGGCACCAACTTTGGGATCTCTTTGATCTGGGTTCGAGGTCATAGTGGTTTTGAAGGAAATGAACGAGCGAATGAGTTGACTAGGCAAGGATGGGTTCTTTATAACTCACTTGAAGAAAGAACCAATATTCTCCTAGGAGTATAATTTTTTTTTCAGTTTTCCTACCGCAATCAAATCGCAGGTGGAGCAATTTGACTAACTGTGTTATATCAAGAAAATTATGGCCCACTTTTAATAAAAACCGAACAAACGACTTTACGTGCAGGCCCTAGCAAGACACAGCCAGGTTCATTGCTACCTGTACGGGACATTGGCCGATAGGGG
Organism: Meliscaeva auricollis; assembly: GCA_948107695.1. Taxonomy (NCBI): domain Eukaryota; kingdom Metazoa; phylum Arthropoda; class Insecta; order Diptera; family Syrphidae; genus Meliscaeva; species Meliscaeva auricollis. The sequence goes on from OX403616.1 coordinate 63,879,119, forward strand.
AACATGTAGTCTTTTAAATTCATTGCACTACGTGACAGCAGGCTACGGTTGGTGGAAAGATTTGGTTTATGAGCGGCTGGATGATCACCAAGCGCAATAGTTTTCTCGCACCATTACGAGTTAACGAGGTCCGAGTCTCGACAGTGTAGATGGTCATGGGGTGATTAAACATATCAAAGTGGTGAGCGACCTTATATCAGTTCAGCTGAAACCCACTAAGTTCCCAAATCTGGCATCTTTCGGACCGTATGAAAGAATATGTATGGTCACTAAAACGTTATCTTCTTTAAACAAATACTAAAATCTTTATACAATCCTCAGATTTACATACGAATTATGGTATTAAAACGGCGCAACCCAGCGTTGATTTTGCCATCAAGTCAGGTGCTCCTGACAGCCATTGCTACCTACCTACCTTAGAATCGTCCGTCATGGCATAGATCCTGATTACTCAAAAACTTTGAAAATAGACTTACTCGTACTTAACTGTTATTATGGTGGTTTCTTTAAACTTAAGGCTCTAAAAAATGCTTCTTCACATTAAAGAGATTTCTTTTTGCCTTCACTGTCTCTATAACGCAAATTCAATTGTTATGAAGAGTTCGAAAAAATTATAAAAATTTATTCAGCCTATCATAAAGACCTTATTTTCACACCACTGCCAAACAGGTAATGCAAAAAACGCATTAAGGTCCCTATATAATCTCATTGGTTTTCTTAGTGTTTTCTTCTTTTTTTAAACAACAAAAAAATGTCCTCGGCAAAATCCTACGCTCATGAAATTTCACCAATAAAATAAACTCACATCCTTCGTCTTGTTAAACTTGGCCATGCAATTTGTCCTTCATTTTCATCATCAAAAAAAAAAAAAAAAAAACAGCAAAAGTGCGTAGTGCGTGAAGGTTAATTCCCAACACTGAACACTCTATCTATCTCTCTCTCTCTCTTCCTCTCGCACATCTTGCGGTAAGGTGGTTTAAGCCAAAGCCATCAACAACTAAGGAACGACCTCAAATATATGCCAATCTGGTATTTATAGTTAAGTGGTGAGCCATACAAAATGATTGGGATAGATGAACCTAGCAAAAAGGAAGAATTTGCTGTCGTCAGTTGATCTCGGTGGGGCAATAAATCTCACCGCATGTGCTTCAGAACATTTCTTGAGATAAAACTTCCATCCTAGCCGTGCACTGTGGTGTTTCCATATACAGAAATGTGTTTCCTTCCTTGATGGCAAATGGCAATGGCAATAGCTATGGCTTTGTTCTGTACTGTCGCTTTTTTTTTTAGAGAAAATTCCCGATCCTGAATGACAATAACATGCGATTTAGAAACAAATTTGAAGAAACATTTTGGTCGTTGGTACACTTAGAGTTGAGTTTTAGTGCGCCAGGGAAAATATTAAGAGAATTGCAGATTTTATTTAAATTTGTTTTTTCTCGAGTTTAATATTGTGATGGCACTCGAGAGAATTTCTTTTTATTACCAACAAAAATATGTTGGGTATTATGCTTTTGCTTTTGTCTATGAGGAAGAGAAAGGAAATGGTAAATTCTTGAGATACAAATGTTTTAGGTTTATTTTTGTTGTTTTTGTTTTGGATCATGAAAATTATGTCATTTCGTTGGTTATTTTGAGTTTTTTTTTATGACAGATAAGTGCAGATAGCTGTCCTGTCGAAAAGAAATAAAACCGTTGTCATGAAAATGATAGCAGAAACGATTGGAAAATTCGGTTAGTCAATACTAGAGAATAGGTACAGTCTTTGAGGAACTCGAAGACATAAATAATAATAAATGTTTAATGTTCACCTGTACTCCTTCCTTATTTGTATATTTTTTTGAATTCAAACCATAAAAGTGGAAGTATCAAAAAATTGAACTTTCAAATTCTCTTCTTTAGAAACGAAAAGAAACTAATTGCTTTAATAATTTTTCGATTCTTCATGTTTAATGAGATAATACAAACACCTTCTGCCTTCATCTTGCAGCAGCAAAAGAAATTTATGGAAATTCTTAGAAAATTAATAGTGCAGCTGAACATTTATGCTTACGTTACGGTAGGTAGATACAAGAGGAATAAGAATCCAAAGTTTGAGGTGTAGAGGTTATTATAAGGAATAAAGAAGTATGCACACCACACTGCCGTTCAAGCTTTCCTCTTTCCTGGTATGATAATAAGATTAATGAGTTTCTCGATGATAAACTTATAGGTGCTCCTAATGTATTTTCTACGAAATAGTGGAACTATTATCTCGTGTTGCATGTTAACATGATAATTCGTTGGTTATAACACGTAATTTTCATTAAGTGGGTTTTTAATCATCAAAAGCAAATTAAGTTTTCCACCTTTGAAAATTATACATTGGTATATGGTAATCTATAGAAATTGAGTTCAACTTGAAAAAAAACTAGATAAGACAAATTCAAATAAAAAAAAAATCGTGAAAAATGTTATTGTAAAACTACTAAAATACTACTATCGGCTTGTAAATTTAGAACCGTTGTCGGATAGAAGTACTCTCGGCACTCCAATTTGTTCTCTTAAAGCTTTAATAAGGCCCAGTGTCGTGGCTGGTCTCAAGGGAATCACTTCTACCAATTTCGTAAATTTTTCCACCATTACGACCTTTAATGGACTTTGGTAAAGTCTCTCCCATGTTCCATGGTCTCTCTCCCGAAATCGTGAACACCAATCCACTCGGCTTCTGTTGAGACGATTTGCACCGGTTGCCTGTAGTATCTCTTTGTAGTATCTCAAAACATGCCAGGCCAATAATAACGCTGTGACAGACTACCAATAGTTTTGGCAATACAGAGATGTTCCTCGGTTTCGGTCGGTAAATGGCACGCATACTTGCCAAGCATATACTCATGAGAGTCGGGTAACGAATTCGGTATTATACTCTATGTACTTAGCTGGGTCTTTCTCTGTTAAAGTTTGCGTCTTTTCGGCCTTATACGTGGTCGAATCTAATAGTGCTGCCAGCTTGTCGCAATCGGCTACCACATTCATCGCCCCTTTTTGGTAATGGATGTCAAATTCGAACTGCTGAAGTTCCAGTTCCAAGTGTGCGAGCCTACCAGATCGGTTTTCCAAAGAGTGAAGCCATTTTAGGGAAAAGTAATCGGACCCTACCCTAATACTTACACTCCGCATTAAAACCAGAAAAGTATGTGCTCAAAATGATGACTGAGGAGTATTTTTTTACCCCAGTCATGCTCAATTTTGATCAAGAGTTGCAAGTGCCGAACGAGTTCCGAATCGCTCTGTCTGTGAACACTTCGTATGATAACGCACTTTTACTGCTTCTACTTGCTTGCGAGCCAAAGCCAAGCAATACAAAGTGCGCCGAAGGACGCACTTCGCGTCCTAGTAGGTATTCACGAGCAAGTGTATAAAAAAAATCCAGTTCTATCTTCTGTTTCGAACTATTCCACCGAAAAACTGGCTTCTTTGTGGGATGAGAACAGACGTTCTCAGCCGAACAGCATTCTTCTAATTGTAAGTAGAGAAGATTCAAATTGCCCTAGTGCCCTTTACATTTAAATAACTTACACAATAAGCATAATAGTACCTGGATATTTAGTGCAGAAACAAAAATGTCAGGCAACAAGCAGCAGGGACCTCCGCCCACTGACAATCGAACCGTACGCAGCCGCCACCGGCCGCAGCCACAGACATCCAACCTCGACTACGTCGAACACCTCCGGGCTCCACCATATCAAGCCGTAGCAGAGAGAAGGTTGCCAGCCACATCCATACCAACTGGACCCGAGCGTACGGAAGCAAACCACGCCCGCCAAAGTGTTAGCTCCTTCACGCGGTAGGATTCCGCCTTACTGGAAATACTGCCACGGTGCAGGGGGAGCCGGGTTGCTTCGTGCACCCACGATCGGAATGTCGCAGGACCCATTGCAGCAAGGGAACCTAGGAACACTATGGTTCCAATAGAATCCACTGAAACAGCGGACCTTAGGATTTAAGCCATCATCGTCACAACGTAAGGTCATCTGGAAAGAAAGTAAGGCAACCCATAAAAACTTGCAGAAGCCCACATGTGTCTCCAGATCTCGTTTCGGATGAACAAACAAGACACGCAAGTCAGCCTCAGGTTCCGACGAAAATTATCGATGTAAAGTAATAAACCTACCTTTTGGCTACGAATATTTTTTTTTTTTTTATTAATGGAATGAATTGTTTATTAATTGAAAAACTCTTTAATTGTGCTATTTTTAATTAAGGAGTTTTTAATTAAAAAAAAAAAAACACAAAATTTAAAAAATCTGACAGAAAAACTTTTTCGTGTGCATTTCAATCCGGAAAAAGGAATGCAATGAGCCCCCGTCTTCTGTTTGGTTTACTCAAAGTTAAAAAAAAAATTAACAGTTTTATATAGGCTCCATAAGCGTTTAAGTCCAGGGACCTAGGCTTTAGTTAATAAAAGTCCACAGAGGCTTTCTGTGGTCGATGGTTGTTAACCTCCTTTAGTTTTTTACTCACTCATTTCATACACTTGTGTCTTAGTTTTCCTGCGTCGCGTCGTACCTCAAGGTGTATTCCAAGAATTTTTTTCTGGAATACAACTATTATGTCCAAATATGTACATATACTATCACAAACATTGAAGGTCAACGTCTCTTTCTTCTTTACATTTTGTATGCAACTGGGCACACAACTTATCATGCATAAAGAATTTAATTTACAAAACAGCATCCCCATCCGCTATTGACAGCGTTCGACATATTCTTTTAAAGGATAATGTTTTTGAGAAAAGAAATGTATAAAAAATAATACTATTGAAATATTTCCACAATTAGTTTTTGAAGGACAACTAAATGTTCTATGTCTTATCCCACATCCTCTCCATACTCGATACTCGTCTGCTTACACTCCTTTGAATACCATTTACATACTACTTGGTGATAAATGTTGCTGCTTCCAGATAAACAAATATTAAATTCAATTGGATGCGCCACAAGCATTAGATACCATCTCATATGCCACTGCTACGCTGTCAATTAAACTCGAACTCTACTCACTCATGTCAAAAAATATACTGTATGCCAATTTGTCAATGCTCAGTGGCATTCGTAGAAATAGCGAATAATAAAACTCTGTCGGATTCTGGTAAACTTTCTCCATGTCGATGTTTGCTTGATTTAATCTATCTAACTACTTGCTAGTGCTCGTTCATCAAAGTGTCAGTGCAAACTATTAATTATGTGTTCCTTTCCCTCATTGCGAGTTTAACTAAGAAAACTACTTTATTCCGCCAACCAGCAGTGCCACTACTTGCCTTCCATTTCCTATATATTATATAACCACTTCTGTATCCAAACAACGAGTATGTGTTTGGTTTGTGTAAGTAGTAGGTGCAGAGAGAGAGGGTACAAGTATAGTGACAAGGACGAGAATTCATATCTAACTCATTTTTTTGCTTTTCCCCTCTCGGAATCCTCAAACTGACACAGCCCCCCGATCGACAGAAACTTTTCGCACAATGTTATTGCTGAAAACTGAATTCGGAAAGTTGAACCATGTTTTTTTTAAGAGGAGCCACAGCTGCACACAAACCAAACTATCGAGTTGGATTGATGTATGTATAACAAAATAGAATCCGAAGAGGGTAATCAATAATCACGTCAGAAGTGGGAACTCAAAATATAATAAACTCCAAACCGTCAGTATGTACATATATAGCCAAACTATATACCAGCCCCCACCGTATCGCGCCAGCTATCCCACACGTGGCCAGATTACTACTATATGAACTTCTCGATTCTCGAATTCACTGCAGAACGCGAGGAGTAAAATTGATTACACTATGTCACCATGTTTTATGGCTGACATTAATTTCATTCTCATTTCAACTGTAAAATTATTTATTTGAGATGTGCTTTTCCAGCCGCTGTGCTGCGCTACGCTAGCACTGCCATCACCACGATAACAGGATAACACAGTCGCAAGGCAATACATTTTTCTCATATCACACACTTTTCATATACTTTGCATAATTGGTGAAGGCACAGATATCATATTAACTCAGGGGAATGGCACATCATCACACAGTGGCGCGAGTATTTTTCCAATATTTTTTCAGGGTAATTAAGTCGCACTGAAATTATGGATTCATAAAGCGTTCTTTTCAATAAGTTTTGGTTATACCTGCTCAAAAATCATACAAATTTATTGAAGACACCATTATTGGTGGGTAATATAAATAATAATATATACCTACTCACTTTTAGGAATTTAACAATTCAAATAAGGTGAGAATTCTTTTTTATAAAAACATTGGGTTGGATTCATAGACTCTGTCCTTGCCGTTACTTAGAAAGACTCGGGCTTAAGACTAGATAACCTCAGTCTAAAATAAGCTGGAACTTAAAAACGACTTCGAATTTTTCAAATTAGAACTGATCTCTCAAAATTTATATTAATGTTCCAGACCTTTTGTGCACTAAAATATCAGTTTGTTCTTTAAAAATGCTTATTATTGGAGAGGAAAGTGTGTTAAGGGAAAAATTGTTTTATATTAAAATACTAGCTGACCCAGCAGACTTTGTCCTGCCCTGAACTTTAAATTTTATTTTGTGATTAGATTTATGGTCTTACAAGCAGAAGTTTTCTTGCCCTGCTCATTGATTTTTATTTAATTACATTTATGGTCTTACTATGCGATAGTTTATAAAACTGGCTAGCCACTGACTTTTATCGCTTTTATCCTCTGTTTTCGGTGGTACTAAGCACCTTTGTCATGACCTTCCTTGCTATTCTCTGTGGCATTTCGTAATCTTTCATCAGTATTCCGCGCTTTTTTCCACAGTATTACGCGTTTTTTTTTCACGGTATGTCTCATATTTTTTCCGCTCTTTTTCCTCTTTCTGTGACTTTGTTTGTATTTTCCGCAGTATTTTACATTTTTTCCCGCGGAAGTGCTTTTTTTTTTTAACTTCCTAGGCGGTATTTTGCGATCATTTACAAGATGTTTAGAAGTTTGTTCACCACTCACCAGTATTCAGCACTTTTGTCCACGTAATTCTGTACTTTTCGCCGTGCATAGTTTTCCACGACTTTTCAGGCTTTACCAAAAAATTAAAGCTTACTAATATTTAAATTTCGTATGTTTCCATACTTGCAGTTAGGCTGCAGTCTTCCGTCAGTTTCTATTAATCTTTGAACAACAACCACAACAACAACAACAGCTTTGTTCCTATACCGAGGCAGGATACGAACCCATGCTTAGCTTCAGAGGCCAGTACACTACGTACTAAGCCACGTCACCTACATGAATCACCAATTGTAGGATCAATGAAATGGATAAACGATAATCCTGATCCTTACTCTTGGAGCTAACCAAGAGTCTGGTTCTCCAGGATGGGAGTTGTGCGTTGGGGTAACTTCTGTACCACGGAAGTAAAACTTGTTCCGAAACAATAAAAAGCCTCTTAAACCAATGACATCAATGTTGACGCACCCAGTTAACGAAACAAGGACAACGAATTTTGAATTTGTATGAGGTATTTACTGTCCTTATACAGACTACGTGTTGTCGAACAATTAGTGGATAATCAAAGGGCTGACGTAACAGCTATCGAAGGATTAAGTCATTTGACAGGGGCAGCGCTGTTTGGGAGCGGTTTTGTGGTTAGGGCAACAAGTCTTGGGCTTTTATGCGATAATCGAGCACCTGACCACGATGAGCATGAAGGACTAGGACTGTTTTGAGGAGCAAACGTTAACTATTTGATAAAATACTAACCTTCTCCAGTCCCATTGACTATATTGTTTCTAAAGCTATAGCTCCATTCTTGGTTTTATAAAACGCAATTCAAATTTTTTCAGGATCTTTTACGTTAAGATCTCTATATTTTAGCTTCGTTCGATCTATTTTGGAATACTGTTGTATTGTATGGAACCCCATGTATACAACTTACCCTTCGATATTTGAAAGGATTCAGAAGCATTTTACTAGAATGGCTCTCAAAATTCTTCATTGGAATATTGATATACCTTCTTATAGTTCGAGATGTCTGTTACTGGGTGTTCAATCTCTTGAATCTAGAAGAGTACCTAAACCTAAAAATCTCAAAAGAAACCAGGGAGAGCATACACAACATTTCTACATCAAGTAGAAAGGTCCGAAAAAACTTTGACGAATTGCCGAATACTGCAGAACGAAACGATTTAAATTCAATTTAAAATTTAAAAAAAATATACAGCCCTATTCTGAATGAAAACTCCCGGGGAAATGTTTTTGGGAGAAGAGCTCACAATCGAAAAGTTGCAACCAATTTCGTTCTTTTTTCACTTTTACGTTGTTCTGAACACAAGGGGAACAAATAACAAGCGAAAACATAATGAAATTCCGGGAATATTTCGATTTGGAGCCCTTCTCCCGAAAACATTTCTACGGGAATTTTTGTTTAGAATAGGGCTGATATATATAAAATATTCGTTATTTTTCCCATCTTCTTTTTATTTTCGTGTGTCGACGCACGTTGCGTTGGTTTGATTAATATCGCTTTTGAAAATGAAATATGGCCAATTTAGCTTTATTTCGTTTTCGTGTTTTTTTTATTTATTTAAAAAAGTGCAAATTTTGAATGGAAAAAAAATTAACTGTAAATTATATATTTTAAATGACAAAAAAGATTGGGACATTAATCCATAATATGAGACATAATTTCATAATTTTTGCTACATCGTTAAAACTACAGTAGGTACACATAACATTAAGTGTAATCTGGTTAAAACGGTGCAGGGAAATAACTTAACTGGGAATTAAATTTAGGTAAATAATTTCACTTTTCTGAAGTGATGTTATTTCCCACTTTGAGTGGGAAGTTATATAACCTTAAATTTGGTGAAGTTTTTTCTCACCTTATCTCTTGGTAGAAAGATGGGGGACCATCAAATACCAACTGCGTGCTGTTGTCATGTGTTTCTCTCTGTTGTTGTTCTTTCTATGATTTGTCTTTCTATATGTTGTAATAATGTCTTGTGTTGTATCAGCCAATTGTCTTAGTTACCAGTACTGTAGTGTCTCTAGTCCGTAAGATTTATCTTCGGAATAGATTTGATGTAAATGTAAGAAATGTATGTTAGCATTCTTATTTCTTATTGAAGCAAAGGAAATATTTATTAAAGTATTTAAAAAATACGACATGGATTTTCTTCCATGACTTACTTACCGTTTCATAAAAATGGAAGGAATGGAATTATGAATTGAAGCTTTTGAGTGCATGGCAGGGCTTAGGACAAATAGTTACGGTCATAATGGAAATAGTTACATGCTGAGGGCATTTAATGCCCTCAACACCAAACAGTAATAGTCCTAGAAGTTTCATCAAAAACTAATGACTGCCAGTAAAATTAATTGAGGTAGAAAAACAGTAGCGAAGAAGACGTCTTTCTACTCACTAACTTATCGTCCTAGAAGTTTCACCAAGAATTAATAACTAACAGACAACTTTATGAAGCACCCTCAACACCCACCAAGTTTTAAGAAAAAATATTATTTCTTCAATGAGATAAACGGCATTTAAAGCGTTTTTTTGTCTTATCCATTCCGTTACTTTGGAATGGCCGAGTTTGAGTTGGTAATTATGGATTGATAGCGCTATTTTACTAGAACCTCTAAAAATTATACTCAAAACTTAACCGGCTGTGAACAAAATAGCCCTTAGTCATATAATTCAACAACGTTCACTGATGTGGGGGATATCGAAGAATGCATTGATAGCGAAGCTCAATTTGCGAAAAATGCTACGATGTTTAATTAAATCTCAGTCTCGCATGTTTTCTTAAATCTCACCGCTCTCTATCTAACGTATAAGTACCTATTTATTTACTTGAAGAATCTATATTGCAAGTTTAAGTATTTAAAGAAGCCATTTATGTATATACATTTATAATTTCATGTGCTAAGTAAAACTTTTTGTGGTTTCATTAAAAATTTTGTAAATATTTTTTTTTTTTAATTTCTAACCTAAAAAAAATCTATAAAGAGCTCTTTACTTTTATGGTTGCTAACATAGCAACGATATGTTTTTAGCTCTTCCCTTCTCGTTACATTAATTTTCAAACTTTTATCTTAACAAGAAAATGAAAAACTTTTGTTTTGTAGATTAGGTATATTCTCTCCCAAGTGATTGCATATCTACGTTTTCGGTAAGCTTTAATATTTAATACATGAGTATATGCTTCCTTTAACCCTAAAACTTTTCATCAAAGGATATTAAACTTTGTTTCTAACCCAAGTTGGGAGGGTATGTATTTTTGTTTTAAGATTTTTTTTTTTTATGAAAACTGACCCCCTTAATTATTTATTTTTTTTTTCATATCTTTCTTAAACTAACCAATTTTAAAAATAATTTGTGGTATTAAATATTTGCCTTTTTGTATAACAAATATATGCTACCGTTAATAGTATTTACCTAAATTTTAAATGAAGTGCTTTTACGTTTACAAGAATAAATAACTTGGAAAGATTACCTACCCTTAATAAATTGAGAAAAGAGGCTGCCATGAGTGCCATGTGTAAACCATATTTGTAAAAACATATTTGTAAGATTTAATTGTTTTGAAACCTCTCAGATGAGCACCAACAAGAACAACTAAAAGAGTTTAGAATATCTTAAAGGAAGGAACTATACTAGGGTTCAAAACATTTTTTTCCACTGAATATAGTATTTTTGAGAATTGGTCATAGACAGGTATTCTTGAAGCGTTCAAAAGTTAAAAGCGCTCGTATCGGAGTTTTCGGAGGAATATTAGTGACTTTTATGAGTGGGCACATACCTCATGTTCAGGTGTCAGAAGTGATGACGATGAAACTCTACTTTGTGAGATTTGCAAAGATTGAAAAAGTTCAAATTCTCTTCCGTATAGTGGGAGAAGTCAGACTGTTTTCTTAAACGAAATCGTTCCTAATTCTTTATTAAGGGGCCAACCCATAGAATCCGCCGTGTTTTCAAACTGACAGCTCGATAAAATACACACGTTCTTATGAGAAGCTACCTATAAGAACGGATGCGACGAAAAATGAAGGTGCGTGAAGATAGCACCGCCATAACAAAAATTCTAAAATCTAAGTATGCAGGAATTTGTTGCTAATTTGTTGCCGCATTCCCGAATTTGTTGCTCCTACCCTTAACCCGCAAAACAATAGCGGTGTTAACTTCACGTGAAGTTAGCACCGCCATCATCCAAAACTCAAAATTTCATAAATACAAGTATGCAGGAATTTGAATTTGTTACTCCACGTTTTGACCTTTAAATGCACTTTAACAGTTTCATAGAAAAATCTAAATCGCTCAAAAATGATCATATAGTGAAAAGATTAACACCAATTCAAAGGCTACTCCTCATCTTCTCAAAAAAGTGCATATAAAATTTTTAGCCCAACTCTTTCATGGCCAAAACGCATTGTGGATCTTGTGGAACGTATTCCACTCAGCTATCTCTAAGGGCACTTCTAAGAACTACACTTAAAACTCAAGATTTCAAAAATCTAAGTATGTAAGAATTTGTTGCTAATTTGTTGCTCATATGTTACCCTAGTCTCGAATTTGTTGCTCCACGATTTGATCTTGAAAATGCATTTTCAAGGTCGTAGGAATAACAGTTAACTTTGTCAAGGAAACGTTTTTTTTTTTAAACAAAGTGACTGAGCCTTTAGCTTGAATTTGTTGCTCTACGAAAAAGTGCGTTTCAAATTTCTGTTCCAACTCCTTCACCCCCCAAAAATCCAACAAAAATTTTGATGACTTCACTCAACTTCTACAAACTCCAAAGTTTCGAAAATCTAAGTTGGGTTTTTAGAAGTTATATATCCACTCCAACCGGGCTCGAGTATCTGAACGCCATCTAAGTCTCTAAGATTTACGAAAAAGTTTCAGTGAATCATGTGCATTATGATGAAATAACCTTAAATAAGATGATGTTAGAGGGGGGCTTGAGCCCCCTGAGCTCCCCTTTATACGCTACTGAAGCCTAGCCTACCAAACAGATTTAAAAATAACATTTTTGAATATTTAACAGCCAAAAAGCTTAATTTTTTCGAAACATATCTTTAGAAATTCACAAAATAGGTGATTGAGGGAGAAAATGGTACATGCTTCGTGTCCTTTCGTCTTAATATGTAAGGAATATGTCTTCTCCCATTTAGTCACGATTTTTTTTTGTATCAAAGTCGATGCTCCAATGAACTGTTCTCGGCTCAAAGTCGTCCTTTTCTACTTGTTAGTATGTATTTGTGTTGTTCTGTGGAGTATAAAGTGAGCCCAACGCCCATAGAAGGATCCAATTGTATAACATAGGACGCGCGATGTGTATGTATGTATGTGTCGTGGCAAAGGAGGCGAAAAACTTATTGAATTGAAATTTATATTATTTCATTCGCTTCGTCGCCTTTAGTAAGTCTCGCCTCAAAGGACGATGACGATGAAAATCGGAAAGACAAGAAATGCCAGGCAATCAGGAGATGAACGACATGTCATTGATGGAGGGGGAGTAAGTGTCCGTTCGAAGGAAGAAAGGAAGAAACCAGAAGCCGCCGTCAAGTTAGAGGGTAAAATTTCCAAAAATAAAATTATTAATGGCACATGAGAACGATGAAGGTATGGCGATGGCGTCGCCCGTAGTAGGAGCCAAATAGAAGCTGCTACACAAGCAACAAGAGTTAGTGGAAGCATGTAATTGTTGTTTTGGCTGTCACACAAAACAGGACAATCTGGTGAAAAATTACAAAATAGCTGTGCTGGGTGGGCAACTGGGCATGGATATCCGGGTGTGACGCGTGGGTGGATTGTTGAAGGAACGTGTTTCCATTTCGTCAATTTCTTTCCTTGATTCACTTTAAAAGAATAAAACCAGAGACTGGTCAGAGAGGTGGTAAGCCAAATTTAGTTGAAATATTCAATTTGTTGTCACCAACACTTTCAGTTGGAGAGGTAAGAGGGTAGTGAGAAAGAGTCGATGCTGTGTGTGTGCTATGCGGGTTCGAGGATAAGAATAAAACTTTTTCACAAATTGAAAGCCGGTGTCCGAAGAGTATGAAAAAAGAACGTGTCATCTGGGCACTTTATAGAAAAAGCGTTTTTTTTTTTTTTTATTTTGGAGAGGGGAGGGTTGAGTTTCTAAAGTTATAGGTAGCAGGTTAGGGGTTTTCTTCAGAAATAAAATAGGTAAAGGTCCTTAAAAGGCGGACGGCACTTTGGTATGGATGACAGAATAACTTTTTTTTTACTTTTTTGTGATATCACACGAATCCTTTGTGTCATGAAGGCGTAATTGCATTCAACATTTCTACGAGATTAGTTTGTCACTTAAAAACTTTAGTTTGCTTTTGACCTTTTTGCTTTTAAAGAACAGGTGTTAGCAGAGATTTTTCTTGAGTTACTTTTTTTTTTTTATTATTTTTTGTGTGTGTAAGTTTTAAAGAACAGGTATAAGTTAATAATGATTGGAATATCCGGTTTTGAAGATAAGGGGGTTATGTGATGTTGGAAAAGAATTTAAAGTGTCTCAAGATGTAAGAAAATTTTATTGAAAGATTTTTTTTGTTGGTATGACAAGTTTTTGGAATTTATTTCAGTTCATTCCTGTTGAAAAGATCTAATTCAATTTATTTAAGAGTTTGACGAGAAATTATGTGTTCGAAGTTGAAATGAATGGCCTTAATTGATACTCTGTTGTCAAGAGCTTGACACGTGCGTTGGAGATGACTAATAAGGTCGGTTTTTTGAAATTTAATCACTGTTGTCTAATTTGAATTAATTCTTCTTTACTAATTGGAATGTTAAAGTAGCCTTACGCCTGGTTTCCCCATTAGTTTCTCGTTTAGATTCCCGACTAGTTTTCAGCCTAGTTTTTCGCTTTCGCGCTGGGTTTCCCGCCTGGTCTCCCACCTTAATTCGCACCCAGTTTTCCGCCTGGTTTCGCGTCCGGTTTCTAGTCCTTCTAGTTTTTACCTGGTTTCATGGTCGATTAGCCTCTTGGTTTCCTTCCTTTTTCCGACCAGCTTTCCCCTTTGAATTCCCATTCTGATTCCCATCTGGTTTCCAGGCCAGTTTCACTCCAGATTTCCGCCTGGTTTCACACAAGGTTTGTCGCCTTGTTTTCCTCCCGGTTTCCCACCTCAATGTCCGCCCAGTTTCCTGTCTCGTTTCTTACCAGGTTTTCCACCTTATTTCACCCGGTATCATATCTGGTTGTCCACTGGGCTTCCCACCTTGTACTCCACTTGTTTTCCAGCCCAGTTTGCGTATATTTCTTCAACTGGTTTCTTGCCCCCGTCAGGACTCTAGAGCTATTAATTGTCAATTACGTTATTAATGTACCCGAAAATTATTACAAATAAAAAAAATCGTTTGGTTTTTGCATGAGGGACCAGAAGTGTCCCGTTAAAGTTGTAAATTTAAATAAAGAATGACCCATGGAAGTTACAAAATTAATTTTTGCGCAACAAATTAGCATTTAATTAGCTAAAATTACTGAGATTAAAATTTGTTGATTTCGCCACAAAGTGTCTTCCGAAATGAGGGACGTCATTGAGTACATGTAGATTATACAAAAAAAAAAAAAAAAAGAAATAAAAATAATAAGACACTAGATAGTTTTCGGTAGCATAATCTTTTTTATTTCAAATTCGTTTGGTCAAAGTGGTAAATAGCTAAAAGAAGTCTAGATTGAAGCTTCGGCCCCCGTCACTAGCTTCTGTTGTTGAAGTCGATGTCGATGTTGACGTAGACGTTGATGTTGAAGTCGATGTCGATGTTGAGGTTGATGTGGAAGTTGTTGTATCATCATCGGCTTCAGTAGTTGTTGTTTGTGTGCAGAATGAACAAAATTTTTCTTGCAATTTAGAACCCATCATTAAATGACCCATTATAGATCCTTCCGATGGAGAAACTTGGAACATTAAAATAACACCAATCAGGCAGAAAATTATAACTTTAGATGAAACCATTTTGATTAGATAAGTGTTGAAGTTGTACTGGCTTTAAAAGTTTGAAGATTTTGCTTTTATACCTTTTTTTTTTTTAGGATTTCTGATAGAATTGAACAATTTAAGCAAACATATTGAACAAATGCCGTACGTTAACCATAATAATGTAAATGCAAGGTGTAACCTAGATTCATTTTTAAATAAATAGAATTGGTGGTTTTTGTTGGTCTTCAAATGCACCTGAGTTGATTGAATTGTACCAATTCAAATGAACCACATTTGATAGGGCTCTAACATAAGATATAACAAAACACATGTCTAACTAGGTTAACAGGTTAAAAAGACCCAGTGATTGGTTTCAAAATTGTCAGCTTGAAGGTCATGAGTTTTATTTGTGTTTGGCCTAGCTGTGGAGTAGGTATATTAAAAAAAGAAAAAAAAAAAAAAAAATTGCATGAAACTTGCATACTTTTGAGATGAATGGTAGTCTGAAAAAAAACACCGATTTCTAATGGTGGTCCGTTTTCGTTTTCGAAAACCGCTATGACTCGAGATGAAACAGTTACTAGATTCTGAGAGGTCATTTCCAGGGCTGTTGCCATTTTCATTTTGGACTGTTACTTTTGGGATAACCAATGTGTGATTTCAAAATATATTAATTTAATGAAAATAATTACAATCAGAGGAATAATATATTTTTATTCGTTGGCCGCTAATGAATATCCTTTAAAATTAATGAAAACATTTGTTGGAAAGTTAATATAATCCCCGCAAAAGTTTTTCATTCGTTGCAACTGTACTACATTTGTCCCAAACTGCAATTCTATTAAAAATGGTAATTTCAGCGGACCGGAAGTGAGTACTCTCTCAAAATTGAAAATTGGAAAAGAAAATGACGCATGATGGGAGCTACAAAATTAAGTTTTGTAGAAACAAATTAGCATTTAAAAAGCTACAATTTTTGACATAAAAAAATAATAATATTCTTACTTTCGTCCGCTAATTTCAGCCTTATTTTAGCTGAGTTTTAAATATCTAAAAAAAACTATGGTAGCTAAATACAAAAACGAAGTTTATGCTAACCAAAATTATTTTTTATTTATTTAAGATTTTTTTCACGATTTCTGATATTACAATTTTTTGATTCCGCCACAAAGTGTCCTCCAAAGTAAGGAACTTACTTTACTTTTACTTTTGGAAAAACACACTTCTTACTGCTATTGCGTGCTATTTTTTTTGGCTTTGAGGTAAATTTTCATATCGTTTTATTATTTTTTATTGTAAAGGAAACAATTATCAAAATTAAGAACGCTTAAATGTTTATTCCAAAAATTGAAAAAAAAAAAAATTAAAATAAGAACGTCAATTAAAAATATAGGAAACAGATTCTTGAAACACAGTATAGTTTGAAACAAATTATTTTATAAATTAGATATTTCTGTAAAGTTTGAAGAGGTTCATAAAATGTTTATATCGTCAACACCTGTGCATTTTATGATAATTCTGAAAAAGTGCAACTGGAACATTTTTTCTAAAATCAAAGGCTTAACAATTTTTTTACCATTAGTATTAGCCAAAAAATTTAAGTTAACATGAACCAAGGTATACCAAAGTGTTTTCTTAAATCAACAATAAAATGATGATGGACCAAAATCATGGATGTGGAAAATTTCACTGTCCAAATTATTAAAAAAATCAACTTTGTTCAATAATTAAGTTTTTACGCTCATGTGTTCAGTTTAGTTATAATTAAGTAGTTCCTAAACGGACAGAGATCAAAACTATTTATTTTTTAATTTATCGCAAAATATTGAAATTTGAGTGTAGATTCATTTATAAGATGGATAAATTCCAATAACTAAGCCTAAATCAGTATTAGTTGGTAGAATTCAATTAAATAAAGTTCTTCAATAACATAAAAAGGATGAAGGCATATAAGAAAATGATGGATATGTTCCCCAAACGACTGTGTCAATCTGAATTATACACCTTTATTAATCAAATATGACTTCATTTCGAGTTGTCTATTTTTTATTCATTAAAAAATATGTTTTCTGCTATTCCAAAATACCTACAAAATACATATTTTTTTTCACTAATTTTCGATAAGACACCATATTCTAGCCATATTTGGATACATTAGATTCTGACTTCAAATACCAAAAATATTCAGAGTTGTTTCGAGGATACTGTAATTCAAATTTATAGCCTGAATGCGTTCACAGTAATGACGTTTCAATCATTATTATCGTTTAATTTCTTTCTAACAAAAGGGGTAGGTGCAAATTTTGGGTGGATGCAAAGTTTCTTCAAATCCAGAGTCTTTAAATGGGAAGGAAACTTTGCATATACCGAACCTTGCACCTACCCCAAATCCTAAAGTGACCCTAAGCAACATGCCCTCTCAAACATGGCTCACTGTTTATACGATTGATAGATAGATAGTGGCCCTGGCCACTAACTATACTGAACTTTCTTACTTGTCAAGTTTGTTTGTTTTAACATATATCAAAAATATGACTTAGGTGTTAGATATATCCCATCTTATTGAAAAAATATTATGATTTATGTCCCAATCTCTTTTCATTTAAAATTTAAAATATTGAAGAAACCTTTGCCATTCAAAAAATTAATTTGAAAGCCTCATATTGGCCAAATGACAATTTAGAAAAGCGACAAATGGCCATGTGTTCAAATATGGCCATATGACACTTTCACAATGTGTCATATATGCATATGGCAATATGACATATGGCACCATTTCTTCGTACAACTTTTATTTAAATAGAAATAACGATTGTTCTCAGATTTATTTAAGGCACTTGAGAATTCTTGAAGAACATTTTGGCCGCTTGAATTTAAAGTTTTGATTTTTCGGGTATATTAGATGGAATTAAACAAAAACTAACTCTGTTTCAAACAAAGTTAATCAATTCGGAGGTTCATCTCAATTATATAAGCCGGTACGTCAGAAGCCTGGACATCAAATTTGCCACCTCCAAGATTTTGGCTCATGTATTTATCGTCAAAAACAAAAATTATTTCAACGCCATACGATTTACTAAAGACCAAGAACAATTTTGCTTTCCACCGTCGATATATAGAATCACCCCTTAAATTTTACTCGACTAATTACGGGACATCCTGCATAGTTGAATATTTATTTGAATGTATTCTCTATTTTCTGTACATTCAAGTTAATAAATGAAACGAACTCTAATAAATTGTAAGTTTTAAATAAACTCAGTTACATTTTTCTATTTAATTCTTTTCTTTATTTAATTTGTGGTGAAGTTTTATTTGGTTTACGAAAAGCCAACTGCTTAAATCACTTAACTGAAGGCGTAGGTACCTTTAGGTGTAGGTGTCTCCATACTACATTACATCAATAGCATCACACCTCACAATTTTGTGTCTATGAACAAATAGAAACCATGTTAAGAAATCCCATTAAACACCTTAACTTTTAAGAAGCAATGCCCTTGAGTCTAATTCAACTGCATTCCATTGTTAAATGTAAATATTTATCTGAGACAAAGTTACACTGAACTTAAAAAAAAAAAAAAGAAAAAACTATCGCTCTGGCAATATTTGTTCAACTGCGTTTATTTTGAAAGTTATTGTTTCTTATTGTCGATATATAAAAGGAACACCATTTGTCTTTTCTTATAGTTCAATCGAAGCTAAACACTCTCTTGCATTAAAAATGGTTGCTTTAAAACTTTCCATATTTTGTGTTATTGGCATAGTTCTTATGTTCGAAGCATCATTATCAGAAGGATGCATATTTAGTTCAATAGTTTTGAAACCTAAAGTTCAAGAAAAACTCTGTGATATGGGATCATCACTTTGCTTGACTACAACTACCGAAGCCGAAGATGATACAACAACTTCAACATCAACCTCAACATCGACATCAACTTCAACATCAACGTCTACATCGACGTCTACATCAACGTCAACAACAGAAGCCTCCGGTGATGGGGCCCGCCGGAGGGTCATTAAAGGCCTCTATTAGTGTTTGGATTAATAAATTTTAAGTAAAATAGTTAACATATATAAGTTTAGTATTAAATAATTAAAAAAAGAAACAAAAAACAAAATACTTCTTATGATTGGTGCTATAATTTAACTGTCTACGGTCTTACATATGCTTACTTTAATGCCTATTCTAACATTGGCTTAAAATTGATGTTTAACAGTTTCAATTAAACATTCATTTTCCAAATGACTTTTGATGACTTCAATTAGAGGAAAATAAGGGATAGCTATCAATGTTAATTTTAAATATCCCTTTCCTTTTCCTTTTTTTATCGTTTTTATCATAATCTTTTGGTTTCCTTGTTTTAATATTTTTTATTGAAGTAAAAGTAATAGTTTCGTACCCTGAGCCGAAAATAGTAGAACTGAAAGTTTAAAAAGAATGAATTCGGAAGAATCGTCGAAATCGTCATATTTTTTATAACTGCATAGATTATGTTAACAGACTGTTTTTTCTTGCGGCCTTGGGCTTTACACCCCTCCCACCGAGTGCTTGGAACACTTTCGGAATTTTACTGAGAATCCTTAAGTAGTTTTAATAACATTTAATAAATTCTAAGTTTTACATACAAAATATAAAAAAATGATGGTTGCACCAAGTATTCTTTTAAATCTTTTCTTGGTAAGCTATAAAACAATGATATACTTAGTATTTAAAGGCAACTCGATTCCGGTGCAAAATTGGATTTGTTTAGGGGGAGCATGCTGACCCCCTGTAACCCAAATGCTTGGGGTCACTATAGGGTTTGGGGTAGGTGCGAAGTTGGGTTCATGCAAAGTTTTATCTGCCATAATTTTTTATTTAGGTTATCTGAGTCGAGTTGTTGTGAGTCGGGCTTGACCCGCCGAAGTTTATATCTTGATTCGTGTCACGGACGTACATAAACACACACACACACACACACATCTTTATAAGAACAATACTTCAATTGAAATTTTTAATATTGAAACTGATGATCTGTCATTTTTTCTAAGTTTGGAGACCTCAATCATGAAGATCTGATAATTAGAATTCAAGACATAAGCTTTTAAAGCCACACATATCAGGTCTTTTTTTGGAGATTTTTCAGATTAGAAAAACAAACAAAAAATAAAGCA
The DNA here is from genome assembly GCA_948107695.1 of Meliscaeva auricollis. Classification (NCBI taxonomy): domain Eukaryota; kingdom Metazoa; phylum Arthropoda; class Insecta; order Diptera; family Syrphidae; genus Meliscaeva; species Meliscaeva auricollis. Next base: position 63,899,214 of record OX403616.1, read on the forward strand.
GAAAAGTCTCCAAAAATGGTTCCCTTAAATAGCATTTATCGATCGTCGAGATTGAGGTCTCCAGACTTAGAAAAAATCACAGAGCATCAGTTTCAATATTAAAAATATCAAATGAAGTGGATTTATTTTTCTCCGAGGAATTGGAAATAATGCGTTTTTTAAACCGCCTAGGACCACAGAAGGCTGAAAATAAACCTGCCAGACTATCGAATTTGAAATCAGGACGCGTGTAGCTACAAAACTGCATATTTACTCAGATTTTGGTTATACCTCCACTCCCGAAAATTGCTGTCCGCTCTTGGTCTAAAAGGTTTAAATTAAAACAATCAAAAACTTGTTATGACTTTTCATTCTTTTTTTCAAATTTATTCCTCAAACTTCAATAAAATTGTCTCTTCATTATTATCCTGCTGCTGGGGCGGCTGTTGTAGATGTGGTTGTTGAAGTTGTGGTCGATGTTGATGTCGATGTCGATGTAGATGTTGTTGTTGGCTCAGTTGTTGTAGATGTTGTGCTAGTTGTTGTTGTAGTTATGCAAAGTGGCGATCCCCAAGCACATAGTCTCTCTTGAAAGAAAGGCTTCCTTATCAAATGCAAGAATAAGCCGTCCGATGATTGAACAGCTAAAAGTCCAATAAGGAAACAAAACACGATAACTTTTGAGCTAATCATTTTGATAGAATTGAATTTAAGATTGGAATACACAATTTTCTAGATGTAAATGCTCTTTTATACAAAAGAAAAAGAATTAAACAGAAAGAAATAGGTTGGGGTCACATAAATGTAAAATTAGAGAAGAAGGTTAGCAAACTAATCAAGCAAGCTCTTAGTTTTCGTTTGCAATTAATTTTATTGTTCTCATCTCAATACAATTCTTTAACTCAATATTTGATGATCGATTTGTTGGGTTTTTTTCTGAACTTGAAATATTAATTTTAGTTTGATTTGATGACCTTAGTATGATTTGGTTTGTAGAAGTTGAACTTGAACATCGTGAATAGCAAACACATAATAAAAAATTAGTGTTTTACTTTATTGAATCTTCCAACTCTGAATAAAATATCATCGGTATTCGATGAGTCGGCATCGTTTTAAAGCTACAATCTTGAATTTGATGCTAAAGGCCGGTCAATATTTTTGAAGTTATACTTCTTTACCGAGGTTGTGATAAAAATCCAACCAGTAATAACACATAGACTTTTCCAGCCCTTTTATTTCGATAATCTGACTGATTTATTTTCTACACTATAAGTGACAGAAAAAAATCAAAAAACATACACCAAAAGATAGGTCGATTAGTATAAGAAACGAGATTTTTACATGCTCTATAGTGCAAGTATTAGTTTCGTGTTGTTGAGGTTTTAATCAAAACCAACATTACGATGATGGAGAAGTCCGAAAAAGTGGTTTTCGCCATGCCGTCCGTCAGTCTGTGCGTCTGTCCACCTCGTCCATCTGTACACTTCTCCACTGCCCAACCGCATGGACGGATTTTCTTCAAATTCGGTACAGATGATTTTTACGTAATTTCTAAAGTTGTTTTTTTTTTGTTTTTGAATATCTCATCTAGAAGGAGTACCTCCCATACATCATTTTCGAGTTATTCGAATTTTATCGAAAACGGCTCTAACGATTTTGATTAAACTTTTTGATATGATTTCTTCAATAACGATAAGTTTTTAGAATTTTTTTCAAAAAAATCGATCAAATCGTTTTAAAAAAAAATATTTTCTTATTAAAAAATTTTCAAACGATTTAAAAAAAAAAATTTGGTGTGCCATTTTGAAGATGGCTAATATTTATTAACATCATAAAATAAAATAAAATTTTGAAAAAACACAAATCATTGACCCAATATAGTAAAAAATTATTTTTCAAAAAAAAAAAAAAAATCCAAAAATTGTTCCCGTTTGAAAAAAATATTTATTTTTGCATATTTGTGCATATCTCTCAATAGCTACACACATCAGATGACCAAAAGCTATAATTTTCAAGCCAAGTTAATACATAAAATAGCTACATGAGCAAGTTCGTGCGATCCAGTTGTGCATTTTATTTATAATTTCATCGGGAAATTAGGGTAAAGTGGGGTAATGTCAAAAAAAAGATTTTATACTTCTCTAAAAGTTAAAGGGAAAAATAATTACATTTTTCAGATATTATTTTTTTTTCGAAAATCAATTTTTTCTTAGATATTCAAAAACGATGTAATTGTCATTATACTAATATTTGTATGGAAAAAATATTTATATCAATCGATAGATACTGAAACATAAAGTTAAGGATACTTATTTTTTTTCAAACTGCTCAATAACGTGGTTTTTTGAGTTTTGAAAACAACAAACGTTTTTGAAAATTAGCACGAGTGGTTTTAACTACTTTCAAAAACGATGGGTAGAGGAGAAAGTAAAAGATCAAAATGGCTTTTACTTATGTTGTCAATTCCATAATAGGCATGATTATATATGTAATTTTTTGTACAAAATTTCAGAATTTTTTGTAGAACGGAGTAAAAAGTTACAAGAGTTTTATTTACACGACACGTCATAACTTATAAAATTATCATTGAACTTTATAACTTCATAACGGTACATGCTATAAAACATTCACAGTCTTAAATTGACTTTTATCAAAATCTAGCAAAAATGTGTGCCTCACCTTTAGTCGTCTATACTCGAATATCCACCAGTGGAGGAAGGTACCACAATCTCAAAAAAGGTTTGAGGTGGTTCACTAAAAAAAAATATAACTCTTTTTCTATCTGTTGGATGTTGAAGTGTTCAAATTTACCTTAAATATCAGTTTTCAATATGTAAGAAATTTAGTAAAGGGTGTTGGAAGGAGATTTCAATTTTTGTATTCTTTTTCTTTTTACAAAACGGTATGAAACTTTTTGGAATTTCATAAGATAATGTACCACAATACTGTTGGTACAAGTGTCCTTGACAGGAAGTAAATATTTATAAATAAATTAATGCATTTTTATAGATTTTAGAAAGGAAAATTAAAAAAAGTTTAAGAAAAGTCGGTTTCATTACATATAAAAATATTTTTTTTGGCACTATGTTTCGAAAATTTTATCTTCTTTGTCAGGCCTTTAATGAACAAAACTGTACCTATATTTTTTGGCAAAAGTTTTGGGTTAATGTTGTGAGTAGGTCTTATATTTATGTGTTTCAAAATCTTATTACATTTTTTTCAGAAATCATTTTGTGTGTATTGTGTTAGGCCTGGGCAGCATTCGTGCAGTCAAACATGGGCCACATTCGTACAAAAATCCTCGTTAATATAAAATGAGAAATACATTAATTCAACTTATGATTTCTCGGAGAAAAGACTTTATTAAATGTCAGACAGGCAAAGTTTTATGTACAAACTTAGAACCAAGTTTCGTTATTTTAGTCCGGTCTGTTAGCTCCGAAAGTAGTGGTTATCCTTATTTGCAGGTTCCATTCAGATATAACGAGTAGTTACACTCTCAACACAAATGCAACCGCGGTACCAAATAAGAATGGGTTCTTAAAGGCCACAAAAATGTATATGTACTTAGACACCAAGTTTGTGGTCCTGAGTGAAATAGAAGCCGATATATTGCTAATATACCTATATTTCAAAATGGCGGCTTAGGTTTCAAGATGGCCACCAGATAGGGTGGCTCCTATCAAAAATTTAAAGCTAAGCACATTAGCAATCTCTGGAAAAAATTTGGTGCTTTTGTACGGCAGCTTGACATTTTCGAGCTAACAGACCCCACTAATTATGTGTCCAAAACGGGTTGAGCTCAAAATCCCGAAATCCCGAAAACCAAAAATCCGAAAACCCAAAATCCAGACATCGGGATTCCGAAAGGATGTCCTTTTATTTCTACACTATACATTAGTAGTTCGCAATCTCTATTCCCTGGGGACGGGGATATGTGTTTTTATGTTTTGAAATTCGAAAATTGAAACGGAATCAGAAATTGTAGAGAAAATTTTAAGTATATATAACCCCTGGTCTCTTCCTTCCATAGGAGCGTATTTATATTCGTTTTTAAACTCCGGTTCATAATAAGCCTTAGGTTTATCCTATATGTATATGTATATGTTATCTGAATAGGATAAACTCCAGACTTTCCTAGAAACTGCCTTAACAACTTCTATGAGCATACCAAATTGCCATTGGTGTTGTGATGTTCAGACCAAAAATACAATACAACAAATTGGATTGATAACTCACGGGTTGATTAAAATCTAGAAAGTTCGAACAATCAAAGGTTTAAATTAAAATAATAAAAACTAGTTAGGCATGAATTTTCTTTTTTTTTCAAATTTCTTTCTCAAACATTAATAAAATTGCCTCTTAATTATTATTATCCTGCTGCTGGGGCGGCTGTTGTAGATGTGGTTGTTGAAGTTGTGGTCGATGTTGTTGTCGATGTCGATGTAGATGTTGTTGTTGGCTCAGTTGTTGTAGATGTTGTGCTAGTTGTTGTTGTAGTTATGCAAAGTGGCGATCCCCAAGCACATAATCTCTCTTGAAAGAAAGGCTTCCTTATCAAATGCAAGAATAAGCCGTCCGATGATTGAACAGCTAAAAGTCCAATAAGGAAACAAAACACGATAACTTTTGAGCTTATCATTTTGATAGAATTGAATTTAAGATTGGAATACAAAATTTTCTAGATGTAAATGCTCTTTTATACAAAAAGAAAAAGAATTTAAATTTTTGTCACATAAATGTTAAATTACAGAAGAAGGTTAGCAAACTAATTAAGCTCTTAGTTTTCGTTTGCAATTAATTTTATTGTTCTCACCTCAATATAATTCTTTAACTCAATATTTGATTATCGATTTGTTGGGTGTTTCTTTGAACTTGAAATATTAATTTTAGTTTGATTTTATGACCTTAGTATGATTTGGTTTGTAGAAGTTGAACTTGAAGATAGTGAATAACAGGAGTCATCATTTTAATTCCAATGAAGGTTATAAAGAAAAACATATTTAATAAAAATTCAGTGTTTAACTTTATTGATCCCTAACTGCAAATTTCGGTATTCGATGTGTTGGCACCGTTTTATAGCTGCAATCTTCAATTTGAGGGCCAGTACACATTTTGTTGATCAACACGGTAAACATTCACTAAAGTCAGTCAGTGTCAAAAATTACCGTTAAAAACAGTTTATTGTCAATCATACCATTAAATTTCATGCCATTATCAAGTTTATGAAAACTAAAAATGTCGTCGGATTTTTTGAAATTTTACTTGGAAAGAGGGATAAGTGGGGTAGGAAAAATAAAACAAAGAAATTTCAAAGATAAATCTGTGAAATGAAAATTTTTATGTAGCCATGATATGAAAAAAAAAAATAGTTTTTGAAATAAATTTTAAAACAGGCATTTGGAAATAATCTTTGTGTGGGATCTTAGATTAGTGAAAAATTAATCAAAAATTTCGATAAATAATACAAAAATAAAATGGACGACTGGTTCTTACGTCCTTGCTTTTAGGGTCACAGTTGCTATGGACATTAAAGCTTCTTATATAAAGTTTTTAAAAATAAATAATTTTATAAGAAATAAAAAAAAAACAAAATATATAGCTAATTCATTATTAAAATGACATAACTGACTTCTTAATTAGTTTAGAACTAAGTATGCTATTTTGATTTGCTAAGGAAGATACATTTTTAGAATAAAAAAAAGAAAATGAAAATCATTATTAAAAGAAATAATTTTTATACAGAAAAATTCTCAAGCCATGTTTTTAAAAAAGTTGGCATGCCATATTCAAGAAAATATTAATAGACATCTAAAATCAAAATTTCAAAAAAATCATTCAAGTGTTTTCGAAAAATTAATTTTTGAAAATTTTTTTTTTGAAAATTTTGATATAAAATAATTTGAAAATTGTCATCGATATCCGTTGCTCGGAGTCACTTGCGAGGAAATCAGAAAAGAGAAAAACGGCTCTATGACAGATCCCGTTTTTAACCGATGAACCGACCTACTTGTTACACATACAAATTTTATTCAAAATCGTTAGATCCGTTTTCGAGAAAATTAAATTTTTCCATATTGGTTGTATGGTAGGTACCGTTAATTTTGGTCTTAAAACAAAAATTTCAATTTTCCTTCTAGGGAATCACATAAAACTCATAACTACCAAGTTTAATAGAAATCGCTTCGGCAGACTGATAGACAGAATTGGAAGACCAACTTTTGTCGCTTTCTCTATTATCGTATTGTCATGTCTGATTGTTATCTCGAGTTCTATATCGCAAGTAAAAGAAAACGTCTGACACGGATTTTTTGTAAGAACTCAGTAACTCACATTCGTTGTGACATATAAAAATGAATGTGTGTCACAAGCTTTATTAAGACCTTTTTAAGTGCGCCTAATGCTTAAACTATTAGTTTTAGCAAGAAGGTTGTTAGACCAAAGCTGTAGATAATATATTTATATTTTATTTGGACCCGCAATTGTTAATGTGCTAGATGTATTATTAAGGTTATGACCATATAACTTTAATTTTTTTTTTAAATTTTCTTTATGTTTTAAGCATCTTCCTTTATCCCCAAGAAATAAACGTCTTCTCGCTAAAATTAATAGTTTTAGAGATAAAGATCGATTCGCGTTTTTCAAAATGGATTACTTCACCAGGAAGTTGGCGTAACGAAAACCACAATTTAAGCTATTCTAACTTCCTTCTTTCAGATCTGAAAAATAAGCCTGCCTGTATTTCGTTTCATAATATGGGTATTTTTTGACTATCTTTCCTGTTGTTTAAATACAACTTTTTTCAATTTAATAACTCTCCAACGATATTGATTTATTTCGTTGTCACTGTTATTTACTGTTGTATCTACATAATATTAGAAACTTATTTCTAATCGAGTACCTATCCCATGACACTCTTCCTTTTTTTGTTTATATTTTTACCGAAATTCTCTAGAATAGCGCCGAAATCGCCGTCTGAATAGAATCTCGCAACAGCTCTGGAACAATATATTAATGTAGCCGACTCAAATGAAGACCCACTTAACCTCCTCTTAAGAGCTTATTGCTACTTAATTTTAACAGGCTCTATCAATCCAACTGCTAGAGCATCAGCAGTTTAACATGAACCTTCTGAATTGCCTGTGCTTATTGCTTAAACTATAGTGAACTGATCAGCGAATTCCTTCTTACTCATATCTTCTTGTTCTTTTTATTGGAATCCCAAAATTTTTCATATCGTTACCACCCAGAAATGTTCGACAAAAAATGATAGAGACTTATTACGACCGTGAGAAAAGAAACTTATTTCTTTAATATCTTGATGCGTGGTAAGGCATGAAAATTACAGTAATTTATTAATATGATGTTACGTTCGTTCAACAATAAATTGGTGTTGTTGAATCTCTTCTGTTTGCAAAAGCGAACAGACAGTGTTACGATTACGATCTCCGTTCTTATTAACTTCATGAACTGCTTAATTTGGGCCTAAATTTCTTAAAAAGTGATTACCATAACCTAAACCATCTTTATTTGAAGACCCCACCTTAGAATTAAATGCCTTGCTACAAGCGTTGAAGATCATTGTTGATGTGCTTTTAGTCATACATCACTTGGATCCTTTTGCACAAAGTTTTTCTTGACTATGAGGCTTCATGGTGATGTTGAAGAAAAAGCCCTCTGAAGATATCACAATTCTCAGATGATGCATTGTATGAGACGAAAAATACATTACTATTTCAGGACTTAACAGAGCAGACTCCCTTTTATCAGCGAAATGAGTTTTCGGCGGTCATATAAATCTTCCAAAAAGAATCATTCATTAAGACCCTCTATTTATAGCTAAACGAATAGATTTAAAAGTGTAGAAGAAATATGAACTCAAAAATAAAAGATTAAATTTTTTTGTATTCATTGCAATTTATTTCTCAAGCCATGGATCAATCTTTTTTCCTGTTTATTTTAATTCTTCTTTTTCCTTCTACCACCAGAAGCCTCTGTTGTGGATGTTGTTGATGTTGACGTTGATGTGGATGTTGAAGTTGACGTGGAAGTAGATGTTGTTGTTGGCTCAGTTGTACTAGTTGTACTGGTAGTTGATGTGCTCGTAGTTATACACCATTTGGATCCTTTTGCACAAAGTTTTTCTTGAATATAAGGCTTCATGATGATGTGAAAGAAAAAACCCTCTGAAGATTGGACTACTAAAAGTCCAATAAGGCATATCGCTAATACCTTGGAAGATACCATTTTACTCGTTGTAGAATAGTAACTGAATGTTAGAACTGAATTGACTTTTACTTTGAGAAAATCGTTCTTTTATACCAATAAAAAGTCAAAACTCACTTATCTTTGAAGATTATATGAATAAATTTTTAGGTATTTCAGTAGATAAACTTGAGGTTTTTATTCCAATTTAATACAATATTGCAGTAGTAGCCCTTAAATAAGCAAATAAGTAAGTATGCCAAGAGTAGTGTTGTGTTTATGGATACCATAAACATTAGAGTCTCAAGGTCAGATAGTATTCAAATTTATTATCTGCTTGAGTTTTATTCATCATGTTCATCATTTATCTTTAATTTCTTACAGATTACAAAAAATACCTCAAAATCATGTGTCGTACTTTTATATTACAACACCATTTTTTCCCTTATTCTTAAAATCTTCACCAATATTCAATATTCTTTCACCCAAGCTATTTTTATGTATTTTTTGTTCTTGTCTTTATAGGGGTAGCAATTTTTTCTATACTTATTGCTATATTGTACTATTTTATCTGTACTACACAAATTTATGAAAATTTCGAGTAAATTAAGAAAAATTTTATTTAAAAAAACACAATAATAACAGAGAGAAAAGGGTTTTTGAAACTACTATTAATATAAGTGAGTTTGGGATTCAAACTTGGGTCCGAAGTATGTATTGGAATGGTATAGGTACCTATTAATGTCTTGCGTCTCCTTAGTTCCTGTAACGATTTTGTTAATCTATTTCTCAATAGTTTCTTAAATTATAATGTGTATTTTTTGTTATCTGTAAGAAATTAAAGATAAATGATGAACATGATGAATAAAACTCAAGTAGATAATAAATTTGAATACTATCTGACCTTGAGACTCTAATGTTTATGGTATCCATAAACACAACACTACTCTTGACATACTTACTTATTTGCTTATTTAAGGGCTACTACTGCAATATTGTATTAAATTGGAATAAAAACCTGAAGTTTATCTACTGAAATACTTAAAAATTTATTCATATAACCTTCAAAGATAAGTGAGTTTTGACTTTTTATTGGTATAAAAGAACGATTTTCTCAAAGTAAAAGTCAATTCAGTTCTAACATTCAGTTACTATTCTACAACGAGTAAAATGGTATCTTCCAAGGTATTAGTAATATGCCTTATTGGACTTTTAGTAGTCCAATCTTCAGAGGGTTTTTTCTTTCACATCATCATGAAGCCTTATATTCAAGAAAAACTTTGTGCAAAAGGATCCAAATGGTGTATAACTACGAGCACATCAACAACCAGTACAACAAGTACAACTGAGCCAACAACAACATCTACTTCGACGTCAACTTCAACATCCACATCAACGTCAACATCAACTTCAACAACAGAGGCTTCTGGTGGTAGAAGGAAAAAGAAGAATTAAACTAAACATAAAAAAAGTTTGATCCATGGCTTGAGAAATAAATTGCAATGAATACAAAAAAAATGAATCTTTTATTCTACATATATTATATCATATTTCTTCTACACTTTTAAAACCATTCGTTTAGCTACAAATAGAGGGTTTTATTGTTTCTTTTTGGAAGAATGATATGACGGCTGAAAACTCAGATCGTTGCGTTGGCACAACACAGTGTTCTCTGTTAAATCTTGTAATAGAAATGTGTTTTTCGTCTCCTACCACGCATCATCTGAGAATTGTTTGAAATCTTAACAGTGCCACAAACAGATTTTGATATGATCATTTAAGAAAAATACTCGCAGAATAATACACTAGGAAGTCGAAACGTAAGAAACTACCTGCAAGAATTACATATAGGATAAGAAACGTACGGTTTTTAGAAAGGATCACAAAAGATTTAGTATAAAATACACCTCTTATCCTTAATACTCATCATCCATTAAATAAAAACACAATAAGAATTTAAGACAGCATCAAAAACCCAAACTTGAATACATAAATTTGTTAATTTTCCAACATTCGAATAAGTGCCTACTTTCGAAGGATTCAACCAAACCATCAAACAATGTTTCAATAAGAAGCAGAGTGGCGCAGTGGAAGCGTGCTGGGCCCATAACCCAGAGGTCCGTGGATCGAAACCATGTTCTGCTAATATTGTACCGTATTAATTTTTTTTTAATGAGCGAGCCGAAACTATTGAATCTTTTTCAGTCTTAGCAAATGGGAGTTAAGCAAAAAAAATTCATTTTTGATTCTTTAAGTGAGCAATGTTTAGTTAGTTCAGTTCTACAAAAAACTATTATTTTTCTGTCAAAATTGAGCCATGATTTGGTTTCGACAAAATTAAAATGCAGGACTGGGTCGCACGTACTTGTTCTTAGAGTCAAAGCTTAGATACAAAGTTTAGATACAAAGTTGGTATGCATGCCATTTTCAAGAAAATATTACTGAGCATCGAAATCTAAAATTTCAAAAAAATGCAGTGACTTGTTTTCGCACCTACCCCAAATCATAAAGTAACCCCAATCAGGGGGGGGGGGGTTTCATAAAGATACCTGTTTACACTCTCACAAAAAAAAAAAAATAAAAATGTATAAAAAGTATTTAAAAAATATTCGCGCTAAAAGAATAGTTCAACTATTATTTCCCACTTTATATGTTATATGATTCCACTTTAGCAGTGAAGTATTTTCCCACTCAAAAGTGGTAGAATTTCTCACTTTCAGTGGGAATTTATTCCACCTTGAAAAGTGGAAGATATTCTCACTAAAAGTGGAATAATTTCCCATGTGGAGCAGATTCCCGTAAGATTTCCCTGCACCCATCAGAATGACCTGCCTATAAAATTTAGTTTTACAAGATTTCTTTCAAATTTTAAATTTACTCTACTTGCATTTACCATTTTACACATTTTTTTAAGATGGCCAATTTTACCACAGTTATTACATTTAAAAATTTCTGTACTTACAAATTAAAGATTTGTGGCCTTGAATACCACAACAATAACATACTGAACAAAACTGTCCAAATGCACATTACTTAAATGTGCACCAAAATTGCAGTTTATCGAAAGCTTCATCAATCTCCTTGCCCAATCTTGAATTCCTTCAGAACTCTCCATTTGAGCCGCATAAAATTTTTCTACATTAATGAATGTCGATGTAATAGGCTTGAAATGTTTGTTCATCATCGCCTCAATTTCTTCAAACGCCTTTTCTTCAACTTCTGAGAGAATAGGTTTCTTCGGATAACATCGTGAGCAGAATTGCCTTTTGGTTCTTTTTGTCCGTTATACTGTTAGCTTCGAAAAATTGCTTCACTCTCTTTATATAGACCGACCAGTCCATGTTAGAATGACGGAACTCCTTCAAGGATCAAACAGCCGTAATCGTTTTATCAGCCATTTTATTTAATGGTTTTCCTCGTAGCCAATATAAAATTTAGTAAACAATTCGTTTTATAAATATCTTTATTAAAACTTCTCGATACAATGAGTTCTTAAAAACTTATACTTATTTTATAATTTATTGACAAGAAAATAAAATACTGAAAACGAGGAAGAAGTAATTTCTATTATTGAAGCAAAGTATAAATAATAGCAAGTGTTTATAATTCATATTTTACAGGGTCAAGGAATACATTTATTTTTCAGCATCATCATAACTATGACTGTTTGCTTAGCTTTGATTTTAAAATGGCGACTATACTATAAAAGATAACTGGCAGGTAAAGTTACTATTACACAAAATTGAAAGCTAAGCACCTAATTAATCGTTGAAAAAAATTGTGCTTTTGTTTGGCAAGCTAACTGACCGCACGGGTTTAAGCATTTTCTCTCTAATTCTAGGGGGTCTTAGAACACCCGCGCCCTCTGATGCACTTAAAAATTATGTAGTTGTATTCCTTGGTCCAAAAAATGCATACCTACTTAGACATCCAAATTGTGGTCTCAAGTGATTTAGAAGCCGAGATAATGTGGCGGATATCTGTACCTATAATTACAAAATAATTGATTTAGTTCTAAGATGGCCGCCAGATGGGGTGGCTCCTATCAAAAAATTAACGCATAGCTCCTAAGAAGTTGGTAAAATAAATGACTGCTTTTGTCCGACACGTTGACATTTTCGAGCTAACTGACCAAACTATAACTATTTTTTTTTGTCGAAACCAAATCAAATCAATTTTGACAGAAGAAATTATGTTTGTTGAACTGAACTAACTGAACTTTTTTCAGTAAAAGAATCAAATGTGAATTCTTATTTTGTTTAACTTTAACTCGTATCCCATTTCCTCAGACTGAAAAAGATTTAATAGTTTCGGTTCGCTTATAAAATAAAAATAATGCAGTACAGTAATAGCAGAACATGGTTTCGATCCACGGACCTCTGGGTTATGGGCCCAGCACGCTTCCACTGCGCCACTCTGCTTCTTATTGAAACAGTGTTTGATGGTTTTGTTGAATCCTTCGAAAGTAGGCACATATTCGAATGTTGGAAAATTAACAAATTTATGTATTCAAGTTTGGGTTTTTGATGCTGTCTTAAATTCTTATTGTGTTTTTATTTAATGGATGATGAGTATTAAGGATAAGAGGTGTATTTTATACTAAATCTTTTGTGATCCTTTCTAAAATCCGTACGTTTCTTATCCTATATGTAATTCTTGCAGGTAGTTTCTTACGTTTCGACTTCCTAGTGTATTATTCTGAGAGTATTTTTCTTAAATGATCATATCAAAATCTGTTTGTGGCACTGTTAAGATTTCAAACAATTCTCAAATGGATGCGTGGTAAGAGACGAAGAACACATTTCTATTACAAGATTTAACAGAGAACACTGTGTTGTGCCAACGCAACGATCTGAGTTTTCGGTCGTCATATCATTCTTCCAAAAAGAAACAATAAAACCCTCTATTTGTAGCTAAATGAATGGTTTTAAAAGTGTAGAAGAAATATGATATATGTAGAATAAAGGATTCATTGTTTTTGTATTCATTGCAATTTATTTCTCAAGCCATGGATCAACCTTTTTTTCCTGTTTAGTTTAATTCTTCTTTTTCCTTCTACCACCAGAAGCCTCTGTTGTGGAAGTTGATGTTGACGTTGATGTGGATGTGGAAGTTGACGTCGAAGTAGATGTTGTTGTTGGCTCAGTTGTACTTGTTGTACTGGTTGTTGATGTGCTCGTAGTTATACACCACTTAGATCCTTTTGCACAAAGTTTTTCTTGAATATAAGGCTTCATGATGATGTGGAAGAAAAAACCCTCTGAAGATTGGACTATTAAAAGTCCAATAAGGCATACCACTAATACCTTGGAAGATACCATTTTGCTCTTAATAGAATACTAGAACTGAATGTTAGAACTGAATTGATTTTTATTTGGGGAAAAATGTTTCTTTTATAATAAAAAATTTTATGTTAAAATCATAAGGTTTTTTTTATAAAGTTTAGATAAAATCTTATCTACTGAAGACTATTTTAAGATCACATTCATGCATATAAATATTTATGTTTCGTAACTCTTAAATTTTGATCTGTTTAATATAATTTGAGTGCTTACACACTACTTAATTTGATTTATGGCTTTGACATAAACTTCTCAGTGAAATGTGTAGTTTAACAAACTTATGTTGTGGTAGGGCTCTTCTTAATTTATTTTAGCTCTTATCTATTGAAACAGGTGGACAGATTATGTTTGAACGCTGAACTTACTTTTGAAATCGGTTATATTAATCTTAATGCTCTTTACAGTCGGAGCAGCAATAATTTTTTCTTTTTTAGAAAAAAAGTTTGTTGTTAGTTCTAAGTTATCAGTTAAAAGTAATAGAATCCCTAGAAACAAGAAGAAGAAATGTTTTATCACTGATCCATCACTTTGTTTAAAGGCTACTATTCTATCGCAAAAGAACTCGCTTAATAACAGTATACTATATATTCAAAAGGGGACTGGTATATGAAATTATAACTTAAGAACTCTGTTAGTCTTTAGCTTCATAAAAATACTTTACTGGTGTTTCCATCAATGAAACATTGTTTGTCAAGTTGTAAAATTTCCAATCGAAAAATTTTAACTAGAAAGATGTTTGATATTTCTCTCTGGAGCCCAAGCTCACCATAAAAACTTTTCTCACCACAAAGAAATACCAAAAATATTTCTCAAGAATCTTCAAGATGAAAACAATAAGTATACCTACCGCATAAGATAGATAAAACGTCTACATTTTGCAATTAAAAATAAAGTGCCTTTGCCTTGTTTTTAACCTTAAGGCTGTGCGTCGAATATATAGAGGTACCTACGTATATGCATGCAACCGTTTTATGATAATATGCTAATTTATTCAATTTAATTTACGATCCCCCAACAACATAGGTATACAAGGATATCTCCCGAAAATTCATACATATAAATATTTTACCTCTGTGACTTTGACCGCAGCAGTAAAGAGAGAGTATGAGAAGTATCTGTATCATAATAAAAGCACCCCCAAGGCATACTATAAACAATATACACTTTTTGAAAACCAACCAAAAAAAAAAAATGGAAAAATTAAGTAGATACTTTGTATATTTTATATATTACAACCCTTGGTTGTTCTCTCTGCCAAACACTCCATCCAACATAACACCAACCACATCCTTTTTCACTGTTCCATGCGACACATTCGAAGAGTGGAGGTTCTTGGAAGAAATCTTGTACAGAAAAGGATCAAGTTAATTTTTCATAAGAAAAACCATAACCACTATACGAAAACGAAAACGAAAACCGAAAATATACTTTACTTAAATTTACAGAATTATCTTCTTGAAATATTTAAATGGCTTTTTGGTATTTCAATGCAAATCTGAAAATCTGATAAGAATTTATGTTAACAAACAAGAAGTGCTTTCTAAGAGCAACAATGGCCTAAGCCATCAGACTATCTCTACCTATATCCAATCCCTTCTAAGTAGGTACAGGTATAATGTAGAAATATATCCTTTCATTGGAGAATGGGTATAGGTGAGAGAGGAAGGTTTATCTTGAATCTTTTGCAGTTTACACATTTTGAGAAGATGGGATACAATTATTATTTTTTTTTTTTTTTTGTTGTTTTTTGTGGTTAAAATATAAACTGAGGCATATTGAAATTTAGTGCTTTTCGATAAAGTTAGAATAGATGATGCTTTGAGGCAAATTTGTGGTTTTTGGAATAACCTATATAAATTGACAAATAGGACAGATATGGTTTTGCTTCTTAGAGTGTTGAACTTTTCATGGAAAATGGAAATATTTAGAATTTATAATTTAACATTAAATATTTTGTTTTTTTTTTCAATGGAAACATTTAAATTTTGACACTTTCGTAAAGTTTCGTAAAGAACTGAATCATGAATGCTTGAGGGTGTTTCGTTGACCGCGATTTTAGCGATTGAAGAGATTGAAATTTCGAGTGCTTTTTTTTACAAACTTGCTTTTGTAGTCCAAGGATATTATATATTAACATATGGCGTTTTTTTTTAGCTCTGAGCAGATCACGGAACTGTCAAAAAAAAAAAATCAGTGTTTCTTTTTAAGCTCAGACATATCAGACCACAAAAAGTCTGTTTCATTTTTACATCGGAGCTAGCTCAGAGCTTAATCGATTTACTCAGAATAAAATAACCGAACAAATTAAGCGAAATGCTGTGCTTATTAATTTTAGTGATTTAAAAGACGAAAAAAAAACAAAAAATCAGAAATGAGTTCACAGGACTGTCGTTCGTCTACTTGTTAACAAAAATTTATTATTAGTGAACAAATAATGTTGCTAAGTGCGAACAAATTACGGCTGGAATCAGTTCAGCGATCAAGTGTGTTTATTAATTAAATCTGAGGGTCACTCCGCCTTTGCTCAGGGATTTCCTCAGAGCCAAAAAAGAAAAACGCCAATACCTTTAAAATGTAAGCTGTTTAGATTTATTTACAAGATTTTTTTTTATTTTTATTGATGTTATTTTTTGTTTGAAAATATAATGAAATTACTTTGAGCCATATGAAATATCTGTTTATAGGTTTTTATGAAAATCGGTAGAACCGTTTACGAGATATACACATGTTTAAAAAAAATGCCAACGCTGTTTCTGTTACATGAATTTTTTGAAAAGCACTAAGAACGCAGTTTTGTTGCAATGACTCTGAATAATACACAACAAAATTTTTAATAAACATAGTAAGTGCGGTTTTCGAGAAAATTCAAATACCCTGAAAATGTTCTAGACGAGTTATTCAAAAAAAAAAAAAAAAAAAATACAACTTTCGAAATTACATAAAAATCATCTGCCTAAATTTGAAGTAAATCCGTTTTTTTTTGACACGAAATCAATACTTGCCCCATAAAGCAAGTAAAATATGTTGAATGTGATGTATGATTTCTTTTAAAGGCGAAATTTGTAATCTTACGTAATGAATCTTAAAATAAAATGTACGACTGCGTCACACGTACTTGCTCTTAGTTTCAAAGTTGCTGTGGACTTTAAAGCTTTTTACATAAGCAACTTCTTAAATTTTGTTGACCCCCAAATTTAGTATTCTATTTGATTTGATAAAGGAAGGTACATTTGAGTCTCGCAATCCTGTCTATCTGAGGTATCAGTTGATACCATTTTTGCTTCGAAAGACCTATGCTAACAGCATTGTGCACCGTAAACCTCAACATTTTTGGATTTATTTTATTTTTAGATTATTACTTCTTAAAGTTCTCCCTATAGACTCAGATAAAAACGAGCTAAAATCATGAATATCGGTTTCACAAAAAGGCCGATTCTTTGACGAATGTTTGTTAAGCTCAAAAATAGTTAATCCAAGCCGAAAATTCATAATCTTATCCCAAAATTCTGATTAGTAGCCTGTTTTTTTGTAAGCCTCGAATTCATATTTATCATTTATAAGATAATTAATATGGGAATACAAAAATTTAGAAATAATCCTAATCGTTATTAAATTTAGCCTATTTTTAATGGAAAATTCAGTGAGACTAATATCCAGACAATGCGACTACCATGACGAAAGTCACTTTTTCATGTAGATTCTTATATTTTATTAGTACGATCATTACCCTGTGAACTCCTTCTGTACACGCCGCCGTTGCCAGAACCCAACAAAATACTTTTTTTTTTTTAGAGATTATGACAACTTTTACTATTTGTTTAACAGTAGACACCAATTTGCTTCAAACAATTATCACGATTTCATTCATATACTTATACATTTCGTGTTAATACCCATTTTCTTTGCTTGCATGAAGAGAAAATGTTCACATTGAACTCGTTTTCCGTAATGTTTTGTTTTAACAAATGCTTTTTTGTTAGAATACCTAAATGAAATGCTGAAAACTTTTTGACTTTTTCAACTAATCGGTTTGAAGGTGCACAATGCTAGTATAGAATTCTTATGGTGTTGTACCCCAATTTTCCATTTTTTCAATTTAAAATTAGATAAATTCGTACTTTTAGGTTTGTATGTAACGATAAAATGTGACTTGAAACGTTCCCTAAAAATGCCACTGATTTTTTGTTTGAATTGAAAGAATTTTGCTTGTGTTTTGTGTAAATTATTCTCCATAATAATTATTTTTGTTTAAAAATGTTCAAAGGTTGACATGAAGAGAATGGTTTGAATTCCGCGATATAGATTGCCACAAGGAAAATACCCATTTTTAACCGAATTTTGTCTAGTAAAAACCTAGAACTGATAGGTTCCTAAGCTACCTAAATTGATTAGGATTCTTTTATAGCTGAGTTAGCAAACTCAAGTGCCTTTATTGAAACTAATGAATAATAGAGTATGTTAGGTCTCCAAGACTCCAAGCAATCAACTCAACGAATAACAAACAAAGAAATATTGAAACACACACAATATGCAGTATTTTTTCAATTCTATCAGCTCAATTTATTGACAGGACAAACACATTTTCTTCCACCATATTAGATACCCGTCCCGTACGGGGCACAGCAACGGCAACGGCAACGGCAACGACAACCAATTTCCCTTGTTGTGTTAGTGGAGTGTAAAAGAAATTATCACTCATTTCATTAGAGTGCGTCACGCTGAGTTGCGTTAACATTCATTCTCCCAACGGTTTACAATTGTGTCTTCTTTCATTTCAGTTGAGATGATGGTAAAAAAGTTTAATTCAGTTTTTTTCCTCCATGTTGTTGTTGTTGTTCTTTCTTGTGATGCTGCTTTTTTCTTAACGAACCAAGAAGCACAAAAAATATAACAATCATCTCTCCTTGGATACAATATTCTCTTATTGCTTTGTCCTATTGTGCTAAAGCAGTAAAGGAGCCTCCTCCGTCCGTCGTCATCATCATCTTCTTCTTTTTCTTCTTCTCCGTCGTCGTAGTCTTGCTGGCAAAGTCACACACAGTGACTTCGCATATATTCCCCGGCATTCAACTCCAAAACCCTTGCCTTCCGAAATCGCGGCAAGTCACTTTAGTGAGTTCCCTTACCAATAAAACCCGCAACTACAATAGACGCAAATGTATTTGCCAGCTTCCCACCCCACCCCAACCAACACCCACAATCTCTCATCACCAATGCCATCGCCACTTCACAGCCAAACAACAACGGTATTTCAAATAGATTATCCTGCTGAACCGAAAATCTCAACCGGCTCCCCCCGGCACACACAGTATTTCCGCCGCACTGCTTCTCCTAGGCTGCTTGGCTTCTGTAGTGAATCCCGGTTCTCGGTGCTCGGATCCTTTGAAATCATATTGAATTTCAAAGGCCCAATTTGGTTGGACTTTGTACGCTTCGTCTTTCTTTGTTTAGTGGGAAATGAAGGGCTTTTGGCAAACAGCTTTTCTGGGCAACTTGAGGCTGAACAGGAACTAAATCAAACAGGGCCTCGAATGTTCGAGGACTCACCCGCATCGCATGGGTGTGTGGTTAAGTTAAATATTTCGACCTCTTCTACCCTAATTTAAGTTTTATCTTTGTGACTCAGCACTGATCTGAGGACAGCTGCTGGAAAAAGAGAACACACTCCTGCCCCCCCCCCTAACCCCTCTGCCCCCCCTACCATCATATCATTCTATGCATCCTTAAAACAGTTATAACGGCGGCGGAAGCGGTGGCGGTGGTGGAGAGGCCAAAAACCTAAATCAAAATGGGCTTTCAATTTACTTTGGCATATAGCAAAAGGACCTCCTATGAACACTTTTCCGAACAACGACGACAGCGAAGAATATGCCATCAGGTTAGGGTGGTTGGGTGAGTAGGTAGTTGGGTGTTTTATTGGAGGCAATAAGGGACAGAATGGATTTAAATTCAATTTGACAGATTTACCTTTCAGTTTCATTCCGCTCGACTTGGCCCTTTAGAGAATGAGTTAATACCCCAAAATTGGCTTGTTTTTTTTTTTTGTCTTCTTTTTTGTTTTGGAAACTTTTTTTTGTGCTGTCGATATGGTAGCCAGAGATTCGTCGTGAGTGTACTTAAAGTGAATTTGGAGTGTGCCGGGGTCGGATGATTCCAAGTCAATAACGTTATTTAATGACATGTCATTTTTTATGATTGAGAAACGAAACGAAACGTCAAGTATGCTTTATTGGCTTTTTCTGTTACAAATTCTTTGTTTGAACATCATAAGCTTTGTTTGTTTGATATTTTTTTATGTTTGTTTACATTCCAAATGTGACCCTGTCTATTCTTTTTTTATTTTTTTATTTTTTTACTTTGTGATATGAAACTTGTTTGTTTTGAAATTGGGTCACGAAAAGATTTTGTAAAAATACAAAAAAATAAAAACAAACACATGGTAGCTGATGTGTAAATAGAAAATGAACTTACAATGTTCTTGAATTAATTATTAAAAAAAAAACAGCAAATAAAAGATGTTAGGAGAGATGACACATAAAACACTA
The DNA here is from genome assembly GCA_948107695.1 of Meliscaeva auricollis. Lineage (NCBI taxonomy): Eukaryota > Metazoa > Arthropoda > Insecta > Diptera > Syrphidae > Meliscaeva > Meliscaeva auricollis. The sequence goes on from OX403616.1 coordinate 63,919,285, forward strand.
AGTACCTACTGATAAGAGTTGTAATAAAAGTTACAACAATCTATCATCTATCACAGATGATGTTGTTTGAAAATCATTCAAATTGGAGCAGTAGTTTTTAATCTTAAACTAACAGTTTTGTCCTTGAGAATAACATATATGTATCTTTTAATTTAGGCCATCAAATAACTTCTTGGCGTTGATAATAATCGTTGCATCCTGCAAATAGTATTAGCCACACCCAATGTCCTCATAAAATCAATTTAACACCACCAAAAAAATGACTGTTAAGGTAGTATACATTTGACTGGTACGCTTTATTTGGATTCTTCTTTCCTTAAATGCAACTAATTTGCTTTTTGTTATAGCCTGTTAACCAAGGAACATGTAATTGAATTTTCACTTAGAATATCTTTTAGAAAGAAACGTTCAGGATTTTATTATTAAATAATACTTATTTGGGATTTAAATATTCAAAAAAAAAAAACATGATTCTTCTAGGTTTTTTTTTTAGAAAATTGTCACACTTTGTTATCTAATGGTAATTTAATTTTTAAATGTTTTCGGTGCCATTCGAAAACTTAGCCGAGTTTGACAATTTAATAATTTTGATTTAAAATAAATTGTTAAAAAAAGGTATCATGGATCATGATATGAGTTAAATGTGTTCCTAGCACAAATAAAGATGCTAAAAATATTAGTAATCTATGATATAATAACATGGAAAATTATCAAATAAAAAAAACAGATATTTTTGTGTCCGTTGTATAGAATATTCTCAATAATGTTATATTTTGAAATTAGAATTGAACACAACAACTTTTAAAGTAGCTTGTCAATATTTCGTGTTACATTTTTTTTTAGTCTCGATCCATATTGAATTAGGTTGATGTAAAAATTTTAAGTACTGAATTTTGAGTGATATTTTCTTAAGAATTAATGCAGTTGTGTTTAAGTTTTTAAATGAAATTGTTAGCAGGGTTATTAAAGGTTCCATAAAAACAAAAAGCAATTGGAAAATATTAAGACTTGTAATCACGGCATTTTGTTAGCGCCGTTAAAAAAAAAAACAATTTTTATAAGGAGCGGGTCATAATACTGTTTTTCAAAATTCTGTATGACAAAATTCTGTGTGGTCAAAATACTGTAAGACCATAATTCTGTATGTCATTATACTGTAAATACAAAATTCTGTATGTCAAAATACTGTATGAGCAAAATTCGACTTGCAAAATTCTGTTTTGTAGAATTCTGTACGGCAAAATACTATATTTTCAATACAGTATTTTTCAAGAAATTTCCTTTGATAAAAAAAAGCACATAATACTAGTTTTGAATATAATTATGTTGTTTTTATTGACAATGAAGGTGTTATAATTATAAATATAATTATTAAAGAATGAAATTAAATAAGTTCTAGGAACAAAAAATCAATTTTTTCTTGTATTTAGATTCAAAATACATTTTATAAAAATGACAAAATGAAATAGAAATTTATTATTTTGCAATCCATTTATTGTTTATTATTAAAGCTTGCAATTTTGGTTTTAATAAAAGTTTTTTTTATTTTTTGAATGTGTTTCCCGTTCTTAACTCTTTCTATTTGGGATTTTGTACATCAAAGTTCACTTTTTAAGCTACTTATAAATTTGTACAAAGTAATAAAGAGTAACAAAAAAGACGAAATAATTTAATAAAGAATTAAATAAGTGTAGAGTTTTGTTTTTTCTCTCCTTTTTCCGTAGCTCCGAATAAGGTAACTATAGGTGTGTTTTTTTGCACACGATAAACAAAATGTTACAAAAAAACGCACATCACAAACAATCGAAATTATTAAACTCACTTGGCAGCACTGACACTTCAGATTATGACAATTTCAAATTTGTCATATAACAAATCAAAAATTATTTCCTCATTTCAAAAAACTATGAATCAAATTATTAAATTTGAATATCTATGCATATAATTTTCTCTCACCTAGACTATACTCTAATCATAAGAATCCTACAATCATATTAACCTAGCGTGACGGACCGAAAACCGTACAATTGACATTTTTTTGATTCTTTTTTTTTTTCATTTCAATTTCTCAGTTCAAATTTGATATGTAAGTCAAAATTTGAATGAAATGAATGAACTCTGAATGAATTGTATGACATTTATAGAAAATTCATCGTAAAAAAATTTTTGATTTTTATATGTGAAGCACTTTTTTATATCCGCTTAAGTAATAAGCGAAGAAATTTATCGAGGATATCATCTTTATTGTTTTTACATACTAATTTTGTTTTTAAGCGTATAACTGCGTGCAAAAAACCACACCTTATATTAATTAACATTAGAATCTTGCCTCTTTATTTAGTTGATCTTTTAGTCAACTCCTAAAACCTCTAATAAATATATCTGTATTTCAAAATTTAAAGTTGTGTAAAAATGCTGTTAAAAAAAATATCGTGTTGACAATGTAAAAAAGTGAACGCGCACTTTATTACATTATAAAAAAACGATATTTTTTTACAGCATTTTTACAGAATTTTGGTGTACAGAATTTTGACCAACCAGAATTTTGCTTTGCAGAATTTTGACTACAGTATTTTACTCGTACAGCATTTTTGAATTATTTCGGCCACTCTAATAATTTTTGTTTTAATAATTTAACTATATGCAGGGGTACAGGGTACCCCGCAGTAACGGTTTTTATGATTTTTGCTGTATTTTCCTTAAGCTGCCAAACGACGTCCGATTCCAAATATTTTCAATTCAAAATTCAATCAAAAATTTAAAATTGTTTTACTTTGAGCTACAATAATTTTTTGTTCAAATAACAGTTCTCCCGCAATGTTTTGTCAAACACAATTTTGGTTGTTTTTTTAAAGCTGTTTTCCCACTTGTATATCACTTGTATAAAAAAAACACATTAATAAGTAGTAATTTTTATTTTTTAACCGACTTCAAAAAAGGAGGAAGTCATTTCATTTCAAATTTCATATCATTTTCAATAGATTTTTTATTTATAATTTCAATTTATTTTTAATATCACTCAGTTTGTTTTTTTTTTTAATTCGTATTAAGAATATTGATCTTTTTTATGCAATTAAATTTTGGTTGTTTTAAAAAAAATAAAATTAAATTGTGACTTAATGTGTTTTTTGTATAAAATGATGCAAAGTTGAGAAAACATCTTTAAAAAAAAATCAAAATTTGGGTTTGATAAGACATTGCTGGAAAACCGTTATTTACACAAAAAATTATTGTAGGTTAAAATATAACAATTTTAAATTCTTTATTGAATAATATAATCTTTCGAATCGGATGTCGTTTGGCAAAAATAAGACCAGTTAAAGCAAAATAGAGCCAAAATCACAAGAACTGTTATAGGTCGAAAATGAAGCGAAAACGAAAAAATTACCTCTTAAGGTTTTCGACTTAGAATGACCTCAGGAACCCATTGTTTTCGTCTTCGGCGGTGACTGTGGGGCAACTGTATATGCCTCTAAGACCTTGGGTCTTTTAAATGTGACTTGCACAGCACCATAAAATATATTTTTTTCTATGGGATTTTGGTCTGCTGAGTTAAAATCTGAAGACAGAAATCTATTCCTTCAAGTTTTTGAGATAATTTTAGATAAAAACACCATGTTATCTCGAAAACGTTAGGTCATTATATTTTTTCTGACATCATGTTCGAGCTGAGCAGACCCAAATTTCTTTGAAGTACATATTTTGGGGTTACGAAAAAAAAAGAAAAAGTTATAAGTTTAAGTTAGAATATAATATAATTGTGGAATTAATAAGGAAAGTTCTGAACTGGACCCGTTTTCGATTCCCAGTGCAATGGCTGTTTTGCACTTTTCTTAAAAAAATTCAAAATAAATCGATTTTGCTTCAATATTCACTTACAGTAAATTTGCAGTTTTCAAAAAAGGTATTAATCTTGCCAAAGTCAAACCAAGTTCACAGGATTATTACAATTTGAACTCAAACAAACAGGGGTTTCCACGAGGAAAAAAAAAAGTAAATGCTTTGTCGAAAAATATCCATTTTTGTTTTAGTTTATGTCAAAAATCCTTTTTTTATTCAGAATCAGAAGGTCCTTGTTTAAATAACTGTAATAAACTTATTTTCAAGAGATAAAAAATGTTGAGTTTTAAGCCAACCAGAGTTACCAACTCTTATGCGTGTGTGCATGTTGTTGCGGTCGACGATCATTCGAAATTGAAGGCGGATTCTCCGGTCGAAACTATGTCTAAGTTTGCAGTAATAGAATGTATACATATTTTCAGTTTAAATGAACAGTATATGCTATCTGCAGCTGAGTGATTGTTTTAAAACTCACATGAAAATCTAGATTAGTTACCCTACAACTCCCAACCAATAAAATATTCAACTTCATCCCCATCAACAATTTATCCAAAAAATCTTTAAAAAAGACAAAAAAATGTCCAATTTATGAACACACTCCCATATTCTTTCTAAATTCTAAGTAAATCCTCAAGTTTAAACTTGATATTTATTACATCATTAAGCATTTGCAATGTCACATTTCCTAACTCATGTTAAAATAAAAATAATTGAAATTTATTTAAACTGTTTTGACGAAAGAGCACACAGCCTTGAACGTGAATAGAACAGTCACAGTAAAATATGGGAAAAAAAATTAAAATTTATTATTTCTCTCATAAAATGTATTCCTTTCTCCTCACATGGGTCGGGTATACAAATTCTTCCAGAAAAAAAAGTGAAATATCCCAGAACGAAACTCATTCTATGGTTAAACAATGTGTGTCCAACACCACCACCCAAATCCGGTCGACCAAATGTACAATTGTTCAACACAGAGTTATTACCCAAAGTGGAAAAGTTATTTTTGTTTTCTTCTTTTCCTTTTGAATTTTTTTTTCACAAAAAAAAAGAAGCTTTTTCTCTGGGTTGTACATTTGTTGTTCGCACGTATAAAATTTATTTGATAAAATAAAACTCTTGGCCCAAGAATGAAACTTAACAAATTCAATGGAACATTGTTAGGGAAATTTTCGGACTTTAATAAGAAGTAATCGTTTTTCCGGGACAATATAAACTTTAAATGAACCCTATATAATACAGTTTAGAATACTGACTGGCCTGTAACCCTTTCGGGGTTTTTTTTTTGTTTTTATTTTTTTTCCAAATGAAAAAACCCTTCTCCCAGAATTTTATTCTAACTCTTATAACCATTCGACCGCTGTTAAATGTATATAGTAAAAGTTTTTTTTTTTGTTTGTACTTTGATGTTTATTGTGACAGCGGAGTCGTTCTCAGATGTCACCATTTGGAGGGTTTTACTACCCTTTGGCTGATGAGATACCAAATGTATTGAAAGTGTAATCATTAACTTAGATTTTTATGGACGAGGCACAAATGAATACTATTTTAGCTTGAACGACCGACGATTTTTCGTAAAACGATTTTGCTTACTTGTATAGGTCAAAGTTGATTTAAATTTTTAAGTAACAATGCAGTCTTGAATGCGTATAGAAAAAAAAAACAGTTGTAGTTGTGGAATATAAAATAATATACACCTTTAAGGAAATTTATATCTAGTGAATCGAGCATTAATTAAAGACAACAAGTTGTGTGAAACCAGTTGTAGGACTGGCTATGACCGTATTTTATTTTGAATGACAAAGTGTTCCTTGATTGAAGCTTGATTAAACCTGGGTATCTAATGTTTCATTCAGGTACTTAGGTTTTGCACCAAAAAGTATCCTAAAATCTTTTAGCATAAGTAACGATGGATTTTTAATCGACATACTAGGTTCTTATAAGAAATCTTCACATATCCACGATAGGCTAAGGTTCTTCCATACATCGACCTTCCCGTACTTTGTTTTTGCAACATATGGTCTAGGTAAGCAAAACGTGGTAGGGTTGCCGCCTCATATAACAAAATTATTTAAATTAGTTTTTCGATGTTTCAAGTTTGAAAATTTATTTTTCAAAAACTAATTACTTAAACAACAAGATTTGAAAATACAAAAAAAGAAAACAGATATTATTTTTTTAGTATTTACGTTACTATCTTAAATATATAAAACAAAGTTGGGTTAGTTACACCATTTATAACTCGAGAACTGCTAGACAGATTTTAATGATCTCTGATTAATTGGATTCGTTTCCCTTCCGAATAACAGAATATATTTTAGAACTTCGGAAAATCATGGTCTTGAGATAGAAACAGAACACGGAATGCTGGGTTGGGAAATGCCAGCAGATGGCGTTGTGTGCATTATACTTGAAGAGTTAATTGAGCTGCAAAGTCCTTTCATTGCATGCAATTGAGCATTGCATGCACCTCTCGCACGACGATTTATAACAACTATTTTTTAATTTCGAGTTTTCAATAGTTATTTCATTTGAATTCGATTTAAATGAATACCGGTTAAAGATCGCGAAATACCGCATAAAAATTGATTAAAAATACCTTTTGACTGCGAAAAAAGCGTAAAATATAGCGGCCTACCGCGTTAAAAAGCGCGGAATACCATGGAAAAAATTACTGTGAAGTGGTTGAATTATTCGGAAATACAGCATGGGAAGTTATGAAAAAAAGTCACAATTTTGATTAAAAAAATCATGGTCATTTTTTTGAATAAGGTCTATCTTCTAATGAAAATCATATATTTCAAAAACCGTTATTCACAGTACCTGTCATAGAACTTTTTTTTTATTCTGATTTTCTCCTTTATCAATTTCAGCCATTTTTCTTACATGAATGCTTTTAAGTTGCCGTAATAATATTTAATAAAAAAAATTTCGAAAATTATTTTTTTGAATTTTTAAAAAAAGTTTGAAAATGTTTTCTTAAAAAAATCATTTTTTCGAAAACTATTCAATATTTTTTTTTCAAAACTTAGTTTTAAGATGTTGATAAATAATATCTTAAAAATGGCGTACCAATTTTTTATGTATTTTTATATAGAAAAAATAGTTTTTTTAGAAAACGGCTCTAACGATTAAAATTTTTTTTTTCTAAAACTGTATCATTCGTTCAGGTAAAATTCATTTAAGAAGCTGTTTTTGTCATTTGAAAATCGAATGTTATGAAGTGTTTTTTAATTTTTTTTCTAAAACTGCATTTACATTTTCTTATTTAAAAAGGCTTAGCATAAATACTTACTTTATCTATAAGAGCAAGTACGTGCGACCTAATCGTGCATTTTATTTTAATTTGCAAACACAATATATTTATTAAATTACAGAAGTCAGACATTGTTATTGATAAATCCAACTGATTCTTTTTCAACACTATAAGTGATAAAAAAAATAAATACACCAAAATATAGTTGGTTGGGGTCTTTTACCAAAATTCTGGTTTCAAAATACTGCTTTCCAAAATTCTGCTTTTCAAAATTCTCTTAAAATATCGATTGCCAGAATTCAAGATGCAAGCGCTGCGAATGGACCTTACATTTAATATTCAAATTAAAAGAAAATTATTTTCAGTGCTATGAACTGTATTAGAAAGATTACTCTTAAATTCATAGATACCTTCATCATTACCCAATAAATTATGACAAATATTAAAATGTTCAATTGTGTATATACAAATATAGGAATAAAAGTTTCTATAATACATAACTGCAAGCTGTCAGTTTAAGACTACTCATTTTGATATTAAAGCATGTTTGTGCTCCAACCCTAAAGGTATGTTGTATATATTTCAAAAGCGAAATGATTCTGCTGCAATTCATGATGAATTTATTTCAACTTTTATCCCCCGGCTGACTCCAACTCGCATATATCATTGCATACCTTATGGCACCGATAAATCTACATTTAATAACAATTTCAATTTCTCCATCAAATGCATTACAGCACAACACAAACAACACAAATCCAAAATTTTATCAGATACCACCACTATACTTACCGGCAGCATGGCAAAACAAGAGAAGAGTTATAGCAGGTTCCTTCATCTCCATTAGCATATAAAATTTTATTTTATCGATTATATCCTGTAAGACTGTTATAGGTTCACACAAATCATCTTACAAAATAAAAACAAATACAATGCATTAAACAGAGTTAGCGGATTCCACGAAAAAGTATCAACATAAATAAATAATAAAAACAAAAAAATGAGAAGAACAAAAAAAAACTCTGATCAAACAAGTGTTTAGAGCTGCTATAAACTTTTTGTTTTGTTTGTCTTTAACCCATCCTTTTGCTTGCCGTGGCAACAACAACAACTGGCAAAAGAGGTCCTTTGAAAGAAAATTTTTTAAATGTTGAAAAGGCATTATTCATTCTCTACCCAAAGGAATAACTCCTGAAAATTCCAATCATTTCAGATTGAAACTGGAGAACCACACGCTTTAAGAAATACAACAACTACAAAAAAAAAACACGCAAAACAAGAAGAAACAATTTGAAATCTTCTCTTTTTCATAGAAGTTCATTGTTTTTCTTCTTTTTTTTTACATTTTTTGTGTGAGCGGGATAAAATATTCAAAACAGTCCGGTGTTTGGTTGATTTAGAATCCAAAGGAAGACCCAAAAAATAAAAGGCAGATGAACCACAATTTTGAGTGAAAAATTCCGCCTTAAGGCTTACGATTGCTTAGGTCGAAATTGAAACTGCGACCCAGGATAGGAATAGTAGACTACATATATGCATAGAATTCGCGTGAAAGCATCCAGAATCCTTGCTATTTTTTTTTATTGAAATGAAAAGAAAAGAGGTGAGTTTCGCAGTATTTCTCGCATAAATATACCAAATTGGGAGTTTGGTAATGAATCGCATGAATCCCATTACCTTTTCGAATCTCTATTACTGTCTTTTCGTTTGAACTTATCCTGCGGCTTATATACATCCGGTTTATCTAAAAATTCCCAAATGACGATCAAAGTTTTTCTATTTCCATTTTTTCTATTTTTTCAACGAATGGAAAGTTTGTTAATATGCGGTAGGCTGTTCGAATGCTGCAATTTGCAATTTACTAGTTACATTTGAATATTTGAAACAATGAAAAAGCCTATGGTGAAGTAGTTAATAATAACCATGTGAGGGAAGGAATATATTGGAGAGTGACCAAATTTGCAATAAAAAGTAAATAAATACATTTTTGGCGTGCTAAGCTCACAAAAAACCAAAGCATAGTGACTGACACTCTTAACCATTTCTGTGAGCGTGTAGGGACCTAAAATTTTCTTTCGAGTCCGAATGCTTCAGGTTTTCATCCTTTTTTTGCAACAAGAGTACTTTAGGAAGTAATTCAATTCTCGGAATAGGCAATACTCCTGGAAAAAACAAGGCAGCACATGAAGCCCGTGATAGTCCATTTCCCGCTAACCATTACGCCAAAGTTAAGAACTACAACTTAATACTATCTCTGTTATTGTTATTTTGAATGCTAAAATGGTCAAACACTTTAAATTTTAAAAGAACATAAGTTTAAAATTGAACACACATTCTGATGTAATGTATGAGTTAAAATATATTTGTCTTACAGCAATAACTTGCTTATTTTTAAGATCTTGATTTATTTAAAGAAGTTGATAGAACAATTTTTACATTGTTTTTAATTTTTAAGAACGTTAAATAGTCAGTCCAATAGGGGCTGATTCTTTTTCTACACTATAAGTGATAGCAAAAAACTAAATACAGCATAAAGATAGGTGGTAGAATTTTAGATTCCGGTAGAAAGGGATTTTTTGAAATATCACCCGAAAGTTAGGGTAAAATGGGGTAAAAGGCAAAAAAAAACTTTTTGTATATCTCGAAAAGTATAAGGGTTAGAATTATAAAATAAATTAAATTGAATAAATATATTGAAACATATTAAATTAATATAACTCGGCTTTGGTTGTACAAAACTGTACAAAACTAGCACAAAAATGTAGAATTTTTTTCGAATTCGAGATGGTTCGCTCATAAAATTGGTAACTTTTTTTTTACTGTCGGATTTTAAAGATTGAGTAGTCTAAATTTAGCAAAATTACATATAAAAATAAAATGCACGACTGGATCGCATGAACTTGCTAATGTAGTGCAAAGCTTTTATATGTATGTATTAACTTCGCTTGAAAATTTTAGCTTTTGGTTATCTGATGTGTGCAGATATTGAAAGATATAAGAGAGTAAGCAAAAATAAATATTTATTTTTAATATTTTTTTTTTGAAAAATTGTATTTTTCCATATTGGGTCTGTGAATTTTTTCAAAATTTAGTTTTTAAATGTTGTTAAATAATATCTTAAAAATGGCATACCAATTTATTTTTTAAATCGTTTGAATTTTTTTTTTAATATTTTAAAAAAAAAACGGTTCGATAGATTTTTCAAAAAAAAAAAATTCTGAAAATTAATCGTTTTAGAAGAAATAATATTAAAAAGTTTAATCTAAATTCTTAGAGCCGTTTTCGAGAAAACTCGAATAACTCAAAAATGTTGTCTGTTGTTCTAGATGAGATATTTAAAAACAAAAAAAAAAAAGTTTTGAAATTTCATAAAAATCATCTCTGCCAAATTTGAAGAAAATCCGTTCACGCGTTTGCTCAGTGGAAATGTGTACAGATGGATGCACGGACGCACAGAAGCACAGACCGACGGACGGCATGACAAAAACCACTGTTTTAGTCTTCTCCGTCATCGTAATGTTGGTTTTGATTAAAACATCAAATTCTTTTTTGACACGAAGCCAATACTTGCCCTATAGAGCGAGTAATAATGAGAGAAACGTAATCGAATATTTTTGAATTTCATAAAACAATGTAGCACAATATTGTTAAAGGAAATAAATATTTTTAAGCATATAAATGCATACTTACAGACACATAAAAAGATTCATTCATTGGATATTAAAATCTGTAACTTTAGTTTAAGTTGCAGGATTTTTCAATAAATTGAACAAATCCTATTAGATAAAATATCGGACTATAGTTCTGCATAAAAAATCGGACAGTTATTCTATTAAACATTGCCACAGAGGTCGTTAAGTGAAAATATGTTTTTAATGAATGCGTTAAAATCACAAAATTTAATGAAAAATTTGATAATTTCGAATATATCTTAAGCTCAATTTCAAGATGTATCAGTTTTCTCCACAAGAGAAAAATGATTTAAACATTATCTACAGTAATTTTGAATTTTTTTTAAATTTATTATTTATCAGTGGTCATTTCGAAATATCAAGGATGAATGTGGGTTTATGTTTGGCCGAACGCAAAAATTTTGAAAATTTTTATATATAAATAAATTATTTTTTTAAAAACGGCTCTAAAAATTTTCTAAAAATTTATTTTCTGATTCAAATTAAATGGCATACTTTGTTTGGATCTCGAAACAATTTAAGAAGTTTTCTATGTCATTTTAGTAAAAAATTTAATTTTTTTTATTTCGTATAAATAATTAAATTTTTAAAAACTTGACATAAGAAGCTTTAACGTCCACAGCAACTTTGACCCTAAGAGCAAGTACGTGCGACCTAGTCGTGCATTTTATTTTTATTTGTTTTCTAGAAAACTGCCCTCCTAAACGGGGGAGAAAGACTCCTCTTCCATAGTAAAAAATGCTTGTATTAAGTCCCTCTACAGCAGTGTTTCTTAACGTGAGATTCAAATCAGCAATTTCACATTCTGCTGATTTGAAAGAGATTGATTTCTCAACTTAGATGATACAAATCAATTTTAGTGAATCTGTCTAATTTTTCTGGTATAGGATGACTTCCTAAATGCAGTGCTTAGCATCAAAAACAAATTTGATGCAAAGAGATTATGATTTGTAGAAAGTTGCTGGTTATAGCGATCAGGACACCGAATCAGGAAAAATTATGAGTACAATTACTCATTTAGGAATTCAAGCATACGTTCATAGATCATAGAAATAAAAAAACTGTGTTTAGTGAAATGAAAAAAACTTCTTATACTAGTGCAAATTTTTTTTTATTTAATATGAAGGTTTTCGAAAACAGTTCACTTCAGTTCTCATCTTCAGATTGTAGCAATTTTTTTCAAAAATATATTAAATTATTTTTTGTCAAGAAAATACTTGTTTTAACAAACGAAAGCCAGCTTAAACATGGTTATTATTTATCATATGGTCAGCAGGAGTGGACTCATTTTCATAATAAATTGATTTGTAGTGTTCTGACTATCTTGTTTTTACAGATCTACTTGTTTGACCAATATAAACTTCATCACAATTTTGACAGATAACCGAATATATTCCTGATTTTTCAAGTGTTTCTGTTTTGTCCTTAATTGTTCCAATAAGGCTTTTTATTTTATTTTTCATGCTGTTTGGAGACAATTAAATAGAAAACTTCTTGAATATTTTTGCTCAAGAATATTTTAATCCCTATTTTCCTGGTGAACAAACGAAAATTATCTCTTATGCGGAGACTTTAACTGCCGCCATTCCTTTTGGCTCTGTGTTAGCGCAAATGCTTGGGGGAACATTTTGTCAGATCTTAAGGTCTTCGAAGATTTCGATATTGCTTTTCCTTCTCAGCCAACTTATTATTATTCCAATGGTAGAGGTCATCCGTCGACCTTAGATCTGGTACTTTCAAATATAATTGACAATAATTCTCGTCCAATTGTTATAAATGATCTCTCATCTGATCACAAACCTGTTGTTTTCTATCTTAATGAATCATTCACCACTGCAGCTCCAGCTGAAAATTATCATTTCAATCGGGCTAATTGGAAAAAAATTAAACGTTGCGTAAACGAGTCTCTTTCTGACTTTTCTCAACCCTCTACCTTTACGTTAGAGGAAATCGATGATAAAGTTAATGCATTTGAATGTTCCATTAATGAGGGAGTTAAGGCGTCTGTCCTTTTGCTCTCTGCCTCTCATAAAAACAATAGTGAAAATTCATTGTTAACTAATGATGTACGAAAGACGATAACATTTAGGAACTTAATTCGTAGACGTTAAAAATCAAGAGATTTATTTCTTAAATTTCAATTGAATTTACTTAACAAACTAGTTATAAAAAAAATGCAGGTAATTCGTAATAAAGACTGGAATCGAATGTTATCTCAAATTGACAAACATGACCAAAAAATATGGAAGCTTTCGAAGATTTTTGAGAAAAAAAAATAAAAGAATCCCATACCTCGAATGTAATGGACAAATTCTTCATACAAATGAAGAGAAGGCCACTGAATTCGGTAAATATTTCTTTTCTAGTCACTCAATAACAGATGGCTTTAGTGACACTCAAACCAAACAATTAGTACAAAACAGTATTAACTCTATTAATCTATTTTCAATAGAAATAAATAATATTAATATACCATCTTGTTAAAGACACTATTTCTTCTATTCGCATAAAAAAAGCAGCTGGTAATGATAAAATTTCAAACAGGGTCATTAAAAACATACCAAAATTGCTAAGAATCATTGTAATTCTAATCTCTATATGTTAAAAATGTTTTACCATGTAACTCGATTTCACTGAAGAAGAAATAAATTTGAAATTTGAATAATTTAATCCCTTAACAACATAGGTGAAGTTGATGATGTTAGATTTTTTAAATCTTTTTTACTTTTATGTTTTTGTAACAAAGAATTTCCAGTATTTTTATTATACATATTTATTAACTTCAGCTATTCGATAAATGTTTTTAACTTTTTTTTTATAATTTTGTTCAGTAAGAGGAATTTGAATAGCACACGGTGCTACCGTAAAGCTGCAAATTTAGTTTGTATAGGGTGATATGAATTTCATGGAAAATGAATCTATCAGTACCTATTTGTAGATTTGCGATATATGTCTAATTCGATGTGATTTTGATTTCTTTTAACCATAATATCTAAAAAAGGTAAACAAGAGTCAATTTCTTTTCCGAATGTTAATTTTTTTATTCCTGGAAATCTTAGAAATTTAAAAAACTGTGTAATTTGTCTTTATGGATTATTATGTGAGTGTCATCTACATATCATGCATTTGAAGAAATTTTCATAAATCGTACACCAAATATGAATAAAAATAAAACATTCGAACGGTCCTTATTACATAAATTTTTAGAACCACTTTCGACAAAAGACATATTTGAGACAAAATTTTAGATGCATTTATTCACCTTTACCATTTTCTTTTCTTATAATTTTTAATTTATTACTCTCAAATTTTGTAGTAAAAGATTTTCTTGACAAAAAATATTTAAATATTTTGGAATGGTTCAAGTGGGAACCGGAACAAAAAAGGTTGGAAAATACTGCTCCGTTACTATTGTGCGGTGCCAGAGTTATAGTTCTCATGTCCTTAGATTCATAAATGAGGAATGACTTCTTAAAACCACTTTTATATATTTAAAATCGAATTTTCAAAAAGCAAAGGGTGAAGGGTAAAAAATGTGTGAATTTTCTATCATTTTAAACATAACGACTCAGGATTTCTTGGGACTAATTGCAGATTTTTAATCCTTTTTGATATTCTCATACACTCTTTATTTTATCTGTACTATACTAATGATAAACTACTCAAAAATACCTTTTCAATTTAAGCTAGCTCATTTTTCTCCCCATTCTCCCTTTGCCTTTTTATGTAGGTAATCCCCAATTTTTGATCTTCTTTACATAAAATATGAATCCACTTAAAGAATCACTTTTCTCCTTAAACAAATCCAAGTCAATATGGTCACCCTAAATTAAATAGAACATGACCAAGGATGAAATTTAAAGGTTTGATGTTATTTTTCGGTGTGTCCTTTTTTCAGTCCCTGTTGACGATACAAATCAAGGGTTAAATTGCAAAATAACTCCCCTGGGGTAAGGTTTCGCATGTGTCTAGGGAAATGTTTGCAAATATTATGTTGATATTGCTAAATAGGAATTTTGATATATTTTTCTTTTTTGATTTTATTTTTGATTTTATTTTACATTGGTATGCTTTTTTTTTTTAAAGAAAAATCCCATCGGATGGCGTCTTTATGTTGTCTGTGGTGGGATATAACGCCTATACTTCACTTCACGCACGCATTCTTTTCTTTTACCCGAGAGAAATAGAAAAAAATAAAAGAAAAATCTGATGGAAGGAGTGAATCTTTGTCAACCTCAACCTCAAGGAAGGAATAAGTTTTGGGAATTGATGCTTGATTTTCTGTTCTGTGAGCTTAGAGTTGTTGGCTGATTTTTATTTCTTCACCTCCTTTCCTTTTTATTTTATATTTAGAAAATTATACATCGATGTTGCAGAAAAGGTGAAGATTGATTCCTTCCTGTTTTCTTGTGTTTTTTTGTTTGTTTATTTTTATTTTTTTTTTTTTTTTATTTAGTGTTCCCCCTCAGAGACATACTGTTGATTTAGAATTATCCTGTGGTTTAAGCACGATATATTTGTGTAAATAATTCAAAAGTTGTTGAGTATATGTGTGTGTGTTTGGTTTGATGGAAAATTTAAAGAAGAGGGGGGGCACTTATCAAGATAACATGTGTTTTGAATAATTGGCAGGGGTTTTTATTTATCGCAGTTTGCAGACACTTTAAATTGAATTTGAACGGATATGTGGTAGGATTTTCATTCGAAAGTGCAAATCAGCGTAAGAGCGAGAGAGATTTTTTATTTTATTTTATTTTACTTTACTTTTATTTTGTGTGTGTTAACTTATTGGTATAATGTTTGCGGAATTACGATGAGATTTTGAAGCTTAAATTAAGAAGTTTAAATTGCTGGCAGTGAAGTGGAAAAAATAATTATAATTTGATTATTTTCTAAAAATATATACATATCCTTTTTGGAGGAGTCATTTTTAGATAGAGGATTGAATAGGTATTAAAACATGTTAATATGTTAAAAAGTCGATATCTTCGGAAATTTGTTGAGGATTTGGATGTCATTAAAAAAGAAGACTTTATGGTAAGAAAAATTATTGAGACGAAAAATCAGCAATCAATTTTTGTATTTCGAACGAACAGTTTGTAAGCTTAGATGTGTGTACTCTTATATAGATAAACATATACATAGTACAACATTCTTTCTTTTCTAACCGACTTTAAAAAAGGAGGAGGTTATCAATTCGACTTTTTTTGTACATGTTTATTAGCTCAGAACTGGCTGGATCGATTTTGATGATATATTTTGTATTTGGTGGTCTCTATAAATTGCATAAGATAATATGATGAAATCTTTGGGGATCAGAACTCTCAGTTATTGATCAAGTTTATGTGACCCTTGGAAACTTATTTAACTAGGAAAAAGCAGCTCATGCTTTATGTTTAAATGGATATGAACAGTTTTGTACATTAAGTGAGCATAAGTTGAAATCTCCATTAAGATGCGATTACCGGAATTTCGAAAAAAAGAATAATTTATTTATTTAGAATCTTTAAGGCCGAACGGTAAAACATAAACATATTTCTTTTCAATAACTACAAATTAAATAAGCTTACAACTTAAGTACATTTGTTGATTATTTGGATAAAAAGCATTTTTCTTAAGTTAAGTGATTTAACATTGTCAGTACTGGAATAAATAAGGTTAGAATTCTAATAAAAAAGGTGTGTGTACTTACTATGTACGCGCGTCGAAGTTAAACTTCCAATCATTATTTATTTTTATTTTTTTTTTTTAATATGTAAAAAATTTTAGAAATAAAGTGAAAAGTTCTGGAAGGGAAATTTTTTCAAAGAAACCTAATGTGCTTTTTTTTAGAAATAATTCAAATATTTCATAAAATTGATATTTTATCTACTAAATCCCTGTAATTTAGTTTATTTTTGTGTTTGGCTAATTTCAAAGGGTCTTTTTGAAGCTTGTAGCTGATCCACATTCATTTTTGATTCTTAAAAATTACCGCTGGTCACTCTGATATTATAATAAATTTAAATCAAAATAATAGATAAAAGATGTAAACATTGCGGTAGGTAATAAGAATTTTTTTTACTGATAAGTCGGATAAGTTTTACTAAAATTAAAAGCTATTTTGTTTGCGTGGAAAGTAACTACATATATTTTGAATTTTTTACCAGATTTATGTGAGAAATCGAATTTATACTATTTTTGATCTTTTTGAATGATATTGCAAAGCTTGTGAGTGTCTTATTGAAACAAATTGGATATCAAAATGACATTTAAGGTGTAGTTTTATAAGAAAATTAAAATTATTTAAGCAGGCACCTATTTTTTTTATCATTATCTATCAATGTGTATAATTAGTTTTGAATAAATATCTACTTTACCCACACCAACATAATTTTCAAAGGTCTAAATTATATTTGATCTTGGAAAATATTTTTTAACTTTAAAAGTTGATTTTTTAAACTAAAACCATCATTTTAATTTATCTATTCAGTAAAATTCATTTCATAATTCTAACTCTTATACTTTTCGAGATGTACAAACAAAAAATTTGTCTTTTACCCCATTTTAACCTAACTTCCCACTGGAATTTTAAAAAATCCTCTTTTATCGGAATCTAAAATTAAACCACCTATCTTTTGGTGTATTTAATTTCACTTATAGTGCAGAGAATGAATCAGTCAGATTATCATTAACAATGGCTGACTTCTGTAGTTTAATAAATTTATTTAGAAAGTGGCTTCTGATACATCCAGACAGACAGACAGAATGGTCTGACCCACTGTTTTTGCATTCTCTATCATCGTAATATAATGTTTGATTGTTATTTCAACTTTTTTTTGCACGAATGCATAACTTGATATACGCTACCCATATCGCAAGTCAAAATCCATTCGAAATCTTTTCCTGATCGCTATAACCGGGCTTCCTAAGCAAAAAATGTTTAGTTCCTCAAAAATCAATGAATCTAAACCAAAGTTTAAATTAAACATTTGGTCGATACGTGTCAAATAATTTTAAATTTTCTGGTCAGCAATATAAAATTTATTCAAAAAGAAATCTAATCTGATTTTTGGTAAACTATTTCTAAAACATCTATTTTGACGTTCTTGACTTTTAAACATCGTAAGTGATGTCAAACTCAACGCACTTTTTAGCGCTGTTAAAAATCTTCATAAAGTTGCCTCTCATAAAATTAACATAAAAAGCTCACTCACTTAAAAAGAACAAGCTGTCAGATAAGCAATTACCTTGTCAAAGTTGGTCACACTTTAACTCAAATACCTGTCAAGAACACATAAAAATGATTGTATGGTTTTAACTAACTCAAAAATTACATCATCATCAATATTCATCTCATCGTCATCACCCTTTCACAAAATGTGGATTAATGGATAGGATTAAAATTATAATTGCTATAAATTTCCGGGTTAAAGAAACAACATTTAATCCAATGAAATCCATAAAAGTGTATGGATTTTTCTGTGAAAAAAAATCATCACATTGAGCATAAACATGAAATAATATAACTGTCATACCAAAGGCAATTCATTTACAAAATCATTGATTAAACATTTATTGCCACATGCACGCGTAACGGAGTAATCCATGATGTCATCAATATTGTTTTCAAATTTTACAGCCTAATTGGTAATGGCAATCCGATTTGGCTATCAATAATTATTATTATTATAAACCTCTATATTTGCAATTTGCCTTTGCGATTGCATTGTCCATATTTAGGGGCCTAAAGGCCAAAGCCTTCAAATTCATTCAAAGGCTGCCAACTGAATTTATCAAATAATCTATCTTCTCTGAAGGCAAAATCACCCCCAAAAACTTGCATCGCATGCAGTGGTAGGATAGCTAATCCTTTGACCACACAATTTTGCCAGTGTAAGCCACCAAATGCAATTAGACATGTAATTACATTGGAACCACCCTAATGCTAAACGCCCACCACCACCACCACCCTCCAGATATTTCAATGCTATCGATTATAATTGCATGATGCGGGGATCTGCGAATTACTGTTAGAGCGTATTCAATGTACGAATGTGTGTTCGTGTGTGTATGTTTGCGTTTCATGGGTTTGCATCAAATATGGATAAGATTAGTTACATTATGAGTTGAGTTCGGCCATTTTAGCTATACAATATCCTTAGTTCAACTCAAAACTGGAGCCTAAAGCAACAGCCCGCAGGATCAATTACATCTATTAACCACATTATACGCAACGCACATATGATTGAATGCAAATTCACACTCGCTGCTGGTCTAATGATTGCGTTTTGGATATAGCCATGTCATTGCGAGTCGAATGCATGAGGGTTAAGGCGTAATATTCTGTGGTTCAACAGAGGATGACCCACAAACAACATATTCAATGTGACAGCCGCTGCAACATCTATCGATAAGGAAGTTGTGTGCGGGTTGAGCATAAATATAAAAGAAAATTTGGAGGGAATATCTTGCTGTAATGTTTCTGTTTCACTTTTGCGGTAGCAGTAGGGTGTGGTAGAAATTGGTAGGGCCACAGTCCATTTTTTGATAAATATCAATGTTGCTTATTTTACCATTTAGTGGCACCTCCCGGGTACTGGTCTCGTCCAGATGGACTTGATTTGATTAACGGATGAGCGTGAGTGTTGAACGAAAAGAATTAGATGAACTGCCCTACTAAAAATGCAATAGTTCTGTGAAAGACTTGAAGAGTTGAAGAACCAAGGATAATCAACCTTTAACTGACGAGGCTGAAGGAATTAACGCGACGGATTCTATAGGCTGGGCCCTTTAAGCGTCCACACGTTTCAGGAAGCTAGATTCATACCTCAACTGCCCAAAAAGAAGAAATGATTTGATGAAGAATTTTGAAGTTGGATGTTTAGCGCACATAACTGCCCAATTATGAAGTGAGCTCTTGACTTAGAAACTCTTCGTAGGATACCAACAATCAGTGATTGGTTCCACAGCATAGTCACGGCACAGAAAAAAAAGATATATTTAGCAGTATTTCCAGCAGTGTCTAAATTTAAATTTTTGAAGTTATACTTCATTACCAGCGTTTATAAAAATATTTCAGCAGTTATAACAGATAGACTTTTTCAGTCCATTATTACTGTTTTTTTTTACACAGACCCTATAAGTAGAGAAAGAGTAACTACACACTTACATTTTATACTGTGTTTGTTTTTTTTTTATTTTTCATTTTGTGTGAAACACAATAAATTTATAAAATTACAGAAGTCGGCCATTGTTATTAATATTCTGACTGATTCATTTTCTACACTATAAGTGATAAAATACACCAGAAGATAGGTGGTATAATTTTAGGTATAATGTTAGAATTATGAAATGAATTTTACTGATAGATATATTAAAATGATGGTTTTATTTCAAAAATATCAACTTTTGAAAAAATCAACTTTCATACCACATTGATAGATAATGACAAAAAATTAGGCCACTAATAATACGGATTATAATCACATAAGTTTTTGAAAGTTTTTGTCGGTGGTTTACTTTATTTTAAAAATGAGGAAATAACGTTGAAAATATTTTGTCAAAATGTCTATGCACGTGTGAAAGAATTAGATTTTTAAACATTTTTTTCAATAGATAACAGTATAAACAAGATTCTTCAGTACAAGGTATTTTACCGTTTCCAACGGTATTTCATTTAAATCGTTTTTATTTTTACATTTTTAAACTTGAAATTTACACAGCCATTAAATATTAGGTGAAGACATTTTTGTACAATTTAATTTTCTATTGTCTATGAGCTGAGATAACGGTCAAAACGCGGCGCTTAATAACTATTTACCCAAGCCTCATAAAATTATGATTCAATTACTAAGCATTACGATTAAATTACCTTTAATTTTATGTATCACACAAACTTGAAAAGAGTTTAATCAAAATTCAACAAAATTGTCTGCTTAAAAATTCAAAATATACTTTTTGTTTACACAAAAACAAAATAACTTTTTAAGTTTATTGGGATTTAAAGTTGAGGTATCATTGGATACATTGCATCCTCAAAATATAAAATCTATTACAATTGTTTATAAAATTGTGTAAAATATAAGCTCCAAAAGGGAAAAATTATCAATTTTTACATTATTTACCGTAATTTTTTACATTTTTTTCATTTACTATTTTGATTTAAATTTATTTTAATAACAGAGTGATCAGCGGTCATTTTGGTATCAGGCATTAATGTGGGTCAGCTACAAGCTTCAAAAAGAAAATTTAAAAATGTCCGTACGCAAAATTAAACCAAATTACAAGTCGA
Organism: Meliscaeva auricollis; assembly: GCA_948107695.1. Taxonomy (NCBI): domain Eukaryota; kingdom Metazoa; phylum Arthropoda; class Insecta; order Diptera; family Syrphidae; genus Meliscaeva; species Meliscaeva auricollis. The sequence continues at coordinate 63,940,346 of OX403616.1, forward strand.
TAAAATATCAATTATAAAATACATATTTGAATTAACTTCACAAAAAAGCACATTATGCTTCTTTGGGAGAATTTGCCTTCTAGAACTTTTTACTTAATTTCTTAAATAATTTAACATATCCAAAAAATTTATAAAAAAAAAAATAATGGTAGGAAGTATAACTTCAGGAAAGCGAACATGAGTACACACACCTATTTGAATTTTTTTGGTATCAAAGAATTTTATAGCGATGCTTGAAATAGCAAAGATATGGTCTATGGTCGAAAATCCTGGGTGAAATCCAAATTTAAAAATACTTAGACGTCTATAATTCTCATTCCATTTTGTGAGTCTTTCACAGGATAGCAGCAAATATTTTAATTATTGTATTCAAGATTGAAATAACCCAATAATTTTCTACGACATTTCTATCACCTTTCTTAAAAATTGCGAAAGTGACAGAATCATTAAAACTGCTGGGGAAATATATCCTCTCCCCTCCCCCCACTTGTTAGTTGAGGGTGGGGTATCTCCCCGCCTACTTTTTTTTAGCTTTGTCAAAAGTGCCTTGCAAACTGAATTTAACAATGAACAGCATTATTTCTATGCTAAGTTGTATTTTGGTGTAATTAAATTTTTACTCCTTCCATTAAGGTCATAAAGAGACACTCAAATGAACTTCTTTGCAACTGGATATCGAAAAATATTATTCTATGCCAACCCTCACAATATTTTTATATCAAACAGAAGTTTCTTATAAGTATTCGACAAAATAAAGTACCTATGGGTCACAGAATAACTTATGTACAGAACAATAATCAAGAAAGTCTTCTTCTCAAACAATCGAATCCATGCTTCAATGTTCAGAGATGGAAATATACCACCTCCAATGGATATCCTAAAAATTGGCACTAAAATGATCATAAAAAGCATTCTTTAAAAGTATCTCTTTTGAGCTTTGAATGTTGATTTACATAAAATTATTATTCGTGCGGTTGTAGGTACGTTGAGTGAATGTGACGGAGTAGATTTTACTTTTTTTTTTCTTAAACTTTTACTTTATTTCTTCTAACCAAAACTTTTTATTTTGTGGCAATAGTCTGACAATTCATATTTTATGTATCAATTCCAAAGACCACTTCGCCTTTATGATTCAATTTGGAAATCCATTGCAGGGATAGTCATCTTTTGGAAACCGGAAATAGCTATATTTTTCTATACCTATAGTCCTTTATAGTAATATAAAATTGAACCTAAGCCAAATAACTGTTATATATACCTAAAGATACACTTGAGGTATTTGTTTTTTTTTTGTTTTTTTTTTTTTAAGTCTAGATATGAATGTACAATGTACATTCTTGGGTACTTTACGAGGGAAAAAAGGGTAGTTTTATGGGGAAATTTATCTTTTTGTGACCTTTAAACACTCAGTAGGAGGATATGTTGTTTGATTTATTTTCTATTTTAGCTCAGAGCTAAAAGCAGACAAAAAAAAATTGATGTAAAAAGACTATTGATGAAGATCTGGGTCTGATTATATTAAATGTTTGGTAAAAGTTCTAGAAAAAAATGAAGTTTATTTTGATTTTGTGCGCTTCTTTTACAATTTGGCAAGTATTGAGTTTGGTTAACCTTAAAGTCGAAATCGTATTAAAACTGAAATGAAAATAATAACATTCTTAATTGTGTTTGAGTAGGATCAAATAAATTTGTGATGGTAGAAAACAAATCAGAAAAATCAAGAAAAAAAGTCCTATGTGACTTTAACGTTAATTAGCGATACAAACAATTCTTTTTTCTAAAGGACAACCTATTTTAGAAATGGAGCACAAATTTTGTTTAAGATTGTGAGAGCCGTTTATATTGGGAAAAATAATTTTAACCGGGTACCGTTAATTTTAGTCCAAGAATTTAAATTTTCCCTCTCACCTCAAAAGCTGGAAAATCAGTTAGGTGGCTTATAAACGAACCTTACACTACACAATATAGATGTGGTAGGTATAAGCAGGTATAATAAAGTCCAAAAATATTGCGTAAGAACTAAATATTATTGCCCATTATTTCTATGTTTCTTCCTGCCTCGTTTTGGAAACGAAAAACAATGAGTAAAATCCAATAAAATATCACTCAACAGTTCTGTTTGGGTACTTCCTGGGCTAAGATATAAAAACTGTCAAATTCTTAAGAGGGGTTTAAAATTTTTCCATAAACATCAGAATCTGAACAAAGGCATGAAACAAATACATATCTTGCCCATTCTTTCTTTTTTGTTTCTTAATTAGTTCACTTTTTTATAGTATTTCTTTTTTTATCGATTTAAAATTCTTTTTTTATTGAAATTCACTTTTTTTTTTGACGAGGCTGCATTAAAAAATGTACTGATTTTTTTTTTTTTTTGTATCAAATGACTTTGACATATTTTTGCACAGTGAATTTCTTAGTTCTTATTCTTATTTCTTTCCTTCTAATATGGATATTGCGCAAACTGAAATAATTGTGCAATACTCAAAATTGGGCAGTAAAACTGTGTTGTGTAATACCCACTCAAGGCCCACATTAGGCTGTAGTTCAAGGTTTAGATAGGCAGGTGGACAAAACCGACCCCCTTCAAATAATGGTACAGCCGACAGCGATTAAATTTGGCATAACGGATTTATTTGCAATGAGAGTCAAGAATCAGATTGAACGAAATTGAAAGGCTAAGCCAGTTTTTCTAGACATAAACTTTTTTGCGAGGGACCGAAAATGCAATTTAGTTTTTTTTTTTTTCACACGCAATCAAAGTTCTACAAGCCAACAATTAATTTTTTAATGTCAAGAAAAAACGGTTGTCTGCAGATAAATAAAATAAATTTGATTCAGTCCTTCAAACATAACTACAAAAACGGACAGAAAAGACATTTGGGTTAAGAAAAAAAATTAAGTTTTCATGAACTCTTTTTAATTTCTTATCAGTTTTGCATTACACGAAATCAATAGATGTTGCATTTTTGTTTCACTTTGCAGATCATGAGTAAAGGCATTTGGCAGTTGCTTTAGCGAAGAAATGGTAGGTAACGAGTAGTTATATAATTGAATTTTTGGTGATGTTAATCACAAGGAATGTTTGATTATTAAATTAATCCACTCAAAGTAGAAATTTCAAATATTTTAAAAGACGTATATTTTAACTATCAAATTGCCTTATTTTAACCTTAATTGAACTTTTTTTAGGTCAACAAGATCATTTGGCGGGTTCTAATAGGTGTGTAAAATGAATAAAATTAAGATTAGATCAGAACAGAGCAGATCAACACAAGTGCGTGAAAACGTTCAGGACAAAAAGGGCAGAAAAGTATAGCTTTGCGTTCTATAAATTTGTCGTTTTGAAGCAAACTCAGAAAGTATTTTTGTAATGATTTTTCATTCGAATGAATTAGAAATCTTTTAACTAAAAATAAATTTCTTTAATTCACATTTTTGTATCCTTTAATTTTTTTTTCCAAACATACGTTACCGTTTGACATTCTTCCAGAACTTGCTTTACCTAAAAAGGAGGGCCAGAAAATGTTGCCCCTAAGTATACTGAAAAGCTTCATGAAACGCAAAGTGACGCATTGTAAATAGAACTGATTGGGGCAGTGTTTTCTTTCTCATGGAACACAAAAACCAATACTTTTCTGATTTTTTTTTGTTCTTTTGCTATTGGAATACACTTAATATTGATTAAATAATTTTTCGTCAAAAACGCTCTTTCCAGTGTATATACATGTTGAAAAATGATTTTGTCGAAAAAAACGTTTAAAATCTTGCAACCAGGTTTTAGGATAAATGTTGTATTTGTTTAAATTATGTGTAAGTAGGTATTGTTTTCAATGAAGGCTCTCAGGGGATAAAGTCATACCACCTAAAAACTTACAGAAATCTTACCAAAAATAGATTTTTGTGGGGTCTCGCATGATTTTATTTTATTCTGTCTCTATACCTATAGTTTTGAAATAACAACCAAACAAAAAAAGAAATAATTGTAAAAGTTTACACAAAATTGTGGAAAGAAAAATATAGTGTCGAATTGTATACCTAGGCACCTACTATGCGATTCCAAAGTGAAAAGTTGTTTTCAAAATCCAGAAAAGTAAATTGAGTCAAGATATAAACATTTTTGTATATTCTCCTAAATCGCAATACTATAATATGTGTTAGAACTTGAACCCATAAATTGCTCAAGAATACATTCAGCCATCACCTTGTATGCATCACAATCTCGCATGGCAGAGTAATCTGCTTCCTTCATCTTGATGACTTACCCTATCACTTCTCCCGAAATGCATCACATCTAACAAAATAGAGATATACGAGTTTCTATTCCCATCCTACCTCAGTGTTCTGTTATTCCAAACAAAATAATAAAAACTTTCAAAACAAGGATTCTTCTCGAACAAAACTCAAATACACACTAACACATACGATTATGCATCAGTGATTTGATGGCAGAACCAGGTCCTTCGCTTGCATCTCTCTCTTAAAAAAAAAAAAAAAACAAAAAAAGAAGGAACAACACTGCTAAAAGTTGGGGGTGCTGAAAAAATAAATTCTAGTAAAGTATACAACAATCCATGGCAAGGACAACGTTTACTCTGCAAAAGTGCTTTATGTTGGTTCCGTAAAATGTTTAAGCATCGAGAAACCATCCACGAAAGAGGTTGACTCAAATTGTTGTGTTTTTAGTTGTGGAAATGTGTCCTCGCTGACACCTTGCCATCACTATACCGTCACTGCCACTTCCACAACAATGTTAGTCTTCGTATCATCGTCATAGCATTGGAGGTAGATACTCTGTATAGCCTTTGCCTGCTGTCTGCCACTCTGCAGCACAATGCACTGCACAGTGCAAATACTTTACTTTTCTCAGTTCTAAATTCTGACACTGAAGTTGCAATATCAAGTCCGCAGAGAGAAATTCAAGAAACTATTTTTATGGCAAACAATTTACACGTCAGCATCGTTAAATCAACATGGCAAACATGGCAGAGTGCAGTATACTGTAGGTAGTAGTTGCTCCATAACATGTTGTATATGCTACAATGCACAGTTGAGCAGCAAAACAGTAGAAAAAACGAAATGAATCAGGAGGAGTTCGTAAGAAACTCAGGGAATAGGAGAAATAAAAGTTCACCTTGAAGATGATAACAAAACACGATGAATACAAAAACTCTAACTTTATTCCATTCTCATCCCAAAATGAGCTTCAAATGAAATGGTAGGTAAAATTTCACCAAAAGTGTAGCAGGTTAAAATCTTTTAGTTTAATTAAACATAACATAACGTAAGCTATTTGATTTTAATTAATCTTGTTGCCAAAAATTAATAAAAGTAATCTTAACTCTCATTTAAAGTTTAAGAGCCGACAGCAAATTTTGGGAGTGGATGTGTAACCAAAATCTGAATATGCAGTTTTATAGGTGTACGCGTCCTGATTTAAAATTCAGATGTCTGGCAGGTTTATTTTTCAGCCTTCTGTGATTTTCGGAGAATTGAAAAACGCGATAATTTCAAGCCTTCTGATAAAGGCAAATCCACTTCAATTGAAGTTTTTAATATTGAAAATGATACTCTGTCATTTTCCTATTTCTGGAGACCAGTGGCGTCAGGTCGGTAGCTTAGGGGGCTCATGCCCCCCAACCAAGCTTCCAAAATTATCATATTATTTAGGGAATTTCATCATAATTTACATGATTTACTGAAATTGTTCGTAAATCTCAGAGATTTAGAGCGGGCTCAGGTACTAGACCCCTCCCTCCAATTTTTGTCTGGATACGCCACTGCTGGAGACCTCAATCGTGTAAATATACAATAAACAATAACACGTAAAAGAAAAACACATATACCACGCGAGGAGACCACCGATCGGTGACTGAGTTGGCGCGAAAGCACGATTATCTAAGTTAGGAAAATTAGGAAAGTAGGGGGAAATACTTGACCGATGTGTGCCATTTTGACAAAGGTTAGCTTTCTTTTTTTAATTTTAGAACAAATTAATCGACAATTTTTGATTTTTCCGCCCATGATCAATTTTAGAATTGAACGAACGCCTATACTTCTAAGCATCGCTGAAACTTATAAAATATATGCGTAACGCATTTTTTGGTCGTCAAAATAGAGGATGTGGATTCTGCCTGATTTTCCAATAAAGGGAGCGTTAAGTTATCTAAGAAGAAATAATATTTTGCTTCGGATATTATCCTACCCATTCTTGAGATAATACTGAACGGTTGTATAAACCTGGTTCACATTCCCCTAATATGGAAAGATGTAAGAATTGTGTTTATACCCAAAGCTGGTAAATTATCCCACGTTGCTCTCAAGGATCTAAGACCAATCAGTCTATCGTCATTTCTTCTTACAACTTTGGAACGATTGATTGATATTCATCTGCGTAGCGCGATAGATCCAAGCCTTATCTTTATAGGTACAGCACAACACACATAGTGTAAGGGAAAATTATTAGAAACTGCGCCACATACCTTGGTACAAATGCTCCATAAATCACAAAGAGTATACTGTATTAGCATTCCTAAACATACAAGGCGCTTTAAATAATGCCGACAATAACAAAAGCACTGCAGAATCTCAACATAGATAGCTCACTTAGCGACCTTATAGAATTCATGCTGAAAAGCAGAATGATTAATGAGAAACTAAGCAGCTTTACTACAAGAAGGTCATTCAGCAGAGCCGCTCGGCTCGGTGTATTATGAAACGATTTCTGCAGGAGTTGCTTGGACGAAGAAGAAGAATTAACAATTTCACGCCTTCTTTGTGCATGCCCTGCTCTCTCCTATAGACGCAAACTTCATTTAGGAGACTACTTCTACAATGAACCTAGCGATCTAATGAACACAGACATTTATAGTCTTTTTCGCTTTATTAGAAGTTCCAAATAGTTTTAACTAGTAAGGAACATTTTATACCCCATAGTTCGTGGTATCACAATGGAACGCTACTACTGGTCTAAGGTTGTCAGATGCTTTAAATGACAGCCACTTCAACCTAACCTAACCTAACCTGAGTTACCTTACTTCCCAAAAATTTATTATGTATTTGAAATATTGTTGAAATATATGTTCTTTACAAAAAGCAAAGAAATAACAACAAAAACACAAGTGTCAAAAAGTGTATATAAAAGAATACCAAGTTCGTAACGCTTTGAAAATTTATTAATTTGCCTTGGAAAGCATTCTTTGCAACTTTGTAAATGCAGTTACTAGGGTATATGGAAAAATTGACAAACAAAATAAATTTATTTGTGAAGAACTACTATCCTTGGTATCCTTTTATATCTCACACCATTTTGTGCAAGACTTAATGTAAAAATAATAAAGTTTCATAACTAAAACGACATAAGCAACTTCCTAAAGTGTTTTGAGCTCCAAACTAAGTTTGATTTGATAAAGAAAGATAAATTTAAAAAAATTTAAATCATTAGAGCCGTTTAAACAAAAAATATTTTTGTATATAATGTAGGCATGAATAAAAATTCTCGAACCTTGTTTAATAAAAAAAACTTGATATGCCGTTTGCAAGAAAATATGCATACGTATCTAAAACCAATATTTCAGTGACCCGTATTAGAAAAATTGATTTTTCAAAAAAAAATTGAAATATTTTTAGAAATTTGTATATCAAATAATTTTAAAATTGTTAAGAAGCTTCCGTATTAAAATAATCATCAAAATCGGTTCATTCGTTTAAGTGAAAGTCAAAAATCAAAAAAAGGGTTCTATGGGAGGTTAGTAGAATTTTTTTTCAAACATTACATTCAATTTAAAAGTACGACCCTACTAACGAAAGAAGACAGAAAAATTTAATCAAAATCGTTTGAGCAGTTTTTGAAAAAAGTTAACTTTTCCTTTGGTTATATGGCAGGTACCGTAAGTTTTGTTCCTAAAAAAAAATTCAATTTCTCCTCTAGGGAATAATTAAAGATCCTTAATCACGAAATTTAAAGAAAATCGCTTCAGTGGATGAAATGAAAGGTAATAATGTTTTTTTTAATAATTCAGAGGGCTTCATCGTCCAAGCTTGGCAGTGAAATTTTCTTAAACTCCATGAGTAAAGCGTTTCTGCAGCCGCCACCCGCTTTATTTGTTAGAGTTAGAGCTACTTAACTTGATGAGAGAATTAAAGAATAGATTTTGACTTTAGCATGATATTGTTAGAGTTAGTATTTTTTTTCGAAATTTGTCCGTTCCACCAAAAAGAGAGGAGAAAACCCCCCTCATTTTGTCTGTTATTGACAGAAGTTTCCGATCTAGCTTTTTGTCATACTTTATGCAAATCAATCAGATTTTTGAAACCTTAAACAATATTGTTTTCTGACATCAATGAATATAAACAAATAAAATCATCAAAATCGAAGCTGTTTTTGATGACTTCTAAAAAAATAACATTGATAATCGCAAACCTTTCCAGACATTTTTTTGTTCTTTATTTTGTAAAAGCTTAAAGCTGTAAATGTTATAATAAATTGGCACGACTATCGAAAGATTTTAAAACTTAAGTCTTACTTAAATAAAATGTCCGTAATTTTCAATATTCGAAATAAGTATAGTTTGTAGATGTCTAATCCACTTATAAATGATTGGTGAAATATTTTTTTTTTTAAATGTGCACCTTGAAGAGGCAACATGTTTTTCAAAGCAAACATTGTCTCTCTGTTATACGTTTTGAGCTGTCATCATGGACTGTGAAACAGGAGGTAGATACATAAGTGCATGTATACTATCTTCACGAATGCATGTTACATTTTTTTGTAAAGGTCCTTGCTGTCTGCTGCCTTATCCACTTTATCCAGAAATACAAGAAGGATGCTTTACTGCAAAACGATTGAAGATTTTAAAACATTACAAATAGAAAATTGCAGTAAACGAAATATGCACTATTCAGTAAGTATTTTCCTCTGTCTGTCTGTATATATCTGTGTTATCTCTCTTCTCCTAATACATACATAGAGGCAGAGTCGAATCTTTCTATCCAAGAGTTGAATTTAAAAGCAAGCAAGTGTATAAAGAACGCTTGGAATGAGGTTTGTTTGAAAGCAAAGCAAATGGAAAATTTTAATTTGCTTTATCCACGAGAGAATTGTCTTTATGGGTAACAACAATTATTCTAACGACTGCCTTAGAATGGCTTTTGTATTCTCTATTCCGATTTGCTTTCTTCTACTTCCAAAAATATCCCTAACAACGTTTCCGTGTTTCTAGTACCTTTATCATGCTGAACAACGAAAACAATGACTTTGGAAACGCTGGGTGATGGTGCTGCAGTAAAATTTAGGTGGAGTGGCTAATGCAATTCGTCTACCTATTTTCCATCCAATCCTATGCTTATGCATCTGGAGTCTACTTCCACTGGCGGCAGATGAAACACAATAGCATAAATGATTTGTTTTTCGGTTCTTTTTTTTAATGCGGAGTCGTGAATGAGTGTTGCGGGGCTAGAATTCTTCGGTTTTGGATCCCGACATAGGATTAAAATAATTTTTAATAGAAGTTCAAGAAGATTTTTTTCATTTTTGTTTTCGTTGGAACTTTTAAAAAGTGAAAAAGTGAAGTCAAATTTAATCTTAGCTTCTGTTAGCATTCGAAGATATAGAAGAAGAATGGACGATGAACATTTTAACAACAAGGTTGATAATTGGATCTTTCGTTTCGGAATGATTGGAATTCGTAAACGAGATGGTTGTGGATTCTCTCAAGTGATTATCCACAACCGTTGAAGTTAGAACTTTGTTGACAATTATCAGAGGCAGCATCATCAGCACTGTATGAGTGATTATGATTGCTTTAAGGGAAATTATGTAATTCCAAAAAAAGTGTGTGTACTAATGTCGATGCGATGTGTTTTTGAAAACTAAATAACTCCGTTTTTACCTAGGTATTTAAAAAAAAAAAAAAAACATTAAAGAAGTCTAATTTTATAATTTTATAATTGGTATTTCAATAGTTAATAATATAGCCACCAAAATAACCTCATTCTCAAAGGTCTAAAAAATTAACATTTTGCAAGAAAATCATATTATCTTAGAAACTTGATTTTCTAAGGGCAGTTTATTTGTGATCAAAAATGTTGAATCCGAATCTGAGCTTTTCCAGAAAAAAATCGTGACGTAACATGGTCAAATTATATTCTACGTTCTTGCAGTTATTAAGGAGTCTTACTCTAACTAGTCCATATCCTTTGAATAGTTTTCTTTTTTTTTAAACAAGTTTTGTGGATTCTAATTGAATAGACGAAATATTGTTCCAGACATTAAATAAGAACTTCTCACCAAATTTGAGCTTTTTATTTCAATATTTAGAACTCGCTTTCAATTTTTTCCATATATTTTGTATGGGAAATCAATGACGTTTTATTGTTTTGTGTATTGCTCAGCTCCCTTCCAAACGATTTAAATGAATGTAGAAAGAAACGTTTAAGGAAATCTGGGTCTTTAAAAATGCATTTAAAAAATGTAGGGAAACTTAACGGTTTTAATAAATAAAAAAAATTGAACTAAATTGCAATACATTTTAAAGAGTTATTTTTAATTTTTTCCATTTTTCTCGAAAAGGATATATAGTTAGCTTTGTAGAAAGCCAATTTTTCTATTAAACCTTAGCTTCAGAGATGAATAAAATTAAAAAATGCTGGTACTTTAAATATCTGTGTGTTTTCTGGGTTTCTTTTAATAATGTATCCCTCAATTGGTAAAATTTCAAGATTAACTCAGATAATACATAAAACTCAACAATTGAAGATTAAATTTTGAGTAAGATTAACCCAGATAAAACAGCTTTTAAAATTGCAGAATTTCAATCAAATTTATCTCAGAAATTATAAGCTGTAGGTACATCTGTATTCTACAGCTTCTAGAAAAAATTGGTTTCTTCAAAATTTATTATATGCATTTTTACTGTACGGTTAGTATAATCTTCGAGAAAAATATAAAAATGGAAAAAAATGATTTAATTATTTTTTTTAACTAAAACCGTTACGTTTTCAATTAAGTTTAAATGCATTTTTAAAGATTTCCTTCAAAGTTTCCTTTCATATTCATTAAAGTTGGTTGAAAGAGAGCTTAGCATTACAAAAAACAAAAAAACACGTCATTAATTTCCAATAAAAAATGTATGGACAAATTTGAAAATCACTAAGCGGGTTCTAAATATTGAAATAACAAGCTGAAATTTGTTGAGAAATTTATATTTCTAATATGGACCTACCTACAATTCATATAAAAATCGTTGAAATCGAGTGAGTTATTAAGTTGAAAATTTAAAAAAAAGGTTCTATGGCAGGTGCAATTAATAGGAGTATTTGAAAAACATGCGATTTTCAAAATACTTTATAACTGACATAATCTTTAAGACAATCAATAACCTACCAAGTTATAGTAGAAGTGCGAAAAATCCAAGATCGCGGTGGTTTTGCGATATTGTTGTTGGTGCGTTTTCAGTAAGGCCATAGGTGTGAAATTTTCAGAAAATTTCAGAATTAAAACAAAAATTCCTATTTTAAAATAAAATAGCCCTAAGCTATTTTATAACATAGTTTCAAACATTTTAGAGGTCTTAGAACTTGATAAATTTTGAAGACGGCTATCCTACCCAAAATCACACCCCTGAAATAAATCAAATATACAAACAAAGCAATCGAAAACGGGAACTCCACAGGTGGAGCTAAATAATGAACATGTAGTGTGAGAGTAGTCGAGACCATATTATTTTTTAAAAAAAAAAGATCTCAAGTTCAAGTTACTTCTTCTATTTCCAATTGAAGCCTATCGATTATCCAATAACAGTTTCGTTATGCTCCTTTTATCCCCCCCCTCTTAATACGACTGTCTTCGTTACGAATATTATTAATATGCAATTTTTTAAATACGTCCCATACTGTACAGATATGACTGACTTAAGTCAGTCTCCGTTAAAGAGTTTCACTACAAAAATATAATTTTTATAGTCATATTATTTTTCATCCAAATTTTCAATACAAGATAAAGCTTGGCTCAGCTTATTTGAGGACCCATTAAAATACAAGACGAGGTGGCCGAGTGGTTAAGGCGTTGGACTGCTAATCCAATGTGCTCTGCACGCGTGGGTTCGAATCCCATCCTCGTCGATTTTTTTTTGTTTCGCCTATTAAATTTATCAAAAATGTCATCCGAATACATTCAACTATCAAATTCTGTATAGTTCAATTTTAGATTTCTATTATATTGAAGAGTTAAAGCTTTATTTATAGGAGGCAACATTTTTTTTTATTTATTTAATTTCGTTAATTTTCTTGCCAAAATCTTTGAAGTAATTTTTGTGAAAATATAATCTGAAACCTATCGAAATATTTACATACTCGTAACATTGGTACATAATTTATTATGAAAGATACTTGTAATCCTAAAAATTATTTGGGGAAAACTCCCCAAGAAAGCTGGAAGGACAGAACCCTTTATTGTGGAATATACTTTTATTACGAATGCAAATCTTTCTTTTTTTTTTTTTTAATAAATTCTAAACTCTGTATTGAACTTCTTCCAAAACTATTCCAATTCCATTACTCAATCTCTTCTATTTTTTGAAACTTTTTTTTTAAATGCAACTACATTTCAATATCCATTTGAAGTTGAAGCTCGTCGAAAGGAATTTCACTTTCCGTGAAAGAGAAGTACACCTTAATCCGTAACGTCATACATTGGACTTCACCTTTTCGTGCCAAAGATATCTTCCTTCAGAATTAAACCCGAAATTTTATCCCAAACAATGATTCCGACTGACTCGTTCAGTTGGACGTCTTTTACGACTGGAATTCAATTTCCTTCAATCTATCGATTGGAATTTCATTGCATCATGATGGTGTTGGAGTCCAGGGTTACCTCTTCAACCAAACAATTGTAAGGACTTTATATTTCCAAAGATAATAAATAATTAGAGTTTATTGAGAACAAAAAGGCGTACCTACTTTAAACTAATAACTGAGCATTTACAGCTAATTTAATGACAGATACAGCGATAAGCTTTCTTCAACTTCTTTATCCACTATGTGCGGAAGTCTAATACATTGGTTAGAATACAAATTAGTTTGCTTGGAGGAATGTCATGTAGGCAACTCTGGTTTATTGGTGCAGATATCAACTATCAACCCTTCAAACCTTTGTCGTCGTAGTCGTTCGGTCGGTTGGTTGGGGGATTCCATCAGATTTAACAGCGTTGTAGCATGCGTGCTATGGATGGCTGCCGTATTCCGTATCCTCATACTGAGCCACTAAGTACAAGTATACGATTCGATATAGAAAACTCGATTTGGAAAATGTAATTTATGGAGTAAAGGTAACTTGGCTGCTCGATCAATTCTTTTATATTACGGATGAATGCAACAGCAATGTCGATTGCCGGAGGTATCAAGTTATCTTTTGTTCCGTCTCGATGCCACAAGCCAAGGAAATTTGTCTAAAATTCATTCTATTCCTGTTCTTTTTTTTCTCCTTTTCTTTTTTGTTGATGTGCTACAATCTCTGACGTTTTGGCATAGGATATGTGTGTGATTGAAGTTCTCAATTATTTTGTTTCATTTAGTTTCAATATACCAATGGGAGTTTTGAATATCGATGCTGGGAATGGATATAACCCATATCGGTTTATGTTTTACCAGAAGATATACGATGTCATATCTTGTTGTCTCTTTATATCGATGACATTTTTAATGGAATAGGGGCTACATCTTGTCAATAAAAACGATTTTGGTGATGTTGATTCAATCACTTGCAAATGGTAAGAGGCTTTAAACAAAGCATTCCTCTCTTGTCTACATACTCAAATTGAAGAACACTGTGAATAAAATCAAATGCAATCCGATTTGTTATACCTAACCTCATCATTAGACCTATACTATAGAATATACATACACAACACATACAAGGTCTTTGTGCGGTATTGGTGCTTATAGATTTATTGATGTTTAAGACTTCTTTTGCAGTCTGAAGCTGGAACATGTATATTTTCAATGAAGAGAATTTAAATTGGAATTTGGAATCCAGCAAGCATATATGATTTTATTGATTAATGATTTTGTAAGTTGCATTTAAAGTTTAATGGCATGGCTGGTGGCTACATTCTAAAGTTGCTTTCCTTTTATTCCAATTTGTTTTAGAAGAAAATATTTAAAATGAAAATTGATAATCCTTTTGATTCCTAGAATTTTTTTTGTTTGGACTGTTAGCCGTCCTAGTTCACTGAGGTTAAAAATGCATATGTATGTTGTTTGCTTAGTGCCTTCTGACAAATTTACTTACTTACTTGCTTAGGTCCTTGAGTCTTTCGTAATGCCCTTAAGGGGCATAGTGTATGCCCACTACTACTACGCGTCATATCGTGTACGGTTTCTGGACCACAGTTCTCTGCAACATTTCTTTAGCTGTTCAGGGATTCAAACATTGTAGCGAAAAAGTCTCAGCTTGGTACTTCAGCTGATGGAATTATTTCCCCATATTTTGGACAGCATTCCGAAAGCAGCCTTTGCCTGCTTAATATGGCTGTCGACGTTTTGTTCAGTTCCATCTTTGGTAGAGACATAACAGAAATATTAACTTGAATGGATGTGTTTAAACCCGAAACCCAAAATTGACTACTTTTTCTAGATAGAACAAAACAAAACCAAATAAATAAAACACTATGACTTTATTTGGGAAAAAGCATATAGCACAAAAAACCCAATTTATTTAACACAAAATAAAAACCTGGCCGAACTTGCCGTGTACAATGCTGATGTAAGACTAAGACAAATTCTATAAGAAATAAAAAGTATACAGTTTCTTTTGCCTGCACTTTCGTATAAGAGAATAGGTAAGAATACAAATATAAAATATAAAGGCGCCGTAGTTGCTTGCTGGATTTGCTGGTTTTTCCACATTGAATTAAAACTCGAACACTTGTGTTCGATACAGTCCCGACAAAAAGGGAACCTTTTTCCTCTAGGTGTCTGCTGGCTGCCGATTCTTATCGCTGATTGGTTGCTCTCCGCTTTGCTGCTTGCTATAGGTTAAAAGTCATTTCTTGCTATAATATAATGCTGTAACGAGACTGATAATTGGATTAAAGTAATTGTTTAAATAAGTTTTCACTAAGCCGAATGCACTTTCCAATCCTTATTCGATTGGTAGCACACATACTTTCTGAACTGGCCGTATTAGCTGTCCTGCTTCGGTCTGCAAAACTACAGACCTAACTATACCGTCTCTACTTTGAATTAGCTCACTGATTCTTCCCATTGCCCATTGTGCTGGTGGGAAGTTCTCGCTCTTTATAATCACTAGCTGACCTACTCTTAAACTCTCTTTCTCTCTGCGCCACTTTTTCCTCTCTTGTAAGGTTACCAAATACTCTTCTCGCCACCTTTCCCAGAAATGATCAAATATAACCTGCCTCTCTCTGAAAAGCTTCGTTCCCCCATTTCGTGATTCTCCTGCTGCCGAAAATGACGGCGGCAATACAATTGGCTCGCCTATCAAAAAATGACCTGGTGTCAACGCTTGCACGTCAGTGGGGTCGTCACTGAGAGGATGAATTGGACGGGAGTTTAATATACCTTCTATGCCAGTGAGCAATGTTAAAAATTGGTCACTTTCTAGCATACGCTGTCCCACTATACGCTTTAAATGATACTTCATTGATTTGACAGCGGCTTCATATATACCGCCCTGATGTGGTGCAGCAGGCACCATAAATATCCAGTCTGTACCCCTCATGTTGAGTTTGCTGAATAATTCATCCCTTTCCCATTCTTTCCAAGCTTGCTTGATTACCCTGGCTGCGCCAACAAATGACGTTCCATTGTCGCTATACATTCGCTGACAATGTCCTCGCCGACTAACAAATCGCTCATAACATGCTAAAAATGACAATGAAGACAAATCCCCAATCATATCAATGTGAACCGCTCTTGTCTTTAAGCACACAAAGATTGCTACCCAAACTTTCTTTGTGTTGATTCGCTTGCCGTATTTATCTGCAATCTTAATTGAAAAAGGCCCGGCATAATCAACCCCGGTATGTAAGAACGGTTTACCTGGCCGCACCCTATCCGCTGGCAATTCTGACATAAGTTGCTGTTCTAATCTATAGTTATATCGTACACAAGTTATACACTTGTGCAAATAACCTCTTAGCTCGCTACGCAATCGTGGTATCCAATATTCCTGCCGAATGAACTGCATCATTACCTGGCTGGCTCCGTGTTTTGTTGCTCGATGAGCATGATCGATCACCAACCATGCCAATCTTGAACCGCGTGGTATAATCGCTGGATGTCGCATATCGTATGCCTCTGCTGACCGATGTAGACGCCCTCCTACTCGCAGAATACCTTCGCCGTCAAAAACTGGTTTGAGAGCCTCAATCTTGCTACCCTCCGCTAATTCTCCATTCGCTTGAAGTGATGCCATGTCCTTGCCGTAAGCCTCTTTCTGGGCCTTCATGATGAGATACTTCAATCCCTTCTTTCGATCAATTGCTGTAAGTGTTGAAGGGGACGGACCTGCATTATACCTTGCTCGCTTGCCTCTTCGCCACAACTTGCGTTGCTTTGCCTTTACCCTAAGCTGATTTACATAATGAAATATATAGCCCAGAACCCCTGTCGCCTTCTCTAGGCTACATGCATATTCTTCTATTGGTACAATAGCTTGCTGTTCAGGTACCCACATACCCAAAGTTTCATTTGTTTGTGTAACTATACATACTTGCAGTTCATTTGCTGCAGCTGGTAATATTTCCCCAACTATTGGATTGACTGGCCAATTGGCTTCTTTCTGAATTAGCCATGATGGCCCATATAACCATAACTTGCTCTCAATTAACTCCGCCGGTAGCAACCCTCTACTAAGTAAATCGGCTGGATTTTCCTTAGTCCCGACATGACGCCAATTTCCTACACAAGTATTCATCTGAATCGATGATACTCGATTCCCGACATACGTCTTCATATCACGAGGTAACTTTTTCAACCAATGCAGTACCACCATTGAATCTGTCCAGAGTATATACTCGGCATTTACCCAATCCATTGCCCTAAGTAATTCTACCAATAGCCGCCCGAGTAGCTCAGCCGCAGCTAACTCTAGCCGAGGTATGGTGATTGTCTTCAGAGAAGACACCCTTGTCTTTGAAGCAATCAACCTACTCGTAACCTTACCATTGGCTTGCTCTACCCTTGCATATAACACCGCCCCGTATGCCATTGTGGAAGCGTCGGAGAACCCATGTATTTGTACCTTAGCCGTGCCGCCTGTATTGAGCCATCGTGATATACGGAATTGCTCTAAGTGTTTTATCCCTTGCCAAAGCGCTTGCCATCTTTTCGCTATCTCAATCGGTACTTCCTGGTCCCAACCTAAACCAGTTCGCCATAAGTCTTGTATCATAATTTTGCCGATTATTATTACTGGCGCTATATATCCATTAGGATCATATAGCTGCGCAATATAGCTAAGCAGATTTCTTTTTGTTACCTTGCCAACTATCTCTGGTGATTTCACTTCGAATGTGAATTCATCTTGGTGAACTAGCCATTTTAAACCTAATACGGAAGCTTGCTCTCTGTTATCAAACACCATTGCCTCCTCCCTAGCCGATGGTAACTTGCCTGCTAGCCATTGGCTGTTTGATTTCCATTTACGAAGTTCAAACCCAGCGGTCTGTAATACCCTATCCAAACGCTTCGCCGTATATAACGCTTGCTGTTCGCTATCGCAACCCGATACACAATCATCCATGTAAAAATCGTTACATATGACTTGCTCTATGTCTGGATATAACTCACTAGAATCTCTGCCGCATTGAATTAAAGCTCGCACTGCATTATATGCTGAAGATGTCATACCATAGGTCACGACTGTTAGCCGATACTCTTGCAACTTGTCTCTGGGAGATTCTCGCCAGAATATTCTTTGGTAGTCCCATTGCTGCCTAGCTATCTTGACTTGCCGGAACATCATCTTGATGTCTGCGCTGAAAGCTATTTTATGCCTGCGGAAACGCATGACAATTTCAAATAAATCTCGCTGAAGTTTTTCTCCTAGCTGCTGTACTTCATTTAATGAAATACCTTTATCCGTTTTACAACTACAATCAAAAACCACCCTGAATTTCTTCGTCACACAATGGTGTGGTATGTAATACACTAATTCCCCTTGCCAAACTGGCTGATCCACTTTTACCATATGCCCAAAGCCTTCATACTCTCGCATAAAACTAATGTATTTTTCTCTCAGAGCAGAATCTCTTTCCAACTTTCTTTCTAACATAAAGAACCTTCTTAAGGCTATTGCCCTTGAATCTCCTATGTCCTGAATACCAGGCTTGATAGGAATCGTAACAATGAAGCGTCCTTCATTGTCACGCCTTGCCGTATTTATAAAATTGTCTTCTACCTCCTGCTCTTCTGCCGATCTGAACTTGCTGCACCCAACTTGATCCATCTCCCAAAGTTTTCTTACCAGACTATCCAATTTATCTAATTCAGCACATTGCAATAAATGTGTACTTTCGTCTTGCCGTTCCGTCGTATCGAGAGAATTAACCCCGAACATAACTATGCCGTAACTTGTCTCAATTGCCGCCATTTCCCCTATCGTACGTGGTATCGAACATACCATTACTCTCGCAAAAAACTTTACCCCTAACAGTATATCAACCTTAGCTTGTCGCCAATAGGATGGATCAGCGAATGGGATTTCAAAACTTTCCTCCAATTGCTTCACATTGGATTGTGGAGTTATCAATGACCAACTTGCTTCTTTTGGCAATACCAAGAAATCTTCTTCAACGCATACCTCAGTATTGTACCATGGGACTATGCCTACCTTTACCTGCCTATGAATTTGCACGGCATTCCCCTCTATGCCGATAACTCTCTTCGGAGCTTGCCGTGTAAATATCTTAAACGTTTGCACCACTTGAAAAGGAATTAAATTCGGTTGAGCCCCTGAGTCTAACAGGGCTCGCACCGGTCCAACCAAACGACCATCGACGACCAACCTAACCAACATTGTTGGAATCAAAACCAAACTATCTGTAAAAGAAGCATTTAAATTAAAGACATTTAAATATGTTTCGAGCAAAGTTTTATTGGGTATCTGCACTTTTCGTCGCTTAGCTGGAATGGGTAATTGTCAATCACCCTTCCTCTTTACTTTCGCTGCTGCAACTGTGTTTGAAAGAGTTGCCTTGTGATTGGGGCACAATAAGCTGTTGTGCATGAGTCTGAAAGGACATCGTGGGCATGGAACCTGGAAGCACGCCTCACTGCTGTGCCCTCTCTTAAAACAATTTTCACATAGCACGTGCATACGCACAAAGCGAATTCTTGCTGCTTGACTTAGTTCTATGAATTGCCGGCAACGATACAGTTGATGCCCTTCGTTGCAAAGCTCACACCTATGCTGGATTCTTGCCGGTTTATTTTCATGTGTGACTTGCTGAATCAGAGGCTGTGCCCATGCTGAATGCTGTTGCTGTCTTGCCGCGTTAGCTTGCTGTGCTGTTCGCTCGTTACTAAATTTATCGTATCTTACTCTGGGTTCTGCCCTTGCTGCTGCTCCGCTCATGATAAAACTCGCTCTTACTTGCTGACTAGTCCCTGGCTGTGAACTTGCCGCTGCTTGCCGATCTAAAAATGCTAGCATCTCCTTGGCTGTAGGAGTCTCCGATTGGCGCTGCAGTTCCCATTGCCTAGCTGTATCAGCATCTAGCCGCTCGTGTAACATGTGGACGATAATCATGTCCCAGTGGTCCACTGGGATACCCTGAGCCTTGAGCTGCCGCATGGTTTCATGGGTGACATTAGATAATCTCTGGAGCTGATCTGCCCGCGGGACAACTGGCAGTGCTGGCAGGCTGAAAAATTGTTTCAGTAATTCACGGCAGGTTGGATATTTGCGGTCATAAAGCTCATTGAGCCTAGCCCAGGCTTCCAGATAATTACTATCGGTAAGTTGCCACTCTCCCATAGTCTGTGCTGCCTTGCCGACCAACGACCGTCTTAGGTGTTGGAATTTGAATGCTGGCGCTATCTGGTCGTTTGTATGTACCGCGGCTATGAAGCGATCGCGGAATCCCTGCCACTTAGTGAGGGAACCATCAAAATCCCCCCAGGTATTCTTAACTTCTTGCTGCGCTGGCATCTGGATTGACACTTCAATTGGCTGACTTGCTGCTCTGGACTCACTAGCTGATATTTGCTGCTCTTCGCTGCGCCTGACATCCGCCATCCGCTTGCGGATTTGCCATTTCGTGCGGAGGTATAACTCTTCAGCTACCGCTTGCTGTTCTTCTACGCTGCTTACATCGTTGGACTTGGCTGAAATCCACTTGATGTGGTTAGTGCTAAGCTGGCTCCAGACGTCCTCCAATCGCTCTAACCTAACTTGGAGATCGTCCAAGTCCTCCGGCTGTTCCCTGGATTGCTCCAAATAACTCGCAATCCGCTCCATTGCCTTAAGGCAGGTGGCGTGAATTTTATTATTCGCCATTACTATAAATAATAAATAGGAAACAAAGAAAACTTTCAGTATGACTATCGATATCCTAATGTAAGCCTGAGCGAATGTGCTGTGAGTTTTACGCAAAATACTTTGGTCGCACTAATCGAAAATATATTCATTTTCAATTGAAATACACTTGACGCATAAAATCATCTTAGCCGATTATTTACTATCTCCAAGAGATAAATTTACTTTGCTGACTTGCCTCTTGAATCAAATTATTGATTATTTTGCTGACTAATAAATGCCTATTTATTACCTATGGGCGCTGATCTTCATCACTATAAAACTTGCTGCTAGAATCACCTCTTGCCGTACTGTATTGCTAACCAGCTTGGTTGCCATTATTATTTATTGCTATCTGTACTTTATTGTTTATTGAATTCAATTTTGAAATAAGCCGTAAGTAAATTTTCTTTCATTTACTTATTTCTTGCCGTAAATAATTTCTCCTTCCAATTATTTATTGTACTCGCTGTATAATAATTTTTCTTTTAAATTATTCACTTGCTTACTGCGTCGTAGCCACTACACTTGCCATCACTTGCCTGTTTTATTTTGAAACTATCTGTTTAAATGTCGCAATGCACTGCTTTACTATCGACTTTCTGATGGCTACGATCTCCGTTCCCTAACCGTGCGCACTGTTACTCCCTAATGTCTCGTCTGTGCTGTGTAAACGCAAACGCAAACGCAAAAATAAACGCAAAAAATATCCCCAATATGCCGCAAATATAACGCAAGAAAAATATCGCAATATAACGCAAAAAATAAACGCATACCCTACGATGATTCTTGTGACACACTGTACTTTACTCACGCAAGAGAAAGTCAGCGACGCATTGTACCTTTACCCCTTCCTACACACATGTATCTATCGAGACACACTACTACTTTGTCACAAAAATCACAGACACAGCACAGATTGAGACAACGCAAAACAAACCCAAAAGGAGAGAACAAAATGATGAAGACCACGCCGCCGCGCCGTTACTATGCCGTCATTTATTTATCAATGAATAAATATAAACTACCGAGGTGATTCACTTGCATGCCACTATACTCTTTTTTATGTACTCTACGTTATTTAATTTTATATTATCAACTTGCCGATAAATTTTATGATGCCGCCTACCACTCACAATTCACACATTAGCTCAATAAATATAGAGAAACTATTCTGTAATGGGAACTTACTTGTTTGTTTTTTTTTAAAACACCAAATACTTAGATTGCTTTTTAATTTATTATTGAATTTAATGCACTTTAATTACCGCAAAATTTAAACGATCCGAATATCAACAAATCTTTTGCGAGAGTAAACAAAACAACACAACCAGACCAACACTGCGCAGCTGCAACCAGAAATTCCACCCCTCTTTTTACTTCGGTATTTTTTCTTTTTTCTTTCTCCCTTTTTTCTTTCTGACTTGCTGTGTGCGTGTGTGTATCTTGTTGCTGCCCTCAACTGCGAGAAATCGTTCTCGTCGTCTTTTCGTATTATTCTTTGTACTCATGTCTAGACATGAGACGCTTGCCGTGAAGAAATTTGTTTCTTCCCCTTATTTTTATCTCAACGGCTGGCTTGCAGAATCATGTCGCGACTCGCACATGACCAAAAAAAATATAACACTAACAATACTAATACAAAACTATACATTACCATATAAGGGCTTACTGTAACGATGTTTCGTTTCTTCTGCTTCCTTTGTCAGGCTTCTTGCTGTATTGGAACTACGCCGCGTGTATAAAATAAATAAAAACACTATTCCGACCACGCACTAAAGGCTTTTTTACTTTAGGAATTTACTGATTGCCAGCCGGGGCTTTTTATTCTCTAGAATGAACCGCGAACTGTATATCCATAGGCCGTTTGCCGCCATCCGACTCGTATGGACCAAATGTTTAAACCCGAAACCCAAAATTGACTACTTTTTCTAGATAGAACAAAACAAAACCAAATAAATAAAACACTATGACTTTATTTGGGAAAAAGCATATAGCACAAAAAACCCAATTTATTTAACACAAAATAAAAACCTGGCCGAACTTGCCGTGTACAATGCTGATGTAAGACTAAGACAAATTCTATAAGAAATAAAAAGTATACAGTTTCTTTTGCCTGCACTTTCGTATAAGAGAATAGGTAAGAATACAAATATAAAATATAAAGGCGCCGTAGTTGCTTGCTGGATTTGCTGGTTTTTCCACATTGAATTAAAACTCGAACACTTGTGTTCGATACAGGATGAATTACTCCCCAGGCTGATCATTTTTCTTTTTGCCTGATAATTTTTAGACCAACGCTTTCAGCTTCTTTTTTCATACTTGGTGTGATTTCATGGAGATCCATGCATTGAATTCCTCCGTTTTCATTTTAACAGGACACGACTGGGTCACATGTACCTTTTTTTTGATTGAAAGACAGGGGCGAATACAGCTTAACTTCTTCTATATTATTAAGTGGCCCAAAAAGTCATGACCCTCTGAATTCCCAAAAAAAGTTTGTAAGACATTTTCAAGACAATATTAATTTACATCCAAAACCAAAATTTAAAATAAATACATACCGTGACCCGTTTTGGACAAATTGACGAATTGATTTAAAAAAAAAAAATTGAAAGATTTTTTAAAAAATCCAATTTTTTGAAAATTTTGATATAAAATAATTTTAAGGTTATTGAGATGCTTCCATATAAGAAAAATCATTAAAATTTGTATATTCGTTTAAGAGAAACTCGAAATGGAAAAAAATGGTTAAATGGGAGTCACCGTAAGTAAAGTTTTCATAAAATTTAAAGTTTTTTTAACTTTATAAACTTTAATTTCATTTCAAAAATATGACTAAAGCGCATATGATATGTACTTCTTTTTTCAATTCTTAATACCTACTTTAAAATAGCAAACAGAGCAGTACAACATGTTTGAAATTGAAAATCAAATCAAGAGTGAGTTTGTAAAAAATATAATTGGTACCCAAAAAAAAGCCAAAAATATCAAAAAATTAATATGTACATATGTAGGTACTAAAAATGTACTAAAAAGAAAATCAGTTTACTTTTTCAGCTACTCTTTAAATTTTTCTGACTGTCTGTGAGAACACTACAAAATTGTTTCCTTTTTATTTTTTTTTTATAGAATAAGTCTTTATCCACACACACCTTTTCTTCGTTTTAACTTTTTTAATTGATTAAATTTAATTTTGACATTTAAGAATTTGTTTATTCTCCTTTTTTACAAAAAGCTGATTTAAAATGTAGTAGGTACTCAGTTCATGTAAAAATGAAAATTTGATACAATTATGACAATTCACACGCATGGAATCCCTAAACAGTGGTGAGTAGCAAAATGTGGATGGGAAGAATAAATACATTCCACAATGTTTTCTACGCCTAGTTTTCATTTCCGAAGCGGTCAACTACTAGGAAAAAGTTTAAGTCAGCGTGGAAAAGCTAAGAGTTATATCAATTCATATATTTTGCTTCAAAATAAAACTTAAAAGTTTTATCACGAGCTTTCAAATACAAAAATTATCAAAATCGATCTACCCAGTCAAAAGTTCTGAACGGACTTAAAAACGTAAACACAGAAATTTTAATCAAAATCGTTAGAGCTGTTTTTTAAAAAAAGTTAATTTCAATTTCAGCATTTATCTAGGGAATATCAAAAACCTTTAACCACCAAATTTGAAAAACTAGTGGTATGGGTGATGAAAATCGTATTTTTTTGACAATTTGTATAATCGCAACTTTTAAGTAAAGTTTTAACAGCATGCAGAGCATTAAGGGTGTTTTTTGTCAAGTTGAATTGAAGGTTTAAATGAAATACAAAATTGTAACAAAATTTAAAAAAACCTTTAAGTTATATGTAGGTTAAAAAAAAATAAGTTAAAATAAAATTGTTAATGCACAATTTTTTTAATTTTAATTTCATATAGGAAAGCATGAACCTATTGAATATTTTTGGTATGTGGAAGAACGAGTGACTATAGGCTAGTCGTGATATATTTTCTTAATTTTAGATTCTTCAGATCCTTCAAAGAATAGGGAAACATTTTTTACTAAGGTAGCCTTTTTTTCCAAAAAAGTCATAAAACTGATTTTAATATTAAAATTAGATTTCACGTTTAATAATATAATTTTTGTCTGTATGTACGTATTGTTATTTTTCTAAATTTATTAGTTCATGCTGGTAACAACCCATTAATTCCATCCACTCTTAAATGCCTTCCACATAAACGTCAAAAAGAACTGACCTACACTCATACATTGAAATTTTACATTACATTTTTTTTTTCTCTATAAAACAAAAATTGTAAACAAAACAAACACTCATGCGCTTACCAAACAATATTCAATATTTGTTCTGCGATATTAATGTATGCCACATTATGGTAGGTAGGTAGGTGTAGGTAGTTCTAGGGCAATAGGCCATCAGCACTTTCTCTTTTTCGAAAATGTTCTTTTTTTCTTCTTATTCTCCAACAAAAAACATATCTTTAACAGTTCGTTGTTCTTAAATTTGTATTATTTTCTCTACATAAATTTTTTAAGAGAAAGAAAAGCTACAACGTAAGAGTATTTGAATTTTCCAATAGAGCAACCTTTAAAAAAAGCTCTTCCAATAAGCTTTTTCGCCCGTATTGCCTGTGGAACGTATTTTCCGAGCAACACAAAAAAAAAAAAAAATAATACAAGGTAGAAAGAGCGAAACACCAATCGTAACTGCAACTAGCAAGCAAGCAATAGTAAAACAAGTGGAAAACCTTATGGAAAATCCGTGTGTACACAAAATACGGAACGAACAGTAATACGAGCAAAAAAAGGAAAACAAAAATCGAAAGAAAAAAAAAAACAAAAATGATGAAAATACTCTGTGGATCAACACATGGATACTCAACAAAACATCAAGTATCTATATCTTTTGGGGCATGATTTTCATTTTCCAATCTTATGGATTCAGTTAAGATGTAATATTCGCCCGGTTCGAATGTCTTTCTATATACGGACGTCCGTCGTCATAGAATAGTTGTTGCTTATGAAAAATTATTCTTTTCTCTCTCAGCAAAATATAAAAAAAAAATTATGAATTTCCACTACATATTTAAATAATTATTAAACTAAGAAAATAAAAAAAAAAAAACTAAACAATATAAAATTTGTATTGTTAAATGTTGTTCCTTGACTGAATCCTTGCTAAATTTTCCTTCTTTACAAATGTAGATATCTCGTTTCTTCGTGTGGTATCGTGATTCGCGCGAAGTTTTTACTTTTTTGTTTTTTTTTTTTTGGGAATAGAAAGAAAATGTGAAAATTTCCTTTCCAAGTGTATTTATTAGATATAAAAGTATCTAAAGTGTATCAATCGTGTTTTATTAAGAATTGTGCGTGTGTTGTTGAAGCATCCTTCACAGCAAGGAAAAAATTGTCTAGGTTTTTTTTTTGGTTGTTGTTGAGTATTTGTTGGAATTTTCCGAGTAAGAAAATCCAATTTAAAAAGAATTTATGCAAATAAACGCATATTTTCATGATAAAAATTAAAATTTCTTGGAAAAGCGAAAGAAAGTTCCTGTGAAGTTTGTGTGTTTTTTTTTTTTTGTAAACGTGCGGTTGTATATGTTGTGACAGGACATCACGGAAAAATAGGAACAACAACAATTTTTCATCAATAATTTCAGTGGAAATTTCATTAAAATCTTAATAAACATTAATTTTGTATTCAAAGAAAGTACGATGGGCCACTGTAAGTGGCGCCCAACAGACAATGCCAACTCTGCCAGATGTAATTGCATTGCTTTAACTAAAGAAATTACATGAACCAAACAAAAAAAAAAAAAAAAACAGAAAACTATAAATAACTCATTCAAATAATTGTATTTATTAGATATATCATCACCTTCTTGTTGTGTGCTAGCTATCGCTCACTTTCACGGTTATTTTCATTGGAATTTTTTTTAATAATACAAAAAAAAAAAAAAAATCATACAAAAATATTTGTAAAATAATGTGCCAAATTGAATTAATCTTCCAATTTATCGCTGTACTTCGTTGTCATCGTGTCGTACACAATTGTAATTGTATTTGTCGTTGTAAAATTGTTCGTAATGCACATCGTCGTGCACAACAACCACAAACAACAGCATCATCACCATCATCATCATCTTCTTCAATGAATCCACAATTAGATATATAAATTTGTAAACATTTTAGTAAAATTAATTGTAAATATAAAATTTAAAAGAAAAAAAAAAACACAACAGAAACAACAACATGTACATAAAAGCTATTTAGAGCCATATTTTTTCTTGACAAAAAAAAAATTGGTTTTCAAAACAGCAATCGAAAAGTCGGATAGACACGGGTAAAGATTTCAACAAAAAAAACCAAAAACTTATAAAGTAATGTAAAATAATTGTAAACAAAATAAATTAATAAAATCAAAAATTTAATATACCGAAATTTTAAGAAAACAAATCAAAATATTTAATCAAAAAATTAGATGAAAAAAAAATAAATTAAAAAAAAAAAAAATAATATAATATCCAATTTCGCTTTATATTTAAATAAAAAAAATAAATCTAAATGTTAAATATAAATATAAAATTATTTATTTTTAAAAAAATATAATTTATCAAACCGAATTCGTCGGGACCAATCAGAGTTAATTAAAAAAATTAGAAGAAAAAAATATCGAAGGAGAGTAAAATATCTTTAGCAATTGGAAAGAAAAGAGGAGGCGTTTCGAAGTAAATTAAATTAAAAAAAAGAAAAAAAATACATATATTTTTTAAGTAGAGTTCAAATCCGATAATAAAACTAATAAATAAGTTAACCAACAGATAAGCAATAATATTGTTGAACGCTCCCTCCCACCTATCTATCTGACTTTGTATAGAAAACAAAATAAATTTCATTAAAAATAAAAATAAAAAAAAAAATCAATTAAAACGTCCACCGTAAACAACAAAAAAAAAACTCACCAATAACTTAGCACATAAACTCTCATCAACACACACACAAATATAAAACAATCAACTATCAACAAAATGGATTACATGCAACAATTTGCATCGGCCAACATTAACAGCAACATCAACACCGGCAACATCAGTACCGATGACTTTTTGGCAATTTTCTCATCGAGTCCGTCAAGTCCAACGGATTATCAAATCACCAACATCAATCAATCAACCATT
The DNA here is from genome assembly GCA_948107695.1 of Meliscaeva auricollis. Lineage (NCBI taxonomy): Eukaryota > Metazoa > Arthropoda > Insecta > Diptera > Syrphidae > Meliscaeva > Meliscaeva auricollis. Next base: position 63,968,074 of record OX403616.1, read on the forward strand.
GCCGCCTCAACAATTTCAACAATATATGGCGGCGGTGGCGGTGGCGGCGGTCTAGGATCACCATCTGATCCTGGAGCTTCTATGTCGTCGTCATCGTCTGCTATTTATGGCACAACAACATTATCCTTCAACGATACCCTGCTATTTATCAACAACAACTTCAATACGAACAGTAATTATTTCTTCACAAACAACAATACGCCTAACGGTAATGTAACGACCACGATACAATACAATGATACCTATCCAAGTGGCTATACATTGACGCACATAATTATCGCGTCGATAATCGTTACGATACTAATGATTATTATTGTGGTGGGAAATATGTTGGTGATAATAGCGATTGCAACCGAAAAATCGTTGAAGAACATCCAAAATTGGTTTATCGCCTCGCTGGCGGTGGCGGACTTCTTTTTGGGGTTGATTATAATGCCATTTTCATTGGCAAATGAATTAATGGGTTATTGGATATTTGGTAGTTGGTGGTGTGATATTCATTCGGCAATGGATGTCCTATTGTGTACGGCATCGATAATGAATTTGTGTTTGATTTCGTTAGATCGGTATTGGAGTATTACGAAGGCTGTTGAGTATTTGAAGTCAAGGACACCGGCTAGGGCGGCACTGATGATTGCATCGGTGTGGATAATGTCCGGATTGATATGTATACCGCCGTTATTGGGATGGAAGGTGAAGCGACCGGAGGGGGATTTGCCTCAATGTGCGGTAAGTTTTCTTCTATATCTATATTCTTTTTTTTTCTTATTTATAGAATTTATTTAAGTGAGATAGGATACATTTTATTATATATTCAGTCTTGTGGGAATTCATTTATGTGGGGGAGGGAGGAGGAGGGATTTATTCCATGTCAGGGTGAACCTCTGACATTTTCAAGAGTATAAGCAAACATCATGTCTATTATGGGGATGGAGTTTGGTATACCTATGATGGGCTCTGCTGTCTGAGAACAGTTGAGGTGGGTGGCACAGAGTGGGTGAATTATTATTCCACAGGTGGCAGTGTGGCAATAAATATTGAATTTTCTTTAGATACTGTTATAAACCGTTGTACAGGAAGGAACAGAGGAAAATTCGAGGAGCATAGTGTGAATTTAGTTAGGAGTCAATTTATTATTTTCTACTAGACTTAGACTCAGCCATTGCCGATGGTATCGGGAAATTCTGTTCTCAAAATAAATTCGTGAAATGGAACATGTTCTTGGTAAAAAGTGAAGATAAGTGTTTAAAATCTATTTCGTTTGATTGGTTTCGCATCTGTAGGAAGCAAAAGGTTTCGTGTGAAAGGCAATGTGTCCTTGAATGATATACCCATATCATTTTGTTTTCGTGTATATTTCCTTGGCAGCCACAAACAATTTGATTGACGCATAAAATATTGAAAACCGAAAAATGAGTTTTGACTCAAAATTTCACTTAACTCTTTGAGGTTGGATGGTTAGTTAAGTTACCACCTTTTTATAATTTGCTGTAGGCAACACTACTCCATCTATGGATTAAAATATAAATTTAAATGAATGTGTTAATCCTATTGTATAAACCGTAAGTAAGAGCAGTACAGCATTTTTGGTTATATGCCACGAGGTTGAAATTTATAAACTTCGTCCGGCCATATTTTGTTAAGTGTTCCTTATACAGTAGTTCCTCGATAATTTGAACTACCGATAATGCGAATTTCTCTAAAATGTAAATCGCCAAAACCTAACATTGTCATCTCTTTAAAGTGAATTTAGGAAATTTTCAGAATTTCTTTAGTAAAAAGAATAATATTTTTTTTTTCAGTTTTGATGGAGATATTTTAAGTACTAACTGTTATTTGTATAGACATAATTTCTGAAGCTTTGAATGTAGCTGCAATCTGGAGAGAACGAGTTTCTGCTTGTGGAAATTATATCTTCATAAAAATCGAAACTGCACCGATTCTCGTTATTTCGTTGTACTTTTTAAGGGAAATGAACTAATACATTATCAAATTAACTTAATAAATTTTGAAACTTTGCTCTAAATAATTAGTTTATATTGTAATTACTGTATAAAAGTCGTTATAGCCAGTTTAATGATAAATTAAAAACGTTCCAGTAATGTGAATCCCTCTTAAATCCGAAAACGCCTTGTTTTAATTAGTTCACATTATCGAGGGACTACTGTATTATTGTAAAAAAAAAAGTTAGTTGAATTTTGTTAATACTATTCTAGCAATAACTTAAGTATTTCATATAAAAAATATTGATTCTAGAGTTTTTTTTCGAAAATATTATGTAACTGTAGGAACAAAAAAAAAACACCATAGGTTTTTTTTTTGTTCCTACAGTCACGGTGGTTACCAACGCTAACCACACACATTTTGTAGGAATAGATTTTTTGGCTGAGATGTAACGGATGTTATAGCATTTGATGACCAATAAGTTACTCTGCGTGTAATGGGTTCGATGCCGACAAAAAAGTTTAGTAAAGATAACCACTTAAAGTGTATAAATAACCTACCTACGTCACCAACTCAATGATGAGATGACAAATACACCTATCAGAAACATTGTAAACGGTCCCAAATTAATGACATACCTACTTGATTAAAGTTGGGGCGGTGTGAATGAGGATTTGATTTCTACCAAACTGCATTGAAAAGGGAAAAAATCGCGGATTTAAAAAGGCATTATTCATTTAAAACATCTTTGAGGTGATCAATTGGAATTTATATCTTTATTAAATTAACAGACCTCAAGAATCTTTCAAACGAAAAAATCGTACGATTTCGCCATATGGTTAAGAGGTATTTCCATTTAAAGCTTACTAGTTTGTGCCTTTGCCTACGTCCATTCCTAAGCCGGGCAATTTCGCAAAATCTAAAGTTTTTTTTACAGATTTGTGCAACCAAATCTGAGAGTTTTGAACAAACTTTGATTCAAAGTTATGCATAGTTTAATAAACTAATTCAAAATTCGGGGCTGGGGACATAACTTGAAATCCAAGTCCTAAAAACTCCCGGTGAAATGTTTTTGGAGAAGGATCTACATTGTGATGTAAAAGTAAATCACACCGATTAAACAGTATAGGCCACTAAAGTCAATTTTATCATAATTTTGTTTGGATTTTCAGTGTCATTGCATAAATGGTTGCAGTTACAGAAAAAATGTAAAAACAAAGTTGCAGTAAATTAAACCTACAGCAAAAAAGTACTTAAAAATAATCTTTAATATTAATATTAATATTAGAAGCGAGAGTATGACCTTATTTCATTGATTTTGTACCAACTTAAAAACTTTTAACACGTATTTTGTTAATTCAAGTTTTAATTAATGCAGTCTTCAAGTAAATGAGCGATATGTACCTAATTCTTAAGTTAGAAAAAGGCAACAAAAAGGCGACAAACTAAATAAAAATCAACAATTATTTTAAATTTTGTTGATTTTTTTTTTTTTTTTTAAATAAAATAAAAAAGGTATTGAATAGGTTGATTAATTAGTAAATAAAATATCATTTCATTTCCTAAACTTCTAAACTACTCAGACTGGTATGACTTTATATTATTGTAGGTGGGTGGATAACTCCTATAATTAATAATTGTCGTTTTAAATATAACCAAAAAAATGACAGCGATAATTGCCGATTTGTTCTTACTCTGATTTCGGCGTTCTTTCCAATTTTTAAATTTCTTCGCATCGCAACAATTGTAGATTTACTGAAACGTCAAAAAGGTCGCACGTACAGCGAGTTGATTTTCAGGCAATTTAGTTACAATAACAATCGTAATAAATTTCGATGGATTTCATTTAAATAATTTGGATTTGGGGGGTGGAAGCCATTAGAATAATAAAATAGTAATCTTCCAAATTAATTTATTTAATTCCGAAGTAACAAAGTAAAAAGGGAAATATTTTATTAAAAATAATTTCAAGTTACAAGAAAAAAAAATAGAGCTCAAAGGGAAAAAACTAGATAGTTTACCCTTGATTGGTCATTGCAGAAGAAACCGCAAAATTAATTAATTTATGTTAAAATTTCTTTAGAAAACTAATATCCTTTTGTCGAAACAAAAAATAATAATAATTTAGTACTGCTTCTGCTTGGATATCTTTGGTAAAAAAAAACTTAACCATATTAATTTATGTCTATTGATGTTAATGAAGTAGCATTTATTATATTGCAAGAATAAACTGAGTTGTTACTGTTCCGATATTATAATCAGACAATATTATGCAAATTTGTTTTTGTTAACCATCAATATTAATAATACATTCCCGTAATATTCGCCTGATGATTCTTAACATTTCATTCACTATGGCGTATGAGTCAGAAGATTCTGACTTGATTCTTCTTCCACTTGATTTTACAACCATTTCACCATTGCACTTACTGTGAATTTATTCATTATTTTCATTACACCTTTAATTTGAATAATCTAAAATTTAAATTAATATTTTAAAAGTATTGAAAGCTAAAGAAATCTTTAAGCCAAGTAAGCTGCTGAAGCGAAACGCAAAATCCTATCTCAGCAATATAAAAAAAATACCTACTAAATACTAAATACACTTAAGATATAAAATTATTGTTGAAGTGTTTATGTACATAGGTTAGGTTTGTTAACCACGAATATACCTAAAGTATGTAAATATTGGATTATTTAGTATCGAACTTTATTAATTAAATTTTCAACCGACATAATATTATACATATGAAACATTAAATAAACGTCAATAATTAAAAGTATCTCTAAACGGGATTTTAATATCAAATAAATTAGCACATTTTGAAGTGTTGAGCAAAGTCATCAATCATGATACTGGTGTGCTCTTATCTTAAACACACAATAAAGTCCATCAAATTAATGTTGTTTGAAGTGATTTTTTCATCGTAATTGTGAAAGATATTAAAAGAATTGAGGATATTAAATTCAGTGCATAATGTACATTTATGCTACGAGTATATGCAGTTAGAAATAATTGTGGAATATTTTTAACAATTGTAAAATAGATTTAAAAAATCATTTTTTGTATTTATTTGATTGTAATTTTTAAACTTTTTGATTATCTTAAAATCTTGATATGAAGTAATTTAACAATGGCTAAAAAAGCTTTTGTGTTAAAAGTGCCATAGTATATCGTTTTTTCGCTTACGAAAGATAATAAGGAAATTGGATCTATGGGCGGTATGGTTATTAACCGTTTAAAATATATTTATCTATACATATTTTAGAAGTACGACCTTCCCTGTTGCTGTAGAAATAAATCAAATTTAATCATAACGGGGTTTCATGTTCGTTTTGTGGCAGGTACCGTTAATTTTAATGCTAAAAAAATCAATGTGACATACAAACAAGATTTGTATGTCATTTGTTATCACTGGATTTTTTTTTTCTTCATTTCGGTGTTGTATAACTTTATAGGTCATCATCATCACAGAATTTCCTCTTTCCCTGAAAAAAGCACCTTAACACCAAACACTAAACAAGAAGATTTTGAAGAACAAAATTGGCCGTTATCATCCATTCCGCAGTTGATTCCTTGGTTGATTCCTTATTTAACTCAACTATTTTTATGTTAAGACCATTTTTGTTTTTCACTATTTTGTATAAAACAGGAAAAAAACTTAGCTAAATCTGAAAATTTTACTTAAGAAACTTTTTGTAGGAAATTTCCAACTTTTTGAAATTTTAGAAAATAATTTTTACACAAGATAGGTTTACAAAAACAATTAAAGAACAACTACAATTGTTGACAAAATCGATAAAGTTTTTTGTGATGTTTTTCGAGAGGATTTATTTAAGTGAAAAATGAAAGGCCAAGGGAGGAAAACGATAAATGTGACATTTTTACTTGCGATACAGGTACTAAATATCAAGTTTACATTTGTACAAAAAACAAAGTTGAAAACATGACATTACGAATGAGAAAAAAGTGGGTCTGACAACTCTGCCTGTCTGAAGCCACAGCCTAAACGAATGGGTCGATTTACTTCAAGCTTGGTATGTAACGTTTTTTGGAGAATATCTCCAGGCGTTTTTTGAATTTTCAAAATTTCAAAATTTTTTTGAGAAAATCAATTTTTGACAAAAAGGGTTACTGTATTTTTTTGAAATTTTGGTTTAAGATGTGCAATAATATTCTTATAAAAATGGCGTTCCATCTTTGTTTTTAAATAAGCTTTGAGAATTTTTATATATAAGAAATTATTTTTTTTCTCTTTCATGACAATGAAGATGAAAATGGTGTATCTGCAGCAATGTATTTCAAATATCAGTGCAGTTGTTGTCAATGTTTCGGATAACGATGTTAAATCAACGGTTTGAAAAGAATCATTGAACGTTTCAGAAGAATTTAGCAATACAAAATGTGGATGTGGTATTGCGTCCAAAAGATAGAAAGATCTAACGTTGCAACGCGTTATATGATAAAACATGGAGTTCTTCCATACTGTAGTGTAGTGGGGGAGTTACTGGGCACTACCTACTGCAGTTAAAATGCGTTGTTTCGCAGAGATAGAGGTCGGCGTTTTGCATAGGGTCTTTTGCGAGCAAAGAAACGAACTGACTTTTCAATTTATTAATGTTGATAGTATATAGAACAAAAAAAAGTGTGTCCAAGCCCTTAAAGTAAAATAAATAAATAAAATCAATCAAAATCAATCAATAAAATGTTTGTCCGCCACGCCACCGAGCGCCATAGTCCCTCTACTCCCCCCGTTAGGAAACTGTTAAAAAAAAACGACCATTAAGTTTGGCCCGCACAATCCCATCAATTCACTCGGTTTTTAAAAAAAATGGCCGGAACAGCTCTTGCTAGGTACATATAACTAGTCCCTTTGGTTCGATGTGCTTGAAACCAGGGCCCCTAGGCGAGTAGATGTGGAGATCCTCTTACACATTTTACACGGTCCAGATTTCAAACTAGGCAGGCTGAACATAAGACCAAACGGGCCATGTAAAGTAAGATTTTAACTACAAAATTGTACTTTTTTATAAAAGTATTTTTTTAATTTAAACCAAATATATTAGAAAATATTTGTCAAAACAGGAAACGGGTGTTTCGAAAATACAAAAAAAAAATATATTAGAACTCCGCTTAACTATACTAAGATCTAAGTCCTCAGAACTCAGAAATGATTTTAGATCGAGTTCTAAGAATGTGAAGAAATGCCTGAGTTCTAAAAATATCTTAAACAAAGATCTTAAGAAAAACTGAGAGCTAAAAATAATAATTTTAAACTGATTTTAGAACTTTGTCAAGAAATTGGCCGTTAATTTTTCGGTCTTTTAAGCTGCAGCTGAATTTTAATAGAAAAAACAATATTAAGAATAAAAAACCGTTTCTAGAGATAACTTCTCATTTATTTCTTTGCAATTATTCACAAGTTCTACAATTATTATTTTCCTTTCCCTTGTTTTACCTAAATAAAAACCCATAATGAAGCTTATTAACCAACTTCCACTTTCTTGTGAAAAGGCGTTTGTGAAGATATTGTTTCAAAATATTCATATTCCTGAAAATGAAACATTATCCTGTCTCTCTACAGAAACACACAGCAGATAAAACTAGCTCCACTAAAGACTAAAGGATTCTTAATAAGTATTAACATTAGTTCCACCTGACTGCATCACAAAAATAAATGCTCTTCATACCTACAAACGTTTTACATAGAGTTTATCGCATCCCAGGCAAAGTAGCAAAAGAATAACCAAAGATTGAGATGAGAAGTGTGCAGCCAAGCAAAGCCAACTCTAGGAGGTACATAAAGATGAGAATGGGCTAGGTGAGGTATAGTTAGGTGAGGTGGGTATATTCGTATTCGTTTCCTGGCTGAGAATCGGACGGGGACCAAAAGCGTTTACGCCAGATTAAAACGCATTAAGTTAAAGTGCTGGAAGAAAACTTCTTAAAGTTGTTCATCTTTAACGCGCCGCGCCGCACCGCACTCTGTTGCTTTAAGAATCCTTTTGGCTGGCACTGGCACTCCTTTTTCTTCCAATTTACTTTTTCTTCAAGTTGGAGCTCTCTGCTGGCGCTGCGCTGGCACTGCGCTGGTCCTGGGTCCTGGCTGGCTGGTGTTAGATGTTGTGGGTTGTGGTGGTAGTGTGGCGAGTTAGTTGGCTGCTAAATGCGCATATAAACAAACAGCAAATGTATTCACAAGAAACCAACAAAACAAAACACAAGCAGTTGTTTGCTGTTGCTTGCTTGCTGGTGGTGCTCTCTGGATTCTGGAATTGGAATAAATGTAGTGAAAGGTGGAATGAAGAATAAGAAGACACCAGAATTAACAACAACAACAACAACAAAAAAAATAGAAAAAAACCAAACAAGGTAAAGTGGTATGAATATAAAAATCCAAGATAGAGACAGACTATGCGAAACGGAACCGGATAATTCAGATTATTAAAAGTTTTTCCTCAAGAGTGGATTTTCACATCAAAAAAGTTTTCTTCTTCTCTCGTGTATTATCCTGGGACAGAAGGAGTCTTCTGCTCTCTATTACGCCCGTGCTTATGTGTAATTTATCTCCTTTTCATGAGTTCTAAGAGGAACCGTTTTTTTTTCTCTCTGTGTTTTAATTTTTTTTTTTTTTATTTTTTTTTGTTTTGGTTTTTATCTTAAAGGTTTATAGGAATGTAAGGCTGGATGGGCTCTCGGTGTGCCTTTAATAGGATGAACTGAGTTTTGTGGAAATTTGTTTAACAAAAAAAAAAAAAAATACATTTTATCCCGAACCTAACCTAGAGCCCCCAAGAAGAGAAGAAGATAAATTAATTTGAAGGCTTGTAAGCTGGTAATCTCTTTGTGCATTATTTACATATAATTTTTAATTCAGATAGATTTTTTTGAAGAATCTTATTAAAAGAGATTTGTTTTAAGATTTTTAAAATCATATCAAAGAAAGGATAAGATTTTTGTGGCTATATTATAAGATATTCATCTGTAAGATTGAAATGTGTTTTTTGCTAAATTAATTTAAAAAAAAAATTAACAAACAACAAATATGTATGTTTCGGTCTTTCTGCTGAATGAGGTGGTTTTCTATGTCCTTTATGTCATTTTCTTCCACTGGGACTTGTTTTTTTTTGATTCAAAATTCATGTCACAGTTCTTAGATAATGTAAGTGAATTAAGTTTAACAATTAAAAAGTTACCAACAAAATACAAAAAGAAAAAAAAAAAAACATGAAATATTTGAAATAATCGCTCCCGCAAGACTTAATTTTTACACGAATTAGCATTTACATTTGGATTTTATTAGGTTGGGCGTATTCAAATAAAGTCATAGTTCAAAATATATAATAAATTATTGTCTCCTTAACAAAAATAAAAATTGAGCCCCAGGGTTACAAAACACATAATATAGCTTTTAATTAATTACAAAAAATGACACGCACGTTTTCACTCAGTTGGATATATAATACTTCGTGAAAGGTTGGTAAGTTTTTCTGCTAAATATACACTTCATTGGTGGAAAAAAATTGGTGCAATTATTTCAACAGTCAATTTTATTATTGTTTTCTTGTTTTTAGCGTGTTACATGAAAATTAATAATTATTTATTATTTGTTGAAGCAGATGGTTAGGAAAATTTTATATTTCCCAAGTATAGGTAAATAAACAATAGAAGTATACAGGTAACCACTTACCACATTTGCAAAAGAATTAATAGGAAATTGAACCTGTGTACCTCCAATATAAATATAACAAGACTATTAAGAAGTGTGCAGAATATAAATTGCTTGGTATCATGCCCAATCTTAAGATTTTTGATAAAAACCTCATTTTTTAACAATAGTTTTCGTTGGTGTCTTGGAATTGGAAATTTGTAAACACAATTACTTTTGTTAGAATCAAGATAACGTTAGAATCTGTAAACGCAAAAAGTTGAAAATTAGCTAAACTTGGGTTAAATTCGAAATTCAGCCATTTTAAACAAAACCTTTTTGTACTTTTCATACAAAAGTCTTCCAAAAATGTCGAATCACCCTGCAACGATTTTAGCCTACTTACAATTATCGTATAGCAGTGAAACTTACATATACATATATGAAATTCAAATGACAACACAATATTGGTATTTCGGACCCTCGGGAGGGGCATTTGGGGTGGTCGAAACACCTCAAATCATTTTAAGCCTACTTCTAATAATCGTATTGACGATTTTCTTACTTTTCCGTACACGTTCTGTATAGTATAAGTCTAGCGATTGGGGCAATTTTGTTTCCACAATTATCCTATTTCATCATAAAACATCATGAAACGTAAAGAAAACACGTTTTCGAGAATTTTTTATGTACGTTTGCTGTTGTCGGTGTCGTTGTCGTCGTTGAAAATTTGTAAACACGATAACTTTTGATAGAAATCGAGACAATTGGAACCTGTAAACTCCAAAAGTTGAGGATTAGCTAAACTTTAGTTTACTTTGTATACAAAATGTCACTTTTGCTAAAAATTTGCATTTTTTTTTTTGATTGTTCCAATGAACAATGATATTGATTTTTATAATAATGAAGCTATCCAAAAACCGGAATACTTAATTCTCAAAAGTTTCAGCAAAAATCAATGTTTTATACTTTTTGTTATAAAAATTCTTGCAACAGTACGGAAAAGTTTGGGATTACTAACGTAATTCATATTTTTGTGGTAGAAAAAGGGAGATAGGAAAATTACATATCAATCGAAAGCATTTTTTGCATAGATGTGCAGTGTCTATAAATTATTTAAATATTTCACACCGAAATTGTAAATATTCAAATTGCAAAAAAATGCGAGAAAAACAAAAACAATTGGAAAAGTCAAATCCACTGACACATGAAGTGTCAAATTTATAAACCCAAGACTAGAACCCAAATCATTAAAATGGATTCAGATTTAGGTTTGTTCACAGTGGATTCGAAAAAAACTTCTATATTTTATTTCTCATTTCAAAAACAGCTTTTACACACGGTAAATACCGAAACAGTACTGATCCTCGTACCGAGAATCGGTAAACCGATTGCATACCGTATCGATAGCGCATACGTACCGCACTAATTAGGAAAGGCTCATTTAAATGTACGCACTCAGTAATAAATCGGTACCAAGCCAATATACCGAAACGATACCGTACCGACAAGTGAGTAAGCGGTCTTATGATAAACTTTTGTTTACAGGTAGACGTTTGACTTTAATCTTTTTTGATTTCGTATTTTCTTTCGTCTTTCAAATTACTAAAAAAATCGGTTTGCTCGGTTATTTTAGCCTGAGCAAATTGATGAAGCTCTGATGAATAAAAAAATACACTTTTTGTGGCGTTGATATATCTGAGCTAAAATTTTAAATTCGTCCTTGATATTGTTTTGATATTTTGTATGCAAATCTTTGGAAAAAAATAGGTTTGCAAGGACTACGAACAATAAAGCATAGTTTTTAATAACTTTAGAAGACTTGTGTATTGTGAATTCCCCAGGTGACAAATGCCAGAATGATGAATTTTAGACATCCAGCTCGATGATTATTATAGCGTTTTCTTAAAGTTATAAACTTAAATTCTTAATTTTTGTCTTAATATCAATTTAATACAGAAATTTTGCTAGCTTGCTCTTTCCTCGTGGAGCACCAATTGCTCCGTGGAGAACATAACACAGTGCATATAATTTGTTTTATGGCTTGTTATGTACTTAAAAAAAAATTAAATAAATGTAAATATGTTGATAGAATCAATAAATCGATGATGAGATTTCAATACCTTTTTTGGATTTTGCGATGTTGTAATGAATTCAAAAATGTCCTTAAGCAACTTCGACACATTATAAAGCGTCGTGTCCACCACTCAAATATTTTTATTTTCGAGTTGTGACACTATCATTCTCAACTTAATATTATATAAATCCAAATCCAGTTAAAACTTGGCTCTGATAGTTCTTTTTGCTTCACTGAATAATAAACTTGAAGTAGCTTAATGCATTTTTTTTATCACAAAAAAAAAAAAACACTCATACGCCCGAGTGACTCGCGCCTTTCACCTAAAAAAATATTAAACTATTGCAAGAAAAAAGGAATAATATGTTTATAATGATGAAGGTTATTCAGATTTGCTCGATGCAATATTTGTTTACTAGACAATGGTTTTTGCCATAAAACAGTTTACGAAAATATTGTTTGCTCAAATCTGATTTCAAAAGAATTGGATAAAGCTATAGTCTAACTTTTGTTAAAAATAAATGATTAGTCTATAAAACCTTTAGAAAACCATTTTGTTCAATTCCGTTGAAATTTTCTTGCACAAATTCCCAAAATAGTTAGTGAAAAGGTGTTAGTCAAAAAATTATTAAAAAATAACATTTTAATGTGAAGGAAATTCTAAAATTACTTTTATTTAATTGAAAGACTACATTTTTCGTTACAGAGCGCTTATTTTGGTCCCTTGAAGGAACCACATGTATTCATATTTTTCTTTCCTTTTTCTAAACTTGGTTACTTATACTTTATTGTATGTTCTCTCATTTGAAGTATCAAAACATCTTATTTTAAATTAGTTCATCATCTTTCTTATAAATTCGAACAAAATTTCAAATGAACAGAACAAATTTTATTCACCTCCTTAACCTGTGCAGCACATTTCTAGTTCTATTCAATGCTAAAATATTGAAATGAATTTCTCATAGACCCACTTAAAGCAGAGTAAAATATAATAATCCTCCAAATTGCATAGCGATTGACCAAAAATATAAAAATCCTTTTAAATTGGAGAGCTCAACTAATATTGGATTCTTTTTTCATTGTTCGCTAATGGTTCCTAAAATAGGACGAATGATGACGGTGGCAGCGGCGGCAGGCGATGACGTCGGTCGGCAAATTGTCGAAGAAAAAAATGGTTGGATTTCATTCTTTTATCTGCGAACAGATCAAGGACACTTCTTCAGGACATTAATTTGCATAAGACCGCAAATACTGAGATATATATAATATGTATTGTTCGCGGTTCATCCTTTTCATTTCTTCGACTCAACTCAACTCTTGTTCTTCATTCGTTCGGAATGATTTTGTTAAAATTGAAAAATGAGCCAAAGGAAAGAAGAAATTAATTCCCTTTTGCTTCTGGTTTTGCATTTTGCGCGCGCTAAACGTTGACAATTCTTTCATTAAAGGAGTTCAAGGCGGAAATGGTGGTCATCCATTTGCTATGTTTTATCGTTTCGTTGATGTTTTTCGTTTTATTTTTTTTGTTCTTTTCTTTTAATTTTGTTTTGTTTTTTTTGTTATTTTTTTTTTTGTCTCATTCCAGTATACTTAATGAGAATTTTTAATGCGTCGCGTGTCCTTTTTTTCTTGTTTGCTTTTGTTTAAGGACAAAGTTATGAATATTTTTGAAGTGGTTATTAGGTTTTTTTTTTATAATATTTTTTTTTGTATAGATATTGTTCACACAGCATTTATTTTATAATCTTAATTGGCATTGTCAGAGGAAAAAGTCATGAAAAATTACTTAAGTCAGTCAGGAGAAGAATAAAAGCAGCGCAGTGAAGGGCGCGGGGCGGGTCTGCCTTTTCATTCGTTTATGGACTTTTAAGCCACAATTTTGAATGGCCAAGGACATTTTATGAGCTATGTTGCTATCAGATCTTTGAAGAAAATGCTTTTTTTTGTGTGTTTATGGGAGTGATTTACTTTTGAATTTATCTGCCCTTTGCACAATCGAGCAAGAATAAAAAAAATAATAATAGAATAAAATCCATTGTTGGAAAATTATGAATAGGCAAAATAAAATAAAAAGCTAAAAAGGTCGTGTTCATTTAAAAATTGAATTGAAAATTAAGAGTGGATAACAAGTGAATAATGGAAGTAAAAAAAAGGCAAAGGAAGTGAAAAGTGAAATAAGGTCAAGTCATTGGCTATCTGATGGGAAATTTATCTAGGGCAGATGATGCATTTTAAAATTTTGTTTATTGTTCTTAATTGTAAATCAAAGGTTATCATGCTTTGAGCAAAACTAATTATTGTGTTTTGCTTGAGATAAATTGAAGTCTTACAATAAATAAGAGTTCCCAAAAAAGACGTCTTTTCAAAACGATAGCTGGTTGAAAACTACATTTTAAATGCGAATGTTTCAGCTCTCGCGAATTTTTGTAGAAATAATTCACGTGCACATAAGAATGACTAATTAATTAGCGAATATTTGATACACTTCTAACGTATTTTTTTTCTAGTGAAATTATAATAAATTTAAAGAAACTAACTAAGATTAACGATGAGACAAAAAAATTTAATCGTCATTATAAGAAATAATTGAGAAAACAATGTAGCCGTAGCGATTAGATTTAATTCGTAACACCCAATTCGTTTTTTTTCAAATACTTCTTATTTTAACAATTGAAATTGAAAAAATGAAAAATTTTAGTGTCTCAACGTTAGTCTAAGTTAGTTTCTTACCATATAGTATAGTTTTGCTTACAAAATTGGCTTTTTAAGTTTATAAAATTTCATTTGTTCGTTCATTCGCTCATTTTTTCATTCTCTTTCTGATCATGAGAAGAGAGAAGAGATCTCAAAAAGTTTCCTCACATTTTGAAAAAAAAAAAAAAAAAAATAGAAAATCATAAAAAATTTAAATCCCTATGCAATGCTATCTTTTATACAAATGAAAGTAACAGTAAATGGAATGCTGGTTCAGGTGATTCCAGTACATGCCCTTGTGAGCTTATCCAATAAACTGGATAGTTCCAATTTATCAGCGAGACTAAGTTTTCCACAAATAAATACCGATGAAACACCGCGGAACAATGCAGAAAATAGCATTGGAAGTCATTAAAAGAGTACTTACTAACATAAAATAACATGGAGAAAAGCGAAGTAAGTCACAGCGAAAAGCCGGAATAGTCTCTTAAAAAACATTAGAAATACTACGTTCTTCAGCGGGCTAAAGCGTCAAATTCCTTAAAAAAAAAACGCATGTGAAAAACCTTGCTTCTATTTACAACCTTCTTCACTTTTTTCCGCAATATTTCACGTATGTATTCACGACATCACACGTTCGGAGGAATTCCACAATTTTTTTTTCAGAATTATTTTCATACTTTTTTCCGCGGTATTCCGCGTTGTTCTATGGTTTTCTTGTGGCCAGTTCACAAGTCGGAAAAACTTCAAATATTTATTTAATAATATTTGTCAATCCAAAAGAACATTTAAAATATTCCAAATATTCCAGTAAATGGGTACAAAAATTGATACCTGCCCTACAAGAAGTCATGTAGAACCAATTGCTTTTGCATGTTGTTTGGGTATAGGAGTTTTTTGACCTCAAGGGTGCTTCGCACATGTTGGTGACTTTTATGGGAGAGCGGAAAAAACTCCATTAAATCTAAACCACTTCACCAATTTTTAAGAATGATAGTCAGTAACAAGAAATTACTTACAGAAATTTGAATTATTAATTTCTGCCCACAGCCCAGCTTTTATTAATTTTAATAAAAACTAAACCAATGAACCAATTTTGTTGTAATTTTCAGGAATGATAATTAATCACTAACAAGAGAAATTAAACTATGACTTTTCAGCCACATCCACTTTATTATCGTTTAAATTTAAATTGTAAGTAAATAAAAATATACTACTTCTTGCTGAAGTAACATCAACGAACTTCCTTAGTCTCTCAGAGCCACAAACGAAAGTGAAGAAAACGAACTAGAACTGTATTCTCCCACTATTAATGAAAACAATAACCTTGATTATTGAATCCAATAAATTGACCCGGAATCTTTTCCTTCAATATTGATAATAATTTTGAATTTTTCATTTTCAAAAACAGTTTAATAATAAACTACTTGTGTTCTTGCTCTTGAATGAGTGTTTCATGTTCTTTAAGTAGAACCGCTTGTGGTTCTATTCAAATCAAAGTTCTTTTTATAAATATGTGTATCTAAGAATACAAACTTTTTTATAAATAAATTTAACAGGTACCAAGATACAGTCCGGGGAAAAGCGATTATACTCTAAAAATTGTTAAACTCGATTTTGTTTAGTGCAAAGAGGACAAAATATTATGCAGGCTGAAAATTGTTGGACATTTTGCACAACAATCTCTTACTTATATCTAAAAGTTTTCAAGATTCCCAGTTTGGCGTATAGCTGTCATCTTAGAAAAAACCGCAGCCATCTTGGATATTTGTGATTTGGCTATATTTTTGGGCACAATTATCACAAAGAAGTCGTATTATATCTATGCAAGCTTTGTTATGTACTTAATCAAATGAGACCCAAATTATGATGGTATGATGTCTCTAAGCAAGTTAATGATCCTATTTATGTATAGCTTGTGTTTCAGTGCAGCAGATACATTTTTACTGAAAACCCTTTTTTATATGGAAAAAAGTTATGTAATTTTATGATCTAAAAGTCTTGCCTTGAGAGATTTTACATAAATTGAATGACAAACGAGTTTTTAGGTTAACTGCACTTTTTTGCATCTTTAATTCAAAATGGCGGAATGAGCGGCGCGGCGCACCCTCGAGGTCGAAAAATTACAGTTTTCATAAAGGCCTATACTATTGGTTCTACATGACCTTTTGTAGGGCAAAATCCCATAGAGACTGGACTACAAGCCAATCACTGAAAATGAAAGAACAAATAATCTTGCTAATTATTGATGAAAGACCGACATCACACGTTATTTCCTCGGTATTCCGCGTTGTTCCATGATTCTCACATTTATGTGGCCTGCTTACGTGTCGAAAAAATTTCAAGTTTATTTGTAAATGGTCCAAAAAAATGATGTGAATTCATATTATATTATCTACTATCAAAGTGATTGCAGATTTAAGAGTTAAAAGTGTCTTATATTTTAAACATAAACCTTAAAAAAATTTAAACAAATTTTTGTAAAGATAAAGTAAACGATATGCAGCTAAAAATGAATCTCATATTCATAGCCACTCACATAATAAACAACCGTAAACTATTCCCGAATACCAATACTTTTCCTATTGTGTCGTTGATAGTTTTTTTTTTTTTTGTTTTCATTTGAAAACTGTTAACAAATAAAAAACAGAAAATTTACAAAAAAAAAAAGAAACAAACAAAACGAAACACATAAACATAATAAAAGTTTTCATTCATAAACTTTTACAAAATGTGCTGAAAAGGACATCAATTTAAAATTTATAAATTCTTTTCATCTCACACATATCCTTGGCAAATGTATACCTCCCATTTTATTTGTCTCCCGCCCATAAATATATCCTTAGAAAGGAATACAGAGAGAAGAGAAAAAAATAAAGAAGCAAAACTAATAGAAAAGGTATCCTTGTAAGAATTCTTATGACTATTGATGTGGAAATTTGAGTGACACTTTTGCGTCATGTGGGCAAAAGCAATCTGTTTAAAAAAAATGATTTCTTCTATTTTTTTTTTTCTAAAAAAAAGACATAATTTTTTATTAAGGATGACATCGAAATCTTAAACAAATGGCAATATATACAAGATTTGCTTTGAACATATTTACATATCATTGTGAGAAGATGTAAAGAAACGAAACGATAAAGAAATTGTATGCGTTAGATTTTCAGGATTTTTGCTTACCATCAAAAAAATAAAAAGGATTGAATCCTTAATAAATGATATGTGCTGAGATTTATTCGGACATTTCACAGACAGGAATGTTTTTTTTTTGGTTTCCTTTTACAATTTACACATACTCATGGGGTTATGAGTTATGATTACCTACATTTGTATCAAAGTTATTTTTTGTTTGAACAAAAATGGATAGCAGATTCTGATGGGTTGTTGATTTTGAGTATTAGACATTGATAGAAATTGGTAAGCTAAAAAATACAAATTGTCTGTTTTTCTACAGATTGAATTGTTCTTAATTCCTGACGAAATTTCATAGATTATGTGTTATCATAGGTTCGTTTTATCACATAAAAGTTATTTGCTAAGCCCACTTTTCGGAGGTTTTTGTTCAATACTTTGAATAATGTAGGTTAAATTTTGAACAAATCATAATAGAAAAAAATTGAGCAAAACTGATATATAACTTCTGGCATGGTAGTCGCATTTTGTCTTGATGTTAGCATTTTTGAATGTTGCATTTATGTTTTTCTTATACCAAAATAATTGTTTTACCGGTCTTCGATTATTAATGTACGCAAATACTATGCTCAAAAAAATGCATATGACTATAATTTCAAAGTATTTTAGAAAAATGCCCATTTTTACGTTGTTTTGATTTTGACGATTAAAAAGCACAAACATGAAAGGCAAAGAATAATATGGAAAAGTGGTCCACGAATGCCCAAATGTATGCCCCTGTGATTTTCCCATTAATTCAATATTTCATATAATTTATATTTTATCGACAAAAACCCTGTAATGTGGTTTATTTTTGTGTTCGGCCAATTTCAAATGGTCTTTTTTAAGCTTGTAGCTGACAAACATTAATGTTTGATACTTCAAAATGACCACTAATCACTTTGTTTACAGTAAATTTAAATCAAAATAATTAATTAAAAAATGTAAAAATTACGGTAGATAATGTGAAAATTATTCATTTTTCCCTTGTGGAGTCCATATTTACACAATTTAATAAACAATTGTAAAAGATTTTATTTTTGTATTTTTACTGCAGCTTCAATATTTCTATTTATACCTTAACTTTAAAAATCGGTTAAGTTTTACTAAGCTTAAAAGCTTATGTGAAATGTATTTTGAATTTTTTTAACAGATTTATGTATGTAAGAAATAAAATTTATATTATTTTTGATATTATTGATGATATTGCGAAGCTTATTGAAATAAATTGTAAATCAAAACAATTGTTGAAATTTAGGGTTAAGTTTTATAAATTTCAAATTATTTAAGTAGACATAGTAAGATATTATGAATGGTACAATTGGTCAAAGGAGCATTTCGTTTTTTTCTGTAATATATTATTTACAGTCTTTGTTTTTAATCTAATCAATTAACTTTGTATCGAATTGTTTAAGATTGAGCTAAAAATGTATTAAGAACTATAAAATTGTTCATTAAATGTACCTTTAACGCATTCATTAAAAATATATTTTCACCTAACATTGCCACAGAGGTCATGTTTAGTAATATAATTGTTAATTTTTTTATGCAGAATTATAGTCTATCATTAAATCTAATAGAATCTGTAAAATTTATTAAAATTCTGCAACTGAAACTAAAGTTACAGATTTAAAAATCCAATGAATCCAACTTCTTATGTGTTTTTTTTTATGTTTCTCTCTAAAATCTGTACTACATTGTTTTATGATATTAAAAAATATTTCATACCATTTTGTAAAAAGTAAAAGAAAACAAAAATAGATTTTGCCTTTCATTACGATTTTCTCATTATTCTTATATGTAACTGAATATAAAAAAGTATACTCTGTTTAAGCCTGATATTTTAGCTAAATTTAAACACCGCAATCTTTAAAATCCGACACTAAACAAAATAAAATGCACGACTGGATCGCACGAACTTGCTCATGTAGTGCAAAGCTATTATATGTAGATATTAACTTAAATTGTAAATTTTAAATTTTTGTTATTTGATGTGTGTAAAGATATAAGAGAACAAGCAAAAATAAATATTTATTTTTAAATGGGAACACTTTTAGAATTTTTTTCATATATTATGGTCTGTGAATTTTTCCAAAATTGAGTTTTTAGATGTTGATAAATAATATCTTAAAAATGGCATACCAATTATTTTTTTTTATTCGTTTGAAATTTTTATTTAAATATTTTAAAAAAAGGGCTCGATAGAATTTTCAAAAAAAAAGTTCTAAAAATTTATCGTTGTAGAAGAAATCAAATCAAAAAGTTTAATCAAAATCCGTTGAGCCGTTTTCGAAAAAACTCGAAAAACTCAAAAATGTTGTATGGGATATTTCTAGATGAGATATTAAAAAAAAAAAATTAAATAAAAACCAAATAGGAAGACAATCCGTTCAGGTGTTTGGGCAGTAGAAATGTGTACAGATAGACGCACGGACACACAGACGCACAGATGCACAGACCGACGGACGGCATAACGAAAACCACTCTTTTAGTCTTCTCCGTCATCGTAATGTTGGTTTTGATTAGAACATAAAATTTTTTTTTTGACCCGAAACCAATACTTGCCCTATAGAGCAAGTAAAAAAACTTGCAAATTTTATAAGCGATTCATCTCGAATATATTTGTAAGTCAACGATACCGTTCAACGGTTACCGTTATCTCACAGACTACAGAAAATTGGGAAATTTTGTACAACAATGTATTTATTCAATATAGAATGGCTGTGTAAATTTCAAGTTTAAAAATGTGCAATCAAAAAGACTATACTAAAATACGGTAAAAAAAACTCGGACTTACAAATCTTGTTTGAGCCAGTATACGGAGAAAAATACAAATTATGACAAATTTAGCTAAAATGCATCATCATATTTCCGTTATTAGATTTTTTTGAGAAAAACTAAACACGCCAGTATTTTTAAAATCATTTACATATTACATAACATAGATACACCAAGTATGACGAGATATTCAAAAACAAAAGATGAATTTCTACCAAATTTCAATCAAATCCGTCAACAAATTACACATGAAAAGACCGCGTACATAAACTAGCTTAAAATAAGCCAATAAAAGGATTTTGGTGGACTAAAAATTGCAAAAAATATTAACATATTTTCGATAAGAATAACAAGCATTGCTATAAAATTAAAGAAACACAGAAAATATGAAATTAAATTAGGTAATTTTTCATTGAAACAGCAATAAAAAAGTGAAAAGAAAAAAATGAATAATAACTTCAATTTAAAAACAACAATAAATAAATATAATGCTCATAAAAATATCATAATAAAAAACGATTTATTGTAAGTAAATGCAAAAAAAAGGAAATCAAATAATACCACCAGAATTAACATTTATACAGTTTTTTTTATGTTTGACAAGGAAAAACTAGTATCACATTTTTTCCATCATCAAAAAAAAATAATTTCAACCTATACTTTGGATAAGGATTTGTCAGATTCTTAATAAATGTGCAATTTATTTTCAAGTGTCGCCTTCTTCTCGTATGAGAATACGTACTTTAACATCATCGATGACCTTTCCTCCAGAATGATGATTTTCTTCGTAAGTGGTAATCGATCCGATATCCTTGCCTAATATCCTGATTTTATTTCAACAAGAACTAGTAACAGAAAAACTCAGTAACGTATAAGATACATATATACACAAATATAAGTCTATATATCTAAACTTTACAGCAAAGGGACAACTAAGGAAAGTGTATATTTCTTTTTTGTTCACTCTGAATATCCTGGATATCAAATTCATCATAATTTATTTCGCCCGGAGTCAGATTGTCGCACACGAGGACGTTGGAGTTATAAGAGGAAAGGCTTATTCTTCGAAGAGACAAAAAAAGGATGTTTCTCGGCTTAAAGAAAACTGACGCTTTATGCCAAAATAATTGGCACACAAAAGGAGTAGTTTGCTTTTTCTTATACACATGCAAATATCTTGAAAATTGGAACATGTTCGATTTGCATTTAAATACACTTTATTCATTTTTGTTTAAATTTTTTTAACGAGGGAGTAAAACAAAATCTATAGATTTTGATTTTTCTTGGAATTGGTTTTGATTTTTATTTTTTTTAAGCAGCCATGGTTACTAAACGTCAATCATGAATGAGTTGGGATGAATAGAACTTTCATCATTAAAAACTTTTTTTGTTGGCTTGTCGTATTATTAATTTTTACGCTTCAATAGCTTTTGAAATTTTTAGTGAAAGACTTTGCATTTCATTCGCTTTTCGAGGAAAACCAAATTTTAATCTTAAAAAAATCCTTTTGTACTCATGAACGGGGGACTTGTTTCGTATCGTTTTAAAAACAAATTTTTCTATGAATTAAGCAAATCTTTTTTTAACATTTTTATGAAATACCTTCAATATTTTATTAGCACCCACTGTTATACCTTCGGATGAGTAATTACTGAAAAACTAAAACCAGAACTTTGATAAGCATCCATTAATTCACAGTTTACGAGAAAGGCCTTTCTGTGCTTTATTGGGATACTTTTTTTAGAAAAATTTGATTGGTTCTCGTTAAAAGATTCAAATTGCAGGAAAATTGTTCTTTAAATTGAAAGGAAATAGAAATAGCATTGAAATAGCAAGAAAGATTAAGTTTCTGAGACCCTACGAGAGGGCCAACCACAACAGGTACTATTTAAAACAAACAAGTTGTTGACAAGTTGTGGACCTATTTTCTAAGTTTCCAGTTTGGGAACTAAACATCCGGGGGTTCATTATGTGGGCGTTTATGCACCACACTGATTCAAGTACGCTGAATTTAATGGCATCGGAAAAAGTTTGTATTTTTTTTATCGTTGGTTGTTCCGAAAGCCTGATGTATAAAATAATAAAATGCGTGACTGGATTTGCACTTAAACGTACATTAAGGTGGAGCGTTTCAGGAGTTTTCTTTCAAATCACTGCGTGCAGCTCTTTGTTTATAGGTTAAGCTGTTTTTTTTAAAATTTGTCTATAGGGTAAAAATCAAAAAACGACTAAAAGAGCATTTTTTTTTAAAAATCTTAAATCTTTCAATACACTCTGGGCTACTCGTAATGGCTTTATGCTAAATGATCTCCAACACAAATTTTTATCATGTATCTATTTTGAGTCACGTTTGGAGACTTACTGTACTTTTTATGCACAAGAACGGTACACATAAATTTTAAATACTTGTATACATCTACTGGTACTTATACTTAAAACTTGCAAAAGAGTACTTTTACGTAAGGAAGTAATTACTTTGGTGTTTGAAATCTGTTATTGATTATTTTGCAATTCCTATTCATTTCTCATTTCTCTTTCATGTTTTTGTAAACGAAGTCAAACCACTCAAATGTGCATCCCCTATGGAATTGGATTTGTTTTTTAAAATAAGTTCTTAGAAAAAAAAATGAAAATCCTTTCGATTTTGATGTAAAAAGGTGTATAATGAGCAATATTTTTAAAATAAAATACACGACTTGATGGCACGAACTTGCTCTTTGGGTTAAAGTTACTCTAGACGTTAAAGCTTCTTATATAAAGTTTATAAAAATAAATAAATATGTTAGAAAAGGTATATATTTTTTCAAGTAAAGTGGAATATGTGTAATTAGAATAAAACTAATTTTAACTTTTTAGTTTTTTAATTACGTGTATTATATTTTTTTTAAACTTAATCACATTCTTTAAGGTTATATGAAATATCTGTGCAAAATTTTTGGTCAAAATCACATTAATTGCTTATGAGATATTCACAAAAAAAAAAAAAAAAATAAAAAAAAAATATGCAAAAAAAAAAAACCGCAACGCTGTTTGTCTGATGTTTGAATTTTTTCGAGAAAAACTTAAAATGAAGTTTTCTTGCTATCACTGAACATAATACATTTACAAATTTTTAACAAAATCGTATGAGCCGTTTTCGAGAAAAACCCAATAACTCAAAACCGTTATATGGGAGGTATTAGTTCTAGACGACATATTCAAAAACAAATAAAATGCACGACTTGGTCGCACGTACTGGCTGTTATGGCGCGTACTGGCTCTTATAGATTTATTTATTATATATGCTAAGCCTTTTTAATTAAAAATTTGTAAATGCAATTTAAGAAAAAAATTAAAAAAACATAAAATTCGATTTTCAAATGACTAAAACAGTCAAATGACAGTCAATGAACAAGAAATATAGCCAACATGTTTGTTGAAAATCGCTTCAGTGATTCCCTTAATGATGGTGTCTACTTTTATCAGAAGTTAAAGAGAAAAAGAAGTTACCTTTTATCTACTGCTTTAGTTTGGCTTCATGAAGCTGATCTTTTTTGTATCCGTGACAAAAACTAAATAATTTCCTTAAACATCACATGAAACTGATTAAAAGATGAATACATTAATTTATTCACAAATAATATGTCTTTTTCCACCTTAAAAGTCATACAAACAAATATTGTTTACATATACGTTTCCTCCTTAAAGTTTGTCTGATGTTCAACACTTTCGAATTAGTATTTATTTTTTTTCCCTTTGACACCATTACCATTTCTCTTCTTTAAAAGCAACAAAAAAGGACAAACAAAAATCAAAATAATAAAAGACAACATCGAAAAAAAAAAATTGCAAAGGAAAAAGAAAAACAGGAAGGAAACCATTTGTTCTTCCTTTTTCATGGTTTTAATTTACAATACACAGAAGCTACATCAATAACGTTTCCTTTGGTTTACGGCAACGGCTTGGCTCGGCAACGACGACGCCGACAACGCTCGGCGGCGGCGGCGTGAGGTGGCATAGTACATCTTTATATCCTTTAGTTTATCTGCAGAAGTATCTTCCTCTCGCGCCGCATAGTATTATATAGTGTATATAGAGCTATGCCAATGCTGCCGCCACCACTTAAACTTAATGAAAGTGCAAATTAAATATGCAGTGATTTAGATTTCCGTTTGTGTTTTGTTTGTTTTGCTCCTTTTTTGTTTCTTTCCTTTTTTTTATAGTTTAAGCTTTCCCAGATGGAAAATAGGCGTAGATAGATATATTATAAAGGAACCCTATTTGTTTGCTTTTCTTCTTTCTTTTTTCCTACTAAACCTGGAAATGAGATCATGGGATATAAGAAAAAAATAGAAACAAGAAGTGAAAAAAGAAACACTTTTCGTAATTCTTATGTTTGTCATAAACATCAACATCTTTTCATAAAGTTTCTTTTTTGACATTTATTTAGAAGAGTCTTAAAGCCGATGCTTGTTTCTGAAAAGTTGGGTTGGAAGTTTTGTATAAGTACGTAATGTTAAGGGAGGGAAAAAGTATTCAAATGCACGGGGTAGGCGTTACACCCGCAGAATAGAAATACACAATTTAAGATCGAAAGTTTGAAACAGTTGATATTTAAGGGCCTAATTGCGTCTCGTGCATTGCCCAGTGTAGTGAGATATTTTAAATACAAATTATATATGTACATATTTTTGATTAAAAAAGGGAGACACTAACTAACAGATTCCTGATTCTACTTTCCTCTTCTGTCCTCATTCTAGATTCAAAATTATCACCAAATTAGTCTCGGGCATGGACTTAGTCTGGAACAGGATAATATTATTATATCAGTAATTCCCTTTTCCGATTTATCTAACTAGCAAATCAATATCTTTCATTACAAAAACATTCATACAAAAATAACCATCGACTATTATGTTAGTTTCTCTGCCATTATATTTGTTCACCACATTAAATAAGCTTGTAAGGCCTTGCATTTTGTTTAAAAAAAAAAAACAAAAAAAAAATAATAAAGAATACTGCCTCATATTACAGAAACAAAACAGCATTGTATGTTTTTAATCCTGAGTCCTAGTACTTTTCGTTGCTCGCTCTAAGGACTAACTATTGGATTTGTGTTAAAAAAAAATTCAGTGCTTCAAAACTAACATCACAGTGATGTAGAAGTTAAAAACTATAACATAGGTCAAACCATTCGTTCGATTTTGTTGGAACCCTCATTTTTATTCTTCGTCAATTTTTTTCCGAAAATAGATTTTATAAGCTTTTTAATATAAAATAAGTTTTGTTTTTGTACTTTACTGTTTATATAATCTATGTATCTTGTGTTCCACAAGAGCAACTACGTGCGACTCAGTCGTGCATTAAATATTATTTTTCATCACCGTCAAGCAGGATGCCATTATTTAATTTTTTGTTGTACTTTAGGTTTTTCTTTTTGAAGAGTTATTGTTTTTTTTTTTTGCATTTAGTTTTATGTTTATATGCAGGAGTAGTTATCTGTAAGGTGGTTGGATTGTGACATAAAAAAAAAACAAGCAGGAGCCTTATTACATTTTTTTCAACGGCACATGTGTTTTTTGCTTTCGATTTTCATACACACGATTTGGATGATTTTTTATCAGATGTTGGCTTATAAAAATTCTTTAACAGTTACCGGCTCTTATCTCATATTTTTTCTTAAGCTTACGATAAGATTTTAGTAAGAATTTTATCAAAAATTGACTTAAAGCAGAAAAGCCATTCCAGAAAACCTTTTTTTATTAACATTTTAAATAAAGTTTATTTAATAAATAGTCTAAGAAAAAATTATTTTCAATCCAGAATTTTGTAAAATAAAATTTCAATCAAAATTTTTAACTAATTTTCAAAATTTTACGTTATAAAATATAATTTCTATTACAAGATTCAATGGCAATATTACTAAGCATTAAAATGTAAAAAATTCCAATGAGTAATGTAATAAAGTTTTTTAAAAAAACTAAAAATTTACTTAATTTGGGGAAAATTGAAATAAAAATAGCCTTCAGTTTTGTATTTTTTTTTATTCCTCCATAATTCAAAGACATATAAACATTAACCTTTTTGTTTCCAACTAAAATAAAAAAACTTCATTGAGTTTTTGGTTGAAAAATTGACCTCAAAAAGTAATTAATGTTATAAAATTAGTTTGATTTTTGTTTTAAATATAATTTTTTTCCCAAAATTCAAGTTTGCATCACAATTTTTCAAAAACTAAAAAACATAGACCATTTACTTTTTTTTAAATAATTCCATTGAATTTTGGAAAAAAAAACACATTTTATAACGGTAAATTTTGAAAAAAAAATCAAGTTAAACATTTTGATTGATTTTTTATTTTTAAAAAATTCTGAGTCTTAAAATCATTTTTTTTCTTAAACTATTTATTGTATTAACTTTATTTAAAATGTTCTTAAAAGTTAGTTTTGTTGGCTAACAAAAAAAAAATAATTTGATCTTGTAAGAACTCGGTTGTATGTAAATAATTTGCTTTCTGCCTTACATCAACTTTTGATCAAATTCCCCCTCCCAACTGAACGTGTGAAAATAGACAAAATTAATAAGATTTTAATGAATTTTTTTTGATATGTAAAAAAATTTTAGCTAACAAAAATCTTATTGTTTATAAAAAAAAAAAAATCCGATGAAAGCGGCAATTGTTAACCATTAAATGTTAAAGTATTTTTGAATACTAACATTTGAAAAAAACATAAAAATCGGAGCAGTATCGCCCGGTTCCGAGATAATATGATTTAGTTGCTCCATTAAAAGTTTTAATTACATTTTAATTTTGGATCCTGAATCCAAATCTATGATTTGGCAACAAGATTTCACAAAATGGTAATTTAGTGGTAAAAAAAACTTTATTCAGTGGGTCTTGTATAATCTTGCTCTAGTCATAGCTTTAACTAGAAGTTGAGGGTAGATACTTCCATCTTTAACGTTGTTTCATGTGAATATAAAAGAAAGTACGCTAAATAGCTTATGCAAGAAAATTTTACCTTCAAAATGTCTGTATCTGATGTCAAAAGAATTTCTTTGAGGTTTATAGATAGTAATTTGAGTGTAGTTAATAGCTCCAAAAACGTAAGTATATTTCTATACATTTTTAATTTTCTGTACCGATTTCGCTACGATTGCTCAGAAATCGTATGTAAATTTGAATGTTTTTCCACAGTATTGCATACTGTAGTTCATTCAACTTATGTAAGACACATTTTGTCTACCCCACTACATGAAGCATTATGTGGACTTTGAATAACTATAATTTACAACTTTATTTACTCATGGATTTCGTTTATGGGTTGTGTTTTTTATATAAATTTGCTGTTAAAAAGTTTGTTTTTGGTCATTTTGTGTTAAAATGAAAGACAATGGAGTTAATAAACAATAAAAACCAAATTCTATTTCAAAATGGATGCTCTTCCCACCACCCTATCAATCAAACAATTTTTTTTTCCTGCGGAAAATGCAATTTCATGACTATATTTTGACTAAATCAACTGAGCTATACGCAATATAAGCTATAAGAGCAAGTAAGTGCGATTCAGCCGTGCATTATATTTTTTTTACGAATTCATTGCATGGACATCAAACCTAAATGCATGTACCGCAAGAAAAAACTAGGTTTTTTTTGTATAAATAAAGAAAAACTCCATCACTTAATCCATAAAATTTCAACAAAACTATGTTATTAAGTAAACAGTCAGCTTCAAAAGTGAAAAAACAATTAACTTTAAAATAGCTTTTGTCTAAAATCATTCTTTTTTTCGGTTTTCAGACATGCTTAGTTTCTTACTGAAAAAAAAACTTTAAAAAGTTAAGGATATGGGTGTGCATGAACAAAGTAATAAAAATAATTTAATTATGATAACAATCGTGCTATAGCGAGGTAGAAAAACAGGCTAACCTTTAAAATATTCAATAGAAAAATTAAGTTACGTATACGCCACAGTGACCAGATAATTTAAAATCCAAACAAATAATGAAAAATGTTTATCAATGACCAAATTTTGAAACCAGATGACTTTTTGAGTTAACGTTGTCTCTATTTTGGAATCTGCTTTATGTGTTATACGTGTATATACTATGTGTGTCTTTCGATTGGCCAAATAAGAACAAATCTTTGCAGACCATCTACAAACAACAATAAATATTTAAATTTGATTGCAAACACAAATTAACACAGGAATGTTCCCATATCGGAACGGCAAAACGGCATACATCCATTCGAAACCATTTTGAGAAAATAAACTAAAATTTTGTTCTACATTCATCTTAGTACCCAAGATACTTATTTTTTTTTATTTTGTAAGAAATTGTTGGGAAGGCGACCGCAGTGTTAAAAGCTTAAAATACATCAAATTATGATCGGGTTTCCTTCTACTAAAAAAATCGGGTGCCTTATATCAAAACTCTTTGTTTTTTTGTCTTCTTTACTTAATGCCTGGTAGTTTTTTTTTATAAAATGCACATTTTAGAAGTTGTAAGATAAGAACTGAAAAAATGCGAAAATGTCGAGGATTTTGGTGCACCACGCAGTTACTTCTTGCATTTTTCCTAACAACCACTAGAAATCAGCAATCTACAATGCATTTTTTGTGACCAAGAATCTCTTGTATTACTGGTCTAATAGTTTCTAAGCAAATTAAATAAAATGCACGACTGGATCGCACGAACTTGATCATGTAGTCCAAAGGTATTATGCATTAGCTTAGCTTAAAAATTTAAGCTTTTGGTTGTATGATGTCTGTATGTATTTAGAGATATGCCCAAATAAGCAAAAACAAATATTGTTTTTAAAACGGGAACACTTTTTGGATTTTTTTTTGAAAAAGTATTTTTTTTTTCGATATAGAGTCAATGATTTTTGTTTTTTCAAAATTTAATATTTAGATGTTGATAAATAATAGGTATCTTAAAATTGGCATACAATTTTTTTTTTTTTTGACAAATTGAAAAATTTTTAGTAAAAAATATTTTTTTTAAAAAACGGCTAGATAAATATTTAAAAAAAAATTCTAAAAATTTATTCTTATGGAAGAAATCACGACAAAAAGTTTAATCAAAATCGTTATAGCCGTTTTCGAGAAAACTCGAATAACTCAAAAATGTTATATTACAGGTACTCGTTCCAGATGAGATATCTATTCAAAAAACAAAAAAAGCAAAGTTTCGATATTACATAAATCTCTGCTAAATTTGGAGATTTGTGTTTATTTTAATTTCTCTAAAACTAGAAGCAATATTAACATGAACCCTTTTGAATTTAACTAAAATGAAATAAATCCGTAAAGTTTTGGTAGAGAAATTAACCTCAAAAATATAATTATTATTATAAAGTCGGTTTGATTTTTGCTAAATCTTATTTTTTCCTATCATTTAAGTTCGAATCACAGTTTTGGAAAAAAAAAAATAGATCCCTTAGTTTTGTTGAGACGGTTGACTTAAAATTAGACCATAGAATTTTTGAAAGAAAAAATTATATTTTATAACATAACATTTTGAAGAATTTTTTTTTTCAAAATTTTGAGTTTGAAAATCATTTTGGTCAGCATAGTGTGGATCCTGGTTTCGAATCCACATCTCATCGTGACCGTTGTATCTGAAGGTGCAGAGCAAACAAATTGGTCAATCGTTGTAATTCTTTTGCAACAATTAGAATAAGACAAAATCTTAGCAGTTTGATAAAAATACCTTAAAGTGTTAAAATGTTTGGACTTTTAAAGATTATTATTAATTTTGTACCAACAACCAAAGCAGAATCTTGCAACCCTGTCGTGCACTTAATTGTTTCGAATTATTTCTTATATTATGGAAGGTACGTAATTCATCATGAAATGAAGTTCTGCTTCTGGAACCAACAAAGGCATTCTTCCGTTTCGTAGTCTTCTGCGTGATTTATTCTCCCATGGAACTAAAAGTAACAATCCTCCTAAACCCACCCTAAAACACCCTCTCAAACCCCATCGGTGGCGGGCGGTGGGGCGTTTGGTGGAGAACATTTTATTATTTTTTTTTGTTCTTAGTTGCGTTAATATTTTTGTACATTTGATCGTATTTCTCGAATGTGTTTTTTTTTGTTCTCTCTTCTTTTGCTTTTTTATTTGGATGGTTTTGTTCTTTTGTGCGTACATTTTTTTATACTTAGCGAAAATTCTATTAAAGCTGCAAAGAAAGTTTGATATTGTGCAAAAAATAAAAGGAAGAAAAATCATTAAGAAGTTTCCAACCCACATTTTGGCTGTGTCAGAAATTCAAGGTTCTAACAAAAGAAATGTTTTTTTTTCTCTCTCTCCATCTTGGCAGCGTGTATGAAAAAGTTTTACACACATGGGATATCCGATTTGAAGCCTTATCAAGTCGTGATTTCTAGGCAAATATATATGTTTGTATCAATTCTGAGTGTTGTTTGGAAAGGGAACTTATGTTTTTACCATTTCTGCTAGAAAGGAACTAGAAAATTCTTCTTTCAAGATTTTCTCTGCGAATACGCAAATTTTCTAAAATGCCGTTTATATGAGCCATCCTATGTGCAAAAGAATAATAACCCAGCTTCGCATATTAGGTCTTTTATAATGAATATATATCCAACAATTTATATAGATACGGATACGGATTGGGTGGGGGCTATAGGGATGTTTATGTTGTTCCTATTTAAATGCGTTGCCATGTAAGTTGCGAAGCAAATATTCTCAGTACCTATGTGTGGTTTCTGGTTTAATAATAATAAGAAAATATTCATAAATACTCGTATATATTTCTATTATATCTACAATGTAGATTCTAGACGTACACACATTTATATGTGTGCCGTCGTTTATTGGCAGCAAAATTAGTTTCATACGAGTTAGATGTGTGAGTTATTATGATTGATGAGAGTTATTCTAAACGAACAATAAAATACATGAAAAGGAAACAAAAAAAAAATTAAAAAAAAAGTTCCAAGGACTAATATCTACAATGAATGTGTTGTCATTTACAAAAGTAAAAAGAGAATTATTTGTATAGAATTTAATGATGATTGTTTGTAACATTTAGGAAGAATACAATTGAGCATAAGTGAACACATTTTGTAATAGGTACGTGTGTTTTTTCAAGTTATGGGCCTTCTAGAACTTGTGCATAGCTTGTACATAGCTTAGCACAATTCGTATGCTTTTCCATTATTTTTGTTTCAGCCTTACTTAACAAATAAATGCATGTGTATAAAAAAATACATTAAAATCATGTGGGTACCGTAATTGATTTTAGCATTTTCTTTTCTAGCAGTTTTTTTTTTTTAATTCGAATAGCATAATAAATAGAAAACACAGGTAGTCGAATCTCCTTATTCACTCGAACAATCAATTTTTTGTGAAATCAATTCAGCAGGTTAAGGGCTACCATATAAGCCCCTAGAATATAAGACAAAAATTCAAAAATTAAATGAGTCCAAAATATTGTGCTTGAAATTCATCAACAAAAAAAATAAGTTCAGTGTTTTAATATTTTTGTATCTAATTTCAGTTTTTGCGTTCTTATGTCATTTAATTGTTTTTTATTGGGCTTTTTTGGTCAATTTTAATATCTTTATGTAAATAAAAATTACAACATAAATGTTTATCCCGACGTTTCGCTGGAGTTTCTCATTATAAAGAGTTGGAAGATATTGTGGTCGGTGCAGTTTGTCACTTTAAATAATTTCTTTTAGAAAATAGTTTTAGGAAAAATGACTTTAAATCTCAAAATTTTGCAAAATGAAAACAATTTTGTTTTATAAGCACTAATTTTTTATTAGCTGCTTTATGAATGTTTATTTTAATTAATTAATTGTTTTTTTTTTTTGTTTTTTGTTTTGCATTTCAAAGAAATTTCAGCAAATCAAAATAAAAACATCTCAACACTTTCTCGGCAATTGCAATTCCTTAATGGAATGTTGAAATGAAATTTCCATCAAAAATACCCTTATGTAGCCACTATTCAACCTCGAAACGCATTTAGCTTAAAATGTCTTTATTCAACATTGCATAGGTTTTATGAATAAGGTTTTAACGTACTGAGACATTATAAGGGTTGCATAGCGTTAAACACTCACTGCAATGCATTTATGAAAGAGACTGATATATTATAAAACCTTCATTTATCTTTGTTTCCTGCTGCCTTGTCTGATTTAAGTGTAATTCATTATTTTAGTTTAGTTTGCTCGAATCTTTCCAAATCAGAAGCTTGGTTTTGTTTGAAAACCTGATAAAACAGCTTATTTCCGAAGTAACCTCGACTTACAATAGTTTAAACCCCAACCTCTGAAGCAAAGCAGGTAAGCAGATCCTTATAAGTTTTTCTTAATAAAATAAATCAGAAAGTGTATCTTATTTGGAGTTCAAAACGGTAGGTGGTAATGTCGGTCAAGTAAAAATTAAATTTCATATTTTCTATAGGTTGGTATCATTTTCTGCCATTGAAATTGCGTTTCTTTGCATTTAGTCTGAATATAATTGGAATAAGTAAGGAAACTTCTTTTAATTTATCCTTCTTTTCTTGAAAATTGTTTTTTTTTTGTAATAAAAAGGTTTTCATACTCTCCGAATCACATAATATGTCGTTTTGGTATGATTAAAATTTACGGAGTCACGCTTCTTCTTCAGTGTTGCATTTATGAGCACCTGGCTGGCGTTGCGTGTGAACGGGAATGATTTTGAAGAAAAATTTAAAATTCGTTTAACCCATGACTTCGGACACTTATATTGGGTTGGCTTAGTTTTCTAATTTTTCGAAAAAAGTAGATTTTTGAACATAAAACAGGCAGTGAATATAAAAAAATTGTGCAATTTCACCATTTCATAAAAGTTTCCATCGATTATTTGGTAGATTGTTAGTATGCTTCATTATACTGGGTTGACTTTATTTATTTAATTAACTGAAGAGTTTGGTGGTGCAAAGGAAATTTAATTGATAGCCCACATGAAAAATTAATAAACACACCTCCACCCAAAATGGGGATTGTTGAGACCTTAGGGACATTAGTATGTGGCTTGCTGTGGACAATTTTCCAAAGTTTTCAGCTTTTTTAATAAACTTGTCCTAGTTGAATTGAACATCCTTAAGTAATCGTTTTTTCCGTTGTTAGCAACTTTGTTGCAAATAAAATGTTTTTTTAATGCAATCGAACAATTCGGAGTGTATAAGAAAATAGCGTTGAAAAAAATCAAGTTTATTTTCCTTCTTTTAAAACTGCAGGCTCCTTCTAATTATTTCTTTAGATGAATTTTCTCCTTTCTTTTGTGTGTATGTAGGTATGTATGTGCTTTGTATTTTCTGTTCTCGTTATTCATTTCCTCAGTTGCATTGTAAAGGTATTTTTGTAAAAAAAAAACGCATAAGAACTAATCATTTCATGCTTTTTTGTTCACTCTCATTGCATCATCCTTTTTCTCAAGGATAACTTCGTTAAGGTACTGGTAGCTATTTTAATTCTAAGTTTCTAGTGTTTTCATTTAAAATTACGGATGAAAAAACAATATTTTTCTTGTCTTTTGTACGTAAGAAGGTATGGACATTAAAAAAAGGAAGATTCCTACAATTTAGCTAAAGGGCGAATGTGAACATCGAAATTAAAACAGTTTTTGTGTAAGTTTTGACAAAAATGTATATTTACACTAGGTTTCATGAAATTGCAACAATTTTTTGTAAAAGATGAAAATAATAAACAATTGTTTTTTTTTTGGAATTTTTCCCAATATTTTTGAGGTTAACAAATGATTTACATAGATAAAAATGGGTATATTTTGCTGTCGAATTGCGTAATTTGAAACAAGAAGCAAAGCGTATTTTTTTTTTTAATTTTATCGTTTTGTTTTTATACCTATAAGGTTTTTATAAACTTTGATCTGTTACTGTGAATACTTTGAAGACAAACTTAAGACACCCAACGGTTGATTGACAACGATTTGATTGCAGTGTTGAGGGTTTTCCCAGGAAACCGAATACCGAAACGAACAATCTAGAATGTGGGCGTTCTTTGGCTACATTGAGTGTCTTGAGTAGCACTTCATCTAATTTGTAGCTGATTAAACCTGTACTCGGAAACCAAGATACATCAGGTCGTTTCAAATAAAAAGTGCGTTTAATAATTTTTCTATGGTTTTTTTTCAAATTTTGTGTGTAACACAATAAATTTATTAATTATAGAAGTCGCCTATTGTTATTGATAATCTGACTGTTTCATTTTCTATTTATAAGTGATTGAAAAAAAATAAACAAACCAAGAGATAGGTGGTAAACTGAACGGTTCTGATACAACGGGATTTTTTGCAATTCCACCGGGAAACTAGGGTAAAATGGGGCAAATGACAAAAAAAAACTTCTTGTACATCTCGAAAAGTAGAAGGGTAAGGGTTATAAAATAAATTTAATTGAATAGATAAATTGTAATGATGATGAGCTCTTATGAAAAAGAAAATTCTAAAAATTCAACTTCTCAAATTAAAAATTATTTTCAAAAATCAAATATTTTTTTTGACATTTGAAAATGATGTTATTGCGGATAAAGTTGATAACTTTTAGAAAATAAAGTTATGCACATTGAAAGATAATCAAAAATAAAATTAGGTGTCTAATACGGATTATATTCAAATTGCTTCATAACGATTTTTTTGAGCTTTAAAAAACCCATACGTTTTTGAAAGTTTATGTGGGTGGTGAAGTAGATACACGTTAATTTACCGTTTCCAACAGTATTTTTATTATTTTTACATTTTTAATCCTGATATACACAGCCATTAGATATTAAGCAAATACATTTTTGTACAAAGTTTCACAATTATCTATAGTCTGTGAGCTGAGATAAAGGTAAAAACAGTTTTTTGGTCTTGGTGCTTAATCACTGTTTACTCAGGCCTCATAAGATTATGATTCAACTTTACATCACGATTAAATTATTTTTAATTTGATATATCATACATAGCTGTACACGCTATAAAATCCTTCACAAACTTGAAAAGAGTTTCATCAAAATTCAACAAAATTCAACGAAATTGTCTGCTTTTGAATAAGCGAACATTTACTATTTGTAACATCACGATAGTGAAATCTGCTAAGGTTTTGACACTTGAACCAAATTTAATTTAAGCGAGTCGCTTAATACGAAATTATTGAATTGGTTATCATAGTTATTCTATGAACTTGGTTTATTGTGAAATGATATATTCCAAATCCAAACCTATTATTTAAAAAAAAAAAATTGTTGTCTTAATTAGTATAGCGATATTGGTAATGTTAGACGTATAAGTTTGTTTTTGGTTATCCCATCACACCTATCTTTGGATCTTTGGAGCTTTATGAAGGATTTTTGTTGAACTTTCAGTCATAACCCGAACACTAGATCGAAGAGTCAGAGTGTCAGCGGCACTTGCCAAAAACTGCTCAAAAAAATTCGATGCTCTGCTAGAAATTTAGCTCTATCTTTCGGGTTTGCGATCCATATTTCTTCTTGAAATTCTAAATGTGGTTTTTGTAACTGCGGTGTTATTAGGCACTTTGGCTCTTTCAATAGCAAATAATGGGTTAAATTTCTGTTTGAAGATGGAAACTTTATGTAATCTTTACCCCTCTGTGGTTGATGAATTTCTCTGGTGGTCCTGTTCCTAGCAATATTATTTGGAAAAACTGTTCAAAAAACTTTAGCTACCATAAAATGAAAAGGTCTAAGGAAAAATATACCTACCTTTAATTTAGAAAGTCTTTAACAAAATTAACCCTGATGAACAGAAAAAAAAAAATCTTAAATAGCTAAAAGGAACACACAAAAAATAAAAAAGAAAGAGAAAACATTAATTTTATTATCTACTCCATAGTATAACCCAACAACTGTCATCAACTCTTATACTCATTTCTCAAATAAGACTTTTTATATCTTTTCTTAACCAAACAATTTGACCTAACGATCTCAAGTCTTTCATTTGTTTTCTTTATTATCTTTTAGGATAAAGAATGTACAAAACAAAACCAAGAATAAAAAAAAGGGATATAGGTACGTGTGTTTACCTTTTCTTTTTTTTCTGTCGATGGGTCCAAATTATATAGACACACACAGAGAACAATTAAGG
This sequence comes from Meliscaeva auricollis, assembly GCA_948107695.1. Lineage (NCBI taxonomy): Eukaryota > Metazoa > Arthropoda > Insecta > Diptera > Syrphidae > Meliscaeva > Meliscaeva auricollis. Next base: position 64,004,472 of record OX403616.1, read on the forward strand.
TACAAGTATATCCTTTATTTACTCATCGTTTAAAGTACCTTTGGTCGGATTCTATTAATTTTTCTTATCTATCTTCTCATACTTACTAAGTAAATACCATCATCATCATCACAAAGAGAGAGAGAGAGAGATTTATATCTGGTATCTCTCTCTGTACAATGTACACACCTGTTCACTTTCACATGTACGTATAATTAAGCATAATCAATTAATCCAATTCATCCAACAGACTACAACACAACATATCCTATAGCACTCACACAAACAGAGATTCTACAAATATTTAGTACGTCGGTGTAGGTATAATGTCTGTCCGCAAAATGGCTTAATGGCAGAGACCTTAATTCATTGCCCAATCATCCGTAAGGCCATCTTGATGAGAATTGAACTCCAGCTGTAATTGATTGTACCTACAGTTTGTTTTGATTTTGACCTTTTCCCCATCATGTATGTTTGTGTGTGTCTGTGGGTTCAAGGACTGGTATTTCTCTCTCAAAAGTTAATAACTAATGCTTTGCATTTTATACTCCCCTAAAAGCACCCCTGCTGCCAGCTTCCCAGAATAGAAAAAAAAATAATAACGCGTATTAATTGTCCGCCTTCACCAGACAGCTTCGTTGTCGCCACCATCACTATACTACCACTTCATCAATACCCATCATCATGAAATCTTTACTTTTTTTTTCTTCCTCTGACACAATATTTGCAATCACTGAGGCAGAAAATTGTCCCTAATTTCTAATGAATCTAACAACCCCAAGGATAAAAACACAAAAGTACAGAAATAGAAATTACGATAACTACCCCTAATACTTAACCCCCATAAACCGCCGTCCCCTACAACACCCATGACGTCGAAAAAAAAAAATAACAAAAACAAAAATACGCAGAAAACAAAAGACAAACATAAAATTTGCCATCAACTCAAATGAAAAAGCAAAGACGAAACACAAATCCAAATAAAATAAAAATGAAAATAAAAAAAAAAGAAAGTAAAAATCAGGACACACTCAAAACCACTTTTATCAGAACCAACGACAAAATAAAGAACACCTCCTCTTCCATCATGGGTTGGGGCTGGGCTAGGGAGGGTCAGATGAAGAGATAAATGTAACCTAGATCAAGTAGCTCGCATTCGGATCTGTCATAAGCCTGCAAAACAACAATTTTCTCGCAAAGAGGAAACCGCTGAAACTCGACCGAATGCAAAAAACGAGAACGGACGAACGCGACGTACGACGACGACATCACATATAATTTCTGAAGTTTCCTCTTGGAGTAGCAATTAGTGGATATATTGGCCATTTGGCACTGTTATTACTCGGATTTGCTTTTTCTGCGATTTGTGTATCAATTTTGCCAGTATTTCCTTACCTCCTTGGTTGGTCTAGTCTCCTAGTTGAATAGCAGGATTAGACCTCTACGAATGGTTTCTATGGTTTGTACATTTTGGAACGCAAATATATTTGCGAAATTTCACAAGTCATACAATTTTGTATAGAAATGATTTTTTTTTCAACGCGGACTTCTTCGCTTGCTAATATTTAGAATTTTTACGGCTGTTTAAGTCGCTTAGTTTTTATTAATTCCTTTCGTAATAGTTAGTTGTAGAGCTAACGACGAAAAATTAACGTCATTAGGTGCAATGATGAATGTTTCGGGAATCGACAGCACTGTTGCTGGGTATGAAAAAATCCCCCAAGCGGAAGTCGAAAGTATGGGCGGAGGGAGGGGTCGGGGGTTTGAAATTTTGAAGCACAACAACAAAGTCAAGAATTTGAGAAAACATAGCTAATATGATTCTATGGAGGGAAACAAATTGGCAGAAGCGTAAGTAAGGGCAAAGCGTTGCCAGGTGTCATCAAACACAAAAACACAAAAAAAAAAAAACAAAATGATTAAAAATACACCTGATGGTTTAAAATTGGTACCATAATAGATTCTGTCAATATCAGAATATAAGCAAATCAGCAGAAGCGTAGGTAAGTATAAAAGGGTTGCCAGAATTCATATATAGAAATCGAAAATTAAAGAGATTAATTTAAATAAAAATAGAAAGACACAGGTCTTAAAATTGGTACAACTAGAGTTGGTATAAAAATTTAGCTTGAAAAATATCGGCGGAAGTGTAGGTGGATCCAATGAGTTGCCAGAAGATTATTGTCTTCTGGCAACTCATTGGAACTTTTAAAAAAATTAATAAAAATAAATGAAAAGGTACAAAGCTGAAAATTAATACCCATATAGTTGTTGCCAATATAATTAAGAAAAAAAAAATGGAAGAAGTAAAATCGGATGTAAAAAGGTTGACAAACATCAGAAATGTACAAACATTAAAAACAACATAACCTTGCATGTTATCATTGCAAGGTTAAAAAGCGATGTTATTGTGGACTAGCTAACGTAATTGAGTAACGAGATTAGCAGAAGTGTAAGTTGATGAATAGATTTGCCAGAGTCATCAAACCAATTTTTTTTTTTTTTTTATTTACTAAAAAAATTAAAGCTGAAAATTTGTGTCTACATAGCTATTATTAATATTATTATGGGATGAAAATTGCAGAAATGGCGATACAGCAGTAACATTGCCAGATGTCAACATACCAAACAAATTTAAAATAATTATTAAAAAACAACGGTATAAAATACAAAGTTGAAAATTGGTACCATAATGGCCATTATAACAATGTTGGCAGACGTTTTAATTGAGTTTTAGGGTTGCCAGATGTCTTATGATTTTTTTTTTGTTTGGTTTTTGAATATCTCTTCTAGAACGAGTTCCTCCCATACAACATTTTTGAGTTATTCGAGTTTTCTCGAAAACGACTCTAACGATTTTGATTAAACTTTTTGATATGATTTCTTCAATAACGATACATTTTTAGAATTTTTTTCTAAAAAATCTATCAAGCCGTGTTTTTAAAAAATATTTTTTTAATTAAAAATTTTTCAAACGTTTTGTAAAATAAAATTTGGTAAAAATTAAATTAAAAAAAAAAAAAAAAAAAATCATTGACCTAATATCGAAAAAAAATTTTTTTGAAAAAAACAAATCCAATAAGTGTTCGTGTTTAAAAAATAAAATATTTATTTGTGCATATCTCTCAATACTTACACACATCAGATAACCCAAAGCTAAAATTTCAAACTCCAAGCTAAAAGCAAAAAAAAAAAAAAAAATTAATGTACTAGAGCCTTTTAAAATCTATTCTTACATACGGATTTTTTACTTGGTTTACCATGTTACCAACCATAGCTAAGGAATTGGAGATTTTTGAGCGAGCGAAAAATATTGAGATTTTTCTGTGGAATGTTTAGAAAACAAGATAATTAATGGTTTTCAAACAAAACAATATATTATGCTATTAGATTTATATTACCAAAATATGTATTCATGACCCAATTTTTTCTGAAAAATTAGGTCTTTCTTTAAGAGAAAAAAATAGTTTCTAATCATTTTACTCTAATTTCTCTAACGCAGGATCTCGAAAAAATCATGGTTCAAACTGAATATGGTAAAGGTCCTGGTCATGACCTCTCAGAATTTAGAAACTAATTTGTTTCGAAAAATTACCGGTTTTCGAATTACTGCAGTTTTAACGTAGTATTTTGTCCATTATTGATGTTTGTTTTTTACATTATTCATTTTTCCCCATTATTCAGGATCCTAATGGCACCCGTTCTGCTTATGTATATCAAAAAATAGGAAAAAATATGAAAAAAAAAAGTTTTTCACTCCACCTAATATTCACATGAATTTCGATAATGTTTTGAATATTTTGTTTTTTTTTATACAGTCAGGCATATCTTTAAGTCGACAAAAATGAAAACCCAAATGACTGTAATTAGATTGTATTGATTTTAATTGGCTCAATAAATTTAAGTTGATTTTGATTTCTAAAAATCATTCAAGACTCGATTATATTTTTCAATCTATTTCAATGTTTAATTTTTACTTCCTGCATACTGCATGGTGAAATTCATCTATTGGCCCAAACAACCCCTGCCAAATAAATTGTATGTTAGGTTTTCATTAATTGCACCACATCGCCTGATTTATGTTTTATGCGATTTACCTACTTTGTTTTTTTTTTTTTTGTGTGTGTTCCCTAGACATTTTTACTGCCCTTTTGGCCTAATTTTCGTACGCAGAAATATAATAGGAAATTAGGGTAGTTAAGTTCCCTTAACTTTGGCAAGGTCAATAAAGATGGAAGCGTTTTGTTTTTTTTTTCTGCAGAGAATTAAGGAAATAATTTTTTTTTTATATACTTACCTTGATACTTTGTTAATCTCTTATGGTCATAATATCATAAAGTTAATTTGATAGCAATTACAGTTTTGTTGTTTTTTCAACATAAAATACATATATTCTGGAATGTCAATTCTGATTGAATTGCCATTACTGTGATATATGTGTTCTGTTTTGTAGATAGATTTTTTTTTTCTCTCGCAATAAAAGGAGGCTATTTGATACACCTACAGAACAATAAAATCTATGTTTATCAATCAACTTCAGTTTAAATTCAACAGAAATTCTGGTTATTAAGATATTAACAAGTGAAGTTCTGTCAAAAACAACATATCTATCTGTTCATTTAAATTTCAGCTAGTCCAATTGGTACCATTAGAAACTAAAGACCCGATGATAGTTTGCTTTGAGAATATCGACGGTAAAAAGCTTAACAAGAGTTCAGTATTTAAAGAAGTGAAGACCTTGCTTAAATTATTTTCGAGGAATTTTTAAACAAAAAAAAAAAATCATTACCATACCTGCAAAAAATACAAAAATATTTACTATTTCCACTTATCAATTCTGTAGAGGAAGACCATGCTCCAAATCTGGAAACTTTGCTTATGGCTGTAATGTTAATGATTTTGGCCAGTGAATGTCCAAAACCTATAAAATGTTAAAAAAAAACAGGATTTTTGTTTGTAATTTCGGACCTTAAAGTCATATTTCTGATTATATTAACGTATGCCCTATGACTCTTTGAGCCAATTTGATTTTCTACATTTAAAGCCATGAAAAGTCCCTGTGCGTTTTTCTCAAGTTGTTTGCACATTAGCGCTATAAAACCTGTAATTTCGTGCTGTAGAGGGAGTGCATGTGTAGTGCAGCTCTATTTGCCAATTCGAATTGAAGATGTACAAAATTGTAGTTCGAAAACTTTTACCACAAGTTTTATAATCATAAAATTATAAAGTTCTTACAGGAATCGAATCCAGCCTATGAAAAAAGCTAATTAATATCGATGGTATTGTTGGGTTAATTTGGGAAGAAAAACTAAAGTATGTACATAGGTTCAGTGCTATATCATCCTGATTTATGGTATTTAACACTTCAAATATGTTTTTTTTTTCAGGCAGGGTTACCTCAAAACATTTTATAAGTTAACTCGGGGATTATGTACGGGAATTAATGTCAACCTTCTACCACGAATAAATTACACTGCTCAACAACGTTTTTGCTGCCCAAACATTGATAACGGTTTCAAAAGGTTCTCGACCTGCTAAACTCGAATCTGAACTCAGAATTTTCAAATTGGCTCTAGTTTTCTCAAGTAAAAAAAATGCATCGAAAACTCTGAAAAAGGTTTCTTGGTGATTTTCTAATGGGAATACTTGAAAAAAGAGAGCTGATAGGAACATTTTGATATTGAATTCAAGTTAAGCACATCTAAAGCCTTTAAAAGAGTATAGTTTTACTTCGGCAACAAGAAACGTTGTTGACCAGTCTGAAACGAAAAATACATTATTTTTATAACTTAAGATTTCTCGAAGGAGAAAAGAGTTATCGAAATGATTTAAAATTATTAATAAAGAAGAAAACCAGTTCTCTTATAATCCGTTACAATTTTAACTGTAAAAGGTTACCTCACGTTATAACACCGCTTCAAAAATATTGAAAAATGCTTTTTTTGTGTTCTTCTAACATGAATATCTCGAAAACTAGAGCCAATTTGAAAATTCTGACTGCGGATTTGAGTTTATCTGGTTGAAAGCCTTTAGAAACGTTAATCAAAGTTTGGGCAGCAATAAAAACATGTGTTGACCTGTGTTTTATTGCTATTACAATTTAACAATGTTGTAAGCGATAAGAAAGTGAAAATCCTATGAAAAAAATAAGAAATTAAAGCTGAATACACAAGCCTTCTGAACATTATAAGGATTAAGGTAAAAAAAATTGTTTAAGTAGTTGCATCGAAAAACAAAAAAACGGAGATATTGAAAAATAATTCAGTAAAAGATCTGAAATGAAAAAATATCTAAAGTTTCAAACTCTATTTGTTTCGTCTCAATATGACCATTTTTCAAACAAATACAGCCTCTCGAAAATCATTATAAAATAATCAATATATTTTTTGATCCTTCTATTTGGTCTAGTGTAGGTACTTATATTTTACAGTTACCAATTTGATTCACTTGATTATCTGCAGAAAACCGAAATTGATTATACGCGTGAGTAAAGAATTTGCTGCTTAAAAGTAATGTGGATGAACTCAACTGAAAATAAACAAAATTTTAATATTAGTCGATATTAAAATGAGTCTCATTTAAACAAAAACTGATAAGTCCAAGTGGCCTCCACTGGAAGCAAATGCCAAATTGTTAAAAACTGTGAAAAGCTTTATTAGAATAGTAGGTAAATCAATCATTTAAAAAGCCTTAATAGTTTATATAAAAATTTCATTGCAAAATTCATTTAGAAAATGGTATAAGCATTTAAAAACAAACGTTAGCGGGTTATTTCGGAAGTATTTAATTAATTTTAAATAAGTTCACGAAAGCTGCAATGCAGGATTTAAAAGAATATCTTAAAACAAATGTTCGATTTGTTTTCTTTATTCTTTTAAAAACTTAGGACTTCTTCAGAAAATTATTGTTCATTTAAATCATTTCATTTCAAACTTGCATTTTGGAACAATTTTAATATTAAATTAATATTTTTAAATAAAATTCGATGAAAATCGGCCCGGTTTAAGAAAAATACAATGAATTTCAAAAGTGAATGCAAATTTTAAGTTATTATCAAGTAAAATAGCTTAGGTCTAAGGCATACCATACTATTTCGTTTGTATTTTCTGTTTTGCTGCTGTATGAAGCTATATTTTACAACTATCCTTTTTTGATAAAAAAAAATATTAAATAAACCTAGTCAGTTTCCTGTCGCAAGTCAAAAATTTTAAAATTGAACAAAATATCAATATATTAAGCAGTTTTGAAATTGAGTCTTAAAAAACAAACTCTTGTTGCTATTTTTTGAAAGAAAGAACATGGTAAACACCACTGGTGGATTTACCTCATCCACAACAATAACAAGCCTTCATCAACAAGGAACGAAATAAGAAGTTCGAGGTATGTAAATGAAAGTGTTGATTTTAATTTTAAACAACAACCATAATTAAATTAACATTCTTCTCACAAAATGAATTTTGTAGTTCAATTTAAATTCAAAGATAAGCAATCATCCTATCAGATCCTATATCTCCTTTTTTTTATTAAAAAAAAAAAGGAAAAAATCGCTCCTCTTTCATTATGTGGTTTCTTTTTTTAACAGTATCATCATCTACCACACATTTGAAGAGACCCTCCTACTTGTGTGTGTTCATTCGATTATGCAATCCCAAAGTTTATATTATCGGAATAATAAAGTAGATAAGAAGGGTTATATTCACACAGAATTCTCAACTATGCCAAACCTTTCAATACATTCTGTTTTTCTATTCACATATAAGAGTATTTCATGCTTTTTTTTCACTTTATGCTAAACACGCACAAAGATAATATACTCAAAGGCATTCATATTCCTGACCCTTATCCGAAACACACAAAAAAAAACGAACAATAAAAAATACCCGCATACAGATTTGAATTTAAAAAAAATTAAAAAAAAAAGTACCAAAATTTCGGAACCCACAAAACCACTGGTAATAATCTATTCTTTGATATTATTTATCCTTGAAATGCCCGAAAGGACCCAATTGAAATGCCAAGAACACGCAACCTATATGTTAAAGGAAATGTGCAAGTTCACTCAAAAATAAAGGACTCGGAGAGCATTATAATCTGCTTAAAATACTCGATTTTTTTTTTATATAAAGGATCTCCCATCTTTTCACTCTCAATTTTTTTCACATTCATAATATTTGTTTAAAATTCACACGACTCAATCCTCATTTAGTTTGTCTTCAACAAAAATTGTTTGTAGGTATGGTGTCAATAGGCTTTTATTTAGAAAATTAAAATTAAGTTAAAAAAATACGTACTGTACTTATACTTTATCTTGGTTTTTTTCAACCAATTTTTTTTAGAATACGGTTCTCGAAGGAAAGAGACGATTATCTTTTTTTATTTGTAAAAAAATTCGTAACAATCAAGCAATAAACATAATGTATCATGATTAATATTTAATTTATTACAAAATTTTCTATACAAAAAATTACCTGAGTACTGCTATTTCCAAATTACCAACTGACCCCAATTTCCTTTTTTCTTTCTAGGTAAGTGATTCTTAACTAATAAAACTAATTGATAATGGTAAGCATTAAATTTGTATTTATATAATTTATAAGAACCAAGAAGGTTTACTAGTCATCTGACCGACTGCAGTTTTTATCAAACTGAGAGAAAAAAGTATTGAATGAAATTGTTCTGCTCAATTTTTATGATTGAAAATCATTGGTGAATTATCTTAGAGCTTAGAGTATTCCAACAATATATGTATATTAATAATTTTCATCATTTAATATTTCGTTTTCCTTATAACTTATATTTTGCTAAGATTGACTGTTCTTACTTCAAACTATCAGCTGCTTACAAATGGCCATATTATTGACCAAAACTAGTTTTATCTTAAAACTAATTTTATTAAGTTTAAAAGTTGCATATTTTCTTAAAATTAATTACTATTATTATCGAGAGATTAAATCTTTAATATTAAATTTCTCACTTAAAATCCGATTTAGTTTTCCTTAATATTACCAATTCGTCGAAATATCGCAACATTAAGGCCCACTATTATTACTTTAATAAGTAAAGCGATTGGCACAAATTTGTTTTTTTTTCAGAATTAGTCTATTTCATACTGAAACACCATGAAACGAATAGAAAACACGTTTTCTAGACATTTTTATATGCTTGCGGCGGTGTCGTCGGCGTGTCGGTGTCAGCGTCGTTGGCGTTGGAAAGTTAACACGACAACTTCTGTTAGAGTCAAGATGATTGGAATCTATAGACGCCAAAAGTTGAGGATTACCTAAACTTCGAAATTCAACCATTATGAATAAAACCTTCTTGTACTTTTCATATAAAAATCTTCAAAAATGTCACTTTTGTGTGGGGAGTATTACAAATTTAATTTTTTTTTAATTTTTCGAATGAACAATGGTACTGAGTTATTTAAATTTTTCTAAAAACCACGACTGATTGAGTTTAAATGGTTGTAACTTTTAATTTAGAGGTTGCATTGGTAAGATTTATACTTTTATGGAATGTTGGAATGAGATTTTTTTTAAAGTAAGAATCATTATTGAGTGATAAATTATTTTTAGGACGCTCATTTAGAGATAAAATTTATTAAAGTAATTGTGATCAAACAAGGACTTTATCTAGTAATTTTATAAGAAGGGTTTATAAACCCAAAATTTTTTGAATACTCAAAAAAATCGTCATTACGACTCAAATCGTCAAATAAAAATCATTAATGGATGGAGTGAGAAAAACAGCTGTCCAAAGAAGAGGTTCGGGCAAATTTCAATAAAACAGCCGTTACACGAAAACCGTTATTCGGTATAACCAATTTACCAAATTCTGAAAGGTCCATGGGATGGCCCATCACCATATTAAGTGTGGACCTATGTGTAGCTTTACCTGAAGTTGCAATATTGATGCAGTTTTTTTAAGATAGTGGCCAAACCCCAAAATGGTATTCGTTGGGACTTTTGAGATAAAAGGGTATTGCTGCCAAAAATGTTCACCTATAAAATTGCAGCTCACCAATCAAACATTCTAATTTTTCTTCATAAAGTGTGCCTAGTCTAGTCGCGTAATCTATTTGACTGTTTCTCAACAGCAGCTGGGAAAGCAAATCCATTTTTTTCATATCAGTTTTTTTTAGAAGGCAATTAACACGCAGGAATCCTTTTCAGGTTGCTAGGATAACTAAACTGAACACTATTAGATCTCAGAAACGTGATCTGCCTAAATGGTGAAGCTAATTTTTTTTACCTTAATTTGACAAATTTTCTTAATTGGGTTGATAGCTCATATTACGTCTTTTAAATAAGATAAAATAAATCGGTAAGAACTTAAGGAACGGTTCTGAATTATTTTCGAAAAAAAAAATTCAAAAATCGAAAAGTTTTTCTGAGTTCAATCGAATATTCTTGGTACATATTACTTAAATTTCTATGATGTTGACTCATTGGGCTGGACATTAAAGTAGAATCTTTTCTTATAACAAGATTTTTGCGTGTCCCTAACTTTCCACACACATTATATTTGTAAAGTCAGCCGTAGGGCTGCAAAACGACATTTTTGATATAAGTTTCAAGTGGCTGAAGACAGAGCTATTAAAATGTAATGAGCTCACTCTACTTCCGTTTCAAGAGCCGTTAAAGGTACAACAGGAGGTGTCCGGATATTGAGAGTAATAAGTCGATCTTGAAGCGACTTCTTTTTGACTTTGATTTTGTTGTGTTTTCTTACAATTTTTTTTACTACGTCACTGTGGCGTATGTATAATATTTTATATTGTTAAACCGTCTGCTGAATTATCTTAAACAGTAATTCTAACATCTGAAAGCAGCGTGACTAGTCGTAGATAGAAATGAAAAGAATTTTAAAAAACATAAGTTTTATGCCTTTATCGATATTTTGAGGGTAACTCCCCAACAACAATTGTTATTTAATGGTTTTAATTCTTATCATAGCATATGGCACAAATTGAGGTTTGCTTTAAATGCGGTAACATTTTAAAAAAAGAGCTTTTCTTAACGAATTTCAAAAAAAAAATTCTAATTTGTCCAAAGTTGGAATGTGTATTTTTATTGAACTATACCTACTGAGGAATTTTTCAATTATTTCTCTTGGGCTTTTAAGAATTTTGTTTTAATAATAAAAAAAAATACAAATCGACAAAAATTTTGAATAACCTCAAATATGTTCAAAGTATTTGATTATGATTTCTTCAAAAAATACCAACAACAAAAATTAATTAAAATCATAGCAATAAAAAAATCCAAATTCCATCCGCAAGTATTATTTTTTTTTTTAATCTCGTTGTTATCACTCAATCCCACATAGCAATTATGTGTATGCGTCTTACAGAACATGTCCTCTAAATTATTCATTTTGAGGACAAATTCCTTGGAAAAAATGTTCCTCTGGCTACATGCGGTACATGGAAATATCTTGTGAACATATTTTTTTTTATTTTTTTTTTTTTTTAATTATCATAAACGAATAACGTTGAATGGCTCAAGGGAAACAAATTCCGCATGCAACGACGACGAGCGACGGCTTCCTTTAACCTAAACTCAAAAAAACATTAGCATCATTCTAGCGCTCGCTTGGAAACTTGCGGAATGAAAATATGATGGTTGGGACTTGGGAAGCATTGTTCGTGAAATTAAACATACACACATGCCATATTTGCACACCACACCACACACAGTGAAAGAGAGCGAGAAAGCCATTGCCAAAATTACATAATCTTCTCGTTAAACAATTTAAAAAAAAGTCTTCTTCGTCGTCGTTGTGTGGTGATGTCATTTCATATAAATCTTTGTGGTGGTTGCAAGGATCAAAAGGAGACAATTTATAGTCAAGATGATGGCTGATGTGCAAATGGAAGGTCATCACCTATACACATAAGTTTAGTTAGAACTGCACTTGACTTTGACGTCCCTCTTCAATCATTTTTCATTAAATTTTCTGTTAGGGGGATTCTATGTACATATATGAGGAATAAAGGACATTTTGGATGTTGGGTATGAATGGAAGTCAAGGAACACAATTTCAAGCATGCTTTGTGTTTCTACAAGTAAGTAATTCCTTTGACTTTCCTGTAATATTTGACAAGAATCCAAATTCATGTGAATTTATGTCTTCGAATGTTACAAACAGTCTTCGTCGTCGTCGTTATCGTAATTCGTAAGACTTAAGACATTGGTATGGCATTACATGAAAATGATATTTATTTATACAGAAATTCATATGTTTCGTAAATTCTATTTATGAGATAGATTATGAGAGCTTCCTTACCCTCTACCTTTGTAAATTTACGTACCTAAACCTATGCTTAATCTCAAAGCCAGTAACTTCTTGTAGGTATTACCTACCTGCATATGTAGTAACATAAAGTATACGGTGTGTGTTTGTCAAGTTAGAAATTTTTGGAAATTCATTGGAAATTTTCCAATTCCCGATTCATATTTGCCACATATATGTAAGAATTTAATAAGAAAAGATTTTGTCGTACATAACAATTCATAAGCATCATTGCCAAACAATAATATTTTTCTTCTGCTAAATTAATGGTCTATAAGGAAGACTAAATCAAATACGTGTGACAACTACTCACACATTTTAAAATTTATTCAATGAAACAGAAAAATTCTTCATTTACCACAAAAAACAAACTTAAAGTTTTAAGTAAGTCGTATCCATTGTATGGCCGTATGGTTCGATTGACACTATAAATTTATTTTTTTGTTTGTGTGTGTGTTTTAAACCTTGCACGTTATCAACAATTAAATTATGCGTCTACTTTGTTGACTTGATAGGATGGGTCATTCTGTTCAGAACCCCCATCAAGTATTTTAGCCTTTTCCAACAGACAAATATTCGATTTGTAATCAAATTATGTCCTTTGTCAGGCCATTCTTCTTCTTCAAAATAAAAGGAAAATAAAACATGCTGGGGAAAGGGCACACAAAACAGGAGATTGGATAAAATTTGATTATCGGTTCAATGGTTCTAGTTTTGGAGGCTATTCAAAAGCTTTTTTTGTTTTTTTTTTTGTTTTAGTTCTCTAAAATGGATTCATGATGTCTGTGAATGACTTGAGCCCAAGGATATTTAAATGTTTACGATGTACAGTAATACCGTATAAAACTGACCTAATTACCGTTCTTAAAACAAATGAGTGTGTATTAATTTGTTAGTATAGGTGCATTAGAAGTTGAACAAATCTTCTTTATTTGTTGCTTTAAGTTAAAACTGGTTGTACTAGCAAAAAACATATGAGTGTGAACCTAGCGAAACAACTTTTGCAAATCAAAATGGAATTAGTTTGTTATTTTGTTGTTAATTAGTTACGGCAATTTTGATTTAGTTGCTCCATTATTTCCTGGGTTATCCGGAATGTTCGCTAATTTCGTGTGAACTTAGCGAAACACCCCCCTTTTGTATCAGATTGAAAAATGGTTGGTATTTTGTTGCTCTTGTTGTTTCGCTAAGTTCACACTCATTAAAAACATTGCAATAATGGTAGTGTTCTATTTTTAATGGATGCATTAAAAACATATTTTTACTAATAAACCTCAGTAACTATGTTATTTACGATAATTTATCAAAAATGTTCAGCATAATCTTATAATACATCTCAATCAGAAAAATCCTGCAATTAAAAATGAAGTAAAAGGTCTTACTCATTGTTGAAAAAATAACACGGCTAATATTGTTCAGTGAAATTTTATTTTGACGTAGAAATATTTTTTTTTGAATCTGAAATGTTCACAACAATGCCCTTAGTGATATCTGAAAAGCGCCAACTATCATCTCCTATTGTGTAGTCTACCATCTTGAAAGAACTACCGCCATCTTGGATTTTGAACTTGATGGCTATAACTTGGTAGGTTATTGTCCTAAAGATGTTGTTCTGATGTCATATAAATATGTTTTAACTGCTTATCATAATAAAACAGAAGTGTATACAAAACGGCCATTTACAAAAGCGATTTCCCTGATATTTCATCTGTAATGCTAATTTAAAAGACTTATAGGATATCAAATGTGGCGGTAGTTTTTTCAAAATGGTGTATTGTGTTGTGAACATTTTCAACAAAATTAAGATTGGAAAAATGTTCCTTGGTCAAAATTAAATTCTACTGAAATATATTATTACGTGATACTTAAATTATATGGATTGACTTGTAAAGACTCCATAGAAGTTTTGTTTTTTTTTTGTTTTTAACTTTGTAAGACCCTAAGTTTTATTTTTAAATACGATTTAGAATCTTTTGGGAAAACTTTTTTGTAAAGACAAATAAAATGAAATGCACGACTGCTCTTAGGGTCAAAAATGCTGTGGACGTTAAAGCTTGCTATATAAAGTTTTTAATTTTGTAAGAAATAAAAAAAAAATTAAATTCATTACTTAAATGACATAAACAACTTCTTAAATTGTTAGAGTCGTTTTTGAAAAAAGATAACTCTCCTTAATTGTTATATGGAAGGTACCGTTATTTTTGGTCCTAAAAAACAAATTTCAATTTCCCCTCTAGGGAATTACAAAAGACCCTTAACCACCAAGTTTTAAGAAAATTGGTTGAGCAGTTTAGGCTGTAGCTCAAGGTATACACAGACAGACAGACGGACAGACAGAATTGTGAGACCAACTTTTTTCGCATTCTCTATCATCGTAATTATATGTCTGATTGTTATCTCGAGTTCGATTTGTTTGAACGAATCCTAAACTTGCCCTGTACTATATCGCAAGTAAAAAAAAATATTAAAAATATCGCCCTTAGAATTTTTCGAGACTGTAATCGCCTTACAGTCCAGGTGTTTTTTTTTAATAGGACAAGTTTTGCTGTTCAAACTTCAGCGGACAAAATGTCTGCAAGGTTCAGGATCATAATTAATGATACCTTTCTTAAGACGAAAATAGAAAAAATTAATTTACTTTAAAGTGACTAATTATTTTGGTTAAAATTTGTGAGTGTCCTGAACCTCAAGGTCGTAATTTTAAAATAAAAACTATTAATTTTCATTGAAGAATTTCGATGAAATGTTGTTTTTAAAAAATCAATTTTTCGAAAATGTGTACGTAAATTCTTTTTTTGTTGATATTTTGGTTTTAAATTCCCAGTATAATTTTCTTGAAAATGGCTTACCAACTTTATTCATACTAACATTGTTGCTAGTACTTTTGAACTTTATTTTAAAAAATCAGAAAACATAAAATAAAATACATTTTCATAATTATTTATTAAATTCCTACAAATTAACTTTTTTAGCCATAAATGGGTCTGTAAAGTAGGAACATATTTTTCAAAGTTTTTTTTGCTGATTCTTTTAAATTAAGAAAAAAAGTAATAAAATAAAAATCTCTTGCTTCAGCATTCTTTCCAAATTTAAATTTCTTATATCCGTTTATGCACTCAAAAAAACAATGCAAGACTACCTGCGGTCTCAAAGACAGCTGGCAAAATGTTTTAACTAACTTAGGCCAAAGGTGATCACGTATTTTTTCCTCAAGTGGTACATGAATGTACGCTTTCGTACGACACACAAACATAGAAAACATTTTATTCAAAAGTCGTTTCGGTCTCTAAACCTACTGGTAGATGGTTATTTTGAATACAGTGTTTTTTTTTACTGGCAGAATTTCTATTGGATTCTGTGAATAAATTATTAAGATTCTTAAGGAGCTTTAAAGCAGAAACCAAATTTATGCGTTATAATATTATGATTTATTTTTCGAAGCTATTAAAAGAAATAGGACTTACCAATAATACAATTTATACCAATTTGGCTCATTTTTTAAAGTTCTTCGTTGTTTGTAGGTTTTTACAGAAAGTAAAATTTGAAAAGTAAAAAAAGACGAATTGTGTACCCGAGGTACGCCGCGGCGGGCGGGTCTGTTCGTTTTTTTTTTATAAAATTTTATTTTTGAATATTATGTAAAATAGACTTTAACATTCTAACGGCCAATTTCTTGACAAAGTTCTAAAATCAGTTTAAAACTATTATTTTTAGCTCTCAGTTTTCCTTAAAAAAAAAACAAATAAAAATGAAACAATTTGAGTTTTAATTTTTCTTAAACCAAGTTTTAGAGCTACAACTTTGTCAAGAAATTAGCGGTAAGCAACCTAAAATTTAACAGCAGGTAAAACCTACATAAGTAAGTCCAATTCGTGCGTTTTCTATATACCTACATAATACCTACGAATAAGAAAAACCCTGTGCAGTGTACAAAGCTTTTAAATCTTTCAAATTTGTGCATTTTGTTTTAATTTCATTTTGATTCTAGAAATGCTCTTTGTACAAAGAAATTGTTAATACTAGTTCGGAGATGAAACTTTTGATAAGGCTTACCTAATATCCTGAAATAGATTAAGCCATTACCAATCCATATTCAAAAAAGACTTATCTGCAAAAATACCTGCATCCTGCATAGTATCTAATCAATACAAATTCGTACCTTCTTGTTGGACACCGAATGTCTTTCTTTTATTTATTATAAGATTGATTCTTAATGGATCTTGGACAACACCGTCAGCTGCAATCATTATTGTTGATTCTATAAATTTTTGAAATTGCTCCAAAATGTAAAAAAAAGGTCTGTACGACATTTTTAGTGAACAGCTACTGTTACGAGAGACTTCTAGAGCCAGTAATTTATTTTTATAAAGATATTACTTACCTATATTATTGGACATTGCAGAGTATATAGAAGATACACCGAAGTACATATTTTATATTTACCCCCCGCAACACATTACTTGCAGCACATATAAGACTCCTTAAATTTTATAAATGTCCAAGATAAGAAAAGCTCAAAGCCCCACCAGTATAATTTTCTCTTAAACGAAACTAAAGAAGAAAACAACCCTTTTTTTTTCTTGCTAAGACAATTTAAAATCTTCCAATAGAAAAATAATGGTTCAATTACGATTTATTGAGGTAGGTGTCTCAATAATAAAATATATAGCATCGGACTTATCCCCTATTTATTTAATATTATAAAGGATCAAGGCTAGAAGTGTTCTTAACTATCTTTAATGACTTTTTTTATCGTTACTGAATTCCTTCTGAGAAATAAAAGGCATGGCTTATCGTTTGCGATGTTTTATGAATTTATCAGTGACATTCTTTCTCTATAGCAATCGTGTCCTTTTATTTTTATTTTTTTGTTTTTTTTTTGTTTTGTTTCGTGCGTGTCAGTTAAAGTTTTTCCTCTATCCCTGTATTAAGTTTATCCAACTTTCATTCAATTCAACTTCAGGTAGGTACCTGGGTATACGATATATACCAACACACAGGACCAAGTCTTTTATTTTCTTGATAAAAGTTTTCACATTTTTCTTTTTTTTTTGTTGTTGTATTGGGTGGAGGTACGCACAGCACACGTGTATGTGCTTATTAATTAAATTCCTTTATTACAGTAAACATAAAAGAAAAAAACAATAAGAAAGTGTTTTCAAAAAATGCACACACAATAAATATCAAACAAGAAAAATACTTGTTCGAGTATTTAAGTGCAAAATCATGATGAGAATTTTCTTGTTTTCATTTTTTTTCTCATTTTTCATTTTTTCCCTGCCGCATCCTTACATTTTGTTTTTGTTTTTGTTTGTTCCTTCATGGAACTTAATGTGTGGCGTGTAAAGAAATGTGAGGAAAATGTAAAGTTAAAGAATTGCAATTACATTGCATATAAAAATAGGGAATGATGTAGCATTACAATGGATAAAAGTTTCTCTTCTTTTAAAAAGAATTCAAAATGAAGAACAACCAACCAGTGTTGTAGTAGTTGTAGCTTGTAGGTATACCGAGACTGCATTTAAAAAACATCATGCTTGGTTAGGTAGGTAGGGTTAGCTAGGGTAGATAGCATTTAGAAGTTACATTTAAGAAAATTAAAAACAAATAAAAAAAAAAAAAAAACCTATACAAATACATTACGAAGGACCCCCATTTCCCACCCTCTTATGCATATGCATAATACAGTTTGCAATGAACGACGAAGTTATCTCGTGTATTCACTCACTGTAGTTTGTAAACTTGGAACATGTATGGCATGTATGGCATGTATTGTATTATGTACTCCTAAGAAGGAGTGGTTGTGGTTTTATTATTCTGGAATTAAAACACGATAGCCTCATTTACCACATTAGTTCTGCATGCTGACCAAATGAACTTCCATTTGTTCTATAAACAGAATTCTCTACAGTGGTTGTGTTCATTACTTTTAGAAAATGAATTACTTGGAATTTTAATTTAAAACTTTAAATGCTGACGTTATTAGTCTAAGCTCTCTAAAGGGTGGGAGTGCAAAATTACAAAAAGATCAAGTGTTAAAAATGTAGATAATCTCTATTTACACGCAACATAAAAGTAATTATTTTATAAAATAGAATATTTTTGAAACAACAACTGGACTAATGAATTATTTTTAAGTTTAATTATATTTTTCTGATAATGCCACTAATTTTTTTATCTATGTACATCTATTTTTCCCAGGAGTTAGCCTCATTCAATTTTGAAAGATTTGTGTATGAATGAATTTATTTTTTTCATGCAAATAGTATTAACGTAAGAAAAATCAATTTCTGCAATTTAATTTACAACTAATTTTCAAAGTTGCAAAATTGCAGTTCTATAAATAACTATGAAATAGTTATGATTTCTTAATAATTATGATGTGTTACCAAAAATTTTGTTTCAAAACAGTTTACATTTCTATTCGCCCGTAAGATTTCTGAGCAAGTTCGTGCGATCCAGTCGTGCATTTTGTTCCTAGTAGGTCCATGTGTTTGCGGAAAAAGTACGCTATACTTGATTTAGGATCCAAAATCTAACGTTTTTGTCACATTTTGGAAATTTTTCCCAAGTTAAACAGTCAGATAAATAAGTTTGAAAATTTTCACTCTTGCACTTTTGTGCAAAAAGTGGCCGTTGTAGTTAACACTTAAGAGGTGCATCCTATACAAAAAGTTACAAGGCAGCAGATAAATGTTTCACTGGATATTGTTACTGATTTTCAAAGCAATGCTAGTATTAAAAAAAATATATTTATATCAAAATTTTTGGCAAAAATTCAATATTTTAATTAAAACTTAAAAAAAATTACACATTCTTTTAAGAAATTGCTGCTAACAGTACGGAAAAGTTTTGGATTACCAAGGTAATTCTTGTTTTTTTATTTTGTAGACTTTGTACCTATCTATAACTGTTTCCCAAAAACTAAAAACGTTTATATTACGCACAATTGTATGGTCTAAAAAAATTTCATTTCAAAATTTCTAAAAGTAAGAAGTAGGAATTCGATGTGATCTTTAATTTAATTTAATGCACCGAACATTATAATTTTTGACTCTATGTTTTGAAATAAAAATGCATGTCGGAAGTTCCAGGAACAAAACAAACTTTCTCAAACAAGTTTTTATAAGAACCATTGAAAAGAAATCAAATTTGATACGTGGGTACTTGTGTCCAAAATTTAGAATTTTGATTTATTACCAACACTTTTGTGAGCTCAGTACAAACATACCTACATATTCTGTTCTTTGAATCTCGGATTCTTTTGGAAATCAATATCAATCTTCATTGGAACGTTTAAACAAAAATCCAGAATTATTGTCATTTTAAGTGGATTTTGATATAAAAAGTACAAAAATGGTTTATTGTAAATAGCTTTTTAAAATTAACCTCTAATCCTACACTTCTTGAGCTTAGGATTCGAATTCTCTTGATTACAATAAAATTGATAGTGTTTACAAGTTTCCAATCCCAACGTTTTCCTAACGTTTAATGACTTTCTTATGGTAAAAACAACTAATTCTTAAAAAAACAAAATTAGGAAATTCTGTATAATTGTGTACTGAAAAGTTATATTTTCTTTTTGGGACAGTTAATAAATTACTGGTTTTTCAAAAATTTAGTCGGTACCTACGATTTTAAAGGTAGACTAATATTAACTAAAAAAAATTGTTTAAGCATTCCATCTTCCAAGTGTTTCTTTTATACAGCCTTGTGCCATGAAAATAAGTACGTGCGATTCAGCCGTGCATTTTATTATTTTATGCTTTAAAACGTTTATGTTCATTTATCCGCTTTTATCTCCGAATGCTTTGCAGGATGTTTTGCAATGTAATGGGAAAGCTATTTATTCTCTTGCAAATTTAAAATCTTCAATTTACAAAAACAAAAAAAAAAAAAACAGAAAAACACCAAACACGAACAGCATCCATTTCTGTATTTACAAATTGAATCACAATTCACAACCAGTGATTATTGGACTGTGTGTGCTGGTTGACATTTTTCATTTATTTTTTTATTAATATCATTTTTCTTTTTTTTTTTTTTTGTAAAATTGCTCAAGTACTGTACGAACAAGGCAGTCAAGTAGTAACACAGTGCAAAGTATAGTACTACTCTTGTACTTGGAAAAAATAAATTATTCCAGTCATGTTTTCAATTATTTTTGGGTTTCATTTTTTGTGCGTATATTTATTAAAAAACAAAAAAAAAAATAACAACAGCTTTGTATATTTACCAACAAATGCTGACATCGATTATTTAAATTTATAGCGTTTTTGTCCCTTTGACTAAAATAAAGAACAAAAAAAAAACAACACTGGTATTGGTCATTAGGGGTTTTGTTTTCTTCTTGTATTTGTGTAAAACTGTACCCTACCCAGTACCTTCCTACCAATATGTAGGAGCTTTACACAAAACAAGGAATATGCAAAAAAGCACTTATTAAGAGTATAAAAGAGAATTGCTCTCATTTGAAATTCATAAATACGATCTTTTAATTGGACATTGTAGGCTTGAGATGACAGCTCTTTGATATTTTCATGAAATTGGATTTCAAGAGGATTATTTATTGTTGCTGTTGGTTGGAGGCTTGCTAGGGGATGATATTTTTTTTTGTTTTTTTATTATTTGTGACCTTTGATTTTTTAGCCAATGTCATTGTGACCAAGATGCCTCGAATGCTGTTGTTGTAATTAAAAATCAAAACATGATAAGCTGTCATTTGATCATGATTAGTTGAAATCATATGCAATAGTAGGTAAGTATATACAGAGACTCGTAGGTATTATTGAGTGTACAGTTTAATTTACCAAATGAGATGTTAAGTGATGAGAAAAAGCTTTCATTAAGGGTACGTGCACTACCTACTTCAGTAGAAGATTATTTTGCCTTAAAATCAAAGGCCAGCTTGGGACTGGGTTTAGATTCCCAGATTTACCTATAAGAAATTCTAATCTTCGTGCGGACAATTTACATAACGTATTTGTTTTTTGATTTTTTTTTTAATTTTATATTCAGAGGTTCTTGAAAATGGCCTAACATTGTTAACTTCGTATTTGTGTGTTGGGTAGTGGACTGAGTACTTTCGTAATATTTTTTCGTTCACCATATACCTAGATGGAATCAAAATATCAACTTCATAAACATTTTATTTTAAAACTTTATAACCTCACAAGATGCAGAAATGAGTTTTAAGATTATTAAATAAGTAAAAAATTTAAAATGACTTTCGTCTCGAATATCTTGAGAACAAATAATGATATTGACTTCGAGCTAATTATATTTTGCATAAAATAAAATTATCATACAAAATTATAAACATAGCTGGTATAGCTTGTTACAAAATTCAACAGACGATTTATTTTTTATGAACAAAATTATCTACTAAAAAATGTCCAAAACTGTAAGACCTCAAGAACAAACGGCCTAGGGTTTTAACTTCATTTAATACTGAAAACTTTCAACAGTTTTAGAAGATCTTGACATTCTTCCGATATTCTAAAAACAAATATAACATTGGGCTTCAAGTTTTGGAGGGCAACAATGGGGTAATTGAAAGCTTTCATTGTGGGTAACATACAGCATTAATTAATAAAATATAATTATTCTCATAAAATAAAACTGAACTGAAACTGAGAAAAAAAAATTAACTAAAGAAGAATTCAAAAACATAACAACCTTAATATGTTGTTGACACTGTGTGTTTTATGTTTATAAAAAAATATATGTCTGAAACCCCCGGCAGAGTTCGAATGAATGCGTCAATAAAAATTTCACCTTCACTTGCTGACAAATCGAAAATGATTTTTTGAAACATAGACCTCGCCGGTTACCAAAGAGAACTGATGAAAATTCTGAAACCGCTTTTGTTTTTAATTTGAAAATATTTTATAAAAATTAAAGTTCAAAATGGTTCTTCAAACTTTTAAGTCACGCATAGAATATAATTTTACGATAATTTAGCCAATTTTGAACCTTTTTTAAAAAAATCTTAAAGTACCCACTTCTAGCGCCAATGCTACAGTAGAATTAATCGAATCTGTTGTGAAATTGGATCCTTGAGGCTGAATTGCAGATTCGTCTAACGACTACTACTCAAATTTCGATGTGAGTACAGACAATTTAAATGCCCTTTTTATCATGTAGTTTCTTAAAAAAATTAAAAATTTACTTATTTTTAAGGACAAATTTAATTAAAAATAGCATTCAGTTTTGTATTTTGCAATTTTCTCCAAAACTAGAAGACATTTTAACATCAAAATTTTTCAATGAAGGTTTTATAATACAAATTCTAAATACTACTGAAATAAATAAATAAATCAGCCAAGTAGAAGACTAAGAACTATTTAATTGGACTTGTTAAACTATTGATTTAATATAGCTTTTTTAACGGCCTTTAGTCCATACAAAAATTTGGCGTTCGTCCAGGTGGGTCTCACTAGGACTTCCCTCCCAGATAGAATCCAAAGTGGCCCAATATCTAAAAATCAATGTTCTATGAAGTATTACCAACGACGGAAATTTCGTGCTTTCTTCACCCAGTGCGTAATTATTTCGCTAAGCCCCCTCACTAATTGTAAAATATTTAAAAAAAACAATAAAGATAATTTTAATTGTTAAAGATTATTATTTATACATATTTTGAAAATCAATTCGAAACCGTTGAAATTGGAATAATTTTTTCTTAATTTGATTACTCAGTTGTGCACTGCACAACCCAGTGCTAATTGCGTGTTGGATTGTAGGGTAACCTAGGTATAGATTGCTCGCTATTGCAATTCCAATCTTCATACTCGAACTCGAAAATATTCATTTTAGTATATGTTTAGTTGTGTTGTTAATCAAAAATTTTCATTAAACTGAGAACTTAATAAAACAGCTCTCAGTATGTTATATTTTTTAGACTCAAGTTAAATGACATGAGTTTTTAACCCTTCTCAATACAAGCTTCAAGTTACTGACAGAGTTTTAATTTTTTTTCTTGTCAACTGTGCTTCCCTTGAATTCAGTTATGCCGGGTTTATTTTTGTCATTAAATCTACATTAATGAAAAAATAGTGAGGATTATTTAATTTATTCAATTATTTTCAAGCAAATTACAAAAATAATATTTTGCCACTCGTATAAACCCGGCATTATGGTCAAATTATTGGGTAATATTTTTTTTTTGTTCATGTGGAATGAAGAATAGGTATTGCTTATTTTTCTTAATCAAATACAAATAAAATATAAGAACCTAAAACAGCACGTATTTTGCAAATAATTTCCAAGCTAATTTGAATTTATATTGAATAAGAAGAGACACGTGTTTGTTGTTGAAGATTGGAGATTTGTCCTCAAAATCATTCAACTGAATGATGTTTCTTTTCCTTGCAATCTAACAAATTCACCAGAAACAATAATTCAATGAACATTTTTACATTTTTTTTTCGAGCCGGTGGATCAGTCATGCAAAAAGGAATACAAGATTTAAATATTTGGTTTTTTTTTTCTGCTCCCATACCTACTTAGTGGAATATTTCAATAAATCAAAAAAACAACAATAATTGAATAGAAATTGATTTTATTTTTGATTTTTTTTTTTTTCAAATTAAGAAGAATTTATTGACATAACCCAATATTTGCAAAAACAAGTTGATACAGATAAACAGTATGTGGATAATGTGTCTTTATTTTTTTTTATTTTTTTGAGAAGATATTTTATATTTTTGGGATTGTATGGAAAACCAAAATGTGTCAAAAACACAACCACCATGTTGAATGAGTTTGTCACAAAAATATAAATATAGCAAACATTCTAAATGGTCATTATATAAAACCTTTTTCGAGGTAAATTTAACAAGCCAACAAAAAAGTTAACTTAAAATTGAAAAAGATAAATAATCCTTTGAGTTGGACGCAGCAGCATACAAAAATATACAGAAATTATTCATGCTTTCTGCTGACCCTTAATTTAATTATAAAACAATACGTTTCTAAGCACTCATTCAAAGTAGGGTTCATTTCTTTTCTTACTTTTTTTTTTGCTCCCCCTAAAAGTGGCTTTAATTTTTTTTATTTTGGTCTCTTCAATTTGTGTAAAGGAGCTGCCATGCGAACATAATTATCAAGCAGCAGAACTGAAATGATTTTTGATTTTTCAAAAAAAAAAAAAAAAATTCTCATCCCGACCCAAATTATTATTTTAAGTTTTTGTATTTACATTTTTTTTTCCTAAAATATATATTTAATTTTATTTAATGAGTAAAAGGTAAAACACAGGCAGAACCCTTTTAGCATAATGTCTAATGAGAGTACCTACTTGAAATGTTGATGGTATAAAACCGTTTTTATACTAGCGTATACTACGAAAAATTAAATAATGAAGGGAGGCTCTGAAGCTGGAATTGAATTTAAGAAGGATTTTTTTTTTTTTTTTTTTTGAAAAAAGTCAATGCCAGAGTGGTTTTTACATGTTTTAAAGGGGAATGGTTTCTGGGTATAATTATTATTAAAGAGGGTAAAATGCACGACTGGGTCACACATCATGCGGAGTCGTTTGGTTATGTAAAAGGTGAAATTATTTAAAGAGGTGTTTGGGATCTTGAGCAAGGAACTTTGACCAAAGCGCGTTTTAGTTATTAGGAGCAAAAAGTTATTTTTAATTATTTCACGCGTCACTTTCTGTTAGCCAAGGGGCTTGGTGTTCGTATTTTGCTTGATGAAGTGCTTTTAACTGGTAAAAGGTTTTTAAATAAGGCCCATAATCTATATTAAATTAAAATCAATGTGTGTTTGTTGCTTATAGGGATTCTAATAACGTCGCGCACTTTGATGCTATTTGTATGGGAGAGCGGAAAGAAATGCGTAAAACCTGAACTATGTAACAGAATTTAATAAAATTGTGCACATATGGTTAGGGACTGGGTTCAAGCACATTTCGACCAAATTTGGTTTAAAGAAATCTTTATTAACGGTACCTGCCATAGAACCGTTTTTTTCTGGGTTTCTCCAAAATGAATCACTTGATTCGACGATTTTTTTAAATAAAATCTTAAATTGCCGAAATAAAGTTTAGAAGCAATTAAAAAAAAAATTTTTTTTAGAAATTTATAAATTATGTCTTAAAAATTGCATATTAATTTTTTTTAATGTACTTTTCTTATTTAAATAAAATCATTTTAATAACTCTTAGTTGATTTTATTAATATCACCACAAATTTCCAAGAAAAATAAGGTTGTTTTATTTTATATAAAAACAAAAAAATTCCGATTAGTTCAATTTGTTTTTGCTTTGTTGAATAAAACACGACATTCCTTCCAACTATATGAAATTACAACTTTTGCAACATGATCAAATTCAAAACCATCTTTTTTTTTTTAATCACACTCAGTAAAAGAAATTTGTGAATTTGCATTCAAGATCGAATCGGAACGGATACAATTCTTTCGAAAAGAATTGAATATCGCTTTTAAAACATTGTAGTCACTAGAGGTTGCTGAATATAGATAAAATTGTAGCTCTAGGGAAAGAGCAATAAAATATTAATTCTCTTTCACTCAGTCCAAACCCAACTTGGTGTTTAATTAGTTTAAGAAGTGGTTGCGCGTTCTTCTGCATAACTTTATAAGTAGATAGCTGACAAGATCTAACAATGAGGGGCCAGGGCAATGTAGTAAGAAGAAATGGATTATTTAATAACCGAAATGACGCAAAATTAGTATTCGAAGCTTATGTTCGTTCAAAGTTAAAAACGAAAATTATAAAACTAGGCATGGTAGATGGCGAAATGTTCGAGATGATAATGTTTTTGTTTTTTTTATATTTCCCCTACACTGAATGTTTGATTGTGGCTGAGATTAAGCTTGCAAAACAGTTTTACAATAAGTTGCGTAATTTTTTGTGTATTGTCATGCTCACGCATGGGTTCCTAAAAATTTTTAACATTATTATGATGGAGAAATCCAAAACAGACTTTTTCCTCATTCGGATCGATAGAAGATATGCTTGAATTTGGTACCCCAATTTGATTTTTTTTTTATCGTTTCCATAATTGTTTTATTTTTTTTTGTTTTGAAAATCTCGTTTAGAACGAATACTTACTTACCTCATGTAATACTGTTTTGAGTTATTAGACGTTTGTCAAAAACAGTATGAAAAATATTACCTATTAACAGAGTCCGGTATGGTATGACTTAAAATACACAAATATGCGCCTAAAATATGCACTTTAAATAACTTAATATGCCCTAAGAAATACAAAATATGACTTAGAAATTCAAAATATGCATTACACAATCCAAAATATGTATTAAAAATCTGAAATATGGTTCAAAAATATTAAAAAAGTAGATACAAAAACATTTAGCTAAAATTAAAAAAAAAAAAATCATGGAATCATGGTAAATAAAATTAACATACAAAAAAAAACAATAATATTAACATAATATAAACACTAGTTTCAATAAAAAAAAAGAAAGCGTAAAGAAAAATCCTATAAAAAAATCGCACAACGAAATTTTAAACGAAAAATTTCGTTCTGCTTTTCGTTCAACAGTAGGTAAGCAGTTCGACAGGTGAAATTAAAGTTTACCAACATTATTTGCAGAACTCTACACACATTTTCCACTTGATATTTACTGCCCGATGCATTATTTTCGACCGGAAAGAATCGATTTTAGTTTATTTGTTGTTTTTTCACCACTTTTAATTTGAATTTAAAAAAAAAAATACAATTTTTATTGTTTGTTATAATTTTTATTTTTTAAATTTAACAGAATATACTTCTTCATATTCTTTTCGCTGTGGACGTGGTGACTACTTACTAGGCCTTAAGATAGAATTTTTAAAGTTTGTTCGTATTTTGGTGAAATCAATTTTTTAAGTCTTTAAAGCTAATTTTGTTTAAATATGCACTTAAAATATGCATTTATTATTAAAACATGCTGGATAAGCTAAAATAATCAAAAAATATTAGCTAAAGATTAAATGCCATCTAAGGCTATCCAAAAAAAACATGCATTTGCATAGAAATCTGGGTCATACTTATTAACATCTACAAGCTAAATTAAAAAAAAAAAATGTTAATACGTTTTCGAAAAATGGTTTTATGGAAACAAAAAATTATTTTTGTTTTTTTAATCCATAATTATAATTTTGGAAAATTCTGTAACTTACAAATACGGTAACTTAAAGACTTTTATTAAAAAAAAAAAAAATCTTGAGGAAAAAAGCAAGAATCCTTAGGCATTAAAGATTACAAATAAAAAATGTTTACACAGAAATTGACCCAAAATATCCACCATGATTTTTTTTACGAAATCTCAGGAGCCATTTTCCCCTGGACAGTCGTCAAAAAAACTGCAATTCTTCTGACAAGAACTACTAGGTTGCTACGTTGCACAAAAAAAGAAACAAATCTAAATAAAACCCATTTACTTTTAAATAAACTAAGCATTTCAATTATTTTAAAACTTTTTCCTGATTATAATGTTAACCAATATTTTTTCTTGTATTTTTCAGGTAAGTTTACTTCTAATTTGCAACTTATACGTATAATCTAGTAAGTAAGTAATTTTAAAAATATCTTTTAGAAATTTTATACAAAAAAATTTTATTTTACCAAAAAGATAAAATACAGTCACCTGACACAAAACCTTAAGATTTAATAAACCAATACAACGTTATCGGGATTATATTTGCAACATGTGCGACAAGAAGAAATTTAAGTTTGTCAATAACATCCAGCCTGATGTTCCTAGTTTATTTCATTAAACAGAAATTCCAAGAGGACAAGTATGTAAGTAACAAAAGAAAAATATACAAATTCGATTAGCTTCCGGATTTGCTACTTTTTTTCGATAGACATTTTCAAAAGTGGCAACCAGTCCATTTCCTCGTCAACGATATTCCTTTTATGCTTTTTTTCTTGTTTTGTTTCATAAAGAAAATATACAAAAGCTTGTAAATCGTCATCATCATCGTTTCCCAGCTCAATATTTTTATATTTTCTTTCGTTTTTTTTTTGTCGTTGTGTCCTCTTTTAAAAAGAAAAATCGTTCTTTTTTTTTGTTACTTTGGTTGTCATAGCTTACAGGTTCCAGGAATCTTTTATCGATGGCGCATCATATTTTTTTTTTTATATATATTTTTTTATTGGAGGAGAAGGAGAACTACTGCGCTTCAAGTGAAACAATTTGCCAAACGCCTTAAAGCTTTGCCCTCTTCGTCCCGTCCATCCTGACCCCCGTACACGCTTAACAAAATCAAATCATCCGAAGAATCAAACAGAATTTGAATTTTCAATAGCGATTTTCTTTTAAGAAAAAGAATGATGATGATGAGAGAGAACGAGGACACGTTTTCGATGATGAAAAGGAAAACCAAGGAAGAGAAAAAAAAAAAATTGCCTCAATTTTACTTCCCAAACTGTTACTTCCTGATTCAGTATTGGTACTTAAATTATGGATATAGGTGAATTCTTCAAGTTCATGAGTTGAATTTAATTCAATTTTAAGCAATTTTTATTAAATATTTAAATTTTGGTAAATCAATTTTTGGTCCAAAAATGACAGGAAATCTCTTAGGGAAAAGTTTTTTTTTATAGGGCGGCGTTTATAAAAATATTAAACCGGTAATAACACATAAACTTTTTTAGTCCATTATTACTAGTTTGTTTTTTCAAACAGACACTTTAAATAAATAAACAGTAACTATAAGTGATAGAAAAAATGCACCAACAGATAGGTGGTATAGTGCAAGATTCCGATAAAACGGGATTTTTTGAAAATCCATTGGGAAGGGTAAAGAGTTTACTTTGAAAAAAAGTTTTTGTACATCTTGAAAAGTAAAAGGGCTGATTGATTTCGGTAGATAGATTAATCGAAATGTTGAATATTTTTGGCTAACCATAAAATTATAAAAAATTACGTTTTCAAAATATGATTTTTTCTAAAATCAAATATATTTTT
The DNA here is from genome assembly GCA_948107695.1 of Meliscaeva auricollis. Lineage (NCBI taxonomy): Eukaryota > Metazoa > Arthropoda > Insecta > Diptera > Syrphidae > Meliscaeva > Meliscaeva auricollis. Next base: position 64,033,695 of record OX403616.1, read on the forward strand.
AGACCTTTGAATAAGATGTTATTGTGAGCAATGTAGATTTTATGGCGAAAAAATAACTATGCACATTGATTCATTAATTGAAAAATAATGTTTTTTTTGGGCTGTGAAAAAAACATATGTGTTCAAACGTTTAATTGAGTGGGTTTCTGTTTAAAAAAATCAAAGAATAGCGGGAAATATATTTTTTCAAGATTATATTAAAGTGCTGTTAACAAATGTGTGAAGAAACTGGATTTTAAGAATTTTTTTTGAATGAGTTACGGTAGAAACAAAATTTGTCGGTCCAAGTTTTTTGAGCGTTTCAAACGGTTTTTAATTTTTAACTTTTTTATTTTTTGATTTTGGAACTTTAAATTTACACAGCCAGTAGTTCATTTTAGAACAAAATTTCAGATTGTGAGCGGAGATAACTGTAAAAGTTTTTTTTTACATGACGCGTCACTACATTTTACCCAAGCTATTTATATAAAATTATAATTCAACTTTATTGAACACCACAATCAAATTGTATCTATAATTTGAAATATGACACATATAGATGCTATAAAAGTTTCACAATATTAAATTGAGTTTCTTCAAAATCTAGAACGAATGTCTGCTTTGGTGAACGGAACTCGAACAGCCACCATTGGAGGAAGGTACCGTAATCTCAAAAAAAGGTTCGAGGTGGTTCGCTTAAAAATATTAAAATTTTTTTGTTTACTGTCAAATATTAAAGATTACGATGTCTGAATTTAGCTAAAATATCAGACTACAAGATGGTGTAATTTGTATGATACACTTATATGTAAGAATACAATGCACGACTGGATCGCTCGAACTTGTTCATGTAGTCCCGGGTTATTATGTATTAACTTACATTCAATTTTGTTGATAAATATAAATTTATCAATCTATTTTTTATTCTTTTTTTTTATTTTTGAGAATTTTGCAATTTTTTGTGGTTTTTTTATAAATTTGTACTAAATTTATTGGAAAATTGCGAAAAAAAGATCAAAATAATTATTTTTTTCAAGTGTCATGTTTAGAAACAAAAAAAATGTAAGTTTTATTCGTCTCAAAAGTTTGATCCATTCATGACAGAAAAACCGTTTGGTGGATGAACTTGTAAATTGGCAGAAGTATTACAGGTATAATACGCTTCAATAAATAAGCCTCACGTTAGTGTTATCATCAAAAGTTATTTAAAATCGTTAATTTTTTTCTGAAAAACGAATAGTAATCTTTCGTTGTACGAGCAATTAGGGTATAAGGACAAAAGTGTTGTTTTTCATTTGAAGACAAATATCGGAACGACAAAAAAAATCATAGAAAAAACGAATGCAAACAAAAATTAAGCTTAATAAATTTGCTAACTGAATTTTGTCCTAATTTAACTGAAAAAAAAATTACACTTTTTTTGGCACTAAAAAACAAAAAATAAAATTTAAAAAAAATCTGATCCCTCGGCATTTTGTATAACTACGCTATAATAAAAGGTCAAAAAAATTAATTTGTTAAAAGATTCAAAAATTTAAAGAATAAAGCTTTAATTTAATCCGATGCGATCATTTTTCGCTGAGTTATAGTCCATCGAAAATCAATTCAAAAAAATGTTGTTACTTTAATTGTTTGGGCTAGTGTATATGTAGGTATAGCTTATAAGAAATATCGACAAATTAGGTTAATTAAACTTAACCCTGCTTAATGTAGGAGGGATATAAGGTGACAATTTGACAAAATATAGCGTCGATGTACGGTGGGATGTTGTACTATATATACATAGCTTGTACTTTGGCGGACACTTTGTGACGGAATCAAGCTCTTATCGTTTTTGAGTTATGGAATTTTCCACTAAAATAAGTCTGAACAAAATCTGAACGAAAATCTTAAATTATTTAAAAATAATTTTCGTTGGTATCTAATTTTGTAGCTTTTAAAATGCTCTTCAAAACCTTCGTTTTTGTAGCTACAAGAGTTTTTTTAGTTATTTAAAATTCCGCTAAAATAAGACTGAATTAAGCGGACGATAGTTAACAAAATATCATTTTGTAGCTTTTTAAATGCTAATAAAAATTAATTTTGCAGCTTCCATGTGTCATTTTCTAATCCTTCGGCCAATGGAGAAAATTAAAAAAAAAATGACTTTGAAAATTGTTTTTTTTGCAGAAATTGAAGCTTTTCAAGCCAAAATTCGTTTCGTAGACCTCAATTTTGTAGCTCAAGCACTTTTTGTAATATTTTTGTATTGCTGAAAAAAGTAAGCTCAATAGTGATCTTCCAAGATGAAATGCACAAATCCCTATTTTGTGTAAATTAACATTTTAAAAGCTACAATTTTGGACATCAAAAAATGTTATTTTTGTTACTTTCGTCCGCTATCTTCATTCTTATTTTAACGGGATTTTAAATAAATAAGAAACTATTTTAGCTACAAAAAACGAAGTTTATGCTACTTAATAGCACTTTACAAAATACAAATTTGGATGCCAACCAACATTTTTTTTCTTAATTAAATATTTAAGATTTTGTCCGATAACTTCAGACTTATTTAAGTGGAAAATTCAATAACTCAAAATCAATACGAGCTACAAATTTTTGGTTTACACAAGAAATAAGCATTTAATATGCTTCAATTTCTGAGATTAAAATTTTTAGATTCCAACACAAAGTGTCTGCCAAAGTAATTGTCGTGCTACATACGCCACAGTACCCTATTTCAACTATTAACAACTTGCCTTAATGTGTTGTACCTTTTAGCAACTCTCTTAACGAGTAGACATGAACTCCTGTATGATAAATTGAAGGTCTAAAGAGTATAATTTCTAATAAGGAACAACTTTATTATTTAAGCATACAAAAAATGCACGACTTTATTTATATGTTTGTGAAAAATTTTAATAGAAAAAGGTATCTGGATCCATTCGAATACTCTACCTGCCTGTGTGAGTGGGTTCCATTGCATCGCTTGGCCAACAATGCAAACGTTGCCTTTTTTAAGCGTACGAATAGTACTGTCAATGGATTCTTGACCCGTTCTTCTATAAAGTTCTTCATTTGAAATACGGTTGGGCCAAAAAATCCTTAAGATGTTTCGTAGACACCTATTTACGAACGATTGCAGCTTGCTTGTGACAGTTGTTATGATTTTCCAAGTGCTGCATCCATACAGAATCACGGATTCAACATTGGAGCGGAACAGTCTCAGCTTGGTCTTTGAGCTTATAGCGTTGTTTCTCCATATTTTGAACAGCATTCCGAAAGCAGCCCTTGCCTTTTTAATATCTTGTTTGGTTTAGCCTTTGGTAGAGACATAATTTCCAAGATATTGAAAGTCTTCTACTTTCTCTACCAGTTGTCCAGAAATATTGTCTTGAACGCATGAGTTACTTCCGAGGCTGATCATTTTCGAATACTTTAATATTAATTGTTTTAGATCGTATTTTCGAAAGTTTTGTTTTGTTTCTTGTGTCCACATTAAGGCCATACTGTATCCAATTGACCTCGCATGAACAGAGTAAAGCTCTCATTTGGATATACATCAAATCTAAGTTTCAAACAGACAATATGTCATTGAATTTTGGAAAGAATAGTAGAGGACTCATAACATCCACTTGAATAAAAATAAGCTTTGATTTCATGGTTCAAATAAACATTAAACAAGAAAAATCAGTATTTAATGCTATTTTTTGTGGTGTTTAAAAATTGTTTTCACCATCACAAATTTTTTCAGTTTTAAAACTTCCTGGTGGTAAATTTGCTCATAATAATATATTATTAAGACCGCAATCTCAATAAAAAGAAACCATCAAAATCGATTCAAAATAGAACTTGTTTCCAAGGTCTTTTCATATTTTTTTCGAGTTCAGCTTCAAAATCAAATTCATCAATCTCGGTGAAATTCCACCAATAAATTTTTATCGATAGTGACTGTCGCGTTTGTGCGAAATTTTTATGTAGCCAATGTGCTAAGTGATTGATATGCGTGTGTTTTTTTTTATTATTTTTTAGGGGATGAGGTTGGCTCGAGATACAATGTTCTCTTTTTTGGATCCCATTCCATAAAATAATAAAACTGTGTCAGGCGATAGGGTATCCTGGCACCTTGGTATTGCTCCTGATGTTGACGCCCTTGAGGTGATTCAATTGCGTTTACATGAAAGAGCACTCGGGGATCTTTTCTACCAACAACACTCACGACGACGTCTAAGGTCTTCTTCATCTACATCCCGACCCATCCCATACTAAAAAAAAAAAAAAAACCCTCCAGCCGAATAAATTTATTTGTATAGATTTTTATGAATCAAATTGATGCACGAATTGTTTCTTTGTGCGAGGCAGGATTTGCGAAAGGAGATCACTTAAGAATTAAGTGAATGAGTGTGGGTAAGTGTGTGAGTGCGAGAGAGGAATCGAATCGAAACAAAAAAAATTGGTAGGGAAGGAAAGGGGCCTTCAAAATTTAGGGCTTGATGTGCTGTAATGTTGTTTTCGTAACTCCTATGTGATCCACTAAATTGAGTTAAATTCGAAAATTCAATAAAAGAATCACATGTGAACAAGAATATTATTTGGCTGTTGGTATTTAAATCGGAATTGGTCCTTGCAATCGGAAGTAAATTTCTAAATAAGACAACAAATAAAGTGTGACTTAAAATTTCGTATTCTCAGTATTGAAAGAATTTTTAGAGCAATAAAAAAGTGTTTTTTTTGCAGTGTTGGAAGGTTTATTATTATTTTTCTCTTTTTATATTTAATGGTTTGATATTTAATATAAATTTCTTTTTGGTCGTTGTCATGATATTAAAAAATAAAATTGATGAAATATTTTGTTGGAAGGAATGTTCAAGCTTGATATGAGCTTTCATGGGCCATGAAATCATAAATCATTAATAATGTCCCAAATAATATAGCCTTTGCGACAATTTACTCAATTTTTTTTTATTGGGATGTTATTTTTTTCGATTTTGTTAATACAAAACATCAATGGAAGTATACGATTAAGATTGCACAGCTGCGAAAAAAAATATTAATGTATATCGTGAATATAAGGATATAAAAGAAATAAGTTAGTTTTTCAATCCGTTTCTGAAATTAATGTTTTTATTTTTTTTTTTTTATTCTTTGAAGAACATGATTAATGTTGACATTTTAGGTTGTATTCAATTTTTCATAGATTTAAGGTCTTTACATGAGAGTACCATTAAAAACAAAAACATCTGGACACTAGGTGCTTTGTGTATAGAAAACTAAGCATGTACAACATCCAACTATTGTACGAATCACTCAAAGAAGATTTTTATGTCCAGTAAAACGGACTATAAATCTTTTGTCTATAAAATTTATAAAGACGAAATAATAATAAGGGCGTATTTTTCGCCAAAGTATACATCAGATATATCAAAAAATCAGTCACATCAATAGATGTGTTGTTTTATTAAGTTTTATGAAGTTAATTTTATTACTGCTGAACCATTTTTACAAAAAAAAAAAAAAAAACTGCGATGGACTAGAAACAATAAATTTTTGTGTAGATATGTTAGGGTGGTCGCTATTTAAAAAAAAAAAAATGTAATATGTATGCTACCAGAGGCTTTTATGGTTGGAAACTTAGTTTTACTTAGTTTTAACCCTAGCCTCCAATTAGTTGAAGTTTCTTATGAAAATAGCATGGGCTTTTTTCTCTTTGAAAAGTCAATACTTAATTTGAGCTGAATTATATTAATTATTATTAATCAATTTTGAAACTTGGTAGTCTTCAACCTTATGATTACAGCTATTTTTGGGAATTTCTAAAAAATGTTAGCTAGAGGTTTAGCTAGGTGAAGATAACGATTATTTTCAGTTGTTTTTCAATTTATCTAAACATTGTTTCGTTTTTAATTCTACACTAAATTTTGTTTAAGAATTATGGAACTTGACGCACTATGACTTAATGTTAATATCTATCACTTTATTCTTACAGTTTTCTATGTATTCTAGTTTTTGAGTTACAGCTAGTTAAAAAAAACGTTTTTTTTTTCATATTGTACAAGAATTGTTTAGCAATTAATAATAATAAATTGTTCTTTCTGCGTTTATAGTCGGGGAACTGGTGCACGTTTTAAAATCATCTTCCTTACAAGGCAAATTTTTGAACATCATACTATGTTAGAAAAAAAAAAAACAATTAAAACTTTTAACAAATTTTTTTTTCAAAAATTTACGTTATAAAATATAATTCTTTCTTCCAAAACTTAATGGTTTTATTTCATTTTAGTTGAATACAAAAAAGTTTTTGTTAATATGTTTGCTAGTTTTGCAGAAATTAAAAAAAAAAACTTTTATAAAATTTATTCCTTTAAAATAAAGTAAATTTTTAGTTTTCATTAAATTAAATTTAAATTAGATATTAGATATTTTGAAAAAAATTACATTTTATAACATAAGATTTTGAAAAAAAATCAGTTAAAAATTTTGATTGAATTTTTTTTTTTTCAAAATTCTGTTTTAGTTTTTCATAAACTGTTCATTGGATTTACTTGAATTAAAATGTTAATAAAAGAAGGTTTTCTGGCTTCAAATACAAGATTTGATCCCAACCAATAACCTCAAATAACGAACGGTCTAATAAACATACATAGAAGGTACCAAAATCAGAAGTTAAAGTTAGCGTACAGCTCGGTGAGAGAAAGTGGATGCATGGTTTGATCTGGGACCATTAAATTTTAAACAAATTATACCATTTCGGAAACAACAGATAAATGGACCAAGTTTTTTTTTTAAATAAAGCAGTACAGAAAATGCAAAAATCTAAAATTTATTTTGAAGGAGATGGTAGAGGGAGCAAAATACCGTTTCCTAGTGAGATTTTGTTCAGTTTTTCAAAAAAAAAAACTTTAAATAATGAAAAATTCTTATTCGAAATTATGAGAGTTTATGACCACATTTTCACAAAAATGATATTTTAGTATTTTAAGATCAAACAAAAGACATTTGAATCAGATTATTTTTGGAAAAAAATCGAGATTTTCAAATGTAAAAAATCATGTTCTTAAGTTATTAATTACAACGATATTGTTTTCAAGAATTACGGGTCTAAATATTAACTGCCCATTGGAAGTTATTGTGATTGGTGCGATTTGTCGAAGTGAAAATTTTGACATTTCTCATCGTTTTGAGGTCTTTATAGTCTAAATCCGTCGTTTTTAGAAAGATGTGAGTGGGTATGTGTGTATGTACGTTCGTACGTTCTTGACACAGTCAAAAAGCTTCCTAAGCAAAATCGTTATTTATTTCTAAAACTTGAGTTTCAACTCCATCACAATAACCATATCACTCAAATGCACACTCTTCTAGACACTGTCATAAAGCACATGCATATAAAATTGGCTTGCTGTTCCCAAAAACGGGTTGGGTATAATTCCAAAATGGTGAACGATTTTGAATGTAAAAAAAAGTCACAGCTCAATGTGACATTTTCAATCCTTTGGAAACGTCTAACATTTGTGACACACTGCAAGCAAATAACCCCATTATATTTTTCGAAACAAACTTTCATCGAATATGATGGAACCCACACTACACACATAGATCCTTTTGTTCAAAACGTTCTTGGCTACAAAAAAAACTATTTAAAAAAAAAAAATAAACTGAAAAAAAAAAACTAAAAGCATATAAAACGCTTTCAATATATGAATCCATATAAGATAAATATTTTGTTATCATGATACTCAAAGTATTCATTTCCTCTACCATTGTTAAGAACAAAACCAACAACAACAACAACAACGAAAAAAGTTTCTTTTCAAAACTCCACACCATACTCTCTCCATGAACATCTACGAGTAATTTTCTGGCATACTTCATACTTGATGACCGTTAAAACTTTTTCGTTCAGCATTTTCCTCTGGCCGTCCATCCATTGTGCGAGAGTATTATGATTGAAAATCAATTTTTAAAAGTGCCTCTTTAGATCAACACTTCGACTTCAGGCTTTCGTTCGACTATCGAATCGAAAAGATTTATATCAGTGAGAGTTGGAAAATTTCAACATAATAAAAGAAGAAACGAACAAAAGTTTTAGACAGGATATTATGTTGGAGTGTAGAGGTAAATACATATACTCGTATGTATAATAAGTTGGTTCCTTCAATATATAACTCAAATCAAGTTTTCTTTTAATTGATTTCAAAAACAATATTGAACAAGATATTTTCAAATTAAGTAAGTAATTGAATCAAAGAAATTATTTTCAATTTAATAAGTTTTGCATCAATTTGAGTGTGGTGTGACATGGATAGGAATGCTCCTATTTACAAATTAAACTATTACTGGAGATACCATCATTTATTGTTATATTCGAGTGGTGAGTGGTTAATCATAAACCAACAAAATAGAACACCTAACCTTAAGATTCTGAAATTATATCTGAATTATTACGAAGTACCTTATTCAATCTGATAACAATTGATATCAATGCTAAATCAGGGATTTAGGAAGAACAATCAAACAGTTTCCGCAGTGAAGTATGATTTTACACGTTTTACAAAAACAAACTCCGTACTACCTGTAAAACTTTAAGTAAAATCCAACTGCAGATGGAATTTTGACGTTTGCTCGAGTCCCGAATAAAATGTTGGCACAATTGATAATTGTTGTGTATCTCGAAGGTACGGTCGTAGGCTGCGATAAGTATTTTGTTGTTTACCATGTGTCATTGAAAGTTTAATCCAATCTGACCCTTGTTGAATTTGTTTTGAGATTTTGTGTTATAGGAATATGCTACAAAACTGACTCGAAACAAAACCGTGACGAACACATTTGCAGCGTCAGCGAAGTTCTTATGTTTTCTATGCTGTACTTATTCGTCGTTGTTTATGAAATCACTTAAGCTCAGATATCTATTGTCCTTGCTACATATACGTTTCGCTGTCGCTTCGAACATTGCGCACACGTCTTCAAGAACTAATCGCGAAAATGACTGAACTCTTAACATTTCCACTGATACCTCAACTGCTTTTCGTTTCAAGCAATTGTGCTTAAGTGAAAAGTTAATTTGTGAATTTTTCACAGGTTTACCTACGAAATCGAATTTATGATATTTTTTAAACTATTTAATGATATTTCGAAACTTTTGAGTATCATATTGCAATAAAAATAATTGTTTACGCTTTTGGTGCAGTTTTTTTGGAAATTTTAAATTATTTAAGAACACATAGTCAGAAGCTATGAATGGAATAAAACGTTAAAAAAGCATAAAAAGTGCATTTTGTTCTATGTTTTTTTCTGTAATATAATATTTGATTTTAATTTATTCAATATACTTTGTCTGACATTATCCTATTAAATTTTTCAATAAATTTTGTATTTTTAATGCATTCCTTAAAATATATATTTTCACTAAATGACCCCTGCGGCAGTGTCTTATAAAATAATTGTCCAATAATTTTTACTCACAATTATAGTCTAACATTTTATCTTATAGAATCTATCTTAATTTCAAAAGTCCTGCAATTACAATTAAAGTTACAGATTTTTAAATGTAATGTAGCCGACATATTTGTAACTGTATAAAAAAAATTTCAGACAATTTAGACATCTCGATCATTAAAATCAGACAATAAACAAAAAAGATTTAATTTTTTTTAGCGAACCACTTCGAACCTATTTTGCGATAACGGTTCCTGCCTCCACTATTGGCTGTTCGAATTCCATCGACCAAAGCAGACATTTTTGTTAGATTTTGATGAAACTTAATTTAAGATTGTGAAACTTTTATAGCATGTACCGTTATGTGTGCTATGTATATCAAATTAAATGTAATTTGATTGTTATGCTCAATAAAGTTGAATTATAGTTCTATATGGCCTAGGTTTGTTTACACGCCGCCGCCGTGTAAACAAAACTTTTTTTCTAGCGTTACCTACACTCACAGACTAAAAATAAAATCTTGTACAAGAATTTATTTACTCATTATCTAATGTCTGTGTAAATTTCAAGTTCCAAAATCAAAGAAGAAGAAAAATTAAAGAAGTTAAAAATAAAGAATGATGTGAAACGTTAAAAAAACTTAGACAAAAAAATTAGTTTTTACTTTTTTTCCTTCAAAAAAAATTTAAAAAATCCAATTACTTCACACATGTGTTGGCAACACATAATTCTTAGTCATTTTGTTACAGAAAAAAACAAATGGAAAAGTATGTACGTAGTAATCTTCAAACCCCCAAAAACCATTATAAAAGCTAAAAAATCAAAAAATCTTTATTAGAAAATACATACTTTTTTTATCTATCGATCTCTGTAATTAGTGTTTTGCTAGCAATTCTACTTTACTTACAATAACATCATTTCGATTTATCTATTCAATAAAATTAATTTTATAAGTGTAACCATCACACTTTGTTGAGATGTACAAAACCTTTTTTCAACACTACCCTACTTTACCCTAATTCCCCGATAAAATTTCAAAAAATCACGTTTTATCGGAATTTAACATTGCACCGCCTAGAAAATGAATCAGTCAGACTACACTGGTCTGCAAAAATAAAGCTTTTTTTTGTTTTTCATATAATTTTTTTTAAACTATGTAAGATTGGGTTTTCTGAATCTAAATCTGGTTTCTGAAAAATTCTATCACGTACATTTCTTTTTTTATTAATTTATAAAAAAAAGTAATTTTTTTCTAAAAAAAAACTCTCTTAGATTCGGTTGACCTGCTACGTATTAAAGGCTACTGAGCCGATTCAGTTAAAATTTGATGGCCTTATTCCACATAGCTTAGACTTAGACTTGAAACCAGACTTGTTTTTAGTCATCAATGGTTTGTCATTTCAAATTTGTTGGATAACTTCAGTTTCGTGGTCAGTATCCCAAAAATCATAAAGTTAGCCATTGAAAAAATTGTTACTTCACAACTTTCCACCAAATCATAAATTTCAAATCATAATTTTTACTTTGAAATATCTTTGCGCCGAATTCGATTTTTTAAATTATTGTAAATGATTTAGACAGTTTTGTAATAAAGTATTTACCAGTCAAGAAATGCGACGTTAAATGTTCCAAAAAAAAACTGTTTTTAGACATATTCGTATTAGCTTTTTCGAAAACGAGACGTGCTAGGATAGCTTTGACTTTAAATTCGGTGCCAAAATTGCTTAGAAAAGTATAGTTTGATTTGAAGGCGATTTTCGTTGCAGATTTGTGTAATTGGCTCTAATATCAAGAGCGGTTTCAAAGTCATAAAATAGACCGTCCATCGGTTGATGAGTTCAAGTTATTTTCACTTTTTGTCTGTATATAAGTTCCGGTAAATGTTGTTTTAAACACATTCTTATTGTGGAATAAAAATAGAGTAATGCGTTTTGATTTTAAAACGTTTTTTTTCCGAAACGAGTCATATTTATGATTCCTTTAACAAAACGGGTTAATATACCCAAGTACGAAACTCAAGATTTATTTTAAATTAAAAAAAAAGTCCTGATAGACACTCAATACTTTAAATACAAAGATGTTTTCCGATCAAATTATATTCTTAAGCATATGAGTATCATTTTTTAAGTTTATAGATACCCCAATAGCTCTACCCCCAATAGTCAGATACCCCAGACCAAACTGAAAACAAAACAAGAAAAAAAACGTTCATTTTGCTTTAATATATGAATTTTTATTACAACCCAAAACAGCCCAAAAGCACCACAAAATCATGCTGTTGACAGCGGATTGCTTGGCCTTTCTTTCAAAAGAGTAAAGCTATGAATTAATATGGTACTTTGTTCCAGTGTAGGGCAAACTATAATCGTTAACACAAAAGAGCTGCAATAAAAAAAGTTATCGAAACGAAAATTTGCTTATTTCAACCCTTAATGTCCTGATATTATCCTCACTTTGAAAACCAAAAAAAAAAAAAAGAAAAACGAACAGAAAAAAAAAAAAAAATGGAAACAGCCTTAAGCTATCCTCCGCATATTATTTAGCCTTGGCCTAGCCGATTCAATTGAAAACTCTTCTTTGGATCGGATTGGATCCTTTGCCTTTCTTTTAATGTCCCATTAGACATGTTTACAAAATCGCTCGCTCTTTTATCTCGTTTAACAAAAAAAAAAAACTGAAAAAAGGATTCAGTCGAGCCCTTGAAACATTAACCCTACTCTTCGACAATCATTTTTGTGCCCGTCTTCAATGTCATCGTCATAGTCTTCTATTTCTCCTATACATTGTCGCTGTCGACGTTTTCTGAAGAACGCTAATCCCATTTTGCTGCTGAATAAATACATAAATAATTTACCAAACAAAAATGTTCAATGTAAATGCTCCAATTTAGTTTATTTATTTTTTTTTTTTATTTTGTATCGAAAATTGGAATACATTTATCTTCTATAATTCAAAGGAACTGGTCTGGGATTTATAAGTGGGCAAATATATATGACATGCAAATATTCAAAAAATATAAAAAAAAAAAAACAAGAAAAATTGAACACATGTCCTTTAAAAGTTCGTTCAAATAACCTCTAGAAATCGTTGAACATACACCAAAAACAAGGAAACAAGTAAACAAATGGCTTCATGTCGCTCATTTTCCTGAGGGCAATCCTTTTTTTTCAGCTTCTGCTTTTTTGGGACAAAAATCAACATTTGACATGAGTACAAATAGGAAGTACTATTGCCTAATGCCAATGCCTTGGAAACTGTCCTCTTAACCTATTCATGTTTTCCCTCCCTCAACACAGTTTTTTTTTTCTTTTTTTCTATGTGCTGGTTCTTTTGAATTAATCTTTTTATCTCCTGTTTATCTCGACCTGCTTATTAAATTTGAAAAATAAAACTTCTTACAAAAACTATACATGGACCATCACCAGATTCATGGTCTATGTTGCCAACCCCTCGCTTGGGGTTTTATGTTTGAAAAATGAAACCCCTAAGCATTGGCATTGATGGCGGCATAGATTTGCCCACATGACATTTGAGCCAACACACATGTTGTGTGCCCCTTTTGGGAGTATAATACTACATCAACATCACCATCGTCGTCCTCGTCGTCGTCGTCATCAGGGGAAAGAAAAGATTTCTATATAATTTAATATTTTTTGCTTTTAGTTTTTTTTTCATCTTTTTTTTTTATAAAAAGGCTAACGTTTTTTTTGTTTTGGCCCTCAGCTGAAGTTTTACATGAAAATCAAAAACAGATACTACTTTTAGATTTTGTTTACCTAAGGTGCTTGGGGGCGCCAAATTTTTTTAGAAGGACAAAAGTATACACGATGGGGTCGAACAAACTTGTTCTTTTGCCTGACAATTCCTTTGGGGTTTTGGAGAAAAAAAAACTGAGAAATGAACTTCAGTTGATATAGGTATACGTTACCTTAAAAATTAAAAACAATCAAATTTTGAAGCTATTGTATACCGGATACGGATACCATATTAAAGAAGAAGATTAAAAATTTCGAACTTTTTACTGGATAAATTGGGGTTATAAATATCATATATGAGTAAGATACAAAATATGTCAACGATAATGGAGAACCAAATTCCTGAACTAATTAAAAACAAGAACCAAATCTTCCAGACAAATTGAGTATGCCCTGTAGTGGAAATGATAAATGATAAAGTGGTCGTAAATTCATTGATTTGATGGCTTATCAATATTTTATGAAGCTTGTTGTACGTATGTTTCTTCCCTATAGACTCCAAAACGATTTGAACGAAATTGAAAAAAAAAAACTTTGAGAAGTTCTTCTGCGTCATACTGTGGACCATTTTTTTTAAGTCCATTATTGCAAAAATAATTTTTCATGATCAAAACTTTTTAGTTTACTGGATAAAAGGGCACAGAGTAAAGTGTCCAGCCAAGTTCTGTAGCGACTTTGGTACAAAACCCTTATTTACAGGAACAAACTCAGTCGGACACCACTAACTTCTGCACAAATTTATTCAGAAATTTGAAATTTGCAAAATTTTGTTGTGCTATGTACATGGTCAAAAACAATTAGCTTATCAGGAACTGAGCATGTGATTATTAAAATTATGAAGCATTTTCAGTCATCCTAGAACCATGAAATTTTGCAAAGTGATTGACTTTACGTTGCATATAACAAATCGAAAATTTCACTTAATTTTTATTAATTGTCGACTGAAAAGGTAAAGTATCTTCAGTTTATTTTCATGAATTTTCAGGGGAGCAAAAAAACACTTGAAAGCTGCTTCCCAAGAAATAAGAATAAGTGTGTTAATAAGACAGAACAGTGCTCCTTTCAAATGGCATTAAGGAACAATTTTAAAAACGCAAATCATCTTAAATCGACTTAAGATACTTGACCTTCTCAGTCGAGAATTATATTTTATATGGACCACTTTTAATCTTAGAATTTTGCACAATGGTGTGCATCTGCAATATATCGAAAACTTTTAGCAACTTTCATCATAGTTTTGGCAGCAATAATCTTGTTGACAAGTGTAATAGCTTAAATTTGGCATACCTATCAAACTTTTTTTGAAAACATTTTAAAAATTGTAGATAGGACAAAATTTATGTTTAAAAAAAAGGGATTTTCCATTTATTTTTTTGTTTTTGTCAAAATTAAATTTTTGTAAAAAATAATACAATTGGTATGGCTCGTTTGGAGGACTACATAATTCATTTATAAAGCTTTATTAGTCATTTAAGAATCGATTTTTGGCTTCCCATTGGAAGTATTTGACACTTTTTTCTCTCGACGTTTTGAGGTCACTAGAGTCTGAATCCTTTGGTTTTAGAAATACGTCTGTGTGTGTATGGACGTTCATACCTTCGTGACACTTTTTTGCTTACCATATCTTGAGAACAGATTCAGATTCATCAGAGATAATTTTTGTTTTTATCCGAGATCAATTTTTTTTAAATCTTGATTTTAAGCAAGACACAGCTATTTGCACACACAAGAACCAATGTTTTTAAGATTTAACGAGGCCTTTTTTTTTGTTGATTTTGAAGAGTTTTTTTTTAACACAGATATTTGGCTCCCACACATCAAGATCTTTCTGTTTTCAGTATCCATTTGCCAAGAAAAATCAGTAAATTTCAGTTCAACATTTTGAACAAAATTTCAATTCAAAAGTTAATCGACGTATTCATAACAAATTTGTGTGTTGTTGTGTTTTTAGTCAAAATATACAAAAAATAAGGATCTGATGGATGGAAAAATGCGTAAATTGAATTGATTTGCTGTTTTCTTGCGTCTTAGAGACTAACAAGCGAAAAAATAATGGAATGGAAAAAGCCAAAAATTCAAGGAAATACAAAAAATTCATCATTTTGAAAGCAATAAAAACAGCTAGAAATTCCAGAAATTGTTTTTCTCTCAAATATCTTTGGAATTGATAAGGAGATAAGTTCCGAGTGAATTTTATTCTTCAGATAATGCCGTCACTAAGTATTTGTGAGGATATAAGAAAAACTGAATTGATTGTATATTTTTTTTAAAGCGATAAAACTGAAAAAAAGCCTGATAAAATTATTTTATCTTAATTTGTGTTTCGAAAAACTCGATAACAGTTACTTATTTTGATTAGAGGACAATTTTATTTTACACAAAATATGCAAAGATTTATCGGTCATAATTCTTAATTTACGCTCTTCTGAGTCGAGTTGTGGTAAACGAAAAATAGGTGTCAGGAACGTACGAACGTACATACACACCCACACACACACATATATCTTTTTAAAAACAACGGATTCAGACACTAGTAACCAGAAAACGTTGAGAAATGTCAAAATTTTCACTTCGACAAATCGCGACAAATCATATCTGTAAGGTGTCAACAAGTTCCAACTTGGGGTTAAGCTGTCATCCTAAAAATACCATTGCCACCTTCAAAATATGTTGATTGCCTTTATATTTGACCACAATTATTGTCTCAGAGAAGTCATACTATATTTTATTTACAAACCTAAGCTTAATAAATCGAACAATTTGATAGTGATGTCTCTAAGAAGGGTTATGAGGATAGCTCGAAACGCAATAGGTACATTTTTGAGAGCGCAAGTGAAACGTTGAAAAATTAACAGTTATTTTTAAGCTATAAACTAACAATTTTTTTTTTAATTACATTGATTGAAATTCCTTAATTTTTTTTAGCGTTCAAAAATGTTGTTTTTCTCCAAAACTGCTAAATCGCATTTTTCATTTTTTCTTAAACTATAAATTAAATTAGTTTTCGATATTTTCAAAATGTATGCCAAGGCCCAATTTATACAAACCAGAAAGCGCCCAACTTCCTCAAACCAATTTAATTTTTAAATATATCATTTCTCGATATAATACATACCAATGTACATGTTTTGCAAGACTTAATAAAATAAGTGCTCTCACTTTCAAAGGCATAATTAAAACATAAATCTTTTATTTTTTTTTTTTGTCTAAGTAAACAAAAATCCGTTTTGTATTCAAAATTCAGAAAGCTCATAAATAAACAAACACACACCTACATAATACTTTAGGCACACGATTAATTTGTTATCTCACGCACTTGATATTTTGAATTTCTGCACACGTCAAGAGTACTTGAATAAATTCCCAATAAGAATGCTTAATGTTTGGTATGCAACAATACTGTGTAACCATATTTTATGGATCGTTCTTTCATTGAAGTGTCAATAACTATACAAAATTTTCAAGACAAGGTCGATATTTTTAGAAAATTGTTTTCTATTTTTTGAGAAAACAAAATTTGAATATTTTAACCTCACGTTTTTTTTGAATATCGAACAAATAATCATGGATGAAACCATAAACAAAAACAAAATCACGCAATGTGCGCTCTGTCTATGTCAATTTGTTTTGTTCAAAAATATATATTTTTTAATTGAATTTTTTTGTTAACTAGATAAATAATTAAATATACAATATAATACCCAGATAAAGGGAATTTAAGAATTTATTCCTTTATGCGCATTGAATTAAAAGCTCATCAATGTTTTTTTTTTATGGAATTCACATCTGTATTTCATTAATTATGAGATTATTTAAAACAATTCCTAAGATTTAGCAATTTATCAGATTTAAAACAAATTTTGTATGATTATTCGGAAAGTCTTTGTTTTTCTTTACGTTTAGATGTTAGATTATATCGATGACATGTTCTGAAGGTCACTCGCGTTCTAGGGTTATAGCTCAGGTAGCTAAGAAATTTTGTATGCAAGGTTGTTAAAATTATAACTACCGTAACGGCTATACCCTTTAGAAAATTTCATCTTTGATCAACTGTGGATTGACTTTTCAAAAGGGTATAAAAACACATTTTGTCATTCCTCAGAAAATCGAAAAAAAAACAAATGTAAATATAATTAATATATAAAGTTATAATTATGACACATTATTGCTCAGGGATGTTAGTTCTTCCTTTTTATGACTTGTTAGATATTTAAAGTAGTTAAAATTTTAAATTTTTGGCATACAACTCCATGCTTTCTTGCCTTTCAGATATTTTGGATGAGAATTGATTTGGGCCATATTCTTTTTTTGTGTGTTCCATGTGTCATCATCATCATCATCGGCTCGACAACCGGGGTTCGGTCCTGGCCTCTTTCAACAAGTCTCTCCACCTATCCCGGTCTCGAGCCGACGCCATCCAGTTGCGCACCCCAAGGCTTCGGGCGTCCTGGTCTACGCCACACAGTGCGTCGATTGTATGGAGATGGTGGACAAAAATCAATTTTCCAAAACTAAGTTGACTTTGTAAAAAATTTTTTTGTAAATGTAATAAAAAATAAATTTTACAAAATCTAACAAAATTTTCACGCCCCTGGCCACGCCCACTTTAGTATATCACTTATATCTCTAAAATGGCTTGCCCGATTTGAATCAAATTAGAGCAATTTCTTTAACTAGGTGAGCTAAAAAATATAAAAATTATGTCTTCCCTCTCCGCCCACTGCCACGCCCACTTTTGTGTATTACTTATATCTTTAAAACTGCTTGCACGATTTAAATCAAATTTGAGGAATTTTTCCGGCGTTTGTTAATGTTTGCACACAGATTTATAACATGTTTGTTCAAAATTTGTTCTTGGTCCGGCTCCAAACTAATGATAATTCTAAATTTATTTCGTATAAATTCCAATAAAACAGAAAATCGGTCGTTTGGATTAGAAAACCACATCTCAAACAGTTCCCTATTCGTACACATTATCTATAAAAAAGACGTGAAACAAACAGTTGTTAAAAGCGGAGACGCGGGTGGACGCGGCTGAACGTTACCTTTTTGGAAAGATGGTATTTCCCACTTTATATCCAATTAACTTTTTCGATGAATGCACGTGAATCAAACTTTATGCTGAACTTTGAAAATAAGCTGTTTTTGGGAGAAATAAACCGTTACCTTACCGGTTATTAAAACGATCTAAGGCTTTCGAGTGCAAAAAAAAAACAATAAAATATATTAAGCTTACCCTTCTTACGAGTATCCAATTAAAAACCGGTTGAATTGGAGCAATTTTACTCCGTGGTGCAGCGCTTCGTAGATCATCACTAAATGGCCTATTTTTGACATGTTACCTTTAAGAGGTTGTGTAGCTTGCTGTAGTTGCATTTTACAAAAAAAAAAAAATTACAGTTCATCTAGTTAGACATCTGGCTATAATTTTGCATTCTTCAAAACCGGTATTAGAAGGTCAAATTTTGTGACTTTTTTCCACTGGCCACCGCACTGTGCGCCATCTCTCCAGCGCAAGCATGGTCTACCACGCTGCCGTCTACCATAGAATGTACCGCAAAAGACTTTCCGAGTAGGTTCCTCTTCGCTCATAAGAGCTAGGTGCCTTGCCCACCGGAGTCTACTGAGCTTAATTTTTGTCACTACGTCTGCTTCAAGGTAGATTGCGTACAACTCATGATGGTACCGTTTCCGTTCCATGTGTAGTGAATAAAAAAATCATTTTAAAAATGTGGGAGGTTGGACACCTAAAAAAGTATTTTTTTACGTTTACTAATGTAGCTTGTTAACGGTTTGACAAAATACTTTAAAAATTGGTTGGATCACTCATTATTAGACTTAACTTAATTGAAAAAAAATGAGGTTGAATATGAGTGTTTTGTTAAATTTGTAGAATTTTGTTTTAATAGGTGAAGATGAAGTTCTCGGGAGGGGGGATGTCATGACCTCGTGCCCCCACCTTCTGTATACGCCACTGGCAAAGAAAACCCTGACCCTAATTTGAATGTACCTACTAAATGTACCTAAACTCAGAAAATTTATTAGTTGCTGTGGATGCTTAAGCTTCTAACACAAAGTTTTTGAAAATATAAACTCTAATAAGAAATAAAAAAAAAAAAAACATAATTATTCATTAATTAAATGACTTAAACCATTTCTTAAATTGTTTTGACCTCAAAATTAGTTATGCCATTTGATTTCGATAAACTAGATAAATTTTTAGATACAAACATTTTAAAATCGTACAAGCCATTGTTCGAAAAAACAAAGCTTGGATGTCAATTTCAGATGTCACATTTCATTAACATCTAAAACCAAAATTAAACAAAAAAAAATCATTCACAAGTTTTCGAAGAATTGATAATTGAAAAAAAAATTGAAACTTTTATTAAAACTTCAAAAAATTTTTTTTGAAAATTTTGATATCAAATAATTTGAAAATTGTTAAGAACCTCTTGTGTAAGAATTTTCATCGAAGTCCATGGAATCGTTTACAAAAAAAAAAAAAAACAGAAAATAGAAAAACGGTTCTATTGGAAATAACGTTTTTCAAGCTATGAAAAAATATTTTTTTTTATTTCAAAAGTACGACCTTTCTTGTTGTAGTACACATAAAAATTTTAATCAAAATCGTTAAAGCCGTTATTGAGAATATAACGTTTTTCCATATTGGTTGTATGGCAGGTACCGTTAATTTTAGTCCTAAAAGAATTTCAATTTGCTCTCAAGGGAATCACCAAAAACTCTTAACTACGAAGTTTGAAGAAAATTACTTCAGACTTAGCGACTTCAGTATGAGATAGAGACAGACAGAAATGCTGGAACCACTTTTTTGCGTTCCCTATCATAGTTATGCCATTTTGATTCTTATATCGAGTTGAAATCCTTAACTTGCACTACAGTATGTACCTGTATTGCAAGTAAAAATAACACAACGTAAGAAATGTAGATCGTTCATATTAAATGTAAGCATATTTTGTTATGCTTATTTCCACGTTAAATTATAATTTGATTTAAATACAAGTTATTTGAAACAGAGCGTAAGCGTAATGGGGAAGAATTTGGACTGATAAGTTAAGCAACGTTGGTTCTTATTCTTGTGGAAGCCATTTTGGTTTTGTTCGCTTTTGGAACGGTTTTACTTTTTTTTCCTCAGTGTATCCGAAGTACATAGTCAATGCTTGAACCAAATTATTAACCTCCGATCCTAATAAATCGACATATATATAATGAATCCATTTCATTTCTAACTGATTTATTATCTTAATTATTGTTCCAAAGTACCTATTTCACATATTTTATTTTAATCGTATACAAAATCTTTTCAAGGCGCTAATTGGGTATCAACTTTCGCAGTTTTCTCTCGCAACACACGTCTAATGGCGTTAATTGCAATACTTAGTTCTCCGCTCTCTCCCACAACACTTGGAAATGTTAATAATGATACCTTTTCATCATTACCCCAGGGGTATTCCTCAAACCTCTACCAAAACATACATAATTATATAACTTTTTTTTTTTGCCGAAACCAACTTTGAAATAACAAACGAGCAAGCGATTTTCCCATTACAAAACCAGCTTAAATTTCCTAAACAAACGTTCATTTTGCACATTGGTATACCAAATGTAAATAAGTAGGGTTATAAAGGTTTTTCTTTTCAAATAAAGGAAACATATCTACCAACACACCATTGCTAACACAAAATTGGCACGTTTCACCTACTTGCACGACTTTTGTTTGTTATTCAAACTCGACAAAAGCCACAAATTGAAGCAAACTTTCGTTTCACTTAATTGATGCGATTAAAATTTGTTCCCGAAATCCCCCAAGCCAGCAACCATCTATTCAACTTACGGTGGTGGTGGCACTATTTGCCAACACCCTTGAAAGTAGGTAAAAGGTAAAGCACACCCTATTAGACCTTCACCATCACCATTTTGCCTAGATGTTAAAGCAAATATAATTACAATTTGCGAAATGTTCACTAGAGCCAGGAAATTGCTATTATTAAAATGTTGCAATGCAAACACCACTAGCAACATCCATTTCCGCCTCCTCCGCAAAGACTGACTGCCAAAAAAGAGTGTTGCTACTGCTTCACTTGAAAAGCGGAAGTGACAGCGATATGTATACTGGCATTTCCGCCAACCGGAAACCTCACTCACCCCAGTGTGAGTTGTGAGAACTGATTATCGTAACGTAGTGCCATTTACAAAACTATTCAATTCAGCAAGTCTAGCATTATAGTTGTGAGGAGAAAAAAACACACAATTACGCCCTCTCAACTTGTTACACTCTCCCCCGTTCGCGTCTAGGTACCTTTATTTAATGCATTCTATTTGGGAGCCAATTTTCAATTGGAGGAGTAACTTAAGTAAATTAGTAATTCAGAACGGTTTTCTAATCAACAAGATCATTATACGTGGGATTTATGATTTCAGCTTTGCAATCTTTATATAAGATAACCTAGTTGTGCCACATAATTATAGAAGCACTTCTTCATGCATCCTGTGATGTAGGTAGACTCCTTGCGCTGAAGGAGGACTTTTTCGAATTCTTTGGGTGCAGATTACAGGGTTGAATAATAAATTTTCTGGTTCCGGAAGGATTTATGGTTTGTTTATTTGAATTTTGCTTTGAACAAAATAAATTAATATGAAAATAGCTCCAAGGTTTGTGTGGAGGTATTTTATTATGCAAGATGGAAGTTTTGAACATTTGCAATTAATTTAATAGCTTTTAATTTGTTTTTATTTTGATATAATGTTAAGACTTTTGAATTTTTTTATCGATTCATATAGTCTTAATGAACAAGAAAATACTTAACCCAACTTTTAGAACGTTGTCGCAAACTTTTCTAGTATTAAGCTGATTTTTAGACAATTTGACAATTTTAATTTTAAATATTTTTTTATTTGATTAATCTTTGATCAATACAAAGACACAAGTGTTAGAAAAAACCAAAAATTTCCTACGGAAACAGTAGCTGTTTTTTTATTTAGTTTGGCAGAAAAAGAAGTGAGACTTAAATTCATACGCAGTTCGTAGCTCGCTTAGCATTCATTCAATTTTTGGTATTGGGTCGTTTTTGACTTTCAAACGGTTATATTATGACTCTTCAGCCAGCTCTATCCCTAGCTAGCCGACTTTAGCTACGCCGCACAGCAAATAAGTTGAATTTATCATCGACTTATAAGCGCCACTAAGCGCTAAGTTATCTTTTTCTGTGGCGTACATCATCAGGGTTGGATTCAAAGATTCGTCGGGCTGGTGCTTTGATGTAAATACATTCCACATGTCCCAGCCATCTCAGCCGCTGTATGTTCGGTTTCTAGCCCGTAAACCTCGTCTTTAATTTTTTTTTCTCGATACCCTTCGATTACCACAGGAGCGAAAAACACTTGAAAAACTTTCTCTAAAAGCAACCAAGCGAATTTTCATGCAAATCTTGTACGCCCATGATAGACCTCGGTCTTAATTATTGTATGCAGCCGGCATTCTTCGTAGAACCAGAAGATTCTTTGTGATCGCTTCGTGAAATCCATCACATCAATGGCAGCACTTCTGATGGCTCATTGACAATGTCCACTGGGCTTACTGCTGAAATATACCGCAGTTCTCTGCAACTCTGCCCCAGCTATGCAGATTTCCTTTCCACAGTCATGTATCATGTGCTTATCGGCCGACCCGA
Source organism: Meliscaeva auricollis (assembly GCA_948107695.1). NCBI lineage: Eukaryota > Metazoa > Arthropoda > Insecta > Diptera > Syrphidae > Meliscaeva > Meliscaeva auricollis. Next base: position 64,056,532 of record OX403616.1, read on the forward strand.
CCCTCTACCTGGCGGTGCGAGTGGGGTCCGCTACATCGTTGCAGTTTCGAAGCGTATGACCAATCCACTCCCACTTACGTCTGCTTATAGTACTGTTTATGGATTCTTAACACGGTTTCCTATGAAGTTCTTCACGATTGGGCCAGAAATTCCTTAATATATTTCGTATTTTCAGCTTATTTGTGACAGAAGTTAAGATATTCCACATGCTGCACGGATGAAGCACGGATTCAACATTGTAGCGGCTTAGGCTTAGCTTGGTCTTGAAGCAGATATTCGAGTGTGTCTTTTAGATATTTCTTTTTTCGCTCTAACAAAATTTTTGCTGCTATCTTGACAACCTCAGGTAGAACGGAAATCCCTCTCAAGTTTTTTCACTGCATCAAATCTCCTTTCTTCGGGAGTTTGAAGATCATTACCTTTTTTCACTCCTCTGGAAAGTACTCAGAGTTCCAGGCTCTCTCTATGAGTGGATGCAGAGTTGCAGTAGCTGATGTCGTTGGTGCTGCTTGTAAGAGTTCTGCAGAAATACCGTCCAGTCTTACCGCCTTGTTGTTCTTCAGTGTTTTAATTTTAATATACAAAGAAAAGGGTGATACGCGAAACTGTGATAATTACCGTTCGATTAAGCTGATGTCAGACACCATGAAAATCGTTGAGCGAGTCTTAGGTAGCCGACTGCGAAAAATAATAAGGCTATCTGATGACCATCGGATCTGTAGCAATCCAGAGATTTGATGCAATCCAGAGTATCAGAATCATTATGGAAAAACATCGGGATTCCTTGCAGGATTTGCGTGTCACATTGGTTGATTTTGAAAAAGCATTCGATCGACAACCACGAGATCTGATATGGGTGGCCCTCAGGCAACGAGGAGTTCCAGGAACCTATGTGCGGGTAAATATGAACATGTATGATGGAGCAGTTACTAAAGTAAGATGTGCAGCTGAAGTCACCGAAGAATTCGAAATCACAGTACGTGTACACCAGGGAAGCGTCTTGAGTCCCCTGCTCTTTATTACCGTTCTTGATTTCCTGCTTACAAGCCAAGTGACGGACCCCAAAGCTCATCAGTTATTCTTTGCTGACGATGAAGCCATCATAAGTGAAGATCCGATATCCCTGCAACGAGCACTTGACGTATGGGTGGATGTGGATGTTTTAGAAGGAAGTGGGTACCGAATAAACGCGAAAAAGACAGAATACCTATACTGCCCATTTTCTGATCCACACAGGCCTATTCCTGACAAAAACACAACTCTCAGAAGCAATTGATTTGGTTTAGAATTTTAGGAATAAGTATGAAAATCATAAGTTCTAAAAGAGGCAATGGGCAACTGATGTATTCAGCTTAAAAATAAAGGCATACCTAATGTACCTACGTCATTGTTTATTATTCGGAAAAAGATGAAATCCTTGTAACACAAGGAAGTATTTCTGTTGCCCCCCAAATTCAATTCGAGTACGAAAAGTCATAATTTTGATTTGAAACATATGAGATTTTATCTTAACATTAACCCATCAGGTTTCTATTATATGAAGCAGCAAGGATATAAATATGACTTAAACTTTCTAAACACGTTCTAAATGAACTAATTCCGTTATTCCAAATCATTCACTTTTATCTTATAAAGCTAAGTCAAATGTGTGTAAATTGATAAACAATTCATTTATTGGATATTGGGTCATCTAATATAATCATAAAGCTTTAATATGTTTCAGTTTCTTCTATGAAATACACATTTCTACTACAACACGCCAGCTACTTATAATATGATCAAGCTAATAAGGTATTGCTCCATTGAAACACTGGCTTCTTGCTGGGGTAATCCAACTTCATTTTATTCTCATCACGTTTTTATATGAAAAAAAAAAAGAAAACAAAAAAAATTGAAACGAACTACGAAACAAAAGAAACAATATTAAATGAAACCTGAATCACAGCTTCACGCTGCTGCTCCAAAAACCTTATCATCCATGCCACACTTAATCAGATGATGTTGGCGTTCGTAAAGGACGAGAATGACGACAGCACCAACAATTTGCACGACACGACGACGGCAATGTCTTTGTGGTCGTCGTTTGCCGTCGTCTTCTTATTTCTCGCTAAAGTCGGAGCCTTTTCGTTGGTTGGTGTTCATGATAAGCGAGGTAAAATCACCCGTCGTGCTTTTTATTAAAGTCACATGATACGTGTTCCAATTCATTTTCAATTTCCGAACACCTTAAAGTCCCTGATTTTCCTCTTTGCATCATTAAAGACAGAAAGGAGCAACAATGACGTGAAAACAAAAAGCTAGCACAGCCCTTAATGGCACAGGTTTTCACAGCTATGGAAAAGGTAAAAGTCTATTTTCCTTGCTATAGTCACACTGTTACACTGTTACACTGTATACCTTACCAACCTACTACTTTTCTACAAAAATTTATGTGGTGATAATAGAAAGGACATTTTCTTTTATCTCCCTTTTAGCCCTCTCGTCGACTTTGTCGTCATCATCGTCGTCACAATATGCTAGGTTTTGCCAAAAGTGTAATTTTCTACTTCGTCCTCCATTCAATTTCTCAAGGATATACCGCTTGCGTCAAGGACTACCGAGAAGGATAGGCCTCATTTCCGATAGGCAAGTCGACCATTATACGACATGTTTTCTCTTCCCAACACCAACCTGAATGTGTATTTTTTATACGTCTTAGTCGCTCGTCGCGTATATCCTTTTCAGCAATATGAGCTTCTATTACCTCGAAATCATCAACATCATCCATTTCTGAAGTGACAAAGAGGATAGAATATTGCATGTATGAATGTATATGAGTGTCCATTTGGACTTAATTTGGCTTTGCCCTATACACAACAATATATTTAGAAATGAAGGACATCGGAAACTGGCTGATGTTGCATGCGGCGGACTATATGGCCAGAATGAATAGTGGATGCTTTATATTTTTTTAATAAAAAATACCAGACATACATTCATGAATAACAAAAAAGAGGACGAAACTCTCTGGGGGGTGGTCTTACATTGCTTTATGGATGAGTATGTCTCTGTGTGTGCAAAAGTGTTTTTCTGTCTGTATGATGACATTAGCAATATTTTTTATCTAACAAAAAAAAAAAAAGTAACTTTTGGAAATTTATTATCAAATTTTAGAGTAGACAGATACAGATATACACAGTCTTAGCATTTCCATAGTAGATTTTGAATGCGGGAAATTGTGTTGGCACAATAAATATTGCTGATGCCGTATACTTTTGGGGAGACTATTTATAAGAAAATAAAGGACAAATATGCTGACTTTGAGAATATAATTTGAACAGAGACAGTTTTATCTGGAAAATCTGTATTTTGACAGAAATTTTAACTTTTAATTGGTTTATAATTTAAAATATTTCAGCGAAAAAAGCAGCTTAAATACCTAATATGATTTGATTTGCTTGCTGCAGAAACAATTACTTGAAACAATTCTAATATTAATAGATACAGCTTTAAGTTTTTAAGGTGCTCGTCCATTTGAGAGTAAAATGCTGAAAACTACATTTGCAGTCATTCAATCCGGATATAATTTGCATTGAGCTGAAAATTGGTAAACACAATTAATTAAATCATCGACAACAATAAAATATCAAAAGTCTCCATCAATCCCATGTATGCATAAAAAGTTATTTAAGGTTAACTCCTAAGCTGTCGGTGGAAGCTATCAAACAAAAAGTTCATTGCCGTTTCTTAAAAAGGAGACCTTGCGTCAAATCCTGTAGTGTTAATTTTTTGCTGAGTTGTTTATGATGTTAAACCGATGTTAAATCCAAATCGCAACTTTTTTCGGTAAACTTCCTTAAATTTTTAGCTATGTAGGGCTAGTTTTTGACTATATTATTTTATATATATATTTTATATATTACAAAAAATTTTTGCCATTTTTTCCAATAGTTTGTTATCAACTTATTTGAAACTCTGTATTTTGCAAAAAAAATATTAGTTTTTTTGTGCTTTAAACCTTACAACCTTACCTTTTACGTAATCTCTTTTGTATTAAGTTTTAAATGATCCTATCAATTTGTCGTCCAGTACCTATTGAAAACTAGATGCAAAACTGTCTTTTGGTTTTCGAGAAAACTGAAAATAACGCGATCTAGATCACAATATTATAATTTAAGCATAAAATATTTTTGAAAAATCGAATTTAAAAATGCGTTTTTTTTCAATTTTTGACAATGTTTTGCACAATAACTGTATTTTTTTCTTATTGAGTCTTGAAAAATAGGATTCGACCAAAAAGAATCTATCACAAAATTTTTTTGTCAACTTTTTTTTTTATTGAAAATTAAGCTAAGTTTCATCAAAATCTAACTATATTTAAAAAAGATTAAAAAATAAATAAAAGATTAAATAATCCAAATAAATTTGTTTTTGGCATTTTTCACAATATTTTTGAGGTTATTTAGAACAATAATGTGAGCAAAAGTTGTAGATCTTTTTACCAGCTAGAAATAGCTCCGTATCACAGAGCTGGTGGCTGGTGGATAAAAAACGAGTTTGGAAAGCCAAATTTTGGGAGAACTATTAAGCTCTTCCAGCCCTAAATGTTGATGAAATTGCCCGGGTTTTACTTTTACGCTGAGCTTAAAAAAAAAAATAAGAGAAGAGCTATCCAATTGAAAATTGTTTAGCTGAAACATCCTGACCATTACCTATTTTTGAGGTTATTTAATAACTAAAAATGCGTGCTAAAAGCTCTTAAATTAATTAAAACATTCTTATTTTAGTGATTTTAACCGAAATTGTCATAGAAAATCGCGTTTACTTCAAAAAATCCAGTAAAACTTCTTCAAAAGAAAGCCCAGTTCTTCTATGAAAACAACTGTATCCATTAGGTCGGTTAGCTCAGAACTTTCGACTGAATGAATCGATTTTGATGATTCGTTTTGTATTTGAAAGCCGGTGTCCCTATGGGGTCCCATTTCAATTTAGTACAGTTCTGACAATGGCATTCATTAGAAAATACCAAATGTCTTATATTTGAAGTCGATTGTTTTTCTTTTGAAAGCTATAATTAATGGCATAAAATTAAATAAAATCAAACGGTGTAATTTACATTTGGGGCATTGTAATACAAATCAAAGCAACATTCTTTGAAGATTTGTGAAGAGAAAATATTTGTTTGAGAGTAATACATTTTTGAAATATTTCGACATACTTAACATAGAGAATTTAAGTTTTTCACTAACGTCGTCGTCCTTGTACTATTGTACCTATGGAAGTGCAATATATTTAAACAAATCTTACATTTTACAGTTTGAGTACGAAAACTCAATTTTTCCTACAAAAGTCTGATTCAAAAATTAAAGGCTAACCAGCTTAGTGTCTCCTCCCAGTTTAGGCTTTACTGCAGCGAATTTTGATCTCAAACGATTTATTCAATATTCTTACATATATCCACAGCGAGCGACAGATTTTTTTCGGATTCAGGAGTGGTTGCATATAATATATAAAAATATTAAATACATGGACTATAATTGATTTTAAGGAAATTGTGAGTTGTGTAAATTTAGTATTAGAATAATTATACTTTAAGTTAATGTTGACACTTTAATTATTGTTCTTTCAAAAGAAAAAAAAATAGCTCCACCCTTTATGTAAAAAACAGAAAATAAAATGATTTCAACCCTGGCCAATAGCAGTGAACATTTAAAAAACAATTTTCTTAAACCTAACAATTTGGAATTTAAGTTAATGGATATTGTATGTTCACACATCATTGGGTAAAACATAATGGCTTCTAGTTTTTGATTTGTGTGTTTTTTTTTATTGGTTAGAAGTATGTTCATGCCAATAAACGATAAGCAATAATGAAATTGAGAAAAATTACTTAATACGTCATTAAGCTTTCACATTTAAATACATTTAGGTAATTTGTTGAGCATTTTTTTGAGTTTTTTCTTGTTTGCAATAACTTGAGTAATTTACGTTTCTAAGAACGAGAGGACTATAAATGTTCCAAAATAAAACATCAAATCCAAGAAAACAGGAAAATTTCACAAATAAAAAAAAACATTCGATATAACCGTAATTCTTTATTTAAGTAAAAAAAGACTATTTAAAAAGCAGAATTTTGGTAAAAGAATTTTGACCCCGGCAGAATTTTGACCCCAACCCATAAAAATTGTGAAACAACGTAAATGGGATTTATAGCTTAAGATATTTAGGAAGATATTTAAGTATTCCAGATTCCTACATCGTGAATTTGAAATTTATTAGAAAATGGATTTATATTTATGTATACACATTTCGGAAACAAGACCACTGCTCTTTCTATTTTTAATGATAAGAAAAAACCCAAAAACAACTCTGTAACTACAATTCCCTTAATCAAGAATTATAAAAATTAAGAAACTACATTCTCGGAGATTCCTTGCAAACCAAAACCTTAAATAGGTATTTGCGGAATTCACAAGGAGTTTTCAAAGTTTTACTGATAGTAAGAGGAACTTAAATTCGGTACACCATTTTAATCAATATCCAACAACCAACATCAAAGTTCACCCATAAAGTTGTAAAATAATAAAAAAAAAAGCAGCTCTATTACCCTTGAGTAGTTCATCATTGAAACGTAATTTACTGCCAAATTCCAGACCACACAATAAAATTCCCAGATGTTTATTTGCCACATCACCTTTTTCCTCAAAGATAAAGCTCAAATCTTTTCACAACAAAAGAAAAGCCCTAGCAGTGATTTTCATTTCGTCTCTCAATGATTGGAGAAAAAGAAGAGTCTTCTATTTCTGGCACTCATCCAAAATCGGATGTCATTAGAGAACGTCAAATCGAATAAGTAGATATGAACGAGTATAGTTGAGAAGAGGAAGTAGAAGAAAAATAGAAAAGTAGAAGTGGAAGTGGAGAAGGAAACATTGTGAAAAAGGCCAAAGCCAAAACCAAAACGAGATGCTATCATCTCTTCTTTTGCTCGATGTGGAAATGAAAAGGATCTCTTGAGTATAACGAAGTTAAGGATTTCATTATTTTGTTTTGTTTCAACTAGAAAATCTTACCTTTTGAATTGTCTCTATGTGTTGTCTCCTCTTAGGTATTGTTTAGTTAGTGGGAAATGTTTTCTCCAAAATAAATTGACTCCTGTATTAGTTTATATAGGGAAAGCAAAATTGAGGCTATGAATCCCGGACAAATTTATTAATATTGATTTTTGGAAAAAGTTAAGACCCAAGCTATTAGGGGAAAAGTTAGAAAAGACAAAAAACAACAAAAAATAAGTAGCATTAGGTACAATAAGTTTTAATGAGGTGTTTTGTTGTTATTGGTACTTTAAGTATTTGATGCTTTAAATAAAGTTGTATTTCTAGAACTTTATATACATAAATTCTATTATGGGATATTACTATGAATATAAATCAATTTGAAAATATTCTTGATGAAGAAATAATAATTGATCTCATGGATGGTTTAATAATTTGATATTTGAAACACAACAAGAAGCTAATGTTTCCAAACTAAGATGTAAGTTTGTTCACTTTTTTCGCAAAAGGAATATAATAAGCTATTATTTTAATATTTCCATTTTCTAAGAGATAGAAGGGCAAGCATGGTCTATCAGTATTCGGTGCTTATTAAAATGAAGTTCTTTATTGCACGTTCTTGATAGAAGCTGGGAAAAACAAAATGCAACCATCAAGGCATGCTTGAATCATTTATAATACTCGCACAGCTTGTACTATTATAGACAGAAAAAAAACTTAACCCCTCAAAAGATTGGCAATACTTTGAAAGTGAGTGTTTGTTCTCATGTACTCGAGCCAGAAGTTGTTCTTCCTTATCATATATCATTATTTATTTTTAATATATATTGTGTTTTTGGAAATGTAAAATTATTTAAGAAACTTAGTCAAAAGTTCTAGAAAAGAAGTATTATGTGAGATCAATTCAAACATTATCATATAAATTCAATTTTATCGACCAAATCCCTTGACGCTTATTAATGTTTGATAAATCAAAATTCTTTTTCTATAGTTGATTGAACACATCTTGTGGTTGAACAAAATAAAAATTTAATATTATCAAATTTTTCAATAATTTTTGTTATTTTCACGCATGTACTTAAAAAAATATTTTTACTAAATGACCTCTGCAGCAATTTTATTTACATAAATTTTCCAATATTGTCTTAGAGGATAAATACATCTTTAAACTTATAAAAAAAAACTCAAAATTATTAAATTTTCATTAAATTTTTACTTTTTATGCATTCACAAAAAAAATATTTTCAATAGAAGACGTCTGTGGTAGGTAATGGTTTGTAAACAAAATATTGAAGTTAATTAATTTTGAAATTCAAAAACGTTTCAAACCAATTTTTAAAAAGAAAAAGAAAACAAAAATCGAAATCTCCTTCGAACACCTTTTATTCATTTTTTGCATGTAAGTGAACAAAATTACACCACATGTAGGCTGATATTTCAGGTTAATTTGAATATCTTAGAAGAGTTATGAATTTTTTAGCGAACCACCTCGAAATTTTTTTGATATTGATGTACTGGCAGCTGTTCGAGTTCCGACGACAAAAGCAGACATTCTTGTTACATTTTGATAAAACTCAATGTAAGATTTTGAAACTTGTGAGGCATGTACCTTTATGTGTGATATATAAAATTAAACGTAATTTGATTGTGGTACTTAATAAAATTCAATAATAAAGGGTTTTCCAATAAGAGGTGTTATTTTGAGATAAATTTTTGGAGATAAATGATCGGATGTTTATTTCATTATAAAGAGGAAGGAATGCCGTTAATAATCTAACACAACATCAGCCAAATGGCCGCCAAGACCACGCTTACAGGACCATATCCTTTTCATGAAATTTTCCATAACCAAATCGCAAAGTGGCTGCCCTATGTCCTCGATAGCCTCACGAATTTCATCTTTGTGAAACTTTTCCCGTAAAAGATCGATGGTTTCATTGCTTGTGTGGCACGTAGCGCCGTCTTGTTGATAGTAAACGTTGTCCAGATCAATAACATCCAATTCAGGCCATAAAAAATCATTAATCATCTCTCGATAGCGCAATCCATTGACCGTAACTGTTGCTCCAGCCTCTTTTTCGAAAAAGTAAGGTCCAATGACCCCGCGGGACCATAAACCGCACCAAACAGTCACGCGTTGAGGATGGAGAGGCTTTTCAACAATAACTCTTGGGTTTTCCGAGCCCCAGATGCGACAGTTTTGCTTGTTGACGTAGCCTCCGAGGTGGAAATGGGCCTCATCAGTCATGATGATTTTTCGATGAAATTCCCGTTCATTTTCATGCATTTCAAGGACCCAATCAGCAAAGACACGACGTTGTTGATGATCAGCCGGCTTGAGTTCTTGTATTAACTGAACTTTATAAGCCTTAAGACCCAAGTCTTTATGCAAAATACTGTGTAATGACGTTTGTGGAATGCCTAATTCCAAAGAACGACGAGGAATGGACAAACCTGGGTTTTCTTCAACACTTTGGGCTACAACAGCAATATTCTCAGTTGTTCTTGAGCGACGTGCACGGGTTTTATTCTTCACATCACTAACTTGTCCCAACAGCTCGAATTTGTCCACCAATTTCTGTATTGCGGTCCGACAAGGTGCTTCACGACGACCCAAAAATGTTTTAGTTTTACGAACCATCTCTGCCAAATTTTCACCATTTTTATAGTGAATTTTAATAATTTCAATGCGTTGTTGAAGCGTGTATCGTTCCATTTTTATTAATAGCGTAGTTTCTACTTGTTAAATGTCAAAAAATGACAGCTTCAAAAGTGACAGCTACCGAAATAGCGGGCTATTCAAAATAACACCTCTTATTGGAAAACCCTTTATAATGGCTAAGGTAAAACGATCCGTGTAAACTCATGTTACAGTTTGCTCCGCTCACAGACTTCAAAACATTCTGAAATTTTGTAAAAAAATATCTAACTTTTCCTTAAATTTCAAGTTACAAAATGAAAAAATAAAAAAGCTAAAACAAAAAAAATTATTGGAAAAACTTGTATTTACCGCTGACATATTGAAAAAAAAATCATGTATTGACAACATAATTATCTAAAAGCCATTTTGATGATAGTCCGAGAAAGTAGTTTTCGTTATGCCGCCGTCGGCGTGCGTCGGTCTGTGCGTCTGTACTTTCTGTGCGTCCATCGTACACATCTCCACTGCCTAAACGCGTGAACGAATTTTCTTCAAATTTGGTACCGATGATTTTTACGTAATTTCGAAAGTTTTTTTTTTTTGTTTGATATCTCGTTTAGAACTAATACCTCCCTTATAACGGTTTTAGGTTTTTGGATTTTTCTTGAAAAATAGGTCTCGTTTGTAATGGAAACTTGGAACAATTTTGCTTATTCTTCTTTTTTTCGAAGTCATTATGTTGTTATTCTTAAAGTAGGAGGTAAGGAAATAAATTTGTTAACTATACGCATCCAATATGGTGATCAATTTTATTTCGAAGTACCCTGTAAACACTTACTTAAGCCAATGATTCTGGAATACATTTCTTCAAAGTTTGTAGCTATCTCATGCAAAATTTATAAATAATTTTTGCAAACGCAGAAAAGTCAATTGGAACAACAGTAAGTTGTGCCAAAAGTGCTCGCAAAAGTTTCGGAATTGAAAAGCAAATCAATCTATGAAAGGTATTACAAAAATAACTATAATAATGTTTATCTTTATCTACTAATAGAGTTTTCCCAATTTTGCAGAATCACATATGTACCCACATATCCTAAAACATAAGGTCTTCCGAGACAGTGACATAGGTTGAGGTTAATAAATCCAATTATATAGACGTTTTGTCACAATTACATTCTTAAAATGTGAATGACATGTGAAGGGACAATTTGCGATGAAATAGTGATTTAATGGCTAAGGATTTCAGGCAACCCTTCCTTTCATAAATCGTCTATAGTAAGACTTTATTAAAAAAAAAAAAGTATCCTGGATCAAGTTAATACTCAAACAAAAAGGTTATATTCCCATCAGTTCTTTTGAATCCAACAGAGGGTTTGCTAATAGCTTTTAGATTTCTATGTAGAAGTAGATGGGTTGAGCAGATAACAGTTTTGCAGTAGTAGTAACCTACTCTGTAGATTCATATAGAATTCGGGATAATCCTTTACTTTCAAAAAAGGGCCAAGAGAATATTATAATAAAAATGAAACAAAATAAATATACCAACTAGAAAGGGGAAGCATTAGAGGATTTGTTTCCTGCATATATGTACGTCCTTTTTACATAATATTTATTTCTAAATCCTCTGGCAGGTCCCAGGTAAACCATGAACATGAAAATTTCAAGAAGTTAACTTCTGGTAACATTTTCAAAAAATCATTTCGTTTTCCTATAATTCCCTTCTTTTCTTGATGTTGATGTGAATTACCTAAATTTGCCGCCAGGAATGAATTCAAGCAAAATAATGTTCGCACTTTTTGTGTTGAAGAAATAATAAATTAGCCCACACACACACACACACCACCACCACACATACACATACAAATACACGCACACAAATTATGAATACTTAAGTCGTTTCCATTGAAGTTAAGCAAAGTGTGACTAATTTACAATTTAAAACGATTTCGGTTAGCAAAATATGAGGAGAAAGGTAGATAAATATGAGAGAAAAAAGTTGGTAACTTTAGAATAAGGATAAGTGAAAGGATCGACTTTAATTCCAAGGCAAAGGACGATGGAATAACCTATAATAATTTTGTGTTGAAAAGTTTATGAAAAAAGAATTGGGTATGTTCCTGGCAGAAGATTATCCCAAAGAAAGGACCAAGTGCTTATTTTTATGGGAAAACTTTTTTTCTTTTTTTTTTTTTGAGAAATTCCCTAGAAATTGATAAACGTACTCTACGTATTTTGAATAACATTTTTATACCAGTTCTAAGAAATAATCGTTCAATGGATAAAACGTTAGAAATTCTAAAGCTTTAACAATATTTCCGAATAAGTCTAAATTAAAGCTATTTTTTTATAAGAGGTCTCGTTTATACACTGTTTTGAGTAGATAACTATTTGAATACTGAAAGACTTTTGAAAAGTGTAGACAAAGGTTTATCAAGAACTCATTTATTAACATTGTCGTTGAATGCTCCATGTTTTGTTTTTCTTTTTTCTTTAATCTTTCTGGGTATCATTGCGATGTTGGATCCTTTTATAACTCCGTTCGTATTCTTTAAATTCTGAGAAAATTCCACTAACTTTTTTATGAGTAAATGTACAAAAGTCCTTGAAAAATTCGCAGAACGAATCTTATGATTAGGAGTAATTTACTTGACCGATTATGAAATTAATTAAATACATACCATAAGTTGTTGTTGTTGTTCAAACACTCAATTAAATACATACCTTCAAAAAATTTCAAACATACATACACATAAGTATTTTCTCACATTAAAATTAGATAAGACTTTTAAGAATGTTTATTGGAAATAATATTTTCGTAATAAAAAATCGAATTCAGATTTTGTTCAAGACCAGTTCCAATCCAGTTTTCAGAGGACAAAAGTTAAACAAATTAGTAGCAGAATGAAACTTAGTTTAAACGTATATTGCTTTGTCTTTTCTTCATACATTTTTTTTCAGCAAAATTTTAGTTTTTGTATTTTTGACGAATATTGTATAAAATAGCTTAATTTTCAATCAAAAAAAAATTGACGGACAAAATTTTGATTATTGTAAATTTTGAGATGATTCTTCTTGGTTAAATCCTCTTGTTTACAACTAAGTAAGAAAATAATACAGTTAACAAGAACAATGTTGTTAAACATTGAAAAAAAGAACAAAAAACGCATTTTTAAGCCAACATAAGGAGTGGTCATAGAAACCAAATTAAACTTTTGTAAACTGAACTAAATTCGGTCTTGTTTTTTTAAAAATGAAATCTTTCTTTAACAAAAACATAACAAAAACAGTGTTTTTGAGAAGTTCAAAATTCTGTACCTCAAAAACATTGCACGATAGAGAGATTTTAATACTGGATTAGAATATAGGTAGTATCAAAATCTCTCTATCATGCAATGTTTTTGAGGTATAGAACTGAACTTGAGCTCACAAAGTCTAAATCTTTTGTAAAAATTGAATTTGGTTTCTATGGCCACTTCTTTCTGCCTGATATTAGTGTACTTTACGGAAATATCGATCTTAAAAATGAGTTTATTGTTCTTTTTTCAATTTTTGACAATTCTTTCCGTGTTGTGTTTTTTATTAAATATAAGAATTTATAACTATTTTTGTGTAAAAGATAAAAATAAAAAAGCAAAAAAAAAAATCGGTTTTGGCCTTTTTTGCCAATATTTTTAAGGTTATATAGAAAAATCATCCGAACAAAAGTTGTAAGTCTTTTAACTATCTTCAAATCTTGCATTACTTTTTTTCGACAGGAGGTGTAATTTTGATAGAAATCGTAAAAGAACACACGATTTTCGGCTGTGATTTACCAGTTCTGTTTACTAGCTTCTGCTGGGATTTACTAGTTTCGGGTGTGATTCAACAGCTTCGGCTATGATTTACAAGTTTCGGATGTGATTTACCAGTTTTGGCTGTGATTTATCAGCTATGGCTGTGATTAGCCAGTTACGGCTGTGATATACCAGTTACGGTTGTGATCTACCAGCTTCGGCTGTGATTAACCAGTTTCGGCTGCGATTTAGCAGTTACGGCTGTGATTTATCAGTTTCGGCTGTAATTTAACAGTTGCGGCTGTGATCAATAAAGAATTTACTTTAAACAACACCTTGGATAAGCCGACGAGTTTACCTTAGCCTTTGAACCAAAGTACATAACAAATTGATTTTTGTAATACAAAACGTGATTGGTTTCATTCGATTCCGAATACGTATCCGGTTCGTGTCAGGTTTAGTCGAATTGAGTTTTTCTATACAAGAAATTAAGAAAATAGATTCAAGCTTGTTTGGAGTACGAAACAAATATGAACCGAAGTGAATGAAACCAAATGCGTGTGAAACATGGCCAAGGAACGCTGTAAAACCTATATTATTTTTAAGGACCCCTTCTAATTGTGAACTTTAAGTTTTTTTAAGCGTTTAACCTGCCCTGAACCAAAATACTTAATTGAATTGCAATAAGCTAATATTAATTCTCATTTTATTGTACTAATCTAAACTAATAATTCTTTTTATTTCTTTTTCTTTCAGGTAAGTCATCAAAACGCTTGATAAATTTTTCTGCATTAAAAATATATTCTAAAGTTGGTGAGTGCTTTATGTGGTCAATTATAATCGTAAAATTTTCTATTTTTATTAAAATATCCTTGTTATCTCTGTGTGCGTTCACTAATAAATTTATTATTTCTGAAAACCCTTTCAAACTCATCCAAAATTTATGATGGTAATATATGCCGCACACGCACCATAGGTACAGTTGAAGTGAAAAATTACCAAAAAGTCTTTCAAAGCCACATATTTTCCACGCATTACTATCACCATACCCGTTCCCGTTATATAGGTACCTTACCTAAAAACATACATCAATGTGAATGCTTTATAACGGAAGGTATAATATAAAGGATAAAGAACATCTATTATAAACATATTTCAAATTCTAACCGAAAATGTGCTCCAAAAACAAGGACTCTTGATTAAAATAAACTACACCAAAGTTATTTCCGCCAAAAAACATTAACAATCTAAGTGAAAGCTGCTTTCAAAAACGATTACTCTTGGTGTGTCTTTTGCCACAGAAACCATATTAACATCAATCGTTCATCACGTATACACATTAGAGAGACGACGACGACTACGATAAAACCGAAATTCGTGGTGCGCACCAACAAATCGTTGAAGAATTCGTAAAGTTTCGTGTTAGCCACATCACAAGCCACGTCATCATTATAATGTATGTGTGTGTGCTATACTACCATAAATGAAACACCAAGTTCAAACTGTAACCAGCCATAGAGTCGCACTATAACAGCTTCCAGGATCATCACCGCCATTAAATTTGTACGGAAATAAACCACATCAAGGGAGAGATGTTTCATTTCCAATTCATTAGTTTCCAACATAGCCACTTTTCGAACAACTGTATGTAGTAAAAGTACGACTGGGTATTCATATGGAATGGTTGTTGGCTGCTAGCAAAAGCGCTGCAGAACGCACAATCTGTGACAATCGGCTCACCACTACCATCAGTCAGGCTCAACTCCAGTCCCAGCACCAGCAGCCACCGAGACAAGGCCGCCAAAAACAACCTATGAAACGGGCTTTTCGCGTGCAGGCTCCAAATAATCCCAATCCCAAATCCGAATCCATTAGCCGAAGACACGTTTTCGTTCTCGTTTTTGGTTGGCAAGGTTATCGTTTTTGTTTTTGTTGTTGTTTTTTTTTTTTGTTTCTCTGTTTTGGGGGTGAACATTCGAAGGCACTAAGCGAAGTAAATAAATAAGTAGCCTATCTCCCGTATCTGAATTGAACATCCCAGGCTAGAAAACCACTACCAGGAGGTTTTTCCTGTGCGAATGGGTAATGAGCGCAACCTGAAGGCTCTAATTTATCATTTGAACACAAACCGACCAACGATGGCGAACGTCGACGTCGACGATGTAACATTGCTACGAGTGGTAAAGTACGAGCTGCACAAGCTAAGCGGTATTGGTATAAAGGGGTTAGTTAGGTTGAATAGCAAACCCTTCCGCAAATTGGCAGCTGTAAGATACTTATCAGACGAAGCGAATTTCGAGAAAGCTTAATGGCCACAACATCCGGGCAAACAAAAGCGAACCAGGAGAAAATCCCCTGAGATGAAAAACAAAAAAAAAAAAAAAAAAAACAATCACATCTGAGAAGCCAGTGTATCGTCCAAATTCGAATCACCTTTAGTATTTTTGTGTAGTAAATAGAATAGCAGGTGAATTTTGCCAAAGGCTGTAGATAATCGTAATCTTGAAAGTTCGAATTGAATGATTTCACTGATACGCATCAGCCAAATTAATATTTGCGGTAATAATAAACTTTGAAGTTTGAGAACACATTACGATTATGTTCGAAGAGCCTTACCAGCTTAAGGTTGGTAGTGATAAAATAAGTATTTTTTATAAAGCAGTTAATTGTTCGAAACAGAAAGTACTTGGTCGAGGTGAGGTAGATGGATCTGTTAGAGCAGCAAGGTACAAGTTTTCAAAAGTTGAGTAATTAGTAGATAAGTAAACATGCGAAAGAAAAAGAAGGAAGAATGCTCCAGGGTTAGGTTTAACCAACCTTAAACTGGTAAGGTCGCGTCATCGCTGCTTCCGATTTTACATGGGGATTAAGTAAGATTACTCACTAACTTGGGATGGTGTTATGCAATCCAAGGTTGATTGAGTCAACCAATAGGCCTCTCAAATCAAACTGGGGCCTATTTCACCAAACACTTTTCACTTTGCAACTTTTCACTTTTAGTTTGCAAATTTCGTATCACTAAACGCAAATTAGCAAAGAGGATATTTATTCAAGTGGAAAGTTTTCCTCTTTGCAAAATACGTATTTCACGAAACACAAATTTTCAAAGTGAAAAGTTTTGTTAGTTTGCAAAGTATTTGTACTTTTTGTTTCACCAAACAAATAAACAAATTATATTAATAATTTAGAAAAGCTTTTCAATAATATGCAAAGAGACATTTTTGTTTGAAAATTTCAAATTTGTATGGTTTCCTGGGTGGGTGGGGTGGTGCTACGCCCAAATTACTGATTAGCATTTAGATTTCTTCCTGAATTTTGTCTTAATAATATAAGATGGTTATTGTTACTCGAGCAGAAACCTTTAACTCACCACAATAGATTCTAAAAGATCTACTATGAAAACCTTTAGTTAATGCAATTGCATTGCTAATGATGGTAGTTGCCGTAGAAGACTACTGATTTTCTGTTCAGTTATCGTATCAAAAACGCAAAGTTGGTGTCGATAGGATTTGAGCCTATTCGACTAGGGTAATAGTCGAATATATATTTTTTCATAATTTTTGAATGGCTGCCCAAATACTTTGCAAAATACGAAAATCAAATGCAAAGTTCAATTCTAAATTTACTTTTCACTTTTCACTTTTTACAAATGGTTTGAAAAAATTGAAAAGTACAAAATCTTTCACTTTGCAAAATTTTGTGAAGCACTTAGCACTTTTACTTTGCAGGAAATTATTTATTTGCAAAGATGCTAAGTGAAAAGTGTTTTGTGTTTTGTGAAATATGCCCCTGTCTTCATTTACTCGTTGTACATTAGGGTGGGTCAACTTTTAATTTTTTTGATTATTAAAAAGGCTCAGCGATTAAAAGGTGCTTAATGGTTCGGTTATCTTATACGTAAAGCTTCATTTCATTGTTTTAAGCCTAAGTGCCTCCAGATTGTGGTTTAGATCTTGAAGAAAGCAGATTTTTGCTTTAAAATTACACATGCTTTGCTCAACCAACAAGGCTTTATAGCAAAACGACTTGAGGCCCCAAATTTAGAAAATTAAATAATATTAATATTTAAATAATATAACTAAATTATTCCTGAAAAAAAAAATTACCTGTTAATATTCTAAATTATCACACTGGTCAACAAGGATTTTGCTGCCCAAACTTTGGTAAACGTTCTTAATGGTTTTTAATGTGCAGAATTATCAAATTAGCTGTGGTTTTTGAGATATTTCGTTGTAAGGTCACAAAAAAAGCGTTTTTTAATATTTTTGAATCTTAAAGCCAAAATTGTAACGGATTATAAAAGAAATTCCTGGAATATTTCGATTGGGAGCCCTTCTCCGGGAGATTTCATTCTCGAAAGGGGTGAGTATCTTTGAACTACTAAGATTTATCCAGTCGTCTAATTTGTCTCTTAAGCTCTGTATCAGCAATCTTATGTCGTTTTCGATTGGTCCCACCCAAGAATTCACTCATTCTGAAATTAAATGGAACATGTCAAATCACTTCCTCTCATTCCTAACGTTTTGTATGTGTTGATGAATAATTAAAAAAAAATCATTTGACATTTGCACCACGAAATTTGGCTTGACATCTGAGTGTTTATGTATTATGTCGTTTTCGATTAGAAATCCAGAAGAGTCCGGAAGCATCCAGAAGTCTTACAAAACTGTTTTACTGTCGCAAAAATGACAGATATGACGCTATAAAATAGTTTCAGATCATTTCTGGATGCTTCCGGACTCTTCTGGATTTCTAGTCGAAAACAACATAAGTGTTTCGGAGTGTTTCGAGAAGCGAATTTCTCTCATAGAATCGTTCGAAGTGTCATTTTTGTGCATACGAATTTTCTGCTCCTAAAACTTTCTATCGGCCCTTTGACTATCCAATTCTTTCTGCTAAGGTAACTCAATTAACATTGAGATTTTTAAGAATTCATTGAACGATAACAATCTTCAATATTTATTTAAATGTATTTCCACCTCCTGGCCATATTCACCTTTTACCCAAGAACCAAACCAACTTCAATCCGAGTTCCATCAAGGACGCAAAGAAATGGCACAAAATGAATAAGAATAAAGAATAACAAAACCAAACAAAATAAAAGAGATGAAAAGGCGTAGATGGAACTGAAATTCACGTAATGGAATAGAATGGCCTAAGTAATGGCAAACCATTTGGTATTATGTACGTGAATTAGTTTGATGCTCAAAAAGATGAGTTGAGTTAAAAGAAAAATGTTACTCTTGTTCTTCTTATTCATTTTCTGTCATCATTTTACTCTTTTTCTGGATAAACCAAACTAAAAGAGATTTTGATGTTGATGAGTTTGTGAGCCTAGTCATTTTGTTTTGATTGTATAAGTACATACATATGTATATAGAGAAATCTCGTCTTTTCATTAAGAAAATCTAGGAGTAGTAATAGAAGAAACATGGTCTTTATAAAAAGATAAATTTGACTGTCGCTCTAAGAGATAATTTGCAAAGACAAGATGAAATATTTTGATAATTTATTTGGGTTTTAGTATTTGTTTTTGTTGTGGTTGTTTTGAGATTGTTGAGAGTTTTTTTTTTGATATTTTTAAATAATTCAATGAAATTTGAAAAATATTTTCAATCTTATTGCTTGATCTATTTAAAATCTCGTGATAAAAATGTAGAGACTGAAATAGATTCTTAAGAATCTAAAAATAATGAAAATAATTTTATTTTAGTTTTTAAGCGAAGTTTATGCAATTGACAATAGTAGTGTCAATTTCTTAAACTCCACTTAAAAAGTCCTAATAGGATTTATAACATAAATCTACTCTGACTAGAGTCTTATTATAAAACAAAAACTCTCACTATGATCATAAAACTCTTTTCAAAAAACTAAAGCTCTTGTATAGAAACTAATTTCCTTTTTTGTACACCTCAATCTTTTCCAAAGCTTTTATGTATTAACTTGGCTTGAAAATTTTTGCTTTTGGTTATCTGATGTTCGTAGATTTTGAAAGATATGCACAAATAAGCGAAAATAAATATTTTATATTTATTTTTGAAAAAATTATTTTTTCGATATTGGGTCAGTCATTGTTTTTCAAAATTTAGTTTTCAGATGTTGATAAATAATATCTTAAAAATGGCATACCAAACTTTTTTTTGACAAATCGTTTGAAAAATTTAGAAAAAAATATATAATTATGTATATTTTTTTCTAAAAACGGCTCCATAGATTTTTCAAAAAGAAATCTAAAATTGTATCTTTATTAAAGGAATCATATCAAAAAGTTTAGTCAAAACCGTTAGAGACGTTTTCGAGAAAACTAAAATAACTCAATAATGTTGTGTGTGAGGTACTCGTTCTAGATGGGATATTCAAAAACGCTTGATATATCAAATAAAAGGTTATTTGGTTGCGATGTTCAATAAAGTTGAATTATAATTTTATGTGGCTTTCATAAAAAGTTAAGATGCGTTTTGTAAAATTATCTCTGCTCACAGGCTATAAGAAAACATGATTTTTTGAATTTTTTGTTAGGGCACAAATTTTTATCATTTCGATTTATCTATTCACTCAAATTTATGTCATTATTCTCTTCCCATACGTTTTGCGACGTACAAAATGAATCAGTCAGATTGTGAATAACAATGGCTGACTGCTGTAATTTCATAAATTTTTTGTGTGCACTAAGTAAATAAAATGCAAGACTGGGTCGCACGTACTTGCCTTTTTACTTGCGATTTCGTACAAAAAAAAAAATAAAATGCACTACTGGGTCGCACGACTTGCTCTTGTAGATAAAGTTACTATTTATGCTAAGCCTTTTTAATTAAAAATTTGTAAATGCAGTTTTAGAAAAAAAAATTAAAAAACATAAAATTCGATTTTCAAATGACTAAAACAGCTTCTTAAATGAATTTAACCTCAAGCAAAGTATGCAATTTGATTTCTCCTTTAATGATGCATTTTTAGAAAAAAAAATTGAAAATCGTTAGAGCTGTTTCTTAAAAAAACTATTTTTTTCATATAAAATTTTGCAAGGAGTTTAATATGAAAAAATTGGTACGCCATTTTTAAGATATTATTTTTCAACTTCTAAAAACTAAAAATGACCATGACTTTTTTAATCAAAATCGTAGGCACCGTTTTTGAGAAAAATGAGTTTTTTTAAAACCGGTATATGACAGGTTTCGTTATTTGGGGTCCAAAAAAAAAAATTCAAAAAACGTCTGGGGATATTCTCCAAAAAACGCCACATACCAAGTTTGAAGTAAATCTATCCATCCGTTTAGGCTGTGGTCTCTGATACATACAGACAGACAGACAGACAGACAGACAGACAGACAGACAGGCAGACAGACAGACAGAATTGTCGGACCCACTTTTTTCTCATTCTCTATCATCGTAATGTCATGTTTGATTGTTATCTCAACTTTTTTTTTTTGTACGAATGCATAACTTGATATAAATAGTACCTATACATACATCGCAAGTAAAAACAATAAACCAAGCATGGAATGTAAGGTATTTGTTTCTGTTTACCTACTTATAGTGTGTGTGGGCTGAAAATATGGTTTTTGCCCGTAAATCCCGATTTAGTGGGTCTGTTGAAAAAAAGAAACAAGACCTGTTTGTTAACCTCTGTTTAATCAGATTGGAAAATCATTCATCCTTATAATATGAAATCATTTAGAAAGTAACTTATTTTGCTGCATTTCATATTTATTCATTAGTGTGTATGCAAGTAAACTGTTTAAAAATTAAAATTAATGAGCATAATTGATGTGCAAATTTTAATTCAACAAAGCTTCAATAAATCAAAAAAGAAATCCGTCAAAGAACCTAATTGGTCTACGATGTTCTTAATTCAGATGAATTAATTTCAATTCTAATTAGTGTGATTACAAGCTCAAGTCATTAACTTTACAAGTACGAGTATGTAGGGTAAATACACATACTCGTAGGTAGTACTTTATTCTAAACACCTACACGTCATGTCTATACATTTGAGTACAAAAGTACATAATATTAAGATTCATATCGCATATTCATCATGGCAGTGTTTACACGCATTAAATTTGAATAATGTTAAAATTACACAAAACGCCATCCAAATGAATTTTATTTCTAAAAAAAAAAAAAAAAACGAATCCTTCCAAAAAAAGGCAAAAATCCTTGATTTATGTCTTGAGTTTAATTCCCTTTGTCGGATTTCGTTATCTAAATTATATTTTACTCACTTCAAAAAACCATGAATTATGTATAAAATGTACACACTCCAAATACGACGAAGTAAAAATAAAAAAAAAAAACAGGAAGGAAAAAATGGTAACAAACTCAAAATCATCTAAGTTCTGTAACGAATGTGCACAAAAAAAAAAACTACCTCGACTTGGCGTTTGCAGAAATGATAAACTCTTAAATCCTTTTCGGAAACAAATATCCTGCGAAGTAATGTTGGGTTGGGTCATTAAATCAGACGGAATAAATCCTTTGCGCCCGAAATAACAAAAGGCAATTCGATACTTTATTATTCATGTTTGCATTTTTGCTTTTTTATTTAACTTTTTCGCTTCATTTTTTTTTTTTTTTTGTTTATTTGTTGTTGTTTAGTATGATGAAGGGTATAGGTTATATAGGCAGGGATAAACTCGTTTAGATATACTTTTTACCTGGTATACGATTGGGTGGAATATAAATTCACCAAATCATTGTTATCTGCGCATAGAATATTGTGTTGAATCTATTTGAAATAATTTATATGCATGCGTATATATGTACGCTTTATGTCAAAAAAGACATTCGTCAGTTTTAGAGGCGGGAAAAGTAAACGAGAGAATCTATAAAAAGTAACGTTTATCAGGAAATAATACAAAATTTAATGGAACCATACAAACACTGTTGATTTTTTTGTGTGTTTGTTGTTAATGTTTCGATATACAGGGTGATTCAGGAATAATGTGCCAAAAAGCAAGTCCGTGTATGTTAGGTCGAGATAAGAAAAAAAATCCTGTGGGTGGGGGATCTGAGGGGCAATTTTCTAAAAAAATTACTTAATTTGGAAAAAAAATTATTAAAAATCTACGGTTACACCTACAACAACGTGCTGTATTTTTTTGAAAAGCCAAAAACCTCTTTTATATGATTTTTGAAAAACGAATTGAATTGAATTGAATTGAAAAAAAAATTTGTGAGCTAATTTTTCTCAAAATTTTATAGTATTAAGTACTAATTTAGTTTTTTAAATTCGATGCTCTTATTTGTTTTTAAACAAAAACAGAAAACCAGATGCAAAAATGTCTTTTCGTTTTTGAGAAATAAAAATAAAACCAGCACGACTTTTTTCTGAGAAAAACCTTTTATTTTTGTTTCTTACGTTGAAGGACTTGTAGATAAATTGATTTAAAAAACAGGTTTTTCTTATAAAAAAGTCATGTTGGTTTTATTTTTATTTCTCAAAAACGACAAGATATTTTTTGCATTTCGTTTTCTGTTTTTGTTTACAAACAAATAAGAGCATCGAATTTAAAAAAAAAACTAAGTTGGTACTTAAGTACATAAAATTTTGAGGAAAACTAGTTCAAACATTGTTTTTTATTTATTTTTTCCAAAAATTTGACTTTGAATGAATTTTTCAAAAACTATTACTAAAAACAGCTTTTTTCAAAAATCATGTAAAAGAAGAGGTTTTTGGCTTTACAAAAAAGTATAGCCCGTTATTGTAAATGTAACGGTTGATTTTTAATATTTTTTTCCAAATTAAGTCAATTTCTTAGAAAATTGCTCCTCCTGGCTAAACGGGGGGGGGGGGAATAGATCCCCGCCCCCCTCCCATACGATTTTTTTTCTTATCTCGACCTAACCTACACGATCTAGCTTTTTGGCACATTAGTCCTGAATCACCCTCTATAAATGCGGAAAATGAGTTGTGGTAGATTTTGGATTTGAACTCTGAAGTAAGAAGTTTTGAGGATTCAAAATATCGTAATTGACCTATTGCTCCCGAAATAAATAAAATTTTCGGACAAACAAAATGGATTTAGCAAGATTCTTGTTGTGCTTTTAAAATCTTATAACAATGTTAAGTTTCAAAATTCTTACGAAAAACATAATTACAGAAAACGATAATTTAGTACGCGAATTCTTGCTGGTGCAAGAAGACTATCTTATCAGTATTCGTTCTGCACCACACGCGATAGAATACTTTGTTAGTCATTAGAACTCTTTATGGCGACTGTTGATTTCAGAAATCAGGATCCCACCCAAACAGATCTAGATGTTTCACATGACATAAGCAAGTACTATTTCAAAGAGTTAGGTACAGGATTTAGGCAAAGAGGTGTGCTATGTATCATTTGTTTTTTCCAATCCTGTAAAAAACGATGTAAACAAGGAAGGCTATATATCTTCAATAATAATAAATACTAACTTTTATAACTGCGTTTAAATAATCTTGATATCTTATTTTTTTTCCCCATGCTAATTTTTTACTTTGAGGTCATTTTTCTTAGAAAAATGCGTAAAAAACATAACGTTTTATTATTTCATTTATTTTGAAGGGAGCAAACATAAAAAAAATACAATTAATATTTTCCAGAAAACCAATAAATTTAAAGACAACATAGACAAACTGCAAAAATTAAGATCTTAAGAAAATGTTGTTATTTTCCTTAAAACTTAAAAGGTTTAGAATGAAAAGTAATTTTTGTTGTTTAAGATGTTTTTGATTTAAAGTGCAGTTATATCATGTGTTCAAAGTGTACTCCTTGGCTTTGTATGCTAGTTGACGTTTAGATGTTAAAGTGCAATAATATTGCTAAGAAATCAAAAAACATTAAAATATAAATCTTTATATATATAAAACCCATACCAGTTCATGCCATAAATCGAATAGGACATTTGACATCAACTATTTTTGGAGCCAAGTGCAAAAATCGAAGTGCGCGCGAATGGCCGATATATTGTAATTTGCAAAAAAAAATATCCCACAATTTTTTTGTTTTGAAAGCAAACTTACTCTTGGAATATTTGAATTACTTCAATTGTCTAAAGAGCTGAGAGTGTAAATTGTTTTTCGTATATTAATTGAAATGGTTACCTTTTTGTAATATTAAAATCCGCCCACTTTAACGCCCCTTTTTATATAAATGCCAAATGGCACAAAAATATGATTTAAATTTGATTTGTTGTTTTATCAAACATTATGTTTTTTACAATCCGACGTACAAAAGTACGTAAACAACAATTAACGTTCAAAAGTTGGAGATAAATTTTGTTTTAGCTACTCATTATTAAAGGTTGAAGGATATATTGGGTTGATTAGAAATAAAACGTAATACAAATAATGGAATCAATCAGCTATAACCCGTGTAGCCGAAGAACTTTTAAAGAAACTGCAAATGATTTCAATATGTAACAATATGTTTTATGTATTTATTTTATTTATTTCTTATTATACCTACTTGATACGATTTCTTTTTTTTTAGTTTTTGTTCCGTTTACATTTTCCCTTTACTGTTTAGTTTGAAAAAATGTATAAAATATTTTTGTGGACCACTAAAAGCAAGCACCAAAACAAATACAAATAATAATATAATTAATACTTAATAAAACCATTTCAGAAATAGGTTTTGTTAATTTTTTAACAATATTTTCAAAACAAAGGACAGTTTTCAATTTTTTACTTCGATGTTCTTACTTATCTACTATGTTAATTTCTTTTTCTAAGAAAATCTTTCTTCAGTCAATGATTTCGAAACAACAATTTTCTTGAAATGCATTGTTTTATAAGCCCTGGAAGTTTCCTTCAAATAAAATTGGGTTATGATTTTTGCAAATTTGGACAACAGTGCGTCGGTAAACTTTTTCCCAATTTTTTTGCGATTCCCAACCTCATTGTTGTCTAACCTAACTTGGTACTTTCAAGCCATTCGGAAGCGTTGATAAATTTTCTCTAGTCATTAAAGAAATGTATTCCCGGGATTTTTCTAGATGCCAGAATGCAGGGCAGTAAACCATTAAGTTTCCCAGCAGATTGTGTCCACCGGCCGGACGTCCGGTACCTATTAATGCTTGTGCTTTCAAGATTTATAGACGTTGTTTAAGCCGTTTCTAAACGATTATTATTCAAATAACTTAGGATAAACCCCAGTCTAGCTGCTAGAATGTTTTTCTCGATAACCCGCCTCAAGGACACAGTTTTGTATTTGTATCCAACCTGTTGACTCTTAGGTATATTTTTGCTTACTTTCAAGCATTTTCACTTACTGAAACATCATTGGGACTAGGAACTCAACAGATTCTACTCCTGTAAGTTGAGAAAAATCGTATGCAATTTGCTTGAGCAAAGTCCACACTCATAAAAAAAGAAAAATTAAATGAGTGAAAAGAAATTATGACTTGAGTAAAATTATTTCTCAATCAAGCTGACACTGAAATTCGTAGTCCTGATTCGACACAACTGTCAGCCAAAATTAACGATTTGTTTTTGTAATTAGTTATATTTCCCGGTACTCTTTGTTCCCGTGCTTCATTTATTAAAAATAGTACAAAAATAGTGATCTTTATGAAAAGAGTGCATAGTGCATATCAATGATGAAAAGAGTGATTAAGAACATGGAAGAATTGACATATTTAAATAACGTAACAAGCAAATGCTTAAGGAAACTCCTGACCACACTTGAGTTTCGATATATCCATCGATCATTAATTTAGACGACTCCTATACAGATTGGGGGTACGGAAGGGAAGCAGTGGAGGGCCCTCCCCCCCTAAATTTTGTATGCTTATACATTTTTTTGTATTTTTGTTCTACACAATTTGTTCCCCCTCTGATCAAAATCCTGCATACGCTCTTGTCTATAGATACCTACTACTTTCTGTATGCATTGGATCAGTGGCGTATTAAGGGCGGGGGTCAAGCCCCTCCCCAAGTTTCCAAAATTATGATATTATTTAGGTAATTTTATCATAATGTACATAATTTACTAATTTTTTTTCGTAAATCTTAGAGATTTAGAGGGGACTCAGGTACTAAAGCCCCCCCCCCTCCCAATTTTTTTTCTGGATACACCACAGCATTGGATAAAGATAGGTACCCTGAATGTTATTTAGGAGGTGCACTTATATATATATTTACTGCCTGAGTATAGTGATCGAGATGTAACTACCCCGCCAGTCTGCCGACCGAAATAGGAAGTACTGGATAGTGTCGGTATCCAGATGCAGATTTTGAAAATGCAGCCTTCTCATTGGTTGTGACAAAAACGCCAATCAACTTAAAACGTCATCTACCAATACAAATTAGATTTTCGAAAACGCTTACAATTATATTTTAATGGGGTAAAAAACCTAATAAGATGATCGGTCAGATTTTCTTAATTTGTTTTTGTACCCACATTGTTTGATTATAAAAGAGCTTATAGGCTAAATTTTCATTTTCGATTCAAGCTGTTTCTAACATCAAAGGTTTGAATTGAACAAAAAGACATTTATAACCTATCCAATCTCTTTATACGAATTTGGTGTAGATACAATTATCTCAGATCGCTCATTAAAAATTTAAATTCTTTTCTCCGCTTGTCTATCAAGCTTTTAAAATGCAATTAGCTAACTCAACCGTTTAAAAGTTACAAAAATCCTCCCCTAAACTTTTTGTTTTTCTACAACTTTTGCCTTTTTAGAATACAAAAACCCCCATTAAACCAACAACAACAACAACCAAAAATAAAAAAAAAAATAAAATAGAAAACCACTTTACGCAACGTTTATTTTCTATCATCATCTGAAATTCGGTTTTCCAAACGTTAAAGTTAAAGAAAATGAGCTTTAAATCACTCCTCAATGACTCTACACACCTTTGGCAACACAGCACAATCTATACTTTCATATAAAAGGCTCCCCCAAACATTTTTCTATCCACCCTCAAACAATGCTTTTGCCCTATTTTAAAAAGGGATATCGGCAATTGAAAGGCTATTTCCCTTCCTCAAAGCCATTAGTGGCATTTTTTGGGGCGTGAAAAATGGTGGACCAGCAAGTGGTCTGCGTGATTATTATATTTCTATCGAAACTCTACCACAGGCATTTATGTTTGTGTGTAAACGTATCACCAGTTAGTCAGCAAACAAAAATAATAAGCGAAACCAAACAACACACAATATTATATAGCCCAGCCACACACAGGTATACCTACAGCAGTTTTGCAAGGATCCATATAGTACAACCGCAGGACCTAATAAAAGTTTCCTCTGATTGCTGTATACCTATGCCAGATGGACATGGAGTTATATGGGGTTATAGGGGGTGTGTTGGGGGGTTGAAATGTAGATGGCCAATGGTCATGGTGGTTTTATGCTTGTGCTCTCGCATCGGTTCATTAAAAATAGACGAATACTTTGTGATACTGCAATATTGCGAGTGAAATAAATTGTATGTTTTGTACTGCATGGCACGGTTTATCCGACCCTCGGATAAGTACCTACACACTCCACGTTCCTAGATTGAGATCAGATTCTTCAATAAGTTTTTAACAAAAAATATTTAGTTTAAAGAAACCGAAGGTACATTTTTTCCTGCGAATCTCCTTAAAACTTCATGGATCGATTTTTAGTGAAATTAGGCCTTAATTGAAGGCTTTTTCTGGTTAATATATTACTGTTCCGCATCAATTTGGTAGTTATCCTTTAAGTGTGCATAGTTTTAAGCATCAAACCCTAATCAAATGGCACAGAGTTTACGTGGCGAAGAAGTTACTCGTATATTTTATTTTTATTTTTTATTTTAACTTTTTATATCCACTCAATTTTATTTTTTGGTTTTACTTTTGCTCTTATTTTTTTTTTTTTTTGTTGAACATTCGTTTGACAGTTTATCGATCCCACAACAAAAAACCCCAACCATCAGCTATATCAAACCAACAACCAGCAGCATCCGGGCGAGCAAAAAGCGGAACAACATTGCAAGGAGGGGCGAAGCGAAGCGAAACGCGGGGGTGGGGGGGTTGACTAAAAACGAGCGTGATAGATACTTAAAATAAATTGCTCCTTCATTTATTTTATTTCCAAAGTGAAAAAGTTTTTTATTTTATTTTATTTTATTTTATACATTTTTTTTATGGAGAGTGTTTGTGTATGTTTATGGAGGACATTCCCGAACACGAGACAGTTTCAATTTCAATGGTGAATTCAAATGGCCTAGTGTGTGGGTGAGAGTTAGGGTAGATGCTAACGGTTTGTGTATGGTTTTAGTTTTAACGTCATCTCTCTGTAAAATGACCTTGAAAATGGAGACGAAAGTGAATAAATTGAAAAAAGAAACAACGAGGTCAAAGTTAAGGATTGAAATACGAGGGAGTATCTGCAAAGCATTGGAAAGAAAAGAGTGGTATAATTTGTTTGGTGGTAAATTGATTTTTTTTTTACAAAGCAACAGGTTTTTGTATTCTCGAATAAATATTCAAATTCCAGATTTGTTTCTTCTTTAAACACTTTAAGAAGTGCAATATAATGATAAATTTGAAAATTAAAAAAAAAATTTAGAAAAAAATAATTGGAAATTGGAAAATCCATTTCATCCTCCTTTTTTGAAGTCGGTTACTATTTAAACGTGACCTGCACTACAACATAAAGAAAGTCAGTTGCAAAGGTGTTTTTTAACTTCAAAAATCTTTCTCCTTACACGCTTTATAATTTAAAATTGCATCTTTAGCCAAAGTAAATGAAATAGATTAATAAAAAATGGTAAGATAAAACACTTTTGTTTTTAAAGTTTTGTTTTATTAATAATACAGTTTGTGAGCTACACTACAAGCTATAACGTGAGCAACACTACTGTCACCTTCAATTGCAGAATCATAGTGTTGTATCAAAGAAAACCTAAAAACTAAATCTACAGAACAAAACATAAGAACTTCAAAACTACTATTTTTATGAACAAATACTTAAAATTTTCGTCAAGAGCTCAATAATTCTAAGAATTTTTCAATTACAACGAGTCTCTCAGTAAATTTATAATAGTTTCTATAACACTTCAGAATCAAAGTGGGAATTTGATTAAATGGCTAAGACAGCAACAGAGGTAAAGTTATTATAGAGAAAGAACTAAAATTAATGAATTATTTGAAAAATTAAATAAAAACAATTTGAAAAAAAAACGACGACGACATTTCAGCAAAAACAAAGTATCGTTTGATATGCTTCATGTTTTACGTCAATAAAACGGCAGAAGAGATAAAAACAAAGAAGATCCAAGAACTAAACTAAAGTTAGAACTCTCCGATTTCTGCAATAGAAGCGACAGCAACTTAAGCATTCGCTTGAAAAAGTTTTAATGGAAAAGGTGTTAAAAAAAACCAAATGGAATCTTCTTTCTAGCCTTAAAAAGCGTAGAGTAGTTTTAAATGCATTTGCGTTAGGAATTGAAGTAGATAACGAATCAAAAAATCGTTCACTTGAAAAATGTAAGAGAATCTTCTGTGTTTGATGATAGGACTTTGGCGACAAACACCATCTTTTACAGACAAGTCTTTGACTGTACCAAGTGTATCGGAAGTCTTCCATTAAGATTAAAAGCAAATCAATCGATGATGTTGTTTTTATTGAACATCGATGTTAGTTTCAGTTTTTTCCTCAAATTCTACAAATAATTTAATCAATTTTAGTTTTTTCCATACTGTATTTGCTTTATTTTTCATAATGTTTCACCCATATTCAAGAAAAAAGCAAACAAACCCATTATATGCCGTGACTGAATATGTTTTAAGTGACCGGCTCTTCTTGGTGAGCTACACTACAAAAATATTTAAGGCAATTTTAAAACTATTTATAAAAATAATAAATTTGTAAAGTCGGCATCATATAATTAGTTTTCTTGATAAGCAAAGTTAATTTTTTTTCCAAGCTGTAGTAGAAGTTGACAAACAAGGAAGCGGGTCATAAAACTGCTTTCCAAAATTCTGTGTGGTCAAAATACTGTTAGACCATAATACTGAATGACATCATACTGTAAATACAAAATTCTGTATGTCAAAATACTGTATGAGCGAAATTCTGACTTGTAAAATTCAGTTTTATAAAATTCTGTACGGCAAAATACTGTATTTTTAATACAGGAATTCTTCACAAAATTCCCTTTGATAAAAAAAAAACATAAGATACTAGTTTTGAATAAAATTGTGTTGTTTTTACTGACAATTAAGGTCTAAATTTATAAAAATATAATTTACTAAAGTAAGAAATAATTTAATAATAGTTTCTATTTTTCTTTTTTTTAAATGTGTTCCCCGTTCTTAGTTCTTTCTATTTGGGATTTTGCACATAAAAGTTCACTTTTTTAGCTAAGTTTACTCTAAAAAAGAGTAAACAGAAAATTACTAAATTTATAAAAAAAATAAATTTACCAAAAAAGATGAGAGAACTCAATAAATATTTCAAGAATAAAAATTGTGAAGTGAAGTGAACGAAAAAGAATAATATAAGTGTAGGGTTTTGTTTTAACTCTCCTTTTAGCGTACCTATCTATATTAATCAACATAAAAAACTTGCCTCTTTTTAAGTTGATTGATGAAGTTGAGTTCTGTAAAAATGCTGTACAAAAATATCGTTTTGATAATGGTCAAATGTGCGCGAGTACTTTTTTACATTATCAAAACGATAGTACAGATTTTTGAAATAGAGTATTTTGATTAAATAGAATCTATTAGAATACAGAATATTGACATACAGTATTTTGGTATTCAGTATTTTGAATACAGTATTTTGCCACATAAAGTATTTTGACCCCAACCCGACAAACAGTTCTGTTTATTTTGTGACCTACACTACAACTGGACATTGAAGTGTTATCAATTGAATATTTCTTACTAAAGTAATGCTTGCTTAAATTACGGACTGCATTCCGGTAAATCGATACTTAACTAAGCTAACAAATGTACCGAATGATAATAATATAATTCAAAATAGTTACTCTGTCAAATTAAATTAAAATCCTCCTTAAAATTCACTTTCTTTTGATGCCCACGAAGCCATTTTTAAAACTACTGTATTTAAAAAAAAAAAATTTTTTTGTTACTATTGGAATACTTAAGATATATCATGTCATTCTTAAGAAGGTACTCTCACATCCAAAAACAATAATTTGTTTTTTTTTTCACCCACTACCTTTTTCAGATTTTCTCGAAAGTAATTCAATGGAGGCTACTGAAATGTTTTTCCACAACTATTTTCATTCATAAACCAATGGTCAAATGTAACCAAAAATAACTTCTCTGAGTTTTCATTAAGCTACTTTTATCTTTAAAAAAGTCAGCACAAACCTTAAAGGTAATTAATTACCTTTAAAGTTGGCATGTTTAAGAAAAGGCATATTCATTATAATGAATATGCCTTTTCCAAAACATTTATCATTTTGACATTTTGCCTGTGATCGACTAATGACAAATAATGACTAAATGAAAAATCTCAATTTTTTTTTAAATTTTTAACAGCCTTAGAGAATTCAAATCGTCAAAAAATGTGCACTTCAACTCAATTTCATCAGCTAATTAACTTATGAATATCTTTCAAAAGTTGCAAATTATCATTATACTTTTTTTTCATTATCATTCACAATGTCATTTTTTGAAGACCAAAATTATAGCATTTTTGTTTGAAATGCTGCATCTTCATTTAAATTCATTTCGTCTTTTTCGTTAAAACATATATTTTAAAGACGGTTTTAAACGTTTAAATTTGTTTTTCGTGTTATGCTTTTACTATAAGAAATTGCAGTGAAAAAAAGGAGAACATTCCAAATTAAATTCCATTTAGGTATTTAATCAAACCCAGGATAAATTTGTGTTATGGTATAATATAAAAGAAAATATGAATTTACTTCGTGACCTTCAACCTTCAAATACTAAGACATAGTAAAGAGGAATGAACAGACTGTGTGACACTTTTAGAGAGTGCAAAATCATATTAACCTCAATATACTATAGAAAACAATAAAATGCTCGAAACAGTTGTTGGGTGTTCATAAATTCTTTAGTTTTATGGTCAGTTGGAAAACCTTTTCTAAAAAAAAAAAAAACAAGGAGTTTGATGTTTTCTCCAAGCGTAAAAAAAAACTTTCTTTATGTGTATACTTGTGGTGTTTATCTTCTCATAAATTTTAATAGTGTGATGAAAAAGGTATCATTGAACATAATTTTTCATTGTTCAATATCCTTGTGTTTTTTTTTATTCATCTCCTGTCGTATGTAATTTAAAATCTAACCCAATAATATGTTATCATATAAAATGTTTATATTTTTGTCGTTTTTTTTATAAATGATGCAATAATCTGGGTTCAAAATATTTTTGCTAGAACTTCTATTCTATTGGCATTTTAATTGTGTTATACCTACGAGTACTTATGTATTGGAAGAAATGATACATTTTAGAAGTGTGTTTTGGCGAAGTTTATAACAACATATTTTCCAAATAAAAATTATGTTAAAAATTCAAAAAATTAGAAATCGGCATTCTGTTTTTATTAAGTTTGTTTGATGAATCTGTTTCGAACAGACAAAAAATAGGAAAAGTAAACAGTTTTTACTGTTTCATGAGAATAAAGACAAAAAAAAAATTCTTTATATTTAAGCATCTGTCGCAGTTAAAAAATTTCCAATATACTGCTTTTCAAAAATTATGACGATTTCGGAAATTGAATAAATTTTTCAATATTTTATTGGTTGACAAGAATAGTTTCTCTTAAGTTAATCTTAGGCGGGGATTACACACGCATGAATCCTGCTTTAGTTACGTAAGTAACTTATTTTGAAAATTGTGCCTTCTAGAGTAAAACACTTTTCTTATCTTACCAGTTAATACAAATATTAAAACTTACAGGTTTCTTACAACTTGCGCAAAACATATAAAATCAGTTTACCACAGGAAAAAAAAATTACTGAGGATTGTTCAAATTTTCAGTATTTTTTTTTTTCATTTTATGCAATAATTAAAAACATGTTTTCAGTAAAAGACATCTGTTTCAATTTTTTTGTGAAGCAATTGCCCAATATTCTTATGCACAGTTATAGTCCAATATTTTATCTAATAGAATCTATCTCAAACATAAAAATCCTGCAACTAAAACTTTTTTGACACTTTTTTAAAGTTTCCTTGCTAAAATCTACAAAAGTGCATTAATGTATTTAAAAATATTAAAAGTCTATCAAGAACATTTGTACTAAAAATGTTATAGTACATTGTTTTATGAAACAAATTTTACACCAGTGAAAAAGAAAAAAAATTAATTTGTCCTATTTCATTTTACTCATTTTTACTTCCCCTATAGGACAAGTATTGGTTTCGTGTCAAAAAATTGGGGTTTTAATCCGTCGGTCTGACTTCAAATTCGGTAGAAATGATTTTTATGTAATTTTGAATTTTTTTTAATTGAATATCTCATCTATGTAGAACGAGTACCTCCCATACAACATTTTTGAGTTATTCAAGTTTTCGGAAAAAACAGCTCTAACAACTTGATATGATTTTTTCAAAAACGATACATTTTTAGAATTTTTTTCTGAAAAACCTATCGAGAAAAAAAAAAAATTTTTTTTTAAATTTTTCAAACGATTTGTCAAAAAAAAATTGGTAGGTATGCCACTTTCAAGATATTATTTATCAACATCCAAAAACTAAATTCTTAAAAAAAAAAATCGTCGACGCAATTCGAAAGAGATAATTTGTCAAAAAAAAAATTCAAGAAGTGTCCCCGTTTGAAAAAAAAAAATATTTATTTTTACTTATTTGTGCATATCATCACCTAACATTTTCAAGCTATGTTATGTTAATACATAATAGCTTTGGACTACATATGGAAGTTCGTGGTATCCAGTCGTGGATTTTATTTTAATATACAAGAGTATGAAACAATTAACATAACGTTGTAGCTTGGAGTTTCAGAAAAATTGTAACACCTCAATCTTTAAAATCAGACATATGAAAAAGTTATAATTTTTCCAGCGAACCACATCGATCCATTTTTCAGCCAACGCAACGGTATTGTTTGTTCTCCACTGCTAGCTGGTAGTTGAGTTCCGATGACCAGATTTTGATGAAACTCAATCTAAGACTGAAAATTTTATAATATATAGCGTTAAGAGAGAAATATCAAATTAAAGCTGTTTTGCTTGTTATGCTCAATAAAGCAATTTATAGACAAGTGACTTTGAGAAAAAGTTATGACTCACCGTGTAGTTTATATTTTCCCTGTTATTCCCCGATTTTTAAAATAAAAAAAATAAATTTTTATTGTGCATCTATCTATGCGTCTTATTTTTTTTTAAAGAAAAATTACTTCACCCACACCAGCATCGTTTTCAAAGTTCTGTCAAAATATTTGATCTTACAAAAAAAATAAAGGCTCAAAAACGTATTTTTTTTTTAATGTTAAGGATATTTTCATAAACGTCGGTAAAGAAGTATAACTTAAAAAAAGGGCATTAATCAAGTACATTCTCAAGAATACAAAAGTTACATACGTAAGTGAAACTCACGTTTGTATAATCCCTGCTTTAAGGATATTCACCTGTCCGTGGTCTTTCTCCTGATATTCTTGATTAGCGGAACCACAAATTCTATCTTCTTTTAGACCCCACTGCCTAAGAAGAACAAAGTAGCGCGGTGATAATAACCACTTTCACACCATTTCCAAAAAGTAAGGTAGTAGAGAAAACTAAGACTTTAAGGAGACACCGAATCAGCTTTCTTGCTTCTGCAGCATACAATAGGCTATATGACAGTGCATACCAGATACCACCCATGCTGCAGTGCTATGGTGGATTCAAAGTTTTCGGTATCTCGGAATATCTTTTAATTTAAATGAAGTAGCGTCATCCTGACAAAGAAGTGTCTGAGAAAAACCGGACAGTATGTCATGCGATGATATTTCTTGAGTTTTCTTCCGAATGAGTCGCAGTGGGAATTTTGGAGCGACTATATTTAGGTTCCTTTTGTGGCTTGTTTGACTGGATGAATTCGATTCCAAAGCACCATGCATTCCTTGCAAATCCTAGTATGTCTTCTGCAACACTCCTGGATGGCATTCTGAATATTCTATCAAGGGGTTTCTGTATCCATTTCTTCAGTCAAATCAATTTACGGATATGTTGCAAGTATCAGGGTCAGGGTTGATGTTTGTAAATTGGATGAAGGTACATTCAGTATGCTGAACAAGTGCCTTCCGTTTACTGGAGTGAAATGACTCTGCCATCAGTTTGGTCAAAGAATAGAATTGAATATCTCAAAACCTAGAAAAATATCATTCATACTTGCTCCTAATGTGTAAAAAAAATACTGATACTGCTGAAATATCTTAGTTGATGAGGATTCGTCAACCAATGGGTTTGAAGAATTTGGGTAATGTGTCCGATTGTCAGAGCTACCCATCAGTGCCAATCAAAATTTCCACAATTCAGCCCTAATCCACGTATTTAAGTGTTGAAGTGTCTCTTGCCCAAGTAAAAGTGTTCAAGTACTTCCGAGTAGGTAAACCTTTGCATAAAACCATCTGTGCTTAAATTTGTATTGATAAAGTAGTGTTCTTCTATACCTCTTAGTATATACACTACACAAGCAGTGGATATTGTTAAGTTTCTCTTATATTCGTTCAGCCTTTAAAAAAAGAAAAACAAAAACAAAAAATGTATACAATACTGAACCTTAAGTAAAAATTCTACCTTTAGCAATGTGGATTAACCTTTAAAGTGGATAATGCAAAGTGATTTATCAATTATATTCCAGATAGGAAGATCCGTTCCGTTCCGTTTCGTTTGGGCTATTTAAGGGATGACTGCGTCAAGCATAATGGACGTGTAAAAGAAGAATTGCCCAAGCAATAAAGCATCCCCTGTGCCTCTTGTCTATAAATTGGGTAAATCTTTGGCAAATCTCTTAATAATTTATGGAGCTCGCTTGGTGTTCAAAAGATATAGCTCCTTCTCTCTCTCTCTCTTCGCTGTGTCTGAATGGTCTTCGTTTTTCGAATTCCTTAGCGCGCCGCGGTCCAATAAGGCAGGACAGCATACGAAACAAACAGAAAATATAAACAGTTAAGCCAACGAACGCCAAGATGTTGCCTTGTCTTGGCATCCCTAAAGTCTTAATGGCATTTGGACTTTGTATACATATTTTTTTTTTTTCTTTTTTCTGATGTGCTACTGAGCTGTGAGGGTGTTGGTGTTGGGATAAGCAATATTGTGCTGGAAAACCCCAGACCCAGGTAAGGCCTCACACAACTTTTGAAAAGAGCCTTGCAAATGAATTTATTCCATTACTTTGTGTTGTGTTATCCTTTTGTGTCCTTTAGCTATAGCTGGCTGGCTCGGCTCTTTGGATGGTTGGCGGGATGAACCATTTTTCCATTCCTCTTGTTATTTTTAGCGTTTCTATTAAGAAAACAAAAATGTAAAAACACTTTTCGAGGTGTGGGGAAGGGGAGGTTGGGGTTTTTAAGTGTTATTGAAGGAGACAGGGGTATGCAGTTGTAGGTGGACCGGTATAGAAATTTATTTACACTTTCGATGTTATTTCTCCTGATGTTGACTCCTTACCCAATCCCATATTTTCTATAGGGGTTGCATATTGGGAAAGATTTACCAACAAATTGGAATTAAATCAAATAATACATTGAGAGTTCTCATATTTTCAAAATGAATATCCAGAAATTAACTAATTTCAAAATTGAGCTTAAGTTGATTTATTCAATTATTATTCATTTATGATCACAAAAAAAATTGATTTTTTCCACTTTTTTGATAAATCTTGCACCACTGTCACAAGTCGGTATGGCAAAAGGACAATAAAAACATTATTAATAGCTGTATACATTTTCTTCTATTTTTTTTCCTTACTTTTTGTAGATATTTTATATACCTTCTTGTAAATAAATATTAAATTTTTGTAGGTAAGGTACTCGTATATATTTCGAGTTTTTTGCTGGCTGTAAATTCATTCCAACGCAGGCCATTAATCAATAAAGGAGTAGATGAAGAAAAGGGAACTTAAATAAACGAAGGATACACAAAAGGAAAACGTTTGGAATTGATTTAATATTTGACTTTTATTTTTGTTCTTTGAAAATGTGAATTGAGAGTGATTTTTTTTTTTTTTTTTTTGCTTTGATTTCTTTGTTTTTCGCTCCAAGGGTATACATAAGATTGAAAAAAAGAAAGGATTCATTAATTTTGATATAGCAATGTTGGTATTATGTATGGGTTCATTTAGCTGCGGTCGTTTGAAGATGGTTTCTCTACACTGCACCTAAACATTAAGTTATGGCACAATTTTGTTTGCCCCTACCACAAGGGTCTTATTTTTATCTCGAAACATGATTTAATGAACCAATAGAATTAAATCATTCTTAATTAAAGGAGAATGGGCGTTTTTATCTATAGGTATGTGGTTGTGTTCCGAGCTATCAAGTGATGTTACAATCAGTGACCTAGGTATATCAAATGAAAGGTCTTGAAGTTCTTACCTCCAGCAGAAAATAAGCTGATATTAAGTGGTCCCATTCCATCTGCTTTGCATGTAGAATTTTTTTTTAATTTCAAATATTACTTTCATGTTTTAAACACTTCAATTATACCTACAACTTTATGAGACAAATTTGTACTTGTGAGATAGGTACTATAGGGCAAGTTTAGGAGTCATAAAACTTAAGGTTGTGATCAGACATGTCATTACGATGATAGAAAATGCGACAAAAGTGAATCTCGCAAATCTGTATGTCCGTCTGTCTGTGTGTCTGTCAGTATGTCTGTCTGTCTGAGTATACCTCGAACTACAGCCTAAACCGCTGAACCGATTTTCTTGAAGCTTAGTGGTTAAGGGTCTTTGGTAATTCCCTAGAGGGAGATTGAATTTTTTTCTTAGAATCAAAACTAACGGTACCTGTCATAAAACAATAAAGGAAAAGTTAACTTTTTTCAAAAACGGCTCTTAAGACTTTGATTAAAATTTTTGTGGCTATCAAAAGCAGGGTAATATTTCTGACATGAAAGAAATGTTTGTAAAAAATCTACTAACGGTATCTCTCATGGAACGGTTTTTTTTCAATTTTTGTCTTTCTCTTCAACGACTAAACCAATTTTGATGATTTTTTTATACGAAAGTTTCCAATCTTAAAATTATTTGATATCAAGTTGTTCCAAAAAAATTTTTTTGGATTTAAAAATCTAGAATTTTTTTTTGAAAATCAATTTTTCGAAAACGGTTCACTGTATTTTTTTGAAATTTTTGTTTTGGATGTGCTTTAATATTTCTTGAAAATGGTCTACCAACTTTTTTTTTAAACAAGGTTTGAGAATTTTTATATACAATTTTGAGTTTTTTTTTGTTTTCTAAAAATGCATCTTTTTTAATCAAATCAAATGGCATATATAGTTTGGAGCTCAAGACAATTTTAGAAGTTGTTGATGTCATTTTAGTAATGAAGTTTTTTTTTTCTACATTTTTTTTTAATACTTTCAACTTTGGACCTAAGAGGAATTACGTGCCCAGTCGTGCATTTTATTTATTTTTTTAATAAAATTCTGAAACTTACAAAAATCCAAAATATTAAACATTTTAAAAGCCCACCTGATATGCCCTATCAAACTGAGAGTACAAATCGTTTGCAGCAAAAAAATTCCCGAACGATTTTTTTCGGTTGCTGGACAATTTTTCGACTTCGAAAATTGGATAATTCGTCTGGGTCAGACACTTTTTGCGAAGGGTAAAAAAAAAAATAGTAACACCGGTGATTGAACCTGCGACCTCTCGCTTACGAAGCAAGAACTGTATAATTTATGATAAGCGTAGAATGCATATGAACAAAATGAGAGATTGAATTTTTTGCATCAAACAACTTTTTACATTTGTTGTAAATGAATTCTCTTTTTACAGCAAAAGTGAAGTTCTTTGCAACGAACAACTTTCTTGGTAGATTCTTCGCAAAATATTCATTCGTTTGCTGCAAACAATTACATTTTCTATAAAACGAAAAGTTGCTTAGACGTAGGAAGCATTTCGTTTGCCGCAATCAACTCATGAAAATGAGCTTTCTACGAATTGGTTATTTTATTTTGTATATGCTTGCTGTAATAGAATTACAATTTGGGTCAAATATAATACAGTTTCTATGAATGAAAAAAACTATTGTGGAATTGTATTACCTTTGAAGCAAATGATTTTCATTTAATTCAAACGATATTCATTAGCCACAAACAAAAAAAAAATATTATATTTCTCTGAGTGCAGGAGTCATAAACAAATCTGAAGTAATTAGAGGATTTTTTTTTAATTATTTGTAAATAACTAGAGTTTGATCTAAAAATAACGAACAATAGTATTCTCGAAAATTAACTTCCAATTATTTAAAACCACACTTTGACGTCCAATTCAGTATTCTCTTTGGCTTATAAACAAGAAAGAAAAAAGAAGAAAAACAATTATCCTTTGTACCAAAAACCAACTCGTGTTAATGAGAAAGAAAAAGAAAAGTTCAACTGTCCAAATAACATGCTAGCGCTTCCTTTTAGCATTTTCTTTTTCAATTTCACAACTTGTCCTTATCGTACTCGCCTATTTTTGAGACCATTGGATTACCTTTGAGGCTTTGAATGGCCTTTGAGTTTGAACTGTTCTCTTTTCCATATCACGTTTTTTTTCTCAATTCCCATTTTCAAATGCATATCAAAAAGAGGCCAACACCGGGAAAGCTTTTCCTGTTTGCAAAGTCGCAAAGTGGAAGTGACTTTTCAGTTTACAGGAAAAAAAAGACTACTACTACTAAAGCAAGCATCGTCGTAGACCGAAAATGGGCTGAAATGACAATGTTTTTGCTTTGGCCTGACAGGATTTTGTTCGTTATATAAGGATTAAAAGGGAAAAAAGGTAATGTAAAGGCATATAAAAGGCCATGCAGCTTAGTTGTTTCAGAAAAAAAAAGTGTTTTCTTTTTCAATAGATGCTTTGATGTAAGATAAAAAAATATATAAATATCTAAAATAGATGACGACTAAAGCTTCTTATTTATTTTTTGGATTCGTGATTGCAAAAAAGAAGTTGTCATGAAAATGTTTCTATTTAATTGAAGGCAAAGTTGTATATTTGCAACTTCGAAGATGAGGATTCTCTGATTAGATAGAGCTAATTTCATTCGAATGTTTTTCAAAAACAACACGGATTTTCCTTAAAATATAAACTTTAATTAAAAAAACAATCATACCATTTATTACTAAAATCACTAATTCAACTTCTTAAATTGTGAAGCACCGAACTAAGTATGCCATTTGATTTAGTTGAAGAACATAAATTTTTAGAAAAAAAATGAAGAAGATAAACTTTTAGAAAAAAAAATCGAAATCGTTCGAGCCGTTTAAAAAAAAAATAATTTTGTATGCATACATAAAAATTCTCAAACCTTGTTTAGAAAAAAGTTGGTACCTATGCCATTTTCAAGAAATATTAAAGCATATCTAAAACTAAAATTTTAAAAAACACAGTTACCCGTTTTCGAAAAATTGATTTTTCAAAAAAAAAAAGAAAAATTGAAAGATTTTGTAAAAATGCAAAAAAAATTTTTTTTTGAAAATTTTGATAAAAATCATTAAAATTTTTTTAGTCGTTTAAGAAAGAAAACAAAAATGAAAAAAAAAGGTTCTATGAGAGGTACTGTTAGTAGAATTTTTATAAGCATTTCTTTTATTTCAGAAGTATTACCCTGCTAACAAAAGTAGCCACAAAAATTTTAATTAAAATCGTTACAGCCGTTTTTGAAAAAAGTTAACTTTTCCTTAATTGTTATATGGCAGGCACCGTTAGTTTTGGTCCTAAAAAAAAAAAACAATTTTCCCTCTAGGGAATCAATACAAAACCCTCAAACACCAAGTCTGTCGGTCGAGGTATACACAGACAGACAGACGGACAGACAGAATTGCGAGACCCACTTTTTTCGCTGATCGTTATCTCGAGTTCGATTTTTTTAAGAATCCTAAACTTACCTTATAGTACCTATACGGCACGCAATATAGTATCTATGTATGCGTATCGCGAGTAAAAAATAAAAATGGTTGAAATCGATGTAAAATTCTGAAAATGTTTAGAAAAAACTTGGAAGAAGTCACGGTGGCGTAAAAAGTTTTTTTAAGAACTTCTCCGAGTATAATACAAAATTAAAAGCGACATTCACTGAGTCACAT
Organism: Meliscaeva auricollis; assembly: GCA_948107695.1. NCBI lineage: Eukaryota > Metazoa > Arthropoda > Insecta > Diptera > Syrphidae > Meliscaeva > Meliscaeva auricollis. The sequence goes on from OX403616.1 coordinate 64,098,172, forward strand.
CAGCAGCCGATAGATGATATTTTTTAACACCGCACCGCATATTAACTACCGGGTATTAAAAAAAAAAAAAAATGTATTGGCAACACCCTATGCCTTGAAAGGATATTGCAAGGCAACCCAAGTGCTAACTGTTTCTTAAGAGCACTACAAAAATATGCGTCACAAACGGTATAGCGATGAGAATAGGTCGTCCTACGGCGGGATCTTACACTATATTGTTGTTCGTTTGCAGATCAGATCTTTTCTAAAGGTTTTTCAATAATAATAATGGGGCTATCGTGAATACAAAATTCCGTGGGAAGGTTTCCCTCATAAGAAATTCGGGAACGTAAATATCGAGGAAATGTTTCCTTCGGAATTTATTGGCATAAAAAACATAATTTCCATTGAAATTTTTCAGTCATTTCATACATTTGTTAAAAAGGTTGATTGCTGGAAAAATTGCTGGAAAAATACATACTAGCAGACCTAGCACTCAAAATTCGAGTGCCAATTTCGTTTTTATTTTATTTTTTCGGGTTTATGGATTTGCCACTTCATGTGTCAGTGGATTTGACATTATCAACTGTTTTTGATTTCCTCCCATTTTTTTTGAAAATTGAATTCATTGTTTTAAACGATTTTACGTGCAACAAATTAAATAATTTATAGCCACTGCACATCTAGTATGCAAAAAATGCTTTCGTTTGATAGGTAATTTATGGACCGCGTAAAGTGTTCACCGTTTTATAATATGATTTCATAAAAACTAAAAAATACTTAAAAACATTACTTTGAAGGCTTTTAGACTAGATACTGTCCATGCGACTTCGACGATACTAATTTATTTTAACTTGTCATTTTGTTTTACTACATAAAAGCATATATTTTTGTAATGCAGATCTTATGTTAAAAATCTAAAATATTTAAACTTTTCCTCTCAATTATTTAAAACTAGAAGGATCCTCACAAAAACGAAATGTTGGAATTTAACCTCATTATCATTAGATATGCATAACATAAGTGATATATTGTCTACTATAGAAGACGAAGGAAGAAAGAAAAAAAAATGAACAAAGTTAAAAAAAAAACTCCCTTATTCTTTCTCTTCTTTCCATATCACGTTCACGTCCTCCTGCATTTTGTCGTGTAAGGACATCTGTATGTCCTCGTGCGTTTCTACGAATACCATCATCAGTTGGCATATTTTAACGCTATATTCTTTGCATATTTTTTGCTTGCTTCTCTCCCTCTCTCTTTCTCTTAATAATGTCCCTTTGGAATTTCTTTATTGATTATAACATTTTTCTGTGAGGATGGTTGGGAGGATATTTGCATATGCTTTAAGGAAATCGAAATCCTGAAAACCTTATACCACCTACCTACAACTCCTCCCTGACATTTAAAATAAAATGCATGAATGAGTCGCATGTACTTGCTTGTTGTAATGGGTAGAGTTTTTTAGTCAGAAAAATTGACACTTGTGTGTTTGATCTTCAGTTTAAAAGCTCAAAAATGACCATGCTCAAACTTACTTTCTTGGGTCCTCAGACCAAATTATGTCTGTGATGATCCCCTTCAAGGGGCAAAGGGCCTCCACTACTCCTGAGCGCCATCTTGTATGGTTTCTAGAAATATACCGTAGTTCTCTCCGCAGCAACAAAATCACTTATCACTAACAAAAATAGTATTGGCGATAGTATGCAACCCTGCCTGACTCCTAATAAAACTCAAAGACAGACATTAGTTCTTCATCATCATTAAGTCAAGTTTGATTGCCATCTCGAGTTAATTTTTTTACGAATGCAAAACTGGCCCTAAATCACCACTCTGAAGGTATCACAAGTAAAAATGTACTCACTCGCAATCGTTCTAATGGAATCCATTGTACTTGGGTTCCCTTTGCTATACCAAATACAAAGTTCCAGACTGCCACCTTCAAGCCATACACTCGATTTTTTAAGGACACCATGATAAGCCCTCCATTTTGGATGGAAACCCATCCAGCACTCCTACATTTAAAATGTTTGCCGGTAATTATGGCGAAGATGATGGTTAGGTTTGGTAATGGTTTGTGGGTGGGCAAAATTATACAGAGAGAGAGAGAGAGAGAGAGTCAGCAGCTATTATATAGGTGAAACGTAATAGGTGCTAAAGTACACTCAACGTCACGGGTGTTAAAAGGAATGGCATCCTTGTGCCAAAAAATATAAGGGACACCAAGTGACAAAGAGAGAAGCTATGTGTGGTTTGTGTCATGAGGGAGTAGGTTGTTGGGGTTGTAGGGGTTGTTAAAACAATAAAATGTTTCATTAAAAAATACTGCAAAATGTATCCGAAACATTCGCATAACTATGAGATGAAATTTTCTGAGGGTTAAAATGGCATAGCAAATGATGGCATGAAGTTTTCAAAAAGGTAACGTTGTGCCAGAGCGCAATGGCACAGAACAGCAGCTGCTTCTTTTTGCTAGGTAGGCCTCAAGCTTCCAGTTCCAGTTATATGGAATATGGCTGCTAGATCTACGATGGTGATGATGATGATGATGATGCCGATATGACGATGGTAAGCGTTTATAGAGAACGTTTGCTGTTTGGCACAAAACAAATACATATATAATTCTGTTTTTATATGGAATATTATATGAAGGGATAATAAGGCTAATTTAAACATCCAAAATATGGAAGATTTAGTTTTAGGAGGAATGGGTGGGTGTTAGTGTGTCGGTGATTATAGTTATGATAAATTTTTTTCCAAAGTATACCTACGGAAGTTCTCGAAAGGTGCTTTGGGGTATTTAAAAAGCCTACAAAGTTTCCATTCAAAGTGCTTGTATAGGAATAGGAAGGTAACTGTTATAGTAATATGTTTTTGATGCAGGAAAGCTGTTTTCAGAATACATGATGGCTATGAAAACAAATTCCTTTGTTATCTTTGTTGAAATAGCTAGCTTAAAGGTGAATATGTGCTGTATGGGAACGTACGCAGTGGGATTATAGGATGTGTTTAAGTAGAAAAAGATGATAAAAGTTTTTTAGTTAAGAGATGATGGTTATAGGCGTGTTTTTTTGGTCCTTTATAATGGCATGATTTAATAAAAACTTTTTTTTTTTCTATACTTCGATACTACCTCCCGTTCAACATATATTGCTTTTGGGGTTTCTTTGTATTAAAGTTTTGAGATTATTTCAGCTTAAGTAGATAGATAGGGAAAATATATAGAAAATACAAAACATATAATGGATTAAGATAAACTAATATTAAGCTTGAAGTTAATTGCCTTTTGCCATTATAGTAAAAAAAACGTAAGAAAACCGAACAGTGTTACAATTTTGTTAATGTTTTTTTTATTTAAAACAATATTACCAAAATATTTAAAAACGTTGGTTAGTAAAAAAAGTACAAAAGTACAGTACAGCCATTCCAAAGTAACGGAGAGGACAAAAAAAACGCCTTAAATGTCGTTTATCTCATTCAAGGAAGTGATATTTTTTTTTTTTTTTAACTTTGTGAATGTTGAGAGCATTTCATAAAGTTATCGTTTTAGAAGTTTCATCAAAAACTAATGCCTGTCAGTAAAACTATTGAGATAGAAAGACGGTAACGGAGAAGACGCACTAGCACTTAAACAGGGTTTCCGGTAAAGAATGGAAAACCTTGAAATGCCATATAGCTGACTTCAAAACAAAATAGAAAAAAATTCTATCCCAAGTAAATGCTTAGATATGGCCTTTTTTCAATCTGTGTATTTTTCAAAGTCAGACCTTACGTTTTTGTACAGCACGGTTAAAAATTAAGAATTATATTCTGCAGTTTGAATAACTGTCAGTTTTTTTTATTTAATAAAAGTTTCAAATTTATTTTTTAATGCAAAATGTTGAAAAAAAATTTAAACATTTCTGGTATAAAAAAAGTATATGGAACTATAAGTGAACAATAAACTTCAAAATATGGCCAATAAAAGCAGATTGCATGATGATACCATTTTTGTTTGTACCTAGAGTAGAAAAGAAGTTATTAAATAAATTAATTTAATTAATTGCATTACGTTTTTCTGTACTACTGAAACAAATGAACGATTTTTATAGTTTTTTTTTCTAATAACACTTTTCATTTTCAATTGCACAAATACATATATGCAGTTAAAAAATTCAAATAGTATGTGTATTGTATGTAATTTGTTTTATAATGCAAAATGTGAAAAAATATTTTATTTTTTAAGTTTAAGCATCTGTGGTTTTCAAAAATGTATGGGTACTTGAATAATCAAAATGGTGTAACTTATAATTTGTATTCAAAGTGAATGTGATATCTGAAAAGCCCGTATGTAGTTGTAACCAAAAAATACAATTGAAAATTAGGCTTTTTTTTGTATTTTTGACCATTTTGCCTGACGAAATTTTGTTGGCAAAACTCAGCACCCTCAAAACATAAATGACACTGGTCTGCAAAAATGAAGTTTTTTTTTGTCCTATGAAATTATGTATGATTGGACTTTTCTGAATCTAAATCAGAAAAAACTCTATCACTTATTTTTTTTTTGAATTGATTTAAAATATGATTGTTTTGTAGAAAAGGGCTCTCTTAGATTCGGTTGACGTTGTATCTATATATTCAAAACTATTGACCCGATTTGACTGAAATTTAACGAACTTATTCCACATAGCATATAAGCTAAAACCTGAAACCAGATTTATTATTATTTTAACAAAATCAACATAAATTTCAAAATTCCGTAGTTTTTGGAATGTACACTGCCAAAAAATTTTGATCATAGTATGGAATTTCAATACTCTTGATATAAGCAAAGCTAATTATGATGTAAAGAAGTCAGTAATCAGAGGAAATCCACTAAAAAAGGATATTTTGTGCTTTTCAAAAGGACTGATTTTTATTGATTTGTCAACCTTTTTTTTTCTTGAAGAAAGCGAACGCATACAAAACATTGTTCGAGACAAAAATTTGGTGTACACATGTTCATATTTTGGATTATGCACCAAAAACAATAAAAAAAAATAGTTTTTGTATGTTTTTTAATGATTTTATGCTTACCGGGATAAATTTTATTGGATAACTTCAGATTCGTGCTCAGCATCCCAAAAAACATTAAGTATGCCATTGAAAAGTATTACTTCAGAACTGTTCACCTCTAAAAACGATTTAATTAGACTAGAGAGCATTTTTGACAAATCATTAATTTCACTTTACTATAATTTTGCACCGAAAGCGAATTTTTAGACAGATGAAATACACTTCATTCAAATCACATTAATAGTTTTGTAATATAGTATTTAACAGTAAAGAAATTTGACCTTTAATGTACCAAAAAAACGGGTTCTGACATGTTCATATTAGCATATCTCGAAAATGTGACGTGCTAGAATAGTTTTAACTTCAGATTCGTGGTCAGTGTGCCAAAATCCTTTAAAAAAAGTATAGTTTGGTTTGAAGGGGGCTCAAGCATGGCACAATAATATTGTATCGTGTAAGGCCGGCAAAATTTTTCATCCAGTGTAATGCGTTGAGCAAACGGTTTGTGATAGCTCAAAATCTTAGCAACTTCTATTACCTACTGATTGCAGAACAATAAACGCAAATGTTCCCAAAACTGTAATTGTATGTGCTCGCAAGCAAGGGCGGATCTGTAGGGGGGGGGGGGGGGGCACGGGGGCACGTTTTCGATGTTGAAGTTATGTTTGATATTCGCAAATTATCACAAAATATTAAAGATGATTTTAGTGGAACTTGCAAAATGATCTTGGTGCTGTAAATTACCCAGAAATGGATTAAAAGACCAACAAAAACGAACTCGAAATTGTTGAAATTAAAATTTCAATTGCAAAGCAGACAATTCTGCTTACCTTTTTAATTGATGTTAAAACAATCTACCTAATTTCCTTAATCTCTGAAAACCCTTGAAAAATTTTTCCACAACCTAAAAACCTAACTATACAACCTAAACTATGACTCAATTTCCTAAAAACGACTAACTGCTATGAAGCTAATTATCTCAAATTCATTTAACCCATATAATTCTTTTCATGATTTATAAATATTCAAAAAAGGATATCCATACAATTTCAAGGACTTGTCCATGTTATTTTAAATATCTTTTTGGCATTAAAAAAAAAACTGTAACATAAATATTAATTGAGAACGTTTTTAATTAATTAAACGATATCAAAAGAAAAATGCATTTAATGATGTAAAACAAAAACGAATTTAAAAATAATTTATAAATTAATAAGATTTCTACTCGCAGAAACAAAAAGGATTAAGACAAAAATTCTCAAAGACATTTTCGTTTCTTACGATTTCTATAGAAAAGCAAAATCCTCCAACAGTTTCATTCAATGTCCTTGAGAGAAAAGACAAAACGCAGTGGAAAAAATCTCAATTTTAACAGAATCACGTTTTCCAAAAAAAAAATATGTTAAATCCTTTTTGCACAAAAGGACGAAAATTCCCTACACTTCGTCGTTCGACGCCATCGTTCGACAATCATTTCGTCTTTATCTAAAGCTTGACAACGATGATGATGATGATGATGATGCGATGCAATGAGTTTTCCCTTTCTATATCTATTTCTCTTTCTCATCAAAAGCAAGGAAATTGTAAATGGGAAAATTCAATTTAGAATTCCTGCCATATCCTTCGTTTAAAGGTTCCATTTCAACCATAATTTTTTTTCCTACATAGTTGTTGGTTTTTCCCTTCATAGATTGAAGATGTCTTGGAATTGGAAAAAGATATCCAAGTTGATTTTGAGCATTTTTTTTTGGGAAATAAAATGAGTACCATGAAGATTACCTTTGATTCCCTTTATCCGTTTTATATATTCTCACCGTGCATTGTCGTGTCGTCATTGTCGACAGAATGTCTTGTGCATTTTTCCAATTTGCAATTACAATTTTTGAAATTGGAGAAAACATCTTCAATCGGAACTTTTGGTCATTCTATGACAAAAAAAAACGAAGAGAAAAAATCCAAACAATAAAGTTGTTGGAAACTTTCCATTGACTTCATTAGAAGATTTCTAAAGCAATTTTCCATCTTTTGTTGATTTCCTTATGGGGGACAAGTATACAGGAAAACCAAAACATACACATACACACTCACTCAAGATACAAACAGAGTATGAAAACAAAAATCTTTGAAGAGCACATAGAAACTTTATCCTTGTACTATAATACATTAGGGGGTTCAGTTGATCCGTACATAGTCCTTAAAGTAACCTGATCCTTTTTGATTACATAAACTATGCAGAGAAAGTTTCCACACAGAATTTTGCACACAATGGATTCCAACAAGAAGCGTCATTCGAAGACACTTCAGTTTGAAAAAAAAGTATCGTTGGATAGCATGAAGAAGATTTGACAAACTGTTTGCAAAATGAGCCAACTCTGTGCTCTGTTCTGCTTCTGCAATGTTCAACGTCATATGTTTTTCTTTCTTGAAGAGAGTTTTCAAGTGGTGCGCATATACAAACAAAGTGTATAAAGCACATAGAGGATAAGATTTGAAGTACCCACAAGAAAGAGACGTGATTTTTTTTAAGTTAAAAGTCAAGAAATAATTATTTTTTGCAAAGAAAAACAAAAAAAACAAGACCATAATTTCTTCGACCTTATAATCCAGAGAAGAATAAAAAGTAAAAGTGCAAAATTAATTTAATAGTGTGATAGTCTTGTCACAACACATTTTCAAAAAAAGTTCATTGAGGTATCAGGAATAACCATATTTTCTTGGGAGGGTTTACCTAATAGAAAATTTGGAAATATGACAATTTTCTTTAGGATTTCATTAGGAAAAAAATAATTCAGAAAGAGTTTCAGGGAAATAAAGCTGTTCTAGGAAAGCGAAATTCTCCCATTATTTCCGATAGGGCCAATAACCACTATTTCGAAATACGCACTAGCTCAAAAAATTTAAGAACCAAGAAATATTGCACAGAAATTGCACAGTGACAAAGTGGTGTGGTAGTCGAAAATCGTGTTTTTTTATGAATTCTTTCAAAAGTTGTAGATGGAAAAAAGTTTAGGTACAACTTTTGTTTAGAAAATTTTTCGTATAACCTCAAAAATACTGCGAAAAATGCCAAAAACTTAACTAACGTAAGTAAGCAAAGTATTCAATTTTGTATAAGATTGGGTACAAGAACAATATAATTTTTGAGAATAATATTTTCAAAAATTGAAAAAAAAAATAAAAAAACTTTAGATTGATTTTTCTGTAAATGACAACAACATCATCCAGCAAGGAGAAGCCATAGAAACTAAATTACAATTTTACACAGCTTGTGAACTCGAATCTAGTATCAAAATAACTTTAACGTTAAAATTTTTTGAGATATCAAATTTTGAACTTCCCTAAAAACACTGTTTTTGTGATGGTTTTGGGTAAAGAAAAACTTTGTCTCAGCAAAATCTAACTATAATCTTTTAAAAGATAAAAATAGGCTGTGTAGTGTTAGTTTCCGCCAAAACAAAATTTTTTGAAATTCAACCTAGAAGAAGGTTTAATGTAAAAAAAATGTTTGTATGTAAATCTCGAAAAGTATGAGGGCAAGAATAATAAAATAAATTTAAGTGAATAGATAAATCGAATGATGAAAATTTATCCCCTAACAAAAAATTAAAAAAAAACACGTTTTCGAGACAGCATAATCCAGATTTGTTTTTATTCATCAATGTATAGTCACATATTAAACCGTTGTTAAACAAAAAATCACAATAAATTTCAAAATTCCGTAGATTTTGGGATGTACATTGTACACTTCAAAAACACCTGTAATTTAGAGGAGAGTATCAAATTTGTATACTCTTAATACTGGTCAAGTTAATTATGGTGCAATGAAGGCAGTAATCAGAAAAAAATAGATTATTGTTTTGCTTTAAAAATGACTGATTTTTATGCATTTTTCAACATTTATTTTCGAAGAATGCAGTAGTCGTACAAAAAATTGGTCAAGAGATAAATTTGGTAATTTTGTCTACAATTGTTTTACATAAACGGTTTTAGCGAAACATTTTCATAATTTTGATTATGCCCCAAAAACAATATAAAAAACAATTTTTTTTTTAGTTTTTCAATGATTTTGTTGGATAACTTCAGATCCGTGCTCAGCATTTCAAAAACCATCAAATTAGCCATTGGAAATTATTACTACAGATCTTTCTAGATTTAAAATCGCTTTTTAATATCTTTGTGCTGAAAGTGAATTTTTAAATGTTTTAAAATGATTTAGAGAGATGAAATGCACTTCATTCACATTCCATTAATAGTTTTGTAATAAGGTATTTACAAGTTTCTTTACTTTCGACGTTTAAAGTACCAAAAAAACGGGTTTTTGACAGGCTTATATTAGCATATGTCGGAAACGTAACGTACTGGGGAGGTTTTGATTTGAAATTCGGGTTCAACATGCCAAAATCTTTAGAAAAGTATAGTTTCGTTTTGAGGCGATTTTCGTTGCTGACGTTATCATAGAATATTATTATTTTTTGAGCCACTATTTTCTTAATAAAAAAGGATGTAGACTTTTTGTATTTTCTATAATGAGAGTGCAACAAATCTCATCCATTTTCCCCCCAAAAAAGGGCTAAGGTTCTGTCTGAAATCGATAAAGAATAGTAGAAGGTAACCTATGCTCAATTTCACCTGTCTTAAATTATCTCATACCTACTCAGTCACACCAAACCAATGTGCACATTGATTTATATATGCATGTTTGATGTTATCATTGTTTCCTTCTACCTATGGCCAAAACATAAATTTAATATAGGTTTGTTCTTATAGTAAAATCTATCTCAAATTTGTTGAAATCAGACATTTTGTTTTTTTTTTTTTGGTGTTGCTTATAGAAATCTTAAACTCTGAATTTTGTCATTTTATCACGTACAATGTTGTAATTATAAACAACATAAAACTAGGTCATACAACATACTCCAAAGATATAATAGTGCTGCCCTATTTCAACATAAATTCTTTCTCAAAGTTACCAGAACTATTTCTATTTTTCATAAAATTCCAGCACGATAAACTCAATTACATAGAAAATCCCTTCCATTCGGCTTTTATTTTGTTGATGTTGCCCAAGTATAAAAACGTACGTGACCAAAATATGGAAACACTTAATCAAATAAAATATTCTCACACTACTCGTTTCGCATTTGATATACTCTTTATTATTGACGTCATTAGGACCATACAAATTGTTTCATATCATTTCCTATAGAAACAAAATCCAGTATAACATTATGAATCATAATAATAAATCGGAGAACATCTTAGAATTTTCCAAAAAGAAACAAAAAAAAAACATCTCTCTAGTCTTTGATAAAAAGAACCCTCAATTAAGAAATTAATATAAAAGAAAGAGATAAAAAAAAAACTTTTACTTTGCTTTGAAAAACCTTATTTCAGATCCCAAATTCTTGTTAACTTAATTCACGAACAAAGTGTTAACCAACATTTTAAACATAAAACAAAAATTTAAAAAGGCTTTTAACGCCTTAATTAGATTGAACCAATTAACTATGCTAATCATTTGATTTCATCCCCATTAATCTTATTTAATTGCATTGAATAATTTAGCAGAAAGTTAAGATCAACTTGAATCCTTAATGTGAAAGGACTTTAAAGGTGTTGGCCATTTTGTTTATTCACATCTATACACAACCGGGTGGGGGCAGCGGTATTGCTAGTTTAAGATAAAACCATGACAAAGTCAAAAAAAGTTAGTAGGACAAAAAGCTCTTTTACACTAAGCTACGACTAGAACATAATTTTGGATATGTTTTTATCTAAAAATACATTAGCCAAATTAATACAAATGACACTGAAGACAAACAGGCTCGTTAACAACTTTTATTTTTTTCTTTTCTTTTGTATTCACACTTAAGCATCTCTGAAATCAACTCTGCACAAACAAAAAAACCGTAAAGAAACAAAATTGATAAAAAAATAAAAAAAAGAATCTTCATCCATGGATAAAGTTGCGTATGTTGTTTTTAGGATAATGTGCTGGTTAACATGTTTACAACACATTTTTCTGTTTAAGCTACAGCCCTTCGCTATGTTATAGCAAAAAGAAAATAAGAATAAATAAATTTCCATTAGGAAAATTAAGGACATTACACATTTTTTTTGTAATGTGAAAATGTGGTACACTTTTTTGTGCTGTTAAGTGCATGTTTAGGCGATCATAAGTCAAGAAGAAACTAAAATATGCGCACTGAATTTGCAAAATAAAATACATCAAATTGGAACAAGTCTCTTCTTTAAATATTTTTAACCATATCGGCCTCATTTACACTAATTTTGTAATGTTTTCGGCAGATTTATTTATGTTCACTGGGGCGTATGAGCAACATTATGCAGTACACTCCTCGTCAACTGAATACATACAAACATTTGTGAAGATACTTTGCCCATTTTTTCGAAACATTGATGGTTATTGGGCCATCTGTTGATGATAATTATTCTTTTGAGATGTTAATTCCAAAAGAATTTATCAAAAATTAATCGCGAGTTTTTTCTTTCGCCCATTTGCAAAGTGTTTCATAAGCAAAGTAGAAACTAATTTTGAGTCAACACCATTTTCTTCGAGAAATTTTGTAGCATAACTGCTCAAATCCTTTTAAAAATTCAAATTAAATATCATTTTTGGTTTTTAAAATTATCAATATAAGCTTTGACGTTTGCAGCAAAACTTTTCATATTCATAACAGCAGGTTATTGTGTTCAAAAATCTTCTTTTTTATCAGCTGTTTAACGTTGGACCCAAAGATAATTACATTTGTTTGATAGTGATTACTCGAATAAGATCGATTTTTAAAGATTTTTTATCTTTCTTTCACAATTTTTTCTAGAAGGTAAGGACAGAAAAAGTGGTAAATAAATTCTTTTGGAAAAGAGAACAGCTAAACAAGAGAAGGTAATGTTTTCATGCATCAATTCATCTAGCTCAAACCAATTTCGAATAGATATTTGTTGGTTTCAAAACTAACCATCTCCAGGCATTTGCAGCAAAACTCAGCATTTGTTGGTTTCGAAACTAATTATCGCGAGCATAAAACATATTTTTCCTTTTAATCACATCATACTAAGTGACAAATCCTTAAAAAGAAACAATAATACATTCTGAAAGTACCCCCTCTAAGCCCTTATTTTAAGTATTTTGGATTTGGCGAGTTTTTTGTTCTCACCTACTCAAATACACAATTTTAGTGTTTTCAGTGAAATTCAATTCTTGATTTAAAATTTTAAGAAAAACGGATAGATCTACATGTCTCAACAGTGTTGAAAAAGCTAAAATTGATTTGCTTAGATTCCGAGGCCTAACCAGACCTGCAATAGTTGTAAAAATTGACCGACATTTTAATGTAGTTTATTCTTCGCACGCATAAAAACATGATGGAAGGAAAGAAGACCGAAGCTACTGCAGCTGAGACGAAAAATTCTTCTGATTGTGTGGAAAAAATTAAACAAAAATTCGGCGTAAACGCAAGTCACTCGACAGTTTTATGAGAAATCAACAATTTAACCTTTCTTAAACAAATGAAACTTAAAAAAAAGATTAGAGTTTTCGAGACTTCATATCAGCAGTAAAAAAGTATGGTCATTATAGTCGTGAAAGACAGGTATGCAGCTGGGTATAAGGGAATTTTTGAAACAAATTTTCCTAAATGGAGCAAAACGTGCAGTTGCAAAGCTTATGGGGGTGGCCGTCAGTTTGAAGACAAAAAATTCGTAATTTCTGCAATTAAGTTAGCGTGGAACAAAATTTCGTTTAACTTCATTAAAAAGGTGTACAATTCCATACCGGATCGAATTTACGTTAGTTATTAAAAATAAAGGTGGATGTCACTACTAAACCTTAAAAAACTTGGTTTTATCCATTTTGACTAAAAAAAAATTGAATCTTTTCTGGTAGAAAGCTTTGCAAGTGGTCGAAAGAAACTATTTTGGAATTATTTTCTTTGCATCTTAAATGCATTTTTAGCATCAATATATGGCACAGTAACTATCAGTGTTTGGAAAAAATAGATATTGAATTTTTGTAGAGAAAAAACAAAAACACGCATTTTAAGATCGATTTTTTCGTAAAATACAGAAATATCAGCCACCAGGCTGACTTTTTGAAATCAAATCTGGTATCAAAATTGCTCTATAAAGTAAAGTTTTTAATTTTCCAAAAACACTGTTTTGTGATGTTTTGGGTGAAGGGAGAAAAAATGTGTGATAACAAAAAATACCAGTCAAAAACGCAAAAATTAATATTTTGCTAAAGAAAGATTGTTATGAGTAAAACGCATAGCAATGTACGTTAACACAAATATGAGGAGAAAACCAGAATTTTAGAAAACAGTTGTATGGCAGGTACCGTTATTATTAGTTTTTGAAAAAAAAATGTTTTTTTTATAAAAAGATGGACCTACCTATTTCAAAAAAACTACCATTATTCTTATAATCAAAATCGTAAAAGTCATTTTTGATAGAATTAAGATTTTCTTAAACAGGTATATAATAGGTGAGCAGGTACCGTTATTTTTGGTCAAAGAAAATTAATTCCAAAAAATACTCGTGATAGTTCCCAAAAAATGCCACATACCATTCCTGAAGTAAATCGACCCATCTGTTTAGAAGCTGTGGCTTCTGATACATCCAGACAGAAGTGTCACTAATTAATGTAATGTTATGTTTGATACATAACTAATGCATAACTTGATGTATGTATGTATATATATATATATATTAACTCAAAACAAAATTTCAATACAAAGGCTAAGAATAAAATTTAAATACCCAGTAAAGAATTATAACTTCAAAAACCTCAGGTTACTGTACAAAATTTATGAGATATCAGCACAAAAAACTTGTGTTTTTTCAAATTGAACAAAAAAACTGATAGCTTTTCAAATGTTGTACTTTTTTTTATTCACACAACTATTATTGAAAACAAACCCCGATGGTGCTTAACAAGCTAATTTGAGATATATACATACCAATGCATCATAATGTCAGATTCAATTGTTATCTGGACAAACAATTTTCAATATCCCTGGATCGATAAAATCTACAGATTTTCATTTTATCAAAATAGATCTATTTCGCAGAAACACATAGACGACCATCAGGTTCAATATTAATAGCCAATAGCCATTAATATTAAATTTATCTTCAAAAAAGAATTTCCAGTGTGTAATAGATATTGCTGATTGAGTGTAGGTACAAGGTGATAAGTGGATGTGAAAATAATACTAAAATCTTTTGGCTAAAATGAGTCTAGGTTAGTATCTTTTTGTGTTGTCGTTACGCATCGTAAAACATTATAACAGTATAAGATATTTTTTTTTTTTTTGAGTCCATTGTAATGGTTTATGCTCGTGTTTCTAGACAAGCCAAAAAAAACTCTACTAGGAAGGTAATAATAACGCACACACATGGCTGGATAGTCTATTGTACCCTAATAAAGATTTATGGCAAAAGTCCGGCGGCGGGTCATCGAAGTCACGTGTCTAACTTTCTCAAAATATGGACGGCATCTAGGAAATGATGACAAGTGACGCGATGTGACCAAAGATTACATTATCGAGGTCGAACCTCTTTTGTGTAATATTATAGTTTACTTTAGGGCAATATACCTACCTACATTTATGTGATATCATCTTTGTGTATGTAACTAAGCCTTAAGGGCAGCAGCAGAAAATTTCATTAAATTTGCACATGTTTCGGGTGTGAGAGATAAGGAAAATGTATTGGGCTTCTCATATTGTTTTTCTTCCTGTTTCCTATTTTATTTTAGGATTGGAATCTATATAAATTTCTATCTATGCTCACGAGTATGTATGTTGTATACCTATGTGTGCAGCAGGAGTAGATATAATATATACCACAAATGGCCTACATGTATGATTAGTAGTAAAGGAGAATCGATTAAAATGATAACGTTACCACATGTCATGAGAGGCAAATGGATGGCCATTCAACAGGCTTTGTTCCATAGAAAGTATCTACGAGTATAAAAGTATCTTTAATCTTAAAGAAGAAAAAAATACTTTCATGCATGTATTGTATGTATCTGTATTTTTTGTTTTTTTTTTTTGTTTGTTGGTTTATATTTTCCTTGAAGGACTAGAGAAACCAAGGAAAGCAGAAGGTTAAGATGCAATCAATGATTGGGTGGTTGAAAGCTTATAATGCCTTTCTCTTGCCAATTAATTCCAAAGTGGATTTACGAGTGACACGAGAAGAAATTGAATCTTTAATTGTTTGATTATTTTATTATTTTCTGTCTTAAATTAGATCAGATGAATTGTTTTGCAGAAGCAACAAACCAATAAAAGAGAACATAATTTATGAGGTAATTTTTTTCCAAAAAGTATATAACTACCTATTTTACAGTTCGATTATAAGCTTATTGGCTCCAATTTGGTAAGAGTTATGTCTGTTTTACATAAGTTATGTCGTCTTGGTTATTCAACAGACAATTCTCTTGTGCTTCTGCAGTCAATACGTTGATGTTGATAACGTTACGTAACGATGTGTCGTAGATCTAACTATTTTCCCTTTTTTTTTATCAGATAGTTAGATAAAATGACTATTTGACTATTTTTTTGTGTTGCGTAGGATTTCTCAATAAGAGCATAAAATGATTCTTCTAACGATGTCAAAAATCTCAAAAGCTATCCAGCATAATGTTGTTCTTACGTTCAACAATAAGCAACAAAATAACATAATTAATAGCAGAGGCGTAGACAAAAATCGAAATCCTTAGCACTCGGGTGAAATGGCAAAGGGGCCATTTTGTACCCTTACATTTCTAGTTTCTTTAAATTGAAAATATTGGAAAATATAAACGGTTTACTGACAGTCAGTCCTGGAGGAAAGAATCATTATCAAAATGTCTAAATGTCGTCCCAAAACGGAAACGGGCAGGATGAAAGTTTTTAAAACATTTTGAGTTTTACGAAACACCCTACCAAACAAAAATAATATTTTAAATAGCTTACAGAAGGGTCTGTGACGATTAAGGAACACCCTTTCCAAAAAAAAAAAAAAAATGAAAAAAGGAATTCCTCTATCGGGATTCAGAAACTTGCTTACCAGGTGACTGACTAAAAACACACTTAGCACATCAGTGTGTCATTTTACCCTGACAATTTTGAAGACGTTTTGAAAATTAATACATAAAGTGTACAGGTTATTTATTAAAATTTAAAAAGAATTTAAAATTTAAAGTGAAATGTCATTTTGTACCGAGTGTGATGTACAGACAGCCTTCCTCCTCAGCGGTAGGTACTAGTACCTATAAATAGACAGAAATTGTTTTCGATTAAGACTTCTAAAAGTGACTTGCTTTGCACTAAGTCTAACATTTTATAATAATTTTTCTTGTATAAACTCTGAGTTCTTGGGTGGGATCATGACCCTTTCACCCCTTCCCCCCCCCCTTCCTGTATACTCGCATCATTTGTACCCTGTAGCACTCACCGTAAATGCAAGATTTAATGCATTTACATGCCTTTTCCATTTAATCGCATTTCTAAGATGGCTAAGTTTTTTTGTACCTACCCAAGTTTAAAGACTGGTCATTTCCCGTTCAGATACAAAATTTAGTGTCCAAATTTCGTTTGCCAGGGTCTTCAACGTTTAGATTATTAGATTATTCTGATTCGAAGCAAATTAGCAAATCAGAAATCGATTTAAATTAAGACAACATTCATTTTGCTCTAGCTTACCAAATAAAACTAAACTCATCAAATTTTGAATGACAAGCTTATGCGCCATCACCTATTTTCCCAAAACTCCCTAGAGCACATCATTCAACAGTCATGATGGCACAAGTAGGAAATGGCGATAATTAGCGCTAGTTATTGCCTCACACGCGTTGTGAAACTTAACACCTCAAGCAGGTGCACACAATCACATCACAAGCCTCATTGCCTTTGTGTGTGCTCCCCATCATCATCTAAATATTATGGTGCAGAGCATTTTCAATGAGATGTGTAGTGTATAGAAGATACAAGATACTCGTACTCTAGCATACCTACGCAAAACACTCTTCTTAGGAAAACAACAAAAAAAAACAAGACAAGAGGATTCCCATCTGCACCATTATAATTATAAATAGCAAAGACAACAAATGTGCGTTATTATAAGAGTACGTAAAAAGGATTCGAACACCTTGTCTCACTTAGTTCACTTTTATATCAGACTCGTTACCAATGGAACGCACCTCTTCCCCTGCTTTCTGTATAGAAAGGATCGACTTTAACGTGTCACAGAGTGGGTAAATTAAATTAGACAGAAATATGAACTCGTAAAAAACAATGTCCTGGTCCTGGTCGTGGTCCTGGTTGGCAAAAATTAATAATAATTGTCTCCTTTCGAGTTTGTAAATAACAGAATTTTGTGGAAGTGAATTCGAGTGTGAGACCAGCAGCACAAAAGTCACAAGAAAGCAAATGCTCATTTTTCGAAAAGAGGGTCTCTAAACCGCATAATTATAGTTTGTCCGGAAATTTTGCTCTCCATATATTTGCCCTTACTGTGCTTCCATGATTTCAAAATCCTATGATTATGATTATACGGCCTCTAAGTAACATAATCTTGTTTTGGTGGACGAGGACGATGTGTGTTGACTGTTCCGTAATTACGTGGGTATAATAATAATTACAACTATGTTGGTTGGTATAGGTATCCCTATTATACAACATATGAACAAAACAATGCCTGGCATTGGCTTATAGAATAATGTTTGTATCCTAGCGCGTGCACAACTACCTAAAACAGATACCAACCGACCCACTGTTATTATACATCACTTACCACACCATCACCATTATACCGCTGCCGTTGGCTAACCATTAAAATTCTACAAATATTTATGCTGTTAGACCAATACCAACGAGGACGACGACGACCACAGACCACCATAAGCACGATACGGTGGTGTAACACCGCATATTGCAAGTTCAAAGCAAGCATTACCCGTTTTCGCGCAATCCACAAAACACTGTTGCCGCCGCATTACTTCCGCCGCCACCACCCTCGCCGTAAACCACTCTGTCACCGCTATACAAATAAATTTCAATGTTGTGTCCTTTTTTTGGTGCAAGAGTGTGATTACATTTTTTTTTTCTCGTTATACTTACAGAAGAAAGGTTTTAAAACTGCCGTGTTGTTTTTTTTTTTTTTTGTTGTTGTTATTTACAGTTTATCTAAGGAGAAGTTATGGAGGTCTCAAAAAATCAGAATGTACTAAACATTTTGAGTGAAAGCTGAACTAAAATTATGGCATGAAATACAATTTAGTCCAAAACCAATATTTTAGAATTTATAGTGGTTTTAAAGTGCCGATACGCACTAAGATCAACTTGACGTACCCCAACTTTGTCTACACATCAATTGGGCGTATCGTGCGTCCTTTAACCACCGGCTCACAGTGAGCCAACTTTTTAAAAACGTTGCAATAATCATATTTCGCGTGTGCTTTTAAACTCAGAACTAATTTATTTAGAGTCTTAGGGAATATTGGAAGCTTCAAAAGCCGAAAAAATTTTAAAATCGGTCGAAGGAATCGGTTGATACAGGTAGTCAAAGTTTCATTATTTTTAAAATTTTTGTAATTAAAATTTTCAGAGTTTTGGTAAAAACTCTAAAAACCTAGTCCAAAAAGTAATTTTCTTTTCGTTGAAGCTTGTATAAAGGACTTTTATATTACAATTATGATCCATTTTTTTCAATATTGCAAAATTTGATGATTTTTGGAAAGCTGTTTTTGACTCAATTTTTTTTCTTTGAGTTGAGTTACAAAATTTCTCATGGTCTAAGTTCAACGGACATTTAATCTTTGACTATTTTTTTAACATATACTAAGAAAATTAGCTGCCACTTGTTGCCTGTTTGAGTTTTAAAGAGATTTTTTTTGAAAAAGGTTATTTTTATTCATTTATGGCTGAAACTCAAAAAAATGTGTATCCTTCCTTAAAAATGTAAGTGGTAGTATAAACATTATTTTTACGTGTAAAAATGTATTCTCATTTAGATTTAATAATTATTTTTCATACCAATATTAACGGCAATTGCCATACAGCCAATATGGGAAAACTTAATTTTCCCAAAAACGGCTCAAACGATTTTGACTAAAAATTGTATGTGTACTAAAACCCGTATTTAAAAAATTAAAAAAAATTTAAAGATCAATAACGGTACCTCCCATAGAACAAATTTACTTTTTTCTGATTTTCTCGGATGTTACTCAACGAATTAAGATAACAAATTTTGCACAGAAAGTTATCTTTACAAAATTATTTAAAATTATTTATATATTTTTTAAAAAATGTTTAAATTTTATTTTTCTTGAAATATGAAATTTTTAAAAACGGATCACTGATTTTTTTTTTAATTTTGGTTTTAGATGATTTTTGATTTTAATATTTTTTTTAAAATACGGTTTGAGAATTTTTATATACAATCAATTATTGTTTATACATATATACAAAATTTGTTTTCTAAAACTCATTTTTTTGAAAGAAATAAAATGACGTACTTAATATTTGTATAACAAACAAAAATACCTTAATACATTTATTGCTTTCATTAAGAAAAAAATAATTTTAAGCCAATATTCTGAAACACCCTGTTAAAAAAATTTACTTGAAACTTATCAAATTCATAGCTGATAGTTTTACGTTTATTTGAATTATTAAAATATCTAAAACCGTTTAAAAGTTGTTAATTTTTGCAGCGGATAATAAAAATCTGGTCCCACTATGCGGTTGAGGTTTGACAAATTTTCATATTTAAAGTCAAAAGTCTTAGTAGAGTACAAAAAAGTTCAATTAACTTTATTCAATTCAGTTTTTTTTTTTTAATTTTTATACTTAAGGGGGTCCCTGGTACCCACAACCATCGGCTGAGGTTAGAGAGACTTCATCGATCTATACTAAAAAATATTCAGAGAGCACATAAAGAAGACAATTTTGTTTACCCTTTGGAGGTGGTTAACCAACACACCCCCCACTAGGGGCTTTTGAGCGACTTGTGGATTGAGACTCGGTGAATTGAGACTAAGACTATTGTGCTCAGAGCATAACTATGATCGAAGAAAAAAAAACATCTATTTGGAGGACAAATTGGTAAGCATAGCCTCTATCTCAAGAGCGTACGCTGGATTTTGATCAGGGGGGAGCAAACTCATCCAAAACGAAAACAAAAATTGTATGAACATACAAAATTTAGGGGGGGGGGGGTGGAGTTGGTAATGAATAATTAAAGGTGCATACTGAGGTATGCATATCCCTTCAAAATATGGCATATAATACCGTTCCGCAACATTTTGTGCAGTATTGTATAAATGTTTAACTTTTGTCTCGAATTTGTTATCGTTTACCTATTCTTTTCTTCAACTCAGCAGATTAATTTGGCACTTCTCAGATTTTATTAGATGAGCCTTCGAAAGCCTTCGACAAGTTTCCATTTTGTTTGCTTTTAGGTTGTACCTACTCCGCTCTTGATCCCAAAAAAATTTCACTCTTAACAGCAAGTACGCAAAACCCATTTGTTTTCCGTATTTGGTTAATTTTGTTTTTTTTTTTTTTATTTTGTAAAATGGAATGCTTTTAGGCTACTATAATATTTGGACTATATAACAAACTACAAACGTTGGTCCTTTAAAGGGGAAATGCGTAAAATAAAATTATTATATTCAAAATGTTTTAACACACTCGTAATCCTTCTACAGTCAAATGCAAAGTGTGTGTGTGGTTTTTTTTTTTCCTTCTTATAATGATGTCAAGTCCTTGCCACAACATCGAAAAAGGACTAAAAGAGATTAACTGCATTTTATTAGGGGCATGTTTTGAAATTTATATAAATGGAAGTAGGTACATTTATAACTTTTTGTTATAGTTAAGTGAATGTCGTAATACCAAAAGCCTTTAAAGATTAAAATGGAAAGTTTAATGTAAAAATATGTTTTTTTTTTTTATCTTAAATGTTAAAACATATGTATTTCTGGTGCGTTATATGGAGTAATTTAGGAATTTCTTATGGTTGATAAAATGAACATTATGTAAGATGTAACCTTTCACAAAAATTTTCTTCATCAAAAACTTTGATATTTCATAAAATTGCCCCTACAAACAAAATATACTGTTGTTTTGAAAACATAAACTTATAATTGTTTTCTTTTTTTTCTTTCTAGGTAAGTGCCCTACATACAATATTATAACAAATTTATGGTGGTAAGCAATACCTAACATTAAAAAAAATATAATAAATTTAATGCAAAAAAAAATATGCCAGTCATCTGGCTAAACTGAAGAAAAAATTAAAAAAAAACAATTTGTGTCTTTTGATTTTTATTTCAAAACCATTTTAACTGTAAACGGATACACCGACACACGAAAAATCTCCATCGTTTTCTGTTGTTTTGATGATGGCTCCCTGATGCTATTTTTTTTGTGTTATCATCATACAGTGGCGTTTTAGGGGGGGGGGGGGCTTAGGGGGCTCAAGCCTCCCCCAAGCCTCCAAAATCATGCTATTTTTGAGGTAATTTCATCATAATGCACATGATTAACTGAAACTTTTTTGTAAGTCATAGAGATTTAGAGGGAGCTCAGATACTCGAGTCCCCTCCCCCAAAAGCTTTTCTGGATACGCCACTGTCATATTTATTAACTATATCCCAGCAAAAGTCTAAATGTCTTGCACTAAATGAAATTTGGCAATTCTTCTTTCTTCACGACTTGGCGGACCGGGGATGTACTATAGTTTTACGTGTATATCGAGAATCGAAAATTTTATTTCATCTTTTGTTAACCCATTGCAAGTATTTTTTGTCTGTACCTATAATACCATTCCAATTATTTTATGATTGAAAATGGTTAACCCCTACTTTCATTGCAAACATTATTACTTGAAAACCTTTTTTTTTTTTTAAAAAAGATAAGTACCATTACTAACCCGTTGAAATTAACTTAAAAATTTTGATTCTGGATTTGAGAACCTTTGCTTTGAATTTATTATTCGGGCAAATTGATTGCTCAAGTCAATAACAGACTGTTTAGTTAAGGGTCGTGTTGCGTTCTGTTTATTATTGGTTGAATTTATTGTTTATTTATTAAAAAGTCTGCAAGAGTGTATTTTTTGCTGTCTGTGTTTTGGGATATGAAAGTTGATTCATAAAATATTATAGCCATCACCATTAGCTTGAACCATCAGTTTCGCAGTGATTTGTTTTTATTGAAAAAAAAAAAGATCCTACAAAGGTATAGGAACGTAAACACTGCGAAGTCGGCGGGCGACGACATTGACTGATAGAAACAGACTTGAAATACATTTTATATTTTTCCAACCTTGGATCAGATATGGTTGAACTCTTAAATCAGGACGAAAGACTTGTTTATCTCACGAAATAATATCCTCCTTTAATAAATCGACTCAATCTATTATTCTTAAAGTGAATTATTCAAATTTTGTTTCACACCTTTCTTGTGCAGGCAGGCAGGTAAAACAATTTTCAAACAAACAAAAAAAAAAAATACTTTTACACATAAATTCTTTCATTTGGTGTACATGTGAGCGCAAAGACGAGTCTCGAATGAGTTATTGTTCCTCACGTTTACCTGCAACTGTCAAGGTTTTTCTTTTGGAATTGAATAATTTTCTTTATGTTTCTGTTTTTTTTCTTTTTTTTTTTCATTTTAATATTTAATTGGAATTGTGCCAAAATTGTTGAAATTATGTGTTTATATATTTGTGTTTTGAGAGTAATTAAATTGTGCACTTAGGATAATTAACGGTTGAAGGTAATGGAAATAGACACTTTTTGCATTCGATAATAATCTTTGAATTTAATTTTATAAACAATTCTTGACATGAGAATTGCTCGTTTATAATGGATTTTCTTGAGAACATAAATATTTTTGTAAGAATTTCACTCTTTTGATTTTTCAATGTTTGACTTAAGTGATTAATTGGGTCAATTTAATTTAAATTGAAGGCAGAGAAGAAAAGTAAATATAAAACGAATAAATTATAACTTCGAATGTAAGTATTCTTAAGGGAAGAATTAACTGGCGCCCAATGATTGGGCGCCTGTTTTTTTTTTAACATTGTATTAAAAAGCACTACAGATTTTCTTAGCCCCAAAGTCTTCGTTATTAACCTTCCGCTTCCTTATTAGAACAGCTGATGCCGTCTTTGTGCAATGAAGGTTTGAGATAGCTAGATAGTGATCCCGCATCTATTCATCAGATTTAAAAAAATGTGGACTTAAGTACCATCATCTGCCAGCAGTTGATCTTCTTCTTTTTCTTCAGTGGGACACACATTTGACCTTGACGATGTCCATGCATTTCATCTCTTCGTTTAAACGGAGCTTTTCCTTTACAATTTGGGCCAGTGGCTATGCCTGGTTGCCCGCAACACAAGTTTTGTCAAATTAATATTGAACTTCATTTAGGCCTTCATTATAGCCTTGGTTGAAATGGTATCGGTACTGATCACTTTTTCCTTTGACATACTTATTAACACCTTCCAGGCCTGGGGACTGTCAGTCTTTCATTTAAAGCGTTGATAAGTCTTTTTCAGTGCAATTGACAAAAAGTGGGTTACTAATGTAGTACAGGCCAATGAAATTAGGTATGTGTTTTCACCCCAAAGATTCTTTTTCAATAAAATCTACTTGCCTCCTTCCAGTTACAACAGCTCATCAGCACTGTGAATTACCTGACGCAATTTGGGTAGGACCAGGTGGTTAGACTTCAATGACTTCACTTATATAACATGAGCCCGGTGCTTTAGCTCACCAAAACGATCGACAGAACGTTTTGCCAGTTGCCATTGCCCTGGGTTTTTGTTTTTTGTTGTTGCCTTTAAGGTAAAGCTAATCTGCTGTTTTTCCCACTTACCATGATACTGGCTTTAGCTCACCAAAAGGAGGTTCGTGAAGACGTTCTTTCTCGCTCCAAGAAGCCCTCAGGTCTTCTGGCTTCCCAATTACGGAAGAGTATCTTTAATAGCTTCTGGCAAGTTGAATTGAGTCCACTTATAACATTTTCTTTGATGATAGTATTTTCTTTGGCTTTGGTAACATATCTTTCATTTTCCCGGGAAGTTTACTCCTTCGTCATTACCAATAACCTCTTAACAGACAATTCCTTCAGTTAACTTCTTGTGCAGTAAATTTGTGATCAAAAATGTTCCTAAAAGGAAAGTCTTGAGTTAGTTTTGATTTCTATCATACTTTAGGATTTTGGGGTTGCTGAAATTGAATCTGATTTTTGCCAACAAAATTTCATGACGCAACATGGTCAAAAACGCAAAAAACCGTGAATTTTTTTTAATTATTTTGCAGTTTTTGGAAAAAAATTTTCCTGAAAGATTAACTTTTGATAACTTCATTGTACCTAAGTGTTCAAGAAAACTAGAATACCTAAAATTTAAGACTAAAATTTTGTCAACTTAGCTATTACAGTTTCAAAAATACACCTCTTCAAAGTTTTACAATATCTGATGTCTCTAAAATATTTAGTAAATAGTATGAATTGATATTGTTCAGTGTAGTTTGATTTTGACCCACAAGCCCTTTTTGATTTTGAAAACTACCAATTAACAACATCTCTTATGTGTAGTGTACCATTTAAAAAAAAACGCCGCCATCTTGGATTTTTCATATTTCAACTTTAACTTAGTAAGTCATTGTCATAAAATACTGTTCTGATGTCAAATTAATGTGTTTGAACTACTTATTATAATAAAACAAAAATTATCAGATGTTATTTGACCTGTTCTTCTACTTTACAAGTCTAAATAGGAAAAAGAAAAGAAGTTATTAGATCCATCACTAAAACAGCATTTTTTTTTCACTTTTATGGAAATCTCTAAGATAATTACTTACCAAGAAATAGCTAAAGCGCGATATGGCATGTTTTTAAAAATAGTATGCTACGCATGAGTGACATTTGTTGGTACTTTCCAGATATCAGTGAGGGCATTGTTGTGATCATTTTCAACAAATTTCAGATGGAGGAAAATGCTTCTGGGTAAAAACAAAACTATACTGATGCTACTAAACATTTTAAAGGTCTCAGAAATTGACACATTTTGGAAGATATAATGGCTACGCTAATAATTTTAGCCTCAAAATTTAGCTGATCCAGTTTTCTTGATCACTTACGTACAAAGTTGTCACCAAAAACTAATCTTACTAATACTTCAGGGTAATTTTTTTTTCAAAAACTGCAAAATCGTTAAAAATTTCACGGTGTTTTGCATTTTTGTCCATGTTGCCTCCAAAATTTTGCTGGCAAACATCAGATTCTAATTCAAAACCCCCAAAAACATAAACTATGAAAGAAATCATAACTATCCCAAAACTTTCCTAGTAAAAACAAAATTTTACTGTTCAGGTTTTCGAGTCTTCGTCTGAGTCGGTAGAACGCTTGCGGTGATGTTCAGCTACAAAACGACTTTTTATTTAATTTGTTGTCGTTTTTTTTACTTTTATAATATAAAATCTGGATTGATTCCCAGGATTATGCAGAGAAAAGAAAGGCTTCTACTTTACAGTTAACAAAAGCTAATCTAAGTGCTTCCTGTTAAATTTAATACCTCAAACGAAATGATAGTGGAAAATACGGTTAACTTTTAAAAATCCAGTGAAACTTTTCAAAACCTGAGAACTTTGTCGCTTACCTTAAAAGTTACATTGGAATTATACCAAAAAAATACAAAAAAATGATTATTTAATCATATACTATAAGTGAGGCTATTCAAGTGTTACGGACTCGATCTTTTAGTCCAACAAAAAGTAAAATTTTCTTAGATTAGGTAGTAAATTGTATTGATTTATAATAATTGCCTTAATAAAGCCTAACTGAAACTGAAACTGTGATGAAGTGGATGATTTAAAAATAATAAAGTTGCCATATGTTGTCGGTTCTTTCCCCTTTCAATCCTGATATTAAAGAGATCATTGATGGTTCATGTGCTTTCTGTTGATATATTGCTGTTCCTTTTGTTCTCAGACCATGTAGTTTTCTCAAAATGCTTTACTATAATTTCATTGACTGCCTGATTTTCTTGTAATTCCTAGCAGAACGGAGTTGGTTAAATTTACACCCATTTAAAGTTGACAGCACTTATGGATTTTCTTGTAAAAATCTAGTGTGACTGCCAACGGGTGTTTTGTCGTCACGCCTTCTTCACCGTCTTACCTATTTGAGGACGTCATTGGGTACGTTTTAAGTGGAATATGTAAAATATAATCTTTAATATATATTGGAATTCCTCAAAAGCTTACAATCGGTAAGCCTTGGTATGTCTGTTTAATGGCATAGCCTCACTAACTCCTTAAGAAATAAATACGTGCCGATTTCTAAAAATCTAACTTCAAAGCAATTTAAAATTTAAAACATTCCAAAATTAAATATAAAAACCACTGAAAAGCTTTACCACTTTAATGTAAGCTTTCTGTTAATAAAAAGATTACACTGCTTTGTTCCTTTTAATCCTTTGCAGAAGACTTTTCAAAATATTTAAGTACATAACAGCATTTTTCTCATTATCACAAATTCCATATTTAAAAAAAAGAAAAAAACTTCAAAACGAAATGTATTCATAGGGTAAATTATGTTAAAGAACTGACTGATGGGAAAGTGAATGCAAACATTCGCCGCCGCCCGCCACCAACGCGACGTTTGTCGTCGTTTAACCCAGAAAAGTGCACATACGCCCCAGTGCCTCTGTTGGATACACAAAAGAGGTAAACAATTTGCAAGAACGTTCTCGAGTCGAGTAAACTTGGTCCCAGCGAAACACACAAAAAAATTATAAGAAAAAAAGTAAAAAAAAAAACATAATTCGAAGCCAGTCGTGCGAAATCGAAAAATAACGACTAAAAAATAAGAACTTCACGTTACTTGCTTGCTTTTTTGCTTTTTTGTCGACTATTTGGATGTTGGTTGTGAAAACTTCAGGGGAAAGATGCATGTTAGCATATTCCTTCCTAGGATGTGTTTTTTTTTTTTTTGGAATTTTATTAATAACAATAGTGCTCCAAAGTGCATGTGGGAAACTTAGCAAAAATTGCATTTTATAGTCAGAGGTAGCGCTGATTTTTTAATGCCAGAAACGATGGGTTTTAAGGTATACCTGAAATGTGGTGGCTGTGTCGGGTGCCCCCCGGGTGATGGGTTTCTCGGAAAATTGTGGTTGAGGTGTACCTATGAATGTGGGAACGTGGGTCGATGGCACTTAAATTGCATTCCGACACTTAAACAGCTAGAAGTGTTCGTTATTTTAAAAGAAGTCACACTCCCGCAAGAAGTATAAAATCATAAAAAAAATAAAAAAAAAAAAAAATATCTACTAAAACGAAAAATGCATATTAAAATTTAATATTTTACATTTTTCCTACTTACGCGGTTAGAGGTTGGTTCTTGGTGAAGGTGAAGGTGCACTTGTTTGGCGCAAATGCATGAAAATTCTTTGTGCACAGCATAAACTCTTGATTTGAAAGGAGGTCTCGTTTTGATTAGTTTTTTTTCTTTAATTAATTATTCCACATGGACAGGTGAAATTATTGCTTTTCTATAGTAAGTAAGAAATAGAGTTAAGGAAGATTTTATTCTTTTGAATGAGGAAGTGAGGTTCAGACGATGCGATTTTATGGTTATGAGTCCGTAGTCACTACAATTACACTACTAAATGGTACTCAGGAACCTTTTCAAATAAAATGCACGACTAGATCACACGTACTTGCTCTTTGGGTCAAAGTTGCTGCAGATGTTAAAGTCTTTTATAAAAAGTTTATAAAAATAAACAATTGTATGTATGTATGTATGTTTGAAATGTAAAAAAATATATTTTGGTAAAGTTATAAAGGCTTTAACACGAAAAGTTAAAGTTAAAGTATTAAATTCTGTCTTAAATTAATAAGATTGTTTGAAAGTTATATGAAATGTCTGCACACAAGTTTTAGTCAAAATCGTTTGAGCCGTTAACGAGATATTCACAATAAACGGAACCTGCCAAATAGCGGCCCTAGAAAAGCTTATTCTTTCTAAGAGAATCTTCAAATCACCTTAACCAATACATAAAATTGCGTTTTGAGCGATTTGCTTTGATTGGATACAAAAAAAAGTATTATATAATGATCTCTGAGGTATGACAAAAAAGTTTTATTTCGTATATAATAGAAACGATGGACAAAACAGACAGAAAAAAGTTTTGTAGATTTTTTTTTCCACGCTGAACTTTAAATTAAGCCTTGGGATCAAAGTTGCTGTGGACCACGAAAGCTCCCTATATATTTTTTTATCTATATATATAAAGTTACAAGAACTGTTAAAAACATAAAATTCATGACGAAAGTGACTACATAAATTGTTTTGGTCTTCAAGAAAGGTATGCCATTTGAATTCGTATAGAAATATACATTTTTAAATAAGAATTTTAAAAATCGTTAGAGTCGTTTTTTTTTTAAATGAATTTTCTGTATATAAAATTCTCAGTTCGTGTTAAAAATAAAATGCACGACGTACTTGCTCTAGAAGATAAAGTTACTATTCACGCTAAGCCCTTTTAATTCAAAATTTGTAAATGCAGTTTTAGAAAAAAACAATTTAAAAAGCATAAAATTTGGTTTTCTAATGACTTAAACAGCGTCTTAAATGAATTTAACCTCATAATAAAGTATGCAATTTTATTACTTCTATAATGATACATTTTTAGAAAAAAAATTTTGAAAATCGTTAGAGCCTTTTTATAAAAAAAAAATTGGTACGAAATTTTTAAGAAATTATTTATCAACATCTAAAAACTAAAATTTGAAAAAATATATTGAATAGTTTTCGAACACACTTTTATGATGTAACTGCGCCCCGTCTATTTAATAAGCTACCTGAAAATCTTAGATGTGAAAGAGTTAAATCAATATTCCTTAAAAGTATTACAAAATGGATATTTTTGATGAATTATGACGTTGTTGAAAATTTACTGAAATTTACTTAGTTTGATCATAAAAAAAAAAAAAAAAAAAAATGTAATTCTTCACTTTTAATTAATTTTTCCTTACTTTTTTTTTTCTTTAATTTGAATTATTGTTTTTTGTTAAATTCTTAATTTTATTGCTTCTCCATCGATAAATGCCTTTAATTATAACAATACTTTAGTGTAGTACTTTCGCCACTTGTTTTCGAACATCAGAATGTACTTAAACTGATTCATTTTTTTTTTAATCTTAATTTATGTTAAATAGATTTGAATATTGTAATTAATATAGCTTTAAGTATTTTGAGAATGAAATAAAGTATAAATAAAAAAAAAAAAAAAAAAATGATTTTTCAAAAAAAAATTCAACTATTTTCTTAAAAATCCAAAAAAATTATTTTCGATTTTTTTTTACTAAAAACTATTACGGCAACTTAAAAGCTTTCATGTAAAAAAAATGGTTGAAATTTTTTGAGTCATGAAGGAGAAAATCTGAATTAAAAAAAATGGTTCTATGGCAGGTACCGTTAATAACGGTTTTTGAAAAAAGTGTTTCTCATTTAAAGATAGACCTTACCCAAAAAAAAAGACCATGATTTTTTTTATTAAAATCGTAGACACCGTTTTTGAGAAAGATGAGTTTTTCTAAAACCAACATATATGACAGGTACCGTTATTTGGGGTAAAAAAAAAATTCAAAAAAACGTCTGGGGATATTCTCCAAAAAACGCCACATACCAAGTTTGAAGTAAATCGACGCATCCGTTTAGGCTGTGTTCTCTGATACATACAGACAGACAGACAGAATTGTCGGACCCACTTTTTTATCATTCTCTATCATCGTAATGTCATGCTTGATTGTTATCTCAATTTTTTTTTTGTACAAATGCATCACTTGTACCCAAACTTGCCTCCATAAATTGGAAAGAACGTTGATTTTGATTGATGCTAAAGTATAAAATTATTTTTAAATACTGTCCAGTAGTTTAACAGTTTTTTTTTCTTATAATCTTTTTCTAAGCTTTAATTTAATTTTATTATTGATTATTTGACTGTTTTTAATTTTAGTATTGTCCTACTTTATTAAACGACGAAAGTTTTCTTTATATAAAATAATATTTAGCGATATATTTACTGCAAAATAATAAAGCTCTCAATTTGGCTGATTTTAATCAGGCTTTTTTTTATGACAGCGAGATCCTAAAAATGAACAATTTAAAATAAATGAGAATTTTAAAAATTTTTGTTTATATTTTCCATCTTGAAGTGTCATCTCATAACAATTTAATTAAATTACAACGCATTCTATTAAAAATGTATCATTCTGCTTCACTATTTTTTGTCCGCAAACAAACAATATAATATCGCCAAAAGAAAAAAAAGTATATTTATGCATTTACCCAGCCCCTTTTGAAAAGTCCTATTGTATAAAATTCTGTCTGGTATGTTTGTATATGGAGGCTATAAAAAATATTAAAGTCGTCTCTTAAAAGTACTACCTGACACTTACACTCGCCACAATCCAGAGAGCATTCTTTTGAGACAACAAAAAAAAAAAAAAAAAAACTGCACAAGGACTATGGCACTATAGGACATCTCTGTATGGTGCCTCTGGGAAGTAAAACTCAAAGAAATTTATATATGTACATTTATCCAAACATAAATACTCGTCTGTATAATATATATATTTTACTGTAAACAAAATAACAGAAAATATCTACAATCGTAAAAATAAAAACTTTATGACAAATAAACTGATGTCTTTAGTAGGAATACATTTTATACCAACTCCTAGACTAAAGTTTATATGACAGTATAAAATCCTTAGGCATAGGTACAAATTGAAGCTAACAATTTCATTTTATTTTTTTTTCTCCTTCTTTATGGTGTTTACCTTCTTGATAAATAGCAAGAGACAATAGGGATCAAATAGGCAAAAAAAAAACATTAAAATTATATGAGCATACAAAAATAAAGATTTTATTTGATCCAGGGAATAACTGTATTTAACTAATGTAGTTGGCATTTAGCTTAGAGTTATGTTGTTGTGGTTTCTTAATTCAGAAAAAAAATTGGTAAAAGACAATTTTTATCAACAATTATTGTTAAGAAAAACGAAAATTAGACTGTCAGATAAATATTTTCAACATCAGCCGAATACTAGGCTACTTTTGTGGATTACTATCAGAGAGAAGAGTTTTAAAAATTTGAGCAAAAAAAATTAAAATGTTATTTCCAAAAAATGAAAAAAGCAAATAATTTTTTTTTGTTAAAACAGCCAATTTGTAAAAACGGTTCCAAAAGGGGTAAAGTTTTGGGAATAGTTTTTCTTTTCCACTTTATTTTTTTGGGATTAATGCATCCGAATCTGAGGTTTGTTAGAGAAAAATTTTTTTACGTGACATTTAAAAGAAAAGCAAAAAAAATATACGAGAAAAGTGCCTAACTTTCTTCCTTTCTGTAGTCTATTAAGAATTTATTATTGAAGGACTGGACTATGGTTACATATATGTATTTTTTCAAAGTCAAATAAAATCTCAATTATGGCTTAATCATCAATTTAGATCTTTGGTCCTGTGTGACTTAGTTTGATAAGAATGTTTCGAGATTTAAGGATTTAATTTAAATTTCAAAGTACAAGTTTTGAAAATTACACTGTGTTATAAAAAAAACTGAATGGGTACACTTATATCTTACCTAGCATATTTTGTAGGTTTGTAAAACTGAGTACAAATGTACACAAAAAATTTACAAAATACACCCAAAATCCCATTTTAGGTGATAAAAACCCCTATTTGGTACTGTCAGATGAAGATTTGTAGGCCAGTTATACAAGACATTTTAGGAACTATGCCAACAGTATACGACCAAGTTTTTATGATCCTGAACTTTGCAGACAATTTGTCCGCTGAAGTTTGAGCAGCCACCAAAGCCGTAAAACTTGTTCGATTTAAAAAAAAACTAAACTGTAATCGTGATTTTCCAATACTAATACTATTTTTGTTATCTTACGGTGCTTATTTTTATTTATATTTTGTTTTTAGTAATTCATTTTGATAGAAAATCTAATTTCCAGCGAAATGTTTCTTGAGTTAAATTCTCAAATTTGGTTTAATTTTCGAACTATACCGAAAACATTAAGAAATTACCAAGGTGACCATTCTTTCAAAAATGCCTGGAAAAACCCGTGAACACAATTGTTCCTTTGTTACCCACATATTCGGCTATTTTCAATAGGCTATTGAGAGTGTCTGTCACTCTCAATAATCGAGACGAAAGTGAATGAGTTACGTACAGCAAATCAACGAAGTTGTCTCCCTTAAATGAAAAAAAAAATATTAAAATGTTGTTGAAAATGACGAAACGAAAAAACACATCTGAATTTCGAAATTCTTTGGACGCAAAGACCATGATTTTCTTTCTTGACAGAACATGCAGTATGTGGTTAACTTTTAACAGAAGTCTAAAAATATTAAATCGATTAAGAAATAGCGAAGTTTTTTACTAGTATATTCAAAATTCACAAAATAGTGGTTTCTTTTAATTTAATACGAATTATATTATTACGCTTTTTAAGAAATAAAATAAGATTTTAGGGGTATATGGACCAGTTTAATAATGCTATCTTGTTCAGTTCAAAAAGCCCAACAAATTCTACCGGATCTCCGTTAGAGTGTATTTTCACTGTGACGCAGTGTTATTCAAGAAAATAAAAAGATCATACAAAATTATTGATTCTTTTAATTCGTCAGCCATACAAAATTTATTTCAACTGTTTTAGTTTTTTTTTTTTTCCATAGGAAACAATGTTACTCATACGCCACAGTGACCCAGTTTTTCATATAAGTAATGTAGTTCGAAATTCTCGTCACAAAGCTATATTTCTGTTCAAAATTGTTAAAACTTCAGCAGATCAGATATCTAAGAGGCATATTTATGTCAAATTTTTGTTCGAAAGTAAATCATGGAAGGTACAAGACACAAAACAAACGTTGCTTAAAAAAATATACAAACCTTTCCAAATTGTATGCTTCTGCGAATGGTCATCTGAAAGTCCTAGTATCAATACATTATACTGGAAATTATGGATTAACTCGAAACCCAATCATTTATTCTAGCAATGAATAATTTGCCTTCTTGAGTTGCGAACTGCAACTGATGATTGTCCAGACAGATCGACTTCACCCATGTTGGAATGCAAATGCAAGACATTTTGAATAATTTTCTCTACAATTTGTAGACCTAAAGTATACCTATACAAATCATAAAAACATTTACAAGTAACTGAGAGTGGGAAAAAAGGACCACTTAAGATATGGGCTAGTCTAACATGCATAGTGTTTTCGCTGAAACCAAACAAAGTTTTTGGAAAATACAATCTTATGATATTAAAAACAATCGTTCTAGTTTAAACACTACTTCAAAGTTGAGTTTTTTTCTTTTTTTTGAAAAATGCCAAATTTCCAAATTTCATGATTTAAACTGCAACCAACTTTAATTTATTTATGTAATTTGGGGATATTTTCAGTAAATCGATCTTTTATTATTTCGCATTTTTAAATCAACTTAAAATTTGAGTGTTTTTTTTTATAGAAAAATGTCAAATCTCAAAATTGTATGATTTTAAAAAATTTAATAACTAGTCCAAAATTCTACTGGGTATTTTCGTACGTACAAAAAACACCAAATTATTTGAATTAATGTGAAAAGGATATTAATTGCCCATATTTGACTCAGAGACCTTATCTCTCTCATCCATCGTAATAAAGATACCAACTTAATGATTGATAACAATCTTTGACTTAACTTTCTTGTATATTTTCATTTTACCTCTCCCCCACAATTAACTTAAATATCAAAATAAATATAATTTTGTCAAAATGAGGTTTCTTAATCCAAAAACTCCCTTTCCCAAGCAAAAAAAAAAAAACTTTATAGCATGTCACAAAGATCCAAAAAGACACTGAATTAATTCTTGTAATGAGGCAATTAGGCATCCGCATTAGTCTATATCACTATAACGACGATGACAACAACAAACAGCGGCAAAACAGTATGAAGGATTACCTTCATAGCACAGTCGGGTGAAGCTCAAGGTCATTTGTATATAATTGCATGTTGTGTCCTTTTGTGTTGAAACTCGCTTAAATCATTAAATTAATTTTATTTTATTTTTTTTGGAAAGGGACTCGCTCAAGACATTCGTTCCACTTTGATTCGTTTTAGCGATAAATATATATCTCCCAAAATTAAAATTTCCACTGACAGAACATATCCAAAGGCAAAAAGACATCATCAGAGTGCTGTGCTCTGGTCCTTATATTAAATGCAAAATCTACTGGTATAGGGACACAATTATTGTATTCTACGATGCTGGCAGATGGAAATCTGCTTCTTTTTTATGTTGTCCCTTAGTTTTTATATTATTTTACACGATGAGCTTTAAGATATTAGGGAAGAGAGGTAAATTAAAATGTTGGCAAGCACAATTTCAAGGCAGTCTGCTGAAGTATAGATATATGCCGGTCCTGTTGTCGTCTTGTTTTTTTTTTTTTTTTTGTGTTGGTCCGCGTATTTTCTTAATTTGTTTTGTCTTTTATAATGAATTCTATTTTGAGAAATCAAAGGGATGAGCAAACATCCTGTCTAGGGATGTTTCTAAAGATCCAATGCAGGTGTATTATGCTGTGATGTGATTGATGTTTTTACATTAATTAAACTTCAAAAGAGTTTTGAATCAAAGTACCCGCCTGTTTGTGGTCAGAATATTGTAAAATATACATATTATGTAGGGAAAAAACAAAAAAATGAGGGCAGGCTATAATCTTGAAATTTAAATAACAAAAACAATCATTAACAAGCAATTTATTAAATTTAATCAAATTAAGAAACAAAAATCCCAACATTATCATTTCTTGGCAAAAAAAAAAAAAAAACGAAAAAAACTTCCATTAATGCATTGAATAAAAATCGGGAAACTCCCAACACTGAAAAAGAGGACATTATTTGATCCTAGTTAAGTTGACTCATCATGATGATGTGCAAAGATAACTTGCCTTCAGTGCCCCAACCGCAAATGTAATCACTTGCGGAATTGTCATTGCCATTAAACCACATAAAGTTTCTCATCCATTTACCTAAATCTTAATGACTTTCCAACTACGTCCTGGATGGGAAAACCCACAAGAATTTCAGTATATTATACGTACGTACATCTTTCCCATGCTCCTAGCTGCTTCCAGTCATTTCACATCAATACGCCCCCTCCCCCACCTTCCCATCCCCGAATTCTCCATCAATGTTAGTTCTTTGGATGAGAACATTAATTCAGTTTCTACCCCCGCCAACAAGACCACCCTCCTTATTCAATTTGGATAGCTTTTCTTTTGCCTTCTTAAATGTTAAACTATTTCGTTGACTAAACGAAAAACCAAACACTCACTGAATGGGAAAAGGAATCGATAAAAAAACTTTTTTTGTCTTAAATCCTCAGAATAAAAGAAAAAAAAAAACAAGAAAAAAAAATATCCTTCGCAATATTCTTTCACTTTTAATATAAATCCTCTTTTCTGAGCAGCCAATATGCTGCTCCTTTCTCTTCGATATTTGTTGTTGTTTGAATGGACATTTCCAGATGTCATATACTTCTCCAAGGAACATCTCAAAGGCAGCTATGTATACAGACACACATCGACATCACACAGCAATGTCAATAACCAAATCCTATAGTGTCCAGTCTTGCATTGGAGTCATCAACATCGCTTTCCCTCATGGATTCGACCCTTCCCATACACATACACAGCCTCTTTTGTTTTTGTAGGATCAAAAAAGCCGATGTGTGTTTGTTTATGGGATCAGTTCATGGTTAGGTGCATTAAACGAATGAGTTTTTGAGTTCAATTGAATTCTCTGGCCCGCAATGGATCTGTATATTATATTGAAAATGAAGTTCTTTTCATGCCTAGGAGCATCATGCATACATCTGTAAATGTTTGTATAGGTAGAAAGTGCTCATATAGTATAGCCAAGGACAACGTTAATAATTGGTTTATAAATAGTTTAATTGAAATTTCGTTTGATGAACACACATACCTGCATGAATGTACTTGGTTAACGTTGTATAGGCATTTGAAAGTTTTTGGAAACAAAAACAGGATCTGCAGAATCCTATTTTGACTGAAATAATAATAATCTAACAAACTTATTACATAAAATATGAATTCTGGAGAATTTTCATGGACATTTTGGAATTAAACGTAAACATTAAACAAATTAAGTTATAGTTTCAGGGACTCTATGTTTGTTTACACAGGACGAAAGAGATTTTGGAAGAATAATTATTGTAAATGCAAAAGTATTTGTATGTGATTGTTAATTTAAAATTTACATTAACAAAAAATCCCATTTTCAAAATTATAAGTGCTTTAAATTTTGTGCAATGATTGCGTTAAAGTATAAGCGAGCCAGCAACGTGTCGGTGCGTGTTCGGGAAGAAGTTCATTGCGGAAAAGGAGGTTCCATTTAGGGGGTAATTGGCAATTTTCACAAAGAAAGAAATATTTTAAGCAACAGGAACATGTACATAATCGTGGAATAGCTTTTTTTAATGTTAAAATTAATTTTTGTTTAACAACTTTTTGAATCGTCTGTGTAGTTTTCAACAAAAAAAAAAACTTCGGAAACAATCAGACATGACGTGTGGGTCTCGCAATTTTGTCTGTATGTCTGTCAGTCTGTCAGTTTGTCTGTATCTATCTTGAGCTAGAGCCTAAAGTACTTAAGCGATTATCTTTAAGCTTGAGGGAAAATTAATTTTTTTTTAGTACCAAAATTAACGGTACCTGCCATACAACCAATATGGTAAAAATTGATTTTCTCAAACACGGGCCTAACGATTTTGATTCAAATTTTTATGTTTACTACAACAGGTGGTGCTTTTGAAATAAAAAAAAAAAATTTCCATTGGTAAAAACGGTACTTCCAATAGATGGCACCTTCTCTGGTCTAGACTTCCGTTGTGAAAAGGAACTACTTCATTTCAAATAAAAAATCAAGAAGAGTGTCATTCATTACAACGGTGAATTCAATGCTAAAACCTGCAACTGCTTTCAAATACAAATCGTAAGGGAGCAGTAAAGAGATGCTGAAGAAACCTGGGTATTTAATAAATCGTCATAAAAAGCACCACACGAGAGCCAGGGAAAAGAGGGGCTGCTGGCAGCAATTAAGCCGAAGGAAGACCTTAAGCGGTGCAAATAAACGAGTTCAGCTTGTCTTCTGGAATAACAGATCACTAAAAATTTTTTGCGGTTAACTTAATTAACAAAAAGCCAAATTTGCCGTATTTCATTCATTTGAAGGCATACAGCTCAGCTAACAAGAGTGTGCATGGACAGAATACAACCAACGGGCTTAGAAAGTTTTCAACTACACCCTAGATGGTGGTGTGAAAGAATAAGATATATTAAGATATACACTGAGAGCCCAAATCGATTACGACAAACGAAAAAAATTGCTGGACAATTTGTCGGTTTCGTTTGCAGCAATCTGCTAAATTCGTTTGTGTTTAACATTTTTTGCGAACGATTAAAAGAAAAAGAAAAGTTAAGCGTAACACCCGTGATTGGACCGGCAGCCACCTCTTGCTTACGGGGCAAGTATCTTGTCATTCTGCCACAAACTCTTTAATATATGATTGGCGTAGATCGCATATAAACAAAATCAGAGAACGAATTTTTTGCGTCAAACGACCTTTCGTTTGTTGGATAGTAACTTTTCAACATCAACTTCGTTTGCAGCAAACTCTTAATATCGTTTCGGTGAAACAATTTATGCTAACGACTTAAGTGTAACAGCGGTGATTGAACCATTGTACCACCAACTAAATTACTTTTGTGTTGCATAGAATGTTTAATTCAAAATCATAATTATTGCATCATTGTCAAATCATCCCTACATCTTTTTGATTGTACAATGCACAGCCTAGCACAGATTAGTTATTTTAAACTTAAGGGGTACTGATTTTCGTTGTAAGAATTTGTTTTTACAAAAAAGTGTAAGATATTGATTTTTTCGAAAACGTTTGGGAATTAAGTATTCGGGTTCATTCTGAAAACAAGAGCCATTGTTTATTGGAACATTTAAAAAATGCAAATTTGTGGTACTTACTCCTATACAAAATTGAAAATTTTGTGTTTTGATAAGTGTTTTCGTATAAACAAGAAGGTTTTATTCAAAATGGCTGAACTACACCTAAGTTTAGCTAATCCTTATCTTTTGGCGTTTACAGATTCTTATTGTATTTATTCCAACAAAAGTTATTGTGTTCACAAATTTCCAACACCAACGACGACGACACCGATGACAAGCGCGCATGCATATAAAAATGTTTCACAGTTTACGCAGAGGAAAAAGTAGCCCATAAGCTCTTATGGTCAACATAAATATATCGTATCAGCAAACGGCCCTCAAAGAATTTTTAAAACATTTTAAGATGCCCTTAAGCGAGATCAATTTATTAAAATATTATTTTTCAAACATTCTTTGTTTCAAAAATGGAAATCTGTACATTTTTTTTAACAAAACCCTTCGGTTAAAAAAAAAAACAAGAATGTCCGAACTTCATCGAACCTTAATCCGACAAGAAAAACAATTTATTCTTCAGATTTTGACATATTTCCTGTAAAATGTCATGAAACGGTTGACGAGGAAGTGTCAAAACAATTAAAAAATACCTTCACTTTTGTAATAATAACATGGGTCCATAAGAAACAAAAAATAAAAACAAAACAAAATTAAAAGAACAAAATCTCTCTCTGCCATCACTTACAGCAATAGCATCGACACTATAACTTGACCTCTGACATTTTCAGTATGGCAGTACCAAATTGTATCAAACACACACTCATCAACAAAGTTAAAGCTGTTTTAAGATTGAAAGAAAGCAAAAGAAGCGAAAACAAAAAAGACTTCAATAACAATTTCCCTTGCAGGCGAACAAATTCCAATTTGTGATTAATCGTTATTCCTTGCTTGTCCTTACACTCGCCGTACATCACAAAAAAGCAAAGCGAAAAATTTAAGTTTGCAAAAGTTCAAACAAAACAAAAATCCATTTCTCAAAGTCTAATGAAGGGGAATAATTAATAATTTGCAAATAATTACAGACCAACAAAACCATCTCATCCATTCCGCGAAACACCACCACCTTCGCTGTCGTTCTCCGCCCCGCGCCGCCGCCGCTACCGCTGCCACCGACAACGGAACGGAGTTCCATCAGCCAACCACCCGCACAGTACAACAACTACCACTACAGCACCGCTACCGCACACCATCATTATCGACTCATTTCAGGAAACTCGATTCGAAAATGTTCCAATTAAATTCTGCGCCAATGCCATTCGATTGAATATCACCATCGCATCTCGCATCGTCAACCATCCCGCTAAGCTCAATATTTCACAGAACGGAGAACTGAGAACGAAGAACGCCCAATCCACTTCGAGTTTTGAATATTAAACAGCAGGAGCAGTACTAGGAGCAAGATGATAATGATTATAATGAAAGTAGAAGAGGCTATAAGCCGCGCTACCAAACTCGGCTAGAGGGGCTCTGTTGTTGAGTTAAGAGCGAGAGGGGCCTGTTTGGAGAGAAAATAAAATTAAAAACCTTGAAAATCCAGGACATATTCTCTCATTCTTTGGCGTATTTGAACTCCCCGGCTACTGCCGCCGAGCCGAGCCAAATTCATCACCGAAACACCATAAAATTGCTGAGTGGCAGGCGTGGGGGTTTGCTTTAAGGGAAT
Organism: Meliscaeva auricollis; assembly: GCA_948107695.1. NCBI lineage: Eukaryota > Metazoa > Arthropoda > Insecta > Diptera > Syrphidae > Meliscaeva > Meliscaeva auricollis. The sequence goes on from OX403616.1 coordinate 64,137,968, forward strand.
GATGTCGTGTCGTCTGAGGCAAAGCCCAGAACTTGCACCACCCACGACCCACCCAGCCACCATAGGCATCAGCATCGGCATGGTGATGATAATCGTTATGAGGAGGCTTGATTTAATTTTCTTTCAACGTCAATCCTGCTGGTCTGGTGTTACCGACAGATGGTTTTTTTTATTATTTTCCATCTTCCTCTCATTTGGCATTTCCTCAATATTATACAATTCCTCGTGTTTTATGTCCTCATCCTTCAAAGCGTAGTTACTGGTACTGGTACCTACTATACTCCAGCCTCGGCAAGAGTATAGAGTAATGCTTTTAAGCATGAAAAGTGTCAAATTACAGAATGCGTTGTTGAAATGAAATTTTCTGTTAATTGATTTGAAGATGGTAAGTAAGTGTGTTGTGTTGTGTATAACTTGGCTGAAAATAATATGACGAAATAAAATTCGTCTTATTTCGCTATGAATTTATTGTGAAAGTTAAGTGCCAACATGGTTTTGAATATCCTAGAAGCTTGTTTTAACTTATCCCGTAATAATTTTTTTTTTTTTTTGTTTTTAATTCGAAGTGAGATTTATTCGCACATTGTTTTTTTGATTGTGTGGAAATCGTACTTTATTCTCTGTTTTCTTTTATGTAACAAATGTTTCAGGGATTGAGCCACCTTCAATTTTATTGTTGTTCCATATATCTTCTTGGGGTAATGTGGGCAGTAGAAAACACAAAAATGTTTTCGGGTCTTAGCTATAATAGGTATCCTGGGAAATTTTGATAATTGTCATAGACAATTTATTTAAGTGGCAAATTAAGAAAGTTTCAATAAACAGTCTTAGCGAAATTTTGCAAAAAATAGTTGAGACCCACAAAAAATCGAATACTAGGTCCGAGTAAAGGGAAAAATCCACGTTTACCCATAATACGCGTTCTTACTTTCTTAGTTCCCCCAGACCTTGTTATATTCTGTAGGGATATCCTTACCGGACATAGAGTCTCCACTACTCCTACAAGCCATCGTGCACCGTTTCTGGAAATAGACCTCAGTTTCTTTCTCGGCTGTGCAGAATTCTCTTTGAACTTTGACTATCATGCACCATGCAGAGGCGTTCGTTGAGCTGATGGGGCCCCGGGGCAAGACTAAATTTGGAGGCTCTATTCCCCATTTCGTTTTGCCTTTCCACTTTTTTTTTTTTTTTTGTTTCTTAGTGTTGAAAATTTTTAATTTCAAATATATCGAAACAAAAGAAATACATAGATAACGAAAAACAACGTTGATTTTAAGAAAAGTAAGCAAACAAAATTTTGGGAATAATAGCAATTAGAAAATTCTATTGATAAGCGGTATGACTTTACATTTTATCAGGATTTTAAAACTTTTGAGCTTCCAGCTGCAAATATCCAATAAGTCTTAAAAATATCGACTACAAAAAAATTCAATAAAATTAGAATGATCTTGTGACTTTGGTCATAAGCGTAGAAAATGGTGAGAAGATGCCGGCACAGCGGAATCAGCTTTTTGATATACTATTCGATTCGTGTTCGATTTTCTCAAATTTTGTTTTTTTATGGATGAATTTAAAAAACGATAACCAGAGCTCATTTCACACGTATCCGGTTCCATTCGGTTCGGTCTGTTGTTTGTTCACATTCAATTGAAACCGAACAAGCCAACCACTATTTTTCCCTGTACCTGCTCGACCCACTATTCTTTCAGCATCTGTCATAGAAACATTTTTCACAGCATTGCTTTTCTATGGAGTCAGGTTAAGTGCTGCTGATTGTTTTCAGTATATTAGAAGGGTAGTCCTCTAGTTTTTGGCGACCATAATAGCCTATTGGTATTAAACTTATGCATTCGGGTGTTTGTTTGGGTGCACTTGTGCGTGGCTATCATCTGATGGTGGTCCTTCCATAGTTCTAAAATGTTTTTTGATCGCAAAGTGGACAGCTTGCTTGCCTATCTGTGGGCACCTATTTGATTTCGTGGCACGTCTTGTTTTCAAACATGATACAATAAATTGCAAGACGGTTACTTACTTACTTACATACTTAGGTTCTCAGTGTGATCCCCTTAAGGCATAGGGCATCCACTACTCCTACGCGCCATCGTGTAGAAATCCGCAAAACTCTCCCGTAATACGCCTAAGCCCATCATTTCTGCTGCCTTCTTTGGCATTCAAATCTCCAATACCTAACCATTATGATGTCTTCGCTTGTTATATTTTTGTGAGCCGAATATTTCGTTTTCGTCAGGTAATAATGTATAATGTTGTCGACGTTTTCTTTTCCAACATCTTGCCTTCAAGATCCTGTTTATCCAAGAGGCTTCCACAAAATAAGGATATTGAGGATTTTCGTTGAAAAATCGAGGAACAATTGGCAATTTTTGTTCGGTCATACAAAGTAATTTTTCCCATCATCTAGGTTCCGGATCGTAATTTCTTGATCTAACTTGGAAACTGAGGTCTCCCGTATGACAACGCTTTTCCTAACACTACTGTGACCCGAGTTAAGATGGGTCGTGGAATGTGGTTTTGGCTTCTTCGGTCGCTTAATTATTTATGGTGTAGCAATGAACCTTAGTACATTATTCCAGCAATAACACCCTGTGTCCTCCTTTTCTTAGCTACAACTGGGCAGTGATCCAAGTCAATACTCGGTTCTGGGAGTGGACACCTATCATAATACTGAAGGATCGCAATGTGACCAAGATATCCGGAAATAGCCAAGTTCTCTGTGTCCTCATAATTTGATAGATTTTTGACTCAAATTTCAAGTTCGGTTTTTTAAATAGTTATGGTCAAACATTTTAAAAACCTATTATTTGGAAACATTTGGCGTTAATTTACATCAGAGTCAATCACACACATCTAACTACCACTGGAAACTTATCTATTAAAGTATAAAGAATTAACTAGGTTCTTTATTATCTTGCTGTGTGCGCCAGGTGGTCTCTTTTTCGATAAAATCTTTAGAAAACAATTTTGTCCTCTTATCAAAGGTCAAAAATTCTTTTTAACGATATTGTATTGCTTTTTAATGAACTTGATGTTGTTTTCACCATCACCCACCCTAAAACTTGTACGAAATTTGTTCAGTGATTCTTCCTTGATTCTTTTTTATTGCAGAAACCGTTTAAAGTTCTATAAACCACACTTTTTTATTGAAACATATTTTCTCCTTAAAATGTTCTCCCGCAGCTCCCACAATGTTGTTGATTGTGAACCTTTTTGTTCGAGCAAATTATATACCTTTTTTTGTTTTTGTGTTTTTATGTCGTTTTCCGTCAGATGTCCATTTTATTGTCCTTGCTCCTTTCAACAATAGAGATAGGCAAAGCAAAAACAACAAAAACAATATAAAAAAAAACTTAACGAATTATCTTTTATTTACAAAATTTGTTTTCAATTTTCTTTGTGAAGTTTATCTCGGCAATGCCATGGCGGCGGCCTCGAGCTCGAGGACTTGGAGCTGCTTGGAGCTCGCTCATTCGTTTTTCGGTTGCCTGCCTCACTTGTCTGTTTTTGAATCTTAACATGAAAATCTTATTATCCATCCAAATGGCAAGCTGTAAGTGAAAAAGGAAGAATGAAAACGAAAAATTGTTTACACAATAAGGAAGTTTTACTCTTCATTCGGAAATTGAAGAACTTTTTTAATGGAATAAAAAAAAAAAAGTTAAACGTGCGGGCAGGAGCTTCCATCTTCCATGTTTTTTTGTCGACTTGTATTCAATTTAAAAATACTTTATTTTTTTTTTTTTTTTTCAAAATAATAAAAAACAAAAAATAACAAAACAAGCCGTTAGATGTACCTACTCTTGCAAGTTTTAAACAAAATTGATTTACCTTGTCTAAGTGCTTTCCTGTTGATAATGAAATGTTTGACCCAGTTGTATTGGCAGTTTTATTTAATTTTAACATTTTCATTTTCGATGCATGTAATTAAGAAAAGTTTTTGATTTTGTAAACTTACACAGAATGAAATTTTCCTGGTGAACTTAAGGGAGTCTAATGTGGAAGTTTGGATTTTTTTCCTCAACTTTTGTTAATGGATTCGCATTCGGTAGACGGTAGCTTGTCAGAATTTTTATATACTTTTTGAAAAATATGAAAAAAAAAATGTTCGTACTGTAATTTGATTACAAGTCTTTTTTACTTGCGATATAGGTACTATACATCAAGTTATGCTTCATACAAAAAAAAAATAAAACGCACTTACTTGCTCTTGGGTCAAAGTTGCTGTGGACGTTAAAGCTTCTAATATAAAGTTGTGAGAAATAAATAATTCTATAAGAAATGTAATACAAAAATTGTTATGCCATTTTTAAAACATTATTTTTATAAACATCTAAAAACTAGATTTTAAGAAAAACATTGTGCGTTCTCTAGAATACCGATTTTTCAACAAAAAAAAACACTCTTTATTTTTATCCGAACTAACATTTTTCGAAAATTTTGTTACCAAAGCTTTCATGTAAAAACAATGGTTGGAATTTAGTGAGGCACGAAAGGGAGAATCAGAATCAGGGTCGTCTTAGGTCATGTGGGTTGCTTCCGGGCCTTTTAAGATAAATCTTACCTAAAAAAATGACCATTATTTTTTTAATCAAAATCGTAGTAACCATTTTTGAGAAAATTGAGTTTATCTAAAACCGGTATATAACAGGCACCGTTATTTTTGGTCAAAAAAAATAATTCAAAAAACATCTGAGGATAGTCTCCAAAAAACACCACATACCAAGTTTAAAGTAAATCGACCAATCCTTTTAGGCTGTGGCCTCTAATATGTACATATACGGGTTTTAGAAAAACTAATTTTTCTCAAAACTGGTTCCTACAATTTTGATTATAAAAATCCTGATAATTTTTTTGGGTAAGGTATATCATTAAATTAAAACCATTCCAACCAACCAACCGGTATTAAAAGTACCTGCCATAGAACCTGTTTTCTTTTAAATTCTTATTACAGTAGGGCGGATCATTTTTTGCAAAACTTCGAATTTCTCTGCGGCCCTCATACATTTTATGTACTTTGGGTCTTTTATGCAGGGAAAAATAATATTTTGAAATTCTTGCTCAATATAAGAGTTCGTGAAGACCTCAAAGTTCTAAGAAGTATTAATTTTTACTCTTTTTGGCGCAATAACCTGCAGCAAAAAATAGAGAATGAGAAAAATGTGGGTGCGACCATTCTGTATGTCTGTCTGTCTGTTTTTCCGTCTGTCTGTCTGTATGTATCAGAAGCCACAGTCTAAGCAGATGGATCAAATTACTTCAAACTTGGTATGTGTCGTGTTTTATAGACTATCCCCAAAAGTTTTTTGAATTATTTTCTTTGGACCAAAAATAACCATACCTGTTATAATCCGGTTTTAAAAAAAAACTCATTTTTCTCAAAAATAGTTCCCAAGATTTTGATTAAAAAACTCATGGTAATTTTTTTGGATAAAGTCTATCTTCACATGAAAACCATTTTTTTCAAAAACCGAACTGTACCTGCCATTGAACCGTTTCTTTAATTCTGTTTGTCATAAAGACTCAATCAATTTTAACCATATTTTTTACATGAAAGCTTTTAAGTTGCCGTAATAATGTTCAGTAAATAAAATTTAAAAAATTATTTTGTTGGAATTTTTAAAAAAAATTTTAATTTTTTTTTTTTTGTTGAAAAATTATTTTTTCGAAAACTACTCAATAGTTTTTTTTTCAAAATTAAATTTTAAGATGTTGATAAATAATATCTTACAAATAGTGAAACATATTTTTTTGTTGTAAAAGGCCCTGCAAAATTTTACATAGAAAAAATAAGAACAACTCCAACAATTTTAATTTTTTTTTTTCTAAAAATGTATCCTTATAGAAGAAATCAGATTGCATACTTCGTTTTGAGGTTAAATTCATTTAAGAAGCTGTTTAAGTCATTTTAAAATCGAATTTTATGCTTTTTTCTAAAACTGCATTTACAAATTTTTAATTAAAAAGGCTTAGCATATATGTATAGTAACTTTATCTATAACAGCAAGTACGTGCGGTCCAGTCGTTTAATTTATTTATTTTGAGTTTAAAAATAATTAAAAATAAAAAACTATTGTAATTACTTTATTTCAAAATTTTGGAATAGACAGACTTCTTCAACCCAGAGGCTTACCGCAGCGTTAGGAGGGCAAGTAGTATAGGTGATAGGTCTCGGACCGCACTTTGGTAGTGATGGTAAAACTAAAATTCAAAACAAAACAAAACTCCTACTTAAAATTATTACTGGCCTTTTACTGATTTTAGTTAGACTGATTTGTCTCAAAAACGGCTCGTTTATTGATTGTACCGGACTAGAATAAAATGTTTACAAATAAAAATGTTCGTTCCTGGTTTGAAAGTAAAAATAAGTTTGCTCCTCGTTACAAACTGATCCTCTGCAAATATGTTGAAAACCAATAAGGACCATTAGTACCCAAATATCATACTCTCCCTGGGGTTTATTTCTATAATTTAGGTCAGGTACATTCTAATACTACCATGTTAGCATTCCCGGAATCGTTGTGTTATTAAATTTTCTTTTTTTAGGGGTTATTTCGTTTCACCGGATATCCGATTATCACTTTAGGTACCTACACTACACATTGTTCTATATTCTCGTTTTGTTCATCGACATCAAGGAAAGGCAATGGATTACAAAACTAAAGCTTTTACAACCTTTCAATTGAAAAGCGCCCCCTCCATGCGAATATATAGACGGAAAATGTAAAATATGCACCAATAGATGTAAATATTATGTCATTTCAAGTGTTAACTAGATCCTTACCTGGCACATGCATTGCACTTTATAGCATACCAGACACCACACACGTGAATATGATGATAAAATCGAATACAGTATATTTGTGTGTATTTCATATATGTATGCTTTGGATATGAAGGTATGCCAATGATCTCCATTGTGAAAAGGATAATTGAAAATTGAATTGAAAATCCTTTAGAGTGTCCAGCAGTACAATGGTTTTTTGTTCAATTCTGGTGTTTGAATTTGAATCCTATATAGTGACTGCACCGTGCACTGCACACCACCTGTGATGGTTGGGAAAATTTATTTGTGAATGGGGGTGTGCGGTGGGTGTTGTTCGATGACTTTTCAATTGAAAAACATTTTATGTATTCGTGAATGGATGATGAAAAGGGTAAAGTGATGATTTTATTGTTATCCAATATTCCATTACCTCTTCACATTTTACTTTATATGTTTTATTTTTTTATTTATTTTTTTTTTATCGAAAGTTTTATTTTTTGTATCTATGCACTTTGAATTTGATGGAGGATGTTAACTTTATTGTTGACTTGGTGAAATGGAATTATCATTTTCATGTTGAATGTAATTGATTTCTAAAATGGAGAATGTTGTGTGTGATGGCGTATGGGATTTTCGCTACACATGTTGTATTGATTTCAATTTCTATTTTGTTTTGATGGAATGTTTTTAATATCTTTTATAAAATCCTCTACAGCAATCCTTGTTATTATTTTTTTTTTGTCAAAATGAGAAAAAAAAAACAAATAATGTTTAAAATGCACTAAATCGCATGAACACGAACACGAACACGTATGCTTAAAGTAAAACTTTGTTTTGGAGTTTTTATCTAAAATGACTAATAGTGCAATAAATAAATCAAATTATATCGAAGGTTTTTTAATATCCATGTATATTGGTTTTCACAGAAGTATTCTCAAAAGTAGACTTAAAATAGGAAAAAAATAAAATGCATGACTGGATTGCACCTCCTTGTTCCGCTAGCTACAGATGCTTAAATCAAGTTTTGTAAATGCAATTTACGAACGTCCAAGTCCCCAGCCTGGCTATTTCGCAAAAAAAAAAAATCTATAGTTTTAAATTAGTTTTGTACAGTTTTGTACAACCAAAACCAGGTTTTGTACAAGCTTGGATTTTAAGCTAGAGCTTATTTAAAGTATCGGGCCGGGGACATATGTCCCCAATGACATAAACAACTTCTTCAATTGTTTTCAGCTGAATAGGAAAGATACATTTTTAGAAAAAAACATTTTGAAAATCGTAACAGTTAAAAAATTATATATAAAAATTCTCAAACATTGTTAAAAAATAAAATTTGAATGTCAATTTAAAGAAGATATTATTGATGCACATCTAAAACCAAAATTTCAAAAAAATAAGACTGTGAACTGATTTCGAAAAATTGATTATTCAAAAACAAAATTTGAAAGATTTTTTTTTAAATCCAAAAATTATTTTTTTTGAAAATTTGTGTGTTTATCAAAAAATTTTAAGTTTGGAAAGAAGCCTTTGTATAAAATAAATCATCACAATTGTTTCAGTCGTTTAAGAGGAAGTCAAAAATGAAAAAAAAACGGTTCCATGGAAGGTACCGTTAGTAGAATTTTTACAAACATTTCTTTCATTTCAGAAGTATGATTCTACTAGCAAAAGTAGACACAAAACTTTTGATCAAAATTGTCAGAGCTGCTTTTGAAAAAAAGTTAACTTCTTCTAAATTGTTATATCGCAGTCACCGTTATTACGAGACCCACTTTTTTCGCATTCTCTATGATCGTAATAACATGTCTGATTTTTATCTCGAGTTCGATTTTTTTTTACGAATCCTAATCTTGCAATATAGAACCTACCTATATCGCAAGTAAAAAGCATAAAATTGAGTTCACTGGCCCCCACGGTTTTCGTTTTTATCCTTGTTCCTGGTCACATTGGTTTCGCTGATGAGACTGATAGCGGAATTATAGTTCTTCTGATTCTTCTAGTCTTGTCTTCAACAAGAGACTATTTAAGAACGATGAGAAGAATCTTCACACGTAAGCATAGCATTATCCTACGGCATTTCGACTTCAATTTGTCGAAAGTTTGAAAGATTATATTCAATGTCGATCTGAAATCACTGTTCTTTGTTCAAAGACCAAAAATAACTTTATTCAATTGAAACTCTATGTTCCTAATTCGGATTTGTTCGGTAACAATGCAATCCATATTTTTCTGTTAGTGGTAGCAACAATTTACATTTATTGTTGACTTATAACGAAACAAGAAAAGAAACAATTCATTATAATCTGCTATCACAAGAGGGTCGAAGTTTTTTTTTAACATTATAAAATCCCCCCAATGAACGAAACTGATCCAATATTATGTTGTTATCCTGTTAAAAATAACTTTATATTCGCTTGTTGTTGATATACTTAGCTATCGTTGTATTGGAAGGTATAATGAAAAAAGGTTGTTGTCAGTTGCTCGCGAAATTTACGGAAATGCAATATCGATTTATTATCCTGATGTCGGCGATGACAACATTATTTTCCACAAGTCCCCTGTTCGGTGTGTTTTGTAGAGATATACATGAACCCACGTACCGGATGAAACCTGCCAGTAAACTGTTCCCTGTCGTTCGTATTCTTGGCTATCCCACGTTTGCCTGTTTGATGTTCCTTTTTTCCACCAACACTGAGTGATATAAACCAATATAGGTAGGTATATCGGCTTAATGCACACGTAAAGGTATCATCCAGGAAATCCCATTAAATTTAATGTAGCTATACCCCGTTCAATAGATTTTTTTATTTTTTGTTTTCTTGTTTATCTGTTGATCGGGCGTGTAACTTGCCTTTGCTCTCGAACATTGAACATTTTATTTGGGTTTTTCTTTTTAAATAAAATAATCGTTTAAAGGACACACCATGGATGGTAGCAAAGCAATTGCAAGCACAATTTTAGCTCTTTTATATAACATAAAATGCGCAAAAGAGGAAGGAAGCTCAAAAGAAAAAAAAAATGTATCTATAAACAGTTAAAAAAGGCTATTTTGCGAGGTAAAACGTGTTCAAGACATCCTTAGTGGTGACGGTGAGTTCTTTGTGGTAAAAACATCATAAAGGTTTGCGTTTCAAAGGAAAATAATGCATCTCTAATTAGGTAGAAGAAAAGCTATCAAAGGACTAACTAGGGGTTAAACAAAAATAGAAAAGAAAATGCACATTTTTATATAAATAATTATTATTATCAGCAAGTACCTGCCTACACAAGTAAGGTAAGATTAGGCGAACGAACGCAAAGAAAACAGCAATATTTCCCATCGTAAAAAAATTAGATCGGGCATAAGTGAACAATTACTTTTTAGAAATTCAACTCCACACCATGTAATTACACTGGTCTGCCACGAAAATCACCTTCAAACCAGACTATACTTTTCTAGAAGATTTTGACACGTTGAACACAAATCTTAAGTCAAAACTACCCTAAGACGTCACGTTTCCCAGATATGCTAATATGAACATGTCAAAAACACGTTTTTTTTGGTACATTTAACGTTAAATTTCTTTACTGGTAAATATTATATTACTACGATGTAAATGGAGTTCTGGAGTTCATTTCATCTGTCTTAATCATTTTAAATCATTTTTAAAATCGCTTTGGGCGCAAATGTATTGCACAGTGAAACTTATGATTTGTCCAAAATACTCTCTTCAGTCCAATTAAAGCGCTTTTAGGGGTGGAAAGTTCTGCTGTAATAATTTTCAATGGCTAACTCTATGTTTTTTGGGATGTTGAGCCCGAATCTGAAGTTGTCCAACAAAATTTATCACGGAAAACATGAGAAATCATTGAAAAATTTACAAAAATTGTTTTTTGTTGTTTTTTGTGTGTAATCCAAAATATGACCATTTTTCGCTAAAACCATTTTTTTAGAACAAATTTTGTCTACATTTGTAAGCAAATTCATTTTTTTAACAATTTTTTGTACGACTTCTGGATTCTTTACAAAAAAATGTTAAACAATCCATAAAAATCAGTCCTTTTGGAAAGCACAAAATATCATTTTTTATTGGTTTTCTGATAACTGCCTCCTTTACACCATAATTAACTTGGCCAGTATCAAGAGTATAGAAATTCCATAATATCCTCTATATTAGGGCTTTTTTTACAGTGTACATTCCAAAAACTAAGGAGCTTTGAAAGTTATGGTCATTTTTTTTTAAATTACTGTTTTAAATGTGGCTATACTATACATTGATGAATAAAAAACAAATCTTAGCTTCTGCTATGTTGAATAAGGCCTCAAAATTTCAACTGAATCGGCCCAATAGTTTCGAATATATACCAGGTACACCAAATATAAGAGAGCTCTTTTCTACAAAACAATCACATTTTTGAAAAATCTCCTGACAAATTCCATAATTGCTAATGCGAATGCGAGTACTGCGAATCAAGCTGACTCCCCAGGAGAAGCGTATTGCAATAAATAATAATTTAAGAACTATATAGACAAAATTTAATGTTCTATGAAGGGATTTTTTAAAACTTTTTTAAAATGCTTACAAAAATAAATGAAAAAATTAATGTTCTCATTCATCATTGTTGCCTGTAAATATTCTGATTCTCATATTGTATTTTTTTATTTTTTCAGCTAAGTGAAGACATTGGTTACGTTTTATATTCAGCATTAGGATCATTCTACATTCCTAGTTGTATAATGGTATTTGTATATATTCGAATATATTTTGCTGCAAAAGCTAGAGCGAGACGAGGTATTAAAAAACAACCAAGGAAACCACCCAACGAGCAGGTAAAATATCAGGCATGTAACGAAATCATTTTTTACTTAATATCATTAAAAACCAAATCATTAACAAAAAACATTTTTCATATTAATTTCATACATAAAAACAAAATTTAGCTTTACATACGAGTCTTTTAACAATAATAACTGAAAAATACGAATTTCAAAATGAAAACTGACGTCTTTTGTTACACATTTTCTCGGAAAATATTAATTTTTGAATTTCCAAAAGCATACATTTTGATGAAATTTGATTTTACATTTATCCTTACATACACATTACACACATGAAGAAGCTTAAAATTCCAAAAATGAAATATTTTTACAAAACCATATTTTGTTTCCATAAAAAGATAGAAACACTATAGATACTTTGGGTTTTGGAAAATCTCTACCATAGTAAGGAATAAAATCTTATCGGTAATCAATTTTTCGATTCTGACCAAGCCACTCGGAGTCCGCACCCCATTCCAATGCCCTCATTATTCTTCCGAAACTGACACCCTCAGCACAGCACTATGAACACAAAAGTACATTGAAGCTTCAAATAAATGCCACATTCTATAGCTGGAACGTAGATTTATCGTTACCATTGTCTCTCGTGCAGAACACAATACAAAATACATTCAATTATTTATTTATTTCCCTTAAATCTACTACGCAATATTTCATCCCTCCCATGGCATGTACCCACAGAAAAGACGTACAAAATAAATGAAAAAAAAAAAAAACAACAAATTCCAAAAAGCTTTTCACCTCGAGATCTTGAGATGTGGCAGGTGGCAAATAAAACATTTGTATGGTGTGGTCATATACCATTCTTCTGTAGAATTATAAATCTGTCCATTGGGTAAACGTATAGTGCATTCCAATGTTGCTTCTATTGTAGTACCTTTCAACGTTAAAAGTATCACAATAGTCGGTACTGAGGTAAAAAAAAAACCACGATGGCCTGAAGAAACGGATAAAGTATCTAGACTTTTGCCATAGACGTTCGAAATTGTTTTCTTTTTTTCTTTTTATTTTTTGAGAAAAAAAAAGAGGAGTCCAACATCTTAGAATAAATTTAACAGTGCGTATCTTAAAAGCATTTAAAGAGGTCTAATATTAATAGGTTTTATTGTATAAGGAGAAGGTACAACAAAATTTTTGACAAACTTTCTTTATATTTTGTATTTACATCTTTTTTTTACTGAAATTCAAGTTCTTGTTTGAGTCGCTCGATTTTGCTTTAAAAGCAGAAGCTGCTGTGAGATCTTAAGCAGTTTGCAAATTTGTTACACTGTACAATTTCAAATTAATAGTTGATTTCCAAAACCATATCACAAAATACTGTTTTATGCAAAACACAAATCAATGCTGGCAAATGCACCAAGTACAACTCGCTTTATTGTGTCGATTATGTCTATTAGGGTGGGTCATTATTTTTGAATTAGTGTTTCGAATGGCAAAAATATGTTGTCAATTCGGACTGATAATGTATACATATACGCAACGTCATCGTCCCCTTTTCGAAGACATTTCTTAACTACAAACGATTCAGTACCTAGTGTTCCTTCCGACTTTAAGGGAGCAGCGTGATTTCAACTTTAAGATCGATAAACATGTGGTCGATCTAGAATTCCCACGTTTTTCCTAAAATTTTTCGACGGTTGACTTGACGAATCAGATCTTTGATAAAAGATTTTTAGCATTCACACAATAAGGAGCATGTAGAAGAAGTTAAAACGCCGAGCCTAATGAGATGTACAGCGACGTTCACCTGGTCAAAAAGCTGCAAATACAGCGGCTTATAGGGCTGGGACGCGTGGGGCGTATGGACATCAACGCACCAGCCCAACGAGTCTTCAAAGCAACAATCTGACAGGTGGCACACAAAAGTCGAAGTCGAGGACGACCTCTACCGTGATTACTTGGAGCCGGCTAGCTAGGGACAGAGCTGGGTGGAGAGTCATGTTGGTTGAGATCGTATAGTTCATTCTAAATTAAAAGTAAAAGTAATCAATCACACAACAAAACCAACTATAGATTTTGTATTTCGAGTGGACGGAATTGTTGTCCATTGTCTTCCAGAGGCGTATCTCATAGATCATTCATCAAATACAATACATTAACTAAGGAAAAATCTACAAAAATAAGGTCAATCAGTCGAAAAGTTCCAATGAAGATTTTTAAATGCAATTAGCTTTATTTTGGTTATTCATAGTCAAATTTTAAGAATATTGTTTTTTCGCATATAACTATTTAACGGTAGAACCTATCGAAAAGTATTTCATGGAATACTTGTAGATCATACAGTTTTATACAAATAAGCTCTGACACTCTTTTTTCCGACTGATCCATTAGAAGATATCGCTATTCCAAAAAACGTAAAATGACGAAAATGTCGGTTTTTCACGATAAGCTAAAAAACTCTGAATGTTGTCGGAATGGTTTGTAAAGTTCATACATTATGAAAATTTCTGCCAAAAAACATTTATTCCATATGGCTCGTGAAGGTAGCTTACGAGATATCGTAAAAAACGTATTTAAAACTTCGTCAAAAACAACAAATCCCTTTTTTTCGCTTTTTACTCAAATTGACAAAGTTTTCAAAAAAATAATGTGTATTCAAATTATTGTTTATACTATTGTCAAAACAAACTCGACACTTTTTGCCATATGAGTTTTCAATCACAAAATATTGCTACATATATCAAGAATGTAAATTGTCGGTAAATTGAATCAAAAAGTTGTTTACACAATTTTTGGCTTATAAGACCCATGATAAAAAGATATTAACAATTTTTACTTGCTCTATACGGCAAGTATTGGTTTCGTGTCAAAAAAAAATTGAGATTTTAATCAAAACCAACGTTACGATGATGGAGAACACTAAAAAAAAAATTCCTAATGCCGTCCGTCGTTTTTTTTGTTTTTGAGTATCTCTTCTAGAATGAGTACCTCCCATTCCCACACAGCATTTTTTAATTATTTGAGTTTTCTCGAAAACGGCTCTAACAATTTTGATTAAACTTTTGATATCTTTTTGACTTCTTCTACATTCAATTTTTAGAATGATTTTTTTAATATTTTTTTGTTAAACATTTTTTCAAACGATAAAAAAAAAATAGCATGCAATTCTTAAGAGATTATTTATCAACATAATGGAATTTCGAAAAAACATGTTTCTTCAATCTGCTCTTAAATGGTGGAGCTTTCAAAAAAAATTTTATGCTCATTTTGTAGATAAAAGTATTTCCCAACAGAGATGTTATGACAAGTTTTTCGATACGAGTAATCAGTTACAGGATAATGCGAATTTAAAAATAGGAATCGAAAAACTGGTACGTTGCACACTGTAAACTTTTAAAACTTACGACATCTGTAAAGGTAAAAATCAAAATTTTAAGATTTTGTATTCAGGGGGCGTGGTATGTGCCCATATGCACTTAATCTGGTATCAAATCATCGTAGATTCTTAAAATTTTGCACAATGGTTGGTTTTGTGATGCACATGAACAAATAAATCGAAAATTTAAGATTTTTCTTTCAATTGGAGTGGTAACCGCCCATTGTTTGCAAAATAACCAAATGATACACTTCTAACGGCCAATTTCTTGACAAAGTTCTACAATCAGTTTAAAACTATTTATTTTAAGCTCTCAGTATTTCTGAAGAAAAAAGAATAAAAACGAAACAATTTGAGTTTTAATTTTTCTTAAACCGAGTTTTAAGAGTTAGTACTTTGTCAAGAAATTAGGCGTAAGCATCATAGAAACTTATAATTTAACAGATAGAACAAAAAATTTAAATTTTCAAATATGAGAGTGTGGTATCCGCCATCATTATCATTTCGGTATTGAAAATTTAAAACTTTACACAGGGTGTGGAATCAGATTTTCCAATAAAAGGAGCGTTAAGTCAACTTACCTGGTACCCAAAAAGTTATTATGTATTTGAAGTATTGTTGTAAACACTATGTGCTTGGCAAAAAGTAATGACATCATAACGAAAACACGACAAAGCCAAATTCTCATATACAAACAACTGTTTCCATTAAGTCTTGCGCAAAAAGGTGTGATATATAAAAATACCAAGTTCGTAGTTTTCTTAAAATTAATTAATTTTGCTTGGCAAGTTTTCAAACAACTTTGCAAATGTATGTACAAGGTATATGGAAAAATTGACAAACAAGATAAATTAATTTTAAGGAAACTACGAAATTGGTATCCTTTTATATATCACTTAATGCAATTTCAAAATATATTTTTGTTGTATGTGGATTGCGGTAGATGTAATTTTTACAATAGCTCTCCGTTAAAATAATGTATTTTTGAATAACATATTTTTGATTTTATCTCCTGAAAATTGGACCTGCCTTAATTTTTCTGCAAGGTCCTCCATTCTGTCTTAATGCGGATTTAGACCATGCGCTTGCTTACACTCTTAAAGCCTTAAACTTCTTGCCTAAAGGCTTTCCCTTGTAACAAGTTTTATTCTTTAAGTTTTTATTCTTAGAAAAAATTCATTACATATAAAAGGCCACAAGTACAGAACTGATAGAGAACAAAATATTTCAAATTTTGTTGATTTATCAACCAATAGTAGAATTTATTGAGATTGGTATTATAACAGCTCCATAGACATAGCATTTGCTTACTAATGACTTAACTATGTTTAGATACATAACTGAGCACTGTAGGCATTCCCTGTACTTAACATACACCTAAATAAATTAAATCTTATCAATACCTTACTTATGTGTTCCCTTCCCAAAGGTAATTTTAACCCTATAGGTGGTTACTGCTCAAGTAATGATCTCTAACAGCCAGCTATAATATTATTTCTCCATGTGTTTTGTTTCGCCCAATGATAGCATTTCTCTGTAATAGGTAATAATAATTATTATAAATGTACTCATACCTCTATTCAACATTCCAAGCAAGCAATTCAATTATTTATAAAGGACTAATTTAAGTGGTCATAGGTGCACAGAGGCACACACTAATAAGTAAAGAGAATATCTGAGTATCCCTGGTTTCATACTCTGCTAATAAATTCTATTTCATTTGATTAATATTTTAAGCTTTTAGGTTATTAATTATATTGAAGAGACATTTTGGAAATTAAATATAATATGTTCATTATGTCTGTTGATTAAAAAAGTGGTCAAAGTCAACACTCTAAGAAAACAATTTAGTTAATTACAAAAATGAATTACAATTTTATGGCAACAATTTTTTCATTTCGAGAATAGATTGGAGATAAACAAAAGACTTTACCTTTCATTGCGTTGTTAAAGTTAAAGAAAAAAAGATAAAAACTGTAGATTTTAGAAAAATGAAAAACAACACATAAAATTTAAGATATTATGTACTAATAAAGATCTTCAAAGGTTTAAAACTGCAAAGGAATTATTCAATTTCATTGCTTCTATTATTATATTCATAATTTCTATAGACAATATCACTCTATTCAAAACGGAGCAAGAATAAGACATCTCCTGGAGTTGTCTTGTTTTTGCACCGCTTTTCAACACAGTAAATGCTTGTGCACCGCTTTAACAAAGTAAGCTTTTGCACCGCTTTCATAACAGTAAACGAGGTTTACAGGTATGAGTGTATAAAAAAGTTCAAGAAGCTGAAAACTCAGACTACGAAGATGACAACGAGGTTCCCTTTTAATTCATACTAAAATCGGTGCAAAAACAGGACAAGTCCAAAAACAAATTTATTTATTATTTTACTTAAATGTACAATTTTTTGATATATCTTGAATTAAATAAATTCATTTTGATGATTTCATTTCAAAATAAACTAATATTTTGCAATAAGTTCGATTTCTTATTTTTGAGATAGTTTTTTTTAATTTGCTCAACATTTCAAAAAGTGGAGTTATCTGGTTGTTGCACTGGGTGCTTCAATTCTAAAAAATCTCGCAAAAGCAATATTAAAAGAGCAACAAAAACCGAATCCAAAGTTATAATCCAGCAACCTATAGCTTGGGTTATATTTAAAAGATTTTGTCCCGATCGATCACCGAAATCAAGCATCATTGAGCGCCGTTGGTAGAAAGATGGGGGACCATCAAATACCAACTGCGTGCTGTTGTCATGTGTTTCTTTCTGTTGTTGTTCTTCCTATGATTTGTCTTTCTTTGTTGTATTAATGCCTTGTGTTGTATCAGCCTATGGTCTGGTATGGTTACCCAGTGCTGCAGTGTTTCTAGTCCGTAAGATTTATCTTCGGAGTAGATTTGATGTAAATGTAAATGTAAAAGATTTTGTTGTTTCCGCCATTTTGAAAAAGACATTTTAAGCTATATCTCGAGAATGACTCATATCAAAGAAAAGGTGCAAGTAAATTTCTGAAAGTCTTGTTAACGAATACAACTATTTTTTGTGGATCAATAAAAGAAAGTTTTGTTGGTGAAGAGCTCTAATTACCTCTACGGAAGTAGAGGTAATTTTTCTGAAACCTGACTTAAAATGGGGGAAAAAATATCTAAACACAAGGTCAACACTTTGAATATCATCATTTAAATTTTTCTTAAGCCAAAAGCATTCTTTATTTCCTCTAAAAATTACCAAAGAATAGTTTTTGAAAATAATTAATTATTATAATTTTCAAGTCCAAAGGGTATTGCTCATTTTAGAGTGAACATGAACGTGTTTAGGTATAAAATGAAAGGTGTTCTATTTCTAAAATTATTTTTTTAAATATTTAATGGTCGAGATATTTGAGCTTGAAAATTTCAGTTTATTTTGCAAATAATTGGTAATAAAATTTGCAATAAAATATGCATAAAAATTATATTGTCATAAAATCAAAAATCTACAAAACCCTGTTTGTTCAAGCTCAAGATCTAATATCCTTTGATCGGAGCATAAGCTTTGATGTATTGAAATATCTTATGTTTTTTTTTTGAAAACTGCAGAAAGTTTGTTTTTAAAAAGATAAACTACTTCAACTTGGTCAATTTTATTTTTTGAGAATAGGGTCTTAAATTGATGTAAAAAGTGTGACTGTACGGATTTATGGAAAATTCTAATTGTATATCATTTTCAGATATTGTTCTATGTAAAAATGCAATAATTGTAAAAAAAATCAGTTCTGAACGATAAAGCAATAAATAATAAAAAAAAATTGTTTTATTTGCCTTAAAAACTGGAAAAATAGCCTGATAACAATAAATTTTGAATATTAATTTTTCTACGTCATTTATTTCATTTGGATTATTTTTTTCAAATTTTGGTATTCAAAAGTACTTTAGTTACCGGTTAAAAATTGCCGCTCTTAACGGAGTTCTGATAGTCATAGCCAGAAAAACGTTCTTATAAAATATAATTTTTTTTCCAAAATTTAATGGCCTCATTTTGTAGTAACCAAATGCAAAAAATTATGTATGAATTTTAATATATTATGTAGTAGTTTAATGTTAAGCATTTACCCCTTTCAATTCTTGGTTCTTATGCTAAATGTAACATTTTTACCATTTTTCAATTGGTTACCAATTTTGTAAGAGATGTTAAGCATTTACTCCGTATTTACTCTTCCACCTCAAAAGAACACCCTTTCGTTTAAAATTATGTGATAAACTCATTTGATTCTTAGTTGCCATGACAAAGGAAATGTTAATACTGACTTTTGTGAACGTACCATTTAAATTATTGGTTACTTGGGACTAAATACAGATTTGCATTACTCTTAAAAAAAACACCCTTTCACCTAAAATATTTTTATGTAGGTACTCTTTAGATTTTTGGTTATAATGACAAAATATTTTTCCCAATTTTCACTCAATATTTTCGTTCCTCTTAAAAAAACACCGTTTCACTCAAAATATTTTTATGGACTCTTTATACTCTTGGTTTCTATGTTAAATGTAACATTTTTACCAAGTTTCATAAAGGTATCATTTTTCAGTCAGATGCTGTGGTACCTTTTTAGCCGTTGACTTTCCCCCTCAAAAAAACACCATTTTACCAAAAATATTTTTAAGGTCTATCTAGATTCCTTGTTCTTGTTTTAAATGACACGCTCTTACCGAAATTCACGAGTTTATCATCTTTATTTCATGGGTTTTGGTTTCATTTTACCTCGTTAGGTAAAAATAAAGACACCTTTGCTTAAAATAGAGTATAACTTTTCATTGACTTAGTTTTGATGTCATTAGATTCAGCATCAAAAAATACCTTAAAGTCATGTATCATATTATGTTTATATTGCAGCACCATTTTTTTAATTTATTTTTTTAGTCTTTACCTCCTCCCTCTATACCATCAAAAAATACCCTTCCACCCAAGATATTTTTATGGACTCTTTTGATTCTTCAATCCTATTGCAAATGTAAAGTTTTTGAAAAGATTCATGAGGGTAACAATTATTTTGTTTTTACATTGATTTTTTGTACTTATTTACTCGTACTAAAACTATTCATTGGATTAACTTGATTAAGAGCTGATTTTTCAATCATCAGGTAAGCAAACAGTTAGCTGACAGAGGAATAAATTTAGCAGATTCTTAAACAATCAGATAGTAAAATCGATTTTTTCAATCATCACTCAGTTATTTATTGTATTGAAAAGCTAAATTGAAAATCAAAATTGAAAATGTTTGAACTCAAAAGTCATTTTCATACAAATTTTTGATTGTTGTTTTTTTTTATTTTCGTATTTGTTTTAAGGCTGTCGGATTTGTGAACAGGTATGACAAATAATTTTTGGTGACATTTGAAAATGTATTCCTAGGAATATTTTTTAACAAGATCTAAAATGAGCAGATAAGTTTATTCAACTATTGAAATAATTATTCCAAAAAATACGTAATATCTGACTTTCGAAAAATAGATTTTTCCTCTATCTTATGAATATGTACTAACTGACTGTTTATCTGACTATTGGAAAACTGACTCTTAGAGTTAAAATAAAGAAACATTTTTCTGACTATCAAAAAAACATATCATTTTATCTTTTAATTTTTTCCTTTTCATTTTTTTTCGGTTTTGTAAATTTCCCCTCCCATCTGAAAGGGTGAAAATAGACCCCAACTTCACTAGTTGTTGTTCTAAAACAGACCTGGAAAATGTTTGGTATAACTTATTTTATAAAATGTAAACACATTTTTTTGATATAGAAAATATTTACTCACAAAAATTGTATTGTTAAGTTAAAAAAAAACTCCGTTAAGAGCCGCCATTTTTAACCGGTAACTAATAAAGTATTTTTCAATACCAACATTTGAAAAAAAATCATCCAAGTCGGAGCAATTTTGCCCGGTTCCGAGATAATGCCTTATTTTAAGCTGTAGATACCCCACTAAATGAACGATTTGAAAAAATAATGTTTCTATTAAAAATGAAAAGAAGTGCAAATGTCTTCATGAAAACAAAGCATTTTTATCTACAAAACACCTCTTCGAGACTCTTCTTCTGAATTCTATTTTACACAACTTTGTACAGGACTTTTTTCTTAATATTAAATTAAGAGTAACAAGTAGGGGTTAAGGACATACATGAAGTAATCAGCCCCTCCTTTAATAAAACGGCAAATTAAACATTGTAGAAAAAAAAAACACATTAAACCAATGATAAACGAATTATACACAACGATTGGGTGTGCCTGATGTGCTGTGCATCAACCTCTTAAGCAATTTCCTTGCTTTATTGGCTTGACTTGATATAGTCAGAAAATATAACGTCAAAGCAGAAGCAGAAGCCAAATTGTGAGCATAAATCCAGGAAACTCAATCACCGCACCCACCATCATCCACCACTACCTTTTGGTG
Organism: Meliscaeva auricollis; assembly: GCA_948107695.1. NCBI lineage: Eukaryota > Metazoa > Arthropoda > Insecta > Diptera > Syrphidae > Meliscaeva > Meliscaeva auricollis. Next base: position 64,159,317 of record OX403616.1, read on the forward strand.
CCACCCCCATGCCCCATCACCAACTCCACCGTCATGGCATCATAAAATTCTAAATTCAATCTGGAAAATGTATATGACGGTACGGAGAGCAGTCGTTTCCCAATATTTCCGCAATTTCCAGAAGATTGCACCAGTGTGCATTTGAAGCAAATTGCAAAATGTACTCAAGTCTCAATGAACCTACCTTCTCTACAACAACCAGCTACAGTATTTCTTGCTTCTTTTCTGATATAAAGAAAGAGACTTTGAGAAAATGGGTTTCGATTTTCTATACCCTTGGGGAATTATTGTGGAATCATTATGGTGTGGGTTCATTTGGAGTGCGGGTGAAGGAAACTTGTTATTCAAAAAGCAGAGACAGGAGACAGCTATACACGAAGAAGAAATTAAAACTGATTCTCAAATTGGATTTAATTTAGTGACACAACATTAGTTGTTGATTAAATGAAAATAATGTTGTCATACTCTCCGTGGGGGAATGGGTGTTTATTCGTTTAACAGATTCCCGTCAATTTTCGATACTGGTAATTCATTACCTATGGGGTTTCAACTAATGTTTGATATAATTAACCATTAAGCATTGAAGGAAAATTGATTCTCATTCTAAAGAAATAAGTTTTTCTTAAGAGGTCGCTAGTTAACCATTTGGCTAAAAGCACCACAATTTATTGAGATCCCCAATGGTAAGCCTTAACATAAATTGATGTACCTTAACAATTTTGTTTCATTATTGATTATTCTATTGAAGGACAGTATTTCTGCAGAGCTCCTTCAAACACTGCCATGGACCGAGCTACTACAACCACTTATAGAAAGCGAGCCTAGAGCTCGAGAAGAAAGGTGATTTGCTGAAGTCAATACTGCACCACTTGACAGGTATTTGCAAGCTACCTGCAATTGCCGAGATAACAGCAAAAAATCTTTGAAAGTAAATATGAAAACACTTAGAAGACACACTCGACGCCAACCAAGCTGGTTACCACGCTAATCGGATGTTCATTGGTTTTGAAAAATTCAATTGTGTAAACAGAGAATTCATTTGGCTTGCCTTACAGTTAGTTAGAGCAATTTAAGATGGATGCAAATGTCAAGTTCTGCAGTTGTCAGATGAATTTGAAGTCCAATGTGAAGTCAATCAGTGGGTGATATAAATTAAAGTACTTTACAAAAATGTTTGTTGCAGTCGATTGGTCACACGCTTCGAAAAGGCAACGAAATCATTCATACTGGCAGGTAGAAGATTGGGTCGGCCAAAGACCACATATCGCAGGACAATTGAACGAAATTTTGCACAGTTGGGGTAGAATTGGAGAAAACTGAGGTATATTTCCAGAAAATGGGCATGTACGAGTAGTGGAGGCCTTATACCCAGGGGAGTACCTACCGCTGTATAAGCTGAACCCTTTTCACTTGCATTTACCTATGTTAACTCAACGTAAAAGTCAAAACCTTGCATCTTCGTCTGTACATTTAAGGCTGAAGGAGCATGGTAACCAGTGTGGTTGTCCCAAAATTTTGTTTTCCAACTTCGTTTTTATCCATCAGCATTGCGATTCGGAGCGTTGTCTAGCGGAAAAATGATTGTCGACGGAGGTAATAATAATTTTAAAAAAATCTGTTTGGAATAAATAAAGAATTTTGGAAACAGAAATTTGTAAGCAGAATTTTGAAAAGTAGAATTTTGATAACAGCAGTCTTAAGCTTATTTTAACCTGGCAATTTAAAAAAAAAATAGGTAATTTATATTTTCTTCAAATAATAATTTTTTCCATAAGAAATTTCATGACATTTTTTTCAATACGAAAATTTTCGATTCAATTACGAAATATTCTCTATGGGCCAAAATCATAGAGATGGAAAATTTTGTGTTTAGGCTTTTTTTTTTAAATCAAAATTACATTAAATTAAAACTCACTTTTAACGTACCGGTTAATATAATTGAGATGTATCTCCGAATGTATTAACTTTGTGTGAAACAGAGTTAGTTTTCTTTTTTAATTCGATCTAATATACCAGAAACATCATTCCAAGAATGCTTCCATAACTCAAAACTTGAAATTTATGTGGCCAAAAAACAATTAAAATTAAATTATTAGCATTACAACTAAGGCAAAATTTTCCTTAACAAAACTGAGAAGAATTGTAATTTATAATATAAGTTAAAGTTGTCCCAATGTAGTAACAGCGACAAAATATGAAATTTTTATCAATTTTTAGTTCAGATGCTGCTACAAATGGTCTTTCCGGAATGTCATGGAATTGGTTTATCGTTAAATGAAATTAAAGTGTTAATTGAAGTTCAATTTTATATGCAAGGAGCTTACATCAATTAAGAGTCATTCCGGGAACGCCTGTTTTAATTTGAATAAAGTTTAAAATTATAATTGTGTGTCAATATTACGATGAAAAATAGAGGCCACTACAACAAAACCTCAAAAATATTACGTTTGATTTTGTTAAACGATAATAATGATCAAAAACTAATTTTCGGGAACGCTTTTAGACTATACAGTATTCTCGAAACAAGTCTGAATATTTTTAATAACTTAAGTCAGTATCTTATGCAAATATGGCTTGAATATGGTGTCATATCATAAAATGAGTGAAAAAACTTGAAAAATGTTGTTACGTATTTATTATGTATTTCATTTAATGCATTTCTAAAAGCAAAACTTAATTTTTTATGAAGTAATTTAACATTATATCAATGTGGCATTAATACTAAGTGCTACCAGTATGAAATAAATAATTTAATTTAATGATTAATAATTAAATCCACAGCGTTTTGGAAAAAAAACAAAATTTCCCACCCTAATGATGTTGGGCCCTTTGTACTTACGAATAATAATCGTTTAAGAAAATAAAATACTAAGTGCTACCAGTATGAAATAAATAATTTAATTTAATGATTAATAATTAAATCCACAGCGTTTTGGGAAAAAAAAATAAAATTTCCCACCCTAATGATGTTGGGCCCTTTGTACTTACGAATAATAATCGTTTAAGAAAATAATCCTACATATCTACCTGACTCCGAAAAAAATAGCACAATTGACTCGATTGATTCATTGGTTTTACAACCAAAGTCAAGATTTTAAAGCCAATATTAAAGTTTTCAAATTCAAAATACCCCTATCCTTTCTAATAAGAAATCCATAAAAAAAATTAAAATCACTCGCACAGCACCATGTGAACATTGGCAATTTTTATAAATCATCTACACATTTTCAAAATCCATCGAACTTTAAAAAAAAAAACAAAATAAAAACAAGAACAAATATAAACAATAACTTCCTTGACAGCAACTTCCATTAACCCACAGGACGTTAGGTACACAATAGAATCCTCCAACTTTGATATAAAGTAAATTTACTTCTATACAGAATATTTACACCAAACACATAAACAAAGAAGAAAAAAAAAAAAAAACATAAAATACCTTAAAAGCCCCAATACCAATGGACTTTTTTTTCCCCTAAACAATTTCTGCTTCATTTTTCAATGGTTATGGCTGTACTTTCTGCCAAGGATATCATATCTCAAACAAAAGGATCTCTACCCTCGTCGTCGCTTCGTCTTAAAACGCTCAGTTGGCTGCTGCGGCTGCTGGATGAAGAAAGATTGTTGAGCACAATTCGAATATCCTTGGTATAATGTACGCTATGGCATTATTTTCGCGTTTTATGGTTTCGAACAAGTCTTTGTGTGACACTCTTTGAGTATTTTGTGTGTAGCATAGAAGAAAAAAAAAGCCAGCTGTTCAATATTTGTATACAACAACAAAAAATAATAAAAGCTAAAATGCCTACCACGAGTATATTTTAGTCTCATTCACAAAAGAACAAGGAAATATTATGAATCCTCAACAAAAGCTACATTCGTGCATTATGTGTCGGTGTCCTTGGACGAGCCAGGACAAAAAAGGATCTTAGAGGCCAGGCAACATAAAATTAAATTCATTCGCTTCAAAATTGTATTCCTCGCTCATTATGCCAAAATGCATGTTGTGCTATTTATAGTTCATTAACTTAACGAACGATACTAAAACTCTGGCGGATGTTGAATGTCGGCCATGGTCATGAGAGGATGTGGAAAAGGATGGAAGTGGATAATTTATTTTTTTTTTTTTTCTATTCATTTTTAAGGAATCTCATTTTTCTGTCGAATATCAGAGTGAAATATATGTACACTCGACTCGTATACCTACAAACATACGTCAGCCAGATGCTTTGAATCTTTTTCTTTTTTTATTGATTTTTATTTCATTCCTTGTTACTGTTTGTTTTCTTTTTTTGTAGTTTTTTTTGTTAAATGCCCTAGTTTTGTGGATTTTTTTTTATTTTTATTACGTAGTTTTAATTTCAGAGTGATTGAAGACAGAGTCCTCTCTGGAGGATGAATGGGTATTAAGAAGTAAAATAAACTATACCCGCAATGCTAGAGGAGTAGACTGCACATTTGCATTTTTATGAGCTTCGCTATTCGCAAAGTGTTTTATATAATTTACCATGTGAACATTTATGTATTCTTGCCATGAGAAGTTATTTTGTTTCTGTATTTTTAAGGTTTTATAGAAAAAGGAATTTTAAAGAACAGTGTTCATAATTAGTTTTAATAGAAATTAAAACCCGGTAAATTATTAAATTATATCCTTGTTAAAATTTTTATTGACTTTATTGATGTTAAATTTAAGGATAAAGTTGAAGTTTAAAATAACGTGAAGATTTGTTCAAGAAAAAATAAAGCAAACAAAATTCAAACTGAATATCTTTTACACTTTGAAATATTCTTTCATAGTTTTTTTTTTCTCAAATTAATAATTTTCATGTGTGCTTAAGAATGGGGCTACAATTGGACAAATGAAAGGCTTCTAATCCTTAGTGTTGGATAAATTATGATGTTTTTTAATCGAATTTTTATGCAACCTTCATTAACTCCACATTAAACAATATCGACAAAGACAGGAGCAGACGATGGAGTTAACCTTTGTTATTGTATGTACATAAAAAGATTTTTTGTTTTATACTTATATACTTACTTAGGTCCTCAGACCTTAAAAAGTCCGTTGTGATCCCCCCTATGCCCCTTATAGGGCCTCTACTACTCCTACGCGCCATCGTGTATGGTTTCTGGAAATATAACGTAGTTCTCTCCAACTCTTCCCCAGCTGTGCAGATTCACTTTCGACTGTCCTGCGCCATGTGCTTCTCGGCCGACCCGACCCTCTACCTGCCTGTGTGAGTGGGTTCCATTGCATCCCTTGGCCAGCAATGCAATCGTTGCCTTTTCGAAGCGTATGACCAATCCACTGCCAATTACGTCTGCGAATAGTACTGTCAATTTATTCTTGACCCGTTCTTCTATAAAGTTCTTCATTGGAAATACGGTTTGGCCAAAAAAATTCTTAAGATGTTTCGTAGGCACCTATTCACGAACGATTGCAGCTATGACGAAAACCACTTTTTTGGACTTTTTCATCATTGTAATGCTGGTTTCGATAAAGACCTCGATTTTCTTTTGGCACTAAACCACACTTGTCTAATAGAGCAAGTAAAAACAGTCATTTGTATTTTGTAACAAATTTGCTTATTTTTTTAATTTTATGTAGAGTAACAGTACTTTAGAGTCAAAATCAATATTTTTTGTTATCGACATACCTAGTTGATACATAAATAAAATGCACGACTGGGTAGCAACTTGCTCTTGTAGATAAAGTTACTATTTATGCTAAGCCTTTTTAATTAAAAATTTGTAAATGCAATTTAGAAAAAAAATTAAAAAAGCATAAAACAGCTTCTTAAATGAATTTAACCTCAAAACAAAGTATGCAATCTGATTTCTTCTATAATGATACATTTTTAGAAAATAAAATTTTAACATCGTTAAACCTGTTTTTAAGAAAACTATTTTTTCTATATAGTTTTATGAGTTAAGCATGTAACTCAATGAAACAAGTTTTATTTATGTTTTCTTTTTAGTTTAGTTTATTTAATTTTAAAAATAATTATTAAGTTTTACAATGAATAACATTAGTATAGGGTTTTCTTTAAGACACGTCTATCACGAGCAACACTTAACAACCAACAACCTCGATAGATCAGAGAGATGACCCTCCAAAACTCTATTGCAAAAACCAGCAATCTAACTGGATTATAAAGAGCTAATAATCTCTTGGCGTCGTTTGGTTGCTAAGTAATATCAGTGCATGTTCTCCAGCTTTATCTTTGCTGAAGATAAAGTTGCAAAGAATGATTAAACTTACTAAGCACACTAGGTTTTTGCTGAGCAAAAACCTCTGTGATCAAGATTATAATAAGGGTGAGGTTACATTACGTTTTGGTAAGGTAATTCTATTATGTAAAAATATAAAATTTTGCAAGGACTTTTATAAAAAAAAAATTGGTACGCCATTTTTAAGATATTATTTATCAACATTTAAAATTAAATTTAAAAAAAAAAAATATTGAGTAGTGTTCGAAAAAATGATTTTTCAAAAAGAAAATTTCAAATATTTTTTAAAAATCCAAAAAAATGATATTCGAATTTTTTTTTGCTAAATATTATAACGGCAACTAAAAAGCATTCATGTATAAAAAATGGTTGAAATTGAAATGAGAAAATTTGAATTAAAAAAACGGTTCTATGGCAGGTACCGTTTATAACGGATTTGAAAAAAAAAATGGTTTCTATTTAAAGATAGACCTTACCTAAAAAAAAAATGAATATGATTTTTTTAATCAAAATCTTTGGAACTATTTTTGAGAAAAATTAGTTTTTCTAAAACCGGTATATGACAGGTTATTTGCGGTCCAAAAAAAATCATTCAAAAATTTTTTCTCCAAAAAACGCCACATACCAAGTTTGCAGTAAATCAACCCATCCGTTTAGGCTGTTCTGTCTCTGATACATACAGACAGACAGACAGACAGAATTGTCGGACCCACTTCTTTCTTATTATCTATCATCGTAATGTCATGTTTGATTGTTGTCTCAACTTTTTTTTTTTGTACGAATGCATAACTTGATATATAGTACCTATATCTCAAGTAAATAAAATGCACGACTGGATCGCACGAACTTGCTCATGTAGTGCAAAGCTATTTTAGCTTGAAAATTTAAGTCATCTGATGTGTGTAGGTGTTGAGAGATATGCACAAATAAGCAAAAATAAATATTTTTTTAAAACGGGAACACTTTTTGGATTTTTGTTTTTTGAAAAATAATTTTTTTTTCGATATTGGGTGATTTATGTTTTTTCAAAATTTTATTTTTAGATGTTGAGAAATACTAGCCATCTTCAAAACGGCATACCAAATTTTTTTTGTAAATCGTTTGAAATTTTTTTTATAAAAAAATATTAAAAAAAAAAAAACGACTCGATAGATTTTTTTGAAAAATATTTGAAAAATTTATCGTTATTGAAGAAATTATATGAAAAAGTTTAATCAAAATCGTTAGAGCCGAATTCGAATAACTCAAAAATGTTGCTTGGGAGGTACTCGTTCTAGATGAGATATTCAAAAACAAAAAAAAAAACAACTTTCGAAATTACGTAAAAATCATCTGTACCAAATTTGAAGAAAATCCGTCCACGCGTTTGGGCAGTGGATTAGTGTACAGATGGACGCACAGACGCACAGACCGACTGACGGCATGACGAACCCACTTTTTCGTACTTCTCCATCATCGCAATGTCGGTTTTGATTAAAACCTCAAATTTTTTTTTTGACACGAAACCAATACTTGCCCTATAAAGCAAGTAAAAACTATCAACCAATTTTTTTTTTTTAAACCTTGTCAGCTATCTTCGCCTTTTTTTGGTAAAATAAAGTTAATCCGGAAGTAGTACCAAGGGAAGTTTTGTCATTTCCCCAATGTATGGAATTTGATAATAAGAACTCAGAAGACAAAGAACCTACATGCAACTTTTTAGCTGATTTTTTTCAAACATCGTATAAAAGTGACAAAATTAATAATCTTGATAATCTTTACTGAAACATAGAACCTATAATTGACTTTTCTTTAACTAGTTTCTCCAAGCAGGATATTTTAGAGAGCTTGATGTGCAGCTTCTCTATGTTATGTTGTTATGTTTTTTTAATAAATGTATTGAAATTGGTTGTTTTTGGAAGAATGGAAAATTTGCATATAGGTACGCTGAAAACTTTATTTATGTCTCTTGTTTTACCTGTGTTAAAATATTGTTGTGTTGCTTGGTCACCGTTTTAGGAGAAAGTTTTGACTCCAATAAGCTAGTGGTTTATGTTACAAATGTCACCTACTTCTTATCGGATTGACACAAATGATGACAAAATCGATGTCTTAAATAGCAGATTTGTCTTTGTGATGGAATATTTTTCTATTCTTCGGCTCCTAATCAACAACGATGAGCCTTAAGTGAGATCGTCCAAAAGAATATACATAGATAGCTAATGGTCTTACGAGTATATGTCGTTGTCGTTGTGTTACTATCTTAAAGCCATTGAGTTTTATTTAGTTGGTGAATGGAGTAAAAATTAGGTCTCAGCCGGTAAAAATTAAACTCAAAATAGAAAAAAAACTCTTCATATTCAATTTGTTGGTTTAATTATAATTTTACCATTGCTCAATTTTACTCTACCGTGTGTGAAAAAAAAAATAAAATTAGTTTCTTTTATTAATTAAAAAAAACGAAATTCATCCTCTATGTGTGTCTTGCTCATCTTCGAAGATACATTCTTTCACGTTGTATGGAATTCGTACCTTTTTTAAATATGTCAAATTAAATTTATACCTAGGTTACTTTTGAACTTAAAATTTTTATTAATTCTCTTCACCTGAAATAACATAAAAGGTCCTTTTTGTCTTTCGCCCTCTCATAATTGAACTTAATTTATTACATTCAATGGTAGTTCTCTTCAAAAGAATGTTTTAAAGAATTTTACAGTTTTGAAATATAATTTTATTCATAGCTTATGACACCACAAAACCTTTCAAAACAGTTTTGAAATGTTAACTTAATGAGTAAACCATGCGAATAATGAATTTTGACAGTGATGCACAACACGAATTTTGTCGGCAGAAGGTATTCCTTCCTTTTGAATAACTCAAAGAAAATAACATATCTACTCGCGTAAAGGAAGCAGTTTGTTTTAAGGAGAATTTCATGGCCTTTATGTACGAATACAGTATACTTATGTGCGACTTATTAAATAATTACATGAGTAAGTTCCATCAACTTGCTCTTAACCTTATAGCTAGACATTTTGTAAAATAAAATAAAAAATGTTACGTATACGCCATAGTGACCCACTTTGATATTAGTTTTCAAAATAGCTGGTATCTTGGACAATTCTCTTTCGATCCTTAAAACTAAGGTATCAAATGAAAAGAAATACAACAACTAGTATTGCCAGAGGTATCGTAACCAAAATGTTTTACCAATTAAAAAAAAAAAAACAAGGTTTTCTCTTGTGAAAGTTAACAGATCGGAATTCAAAGAAAAATGTAGATAAACAGAACAGTTTTTTTTCTTCATATATTATCGCCCTCTGTTTTCACGAATGCAAGACTTGCCCTTAGCCTACAAACTGCAAGGACAAAATTGACCTAAATATCAACTAATTTCAAGGCTTCCCTACAAAAACAAAAAAAAAAAAACATTCATTCACAATTTGCACATAAAAAAGTATATCTATTTGTCATCGTTGTCGTTGTCAATGCCATTGAATTCAAAGAGACAGCAACAGCATCATAAACAAAACAACAACAACAACAAAAAAAGTAACAACTCGAAACTGTTTGCACCAATTACAGCGACAGGCAGTGCGTCATCAGTGCGGCAACAAAAACATCCTCCATGATGACGATGATGATGAAGAAAACCCATCCCCTGCACTCCCGACATCACATCATCATCATCATCCCTACAGCAGTCATCGTTCTGAATTATAATCAAGGCTTTTGCAGCATCATCATCACCATCGTCGTCGTCGTTATTATAATTCTGCAACCCCTACTACTCACTGCGCCCATTCCCTTCGGCAACACACAAGAAACTTCTTAAAAGGTGTGGCACATAAACTGGTATAAGTATATAAGGGGTTGGAAGCAAGGGGCAATAATGTTGGATGCCACCATTGTTGCTGCTAGCTGTCAATAACAGAAAAGCTCATTCACTCACGCACTCTTCATCCGTCTTGCCATCATCGCCAACCCCCACTTATAATATAGGATTTTGGCCATGAAGTGTTTGAAAGCCGATTAAATTTCATCTCCAAACTATAGTCTGAGTCTGAGTTATCTCATGGATTTAATAAAGATTCCTTGCTTGGAGCAGAATAAATTTCAAAAATACATAATCTACTATATTTTGCTCAAGATGAATTCCAGCGTAGGGCGGGCAAGCCCATAACACCGATGAAGGCGACGAAAACGACAACGACGACAACGACGACGACGATGAGGACGACCAAGGACCGATGCGATGATGTGATGATGAAAAGAGAGAACATACGCATACCAACAAAGTGCCTGGTATACATAATAAAAATTAAAGAGAATCTGAATTCTTAATATTGTGCGCATCCTTGCAGTTGTCAGATAAGGAATTCGATTCTTAAGAATTTACTATAGAATAAAATTAAAGAAAAAAAAAACCAGAGAGCACAAAATATTCAAAAGTGTCTGAAGGCGAATTCCAAATGCCTTGATAATAAATTAATTTTGTTTTTATTAATTTTTTTTTTCTTTCTTTTCTGGAAGCACTAAAATCTCGTTTGGATAAGAAGGCAAGAGATTTTAATTAAACTGCGCTCCTCATGGATGTGATTAACAAACAAACTTTTGGAACACCACTTAAAACTTTCGTTATTATAGCAAGCAGAGAGGTGTCAAACGTATCTTAACCTGTAGGTATCAGATCAATTGCACACAAGTTTGCATTTCCGGAAATTACCAAGCAAAACAAAAATGTTCTTCTTCCCCATGGGCGTATCTACCCAGAGGCATAAAAGGCCTCCAGAATTGCACTCAAAAAAATAATATATTTGTTTTCGTTTGCGGCTACTGAATATCCTTTGAATTAATTAAAAATCATTTGCTGGAAAGTTAATACAATCCGCGCAAAAGTTTTTCATTCTTTGCAAACTGTATTACATTTGACCCAAATTGTAATTCTACTGCAGCAAACATAATGCAAAACAACCCATTCGCTTGGAGCTCATTTTTATGAGTAGATTGCAGCAAACAAAAATGCTACTCACATCTACCTAACCTAATGTTTGCAGCAAACGAACGAAAAGTTTGCAAAGAACCCCTCCAGAAAGTAGTTTGTGGCAAAGAACTTCACTTTTGGTGACAATATACAATTCATTTACAACAAATGACTGCATTAAACAAATTTTCATAATGATTGACTCTATGTTTGTGGTGCTCACATAAATTCCATTCTGCACAAAAGTTATTTAATTCGTGGCGCAATGGCAAAAACCTTGGTTCGAATTTAAGAGGTCATAGGTTTATTTAGTCAGAAATGCATTTAAGAGTTTGCTGCAAACGAAGTTGAAGTCGAACAATGACTGTCCAACAAACGAAAAGTCAAATGACGCAAACGATTTGTTCTCTAATTTTGTTCAAATGCGTTCTAAGCCAATCATTAATTTTACAGTCTGTGGCATGACAAGATACTCGCTTCACCGGTTCTATCACAGGTTTTTCACTTAACTATTATTTTTAATCGTACGCAAGAAGTGTTTAACCGAAACGAATTTAAGAGTTTGCTTCAAACGAAGCCGATAAATTATCCAGCAAACGAAAAAGTCGTTTGGGCGAATTTTTACTTTTGCCGCAATCGATTTGTTCTTTCAGTTAACGTTTAAGCAACCGGACATATTCTTTGATATGGTCTAAAAGGTGCTGGTGGAATAGATTTGGGTCCTTTGTAGGTTGCTACTGAACTACAATAAAGCCACTCACTGTTTAAACAACCCATGACCATCTACACTATCCAGACTTAGAGCTCGCTGACTAATGGTGTTGGTGCGAGGAAACTATCCAGCTTAGTGACCATCTGGCAGCTAACAAACTAGATCCTTTCGCCAATCATATCCTATAGCCATTTCGTTGCAGTTAGAAAAAAAATCCGGTCTTTGATCTTTAAATCGGAAAGTTTGTATAGATCTTGATAAAAGAAAAAAGATTGGCTATTAATGAAGACAAAATGAAGTATACGCTATAATCAACAAGAAGGGAAAATGAACATCGTCGACTTGGCCAAAGCGGCACAACGGATAGTTATAACGTCAAAGCACTTTGTTTACCTGTGATGCACTGTACATACATATATCTACTCAAACAACGACATCAGTTCAAAGATCAAACGAAGAATTACTCTTGCCAATCGCTGTTTTTTCAAGCTGAGAAGGCATTTAAGTAGTTAAGCCCTCTCTCATAGAACTAAGGAAACGCTATACAAGACCTTAATCATTTAAACATTTTAAACATTTGCTTGGTTGCTTGCTTTGTGACAAAGATTCTTCGAGTTATTTTCGGTCTTGTCTGTATAGAACGAATTTGGAGAAGAAGATTAAACGACGAGCTTTACGGGCTCTACAGCAAAGTTGGACTGTGAAAGAAGCTGAAAATATACCAGCTAAAATGGTCGAGAAACGTGAATCGTATAGACATCAATGTACCAGTCCGAAGAGCCTTTGAATCCAACCCTAACGGTGTACGCAGCAGAAAAAGAGAACGTAGCAGGGGACACACACAAGTCGAGGACGACTGAAACCAAACGTAACGTAACTGGAGAGTTTGAGGCTGTAGTTTATCCTGGATAGTTAAGTGCATTAAAAGTTTTATTTCTTACCACCAAATATACTTAAAAGCTATACAGTTTTTAAATTGGGTGAGAACACAGTTTCAATGTGCGGAAAAGTTCCCAGTCGACAGAACCGCAATACCTACTGACATAATTTTAGTTGTATTGCTCGAATTTTATACGGAAACATCCTAAAATATATTTTAGTTGAAATAATATCAAAACATACAATAGAGTACATTTTCAGTTAAACACCATTGAAATAAAAAAAAAAACTGAATTGTTGGTGATTGGTGAGATAAGAATCCAAATTATATTTTTCTGAAGGTTTTTAAGTCTTCCGAATCCGAGAAGAGCTTTGAAGTTTTACAGCTCTGAGATTTTTGAGTAATTTAGCTTTAAAAATAATATTTAAGAATTGTGATTTTTAAGCTAAGACTATACCGAAGTACTTTTCTTAAAATATCCAATCATTAAATTCTTAACTAATCTTAGAACCACCATGTTTATCTAGGCCCTGAAACCAATAAATTAACAATATAATAACAGTTTCTTTTTTTTTTGTAATTCTAGATGACAAGCTTCACAACATCCACCAAGGGAACAATTCCGATGCCAAGTGTGCCTGGTACATCAGCAGCAAACAGCCAAAGGCAAATAGCAACAATCGAAACGCAACCAAATGCTATAATGGCCATTCCTACAGTGACCTGTGATCTAGCCTCGGATATATCAACGAGTGAGGCTGCCGAAGTCGAGACACACCAACCACCCCCGCCCTATTCAGGTCATCCGGATAGTGGGATGAACGGCAACGACAAAGAAACTCTGAAGGTGAGCACAATAGCGACGACGCACAATGCATTCAATGCGCTACCACCACCATCAGGTCTAACACCAACGTCCAATTCCACAAAACCGGGGGCTATGAACAACAATGGTCTGTCGACATCCTCACCGAATGAACTGAAAGTCTCACCAGTGATAGCAGGTCGTTGTCGAGCACTCTCGGTGGGCATCGACACCGACATGGTTAGTGAATTTGATCCGTCAAGTTCGGACTCGGGCGTTGTGAGTCGATGTGCGGTTGTGAAACCGCTCAAATTCCGACTGTGTCAGCCAATATTTGGTCGAAAAAATCAACGGCGAAATGAAGCGAAAACAGCCGCAGTCAAAGTTAGCAAACCCTCCGAAACAGCTGAGCTAGAGCCGGCCATTCCCAAGGTGCAAAAACCTCGAGATCCTGAGAAGGAAAAACGTCGAATAGCCCGGAAAAAGGAGAAACGTGCAACATTAATTCTGGGGCTGATTATGGGTAGCTTCATCGCTTGTTGGCTACCCTTCTTCTTCCTCTATATTCTTATGCCTGCCTGCAATACACATTGTACGATACCGGACTCAGCATTTGCCATTGCATTTTGGCTGGGCTACATGAATTCGGCCTTGAATCCTGCCATCTATACGATATTCAACAAAGACTTTCGGAGGGCGTTTCGTCGTATATTGTTTAAGTGATGTTTGGCTTATGTGTGCTGTTACCGGTGCGTTCATGCCAGTATCGAAAAGGCAACCGAACGTGCTATGGGCGGCACACCTATGAGCTATGGAATGTACAATTACCGGCGATAGATTGGCGCATTCGGCTCGAAATCAACACAGAGGTCCGTTTTGGTGTATAATGTGCTGTTGTTTTGTGGTAAGTGAATAACATTATAAAAAACAAATAGTTGATTGAAAAAGTCTATTTGGGTACTGCCGGAATCAACAAATTTCAACTATGTTTTAGTACAAGCCATGTCAATTCAATACTTGGACTCAAAAATTGTTGCAATTTAATGCTTTCGGGTGTACCCAAACATCAGATCTATTATTTTGTTTAACTATGAATGAGTGGGCTAATTGTATTAGCTATAAATTAGTAATCATAAGAATAATTATGCCTAGAAAATATTAAGGTGGAAACACCATTATTCAAATCAATTGTGAATGACGATCATGTTTTTGTGACTCTTTCAACTTTTTCCACTTGGTTGGAATTGAATATGGTTGAAAGGGAATACGAATATATTTTTCTTAAGCCTTTTGTACGATACATGTATATTGTATACAGGGTGATTTGCATAATATATGACAAAAGGATTGGGAGTGGAGCTTGTGTCATAACCAGAAAAAAATCATATGGGGGTCTATGAAAAAAATCGATTCAGTTTAAGTTGTTTTAGCAAATAATCTTTGAAAAAAAAGATCACAAAATTTAAAAAAAAAACTTTCAAAAACTGATCTTTTTCAAAACTTGACTTTTTTTCAAAGTCGTGTCTTGCTATGTTTAAATATTTTGTTTGGTTTACAAAACTGAGCATGAGCACTACTTTTGAAATTTCCGTTTTTTTTTTCAAAATTATATTATTTTTGGATTTCTTTCAAACATAATACAAAAAAAACCATTTAGAATTAATTTTTTAGTTCATGATTAAGATTAAATAAGTGCATTGAGTAAAATACATTGCTAAAATATCTTTAACAAAAATTACTGCACGACTGGGACACACGTACTTGCTCTTAGGGTCAAAGATGCTGTCACCGTTAAAGCTTTAGGTTTTTGAAAACATAAAATTCATTACTCAAATGACAGAAACAACATCTTAAGCTGTTTTGAGCTCCAAATTAATAATGCCATTTGATTTGATTAAGAACGATACATTTTTAGAAAAGAGAAAAAAAATGTGAAAAATTTCAAAAAAAATTCAAAAACGAAACAGAGACCCGTTTTCGAAAAAAATGATTTTTCAAAAAAATAGCTTGGACATTTTTTTGAAATTCAAAAATTATTTGTTTGAAAATTTTGATATCAAATAATTTTAAAATTGTTGGGGAGTTTCCTTGTAAACAAATCAATAAAATTGGTTCAGTCGTTTAAGAGAAAGTAAAAAATAAAAAAAAAACCGTTGTATCGGCACCGAGTAAAATTTATAGTCCAAGCGGCTACCGTCGGATTACTTAGCTCATAAGGTTAGAAATTTAAATTATTTTCAAGTGAAAGATAAGTTGATACTGAAAATAAAACCATAGGGTTGTCATTTAAAATGAGTCAATGTAACAACACTGTTTGAAAGAAAACAAAGCTCATAATTTTTTGGTTTACTAAAAAAGAAATCATAAATATTGCTAAGCAAAAGTCAGAAACAACAAAATTAAAAAAAAAAATAAGTTTAGACTGTAAAGCTGCTCAAAATGTGGTTACCCTATTCAACTGAAAAATGCATTCAAATAATTCTTATTTAAACAAAACAGTATAAATTTTGGTGGAGTTAAGGGCTAAAATGTATATCGAATTTCATCCTCTTCTATCTAAGAAATGTCGGTTCCAAACTCCAAAATATGGGTATTCGTATACGGCAACTCTAAAAAAAAAACACTAAAAGAACTAATTTTTCAGTCAAAATATACCATATTTTACAAGGCAAAAACTGAAAACATACTAAATTTTAGATCGGGCTCTTTTATGTCTAAGACAAATGTCAGGTGCTAACTTTAAAATGGGTAGAAGTATAGGGTTACCCTATTTCAATGCAAAGCTAAAAACATACCAAATTTTAGTACGGGCTCTCTTCTATCTTAAAATTGTCGGGTGCCAACTCTTAAATGGGTATAAAAACTTAAACAAATATTTACTAAATGTAAGCAATCTACAACTCGCGATATGGACGTTTAAAAGTAAAAAACATTCAAATAAATGTTTAAGGAAAAATAAAGTGAGGTGGGTGTTGAAAATCGTGTTTTTTTTATAATTTACCTGAAAAGTAGAACTGCTATTGAAAAAAGTTTAATGCAAAAGTTGTTTGTATGTACCTACTACGAAAGAGTATTCTCTCAAAATTGAAAAAAAAAAACAAACAAGAAATGATATGAAAATCTCATTGAATAACATTTGACATAGTTTTAACTCTGAGTTCTAAGTTTAATGAATGATTAGAACTCAATTTCAGTTCTTCCATAAGTTGTATTGCGTTAACCCCTTACTGCATGATTTTTTTTCGTCATGAAACAAATATATTTTGTAGCAAATATTAAATAACATGACACATGTTTCAGAAATTTTCTTTTTATTGACTAATAGTCGAAAAATACAGGTATTTCTTTTTTATACCATATTTGGAAATATCCCCAAAAAATCAAAAAGAAAACCGATCTAAACAAAAAAAAAAATCAATGAATCAATTAGCAAAATATATGTTGTATATGGATTACAAACCATTTCATAAAATAATTAATTAATTTTTCTACAAACAATTTTTTTCGGAAACACGAACACTGCCAAAAACAACGAAAAATCGAAAAAAACCTAACTGACTACTCTGACAAATAAATTAGTTTCATCGATTATTTCATGGATGGCGCTTATTGATAAAATTTGGAACATCTGTAGTTCTAGTTTCATATTATATGCAAAACAAAATAGTATGGTTTGGCTCACATCCCTCATCACCCAGTAAGGGTTTAAAACTCGAATTTAGAACTTTATTTAAGTTAGAACTTCGATATATTTAGACCAGCAGTATTGGGGGTCCAGCTCGTTTAAACTCGATTTAAATACGATTTCATTTTTTTCATCGTACAAAAATATTTATATGCTGTGTAAAAAAGTATTCTTTTGCCTTAAAATGATGTCATGTGCCTTCGCTGATTGGTTCTTTCACAACGTTTAAAATGACAATTAGCGATAAGTTGAAAACAATAGAATTTTGTCGTTCATGACGCAATACAATACAATACAAATAAAAGCTAAAATTTTCAAGCTAAGTTAATACATAAAATCATCATCATCATCGGCTTTGGGCGTCCTGGTCTACGCCATCTCTCCAGCGCAAGCATGGTCTACCACGCTGCCGTCTACCAAAGAATGTACCGCAAAAGACTTTCCGAGCAGGTTCCTCTTCGTTCATACGAGCTAGGTGCCCTCCCCACCGGAGTCTACCGAGCTTAATTTTTGTCACTATGTCTGCTTCAAGGTAGATTGCGTACAACTCATGATTGTACCGTCTCCGGAATCGTCCTTCCTCACATATGGGGCCAACAATTCTCCGTAAGACTTTTCTCTCGATATGGGGCCAACAATTCTCCGTAAGACTTTTCTCTCGAATGCGGCTAAGAGGTCACAGTGAGTACTGGCAGGACCATGGTCCTGTACAGCAGCAGTTTTGAAGTTATGGTTAGATTTCTGGATTTGAATAGCTTTGACAGACTGTAGTACATAAATAACATAGCATAAAATAGCTTTGCACTATATGAGCAAGTTCGTGCGATCCAGTCGTGCATTTTATTTTAAATCCCAACACTAAGGGATGAATGAAGCTCGCAATCTAGCTCCCGAAATAGGTCATATCAAATAATGACAGTTATAATGCTGTAGGTAGTTCCTATTAAAAATTATCTAAGAAAAAATTTAAACAAAAAAATTCAAGTGAATTTTTTTTTTCTCTGTAGGAAGGTACAATAAAAAAGCTTCTTCCAGTTTGAAGAATACAAAATTTATATATAATTTCATTTGGGACAATAAACATTGAAAACTCTGTCATATAATAAGAAGGTATACGGTATAACCATATAAATTCATTCTTTTATACATAAAAATGTCTCTTAAAAATGTTTCGAAATAAAAAGCTTCCCACGCTGAGAAAATTTAATTAAATGATTCAAATCGATATCCGCAAATAAATTTTTTTTTCTTTTATAGAAGAAAAAAACACACTCAAAAGTTCTATGCTTAAAGAAACCTAATTTAAAGATGTTTTACAAAGAAAAAGAAAATAAGAACAAAATCAACTTTTCCAAACAAATAAAATACTTTTACTCGAAAAATATAAATACATACATATATCGGTTTTGTCTATTTTTAGATATTCTTTTCGAGTTGTTTCGCTTCTATGAATACATGGATTAAACTAATACTCTTCATGAAAGGCTTCCTTTTTTTCTGTTTAATTTTTTTTTCTCAAAAAGCCTTTTAATATCGAAATTCAATGTGAAACCTTATTGGGTCTTTGAAAGTTAAGATATTCTTTGTTATTGTTGCTTTTTGCACAACACTTTCTTATAGATACAAATATATCACTCCTACTGAATAAATCTACCTTTATTATGTTCAATTCTTGATAGAGAGCCAGGTTTAAAGGAAAGATATAAGGAAAACATAAAATTTCCTTTCTCTAGTCCTTTGAATTTGCTAAACAATACACAATGTAGATGTAGAGAGTGTATCAATATTGATAGACAGGAAATCTGCCTAAATTATCAATATTCAGAGGCACTTTAAAAGCACTACACTTATACATGTTTAATCTTAAAATCATTTCCTATCGATAATTGTTTCCCAAGTTATAATGTAGAAAATACAATACAGGCTAATAGAAGGTTCCTTCTCCCAGGACCATCAAGACTAGAATGTCCTTTTCCCCCAAAGTAGAACTGAAGCATGTCTAATAACAACAACAATAACAACTCATAAAATGTGCTGAGGTCTTCTTGGTTTGGTATTGCTTAAAGTTCCAAAAGAGCAACTACTATAGCCCCAGTAGACCATTATACTCGTAGATTATATACAAAATGGTACAAGTTAAGTAATAATCGTTACAGCCCCTATGCGGATAGATCAAACTTTTAGAGGGTGTCTCAGTGTTTGTTTGAATTTTCAACCCAAACCAGCCGATTTTCGATTGGAAAATTACTAGAAACCCCATTAAGAGTTATTCAGAGTTCTTAAGAAATTATAATCCTTTAAAATGAACCCATTAGCAACTAGAATTGAGGCAATAAAGTACATCTCTTTCTCTATAGGTAGGTTAGTTCCATATATACAATCCATTCATAATAAAAGTGTCTCCTTTATAATGGTTTTAGAATTTAGATGTACATAAATTCTTTTCTTTAGTTTTAAATTTATTTAATTCACTGAAGATTAGGCAGCATTTTGAATGCACAATGCACAATTAAAACCAAATAATACCAAAGGTACTCCTCTTTGTTTATTTAAGTGTGTACATTGTACATAATATCTGATAAGAGACTACCTATAGATCTTTAAGATTCTTTAATTTATTAAGATTATTGTAGCAATCATTTTTAAAGCAAAGACTTTCTATGAACTACTCCTATATTTATTATTGATTTTTTTTTAGAATTGATCCAATTAAACAAAACTGATCTTTAATATTTTGAAATTGTAATTATTACCAAATTTATTTAAATTTTGAAGTTATACTTCTTTGACGGCTGCGACGCACGTTTATAAAAATATTCAACCAGTAAGAACACATAGACTTTTTCAGCCCATTATTACTGTTTTTTTTTTTTCATACAGTATTGTCGGCCATTTTTATTGATAATCTGACTGATTCATTTTTTACACTATAAGTGATAGAAAATAAATTGCACGACTGGATCGCACGTACTTGCTCTTATAGATAAAATTACTATGCATGCTAAGCCTTTATAATTAAAAATTTGTAAGTGCAGTTTTAGAAAATAAAATTAAAAAATCACAAAATTCGATTTTCGAACGACTAAAATAGTTCTTAAATGAATTTGACCTCAAAACGAAGTATGCAATTTGATCTCTTTTATAATGATACATTTTTAGAAAAAAAATTATTAAAATCGTTAGAGCCGTTTAAAAAAAAAAAATATTATATAATATTTTGCAAGGACTTTTCTAAGAAAAAATTGGTAAGCCATTTTTAAGATATTATTTATCAACATCTAAGAACTAAGTTTTGAAAAAAAATATTGAGCAGTTTTTGAAAAAATGATTTTTCAATCAAAAAATTTCAATTATTTTTTAAAAATCCAAAAAAATAATTCTTCAAAATATTTATTACTTAACATGTAAATAAAATGGTTGAAATTGATTGATTTATGAAGGAGATAATCAGAATTAAAAAAAAAAAAACGATTCTATGGCAGGTACCGTTAATATCGGTTTAAAAAAAAAATGATAGACCTTATCTAACAAAAATTACCAAGATTTTTTGGTCCAAAAAACGTCTGGGGATAGTCTCCAAAAAACGCCACATACCAAGTTTGAAGTAAATCGACCCATTCGTTTAGGCTGTGGTCATGACTCAAGCAATTCCAACCATTTTTTTTAAATGGATGCTTTTAAGTTGCCGTAATGATATTTAGTAAATAATATTTATTAAAAAATTTCGAAAATTATTTTTTGGATTTTAAAAAATATTGAAAAATCATTTTTTCGAAAACTATTCAATATTTTTTTCAAATTAAAAATTGCGAACCAATTTTTTTTTATAAAAGTCCTTGCAAAATTTTATATGGAAAAAATAGATTTTTTAAGAAACGGCTCTAACGATTTTCAATTTTTTTTTCTAAGAATGTATCATTATAGAAGAAATCAAATTGCATACTTTGTTTTAAGGTTAAATTCATTTGAGAAGCTGTTTTAGCCATTTGCAAATCGAATTTTATGCTTTTTTTTTTTTTTTTTTTTCTAAAACTGCATTTACAAATTTTTGATTAAAAAGGCTTAGCATAAATATTAACTTTATCTACAAAGGCAAGTACGTGCGACCCAGTCGTGCACTTTATTTTTTTTTGTACGAATGCATAACCTGATAGTATCTATATCGCAAAAACGAAATACACCATAAGATAGGTGGTATAATATAAGGTTCCGGGAAAACGCGATTTTTTTTAAACTCCACTAGGAAGTTAAGGTACAATGGGGTAAAAGAAAAAAATATTTTTGTGTACCTCGAAAAGTATAAGGGTAAGAATTATGAAATAAATTTAATTGCATAGTTAAATTGAAACGATGAAGAGTTTTGGTTAAGAACAAAATTTAAAAAAAATCTGGTTTCAAGTTAAAAATTATTGTGTTAAATCAAATACTTTTTTAGACCTTAGAAATGAATGGGTAGAAATGATTATTGAAAAATAATAATAACGCACATTGATAGATAATGAAAAATTAAACACGGCGTCTAATACGAACTATATTCAAATTGCTCAATATCGTTTTTTGAGCTTTAAAAAAAAAACGTTTTTTAAAGTTTATGAAGGTGGTTGAATTGATTTGAAAATCAGGGAATAACGGGTAAAATATTTTGTCAAAACGACTTTTAGATTTATATGTAGTCTATACATGTGGGCAATAGATATATTTAAAAAAAATTCAATGCATAACAGTAAAAACAAGATTTTTAAGTGCAAGTGTTTGACCGTTTTCAACAGTATTTTATTTTTTAATCTTTTTTATTTCTACATTTTCAATCTTAATTACACAGACATTAGATATTAGGTAAATACATTTTCTTACAAAATTTCACAACTTTCTGTAGTCTGTTAACCGAGATAACGGTAAAAAGATTTCATTATATATTAAAATCTGTAAATTAAGTTATAGTTACAGGTTTGAAATTGAACAGATTCCATTAGATAAAATGTTGGACTATAATTCTGCCTAAAAATATTGTACAGTTATTTTATTAAAAATTGTAACAGAGGTCGTTTAGTGAAAATATCTTTTTAATGAATGCGTTAAAATTACAAAATTTAATGGAAAAATTTAATCTTTTGAATATATTTTTAGCTCAATTTCAAGATGTATCTGTTTTCTTAAACAATGCTTTATTGATTAAATTAAAAACAAAGGCTGTTAATGATATATTATAGATAAGATATCGGAAAAAATGCACTTTTTATGCTCCTTTGACCAATTGTACCATTGATAACATCTGACTATTTATTAATTCGTTTCTTCAATTGAAAAAATTATGCGAACTAAAGATCACGCAAATTTGTCTGTTAGCCAAATGCACCTACTATTTGTGCAAACATTAAAAGTGCATACCAAATTAAGTATTTACTTAAAAAATCCTCAGTAAAAGCATTTATTGTCTTTTATGCATACCACCCACTGTCTTGTTAGAAGCACCATTTTAGAGGCGACCAATTCCATCGTTTTGGGTATTTTTCTTTGGAAACTTTTTATAAGAAAATATTGGTCATTCGTTTATCTTCTATACACCTTATTATTACAAAGTTGTTATTTAGATAACACAAAAAAAAGAAAAAGATAATAGGACGTGTTTCGGGTGCTACATGATGAATACGCCAAAAGCACTTTTAGGTTTATTGCATTGGTCTTTATTTCATGACAACGAAATCATCATCATTTATTTGACCTGCTAGTTGACAAATTTATTTAACAAAAGTATAGAGTTCTCATTTCACACATCAAGCATTTTCGGGGTTTCCGCTTGACAAACATTTAAATTAAATGAAACCTCTGCTACCAAATTGCAATAATCATCACTTTTAAATGTCTATCCAAGTTTTAAAAAAATCCCCAGAGTAAAACTGAAAAGTATAAAATAGCTACAAATACAAACAGATGAATGTTATACAAGTTATACACACAGTACACACACAAATACATATTGTACCTATGTGTAGTAAAAAGAACCTTGCAATAAATAACGCTGCTAAATTTATCATCGTTTACAAGATTAACTGCAGCCGGAAATCCTTTAGCCGGAAAAGAAATATAAAGCAATTAAAAATTAAACAAAAATATATAAAACAAATTAAATGTAAACCAAAAAAGGCTATTTAATCCCATACACGATTATTAGTCCTTAATTGAAATGTAAACGCCTTATTCGCAATGAATAAAAAAAAAATGTCGTAAATTTTAACAAACCAGAAAAAATGTATTTCATTTCCCAAATAGAACGCAAAGTTCAAGTAATTTCATGGAGCTAATTTTTTCAGAAGCTTTATTTTTCAATGTTAACAAATATTTGCGAATATAAAAAAATAAATTAAAGCCCTTCATTAAAATAAATATTAAATTGTGTTAATTATTGCATCGGTTAGGGTGACTGGTGGGTGGGCTGTGGTTGTATAGGGCGTTTAGGCCACATTTTAATCCTTGTTAAGTACACAATACACAATAAAGCATTGGAAAACTTTAAGCTAAATGAGCTTAAAAAAATAAACCGATGGTCTTTAGAAGACTTTCATCTAATTGTGTTGTGCTCTACAAATTGAACCATCTGCTAAATTGACATTTTCCTAAAGCGGGTTAATTAGTTTGTTGGTTATATTTGTATTTATAACGGCACACGATACATATACGTATTTAAAGTAAGCAAATATTTAATTTATGAACGCAAGTTGGTATACCAATTCAAACAAAAATAAAAGCAAAATTATGAAATATTGTCCTTGCACTTAAATTGTTTCCTATTTAAAATTCAAATGCAAAACAATTTGTTGCAAGGATTAGTTTAGATTTATAGATTTAATACCAAACATGCGAATAATGATTTAATTAAATTAACTGTTGATACAACAACATAAACAACAACACAATGGCCAATGACTTAAATTTTGATTATATCTTAATTGGAGGAAGATTAAGGTTATGAGATAGATGAGCGCATATTAATTGCTTTGCATATCCTGAGGGATTATTCGCTTTAGGCCATCGAAATATATGGCATATAATGAAATATGTCATTATAAATTCCAATACGTTTTTTCAGATAATAGTTATGTTAGCGCATAAAAGCATTCAATATACAAATACATTATATTTTTATATGTGTTAGTTAATGCTTACGACATTTTGTGATATGTATTGGATATAAATATCTTTAAATTGTTGAGTGTTAACTTTATTGTTTTGTGATGCTAATAATTATGTAAATTACTTAATCCGTTGTAAGATTCTTATAAACTCTTAAAATCATAACTTTTATGTAAGGGTTTGAATATTAACAAAATGGTCCCTTAACTTGCTGCTTCCCACGAATATGAAAGCCGCATGCGATAAAGATACTATAGGGCAAGCTTAGGATTCGTAAAAAACATCGAAATCCAGATAACAATCAGACATGTCGTTACGATGATAGAGAATGTGAAAAAAGTGGGTCCTGCAATTCAATCTGTCCGTCTGTCTGTCTGTCTGTCTGTGTATACCTCGAGCTACAACCTTAATCGATAAATCGATTTTCTTGAAACTTGGGGGTTAAGGATATTTGGTGATTCCCTAGAGGGGAAATTGAAATTTTTTTAGGACTAAAACTAACGGTACCTGTCATAAAGGGTTTTCTAATAAGAGGTGTTATTTTGAATAGCCCGCTATTTCGGTAGCTGTCATTTTTTGGCATTTGGCAAGAAACTACGCTGTTAATAAAAATGGAACGATACACGCTTCAACAACGCATTGAAATTATTAAAATTCATTATAAAAATGGTGAACATTTGGCAGAGACGGTTCGTAAAACTAAAACATTTTTGGGTCGTCGTGAAGCACCTTGTCGGACCGCAATACAGAAATTGGTGGACAAATTCGAGCTGTTGGGACAAGTTAGTGATGTGAAGAATAAAACCCGTGCACGTCGCTCAAGAACAACTGAGAATATTGTTGTTGTAGCCCAAAGTGTTGAAGAAACAGTTAACACAAGAACTCAAGCCGGCTGATCATCAACAATGTCGTGTCTTTGCTGATTGGGTCCTTGAAAGGCATGAAAATGAACCGGAATTTCATCGAAAAATCATCTTGACTGATGAGGCCCATTTCCACCTCGGAGGCTACGTCAACGAGCAAAACTGTCGCATCTGGGGCTCGGAAAACCCAAGAGTTATTGTTGAAAAGCCTCTCCATCCTCAACGCGTGACTGTTTGGTGCGGTTTATGGTCCCGCGGGGTCATTGGACCTTACTTTTTCGAAAATGAGGCTGGAGCAACAGTTACGGTCAATGGATTGCGCTATCGAGAGATGATTAATGATTTTTTATAGCCTGAATTGGATGGTATTGATCTGGACAACGTTTACTTTCAACAAGACGGCGCTACGTGCCACACAAGCAATGAAACCATCGATCTTTTACGGGAAAAGTTTCCGGACCGTGTTATCTCTCGAAGAGGTGATCACAATTGGCCACCGAGATCTTGTGATTTAACACCTTGCGACTTCTTCCTTTGGGGCCACGTGAAAGATAAGGTCTACGCCAATAGCCCAGCGTCGATTCAAGACCTCAAAGATGAAATTCGTGAGGCTATCGAGGACATAGGGCAGCCACTTTGCGATTTGGTTATGGAAAATTTCATGAAAAGGATATGGTCCTGTAAGCGTGGTCTTGGCGGCCATTTGACTGATGTTGTGTTCTATTATTAACGGCATACCTTTCTCTTTATAATGAAATAAACATCCGATCATTTATCTCCAAAAATGCCATTTTTCTTTGAATATCAAAATAACACCTCTTATTGCAAAACCCTTTATAACAATTAAGGAAGAGTTAACTTTTTTCAAACACGGCTCTTACTATTTTAATTAAAAATTTTATGTCTACTTTGGATAGTAGGGTGATACTTCTGAAATAAAAGAAATGTTTGAAAAAATTCTACTAACGGAACCGTTTTTTTTCATTTTTAACTTTCTGCTAAACGACTAAACCAATTTTGATGGATTTTTGTTATACGGAAGCTCCATAATAATTTCAAAATTACTTGATATCAAAATCTAACGATTTTCAATATTTTTTTTTTTTCTAAAAACATATCTTTCTTAATCAAATTCAATTGCATACAATTTAAAAAGTTGTTTATGTCAGTTTAGTTTTTTATAAAATTATTTATTTTTAAAAACCTTGCATAAGAAGCTTTAACTTCCACAGCAACTGTGACCCTTAGAGCAAGTACGTGCGACCCAGTCGTGCATTTTACTTTAATTTCAAGAAGAGAAAATAAAAATTCGATTTAACGTTACAAGCAATTTCAATGCGTACACAATCCATATGTTTATTGTTCAGCCACAGACACGAAAAAAAACAATGCAAATTTTCATTTTTGAGAGCCCAATGACATTTCAACTACAGTTGGAGAGAGTGAAACGATAGTGATAGAGTCACGTAGAGCAAATCTTCGACGATCACGTTAACGACTATCGTTTCGACGATTATCGTTTTGAAAATTGCTGAACGAGCCACATTTTTGTTTTGTATGTTTTTGCTAACAATGGCATTCGTAGCGCATTTTACTAATAAAATGTTTGAGTGTTTCTGTTATAAATTTTGTTCGATAACCTCGAAAAATTAGGCATTGAAAATTATTACTACAGAACTTTTCAACTACTAATACATTTGGACTGGACTACATACAATATTTAGGACAAATCACAAATCATACATTTATCTTTGCAATATCTAATAATTAAAGTTTTTATAACAATGTATTTAGCAGTGAAGAAATTCGACGTAAAATGTACCAAAAAGAAAGTTTTTGACATGTTCATACTACCGTATATTGAAAAATAAATGTGATTTACACCACATGTCTTGTCAATGTGATTTGCACTACATGGACATGATGTATAGTGTAAATCACATTTACTTTTCATTAAATTATTGATATTTTACAACATTGTAACAATGCATTTTTGCATAACAGCGATAATGAAAGATCTTTATAATTAAATGTTATACAATACCTAAGAAAAAACTGTAAATATGGTTGCCGTGTCATATAGAAGCCTTTGCATCTCATTATTTTTTGATATAGAAGGTAGAACTCACTTTTTAATCTGACCAAATCAAATCGAAATGAAGTACCTTTACTAAATATATACAACATATAATGTAGTTCAATAAGTTTGTCAAGTTAGAACATAGGTATATCTGATTTCATTAGCATTATACGTGACCAAAAATATTTTCCATCAAATTTACTTACACTAACTCTGACCGAATAAATGTTTGGGTTAACTAAACCACTACAATAAAAAGATCCTTAATTACAAATTATACTAATGGAACTAATTACTCCAGTTGTAACACATTGAACATGCCCCGCACAAATCCTCCCCCCGCGCCTCCGCTACCGTCACTAATGTTTGTAATTAAAGGCTTATAAATATTAAATGACAACAAACTGAGGGGAGACCACGGTTTTATCAACAATCATGCGTTTAACTTTTTAGCAATCCCTATATATGTATGTAGCTACTAGTATCTAGAGACATATTGATGTTAAGCCAAAAATATTATATTCAAAACGTAATTTGTTTTAATTAGTTATTCATGAATTTGTTGCAATACCAGCACAGCACGTGCCAGTTTGCACAACACTCTAAAATAAATTTAAAATTCAAAACCCAATCCAATTTACATGTCGACGTTGAATACGAAATTTTGAATACCTAAACATAACATTAGAAAAGTAAATGTGTGCGTTCGATGCATTTATCGATTGTTTCAAATATATATCCTTTCTGCACTGTGCCATAATAAAAGCTTAAAATAAAATTCCTGTTCAACACACACATCGTAGGCGAAAACTATCTATACTGGCTTTTATTTTAACAGTTGAGCCCTATTTGGGATTGGGTCTGAAACGGCTTTTTGCAATTTATTTCGACTACAATAAACAAAAACCGATTATACCACGTCGTCGTCGTCGTACAGCAGCAGCCGTACATAGATAGATTTAGATTTCCATTGAATCTGCAATTGAAAATTCAATTAAAACAAACCACTGACGAACTGAGAGAAGGAGGGAATAATGGCTTCTATACTTACAAGGATTCGATTGTCGTGTGGTGCAACCAAAACCCAACAGCAACCAACCCGATAACCAAAACATTATGCCAACTTCAATTTGTTGCAGTATCCGCAATGTGGAACCCTAACTCGATTCTCTATTCTTGTTTCCTGTCATTTTTTTTTCAGTTTTGAATAATCAATTTAGCTAATATCTACGTTTGCATAAACAAATACAAAAATATATGTGGTTTTTCTTATTATTTGTGCAAAATTCTATGCAGCAAGAGAAAGGGAGAAAATTTCAGCCAAAATATTGTTTAATGTACTGCCAGTGGCATAGTTTATTTTGTTAGCTTATTTTCAAAATTCATATTTTTTTTCGATTTTGATGATGGAAATATGATGGCTAAGTTCATTAATTTTTCATCGAAACGATGAATGTAAAATTATTTGAATGCATATGAAAATACAGAATAATTTTTTTTGTTCAAGTAATAACTTCTTAATTTTCGTTCCTTTTTCTGTGAATAAAGTGGCTTTCAAAAGTTTCACCAGATCATCTATTTTACCAAGGAAACCTCAGTAGATAACAGTCGCAAATGCAAACTTGATATTTTTTGAAAGAAGAGACCGACCACCATTTCAGGAATAATTCGTCGCAGAACTATCGTACAGAACTATCCTAAGTTCGAAATTCCCAAAATCGGGATTATCATTCTAGCAAGCATAGTACCAGTTGTATTCCGCGCGTCTCAGTGTCCAGACAGTCTTCCAAACTACAAACGTTTACTTAGTATATTAAGTACAAAATAATAATTTGCATTAAAGTAGTAGGTACCAATTTAAAAATTTCAAATTGCTCACCAGCAAAAGTTAGTATTTGTGACTAAGGCTAGTTCTGCATCAATAAAATCAATGCCTCAATTTTCACCGAAGAAATTTACTATGAGAATCGCTTGTCATATCAAAAAAATGTATACTTTTAGAAAGATGGGGTTTGTCCGCCGATTTCCCACTGTGTGACGGCATGACGAAAATCACGTTTTTGGACTACTCATCATCTTTATGTTAGTTTTGTTCAAAGGTGTAAATTTTATTCTTGCACGAAATCAATACAACCAAAAAAATAATTGGTACATATAACTAAAAATTTCGGGTATTCTACGAAACTTTGGTGGTCCAAAACCACGTAAATTGCACGAATAAAATACCGAACATAAAAATTAAATTAAATTTCAAAAAACTTGTTAGTTATTCTGAAATTTTAAAAAAATCTTCGATACATTATCACGAAACTACATAAAAATTTAGTTAAATGTACGAATTTTTTCGTTCAATATACTAAAAACTCGTGGAAAATAATTTACGAACGCAATTGTTTTTGTATTTATCTCTAACTACGAAAGATTCGTTCTATTTACGAAATTTCGTACAATGCAGGAAAAAAAATTACGAAACTATTTTGTGGCGATTTTACGAAAATATTTTCTTAGTGTACTTTTTATATTGGTATAGCTATAAGAATAGATCTGCGGATATTTTGAGTTCATAAACTTACATACTTATGGAGCTTACAATCCAGGATGGGTCTCGGCCTCAGCCAACAAAATTTTCCTACTAGCCCGGTACCACGGAAGTTGCCGTCTAAGATGAGACCTTACTCAGTCACATCGGTCGTTTATCGATGCGAGGACTTGTCGAGCTGGTGCGTTGATGTCCATACGCTTCACGTAACCTTGCCACCAGTATTTTAAGATTTTTGACAAGGTCGATTTCTCTGTAAGGCCCGTAGAATTCATGGTTTTATATTCTTTTTCATTCTTCATCGATGCACCCTGGACCAAATATCGCTCGAAGAATCTATCTCTAAAAGCAACCCCAGTTTGTTTTAATTCGAAACTGACAGTTTACTACATTTCTCTGCTCCATACAGCTTATTGAGTTGGTATTCTTGGGCTTTTTCCAGTATCAGCCAGAGTGTGAAACTGTAATCGTTAGTAGATTTTCCTAAAATCGAACTGGTTCGTTCCGAACAAGTCGTTTGCAAAATGTTCTAGGCGGACAAACAAAAAAGCCGACAGAATTTTATAAGCGATACTGAGGAAACTAGTTGGAGCAGTTCGAGCATCTCCTTTCTTGTAGATTTCGCTCGCTATGCCAAGTTTCCATTCATTGGGCATACTTTCCTCGAATCAAATTCTAAAAATGAGTTGAAGTAGGCTCCTGACCAAGTCATTCGTCACTGCCTGATATAGTTCGGCCGGTTGGCCAACCGAACTAGCAGCCTTATACGATTTAAGCATAGATGACGGTGTTCTAACTTCTTCAAGGTACAAAAGATGAATATTTTGGTCATCATCGTCTACAGTGAAAGAGGTTTTTTGTATAGGTACCCGCAGATGGTTTGTCATCTTCACCGTTGAGCTGTTTAAAAAAGTGTGCTTCCCGGATCCTAAACATCGATTTTCATCACGAGCGGCCACTTGCTTTTCATGTTCTATCTTCTTTCTTCTTACAATAAGAAGTCGGTGTTCTTGTCTTCTTTTTTGCACATAGACTCCATGGGTAGCTCTCTCACCAGTTCTGGTCCTAGGTCCTAGCCTCCAGCATCGACTTATATGCTTCGTCGTATGTGTCTAGCGGTACTCCTTATCGAACCAGGGGTTGCGCATTAGTTGTCTTCTAATACTCAGCACATCAGAGGTAGCACTTCTAATGGTTCTAACAAGTTGATAATGATTCCACTGCTCGTCTATAGCTGGTGCTGTGGGTGGGTTTTCTAAGAGATTGAGGGAGACGCGGTCAGCTAAAGTTCTGGAAGTTTCTTGCGATATAAGTTTTCCAAACATCCATTCTTCGCTTGGGCGCCATTGATATCCACATCATAACTCTAGATACTACCAGGTAGTGTAGTAATCTGAGTCTATGTTTGCCCCTCCTCGGCCAACATTTGAACAAAACTTTTGAACAAAAAATCCATCAAAATCGGAATTATTTTGGTCGGTTCCTAAGTATAATGCCCTTTTTGAGTTACATTTTAATAATTCGCTTTTCAAAAACACCCTATGGCGAACAAACTTTTGACCCCTTTACACAACCTTACACGCTCTATAATGCATTTACATCATATTTTTATTCATAAAGTCTAAATTTATGTATAGTTACACTTAATGCACACATTTCTTGCTCTAAAAATACCCTCCACAGTCCCACACATGTTATAGTAAACTTAAGAATAATGCAGCTCGCGCAATTTGTCGGCTCTAAAAATACACTCAACCGCTTCCATATCATCATTTTGGGGCGCAATTTTGTATCTTTAATGACTGATTTATTGGCAAAGCTAAAAACGAGTGGGTCATATTGGCTGTGTATAGAAGTGGGGTGCTGAGAGTGGACTTTAAGCGGGCAAAGTATAGAAAAACAAATAAATATGTCAGCAGTCTCTTGGATTAGGTGCTGTTCTTCAACCAACGAAGACGAACAGCAACTGCTGATGCAAAAGAGGAGGAGGACGTGACAACGTGACGCGACGGGGGCCAAAGGGAGAGAATCCTGTTAATATAATTTAATTCGACCACAAGATTCCGATGAAGGATACTTCTCATTCTTAAGCGCTGTGTGTTGTGAATTTGTGATATATTTTACACTTTCCAATGCACACAGAGAGACTCATTATGGCAAGTGGCCAATAAATTCAACGTCTATGTCTACGTCTATTATTTGGCATTTTGGCAAGCCGATTGAAACGGGACTTTCGCGCAGTAATAATTATTGACGATTATCATAATTGGAAAAAATGAAAAATTCTTTGAATCGATACCAAAGCCGATGCGATGTGGAAAATCAGATGCTGATGGCTGATGACTGGAACGAAAAATTTATATTTTACGTAATCCTTTGTGTGGAAGGAAATATTTACTATTTTACAGCTGGTAATTATAAATATTTTGAAATAAATATTTAATGAATATTTTTGATTGAGTGGGTTGCATGCGGCGGGCGCAGCGGTGGGAATGTTTGTATTTGCACTCAATGGCAAATGGCAATATGGCATATTATATGCGGGAAAGATGAATGAAATGATTTGTGTTCTGACGTTTTGACAGGTTTTCATTTCTTTGTGCGGTTTGCGGTGAAATTGGAATTTTAGAAAAATGCCGACAGATTTTTATTGATGTCTTGTTTTGTTTTTCGTCAAGAGTTTGTAATTAACTTTTTGGTTAATTAGATTTTACTAATTATTTGTAGTTTTTAGTTTCCTCTCGACTTGGCAAGTTTGAGTGGGATATTACTTTCAAAAAGACTTGAAATTAGCTTTGATCTTCATGGAATGTTTAAGTATATTGTCACCGGGTATGAGTAGAGATAAATTTATTCATTTGATATTATAAGTTCATATGAGTATGGTTAAGCTTTTAACCTTGTCAGTTGTATCCGCTATAACTTTGTGGGTTCTGTGTAGTTGATTGATTGATTGATTGATAACACAAAATATCGGAAATGAATTGCTTGTATCTGAATAGCAATAGTAGAGAATTGGATTGCTCAACTAAAAAGTTGGGATATAATCACTATACTTACTTACTTGAGTTTGCTGTGCCATCGCCTTGCCGGATGTTAAAGTTTTCTTTGGTTGCAAGATAAATTAAAACAACAGTGCACTTTTATAGTCATATGTTTTCAACAAGTTTTGTCACAACCAAGGTAGATCTTCTTCCCCTTCTTCCCCTGTTACAAGTTATTCAAGGTTTTTTAGAGAATCGTAAGAGTAACCCATTTCAATTCTTCTTAAATTTTTCGTGCTTCAAACAAGTATGCCTTTTGATTTGATTAAAAAAGATACATTTTTAGAAAAAAAACATTTGAAAATCGTTATAGCCGTTTTAAAAAAAAAAATTAATTTTTTATACATAAAAATTCTCAAACCTTGTTTAAAAACAAAGTTTGTATGCCATTTTTAAAATAATATTACTGTACATCTAAAAACAAAATTTCAAAAAAGTAAAGTGACCCATTTTCTATTAATTGATTTTTCAAAAAAAAAAAATTTGAAAGATTTTTTTAAAAATCCAGAAATAATTTTTTTGTAAATTTTTATATCAAATAATTTAAAATTACTTAGAAGCTTCCGTATAAGAAAATTGATCAAAATTGGTTCACTCGCTTAAGTGGAATACAAAAATGAAAAAAAAACGGTTCTATTTGAGGTACCGTTAGTAGAATTTTTACAAAAATTATATTCATATCAAAAGTATGACCCTACCAACAAAAACAGATACAAAAATTTTAATCAAAATCGTTTAAGCCGTTTATGTAAAAAGTTAACTTTTCCCTGATGGTTATATGGCAGGTACCGTTAGTTTTGGTCCTAAAAAAAAATTCAAATTCGCCTCTAGGGAATAAACAATTATCCTTAACTACCAAATTTGAAGAAAATCGCTTCAGTGGCTTAGGCTGTAGCTCGAAGTATACACAGACAGACAGACGGACAGACAGACAGACAGACAGACAGACAGACAGACAGACTTTTAAGGGCTTTTGAAAAAAAAAATATCGTAACTTATGATTAAAAATACGAACTTAACGACCTTTTTTTACTTTCGAAATATTGAATTTTGAGGTCCACAAATTTGGAATAATACAATTTTCGAAAAAGGGGTTTATTTCAAAAACTATGTTTTTGGGTCTTGAACACTAATGTTTGAATATTTTCCCGAAACAAATTTGGAACATTTCGGTACAAACCTGGATGGAACAACTTTCAAAAAGAGCAATTTCTTATAAGGGGAGCTTTTTTCACACATTCTCTGAATTGATAATGAAGCGTCCTAAATGAACATTTTAATTTTAAACTTAAGTGGTTTTAAATGAAAGTGGTATTGCATTTACCATTCGATGCATCTGGTCTTGTATAATTGCGAAACTGTTTATTTATTTGAGTTTACAATTTGTTACGGGTTCTTTTTCCATATTTTTATTATTGTATCCCCGAGCTTATAAAAATATTTAGCTACCCTAGTCTATAATGGCAAAGTAGTTAGAACTTAGCTGACCCATACAATGCGCTTTGTTGTCGTGTAGTCTCATATGCCGCATTTGCGACTGCAAACATGACATAGCCAATTTTTCTTTCTATATGGCTAAGAAATTGTTGCACTGACCATTTAACAGAACAAAAATCTGAATCTAAAGAAAAAACAAAAAATCCTTATGTACATAATGTATGCTCTTCTTCGTTGTATTCCTTTTGAAAAACTTTTAAATGGTTAAATGGCTTCTACCATTTTTATCTGAGTGATATTTCAAAAGAAAAAATCTCTAGGTTGCCTGGCAATTTAGCCATCTGATGGATACATTCATACGGTGGCAATCCGTAGTTTATTTTAAAAGATAAACGGTACCTTGTTTTGCTTTCGTAAGTAAAGTACCTACCGATTTAAAAAAAAAACAGTCCAACACAAATCTCTGTTTTTACATTCTGCTAAGTTTAAATCTTCCAAAATCACTACAAAATACAAATATAGGTACAATAATCTACACCTTACGGCTTTATTTTATTCATGAACCAAAAAAAAATATGGTCACTCTAAAAAACATGGCATCGCTTTTAGGCAAATAAACTTCAAAAGCTGTTTCGTTTTCCAAGCATGTGACATTAGAAAAACAATGTCGACATACAAACGAAACGAAACGAAAAAACCCACAACCCACCTCTCAAAAACCATTTCATCTCCCTATCGCTGTCTCTGTTGATGACAATAGTTGTTGAATAGAACACGGAAGTGGTCACATTTTGTGTAGAAAATTAATTCTGATGCCTTGATGCCTGTGCAAATTGTGCTGAATAGGATGATGGTAAACCATTTAAGTCCTGCACTTTGTATATTTATGTATGTATGTGTGTGGGGTCCTTTTATTTTTGGCTTAGAGGCACCACGATTGAAATAGGGTATGATGCTGGTCGTTGATGTATGAGTGGTGTTTTTATGGTGGTTCGAGAAGGAATTTGCTGAATGAAAATGGACAGAAACCTTTTTAGACGCTTTTAGAATCATTAAAGTTTAGAAAACACTGGGGTTAGTGCCTATTGCTGTTGAAAAACTGAATTAAATTCCCATTAGTCACAATGATGGTGATGCTGATGGTTTGACCTTTCTCGTGTTTGACATGTAAGTTATGCTTGGAACTTGGATGCCAGATTTGTATTGTAGATGTTTGTCATTATACCAAAAGAAGCACTCTAAACTATGTATACATATACGTAATCTAATTTATCACCAGATATTATGGTCTGCCGCGGGCTTTCTTTAAGGCAAATAATGATTCCGATGTCAGAAACATTAAACACAATGGGGCGTATTCTCAGTCGTTCTTAAATTCTGTTTATCTTCGACTGGGATTTATCCTCTTTTATTTAAATAGGATAAACTACAGTTTTTCTTAAAAACGGATTAAACAACGTCTATGAATTTGCCCAAATATTCTTGCTAGATTTTGACGAAGCTCAATTAAAGTTAGTGAAACAATCGTTTAAAGCACGTACCGTTATGTGTGATATATCAAAAATAAAGGTACATAATTTAATTGTAATGCTCAATAAATCTTAATTTTACAAGGCTTGGATAAAGAGTTATGACCTGCCATGTAAAAAAAACTCTTTTTATTCTTATATCCGCTCACAGACTAGAAGAAAAATTATTGAATGAAATTTTGTACAATAATGAGCTAAGGTATACTTATTATTGTCTAAAACTTGTGTAAAATTCAAGTTTCAAAATAAAAAACTAAAAAAGTTAAAAATAAAAAAATATTGGAAACGCTTAAAAAACTTGGACTGAAAAATCTTGTTTTCACCGTAACTCGTTGAAATTGAATTAATATTTTTCACAAATTTATTGAAATTATATCTAAAGTCATTTAGATTTTAAATTTTTTTCCAATACTGGCCCGTTTTTAAAATAATAAAACACTTAAGTAAATTTTCAAAAACGTATGTTTTCTTCAATACTCTAAAGTACCGTTATTAAGCATTTAAAAAGCAATCCATATCAGACCTAATTAATTTTTTTTCCCTTATCCTTAGAATGGCATAATTAGTTTTTCAATAACAAATTGACTATAGGTAGCCACAGTTTCATCCTCTTTGGAAGTCTTTAGAAAATTTTGATCTTACAAAAAAAAATCATATCTTGAAAACGTGATTCTTAAGAGTTTCATGCTGTAAAAAAACTTTCATCATATCGATTAACCAATCTTTAAAATTTTATTTTATTATTCTAATCGTCTTACTTTACGAGATGTACAAAAACTTTGTTTTTGATAAATTTATTTTGTAAAAGTTGCCTAGTAAAAAAAAAACAACACAGTTAGTGTCCAGCGTTTTTTTTTTTTTTTTTTAATTCTTGACAATATTTTCCGTACTTTAACTTAATTTAAGAAAAGAGAATTTAGTTTAAAATCAAAATTTTTTTTGTCACCTTAATTAATTAGGCTACTTTGTCAAAAAAAAATAGCATTATTCCTTAATTGCTAATAATTTTTTCAACTTTTGCTTTATGAAAACTGGATTGGCACTGGCGCCAGTACCTTCAGAAAATCAATCTTCCCTATTCGTGTCTACTTTAATTAATAAAATTTTGTACCATCATCATTATGGCATGATAAGGCTTTAACTTTACAACAGAATTGCATGTTTTTTGACTCTCAAGTGAAAGCTTAAAGTTAATGCTTTTAAACGAGACCAAAAACATTTAAGTATTGGAGTTGTATTCAATTGTAACGTTGTTCTTTTTGTTTGTTTGCTTTTAAGTGCATTTCCTTTCTCTGATACAACAAAAAAAAAGACTAAAATAAGTATTTAAAAAATGATCACACGCTGAAATACAATATGGACCACCTTTCAAAATGTCCTTAACTTTTTAGTAGATATATTATTTCAAAGTTTGAAAGTTATGCAATGAATCGAAGACAACAACTTGCATCTATTCCTTGAAGAAACTTTTGCCAGAGTGTTTCGTTTTTTGTTGGCAAATGAAATACAATGGCAGGTGTCTTTTATTTTAATTTTTTTTTTGCCTTTGTGGCTAAACTCGATTTTCTGGTCAGGAAGTGTTTTTTTTTTTTTTTTTTTGTTTGTCTGAAAACTCTTCAAAAGTTTGGCCACTATTCCTGTGGTACCTAGCTATAAGTATGAGTATAGATGTTCCTGTATTCGTTATTTTCTTGTCCGAAATTCCACAAGTTTTAAACAAAACAACAAAAAAAAAGTAAAAACATTATCAAAACTCAACTAGCTGCATTGGACGGCAATGGTTTTATAATTTTTTTTCGTTCGTTCTGCGTTCATGCAAATATTTTTGAAAACTTTAGATACAAAAAAGGCAAACAAAAAAACGACAACAAAAAAAACTAAAATTGTTTCCAAAGATTATATTTGCATAATGTGTCTCTGCTCTAGCACGAACAGGAATACCGCATTTTATTTTTGAATAATTTTTTTTTTTTTTTTAACTTCAAAACACGAATCTTTTCAACAACAAAAACCTCCAGAATCAATATCATTTACCTTTTTCAGGAGGTAGGTAGGTACATAGATTGTATTTAGTTTCAATGTTAAGCCAAATGCCAGAGCTTCTGAGGCTTTGTTTACAAGTCTTGTATCATGACCAGGCATACACTCAAATGCCAACACACAGACTCAATGTCCTTTTGACAGTATGTTGGACTTCTGACAAGCTCTCCAAAATAATAAATTCAATATTTGATATTACCTTCATCATTACATGGCAACAAAAACTTTTAGAGGTTCCTCTTTTTGGCACAGCACAGTGCACAGGTTGGTAGGTTGCCGCATCCTACAGTCGAAACTTGCAAAACTTCATACATCGTACCTTAGCTTCTATACCTATGTATATATATTTGTGTGATGGTACATCAAGGATAACACACAAAATGCAAATTAAATTCCTACCTCTCGTCAAGCTGCCGCGCTCAAATACAAATTTTCCAAAAGCATGTAAATTCAACGGGAAAAGCATATATAAATACTTGAACAGATATAAACTATGCCTCATGGACTGGACCAAAAGGGGACGACTTTAACGGGAAACGGACGGGCGGACGGACGCTCTGACGAAGTGACACGACGACGTAAGAAAAAAAAAACAGTAGATCTCTTTTAAACATTAGAAAAGTTTCCAATATCATTCAATAAAGTGATAAAGTATTTTCCTACCACCAATCCACCAATACTGGATGATGATGGTTCGAGCTTCGAAACTCGAACAAGATGAAACACAGATTGAAATCAATATTTGCCAAGCGCTCTGCTCCTCACGCTGTCTGGTTTAGTTTGCAAAAGAAAAAAAAAAAGAAGAGAAAATTCATTCCTTGGAATGTATAATGAACCATATGTTGAATTTGCATAAAATCATTCCGATGCAAAACTTGAGTTTATTTTAATTCAAATGCAATCTCTGGAAGTGGATCCATCCGTGCACCGCGCCACCATCGTCGAAATTCGGAACAACGTTTACAGTTGTGAGAATATAGTATGTGCAGTGCTTGGTGGGTTTTTTCTATTAAAATTTTATAAATGCCAAAGTAATCAATATATGACTTCTGACTGGAAGACTTATGTTAACAAAATATGGGATTTTTTTGTCTGTGCAACCAGAAACTATAAAAATTCTTGAGTAAATATTAAACTGAATTAAAAATGGTTTTAAGTTCGAGGAATAGTATAATGTGGGGGAATTAGTTTTAAAGTTATCTATTACCAAAGGTAAAGGAGGGTTAGCCAAAGAATGGTTAGTGGATTAATTTTTACATATACACCAGTGCCAATAATATTTTGAAAACAATTAATTTATTACCAGGATATGGATGGTGGGAAAAATTAGGTAAAATGGTATATGAAAGGGTTAACATAAATTGCCCACCATGAGATTGGGGGAAAGGGGGTTGGGTGCGCGACAAAATATAGTGGGTGTCGAAAATCGTTGACAAAAGTTGTTTTTCCTCACATAATTTTTTCTTATGACCTCAAAAATATTGTAAAAAAATGCCAAAAAATATTTTTTTTTGTTTTTATTTTTATCTTTTTCAAAAAATAAGTAAAATTTTGATAAAACTTTGTACTAACGTACACTGGTATATTTTCCACTAATTTTTAATTTTTTTCACCAAAATATTAGTTTTTGGTGTTTTTGACTAATTTTTTTTGAAAAAATAGCCTCATTTCCAGTCAAAAAAAGTATAAAAAAATTTTGGTAAATGTATTCTTTTTGATTAAATCCCCTTTTTTAAGATTAAGTACAATAACAACTCAGGTATTGTACAAAACACTGTCAAAAATTGAAAAAAAAAAAAATATTTTAGATCGATTTTTTCCGTAAATGACAGTAATATCAGCCAACGAAGAGTGGTCATAGAAACCAAGTTATTTTTTGATCTTGAGTCTTTTCACCTTGAAATTCCCAAAAAACATGTTTTTGTGATGTTTTTGGTAAGGACAAATTTCATTTTCAGAAACAAGACCAAATTTTTGGCAAAACTTTCGATGCCCTTCAAAGTAGTCTCAATTTGTTTAATGTCTAAATGTTCTTTTTTTTAATGGAAGCTCCCTTTACCAAGAACATCACAAAAACAGTGTTTTTGGGAAGTTCAAAATTCGATATCTCAAAAACTGTCATTTACGGAAAAAAACGATCTTAAAAATGAGTTAATTATTTTCTTTTTTCCATTTTTGACAATGTTTTTTGCAATAACTGGGTTGCTTTCCTACTTAATCTTAAAAAAGAAAATCTAACCTTAAAGAATCTATTACAAAATTTTCAAAAATCAAAAATTTGTTCGTCAACTTTTTGGATTGAGGCTATTTTTTTAAAATAAATTCGTCAAACACACAAGAACTAATATTTTCCAAAAAAAAAAAAAAAAATTAGCACCTATCAGTGGAAAATTATACCAGTGTACTTTAGAGCAAGTGAACCAACCAGTTTTCGTTTTACTTGTAGTACATTCAACAAAGACTTGAACA
The DNA here is from genome assembly GCA_948107695.1 of Meliscaeva auricollis. Taxonomy (NCBI): domain Eukaryota; kingdom Metazoa; phylum Arthropoda; class Insecta; order Diptera; family Syrphidae; genus Meliscaeva; species Meliscaeva auricollis. The sequence continues at coordinate 64,199,725 of OX403616.1, forward strand.
TAAGAACGAAAAGTGGCGTATTCCCCTCCCCAGCGCTTTCCCCTACCATAAAAAACAGGTTATGACTTTTTTTCTACGAGCAATCACTTAGAAGATATCGCGACTTTAAAATGTGTCAAATGTCGAAAATAACGGTTTCATGCATATTACTCTTAAAGTTGTCTTAAAAAAAGTTGTACATTATGTGCTCTTCTATAAAAAAAATGTTTATTTATAAAAATAAAAGTTTTTTTTTATGTTTAAATAAAACTCAAAAATTACGAGTTTTCGTACATAATTTAACGAAAAACATGAGATTTTAAAGTTATATTTTGATGACATTCTAAAGACTATAATTATACATAAAAAAGTTTAGGATATGCTTTCTTTGTTATCATTTGGAAGATAGGACGCTTGCAAGAGAGGTGTACGTCGAAAATATCGTTTTTTTGCCTATTTTCATCAAATGGTCAATGTTGCATCAAATGGTCAATGTTATCGAAAAAAAAAGTTCTAAGGACATATTCGTGGATTATGCGTTTCCCTATACAATTCAATTCAGTTTTAATTTCTGAAAGCTTTAAAAAAATTAAAAAAATAATGTTTGATTTGGTCAGAAGTCAAAAATTATGGTGTTATTGAAAAAGTTGCCAAAACATGTGTACATTTTATGATAATTCGGAAAGCGTTTGTCTATGTCTCAAAAGTCTTTGAATGAAAAAAATTTTTTTTTAAGCTATTTTTTATTTAAAGTGCAGTTATGACAGGTGTTCAAAATGTCGTCCTTGGTTTTGACACAAAAGCCCGTTTTTGGGTTTCATTGCGAATATTAATTGATGCTTTATGCTGCCTCACTTTTGATGATATTGGACCATAAGTAAGGATTAGGATATAAAATCATTTCCCATCGGAGGCCCTATATTTTACCAAATTTTTTACTACATCTACAGGCATAAAGGCTATACAGACCTTCCTCGCCCTTTCACTAAATTTAATAGAATTGTATTCATGACTAGAAGCGATAAAGTAGAGGAGATAGATCACCATCCTGGGGTTTTACTCTATACACAATTTTTGTCTTGTTTGAATTACCTAACGCTACTTAAATCCTTATGTTATTGAGCATGGATAGGGATACCTACTATCCACTCACTGATGTAGCCCTCTACTTCAAAGTCAACTAGGCATTCTATTATGCTGCTAGTACAGTTATTAGTAGAAAGACGGTAATGGAGACGACAGAGTGCGCGTCTTCTCCGTTAACGTCTTTCTATCTCAATAACTCCACTAGCAGGCATTATTTTTTGATGAAACTTCTAGTACTTTAACTTTGTAAAGTGTCCTCAACATCCAACAAGTTTCAAGAAAAAATATTACTTCTTCACATTGAAGCGTTTTTTATGCTCTCCGTTACTTTGGGATGGCTGGGTGTGCCTTCAATAGAATATTACTTAGCCTCGCAAAGTCTTCATCTTTGAATAAGTTCAAAGCAAATATGGCCGAAAAGCTGTTTTTGGCAAAGTGAAAATTAAAAAAAAAACACCAATGAGACACTCCTGGTAAAACTGTCAAATAATTGAATTGTAACCGATTTCAATGAAATTTCTCCATATTTGAAGCAAGACAAACACAATTATTTTTATGGTGACAACGCTGCTAATTACTTTATTGAGTTGAAATAAGTTTGAGAAGATATGATATCTAACATTTCTGCACCAAATAATGAATAACTGACAAAATTCTGAAACTTTGAACTTTCGCATTCAGTTTGATTTAAAATTTTAGTTAGATTTTGAACCAATTTACCAAAACTTGTTGGTAGTTATTTTCAAACACCTCAGAAAGTACATACCTAAGCGAAAACAAGCCAATAACTCAATTAAAATAAAATGTATGAAAGAGCAATTAAAAGTAATTCTTGCATCCAAAGATGTCAGAAAGTTCTATGTAAATTAATGTTTCCATCGCAATCATATGTAAAACTGTAGGAAATTGAAAGATCAGCTCCTTTCAAGAGTCAATGAAATTATCTTGATGACAAAACTCTTTTGACCTCAAACATACATTATTTAGGTATTTCTTCTTGTAGATGCCCTCGGTATTTCTAGTCTCACACACTCCCAAGTCACTAATTAATCTCCATAAAAAAAAAAAAAAAAACCACAAAAAACTTTTCAGCTGCATTCACCAACTACATACACTTTGGAAAGCAGTTAAGGAATTTTTCCGTCTTCAATCAGGATCTAAGAATTTTGTTTGTACCCTAATGGAATGGAAAACTTTGGTTACAAAGAGAAACTTACTAATAGTATGGCATCTTATCTTTGGTTTGGTGTTTCTTCTTTAAATCCAAATACAGGGTGAAGAAGAGGTGTGCTCATCTGTTCGTGTTTCTGACTTTTAAGGTATTTGTTGTTTTAGTGCTCTTAAATTCCTTACTTAGGTCATTGAACGTTTCGTGCAATTTAGACCGTCAACTACTGCTACATGCCATCCAGTTTTACTGTCTGCAACGAATTACAGTTTCATTTAACTCATATTCCGGCTCTTATAGATTCCTGCTCGACCGTTTTACACCAAATTTTACTTTGACTTTATAATATCTTCAATACCGTCCAGATGGGCAACGTCAACTTGAAGTAACAACGTCTCACTTAAATTTTATTGGTTGATTGTTAGCACTATTCTTTTTTTTTTGTGGTTTGACGGCTATATGTGATCATTTCTTCATTATACCCATCGTTAGGAAAACTCTGCAATCTTTCAAGTTAAGTGGATGAAACATCTGCTCAGATGTCTCTGGAAATGGTTGATAAAGAAAAGGGAGCATATACATTAAGGCATTCAACTGCAAATGTGCATCCTATCCGAACGACACACGCTAAAAGTTACTTTGTTGCGTTTGTGGCCTTATGAAGTCTGCCACGCTCCCTACTATTGCAGTTCTATCATTCTGTTTTGAGTTGCATTTTTCCAATTCGATTCATAACTCCATCGACAAATATAACATATAAAACGGATTTGATCGCTTGAACGGAGATTTTCCCTTGTCAACGATATAACTGATAACGCTGCTGAAATTGCTGAATTTAGCTGAAGACTATATTGACATGGTTTACTTGAAAGTCGCTAAGACTACAATATTGGACGAACATACAAAGTTAGATAAGCTACTCAGCAGTGTGACTTACATAGCGATACAATTAATTTTGTTCGTGAGATCATAAGTATACATTGATTTTCTGAACATTCCTCGTATCATACGTGTCATAATGTAAGAGGAGTTTGGAGTTGATAGACTTTTTTCCATATTCTGGGAAAATTCTTACATTTCAGAATCAAGAATCTATGTCCTGATCGGCCATATTCTTTAAATTAATATAGTTGCTTATTTTAAGAGGTTTAAATGCACCTTGGAGAAAACCACAAACCGCGAAAACTAACTTAAAGAACTAGATCCTAAGACGTTTCATCTTGATGTTCTTAGTACCTATAATGGTCACCTTATAATGGGTCACCCCTATAGCGTTTGCCAGTCGCTCATTACTCACATTGCCTTCCAGCAAGTGAAAAACATTATAACATAATTTCGTCAGCTGATAGCCGATTCCGATGCCTGGTTGGAAAAGTTGAACGTTCTTAGTTTTGTTAGTAGCTGATGAAATAGTCATCGACTGATCTCCTAATTTAATGATATATGCATCAACCTCGAAATGCAGCTGGAAATGAGCTGGGCGTGAAGCATGGTTAAGTGTTAGTAGTTTATCCCTTATGGAACTAGTGACGCCATCTGTTGCCTACAAATTCTACCGCTATCATGTGTTTATAGGTTATATTAAACACAATCTGCCCCCTCTCTTTCCAATCTTTTTCGACAAGATAAGTCTTCCTTTTTCAAATTGCCGACTATTAGTGACCCACTCTTCTGCAGAAACAAGTTTCGTAATGGATGCGATCTTAGGCTCCGACTCCCAGTCAGCAAAGTAGATTACGGTTTTTTTTAGCAAAGAAATCAAAATTTCTCGCGGGTGGCCTTTTCTGCCATTGCTTGCTTAAGTTATTAAACATTATTTCTAAATTAGAACTGATATTTATTACCCGTCTACCTACCTGAAAGGCCACTGGGTAAAGCTGGTATGACCTGAAATGAGTTCGTCCAGCGAAAGCCCCGATTGCAAATATCTTACTCGAAAGCGGGTAACTTTGGATATCAATTCCTTGTAGCCTTAATGCCGTTGCTTGATGTTAAACCATTGAGTTATATGTTTAGAAAAATTAGTAAATCTTTGAATGGGTTACCAAAGAACTGGAAACTAGATTGGTATTGGGCATCAATGAAAATACTTTAGTGTCTCTATTGTCTGTGTTGCCTTGCAACATTGTGCGGTCTTAAAGTTTGTTCCTTTCAGGGCCAGGGCCCCGTGCTTGTAGCTAACCCCCGATATAAGAATTAAACCTGTTTCTAGCTTATTGTTCCTCAGACATTTTTTTCTCGTGGGTGGCCCACTATAATATTATGCAGTTTGTCAGGCTTTTCCACCTGCGATGTGGTCTGATCGAAATGAATAGTGTTCATATATTTGGCCCTTCAAGCCTCCTAATGGGATGTTGCCACCTTCCGCCATGAGACATCAAGGGCTTGACCTAGCCTTGCCTCATAGTTTTGTCTATAGTTGTTGCCGAAAGACCCTTTGCAATATCAGAGGTTACCCAATGGGTGGGTTTATAAACACTAAGCCACAGAGTCCCTTGAAATATTTTCTTAAGCCTATAGTAGATACATATATATATTTTAAATAGAACAAATGAGAGTGCGTTCTTATTGACCCTTATAACAACTCAATCCCTACATGACCCGTTCTCCTAAAAAACATTTTCAACTAAATGTACCAGCATCACCCTGTATTTCCATTTTGCAAACAATGGTACAGTGATTTTCATCAACAACAACAACAACCACAACAGCAACAACTAACAACTGGTTCGTTCCCAAGAGTATTACCCTTTTGCAAGCCACATTCTGTTTCCTGTCAATGCAAATACAAAATACGAGTAACTTACCTGGTACCAAACAAACTCGAACAGAAAAAAAAAATAAATATGCAAACAAAATCCTTTCTCCTTTTATCCATTTGAGTTTTTTTTTTTTCAAATGCAATCAGTTATCGCCTTGGAACTTATACCTCCATAGTTCTGAGGTCCACACCGCTTCATCGCATTCATCTTCGTTTCCATCTCGTGAATGGGCCGCAATATATTCGCTGGTGCTTTGAATTTCAATAGATCCTTCCAAACAGGTAGAAAGGTACACCCACTCAAGTACTTTAGTATTTGCAACAACAACAAAAAAAAGCTTTGCCATAAAATGCATACCAATACTCACAGACAATGCAAAATTTTATTTTACAAATGTGCAGCCAACTGCTCTGGGAATCATAACATCCCGTCCACTACTATAGAAATAAAGTATTACGGAAGCCAAAGCTATCAACTCTTGGTCAACAATGTTGGCACCAACCTTCAACCTAAAGTCCAGCCTGGCCTCCTTCGCCCGCCTCATCTCCGGCTCCACAATGCAGTTACTCATTTATAGTACCTACCTACCCTACTACACACTCGTACAGCAGACAAATAAAAATGAAGCCAAATCGGATAGAAAAAAAAGGAGGCAACAAAAAAAAATATCCTGGCATTTGTGCTATTTTAATATTTCATTCAACGAAAAATAAAGACCCACAGATGCTGAACTAAATAATATTCGAAATAATAGATTGGGTCAACTGTGATGGGCGTTTGGTGCAGAGAGAGTTCTGTTTCTGTTGAGTTTCAGTTTTGTGGGGAAGAGGTGAGGGTCATTTGATGTTCCTAAGTCCTTTTCTACATTGTCGTCATCGTGTTCGTATTCGGAAGCAGGGAAGGATACAACAAAAAAAAAAAAAAGAGGTCGACTTTAGTTGGGATGCTGTGGTAGAGCTAGCGACTAGGACAACGACTATGACGACGACGACGACGACAATGAATACGTAACGAATGCGGTATAGGCTTGAAATACTGATTATGCAATATTTCACAATAACACAATACAAGTTAAATAAATTCTTTGATTTTTTCTTCTGTCATTTTGTCCTTTATCGACATACATATATACGGGTCTTCTGTTCAACGGTAGGTATACCTACGCACAGCTATTGTATTTGGGGAATTGAATGCGGGCATCTTCCGGTTTTGCGGAATATTGCGAAAGACACGTTGTTATGGTTGAATGTATTCTCTTTGAGATGGTATTTATACTGTAGTTTTCTTTTTTCATAAGGACATTTAGAAAAGATTTTTCCTGTTCGAAACTAGCTTATAGATATTCAATATTCAAAGAATTGAGTCAATATAGGTACATATCTAATCTATAAGAAATGCTATAAACGTAAAAGTTGAACTGAAGGTTTTTATGATGGAGAAATACCGCAGTGAAGTGTATCCTTGTTCAAGTTCATGTAGATTTGAACTTAAAGGAACTACATTGTGTCTTGAAACATTTTGAAAAAATGGAAATAAGATTATGTTTTATTGCGGAAAACTTTAGCATTTAAATATATTTTAAAGCGTAACATTTGAATTAGTTCCATAAATGAAAGGTTGCTCGGGACACGTTCTTTAATAAGTTACAGTTAAGTATCAGTGAGAGAGTTACAATAATCCAGATCAAGACGAAGTTCCCCCATGGAGCCTTATAGAAAATGCCCGTTTAGCAAAAAAAAATAATTCTTCCAAAGGAAGGTTCTAGGAACTCCTCGCAAAAACCAATAATATAAGCATTGCCCCAAGGGTGATGGAACATTACGATACTCCTATGAGATTCTTATGTTGAGTTTGGAAATGATGTCCTCTTTGGTTTAACCGAAGTCAGTACCTACCGAGAACATGTTCGACATCACTTCCGGGAAAGAATTTAGACTTATTGAGATTTAAGTATTTAAGTAGGGAATAACATGAAACCACAAGATTTGGAAACACCACATCCACGAGGAATTTGTCAGTCTCAAGCCATACAGCCTCTGCCGACAAACATTTCTTGAACTTGCGAGAAATCGTATAACTGACAAAATGGACACAGTAAACCACTTAAAGAACTCTCAAGTTGTCTTCAAGAAGTTCTTCAGAAGAGAATGAAGTATTCACAGAACCTTTTTACTTTAAGCGATCATCGTACCCTTTGTTCAGTGCAATAGAATATAACGCAGGAGGTTTCTGTTGGAGTAACATTTTATACCTCTCATCGTAGGTAAGATATGACAGCTCTTGATCTAAGCATCCATTTTTGTAAACCCTGTAATAAAACGGTATCTGTATTATTTAGTAAATAAAAACGGTAGGAATGGTGGAAAACTACTGGCAAACAATGACCGTCACCTACAACACCAAAACAAACGCAAAAGGTGAGTGACTACGAATACATAAATAAGAACAATATTTTGATATTAAATTAAGGTAATGAGCAAATCATCATTACCAAAAATCGTACGATACTTTCTACGAATTTTAACTGAATTGTTTTCAGTTATTGTATATTTTCTAGCAATGTAAAAACTCTCAAATCGGAACGACTGGTTTGATGATGAATGCAAGCTAGCGACTGAACGTAAGAATGTTGCGTACCGAGCAATGCAACAATCTAATAGAACGCGGGCACGCAAAGAGGAATATAAAGAGCTCAGAAGAATAGAAAGAAGGGAGATGTCACAACGTACAGCAATTATAGAGGTCATGTTGTTGAGTACCGCCTATAAGATACTCTCCTCTATCCAACAAGACCGGATAACCCCATACGCTAAAACCATAATCGGACACATCAGTGTGGTTTCATTCCAGGTAAATCAACAACTGATCAGATTTTTACCCTTAGGCAGGCGATGGAAAAATATCTAGAATTTAACATCCCAACATACCATCTGTTTATAGACTTTAAAGCCGCCTATGATAGTATAGCCAGGGTAGAACTTTACAAAGCCATGAGAGAATTCGGCATCCCAAATAAATTGACACGACTATGTAGGTTGACCATGACCAACGTAACAAGCCAAGTTAAAATAGCCGGATTGCTATCCAGACCAATCAACATCTTTAATGGACTCCGACAAGGGGATGGTTTGGCCTACCTCCTCTTCAACTCTGGCACGGCAACAAGAGGGGCCATCGTCAACAGGTCCAGCCAGATACTGGCTTATGCAGATGACATCGACATCATCGGAAGAACCGAACAAGCTGTACACGATTCCTTCATCCAGATCGAGCAGGCGGCACAAAATCTGGGGCTGCACATTAGTGATGGTAAAACAAAGTACATGGTGGCGTCGAATGCGAGAAGAACAGTTGGTCAAACAATCCTTTAAATACCTTGGGTCAACAGTAGCGGGCGGCTTCTCAAATCCAACAGACCCTACTACAGTCTGTCAAAGCTATTCAAATCCAGAAATCTAACCATAACTTCAAAACTGCTGCTGTACAGGACCATGGTCCTGCCAGTACTCATGTATGGATCCGAGACTTGGGTGCTTAGCAAAAGGCACTGTGACCTCTTAGCCGCGTTCGAGAGAAAAGTCTTACGGAGAATTGTTGGCCCCATATGTGAGGAAGGACGATTCCGGAGACGGTACAATCATGAGTTGTACGCAATCTATGAACCTTGAAGCAGACATAGTGACAAAAATTAAGCTCCGGTGGGCAGGGCACCTAGCTCGTATGAGCGAAGAGGAACCTGCTTGGAATGTCTTTTGTGGTACATTCTATGGCAGCGTGGTAGACCATGCTTGCGCTGGTGAGATGGCGTACACCAGGACGCCCGAAGCCTTGGGGTGCTCAACTGGATGGCTCGAGACCGGGATAAGTGGAGAGAGATGATGGAAAAGTAATACCTTTTTACCTTTGAAAAAAAATGAATCGGTATCTAGAAAACTAAATTTGATGATTTAAGAAAATCTTTAATACAATGGACACCAACAGTATCTCTGTAATACATGAAGCTTGAATTTCAATGTAGCGTACATTTTCCATAATTACACAAGTGCTACTTCAAGATTTTTGTTTATTTAATTTTGACTATGCATGAAGGTGTATAGTCCTACGTGTTTTTCGAGGAACTGGAAATTAAATTAGCATTTTCATGGAATTTATTCAAGGAACAACAAAAAAAAAAAAAAAAGAAGAATAATCTGACGTAAAATGTTCCATCAATTTAATATATAAAACCAGACAAGGACCGAATTTAAGCAAAAGCATGGCTGGCATACCTACCATTTCGGTATTCTTTAATGTACCTTTAAATTAATGTAGGTAAATTGTAAATTTTCTCCTTTAAAATGATACACAACATACCTACCAGCTACCACCCGTAGGTTTATTGGTAGCAATTAATTTTATTTCATTCAGTCGAAAGGGACTTCAACATAATTTGTCACCTGTCTCAAGCCTGTCCATTCACAATGGTCAACCCTATTGTGACTTAAAACTGTAACCTTCTGACCAACAAAAAAAAATGTGTATAGTCTGACAGATATAATATGTAAGGTAGACTCGAGTAGATAGGAGGTATGTGACCATAGAGTACCCATATAAATATTTGCCATAATATATTAAGTCCATTATATGTGAGAGCATGTACTTTATTGGCGATGATGGATCCTTTCGCTCTGCACGTCTACAAAAAAACCAACGCAAAACTGTCAAGAGTATAGTTCAATTCTTGGTCACAAAAAAAAAAAAAAAAATAAACGAATAAAAATAAAACACACAAAAAAATAACAGTTTAAGTCCAGAGCAGACTGGTTAACCCTTTATATGATGAGGCAGTTTAATTAAAATGCAAATACTTGCAAATAGCCATCCGAAAGGATCATAAAAGGCAAAATAAAATGGAAATCGTTTAAATGAATGTATTTCACATATCGTAAATATATACAACGGAAAAAATTTAACCGACCAAAGGAGATACAACAACAAAAAAAATTCATAAAATAGCTATTCGATTTTCACTATAACAGCCGCACACTCATTTTTTTGCGGTTTAAATGTACTCTTCTCTATTTAATCGATACCCTGATGGTTTTTTTTTATGTTTTTTTGGTATTTTAATTAGTTTTCAGCTATCGATAAACAAAAACTGTAAATGTAAATAATTTTTTTATAAGAATTTCAAAAATTATTAAATTTTGTTTTAAAAATTGAAATTGTGATGAAAGGTTTCGGCATCATCAAAATCAAGTGCTGAGAATGATGCTTTTGAAATGAAATTAAAGAAATTTTACTCTTAAATTTTACAAAAAAAAAAAACAGTTGAGAACATGACATTACGATGACAGAGAATGAGAAAAAGTTGGTCCGACAATTCTGTCTGTCTGTCTGTAGGTATGTATCAGAAACCACACCCTAAACGGATGGGCCGATTTACTTCAAACTTGGTATGTGGAGACTATCCCCAGACGTTTTTTTATTCTTTTTTTTACCAAAAATAACGGTATCTGTCATATACCATATTTTTTTTTTAATTCAGATTTTATCCTTCATGGCTCTATTAATTTCAACCATTTTTCTACATGAATGCTTTAAAGTTGACGCAATAATATTTAGTAAGAAAAAATTCGAAACATATTTTTTTGGATTTAAAAAAAAATTTTAATGTTTTTCTGAAAATATTTTTTTCGAAAACCATTCAATATTTTTTTCTCAAAATTTAGTTTTTAGATGTTGAAAAATAATATCTTAAAAAAAGCGTATACATTTTTTTTTTAAAAGTCCTTGCTAAATTTTATATGGAAAAAATTGTTTTTTTTAAAAAAACGGCTCTAACGATTTTCAATTTTTTTTTAATGTATCATTATAAAAGAAATGAAATTACATACTTCATTTTGAGGTAAAATTCATTTAAGCTGTTTTAGTCATTTGAAAATAGAATTTTATGCTTTTTTTAATTTTTTTTCTAAAACTGCATTTACCTACAAATTGTTTATTGAAAAAGCTTAGCATAAATAGTAACTTTATCTATAAAAGCAAGTACGTGCGACCCAGTCGTGCATTTTATTAATTTTTGTACTTTGCTTACTTTTGGCAACTCTTTCTCGTTTCACATCCGATTGTGCTTTTGCCCATTTTTGTCTGCATTATATTGGCAAGTAATACGCGTGGGTACTAATTTTCAGCTTTTTACCTCATTAATTTTTTGTTTATAAAGTTTGAAGAAGTTGAGAGTAACCGTACTGAAAAATTGATATCAACAGAACATATTATGCTACCAATTACAGCCTTGATTATTATCAGGTTTACTTTTAATCTTTACTTTTGTGTTTTGTGTTTGATGACAGCTGGCAACCCTTTGCCTCTTCTTATGACCGTGCGTCGTCCACTAAGCGCTCAACGCATCGTTGGCCAACTTTTTACATTTTTCTTTTGCGTTTGTTGCGGAAAACATGTTTTGAGTTGCGTTGGATCCGACAAAATTGTGCTCGTTGATCCAATGAATACAAATTTCTTCGGATCCGCGGCAACAAACGCAAAAGAAAAATGTAAAAAGTTGGCCAACTATGCGTTGAGCGCTTAGTGGACGACGGGCATTATGCTTCTGCCAATTAGTTTAACGCCATATGACGCCGATGACGTTTTCAAGCTAAAAAACAAGTTTCATGTTTAACCCCTACTCCCTCCCTCCACCCCCACTTTTGACCTCCGCTTTTTCTTAACTAGAAATAGGACTGTCTATTCCCGCAATATTTGTTCTTGCATTTTATGACGTTGATTTTTTGTCGCTAGCTCTTCGACTATTAGAAACCAGCTGTCTGCATCCAAGACCCTCACTCTTTTGGCATCCAACCTGCAAGTTAGCATGCCACACACCTAGCATACCGACTTAGGCTTAGGTTAGGACAAACAGTCTTTCACGACCCCACTGTTCAGTGATCGCAGTTTTTTTTTGCTTCCATGACCAGATGCGCACCTCAACATTCCACAAAAAAAAATTAGGTCACAATTTAGGTATCAAAATGGTAATTGGGTTTTCTGTGCAAGTTTGTTCGCGCAGTTAAGACTCAAATCTTGCTGCTAAGGACTCCTTTAAACGACAAATTTACAAAGCAAAAAAATGCACTGCATTTAATTTTGAGGATTTTGAAAGACTATTTCTGCAATCTATGATGTCCTTTTGGTAAGTGTCTAGTGCCATAGACTATATTATACTAGAGCTCTGGGTTGAAGTCCCAGCCTACCCTTTGGTAGGCTTGGACAGAAATGCTCACAGAAATTGTTGACTAATATGGCTGGCGCCTAACATGTAGAACATGGACATGGACAACAATTGGCACTCCGGTTCGAAAAGTTTTCAAGTTCACTCCAGAGAAAAACGGTGCAGTAGAGAAACACCGTGACTCAGCTCCACTGTTGTCACACCCAAATGTGGGTCCCAACCAACTTTGGTAGGCCGTCACTAATAAATAAGTAAGTAAGTACATATTCCAAAACTTTCCTAATGTGTATCTTCACAGCACATAAATATACATCGCAAGTAAAATTTAAAAAAAATCAACATCATCATTAGCAACACTCCATTCCAATCTCTGTTCAAATATGAGTGCCCAGTTTACATTCCCTTTCCACAAAAGAGAGGTCATTTTATTATGAATGCAAATTCAACTTAATTCCATTAACATATTTACCAAGTTCACTTGGAAAAAAATGTTAAACTTAGTCCGAGGGGAATACAAAGTTACAGGAACACTCAAAGAAATGATTGCATTTTAAACTTTGTTACTCTATATATGCTCCAAAACAAGGAGGTTACAACCTACTACTACAGCCTACATAGCCATAAGAATCAAAAACATATTCCATGGTAGGTGGATAAATTTACAATTCTAAACCGGGTATTTTTTTTTTTTTTTTATTAAATCTCCGAATGCATCGTAATTTTCATAGAAACAAAGTTTATCCTCTCTTCTTTAGCTGGAGAAAATATAATAATTTTTCCTTTCATATCCTTTCATCTCTTTGGGGAGCATTATAAGGACTTCTGTTTAAATATACCTTACCTACTAGTTCCATCCGATCCAGCAGCGAAAACATAAAAATATGCACCTACTCCGAGAATGGTACGATTGGACTTTGCCTGCCGTCTTCTGACAGTTCTGGTGGTGTACGAGTTGTGAGTTGTACATATATAAAATTTGTAATTCCAAAAAAGCACAAGTGAGTAAAATTAAAACTTGTGCCGAAAATTGCATGAATATTTCATCAAAACTGGAGGGGTGACATTAAAGAACTTTATTAGTTTCAGCAGGTTTATTTAAAATGTTGTGCTCTGCTCTACTGTGTTGTTGCTGTGCTGTGCACTGTGCAGTGCATGTTAAGTGTTTGAAAGTAAAAGAGCTGGAAATAACGTAATTCGCCCAAATTATTATGACGGCAGTAAATTCTTTTATATAATAATTCCCACGTTAAGCCACACCTCACAAGATGCAATGTGTGACGTATGAATTTTTGATGTGATGACCGATGAATTGAAGGCATGAGTCGAGGAATTTACTCTATACTTTCATCATAAAAACGAAATCTAAAGTTTTACATTCCCTAATAAAACTGAACATGAGAATATTTTTATACGAACATTTTAACAAAAATATTTTAAGAATCTAAGGAACTTTGTTGAGTAAAATGACATAGTAAAATTTAATGTTCAGGAACTCTCCTGATTATTCTCTTCAACTCCTCTCCTTCATTGAGTGGGAATATGGTCTTTTAGAATAATGACCTTTTTAGAATAATTTTTGGTGGTGGAAATTACTAGGTAGACTTTAAGAGCAGCTGCTGTTTTAAGGCCGAAAGGCAGTAGTAGGTATTAAGGTATTGAATTAATTTAGAGCGCCCGTATGGGAAAAGCAAGTAAGTTAGAAATTATTGATAAGTAGGCTATTTTTTTTGAATTTTAAGTTCGGGGCCCGTACCCTTACTAAAGATGTTCTTTTACCTCTTGAAACTCTTGAACCAAATTCCTGCAAGGGCATCCCTCTATTTCCTAAATTCCAAGTTTTTTATGCTGCCTCTTTTAACTTCTGCGAAACCGGTGTTTCTCTTATCTCTTCCACTTGTAGAGCTAATGAGCAGCGCTGTTCCCGTTCATCAAATAATCGAGAACTTCTTGGTGCTGGATATATGAAACACATGGCACTTCAGAAGCGCCTTCTCTGATGAATTGTTGGCAATTTTGGTACTGGTTCTCAATAATTTCTGCTGGTAGCACAGAACATCTTCAGGGACTAGCTACTTGAAACTTGATCGAAAAAGAAACTAGCCATTTCTTGCGATCTTAGCCATCCGATTGACGCACGCACGTCGACGTCAAACTCCATCATAGTATTTTATTGTGTTTGCTTTTGTACTGGTACCCTGAGAACGTTTCGACATCCATCATAATGAAGAAATATCTTGCGTCCATCCCAATATGGTGGATTTGGTTGAAGGGTTGATTGATTTAGAGATCTTCATGTCCCCTTGTTAATGTTTATTTGTGGGATCTTTGGACAAGCTATGACAATGTTTTGACCAGCAACAAAGCCGATTAGATTGAATCTGTTGTCATTAATCTACATCGGGCGAGCATTGCCAGGAGCATGGCTCGACAACATACGATGCTCGTCCATATGAACGGAAAAACAGCATCATTTTGGCTGGAAATTAAAACATATACTGGTTTCTGGCGATCCATGCTCGTTAGCATGTTGTCGAGCATGCTCGCCCATGTGAACCGACCTATTGGTTTTTCGTCCATCCAGACTTTACCTTTCTACTGTAAATTTGAGTCAAAGTCGCCCAAGACCAATAGTTTTACTGCATTAGCTAAGGAACTCGAACTGTACATATGTTTTTTCTAAGAGCTTTTAAAAATGGTCTTTGATGTCAACCTCTTTTTCCTCTTTTCGCATATTAGTCTTTTGTTGACGAATTTAGCCGTGAGGAGTAAGGCGTTCCCTTCACAGCCACAGTTGGAACACAAAACTTCCTGCTTAGTTTCGTTCTCAATAACGAATCCACACTAAAATATGTGCTGTTCTTACAGAAAAATAACGCCCACTTTATGCCAGAAGGATGAATGTGAAAAATTGAAAACATGAGAAGGTTGGGTTTCAAAGCTAATCGCTGTCGTAAATTGTGACCGAATTTAATATTTACCGATTGGGCACATTAATGTATTAATCTGAATTAACTTTTGGCACAGTTTTAGTTCCTGAAAGACAAAGATTACCAATCATGGAAGGAAACAATGTGAAAAAAATTAATTTGCACTTGCATGTTTCTTGCATGAGGGGGCCGATATGCACTTGAATTAACATTTCTAATAGGTATTAGTACTGATGCCCTATAATTTTGTCTTTGTTTGAAGAATTCAATCCTGAAGATCCAATCCAACGGATTCAACATTGAAGCGGAACAGTCTCAGCTTGGTCTTTAAGCTGATAGCATTATTTCTCCATATTTTGTACAGCATTCCGAAAGCAGCCTTTGCTTTTTTTAATACGGCTGTCGACGTTTTGTTCGGTTCCGCCTTTGGTACAGACAAAACTCCCTAGATATTGAAAGTCTTCTACTTTTTCTACCGATTGTCCAGAAATATTATTTGTATTAATTTTCAGCCCCACGTTTCTCTTCTTCAAAAACAAAAATAGTGTTTAGTGACACAAATATTTGAAAAAAAAAATCAGATTAAAAAGAAAGATTTGCATTTTCTTTTCAAAATTAGTAATTAAATTTTTCAAAAACTGTTGGTAGATGGAAAAGATATCTGACGTATGAAAAGGCTATAATGTAAGCATTGTCGTGATGCATATTGATTGCAATATAAGGAGTTATTTTCCTATTCCAAAATGTTTCTGGGGACTTGCGATTGCCTGTTTATGTACTCATTGACTCGACTGTCAATGGAGATAGGTTTTATCAGAAACACCTGCTTCTGCATTATTTGGTATTATTTTTAATTCATAAGAGCTAGGCTCCAGATAAATTTTTCGATTTAGACTTCTAAAAGAGCTTGTCTTGCACTAACTCTAGGTTAGGTTAGGTTAGGTTAAGGTGGCTGTCAGGAAAACTACTGACACACCTAGGCCAATAATAGGCCCATTGTGATACCACATAAAAAAGTAAAGGAAGTTCCTTTAATTAAACCAGTTGGAGCTTTTAATAAACCGATGGAGACTGTGGTCAGTCTTAGTGAAGTCGCTTATATCATCAAAGAAATATTCACCTAAGTGAATTTTGCGTCGTTGGGATAGAGCGGGGCATGAACAGAGAAGGTGTTGGATTGTTTCCTCCTCCTCCTTGTCCATGCAACTTCTGCAGAAATCGTTAGAGAAGACCCCTAGTCTTCTGGCGTGTATACCTATCATGCAGTGTCCAGTGATGACACCTATTGTGGAGCTAATATGCAGTCTGCTTAGAGACAACAAGCACTTAGATCGCTTCGGTACTGGCCAGATCTGTTTGGTCTTTATACAAGTAGAGATATTGGTCCATCTGTTGTTTGTCATCGTAAAAGCATACTGTTTTAGCATAAGCTTACATGTAGCGATATGTATTCCAATATTCACCTTGTTAGGTAAAATTGGACTTACGGTTCCTTTTCTGGCTAGTTCGTCGGCTATGCAGTTGCCTGGAATGTCTCTGTGTCCCGGCACCCAGAAAAGGTGAATGTTGAACTGTTCTGCAATCTCTAAGAGAGACGAACGACAGTGGCAGCTGAACCGAACGATTTGAGGGCTGCTTGACTATCTGAGAAGATACGAATATTCAACGTGGATATCACGTTTTCTTTGAGCCAAGATAGTACCTCATTGATAGCCTCATCAATAATCAGGAAGACGGGAGCAGAGATTTAGATTAAGTCTTTCTGAATACACTCCGCACTAACTCTAACATTTTATAATAATTATTTGTATAAATTCTGAGTTTTTGGGAGGGGGGAGGTGCTAACGGCTTTTTGTATATAATAAGAGCACAAGTCCAGAACAACGTTGAAACGTTGTTAGATGGAAGTTTGCTTAAAAAAATAAATCTTGAATGCACGTGTCAACTATTCGAACATCAATTTTAATAGTATCAAAATTTTAATTTCGTAGCCCCGTATTTTAGTATTTTCTGTATAAACATATCTTACGGCTCTATTTCGTTTTCTCCAGTCCCTTTGAAATGTGTTACAATTTAGTAATTCAATGATTGACAATAATAATAAACAACACTTTCGTACATGTATCATATTATTGCAATCTATTCGAACAAAACATCTACGAACAAACAAAAATCCAAAAATCATTTCAAATTATTTGAAAACCTATCAACATAATATAATCTCAGAAGCAGTGTAAACAACATACATTGTACAATATTTCCATTCAAACAACGCATTTTGGCTGAGTTGAATTTCGTAATTTGCAAGGTTTTCATCAATATCATAACATTGGAAGTAGGGGAGATAACTTCACACATCTATGTAGTTCAAATTAATTAGAAATTTTGGGAAAATCATCATTAATATTATCATTGGCATGTATTTCAATTTCAATAATGAAACGAATGAACACACTGATTAATACTTCTTGCCCAAAAATTATTTTCATATATAGGAAGGTGGGTACAGGAAAACAGCAGGTGGTCTAGTATGGGCTGGTTCAATTGAATAGCCTTTTGCCTTTCACTACACAACACGACGTGAAATAAACACTTTGTACGGATTTCATTTCCCAACATTAATTTATTTTATTTCGTCATGTTTTTATGTAGATAACCATAGACATGTATATATAATGTTTGTTTGTGTGCAAGGATGTGTGTTTACAAAACTGGACGTATGGTATAATCAATCATTTGCAAAATGATGTGTCGAGTTCTTTGATGAGTTTAAGGAAAACATAATTAATCTGAATGTGTATCCCTCTCGCCTTTACCAACAGCGAGATGTTTTTGTTTTGTTCTAGGAATTGTATGTTCTGATGAATATTATCAATCAATATTTAAATTATTTCTTTAATTAATCAGTTCCAATATATGTATTAAGTTTTTACTTTAATTTATTTTCAGGCAAAAACTTCACACACAACAACACCATAATCGCTTTTCCATCAAAAAATGTATCTTCCAACTACAGCGCCAACATAAAAAAAAAATATTTTATAAGCAGCACCGAATCCCATCGATACAAACAGAAAATATTCACTAAAAAGATAATACTAATACCTACTACATCTAACTGACTGTTACAACAAAACAAAAATTCATCCAAAAAAATAACTCACATCGTTTCCAAAAAAAAAACAACTTCCGTAGATAGAAAAAAAAAACAATTTAATGAAAAAAAAAATTGAACTCTTGTCTGACTGAAAATGATTTGAATTGAATAATTTTAATAAAACGACAAATTTTCTATTTCTATAAAAAAACATGTATAAAATAAGCAAATATAAAAAAAAAAAAAAAAAAAATATAAAGAACTCGCTATGTGTAATTGTAAATTTAATTATAGATCATAATTTTAAAATTTAAAAAGAAAATTATTTTAATTTTTGTTCAAGTTTTTCATAATATTCACTAAACAAAAAAAAAAAATACATACGAACAAAAATACACACACATAAATATGTTTATATATTTTTCATTTTTTATTAATTATAAGCGGAAGTCTTCCACTATTGTTATACTATAATTATTAGTAAAATCTACTATAGGAAAATTAATCTTAAATAAATAAAAGAAAAAAAACAAAAAAACTATAATAAAATTTAAAACTTTCGAAAACAAATATATTATTTATTTATTAAATCTTTAATTCGTTATTATTATATGATAAGATTAAATGAGCAACATTTTACATATATATATTTATTACTTTGTATAAAAATAGGTTTCGCTCGCTAAACACAAACATTAAAGATTAAATTAAAAAAAAAAATTACTAACTAATATAAATTTTTTTGGAAATACATTTCCAAATTTATTTAGAAGCAAAAATGTAAAGGAAAAGATTCTTACTTTGTAAAATTTGGTTATCTGTTTTGTAAATTCAAAATTTTCATACAAAAAATTCATAATTTTTTGTAAATCAAAGTCATTTTCCATACAAAATCCATTTTTTTTTTTATAGTTTCAATTTTTTTTCTTTTTTTGTATTTTATTTTAATGTAGTTTCCTTTTATTGTTTTTTTTTTTTTTTGTATGTATTTGGTTTTGAACTTGGTTTGCTATTTATAAGACAGGCTAATGTCTGTTTTTTAGGGACGCTAACGCCATCCCCTTACGATATGCAACATTTTGGAAAACGCGAATCGATCAATATCTTCAAATTTTGGTAAGAACTTGGTTGGACAAAAGTTGTAAGAAATATACCTAATTGAGTTTTATTTGGACTTTCAATTGTTTATTTCTCGACTGTATTTTCGAGGTTGTGACATTTTAATGTTTTTAGTTTGTTGCATTTTTCTTTTTATGTAAGAAATTCACAGAAGAAAAATTGCGTTTAGGTAAAAAAACAAAGAACACAAAATTTTCAACAATTTAATTTTTTTTGAAGAAAGTAACACAAGTTTAATAGTAAAAGATGTTTTGTGGAGGGAAAAAGTTGGAATATTTTAACGAATTGGTAATAATCGAAAAATTATTTAAGATTCGGAGTCTTGGACAACCAAACTGTCCAACACGATGGCTAAATTGAATCTGCATCTTTTAACTTCTTCAAGACATGTTTTGATTAAAATATGATTTGAAAATAGTCAATAATATGGCTATAAGCTTTGAATATGCATATTTTAGCTAGTTTGAACTGTTTTACTCATTCACTTGGCTAGGCGTATTAATATTTAAAATGTATTTTTATGGTCCTTGCATGTTTTTAGTAAATATTTTCTCAAAAATAACTTATGAACAATTTTGTTAAAAATAAATAAATAATTTTTATTTTTTGTAAATCGTTTATTTTAACCTTTCTTGCATTATTATTTTTGAAAAATGATAAGAGTCATTTCTATAGAAAATTGATTATCACAAGTAATCCTTAAAAAAATATTTTTCTGAAAATATTTTGACACTGTAATTTAAAACTCAAGATATGACCGCAATACTGAAGATGCTTTGTAAAAAAAAAAAATTGAGCAATATCTCATAAACCAATCCACAAATACTTCTTCAAAGTGATTTTCAAGTTTTGCAGGCTTAAATATGTACGAAAATATAGCGAAATGGTGAGCATTCCGGCTTTAAGCTTATTTAGTAAAGAAGTCAGTATCGAAAAGTATTAATTTGCGATAAAAAAAGAAAATTTTAATCTAGAGCCAATTCCTCCCTATAGAAATAAGGGCCGGTTATAGCGATCAGGAAAACTAATCAGCACTGGATTTTTTGATGTTTGCGATCGTTTTAAAAACTCAAATAAAACATAACATCAAAGAAGACTTTGTGAAAAGACATTTTACGGTTTTACGGTCAAACACAAGTTTTTGTAGCTTATTATGAAAGCTCGTAGTTTATTTTCATAAAGGAACATAATATTCAATAAATTAAAAAGACCAAAATTCTTAATAAACGTAACAAAACAAACCAAGCGAAATAAAAAAAAAATAGTTTTTCCATAAAACATTAATAACAAAGAATAAAAACTGTTTCTAAGCTAAGGTGGGACCTTTTTCTTACCCACATTTGCTCAAAAATATTTTTTAGTCATTGTTATTAATTTTTAATTTGAAAAATTAATTTTTTTAAACTGCGTATTTTTTTTTGTACTTAAGAGTTTTGGTATTTATTATTTATTTGCGGCGTGACTGTGGAACACCCTGTACCTTTATTATAGTGTAGAAAACATTTAGATCTTTTCAACAATGTAAAAAACATGAGGTTTGGTTAAACCCATATTTTCCAGTATTTGTCCGAATTTCTGTATCAGGGTTGAAATTGTAAAAAAAAAATATTTCTGATTTAATTTTCTGGATTTTATACACTGGATGAAGGTCGAAAAACGGTTTTTTTTCAGATTTCTGATGGTCGTGTGTTTGTGTGTGTGCGTGTGTGTGTGTGTGTGTGTGTGTGTGGGTGTATGTGTGTATGAGTGTGTGGGTGTATGTGTGTATGAGTGTGTGTGTGTGTGTGTGTGTACATATGTATGTATGTTATTTGTGTGTGTGTGTGAGTCCGTCTGTCTGTTTGTGTCTGTTTGCGTGTGTGTTTTACTCTACCTGTAGGTATGTATGGATGCGTTTATGGGTGTGCGTGTATATGTGTGTAGGTTTTTTCATTCATCAAAGTCGCAAACAAATACAGATATAGGCTCGAAATAAACTTAATCTTGAAGTCGAATCAGTAGAGCCTTCTCCTCACAAGCCCTCAAAAACAATTCAAATTTTGATGGTGTTTTTTTCTAAATTTTATACCTAAACACAAATTGGATATAATGCAATTTAAACAAATAGGGTGACATGACAAGAGGCAAAAGAATGATTAAGTGCGAGGAGCAATTTTCTATTAAATTTTTTTTTTTAGTTTTCGTCACAAAATTAATTTTTTTTAGAAAAATACTAAAACTTTTATACAAATGTTTTGAATCCAGATTAATTTGACAATACAAAAACTGACAACAAAAACTAAAGCTAGTATCAAACAATTTTAAATAACACCAGAATTTGTGCATTTTTATGACCAAAATACACAAATTTTTACACAAATTTTGGTGTTTTTCACACGTTCTGAAAAGCTCTTACATGGTTGCCGTAATGAGCATTTTGATTTATAGTTATTCTTTTTCTATTAGATACATTAATTAAATTATTCATACAGTTCAAAATAAGTAATTTATTACTTTTTTTAATTTAACAAATAGATGGTTTTGGATAATTGAGAAAAAATCATAAAAGGAAAACATATTAATTTTATTCTTATTTCCATTTACATATTTTAATTTGTATTTTGCTTTTTAATATTGATAGCTTACTAGGATTTTGTATGAATTTCGACCAAAAATACTTTTCAAACGTTAATAATAATCTGAACACAAACCGACTTTCATTTAGTGATTAAATTTGACTAATTTTTCTTATAAATTAGTACTTGTTTTTAATTTGTAATAAAAACTTTATTTTATACAAATTTTATTTACTTAAAACTTTAGAATATCATAATTTCTTTATCCTACAATTGGATAGTTCTTATTAAGTTTTTTGTTTTATAAAATTTGGTTAAATGAAATAAACAACGAATTCATGGTGCTATGTTAAAACCGTTTCATAAATAAAAAAAAAAATATAAATTAAAAGAGGTTTCCTCCCTTCAAATAAATTCATGAATAAAAAAAAAAGAACCTAATTAAATTATTGGAAGATGGAATGATTATTGTTTAACTTATTTTATTCTTATATATTATTTTTTTAATTTTTCTATGTAAAACAGTTAACCATAAAATGAAATGGATAAGATTCACTCAATTAAATCGATAATCCTGAGCCCGATTATCGGCTTGCTTAGTGAAATCAAAAAAAAAACAAAATGGTATGATAAATGTATCAACCAATTTCATCAAAAAAAGTTTTGATGCCTCATTTTTGTTAAAATTAAAAAAAATAATAAAAAAACAATCTGGGACCTCAAAACTTCTACGAAGAATTGAAATACATTTCTGTCTTAAACGAAAAGTAGAATTAATTTGTAAATATCATTGAAAATTTATTAAAAAACAAAACTTATAACAAAAACACTATAGATTTTATTCAAATTGAATGAATGAATAATAAAAAAAAATGTAAATTAATTTTATTTACTTAAAAGTTAAACAAAAACAAACAAACGAGTAAATAAAAAAAAATATTTATAAAACATTTAAAGAACCATATTCTAAAAAGGCAAACAGCAATTTTTTCTTATATTTTAAAAAAATCATTTAAGTGTTAGTTTTATATAAGTAGTTACTTTAATGTGTGTTTTATTAAGAAAACCAATACAAAATTACATTCATTGCGTGTAAATAAAAAAAAACTAGTTCTAAGCACATCACATAACTTTACAGCAATTGTTATCTTCTGTTTAAGAGCAAAAGAAAAAAAAATTAATGCATATACCTAAATAATATATATATAACCTAAGTAGGTACTTTTTCTATTTATAAACTATGTAAAGTAAATTATGTACATATTGTAAATTCTTGTACAAAACCAACAAAACTCTTTTTAAAAGAATTATCACATACTAAACCATTCTAATAAAAATAAAAAAAAAAAAACAAAAATATATTATATATTTTAGCAAAAATAAAACACCGAAAATATTTTAACAAAATAAATCAACAATGTTTTCACAAAATACATTTTAAGCATTATTATACTTAATGTCAAAGGAATTAAATAATAATAACAAATTATATATATACAAAATATTAAACAAACACGAGGTTAAAAAATATATATATAAATGATAAAACACTAGTAAATGTTTAAAAAATTCAATTGATACTTATGAATAGTTTTCCTTACATGGTTTTAAGTATGACTTAAGTATAAACAAAAAAAAAAAAATATCGTTAGAGAAACAAAAACAACAAAATAAAAATGAGAATATAAGAAAACAAAAAGTGTAAAAGTTAAAATTTAAAATTAAAAACAAAAGAAAAAAGCAAGAAATTAAAGTAAAACTAAGAGAAAAATCATTATAATACGTTTTTAGATATTTACAATATGTTAAACAGTCTTCAAGACACCAAACAAAGAAATTAATACAAAAACATTTTAACAATTGCTCTTATTACTAAAATAAATATATAGAAATTATGTCCTAAAATATAAAGTTGTTTTTATTTATTTTTGAAGGCGGAATGACTCAGATTGTGAATTAATCACAGTTATTTTTCTGTCAATTTTACAGGAACTAATTCAGAGCAATTTAAAAGTCTTCTAACTACTGTACAAATCAAGCCGGAATATTCAAACTTGGTCAGTGTAATTTATTTTCAACTGTTTCCTATAGTGGGGTCTTTAAGATCGAAAATGTCAACCTGCCGGACAAAAACACCAATTTTTTCCAGATTTACATTTTTGATAGGAGCCACCCCATCTGGCGGCCATCTTTGAACTAAAGATGTCAAGATTTAAGCTTGAATTTGTTGCTCTTCAAAAAAGTGCATTTTAAATTTCTAATCCCAATTATTCACCGCTAAAAATCCAAAACAAATTTGACATCACTTAAATGCAGTTGGATACATAACTTCTAAGAACTCAACAATTTCGAAAATCTTAGTATGAGGGAATTTGTTGCCAATGTGTTGCTCATTATGTTACCCCAGTCGCGAATTTGTTGCTCCACGATTTGACGTTGAAAAGGTTAAGTTTTAGTTTGAATTTGTTGCTCTACGAAAAAATGCGTTTCAAATTTCTGCTCCATCTCCTTCACCCCCAAAAATCCAAAACAAATTTTGATGACGTCAATCAAATGATACTTACATAATTTCTAAGAACTCAACAATTCCGAAAATGTAAGTATGAGGGAATTTGTTGCTTATTTGTTGCTCATACGTTATCCTAATCTCGAAGTTATATGAAAATATCATAACATTATTCACTCATAATATTATCATAATAACTGTATCGAACACAAGTGTTCGAGTTTTAATTCAATGTGGAAAAACCAGCAAATCCAGCAAGCAACTACGGCGCCTTTATATTTTATATTTGTATTTTTACCTATTCTCTTATACGAAAGTGCAGGCAAAAGAAACTGTATTCTTTTTATTTCTTATAGAATTTGTTAGTCTTACTTCAGCATTGTACACGGCAGGATCGGCCAGGTGTTTATTTCGTGTTAAATAAATTGGGTTTTTTATGCTATATGCTTTTTCCCAAATAAAGTCATAGTGTTTTTATTTATTTGGTTTTGTTTTATCTAGAAAAAATAGTCAATTTTGGGTTTTCGGGTTAATACAATAACAAAACCAGAGTGCCTGTTAGCTTTTTCTCGTTTTTATGTGAATGAAATTCTATAATGGCCGTAAATCAGCTACAATGTTTTTATACGAAGAGGGGAGGCTACGATAAACGAATTTGTATTTAAAAAAAAAAATGCACCGCCGAGAATTGAACCTGCACTTTCTGCTCAGGACATTAGATTCTTTCCACTGCACCACCAACTCATTCCATCTATTTGCGTAAAATGTAGATGAAGACCTAAGTTGTTGTCTTTTATTTTTAACCAAGCTCATTATATTATGTACCTATCATAGAGTACTAACGTTGGTGCAACTCACTTATATTTATTAGACCTATACATTTTATAAGTATTTGTAACAAAAACTGGTTTTAGTGGATTTTGGTGCAACTGGCCATAAGTAAAACAGCTCAATAAGGCAATCGTCTTATATTTTCTGTGTGTATAGACCGACGGACTGCATGACGATAACCACTTTCTTAGTCTCCTCCACCATCGTAATGTTGGTTTTGATTAAAACCACAAATTTTATTTTACACGAAACCAATACTTGCCCTATAGAGCAATTAAAAATTGGATTGTGGAAGAGATTGCGGACAAGATGTTGGACTGGAATTTACTCTTGTGGAGACGCGCAAAAGTGATTAGCGCTAATATCGTAGTTTTCAGAGTCAGTGCTCTCAATTCTAAGCTGGTATTCATCGAGCATTCATAAGTAAGGAGCGCTCATGAGTGAAAACCACTCTTAGACTGGTATTCATCAGGTACTTAAAAGTTATGAGCGCTCATATCGGTGTTTTCGGAGTCAGCGCTCTCAACTTTGTGAGTGGTTAAGACCACTCATAAGTCACTAATTGTCCTTGGTGAATAGGTTTATGAACTTTCAAACACATGTGCCTTTGATAGCTTGGCTCAGATCTTCATATCTTTATTCATAGACAAGCCTTTGTGGAACACATCGGAAACATCGCCTTTTTGTCATTTGCCAGAGACATTGCGCTCAAAGGGCTCCGGGCATCCTCGTATAAAGAAAGAGCACAAATTTTTTGCGGGATAATGGGTGTCAATAATTATAATGAGTTATACATCAACTGCGAAACCAATGATGGTGGGTTGGCATCAAACATTTTTGAGAAAACACCATCCCTTAGTGAGAGTTCCTGTTGCACAGAATATCAAAAGGTATTTTCCCGTGCTGGGGTTAAATTCCACCTTCAAAGCCAATGATATCACAGATGATGAGTTGGAAGATAAGTTTTTCTTAAAAAAAAAAAAAAGATGTGTGCAAACAAACTCTTGCGATGGTTTTGTTGAAACTACGTCAATAGAGCTTGGTAAGTCTGAAAAAACATACTTTGTAGGTAGATAATTTTTTATTGCAAGAAACTGGTTTTCAAAAATTATTTAGTTGTGAAACAATTATTTAGTATGCGATTTGTGTAATTGACTTTTAGAAGTACCATTTAAATCAATGTTTTGTATAAGAAGAAAATTAAAAAAAAAATTAAACATCTTTTTTTTATTTTACTTTCTAGAGGATATAGTTGCATTCGATATTTTTACCGAGAGTGAGACGCCGGTAAAAATACCCATACATAAAATTAAAAAAATTATTCTCAAAGGCAAATATGAGTTAATGGGAATAATAAACTTCTCCCAGACCATAAGGGGGCAAATGGGCCACTACACAGGACTCTCTTTGCGGTCCACAAATAAATGGAAGGAGTTTGATGACTGAAAGGTCAAAAGCTCTTTGCTTTCATCCCGGCAATCTGTAAATCCCCACCTTATTATTTATATACGAACAAAAGTAGAAAAATAAATGAAGATCACTTTTGTATGGGACGTTGCAAAAATGCCCACTCTCATTTGCCTGTATTATAATTGCCATTATACAAAAAACGAAAACCATTAAAAACTTTTTACCTACTGTTAACCTTTTTTTTTGAATACATATTTAAGAACTTCCATGTTTCAATAAACGAAATGCCTTAAAATACAAAAATAAAAACTTAATCGTCTCATTTTAATGCAACATAAATAAATATTGAATTTTAAATTTTGTCTAACGTTCATTTTAAAATTATATTTAATAGAATTAAAATAAGAAACAAAATAAACTGAAAGAGGAATAGTTTTGTTCATATTCTTTTTCTTTTTCCGTTTTCTTCTTGATTTCTTGATTTTCAGTCTTCTTAATTTAGTGTTTTTTTTTCGGGTGAGAGTTTAAATTAATACTATAGTCTTTCCAACAAAAATTGTCAGTACGGGAAAATAGGACGCTTACCTCTCACTCTGACTGCAGTGAAATCTCGTTAAGATGTGAGAGAGCTAAAATATTACAGGGTTTCCGTAGTGCGCATTATAGATTTCGTAAAAGCTCTGAATATACATAAATTGTATAATTAAATTTTAGTCTCTGGCAACAACAGTTTTTTTGGTATTTTTGTAATTTTTTTCGTCTGGCAAATGAATTGATCAAAAGTAAATGCAATAGAATCTATGACTAACTGCTCAAAAGAAACCCGTACAAAACCATGAGAACTTAAAAAAGAAATACTACTCTTCTTGGCTCAATAATTTCAGTATAATTTCTTAATTTATGACGTAAAGTCCTTCAAATTGTCTCGTTTTAAGTATTTTTACACATATAAATAGTATTAGGGCAACTAATAATCACCTTTAACTTTCATGTGCAGGTCAAATTTTCAGCAGCAATTGTCACGGCAAAAAATAAACGAAGTGGCAAAGTATTTTTCACTGGACAATGATTTTAAATCCATAGTCTGTTAGTTAATAGAGGAAATGTTTATTTAAAAGCCGTTTGTGAAAAAAAAAAATCGTGCTACTAACAGTGACTTATTTCCTTTAATTTTTTACTTTTACCTGGTGAGAGTAGTAATTAACATCAAACAGCCTGATAATCAGCCATGACCTTTCCTCACAAAAAATTGCCTCTAAGCGTTTCTGTCGTTAACAAAAGCACACGGTTTTAACCTCAATATTTTTCTGCTCATTGACCAGAGAATTATTTTAACAAAAGATAATTCCATAAAATTTAACATGTCCATGTAACGTAGGTATAGTATATAGGTAAATTAAAAAAAAACAATGTGGCATAAAAATATCAAAGTTGTTTGGTTTTCATTTTGGTAAAATGGAAAAAAGCCCTAAGCTATCATGAGAGCAGGAATATATGTATATATGCATGATTGAGCATTTAAAAATTAAATAAAAATATAAATTTAATTTGGAAACAATGTATGAATGTTACTTACATCATATATAAAAACCCTGGTAGTTTATATCGCTACTGGCTCTGCTGTGAATATTAAAACAAAACACATTTAATGGGTTTTGTTGGAAATCAAAATAACAAAAGATGATGATCATAATTTTACAAAGGATAGCTTTGGCTAGCGTTTTACTTATAACTATTTTGTTTATGTACACAGAGTCGGGCCAAAAAGCTTCTTCATCAAGGGAGATAAAATAATGAATAAATTAATTTTCAAACGATTTTATATGCGGACAGGAGTATGATGGAAATAAGTTTTACATGGACTTGCAAGTTGCATAGAGAAATTGCGTTTAATTTATGTTTTTAATGTATGCAGTTTTTCTTTGAGAGACATTAGTTTCAGATTATACTGAGACTATAGAGTGTTATATTTATATACTCGTCATCCTATCTCTCTGCTTTATGTGACGTCTACCTGAAGGCCTGAAGAAGATGCTGGAAGTGTTCTAGAATCAGGATTGGCGTTGCTATTTATCCAAACTGCCTTTATCGTGAGAAACTGGACCCTGAAGGCAATGTTTTGCACTCTATACGTCGCTTCACCTCTAAACAGTGGTACGCCCCAACGAATACATCTACTATTTATTACCAGCTGCCATTCACAACAATACACCACGAAGAGACATCATAATGGTTATGGAAGATTTGAATGCCAAAGTAGGCTTAGGCATGTTTTGGGAAAACCTGGTGTTGTATAACGAAAATGGTGAATGTAAACACTAAACCAGCTGGGTGTCGACGGATATGCCTTAACCTCTATCTACTGTACCAGCAAAGCTCAACATAACAGACAATTATTTGAGGACAGTTTATTGAGGAACCCATCATTCATACTACAGATGAATCGAAGCCCGACTTGGTGATAAAAGTAATCGTGATTTCGGTATCGACGAATGGCTACTTCGGGGGATAAGCGATTATCTTTCTGACCGTATAATTCAAGTTGTTTTGGATGGTTTTAAGTCTGCAATTCAAAAAAATAAATGCTGGTGTACTCCAAGGCTCCGTTCTGTCTCCGATTTTGTTTCTCGTTTTCATTAACAATCTCTTATCTGAAACAGCTAACCCACTCAATTGTTTTGCTGACTACAGTACCCTCAGCTTTTCATACTTGTTAACTGACTCAAAACCATCTTCTTCGAGCATTGAACTGCAAGGAGAGAATATGATTAACTCGCTTAATTTCGACTTAAGCAACATTTTTACATGGGGTGTCAATAATCGTGTGGAATTAAATGCTGCCAAGACCCAAAGTGTTTACTGTCGTTAAAGCGAAATATTGCTCCCTTACTGATTGTATACACAAATAATTGTGTAGACAATCTAGGGCTACCATCTCTCTGTCTTCCATTACACAATGGATTAAATAAAATGTCTTTTTCAAGTCGATTATCGCGGAAGTTTCAGAAAGATTTACCAGAATTTAAGTGATTGTTTTGCAAAAGTTCTCATTCGTGTGTAACGACTGCAAAATTTCTAATATTTCTTTGCAGCTGCAAAATTGAAATGCTCATAGATCATTTTGATGTTCTGGTTGGCAATGTCGATAAAATTGAAAATGATATAGAGTCTATATCATTTTCAATTTTATCGACATTGCCAATCAGAACTAGGGTTATCTCTCTAAATACTCTGAGCTCTTGACAACCTTGATTAATAATAATGTTGATGACTTTTATTCAATGAATAATTCGGATAACAATCAAATTTCAGAATTCATCTTCAACTTTCAAAAGAGTTGAGAGAGTTGAGTAACATTAAGCAAGAACAATTTTGACTAATGCAACGTTAATTTTGTAACTTTGGAGAAAGAGTTGGAAAATACAAATGATAGTTTTACTGGATTGATGAAAACAGTTAACTCTTCTCTTCAAATCACACTATTGACCACACAGCGGTCAATGATGATCACAATAACCTTATCAGTGCGTCTCTTCAAGACTAACCACAACGTAATACTTTGACAAGGAATAATCCTTCTTCACTTTATAGTTTAATAAATAATCACAAAACGGTAAATGCACTTGCAGATCCTATTGGTGCGTGTCCTCAAGACAAATTCCAACGTTATCCTCACTCATGGAATAATCCTTCTTCACTTGACAGCTCAAATCAGAACCTACTTAAATGTCAACAGCCCTTTAGTTCAACGTAACCCTCCGCCAGTAAACATTTTTAAACCTAGAGTGATGCCTTCTCCTAGGTGTAGTTTTATATCCAGAAATGATGTTTAAACATCTAACAATGACATTCTAAATGACATTAGATCTGTTTTAATCCAAACTTAATGAAATGTCAAAACATTACTAGGTCAAATGGAAGAGTTGCATCTTTTAAGATCTCAGTTCCTGAACCAATGTTTAAAGTGTTGATGTCTATAACGTCATCATGGCCTAGTAATACATTCATTCAACAATTTGTAAATAAAAACGTACTGTTACTTGCGACTTTGCAACCTCATCTAAACTTACCAACACCTTATCAATGCAGTCGACTTCTTGGGTGGCAATGGAGGTACAAAATGGCTTATTAATCTTAGGAGATTTTCAGGTACAAGATGGCTTATTTACCTTAGATGATTGCAATCTTCTCATTTTTAAATAAAAACTATAATTTTCGGTGCGCGGAGAAATAGTGAAACACTGCTCTCTCAAAAGCTGCGGTGCAATACTGCAGCATTTAATTGAATTCACTTTAAACCTATCCTTTTCAATAAATCCTTCGTGTGCAAGTTGTCTCTTTAATATTGGGATATTCCAGTTGAAGATAGTCCGTGGCCCTTATCTATATTGTTTGTACGACTCATTAACATTTGCATCATCTTTATTCGAGACTCGTTGCTATGACAGCACTTGATATATTTCGAGGGAGACATCATTGAAGTTTGTGACGCTACCATTGACTCCACGTTTATTCCTACGGGTACCTCGTCATCTAATGGGGGAAGTCTAATTGAAAAGACTCTTTTACTGCACATTATTTGTATTACTGCAATATATTTCAGTAAAAAGGTAAATATTAAAAGCTTAATCATTGTGAATACTCCGAACACCTCCCTTACCTTCCACATAAGACATATTTCAATTTTGAATCAAAAAAATCGATTATTCTTCTCTTTTTTTTTTAATTTTATCTCGCTTTGTTTGAGTTTGATAACTTTTTAAGAGTAGTATTAAAGTTACCCTCAGGAAAATGAACATTGTGGAACCTCATCTGGCAGCATTAACATTCCTCTAATGCCGAACCGGGATACATAATTCTTGGTATCCAGCTAAGTTATCTAGTTATTCTCTTTTTAATGAATCCCAAACGTAGTTTCTCTGTCCATAAACTAACTGAGCGCAGAATCTAAAAGATTTATGTTTTCTTTTCGTGTCCTGAGTGCAGCGCTATAAAACGTGGCCGACTCTTAACCAAGACGCACACCGGATATGAGAATATTCCTCCATTCGACTTTGCATAATTTTTTAGCTTTGTTTCTGTATAGTAGTTTTTGTTTCTTTTCTTTTTCATGCGATGCCTCAGGCTACCGGTGCGGTGGTGGGGTTTGACGGAAAGTAGTTAATTCCGCTACTATATACTGCTAGAAGCCACCATTCTCCTCTGGCACAAACCTAGCTCACTTTTGTGGGCAATTAAAATGCAATTATTCTGCCACTAAGACATTAAAGGATTCATGCTATACCATCATGGTGACGATGAAGGCGATGGCAATTGCGACGCACGGTGGCGTGGCGGTTGCGGCAGGCAGTCAAGCAGCGGGTGCTGCTATCAGAATAAATATATCCTAAGTTCCTGATGCCTGGAATACTCATGTAGATAGAGTTAGTTGGCTTTATTTCTCCCCGCGCACGATCTGCAAGCAAGAGGAGGTAATTAAATTTTGACGTTGATAAAGTGGAGCTCAGTCTAATGTGCATGCATCAGGGAACGGAAAGAACTATGTAGTCTTTTCATTTTCATACACCATGTGTATCACTTGTTGGGGGAATTAAAAGTGATATCTGGGCTAATAAAGGGATGTTAAAAGTTTGAAATTTGGAAATGATGTTAATAGCAGGAAAGTTCTAGCAAAACTATAATCTTTTTTTGTTTTATGTGTGTATACATTTATAATGAATAGGGGAAGAAGATTGATGATAAATGAGATATGATTCTCTTGTGGAGCTTTGCGTTTTCTTTTTCCGAGACAATGTCATTTGTCTGATTTAAAAAAAAAAGAATAAAAGAACAAGGAGAATGAAACTTGCAACGCAGGATAAAATACACTTTTCAGACAATATATGGAACTAGTGTCGTCGTTAAAGTTGAATAATGTATCTTCTTCAAACTGAAACATGAAACCTCCGTATAAGAAGTAACCATATTTTGTATAGTAAATCCTTGAGTCTTCTATAGAATTTATTTGATTTGGCTATATTAATTTTTTTTTTTTTTTTGTAATAAGAAAAGGAGTTAAGCCAACCATATTAGGCGTGTATGAACAAGGACACCTGAAGTCAATGATATCCAACTGCTTTGGCCGTGTTTTGCTAAGCCTATAGTTAGTACGCAGATCACACAAAAATTTTTGTTTCACAAATTCAAACATCAAAGCCAAATTTTAGTGAGGATTTTTATGCAGAGCAGCACGTAAACGCCTTAAAAAAAGAGGTATGTTTTGTCTAAGGATGCTAAGGCGAGACACAGGATATAAAAAAAATCTTGTTGTAGGAGGAATAGTGCAGGTAGGTACATAATTTTATTTTATGGAAAGTTTGGTTCTCGATTTCAAAGTATTTTTTTGTGTTGATTTTTTTGTTGTTGTTTCTTTGTATGATCCTACTAATGGTTTTTATATATTTAGAACTTATCTGTTGAATATAAAAACTCTAGAGAATTGAATATTTGACATCAGTCAATTATTCAACTTCGTCAAAGAATCTGTTTATTTTCGAAAAACTATTAGCAACTATAACATAATAAAAATGGCCGCAATTAAAGAAGAGTTCAACCAATTTATCGAGGACTTCTACAAGAAGTGCTGGGAGTTCGCGCACCTCATAATAATCAAGGATTCGATGTGGGCGAACCAAGCCCTACAATGAGGGCCTTTGAGTCTATTAGACTTTAAAAAAATAAATTTATTTATATAAAAACAAAAATAGGTTTTGGTGTCTTTGTTCTGTGGTATAGAATTTGCTCTTTGCCATATTAATTCTTTTAGAATTCTTTTCTAGTTTTTTTTTTGGTAAACTGCGAAATATAATATAATAATATCTTTGTTTTGCCATTCTATAACTTATCTCAAAAGTCACAACGCGAGTCGCGGTTTTCAAGGTTAAACCGGAAGTTTAAGGTTTAGGTATAAAATTTGGATGTTGTAGCAAGCTCATTTATAGCATTTGTTTTTCCGCAATTCGAGGGACCAATAATTAAACCTCTTATGCTATTGGGTAACAGCTTTCCATGTTTTCTTGTTTCCTTACTTTTAACCAAATCCATATTTTGGATTGGTAGAAGTTGTTTAACAAATCGCATTATGAGAAATATTTAAATGAACAGGTTATATTCAAAAATACTCATAAGGTTGTAGACCGTCCAATGGAGAAGCTATAAAGTGAAAAACTAGTTCTAATTACACATAAAAAGGTATGATTTTTTCAAACAAATTATCAGTAAACAAAACATCGTAAGCTGAGACGGTTTAGTTAACTCTGTAATCAACAAGTTACATATAGAATTACATCTTCCTGGTTACCAGAATTGTGGACCTAGAACAAAACTCGAAAAAAGATTAGCTAGAGGAGACCCAGGAATAAATTTACTCGATCAGGCATGCAAAGAACATGACATATCATATTCTAAATTTCAAAATACATCTGAACGTCATAAAGCAGATAAGATCTTAGCTGAAAAAGCCTGAAAACAAGGAACATCAAAGGAGACTGGAATAGGAGAACGAGCTAGTGCTATGTTAGTTACCAATCTCATGAAAGCGAAACTTAAATTAGGTATGGGTTGTTCAAGCAGTAACAAAGTGCCCAGTTCGAAAAAAATCTAAGTCTAAAAAGACACTCACTTTTAGTAGTGCAGTTAAAACTCTTGGGAAAACTATTCAAAGTAAAAAACCTTATAAACTGAAAAAAGCTATAAAAGTAGCATTATCAGTTGCTAAGAAAACAATACAGAAGAATAGCAAATGCATTAAAACACCGAGAGTTATTTCAGTGCCAAAAATTGGTGGAGTTATGCCATTTCTTGTCCCTCTATTTGCTGGACTTTTTGCGCTTGGAGCAAAGAAATTGCACAAATCATAGTAATTGATTGTTCTCGACAAAATTAATTTATTTTATTAAGATTTATTGCATGATCATATAATTGAGTACAGTCCCTTAACTGGTGAAGACAAAAAACTTACATTATTGATGATGAATACATGATGAATACAATCACCTGCATGTAGAGAAAAAACAAAAACAATCAAGGTAAATAAAGATGCTCACAACTTTGATGTAGTCAGTGAATTTGTCTACCTGGGCACTGCTGTCAACTTAGCCAACAACATCAGCGCTGAAATCAAACGCAGACTAACTCTTGCTAATCGCTGTTTTTTGTTCTAAATAAGCTATTGAGATATAAAGCCCTTTCGAGAAGAACCAAGGAGACACTATATAGAACACTCATCATCCCGGTCCTGCTATATGGACTTGCAGAAGCAAGGACCCTCTCCCAATCGGATGAAATGTCACTTGAAGTCTTTGAGAGAAAAGTTCTGCTTACGATTTATGGTCCTGTTTGCGTAAATCGAGAAGACAACATTTGGCGGAGAAGATATAACGATGAACTATACGAGCTGTACAGCGACGTGAGTTTAGTCAGAAAAATTCGCATTCAACGACTAAGATGGCTGGGCCATGTAGAACGAATGGACACAAACGCTCCAGCGAGTAAAGTCTTCAAAGCCAAACCAGAGGGAGTCAGAAGCCAAGGTAGACCTCATCTCCGATGGAGCGACCAGGTAGAGGTAGACATCCACCAGATGGAAGTGCGAAACTGGAGACAGCACGCTAGGGATCAAGCCAGCTGGAGGGGCGTATTGAGCAAGGACTAGGAGCACCACGCTCTAGTTGAGCCATCATAAGTAAGTAAGTAAGCTTACAATACCTCCATGTATTAAAAATAATTTTCACTTAAATTACTTAATTTAAGAAGAATAATAAATCAACATCACTCATTAAACCGCACTCGATCAAAAAATCGCGCAAAGAAGTCTGTGGCCATATTGTAAACAGCCAAAATCTTGTTAACTGCATTTAAGCGTTCAAGTGGTTTATTATTAATTTAATCTGAGAGCTCTGACATAATCTGCTCAGAGCTTTGCTCTGATCACTCAGCCTTTGCTCATAGATTTCCTCAGAGCCAAAAAAGAAAAACATAAAGCGAAAATACGGAAAAACAGCAAACGACAACACCATTTCAAATTTGTGTCAAAAGTTTTAAAAAAACATAAATTCTGAAAACTCCTGAAAAAAATCCGCTGTGATTTGCATTTACGTTAAAAATAATGGTAATACTGTTAACGGTGTGAGCATTTTCAATACAAACAAAGAGGGCTGTTGTGACTTCTGAGCACATGATCAGTGTGGCTTTCACTGTGCCCAACGCAGGTAGGATATCAATACGTTCTTTGGAGAAAAATGACAACAACAATGGAAGAGTAAGTCAATGGTTCCGTTTTTTAAGTGGGTTATTAGGGAACTACTTACCGGAACCTTTTTTAAGAATAAAGCTCTTTGATTAGACGTGTACTGCTAATTTTAGTTGGCCAGAGTATAGTTGAAGACAAAAATGAACGATTTTGAAGCGAAGTTAAAAAAAATTGTAAGCTTTTTCTTACAGCTGTGTCTATGAAATTGGAATTGATATTTTTGTAT
Source organism: Meliscaeva auricollis (assembly GCA_948107695.1). Taxonomy (NCBI): domain Eukaryota; kingdom Metazoa; phylum Arthropoda; class Insecta; order Diptera; family Syrphidae; genus Meliscaeva; species Meliscaeva auricollis. The sequence continues at coordinate 64,235,890 of OX403616.1, forward strand.
TACAAGAAGTTTTCTTTTTTTTATTATTTTTATTTTAATTACTGATAGGTTATTTTCTTTGTCTCATAAAAATGTAGCTTAATTAAGTCATACGAAGTGTATTGTGTTTTGTGTAAAAACAAATCACTGTTTTTTGGTTAATGTCTGTTCTTAAAAAAATTCTACAAAAAATTTCTGGATTATTTTATTTTACTTTAAGAAAATTGTCCTTTTAACTAAACGAATGCAGCAGTTTTTTTTGTTGTTCTAAAGGTAAACTCTGTACCTCATTATAGTATTTTGTTTCGCTTTTAATTACCTCGTTAACACATTTTATGTTTGTTTCAAAAGTTTTTACCTTTATAATTCTTGTGTACACCGCCATCTTCTGTTATTTTCATCTTTCTTTTTTTTTTGTAAACCAACACAAATTTTGGCTCATATAGATGCAATAAGAGGGCTGAAAAAAATATAAGTACAGACAACAAAAAAAAAATGTAAAAATGCAAAAGGACGACTTTTTAATCCAGATAAGAGGTTTAATTAAACACAAGTGTTGCTGTGAGTATATGTAGTTTCTGGGTAATATAAAGTTGCAGTGTCAGGATACAGATACTATGCCCTTATACTTCAGCTGCAGGATGAAGGTAAATGAATTGCAAAGGACTGAAGGCAACAAGGCTATATGTACTATTGTTGCAGTAATATACCAGGATATTAAACTTTATGTGGCAGTGGATGTGCAAATAGCATTAATGAGATTTTTGTTGATGCTACAGGCTGTAAGGCAAAGGCATGTGCGCTGAGTTTGACTGTATGTATGCAGTTTTACAAACAGACAAACACATTGATTGAATCAATGTGAAATTATTTAATTAAATTCACTTCAAACAGATGACAACAGGCCATATTCTCATTCTGCTGAGATTACTGTTTCAATAATATCATGAAAATTAAACTCACACAAAATATGACTTCTGATAAGTAAATATAATTATATACTGAACAGTTTGTATTCCAATAATTGTCGATATCCATAAATTAATTTATTTTGTTTTATTTTTGACTTCTTACAAAAATTGAATTCAGAGATTAATCATTTTTGAGAAATACTAATACCCACGTTCTGGTATTTACTCATTTCTTCAGCTTTTGTCAAGATTCAAGCAGCACAAAGGGTTTTACAGAGCAAGCACTTATGTTTTCCCCAGACTATACCTAACCTATATCTTGGCATATTCGACTTAGCAAAAATGTTTGCAAGCAAAACACTTGTGTATGTATGCCTTAAAAGTTTTGCATTGAGATTTTTTCCATAAAATAAACAACAATCGATTTCTTGAATGCAATTTTTTGCATCTGTACTTCAAAATGGCGGATCAAATAGCGCACCCTCGACTCTAAAAATACTTGGAAAAGTAATCTGCAATATTTTTAATACTTAATAAATTTATTTATTATTCTTTTACAATTTACATCAACAGAAATGAGAAATAATAAATGTGTAAATAAAATGCAGTTTTTGGACAGTTTGGGGAAATACCACATACCTTTGGTATTTTATACCGCATAATCCTTTATTACAAGTTTTAAAATATTTATTTAAATTTAGGGGCTTTTAAAAATAACAATCACTCATCATGACAAATTTGTATTTTTTTCAAATTTGGTGGTTAATGGTCTTTCGGGATTCCCTAGGAGGGAAATTAAATTTGTTTTAGCACCACAACTAACGGTACCTGCCATATAACTATTAAGAAAAAGTTATTTTTTCAAAAACAGTTCTAGCGGTTTTGTTAGTAGGAATATACTTTTAAAATGAAAGAAATGTTTGTCAAAATTCCATTCAAGCGTTTTTTTTTTTATTTCTCTTAAACGAATCAACCAATTTTGATGCATTTTTATTTATTTTTAAAAACTTTATATAAGAAGCTTTCACGCCCACAGCAACTTTGATCATAAGAGTGCGACCCAGTCGTGCATTTTACTTGTTTACTCTTGCTAACATTTTCCTTTCAATTTCTCTTAATCTCTTGTTTGTGAAAACACACAATTTCCATTTTTCAAAAAAATATTCTTACATGTCATACATTTGTTGCAATTTGCAATGAGTAGTATTTGAGAAGTATTTTAGCAGCGCAAATGATGTGTTACCCCCAGTTTCACTGTAGACGTTTAAACTTAAGACAAATTTTAACAAATCAGTGACTGCCAACGAAAGAACAGAACTTTTCATCGGGAAATGTTGATTTATTGATGGAATAAGTGATGAAAAACAAAAATATTTTCAAAAATTAAAAAAAAAAAAACACGATCACAATTATTTATGAAATGGGAGCTGTCAAATTGAAATTTCGCCGTAGGCAGCGGTTCTCTGAACTGTAGTTTAAACGGCAGTATTATGTGCTCTCGTTTAACTCTAACTACAAATTGAAGTCTCTTAAAGGTTTAAACAAAACTGTGAAATCAAATAAATTCTTAAACTAAAATGAAGACTAAAGTGGATTAAAAACTTCTGCTGTGAAACTGGGGCTTAGAGTTTTTTTGTTATTCAACTGCTTTTGTTTCAAAATTAATAAATCGGTTGCAAATTTGTATAAATGCAAAAAAATTATGAAGTGACGGATATTATTTTGTTTAGAAAGAATTACTAAAAAATGAACTTTTACTGGGCATGATCCCAAAGAGTTAAGTACAAGAAGGGCAAATGCAAATAACGTAAGAGGCTTCCAAAACTATTTTAAAACAGACAAAACTGTTCATCCACATGAATTCATTGCAAATGAGACAGACATTATTGCTGCTAACAATTCATTAAAAGTAATTGTAAGAACAAGTGCTTAAAAACATAGTCAAACTATTCAAAAATCTGTAGTTTAAATACCCCATCTAGCCGGCACTATCTACCTTCCAAGAACGCCAACATCTAAAGAACTCTAGACTCTGGAAGAAATAGACAAATACGTTTTTGAAGGGGAATTGTTCTTTTTGTCGGAGAAAACTGTTGGCGGTTGTTACATGGGACTCCCATGATGGGAGCGCTTGCTGGATAATGGACGGACCGTTTTATGTGGTCTTAAAAGTAATGAGGCAACTTTTTTCCATCCACGGAAGAGTCCAAGGCGAAATTATTCCCCTAGAAGGTATTTTGCCTAATGAGCAAAAAAAACAAAAACATTGAGACTCCATGAATTATTTTTAGTGAACTTCTCAAAAATAGATTTTTCAATTCGTTTGAGTTTTTCTGGAGTGGAAGTTTAGATTGTTTCGGCCAAATAATAATGGAGAAGAGTACAAAAAAAAGGTTTATTGTGATCCTTTTACTTCCTTTTCACAGTTAGGTATCTAAATTTGAAACTTAACAATTTAATAAGATATTTTAATTCAAATTCATATCGAGCTTTTAATTATTTGGCACAAACTCTAGAATTTATGAATGACCTTTTTTCAGATTTGTACGAAAATATGGAACAAGTGAAAACTTCTCACAGCAAGTTCGAATGATAAAGAGTCTAGCTTTTGTCCCGTCCAACGAAATCCCTCACTATTACGATAGTGTTTGAAGATGACGACATTAATTAGCGGACTCGTTTCACAAAACTACATTCATGGCACCCGAAATTCTGAGTTTTGGTCCGTTTAGTGTCAAATAAGAACGAATGCGGTAATGTCGAGGCCTGGAATTATCGGTTAAGAACTTCGATAGGACGAAGGATAGCCTTTTTTTTACAAATTTGTGGTTTGGGGTCGAATCTTGGAACAAAATTTTACTTTCAAAATTTCAAAAAGGTTTGTAAAATGTTAAGAGCAAGAAGATAAAGATATTCTTTTAAATTTATATGTTTTGGAAGAAGAATTATTTACTCGAGCTCAAAATTGGTTGGAAGATGAGAATATTGGGACTCGGAACAAGATCATCTTTAATGTTGTTGGACCGAAGTTCTTTTAATTTATGTGAGAGTGGAATAACAAATTGTTTCTTTTGTATTTTGTCTGATAAGCAATTGTACTAACGCTCGCTCTACAATTTTTTTTTTCTAGAGTTATGTATATAGAGTTGTCAAAGATTATGGTATTCGGTTGGAACCCAAGAGAATTATCTGTGACTTAGAGAATGGTATGCATTCTGCAGCTAATCAATACTTACCTTCAGCTGACCTTGAGACATGCCTTTTTCATTTCGGCCAAATTATTTGGATACATGTCTTAAAAGAGGAGTATGATTAACATTCTAAATTTTTTTCTATCTAATCTTAGTTAAAGTTTCTTTTTCAGCTTAGTAAGAAAATGTGGCAACTCTGAAGATTTTAGACTCTTAGTGGTGATGATTAAGAGCCTAGCGTTTGTGCCAGCATCTGAAGTCTCACAATGCAACGACACCTTACATTGCATTATTATTGATGACATATGCATAATGAAGTAAAGTTGGCTGAATGGTTTCATTAAAACTACGTGAGCGTGAGAGATCTGGATTTTATATTTTTACAGGGGGAGGGCAAAAATTGATGCATTAGATTAGAAGATACACGGGAGAATGGTAACATTAAAATCTTCTAGTTTCTTGCAAATTCAGCTTTATAAGGAACTCGTAAAGAGAAATGTAATATAATATCAGAAGGATTTTTCAAAAAAGGTCTGCAACTGCAATTTACATTTTTCTGTTGAAATAAAGTTTTGAAGTATAGTTTATAAACCAACGCAAGAATTAATTTCTTCGCCACAAGTTGGGAAGGAGGATAATGATTTCGCTATCAATGACTTAGTTCTTCTTAGAACTGCACCTCCCCAGGTTCAACGGTAGACGACGATTTTAATGTGAATCATTTAGAATCGACTACTGTGATGAAATGTGAAACATTAGCTGGGATTTAATTAAAGGTTTGTGCAGGTTTTGTTTAAAATATACAAAAATGTCACATATACATGAAGAACACCGAACAGCCAATAGAATCCAAACAAATATAAATTTGTTTATTAGGAAAAAAATAATTTGAACGTTCCCAACAATTGCAAAACATTTTTTTCTGCAAGAAAGCAGCATAAAATTAATTAAAATGGATAGCCAAAGTCAAATTTGTGCAGTTCTGTTTGATGAAATTGCGATTTGAAGAGAATTGACTTACAACTTAGTCGACATAATTGATGGGTTAGAAGATAAGGCTTTATTTGTTCAAATAATGTTGTGAAAAAAGGCCCAGATCACATTAAATAAAAACGATAGGACGTTATCGTTTTGACAATATTTGTCTTTATCATTGCAATAGAATAATATAGAGGGAGCGATAGATCAAACGTTATCGTAATATCGTTTTCTTCCAAGTTTATATTTACTTTTTGTCCAGTTAAAAGCAATTTTCGAACACTAAAATGTGTTCGAACTAATTCAAAAGCAAATCGATCCTTCAAATTTCGATAAAACTCAGGTTCTAAATGCTGTCGAACTGTTCAGCAAGCTGTTCTCTTAAAGGAAGTAGAAACTGACAATTTTACAGAAAATAAAAAACCACCAACAACAAATTCATACGAATAAAACGGCTTTGAAAATTAATAAATCAATTATAATCATTAGTCGTGTTGTATTCAACACTGAGGCTAGGTAAAACAAACCCATTGATGAATTTATAGAATAATAAAAATCCATTGATTAGTTTCCAGAATACATCAGAAATATTAAATTAATAAAACAAGAAAAAGGCAAGAATATATACAATTGTTCTGTTAATGAAATCAATTATTAAATAAATAAACTACGAATCTCAGGTCGAATACAAATGTTGGTAATTGTTGGGAAACCTCATAGGCAAGAACTCATAAGTTTAATTAATGATTTTTGTGAAAAACATGAATTAGATGAAATACCTAACTTTTTTCGACAGGATTTACATCAGTGAAATATTTTTTTTGGATATCTAGTGCTTGAGACTGATAAAATAGCTACAATCGAATTGCGAAAAATGAGAACTTTAATTCTGAAAAAAACGACGTTTAACCTTGTGAAAGTACAACTATAGCTTCGTCATTAGAGGCATACTCATATCAAACTATTGTTGTTCTTGAAAATTGTTCACAATCGGATTCGCGTATGGTGTATATTTTTCAAACCTGATCCTATGGCAGTAGTATCTGCCTTATACTCAATATTTCACTATTTCTAAAGACTATGTCAGTGAGTATACCCCTTGGCGTAATGGTTAGATCGATGGACTTTCAGCCTATGCCACCTTGATTTATTTTTCAGGGGTACTGCCTCATGTCAGGAATTGACAAAAACCTTCAAGAGTACTGCATGGCACGAAGCCAACATCTAAACCAGTTGTTCTGAACCGACAGAAAATTGTAGTTCCCCTCCAATTCTGCACAGGAAATGGTTGGGCGATTCAGTCACTAAGCCTTTGTTCTTCATGAGCTAATCCTCCCACAAATTGTATTTTATATTTAAGCCATTTTTAAGATAAAAATCAACAAGTTTAATGTTAAATCTTATTGAATTTTTCAGCCATGACACCAGGTATAAATATGTAAGTGCATTTTATCTCTCGGTACATTCTGCATCATCGTTCACTTTTCTGGGGAAAAAATTAAAATCGAAGATAATAATCCGCCCCAAGACGATGAAGATCATAAATGTAATTGAAAGCACTTACCTCGTTATTCTTGTTCAGATACTTATCTATAAGTGCACTGCGGTGAACTTTTACTCAAGAGTTTCCAATAATTCTTATTTCTTTTGATTCTCTTATCTACCCCCTTTTCCACTCTTGCCCTTGATGCAGTCATTTCAAATATCCTTTTCGTTTCTATTCCAATGAAGTGGAAAATTGTTGGAACACTCTTTGTAGCTTATTGCTTGCCTATAGTCATAAGTACAGTCACTGATGGTAATGTTGTATTTTATGCAGAAAGGAATTATTTTTTTCTCTGTGAGTACTTATCACAATTCCATCAATCGAAATAGATAATAATGGAATTTTAAATTGATATTTTTAAATTGTTAAAGAAACTTAACAAAAAAAAAATAAACATTTATTTTGATAGTCATCAGGTGTAAGTACATTTTCTCATTATCATTTGCAAATATATGTCCTGGACTATTAGAGAGTGCTCACTAAACACCAAGTTCTAACGCAGAGGAGCGGATGGAGCAAACTTTGAAATTAGCATTTCGAAATCGTTGCCATTGCCATTTGCCAAAAGTGAATTTGCTGAATGCGTCGTATACCCGTTGAAATTATTGATATTTTTTTGTTTTCTATGGCAAATGTACTTTTGAGTTACTCAGTTAGTGCTCGGAGGTATGGATAATGGATGTGGGTTTTGCATTGCGTATTTCTTGGGAAAAAGTCAAGTAGAGAGAAAATATGGCAAATTCTTAGATAATGCACTTAAATTGTCAAAAAATTATGACTTTTGAAGTTTTTCTTTTTACTATTCAAATTTTTAGAAAATGAAATTTATGGAAGACAAAAAAAAAACAAAATTCAAACAACGGTAAAGTGCTGGAAGGTTTAAAATTCATTTGAAAAATTTTATTACCAAAGAATGCATAAGAAAAGTTTTGACATTGTTTTTTAGGTAAAGCAATTTGTATGTGGCCATGTTACAAATTAAAAGATAACTATTTTTTGAATAGAAAACTTTGATTTTTTTATGGAGAGTTTACAAAGAGGTTCTTAGAAAATATTATCTGTTTCGGAATGTTGTAAGTTTTGACGATTAACGTAAATGGTGAAATTAATTAAATATTTCAATAAAAAAATCTTAAGCTAATTATTTATGGAAAGCTACAAATTATGAAACTTTTTTTAATAGTTGGTTCGGGAAGAAAAAATTAAGTGAATAAAAAGAGTTTGGTCTTCAATTCAACTTCAGCTTTTGCTTAAGAATATGTAAATGCTTTCATGGGCATCATTATTGTAAGTATCATGTATGCATCTTTGACCATGATCTGTTTCTTCAGATTTTTGTCCATATCCCACTGAGTGTGCTAGTTATGTTCTTGTGCCTCTTCGACAGGTTTCACCTTGTCGCGGTGAGGAGGCTTACGTTTGAATCATCAACTGGCCAGCTTGTAGAACCATGAACGTACAACCACAACAAACCAACATCTAGCGGAGATATCCGCTTAAGTGTGGACAGAAGTCTGAGCTGTCGGCGAGAGCTTGGCTTCGCAAGGAGCTTAGTCGCCAGTGACATACAACATACAAAACTAAGACAACAAGGAAAAAACAACGACGATGACAGACGAAGAAGAGAACCTTCTCCTTAATCCCTCGATGCGTCTTGCTTCTCTCAACCAAGTGACTACACTGAAGCCACGACCTTCAACACTGACATGAAAACAACTCACTGACGAACACCACGATAAAAGCTCTACTGGCCAAGGTGCCTATGGTAGGCTAACATGTTGCCATAGTTGACTATGGGAATCCTGGGCGGAAACTGACGGAAGATCCCTGGGCATACGCCGACCTTCGTCTCATGGGAAGGAAGGAAATCAGCGCTTTGTCTAAGCCCAAAGCTAAGCACACTATAAAAGGAACGCTCGTCCTGAGAGATCGTATTCAGCGATATCTTCGGTCATTATTTACAGACCAGCTCAGTCATAACTGGGAAGTATTTAAGATTGGGCGAAAAAACAGAAGACGGCGCTGAAGTGGTTGTGATCCTTAATCACAAGTCAATACCGCTTCTTATGAAGATTGACTTCAAGGTGCAAGTCGGTACCAACCGATCTCACCACCGGGTGAGATAACCAAACAGCTCTTCCATAGGGCTGCACTAGACAAACGGGACATTGTTGTGGGATGTGACGGCAACGCACACCATTGGCAGTGGGTGAGCACTGACATCAACGATAAAGGTGAGCAACTTTTTGAATGTATGTTAGAAAATAACATTTTAGTGGCGAATAGAGGTACCCCTTTTGTTAATAAAAATCGTAAAGAGATACTTGAAGTAAGTCGAGTAAGTAACTCGAATACTATTCTGATAGAACAGTGGAGGGTATTAAAAGATGAATCATTGTTCACAAACTCAAGGTGTTCCTAATACCTGATACCATAAATCCTAGAAAACATTTTAGAAATCTTAGGAAAACCAACTGAAAATTTTTAAAATGGTAGTTGAAACCAAAATAGTAAAACTCAGCACTAATGAGATACTAAAACCTGAGATTATAGATAGAGCCAATGACAGCTTCACTGAAATTCTCGGTAAGGTAAGGTATAAGGTCAAAAGAAACCATCCTGGTGGACAACTGAGCTTGCTTACATTAGGATAGAAACAAGAAGACTTTTTAATGTTGCAAAACGCACAAGAACAGACAATGGCTGGGAAATTTACAAATCCTGTCAAAAGAAATTCAAGATGGAAACACAAAGAGCAAAACCCAGCTCGTGGAGAAACTTCTGCAGTCAAATTGAGAATGCCAAATGAAACAACAAGACTCAGAGAAATACTTGCGAAAGAGTAAAGTTGAGTGCATTAAAAAATATTTCCAATCATGTGCCATAATGTTAATTTAACACTAAAATATTCTTTAACTGAATTTTGAGTATAAAAGTAAATATACAGTTCGAAAGACAACACAAACTATAAATTAGAAATATTTGTTCAAAATTGGCAATTTCTGTAGAGCTGCATTTCAATTTCTATTTGCCCTACAGAGCTGCTGTTACTAATCGGTTGTAGCTAAACTTGTCTTCTTTACCTGATGCCTGGTAGCTTTTTTTTTATAAAATGCACATTTTAGGATATAAAAAGATAAAAACTGAAGAAAGTGCGAAAATTTCGAGGTTTTTGTTGCACCATTCAGTTAGTAAGGTTTTTCGAAACAGCAAACTTTGTCGTGTACTGCTGGCATATTTCCTAACAACATCCCAAAAACTCAGCGATCTGCAATTTTTTGCAACCTAAAGCTCATTATTTCTTTTGTACTACTTATCTATTATAATAACTTTGAGCTACAAGACCAAGTTTGTGCGATCCAGTCATGCATTTTAGATATTTCGCAGTCCTCAGTGTCAGGCGGACACCCTTCCTATAGTGCAAAATATATCGCAAGTAAAGACCTTTGTGTATAGATCCTATAGTACTATCATCGGAAGAGATTTTCAGCTTGTCTTCCAGACCGTTCTGGCGCTAATCCGCTAAAATATTTTCATTTTAGAGACCACAACAAGGCGGGCGGAATTTTATTGAGAAAGTGTCTCATATACAACTGGAAAACGACGAAGTCTTAAGTATTCCCATCGTTTTAATTTTGGACGTCATTAAGTAAGTTTTACCAGTAGAAACAAGGGGTCCCAATGGGTAGCCCAGCATCCCCTATTCTGGCAGATATTATAATGGAAACTCTTCTTAATGATGTGTTTACTAAGCTGGACAGAAAACCAAAAATCACAGGTAAATACATATGTTGATGATCTTTTCCTTGTGCTGAAATCACATGAAATTGAAAAAACGCTTCAAAAATTAAACGGTTTTAATCACAGAATTAAATTTACAAAAAGAATAAAATTTTGAAAAATAATCTGGTTGAATATTTTTATAAACGCCGGTAAAGAAGTATCTTTATCTTCAAAAATTAATAAATAGTGGTTATACATGCAACCTGGTAAACTCTTGGTAAACATGGTAAAGTATAATATCTGGTAAACTAACTGTTATTTCTTTACAATTTTTTACATTATTACCACATTAACCAGACGTTTACCACAGGGCAAACAAAATCACACATACAAACCTATCTACCGCCTGCTATTATAACATTTTTTTTCCTATTTATAAAAATCTGATATATACTAAACCTATCTTCTTCTAACCCATGCATATTTGTTTTCATACTCATCTCTTTTCCGTCCTTTTTTTTCTCTCCAAAATGTGGAGACTCATTGGTAGAATGCTCCACCGATAGATGGCATTAGTAATTTCGGCCTCAAAGTAAAAACTACCTCCCAAATTCTCCATTAATAATAGCCATGCATGATTAACCTGCGTATTAATTTTGGTATGTATTTTAGTTAGGCTCGGGTTGAATGTTTAACTTTAAATATATGTAGAAATCACAACAGTGACTGTATTTAAATAATATTTATAAAGGTCGACACCATATGGGGTATCTACACCTACACAATATTATACAATATTTAAGTACATGTATTATGATCGACTATTTGTAAATCTGCATTTAAATAAAATTTAAACATAAAAAAACAAAGTAAAATAATAATTTCCCTGTCCGTTGCGAAATTGAAAATTTGCATTCCGATTTGGGTGTCCTTTATTTTGTATACAATGCAATGATATGAATAATTTAAATGTCAGCAAAAAAAAAAAAAAAAACTGAAGCCTGTCAATGTTCACCAAGATACTATGCATATTTTTGTTTTATTATTTCTTTTTTTTTTTTGTTTTTTGTTTTTCTTTGCATACAAAAACAATACAAGTTGAACGATAAATAGACCTTGTTAAATTTCCATGCAATTTTGATTTTATTTCGCTTAAGCCTGAGTGAACAATTTTATTATTATTATTTTCGTTACACATTCATTCATTCATTTATTGTGTGAGCGTAAACTATGAATTATTTCGTCTGCAAATGCAAATAATAAATTTTGATTGTTTTGGGTATTAAAATTATTGTTGCTTTTGTTTAATGGCAGGAATTCCAACTATAAATTTTCAATGATTAATGGCATTGACGCTAGTAGCTCCGGTCCAATAGAAAAAAATTGCTTACTTAAATGCTTAAAATAAATATAGATTATAAAAAAATACGTGATTTTGATGTTTTATTTAAATAAATTTTAGGGAAAACTGATTGGGAATTATTTATTTCTAATTTAGAATTAAATGAATTAGAATAAATAAATATTTTCAGCTAAAAAAATTAATTTTTAAATGCAAATTTAGCATTAAATTGATTTATCTATAAATATATCTTGTGTGTGTAATGTATTTTGGTTTTAAATTATATTTAAATCATTATTATTAATTTATAAAATGATTGAAGAAGTTGTTTGGTAGACAATATTAAATTATTTACTCATCTATAATGGAATAATTATATGCCTAATGTCCCTGGTTTATGGTAACTTAGTTTGTATATCAATTTTAAATTGATTGGTTTAGCAAAAAAATGTGCCTAATACTGGGTAGTAATATGGGTGAAACACTGATCTCTATAATTTTGACTCTAATTGAAGAACTGTTATAAAATATTATAATCCTTCTAACTCATCTTTCTTTTTGAGAAGAGAGAGATAGAACTCTTGTCAGTACATATAACATTTTTTAGCTGTAGAACAGTTTTATTTTTTGTCAGCAGTTTGTTATTTTTGTGCGAGATTTTCATTCCTAATTTTAATTAAATCTAATGTAATCAAAATGTGTAAAAGGAATAATATAAATTATTTAAAAGTTATTAAGAAAAAAAAATAAGACAACAATTGTTAAAATTTAACTTTTCGTTGGCCTGAAATCCAAATTTCGTGTCTGGGAATAACACGCTCTAGTTTTTTTTTTGGTTCATTAATCCATTAGCGATTGTTTAATATTTTAATATGTTGATATTAGAAACAAAGTAAATTTTAAAGAAAAAACAAAATTTACAATAATTAATCCACATTTCTTTAAGTTTAGGTCTTGACGAAGCAAAACATTAGTGCAACGCTGATCTACATGGGCTGCATTCCAATCACAACCCTTGACATGGACAGCATAAAAACTAATTTTGGTAAGCTTATGGAACAATAATCAACAACAGTTAAGCAGCCCTCAAATCACTCGGTTCAGCTGCCACAAACTCTGTAACTGCCCGAAACTGTCGTTCGTCTCTCTTGGAGAGAGAGAACAGTTCAATTCACCTATTCTGAGTGCCGGGACACAGAGACATTCCGGGTAACTGAAAAGCCGACGAACTAGCCAGAAAAGGAACCATAACTCCAATTTTACCTAACAAGGTGAATATTGAAATACCAATCGCTACATGTAAACTTATACTAAAACAGGATGCTATTATGATGACAAACAATAGATGGACTAGTACCACTACTTGTGTAGGAACAAAACAGATCTGATCAGTACTAGATACGAAGCGTTCCAAATGCACCACAATAGGTGTCATTACTGGACACTGCCTTATAGGTATACACACTAGAAGACTAGGGGTCTTCTCAAACGATTTCTGCAGAAGTTGCATGGACGAAGAGGAAGAGGAAACAATCCCACACCTTCTCTGTCTGTTCATGTCCCGCTCTTTTCCAACGACGCAAAATTCACTTAGGTGAATATTTCTTTGAAGAAATAAGCGACTTCATGATAACTGATATTCCCAATCTCCTCTGTCGGTTTATTAAAAGCTCCAACTGGTTTAATTAAAGGAATTTCCTTTCTTTTTATGTGGTATCACAATAGGCCTATTATTGGCCTAAGTGTGTCAGCAGTTTTTCCTGACAGCCACCTTAACCTAACCTAACCTATGTCACTAATAAGATTAAAAACATTTTTTTTTTCAGATGGTACAATTTGTCTCTCTCTTTCACATGTATAGAGCAAGATAGAACTATGGTTTGATACCATCCAAATTTCATCTTCAATTTTACATAATAAAACTGTTATACTTAGAAGGGAATCCACTATTCAGTGTTTTATAGAGATAAGTGGGGTGAAACCGGTTCGTTAACCAAACATCATCATCTTTATTTTTTAGCCCTGTGCTGTTTTTTCCTTAAAACGCTTTGTCTAGAAACCGTGGAGATGATTTAAAATATATGCTTCTTAGCTTTGAAGCTTCAGATTCTCATTGCATCGTCGATGATTTCGGAATCATCGACTGTTTTAAGTTATATAGGCTAATACGATTTTTAAGGGTGCCGTGTCACATGGCCGTGTGTCATGCCATGTCAGGTCATGTGTACAAAAGCTGTTTGTATTGTTTCGTAAATTGATATTGAAATCTCCCATGAAAACAATTTTGCTTTGTTATTTGCTTCGTATAGCTATGCCCCATAAATATGTTCTTCTTTAAAGTCTTCAAGTGTTGTTAGGGGAGATTTTATACCCAGCAATTATTAAAAGGTCATCCAGTTCAATATGAGTTTTCTTTTTTTGATTCTAAAATAATTTTAACTGTAGCGGATTCGATACTTTGTGGACTAGTGATAATTTTTCCTTTACAAAACATATTAATCCTCGGGCCTACACAGATTATAATCTTGACCCTATAATCTTTAATCCTGTTATTTTCAAAGAATCAGACTGAATAGTTTGAGTTTCAGAAAATATTAAAATATCACAACTTGAGTTACCAGTGATCGGCTACATCAACACAATTAATATTTGTTCTTATAGATCGGGCATTTTGGTAAGCAATAACTACACTTTTTTTTTGCAAGATTATCAAACGATAACTTCATTTTATAAGTAGTTCAAAGGTGGCTCAATTCTTTCAAAATTAAATTTCTTTATTATTATTTATTTTTTTACGAAACCAATACTTGGGTTTCGTGTCAAACAAAAAATTCGAGGTTTTAATCAAAACCAACATTACGACGATGGAGAAGTCCAAAGTCCAAAGTTTGTTGTTTTTTTGTTTCTGAATATCTCGGTTAGAACGAATACCTCCCATGAAACTGTTTCGAATCGTTTGATTTTTTATCGAAAACGACTCTAACGATTTCGGTTAAATTTGGTGAAATGAGTGATTGTGACAATTCTGCGTATTTAATTTTTCTCAAAAAATTCGAATAACAAAAATATGGGGAACACGTTTTTTCAAGAAATTTTCCAAAATGTCTAGATATTTAATTATATATCATTACTGGCTTAACCGATTTCGTTTCAAACTTGTCAACAGGTTCTTTTTATGTTTTGTGTATTTAATTTTTCAAAACTAAATTTTGTAAAAAAAAAAATTAAATTAAAAAAATATTTTATATAATTTTAACTTCAATATTGGTACATCAGAAGATCTCTTCTCTACTAGCGTATTTGGGCACTTTGTGTATGGAATGAGTCAACACTCAACACCTCAACAGGTCTTTGATGTATGTCTTTCTTTCCACCTTCTGAGCTTTTGAGCTTTCTACAAACTGTTCACTCTTTAGTTAATCTATAATTTGTGACCTCTTCTGTTTCTTCAGCTAATACATTAATGTAGTTACGCTTATCAAGTCACACGCTTCGGTTAACTTCTCTCATCATAAAGCGATACGAAGACTCTAGCTCATTTCCATCTGCTGCTAGAGTAGTTGCAATGCTAGCTTTAGGTTGTTTTCCTTCGCCGATCTTTGTCCAAGTTGATTCGGATAGCCAAGCACTGTTTCTTTCCTGTGCTTGGCTAACTATTCTTTAAGCACCTATTATGAAAGCTTTTCCACAGCACCAATGGATTTCTATTGAGGCGGATTCAGTGCTGCTAAGTC
The DNA here is from genome assembly GCA_948107695.1 of Meliscaeva auricollis. Classification (NCBI taxonomy): domain Eukaryota; kingdom Metazoa; phylum Arthropoda; class Insecta; order Diptera; family Syrphidae; genus Meliscaeva; species Meliscaeva auricollis. The sequence goes on from OX403616.1 coordinate 64,251,294, forward strand.
CTGTCGATATAAGACCTAGATATTTGGATGTGTGTAACGGAAGCTACCATCAGATTGTGTTCCCGGGCCATCTCCATTTCAGCTGCCTTTCTGCTTCTGAAGTTTGGAACAGGCAATTTCTAAAACATTGTAGTCGGTTGATCGCAAAGTCATTGAGGTTCACTTGCCTTACTGTGGACACCTGAATACCCAGCTGATTGGATGACACGTCTTGTGTTCAAACATGATACCACCAACTACAAGACAATCAGCATTGCAGAAATCTACGAGCTTGATGTTTTAAGTACGGAGTGTAGGTACTTTATTAAGATTTTGTATTTGCTTTAACATATCAACTCTTATAAACCGTCTCCATATAAAAGACTTTGTTTTTTCATTAAAAAATAAAACAGCATAAAATATTGTAATAGATTCAATGAAAACAAAAGACCTTTGTTTTCGTCCTCAGCCTAAGAGACGTAGTAATTATTTCAAAAACATAAAACTTAAACAATAACACAACATTAAAGTACTGCACCGCGCCGTTCTTTTGATTTTAATTAAATAATTACTCAAGACAAAATAAAGTTTAAACTAAACAATAAAAATAAAAACTTCAAGAAAAAATATATATACAATCAAAAATCCTCTTCACAATGACGTTTATTATTATATTTTTGCCGCCAGGCACCATATATAGCAAGACAAGGGTGTCTGTTTGAAATTTACGAGCTCTCATGAAAGGGGGTTACCTTAATTAGTTACATTAATTTTTCATACTCAACAATAATGCATTAACCAAGCAGAAACACACTAACAGCAGTTATTTTGAGGAGGTATACCTACCTTTCTATACAGACACTCTCTTTCACACGAAACATGCTCCTTATAAATTTCGAAAAATAAAATAAAACAAAATAATACACAAAATTATACATTTTGTTGTAAAGAGTTCGCCTGCAGCAGCAGCATACTCTGTGTTGTATATCCTTTATAATATGGTGGATCGTGCTGTATGATGCTGTTTATATGCATGCATACATCTGCTAATAATAATAATTGACCTAGTTGTTCATTCCAAATTAACATCGTGTTTCGCTAAATTGAATCCAAAGAACAAATTTTATACAGCCAACTTGAGCACATAATATTTACGTTTTATATACGTTGAACGTCGTCGTATTATATGGATAAAGACTTACAAATTTATTTAACGCGAGGTCTTTTTGTACTTTAGAACAGCTGAATGGCCTTGAGAAGGATGACCGTTTATCCTTTTTAAAATTATAAAATTGTTTATTGGTCCATGCTTACTATTTGCAGGGAATTTTCCAAGGACTATACTCGTAGGTATAGCGTTTAGTATAGAGTACCTTGAGTTCCTTTCATTTTCTTTTCCATCATCAATATTTTGAGTTTACAGAATTGATGAACTAGACTCATCACAAGAAATTGTTTATTTTTTCTTGACTCTTACAAATTATTTCATTTAAATTTTAAAGTGTGTGCATTTAATGTTCTGTTATTTCTATCATCATCATCATCGGCTCGACAACCGGGGTCCGGTCCTGGCCTCTTTCAACAAGTCTCTCCACCTATCCCGGTCTCGAGCCAACGCCATCCAGTTGCGCACCCCAAGGCTTTGGGCGTCCTGGTCTACGCCATCTCTCCAGCGCAAACATGGTCTACCACGCTGCCGTCTACCATAGAATGTACCGCAAAAGACTTTCCGAGCAGGTTCCTCTTCGCTCATACGAACTAGGTGCCCTCCCCACCGGAGTCTACCGAGCTTAATTTTTGTCACTATGTCTGCTTCAAGGTAGATTGCGTACAACTCATGATTGTACCGTCTCCGGAATCGTCCTTCCTCACATATGGGGCCAACAATTCTCCGTAAGACTTTTCTCTCGAACGCGGCTAAGAGGTCACAGTGCCTTTTGCTAAGCACCCAAGTCTCGGATCCATACATGAGTACTGGCAGGACCATGGTCCTGTACAGCAGCAGTTTTGAAGTTATGGTTAGATTTCTGGATTTGAATAGCTTTGACAGACTGTATATTATATATATTATTGAATTTATTAAAACACAAAATGCAAACAGTTCAACAAATCAGAAAAAGATTTTTAGTTGTTTATTATTTTTTTTTTATTTCAGCTGATTTTAAAATCACCGCGTTCAATGCACAAGGTCCTTACTTAAGTCTGAAGTTTCTAGAGGCTCATTGAGTGCGTTCACATAGTAATCTTAAACTATTCATATACATTTCTATTGTTGTAATGTTATGTTTAATCACAGCTGGAGACAAAATATATTGCAGATCTACAGATATCCAAAAAAAATCAAAATGGCTTCCAATTTTAATGACAGTTCAGCAATATTAGTTGAGGATTGGTAGTTTAAAAATTCAGAATATAATTTCAGAATCCTCGCATTGAACGCGATGAATGTCATTTTATTCACAATGCTGCCAAGTATTTTCGTTAAGCCCCGAGATGGTTTTTTCTAAATTTCAATCCGATATGAGTAAAATAAATAGCAAAATCAAGTAATTACTCGAACGTAAAATTTATATTTAAAAAAGAAAAATACTGAAACCGTATCAATTAATAATGGCCGGGTCATCGAACAAAATCTAAAATATGAGAACTTTTTTTATGTTGAACGCTCAGAAATTCTGAAATTTCAGTTGACATATATAATAGGATAAACTTTTTGCATTTACATTGAACTGTATGATAAATAGAACATTTTTTTTTTATTTGAGATTTAGAAAAACACAATTTATCAACACCTTTTATTGAATTAACTGGAGATTTTCACAAACTATTTCTTATTTTTCCTCACACGCTTTTATTTTGTATATTGTGCATTTTTACTTCTATCCTTTGGTTTATTTTTTTTTTTTTCATTTTTTTTTCTTATTTTGGCCACGCGCCAAAAGAAAGTAAAGTCCAGTTGTTTTATGCGGCAACTCATACATTTTTGGCATTATCAGAATCTTCAGATGAAAATTTCCATCTGAAAACTTAGATGAAACGTAACTAAATGTCACAAAACGTAACTAAAAGTCATCTGAAATTTCAGTGACATCTGACCAATCAATTCATGGGTTACCCCTTGAACACAGATTTTCCCACCTATCGTTGGTGTACAATTAAATTACCCTTTATAGTCTCGAAGCACAACCCTACCTGCTTGTCATGGATCCTCATTATTCATTATGGAAAGAGGCGCCAATTCAATATCATTTTCACACGTAAAAGTAAACCCTGAGGACAAAGCTATTACCATTGCAGAGACAAATTAATTTTTCTCTCAAAAGTTGCTTTTAAAATATGAAAAAAAAAATTATAATAAGCGGTTGCACGCTTAAACAGAAACAATTTCTCTAATTGGCCAACTCACTAGGTGTTACTTTACCAACAAAGAATACGTACATATCTGCTCTTGGCTCAATTTATTGATTGTAAAAATAAAACATTCATAAATTATTTATTTACCTTCACTCTTGTTGATTGGTTTTTATTTTCTCGTTCCGAGGAATCAAAATGATGTGACACATAATTTTATTTTATTTCCAATCCACGAAATTTTTTTTATTTTGATAGTTCTGTACTACAGCAGGCTTCTTGTGGGAAGATTCGGTCTATTAGTGATGTTTGAACAAGCTAAATCGAGTGCATATTATCCTTACCATTTGTTGACTTACTTAAGATGGCGGATTGTAACAAGGCGCTCACTTACATATTTAAAGTCCATGACTTCTTGCATGACTTCCTGCCTAAGGCTGTTATATAAGCTTTGTATCTATCTAGGACCTCCAATAGTTGTTCGGCTGCAAGTGGCCTGTATAAGGTCCGGACATTCCACGTACAGATCCGAAATTCATTGTCCATGTTTCATTTGCCAGAGTCTTTAACGCCTGGATATCCAAGGCTTGTAGTTGGTTCATAACTATAGCACTTACTCCTACGTGTCGTCGGGCAGTTACTCAATCTGGAGGGGGTCATGCCCTGCAATGACTCCAAGGAGGGGAGGCCGGACTAACCACTGCTTATAGTCATATACTCTGATTACGTGCGTCGGAGCATCCCATATTCACAATGTAGTTCATCCTGACTGGAACTACCTAATTGTACGTTAAAGCAACAAGTATGAATGAATGGGAATCCAGATTACGGTAATCTACTGAAGCATAGCCTAAACAACAATATTCGAAAACTCAACTTGAAATTGTGATAAGAAAACAATTGCTATATTGTTCGTATCAAATTTTCGTTTTCCGAGATAGCAATAATTTGTGATTTTGCTGGATTTCGCATAAGGCCATTAAACAAGGACCAATAGTGAATCTCATTCAAATCTTCCATTAATTCCACAAGTTATTTCTTCCAATCAGTAAACGGTCGCGAGATATAAATTTGAACATCAGCATAAAGATGTAACATGACATTTTTGCAAACACTTGACAAGTCATTTATAATCATGTAGAACAAAATAGGATCTAGAATTGACCCCTGTGGAACGCCAGCATGTAATCTGATTAATTCAGAAGAATTATCGCCAACTTTAACTTTTTGTGTTCGATGATCGAAGTAATCTTGAAGAAGACGAACTGATCTATCACTAAAGCCAGAGTATAAATTTAATTTCTTACACAGAATACCTAGTGTGATTAACTCGGCCAAAGGATTTTGTGAAATCCAGCAAATAGAGATATATAAACATTTCCTAATCGAACTGAATTCGAATGTCTTCTAGGACTTTTATCACAGCCGTAGAAAAATAAATTATTAACATACAAGGGATTTGAAATCTGGCTAGATACAACTTTTTTTAATACCTTAGATAGGCAAGGTAGTAAACTAATGGGACGATATATTATATTGTGGTATTTGATCATGTATTTCTTTCAATTGATATTAGTGTAATTGGGCTTAATTATCATTAGAAAATAATGCAATTAATTAAAAAAACCAATTCAATTTTTTCCCAACGTTTTTCCGGTTATTTTCCGGCTTCATTAGGGGATACAAATTTTATTTGGTCCTTAAAAACAAAGTACAGAAATAGGATTGTTCGAAAAACATTTTGTTTTGTTAAAAATCCTAACAGTCAAATAATATAAAATCGGTATAGATTAATGGGACGACAATCAGAAGCTGCCGTGGTATTGCGCTCTGCCTTTTCTAAAAACAACTTTGGTGCAGCTACCTGTCCAGACAAAGCGTTACTCTACCACAGTCTGCCGTTGTCCCCTGTCGTTTGAAAGGTACAGTTTCTTCTAATATTAAAGAAGAACTACAATAGACAAGGTCAAACGAATGCGGTCGTACAAAACCGAGCGAATACAAGCAATTTAATGACAAGTTTCGTGCAGTTTTTAATAATAGGCCGAGAGCCCATAGCAGAATTTGGGTGTATGTGATAGCATAACACGATTAAGGTATACTTGAAAAGGTTTTCTGATTGTATGATCTTCTGATATGATGTCGAGTTCTAACAGTCCGTAGCTGGGGTGTTTAGAAGTAACAGTGGGCTCTTAGTTTTGTTTCGGAGGGGAAGAGCGCTTATAGACAGATGGTTGGAATTGTTGTTATAGAAAGCTAATTTTACATCCAATCACTAAAGTCCACTATGGGAAACTTGCTCTGAAATTGATGAAGCGCGAGTGAACACCGGTTCAATAAAAAAGAAAAAGATCCAACGAAGATGCTGATAGGATCTGAAAAGCGATGTTCGAAAGGCTAAGTAGGTTCCAATCGTAGTGCATACTTTTCTGTCATATTATCAAAAAGATGAGCTGGTATATGCTTCTTTTCATATTATCTCACTCCCAACGTACTTGCAAAGCTCTGAGTGCACATCTAACCTATAAGCTCCAGTTGCTTTCTTCGATTTACGTGTGTTGATGGTAGAGACTTTGATCTCATTCAGGAATTGAAATGGAACTCATTCAGATGTCCCTGGTCAGTGTGTGCCTGGTGGTGTATCCAGATGTATTACATTGCTTTCATATTACAAAAGGGCGTACGGTATATTTCCCTAGCAGCTTTCGCAATATATCCTAATTTAAAGGAACTGATTTAGGCCGTTTTCAACTTCTGTACAATTAACTTTAAGCTGACTGGGTTTGGTCACGTAAACGGCTCTTGTTAAGATCAAACAATAACTTACAATACTTTGCCGAAGATGTGAAAAAAAAATAAAATAAAATAAAAACAACACCCTAGGGACATAAGGTCTTGTACTATACTATTGACCCTTTATATCTAACTTTACTCTAAATAACTGCCAAATACCTAGCAGCATTTTCATGCTTTAAAAACCCATAGTACAATTCCCACTTTAATTATACATTTTCTCATAAATATTTTATGTTTTGCAACTTTTCTGTTTTGGCCCATAAATTCTTATTCTTATATTTTCCTTATAAAAAGCCAACTCCTTGTGCAGACTTTTTTTCCATTTTTTTATTACTTAAGTTAAAGATTGGAAATATCACGCGACGACAACGACGACGATGTTGAAAAACTTTGACTTCTTTTTTTTTTCATTTTGTTGCCTGCGGAGTGTGGCTCCTGTCGCCATTACCATTATTCGGTCAACTTCTTGAATAATAAACCACAGGTAATTGGTTTTTGTGAGTGTTGTGCGGTAGCACCCAAATTCTACCAGACACCAAGAACTTTGGTCAGACTCAGACGCCCAACGTTGCTGATTACCTAGACATTTTAAGTGGATTCCCCAACCGCAAATTTGTCACGCTATGGCTGCCTTTGGTGCAAAAGTAGACATAACAACTTCTTAATGGCTGACAGGGGGGTAGAGTATGTGTTTTGTATGGTTGGCATCAGCATAAGGGGTGGGTTAGGCTGGTTTGCTGGTTCACAGATTCTAGCTATTACGTGGTGTTAAGTCAAAGAGCTGTTGTATTCCACCCAACCACTTCGCCCACAACATCCAGGAAATGAGAAAATCCGATGGACATGTGTGAAAATCGTTTTTCCAAAATATGTACAAATAACTCAATTGACTCATCGTCATCAGTTATGCGTCGCGTCGCATCGTCGAGACAAACTTGACGGGTCACACATCACTTCACCGCCAAACAGACACATTTGCTGAAGGCTTTGTTAACATGCTTTTTATACCTTTTCTTGTTGTGTTCTACTTTTTTTTTTTTTTTTTTGAGTCTTATATTTATTTTGTGCACATAATTTTGAGTTAATTAGATATCGATTGAATAAACGAGTTTTGATAGCAGTCTTTATAGCACTTGTCCTTTTGGAATTGGGTTAGAGAAATAAGGTTTATTTTTTATTTTTTCAGTAGTTTTGATCTACCATTGATTTTTGTTTTATAAAATAAATTCGAGTCTCAATTGGAATAAGAATTTAAAGAGAAAAAAAATTTTAAGGATGCCTAGAGGTCTTGAGGAATATTCGAATTCTTAAGTTGTAGGTAAAATTAAATGCTAAACAGTGCGTTGTTTCACTTTCGTATGATATTTGTTTGATTCTCATAATGCAAGGACATACCTAAGTGATGTGATGACATTAATGGAGCACTTGCTTTCTCCTTGCGTATGCAAATGCACTGGCTCATATAGCCGTGTATTTAAGACGGTGTTTGTCCATCCACGAATTAACTCGTCGCCTGGTTCAGTATAATAAGGGCTGTTTCGGTGTTTTTTGCAGTTACTACAGCGGCAAATTGGTCAACTCTCGGTTTTTGAGGTGGTCTTCCACCATTCGCAAAATGTAGTTTAAAACGTTAAAAAATTTGTTCAAGTGCAAGTATCATGTACCACCATCTAGCTGAGTTGAAGGCATTTCTGACATCAAGTTAGTGTTGCCAGCAATACGTAGTGGCTTTCCTTTTGGGCGATTTGGGTGGCCTTAACCACTTCTTCAATCGCTCCTATCATAGAGTGGCCTTTCCTCAAAACAAACTGTCTTTCCGACAAATCTCCGTCTCTTTGGACTGCAGTGATGAGTCGTGGTTTCAACATCTTCTACAGGAGCTTACCAGAACCTAAAGAACAGCGGTTTTTCCTTCTTCTATCGTGGATGATAGAAGAGCTTCATTGAAGAGGCACCATTGAGGTGGAACCCTCAATTGGTTGGTTGCGAATTTATGTTCGTTGATCACTTTACAAATCGAAGGCGATATACTGGTGATCGCTACCAGTATGCAGTACCCAACACTCTCCAGTTTTTAATCCAAGCGAATGTTGAATCTATCGCAAAAGTTACGTCCGTAACGGTTCCTTCGCAGCCAGGTCTCCTGAAAGTGAGTATATTCTTTGCATTCGCTACTTTTAGACCCCATCGCCGTAGCTCTGCCATCTCGATTATTTGCCTTCCTTGTGTCCTTGAGGCTCTCTTTTTGACAGCCTCATGAACCTTCTCTGCTGTGGTCAGTTCATCCAAGTCTCTGATCTCAAGCGCTTTTTTCAGTTCCAGGCTATGGCCTTTTCCCCTAGATTTTGTCTAAGAGATCTTCCAATAGCATCTTTATTCTTAGTTTTGGATGAAAGTTCTAGAAGTTTTGACGATAGTTGCAGTGTCCTTTGGGTTTGCCTTGCTTCTGATTACCCTAAGGATATCGGTGTACTTCTTGTCTCCCTTCGGTTTTATGAGAATAACGGTTTAATGAGGGTGGCGATATCCGCCTTTTTTTCTTCTTTTTATTCTCCTTCCTGTACTTCTTAGGAATTTTCCGCCTGTCTCCTTTTGGGGTGATTGGGTTGTCCCTGTCACTTCACAGTTTTTATTTTGAAGAGGTTTTGCATAGCTCTCTTGTTCCGTTGTTCTTGATATGGTTTCAGTACTCTTTTTTTTGAAGATGTTCTCTGGTACCTAATATTTTTGGCGATTTGTTCGTTCTGGTGTTTCCGGTGCCTGTTTTCTTCATGTAAAAACTCTACTGAACGGGTCACAACTATGGTTACTAGGGAGCATGGGGGTGTGCCACCCCCATTGTTTCATTTTGTTTTGTGTTTTTGTTGCAATCACTTTATAACTTTACTCGGAGCCCACGGAATCACTCCTGACAGACGCTGGTACTGGTGATCTGACTCCCTACTATTTTTTCTTGACTCTCAATATTTGGTTTAATTTTCTGTGTTCCTTCACATAACGGTTTTGTTGGTCCGTAAGTGCTATTTTATTTTCCACCTACTCTTCATCTCTGCCGAGCCTTCCTCTACCGCCACCTGAGGACGGGCCCTCTAGAGAGAAGCAACAAACCCCCCGATGGAAGGGATGAGTCACACGTTGTGTATCACTACAAGGAAACTCTATTCAAGACCTTAATCACCCCAGTCTTGCTGTATGGGTCAAAGGTATATGCGGTAGAAGAATCGGATAACATATTTCTTTGGTTGCCCTGATGGTGAAATCAGCAGAGGAAGACAAAGTGAAAACATTGAGAACGTGGTCTATGATTGATCTGCCTCGAGGAAACTCTACAAAAAAACTGGATAAATAAAGTGTTGTGCAATAATTTGACACATTCGCACACAGTATGTACGTTAGTAAGGATCCAATAGGTATGCAACATTTAGCAGATATATGAGAATGTGCTGGATAGTTCATGCAAGAAGCAAGACATAGGGTGGTCTTCCTTGAAGATGCTCGTACTTAGTAATGGGCTTCGTGCATGCACCCTCTATCATCATCTTTGCATGAACAGTTCTTGGCTTTTTTATAAACCTTTCCAGTGCTGTTCTGATCGTGAGTCATTTTCATTTTCTTAAGTTGAGACCTGGGATGTTTTGTAGGTGATTTTCTTTTCCCGCAGGATCCTCTTTTCTTTCTGAATCGATAATCTTCCTTTGACACTCTTGTCTCTGTCTCCAACATGTGCATTTTTTGTCACTTTTTTCCGCCATACAACGCAATCATCATCATACCACGAACTTGTTGCCTTTTGGATGAGTATGGACTCTTTGTCTGGTGAGTCCATACCATAGTGCAACTAATCACCGGATTACGAGCTTCTTCAATTCATAACATAGCAAAATAATTCAGTAACTATCGTTCTAAAAGCCAACGGATTATCTAACACGTTTTCTGAAATGCCCTTTTTTGGAAAGTTAATGTACATTATGCAGACACTGTATGTCACAGGTACCAACAGGTAACACCAAAATCACCATTGGGATGTGTTCAAAAATAACATTCCTCCCGCTTCTATTTTCATTTCGAAAGAATAAAAGAACTAAACTCATGTATTTGACCTCCACTGAAGGATACATATAGATTATAAAAAAGTGAACATTATCAGTGTTCCCCTTTTTTCGACATAAAATACCTATTCAGGAAAAATAAGAAAAACTAAACTAACCTTCTTCATGTTATACCTGGGGGGCTATAAATTCTAATGTTGAAACTGCACAGCAACAGCTTTGTTTGAGTTGGGCCAAACTATGTTAAACATAAATCACAAAGCATAATGTACCAACAACTGCATAGAGCACACATACCTACCCTCATAAAATATCCTCTTATGAGGGCAACATTTGTTGAATCCTCCAAGCTTCTCCATTTTTGGTTGTTTGTCCTTGGGCTTTGGTTTTGTGAAAGGAAATCCGCTTTGGCAGCTGCAGTTCACATACTTATAATGTGCGCCATGTTTCTAATGGTGGCGGTGGCGGCAGCGCCAACGAACCCGACCAGCACAACGATGACAATGACGAAGGAGTGAAAGTTTTTTTTTGTACGGGATCGAGTTCGCAGGATTCAACGGAGGAAGATTCGAGCAGTTTAGTGTCCACAAATAAGGATAAGTCATAAACAAACTGTCACATATAGCTTTCTGCTGTCATTCAATATCTGTACAGCACCAGCATGTGGTTGTCCATCAATCATTGAATGTTTTGGATTTTGGTGCAGCTTTGTGCCTGTGTGTCTGTGCTGTGTGAATTTTGTGTAGGAGCATCGAACATCTATTTTTTTCCTTGTCCACACTTACGTGCTGGAACTGGATTTTGTTTCGTTTGTTGAAGTTTGACCAGAACTGTGTGTGGTGACTTTGAACGCGAACATTTTTATGTGCTAGTGTCAGCTGAGTTTGTTATAAATATTTTTAAGACAAAGCGTTTGGTCTAAACTTTGACATTATACATTATACCTTCAACATGTGTGCCATGGCAAATGAATGTATATAAAAATATCGAATGGACAACAAAATACTGTGCCCGAAAATTTTAACTACCAAGATTTGGCATGGGCCTAAACATGTATCCAATGCCAAGCAACATTTAAATTTTTTTTGATAGCTTTGAATTTTTCCTTGGAATTCAATTAATTTGGCAAATTGATCAAAGTTGTGACCAAGTTGGGGTGGATTTTGACCCCAACTTGGTCACAACTTTGATCAATTTGCGAAACCCGAAATCCTGAAAACCCAAATTTCAGTAAATCCAAAATCCAAAAAAAACTCGTAACCCTGAAAACCCAGAATCCCGATAACCCAAATCCAGAAAACCCAAAAGCCAGAAAACACAAAACCCAGAATGTAGAAAATCCATAACCCCGAAAACCCAGAATCCCGATAACCCAAATCCAGAAAACCCGAAAACCCAAAATCCAGAAAACCTTAAATCCCGATTTCGGACAACTAATTTGGGGAAACCGCCTCACGGTTGGCTAAACAAGGAAAAGTTGTGGCAAAAATACAAAACCCAATGCTTTATTTTTTACTGTTTTGTTAATTTTCAAATTTAATTACAGGATTTTGAGTTTTCTGGATTTTGAGTTTTTGGTATCCTGGGTGGGATTTTGGTTTTTCTAGATTTTGGATTTCGCGATTCTGTCCATCTCCCTGTGGTCACTTTGAAATGTTCATTAAATTAAACAATTATAAATAAAGCAAAACAATTTTAGTTTATTTAAATTGTTAAATTTTATTTACATTGGTGTTGTTGCGTGAAATGTTTATTTTGTGGGTGTTATTCTTATGTTATGTGTTGTCTTTGTCTGTCCTTATAGATTTTAATTGCTGTGTCGTATAGAGTTTATTGCTTAGTACTCTGCCTTGATCTAGCTTATATCTATGCTTTGTAAATTTCGAACTCTTCTGTAGCGTCTAATAGTTTCCCTTTCTTACATTATGTTTGATGGTTCTAAATGTCTCGCAGTCTGTGTAGTTGTTGTTGTTTTCGATTGTTTGGTTTGTTCGATGTACACAATATTGGTTGCAGTTGTTGTAACTTAGTTTACGTATACTCCGGAGCATATTTTGGGTTCTTTTGTTGTTTTTGGTTTTGATATGTTTTATACACAGTATATAAACTCAAAAAAAAAATGGCGACAATTTTTAGTTTGTTTAGTTTGTTCGAGTTGCTGTAGGAGAAAAATCCTGATGCGTGGATTAGTTTGGCCCCGGCCCAAGCGGCTGGGGCGTTATATCTAAGCGCCCTCCACCAAGAATTCGATGTGGGTGAACCAGAATCTACAATGAAGGCCTTCGATTCTATAAACAAAAATAAACATGAAGTTGTAAGCAAACAAAAAATATTATAATAATGAAATAAAAAAAAAATAAAAACGAAATTTCTATGTTGTCCTGTTTTTATTTCTTTTGGAATTCTTTTCAAGGTTTTGCTTTTTGGGTTTGTTAAAAAGAATATTCCTTTTTGCTTGTAAATTTTTATTTTTTAGTAGCGAATTCTTAAAGCATTTTTAAATAAAAAAGAACATCACAAGAGGTGTTCCTGCAGGTGTTGTGGACGCTTCCAGTTCAAATTGTAGTAACCATTTTCCATTTTGAGAAATCCCTCACCCCACCTCACGTGCACATCAAATAGGAAAGGAAATCTGCAAAACATTTCCCAATAATTTCAACCCAGTGACATTGTAGTCATATTTTCGAGAAAACCATGGTCATTTCATGGAAAATTTAAAAGCACTAGAATAAACGAAACATCAGAGTGTGAAACGAGGTGTAGCACCAGCAGATATGAATGGGATTTTGAAAAAGCGGATTTTGCGTTTTCCAGTGGCTCAATTTCTAGGTACCCAATTAAAGTTGTCGTTTGTTTGCGCACCGAGTCTCCTCTTGGTGTTTAGGAAAGCCACACAAAAAATGCGTTTTAGTTAACGTGGCTCTAGGGTCAAGGTGCTTACCTCGAGTGCACTGCTCAAGTTTTCAGCGCGTCTCTTTTGGTGTGTTGAAGCGCAAAGACAAAAACTTTGTATATGACCTGACCACAAAAAGATCTTTTTTATTTAACTCCTGGCTGCTTTTTATTTTTCTGATTTGCAAATTGATGTTGGCTGGCTGGAAGTTTGATTCAGGAAAAAAGCGTGGTGATAGAAATTAAAGTAAATGGCTGAGTTTCATTAAGAAAACGCGGTTTCGTACGGTGAACGAAACTATATTTATGATGCCAATGCCATTGGTAGATAAGTGGTGCCAGTATGGGATTTCTTTATGATGGTTTAGAAATCCAAACGTTTATTTCACACGGTAGCTTAAACACTCCTATGTAGCGAGGCACACCGGTAGAAATTTTATTTTATGTTATTTTATTTTAATTTAATTTATTTGCATTGTTATTAACTTCCCATTGGAAGTTATTGTGATTGGTTCGATTTGTCGAAGTGAACATTTTGACATAAAGTCAGGAATAGAACGGGTATGCAATTGAAAAGGGTTCGAGTGTTTGCCGGAGAGGCCATGGCATGCTGGCGATGCCGATGTACGGTCTAGCTCACCGGATGTAGTTGGGATCTTGCTTCTCCTACAAACCTCACCTAATTACAAAATTAAATATCATGCCACTCGATTTCAAAATAAATCTTTATACAAAGCAAAAAAACATTTACATTTTTGTTATACCACTTCATTGGGTAGTCCCAATGAAGATTAAAGTGCAGATGGGCCAATCCACTTCGATCCTGGAATCATTTGGGCCGAATCGTATTTGGACTCCTCTTTCGATCCCATACCTCTTCTTTTCTTGACCTTTTCGGTTTTTCATGCGTTTTCATATTCCTGTGCATCCCAGTTTTTTAATTCATATCCCGTGTTAAGACCTTTTGCCCATTACAAAAATGAATGTGGCCCGGTCTCTTTGGACTTCAGGAGTGTATTAAAAAGGTTCAGCTGCAACAACATCGGCATCGTAGTCTCGAAAAGGTGGTTAGATGGTACATTAAGGTGAATAAAGAGAGTTTGAGATCGAATAGGCATGAGACATTTTCTGTTGTGCCGAGATGAGACTTAGCTTAGCACCACCATCATGCCTCTTTTCCGCAGAATAGATTTACATTCCACTTTAATTTTGTCACTTTGTGAAGTAATGCCAAGCCACTTTAATGTATCCCACGTAATTTTGAAACGAGATGTATTTTTAGAAATTTATTTTTTGCTTAATATATCAGGAATAATTTATCTTTCTTATCTTGAAAGCAAAATTTGTCCCTTCATTCTATCATAAACAGGCATATTAACTTCAATTTCCTCTAAACAATACATTTTAAGTATAAGTACCTACACCTACATTCTAAGTACTTTGTACACAAAAATATGAAAACGATATATTTGAAAGCCTTTCTCATGCAAAGTTGCTTCATAAAACTTATTTTTTTTATCTTGATTAAATGGCTTTCAAAAATGTTTAGCAAGACTTACGCCACATAATATTTTATTCGAAAAGAAAGCATTCGTGACTTTGACATTTTGCGTGTCAAATATTTTGACAGTTAAAATAAATTATTCAAGAGAAGTTAAATATGTGAATAAGCCCGCGGGGTGCTAATTAAGTCGTGGTATTTAATGACTTAAATGGAAGAAGGGGAGTTACTGGTTACTGTTATACTGTTGCTGCTCCTGCTGTTGCTGCTTTAAGGAGGGTTAAGGTAAATACTTATACTTAAATATTGTTCAACAACGAAAAAGGTTAATAAGGTGCGATTGTTTTTAATAGCTGTTTTGTGGTTTTGAATTATTTGAAAAAAAAAAGAAAAAAAATCATAAGGGAAGGGTTTCATTTAGTCAAGTAGTGTAAGTAGTTATTTCAAGACTTAATTATGAAAGGAACCTGCATAAACAAAACAAACTCTTTTCTCCATCATATAGTAGTTGAAGAATGAATAAAACATCAGTTGTAGCTATTCAAATTAAGTATGAATAAATATTAAATTTAATATTCCCTATTGTTTTCTAAGACCTACCTATGATTAAAAATAAAGAAACAGCAAAAAATTGCTTCCGGTGGCAGCATGAGAAAGTTACAAAAAAAAATATGGAAATCATTTTGTAAATGTCTTGCGAGTCGTTGAATGAAAAGTGAAAAAGTTCCTCGTTTATTACATAAAAAGGCTTGGTTAACTGTTTTAATTAATTTTGTTGCTGATGGCCTTCGATGATTTATGTTTGTGGTTAAGGAACCAGAGTGAAATCGCTAAGGACAAGAAAGTAGACACGAATTTGGGATAATTAAACAAGATTACAAAATAAATCAGAATAGTTCAACATGTTTTTGTAGATTGTTTGCTTTTGAACTGCTTACTGCATGGTAGCTCATATATGAGCCAAACCATACCTTGGTTAGATAAGGTTGACGTGGCTACCAGCAGGAGTGCCGATACACTTAGACCAAAGATTGATCCCTCCAGAAGTAGCAACACCATGTTTCGTGACGTTGCCACCACCAGGTTGAGTGCCCTCGCGAGACGTTTTTGGAGTTTTCCTCTCCTTAGTAAGTCCCAAAAGGCTAGCTGATCCAAAGGTCGACAGGTATGCGGATACTCCGTTAGCAAAAAAGCTATTTTTGAAATTGGGCTCTCAGCCAAGCTGATCATCGGCACGGGTCGTATAACACCTTGATCCAGCCCAAGGGGAGTTGAGAAGGAGGGGGAAAGTGGTGGGGAAACGCCAGGCAACGCGAAACGTCACACTGTCGATATAAAGAAATGAAAGGCAGTCAACATTACTGTCAACTGCCAATCAGATGATAACTAGGCAGGGGGAACGGCAGTCAGCATTTCCAACCGTCCGTCGGGGTGCGGAGGAACTTAAGCGGTCAGTTTTCCACCAACCGCCATGAACTTATACCATACGTCGAACGAAAATTGTTTGAAACATTCAATGATGCATTTTTAAGCTTAACCGTATTAACAAATTGTTAGGAGAGAAATAACGCATAATAAACCTGAACA
Organism: Meliscaeva auricollis; assembly: GCA_948107695.1. NCBI lineage: Eukaryota > Metazoa > Arthropoda > Insecta > Diptera > Syrphidae > Meliscaeva > Meliscaeva auricollis. The sequence continues at coordinate 64,267,449 of OX403616.1, forward strand.
ATAAATCTGAACTTTTGATTTATTTTTGAATTTTGCACTACTAAAGTACGATTTGTCAACCCAAAATGGGATATGTTGGGACTTTTGGAAGCAGCTGGGGTATCGGCAGACGATCGAGTTGCTAGAGGAGAAAAATCCGGACGCATGGATCTGTGCGGCTCTGGCGCATGTAGCTAGGGCGTTATATCTTAGCGCCTTCATTAAGAATTTGACGTGAGCGAACCAAGCCACATGAAAACCTACACTTTACGTAAGTGCCCATAGTCATGGAATCGATGTGGGCGAACCAAGCCCTACAATGAGAGTCTTCAAGTCCATAAGACTTAAAAAAAAAAAAAAATTAGGTAAAAAAACAAAAAAAAAATCCCGGTCTCGAGACCGGGATAGGTGGAGTGACTTCTTGAAAGAGTCCAGGACCGGACCCCGGTTGTCGAGCCGATGATGATGATGATTCTTTTCTATAGGTTTCGGTGTCTTTATTTGTGTTATAGATTTTGCTCTTTGCCATGTTAATTCTTTTGGAATTCGTTTCTAAATCTCGAGATAAAAACCTAGAAAGGATTAAAAATCCTTTCTAGGTTTTTGATCTCGAGATTTTGCTCTTTGGAAAAGAAAAAAAAATAAATATAGATATACAAAAAATATTCGTTTGTGCTTAGAAAATTTTCGAGCATCTTAAGACATATCTTAGTCATCATTACGATTCCTGAATGTCCTTTGAGTTTCATCGTCATCCGGCATTAACCACCAAATATCGTTGAATTTGACATTCCTTGCAACATACCGCATGTCTCTGTTTGGTGCAACAGGATCTTCATCTTCTTGCTCATGCCGGTTGCCTTCTAGCTGCTGTCTTTCAGTCTCCTCTTCTTCTACCATGTCAAATTCAACTTGCGCAACGCGTGATGCTCATAGCTCGGATCATCAGCATCCGAAAAATCTCCATCGTTATCATTTTCTTCTGATTCATTGCTTTGAACTTTCTCGTCTTCTGCATCTAGGAACCTAGAGTAATTTTCATCACAAAATTCTTGCTCCGCTGCAGTCAAATCCCGGTTAGAAGATGCATTTAGCAGAGAAAGAACACGTTCCATTATAGCATCCATATTTCTCTAACACAATAAATACTGGCTAATAACAAGAAGAAATCGAAAGAAATGGTTTACTCACTTTAGTTTATAAAATAAAACTTTAGAAAGAACAAAAATCACAAGATATCGCACTGAAATCACTTGTTTGCACAAACCAATTTTTACCAGTGTAAAATGTAAACCAAAACAATTTCAAAAACAGTCGATATCCTGTAACACGCAAGCTTTTAATAAAATTTCTCTTGTAGACGTAAGTCACAAAGTCACAATACCAGTAATATCCTTTACTCGATGTTTTCCACATTTTTCGTTGATTTTCTACCTTATAGATACCTGTTTCATATTTTTCAGTTACTATATCTTCTTGCTTAGGCATTATCATTATCACTAACGTCACAAACCAAGATGAATACTGCTTTAAATGAGCGATCATTTCTGCTCTATTTGAAGACCAGATAAGCCATCCAGAAAGAACTTCATCATATGTGAAGATGCAATTGCTGGTGAATTAATAAATGCAAATGGAATATGCTTGAATTAAAAGACATGGTGTTCCCTCTGGCAATTAAAGATATACAATTATTTGAGGACAACAACCCAGAGATAAGTGATAAACTTTCTAGAATTTTTTTGTTGGAGAGATTGTTGAGTTATCTTCTCCTTGAGGTGGGGTTCCCTGTGAACCGGCATGAGACTTTTCTCGAAATTTAAAAGAAAGTTAGAATTAGATTTTTGATTTAACGAATATCTAAACTCTAGTTCGTTCAAGTTATGTCTCCAGGTTTTGTTGCCTACTTGCACTGGATACCTAACAGTTCAGAAACTAGTTCATCCGGTTAAAACTGCTTTCAATTTACTCCGTGTTTTAAGATGAATTACTTTTTCATCTTGTAATTTCTCTGAACAGCTTCAAACGACGCACGATGGCTGAAGCCATCGCATTTCGCACAAAATACCAGTGCCAGAGCTTCTTTTTCGTATTGACTGTAGTTTTGCTCTGTCTTAGTCAAAGCCCTTGAATCATGCAAGATATCTAATCTTAGATCAGATGGAACCAACCGAATATGCAACGAGTATCATGACATACCAAATTAAATTGAAAAAAGAATTATTTTTTTTAAGAGGTTTTCAAATAAAAAAAAAATTTAATACCGATCAATTTCAATACCTACTAATTAAAATCAATGTAAGTGGTATTAAATAACCTATTAATTGGATAACTCATTTGTGATAATGAGTTTTGAGCAACTTCAAGTATTTCTGTTTGGACAATTTACGTAAATTTTTCATTTCAAAAACATTCGTATCGTTTCGTGAATGTCACACTTAATGACCAATCAAGCGTTTCGTATTCTCTGAAAACAAATAAATATTAAATTACATTTAAAACCACTGCAAATTCATTTTGTTTTATACTATTTTTTTTTTTTTTCTTTTTTGTTTGTTTTGTTTCCTTTGTATTCAAACAATGAAAATTTAATTAAAGTGGAATTTTATATTATAACCCAATTAAATTTCAAATAATATAAAATTATAATCAGGAAGTTTGGGTTGTTACAATTTGCAATTGATAAATAAAAACTCATCATGGCTTTGCATAAATATATAAAATACATTTTAACAGACAAAAATTAACTCTGTTCGGTGGATTAATAAGACAAATCTTCTCTTAAGTTCAAAAAATAGAATAAACGCTTGAGTTTGGAGTGTTTTAGCACAGACTAACCCCCAGTTTCAAAGTAGAAGTTTAAACTCCACTTTTAGGTTAAACTTCAGAAACTGAGTTCAATTGTTTGTTCAAGTGGAACGGCAGTATTCTGCCGTTTAAACTTCGGTTCAGCGGTTGAAACCAATTTCCATGGCGACATTTCAGTTTGACAGCTGTTATTTCATAAAGATATGTTTTTTTTCGATGATGTTTTTGTTTTTCATACCAATTCCACCAGGGAAAGAATACCTTCTGATGAAAAGATAGGTATTTATTTCTTTTTTCAGTCACTGGTTTGTTTTTAAACTTTACTAATCAGAGCGGAGCTTGTCAGAATAAGAATAAGAAAACGGTACTTTGAATCAAAAGCAACCTTTCACGCTCACGAAAAAAACGCTTTGGGGCTCACCGAGAATACTTGGCAGCATTGCGAATAAAATGACATTTGTCGCTTTCAATGCAAGGAATCTGAAATTATATCCAGAATTTTTCATCTTCTATTGCTCAACTATTATTAAAAATGGAAGCCATCTTGAATTTTTGGGATATCTTTGGATTTGCCACATGTTTTTTCGTCAGCTGTGATTTAACATAGCATTACAACAACTTTATGTTTTTATGTGAACGCGGCCAATCATGTTTTTCTTTAAGAGAAAGAACTTTAAATTCACTTCTTTCAGTTTTGATTTTAAAATTAACATTTTCAAAGATAAATCATTCCGAAAAAAAGTTGAATCAAAATGGATTTCTTTGATTATATGTACATTGTTTTTTCTCTGAGTGATACGGATTTCGATGACAATTTTTACACAGAAAGTTGCTAGCGATTTTCCAATTATTTCATATCAAAATTTTCAAAAAAATTTGAGTGGATTTATAATATAGAAATAGAAAAAGGACATTTGTATGCAAATAGTGTTCTCGTCTATGATTCCATCTGGCCAAGCTGTCTCTCAAGCTGTAATCATGCGTCGTCTTCACTTATCCTTCCATGGTGTACGGAATTTGCAAAAAATTCTTTTGGATGAGCGATTCGTTTTACGTCGCCCTATCATTTCTTAGCTTTTTGCAGATGGTACCGAAGGCAGAAGCAGTCAAAATAATTATCTTGTCTCAGATCCTTTGGTGTAGTTTGCCTTACCCATTTGTTTGTTGTTCTAAGAGGTAGCGGTTCTTTTAGTTTTCCTTAAGCCGTTTTAGAATAATTTCCTGTTTAGCAGCGAATACTTTTGGTCCTATACCTGGTTGTTTAGAACCATCTCCATAGCCAATATCTTTTCCAGTAACTGCAAAAGGGTTCTCTGTTTGCTGTAAACCTTCCTTTGCCTTCCTCGTTCCTTATTGTGCAAACGACGGAGTTCAACTTTCTGGATTCTGGTTCTTGGGCTGGTTTTATATATTGTCTATATAGTTCCGATATTTAAGCTTTCGCGTTGAATTGAACTACAGCAGCAAAACACCGGTCCGAGTACCTATGCACTTCCAAGTGAAAAGTTAATTCTCTTACCACCAACTAATTTGGCTATTATGGAGTGTGTGCTCAGCTAGGTTGTGAGTGTATCCAAGAAAAAGTCTATCAGAATTCCAAGTTTGTCGTCTCGTAAATTCCATCCTTCGCCATAAGAGGTATCAAATTAATGTCCTTGGTATTACAGTAGTCCTTCATAAACATATGTTGGACATTTTTCGTGGTCTCCAAAAACATGATGAATTAAGTTTCCAATATCATTTTTTTAATTGCTAGGAGGAAGCTCTCTTTTCTTTTACTTTTGTTCCATCTATATTTTAAGGCGCTTAAAATATCTTTTCTCATACGCTCCAAGTTTTTGGTTAGAGCGCCATTCAGACCAGTTTTGTTGCCTTTGGAAACAGCTTCCACCTTGTTTTTGAAGTTCCTCATTTAATGATTGCAAAATTCAATTTTACGTACTTTTCTTCCGTTGTATGGATCGTCGTCGGTTATCTTTTTGAAGGAACTTCTATCTTCATCAGCGAGCATTTTCAGATATCTAAGTCCAACTAAAATGTCAGATTCCATAAGAGCTGAAGGTCCCTCGTAGTTTTTAGTGGCTAGTTGAGTGGAATTTGAAGCAATACGTAGGATTAACCGCTTTTCTCGAGATGTTGTTGCTTTGGATGTGTGTCCTTTTTGTTTTTTTTTTCCATAGTTTTGAGTACCAGCAAGATAGTTGTTTACAACTGTCTTAATTCTGTCCAGCCTCCATGCTATTTCTCGGCTTGAGGTCACATATCCTTGAAAGCATCGATTTGTCCTCTTTTTACCGCTATCAACGTCTTTCCTGAACCCATTTGTGATTGAAATTAATTAAAAAGAGTTATTTATAAAACTATCTTAAATATTGATACAAAAGTTTTGAAAAAAATTGCTGAAATAACTGTTTTTTGTCAAAATTTCCTATTTTACAAATCGATGTATTTCAATCCCTATCGGTCGGAAAGAAAGATAGGGCTAGGGTATCAACATTTACTAGATTTACCATGGTTGCAACTGCAAGAATACCCCTAATATCTATTCACGTTTCGACATAAAATCCAATCAAGTTTTATTTATCAAAATGAAAATTCATTGTTTAAAATTTCTAAAGAAAATGCAACTTTATAATTCAGACTATTAGGTACAAAAAGTTACTGATTCACTTGGAAAATTAAACAAAAAACTCAAAATGTCAGTATTATTTTTGATTAAATTCTTTCTCTTTTTTTATTTGCATTTGCCATAAATTGCTCAATGAAGTTCTATAGTAAAAAAAATTGCACAGTTTACAGGGACCAAAAATAGCTATTTGATTAAAAATTTAATTTCAGTTCAATTTCAAATGAAATTACGTAAGCATATTGAAATAATTCAATTGGACAATGTAACAGAAACTAAATTAGCTTAATATGATTTTCAGGTTAATTCGTTATTAAAATTTTGGAATTATGTAGGAACTTTGATATTTAAAATACACTGCATTTCCTTTGTAGGTACAGTAGACATGGTCCATGCGCGATATTGGTTAGCGTTTTGGCAATATTTTACTGACATGATATGTATTACAGTAAAATTATTTACTAGAAAGTACAGTCAAAATAAGCTTTTTTTGAATTTTAGTAAAAAATAAAGTTCACATAAAAGATAACACAACAATAATGGTCGATGTGTCCTTCTTGACCCGCCTGGCAGTCAATCTATTCACTAGTTTTTCATTTATTTTAATTTTAAGTACATACATGAATTTGTCAGGTATGTGCTTGTGGCTCTCGGTTCCCTCTGCTAATTTTCTTGGTAATGGTAAATTCATGATACACCAAGTTTCTTCCGCAGACTTGCACTGCTTTCTTACCTTTTGGTAACTTCGGTGCTTCGGTTACCGTTAATGTTGGTTGGCCTGCTTCTCCCTAACTTTTTCTGTTTGTCACTTAACTCCTCCTTTATCCCACTGCGGTCCTCTGCGGTTCAAATTGGAAACGAATTGGTTCTTCCCTCGTAGAGAGGGGGCTTGGATCTAAGTCCAGTTCTAAGTCAGAACAGAAGCAAGGGTTGGTCGGTTCTCGTTTGTGTGCCGTGATGGTTCGGTTACCCTCTATCTCCTGCCTAAGCTTTCTTCGCTAGCGCTGAGCTTGCTTGCTTTTTCGATTTGGGTAGTGGAAGCGCCATCACTTAACTTCTCCTCTGTGGTATTTATTAGAAACGAAATGAGCCTTCTTCACAAGAGGGGAGCTTGGGCCTGAGTCGATGCCATCTTAAGTCAGATTCAAGAATTAGCTGAATCTGTTTCAGTTTGCTGTGCGGTGACAGTTAGGTTGCCTACTTTTCTGGCGATATTGCTGAACTGAGAGTCACCAAGCATCTTCCGTTTCGTTACTTTTTCTATTTGGGTAGTGGCAGAACCTTGTTTTCTTCATTTAAGCTCTGACATAAGGTTGGTAAGCCTATGAGTAGTGGATGGCTGCGGAAATTGTTACTGAAATACATAGTTTTCTGGAGACTTACTTGTGCACGTCTGCTCAACTTCGTGACTAACAGTTTAAATTTTATGGTACTAAGCCATAGTTATGTTTTAGATATAATCGTTTTCCTATTTTTAAGGAACCTGCAAACTTTTAACGAAACAGTTTTACCTAAATGTTTAACAACTGCAGGTTAAAATGTGTCAACATTCTGCACGATTTTGCATAAAAATCAATGTTAAATAATTCCAAATACCTTTAAGCTCTTGTCTGAGGGACTTGTTTATGCCTCAAGAATTACTCTAACCCCAAGAGTTCACCAATTAAATAAAAGGAAAGAAAAGAAAGACAAAAAAAACCAACAATACCTACAAAACAAAAGTACAACAACTTATAATGGCAATTCACACAACAAAATGACGAAATTTCCAAGAAAGCATAAACTATTTTACATACACCTTCTCTCCGAAATCAAGTAACACAATGCAAAGATACCTCAAGCTGAAATGCGGTTCCGTTCCGCATCTCATTTCAAAAACAGTACGACTAAGAAAGTAGCAAAGCATCTTAAAATTTACATACCTAATGATCTTTTGAATATGCATGCGGCAAACAGGCACGCAAAATGTCCTGAGAAGTTGTTTCAACTTGCTTTGCTTCCAACGGAAAAACAAAAAAAAAGCAAAAAAATAAAAAAAAAATATATATATCAGCAACTTTCGCTGTCATTTTGCAAAATGCTCTTTCCTCTGACTACTCTCTCCTCTCTCACTCTCTCTCTTCCGTCCTCTTTCTTTGGGCCATCATGTTGTGTTAGCATAATTACGCCTAAAAGGCCTTAAGCTACACATTTTGGATAATTTTCGGAATATTTGGTGGCAAAATTATACCAGGAGACAGAGACAGGATGGAATTAACCGGAATTAGAAGAGAGCATTGAAATTTCGGAATGGAAGAAAGGGTGTCCCCACATTTTGAGTTTTTGACATATTGCGATGCTGCGACAGAAACAGGACCCACAACTTGTGCTCTTGTCAATCAGTATGTGCGGTTAATTCCAACAATGACATTGCCTACATTCAAACATAATCCAACACCACATAGATATACTCACAGAATGCCTTTGAAGCCGAATAACGGTAGATGAAATGTTAAGTTCGATATAATGGGTTGTAGGTGTAGATACTGATGTTGAACGGTGCCGTGCGAGGTGCGACACTGACGAAGCGACGACGCACTGTAAACTATAATACAAGTCGAACTGATATGCCAAATTTAAAATACGGTGTGGGGGGGGGGGGGGCGGAATGAAAGACTGTTTCCTCAGAACATGACTTCATAATTATACATAACATGTTGCATAAAGGAGGGAGAATACTGAATACAATTAGCTCATTGCAAAAAGTTGTTCCACATTTGCTCTTCTGCTTTGGATCGAAGGTAAAACACTAGAGGTGAGGTGTGAATAACGTTTCTCAAAAATGCCAACGCCCCGACAGCGACGCCAATCTGTTGATGTTGATGGAGGTACAGGTAGCATCTACTCTACATACACGTACCCTACCCTATATGTGAAACTTTGAAGGTGAATAATTTGATTTCTTGAGTAAAATAAGTTTGCGTCATATTTAGATATACACAAAATAACCCAATGTCATAATTACATATTCCTTTAAGGACGGATACCTTTTTGATAATTTTAGAGTTCCTTGAATAACATGGCACGGATTATTTTAGGGAGCCGTGTATTGTCGATTGTCGCCAACATGAATCCTCATGTAAACAAAATGATGTTTTAGTATAAAGGCAGAGGGGAAAGGGTTATTTAAACAAGCGAAAACTGTTTTAATTTTTTGATTTAAGTTTGGTTGATTTTATACATTCATGTTTTTTTTCGGCAAAACATGCATGGAAGTTCGACATTTTTTCAAATATGTATAAATTTTCAGTATGTTTATGGGTTTATGCAAAGAAGATTAACGGTTACAAATCTTCTGTCCTTCTCGCACGAATACTCAAATTCATTGGAAAATAAAAAAGATGTTGATTGCATCTACACGGATTTCTCAAAAGCATTCGATCAACTTAGCCACAAAATTATTATATTCAAATTAAAATCTTTTGGTTTGTTTATAGCATGGATTGAGTCATATCTTGAAAATCGTTCATACCAGGTAAGATTCAGAAACTGTCTTTCAGATCCATTCATTGCACACTCTGGTGTGCCGCAGGGAAGTCATCTTGGCCCTTTTCTTTTTATTCTTGCTATAAACGATTTTATTTCATGTATTTATTCAAGTGAAATCCTAATATTTGAGGATGACATGAAAATTTTTAAGACTATATCATCTAACCGTGACCAACTTCTCTTACAAACTGATATTGATAGTTTTAGTGTCTGGTGTGAGAAAAACGGTCTTTCTCTAAACCCCGTAAAATGTCACACTATAACATTCTCTAAAAAAAGAAAACAAGCTATGAATGCTTTTGATTATTCAATCGCAAAACATAAACTCTGCCGTTTCCTTTGTTTCAAGGACTTGGGTGTTCATTTTAACTCAAAGTTAGAATTTACTGAGTATATAAATTACACTGTAAATAAAGCCAACTCTATGCTCGGATTTATTTAACGCTGGGCAAAGGAATTCAACGATCCGTATGTTACTCTGTCCTTGTACAACTGCTACGTGCGACCGCATCTTGAGTATGCTTCACAAGTATGGACACTCCATGTTGCAGATCGAAAATTTACATTTGAACCCATAAACTGGTTTTATTTGGCCATAGATTGCATCAGGAAACATCACCATTCTACCAACTTTCAAACAATGAAGGTTTTGTGGAGGTCTTAGCCACGTAGTTTAAGAAGACTTTCAAATAAAAGATTATCGGAATACAAAACTAAAGTCCACTTCGTTAAATAAAATATTTCTTAATTAAAAATTTGTATTATAATAATATAATATTAGGATACTTATAAGACGTGTGTATCACACGAGGCCCTTAGCTTATTTTGACTGAAACTGTAGAAGCCGCTGTTGATTTCATCAAGGATTCTTACGCTGTCGTTAAAAGTAAACTTGAATATGACTTTAATCGTAGTTTCCCTTAAAGTTTATTGCCAAAACAACGACTTTTTTTTCAATTGACAAGACTTCAAGAACTCAATTAAAATTTAATTTATAAACTTAAACAGCAAAACAATGTTGTTTAAAATTAGAACAACACACATTTTCCAACTAAATATGAATACTTTTTACAATCGATTGAGCTAAACATTAGATTTCAATCAAAAAAAATAGAAGCAGCAAATCTTTTGAATGCTTTAAATCTCATCTCCGGTATCGACTTAATCCGATCAAAATTCAAATGAATCAATCCAATTACTTATTCATCGGTTTGCATTCATTACAATAGATGCTTCAACACTTTTGCTCCCGCTCTTGTTGAAATCTATTCAATCCGAATAATCTTCATTAGGATTATTTCGTTTAAAATGCTTCCACACATTTTCTCATTTCTCTTGTTATATTATAGTGGTGGCCCGGAGAGCCACCACCATCAATATCACCTGAACCTAACCAACCAAACCAACCCTCTCACCTGTCCAACTTAAAACGATTGTTTCGGACAGATTCAATTTGCCTTCAGGACTATATATAAGGATGGATAGTCATCTTGGCTAAATTCCAGTTTTCATGATGGTAAGTTTAAGTTCTTCTCTCTTTCTCCACCCATCCATTCTCAGCCAGTAGTCATTGATTCTCTCTCCCGCTGAGCAAACTACCTTCTGATTCAATAGAAAACTCAATCAACTCTGCAACTACTCTATTTTTACCTTCACTTTAAGAATACCATTTTTTCGATTTTATTTCATGTCTGGCCTCAGGTTGCTTACAAAAAAAAAAATAAGACCATCTACACAAGCCTTTATGTCGATATGATCAAAAAAGCAAGCAGACGCTGCTGCTGCTCTGCTGCTGTGGCCATCGTTGTCGTGGATGCAACTGATTTTTAATGCACAAACTCTTGGATTAACTAAATATTCTACTTTTTTTTACAACAAATATACTTCAATGGGACGCGACAGTCCTTTTCTTGTGGAGATAACAAAATGAAATAAAAAAAATATTCTTTGAGTGAAACAGGATATCTGAGAGAAAAAGAAAAAAAAACTGAAATCTATTAAAAATTCACAAAGGACTTCAAACTGAAATATAGCAGAATATTTTCTGTATCTAATTCAAATAGTAGGCGTGGTAGCCTCCTTTTTGAATAATACTTCCAGGGTTACCATCAGTTTTGTAATGAGGAGAAAAATATAACAACAACCACGTGGATCACGTAATTTTTCCAGAAGGTTTCAACTGTTGAATGGCCTTGATTCCCACTTATTCCAACTTATACGTACCAACAAGACCCAAATACCGAAATCTATGAAATTGCTTAGTAAAGATGGCGCTTACAATTCAAGGCGGATCAGGTCAACAACCAACAAACCTCTCCAACTAAACCAGCCTGGTCCCTAGCTAGCTGCCACTAGTTAAGCACACCAAGTTAGTTCAGGTTATTCTTTATACCAGCTGATTGCGTCACCTTAGATGAGGCCTTCCTACGCCACGCGCACCGTCGCGGCGTAGTCCATCGGGGTTGGACACGAACACTCATTAGGCTGATACGTTGCGTTGGTGTCCGTTTCATCACAATCCCTGTATTTTTAGCCTTTTTGACCAGGTCTATATAGCTATAGAGTCGCGGTGAATCATTTTGTTTTGATCATTATTGAGCGGCGCGGCGTGCGTCCAGTATCGATCACTTTTTCACATCCTTTTCATTGATTTTTAGAAGGTGTTCTTTTTTTGGCTGGTCCTTCACAGGAAGACAGATAAATTAATGGCTTACCTGTAGCAACTAACGATGGTTCAAAATGTCATAGGGGGAGGTTGTCAAAAGAATTTAAAGTCCAATGTGGAGTCAGGCAGGGTTGCATACTATCACCAATACAATTTTTGTTAGTGATAAGCGATGTGCTTCGCGCAGCCTTGATGAACAGAAATAAATTGGATTCTGACATCCCAACTAAAACATCTGTACTGTCCGGATGACGTGATTTATGTTTCTCTGACAGGCGCATGGATCTTTATCAAATGAAAACAAGGATTGTGGGAGAAGTAGAAATAATGGGGCTGAAAACTAACACTCCAAAAACTAATCTGAAGACAATATTTTAGACCAACCGATACAAAAAGTAGAAAGCTTTCAATATCTAGGGAGTTTTGTTTCTACCAGAGGTGTAACTGAACAAGACCTAAGCAGTCCAAATATTAAGGAGAACAAATTCTTCTAGCTTACGGACCAAAATGCTAATGTTCGTGAATTATCTGGTCCAATAGTGTATTGAGGTATGAACTTCATAGAAGAACGGGTCCAGAAATTATAGACACTAGAAAGAAATATACTAAGACGTTAGTGGCAGTGGATTCATCACACGCTTCGAAAAGGTAACGATTTTATGTCAAACAACGTACAGGCAAGTAATGAAGCGGGTCGGCCAAAAAGCAGTCAAACAATAGTCGGCACAACCGAGGAAGAGTGGATGATATATTTTGAGGAACAGTACACAATGGAAAGTTGGTGTATGCCTCTGAAAAGTATCAAGAGGGACAAAATAAGTCTGAGGACCTAACTAAGTAAAAAATGAATGCTTGAGTGTCTCCAGGACTCTTTAGTTGGTACCGCTTATAAGTTAAAACTCGGTATTAATTTTGACGTTGAAATCGACACTTTAGCCGCTTTAGGCTAGGTAATAACTGCTTTTTTTTTTGTTTGATTTCATTGATTTGTGTTGTGTTGGTCTCAAGGAATAACAAATTCGTTCAGAAGAACATGAATTTTCGTCAAGAACAGGCACTTCTTGGTGCTACGGAAGACCTAATCGATATTCATTCGAAAGATAACAATCAAGTCAAAGAACAACCAACCAAGTGGAACCTGTACAAATGATCTTTGCAATATGGCAAGAGCTTTAGGCACTTTTGTTCAACTTGCAGAAAACTTTGAAGTTGACCAACTACGTAGTTGTTTCCAAATTATTGTCAGTTGAACGGCATTTTGAATTTTTTTTTATTAAATTTTTACTACTTTAATTTCAAATTTCGAGGATGAAATTCAAAAGTTTACAATTTGACTGTTCTTGCAAAAAAAACCCTGTTTCTTTGGGCAACTTGATAAATTGCAATTTTATCTTCCATATACCTTCTGAATAGCTGTACTGTCTTACAGCTTTCTAGGTTCTCCACTAATTGTTCAGTCTGAGAGGTCTGTTTAACGCACGCCATTCGTCAATTTTTGGATCACCCACATTTAAAGCTCTTAGTTAGTTCGCAGCTAGGATGTCACTCCTTCGTCGGGCAGTTAATCCAGCAGCGGCAGAAGATCCCCAACTTCAAGGAACTGAAATATAAATCGGGTAACCCATACAAAATGTTCGTACCAAGTAGGTCGCTGATTCCATCAAGAAAATTCTCACGCTACCGTCTTAACTTTTGGAAGTGCCTTTGTGGGAACACTCGTTGCCCAGTTTTTGGAGCAGGATCAAGTGAACTCCAGCATCTTTCTATTTATTTTGATTCTGAGTTAAGCCATCGAACTGTGGGATATCTCTGAATCGACTGGATCAATGCGGATACCAGGATTTCTCGTTTTTAAAATCATTAAGTTTTGTCATAGAAATCATTTTTCAGCCACTTTATTTTTTTGCTTTTGAAATATTATTTTCTAATAGAAAGCTAGAAATAGGAAACTCTGGTTACTGAGGTAAATCTTCTGTTTCCTTGGCAATGGGCTCTCAACGGAATAAGGTGATGATGTTGTATCTGGCACAAGGGTATTGTTGGATTTATCTCACGTGGAAGTAAACGTAAAAACGTATCTACTGAATTCCCCAACCACGTATGCAGGGACATATAGGTACATAAAGGTCGAAGTTTTTTTTTTTCTTACTACGACGACAACGACCGACAACGGTTTATATTGCTTAGCTGTAGACCTGGTCGTTGAAGTGGCAAGGAATAGTAATCGTTTAACACCGCAGAAGGATCACCTGGCATTTGGTTTGCATATCATCCTACATCGTTTCAATGTGGAAATGAATTCCAACTATAGTTGTTGTCGACGACAACGACGTCCTCCTTTGTAGTATAAGTTTGCCCTTCTAGCCCCACCGGCAAGAAGGTTGATTCTATAAATACCTCACCGACATACTTGGTATTGGTATATGTAGGAAACCAATGCAATTTTGTTGGTTCCAGGACGTGTGGCGGTGTGGTGCATGCCGGTTGTGTTGTGTATCTTTAGTATTTGCCTTTGGGCATAGTTGAATTTGGACCTGTGCTGATGCTGATGATGATGATGGTCGTCGAAGTGACCAAAATGAACAGGATTGTGGCCAGTTAAACCTGGACAAAGTCGTTTGGCGTGGTGTGTGATGGTTTGTGATAAGGCAATAATAACTCTCCTCTTTGAATTCATTCGTTGTGTGATTTTAATTGGAGAGAGAGACTATAAGGACAAAGTTAGTTGATAATAGTCTGGCTAGCTCTATAATGGATGTTGTATGCTGTTGCTGGAGAGTCATTCGGAATTTCAATTGCGGCCAACATTGTCTATGCTTGTATTTATACTTAAAAACTTTATGAACGGTGGATTTATGGTGAAGTAAGCTACCCTAGTTTCGCATGTGGTTTTGGTATTCATTTTACTATCGCAGCTTCTCTGAATCTTTGAATCTTTTTTATGGTATTTTTGGTTTATTTAAGTAGAAAATGGTGTCTTTAAGCAAATTTAACAAAAAGTGTTAGGTCATCTCCGCACGTGGTGGTACTGGATAATCAAATAGCAACGTTTGGACAACCGGATTCAGGAATCATGTCATCTGAATAATTTTTGTATCAAAGAAAGAAAAGTTAGCGACCAAAAATCAACTGCGATGACACACACAATAGCCACGAATGAACGGCCGGATATTATTGGTGACATATAAAATTACATAGATTTGGATAACCGAATGTAAGAGATGCCATGTCCAAGGATATTAATGTGAATCTTCTCAAAAAAGTATATGTATAATGCCCCAACAAATTCGGTTTTAATGTCATTTATTGGAAAGAAATACTATTTTCTCAGCACATCTACACACAATGTGGATAGAAATGGCAGTTTTAGAAAGACCAATAAGCTGGTTGGTGCCATTTGGATATTGGATACAATAACTCTTCTGTCCAAAATTTTTTGTGGAATAGTTAACTGTGGTTCTGGCCGTGAAAGACAGTAACTGCGATCACTTATGTATCATTGAGCTTCTGACAGAATGTTGACCCCAAACCTACTTTGATCAGATGCCGGCGTTAGATTGTTAATGAGCTTCGTGAAGTTAGCACCGCCATAACAGAAATTTAATGCGAATTTCTTTTTTTATTCCAAAAATACAAAAAAAAAATAGTTATTTTTCGGAAGTTATTTGAACAAAAAATGCAACAATGCACTTTCCCTACACGAGTTACAAACTTGTGCCCATAAAAAAAGTAGAAGGTACACTCATCGAAATCTTTTATTTGATATATTATGTCTCTATGTGTTACACAACATTTTTAAGCTTAAAAAAAAAACATGTAAAATTTAAAGACATGTTTTCGGATATAAATAAGGAGGTGCGGATTTATACTTTGCCTCGATGAAAGCAAAGAGCTTTTGGCTTTGCAGTCATCAAATTCCTCCCATTTATTTGTGGACCGTAAAGTGACTCCCGTCTTGTGGCCCATTTGCCCGCTTATGGTCTGGGAGAAGTTTATTTTGCCCATTAATTTATATTAAGTATAATTTTTCTAGTTTTGAGCTGGTATTTTTACCGGTGCCACATTCTCGGTAAAAATATCAAATGCAATTATATCCTTTGGGAAGTAAAATAAAGAAAAATATTTTTTTTTTTAATTTTCTGCTTAAAAACATATTGATGCAAGTGGTACTACTAAAAATGAAGTACAAAAATCGCATACTAAATACTTGGTTTCAAACTAACAAATTTTTGCAAACAAGTTTTTTACAATAAAATGATCTACCTACATAGTATGTTTTTTTCAGACTTACCAAGCTCTTTTGATTTAGTTTTAACAAAACCATCACAAGAGATTGTTTGCACACATAGTCTTGTTTTCTTTCATTTGTGATGTCATCAGTGATGATTGATGAAGTTGAAATTCAACCCTATTCACGGAAAAATTCTTATTAATATTTTTGCAACACTTTGTGGAAGAGGAACTCTCTTTTAACGATGGTGTTTGCTCAAAAATGTTTGATGCCAACGAACCAACATTGGTTTCGAAGTTGATACAAATTATGGTGACGTCTTTGATGCCCATTATCTCGCTTAAAATTTGTCCCCCTTCCTTATATGAGGATGCCCGGAGTTCTTTGAGCGCAATGTGTCTGGCAAATAATAAAAAAAGGCGATGTTTTGGAAGTGTTTTACAAAGGCTTGTCTATGAAATTGATATAAAAATTTGAGCCAAGCTATCAAATACACAGGTGTTTGAAAACTTGATAAGTTTTCCGTTTAAACTGAAATCCTAAATATGTAAAAAACAAAAGTTCTTGTAAACAGTTATATATAATAGTGAATGTTTTAAGTGTTAGTAGATTATGTGCCACGTACATATACCTTCCAACTCATTACTTTGGGCAAGGAATGCTTGTCTTAATAAAGACATTTCGTTTTGAAATTTTCAACTGCAAAAAAAAAAACAGAAGTGTATTTGATGAGGTTGCGGATGAGAATTTTGATTGAATTTTACTCTTGTGGAGACGCTAGGTAAGAAAAACAATGATACAAGAACTGATGTACAAATTGAAGATGAATCTGTGATAAGATAAGCGATAGTGCAATATTAGGTGTTAAATTTAACAATTTTTTTGTGTCCAGTCCAGTCCATAAATGAAATTACTTAATCTGTGATATTTTGTGATCATAAAAATTTACTAGAGGAGTGCAATATAGATTTTAAGTTCAGTCTAGTCAACATAGAAAATATAATTTGTACAATAGATAAGCTAGACAAGAAAAGTGACTTAAATATTTTAGTGTTCTGAATGTTTGAAAGACTTTCATGTGGTAGCGACAAACAAGACAAAAACTTTTAATGATTTTCGACCTATAAACATGATGCCAATTCATGAAAAAAATCATAAGCGAGATAATGGACGTCAATGACGTTACCGCAATATGTATCAACTGCGAAACCAATGTTGGTTCGTTGGCATCAAAAACTTTTGAGTAAAACCATCGTTAAAAGAGAGCACCTCTTGTACAAAGGGTTGCAAAAATATTAATAGGAATTTTCCCGTGATAGGGTTGAATTCGACATGATAAACAGAATACAAGGTATGCTTATTATGAACGCCATGCCGCCATTTTGGAAAACTGGTGACGTAGTAGTCGTCCCCGATGCTAACAATCAAGATTTTTTTCGGTTTCATTGTTGTTGTTTTCAATTAAAACAAATGTTTTTTCCAAGCCCATAACTGACGTACGGGAGAACTGCCCATGAGTAAGATGACTATGACTTCACGAAAATCTGTCAAAAATCTAATGAACATACCTTGTTTTCTGTTTATCATGTGAATTCCAATTTCATCAATCATCACTGATGACATCACAGATGATGAGTTGGAAAAAACGTTTTTCTTAAAGAAAACAAGACGATGTGTGCAAACAATCTCTTGCGATGGTTTTGTTGAAACTAAATCAAATGAGCTTGGTAAGTCTGAAAAAACATACTTTGTAGGTAGATCATTTTTTATTCTAAGAAACTGGTTTTCAAAATTTGTTAGTTGTGAACCAAGTATTTAGTATGCGTTTTGTGTAATTGATTTTTTAAAGTACCACTTGCATCAATATTTTTTTAATCAGAAAATTAAAGAAAAAATTAAATATCTTTCTTTAGTTTACTTTGGGGATATAATTGCATTTGATATTTTTACCTAGAGTGTGACGCGCGCCGCGGCTGAAACGCTTCAGTTTTTAATAGAACCAGAGGATGAGCAAGCAGAATTGGTTTGAGTTTCCACACTCATTTTATAATGTTCCTATTATTTGTTTATTTATGTTTGTTTATTCATTATTTAAATTATATATTTTATTCAATAAACATATATACAAAAACTTTTTGCATTTTTAGCCGAAATTGGTTCCATATTTAGTTAAAAATCATTGTTTCCTTCAAAACTAACTATTTTTAATGTTTTTAATTATTTTGGCCATGTTGTTGTACCAATTTTTAAAATAAGAAAAAGTATACTCAAAGGCGAATATGAATTAATGGGCATAATAAACTTCTCCCAGACCATAAGCGGGCAAATAGGACACAAGACGGGAGTTTCTTTGCGGTCCACAAATAAATGGGGGCAATTTGATGACTGCAAAGCCAAAAGCTTTTTGTAAAGTAAAATCCCCACCGCCTTATTTGTATCCGAAAAAATGTCTTTTATTGTTAAATGTTTTTTTTTTATTTTAATTTAAAAGCAATGTTTAAGAAAATTAAATGATACTGTTCACTTTTAAATGGGACGTGGCCTATTGGTGTAACACATTGATACATATATATCAAATGAGAGAGAATAAAAAACGATGTAAAAAAGACAACATCGATACGGTATAGAGGAGCTTGGTACCCATAGAATCCGTCACGTGCGTTACGTCAAAGTTTTAAACTGACAGTTCTATAAAAAACACACGTTCTTATGAGAAGCGACTCATAACAATAGACTCGACGGCAAAAGTGGAAGAACTTTTAACTTAATCGACAACGGATTCGTTGACGGAACGGACGCAACGGATTCATACTATGTAGGTAGTGGTAGATCATTTATTGTAAAAAAACTGGTTTGCAAAAATTTGATAGTTGGGAACCAAGTACTTAGTATGCGTTTTGTGAACATAATTGATTTTTAGAAGTAGGTACCACTTGTATAAATATTTTTTATGAGCAGAAAATTCAAAAAAAAAAAAATAAACATCTTTCTTAATATTACTTTCTTTACCGAGAGTGACACGCCGGCGCACAGTGGTTTCCCCAGTAGGCCAAAAGGTTAAATCTCAAGGTTAAAATTATTTATTTTTTTGAATGGAAATGTTAATCTCTAATAACGCGACAAATAAATCTCAGCCATCTTTTTCGTCTACATTGTTTTCATTATGGTAAGATCGATCATGCAAGTTGTGTGTTTTTCAATTTAAGCAAAGCTAACATTCTTCATTTTTTTGATTTACAATCACGTTAAATGCATTAGTTGTTAATAACTTCTTTTAAAATTTGAGTTATGGAATTCAGAGTAGAAAGTATGTAGATAATTTATGTATATTTTTTAGTATAAAATAAGTCAGGTTTTTATGTGAAAACTGTTACTCAATTGAGGTGCAATATGATTTTTGTGTTTTTTTGATGACTTTCAAAAGTTCATAACTTCTGTGCCCCCTACTTGCTCCTAACAAAAGTTACATATTTATTTAGGCTACATTATCACCTTTCACGACATATCAGTCATTTAAAGAAAGAAACTGTAAAGATGTTTTTAGAAGTCTATAACTTAGAAATTTGTGATGATCTAGTTATAGAAAGATTAATGTTCTATGCTAGTCCTTTTTAAAAAGATGGAACAAAGCTTCCAGGAATTAGATTTTTTTCTTAACAAAAAACGATGACTGGCTTAAGGCCACAGAAAACTTCAGGTATGAAAAGTATGTCACAAGGCAGGTCAAAAAAAGCATTTTGAAAATGCTCTTCCAGAACAAAAAGGAGACGTATTGCAAGCATTGCTTCAATAGACCCCGATACAGCCTCCGCTTTGAAAAATTGTCAAGACACAAACATTTCGCACAGAAAAATGCTTTACGTTAATGATACTCTTAAAATTTTGGTAGAGGCTAAGTTGCTTTGCCATAAACGCTAGTACTTTTGAAAAGTATACTATAGAAACCGCCAAGGAAATTGTTATTGAATATCCATGGTATCATATGCCAGCTTCTGTACATAAGGTACTTATTCATGGGGGACAAATTGCCCAACACGCAATTTTTCCGTTAACTGAAGAAGCTGCTGATGCTAAAAAAAAGAGGTAAAAACATTTAGGGAAAAAAATACGGGGAAAATTTCAATAATTGCCACCAACACTGATTTGATAAATAGATTGTTCCTTTCTTCCGACCCACTTCAAGAGCTCGTGCTCTTGAAAAAACTGAAAAATCAAGTTTACCCAAAGAGGTTTTAGACTTATTGTACTAATTACTTTAATAAAAATATTAAAATAGCAAAAATATATATAAAATTCTTTGAATTCAGCTCAGCAGAACAATCCACTGAACTGATTTTCTTAGAATTCAGCGGGCGGGTGTGTTCGTGCACTCGGCAATCGCATGTGGAGACTTTTTTTGTGGCATGCTATTGCAAAGTGCACTTACAGGTATAGTGGGTCAATCATTAAAGTAAGTTCGGCAAATGTGGCCAACATGTGTAATATGGCCTACCACTGTATTTCCCAAACCAAAACTCACAGCGAAATAAAAAAAAATTGAGTATGTTAAAACCGGATAAGCCTCATTCTTTCGCGGGGAGTGTGACCCGACGGGTGTGGAAGATATTAAGATATTAAATTAAATAGTGTTTTATAGTAACTTTATTTGCGTCATATTATAATGTAAAACAAATTTTATAAAGTGTGTTAAAAATTAGATTAAATGAAAAAATCGCAGTATGTTTAATATGGCCTACCCCATTTGTGAGCCAATTGCCTGGTAGGCCATATTTGACACGTTTTCTCATGCTTATTCCCTCTGACGACAAATGAGATTAGGCACAATGTGTTTTGTATATAATGTGGGCACATGAATATTTTATATGTGAATTTTTTTGTTCTTAAAGTAAAAGTTCCTCGAAAAAAGCACCCTAGGCCATATATTTTTTTTTTATCTTTTTGTCATGTTTGTTTTTTTAATTAAAATTTATAAAGACTCAAATAAAAATTATTTGTGAGACTGTAAATGACTTAAATTTAAGGTTTTATTTCAAAAAATGTCAAGGGTGGGCCATATTTGCAGCACTTACTCTACTCTACAATCTGCCACTTGGAAATTGCTTCCGACATTTTCACTCATTTGGCGCACCTGGCGTATTCCTTGACTTGTTGGATTGGTGTTTCGATGCCGCAATGGTTTTGGCTTTCTTTGATTGGATGTTTACTATATTTACGCTTATCTCGTTACACCCTACAGTAATTTCATAAGATACAGGAGTTATATGCTTGGAATGTGGACCAGTGAACTTTGACCAAACTGAATGCCTGGTCTAAGGAACGTCAAACTAAATTAAAAAGAATTAGATATAAAAAAGGGTTCTTCATTCTTAAAAAAAAAGAAAATTTAGCCAAAGGTTACTCATTACGGTCATCTTCATTTACCTTTGCACCCAAGTCGTTTTACTTATCTTCTAAATCTGGACAAGAGTTTCGGATTGCTCAAGCACCTTGAAAACCACACAAACACATCTATCAACTCCTTTTTAACTCACCCAGCAAACAGCAAAAAATGGATACCTATTATACCTACCCTTGTATGAATATGTATGTACGTAAAAAAAAGTATTTTCCTTTTTTTATCCAATCAACCCTCAGATTATTTTAGTTGTCCTTGGTCATGTGCTCCACACAGCTCCACTCCATTTTGTTCATTTATTTTTTTGTTCGATATATTAAACCATGATATACATGCGAGACATACTCGCATTACAACACTGCTGCCCCATCATTTTACTATATGGATGCCTTGGGGTGCGACAAGCTCGAGTATTCCTGTGTATCCTCTTGTAGATTGTAGTTCATCCTTGCAGCTGGCTTACAGCTAAACTCTCACACATAGGTACATATATAGACAAATATGGAGGAATGTACGAACACGCCACTTAAGGTGACAGTATTATAAGAGCAGTGCTGTCAATGACATCGGCCAACCCATGTTTTTCTTCGTTGCTAGCAGCAGGAACAGGAAGCAGTCCGAACTCCCATCACCCACTCCCATGATGTGCTCAAACCTCATAGCATAGCATCGCCAGTTCCAACCAGTTGGCCATCATAGTTGCCATCGCCACCATCACATCAGGTTTCAGCAGTAGGTACAGAGAAATTGTAACGGTATCCTCTGGCCGATCGATTTTCTGCCACTGCTCGAACTGGTGTTGCTTTTTTTTTTATTGCGTTTTGTCATATATGAGGGGTTTTTGCTTTTCTAGGGGGTTTTCAATTTTCTTTCTTTCTTTTTCATTTGGTTTGGGTGTAAGTTCGTTGGTACATAGCAGCGTATTCGTTTCTTTTTTTCTTTCAATTCTTCCTTCCTGGAATAGCCAGTGACCAACTCATGCATAATATTTCGTTTCTCGATAATAGTTGTTGTTGCATGGGCAAGTAATCCTCCATTAGAGTTAATTCTAGTGTTATCAGCTAGGTCCTTCGGAAAATGATGAGGAATGAGAATTTATAGAGCTCAATATGTACAAGTATGTATATCTATGTACTCGTACGAAATGGGGAGGGGGAGGTCTCTAACATCTGGCTACACTCTGATGGGTTATAGAGATCATTGTAAACGAACCTAATATGTGCTCTTTATGAGAAAGGTGACATTTTGTTCGAAGAGTTACCTTTTTTTTCAGAAATATGAGAATGTTTTTGAATGGCTAAGGAATGAATTGGGGGCTATAGCTTGATGTCTGTATTCTGTACTATTTACAATACAAATGTGAGCCAATATGTTTTTAAACTACCTAAATTCTATGCGGGTTGCAATAAGATAGTAGATGTAGTGCTTGATTGCTCACTCAGAATTGTGGGTTTAAGTCCCATTTTGGACAGTAGTTATTGCAGTGGAAGTTGCATTTAAAAGACCTGAGGTCTTACAAGCATGCAGTCTTACTCCCTGTCTTTAATCAGCATCAAAGCTGCGTTCAAAAAACATACTCGTTAGTTTAGTTTGTTTACCTGCACAGTGTTCTTACATGCTCTTACCGAGGAGCCTGTAAAATTGTGGTTTCGAACTTCAATGCTAAAGTGGGAGAGAAAAAGATCTTTGTTGGACCAATTGTTAAGCACAACTTCCACAAAACGACAAAACATATAACGGGTTCCGACTTATGAAATTAAAGATCCAAAGTGCGACGTCGTCATTAAGAAAATATTCTAAAATGCATGATGACTGGATAATCAGCTTTATCTGCTCCACCTTCAAGAAAAGCAAAGGTATTTCCAAAATAAGACCTTATCCGAAATTTAATTAGCTTTGTAAGATTTATAAACATTTCTGCGACACTTTAATCAGGAAGCACTTCGGGCCATTCAAATCTACCACAGACTCAAGTTTGATACGAGAGACTCCTTGAAATTTATAGCTACTATTTTGAAATATACCATCTTGACCACAAGTTTGGTTTTAGTACAGATATGGGTCATAATTTTTAAATGTATTAGGGACCATGGGGGCCATAACCCCACAGAACTCGGTTCCAACGGTCATTTTTTATGAGTAAAGGCACGCCTTTTGTTAGCTCTCTGGAGAAAGCTTACCTCCCCGAAAAACAGGTTGCTGGAGCATCTATACCTACTCGCGAGCGTAAATGGTTCCATGGGAGGAATTTTCTTTTGCACTCGTACAGTGCATGGCAAGAGTTCTGAAAGATCTTGATGTACACAAATTAGCTGGTCCAGATAATATCCCTGCCCGCACCACACCTAAGCGCCAACGTGTTAGATTTTTTGAAATTGAATTAAATTCTCATGTCTTCTTACGTCTTCTTCTGCTTCTTCAGCTAAGCTTTGACCATACATTTTTGTTACAGTCATGTGCTGTTGATTGTTTTCAGTCCTCGAAGGTGGTCCATCTTGTTGTTGGTGCACGCACGGATCCTTCAGTAGGTCGGTTTAAATTCTGAGCATTTGGCTTCTTATTGGAATTTCCTAACTCCAACTTTTAGTAATCTTATGTAAGCTTCTTCCAGCTGGTGGTCCCGGGCCTTCCCCAAATTAACTCCTTCTCTGTTTTCGTAGTTCAGGACACCACTCGTTCACATAGGCTGACGGCAATGTTGCTAATTTGGTAAGATGTTGCAACTGCATATTTTTCCATAGCATCCCTGTACCAACATGGGGTAGCTCCAATTAAAAATCCAAAGCTTTGCAACTAAGAAGTCCTGCCAAAATTATTTGCATTGGAAATCAAAAAATTATCCTAGCAAACTGCTGCTTTTTTCGATTTTCATAAAAAATACGTGTGAAACGGGCCTTACTCGAAAGCTAAAGTGCTTGTTGTACAAAACGCCAATGATCCAGTTAAGATGATCTTTGAAACCGAACCCGCAAATTAGAAAAGACAAGGAAAACTGAACCTCCGCCTCAAGCAGCAAACTCCATAATATACCAGAACATTTTGTCGGAACGATAGGCTTTTTCAAAATTGTGTATGGAAAATGGGAAGTACCTAGCCTAGTTTTTTTTTGCTATTAAAATACAAACAAAAAACCCAATTTCTGAAAGTAGCAAACAAACGGTACCAAGTTTGAAATAAGTAAATTATCGACTTAGGGTGTGACTTGTTCTGATGTATGGGCAGAATTACAATTTTCGGATCAGGTACTCCATTTTGTTTTAATGAAATTCTTGAACACATACATTTTCATGACCACATACTCAATTTACTTCACTGAGTACCTTCTCTGAGCACGTGCTCTGTTTTAATCACATCACTCAAATCAAATTATTTTTTTTTTTCTTCAGAACACTTCTCTCCTCGTATAGCTGTCAACAAGTGATAAAACTTAACAAAATTATCGATCTTATTTCTTCAAGGATAGAATTCTACCTAATATTTCCAAAAAAGTTGTTGTATTGTAATATTTTTCTGGGTTTAATAAAACTTAAACGCATTATTAACAACAAACTATTTTCCAAATCAGTTCTTCTCGAAAGCTCTAGAGGTCGCTTGTTTCGTTAAATCAGAATGTTGCAAATAAGTTCCATTCCATTTTTTTCCGCTCGCTGATCGTTTTCATTAAAACTTTCTTAGAAGATGGCACTGCATGGATAATAAGGCATCTTCTATATTTGTTTTGGGTGTGTTTGTTCGTACATTCGTAACATCGTAACAGAATTGTGTTCCTGAGACGTCCTTTAATTGCATTGTACTTTTTGTCTTCACACGTGCCATGAATATCTTTATTGTAACTATGTAGAAATACAATTATTGGGCTTCGCAAGTAATTAAGAATCTATTCAGTTCGAACTATTAATGAAGTTCTTGTATTGCTATTTTGGAATATATTGAGCACATAGGCAAAACGACAAAATAAGTTTACATTCACACAATATTGCAACAAGAAACTTTGTTTCACTAAACTCCAATTTCAATACAAAAAAAAAAGGCACCCTGAAACGGAACTAATGGAGATAATCAATTTTCTCTCTTGGAGAATAGATACAACCACCAGAGAGGGTACATCTGAGTCTGGTCAAAAAAGCAGTATATTAGAGCCTACAAAATAGACGAGTGCGATTATAATTGGGTATAAAAGGGCACCGGTATATGTAATAGTTTGCGTGCACTAGACACTCAATTGGCACGATCCTTCTTTCGTTTAGTCATATATTGTTCAAATTCAAAGAGGTTATGTGAATGAATTGTTATTTGAATGGCACTATGGCACTGTCTTTATTCATATTTCGTCGACGTTGATAGAAACTATTGTCGCTCATTGCAGAACACATAGTATGTGATGTGAAGAAGGGAATTCTAACATTAAATGACTAAAACTACACTCGTGTGCTTATAAGAGTAGCCAAGGTTTCTATACCTAATAGTAGTTTTCAAAATGGTACCTAAGGTTTAAAATTTTTTGAGAAGGTGCAGAGGTAGCAGGTGGTACAATCATTGGAACGCCAAGCGTTCCAACTGTTAATTTTGAACAGCTTGTTAAAAAAGAGCCAAGGTATTTTTATTTATATACATATCTGGAAGCTTCAGAACCACATTTCTACTGTTTGTTGCAGAGGGCGGCGAATAGAACAGGCCGTCAACAAGCAATACCATTAACAGCCAACACTAGATGAAACCCGTAATAAGCAGCGGCGACACGCAGCACGAAACACGCAGCACACGATACCCAAAACGTTACACGTAACACGAAAAACGGAACACACGACAAGCATTATACTAAACGCAATACGTGATACGCAATACGCAACACGCATCATGCGCAACATGCATCACGCAACATGAACACGTTACACGCAATACGAGACAGTACCTGCTTGAGTGATATTTCGCCCCGTTATGCGAGGGGGCTATCAGTCTGAATCAGTTTCCGGTTAGTTTTGCGCAGGCTGTATTGGTTAAGTCGTCAAAAATAATCTTAACGAATATATCCGTAGAATGTTTCTTGGGTCAGGTAATCTTTTTCCTCTGTTCACGAACACAGATCAGCGTGATGTTCTTATTATTGCCCCTGATACGAACTTTGACAAGATGCCTGTTTACATATTTAAAATACATGACTTCTTGTCTTCTTCTCATCACAAAGCCAGATAAAAAAACCCTTTCCCTGTAGCATTCTCCGTAAGTAGCATCTTCATACTCCACTTCACCTTGTCCACCATGGTTATGCTTTCCGTTGAATCAAGTTCCGTGATCGGATAAGTCTAAGTTTCATTATAGGAGTTACTTTAACCCCTCCACCATGTCAAGGCTCACCCTCATGGATGGGGTAATCCTTTTGCACTCAAAATACAAAAAAATAAAAATAGAAGTTAATTGTTAGTTTTCGTGTTTACAAACATCAGCTTCAATTTCGCTCTGATTACAATACAACGCGTAGCTGTCGTTTTAATTATTCTCAGCTTATCGTCCAAAACACCCAGCTAAACTCGAACACGCAATAATTACACCACCTTTGCCTTTGTTATTTCATCATCAATGGCATCAGTTTCCGTTTTTGTTGTGCAACAAACAACCCGACGCCATTAGCCCTTTTATTGTTCTTCATCCTTGCTCCTCTATATATAATATGTGCAGTGTACACTCAGTGCAGGTCATGTCGGTCGTTGCCATTTGAGGTCAAAATGCACGTTTACAACCTGAAATTCAGAACCATTTGATTAATCCAATTAGCAATGTTGTACGTGAGGATGCAACCAAATGGTTTAGCCATTTCATCTACCCACATGTGTTAGTGTAGGAAGGTTAGTTTAAAAACCTGCAACTCCAAGCCAAAAATATTGTTAAATTCATACAAACACACAATTTTTTTGTGCAGCTAGTGTCTGCTTTTCATTCAGGATTTTTATATTCAAATCCTTGAAGCATTGGAAGATTTACATATCCATTCAGTTGATATTCCCCGTTAGGGAAAAAAAACGCAAAACTATTCAAAATACGCTCAGACAACCAATCAAAAAAAAAATCAAACTTTTTAATAGGAAATGTTTCAAAACGTCCTGGAGGAAAGGAAAGAGAGCTGCTCCGCAGTAACTAAAAAGGTTTCCCTCTTGATTTAAAAATTAATTTGCAATTCCTCCCGGCAAACGATCGAATGGGTTTATACGTTCACAAACTTCCCTGTTGCACCCAGTGCCCGTATATTGTACATTTTTCTGTTTTCAAAACGGTTTTTTTTTCTGTTGGAGTATAAATAGGATTTCGAATAACGGCCACAGTGTTTTCGTTTTTTGTATCCTTTTTTAGATTCAACCGGGCCAATTGTTTCGCCGTGAATATTTATTTTTATTCAGAACCAATTCTAGACATGAGAGAGAGGGAAGTTTCATTATTTCGGTTGCATCCCCTTTGTCATTCGTCATGAAATACCTACCTCTATACCTATCCGTTATTTTTGATTTATTTTTAGTGAGTGATGGTGATAAATTTCCGGGATGTGAATTTGTAATTTTATTTGATTTGCCTTTTTCAAATTTTTTATTTAATTTTGCCAATCAATCCCACCCGCAACAATTATTTCACACATTCAGGGCAACAAAGCAAATAATAAAAAATAAATTAAATTCCTTTTGAATTGAGCTGAAAATTAAACATAAAAATGTAGGTGCTAACATTCGAGTTAAACAAAGGTATTTCAATGGTTTGATGGGAATGGGAAATTTAGAATTTTTTTTACACAATTATAGGATTAGAAAGCGTTTAGGAGGAATTTCGAAAAATGTTCTTTTGACAACAACTTTTTAAACTAGATCGTTATTAGATTTAAGAAAAAAATTCCTTGGTGCTCTGCTAAGTGGCATAGTTTTTGGTTGGGAAATGAAAAATTGGCGAGCGAATTAGAGTAAGACGCGTCAAACACCATAATGCAATGTAACACCCCACAGGAGCACACTTTTGGTGACGAAAAAGAAGCTTTTTACAACTAGCTAGGTGCTACGGGGTAGGTCTTCATGTGGAGGGGTGGCTTTCAGAAGTAGTGCCTCTGATTTGCTGTGTTTGAAAAGAGAAACAAAGCGAAAGAGTATTTTACGTATTTGCCTAACCAATCTATAAGTTGTATATACTTTGTAGTTTATCTCAAAATTATAATTTCGGCTACTCTTGAAAATCTGCTTCTGGGATCTGGAAGGAAGGAAACTTTACTCATTACTTTACTTTACTTTACTTTTACATAAGATGGTGCTTACAATCCAGGATGGACTGCGGCCTCAAACCTGGGAAAACACCTGTCCTCTTGGTTGTGCATTACTATATTTTGCATATATTTCCCCATTGCCTATATATTTTCCAATCACAGGTTCTTCCTTGTCGATTGTCATGATGTTTGCCAAGGGACATTTTTTCACTTCAATCGATGCGCCAAATATATTCCTTCCAGATGCTTTCCCAGTTTTTGACCATTTTGATGATGCTTCATTACTTCCCATCAATTAAAGAACTACATATTTAACAGAGCTGTAAAAGACTCCAGTCAATTTAGTCGCAGTAAACTGATTTAAATTTTATCTGCAAGTTAGTACTGCTACTTATTACTTAAACTGCAAAATAAGTAATTAGCAGTTACTACTAAAATACTGACTGAACAGTCAATTAGAGCAGTTAATTGACTTAAATTTAATTAACTGCAGTACTTTTTGACTGTTTAGTCTTCTAGTCAGTAGAAAGTTTTTTTGTACTGTTCCTTTTTTTGTATTCTTTCTTTCAGAGCTTTATATGCGTACAAGAAGGCGTCATGGAAGTGTTGCAGTACTCCTGACTAAAATTTAAACACACAACAGTACAAAAACTTTCTACTGGATAGAACACTAAAACCAGTCAAAAAGTAGTGCAGTTAATTAACTTTAAGTAAGTTAACTGCTTTAATTAAGTGTTCAGTCAGTATTTTATTACTGACTGCTGACTGTAGTTTTACTGTCAAAGTGATTTGTAAATTAAAAGACTTAAAAAATTTAGTCTTTTTAGTCAATTAGCTGCATTACCGAAAAGACTACAGTTCTTACGACTCTGATACCTAGTCGCTCTTAAATAAATAATGGTATCTGATTTGGCACTGCCTTGCCACGTTCATGGAAAAAACGCAACATAAAAAGTAAATATTTCAAATTGTTAACGTTTTACTTTAATTTTAAGTATTTTTTTTGATTCTACGTCGTTTTTTCCCTCAGTGTATACCTCCTTTAAGTTTTCTGAATTAATCTCAAGTTTCTTAGTAAAATATTTTCAAAACTCCATAACATTTATGTACATTTATGTAGTTATTCTTTCAAAAGCTTAAATATTTTATAAGAACACGAGAATGCGTCAAAATCAAGACTTAAATCTGATCAATATTTCCTCACGTGCGTCCTTCTTAGAAAAAGTTCCTTACAATTTTGTTTTATTATAAAATTTGAAATAAAAGAAATCAAAAATCTTTAAGATACACAACAAGCAACTATCAACTTTGTTGAAAACTAGCTAGTGGCGTTCTTTCATGCATTAAAGGTGATTCCAGGAAGGGCCCAAGTCCTAAAAACAACACCCTCTTAGAAAACTCTATACAGGGTGTTCCAAAGTCAGCGCCACAGACAAAAACTATGGGTTCTGAGGTTATTTCAAGTCGAAAAACTTATTAGGCAATTTTATCGTTTGCGAGTTAAAACGGGTTTTTATGATTTTGTCTCTTTATTCCTTTTACTGGCCGATCTATGCCAACCGACGACGTCTGATTTAAAAAAAAAATTTCATTCAATCAAGAATGTATAAATGTTTTAGTTTGGTCAACAATTTTTTTTCTATGCGACTAACAGTATTCCCGCAATTTTCTATCAAACACAAGTTGTATTAACTAATACATTTATAAATTCTTGATTAAAAATCAAGATAAATCTTAAAAATCGGACTTGCGTCGCTTCGTTTGGCAAAGATACGGCAAGAAAAGGGAAAAACTGCCAAAATCATAAAAACCCTTATAACTCAAAATCTAAGCGAAAACGAAACAATTGCCTCATAAGTTTTCCGACATAGAATAACCTCAGGAGCCCATAGTTTTCGTCTGCGGCCTTGAGTGTGGGACACCCTGTATAATTTCCAATAACATCACATAAATACGGCAACGTTCTTCTTTTTCTTCAAACTATGGGTTTTACTGGGAATGCAAGGATCTGGTACCTACTACCTGTCATACCAATTCTAATGAAAGGTTATTGCTGCCATTGTTATGTTTGGAACTTTTGTGGAGAGGGGATTATTATTATTCGATTCTTTTTTGCCTCTCAGTTCTTATCGCATGGAGTGCCTTTAGTCTTGAGTGTGTGAATGTGTAAATATCTCATCACAGGAGAAGTAATAAAAGCTTCGATATAATGTCCTTGAGGAAGCTTTTCTTCTTATTTGAATTGCTGCCTCATTTTTTTTTTTTTTGTTTCTCTTGTGTTCAAAGGACGATGTTCCCATTTAGGTAAAAAATGTGCTCTTTCTTCTGGTTAAATGCTTGCACTATTATTTTCGAAGACTGTGCAGGAGTAGGGGGGGGGTGGAAGGGGTGGAAGTGAATAAAGAAGAAGGATGGGCCAAATGGCGACAGAAACAACGACAACGATGATGATGGCAATGATTCCGTGCTCTATTGATCATCGAAGAAGATGAAAAAATGATTTTGATGAAAGGGTATATAAAAAGTTTCCCTTTTGAAAAGGTAAGCATCGATAAAACTGTTGCCGCCGATATGATGGTGCTTTCTTTTGCCCTCCAGTAGCAACTATTACACAGCAAGAGCAAGAGTTATTGCAGAAGCCTGATGTTTCTGTGTCGTTCTTGTGGAAGGAAATTGAAAATCAATGAGGGAAAAGGTTGAGAGAACTTATATATCTTTTAGTTATTTTGTAAAGAAAGAACAAAAAAAGTAAGTAAATTATTGTGCGTTCGTGTTGAACTTCTTTAAAATTTGTTTGTTGTTGTTTGTTCAGTAGTAGGTATTATGAGTCGATGGAAAGTCGATGGTAATTTTAAAATTGAACCTGACTTTCTGGTTTTTTCATTTTGTGTTTTCTTTTTTTGCTTCACCTGTTCAAAGTTTCTTTAATTAAATAAGATTTAAATTATTTACAAAAAAAAAAAGTTCTTGAACACAAGCCAACAAATCTATAAGTAGATGGATCAATATTTCAAAATATTTGTAGGTATATAAGTTTCGTCACTTCTCCGCTAAGAAAATTACTTTAAATTTTAAGTTTGTTTGCGGTAACACTTCACAGAAATATCTTTGCTTAGATTTAATGACAGAATAAAAATACGTAAATAATATAACCGTACATTGTATCTTAATTTTTAAACTGGAAATGCAAATTTTAACAATAAATTTATACAATAAGCAAGTTGGTGTTAAACACGTAGAAGTCTACATATAGGTTTTTCTGATGGACGCAGCTATTGACTGCTTGGACGATTACGGTTGCAATGGAGAACTAGTTGTAGCCCAAAGCTACAAAGAACAGCACCTCCCGGAGAATGTTCAGAACCTGTACAGCCATTGAAAACGGTTAAGAAATTGTCTCCCAAGGATTAACCAACGAGAGCCGAACACATCCAATAACATCCAATATCAACTACCATTGGATTAAAAAGAACTCCAGTGGTTCAACCAAAATTCATTCAACATTATCGCAATAATACCCAATTCCAAAATAGATTGCAGTTAATAAAACCTGGACCTTCAAGAACATCAACAGAATTAATGGACTTAAGTCACCGCAATGCCAGTAGTGATTCATACCAACAACACAAGACAAGGCGAAGTATTTGCAACTCATTTCGAGGGAAACTTTACACCAAACCCATCTGCAGATCTTGTCTTTCTCGATGAAGTAAAAGCAACCACCCAAAGGACTCTGCTGGATTTGTTCTGTGGTCTTCTTCGTGCAACTGCTGAAGTTGATCACGGCTCAGAACTTGGACCATTTCTTTTACAGCATCCAAAACTCTGACCAACTGACTGCAAGTGAATGTGAGAAGCTAATCTACACCGCTGACTCACTTACATACTCCACACTCACATTCCCAACGATACTTACTTACTTACTTTGGTGGTTGGGTGTATAGGAATCTGGTAGGCACTGACCGGAGTCAGCTTGGTGACTCCCAGTGATCCGCAACTTTTTCTACACTGACTTAAATTCCGCTAACGAAACCGACACCACGACTCGGATAAGGACTGATCGAACGATGACGACTATTTGCTATTGTACCCGGACAAAGATTAATTTCTACCCTTCTCGACAATTGTAAGGAAGGGCCCCAAGACGCCAGATTGGGTTGGACATCTTAGGATTAAGCAAAGTTCGATGGTTGGGCTCCGGCAAATATAAATCCCCAAACCGTAACACCGTAATACTGTCCTACTCCGGAAAAGAGTCTGGAAGTGTCCGTTAATCAGGCATTGGGCTGATAATTACCAAAACTGCGCACAATAGCCTGATTTCATCGGAGCCTTTAGGAGACAGGATACTAAAGGCAAGGTTTCGGACTGGAGTACGTCGCGTCACCATTATACAGTGTTACGCCCCAACAAATAGCTCACTTCCTGAAGTAAAGGAAGTTACTATTTATGCTAAGCCTTTTTAATTATAAATTTGTAAATGCAGTTTTAGAAAAAAAAAATAAACAAACATATAAAATTGGATTTGCAAATGACTAAAACAGCTTCTTAAATGATTTTAACCTCAAAACGAAGTACATATGCAATTTGATTTCTTCTATAATCATACATTTTTAGAAATAAAATTTTGAAAATCGTTACAGCCATTTTTAAAAAAATTAATTTTTTATATACAAAAATTCTCAAGCTTTGTTGAAAAGAAGAGTATGAATGCCAATTTTAAGAAAATATTAATGGACATCTAGAACCAAAATTTAAATAAAAATCATTAGCGCGTTTTCGTAAAATTGATTTTTGAAAAAAAAAAATTGAAACTTTTTTTAAAAATCCAAAAATTTTTTTGGAAAATTTTGATATGAAATAACAGGCGGGAAAACATTTGGGAAATCAGGTGGGAAAACAATTGGGAAACCAATCGGCATAGTAGGCGGGAAACCATTTGGGAAAAAAACGGTAAACCAGGTGGGGAAACAATTGGGAAACCAGGCGGAAAATAGACGGGGAAAAGTCTGAAAATTAGGTGGGAAAACAGGTGGGAGACTAGGCGGAAGAACAGCCTAGAGAATAGGCGGTAAAACATGCGGAAAATCAGTGGGAAAACAGGAGAAAAATCCGGTGGGAAGCCAGGCGGTAAAACATACTTAACAATTTAGTTATCTTAGGGAGTGTAAATGAAATGAGCATCATAAAGGTAGTAGTGCATGCATCCACTCATTTCTTAATTTCCCACTTCATTTTCTCATCACTAATTCGAAAAGTGCTTTTAAAGTACCTACTCGGTCCAAAAGTATGATTTTTAATTTCAGCTTTCTGTCAAAAAAGAAAACAGTACTAACTTTCAGTGAATTTTATTCATTTGTCAAACTATTCTGCCTTAAATGTAAGCTTGAAAAAGACTCTTTATGTATCTCTTGGCGGTAAAACAATAAATTTCATTCAAACTTTTTAATACTTTAAACTTTAACCATGTCAGAGTATCTGTTTTGCATAGGTAATTCTCTAAAACACAAAACCCCTGCTAGTGTCCTCTCAAGTCTTTTATAAAACACTTTGTATTCCTGCAACAACTTCAACACAAATCATCTTCTTTAGCTTTTATTCTCTCAAAATGCATTCTCCAAAAGAGGAAAATTCAAATTGCTAGCATATCCCACACTTGATTGGGTTCATTGTATGTTCCCTGTTTTCGCATTGTTATGCCTATGTTAATGTTTATGACATTTGATGCTTTGTATGACTTTGATGAAGGAAGAAGTTCTTGTGAATGCATATTGGGTAGATATCTGTCAGACGACGACGACACAACACACAATAAAGCAAATCATGAGCAATGTGTCGCTATAATCAAATTGATGACTTTTGTGTTTCGATCCTGTCTGGAAACGAAAAGCATATGTCGCGAGTAAAATAGGTTCTGATGAGTAGTCATGGTTAGTGTGAGTTAAAATGTTAATGTTAGGATAAAAAAATATTCTTGTTTCAACTGCTGAGGCTGACATTGTTTTTAAGTAACCTTAGGAGTTCTTTCGTAAACAAAATAAACAATATGGGGCCTAGTTTTGAGCCTAGTGGAACACCATATACTGTTGGCTTATCCTGACCCAAACTCGTTGATACCTTGACATTAATCGTTGTATCAGTAAAGTAGCTTTTCAGCCTGCATCACTGAAACCGAAAAGCTGTCAGTAATGGATATGTGTGTAAACGATGATCTTCATTGGAACGAAAACATATGTCAAGTTGCCAAAAATGCTGCAAAATGTTTGAGTTTCCTTAAACGATGCAGGAAATTCTAAAGCCCTTCAGATCTGGCTACAATCTATAAAACGCAAGTAATACGGGCATAGAACGCTCCTAAAACACGCGTAATACGCACTTAAATCGCGTGTAAAACGTGCGTAAAATTCGAGTAATATGCGCGTAAAACGCTCATAAAATGAGCGTAAAACGCGTAAAACACGAGTAATACGTGCGTAAAACACGTAATACACTTATAAAACGCCCGTTAAACGCGCGTATCACGAGCGTTAAACGCGCAAAACGCGTAAAACACGAGTAATACGTGCGTAAAACACGAGTAATACAGTTATAAAACGGGCGTAGTACGAGCGTAAAATATAAATAAAACGCGCGTAATACGCTCTTAAAACGCGCATTAAACGTAATACGCGCTTAAAACGCGCATAAAACGTAATACGAGGGTAACGTAAACGAGGGTAAAAACACAAAATTATAAATATAAATCGATTTCCTTTCTGTTAACAACACTTGGTTTTACCAACTCTTTCAAAAAAGTGAAAACATTTGACCACTTTTGCTCGTGACTGTAAGTTCTAACCAACGATTTGTCGGTAAGATGTACACCAGTAAGATGTACACCAGTTTTTGATCACCCTGTCCAATATGTGTGGCGTAAGATTAATGAATGTTGGTTTAAAACTGATCAAAAGGCTATATAGGTTTTGAATTACATGTCCGCTAGAACCAGTTGATAAAATTTCATCACATTTCAAACACATTTTTTTGATTAAATGCATCAAATCCTTGAAACCGCAGTGTAATGTCATGATCATATTATGACAAATCAGCAGCAAACAAAAAAAGGATTTTTATTTCCAAGTACGGAGATTACAATCATTATACTAACTTAAGTCCAAATTGCCTTTTCTCAGGCCTATAAAGAAGAATGGAACAACATCATCAGTTTTTTTTTTTTTTTTTTTCATTAGTCACACAACCAATCTGTCAAGGAACTCAACACACGTTTAGAGAGGATTTTTATCTTCACTATATACCTGTCTTCTTCATAGCCAAGGTATATCAATAAATTGCTGTTATTTCCTGCACTGTTTTGTTTTTGGAAGAAGTCGTTGTCGCCATCGTATATTTTCTTAAAGAGCCAGAAAGGTTTGCAATGTTAAATTGCTTGAGAATACTGATGGGACTCTTCTCCGTTGAATGAAGCACGTTATCTTATTTTAAGATACGTAACGTATTATAATCTTCTTATAGCCAATAGTGTGACAGTGACAAATACCATACATTACCTGTGTTGTTCACGTTTGCTTTCTCACAAGGTTTCTCTTATAGCTGATGATGTGGGAATCTTGATGTGGAATAGAGGTGATTCACTGCGCTTTGTATAATATGATATCATTTATTTAGACAGAATGGTGAATGTGAATTGGGCATAAAATAAATGAACAGTTGTAATGAACACAATTAACACATTGTGATAAAAGGTCAAAGGACATCTTATTTAAATATTTCAATGATATAGTTTCCTGGTCTAAAATTTAGTTGCTGAAGTTTGAAAAATTACACGAAATCAAGATTAATGATATAAAAATAGCACGCATACACTAGGACATTGGGACCAGCTGGCGAGAGGAAAGCAATGCCCA
The DNA here is from genome assembly GCA_948107695.1 of Meliscaeva auricollis. Lineage (NCBI taxonomy): Eukaryota > Metazoa > Arthropoda > Insecta > Diptera > Syrphidae > Meliscaeva > Meliscaeva auricollis. The sequence continues at coordinate 64,303,819 of OX403616.1, forward strand.
AAACTAATAGTCGGAGAGGCGGCCACCGGATTACGGATTACTTAGCTTATAAGGTTAAGGTTATAGAGATTAGAATTGGTGTCGATTCATTTCAATTTTCTTTTATCGAACATGATATTTTCAATTTGGCTTAAGATCAACCTACAAATAATGCCTAATGTTGAACGTTAAATAAATGTCAAATGAAAAATAATTTGAAACTGAAATCGAAAACATGGAGTTGAAACTTTTAAAAGTGGTAATCCTGTTTGAACGAAAAAAAGCTTTATTACTTTATCTATCATAAAGTTTTACTTTACTGAAAAAGCCAAATAATTATAGTGTCAAACAAAAGCTAAAAATAAGATGAGAATGTGGTAACCCTATTCAGATGAAAAACACTTAAATGATTCTAATTTTAACAAAAAAGTATCAACTATGGTAAAGATAAAATATACATCAAATTTTAGCCTCGCCCTAAATTTTAAATTGGTTAACTTCCAAATTGAAGGAAAGTACATCACGGCAACCCTATTTGAATGCAGAAAAACACTAAAAACCTACATTTTTCAGTCATGTAATTTAAACAAAGTGCGCTATCTCTCAAATGGGGACAAGTACACGACACGGCAACCTTATTTGAATGCATAAAATAACTAAGATGCCACCCGCCATTTTATAGATAGAAGGGAGTCTAATTTAAAATCTGGTATATATTTTATGTTTTAAATCTGTCAAATATGGTGCATTTTGTCTCAAAAATTATTTTATTTTGTTGTTTTCTGCATTCAAATAGGGTATCTTGTACTAAAATTTGAAGTGTATTTTAGAAAACGAGTGTTTTAATATTTTTTCTAGAGTCAAGTAGAGTTGCTGTTAGTTTAGTAATTAAAGCTAATAATAAGGCTTATTTCGGAACCGGGCAAAACTGATCCGATTTGGATGATTTTTTTTGTTTAAAATATTTATATTTAAAACAACTTTTATAATTACCACTTTTATAGTTACCAATTAAAAATTGGATTTTTATTTTTAAACTTAACAATTAGATTTTTGTGAACAAACATATTTTTTATGAGCAAATTTTATTAAAATTTTATAAAATAAAGCCGACCAAAATTTTCTTGTTCAGTTAAAGGAAAACGACTAGTAATAATAGGGGTCTATATTTTCCCGCAAAAATTTGAGCATATTTTAGGTTTTAACTGTACCATGCAATGCATCCAATTTTTTTTTCAATAATTTGTAGAGGATGTTTTTCATTTCAACAGGGTTATCACATTCTGCGCATCACGTTCTTAACTTAATATTTAAAAGCCCATCCTGTTTAAGTTTGCCGATTCTTCTGCATAATCCGAAATATAATTGATCCAAAGAGATGATTAGTCAACTATAAATTTTGCTTCATAGTGTACCTGTACGTGCAGTAGATGTACAGGTTTGCAAACAGTTCTTTGATTTATGGTTGTGTCTTCGCCAACGCAACGCCAAACTGAAACCCCGGATCGACCACAAATCTCAAGTTACTCCACCTCTTCTTTTATATTAAAATCCTCCAGATGTCTAAATGGAATAACGATAAGTCAGGCCGTGAGAACCACAGTGGCCTAACATATCTTAAAATTTTTTTTTTTAAAGATGAATACTTGTTATTATGCTCACGATTGTTTTTTTTTTTTTGTTTTTTGAAAAAAGAACTGAATACTGCTAGTTTTGGACTTTACAAAAAAGTGAAAGTTAAGCCACTTTGGCTTTCACGGTACCTGTCATATACCAGTTTTCGAAAAACTCATTTTTCTCAACAATGGTTCCTACGATTTTGATTAAAAAAATCATGGTAATTTTTTTTGGATAAGGTCTATCTTTAAATGAAAACAATTTATTTTTTTTTTCAAAAACCGGTATTAACGGTACCTGCCATAGAAGAGTTTTTTTTTAATTCTGATTTTCTCCTTCATGACTCAATCAATTTCAACCAATTTTTGTACACGAAACTTTTAATTTGCCTCAATAATGTTTAATTTAAGAAGCTGTTTCAGTCATTTGAAAATCAAATTTTATGCTTTTTTAATTTTTTTCTAAAACTGCAAATTTTTAATTAAAAAGGCTTAGCAAATGTAGTAACTTTATCTATAAGAGCGAGTACGTGCAAGTAAGTTTTGTAATTAATACACATTTTTTTGAAAACCCAATTAGATTTTCAAAATTTATATGAAATATCTGTGAAGAATTTTTGAATATCTCTAGACCAGATATTTAAAAACAAAAAAAAAAAACAACTTTCGAAATAACTTAAAAATCATCTGCACCAATTTTGAAAAAAAACCGTCCACGCGTTTGGGCAGTGGAGATGTGTACAGATGGACTCACAGACGCACAGACACACAGACGCACTACAGCGGACGGCATGACGAAAACCACTTTTTGGGATTCTCCATCATCGTAATGTTGGTTTTGATTAAAACCTCAATTTTTTTTTTGACACGAAGCGAATACTTACAAACAAATTCAAAGTTAAAAATGTCTGCATTTGTTTTAGGTTATAACGTTTTGAGTGAAGTTTTGTTTGAAGGGATCAATTCGTTAGAACCGTTTTTGTCGAGTAGTGTGTAAGGCCAGTTCAAACATGTGTGCCAAATTTCATTGAATTCCAACGAAACCAATACTTGCCCTATAACCATGAATATAATGAAAGCCTGAGAACTCCCATAAATGAAACCTACCAATAAACCTGTCCGAAAAAACTAAGACACAAGATAAAAAGCTGTGGGGTGGGTTAGGGGTCAGCCATTGCGAATTCAAACATAACACGACACAAAGTTAATGGTTCTTATTCATTGCAAACAGTCATAACTAATAATTAAGAAAATATCTACTGAATGCCCTCAGATTCACTTATATAAAAACTTTATTAAAAGGTAAAATTAAGTTGCTTCGGGAGAATCTTGATAATATTTTCTTGTTTTCCCTAAACAGAGTGGATGTCCCTTTTGCGTTTTCATACAACTCGTACCTACCTAACATTATACTTTGCCATTTATATATGTATGATGGCAACTAAAATTAATTATATTCAACTTGTCAATGAACTCAGATCCTACGATAAATAAACTCACAATGAAAGCGGTAGGGGTTTAGAAAGCCAATTAATATGACCGAGATGACAAAATTAATTAAATTTCATGAATCGTTCGTCCTTTCCCGTTGCGTTTGCTACTTGCTAGCCTTCAGACGTTATTCTCTTCGCACTCTATGTTACTTTATCCTTAATGTACGAAATTATGTTGTGTGGTAGATTGTTTTTTTTTTTGTTTTTGAACAAAAGAGCCCAGAGACAACACCCAACAACACAAAATATCAACTGGATGAAACTGAAACACTAAAAACGTATCCTTCTTTTGTCTGTGGTGGCGATGGATGGCGGCGGCAGCAGTCGAGTCGGTGGGACCAAATTACTTCCTGTTGATATTAATATTTTGTACGTCCAGTACTAGTAGGTTAGGTACCCACGCACCTGACGACCCTATGAAAACAAGAGAACAATAATTAAGCACAACTTTTCTAAGGCTTTGGTTCATTTGATTAAATTTTGGTCAAAGCATCGTCCCTCTCTGCCTGTTTGGGTGGTTTTCATCAGAGTCGGTTAAAGGACGAGGAATGAAAATGACAGGATGGGAAATATAAATCCAGCTTATGGCCCGGGATTCAGTATGAGTAACAAGGAATGTGCGTTAGCACTACCTACTTTGGCTGTACTAAATGTTTTATGTGACAATTTTTGTCTGTCCTTTTTTTGGCACATTTCAGCAAAGGACAATGATGAATTTTTTCGTTCATGCAGATATACAGTGTAAGTCATTTAAGGAGATTATTAATTTTTTTTTTCGTCCTGTCTCAGTTCTTTCCAGGCTCACTTTAATATTTAGTAGAGATACCTAACTACTTTGTACATTAAGCTGAAGAATAAAAGTTGGTTATTTAGTTTTGGGAATAAAAAGGAATGGTTTTGGCTTGAGGAGCTTCAAGTGGACTGTGAGTTTAATTAGAAAAGAAATACAGAATGGAGGAGGAGAAAGACCAATCAAACAAAAAGTTGCACATTTTTTGTTTGAATTAATTTTTCTTTTTATTCTGCAACTGAAATGTTTTTTTTTTTTTTTTAACATTGTGTCGTCTAAATCGAATATATAGAGAAGAAAGACTATCGGACCAAGGGAGCATTCTACGAACTTCTGGGTGGACGTCAAGATGGTTCTTGGTGACTTAAACGATCGAAACTAAGGGAATCTTTGGTTTAATGTTCGGAAGATGCAGCCTGTACGACAACATCTCAGAAAATGAATAAGTCTGATCGACTTTGCATCGGAGGCGACGGAGGTTTTGACAGGGCCCTAGCTAGAGGGGGGGGGGGGGGGGGGTCATTGAGAGGCAATGCACTACCTTGAAATGTCAGATGCCCTACCTTAAAAATTGGCCTACCATAAAATAAGAAATATATGAGATATAATTTTTTCTGAAATAAGCTGAAGAAGCGAATCCAATATTTTTCTGCTCAGTTTTTGACAAGCAAAAGTGAGAAATTTTACTGAGGAATCTTGTTCAAGGTGCTGGGAATGCTGAGCGCCCTGAGATCTTAGAAACGGGAACTGATTGCTAAATATCACGCAATTGATCAAAAAACACCTGTCACCGGAGAAGTAAAAGCCATTGAAAAAGTATGATTATTTTTGGTGTTTCAGCTATGAACTAACTAGGGTTGAGAAAAATTTGAACATGTTCAATTAGTTTTTTTTCTAACTCGAGTTGACTCGGTTTGATAACCGGGATTGATCATTACATAAATATTATACTGCTGAATTATTATTAAAATAAAGTTAATACAAACCTATTTGTAATAACGGTTTTATTAATTATTATCATATCCCACAAAAAAATTACGTATCTATCTTGCGAACAATTATCAATTTTACATAAATTAAATTCTATGTAAAATTAAAATCCAAAATTGAAAATTGTGTACTACATTACTGTTCGTAAAATTACGTACAATTTTGTATGGGTCTTTTAACCAATGCGTAATATAGTAAGCTTCTTATTCTCCTTATACAGAATCCTGAATAAAATGTTTGTTGATTAAAATGTAGCAATGCAAAATAACTAAGCTACAGATAAAAAAAAATTATAGAAAAGTTGTCAGTTAAAAGCTTAAAAGACAGAAAAAATTTAAATCTCAAAAATACCATAAAAACGACATATTTTGAGTTCTTGAAGATCTTGACATCCATACGCTATACAAAATTTTGATTCTACGTGAACATCTTACGAATTAAACTTATTTGCCGGGAAGTTTTAATACCTTGATCTGTTATTATTTTGTTGTTGAATAATGCAAACCGTTTTAACTAATTTTTCAGATCCCGGAGCAGATTTTTAGTGTGAATTCTTGCGCAGTCCCTAGGTTGCCGTTTAGAAGTTAAAGTTTATTAACATTTAATAAATTTGTTTTAACAACTTAAGCTTTTTTCACTAAGAAAAAAGGTAAAAAATAACAGGGCAGAGTAGAACACTTCCAATAAAAACGTCAGAACAGAAAACAACAACAAACACATTTGACAGAGTTCCCACGAATCTGTTCTAACCTTTTCTGGTTCTGATTTAAATGACGAAAACAAAGTATATGAAGGCATTAAAAAAAAAGATAGGCCAAATACCATCGACAGCTTACGGATATTTTTCGACAAACTCAAAATTAGTCAATGAATGTAAAATGGAAGTGGCGGGAATTAGCGATAGCGTAACAATCACCTGGGTACCCGGCCATAGCGAAATTCAAGGCAACAAATTTGTCGACGAACTATAGCAACACAAGGTTTCGCCATTCATGTTTCCATGGCGAAAAGAGTCGATTACACTTTGTTCTCGTGAAGGGCAAAACATATGGAAACTATCCATCTCGATCAAACCGAAGGTGGAAAAGCCAAACTGCAAAATATCTAGGAAAATATGGCCCACCCACGACAAAAAAAAAAATCTGAGGAACTATCTTACTCCAATACGGGACATCTTACTCCAATACAAGGAACAATTGCGGTTATGTTTAAAATCGAATCATTTACAACACATAAATGTAATTGTGGCTGACATACACCAAAATTGCATACTTGGAGTCGATTTTCTTGGTTCTTTTCGATGCCTGGTTTACTTGGAATCAAATGTACTTCGTCTACAGGGAATTATAATTCCCTTACAAGGTGATCTTTTTCCGAAACCCTTCAATGCACAATCCAAATGGTTATTCAACACTGTAGAAGAGAACGACTTAAGTTCTTGCTTATCTCCAAATTTGTCCGCAGATCAAAAACTAAAAGCGGATGATTTTCTGGCTGCACGAGTGCACTTAGACATTACATCAACACGGGTAACTCAAGTCGAATAAAACAGTCACCTCGACAACTTCTAAGAAATCAGTAGCACCGATATGGCTCCCCAAGGCATTATTCGAAAATCTAAAAGCACCTGGTTATCCCCAGTCGTCCTGGTAGGTAAAAAATATAGAACTTTCCGCTTTTGCGTCGACTATCGCCGCACCGCCTGAACGATGCAACTATAAAAGATGGGTATCCTATGCAAACAGCTGACGCACTGGACTCGATGGCCGATCTTAAATCAGGTTATTGGCAAGTAGAGTTAGATGAATGATCTAAAGAAAAAACTGCTTTTAGCACTGGAGATGGCTAGATCCACGCTTAATATCTGTATGTAAGGTAGGGGTTATAGTTATAAGCATTATAGTTATAAGCACAGTGAAACTAGGTATACCGTACAATACCCAATGTCGTAGTTGCAAGGTTCCCAATTTCTAGACAACCTAAGCGACCTTTCCAATAAGAAAATTAATGATTTATCAACTTTTCAAAACAAAACTCTAAGCTCTAACATCAAGTAACTACAATATTTGAGTAAAAGTCTTGCACATGGGGTCTGCTACTGGACGAGTTAGCTCCAAGCCTTGGGATGCTGAATAGGAACCTAAACTTGAGGCAGCCAGCAGCCTTTCACCTAGACAACTGCACAGATGGAACAAATTAAATATCCTTACTACTTGCCAACGCTTTTAATAGTAGGCTTAGGTGTTTTAATATCAAGCAAAGACAATAAGGCTACAAGCGAGTGATGTCCACAGTCTTCAGGTTCTGAGTTGCTGAATGTTAGTCGGAACCCAATATAGCGGCCAACTATGTGACAGATCGTTACGTGGTGACCACTCTACTCGGTGGGTGATTTTAAACATTTATCAGCTTTACTGCCACTAGACTAAACACGCTTAACCATCCCAAAATCAATATTGGTCACACTTAGTTATGGTATCAAAATGGCGCAAACTGGCGCTAACTAGGCTTTGTGAGCGGTTGTTCTAGAAGCCGCAATTTTTCTACTTTGTCAAAACTTAACGATACGGACGGTGACAATTTCGAAATAGTAAGTATTTTTTTTTTATTTGGTATCCAAAGATTCTTTCATTGATGTTTGGTACATTATGCATCAGTGGAGAGTAGAAGAAAAGATTCAACGAAAAACTCTACGGGTTAAAAAGCTAAAAATACAGGAACTGAAATGGCAAAACCAAAGACACTTATAGCGTATGGACGTTACAGCCCGACGAGTCTACGTATCCAGCTCTCACGAATCCACGTGACGTAGGTAAACTTCATCTTAAGTGAGGGTGAATAATCTCAACTAACTTGGTGGCTGGAGAAGTTTATTGGTTGGTTGCAATAATTGTTCTCAAAACAACTACTGTGGATCAACAGGTTGCCAGTAAATCAATGAAACCTATCATCGTACCTCCAAAAACATAATACCTATCCCACCATTAGTGGTTTCGTTGAATTGGCTGCATCAATGTGTTTTTTTTTTTCATTCTGCTTATACCTTTGATCCCTTGCCACAAAAAGTAGTTAATGGTTTAAGTGTGGGTGTTTTGTGTTAACTTTTATTGATGTAACAAATATAATTGTCTATACGCCCCCGATTGTATATTTTTATGTTTTGGCTGGTTCAAACTTTCCTAAAGCCTTATTCCTATCTAGGTAATTTAATGACATGGTTAGAGCTGCCCTATATAATTTTTCATTGTGATTACTCGATAAAATTTAACTGAGTTTTTGTTTTGCTTTTTTTTTTGTTTTGTTTTTTGTTGAAGAACCAAAAGCTAGTAGAGGACAAACGACCGTAATTTGTTCGTTTGTGTTCGATAACATCGCGGGCGTGGCGTGGCAGTGGCGGTGCTGTTTTGTTAGTAAACTAATATCTAAAAACATGCATGTTAAGGAAAAAAAAAACTTACTACGACGAGTAAGTTGAAGAAGAAAATGTTTTCGTGTTGGCCCCCCTTAGTTTAGTTTAGTTATTTTTTTATGGATAAAAGGATAATGTAATTTGAAGTAAAAAAAAAATGGAAAAAAATAATGTTGAGGCACAATAGGATTTTGATTTATATGACAGCGAAGATAAAAGCTCATTTTGCCTGTCCCAGTCACAGGATATGAAACTAGGTTACAGTTATTGTTATCCATTTGAAGAGATTTATGTCTTATGGTTAAAGGCGAACGATATAAATTCGAATCCAAAAATGCAATTTTCTTTAAGATGAGTTGGCATTAAAATATAACAACATAATTTGTTTATCATGCAAAGTGTTAGATTTTACATACGTAAGTAACAAAATTTTTTAAATTAAAAATGTTATATCGTGATTTTATTAGGTAGCACTGTTGTCAAATTTCGCATAATTTTCGATTTTATAGTACGGTAAATAAGGGTATATTGAGAAAAAGGTCGAGAAACTGTTTTCTAAGCAAAAAGCAACAGAGATATGCTTGATATAGGAATCGAAATAATCATCACTATTGGAAAGAATTAAAGAATCAAAAAATAATAAGATTTTTTGAGTGATTTTCGAGAGGCTGAATTTATGTGAAAAATGGTTGTATTGAAAAAAAAAACAAAAAGAATTTGAGCCTCAAATATTCTAGTTTTTAGATCTTTTTATTAATTATTTTCAAAAATCACCGTTATTAAGTAGTCATATGAAAAATCGTCAAACGAAAAGTTAAAAATAATTTTTTGTTTTGTTTTTCGATGCAACTTCTTGAACAATTTTTGTTTGAGCTAAATCTTTGTAAAGTACGAAAATCTTGTGTATTCAGCTTCAATTTCTTATTTTAAAAATTTTAATATGATTTTTTTTAACCATTTTATTGGTCTTTAAAAAATAAAAAAAAAAAAACAAATAAAAGGGTTTCATTCTTTTTGTTTTCATGGTCATGAATAAAAATAAAAAAAAAATAAATGGTTTTAGTTACGTTTTTACCGCTTACAACATTGATGAAAAAAATATAAAAAAACATTTATAAAATTTTTTTTTTTTTCACCTATTTGAATGTTGTTAACTTTTTTGTTTTGAAATGAAAGCCCTTGATTTTTTTTTTCAAAAGTTTGATTGCTTGTACCTAAGAAACGGCTCGTAAGATTGACTTGAAATTTTGTGATGGTATTAAGCTATTTGCTTAAAGTTCATAAATATCCCATTTCTTATGTTTTTTTTTTCAAATTAATGTCAGAGACAAAAAAAAAAAATAAGTAGGTACCTAAAATTTACAACTCAAGGTATGGACAATAAAAAGTCAAAAGATCCAAAATAAATGTTTTAATAATAATTTACTTAAAATCATCGTCAAGTTTGCATAATAAATTGTATGTAATTACTGTACATGTACACGTGTCCAAATTATTTCTGATAACAATAGATTAAGAGCATGCAGTAAATTTTTGATGTGAGTGATAGAGATAGCATAAAATTATTGTTATTTTTGAAAAAGCCTTTTGATTGTATGTATGAGATGTTGAGTTTTAGCAGTTCGTAGCCGGGGATATTGGAAGTTAAAGTGCAATAACACAGAAAACAGATGGCGCTGTGTGTATTATACTTCGAGAGTTAATTCAGTTGAAAAGTCCATTTTTCATTTTTTACTTCCTCTACATATATGTCAAGTATTGATTTCGTGTAGAAAAAAATAATTGAAGAGAAGCCCAAAAAAGTGGTTTTCGTCATGCCGACCGTCCGGCGTCTGATCGTCTGTTTGCCTGTGCGTTCGTTTGCACGGAGAGCCATAGCCTAAAAGGGTTGACGGATTTGGATGAAATTTGGTATAGATCACTTTCTTGCAATTTCCAAGGTTGGTTCCGTTTTTATTTTTGAATATCTCGATTAGAATGAATACCTCCCACAATTTTAATTTTTCTCATCGAAATCGAATAAGGGCAATATAATGAACACGCTTGTTGGGAAATTTTATTATTATTAAGGAGCTTCCGTATACAAAAATTGATTAAAATTGGTTGAGTCGTTGAAGAGAAAGTCAAAACTGAAAAAATCGGTTCTATGGGAGGTACCGATAGAATAATTTTTACAAAAATTACATTGATTGCAAAAGTATTACCCTACAAACAAAAGGAGACAAAATTTTAATCAAAATCGTAAGAGCTGTTTTTGAAAAAAGATAACTTTTCCTTAAAGTTTATATGACAGGTACCGTTAGTTTTGGTCCTAAACAAAAATTTCAATTTCTTCTCTAGGGAATCACCAAAGACCCTTAACCACCAAGTTTCAAGAAAATCGGTTCAGCGGTTCAGTCTGTAGCTCAAGGTATACATAGACAGACAGACAGAATTGTGGTACCCATTTTTTTTGCATTCTCTATCATCGTAATGGCATGATTAATTGATAGTAATATTCAGTTCAGCTTACATAAACTTTTTAGCAAAAGTCTAATGTGTGCTATATCCTACAAGATTAAAATTCCTAATCATTAAAATTGGAAAGGTTTGCCCAGGGCCAGGCTTTGTTTTAAATGAAGGTTTTATAATACAAATTTTATATATATACTACTGAAATAAATTAATAACTCAGCCAAGTAGAAGACTGAGCACTATTTAAGAATATCTTCAATTTAAAGCCGAATTCCTCATAAAAAATCTTTCTATTGTTAATTCTAAATTGCGTTCAACATTTGACACTGATTTGCTTTATTATGAATTAAACAATACAAGTCCTTTAATTTAGGTTATTGGTGTCATTGTAGTTAAACGACCATCAAAAATTCTCTCAGAATCTTTGTTCTTCAATAATAAAACATTTATGTACGTAAGTGTGTAGGTGTTTAAGACGTCAGAACATTTTTGTATAAGCCAAAAAATATGTATTTATAACTCAACGAAATGGCTACTAAGTATTTTTTTTTTGTTTGTTTTTTCCAAAAATTCGAAACTTTTATTTTATATCAAAGTTGAATAATCGCTTATTTCAGCTTAATAGAGATTTATATTTTATTTTATCTTATAACTGATTTATTTTTACCATTGACGTTATTGACAGACTAAATATATTTCCTGTACCTTAAAAACTTAATATTGAAGCCCATATTAAATGGTTTATTTTTAATGTGTTTGTGTGTGTGTGCGTGGGCCTTAAATCCTACGATTTATTACTTGTGACCTTAAAAGTTTTTCTTATTTGATGCTTTTGCTTGTTTACTATTTAATAGGTCTTGATATCTAGTTTTGATATCAAACTAGCATCAGAAACAAACATTATATAATATACATAAATACATTTAACTTTTATAGATGGAGTTTTAGTTTGGCATTGGATTTCTTTTCATACTAAGATCCCACATCAATATAAAATAATACAACAAAAAAAACACATTAAATATATATAATCATCTTCATCATACATTAAGTTCAATAAATCTAATCAATCAAGACACTTGGAATCATTTAATACTTGAGACTATATCTACCTACTTGAAGTCCTTGTTTTGTTTTGTAGATGCCTATACATATTATAAACATTACGGTGCACTTGATAGAACCACTTTGATTAATTGTACGAAACAAATTATTAATTGCAAACTTAGTAAAGAAATTTTATTTATAAAAAGTTTTCTAAGGAGAAAAACCAGGCACTGTTTCGTTGAGCAAGAGTTGGAAAGAAAATTGTCTTTTGATGTGAAAATAATAGTAACGAATAGTAGTCTCCTCAATTTTCAGCTAGGTTAATTAAATAGAAGCAACACGGTAGCTTTTATGGTCTAAGACGTTAAGACCGTCAAGCTCATCAATGTAAGTTAAAAAAATGTTTTATTGAATCAATGAATTACAACTCTAACATAAATCAATAAATGATGATAATGATGAAAAATCAAGTTTGCTGCTCAGCTCTTTCGTTTATAGCATCAAGCGCATATTATTCAAATTCATATTTAGGTACAAATGACCTTCTGACTTCTAACCGACGAATTTTCAGTACGGATTTCAGTTCCAAGCAAAAGGATATGCTCTTATTCAAGTGAACCGCAGTGTATTTTTATATCTGTATGCTATACGTGGGAATGTTGTTTATGAAGCATTGAATCATACAAACATGAACTCTATTTCATTATTTGCCAAGATACAAGGAACCATAGATTAGTCAATGTCAAGTTTTGTTTTTGTTTTGTTTTAAAGCCTATGACCTATAGATCATAGGCCTTAAATAATATAAATATAAGATTAAAAAAAAAATTACAAATTTGAGAAATTAGAGTAGTAAATGATTTTATATCATCGTCATCTGTCAATCTAGATATGTATATATGTATTTTTCTAGTGCAAAGTAAATTTTTATTTGCCATTTAATTTTATTGACTGTATCTACCATTTTTTTAACGAAATACTTCACTCATAGGAAACATTTACAAATGCAAAATCAATCAAACTACTTCATTGATGGAAACAAAATATTTGTTTTACACTATTACAATATTTTAGAAAGTTAACAGAGTTTACACTGCACTTTTCAATTTTCTATCAATAGTGTCGAGAAATTGTTTTTTTTTTTTATTCGTATGTTCTTTTTCCTCGATTTCTAAACTATTTTTATTTGTTTTTTTTTTTTTGTTTAGTTAAATAAATTTTTCTAATAATTAAAACCTGTGGCAAAGGAGGGTTATTCTTTAGAGAGGATTTCTATGCTTTTTAATACTTTTCATTATGATTTAAACTCATAATTTTAGTTGACGAGAAGAACATTGTTTAAAAATTATACGTTTAATAATAGGGTTTTCAAGCTTTCTTTTGCAAGAGCTTAAAACACTGAATCGCACTAAGATTTTTAGCCTTTTATATAAAATGTATAATTTAACAGAATATGTAGAAAAACTCAAAATTCGTTTGTAACATTAATTAAAAAAAACTTCTTATACGAAGTCTGGCATTTACTTTTACTATTAGGTACCACCGGTCAAAATTTGAACGCAGAATCACGGATAATGGTAACGCATAAAAATGATATAAAAATTAAGTTGTAGCAGAGAGAATGCTTGCACCTTTCAAATTAGACAAAATGATTAAAATTCGTTGCCGTTAAGTTACTCAGAAGGGGAGCAATAGATTTCGTATTTACGTATTAATATAATGATGATGAGAATAAGAACATTGGAGGTTATATTGGAGGTATTCGTTCTAATCCAGATTTGGAAACTACAAAAAAGTAGGTCCGCGGTCATAATGTCCATGGACTTATTGTCTGTTCTAAGCGGGCATATGGTCAATGGACATTATATCTTTTTCATTATTTTCATGGACTTAATTCCCGTTTGAAAATAAGCAAACTACTACAGGCACAATGTCCATGAACCTTATGTCTGTTCATACAAGACATTTTGTCCCCGGACGATATTTTAATTTAAAATGTAAAAAAAAAATATGGACAATATGTCTTTTTGTGACTGTAAAACGTTCAATGGACATTATGTCCGCTTAAAAAGACATAAGGTTTATGCGCTGGAAAACAACTCAGAACACACATCACACATTGTGCTGACGTCGAATTATGCGCCAGGGAGGGTTTAAGTGGTATATGAATTTTTATTCAATGTCATGTATCATGTGTTGAATAAAAATAAGTCGTTTGAGCGATTTTTAAATTATTATTTTATCAGTTTTTCAAAATCCCAAAAGACTTATATTTGCTAGATATGTATACGTTTTTCAAAATTTTTACTCAGCACATGTATTTAGCAAATATGAATCTTTTGAAATTTTGAAAAATTGATAAAGTAATAGTAAAAAAATCACGCGATTTTTATTAGTTTTTAAAATTTCAAAAGACTTATTATTTGTTGAAAGTCCCCATTGACTGTAGAATAGGGTGTGCACTGTCGCGTAGGAGCGATTCAAAATATGAAATGTTTATTTTCAAACAACTAAATACTTAGGGGATTATGGCCTTGTTTCAAAAGAAATATTGTACAATGCACATTATGTCTGTTTGATTTTTATCTCAAACGGTCATAAAGTCCATTTGGGCATTATGACTTTTCCGAATGGACTTTGTCTCTTATTAAAGGAAAAAATGTCCAATTGGAAAATAATGTCAGTTAGAAACACATAGTAAGTCAAAATAAATCTCATGTCTTAATTGAACAGATACAATGTCTAAATGGACGGAATGCCTTTTTAAAAGTGACATAAGGTCCAATTGCAAAAACCATTTGAACTGTAAATTTGGCGTTATGTATCGAACTAAAATAAATATTAACTATAGTTTTTAATACCAAAATCACATTGTTCATAGCAAATGCTTTTTCTTTGAGATCAAAAATGCACTCTTATAGTATCGATGTTTGCCATCTTAACAAATGTTAGCTTTCTAGGGTTACAAATAACAAAATATTTCGGCTATCAATTGGAACTAGCATGCCAAATAAATACAAAATGCATAATATTTGCAGCTCAAATATGCAAGTATTAAAACGCAAAAGATTTTCTTAAAAGCAAACATATTTCCTTGACTACGGCCCTGCTTTGACTCTGTGTTGGCACTTAACACATTTTTTTTAGAATCAAACTCCCTCCCACTAACAACGACACCAGTTTCTACAAATACAGCAATAAATTTATCGTTTTTTCCTCATTCCTCTAAATCCATCCTGATGCTCCATGAATTCGATTTTGTTTTTCTGAATTTGACTTGTTGAAAGCATTAATTAGCATTTGGAACAAATCCAAATGACAGTTGTGAGTTTACAAAAACGCTAAAGCTAAATTGGTCCTCGTTTTGCATGATTTGACATTCATTTGCGTTGTTCACATCCTGCTGCATGAAACTGATACTGACGTGGACGTCCTTCAAGTTGCCATCACACTCTGGTCTTTGGAATCTATTTTCACATTAGGAAGATGCCAAGCCAACCCTTTCTTTTTTGGAAGAGAAATATAGGTACACCTGACACGGTACTCTTGTAGTCTCATTCGAGTCACTAGATGGATATCGTAGATTTCATTGTTTGTGGAAAAGGATACAAAACGATTGATAATAATAATCGATTCTTTGTTATCATGACTAAAGGAAGGTATAGGTATCCCTACTTGTAAAAGAGTTTAATTGACAGAGCTGTGATTAAATCGTCTGTGCCATTAGAAGGTTTCCTTGGCATCATTTTTGGACTACCTCTCTTGTTTTTACTTATACGTACAAAGTGATCTGTTTTCCGTTTTCGTTGAATGTCGACATTTATGAGAATAACGATTGGAATTCAATCGAGATGCAAGAGGATATTCGCATGAGAAATAGTTCACATCGTCCTTGGCAAATGTTATTCATGTTAAATGGAAAAAGTTCTGCAGGTTGTCTTCTCTCGGGAATGATGGTCAAAGCAGGGTACCTATAGATTTTGAAACAAAATAACTTTGATTATTTCTTGGAAAAGATATGTGATGTGATAATATAATGAAAAACTTTTGGTAAAACTGAGAAAAACATTGACTTGCTATTAACATTCCTGCCATCTGGTGGCAGTTTTATTATGGCATAAATCAAGTAAGTCAACCATTTGAAGTTATGGCAGCTGTTGTCCGATAATGGCTGAATGGTGAAATATGTATTTCCGAGAGAATAATATGAGCAACTTTTGCTTAAAATTACCAGTGTCCTTCCTTCAAACATTGACAAAATTTATTACATACATGGATAATTTTTCGATATTTTTTTATTAAATATTTGATATTTTCTATTTAGACCAAGATGGTATTGCTTATTTCTGGCCGAGAGTGCATACGAACGTGTTTGGTATCAAATAAAAGGTGGGTTCGATCTTGTTATATTTCTGGAATATTTTTTTAAAATTATTCACGGGAGAGTCGAAATATTTGAGCTTGAAGTTGCCTATCTCAAAAAAATTTTAGTTTGTTTTGCAAATAATAAGAAAAAATTTAAATAAAAATATCATTCAGATTTGTATTTTTTTTTTAATTCTCCAAAACTAGAAGATATATTAACATTTATATTTTTGTATTAAACTAAAATAAAATAAGACCAATAATTCTTGGTCAAAAAATGGAACTCAAAAAGTAATTCATATTATAAAATCAGTTTGATTTTTTTTCTGCATATTATTTTTTCCAAAAAAACGTAGACTATTTACATTTCTTGAGTCAGTTGTCTTCAAATAAGGCCATTGAATTTTGAAAGAAAAAATTATAATTTATAACGTAAGATTTCGAAAAAAAATCTGGTTAAAAATTTTACTAAAATTTTATTTTTAAAAGTTCTGGGTTTGAAAATCATTTTTCTTAATTGGTTATTTAAAATGTTAATAAAAGAAAATTTTTCTGGCTATCAAAAAACCATATAATTTTTTCTTCTGCTTTAAGGCAACTTTTTAAAAATTCCCGTCCCATCCACTTTCCTTAAACAGACCTGGAAGAATTTATGCATGTTTTATTTTAGAAAATTTTAACAAAATTTAACATTTAGCATTTAATGCCTTGTCCCTCCTTTGTCCCGCCTTTGGCCCGCCTTTGTCCTGCCTTGCCCCGCCTTGTACCACCCCTGTCACGCCTTTTCCCGCTTTGTCCCGCCTTGTCCTGCATCTGTCCCGCCTTGTCCTGCGTTGTCCCGCCTTTGTCCCGCTTTTGTCCCGCTTTTGTCCCGCCTCTGTCCCTTCTTGTCCCACCTTGACCCGCCTTTTCCCACCTTGTTCCACCTTGTCCCGCTTTGTCTCGCCTTTGTCCCGCCTTGTCCCGCTTTGTCCCGCCTTGTTCCGCCTTAATTTTAACAATCGGACTTAATTACCCTATTAATTCTTCAATGCAACCATGTCAAACCCTATTTTTGGAAATGAGAGGCGTTGCCCAGAAAATTTGCAATAACATGCAGTTTTCTGAATACTTAT
This sequence comes from Meliscaeva auricollis, assembly GCA_948107695.1. Taxonomy (NCBI): domain Eukaryota; kingdom Metazoa; phylum Arthropoda; class Insecta; order Diptera; family Syrphidae; genus Meliscaeva; species Meliscaeva auricollis. The sequence goes on from OX403616.1 coordinate 64,321,077, forward strand.
GTAACAAAACCACGCTTAATCCAGGACCAGGCCCTGTCATGTAATCGGTGGTTCGCCGATTAACCGATAGAATAAGTTACGGAATCTGCCCCCCAGTCACCATCAAACCATCAATCACATGCCAGGGCCTTGTTTAACTTAACCTAAGTGTTGGCTTCAACCCAGTCAATATTTAATACGATTGAGTTGGTTTGTCTTACTTTTATCTTTTTCAGGTATGCTAATGCAGTATCTCAGAATAGTATTTCCTGCCTCCGACTCAAATGGCTCGTAAAGGATTCTTTTATCCGTGTCTCTCCTTGCAGAATGGTATATTATTGAGACATTCGTTGAGTCAGATAGATAGCCATATGCATCCAGAAACAAAAAAGTATCCGGTGGAATGTATCCAGTTTCCAAGGCATTTCTGAAATACACAGGGTTCGCGTAAAATAATCTTGTTTCCCTCAACATATTAAGAAAACAAACATCCGCGATCACAGATATTAGTCTCAGTGCATCTTCCAGGGGGGTCATCTATAAGAATTGGTCGCAATAATGAATTCATTTAGATCTATTTTCAAGAAAATGATTACATTGACTCGACAAATTACATTTTTTTCAAAATCGGATCAATCACTGATGATAAATTTGGGTCCTTGTTTTTCAAAATTACTCTTATTTGGTTATAAGGTTCCAGCATGATTCTTTCGTCACACTCAAACTCAATTGTCATAAAGAGCCGCTGGCGCTGTGTTCGTTTCTCAGTATTGAAAAAGAATTTTATAATTTCATATTTCAAATATTTCAGATTTTTCTTCATTTGCATTCCAGATGGGAAGTACCCTTTGTGGCAGGGTTAATGCGAAAGATTAGCATGGAGACGTACAGAATCCCGATATCTAAAATCCAGAAAACTTAAAATCCCGCAACCCCAAAATCCATACAACCCAAAATCCTAAAACCCAAAATCCAGACAACCCAAAATCCAAAGAACCTTTTGCATTGGATCTTGACTTTTCTTTGAACTTCTCTTTACAAATATTTCGTTGAGAGGGAAAAACTAAATGTTTAAATTGTACCTAAAAAAAATCTTCAACGCGATTAATTCACCAAAGACAACAAACTGAACTGAAGACTCCTAATTGGTTGACATAAAGACAAAGTATCATCGTTGTATGATGATGGCATATAGCATAACATTATAATTGTGACATTTAACGCGCGCAACTGGTTAATGGTATCGAGTTAAAACCGGACGTTTCATTTAACGATGTATTGGGATTTAACGCATATGACAGACAAAATGTAGACTTCAATAAGGGCACTACACTACTAACGATGATGTGACAAAAATGTTTCAAACGGATGTTAAAAGCAAACGATTTTGTAGTCGACGTTTTACGATTTACACGAAGTAACGATGTATACCTACGACCAACAACCAACGCAACGTCAAGAAAAGGCAACGATAATGTGCCGTTACTATGACTCATAAACACATACAAAAAGAATTTTGTGTTTTCTGCAAAATAATATACGAGCACTCAAAAACTTTGCTCAACGACCGACAATAATGACTGAGCACTTATAGGACACACAAATGGCTGCCAAATGGCCAGCGAATATGCTGCACTCATAGCGGGTAGAGCTATGTCATTGTTATAAGGCAAAAAAGGGACCATGTGATTCCCATATTAGCCCTTAAATGAATCCGGCACTCTCCCATAATATTTAATGCACTTTTCGATTGTTTCGTCACAAGAGGACCATTGGTGGGTGACTATATGGTAGTGGGGAAAATGGTGTGACGCGACAATGACGACGACGACAACAACGACGCACAAAGCAATGTGGTATTTATCCTATTCAGGTCGTGATGCCTTCTATACTCATACGGCTTCAGTGAAGGCTGTTAATCCTTACTACGATGGACAAACGATTAAATTTTATTGCAAGCACTTTGGTAAGATGGTCGCAGTTTTGACAGCTTTGTTTTGTCCAACAAAGCGAGTGCTGATGACGGCTCGGCTAACATGGGTACCATTAGAAGTAATTGCGGTGCACATTGCGGTTCGGTTTATTTGAAGTGATGGACCATCACCAAATGGACTTGGAATTATATAGCTTTGCTTTCACTCTATAATAAGAGATTGTTCAGTATGTTGTGCTAGTATTTTCATCATTTCGTGTGTACGCTTCTTGCGTTAAGATAATTGAGCTAGACATGCGGTAACAAAATGGTGTCACATGGTTTTATATTAGAAATCAGAATTCGGAGGCTAACAATTAAACGCTGCACGAACATGTTTTTTTTCACGGGAATTGACATTGGCAGAATGCAAATAGGAAGGTTTGCCTTCTGAGAAAAGTGAATAGCTAACTAGTTGTTTATTTTATTGGCAAATTAAATTAATCAGCATTAGTTTTATTTTTTTTTTTGCGAAAAAAACACAAAACTGAGTAGCACTTCGTGTTGAAATAAAATATTATAATGCCATTACAGCACTGTTTGCTTCAAGATCGTATTCAGAAGAATCTACCAGATAACTTGATCTCCAACCAACCTCCATTTGCACACCTTAAATAGTCAGAAATAATACCTTCAACCTAGCCTCTCTATCAGATATGAAGTTTTCCTCCACGTCTCTAACTCTCTGGCATGACATGTTTTACGGGCCAGAACGTTAGTGTTCATTCGGTCTAAATGTCATATCGTTAAAAAGCTCGCAAAGTTTTTTTCGCAGGGTGTTATTCTATACATCGTAGGATCTTTCTTTACCGCACTGCTGATAATGAGATCAAGAAAGGAAAGGGAAGAAAGGAAATTATCGGCTTCTCAGAAGTAAAAGGAGACACATGATAACACGGTAACGGATGCTTTTGCACGGTTGATGTTCGAAGGTTTAACCAGAAAGTGAAGGGTTCAAATCCCAACTGAAGGCAAAGATTACTATAAAGGAACAACATAACGAAACCACAGATGATGTTGAGTATTTGAAAAATAATTTACAACGTCCATGACAAAATCCGCTGCCGCTTCACCAATCAACTAAGAACGACTATTTTGTCCCCCTGACCTAGACTGAAATTAAATAAAGCTGTGAAAGCTAAACAACAGTGGAAAACATATACGCTGGATTTTACTCTTGTTTCGGACGGCTACCTGATATGCACTTTTCTTGACAAGTAGTAATCTTATAGGTTTTGTCAATTCTTCGCAATAGGCAGTATTCCTGAAAAAAGGTTGCATAAGCTGGGAATTGAACTCAGACCTCCGGCGTGATAGTCTATCGCACTTACCATGACACCAAGGGCTACTACTCGGCAGCTTATGCCAGCATTTATAAGAATGAGCTGAATAGAACAGAAAGTTAAATATGCCTTACGAGAGTACCGAGCCGTTAGGCCATAAGCTGTCGGTGGACGTATCCACTATCAGGATCATAGAAAACGTTGTTCATTGCGCTAAAGCTCATGCTCCCTACCAAAATCAACACAATCAAAAATCCAGTTCCTTTTACAATTTAACTGAACGATAAGAATGATTAGTTCTTATTTCCAATTAGTGTATCAGAAGTTCATCATAGAGTGACTGCCATCTCAGAAACAGCGTAGAATTCGATTACTTTTAAGAGATGAAAAGGCTTCGTAACATGTTGTCATGTTGTGGTCAAAATTCCGAAAACCAAATTCCCGAAAAATTTAATATCACGAAAACCCGAAATCCCGAAAACCCAAAATATAAAAAAAAACTTAAATGCCGAGAGCCCAGAATCTCTAAAACCTATCATCTAGAAAACCCGAAATCCCGGACCTGAAAAAATCGAATGTATAATTATTATAATAGAAAAAAATTACCGTTTGACCAATGATATGCATGTGGTGCTCTTTTATTCTTGATTCTAATGAACATCGGAATATATCTACCATTTTTTTAAATCTCCCATTTCTTTCACAATTTGGTACTCGTTGCACAACGTTCTTTCTCGCTTAGACACCCTTTTAGCCAAAATATTTCGATGCACTCTTTTGGATCTTGGTTTTCATTACGAATAAAACGTCCAGGTCAAATTTTATCGCTGTACCACTATTGGAAAGGGTTTTTTCAAGATAGTGGCCGAACCCCAAACGGAATTCGTTGGGATTTTTGGAATATGATTAAGGACATTATTCCCAAAAATTTCCCCCAGTAAAAATGATGTTAAGTATTTTGTCCGGGTCAAAACTTAAATACCCTGTTCTATTAATTAACGTTTCAAATTTTAAACATTGACTTATTTTGGTAGATTTTTCAAATTTAATTACGGGATTTTGGGCTTTCTGGATTTTGGGTTTTCTGGATTTTGGGCCTTATGGATTTTGGTCCAAAAAGTAAATTTTGTAGGAAATTTCGTTGTTATCTAGATTTCAAACAAGATTTTTAAACGAAAATGTATGGGAATTCTAGTAGTTCAGATTTCGTACTTTTTGCACAAAATCTAGATTATGATTCGGTGTGAAAGCCATATAATGTTTTCCAAAATTAATTTTGTGTTTAATCCATTTGTCAAGAATAACTCATCCCTAACTCGTCCTTTATTAATGCGACGACACGTTTTCTTCTGTTTCTGACTTTAATAATGACATAAAAAACATTTCAACTTAACAAAACAACATGGAAATAAGCGTGATAAATTTCTTCTATTCCACATTTGACACACAATATAAAAAAGTGATATACATTTTATTGCTTGTAGCATTTTAATTAATTCAAACCATCAACAGTATCTCCTTTCAAGCCGAAAATAATAATAATAATAATAAAACCAACCAAACCAAAAAAAAATAATAACATCTCTCCTGAATTCCAAAATTCCATATGTTATTTTTGGTATTCTCTTAATAGCTGTCAGCCAAGGAATGTTTTGAGACTTCACATGCTTACCCAGAAATAGCGGTGATGTGAACATAACTGCATGTCCATTTGACATGACACTTTGCCAGGCCGTTAATACCTTTTCAAAAAAAAAAACGAAAACATTCCACATTCAACAACGCCATATAGCCGAAGCCGCCACCACAGTTACTACAGTTTGCTTGCCATCACCACCGTTAAGCCTCTTAATGCAGACAGGTCGTTGGAGCATAAGTTTCTTTTCCATTTATTCTATCAAAAATTCGAACGAGGGTGGTCCTGGACGATTTACATGGCCTTTATCGCAAAAACCTTCGCAAGAAATGAAAAAAAAGAAACGGTTTTTCTTATCTTACCAAATCCCCAAAAGTGTGAAAGAGAGAGAAGATAAAACATACGAAAGAACCCCAAAACACTTCCTTCCGACTTCCGTCTTCCGACTCTGTACTTCGGAGCTTGATGTATTTCTACCGTTGAAATTAAATGCTCCCGTGCAACACATCTGAAGGTATGTTTGTGTCTTTGTAGGTATTTTTTTTTCGTTTTTTCGGAGCAATATCTTTCACCCGTGCTTAACAGGCGACACAGCAAAAAGTTAACCCTGTTCGACTTGGGCCCGACGAAGAAAAGGTACCCGTTCTGCAATATTATACCTGGTGAGTGGTAACGGTACGGGCGTTTTTGCTATCTCTGCTGCATGAATTGTGTACCGCCAACCGCTTACCCAACCTACCAGTCGTCGTCGCTCGGAAGGAAATTAATGGTCCCCCGTACAATAAATCATGTTCAGTTCAACGGATACGGGGATTTTTTTTTGGGTGTATAGTATGGCGGTTTCATGTGGGTGGACCTTCCTGTCAGAGTATTTGGCTTATTCCTCGTTTTATAATTGTGTCAAAACGTAAACAGCCAGCGTAAGTAGTGTGTACTCCCTTAATGGCGAGAATTGGCTTCTTGAGGATTCTGAGTATTGGACCGGAAATGGAAAGAAGGTTCACATCCCTGTGGAGATGCTATACATTGAGAGCTTCTTAGTTGGTAAGTTGTTTGGTTTGTTGTTTGGGTGGTAGGTTTTTTTTTTATTTTATTTTTTTGAGAAGAACACATTTTATTACTTTCGAAATGTGAGATAGGAATTAATTGCTTAGTAATGGGAATTTATTGTTTAGGGGAATTTGTGCAAAGATTGCAAAATAATTTATTTGTTCATGGGCCGCGAAAGACGTACTCGGCTAATTTGTTACTTATACGTTTCAAATACAGTCAAAGCTCTTATTTAAGGGAAGTGTTTTTAAGGAAATTCCTTCATCTACTCTAAATAGACAGGGTAGCTGTACTGACGGTAAGTGATATTCTTATCATATTTTGAGCAATCAATCTTTTGGTAAATGTAATATTTATTTCTTTTTCACATCAAAAATAAGGTTTTAAGGGTGTTCAATTTCAAAACAAGGTGTACCTTTGTACATTTCAGCTACCTAATGTCCTTTGAACATATCCGGGTAAATCAAAAAGATACGTCGTCTTTGATTCAAGAGTCTACGTCATTAGGAATATTGTTTAGAAACGATTGCAAATTGGTTTCAAATCGATTGCAAAATAGTTTCATATCGATTGAATGATGATAGTAGGAATTGGAAAAAGCACTGTTGAAAGTTTTAACTTTCTCGCTAATTCAAAATTTAGTTGACAATCGATGGAGAAATTCAAATCCAACGATTAGGCAAAGACAAATTGATTTTTTATAAAAACGTTAGCAAATTTCGACCAGTAAATAAAAAGAAATATTTCTTTTTGAAGTTATACTTCTTTACCGGCGATCGATTATAAAAATATTAAACCAGTAATAACCAAATAGATTTTTTCAGCCCATTATTACTGTTTTTTTTTCACACAGACACTATAAGTAGAGAAAGAGTAACAACACATTTACATTTTATACTGGCTTTTTTTTTTATTTTTCATTTTGTGTGAAACACAATAAATTTATTAAATTACAGAAGTCAGCCATTGTTTTTGATATTCTGACTGCTTCATTTTCTACACTATAATTGATTGGCGGTCAGCCATCAGACGAATAGGGGGAATAACATGTAGCATACGAAAACATGCACGTGCCGTAACTTTTCGGGACTGGTGGAAGTGTGATCATAGCCTCTCCGCGGCGGCCGCTAGAAACAAGCCTTTTAAAAAAAGGTTTGGCTAATATGATCAGGCTGCTTCCACAGGTTGGCGACAGGTTAATTCCCTGTCCCGTAAAACTAAAAGAATTACGAGACCGACAACAAGCCTCGGAAACGGACGGATTTTACGACGACAACCCATGCAACGAAAACGGCAAAACGATTTACGAATTTTCTTGTGGAACGTACGATCGCTCTATAGAGCTCGAGCTGCTCAGCAGCTAGCCGATGCCCTGTCAAAATATAAAGCTGACATAACAGCGCTTCAAGAAATAAGATGGACAGGGAATGGTGTTTTACAGAAGAAAGAATATGACTTATATTACAGCTGTCATACAAAACACCATGTGCTCGGGGTAGGCTTCCTAGTCAGCGAAAAAATGAAGTCTACCATCATTGGCTTTAACGCTATAAGCGAAAGGCTATGCACCCTTCGCGTGCGAGGCAAATTTACAAACATCAGCCTCATTAACGTTCACGGACCTACGGAGGAGTCCTCAGACGAAGAAAAAGAGACTTACTACGAACAAGTCGAGAGGGCCCTCAATGCCTGCCCAAGGTATGACGTCAAAATCATCCTTGGGGATTTGAACGCAAAAATAGGCCGGGAGCCGGTATTCAGGCATTACGCAGGCACCCATAGTTTGCATGAGAACACTAATGACAATGGACTTCGAGTCTTAGAATTGGCAGCATCGAAAAACATGGTCGTTGCGAGTACCAGGTTCCCGCGTAAAGATATCTACAAAGCCACCTGGGTATCACCTGATGGAGTCACTCGTAACCAAATAGACCACGTGTTGATAGATCGTCGCCACTACTCGAACTTGATGACGGTACGAACGTGCCGAGGTGCCAATATCGACTCGGATCACTATCTTGTTGGTATGGTTTTCCGAGGGCGGATTGCCTTGCGGAGACGCATTGCATCCGCCGATCAGGTTCGAATCAACACGGCTGCCCTACGCAACGAAAACACCAGTAACACCTTTGGTAATGCGTTAGGACTCGCCCTAGAATCACTTGATTTAGGGAGAGTAAGTCCTGGAGCCAGTATGCTGGGCGTAAATGAGAAGTGGACACGCCTTAAGAACACTGTCATTAGTACTGCCAACTCCATCTTAGGCAGCAGTCGTAGAAATCGGAACGACTGGTTTGATGATGAATGCAAGCTAGCGACTGAACGTAAGAATGTTGCGTACCGAGCAATGCAACAATCTCATAGAACGCGGGCACGCGAAGAGGAATATAAAGAGCTCAGAAGAATAGAAAAACGGCTTCACAGACAGAAAAAATCAGCCTGGGAGAAGAACCTAATCTGTGAAATAGAGAGCAGCCGAGAGCGAGGTCCGCACCAGGCGCGGAAGTTCTACCAATCCGTCCGAAACATGACGCAGTACACACCACGCTGCACATACTGCAAGGACGGAGAGGGAAATCTGATCACCGATCCACAAAGCATACTGGAGCGATGGGAAGTGTACTTTAATGAATTGCTAAATGGTCAGCTCACAGCAGAAGTGGAGGCTCCACTACTTCAAGATGAACACCCTATGCTACCGCCACCAAGCATAGAAGACGTTGAGAAGGCTATAGGACGGCTCAAGAAAAACAAAGCCCCGGGAGCCGATGGCATACCAGCCGAATTATTCCACCACGGCGGGCCAGCCTTACGACAAGCAATTCATGACATCATAGTGCACGTATGGGAGCATGAAGAAATGCCAGAAGATTGGCGAAAAGGTATTATATGCCCCATACATAAGAAGGGAGATGTCACAACGTGCAGCAATTATAGAGGTATCACGTTGTTGAGTACCGCCTATAAGATACTCTCCTCTATCCTACAAGACCGGATAGCCCCATACGCTAAAACCATCATCGGAAACTATCAGTGTGGTTTCATTCCAGGCAAATCAACAACTGATCAGATTTTTACCCTTAGGCAGGCGATGGAAAAATGTCTAGAATTTAACATCCCAACATACCATCTGTTTATAGACTTTAAAGCCGCCTATGATAGCATAGCCAGGGTAGAACTTTACAAAGCCATGAGAGAATTCGGCATCCCAAATAAATTGACACGACTATGTAGGTTGACCATGACCAACGTAACAAGCCAAGTTAAAATAGCCGGATTGCTATCCAGACCAATCAACATCTTTAAACAACGTGGCGTTGGAGAAAGCAATCCGTGACTCTGGCACGGCAACAAGAGGGACCATCGTCAACAGGTCCAGCCAGATACTGGCTTACGCAGACGACATCGACATCATCGGAAGAACCGAACAAGCTGTACACGATTCCTTCATCCAGATCGAGCAGGCGGCACAAAATCTGGGGCTGCACATTAGTGAAGGTAAAACAAAGTACATGGTGGCGTCGAATGCGAGAAGAACAGTTGGTCAAACAATCAAGGTAGCGGAGCACGAATTTGAAGTGGTGCAATCCTTTAAATACCTTGGGTCGACAGTAGCAGCCGATAACAACATAGAAGAAGAAATACGCGGGCGGCTTCTCAAATCCAACAGAGCCTACTACAGTCTGTCAAAGCTATTCAAATCCAGAAATCTAACCATAACTTCAAAACTGCTGCTGTACAGGACCATGGTCCTGCCAGTACTCATGTATGGATCCGAGACTTGGGTGCTTAGCAAAAGGCACTGTGACCTCTTAGCCGCGTTCGAGAGAAAAGTCTTACGGAGAATTGTTGGCCCCATATGTGAGGAAGGACGATTCCGGAGACGGTACAATCATGAGTTGTACGCAATCTACCTTGAAGCAGACATAGTGACAAAAATTAAGCTCGGTAGACTCCGGTGGGGAGGGCACCTAGCTCGTATGAGCGAAGAGGAACCTGCTCGGAAAGTCTTTTGCGGTACATTCTATGGTAGACGGCAGCGTGGTAGACCATGCTTGCGCTGGAGAGATGGCGTAGACCAGGACGCCCAAAGCCTTGGGGTGCGCAACTGGATGGCGTTGGCTCGAGACCGGGATAGGTGGAGAGACTTGTTGAAAGAGGCCAGGACCGGACCCCGGTTGTCGAGCCGATGATGATGATGATGATGATAATTGATAAGAAAAAAACTAAATACAACGAAAGTAAGAATCTAAAGTTTTGATACGAAGTAATTTTTCGAAATTAAACCAGCAAGTTAGGGTAAAATGGGGCAAACGAAAAAAAAAACTTTTTGTATATCTCGAAAAATATAAGCGTTAGAATTGCGAAATAAGTTTAATTGAATAGATAAATTGAAATAATGATGAGTTTTCACAAAGAAAAAAATTCTAAAAATTCAACTTTTCAATTCAAAAATTATTTTCCAATATGAAATATTGGATAAAGTTGATAATTTTTTGAAAAACTAATTATGCACATTGAAAGATAATAAAAAAAATTAGGCATCTAATACGGATAACATTTAAAATGCTCCATAACGGTTTTTTTTAGCTTTAAAAAACAAATACGTTTTTGAAAGTTTATGTGGGTGGTTTAATTGATTTAAAAAATCAGGGAAGAACGGGAAAAAAAATTTGTCAAAATTTTTTTTTAAACATTTTTTTCAATGAATAATAGTAAAAACAAGATGTTTCGAACGGTATTTTATTTTTATCATTTTTATTTTTACATTTTTGAACTTGAAATTTACACAACCATTAGATATTTGGATATTTGCATTTTTGTACAAATTTCCACAATTTTCTGTAGTCTGTGAACCGACATAACGGTAAAAAAAAGAGATTCAACTTTATTAGCATCAGGATCAAATTCCTTTAATTTGATATATCACACATGCACATGATATAAAAGCTTCACAAACTTGAAAAGAGTTTTACCAAAATTCAACAAAATTTTCTGGTTTAGTCGTTGGACAAGACCAGCCACCAGTGGAGAACGGTAACGTTGGCTCACAAATGGATTCGAGATGGTTCGCTTATAAAATTTGTAATCTTGTTGTTTATTGTCGGATTTTAAGGATTGAGGTGTCTAAATTTAGATGAAATATTAGGCTACAACATGGTGTAATTTTTTGTAATTTTATTGTGCAGTTACACATAAAAATAATGAGTAAAAGGTGATTAAGAGCAAAATCAATTTTTGTTTTCTTATTCTTTTTGCAATATGGTATGAAATTTGTTTGAATTTTATAAAATTAGGTACTACAATATTGTTGGTTCAAGTGTTCTTAGTAGGCAATAAATATTTTTAAGCATAAAAAATTCATATTTACAGATTTCAGAGAGAAAAATTAAAATAAAAAAACACATAAACAGTTGATTTCATTGGATATTTAAATCTGTAACTTAAGTTTTAGTTCCAGGATTTTAACAGGTTGAACAGATTCTATTAGATAAAATGTTAGTCTACAATTCTCCATAAAAATATTGGGTAATTATTTTTATAAACAGTGTCACAGATGTCGATAAGTGAAAATATGTTTTTAATGAATGCGTTAAATAATAATAGTGAAGAATTTGATAATTTTGACTGTTTTCTTAAACGATGCCATACATAGTTTATTGGTTTGGTTCAAAACAAAGACTGTAAATGATATACTGCAGAAAAAACATCGAGCAAAATGCACTTTTTATGCTCCTTTGACCAATTGTACCATTCATAACATCTGACTATGTCTGCTTCAATAATATTAATTTTCTTATAAAATGTCAACAATATCATGAAATAATATCAAAAATAGTATAAAATGGATCTCTCACAAATCTGTTAGAAAACTCAAAATATCCTTTTCACGTGAACAAAATAGCTTTTAACTTTGGTAAAACTTAACCGATTTTTTTAAATGGGGTATCAATAGAAAGATTAAAACACAAATATAATACAAATACATTTTTTACTTAGGTTGTGTAAATATAGGTCCACAACCACAAGGAAAAAATATATTTTAACATTATCTTCGGTAATTTTTACATTTTTTTAATTTATTTTGTTGATTTTAATATAATCCAATAACAGACCGCTGATCAGGTCATTTAGAAGTATCAAACATTAATGTATCAAAAACCATTTGAAAACGGCCGAACGCAAAAATAAACCAAATTACAAGGGCTTGGTCGATAAAATATCAATTATGTACATACATATATGAAATATTTGAATTAATTGCACAAAAAAGCACGATGTGTTTCTTTGGATAAATTTACCTTCTAGAACTTTTTGCAAACTAAATACTTTTACACATCCAAAAAGAACTACACAAAAATAAATAGTGATAGGAAGTTTAACTTCTGGCGCGCGCACATGAGTACACACACCTTTTTTTATTAAAAACTATCCACAAATTGCTTATTCCTATATTAGATTGATTTATTTTTTTTTTTTTTAACACTTCAGATTCTTTGTTGTGGTAAGCTTAGAGCAAGCTGCAACACACAATCAGAGACTCATCATAAGTGCATGTGTTAGTGGTTAGTAAGCAAATGTATAACTAACACAGGCACTAGACAAATAAATAAATAATAAAATTAATACAAATATACAAATTAATACAATATACATAATTAAACAATACATAATAAATAGAAACATTAAAAGATAATCACGAATGTGGAACACTGATTCGAAAAAATGACTTAAGTCCCACTTTGCTCATGTTAAAATCAATAGATGAAGCATTTAAATTAAAAAGCCGGAACATGCGATTTAAAGGCTCGTGTATGCCATAGTTGGTTCGATGAAAATTAACGTGTAAGAGTTCTAACTTACGCAAGTGGATAGATCCTCCGCGGTAATTAATTCCAATACAAGCAAGTAAATCACATGCATCAATTAGCCCATTGAGAAGTTGATGAAGAAATAGTAAATATTAAAAATATGTAAGTTTTTCGATACATAATTTTATCAAAATCGTCTTAGTTTTCCTTACTTAAAACGTATTAGAGAGTTCTTACTGTAGATGTCTTTGATTATGGAATTTTTTTTTTAAATTCTATTTGGTGGAATAATTTATTTTGTTTTTATTTCAGTTGTCTCCTTATGGGTGAGAAATGTTTAGAAAATAAATATAATTATAATTATAATGAAAGAATGAAATTACCTACCTGTGGTACTTATGTTTTTTTTTCTCTTTATTATTGTCTTGCAATTCCGAAGACGAATGAGTATTAGATTTCATTTTAAGGATACTTATGTTAATAAGGAACTATATTTTGTTTTACACGATTTTTCTGACATATTTTAGCATGTGCTTACAAAAAATTCGTAACAGTCTGGTTTGTTTGCTGTTACTAATGCATCACCATTTTACTTGATATAAATAAATAATAAATCAATCCGCCACAAGCCCTCGCTCCAGATAGGAGTATTTGCCTCGAAAACCTGAGAAAAATTGTTTTATAAAGTTCTTGTTATAATTCCTGTTGGAAATAAGCATTCTTATTATGAAATATAATGTACAGTTTTTTATTCGTTGTGGTCAAACTGCCAAAAATTATAATTCCGAAAACTCGAAGCCCAGAAAACCCAAAATCCCACAATCTTATAATCCAAAACAGTCCAATATATCGAAACACTAAAAATCTAAGAATCCAAAAATTCTGAAAGATCAACCTGTTTACCAAGATATCAAAAAATTTTATTTAAAAAAAATGTGTATGGCGTATGAGTGCTTTTTTGAACTAAAATGAAAAACTCATTCACCAATGATTTTTTTTATTTGTATTGTTGTTTTAACTTAAAAACCTGGAGTTACTATAAAATACAGTCTTAAAAAGCTGGCGAGCCACAGGCTGAGCTAGCCACTGTAAGCTTCTGGTTCCTGCAAAACACAATATTTTGGTGGTGCGGACCCAGAAGAGGGGCATTGGGGGTCGAAACATCCCAAATCTACTAAGCTTACTTCTACATAATGATCGTATCGAAATAAAACTTTTTACATAACTTATATGAAGTAATATGGTAACACTATATTTTTTAAGGCACGGACCCGGGGTAGGATATTAAACAGAAAACCGTACTATCTCAAAAAAATTGTCTTTCTTTCTGTAAAGTCAGCATACATACATATTGTGCTTTTTAATCGAGTCATATGACAATTTTTACATTGTACATTATAAAAAAGTAAGACTTAAAAGCATAAAAAAAAGTATGTAGTTTCAAAAGCAAAATAGAAAACGTTTTCATAACGCACTAAAAATTATAAAATAATTTCATTGACTTATATCAAATGGTTAGAAACAAAATCGTGTACTAGAGATGTGATTTTTTTCTTTTTGAAGTTATGCTTCTTTTCAAAAAATTCAACCAGCAAAAACACATAACCCTTTTCAGCCCATTATTACTGTTTTTTTCACACAGACACCATAAGTAGGGAAAGAGTAACAACACACTTATTTTTTATAATGGGTTTGTTTTTTTTTTTTCTTTTCCAATTTTTGTGAAACATAATAAATTTATTAAACTACACAAGTCGGCCATTGTTATTGATAATCTGACTGATTCATTTTCTACACTATAAGTGATAGCAAAATAAATACACTTAAAGTTAGATGGTATAATGTAAGGTTCTGATACGACGGGATTTTTTGAAATTCCAAAGGCAAGTTAGGGTAAAATGGGGCAAAAACAAAAAAAGACTTTTTGTACATCTCGAAAATTATAAAGGTGAGAATAATTCTATAATTATTATAAAATAAATTTATTGATTAGATAAATTAAAATGAAATCAAATTTTAAATTCTAATACGGACTATATTCAAAATGCTTCGTAACGATTTTTTGAGCTTGAAAAAAAACAATACGTTTTTGAAAGTTTGTGTGTAACTTTTAAAAATCATGGAATAACGGAGAAAATATTTTGTCAAACGACTTTTAGATTTATGTGTTGGCTATACATGTGTGAAGAATTTAGATTTTTTAACATTTTTTTAATGAATAACAGTAAAAATAAGATTTTTCAGTCCAAGTTTTTTTTACCGTTTATATTTTATTTTCAAGTGCTGCGTTGGTTAACGAAAAATAATATTTGGCTATGCAAAAATTTTCTTTTGAATTACGATTCTTTCACTTTAAAAAAAAATTTATTTTTTGTTATCTTTGAGGTGGATAAAATATTTTCATCGTTACTTCGGAAATAAAGGTGGACTAACGAAAAATAACATTGGGCTAATCGTGGGCAAACGAACCACAGTTTTAAAGTTCGAATTTTACACTGGAAAAAATTGGGGTGCAAACTTTAAATAGCCATGTCTTACATTCTGAAATCTTTCAGTTTATAACTTATTCCCCTTTAAACATAACGTGATAATAGTTGCATTACACAACGCTGCATAATGGAATTGTTTTTTTTTCAACAAACATGATAATTGTTAGAAGAAAACTTCACTTAAAAATTCTAACTTTTAAAAATTAAATCTTTCCATTCGTTTGCATGCCCTACTAGCTGTATGATCCCTTGAGTTTAACTCCCCAGACGAGAAAACTTTCTTAAGATTTTCATTTAAAGTCCACAAAAAAAGAAATAGACTGACTCTCGTTAACTTTAATTGGTTTATTTATTAAAACTTTTCACATTCAATTCAAAACTTAAATGCACACAAATAAGATGCATATTTTTCCAAGCTGCCGGCCTTTTATGACGAATTAAGTGAGTTAGTGAGTAAGGAATATGGGTTTTTATTCCTTAAATTGGACCAAATTACTAAAATTAATCAAAGAAAAGCCTAAATTAAATAGTAGACAAAAAGAAATCTTATACAAAAAGGACTCGTATTGAGTCATAATAATTATACCTATCCTTGAATAATTAACTTTAAACAATACCCCCTCTTTACTTCAAAAGAAAATTGTCAAACTACTCAGTATAAACTTGTCATTTATCTTGTTTCGTAAAATCATCTATTTGACTCCGATTCCTTGTAATTATCTTTAGTTCATTGTTGATTATGTCGTTTATCCTTGACTTTTCAAGACACTCTACAAAAGTTCAATATTGCCCCCAAATTTCTACATAAAATAAAAGAGCAGCCCCCCCTTATCTATCGAAAAATAACATTTCTGTTAATGGAAAATTGCTTTGCAAGTGTTTTGTATTAAGTTACCTTCTGTGCTCTGAGAGCATCGGAGCAGCAAAAACTATACAAGAATTCGTATATCCTAATCCTATAGATGTATGCTTTAAGCCTTGTGGTATCTAAATTAATGCTCTCATTTCGTAGCCAAGCCACCCATCTATCCTCTTAATATATTTGTTAATAAGTGTTCATTAAGTAAAGTCCCTTGATTAACACTTAATTTATTTCACCCATAAGCTTCCGTTACATGTTGGTGATTCGGTTTTAATTTATCGCCAATATACTCGGTTTAATGTCACCATTATCACAAAAGAGTGTATATATTCTATGTTCTCCCGCTCTCCCTCCCTACTGCAATGAGTTGTCCCTCTCTCTCTCTAAAGTCCATACTAAAATATTGGTCCACAAAACATAATATAAACAGCTTGAGGTCTCTATATCTATAAATATGCTGGCTGGCTGAGATATATTCAGAAAAAAAATAGACGGGTGATGGGGGAATTAAAGAAGCAAAGGACAATAGAAGCCTCCATCATGGCCGACCAGACATGATGACATTAACAAGGCGTTCTTCACAATCAGCTTAGAGTCCATTACTTAGCCTTATTTGTTTT
Organism: Meliscaeva auricollis; assembly: GCA_948107695.1. Lineage (NCBI taxonomy): Eukaryota > Metazoa > Arthropoda > Insecta > Diptera > Syrphidae > Meliscaeva > Meliscaeva auricollis. The sequence goes on from OX403616.1 coordinate 64,337,780, forward strand.
GCAGTCAAGTTTCTTTGTTTTTACTCTCTTCGTTTTCTTTTGTTGTTGTTTTTCTGCGCGTACTTTTATCTTCTTCTTCCAATTTTTTTTTTTTTTTTATACACTTAACTGTTGTGTCGCCAGTTTGTCGCACTTTTTGCTGCTCTCCATAGATCATCAGTCACATGCCACCATGTTCCTCCCTAACAGCAAAAATTATTTTCTCAACACATAAAAGGACACTTTCTACCACCCACCCACGCTTGGCTTAGTTGATACATCCACTATACAGTTGAGATGATACAGAATAAAAAAAAATGAAAAAAAAAACACTCGAAAAATTATAGTGATGTGATGTTAAAACAAATAACAAAAATTCGCTAAAATTTCGATATCATTTGTCAAATTTGTCATTGCGCAAATGGTGATTTGACTGTGTTAATTTTGGGTAGACATCATGCGTGCGTAACGTTTTTGAATTAATGACATATTCAAGACTTTGGTTGATTAGTCAAAAAAACATTGGAATTTGGAAGATGACTTTATATCATTTACAAAATATTTAGTTTGTCGAGTAAAAAATTGAAAGTGACATTTGAAAGTGGCATTTTGCAGTTTCACTTCTACAATGTAGGGGAAAGAAACAGTGGTTGCCTATCCGGCAAAGATTGACGAAAGAAAACAACTTAGAGCTTGCATCGCAGCTACTCGAGCAGCAGAGAGAAACGAGCTAGAGTCTCCGTGTCGCATGCAGATGAGATAAGCTTACCACATCGTGTGACGTGAGCTTCACTACATTAACACATTAGCTGAAGAAGTAGCAGAGGTCGCAAAATCGGTGTTAATAGGATCACTAAGTGAGTGAAACTGCTTAACGTCGAAGGCAGCCAACATTCCACTGTTATGCAGAACAACTCATTCACCGTGGACGATGATGACCAAATTATCCGTCCCCCCGACCTAGAAGAAGTTAGAACAGCTATATCCAAACTAAATCGCATAAAGCTGCTGGATTGCCCAATCTACAAGCATATACAATTCTGTCGGCTATTTTGTGTGTCCGCCTGGAACCTTTTACTAACGACATGATCGGCGAAGAGTTACACTTGCCAACCGCTGTTTTTTTGGGCTTAGAAGGCATTTATGTAGTAAAGCCCTCTCTCAAAGAACCAAGGATACCGTATATAAGACCTTAATCATCCCGGTCCTGCTTTATGGGGCAGAGGCATGAAAACCAGCTGGGTTTCTTTGAGAGTAAGATTCTTCTAGTAATATTTGGTTCAGTGTGCATCGATTGAGAATAAAGAAGAAGATAAAACCACGAACTGTACGGACTTTACAGCGACATCGATCTTGTCAAAAAGCTGAAAATACAGCTATTGAGACGACAACGACCTTAACCAACTTGGTGTGCGAGACAAAAAAAGAATTATTGATTTTGGGTTTAAAAGTACTTGTAAGTAATATAGCAGAACTGTTATATTTAAAGTATTCACAATGCGAACAAAATTTAAAAAGTGCTTCGTGAGCATCAAAAGTGGGTTGCAATTGTCCAGTGGATGTAGTGATTGATTGCTTACTCAGAGGTATGAGGTTCGAGCCCCACCCTGGGCAGCAATTTTTTTCTCTATCCCCCAGCTATCACTGGACGCAACCCATGGGATTTTCTGAGATGATAACCACCCTAATCTCAAATCTACTGTACCAGCAAAAATTCTTTCCTATCATTCTATTCATTCTAACTTGTGATCGTATTTAAAAGACCCAAGGTCTTACAGACATATAGTTAAATTATTAAAAACAAAAAAACAGGAAAGTGTGTTTTAAGGAGGACCAAGGTCTTACAGACATATAGTTAAATTATTAAAAACAAAAAAACAGGAAAGTGTGTTTTAAGGAGGATTTTAATTTAATTTTACCGAGTTAATATTTTTAATTATTATTATCATTTGGTACGTTATGCTTAGTCAAGTATCGACGTACCGGTATGCAATCCGTAATTTATGTAAGCATTATGTTATTAAGAAATATTCGATTGATAGCACTACAATGTCCAGTTGTAGTGTAGTTCACAAAATAAACAGAATTGTTTCTATAACTTTAGCGAAAGTTCTATTAAGAAAATTAAGTACACGACGCCGACCTCAAAATTATTATCTTAATTAATAATTCTAAAATTGTTGTAGTGTAGCTCACGAAGAAGAGCCGGTCACTAAAAACATCTTCAACTACCGCCTGTAATGGCTTTTTTGTTTTTTTTTTTGACTCCATCTGGCTTTGGGAACAGCTTTTCCATGAAAGCTTTTTCAAGCAAATAGTTAAGTACCAGTTTCTTCTGCATTTACTTAAATATATAGTTACAACTCCCTACTTGGTAGCTAATAATCCTTAATTCCAACAACGAATTTACATCCAAATAAGCTTTTACTGCTGGCAGCATTTGCCCTTGTAGATATCGCATTCATCTTTTTTCGCTCGTAAGCCAATAGATATATTGTCATATTTTTTTTTAGCTTGAACAAAATTTCCGAATCTCTACATTTTGTTAATTTTAAGAAAAAATATTTACCCATGAGAGTTATTTACCAAAACAAAAGGAGGGCCTTATTGTGCAAATAAAAATTATGGGAATCATTACCTTTTTTTGTAACCCTGCGAAGTGGGTCACTTTCAATGAAAAAAAAAAACGAAAAATAGACGCGTTTCAGGTCACTTTCCATACCCTTAGCAGCGCAGTAATAAACACCCATATTGCAATTGTCAACTATCATTTTATTTCAATTATCAAGAGTTAAGATCATTCTAAGCTATCAAAACTTTTACCAATTAAATAATAAGATATCGATTTTTAATTCTTATCAATTTATCAATTAATAGTAGTTGACAATCGTAAAATGGGTAAAAGTTGCGTGATAGGGACTGATTCCCGGAAATAGAGTCAATATCTTCTTTTTTTAAATAAGCTTCACTGGTTCGCAGGACTTTAACTCTCTTTTCGGGGGTCGATCCTGGTCCCGAAATGCAAAATCACCAAACAAGTGTTTAAAACCAACAGTACTGTAAGTGGCCTGATTCGCGAGTTTTTCAGATTTTAACTGCCATATTCGAGGGTTGCCTTCGCTCAAAAATAAACTACTTGCATATTCTCAATCCATATACTTTAAATCTTTAATTTTTCAAAAGCTTAAAGCAACTCTGATGTTTTCAAAAAAAAATTTTATTCAATACGTTTGTACCTATACATATTTTCAATGTTCTCATCGAATTGAAAAATTTTTCGATCTTAAAAAAATTAACTAAGTAACCTTATCGAATAAGAAAGTAATCCCTATGAGTGTAATGAGTCCCAATTAAACTTTTTATTTTGGTTTTTCATTCTAAAATCATGTTCAAATATTTATTTATCAATTTCCTCATTTTTTCTTGAAAAAAAAAAAACAAAAAAAAATTAAATCATCTTGAGGAGAACTCATAAAAAACACGAAAACATCTCAAACCCTATTTAATGTTTATATCTAAAATAGAACTTAAGAGCTCTCTGGATACATGTATCATTAACCTGTTCGAGACCTGTCAAGTGTTCAAGGTTCGTTGAGCAATTGTTGGCAGATGATCCTTAATTTTAAGATAATTTACCTGAGCAAAGAAAAATATTTTATTTACAAGATTGATTGGTCCGAGCAAACAAGCTGATGGTTTAAAAGCCAGCCGGACCTTGTGTAGAGAGTCACATACAACCATCAGCTTCCGCAAGCATCAAGGACGAATTGCCTTTTAAAAGGGCCATACTGAAGTTCACTTTTATTAAATAGAAAGCAAGACGTATACCATTAGAAGGCAATTTCCATTGTGTGTTCTGTAAATACAGCTTATATACCATAGGTAGGTAGGTATTGGTATTGTGAACATTTCTGTATTTTTGTGAACTTACGTCCTTATCCTCTCTTCTATACTATCTCACCATTTGAATTGGTCCTTTGGTTGACTGATGGTTCATTTTGGCGGTCCTATTCTTTTTTTGTGTGAGTGTGTGTGTGTATGGCGTACATACACTTTGCTTACTTCCTCATGGATGTCAATTGCAAACGATTTTTTAAGTGGATATTTTAAGCTTGGAGTGGTTTCAAAAAAATACTTTTGTAAGAAGATTTTCATTTATACAATGGAATATAGAGCATGCGGGAGAAGCGAAGCATACCCGGTCGATTAGAGCCATTTACTGATTTAAATGTTGTCTAGATCCTGGGGCAGAACATAAACATAAAACGGTAGCATATTTTCCCTCGGTATGACGAATTTGGGTGAAGGTATTGTGAATTATTTAAGAAAAATGTCAAGGGAATAAAATCTATGGTTTCTCAAATTTTCATTAATTCTGTTTATTTTCGCTTTTAAGTGACTGTGTTGAAATATTTGATGGTTTTAATTCCTTATGTAGAATAATATACACTTTAAGGAGATTTTTTCGGAGTCTTTCACTAACATTTTTGGATATTTGTTGAGAACAAAATTAACGTTACATGTCATTTACATTTTTCGAAAAAGCTTATTTTTCTCAAAAACCACTGATACGGTTTCGATAAACAGATTCATGATCGCTTTTCGACCACTGTTTAACGTATTTGCTGTTATTTATGCAAAGCTTAATTTATTTGCAATTATACTCACTTTCCTTACGAGCAACGTGTATGTTTTGTCGCTGTGGTGAGCAAATGTTCGTTCGTTTTTTGCATTTTCTGCCATATTCTATAATAGTTCTTGTAGAGATGGTTTAAACCTGACACACCCTATACTCTCCATTCTATTATTGTAAGATACCGAATTGTCACTTAGTTATTAAGTATCATATCAGTTGTAATAAAGCAGGCATATAAAGCACAACTCTCTTTTATTGAGTATAATACATGGCGCAGTCGTTGATCTGAACATATAAATTTACTGTACAGTAGAGAAAATCAAGTTTCATGGGAATCAGTAAGCGGAATCATAAGAATCCCGTTGAAAATATAAAACTGCCTCGTGGACGACCGCCAAAAACTAGAATAATTTACCACAACACGAATACGAACACTAACATTAATACGAATATGGAGTACTTAAAAAAAATTGATGAACTCAAACTGGATGGAAATATTTCTGAAAATTGGAGGGTATTTTGGCAAAATTTCGAGGTCTTTGGTGCAGCCATTGAACTGGGATTGAAGTCGGATTCTGTTAAGGTGGCTATTTTGTTGAATGCATTGGGACCAGAAGCAATCGAAGTGTTCAACTCATTTGACTTAGATGATGCAAAGAGAAAAGTATATGCTGATGTAGTCAAAGCTTTCCAAGATTTTTGTAAGCCCAAAACTAACGAAGTATACGAGAGTTTTTTGTTCCATAGCCGTAAACAAAAAACTGGCGAACCTTTTGATCAATTCTTAATGGAACTAAAAAAATATGTGCGAAAATGTGGATTCAAAGAGCAAGAAAACAGAATGCTACGTGATCGAATTGTGCACGGTGTATGTGACACCAATTTACAAAAGAGATTGCTGGAGATTGAGAACTTAACTTCAGAAAAGGCGGTGGAGATGGCAAGAGCGGCAGAAGCATCGAGTGAGCAGATGAAGAAACTAGGGGAGCAGGCAGGAGGATCAGCGGGGGCAGTAGTAGATGTAGTTGGGAAAGTTCAAAAACGTGGGAATAGATTTAAGGATTTTAATATTTCAAATAATAATTCAAAAATGTCTAATGATTCAAAATTCAAAAATAAAACTAATGATAATTTTTTTAATAGGTTACCTAAGTCAAAAGAAAGTGATTTTGATTGCACGTTCTGTGGACAGTCTCATTTGAGAGGGAAATGCCCAGCTTATGGAAAAATCTGTTCATATTGTGGAAAAGTAAATCATTTTGCTGCCGCTTGTAGAAAAAAAGGAATACGAGCAATAACAACCCAGAACCAAACAGGTGACGATAGTGACAGTAGTTTTTGTATTGATTCGATTACAAAAATATGTAAAAGTGTTAAAAAATTGCATGCAAATAATATTAATGACACGTGTTTCGGATGGTTTGAAAGTATACAAGTTCAGTCAAAAAACATAAGATTTAAGCTAGATACGGGTGCAGATGCAAACGTTTTACCAGTAAAGTTTTTGGATAATTTTGAGAACGTGATCATAGAACAAAATAAAAGCAAACTTGAGGCTTATGGAGGGTCTGAAATAAAAACTATTGGGTGCGCGAAGATGAATTGTTGTGTGAAAAATAGGAAAGCTGATCTGAAATTTTATATTGTTAATGAGGGAACGATACCGATATTGGGTTTGAAGAGTTGTATGGAATTAGGTCTTGTGAAAAGAGTAGATAACGTGGGAATATCCAAGAGAGAGGATCTTTTAGACAGATATCCAGAGTTATTTGAGGGGTTAGGATGTTTCTGTACAAATTTTAATATCGAGCTGAAAAGCAATGCGGTCCCTGTAGCGAGACCTGCAAGAAGAATACCATTGTCATTGCGAGAACCTTTAAAGGAAAGGTTAAAGACATTGTGTGAAAATCATATAATAGAAAAAGTGATAGAGCCTGCAGAATGGGTTTCAAATATTGTTTTGGTAGAAAAACCTAACAAACAACTAAGAATTTGCTTGGATCCGAAAGCATTAAATGATTCAATTCAGGATAATGTGTACGAAATCCCATCTTTCGAAGATATTAAAGCAAAATTTGTTGAGAAAAAAGTTTTTTCGGTCTTTGACCTTAAAGATGGGTACTGGCAAATTAAGCTTAATGCCAAATCAAAAAAGCTATGTACTTTTAGTACTCCTTTTGGGTGTTACCGTTTTAATAGACTACCTTTTGGAATCAGGATAGCTCCCGAAGCTTATCAAATGCTAATGGAAAAAGTTTTTAGCGGGATTAATGGATTGGTTATTTATATAGATGACTTGTTGGTAGTAGCAGAGAATGAAAAAGAACACGATGAAATTGTAGAGCTAGTAATGAAAAGGGCTTTAGAAAAGGGAATTAGGTTTAACAAAGAGAAAATCCAATATAAACAAAATAGTGTTTCATTTTTAGGTCATGTCATAGATGAAGATGGGATACACTGCGACAAATCGAGAATGGAAGCTATTAATAAGTTAGGAGTTCCAAAAACTAAAAATGAATTACAAAAGCTGCTGGGACTTGTGAATTATGTAAGAGAGTACATACCAAATTTAGCGGAGATATCAAATCCGTTGAGAGAGTTACTCTCCAAAGATTTCATTTTTCAATGGTTAGATACTCATTCCAAATGTCTAGAAAAAATAAAAGAATGCATTATAAATGCACCTACATTGCGACCGTTTGATTGTAAAGAAAATATTTCAATACAGACTGATGCATCTCAGTACGGATTGGGATGTTGCCTTTTGCAAAAAGGCAGACCAGTCTGTTTTGCGTCTCGGAGTTTGTCAAGCACGGAAGTGCAATACGCACAGATAGAAAAAGAATTTTTAGCCGTAGTGTTCGCTTGTCAAAAATTTCATTCGTATATATATGGCAGAGAATGTGAAATAATTACTGACCATAAACCTCTATTAGGAATAATGCGTAAGGATTACCATAAAATACCCTCAGCTAGACTTCAGAGAATGAAGTTAAGACTGCAAAAATATCGTTTAACTTTTAAGTATTTGCCTGGCAAGTTTTTATATATTGCAGACTTACTTTCACGGAACTTTGGGTATGAAAAGAGCAATGGTGAAATAAGGGGCTTAAACGAAATGGTACACTCAATAAATATTAGTGATGAAAAAAAAGAAATATATAAAGTAGAAACTGATAATGATGACATTTTAAAAATTTTGAAGATGTATATTAAAGAAGGGTGGCCAGTTGACAAATCAAAAGTAGCTGAGCATGTAAGATATTTTTGGAAGAATAGGCATGATTTATTTGTAACGGATGATTTAGTATTTTTAGAAGACAGAATTTTTGTTCCTAAAGTTTTGAGGGGTGAAGTTTTAAACAAACTTCATAGTGCTCATCTGGGCATTGAGAAGACAAAAGCCAGGGCCAAGACACTAATTTACTGGCCATCTCTCAATGATGACATAGAGAATATGGTACAAAAATGTAAAATATGTCAGAAATACAGACAACAAAGTAAAAAAGAACCAATGATTTCGCATGAGATTGTGGACATACCTTTCTTTAAAATAGGAATGGATTTTATGGAGGTAGAGGGAAAAAATTATTTGATTGTAGCTGATTACTATACGAAATATCTAGAAATTTTGCCAGTTCTAAAGAAAACCAGTCAAACTGTTATACAGAATTTATTACCTTTATTTGCGACTCACGGTATACCCAGATATATAATTGCAGACAATGTACCCTTCGGGTCTTTTGAATTTGAAAAATTTTGCAATAATTATGACATTTTAATAGTAACAACAAGCCCAAGGTATCCAAGATCCAACGGATTTGCTGAGCGTATGGTGCAGGTAGCTAAAAACTTAATTTTGAAATGCAAGGAAGATAAAAGTAGTTTATGGATGGCATTACTTGAATATAGGAATACTCCTATAAAAAACTCTGTACTTTCTCCAACTGAATTAATTATGGGAAGGAAAACAAGAAGCCAAATACCGGGAAAAACTGATATTTATAAAAATGAAATGCTCAGCCAACAAATAAAACCAGTTTTAGTTGAAAATAGTAGAAAAAATAAACTAAATTATGATAAAACCACCGAAATTAAAGGTGATTTTGAAAATGGTGACGCAGTCTGGGTTAAGGTAGATAAAATTTGGGTACCAGGAAAAGTCAAATACAAACATTTGAAGACACCGCGGTCGTATTGGATTGAACTTGTAGACGGACGAACTTTCCGAAGAAATTCGTTTTTTCTTAGACCGCGAAAATAAATAAAAGAAAAGGCTTAGAAAGCAAGAATTATTGTCATTTTGTATCCAGTTTGGGAACTGTGTAGAAATTGTTCTCATACCATAGTACCTAAATGAATTTAATAAAATGGAGAACTGAACAGAAAAAGTGCAAACAAAATCATAAATCAATTAGATATGTATGTACGTGTTATGTGCATTTGAATATAGAGTAATAGATATTCTTCTATTAATACAAGAACATATGTATATACATATTTATTTTCTTTATTTTTATATATGAATTTATAATTTTGTAAATTAAGTACCTATACAATATTGAATTAAAAAAAAAAAAAAAAAAAAAAAAAAAAAAAAAAAAAAAAAAAACAAATGAAAAGATATAATTACTATATTACTTAAAATTCAAAAATTAATTTAACTAACAAATTCATGTACATATATTTTATATTAATTAACTTAAATATTACTTTGGATTTTGATTTGAATTAATGAAAATGTATGGATCATTTATATTAAATTAAGATAAACTAAATTTAGTTAAAAGGGGAGATGTAGAGATGGTTTAAACCTGACACACCCTATACTCTCCATTCTATTATTGTAAGATACCGAATTGTCACTTAGTTATTAAGTATCATATCAGTTGTAATAAAGCAGGCATATAAAGCACAACTCTCTTTTATTGAGTATAATACAGTTCTACCTTTATATTTATACAAATAAAACATTGTACCTTGAGTACTTAAAATAAACTTAAGAAATTACGATGCAAAGTCCTTAACTCAGAGTGAACCAATGAGCAGGGGAGCTTGGAAAGAGCTACACAGTGAAAAATGCACCACCTAAAATCAAGAAGATTGCCTTATTGAGCTGTTTTACTTAGAAATTTTATCAAAATGATTGAATAATAAAAGATATTTTCATGAAGAATCTTCTTTATATTATGAATAAAATCTTATTACAATTTTAATAATATTTTCACATATTTTTGTACTTGGCATTAGTGGTAAGGTGTCCGACGGGTAATCTCGAAACTTCAGGTTCATAAGTTTTTCCTACTAAAAATAAGAAGATTTCTTCTTTGATAAAAACCACAGAGAAATCTTATTGTTTTTATGTGGTACTATTTGTATGTTATGTGGTCGATTTTTTTCTGTGTAGCAACCAAACTCCAAAAACTCCCTTAACTTAAAGTTAATAAAGGAGATCAGAAAGAGTGAAAATACATATATTTTGTGGCACGACTAGCTCACGAAGAAACAAGTTCTAATGACTGACTCCAACAAGACTCAACCATTTCCTGTGCGCATGTAGTTTAACAGAAATGGAGGGGACCTATAATTTTTTCCGTGTTGCTAACGGCTAGTTGAGATGCACTTTTCGTGTCAAGCTGTAACTCTTTGAGGTTTTGTCAATTCAGAAAAAAATATATGACGTCACATTTGCGATATACGTGACGTCATAGATTTTTTCTGAATTCAAATTCAAGCCAACACATCAAAATCCTTTAGAAACGTATATTTTGAGGTCACAGAAAAAATTAAATTCAGTTTTACTGAACACTGTTGTTTCATATTATTTCACGTTTTAATAATTTAATAACTATACATAATCAAGAATTACGAGAAACAGTTTCGATAATTAAGAGCTTTTTCACAAAACCCGTAAGGACTTGTCCACCCTGCTAAACCATTCAAAATATTTATCAATTGTATTCTAGAAAAGACACTTTGATGGAAGTGAGATCTTCTAATCTCCTGCAAAATTGGGCACACATCTATGAAGCGCTAACCATCATCGCGCTCCAATCGGTTACAAAAATTACACAAGATTGGTAAATTTGTCCGATAAGGGCTATAATTTAGGCTAAGAATTTCGACTCTTGCTTGATAGATGGTGCTTATAACTTTCACAGGGAGTTCCATTTTAAAATAATTATCAGTTTGAAGTCGATGATTTTTATCTCTGTATGACGATGCCGCCGAGTGGCCTAGAACCTAGTGACCTATTGTTGAACTTATATTTATCCATCAACCTTTGATATTTCATTAGGTAAGCCATCACCGACTTGTGGAGACTAAAATCAGGCTTGTTCATGGTCTTTATCAAAAAATCGGAATTTGCTTTGAGGTTTCTAATATAAATTGGGGTAATACCTGACTCGAAGTGGATAGCATGTGTTGGAGTGGAATTTGGTAATCGAAATAAACGTTTGAAGAAGAACCTTTGAATCAATTTAAATTCCTCGAAATACTAAAAGCTCGTACTCCATAACACATATAAGCATCGATGGTAGCTTCAAACACACGGTATTTAAACCCTAAGTCTATATTTTGGTTGGCAAAGAGAATTGGCCACATAACGTTCAGTGCAATTTTGGCGTCCTTACACTTATCCTGCACATACTTAGCGAAGCTAACGTTTGAAGACATCAGCACTCCCAAATACTTACATTCTTGTACTAACCTCTATACGTTCACCATCCAAAAACCAGCTTTCCTCTCTTGAACTTTAACAATTCCGAGCTTCAAACACAATAATTTTTGTTTTCAAAGCGTTAATCTTAAAATCCCATGTGTTGCAGTACCTCTGAAGCTTATTAATTTTAAGTTTAAGAGTGGATTGGTTATCCGCCAACATAACCGATCATCCGCGTAAAGAAGCACTTTGATAAGAGTGTTGGAAATATTGACTCCCCCAGGCAGCAGTCACTAATGTCATCGATATAAAGCGCAAAAAAATATTGGGCTAAGGATACATCCCTGAGGAACACTAGCAGTAGTTTCCAAACCAATTTGATGTCCGTGTTTTTTATAAACTTTAATAGTACCTAAGCAGCTGTATACAAAATTACAGCCTTGCGAAAGAAGGTTAGTTTTGATAATTTTTTCTCATTTTAAAAAATCGATTGGCATCTCCGGCCCCAAAGCAACCCTGCCAAACTTGGGTTTTTGTTCATAACTAGTACCAAATCAATTGTAAACTTAATTTCAGCCTTGCGACTAGTAGGTTAGTCAAAGTGGCTGCAAAACTGTTTGCATTTAAATTGAAATTTTCGTTGTTAATTGTACAACCATACATTTTTAGGGGTATCAAATGGTGAACTTGTTTATTAGTTTTAGTTTTTGAGATATTTTTCGAATATTCGTTATGGAATATGAAAACTTTTGAATTAAATTTTTAGCGGTATTATTCTCTGCCTGAATAGTTGATAAAATGTATTTATCAGTGAGTCCATAAAATACTGCAAATATAAAAAACAAAATACAGTGAAATACGAAAAGTCATATTTTTGTTTGTGGAAGAAAATATGAAAGACATTAACTTCAATTTAATCCACAAAAAGAAATAAAACAAAATTGGAAGCCATGCAACATGTTTGCATAAAGCATAAATATGGGTAAAGGATATATAACATATAACAAAAATAATATACCTACTCTTACATGTAGGTCCCACAGATACCAGATGAAAGTGTATCCTTACAATCCGCTTTTGAGCCCTAAAGCTCATCGAAAAATAAATCAAAACCAATGCCAATGGCTTTTAAAATGCTACATGCATCCTTAACGGGAGTAATCGATTAAATAAAAAAATCGTTGTTGAAGGTTTCTCTGCATATGAATTTACTCGAAGGCAAATTGGAAAATATGTACGAAATAACTCACTGCTCATATTTTTTAATAATATGAATGTTAATGCATATAATTGACAAGGAAGTGAATTATATTAAAATGTGGTGAAGAAAATTATAATTGAACATCGAAATTTTGTTCTGCATTCTGTGTGGTTTAACACAGAGTCCAGATATGACCAATGGTCGTAAATTTTTAAATAACTTACATTTATATGTTGAGTGCTTACTTAAATATACATACAAACATACCTACATTTATGTAGGTGGTACATCCATTTTGAAATTTTTTGAGAGACTGTGTTTTTTTTTTCGTGTTCCAATGAAATTCTTTTGATGTCACACACAAATTTTTATTAAAATGTTTTCAGAATTGAGTACAAAATTTAGTAGAAATAAAATTTTACAATACAGATTTCGATGAGTTTTCGTCCATTTTGCACGTAATCTAGATTATGGTTCGGTGTGAAAGCTATATAAGTCTTTCAGACTCCAGAAAACTACAAGTCTGCTCATTTTCTACTAAAAACAGCATAGATAGTTGGGAAGGGAGTATAAGTCACAAGGTCTTGGCAACAATTTACTTTACATTTACTATTTCCAGATGTGTAAAATTTTACCAAACGGATTCCGGTGGATAAGTTAACCATTTCCAAGTTAAATTAATTTCACGTGATATAGCACACCCCTAGAAAAACATATTACAAACGAAATGACACATGTAGGTCTTTGGTTATGATTAATGATTAAGGCTCTGAACGCTTTCATCCGAACTTCGAACGGAACGGATCGGAATTTTTCTATATCTGTCTATATCTGTGTCTATCTGTTTGTCTGTTTTTGTCTCTTTTGCCTAACGAAACTGGAGATCTCTGGAACCTTCGAGAAGAAATCAGAGGAGTTTCAGAAGACTTCTGGATGCCTCCTAACTCTTCTGGGCGTCTAATTGTAAATGACATAAATCGATCTTTGCCAAAGGAGAATATCCCTATAACACAGACTTTTTTCCCAAATTATTGCGTTCCCCTCAAATTTTAATGGCCTAATTTCAATGACTCCGACAGTTACTTGAAACTTCCTCTAACTCAAACTAATTTTGATATCCCGTGAAACTGCGTCTTTGAGGAAGTTGACTGTAAATGAATGAAGCAATAATAAAACAGTAAACAAATATAAAATGGGTAAAAAATTGGTGAAGCTACGTTTTTTTTTTAATGGATGAAGGTCGAAAAAAACGTTTTTTGCGTCTAACTCCAGATTTTGGAAGTGTTACGGAATTTGTCTTGTAAACAGTGCAACAAGCTCTACAAAACGCGATAGGTCTCCGTGCGCGAATATTTCTTTATCATGTTTTTTTAAAACACAGTGAAACTGACGAAATAAAAATTGCGAAACAAAAATTTATTGTTTTGATGATGGCGAAGGAAAAATTTGCTAAATAATTTCTTAGCAAATACCACGTTCCCGTCTATAAGAGATCCACTAAATCGAGGGTCCACTGTATATTTGTTATCAATTTCAAAATGCCTTTTTCGGTGTAACAAATCAACTCACTTGCATGACACGAAATTAGAAATTCAAAATTCTCTGATGAGTTCCATGTTCCACTATCGTTTTTGTTGAATCCATCCAATCACTTATGTTAGGAGAAATTGAGTTCAATAATTACTCATGCCAGCCGGGCCCTCCTAAGCTATTTTGTGTTCTAAAACTCTTCCTACTCTGGTCCATGTGGATGTGCCAAATCCTGTTTGAATACCAAAAATAACGCTGAGAGTCCATTGATTGATAACTTTAGAGGGGCATAAAGTGCCCGTATACATACATACTCGTATATACTATCTATGAGGCATGTATAGGTATTTTGTAGCAAACTCAAATCGGAGGAGGCCAGTCGTCAGTGGGCCAATATATCCAGTAGGTATATGGCATACAGCTGGTTTGTATTGCGTTGTGTGGCATGATAACATAATCCTCGATTGGAAAAGTTACTGAAGCAACGCAGCTTTGAGAGCGTTTTTGCTGCTCGCGCGCAAAGGCGAATAATGTCCAATGTAATTGGCGTAGAAATGAATGTTTCTACATCGATATTTCTATAACCTTGTGACGTGCCCGAGAATTCAAGGATTACGATGACAGATTGACGGCCATAAATTGTTGTTCAATGATGCGTTAGCTTTATTATATGCCGGTTGGAGAAGGAACTCGTTTATAGACACAACCCACAGAGAATAGAATTTTACGTTATAGTATAACATTCAGTAAAGAAAAAAATAAAATAAAGGAAAGGGTGTGACTTGACTGGAGGAATGATGATAAATAATGGAGACAATGAACCCAGAGCATGATGGATATGCAAATGGATTAATTTGATATCAAGTTTATGATGATATAGATGGAATTATTTGTTTATTTTACTTTTATCTTTGAATTGACTAGTATAATTGGGATAGTTGGAGCCAGGATGGTAGAAGTATAGAAAATGGGGATGCGTTGTTGACGTAGGCAGCCTTCAGGCATGATTGCTGATTTCAATTTTATTTGCATTAGCTTTGGTGGGGTTATTCTGATGGCGACTGATGTTGACATCATCAATCCTTGATATTGTTCAAATTCAATAACACTTTCGACAAGTGGCTAAAAAGTACTTATCTAAACTTTTCAAGGACTTTATCGCGGTATCATGGTGAGTCTATTAGGCAGAAAATTAATTTTCTATAATTATTTATGAGTTTTTTTTATAGCAGAATAAACTGATAGTAAGTGCTACAAAATGCTCTATAGCAAATCAACATTTTAGTAAACTAAGTTTTTGGTTTGGGGTTTCCAGGTTTCAACTTGGGTTTAAGGATTTGATTTCTATTTGATATTCCTAATTAACCTAATAATCAAGAAGCATGGTCACCGGGACTGCAGGATTGCCAAATAATATTTTTTTAATGCCCCCATCTGCTGGATTACTCTCCCGAAAATTTGTTGAGTGATTACCCTGCAACCAAACTAAATCCTAGCAAAAATACACTTAATATTTCTTTTGACTTTGTTCCTTTTAAGGAGCATGTTCTACTTAGGTCAATTTGAAAGGAAAATTGCTGGAAGAAGTGTTCAAGACACCCGAGAGTTGAATGTTTTCCAACATCATTCAACTCTCAAAGAAGCTTGAACAAACATTGCTCGCAGCATTTCCTGTGCGCACTATTCTCCTTAAGACCCCTTAAGGAGTATAGGCCCTTCGCTGCTCCTACGTCCTACGCCCCATCGTGTACGGTTTCTGGAAGTATACTTCCGTTCTCTGCAATCCTCCCCAACTGTGCAGATTCCCCTTCGACTATCGTGCGTTATGTGCTTCTCGTGTCGACCCGATCTTGTATCTGCCTGTGTGAGTGAGTTCCACTGCATCGCTTAGCATTTGTTGATCTTGACTGAGTACAGGAACTTCTCTATTTTCTGAGTGTCATGTTGGTAAACCGCAAGTTGGAACACCGCAGTCGATGGTGGTAAATCGCTGATGAAGCCGAAGTGGGTAAATCGTAGACAGGCCTGATAAATGGCAGTTAAAACTGGTTAAGGTTCTTGGCAATAACTTTAGCACAAATCCAATTTCTCAATTTTTGTAGTTGGTACTTGTAACCATCCCTATCCATATCATCTCTGCAAAATTAAAACTTATCTTTTACTTCCTAAGCTACAAGTCAAAAAATCTTAAATACAATTCATGGTGAGCTGGAATAAAGACCCTAAAGGAATTCCAGCAATTTAAAGAGAGAGACAGAGTGTAAGCTCAGGGACAAAAACTTTTACAAATTTTAACTCATTATCATAATTCAGTTCTTTTTTTTTCTTTCTGAATACCAAAACGCACCATTTCTTCTTTTGCCACAGAATAAGTTAAACGAATAATAATAAACTTATTTTTCTGTTTTTTAAAAGATGTAACCAACATTTAAATTGTTTGAAATCGACTTATTCCCATGATAATTTTTACTTGAAATCTAGTGGGAAATAATTTTATTTTTTAATGCTTTCTTATGTTGCCATTTAACAGTAATAAAAACATACAATAAGCTTTAAAAAAAGAGGGAACTATAATAATTAACTTAAAATATTTACTCTAGGTTTGATCAAAAGTGTTGGTTTCATGTAGGAAAAACAATTACTAGATTTCATCACTCATTTTGTAGCTCCAAGCCAAACATTATGTATCTACTTAGGTACTAAAAATTTAAAAACTTTTATCTTTAAGAAAATCAGCAACTTTGGAATACATAATAGTATTTATTGTAGATTATAGCATACAAACTCACCAATGCAATGAAAATGAAAAAAATGTTACGTATACGCCCGAGTGACCAAGAAATTTCTAAATGTCTTAATAAATCATTTGTCTGGACATCAAATTGATTGAAAATCAAACTTATGCCTGAGAAAATTTAAGTATAAAATGTAAAATACTATGGTATCGGTATCTATGAAGTACACATTATATAGCTGGATCAAAGTATTTTCATAGAAAATGTTAAAGTAAATAATTAAAAATACTCGATACATTTGATGCCAAAGAATCAAAACTGTGTGATTCTAATTAATCTTAATTGATGTTAAAAATAGTCCCTTGATTGTGCTCAAATTATAGTAAAATTAGAAAGACAGCGAGAGCACACTCTATTTTCTCCTGTCATTTTCGGTTGCTAGTGATTTTAAATTGGATTCATTGAAGTGTGTTGTCAAAGCAAATAATCGCCCAATAAATACACATTTAGCTTTTCACTACATTCATTTTGGCATATAATATAGAAAATGTTGTGTCAATGAGTTTTATACAACAAAAATATTAGGTAATGGGGTAGACCTTAACCAAAAATGTTTTAAATATAATAGTAAGGGGATTTAAATTAGTTTGCCAAATCAAGTTCAGTGAAATCAATTATATTTGAAAGGGGAAACCTCGAAAGTCAGTTATATTTTAAATGAATCTGTTTTCTCTTTAGATTTCAAAGCAATCAGCAGTCCTTATTTAATAGAAATTCATATATATATAGATTGATTGGTAAAACTTATATGAAGGGTTAAAAGCTGTTAAAAAGGGGGTAGTTTATGAATAGTAATTTGAATGCAGATTATATGAACCACGAATAAAACTTTCTTCATCACGACAGCATAAAACTGGAAAAATCAGTGTAATTTTAGTATATCATAGGTGGAGATCTCAATATTTTTTCGTCAATATTTGATAAAGGTTTAAATTTTAGCCATGGAAAGAGTAAAGGTTCATATAAACAAAAATTTAATTTCTTATATGAATCCTTCAGTTTGAGGCTTGACATTCTACAAAAAAGGACTCATTCTCATAATTTCAGCTAAAAGCTCATATTTTTATAAATCTTCACTGTCACCGTTTTTTTTTGACAATTTTTTTCTAAGTACATATGTATAACGATTCTAATGATTTTTCATGCCGTTTTTTTTTTCAAACTGAGCTATGTTTGCCAGGCTACAACCGATTCTTAAACACTCAGACTTAACGTTACTGTCCATATAATGATAGGAGAATCATCAATAATTGGCTTATTGTTAAAATCGATACATTAACCCTCAAAACTACCCTTTAGGATTTTTTTTAAGAGTTGAAAATATTTTTGGAGATTTTTATCAGGAAATTATATTTAAAAAAAATAATTAAAAAAACAGTTAGTTTCTTAAAAATAGTTTTATATCTTCACTGTCCTGGTTAAAAAAAAAAAACTGACAGACGGCACTCATACGTTCTAAAAATAATTTTGGTATGCTAAATACAATGGTGTAGTTAGTTTTTCTAGGTTAGGTCAAATAAGAAAGATTTTCGTCTTTGAAGTTTGTTGTTAAAGGCCAGAAATAAAAGATAATCCCCACCATAATTAGGAGTTTATAAGTTTTATATTGACGTTAATTGATCAAATATATGTTTTTTTGAGTAGAAGTACAGCGTAAAGAAAATATTTAATCTACAAAATCATAAATTGATTCTTTAAGAATATTTTTTTTTTTGCCAACAAAACCTCATATATTGTCACGTATATCGTGCGATATCACACCCTTGGATATTTACAGTCATCAGGAATAAGACAGCTACGATGACGCTGACGTGTTATTCGCGAGATACGAGTCGTTATTCTCGAACGAGTCAGGGAAAATTGGACCTTCCGAAAGGACCACCTCCGGCATAGAAGTGGCCAATATTTACATAATATTACATATTTCCAAAACGAAAATGTCATGAATTGTTCTTTTATACGGTAGTAAACATTTTAGTTTCACTTTCAAATTTATGTGTTTTACTTAAATTAAATTAATCCTTACGATGAATCACGATAAAGTATCAGTTATTTTATGCTATCACTCACACTAAAAAATTGAATCTAAAACTCATGCGAACTGTTAGATATTGAATATTCAACTAAAGTTTTAAAAAAAATTTGTGTATCAGCTCTAAATTTGTGAATGTTTTAATTTTCAGAATTCATAAAATGATTTAACATACACAGATAATACCCAAATAGTTATAAGTCATTTGTGTACCCCATCACATAGCTTTTGTTTGAACACAAATTCGATTTGTGAATTCTGTGATACACAAATTGTTAATGTCTGTCATTTGCTGTCATTTAATTTGTGGTTCAAACGGTTTGTGTGTTTTTCTTACCAAAATAAACAAATTTATAGACAAAATCTTGTGTTCATACATCAAGCTTAGATCACACGACCTGTGTATACAAAAAAATTTGTGCATTTTTGATATAAAAATACACATTACCATCTGAACAACAATTCGGAAGAAACCAAATAATACACAAATCGTGTTTATGTGTCATTTGATGTCATCCAATTTGTCGTTCAGATTGTTTTTGTTTTCTGAGAATTTTCTCTGACAGAAGCTTTAAAGCTCCAAATATATTGTGCTATGGGCCTTTTTCGCCAAACATTTTTCACTTTTCAAATAAATAAGTGCTCACTAAATTTGCAAAGTGAAAAGACTTTGCACTTTTCAATTTTTCAAACTATTTGTGAAAAGTAAAAAAAAAAAGCGTTTCACCTATTAAAAATAGAACTTTGCATTTGAATATGTATTTCGCGAAGTGGCAAAGTAAAGTATTTGGGCGGCCATAAAAATATCCTGAAAATCGTTAAGTATTCGACTAGAGGTTCGGGGTTCAAATCCTATCAACACCAACTTTTTTTTTGATAAAAATAACGACAACTGAACAGAATATTAGTAGTCTTCTACAATAACCACCATTAGCAATGCAACTGCATTAACTAAAGTTGTTTATAGTTGATCTTTTAGAATCTATAGTGGTGAGTTAAAGGTTTTTACACGAGTCATGTCAACAATTAATGGTAATTTGTTTCTGTTAATGTCGCCTGCAGTTTTGCCAACAATAACCACCTTATATTATTAAGACAAAATTCAAGGAGAAATCTAAATGTAATTCGGAATTTCGGGCATAGCACCACCCCCACCATACAATTTCGAACAAAATAAATCCTCATAAAAATATTACCTTTTTCATAATCATTTTTATTTCACTATATTCATGATGATGATGTGCATTTATTATAATAGACGCACCAACAAAAAAAGAACTTTTTTTGACCTCTCAACTATAGTGCTATTAAAATAAATTCAAATCTTAATTTGTTGCTTAGCACGAAATGGTATTTTGCCGCTTTGGATTTTAAAAAATATATGAAATAGATATGAGCGGCACCTTCTTAACCGAACTACTATTATTAACTTCAAACAAATCTACATTATTTATCAACAGACTCTTATTTGCAAACAATAATTTCTCTCTGCATATTATTAAAAAAACTTTTCTAAATTATTAATATAATTTGCAAAGTTAATGTGTTTGGTCAAACAAAAATGAAAAATAATTTGCAAACTAACAAAACTTTTCACTTTGCAGAAAAGAACTTTTCACTTTGCAAATTTTCAACTTTTCATTTCAATAAATATTTTCTTTGCGAATTGGCGTTTGGGGAAACGAAAATTGCAAAGTAAAAGTGAAAAATTGCAAAGTGAAAGTATTTGGTGAAATAGGCCCCTAGTCTCCTTGCAATTATTTTAAAATCGAAACATGATACTTTTTTCAATTAAAATAGAGTCGACCTCAAATGACACGGAAGTACGTGTCAACTTTATTTACTTAAATCTTTATTAAAAAGAAAAAAATACCTACCCTACATAAAATGAAAACAGAAAAAAAAGAGAGAGTTTCAATTTTCAAAAGTTTCCAATCCATTAGTGTAATTTTGATTTAAACATCTGTCTCACTGTTATAAGACAATTTTAAATGCAAATACTTAACAGCGAAATAACCTAAGAAACTTAATCTAGATAATGGTGTAACGCAAGATTAAGGCCAAACTTTTGTCATCGTATTCGTCTTTTATTATTTTTTTGTAATTTTCAACAAGAAAGAACTTTAATTTACAAAATATCCACGTGCATTTTCTGCGGAATCAATCAAAGAACAAAGAAAAGAATCATTCTCCCTCCAAGTTGAAGAAAAAATAATGGATAATTTTTCATTGTCTTACAAAATTCACAATGCAGAGAGATGTCTTCTTCCTTCCTAACAAGGATTTCTCCATCTCCTGTCCCGGTTTATAACTACTGTATACTATGTATAGCTTTGGGTATAGGAGGGTATAATATAGCTATGGGTACGAATCTTTGCAACCCAAGAGGGAGCACTAACTAAAAGGTAACAAGAAAAAAAAACAATACAAAGCAAAGCAAACAACGTGTCCTGTTTTAACTTTTCTCTTCTTCGTCTTATCATTTCGGGGATTGCAGAAGGTCTTATAAGGACGAAGTTATGTATTCGAAAAATACAATTTAAATTGCAGATAAAATTGTCAAACATGAGAAACTTTTATGTTTTAGACTGTGTATGTGCCTTTCAAATAAACTGGTACGATTTTGGTTAAACTTTATACGCATTTGAGACTTTTTTCGAGAATTAGTTGAATGATTCTGCTAAAAAATGTTCAAAATCGGCAACTTTTTCAAAAATGTTCCGTTATTAATTTTAAGTTTTAATACCTCCTGGGCTTTAGGCTATTGGCCTTAAGCATCTTTACTTCGCCAACCTCTTACACCTTCAATCTAGAAATACTTTAAATAAGAAAAAACATATTAAAAGCAAGTTCTCGTCCTTGCGACCTAGTTGTCTATTTATATTTTTTTTTAAATTTGAAGCTTTTTTTTCATGTCATCATAAAAAGTTATAAATCCTTGTTTAATCGTCGCATTGTCTTCAAGGAAGAAATTAGATATTCATATTAGGTAAATACATTTCTGTACAAAATTCTGTACGATTTTCTGTAGTCTGTGAGGCGAGATAACGGTAAAAAGATTTTTTTAAGTCGGTGCTTAGTAACTAAGCCTCATAAAATTATGATTCAACTTTATTGAGCATCATGATCAAATTAAATTTAATTTTATATATCACACATCATTGTTTATGCTATAAAAGCTTCACAAACTTCAGAAGAGTTTCATCAAAATTCAAAAAAAATTGTTTGCTTTGGTCGTCGGAACTCGACCAGCCACCCAGTGGAGAACGGTACCGTTGGCTCACAATTGGATTTGAGATTAATCGCTTGTAAAATTTGTAACTTTTTTGATAACTTTTTAAAGACTGAAACATCAGGCTACAACATATTGTAATTTTTTTTTTCTACAGTAGCGTATAAAAACTATGAGAAAAACGTAATGGCAGGTAAAATTAATTTTTGTTTTCTTTTTCTTTTTACAAAGAAATAGTTCTGCATCAAAATATTGGATGGTTATTTTTTTAAACATTGTGACAGAGGTCGTTAAGTGAAAATATGTTTTTTTATAAATGCGTTAAAATTACAAAATTTATTGAAATAATTGGTAATTTCGGATATGTTTTCAGCTCAATTTCAAGATGTATCTGTTTTCTTAAATAATGCAGTACAAAGTTTATTGATTGAATTAAAAATAAAGACTGTAAGTGATATATTAGATACAGAAAAACATCGAACAAAATGCACTTTTTTGCTCCTTTGACCAATTGTACCATTCATAACACCTTACTATGTCTACTTAAATAATTTTAAATTTCTTTAAAACTACACCTAAAATGGCAATTATTATTTTGATATACAATTTGTTAAAATAAGATACGCACAAGCTTGGTAATATCATTAAATAATATCAAAAATAGTATAAATTCGATTTCTCAGATAAATCTGGAAATAAAAATTCAAAATATACTTTTCAGGTAAGCAAAACTTTTTACTTTAACGGCCAATTTCTAACCGATTTTGAGGTATGAATGGAGAGATTGAAGCCTCCGTCAAAATACAAAAATAAAATCTTATGCAATTATTTCCACAAGTGGAAAATTATCGATTTCCACATTACATATCTACCGTAATTTTTACATTTTTTCATTTATTATTTTGATTTAAATTGATTAGAATACACAGAGATCAGCGGTCATTAATGTGGGTCGGCTAAAAGCTTCAAAAAGACCATTTGAAATTGTCCGAACGCAAAAAAAAAAAAATCAAAACTTGACAAAAAATTTCTCTTTAGAACTTTTAAGTACACATCTGCTTTATATATAAAATATAAAGTCAGATAATAAAACAAATTTATGAAATTGATGTAGGTTAACTCCGAAAAGGTTTCTGTGTCAAAAAATTGAAATTGGAAGTGCTATTGTCAAGTTACATGAAGGGTTTTCCAATAAGGAATTGACAACTTTTTTTTTAAATAAAACGCAAACCATTCAGGATATTTCAAAAATTGTATTATGGGCTTGAAGTGCAATCAAAACATTCATGAATCGAACTCGACTTCGTTCATATGTCCACCCCCAGACAGCGGTCGATTCGTTGGGCCCAATTTTCTATGACTCGGCCACACATTTCGGCCGAAACGGCTGATATTTCGCGTTTAATGTTGGCTCCTCGTCGGCTTGTTGACATACACCAATGACTTAACGTAGCCCCAAAGAAAATAGTCGAGAGGCGTTAAATCGCGAAAATTAGAATGTGCAGCCAGGAAAAGAGTGCTAACTAACTACCGCCGAAAAAAGCGCCGAATACCGGTTAAAATCGCGGAATATGGTTATAGATCGTGGAATACCGAGGTTTAGTACCACCGGCAAATTGCATATTATGTCACGGTAAAAAGAGTATTAAGTCGCGAAAAAAACTGTAGAAAGCCGCAGCCATGAGAAAATAGTGAAATAATGGTGAACAATTTTGGAATATCGTGAAAAATAACATAGAAGGTAAAAAGCGTAAAATACCGCGGAACAAAGAGAAAGTCGTAAAATAAAGCGTAAAACGTCACAAAATATAGAATACCGTGGAAAAAGCTCATAATCCTGTTAAATTATCGAGGAAAATAACATGGGAAGCCAGGAAAAAAGGTTTAGTATCTACCACCGGAAAAAGAGTGGGGGCGTAGAGAAATATTGGTGAACGATCGTAGAATACCTCGAAAAATAGCATAGCAAGTCATAAAAAAGTATTTGGTACCAGGGTTAGAAGCATAAAATAGCACAACAGAGAAAGAAGAAGCGAGTGCGATAATGGTGGTAAATGTAAGACGGCAAAAAAATTTTAAAATCACAGAAAGAATCATGGAAAAGCGTGGAAATAGTGTAAAATACTGCGAAAATAGCGAAGAAAGTTATGGATAAAACCTTGAAACTTCACTGAATAAAGAGGAAAATTATGCGAAATATCGTGGACTACCGCAGTAAAAATCGCGAAATACTATAGAGAGAAGCGAAGAATAGGTACCTATTGGCAACGGAGCAAAAAGATAAGAAAGATAAGAAAGTAGAAGGGAACAGTGTGGAAAGTGGCGGTATAAAGAGTGAAACGTAGAGGAAAATATGCAAAAAAATTGCGGACTACCGCCGTAAAAAGCGCGGAATACTGTGGGAAAAAGCTCGGTTTATAACATTGGAAGCACGGGAAGTCAAAAACAGCTATTAGTACCACAAAAAAAAACTTAAAATACCTTGAAAAGAGTGGCAGAGAAAAGCGTGACGGCACACGTAGAAAGCGTAAAAATAGAGTTCAACGCAAAAAATTATAACACATCGCTGAAAAAAGCATGGAAAGTCACAGAAAAGGTGAAATACGGACTGCCGCAGAGTAAAATTACATTACACTTTGGAAAAGAGCGCTGAACCCCACAGATAGATATTAGCATGGGAAGTCATAAAGACACTAAATGTAAGCACAACATTTAAGTCGTTGTGCAGTGTCTACTGAAGGCTAGCCGAAAGTTTAAAATTAATCGGCGAGGCACCCGTCGGAGCGGATAATTCTCCGATTTCATCACAAATCGGAGAATTTTTGCTCTTCGGAACAATACCTCGAAGCGAAAATCCTTCGAATCGAAGAATTTTTCGCTCCGACGGCTACCTCGCAAGGGCCGAATACTGGTAAAGGCGGAACGAAGTCCGCCGGGTCAGCTAGTTGATAAAAAATAAAAACAAAACTGTTTCAAGTCTAAGAGTCGGGAGCAGAGTTCTTGCACGTGACGTAACGGATTCATATTAATAGTATAAATAGGCCCGGTCAAAGTGATGATGAAACAGGGTAATCTGCCTGCATGTTTGTGGGGCGTTGCCGAAGAAATGTGTAATAACAATGCAGTTTCATAAATAATTATGTTACATGCAGGAAGACTAACGGTTTCTTCATCACTATGACTGGGCCTGATTATAATTTTAATATGAATCGGTTACCTCTCGCCTCTCATTATTTTTTGTATTTTTCAATCATGTTTGCCGCTTTGTGAAGCTTGTTTTGTACTGCGCCTTCCAAAATTATCAGTCACTGGTACCGCCATGCGAAATAAAGAATGATACTTCCAATGCTTATCGCTACTAATGGTCACTGTTGATTCTGTTGTAGGGCTGCCAATTTGAAGCCCGTGAACCTTTTTGAATCCACTATTTGAAGCAATATAATGGTGCTAGTAGCTCAGATAGACTATACTGGACATGATTTCAAAAGGAATTTATGGTTTTCAAGACACAAACCTTCTAGGCAGAAAATACAAATTTAATTTTTCATACAATCAGATGTTTATTGTTTTTTTTTTTTTAATTTTTATTTTTTATCAAGAAAAAACAAACCAAAATAATATTTACATAAATATAAATTTTGTTATGATAAAAAAAAAACAAAAAAAACAGTAAAGTAAAGTTAAATGGAAAATCAAAAAAAAAAATAACAAACGACTTTACAATAATATTTAATTTATACAACGTTTGGGCGTTAACACGTTTTAATTTTTTCTAGGCCCAACTTTTTTATGCTTTTAATACTTCTCTCTAACAGTTTATATGTTTTGGGTGTGTGTGTGTCTTAAATTTGATTAGAAATTGATTTAATATTATGGAACAAAATGCTGCTTTGTGAGCATTCTCTGAATAAAAACACAAACGAAGAGAGTGTGTTCTTAGTTGTCCTTCTTCATTCGGGTGGAAGTCATCCTGTAGATGATGGAATCTCGGCCGGGATCCATTGAACCAATGGCGTAGCAAATGGCGAGCAAAGAGAACCCAAGGACTACCATGAACCAAAGGATAATGTTGAAGATCACTGGGTAATCTTCGTTATAGTAGGTGGCGAGGTTAAGAGACTTGGCCTAACAGGATGAATAGAATGTTCATAATGATTTGGTAAATATAGCCCAATAACTTACATCTTCACCATTGACAGCCTCACGCTTTGCACGGTTGGATTCAGCCTTCTCGGCTAAAGCAATCACCAAACTGTTTTTGTCAGCCAAGTCACCACTTTCCTCCATCACGCTGGTAACTATTTTCTGGGCATCCACCATAGCCAAGGATTTCTCCCCATGGGCTTTGGCAATGGGTTCCAAGTTAATAAGGACAATGAGCAGTTCATCCGATTTGTTGGAGGTCAAAAACTTGTTGACTAACTGTTTGATGTATGCAATTTTGGTGAGGAAGTCCTTGTCCTCTGAGTGTAAGTCTGGCTTCAAGTTGTTAGTGCTCTTAATGGGTGCAATCTGGCTTGGGGCATCATCAATCATCATCATAGATTCGCTGAACTGATTGGTGTCTAAGACAATGGTTGGAATGCCAGATGACTCCCAATATGAACTGGCAGCATTCAACGAATCCTCCGATGAACTGCCCATCATTTTGTAGGACTTTACTTTGGAATTAAAATTCAGGTGATCAATGGCTTTCACCAAAAACACTACACATTTGTTGGGAAGGTTGAAGATATTGTTCATGTATAGACCACTCCAATTTGACACACCATCATCCACCCATTTGCCCATGGCTGCACTCAATACTTCACCCACATACTCACTGTCCATTTTATCGTTGCCCTTGAAGCTCAGAGATTCAGGACATTTTACAACATTGAACTCGCCAGAGGCTTTAACTGAAAATTAAAAAAAAAGATTTAAATAAAAAAGAAAAGTCGACACCATGAAGAACCTCCAACTTTGGTATAGTTCAAGAAAAATCGATATTCAAACATATTTTCTTGTTTTATTTTAATGTTTCAGCATTGTTTTGTTGAAATGAAAGTAAATATTTTAATTTTAATTTAAATAAACTTACTTGCGATGATGCAAAAAGCAAAAATTATCAAATTCTTTAACATTTTTTCAAGATTTTTATGAAATTTCTTTGATCATATGACAAACGACGACAGTGTTCACTTCCCAATAAGATACCAAGAAGATGAAAAAAAAATTCCCATAATGACAGTTCCAGATTCATGTGATTCCATTGGAAAGAAAATGGCGTCACGTGAGGAAAAAAAAAGTGCTGCCAAAATAAAAAATACATTCATTAACCCCACATCTCACTACATAAGGAGCTGAATAATGCATCGCGTCAATCCAGCATAGGCTTGTCCAAACCAAAGTGTCGTTCTGTCACGCGACGCACAAAGCGTTTTTATATGAAAGTCCTTGTCGCTTTGTCTTGCGATAGTGCGACACTTTGGTTTGGGCAAGCCCTTAGGGCCCAGCAACAATACACGAAAGCAAACGCAAGTTAATGTCAAAAATGAACGAATCGTTTCTTTCCACCTGTCAAATGGATGAAAGTACCCTTAATTGACGTAAAAGATTTCCAAATTTCTTTAGGTGTGATTTTTTGTACACCCTGGCTTGGACGAAAAAAACGTTGTCCCGAGGGGCTTAGCTGCTAAGCCCTGAGAATTCTCGGGGCTAAACTCTTTGAAGGGGTTAAAATCTGTGCTACCAACTCATTTTCTGTTAAATCATCGATAAATTGTATGAAAACACCAAAATTATCGATGAATTGTATGAATAGAAAAACACAAAGATGGCGTTTGGTGTACAAAAAAAAATTTAATTGTGTATTTTTCTTAACTCTTTCAAATTATTTCATGTAAATTTTAAAGTGTGTGTATATAATGCTCTCAAATATCTTTATAAGTATGTTTTTAAATTTATTAAAACACAAAATGGAAACAATTCAACAAATCAGAAAAAGATTTTTGTTATTTATTTTTTGTTTATTTCATTTTGTATATTGGAAACTTTTTTTTCATTTTTTATGTCATTTCATTCACAATGCTGCTCGGGGTAAGCCCCGAGGCGTTTTTTTCGTCCAACTTACCCCCATACGAGCATTCTGCCCGTATCACTATAAAATCCTCACTTCCCTCACTCACTTCGTTTTTTCCACGGTTTGCTTAATTGCGATGGTCCAACAGTGCCCACTACTGCCCTTAAAGAGCAGCAGTGCGGACTTACCTTCTATTAAGGTATTATTTTTATTCCCATCAGTGCTGCCAGGTCTCTCTTGTGTTTGGCTTAACTGCAAGCTGTAAACGTATCTGCATTTGACATTTCAGAATTTCACATACGGCTGAAAAAATATTTCGCGTTATCAACAAAAATATTTATTCTTTTCAGTTTTTTACTTTTTTCCCATAAATATACGATCAATTACTAAATAAAAATTGTATCCACACATTCATTAAAAACTTCTTAATGTATACAACATAAATTTCTTGCAAAAAAAATTGTTAAAACCCACCAAAATTCAATTTGAAAATTAGCGTCTATCTGAGCAATGGATTCGGATAGTGATGATGATGGCTCCGGCAGCCAAGGCGGTTTCGATATGACCGGAATTCTTTTTGGTAACATCGATTCCGATGGTAAATTGGTTGATGATGTTGGAAATGCCTTCGATCCTGAAACTAAAAAACACCTTGCATCGCTATCGAAGTAAATAAAAACAAATCCCAGGATATATATTAGGAATCTTCTATGGAATTGATACTTTTTATAGGTTTGGCTTGAATTCCTTGTTGCATGAAGTGATTGAAAATGGCGACAATAGAGACGACCAGCCCTCAGACGAAGAGGATATGCAAAAGGATGAAAATGCCGTTGATTACTCGGACATCACTGAAATGTCCGAAGACTGTCCCCATTCTCCGCCAAAACCTGTTGACCTAGATGATGTTATACCCGCAAGTAAACTCACAGCAGATGGTATGAACATTTTAGTTCTTCGTATTTCTGAAATAAGTACTTTGAAAATCTATTTTTAGGTATGAAGGTCGATGATAAGGAACTAATGCCCCCACCAAGTGCTCCAGTAAGAAGTACTTCTATTTCTGAAGGAACCAAACCAGGAGAAATGACTGAAGCTGAAAAGAACAATGAAAAACGTAAGAAATCCCAGAATAATTTTAGTTCTTCTTATAAACTTTGTTTCCATGTGCAGAAATTGAAAAGAAGTTGGACACTCCACTAGCAGCTATGTTACCATCGAAATATGCCAATATCGATGTCAGAGAACTTTTTCCCGACTTTCGTCCCGATAAAGTTCTACGTTTTTCAAGGCTTTTCGGTCCAGGAAAGCCTTCCAGCTTGCCACAGATATGGCGAAGCGTGAAGAAAAGAAGAAGAAAACGCAAACAGTCTAGAGATCAAAACCAAAAGGTAAAAGTTGCACAAACATCGGATCACAGTTTTGATTTAATTGAGATATTTTCAGAATACTAATGCTGGATCCGATTCAACAAGTGACTCAGAAGAGCCAAAACGAAAAGGCTTTGGATTTCACTATGCCCCTGCCCCCAAAAAAGAAATGTGCATGTCCGACGATGAGGATAAACTATTGCGAATCTCGAATAGCGAAGACATCCGCAACGAAGGCACAGACAGCGGCGATAACAATGAGAATAAGCCCAAAGTGGCTGACTGGCGGTATGGCCCGGCACAAATCTGGTATGACATGCTGGAAGTGCCCGACTCCGGTGATGGTTTCAACTATGGCTTTAAAGTACGTGACAAAAATGCCAAAATTGAACCCAAAGAAGAAGAGGAAATCAAGGGAGAGGCGATTGCAGAGGATGCGTTTCTTATGGTCTCACAATTGCATTGGGAAGATGATGTAGTCTGGGATGGAAATGATATCAAAGCAAAGGTCATACAAAAGTTAAATTCCAAAACAAACGCTGCCGGATGGCTTCCATCGAGTGGGTCAAGAATTTTTCAACCTGGCAAGACGTTACCAGTGGCTGGAGCAACACCCGGCAAGATGCCACTTGCGAATGCACCAATTCAAGGGAAACAGAAAAATACGATGTAAGTATGAAAGAATAGTTTAGTTTTGATGAATATATTGGTAGCTTAGTGAAGTTGATAGGAAGGGAAACCCAATAAGGAGAAAATACTAATCCTTGGGAATTTGTTCTTCATATATTCGAAACGTTGTCCAACTCCAACCACATTAAAATCCGTGTTTAAACACACATTTTAATGTCATTGGTTCAAATTCACAGCAGACAACCGCATCATACATACTTGGATCATTTATCGGAGCCCTAACTTGGAGAGAATTTCAACTTCTCAAGAATTTGATCCTTTGTCCGACTCTATTCAAAGAACTGTTTCAGCTTATCTCGCCTTTTGGGCGAGTTAAACCAACTTCATAATGTAAAAATCCTTCGTAAGTTTGAATGAGGAATGTTCTTACTGAAGCAAGAGTTCTAAAAGATCTCGACATACACAAATCCGCTGGCCCGGGTAGTATCCCTCCTATTTTCTGCAGGGGTGTTCTTTCACGTTGGCAAAAACAAGCCATCAAGTAAAGTTGATAAGTGTTCACTATCGGCCAGTAGAGTACTCACCGCGTAATGATCTGTAACGCAGGTGGCCGCTATACTACGTTCCGACATTCAGCAACTCAGAGCCTGAAGACAAGTTAGTCCAACAGGTGACCCAGTGTGCAACCCTGTTGCTCAAAAAGGTCACCACCTGACTCCCTCGCCCATGGCCTTATTGCCTCTGTTTGTGACCTAGATTGTTTGTTGAAGGGTTCAGTGTGATTCTGATCAAGTAAGGTGAAAACTGTGTATTATCCTAACCTGCTAGATACCTCGTTCCAGTTTTATGCGGACTTTTTTCATGACAATTAACCAATAGAGGGGTTACGAGACCGTTACCTAACGTAGATTGAATAACACTGGATCTCATCATAGATACAATACAAATCGAATTGTTCTTCGATTCGTGAACTTATTCAGTTAGGACGTTGTTGAAGGCCCCTTCTTATTCCTTAAATTTTATTGTTTTTTCGACAGTACTAACCACCTCATGGAGAGCCGTTACAGTGGATCTCCCTTTGAGGTATCCTTGTTGTGATTTGAAGAGAGGATTTTCCTCCAATATATATTTTATGTGTGTATCTAATAGCCTCTCTAGTGTTTTAAGCACGAAAGACGTGAGGCTGATGGGCCAAAAATCTTTGGGGGTTTCATGGCCTCGTCTTCCTACCTTTGGTATGAAAACCAGTTTAACACGACGCCACGAGTTAGGTACTTGATTCAATTTCTCTACTCTATATCGCTTGGCGTTGGCTTTATATCCCTTCTTTCCAAGGTCACGGAAAATGTGACCAATAAAGATGAACGAAAGCTTCTTATTGAACGGCTTTCGTAGCAATAGTTCCACTCGTGATCTGAGAAAGAAACGTGAGGTTTTGAGAAAGTAATGTTATTACACACAATATTTAAAAAGCGTTTGATAGAGTTTGGCAAGACTGATGATCTTCTTTCGATCAATACGAGTAGTACTGGACGGATTCAAGTCTGAAACCTATAAAATATATGCTAGTGTGTCCCTGGGCGGTCTCCGACTCTCTTCTTCATTTTTATTAATGATCTACTTTTATTCCACTTGACTGCTTTAATGATGATAGTATTCGCAGCTTTTTATATTGATTTGAGAATACTCTTCCTTGTTTTTCGGATGTGGAACTTCATGAGCAGAATATAAAAAGTTCGTTGAATTCTGATCCCGACAGCATTGTCCAATGGGGAATTAAAAACCAATGCTGCTATCTTTAAAGCAAAAAGTATGCTATGCCACAATCTATGAGTGCCGCTTGCATTGCGAAAACTGAACACCTTGCAATCATCGTTATGTGCTTTGCATTACTAATCACCTCCTGTGTAATGACCACATACTTGACGTAGCCAAAAATGTTGCAAAGTGCTCAGGTTTCTTTCTCCCCTTTTGATCTAGCTGTTATCTATAAAACCTAAATCCGTCCAAAGCTGGAGTAAAACTACTATAACTGGGCTGGGCTTCTTCAACTCACTTGAGTCTTAAGATCTTGATCTTTTAAAATGATTAAAGATAGAAACATAATAGTAACCTTCATATCTCTTGAACTTTGTCCAAATTTTTCAAGCATCTCCTTATTCTATCGCTATTTGTACAATCATTGCTGCAATGAAATTGTCAATCGCAATCCTCCTATGAAGCAATTCAACGGTAATACTTGTCCTTCTAGGAATGCCCATAGGCACCTATCAAACATCATTTCGAGATGGTTGTAAAAAGATAATCTGAAAACTCAAAGCTTTCTAATTAAAACAGTTCAAAAGTTACATACCTAGGATTGTAAGATACATTTTATTTTCTTCTTCTTTCTCAGCTCAATTCAAAAACAAGAAGCCATTGACGACACATGGTACAGTATTTTCCCTGTTGAAAATGAAGAACTCATCTACAGCAAATGGGAGGATGAAATTATTTGGGATGCTGAAGAAATGGGCAAAGTACCCAAACCCAAAGTTCTAACTCTAGATCCAAATGATGAAAACATAATTCTTGGAATTCCCGATGATATTGATCCATCGAAAATCAACAAAAACACTGGACCACCACCAAAAATTAAAATTCCCCATCCTCATGTCAAGAAATCAAAGATATTGCTTGGCAAAGCTGGTGTTATCAATGTCCTAGCTGAAGACACACCACCACCTCCTCCAAAAAGTCCCGATCGTGATCCATTTAATATATCAAATGATTCGTAAGTAAAACATTGCATATATGATTTCAATACTTTCCACGATATTTTATTGCGATTATTTTGTTTTCTCTTTTAGTTACTACATGCCCAAGACTGAACCAACTCTGCGACTTAAAGTCGGTGGTGGCAATCTTATACAACATTCAACACCAGTTGTTGAATTACGTGCTCCATTTGTGCCAACTCATATGGGACCAATGAAATTGCGCGCATTCCATAGATTGGCTTTGAAAAAATTCTCTCATGGCTCTTTGGCCTCTCCGGCAATGCACTCGGTGGCACCACTTCTTAAGCACATCGCAAAGAAAGCCAAACAAAGAGAACTCGAACGTATTGCTTCTGGTGGTGGTGATGTATTCTTCATGCGTAATCCCGAAGATTTGAGTGGCAAAGATGGAGATATTATATTGGCAGAGTTTTGTGAGGAGCATCCACCACTTATGAATCAAGTAGGGATGTGCTCTAAAATCAAAAACTATTACAAACGTAAGGCTGCAAAGGATTCCGGACCACAAGAGTTTAAGTATGGTGAAGTGGCGTATGCCCATACAAGTCCATTTTTGGGTATCCTCCATCCTGGTCATTGTATACAGGCATTGGAAAATAATATGTACAGGGCGCCAATTTATCCGCATAACATTAGCATTACTGATTTCCTTGTCATTCGAACGCGCAACAATTATTGGATTCGAGAAATAAATGCATTGTTTACTGTGGGACAGGAATGTCCATTATACGAAGTGCCCGGACCTAATTCGAAAAGAGCTAACAACTTTACCAGGGACTTTTTGCAAGTAAGTTTAAGTGCTTATTTTTCTTAAGTTATTTCAACTTAACTGTACTACAGTGATTGGTCCATCGCGGAGGGCTTATCTTATTATTGTTAGAACACCGTAAACCTCTTGTACTTTACTCATGAGTAGTTTAATGGATTCACCAAATCAGGATTACAATTAAAATTATTAATGAATGGAATAGTAAATTCAGCCTTTCGTCCTCCAAAAACAAAAATGATATAATAATTTACGTGTGCAAGTTGAATGTGTGTAGATTGTTCCAACAGAGTTAAGCAGAACAGCTTGCCCAAGCCTTCGCTAAGATCTAACCCCATGTGACATCCCTCAAGGAACTGAGAAGAGATAGATCAGGGGTACAGAAATGGGAAATGCCAATTGAAGAATCGGATGTGTGAATTTGAATTTGCGGTCAAAGAAGTTTTATAGAGAAATATTAATGTTTTCAGCATTTGCCCCAGAGCAAAAAAAATATCGAATATATCCAAAAATGTACTGTCAGCTCGCCAAAGTCTTATAGGCAATGCTAAAGTAGGCTATGGACTTTGTAGTAGAGATGAACATTAATCGTATCAAGCGTTTTGTGAGATTTAATATCACTGGCTTAATGTGTTCTAAATTTCTATTCTTTTCTGTACATAAACGAATTGAAATTAGTTTATGGTTTCTTAGTTATTTTCACAATTGTGAGTTAGCAGGTTCTTATGATGGTAATGAAAAAAAATGGGCTTAGCTGGTTTTCTATAAGCAATCAAAAATACAGAAATATAGTGTAAATCACTTCCGGTATTAAGATATTTTGTACATAAGTGACAAACTAATATCTTTGCAGGCTAATTTTGTTTTTAAAAATATAAAGAATCTAAATATAAAAAATCCCCGGGAAATTTCATTCCCGATAGTGTGACAGTGCAGCTTTACCTGTCATGTCACGTTTTAGTATCCCTGTAAACTGATACATCCTATCAAAGCTCTGGAAAAAACTTGCTACTCCATGGAATCGGCAAATTTGAGATTCGGCAATCACCTCACGCACACCATATTTGTTTTTCGTGATGATAGAAAAACACTTGACAATTCCAACTAAGTTGATCTCCAGCAACTGGAGCTTTTCGATAATTCCTTCCTTCTTCCTTGGCTTCAACGAAGCAGTGATCTAAGTTAATGTTGGGTAACTTTCGGAAGCGCATCATACTATAGGACTGTATTGCATCGATGGCTTTGGCCATATAATGTAGTTAATACCTGATTTGGGACGTGTTTTATAATTGGTCCATAAAATTGGTGCAAGGTACTTTCAATATCCCATTTTTCAACTGAACCTAAATTATTTTCATGCTTTCTAATAGAAATGAAGAGGAAGGCATTATGGCAAAAATAAAAGTAAAAGTAATCCTCTCAGGACTGGACTTCGATTTAAAATTTCTAGAAATTGTAGTTCTGCAAGAACATGCGCAGAATAATTATGTCGGAAAAAAACATTCTCCGCATGCTTCTGTCAGTTTGCTGATAGTTTGACATCGTGTTTGAAAAAAACCTTGTGTTTAAAAAACAATACCAAAACAGAAGATCAGTCACTCAAAATGGTAACAATTTTTTAAGCCACAACAAACCAAACTTTTTTTTAGGAACTACAAGAATGAAATTGTCAAATAAGTTATCACCTTAATTAGAGATTTCTAAAAATGTTCACCCTCATATCTCTTATCGATTACTTCCTTCCTGACAGGTTTTCATATACCGGCTGTTTTGGAAGAGCTTAGATATGCCCAGAAGAATACGAATGGATGACATTAAAAAAGCATTTCCAGCCCACTCAGAAAGCAGCATTCGTAAACGTTTAAAACAATGTGCTGACTTCAAACGTACTGGTATGGATTCTAATTGGTGGGTGATAAAACCCGAATTCCGTCTGCCATCTGAAGAAGAAATTCGTGCTATGGTCTCGCCAGAACAGTGTTGTGCCTATTTTAGTATGATTGCAGCCGAACAAAGATTAAAGGTAAAAAATAGTGTGGGATTTTTTTTCTTTTATCATCGAATACTCTTAATTAATTGCATTGTAGGATGCCGGTTATGGTGAGAAATTTATATTTGCTCCACAAGAAGATGACGATGAAGAAACTCAACTTAAAATGGATGATGAAGTTAAAGTTGCTCCCTGGAATACCACGAGGTAAATGCTATTTACTTAAAAAAAATAAAACAACCAAACATTAATTAATGCATTTGTAGAGCCTATATTCAAGCGATGCGTGGAAAGTGTCTGCTTCAGCTTACTGGTCCAGCTGATCCCACAGGTTGTGGTGAAGGCTTTTCCTATGTTCGTGTTCCCAACAAACCGACTGTAAGTTTTCAATTCTTTCACAATAATATTTTTGAAAATATAAAAATGATCTCTGATATTTTGTTGTATAGCAAACAAAAGAAGAACAAGAATCCCAACCAAAACGTACTGTCACCGGTACCGATGCTGATTTACGTCGACTGCCTTTGAACAAGGCTAAAGAACTTTTGCGCAAATTTAAAGTACCCGAAGAGGAAATCAAAAAGCTATCCCGTTGGGAAGTCATTGATGTCGTTCGTACTTTGTCTACCGAAAAAGCCAAAGCCGGCGAACAAGGAATGGACAAATTCTCACGTGGTAATCGTTTTTCGATTGCTGAACATCAAGAACGTTACAAGGAGGAATG
Organism: Meliscaeva auricollis; assembly: GCA_948107695.1. Classification (NCBI taxonomy): domain Eukaryota; kingdom Metazoa; phylum Arthropoda; class Insecta; order Diptera; family Syrphidae; genus Meliscaeva; species Meliscaeva auricollis. The sequence goes on from OX403616.1 coordinate 64,374,170, forward strand.
CCAACGTATTTTTGATTTACAAAATCGAGTTTTAGCCAGTTCTGAAGTACTCTCTACCGATGAAGATGAGTCTTCTGCATCTGAAGAATCTGATTTGGAGGAATTGGGTAAGAATCTGGAGAATATGTTGTCGAACAAAAAGACCTCCACACAGTTGTCAATGGAGCGCGAAGAACAAGAGCGTCAGGAATTGTTAAAGAAAATTATGGAAGAACGTGAGGGATCCAATACGAAAAACTTGAAAGACGATAAAGACAAAAATCAATCTCAGGGCCTTGGCAATTCGAACCAAGGTCGCATTCTAAAAATTACTCGAACCTTTAAAAATGCCGAAGGAAGAGAATTCACAAGAGTTGAAATCGTACGACGTCAGCCAGTAATAGACGCCTACGTCAAAATCCGAACTACCAAGGATGAAGCATTTATCAAGCAATTTGCAACTTTGGATGAACAACAGAAGGAAGAAATGAAACGAGAAAAACGAAGAATCCAAGAACAATTGCGTCGTATTAAACGAAATCAAGAACGAGAACGATTGGCTCAGTTGGCACAAAATCAAAAACTTCAACCCGGTGGAATGCCCACAAGCTTGGGAGATCCGAAGAGTTCTGGCGGTTCAGGGCCATCTGGCCATTCGAGTAGTAAGGATATAAGTCCGTCACGTAAGAAATTCAAATTGAAACCGGATTTGAAATTAAAATGTGGTGCATGCGGACAAGTTGGTCATATGAGAACGAATAAGGCATGTCCATTGTATACCGGAACACCAGGTCCAACACCTTCAATGAATGTTGCCATCACTGAGGAACAAGAAGAAGAAATCGAAAAGGAACTTAATTGTGACGATGAGGATTTGGTTAACGTCGATGGTACAAAGGTGACGTTGAGTAGTAAACTGCTGAAACGACATGAAGATGTCAAGAGACGAACGTTGTTGCTTAAAGTTCCAAAGGAAGCTGTTGGCAAGAAACGCCGAAGAATGGGTAGTGAATTACACTGTGATTACTTGCAAAGACATAATAAAGGTGCTAATAGACGGCGTACTGATCCACTGGTGGTGCTGTCTTCGATTTTGGAAGAAATTTTGAATGAACTTCGAGATTTGCCCGATGTTCAGCCTTTTATGTTTCCTGTCAATGCTAAGGTAAGTCAGTCGTCAAGAACTTTGTGGTCAGTCCTATTAATAATATATTTTATCAATTAAAAGCTTGTGCCCGATTACTACCGGATTGTAACCAAACCAATGGATCTACAAACCATGCGAGAGCACATACGCCAGAGACGCTATCACAGTCGCGAAGAATTCCTCGCCGATGTCAATCAGATTGTTGAAAATTCAACCCTCTATAATGGCTCGAGGAGTTCATTCACTGCTGCAGCACAAAGAATGCTCAAAACATGTTTTGAACAACTCGCTGAAAAAGAGGACAAATTGATGCGTTTGGAAAAGGCTATCAATCCATTGTTGGATGATGATGATCAAGTTGCCCTTTCATTTATATTCGAGAAGCTACTAAATGGCAAATTGAAGCTTATGCCAGAAAGTTGGCCATTCTTAAAACCTGTCAACAAGAAACAGGTAAAGGATTACTATACAATTATTAAGAAGCCAATGGACTTGGAGACGATTTCCAAGAATGTCGAAGGTAACTTTGAGTGCATAATCAGTTTCAGAAAATTATTGTAAGAATTTATTCAAAAAAAATATTATTTAGCTCACCGATATCACTCAAGAGCTGAATTTATAGCCGATGTGGAGTTGATAGCTACAAATTGTGAACAATACAATGGTGCAGAGTCTACATTTACGAAGAATGCCAAAATAATCTTGGACTACACAAAGAATGCTCTGGCAGAGGTAAAAGCTTGTGCTCATTAAAATTTTCATAGAAAATTGTTGATAAAAATTGTTTTTTTTTTGTTTCATAAAGTTTTCTGAGCATTGTGCTCAATTAGAACAAAATATCAGCAAAGTCCAAGAGCAGGCTCGTGCGGATGCTGATTTAGATGGCACTTGGGATCAGGATGATCAAGACTTTGACTTTTCACGCATTAGTCACTCGAGTACTCCAGAACATGAGAATGAATTTGTCGATGTCGAAGGCAATGACCGTCCACAATCGGCTGCTTCAATGTCATCACAACGTAATATAGAATTGCCACCACCTTCAACAGCTGGACTGAGTGAAGTGAAGCGTGGACGTGGTCGTCCACGAAAACACCGTGACACCACCATCGAAGAAGGTGAGTTTTGTTGTATCATCATTAGTTTTAATCTTCAAAATTGCTTTGTACATTTTGGAAAGCACTCTGGGATTAGACAAAATTAAACTAACATTTTGGTATTTCTCTACTTCAAAATCATTTTCATGTTAAGTTTCTTTCTCCTGGGGCTCTTTGCTCTGGAAATGCTAAACAACAAAGCTTTTTGTCATTAACGCTAAATAATAATTATAGGAGGATCAGCTTTGATTTGTTTTATGTGGTTGTATATGGAATTAGTAGTTATTTGGGTTTCGAGTATTTTTGAATTTAATTACAAAAAAGCAGTTTAAATTATTCATGTTTTGTCCTTATTCAAGTGATTTGGTTTATTTTGGTGGATAAGTAGGTACAGTACGTTTGGTCCATTGTAAATAGTTTCATCACTTACAATTAAAATGTTTGTATTATTTGTAATACAACCTTTTCTTACTGAATACAAATTGTAGTAAAATTGTAAAAATCATATTCTTCAAAATTACTTTTGTTAAAGATAATTTATAAGTGTAATTAAATGTCAGAATGGTTATTAAACAAATCAATTTAACATAACAAAATGAATAGAAAAAAGTCTAAAAGCAGTTTTATAAGTATATGCGTCTTGATTTCAAATTCGAAAGTGTGGCAGGTATATTTTTCAGCCTTCCATTGTTCTAGAGGAGGTAAGAAATGCGATTATTCCAATTTATGTGAGAATGACAAATTCACTTTAATTTACATTTTTAGTATTTGAATTGATGCTTTATCATTTTTGCTAAGTTTGGAGTCCTCAGTCGATCTGATTAATAAAACTCAAGCTATCAGCTTTTAAGGTGGTCTTTTCTTGGGAAAGTGTTCATATTCAAAAAAGAAGCAAAAATAAAACAGAAAAGTCTCCCAAACTATAAACTATAAAACCACTAATTTGCTAAACTTCTGGAAAATTTTACAGATGACTTATTTTTTTTTAGAACCACATGATTGTATTAATGGGAGGTGTGGGTTTTGAGAAAAATAAGCTATACTAACGCCGGTATGTCTGCTTAAACGTTGATATTTTTTGGCAATTAGTTTCTTTCTCACTTGTTTGTTTTAGCTTGAGAAACGGTGGTGGTGTTAGGAAGTAGACAAAATCGTAGAGGTTGACAAATTGCTAGTCCGTTCTTTTTTATGCTTTTCATTATATCATATTGTGTATAAGCCAACGATAATAAAATTGAAGTTGTGAACGTTTTATTCTGTTTTCATTGTGTGTGATAGTGACAAACGAGTTACAAATAAACGAATTTATATAAAAAATTGAAATGTTTAAGGTAGACTATATGGCATGTACCTACCGTTAAATTATTCAAAAACCCCTCTGGAGAATGTGAAAGAAACGCTAGGTACCAAGATTGAACTAAATCGACCCAGTAGTTTAGGCTACACCCTTATACTTATAAAGACGGATAGACCGAGCATTTTTCTTGCGCGAAGGGTAACCTTCTTATATTAATAGTACAATTAGGCCCGGCTTTAGTGATGATAATGAAGAAATAATTAGGGCCAGTTTGTTCACAGCGGGTTAAGTTTCTAGCATAATATTTTAGAACTTCTAGTTAAATGGGCCTAATCAACCAAAGAAAAAAAAATTAGTTTAAGTGAACATTCGAAGATTTGCAGTTTGGAACAAACATAGAATAAAGATGATCAAAGGTGAACAAATTGGCCCTTAGTCTGTCTGCGTGTAATAAGGGCGTTGTCGAGAAAATGTACCAAAAAAACTGTTGTGAGCAACAATCTATCATAATAATGTCATGTCGAGTTCGATTTTTTTACGAATCCTAAACTTGCCCTATAGTACCTATGTATATCGCAAGTACAAAATCGAAATGTTCTGATATTAAAAAGTCTGGATTATGAAATTTATATGGAAATTAACATCTGCCACATGCACTCGAAGTATGACTTTTATGGGTGAAATGCAACTTGCTAGTTGCATTTTACCCGAAATATGCACTCACTTGCCACAAACTTTTCGATGTTAGGAAATGAAGTTTGTAGTGGTAACAATTTTTTTTTATTATTGTATATTTTCTCGACAAAGCCCCAATACATACAAGCAAACTAATGATATCTTCATCACTATAACTAGGCCTGATTGTACTATTAATTAATGAATCGGTTACCTCTCATGCAAGAAATCTGCTCCCGGCTCTTAGAGTAAGTCAGACAAACTGACTGACAGTCAAACATATGGAACTGGGAGCCACTTTTTCGCATTATCGTAATGTCATGTTTGTTTGTTGTCTCGAGTTCAATTCTTCCGAAATTTGACTTTATTATGTTATAAATAGGTACTCGTATGTGAATTGATTTATTGAAACGAATTAAGTTAGTAGCGCTTTGTCGTTTAAACTTTAAACATAATGAACAAGTTATCAGAAAACATAATATTAAATAATAATAAACCTTACACGCAATTGATCCTCTCTTTCCTTCCTTTCGGTGCTATATTTTATAGCTTCTGCATTAACATGGAATTCAACAATTGCAAACTTTTCTAGAAATTACAAAACAAAATCATTTTTCTTTTTCAAATCTTTTATTCTATGTACATGTAATCTACAAATCGAAGCTTATCCTATATAGTTACTTAAAATGTATTTATTTGCATACTAGATTTTACTTAAAAGCCCTGAAATATGCTTAAGATTTTGTAAGTTCAATCTCTTGAATTTACTTCCACTCTACACTTCTGAGCATTCCGTTTGATTGATTGTTAAATTGAATATTTTTGTTTTTTTTTTGTTTTTTCTTAACGAATTTTGTATATTTATTGAGAGCATGGGTAAATTTAAATTTATTTTCTAGTCAAAGTAACGAATGCTGTTAAACGTGGGCGTGGTCGTCCTCGGAAGGACAGCCTTACTTCTAATCTAAGTAATACTCAGAATTCTTTTCTGGAAGAAGGTAAGAATGTGATGATAAATTCTTCCATTGCGTTTTTTGTATTATTATTTTTTTTTTTTTTAATTTATTGAATTTATTTTTTTCAAACATAACCATTTAATTGTTTATTAAAAAAATTTATTTTATCACATACAAATGCACATAAAAAAGTAACAAAAGGCCAACCCGAATTAATATACATATAGCATTATCACCACGCTTATTTTGTTTCATTTATTTTATTTTATTTAATTCTTGTTCATAAATTATGTGTATATTTTAAATTTGTTTTGTTTATTGAGTTTATTATTTTTTTTTTTTTTGTAATATAGTTTTGTTTTCAATTTCTTTTATACAAAACGCAGAATTCTACCTGTTATTGATGCTATTAATATATTTTTCATTATTATAGATCTTCAATGTTCTACGGATGATGAGGAGTTCGAGGAAGTTATGACAGAAGATGAAGCCGGTGCAGCTTTGCTTTTAGATCAAGGCGAAGCCGGCCAGGCAGAAAGCGTTATTAAAATTGAAGAAACCGAAATTGGTATTGGTCAACCAGAAGAAGGTATGTTATTTCTCTTTTTTGTGCATAATGTATATCAGATTGATTTGTCCATAACAATTATGCAGTGAGCGATGAAAAAAAAAGAATTTTAAATTAAAAAATAAAATAGTTACTTCTCACATTATGAGAAATAGAATACCGAAAATCCTATTTTAAGAAGTCTATAATGACCAATCCACTTTCGAAAAATTAAAAAGCATCGTTTATACTTTTATAAGTGATTTTAAGTATTTATACTTGCTCTATAGCGCAAGTATTGGTTTCGTGTCAAAGAAAAAAAACGAGGTTTTAATTAAAACTAACATTACGATGATGGAGAAGTTAAAAAAAAGTGGTTTTCGTCATGCCGTCCGTCGGTCTGTGCGTCTATTCGTCTGTTCATCTGTTTGTCTGCTCATTTGTGCGTCCATCTGTACAGAGAGCCACAGCCTAAACGGTGGACGGATTTGCATGAAATTTTGTACAGGTTACTTTTTTGTAATTTCCAAGGTTGTTTTTTTTTTTTTGTTTTTGAATATCTCGATTAGAACGAATAACTCCCATATAACGGTTTTGAAATATTTTGTTTTTCTCGAAAACGGCTCTAACGATTTAGATTAAACTTGGTGTATGTTATGAAGTGAGCAATTGTAACAATCCTACGTTTTTAGTCTTTGTCACAAAATTCAAATAACGGAAATATGATGAATACGTTTTTTCGAGAAATTTTCCATAATTTTTAGCTTTTTTACTCATATATTATAACTTACTCAACCGATTTTGTTTAAAACTTGTCAACAGGCTCTTTTTATGATTTCAACAAGTATTGTGTATTTAATTAAAAAAAAAATATTGTTTTTTTTTATACTAATATAATAACATTCCAAAAACTGAATTGATCAATGACTAACAAATATAGCCATAGTTGGCTAGCCAACAACACTCAAACCAACATAGTTCGTGTAGAAACTGGAACTATACCATTAATTTACGAAATAGCGAAAAGAACCCTGAATTTTTGGATAAAGCTTTTAAACGCCACAGATGATCGGATTTTAAGAAAGTGTTACAATGAAACATTAAGATACCATCTTTCCACTCAAAGACCAAACTGGGCAACACAATTCAAAGAACTCTTAATGAGAAATTACACAGACGTATGGGAACAGCAAAACTTAACACTCATACGAGAATCTTATGAAAAAATTCTAGAAGACAAAAAGAATATGCTTTTTGAAGAAGATTTCAGAAGAGCAACTAGCTCCACTTCCTGCTCTTGTTATGGATCATCGATAGAAATCGTACAAGAGCCAGAGTATAAACCTGCTCCATACTTGAACGTGGCATTAAAACCGTTCATCCATAAGGTTATAGCGCAAATTAGGTGTGCAAACAGGTATGCCCATAGAATCATTTTGCACGGAGATAGACACAATTTTGACCCTACAAATATTTGCACGATTTGTAACATGTATGAAGATGACAGCATTGAGCACTTCCTCCTTAGATGTCCCATCTTTAATGCAGTTAGAAACCACTATCTATTTTCTAATGAATTAACTGACTTGAGAAGCATAATGAATGTAGAAGACGAAAACAATGCAAATAATATTTATAAATATGTCGTCAATTCACTTAAACTCAGATTTTATTTTAAACGAATAGATAAATCCAGGTTTCATCTCAAGTTTACTCAATATGTATATATTCTTATATTATTTTGAAATGAAGTAACCACAATTAAAGATATGTGAACTTTTATATTTATAGAAACTTTATTAATTAATTTATATTGCAAAAAAAAAAAAAAAAAACTACTAATTTTGTGAAATTATAAATCTATTGCCAATCAATTTGTAAAAGCAAAGCTTATAAACAAATAAATATATCTATCTATCTATCTATCTTATTACTTTGAGCTACAAGAGCAAGTTCGTGCGATCCTGTCGTGCATTTTATTCTTCTCTGTAGTTAAAATTTATGAATTTATCTGTAGATCTCAAGATAAAAAGTGTCCACTTGATAGTCTCTATTTAATAGACCACCTCGGATATCTTTAAATAAAAAATAGATCCAAATATTTTGATAGTGGATATTAAACTAGTTTCTTTAAAATTAACATTACTTTGAAATTGATTCAGTGCTCCTACGTAAAGAAATTAGTCCCATAAAATTTCCTTCACAAATGGGAAATTTGCATTTCATGTTCTTTCGACACTGGAAATATCGTTGAAAGTAAATGCAGGAAAAAGCCATAAGTTAAAGAAAAATCCGTTCAAAATTATAAATTATCAGGGAGGTTAGGTATTTTGTATTGTATCAAAAAAATCAAAACATCGCTCACAGCATAATGAATTTACCATTAACATAAATTCTTAAAAATCACCTATGTTGTATTTTGCATAACCCATTGTATGTGTAACTAACGAAGGTCAACACGGAGAGGACGATAGTCAGCAGGCAGCTGAAGCAATGGTGCAGTTGAGTGGAGTGGGCTTCTACACTCAACAGCCTCAAGGTTCCATTTGCAATTTACTTTGTCTTTACAAAACCCCTGTCCAAATATTTTTTATTTGTTCTTTTTTTTTGGTTATTTTGTTTTTAATGTATTTAATGTACATTAACACATTTACGTATTTATTTTTGATTTGACTGAATCAACAAAATTTGTATATCTTCCTTCCCGTCCAACAAAATTCAGCCCTCTCTCAATTCAAAGATTGGAACCAATCAATTTTCTTTTTGTCATTAAAAAAAAAAAAGTTTTGAAACAAATGATTGGATCCAATCCCAAAAGTTATCTTTTTTTAATTTTTTTTTGTTTCCATTGATTGTGCTGTGTTTCATACACAAGTAATCCTATTTTTAAATTATTTCTTTTTTATTTAGATGATTCAATCGATTTGGATCCAAATTATGATCCATCAGACTTCCTTAGCATGGGCAATCGGTTACCAACTTCACAATCGCAAACAGAACAGCCTCTGTCGCAGTTCTTACCAAATAACGAACAACAATTCCACGCTGAAGCAGATACCGAACAAATGCAGTCGATGCAGCAACTACGGGTACCAACCTTACAACAGGTTCCAATGCTAATGCCATCTGATATGCCAGATAGTGAAAATGCTGGCATCGATGATGATCTTGCAATTTCGGATAGTGATGAAGATGAAGAGAGTAAATTCCTTATGGCTGAAATGGCTAATACTGAAGCCTCGACATCACTTCCTCTCTCATCGATGCCCCTTGAAACGATGCCTCTACAACCACCGCAGGATGAGAGTGGAGCTGCCAACATTCTTCCAATGGAAGTTAGACCTACAGAGCCGCCGGAGGAAAACGATGATGAAGGGCTATGGTTTTAAGAGACTTTAGTTATTGTTGAAAACTATGTTAAATAAACGTGTTTTTTTTTTAATGTCAATGTGCAAAATGTAAATATAATTATCTAATAATAATATTGGTAGTTTAAACAATTTTTTGTTTTACTGTCAATTTAAAAACAGAAATGTTTGATGTTTTATTGGTTTTTCATTAAAAGTATGTTTGTAGCTATCGATGCGCACAAATGCAAGTCAGCAAACTTGATGAACAATTTGTGATCTCACGCAACTAATTAGGAAGGAAACAACACAACTTTCCAGATGACGGAAAGTAACAAAGTAATATAGAATAGTTGTTTACAACACAATTAACAATCCAAAAAACCCTCCATAGCTCCTTGTCGCAAAAACGGTAGTAAAGAGTTTAGTGGGAAATCACTCTGACATGTCAATTACTCGCACTGGGCGCCTTTTAGGTAAAAGGAAGTTATTTATAAAGTTATTTCATTAGCTTTGCATTTGAAAAGAATAAGTTCACTCTCCACGGTATTCTATGCTGTTTACTGCCATAGTCCACGATATTTCACATATTTTTCCGAACTTTCTTCAAGACTTTCTTACCTTTTTTACGCGGTATTTGACGCCTTTTTACGCGGTACCATGGGCTTTTTTCATGACTGCACGATTTATCTTTTGTATTAGATGGTACATTTACATTCCACCTAATACAAAATCAGCATTGTTCTAATTAATCTTCTTACTTTTCCTATTAGCCCCTATCGGGAATCATCAGTAGAATTTTGATCCCCTGGAAATATTTTTTCCCCAAGGAATTTTTTCAGCGATCGTGAATCTACCCTGGAATTATCTTCGAGGGAACAAAATAATGTTTGAAATGACAGATAAATTTCCCTGGAAATTATGTTCCCGATGCTAATTAATAGCTAACGAGACACGAGGGAAACATTCCCTCGGTATTTGCGTTTCCAATTTTCTTAAGAGGGAAACATTCCGCAGTGAATTTTTAATTCACGCTCAAATCTATTACACAGATTTGAAACAAGTCGTGAATTTGTATTGTAGTTCATCCGCGAACCTACTCGGGAAGCTGTGTGGAGCAATCAATTGCAGAGTTTTCCTTCGACTAGGGCAAATGACATGATTTGGGTCAAATTTGGAAACTAGAACATTTCTCATACAAATTTTCAACTCGAAATGAGATAGTTTCCACCTCATTGGGACGAAGTTAGTTCGGAAATTAACCAAAATATTTATGAACACATCCCGAAAATACGTTCTGTATAGGAGAGAGGGAAACAAATAGCATCCCATATATAAAGAGGTGTGTAAGAAGAGTCAGAAATAGAAAACAGCAAATAAGCTGTCAAACTAAATGAGATAATTTATGATGAAACGAATGGCAGTTCTTCTTCTAAATTAAGAAGAAATTCGGTTCGAAATCATAAGCGCCCACACATATATAATTGAAGTGTCAAAGTATTGGGTTGAGTTTCTTGCAATTGCGTGATAAAATAAAATATAAAAACAATTAATAATTCATAACCGATGGTAAAAAGTTAATTTTTCGGTGTGTGTATCACAAACACAGAGACAAACAAACTTCAAAAGTGTTTTGCTGTTTTATTCACATCCAGAATCAGAGACCCCTTTCTCTTCCGGATAACCAATCAAAAACGACAATAAAGTGGTGTGGGGCATATAATCTAAAAAAAGGTTTTCCGTAATTCATTTAAAAAAAACTGGAACAAAAAACATCACCCTGTTGTTACTAAACTTGTTAACATCACGTTTCCTTACGTTACATCAACGTATAGTTGACATTTCAATTTTGACATTATTGACACCGCCTTACAAAAAATTTACATATCTTTCAAAAATCCACAGATGATTTTGTTGACCTACGATATTTTATTTTGGTCAGGGAATTATGCAGTAATAATTTAAAAATATCAAAACGACTTAATCGAATCATATATTACGTCCATCGATCGACATCATCAACAAAAAAGACAAACGCTTAAAATGGCTGCAATTACAACAACATTATCAAAGTCCTATGAAAGTTTCTGCGATTACATGCAGAAAGATACAATAGGCGCTGAAGTAAGTTTAATTTTTTTTTTATATGAAGGCTAATTGAATATAATATTGAAAAAATATTCAACTCCTTTCCTATTTCGATTTGTTGTTATATAATTTTGTTTCATTAGATCGCAATATACGCAACATCAGGATTACTCTTTGCATATGCCTATTACAAAATCCGACCAGTAAGAATTTTTAGAAAATTAAGAGAAAAAACTAGATACAAATTCATTTTCCAATTGTGCTTCTAATAGATTACAAAGTTTGGAAAAGGTACAGATATTCCGAAAAGCTTTATTCGAAATAAAATCACCCAATATGGAAAGATCGAATCGATCGACCCGAGTTCAAAGAGCGGCCCATTGCTTTTGGTAAATCACAAACCGCCAATGGGATTTTTAGTTCCTTTCGCAAAACAACTTCCAGTTAAAGTGAGTACTAGAGTAATTAAATAATGCATTCAACTAAATACTATTTGGATGGTGAAAGAGGCCATTCATACATTTCTTCATCTTCCATGCTGTATTTCTATTAATGAATCCAATTGCAGCTACCCGGTGTCGCTGTAAATGCAAACGGGTACTCCTGGTTGCAAACTGTTGCAGTTGGCAGGCGTGTTGAATTCATTCCACTGTCCAGAAATGGTGATGACAACAGCGCTGTTTGTCGTGTTCTATTGGTTTGTCCAGAGAACAAGCAGGTTTGTTGAATATATTTTTAAAATTACCAACATCAATTAAAATTCTTCATTTTCAGGGACTAATTGATGCATCGGAGGCACTCCTCAGCCTTGGTTTTGGAAAGACAGTTGAGCTACCAAAGACAATCAACGACGCCGAATGGCAAAAATACTACAAAAATTTAGCAAAAGTTGAGAAAAATGCAAAAGACCAGAGAATCGGTCTGTGGGCGACAAGGTAAATTGCAACTATAGCATATACATATATTTATTTTAACATAATTTTCATTCTACTTCAAGTCTTCCACCAAAACCTTGGGCATTGAAAATTTCAAAGGAAAAACTTCATTCGTTTATTTTGTCGCTGTTGCCAGCAGAGCGACGATTACCTGAACTTGTTCGATAATAATTTGTTAAGTCAACAATTTACACTTCCATTAAAAACATTAAAAAAGAAAAAATACAAAAAAAAAACTGGAGGACTTCATTCTATCATAGCGACTATTCAATGCTTATCTGGTACTTAGTAATTTAAAATTAAATCTGCAATAATTGTTGAAAACTTTGAAAGGAAAATATATATTTTATACAGCTTTTAATTTTATTTACATTTTTATTTTATTCATTAAGGTTGTACGAGTTGTACGAAAGTCGCTTATCCTCGTCTTTGATCCGTTGATTGTGGATTAGCATACATTTGACAAATAGAACGGGGAAACGAAAACAGTAGAATGCACTAATGCCGTACGTTCTTCCTCAGACGCTTATTATAAAAACAAAATTGAAGTGTGTGACTTTCTCGCAAATTTTTGGACAAATCCATACTTCGCCACCCTTGGAGCCAATTTGTTCAAATTTAATTATCTTTACTATAGAAATTAAGGGATAGCAATGTTTGTTATATGTACTTGTTTTGACATTACTGCTTATAAAATTTATGGAAAAACGGCCTCACACGATTGCACTGCATAAGTTATCAACACCTATTCCATACTTCTTTTTCAAAGTATGTTCCCGGAACCATTCACTCGGTATTTACGTTCCCAAATTTGTTTCGAGGAAAACGTTCCCTCTGGAATAGAACTATATACTTTGTTTAAAAACTGGGATAGAGTCGTTTTGATTCAAAAATGCCTATACGTTGTTTTTGATTCTACCCAGAGTATTCAAAACAAAATATCTTTGGAATAAGTATACACTTCTGAAAGTTTCAATGACATTGATGATAAATTTCTAAAAAAAAATCAAGTAAATGAAGCAACTCTGTTTTTTTGAGAAAAGTGGAATGCGTTGCTTTTTATTTTTATACAGATTATTAAGAGACTAGACCATTTAAAATAGGTACTCTTCCAATTAGACAGAACATGTAATCAAAGATGATATAACTAGTTATTTATCATCTTTGTCGTAATACATCCATTCTAATACTGGTATTCATGAGGCGCTGATAAGTTATGAGCGCTCAAAATATATCGGAGTCTTGGAGTCAGCGCTCTCAATTTTAAGACTGATATTCATGAAGCGCTCATAAGCTATAAGCGCTCATATCGGAGTTTTCCGAGTCAACGCTCTCAACTTTATGAGTGGTCGGGACCACTCATAAGTCACCAACATTCCTTGGTGAATAGATTTATAAGCAGTTCGTCCGAAAACTCCGATACGAGCGTTCATAACTTATGACCGCTTGATTCCATTAAGAAGCATTCTGACCCGAGAGTTAAATAATTGAAAATATGGCTAAAGTGGGTCCGAATCAAAGAATTCGTCGGATTCTGTAATAGATTCTGTAATAGTGGTGATTATCTCATTTGGGAGCTCAAACATGTCTATTTAAATATGTTCCAATGTTTTTTCTTTTAATAAAATCATAGAATAAATGATTAATCATCACCTTTATTCCGTAAGGCGTTTGTGCTAAAACGCCAAGCTCCAGAAGCAACAATTGACATTTCTGGGAAACGACTTCGCTGTTATGGAGAGAGAGATACAGAACGAAGAGAACTGCAAAGTTTTATTTTAACTTGGCAACGAATTATGGCTTCTAGAGTGTGGCGTTTTTAAGCAAACGCCTTCCAGAATAAGGGTGCATGCCTATTATGAGTCAGCTTGATTCGCAGTACTCTCATTGGGCCATCGCACACTGGTGTAATTGAACCGCGGTAAAATGGGATGAAACGAGTAAAATGTTCATTCATTCCATTTCATTCGCTGACAAGCTTCGTTTTACCTCGGTTCAATTACCCCAGTGTGCGATGGCCCATTCGCATTTAAAGCAATTTTGGAACTTTATGGGAGGAGAAATGGTAAAATAGGCATAATATAATTGACCGGCAAGTTCCATAATTGCTTTAAATGCGAATGCGAGTACTGCACACCAAGCTGACTCCCCGGGAGTTGAATATTGCGAACTCCATAATAGGCATGAATATTTTTTTCGATTCATCAATAAAAAGAAATTTGGCATCATTTTTCTATTCGATAACACAAAAAGCTCTAAAAGTTTATAAAAGCTTCGCTTCGATATTTCTTGATTTCTTTGACAAATCGAAACGAAATTCCTTCACATTTTGACAGTTCTCTTTTGATCCTGAAACATTCAAGGTCTACACGGAAGTGTGTGTGTTTCGTCGTCCAACCTCGGTGCTCTGTATAATAAATTGAAAATTTTTTCCAACTTCTGTGTGAAAAGTGTTACTGGAGTGTTAACAGAAATATTGAAAAATATACAAATTACAAAGAAAAGAGCTAAAAAAGCATATATTCCAAGTGCTATCAAGTGGAAAATACAAAAAATAAAAGAAAGAAAAGAAAAAAAAATCCAACCAATCAATCAACCAACACCCATCGACTAACATAGTATATAAAAAAAAAAATAGAAAAAAAAACTGAAGAGGAATACCTACAATCTTCTTGCAGCATAAAATCAATTTATCACACTTCGCTTGAAGGGATTTTTAATAACTTTCATCGCTAAACAAACTAAAAACCCAAAAAACAGCAAGGTAAGTAGTTTTTTTTCTTCGCACGAAAATGAAGATTTTTTTTTCTTGGTCGAGAAAGACTGTGTCCAACGAACGCCATCAGCCACGAAAGTAATCGAAGAAGAAAAATCGATGACGTCATGGTTTCAATCGAAATAAAGGGTGGTCGTGGGAATAATGTAGATTCCATAGCCAAGAGCATTTTAGTTGGAACATGAATGTATGGGTTGGTATCATTATATCCAACTGACTTTTGTGTTCAAGCTCAAGCTGTTAGAGTTTGTATCTGGAGCTGGTAGTGGGGGGACAGATGTGAAGAGAAAAAAACCTCCACGGAAGCAGCAAATTACTCATAAATCGTCATGCCATCATGGACCAGAGTAAATCACATCATCATCATCATTAACATCATCGACCGACCCTAGTCGCACTTGACATGGGTTCGAATTATAGAAAATGCATGATGGATTCGGATGGATAGAAATGAATAGCCAGTTCCTTATCCGATTCGATTTTCCACCACCACCTTCTCTCTGTATGCCATGGCGGGCGTTGCGATTGGGTGGGTTGCTCCAAAGGGTGCTTCTGCTTCTTTACTGCTATGCTTTGCCTTGCTTCTGGGTTGTGTATTATTCTGTAGCTTGACGATTCAACTCAACTGTTTGCTGTGCGCCTACTCTGCATGAATATTTAGTTGGTTGGTAGCGATGTAGGGCGAGGACGATGACGAAGAAGAGAGAGCTGCACGGGGACATGGTCGAACTAAATAAGCGTCCTTGCATAAGATCTCGCAAGTGGCAAGCGCCAATTTATATCTGACTTGGAATTTTGAAAGTCATGGAAGCTCAGCTCAGGTACGTACTTAACGCTGAGCAATAAAAGATCCAACTTTATTGCCTACTGAAAATGGCATAGCTTCCATAATGAGATTTTCTATAAATTTGTTTTAATGTGGCAGCAAGTTTGCTCCCAAGATAATGATGATAATGATAAACGTTGGAATGGGAAAAGGTTCTATAAGAATGCGCAGGCTCGAATTCAAAATTATATTCTTTCGCCTTTTTGCCCTGGAGGAGTATAATCTTTTTTTTTTTTTTAATTTTTGTGGAATACACATATAGCTGCGCTCTCTGCAAGTATTTTTGTCTACACTACTTTTTTTTTTCTATGGTTGGTTGGTATTGTCGAATTGGTAAATGGTTACTTGTGATTTTTCAGATTTCTGTCAAGTGTTGCCAATTGGGTCAGGTTCATTATTTTGATTCTGTATTTGTTTTTTTTTTTGTACATAAGAAAAGATACCTACAAGATGCCTTGACCTTACAGAATTTTTGAAATAGCTACCCGAGTAATATTGTAACGCAATTGCAGTGATAGACATATGCCACTGGAAATGTACCTACAAGCTACATCCAAGAAGATCTCCGAGATTTCAAAAATATGAAATTAAATAAAAAACATCTGGAATCAAAAAATGTGTTTCAATCCTTAAAAGCCATTTTTCTTAAAAAAATGAAAGATATCAAAATCTAGTAATCAGAGTCTAGTTTTAGTTGATACCCAAATATTAATAACGGTGGATGAAAACGGAGAACCTACATTTGTAGGAAAGAGTGATTTAGGTATACCTAATTACAAAGGTGTTTTTCAGTATGAATGGTTGGTGACAAAATTTATATCTTTATAATTAATTGAACTATTTAAGTATGTCATTCTGTTAGATGATAAGAACGCCTGAAGCTAGAAGAATCCCTTTATTAAACAAATTTATCTTGTGAGGTGTCCTTATTATCTTACAACATAATCAAATAGCTACTATTACCCTACCCTTACTTGGAGGTATTGGCTCAAGACGAAGCTTTACAAAACGGGACCCATTGGCCGCCTTCATATTCGTACAGGATTGACTATTCAAGCTACATTCGCTAGAAGTATATTTGCGAATCTTTTTCCGTCAGCTGTTATTTAACTTAGGATTACAACAACAGAAAGGTATCTGGATAGCTTGAGATTTTTATTTGAACGCGGTCATTGACTAAAATAAGTTAGAGTTCTCCACGAGAATTTTGATAATATTAGCTCCGTAAAGCTAGACTCCACAAAACTCAAAATTAATCGTTTATCCAAAAATTATTCTTTTCAGATTCCAACAAGATCCATTTGTTTGTCCACCTCGAGTTCTTGCTCTCCATTAAAAATGGTTGTTGTCCAACCTTCATTAACGAAATATTCAAAAAATTAAAATATGATCCGAAAATTTCAAAGTCTATAATTTTCACCAAAATTAGTCAGGAATGAAACTTACCGGGGAGTTTTTTTTTTTTTTTTTGTGAAAAAGGCTCCCGATCGAAATATTCCAGGAATTTTGTTCCGTTTCTGGTTGGAATTTGTTCGTCTGGTAATAAGAATAATGGAAAAGTTAAAAGAGAGCGACTTTCCCAGCAATCGATTGAGATATTTCTTCGTCCAAATGCCTTCTCCCAAACAAAAATTCCACGGTAAATTTCATTCCCGATAGAGGTGATTATTTCAGATTTTAACAAAAGCCATTCGTTTGTCCGTTTCTATGCTTTAATTTAATTACATTAGGCAGCAAATTTTGAATTTGTATCGGTATTTTAAATAAAAACTATCTGTTCTCAAAGATTTTGGCGTGCTGAATTCGAAAATAACTAAACCGTGTTTTATTGGTTGTTTTGTAAGCAGCGCAGTGAAAATTTTTATGGAACTCAAAAAAAAAAAAAAAACGAACGCTGCCGAAAAATAAGGCAGTAAAAATTGAGATTGTGATGCTGGCTAAAGGGCTTTGAAATATTGAAATGAAGAGGGCACAAAGTCCAATTGAAGAAATATTTTTTTATTCGTTGAGTTTCATTTTTCAATAAAACACGTTTTAACTAGACAAAAATAATTTATCTAAGATTAGTCTAAATATGATATTAATTAAAAAGTGACCACGATTATCACTTTTTTAATATGTTCGAAACGTCAGTCGGGAAAAAGAAATTGTAATTGTTTTTTTTTTTTTAAATAAAACGCGGTAATATCTCGGTAATGAAGGGTGAACAAACGACAATTTTTGATGAAGAGCAAGAACTCAAGGTCGACAAACGAATGACACTTGTTGGAATCTGAAAAAAATAATTTTGTGCAAATTATAACCATTTCCGGTCAAACATTTTGAGTTCGCATTGTAGTAATATAGTCACAACGTATAGCTGATAATATGATTCCTGCATATTCTGAACAGCACTCCAACGCAGCCTTTTCAGTCTTATATGGCTGTCGATGTCTTGTTTAGTTCCGTCATTAGTAGAAACAAAACTCTACATAAATATTGACTAGAGTTACTTCCGAGGCTGATCATTTTCGTTTGCCTTTTTTGCCATGTTGGGACCACGATTTCTGTCATTCAATTGAAGTTCATGATCCTATGAGAAAGTAAGCATACGCGTAGTCCCTATGTTTTCGTTCGGATGTCAGATTCCATACAATTCCTCAAATTCCGTTCAGCAGGCTACGATCAGCACACCACTTATCACTAACAAGAAAAGTATTGGTGATTGTATGCAACCCTGCTTGACTCCAAATTGTACTTCAAACTCTTCTGACAACCTCCATTTATGCAGAACTTCACATTTGCATACATTGTAAGTTTGTTTTAATATAATTACAATTATTTGTATTAATACAATTAACTTATCTGGAATGCCCCTCCTGCGTTATTCCATCTAAATAAATTCTCTGTTGCAACTATTGAACTCTTCTTCGAAATCAAACAGCAGGTGAAGTCGATATTCAACGCACTGCTCTAAATTGATCCGCAAGGTGATTATGTGGTTAATAAGGAATGACCCATCGCTGAAACCTGCTTGTTCAACGTCAAGTGTGTCTTCTAGGTGTTCTTTTATTCACTATAAAACAATTTTTGGTGTAATCTTGGCTACCACAGATTGAACGCAAATCCTTATCAAGTTTCCACACTGCTTCAAATCTCTTTTTTCTTGAGATTGAGGATCATTTTCTTTTTCCACTTCTCGAGCATCGGAGTGCCAAGCTCTCCCTATAAGTAGATGAAGTAGCTCACTCAATGACGTTGGAGCTGCTAGTAACAGCTCTGCAGGGATACCATCGAGTTCTACCGTCTTGTTGTTCATCAGTGCTTTAATCGCGGAGATACCGTGCGTTCGTCGTTATTTGCTGGAACAGTATTTCTATAGTTGGGGTGGTTGGATATGCTTCCGGCAAGTTTCTTTGCTGACAGTAGCAAATACTAACTTGTCCAGTAATATGATTTTGGCTTGTTTGTAGAGTAGTTGATTGCTATAATGTCTCTGCTGCTATCGATTGCATGTTCGTCCACGTGTTCGTCCGAGGGACAGTAGTTCCGGAAAAAAATGCATTAAAAATTTAGAATATTTTCAATTGTGCGACAGCTATGTTTTTTTTTGATTTTTTGAAAAACTAGGCTTGACTTTCCAGACTATTGTTATCTTTATAGACTGAATAAAAAAATTAACAATTTTTCTCTCAACAACTTTACTAAATTGGAGATAGCAAATGAGTAATGACGTTTTCACTTTGCCTGTGATAAGTAAACAGAGTCACCGCATCTCCATCCAAAAGTGTTCAAGGTTTTATTTTTAAGCTTTAACTAGCTTTTTAGTACTTAAATGTGTGTCATTTGAATTTGACGTTGTTTTCATTTAGTTTTATCTTCTGTTGATAGCTTTATCCAAGTAATTTAAAATTGGACTGAGTGACAAAAAGAAAATATACGAAATCGATCTATCTCAATAGAATTGTTTTTTTTTGTTATTATTTTTAATGGACTACAAAATAATTGTAAAATAAACAAAATTAAAGTGACGAAGGTGATTGTGCTGAACTTGACTTCATAAACTTTAGATAAACAAATTCCTTTTTTTATTGAATTTGTTTTGACAGCTAATCAGTTTTCTCAATAGATCATGTATAGACTGTAAGTGTTGATTCCTTGAATGTTTTACATTTTCTTAAATTTTGTTTTCAATGACGTATAGATGGTTTATTTTTATTTGGAATATGAATCATTGTAAACATTTAATTAGAACGTTTAAAGCACGTGTGAAATGAAAAAAAGCTTTAAGTAAAGCATTCGACAGTGCAGAATGTTATATACTTTTTATTTGTTTACAGTTCTATTGTTATTTAAGTGTAATTTTTTAGAGCGTTCCTTATTGAATTGCACAATTTTAAACTACTCAACTGAAGCTTTAGGGCACCGTGTCGAAAAAAAAACAATATTTAAAACTTTTAGATATAAACTTGAGTGATGTTATATAAACAAAATTAAATTAATGCAAATTATAAATAGAAAAAAAAATTGAATTGTTCATTGAACCATAACTGTCCCTAGAGTGTTAGGAAAATAGGGAAAGTTTTTAAAAGAGAATACATTAGCACCGGCAAGGTGTTCCATATTAGGAAAATGCGTTTAAGTAAACAATCTCCGTTCTTGAGATGGTATTGAAACTGATGTACTAGATCGCTAAAAGTTTACTAGATTACAATTGTTTTAAGCGAACAATATATAAAGAGATACCCAGCAAACAAAGTAATGTAATAGCCAATATCAATTAAGAGCCCATAGCAGATTTTACGTGTGAGCGTCTGAGATGTTGAGATCTTGCAGTCCGTAGCTGGGGCGTTTTGAAGTTAAAGTGCAATAACATTGCAGTTTTTTTAATAGTTATGACATTAACAAAAATTTTGCTACTAAGATAGATCTTCCTTGTATGCTACCAAAAAGTTTGTTTTGCTTCAGGTTATACATTTCCATTTGCCCGTAAGATGCACTGAAAATTCATACTTTGTGTTCATATTTCGGACAGATGAAAACAAGTCAAACGTCTTGAAACATACTTTTTAATAACATACGAATCAGATCTATCTTCGTGCACCTATTTTTGGTGGTATCAAAATTATTTAATTGTTTTTTTTTAGAAAAATGAATTTTTATTGCACTGTAACTTCTAAACGCCCCAGCTACAGACTGCAAGATCTCGACATCTCATACATATAATCAAAAGGCCTTTCCAAAAATACCAATAATTTTATGTTATCACTCTTACGCAAAATCTGCTGTGGGATCGGCGGCTTCTAGAATAACTGCTCTGAAAGCCCTATTAGCACCAATTGGTGCCATTTTGATATCATAACTCTTGTGACCTATATTCTGTGTGAAATGGTTAAGAGCGGTTAGTCTAGTGGCAGTAAAGCTGATAAATGTTTACCATCGCTAAGCAAACTGTCGCTCCTTTTTATTGGGTCCGATTAACATTTAGCAATTCAGAGCCTGAAGTCGAGTTCGTCATACAATTAACCCGGTGTGCACTGTGCAAGCCTGTTGCTCCAAAACGGAGTCTTTAAAATAAAATTAAAATTTTAATAATCCCTTACGAGAAGTCGAGAAGTCTTAATTTGAAAATAACTTAGAAATCATAGCGCAAGAAATAAGATTTTAGCTTCGCGAGCTGAAAACAAAACGGATTTTTTTTGCCGAAGATCTTGCAGATGATTGTGTATGCTAATTGCTTATAAAAGTGCTGTTAAGTTTGGAATCAGTGCAAATACATTTTATATGACATAATGCAGTGTTTCGATGGGAATTTGCTTCACTGTATCTCCAAAACTAGAGCTGATAAAGAAAATCTCGAGGTACACACTTCCTATCCTTTTTGTAGGAAAAGTACATGCATTCGCTGACAACCGTAAAATTGGATATAATAAAATAAATCCCTTGAATCATGTTGCTGAAATTAATCATAATTTGTATTTATTGAGGTTGTGGTTTGCAGATCATAAACTGGTTGTAAGCAACAAACCAATTAAATAATATTTTCTTCTGGATCAAAAGTATTAATGCACCATTTGCTAGGGTTTGAAGCTTTTTAAATAGCAGTTGCTGAAGACTTTTATCACAAACTACTTTTAATTCAGATAAAGCTTGCAGAAGTAACGTGCTTTAACATTGAAAAGGTAAAGAATTCTAACTGGGTGTCCAATTGATATAGTCTTAAAATAGTGCGATCACATCTCGAAACTAAGTAGTATGTATCGGAACACTTGAGAAAATTTTGTACTAACACGACGTTAAAAAAACGTATATTATGGAACATGTCATTCAAAATTACAATAGTGATTTGTTGTTTGGTGCTTACCTCAATAAAATGCAACAGTTAAAAAAAAATAAAAATGCAAGTCGTGGCATTTTAACTTTAAATGAAATCGAAACTTTGCTAAACTATATTGTTTGATTTAATTTTTTGTGTCACATTTTCTGTTTGTGAATATTGTTCTAGCATTTTGTTTGTTTGATCTTTTAACCATTATATTACTTTTTTACTTTTCCCTACACGTGTTTTAAAGAATAAGTAGGTATAGCAATTGGAACAATTTTTGTTTTTTTCATAATTGGAATGAATTGGAATTAAATCATGAAACATCATGATTCACGAAACGTACAGAAAACACGTATTCGAGGTATTTTTGTCGTCGTCGGTATTTTGTGGACATTTGTTAGAAACAAAATAATTGTGATCTGCAAATGCCAAAAGTTGAAGATTACTTAAACTTAGATTAAGGCCATTTTGGACAAAACCTTCTTGTATTTTTCATACAAAAACTTTCCACAAATGTCACTTTAAATTTTTTTTAATTGTACCAATGAAGTATGATACTGATTTTCAAAATAATGAAGGTATCCAAAAACCGGAATGCTTAATTATCAAAAGTTTTGTTGAAAGTCAATATTTTACATTTATTTGTAAAAAAAACTCTTGCAACGGTACGGAAAAGTTTGGGATTACCAATTTAATTCATATTTTTTTCTTTACTACTATTGTCTATACGCTAATTTTCAATGTTCACCCCACAGAGGAAATCATTTTATACAATGTGTTACTACTTCTATTTTTACTAAATTATAAATGCTACAAACTGTTCTCATATTTATTTATAAACTTTGTAAATTATTAAGGAGAATAAGGACTAATAAATAAATAAAAAATACTTAGGGTAGAATTTATAGTCGTCCCTTGAGTCGATAATTTTCTAAGTGTACGCTGGAGAAGATTTTTGGATACTATAGCTATTCATAATCGGGATTATGTGGAAATGCTTAAGTCTTCACTTGAGGATTTCTTTAAGTGAAATCGAAACTCAAGTGAGGTCAGAACTCAGAAGCTACCTTAAGCATTTCCTTGATACGTTAAACATTTTATTTCTTGCTTGTTTTTACTTAACGAGCTCTCTCTTTTTGTAATTGAAATGCACTTTATTCACCACGGACATTATTAATTAAAAAAAAAAAAAACCAGCACGGAGAAACAAGAATACCTGAAATTTAAACAAATTACTAATTTAAAATAAAAAAAGTTATCTGACAGTTATCTCAAATTAGGGCTACGAATTTCGTTGTCACCATAATTGAGTTATAATTTTTCTCAACTAAAAAAACAGATTTTCCATTTTGTTTATGAATACGGAATTTTGTTTGAGCATTTGCTTAATATTTTTTTCAACTTACTGGAGTTCAGTAAAATCTTGACTTAAGTAACGACTATGAATTCCACTCTTAGATTCTTCAAAGGAGATAACTTTAAAGCATAGTGCCTAGTCTTCTACTCGGCTGAATTTTTCAATGTTACCTATTTAGAATTTGTATTATAAAACATTAATGTTTAAGGCAGAGCTATAAAAGTAAATCTCTTACAACTCAGATGGTAGAGCAATTCCTCAAATTTAAATTCTTTAATCGACCTATAAAATAAAGTTGTGTTTTTTTTTTTTAAAACCTTTTAACGGTACCTGCCATACAACCGTATTTATTTTATTTTCTGGCTTGCCTGAACTCAACGAAAGCTTATAAATAGTCTTCATAAAAAAACTAAAAAAAACGTGTTTTGAACTTCCTTTGTTTTTAAAAAATCAAGCTCTCAGAAACGGTATTTTTTTCGAAATTTTGTTTTTAAAAATTAATTAATAATTAGTTAAATACGGCATACTTACTTTTTTGAAAACAGTATTTTTACAATTTTATGTAGGTATAAAATTATAAAAAAAATCAACTCGTTTTCCTTAAATAAACAGAAAAAAACGATGTTTACAAATATTATAACTCTAAAATTTAAAGCAGATTTATAAGTAGGATAATTTACAAAAAAAATGTTACAGGCAATCTACATGGGGCTTGGCCATTATAAAAAAAAGATATACTTGTAAATTTGCAGGGTGTAGTTTATAAATAATGATGTGCTACTAATTCGTAACCCTTCGTGGTAGCAGGCATTTATTTTTATTTGTTTTTTTTTTTACGTTTGCTTTCCACATTTTTTTTATAGAGGTAGGATCAATTGCCTATCGCAATAATATTTTCATTCCAGGTGAACTTTGTTGCGGTAGGTTGAATAAAAATACACATCCACTTGCTCCTTTATATGTTGTACATATATACATGTGTTGTATACTGTACATATATGTATGTATCAACATTCCTTGAAACTTAAATTGATTTCAATGCGGGGTGGTTGTTTGTTGCGTGCAGGTTGGTTAAGCAAAATTAGATACACTTCGAACCTTTGGTATTGAAAAACAAAAAAAAAAAAAAATGAGTCTTCCCATGGGGTGCGTGCTACGTTGCAATGATTTTCCATTTGTTTCAGTGGGAAAACTTCATGGCAAAAATTTATAAAAAAAAAATGATTCTAAATAATGCATGGTTCGTTAGTAAATGAGATATTTTAAGTTCCACAGTATTTTAGCAGTGATTTATAAAAGCAAATAGAATGTTTCGAAAATATATGTACATAATTCAAGCGATGTAATTTGAAATATTAATATTTTTGTATATTTTTCTATGTACCTATGATTTTAGTGTTTGACTAAATGTGCCAGTAGAAGTCATGTTATGCAATCATTAAAAACAAAATCACAATCAGGATTAATATTAAACCTATAGTTTAAGTGGTAATCCGAATGCTCCACATTATTATTGTTTGCTAAATCCTAAACTGTGGGAAAAATAATTTTTCTTGTGAATTATGCAACACCAAATTTTGCCTTTTTGAAACACCTCTGAATGGTCAACAATAACTCCATTGATGGTTTCATTATTTGGTCAGCAATAAAAAGAAAATATCCAACATTTATATTCTTTCATCAGAAAAAAAAGTTACGTATACGCCCCAGTGACCCCAGTTTACGTTTCGGTTTTAAGAATTGATACAAAATTTCATATCGTTGACTTAGTAATGAAATAAGGGGACCTTTCTTGACAATTCATTGGTCTTTAGAGTTGTATAAGAGTCGCTATTCGAAATTTGACATGTTGGGTGCTAAATCGTAACGCTTCGTCAAGCTTCCCTTACCGTAGCCATCTTTGTAAAAAAAAAATAAAAATTATTTTCTGCTTTTTGAGTAAGTCTATGATTGGTTAGGTTAGGATAATAGGCTGACAGTTGACAGCCTTAATTTAAATTAGGGCACAAAATAAAGTTTTATTAAAAAAAAAGAGAAAAAAGACTAGCTTATAGACTTGTATATAATTTAAAATACTTTTGTATGTGTTTTATCATTAAAAAAGCTATTAAAATGACTTAAACAACTTTTTAAAATGCTAAGTATGCCATTTTATTTCTTTCAAAAACATGAGTTTTACATTTTTTTTTAAGTCGTTTAGAGTCGTTAAAAAAAATGTAAAACTCATGTTTTTGAAAGAAATAAAATGAAAATAAACGGTTCTATAGAAGGTACCTCTAGTAAAATTTTTGCAAACATTTCTTTCATTTCGAAAGTATGACTGTACTAATAGAAGTAGACATAAACATTTTAATCAAAAACGTTAAAGCCGTTATTGAAAGAATTAAGTATTTCCATATTGGTTGTATGGAAGGTACCGTTATCCGAAAAATATTTATTATATGTAATGTTTTTACTACTACTTGCATTTTTAAGGATACACTAAAAAAAAACTTTTGAGTTTCAGCCATAAATTTATAAAAATGACCTTCAATTTCAATTTCAATTTCAATCTTTCCCCTTGGCTCTGGAACACACCCTTCTTTCATATAGTATTAATTAATAACTTAATTTAAATCTATAAGTTTCTCAAGTTTCCTTTTTTCCTTTTTGGGAATGAAGTCCATGGATGTGTATGACTGTAAAAGATCTAATAAAATGGGAAATGCTCTTTATTAGGCCAAATATTTCACTTTACATTATGGATCTCTCTTTCCCTTGAAAAAAAAAAAAAATGTGCGGTGCCCTTTAAATAAAAGAAATATTTTTTTTTACGATAAATACATTTTATTGTATTATAATAATTTTCCATTGAAAGTTATGTACGAACACTGACGTTTGTGACATCTCGATAACTTCTTCGTATACATTTTATTTTACAACGTACTGCAATTTAAAAAAAAAGATATAAAATTACTTTTCGGGTCTATAAGTTTCCAAGGACATCAATGGGGATCTTAACAGTGTATTCATACTTTGCTGTCTACCCTAAATATTCACTTTGAGCCCTTTGAGCTTAAGTCCATAGAGTGGACTTTTTTCTCTCCATTTACGTTCTTGGTTTAAAAAGAAAAACTCACTTAAGTCAGTTTTCTAGGTATCTATGATATATACCAAGATACGAAAACTTCTTACGCTTCTTCTCCAAAAACCCAATAATAACAATTGGGTTTTTGGAGAGGAAGTATCGAGTTCGTGAATTCCAAGTATTACGTAAGATTTATGTAAACGTATTTATACCAAGTGGAAGACAAACATTTTCCGTGCCAATGGTGTTTTTGAATACGATTAACAATGGTTTGTCAAATTTGTATGCACGTACGCCAAAACAATAGTGAAAATAAAATCGTTGTTAATTAATTGTATTGTATTAATTTGACGTATGTGCTAAAGTTTGGTGCCTACACTAAACCATGAATTAAAATTGTTAATTTGGTGGATATACGTCAATTAATATCTCAGTACCAGATAAGGATAGACAAAAATGGATGCCACATTTGGATAGAGCGCTCTCGAAAACATAAAACTGCATACCAAGCTAAAAAAACTCAATTTTGACGCTAACGTCAAACCAATACTCTGCCGACAATATGTAACAAAATATACTTTTTACGTAAAAATATAGTTTATCCCTCGTCTGTCGAGCCATAATTTTTTAATTCCATTGGATGATGGCTACGATGTCGATGGATTAAAAAAATTAAAATTAAAAAAAAAAACGAAACGATTTATTTCTGCCGAACTCATAGCTTACCGAACCAAATTATTTAAAAAAAACGCATGAAAAGTATTTTAGGGTTTTTCTTCAAACCGAGTTTACAAATTATTTTCTTTGTGTGCAAGAGGAGCAGAAATTATTGCCACTTAGTTGGATTAGTTAGGAAAAAGGATAAGGTAGAATAAAGGGAAAGGTAGGTTGGAATGTTAAGTTTCGGAGGAGAGAAATGGCGCCAAACGCGGGGTTTATATTTCAATTCGGTTTGTTGACACATCGCTATTCACAATGCTCCATCAAAGTTGGGATAGCAGTTTATATGAGATCTTTACCAAATGATGTCTGCCAATAACGACTAGGACCATTCTCCCGTGCAACAATTCTTAACTAATAGAATGTGTAAAATTGACACCTTAATCGACAAAAACTTCATTTAAATGAATAAACAACCTTCTACATCTCAAGTTATTCCCTTCAAGTTTGATTGACTTTAAGGCTTCCCTTAAGAAACAACAAACAAAACACAAACTAAAAAAGGAAACCCATTTACTATTTAATAAGCCAAGTGAAATTAGGTTCTAATTGACGCCACAAGTCTATCAGTCATTCATGTCACTAAACTATTATACTGCAAAAAAAAAAAGAAAAAAACGAACAAAACAAAAAAAAAAAAACCATACAACACCATCAGGATACCCTCGAAGTTTGTTTACTCCAATTTCTATTTCCGTTGGCTCTATTTTTTTTTTCCATTTGCGCGCGGTGCCTACTTGTGATGCTTCTGTAACTTGAATCCTATATCGTGTTTAACTGCTATAAATTCTTGAAAACAAAAAAAATTCTTTACAAAGCTTTCATAAGGCACATGTTAACGTTTATTTATGTCGCGTCGTAGTTTAGGTGGTAGAATTAGAAAAAAAAATGTAAACAATTGATTTTTTTGTTTATTGTTGTTGTTTTTTTTGGAATTCCATTCTTTGTCATACCTTTTATTCAACGATTCTCATAAAAAAAATAAAACTCACCGACCGACGTAAAAAAAACAAACACAACAAATAAAAAAAAAATAAGAAAATAAAAATAAAAATAACCTTCAACTTGCATATTTTTGCTGTGAATGAACGAATAAACAAAATTTTAATTACACAACAACGGCAACACCGACCACCAACAACTACCAACGGATGTCGTCTCTATAACAGTTTTTCTCACTATTCTGCTGGCTATAGCCCCATATTTTATCTAGGCTCCTTGCTATTGGCCCTTGTTTGTACGTACAGCTCCGTATGTTGTCAGTTTATTGATTTTTCTATTCTTGAGTGTGTTAATACCACACCGCAGTCATGGTTAACATAAGCCTAAACATAGTGCTGTTCCATTATGTATATCCAGTGATTGTTGTTTTTTTTCGCAAAGACACCCATTCAACCAACCTCCTCCCACCTCCTTCCGGAAGACCTTTAAAAGAATGAGCAAAAGAACAATACACATGCATTTGTATCAAGACAAAATTTCAGTTTTTTTTTTTGATAGAAGGGGAAGGGCGGGTAACGGGACTCAAACTATACAAGAAACCCCCTCCAACAATAAAGTATACACATGACGATGAGGATGACGGCGACACGACAACAACGATGGCAACAAAAATGATGATGATGATGATAAAATGGTTCGAAAAAAAAATGTCAGTCGTTGTCGTAGGATGGGGTCGTGGCCTTAACGCAGCCTTCAATAATGCGGTAATGGCAAACTTTCGAGTCCATTAAGCCAAACGGAATAAATAATAAATACATACATACATAACGCAAAAATACATTTACTCTTGTGTACACGTGTATAGGGATGGTCTAGAAATGATGAACGCACAGTGATGTTCAAAATATAAATTTAAATTATTTTACTTGATGTTTTAAGGTGTAGGTACCTACAAAAAATTAAGTCCAGTAATCTTGCTTCCCATAAATAAAAGTATTGGGGACCTTGATCAAATACGTTAGTAATGATTTTTCGCTGAGTTGTTTATTATGTTTTCGACCTACGGTACGTAAATAATAAAAAAAAAATTCACAACTTGCGCAAACTCCATCTTACTTAAGTTTTTGGCGGGCTTAACCTTGAATGAAAGCTGCTATAAGTTTTCAATGTTACTAAATTTGCTATAATTTGAGCCTTTTTCAAATAATAAAATTTATATTATAATACAGTAAATTTGTGATCAAAAAGGTTCCTAGAAGGAAAGTTTTAAGGTAGTTTTTATTTCTGTCGTACTTTATGTTTTTGGGGTTGCTGATTCGAATATGAAGGACTAGTTTTAATCTACAATTATGAAACTTCTTGTTAAAAAAAAACTAAACTTGCCAAAATTTGAATCTATAATTTTCTCCATAGTCCATAGCCTTATTAGTTTCCGAAATACGCCTCTTAGATCTTTATCAATTTCTGAGTCTCCTAAAATATTAATTACCTACTAGGTATATACGTAATTCAGTGCAATTTGATTTTGACTCATGAAATTTGCTGAAAATGTTCACAACAATGGCCTTACCGATATCTGAAAAGCACCGAAAAATTTCTTCCATGTATGGTCCACCATCTTGAAAAATCCTCTGCAATATTGGATTTTTCGCACTTGAACTATATCTTAGTAATAATTGTCCTAGAAATGTCATTAGAATGACAGAATATCCTGTTTTATGTGCTAGTAAAGCTAGTACTAAGCACAAATTAACTCACTTAGTATATTTATACTCTATTTTCTATTTAGTCTTGTGAATTAGTAGAACAGGTAATATATCAGATATATCTCTTTAAAAATAGTGGTATGTCCAAAATATTTGTGTGACAAATTAAACATTCATGTCGAATTTCAAAACTGTACCATTATTTTCCAAGATGTTTCTGTAATATTTTACATGTTGTTCTGAGAATATAGTACAAGGCTCACAAATGACAATAAGTTTACTATTTATAGACGATATATGTTAATTTTTTAGTGTATTATGATAAGAAGTTACAACATTGCAATTTGTCACTAGAACAGCATTGTTAGAACAATAAATTTTCGAGCACAGTGTAATTAAGTAAAGTGACCCCGCTTAGCATTGCAAAATGAGTCAATTGTGCGCTTTGAAAAGAAAGAATGAAATTTTCATCGTCGGTAGTACAACATATAAAAGATTTCATCTGGGAGAGAAGATACAAGAGTTTTTCTCAATTGCAAATCGGGATCGTACATGAATTAAGCGTCATTTCGGGAACGCCTGTTTTGGTACGAATAAAGATTAAATTTAAATTTGTTTGAGAATGTTATGATGCAACAACAAGACATCTACAATAAAACCTAACAAAATATTTCGTTTGCTTTTGTTAGAAAGAAAAACAAACAATAATAATGATCAAAACGTCATTTTTGGGAACGTCATTTCTGGGAAAATTTTTGGGCTATGATTGAGTTATACAGTATTCTCGAAACAAATCTGCATTTTTTTGGTATTTGAAGTCATAGGGTTTAAGTCATGCAGATACTATATATATAATATAAATAATGCAAACGATTTTTTATTTATTAAAAAACTTAATTTAATAGAATTCTAACAAGTGCTACTGACTTGGGCTTGGTGATTGGAATGTATCTTTTTTTCAAATGAATCTACACTCTTCAATATTTTGCTATAAATTGAAAAATAAACAATTTTAAGCTCTGCCCGTTTATGAACTAATAATTGATAACTAAATTCAACACATGCCCGTAAAAGCTTAATTTTTCACAAAGTTGATTTTTTAATGATTTGGGCAGTGATTATACCTCCATGATTTTTGGCTGAGCCAGTAAAGATTTATAAGGAGGTAACCAAATGCCAAATTTTTTGAGATTTCTTTGAGAAAAAACAAAAATGCAGTATTTTTACAAACATTCATAAGAAAATACACACCAAGTTTGATAGTTTAATCAAAATCGTTATAGCCGTTTTCGATAAAAATCCAATATCTTAAATCCAAACTTGGAAATTACAAAAAAATAATCTGTACCAAGTTTCATGCAAATCCGTCAACTCATTTAGGCTGTGGAATAGACGGACAGACGCACAAACTGATGCGACGCACTGTTGTCCAAAGTGTCTTTTCTCGTTGCAAAAGAACGCATTAAGATATCGCTACAAGTTTTTTTAAGGGAAATTTCCAGGGCTGTTAAAACAATGAATTTCAAGAAAATTGTTTCACAGAGTGTTTCGAAATCATTGACTAAAGAAAGATATTTGATATTTTTATTTATTTATTAAAATTTAAAAAATCATTAATTTTACTCTTTAAATTTCAAATTAAAATTAACTTATAAATTTAAAAACCGGTAATATTTAAAAAAATGGATTTTCCATTAAATATGCCATAATTGCAAAAAAGAAAATAAAGAATTTAGTTTTTTTTTCTCAAGAAACAAAATTTACTAAAAAAAAACAAAACAGTAAACATAAAATATCGTATTTTGTATTTTTGCCTTTTCCTTTTTTGGACAACCGTGCGAAGGAAGACGGACATCTCCATCATCGCAATGTTGGTTTTGATTAGAACCTCAAAATTTAATTTTTTCTCACGAAACCAACTTGCCTTATAGAGCAAGTAAAAAATTGTACAGAACAGAGACAAAATCAATCTAAAATTTGTCTTAAACTGCCAAATTTTTAGCTAAAGGTGGATGTTGAAACAGCATATTTGCATGAATGAACGTCACAGCTTCTTCCAAACGACCTAGCGTATTCGCTGGGCTTCTGCGCCCACTAAATATATCCTCTTTCTAAGAATTCAAAAAATGGCTAAATCAAACAAAAACTTCATAACTGACACGCTTAGAACCCTATTTTCGGGTTCTTGTTTGTGTTTTTCGGTTATTGGTCTGCTATTTCATGGTCCTTGAATTTAACAAAGTCACTTTTATGGAATTGAATTAAGATGTATCTTCACTAACTTTTAGGATGCTTTTATCTTATTTCACAAACTGACAACATCAAAATTCAATAACGACGACATACGTTTGTTTTTTCTTCTATTTTTTCGCACAGCATTGTGCTATTGTGCGCAGAACTAGAACAACCAAGTTTTCTACCAAAACATTTGCGCTTCTTCTACAACACAATAGAATTTCATGTTTCTTTTTATTATCAAAAAAATAACAAAACCATTGTAGAATTATTGCACATGCATTTCATCACTGTTGTACGGTATCTGTGTCGTGAAAAAATGGATTTAGAACAACCCCCTCACATTTTTTTCTACTCTATATCGATGTCCTCGTATAATGTTAGCCAGGATATCTTCTCTTCGCTACAGAAGTCTAAATGACCGAAATAAGTTTACTGTTTTTTTTTTGTTTTTTATTAAATTAAGCCTTGAAAGTGTTGAAAACCATTTAATGACTGGTCATGGCTTGTCGGGAGTTATGTGGTTGTTGGTGACATATCCTATGTAGGTACCTATACCAAATGTTTTCTTAATTAATTGCATTCCAAGGATTTCGTCCTTCCTAGACGATTATGGTAGGTAAGCCAAACACATCACACATACATACATTTATACCAATACAAACACACAAAATATGAAGTTTGAGACTTGATGTATGTGTGTAGGTATATTGTTTACTTTTAACAAGGTTATTTTTATTATAATGGATTGCGATTGCGATGGATGTGATGGCATAAAAGCAATGTTGACTTATTTAGGACAAAACAATTTGTTATTGCATTAAGGTTTCTTTCTTTCTTTCTTTCTTATAAAAATATGTTTGCCAATTTCACACACATACAATAGTGACTCAGACGGATTAAATAAAATTGATGCTGCTTTAGCATGAATTTCATAAAAAAGTATTTCAATTTTAGGAATGAAAGGTAGAGAGAGGGACAAATATGCAGCAGACATAATAGACTTAACATGATAGTTTATTGATTAGAAAATTTTTATTTTTATGTTTATTGATTAAAATTCGGTTTAAGGAAAATTAGTACTTTAATTGCATATTTTTTATTTTTTTTCTATAAGAGCTAAAAATAATAGTTTTAAACTGATTTTAGAACTTTGTCAAGAAATTGGCCGTTACAAATTCTTTTCAGACTTTATCTATCTTAATAACTCTAACAACCAATAATAATTAGCTTTGACAAATGAGTTGTCAATCAAAAGACTAGGTGAATAATTTGACTGAGTATAATGAACTTTTTCAATTGTCTTCTTTTCAAGTGATTAGTTATTATTTGTTTAATTAATTGGAACAGTTAACTCGGACAGTTTCAATAAAAGTTTTGTTTTCAATATTTTCGCCCTTTACTTATCCAATGTCATGTCACTAAAGAATGACGAAGCTGGATCCCTTAATAACTGTATGAAAAGTAAAAACAACCAAAATTGACGAAAGATTATATTTTTGTTTCAATTTCGTTGTTAGAGATTAAAAAAAACACCATTTTAATCAAAATTAAATTAATAGACTCATTTTTATTATTGATCGCTAGACCAACAAAACGTTTCAGGTTTAAAATCATGGAGGTGAAATATTTCATGTTCAACCGGAAATATGCTCTAAAAAACGTTTTTTTGGCCCTATAAAAGGTGCAATATGCTCTAAAATATCCTAAAAATCATTAAAAATAAATTAAATCTTTATTTTTTTATTTAAATAATGTTTATTAAGTAAAAAAAAAAAAATACCAAACAAACAGAACATTATTATTTATTTTAATATTTTGTGTACAGATTTTTATAAATATTTATGAATTTAAATTTTTGCAATAAATGCAAAAAATTGCTTTGATTTCCAAAAATAAAAGTTTGCTAGTTTGCTCTAAAAACACTTTTGTATATTCAAAAACTTCTTTTAACTTTAAAGGAAGTGAAAGGCGCAAATTTACGTAGCTGCATTAACTCCAGTTTCGACATCGTTAACTATTTTGACAATTTGTCTCCAGCTTCCTAATGGATTTTGAAAAAAAAAACGTACATACATACAGAAACCTGACGCCATCATGCAAGTCATTCGAAAAAAAAAAAATATTTTCTATTGTCAAAATATAATATGAATAAAATATAATATAAATATGATCTGATTGATTTTATTTTTATTTTTTCACACAAGCACTTTCTAAGAAAAATGACAATTATGCAAAAATATGCCCTAAAATGCTGAAATATGCCAAAAATATGCTGTAAGAAGTGAAATAAGCAAACATTTTGAAATATACTAAAATATGCACAAATATGTATGTCCTAAATAAAAGGCCTCAAAATGCTCAGTTTTTTATGAAACACATTTTTTGTATCTTCCAATTTCCATACGACCACCCAAAAAAAAACATAATAGGAAATATAGGGTCTTATCATAAAGTTAGTGGAAAAAATTTGAAAAAAATGAAATATTTCATAGGCATTTCTAGATAATGGGAAATGAATTTTTGTAAGAAATATTTATATCCTTAGAAAAAATAATTCAGATTGACATAGTAAAGAACACCACATTCGTTTTTGGAAACGTATCCCTCAGTTTTTGATGGCTTCATCATTTCCGGGAACGCAGTTTAATGTAAAAGAAAAATTTTACAATCAATGGGGCACTAATACCCGTATGAAATTAATAATTTAAATATTAAAATAAAATTAATTAATAAAAATTTCATAAGAAATTCACATATTTTTGTTAACAAAACAAATATCCTAGCGATTATTTTTTAGTTTATTTAAAAACTTAATTTAATTGAATTCTAACAAATGGTACTGATATTGGCTTGGTTAATAGAATTTATCTACTTTTTAACAGAATCTACACTCATATTAGGTTTATATCGATACTGAAAAATAAATAATTTTAGGCATGAACTTAATAATAAATCAAAGTTGATATTTTTATAATTTGGACAGTGAAATTTCCCACATCCATGATTTTTGCCAAAATTTGCTTAAAATGAACTATAACTTTTCAATAAGAAGTCGCTTTGGAATTTTTTTATTTTTTTTTATTTTGACTAATGCTCAGCTCCCTTCCAACCGATTTTAATGAAATGGGACTAAACTTAAGAGGAAATTTTAAAATTTCTCGAAAACACTAAGCGTACATTAAAAATGCAGATGTAAAATTTTGTAAAAAATCAATTTTTCTATTAAACAGTAGCATAAACTTAACAGAACCTTAACCACCAAATGTGAAAAAATAAAACGCTTCAGCGGTGTATGAGGTAGATACATACATATGCACATATATTGATACACAAAAATACAGACAAACAGAATTGTGAGTCCCACTTCTTTTGCATTCTCTATCATCGTAGTGACATGTTATCCCGATTTCGATTTTTTTTTACGAAATAAATTCTAAAAATTTATCGGTACAGAAAAAATCACGTCACAAAGTTTAATCAAAATCGTTAGATCCGTTTTCGAGAAATCTCGAACAACTCAAAAATTTTGTATGGGAGGTACTCGTTCTAGATGAGATATTAAAAAACATAAATTACAAAAAAATCATCTCTACCAAATTTGACGAAAATCAGTTCAAGCGTTTAGGCAGTGGAAATGTGTACAGATGGACGAACGCACGCACAGACGCACAGACTGACGGACGGCATGACGAAAACCACTTTTTTGGACTTCTCCATCATCGTAATGTTGGTTTTAATTAAAACCTCAAATATTATTTTTGACACGAAAGCAATACTTGCCCTATAGGGCAAGTAAAAAGTTAGTGATAAGTTGATGGCTGAGTGTTCTTGTTTTCCATTAGTCCTGTCGACACGACACAATTTAAATAATTTATCATACAAGCCCTTGATTCAATAAATAGATGAATGATAAAAAGTTGATCCACAAACATGTCTTTATTATTTATCTATAGATATCATTTGATTAAAAAGTAATTTATTTTACTTTATTTCGCGTCAAACATGATACCACCTCAATTCTATGATGTCAATTTTTGTATTTATTTTCGACACAAACTATAGATACACAAATATAATGTATATTGTAATTAGATTTTATATACATAGATAAGCATGCATATAGAAGTAATAAAAATATAGGTTTGATATTAGGAACCAATAATACTGGCGTCTTTGAAAATGTTAGTATGTAATAAATGATTCATTGTTATCTGAAACAAGATGCAGATAAAACTTACAGTGAAACCTCTGTAATAATGAAGAAATAGATTATCACAATATTGTCCCTTCTAGGCGATTTAATTAAGTTTAGCAAGAAATAGTTTAGCTTGATTTAAATATGGATTGTTTAAAGAGCAAAACTTCAGGCTATTTCCTTCAGAAAATTCAGCTGGAAGGAGGATAGAGACTTGAAACTTGGAGAATATTTATTTCCAACCATATAAGCCTCTGGGAGCATACAAATTTCAATTTATTTTAAATAACTACCACCCTATTCTCCATGTACTATTAAAGAACACACTAATGCCTGTTATTTCTACTTTTTATTAGAATGAGTTAAAACTAAAATTACATTATTTTGTCGAAAGCCCGGAATAAAGAATTTTAGCTATACCTACTCGTAATACACAACATTTTATTTCAACAGAGAAAAAAGTCAGTCTAAAATAATTGTCTCAATATAACAATGCACTAAAATAACTCAATGATTCAATATCAATTCAGTCATGCATACCAGTTTTACGTTTTATTTTCCATTGAAAAAAAGGTGAGAATCAAACACCATTCCCTCATCATAAACAAAATAAAAAAATGATCATTAAATTAACTCCGGGGGACAACAAATGATTAGTGAAGAGTGAAACAAGTGTTTAAATTAATTGACATTCTTGTCTACTTAACCTTATGTTTAACAAATAATTTTAATTTTAATGTTTTTGACGTACGTCCTCAAGTGTTGCTCGTAATAGTAAGTTAGCTAGTAAGGTACATTAGGTACTCTAGTATTTTGTATACTGGTTCTAAGATTGTTACATTTAATGTGATGGACTTAAATGGTAATAAAGAAAACATTAACTTGGGTTTATTGCTTGAAAGTGAAATCATATTGTGATGACGAACATTTTTTTTTATTTTGAACTCTAAATTTTTGTTTTTATTATTTAAAAAAAAAAAAGGAAAGTTGATAAAAGAGATTTAAGATCATTCAAGAGGTTGTGATTTTATTGATGTGTTTAAGGTTATTTTTTTTTTTTGGGAAAAGTATAAACATGTCATCAATAATATCATTAATAAATTTTGAACAATTCTTTGATTTTTCATATTACTTCTGGTCTATGATGTAAGCCAAGAACCGGGATAGTGCCTAGCAAAGCTTTCTAGCAATTTTTGTTGGCACTACACAATAAGTACTTAATAGTGTATTTTGAGTTCAATTAAGCGAACCGTAGGTTGAAAACTTCAGACTTAATAGAAATAACAAAGTATTACATTGTGCAACACTTAACAAATATGCGAGTGGAGTACTAAGACGTTTTATAGGTCTTGTTGCACTGATTAGAAAAAGGTACCGACAAATTTTATTACAGCCACACTTAAACACTTTTTTGGACTATCATCCATTGCACAAATTCAATTTTTAGCTAACTTTTTCAATGATATATAAAACATTTGCTCTGGGTTAAGAACTTATGAACTCAAGAATTTAGAAAAATATGTTATTTCCTCATTTTGACTTCCGAGAAGTGGCGGTCAAAATAATAGCAGTACATTTTTTTTATATTTTTGTCCGAAATATATGTCCTAAAACTTTAATACTTAAGTTCTTTGTTGTGACTTTTACTGCAGTACTACTATATTTATCAACAATAGATCAATCAATGCGGTGTCTTTTTACTTTGACATGACAACATTTAGTGAAAATGTTACATTTGAAGCGATCAAAATAATAGCAGTATTTGTTAGGATTGCATTTAAAAATTATGTTTTTTTTTTATAAATGTTCATATTTTGGATACAGAATAGTTAGAATTTTGTGATTTAGCCAACTCGTGCAAAAATTATAGCATTCTGTTTACAAAAGTGGACCAAGGAATAAACCAAACATCAGAGTAGTGCAAGTTTATAAAATCACTTGGAAAATATGGAAAATCTACACCGAAATAGATGAACTACTTAGATGTGCTACTACAACGATAAGATGTGCCATGAAATAAGAGGAAGTGGTAGAAAAACGCGTCTAGTAAAAAATATCGCATTCGGCAATGGCTGGAGAGATGGCGTAGACCAGGACGTAGACCAGGTGTTGGTCCAAGATGTTATATTAAAAATTAAATGTACCACCATTATTACGTTCAAATTGCTTAACATCATGCTTTTTGATTCCAAAGACAAAAAGGCCGTGAAATAAGTCTTTCAGCACGACACCGGCCGGAAACACACCTGCTTTATGTGATAATGAATTAATTCTATATTTATTTTTAAATCTAACGAAGGTTTTTTATATGCCAATGGGTTGAAAATTAGCTGAGAAAAAAAAAATAAACGATTTCAACCCAAACACAGAAACTCGAACGTTTACGTACTGAAACAGAAATGTTAGTTTTGTTTATTTCCCAATCAGATAGAAATTTGACTCCAGATTAAAAATCATACACTGCACTTAAGTAAATCTTGTTTCAGCTTCCTTTACCAAGAAAATCTTGTTTAAGTTTCTTTCACACAGAAAAAATCGTAAAGTTTTTATAACTTGGGTAGATTTTTAATTTTAATAGCTCTTTGAATGCAAAATTACTCCATTATTAATTCAATTATATAAAAAATTATAGTGTTGTTGAACAACGTCTAGTCTAGTTCCTTCATTAAAATTGAAAAATTTGATATACAAAATGCAATTACTTTTCCTTAGAAACCATATTTTAAATGATACAACGTTATGAAGGCTTATTTTTCTTTTTTCCAATGAAATATTTATTGAAAAATAAAAAAAAGCCAAGTTATTATATAATTGGACAACCCAACGAAAGAAAACCCGTTTTATGTAGTAGATTCAGATTCTGAGCGTATACTAAATAAAACTGTTTATAAAGTTTTGCAGTGTTCAACAAGCCCTAAAAACTTACTATGTCCATAAGAAAGTTTTTTACTTGTGATATAGGTACTATACGGCATGTTTAGGATTCGTAAAAAAAATCGAACTCGAGATAACAATCAGACATGTCATTACGACGATAGAGAATGCGAAAAAAGTGGGTCTCACAATTCTCTTTGTCCGTCTGTCTGACTGTCTGTCAGTGTATACCTCCAACTACAGCCTAAATCGCTGAACCAATTTTTTTCAAACTTGGTGGTTAAAGGTCTTTGCTGATTCCCTAGAAGGGAAATTCAAATTTTTTTTAGGACCAAAACTAACGGTACCTGTCATATAACCATTAAGGAAAAGTTAACTTTTTCAAAAACGGCTCTAACGATTTTGATTACAATTATTGCGTCTACTTTTGTTAGTAAGGTCATACTTTTGACCCAGTGGTGCATTTTATTTTATAATGTTTTGAAATTCTACTAATAATTTTATGTTTTTCACAATTCCTCTTAATTTCCCAATATGCATATTGTAAAACCAATCCCCTCTCACATTTCAATAGGTATGTGTAATTTTTTTTTACAATTTACTTGACAATTCAATTAACAATTGTTAAAATTCTAATTTGTTAATTAGTCGGTTCTTGCCTATATTAACGTTAAATATGCCATAAAATAGGAACGTTTAATTTTCCGATATGGATGGACAGTGGTCTTTCATGTATAGAATAGTATTGTCCAACAGAGCATAACAATTTAGATATTAAATTATTTAAAGAACCATTATATTTCTATTTAGAAAAGAATAGATAATAACAATTAACATGTTCAACCAGCCAATACCCTCTGTGCATTTTACCACACTTATTAAATTTTAAAGTTAGGTAAATTTGTTCATTATTTTACAAAAAATCCAACATTTTTAAAGGAATCATAACATCTTAACTGTGTAGAAGTGCCACATAACGAAAATCATTAGTTCTCGTCTTTTTGTTTATAATTTGGACTCAATTAAGTGTTTTTGAGTAACGCATAGTTCGAGCGTTAAAAGAAAAAAAAAAATTATCTAGAAAGAAACTAACGATTCGACTGAAATTTTTAATATTAGGAAGAGCCTGGTAGTTGCGTTCTACAATCGTGAAGTGCGGCTAAAAAAGAATCCGAATTCTTCCGAAGTTAGTCTTAATAGTGAACTTTTGAGCATTTACAAAAGCAGAAATATTATAGTGGAATTTGTTTTAAGGTATGAATGCGAACAACGGTTTTAGAATTTAGAAATAGTGGTAGAACAAAGAGATCCATAAAACGTTAAGTCGCTGCTTGAGATACGTAATAATTTCTAGTAATCTCTCTATCACTTATAATTTTAAAATCTTTGTTTTCAATTCTGTCCAGAAATGTTAATTATTTAGATTAGAGAATTGTAATGAACTTTGGACGAATACCTTCATTTTAAATATATCCGCGTTTTTTAGTGTGGTAAATCGACTATCTAGCTGGACTTTTATTCATGTGTTAAGCGGTTAAGCCTCGTATTAGTCGTAATACAATACGCATTCATGCAAATACATATTAGCGTTTAATCTATAATAATCATTGTTCCTGTCTGAATACAAATTAATATCATTCTGTAGAGTGTTTTCCATTGAGATAATTCAATAGAATATATCGCGTCTTTGCTCAAGGCAATATCAAAACTTGAAAACAAGCATTTTTTGCATTAATTTCAAGTAAATGACAAAAAAAATGATATTCGGTAAAATAATGAGTCCCTCCGTCAAATTACGGTTTTCCCCGTTAAAATCATAGCAAGCTTTCGTAATATTACGGATTGTACCGGTAAATCTACGTGTCGCCCCTGTAATCTCTCGGGTTACCTCGTCAAAATTAAGGGCTGTCCTTGTAAAATCACGGGTAAACTCGGCAAAATTAAGGTTTAAGTCAAAAAAATTATGTATTATAAAAGTCGTTCAGTAATATCACATCTTCCCCTTTCAATATTAAGGTTTTCCCGGGAAAATCATAAAATGCAAAGTTTGTTGAACGAAAACTAAACGATGTTTTCATCCCATTAGAAACTCTACATTGATTCGATAAAAAAAACGGAAAGAATTTTTTTTTATTTTGAACGATTATTCACCCCTATCAGGAACGAATTTTGCTCCCAATCGAAATATTACAGAAATTTTGTTCCCTTTTCGCTTGTAATTTGTTCCTCTGGTATTAACAACAACAGAAAAGTGAATATTGAGCGACTTTCCCAGCAAATTTTTCGTTGAGCAAATTAATTTTTGAATGGCCATTTGCCATTGCAAATAAAATGGAAGAAATCGTTCCATCAAGAAGTCAATTTCCAATTTCTCTTTTTTCACTGACAAAAAAATGTTTTCCAAGCTTTTAATGAAGATAAAATGTCTGACATCACTGTTCGCTATGAGTGGTATTTAAGTAAAAACTACCAAATGTCTTTCGTCTAAACCACTCTGTGTTAGCAAACAAAATATGGCTGTTCTTAATGCTTTTGAAGTTCCTCTAAAAAAAAAACTTTGGGAAGAAATGAACAAGTACCGTGACATAATTTTCTCCAGTTTCTTAACTGCACGCACCTAAATATCTACATCCGGTATAAATATATCCTTCCTTTCGTACGTGATTATATTTTATCTTGCCCAAAAGTCATCAAAGTTTCCCATCATAAAGTTATACACTCCGTGTCACGTATAAGTGAAACTTTGTTGCAAAGTTTTTATTAAATAATATTCATGAAAAGAATTTTTTTTTATTCACATTTAAGGGTTATACTGTGTCTCTTGGCAATACTTAAATCAATGGCAAAGCCAATGACAGTTTAAAAATTATGTAGGTGAAGAACTAACAATTTTGAATCAATTCGGTTCTCAGTTCTTATTCGAGGAGGCGACCGTTGGATAACTTAGCTCATAAGGTTAGAGATTTAAATTGTTGTCAAATGAAAGATAAGTTGGTACTGAAAATAAAAACATATGGTTGCCACTTTTAAAATGGGTACATCAACGTGGCAACCCTGTTTGAACGAAAAAAAGGCTACATATTTGACAAGGGTTAAACAAATAAGGACAGAATGGGATCAAACTAATAAGTGTCTTTGATTAGCTCTAAGGTTAATAGGTTTAGTGGCGTTATTGGCAATTAAGGGTTCCTAAAAGAAGACACTGATAGAACAAATCGATTGTGGAAAACGAACAAATTTCCTAAACGACTTTTTCATTTACTGAGCAATTTTTCGACTTCATTTGCAGCAAATTAGTGAATTCACTTTCTGCAAACGATAATAAAAAGTATAGCGCAACACCTGTCATTCCGCTATGGACTGTACAATTTAGGATTGACGTAGAATGCATTTAAACAAAATGAGAGAAAGAAAATCGTTTGTGTCAATTGACTTTTCGTTTGTTGGATTGTAATTTTTCGACTTCAACTTTGTTTGCAGCAAACTCTTAAATTCGTTTTCGTGAAACAATTTACAAATAACTAAAAAAAAAGTTCAGCGTAACACCTGTTATTTAACCTGGGACCTCTCGATTTTGAACAAGGCTGTTGCTATACCTTTCGTGAAGCATAGAATGCATACGAACACCTCAAACATAGCTGTAAATGAATTGTATATTGACACCGAAAGTGAAGTTCTTTGCAACAAACTACTTTTTATAGTAGGTTCTACGCAAACTATTCATTCGTTTGCTGCAAACAATAGAATTTTCTAGTAAACGAAAAGTCGTATGATGAAAAACCTTTGCGGGGACTGTATTAACTTTTCAGCAAATGATTTTCATTTTATTTATTAGCCGCAACTGAAAACAAAAATATTATTTCTATGAGTGAACAGACTTAACCATTATTTTTTTTCATAATTTTAACTTTGGTAATAAAAAAGAAAGCTAACCTTTTGTAGAAAAAACGGAGTGTATCGCTGCTTTAGGTAGGTACCTACTATCTAGTGCTCCGTTCTCCAGATACACACATACTTATCTTTCAAGTAGTTTTTTTTTTTTTTTTTTTATATAAAAGTGTTACTTTTATTTGCTCATTTATGGCTAACACAAGCACATATCTTACCTCGCTATATCACTTCCACTTACGTACCTACATTATATCTTTTCGTGTAAAAATGATTCTTGCGTCTTAAAATTTTACATAAAGATACATTCATGAATACATAAGCAGGAACAGGAAGCATTCGCATTTAATGTAGGTTTGATAACTTTACAGAAGCACACGCGTAACTTATGCTGCTGGAGAATGAAACAAATCTGTTTATTGATTTTTTTTTTTTTTTTTTTTGTATCTTTTCTGGAACTTCAATTTTTTTTTTGTTCTGTTTTGTTATTTATTCCAAAAGGACCCTTTATAAACTGGCAATTGGAAAAAGAAATTTAAAAGAAACGTTTGGTGTTATATAATAATAATTTGTCCTGTTTGGTTATGTTGGAATATATACAAACAGACCCACACATGATTTTATATGATCATGGGAAAGGGAAATAGAAAAGCCTATTTTGTCTCAGACACACACACTTTATGTGTCTCCTTGTAAGAATGAAAGAGGACAAACTTAAGTATTTTTTTTTTATTGAAGCTCATTTAAGAAAGCGGATAAGGGATATGGGATTGATGTCAACCCATTTTTTTTTTTCAAGAGATAAATAGTTCACTGAATGGGTACAATAATTATGCTTTACACTACATAAAGTGGATTTTCGATATGTCGTTAAGATCGATATGGTGATGGAGAATTTGATCTTTTGGGATTTGCGTATGCCTAGTTTGTTATGAAAAATAATATCTATAATAAAAATTTAGTTTTGTGATTCAAGAAATTCTGTCAGAAGACAAGTGGGAAAACAATTTGTATTCGAAATGGA
The DNA here is from genome assembly GCA_948107695.1 of Meliscaeva auricollis. Classification (NCBI taxonomy): domain Eukaryota; kingdom Metazoa; phylum Arthropoda; class Insecta; order Diptera; family Syrphidae; genus Meliscaeva; species Meliscaeva auricollis. The sequence goes on from OX403616.1 coordinate 64,418,155, forward strand.
TTGCTTTGTAACACAAATTCACTCTCAAGGTTCTGAACCAATAAATATAATTTAGCATCAAAGTTGTAAAATATTAGTTTAGAAAATAATTTTGAATAAAGGAAAAAGTCAAAAAATAAGATGCATGTTGAACAGTGAACCATTAGTAACACTAGTTTAGAACTCAAAAAATAGCATTGAACTGATTGGTTTTTGAGATATGAACGATGAACGATAGTGTGCTGAATCCACTTCTACGTAGAGTCTCTTGCTTCTAGGTTATTTTCTTCGTATCCTGTCACAATCCATACACTAAGTTGGTGAGTGTTCAGACAAAGGGCTACGTGTCGCAAAGTGGTGCTTATTCTGAGTTTCAGTGACAATATTCATTTCCGTGGCTATTTCTCGACGAAAACGCATCAAATTTGGTGGACTAAGAAATTTTATAATGGCGACCGGGACAAGCAATGAAAATGATAAACTAAAAACAAAACGTTCTCTATGATAGAATTTCGGATCATTTAATGTAAAATAGGTCACAAGGCATTAACTGCAACGTAATTCTGCACATTTCAGTAATAAAATGGACAAAAACAACTAACGAATTAACAAAAACAAGACCGTTTTGGTCACACATTTTATTTTAGCTATTTTTTAGACAACTACTTTGATTTTTTTTGTATTGTCATCAGCAATTTCGATTTTGAAATTATAGTGTTGCCAACTAGCTTTGAAGACAAAGACTGAAAAAACTCGAAATAATATATGTAAAATAACAATATTAAATAAAACTTAGTATAATTTTTTCCGGAACAACAAATTATACTTTTATTGAGGATTTTGAGCTGCTGAATTCGAATCTGATGTCAAAAAATATCTATGACGTCACGTTTTCGAAAAACTAACACCTTATCTCAAAAACGTGACATCATAGTTTTTTTCTTACTTCAGAAAAGCTTCTTATATAAAGTTTTTAAAAATAAATAATTTTATAAGAAATTTTAAAATAAAACGTAAAATTCAATAGGTACCTACTAAAAAATTGAAAATCGTTAACAAAAATCGTTAAAAAAATATTTTTTTCCTCAAACCTTTTTTTAAAAAAAGTTGGGATGCCATTTTCAAGGAACTCCTAATATCAAACTTTCAAAAAAAAAAAATTTAATCAAAATCGTTATAGCTGTTTTTGAGAAAATTAAGTTTTTCCATATTGGTTGTATGGCAGGTACCGTTAATTTTGGTCCTAAAAACAAATCAATTTCTTCGCTAGAAACTCAAAACTACTAAGTTTGAATTATTCATTTTACCATCATTCATAATGTGGAAAAGATTCCTAGCAATAATATGCCGTTTTTTAATTGATAATGTACAAATTTGACAACTTTAAACATGTTTTATGCGCAGCCTTCAAGTAAATACGCGAAGGTCTATTTTATTATTATCAGCAAAAGCTTTATGGATGGAGAAAGAAGAATTAGAAACAAAGAAAGAAGTACGAAACTAAACGAAACCAAAAACTTAACGAAACAAAAACTTAACCCTATTATCCCTATTTCTGGAACTGTGTAAACGTTCTTACGTTTTTCTATTAAATTTTCAAACGAAATACACAAAACATTATTATGTAAGAGTTTGATAACAAAAGCTTATGCCTTAAACGATAGAAAAAAAACTAATTCTTGATAATTTTACAATTGAATAGTTTTGTATTTCTGTTAGTGCTAAAAATTCTTGCATGTTCGATATCGCATAACTTCCCACGTGTAACCATAAATGCAAACCATTCACATGCACATGTTCATTGTACCTACATGCACAATCCATTTAAAGTCAAAAATAACCATCCGGGCTATTAATAAAAGTAACGTTATGTATGTATGTCCTTTCTGAAAGGAATATTTATCCTTTAAAATTCTCTATGTTCTTATTTAATGTCAAACGTACCTAATGCTATATAGTATACAAACACCCAACAGTGTTTTGAAAGAAACGTAGGCAACAGTTGACGTGGGTGTTCGATTATTATGAATTGTAAAAGTAAAGGTTAACAAACTTCCTGTAGGTAGGTCTGAGTGGCATATGAAAGAAATAAAAGGTCAAAGTTCGAAATAGAACTAATTGAAGTGTGTTCGAGCTGTTGAATTTATTTGGATTGGAGTATGTAGGAGTTCAGATCAGATACCTACACGAAATACATGATAAATAGTTTTGAAACAAAAAAGGCGTTTGGTTGTCTAGGATCAGGATAAATGATTTTTAAACTGATAAAAAGTTTAAGTTAAAGCTGGTCCCTTCACATACTATGATTTCCCAAAAGATGATTGTTTCGGAAATCATTGAAAGAATTTGATGTCTTCGTTAACAATTATTTTCGGTCTGATAGACACAATACAAAATATGTTGTTTAATAAAATGAAGTTCAAATTATTTCAATCAGAAAAAAAGAAATAATTTGTTTTATGATAGGGAAAAACATATCTTTACTCGGGTGGTTGTTTTACCACGGTTGGGTATCTTCTGATAATTCTGAAAATAATTTTGGTTGGCATCCAAGTTTGTATATCCTTTCAAATGCTAGCATAAACTTCGTTTTTGTATATAAAATAGTTTTTAAGTTATTTAATATTTCGCTAAAATAAGACTGAAGTAAGCGGAGTAGCATAGATAAACTGCAGTAGTTTTTAAGCTATTTAAAATTCTGCTAAAATAAGACTTAAAGCTTCAGTTTCTAGAAAAAAAATGGAAAATTCCACTTTTTTGAAAATTTTGTTCGTTACAGATATTATTTTAGCGGAATCTTAAATATCAAAAGAACTAGTTGAGCTACAAAATCGGGGTTTGCGCTTTTCATCTAGTTCATTGTGACTTTAAATTTCTGCAAACAAATATTTTTGAATTTGTCATTTTTTTAGATTAGCTTTTAAGCTAACTTTTTTCAGCAAAAAACTTAAATATTTCAAAAAGTGCTTGAGCTACTACAAATGTTGGGTTTAAAAGCTACAATAATTACTGGCAAAAAACAAAAATGTGTTTTTTTTTTAATTTTCTATATTTTCTTCAGCGAAAAAGAAGTATGTAAATACTCTCATAAAATTGAAAATTGGAATAGAAAATGACCCATGGTAGCTACAAAATGTTTGCGCAACAAATTAGCATTTAAAAAGCTACAATTTGGACATTATTTTAGCAGAATTTTAAATAACTTAAAAACTATTGTAGTTAATCTATGGTATTTTAGTAATTAGTACAATTTCTGAGACTAATTTTTTTTTGATTCCGCCACAAGTGTCCGCCAAAGTAAGGGACGTCAATCCATGTTTATCAGAATTTGCGGATTCCTGAAATAGCATCCTAATATTGAAGATAGAGATTTTTCCATAAAAATATGTTTTATTTCATAAAGATCTTGAAAACTCACATGTTTTGGGAAGTTTTTTTTTTACCGAGTAAAATTTGCTCTGTGTTGGTGAATGAAGGCTCTAACATAAGATAGCAGGTTTTCATAGCACTGTTGGCGCTTGCTGGGTTACCATTTTTATTACCTTAGTTGGTTGATTGATAATTTCTTTGCTACATTCTTTACCCAAAGCAGTAGGTAAGCAGGGCTAAAAATATATGCCTCTATATTTAAGGAAAACAACTAGTACAAATTGGGGTCTATTTTCACTTGTTCAAATGGGAGAGAGAATTTTCTCAAAAGATGACTTAAAGCAGAAAAATTGGAACACTACGGAGTTAAATAAGAGATCAAGTTATATGTTTTTTGATAAAGTTAATAATAAATATTTTAAGGAAAATTGATTTTCAAACTCAGAATTAAAAAAAAAACTCAGTCAAAATTTTTAACTGATTTTTTTTTCAATACCTTGCTTTATAATATATAATATTTTGTTCAAAAATTCAATGGTCTCATTTGAAGTCAACTGACTCAAAAAACGTTAACGGTCTACGTTTTTTGTTTTTTTGAAAAATAGTAACTCAAACTGGAATTTTAGGAAAAAAATATTATTAAAAAAAAATTTATAACATTTATGACATTAAATACTTTTTGAGGTCTATTTTTTGACCAAAATCTGATGATTTTATTTATTTTAGTTAAATACAAAAAAAATTAATGTTAATATGTCTTCTAGTTTTATTTAAATTTTTCTTTAAAAAATAAGTAATTTTTTAACTTTTTTTTAACTATTGTACATAAGACATTTTAATTTTCCATACTTGGTTAATAAAAAATAAAACCATTGAATTTTGGAAGAAAAAAATATATTTTATAATGTAAAATTGTGAAAAAAAAATCAGTTGCAAATTTTGATTGAATTTTTTTTTCAAAATTCTGAGTTTGAAAATCATTTTTTCTAAAACTATATATTGGATTAACTTTATATTTAACGTTAATAAAAAAAAGGTTTTTCTGGCAAAAAATAAACATGAAATAGAAAAAAAATAAATCGTATAATTTTCTTTGACAGGAAGTTAGAGGGGAAGTACTTAATATTAATTTTAAGGGCTCACATTTTAAGAGAATTTTGTAATAGGTATTTCCAATAGAATTTTAAAAGGGATGAAAAATAATGGTCTCAAAAAAAAAAGAACCCTAGTAAGTACAAGAGTCGGCATGGTTGACAAAAAAAAGGTTATGTTTTTGGGCCACTTTTTTTCACATTTTCTTATGAATTCTGCATAATGTTTTCTTTTTTGATGCATGGTATTGGAGTTCTCATCGCTTCACAATAGGTTTTTTTTTTTCAAAATAATGAAGGCTTGTGTACAATTTTTTTGGCGCACTTCAGGCGTTTAAGTGTATTTATTATTTTTGTGATGGGTATTGTTCTGGCTGTGTTAGAGGCAAAGTCACCCTCTTTAAAGCGATTTCTTACAGTTTTTTTTTTTCAATATTGTACTGAGTTTTAATTTCAATAACTGCAGATTTTTGGGATTTTTAGCTAATTTTCTTTATATCTTTTGAAGACAAAAGAGAGAAGACCGTTTACTTTTCTCTTGTTAGTTTTTTGTGGGTGGAACGTGGCATATTTCGACTGGATTTGTTGTTGGCATAATTTTGTTGTTTTCTTTATTAAAAATCAAATTAAAACTCTTTCTTTCTTTAAAATTCATTATAATGTATGTATTTATTTTTAATGAAACATCCATTTTTATGTAGGATAATAAATATTAAATAACTCATAAGAAAAATTATCTGAAGTGTGAACAATTATATGTATAGGGTATATACATATAATTGTTGCATTATTCAAAAAAAAAAATACATATTTCTTTCCACATTCCTAAATAACCTTAAAATGTTAATTAAAATGCTTGTTTGTATAAAAATAAACTAAATGTTCTTGAGGGAATGTTTTCTTTTCTTTATACGAAAAAAGGTTTCATCCAGCTGCTATTTTTCACAGGAATAGGAGAAAAATCATGGAATTCGAAAATAAATCATATTTATTCATAAATAAAAGTTTTTCCTAGCAAAAAAGGTTAACAAAATAATATTTTCTGAAAATGTATTTTCTATTTATATTTTCATAATAAATACAATCCTTTGCATAACGAAAACCACCTTAAGGCTAATGGCTAGAAGCAACAATTTAATTTCCTTTCGTCTATACACTTTGAGTGAGTTGGTAGTGCTTTTGCCAGCAGCTAATAAAAAGGGTAAACTCCTTATGCATGAGAATAATTTTTGTTTGGTTAAAATTTATATCGCGCAATTTATCAAGTTCTTCTCATCATGCAATCAATAAAAATATAGACATGCTATATACTAGTATATGCATAACATTGATTGCCATATCTTTGCTCTATTTTCTATGCACTTAACACAGTGCGGTACAGATGCATAGATTCAGTTTAAATTTTGATTGCAAAAATTCAGCAATATTGGCACATAGAGTAATGGAGGCCATAATCGAATATATCGTTTGAAAGCAAATATTAACTGCAATCCCACCACTATGTATGTTATATTTAAAAGTTGTCATGTGGTTTAGCCTCTGAACTGTAGACACACATAATGTATATACTAGAAATACAGATTGACATGCCTACAGACTGACGCCAATATACACACAAACAGAACTGCAAATGATTTAAAAAACCCACATACAGTACAGATGACCATGTAAACAGAAGTAGTAGCAAACATACAGGCAGACATAGAATTATAAGGGCCAAAACCATGGAGGTGGAAAATTTCCTTGTCCAAAATTTAATATTTTGCTTTTAAAAATGCATTAAACAGCGTTCCCGGAAATTATTTTATGATGAGACACCATATCTCTAGCATTAGATTCTGACTTTATATACCAAAAATATTCAGAATTGTTTCGAGAATACTGTATAACTCATTTATAGCCTACAAGCGTTCCCGAAAATGACGTTTTGGTCATTCTTTTCGTTTATTTTCTTTCTCACAAATTCAGACCAATTATTTTTGAGGTTTCGTTGTAGTGGTCTTAATTTTACATCATTATATTGACACAAAATTATAATTTTAAACTCTATTTATCCCAAAACAGGTGTTCCCGGAATGACGCTTAATTGATGTACGTTCTCTATATATCAAATTAAACTTCAATTACCACTTTAATTTAATTTATTAATGCAAAAGATTATTTTTTATGGAACGATAAAATAATTCCATGACATTCCGCAAAGACCACAATTCTTCTCAGTTTTTTTTAAAGACACCTGAAAGTTCTTTAAAAATGTTTGCCCTAATAATACTAAGAGTACATTTGGACAAGTTTAATTGATTTTAGTGTTTTTTTTGCCACTTGAATTTCAGGTTTTGAGTTATGGAAGCGTTTCCGGAATGGTTTTTTGGGTATATTAGATCGAATAAAACAAAAACCAACTCTGTTTCAAACAAAGTTAATACATTCGGAGATTCATCTCAATTAATCTAACCGGTACGTCAGGAGTGAATTTCGATAAAAAAAAAGCCTGTACATCAAATTTTCCACCACGATTTTGTCCCATAAACCGAATGAACAGTCAGACACACAATATATAGACATTCAGACAGACATAAACATCCAGACAGACGGATATAGATTTCTAGGGTCACTATTTGTCTAAGTTTCTTTTTTTAAAGTTTTTCTTTCATGTTAATCTAAAAGATGAATTGTTCAGTTTCTGAACAAAAAAAATGAGTGTGTCTAACTGAAATAACCGCAGTTTGACGTTTGACTCGCACCGTCAGGCACGTGAGTATGAGTGATGGTGGTGTCCTTTCCTTTGCCTAAAACTTAATAGTCATTCTTCGACAGACATATCCTTATGTACAAATATATATGAATGTCTACATCTAACTAGAGCATTGGCAATTTGCCAGAGAAAATAAAATCCCACGAAATTGACGTTATGCTTTGTCACTAGTCAGAAGAAATGATAAATAAAATGGCGAATGACTACTTCCGAGATATGTTTTAAAATTAATTAAAACTTCCGTAGGACCAAATTTGAAATGAAATAAAGTGCAGGTAATTGTATGACAAAACTTTTATAGGTAATGCTCACTTAATTAGTTTAGTTTTTTATGAATAGTGCAAAAATTTGAAACATTAAATAATTTGTTTTTTCTGAAAGGTAGTATGAATTGAACGAAATCATTGTAAAATAAGTTCTGATTATTTACATTTAAATGTTTTCTATTTAACTTTGAATTTAAAATAAAATAAAATGCACGACTGGGGTCAAAGTTGCTTTGGACGTTAAAGCTTCTTGTGTAATGTTTGTTACTTTTCGAGCGAAAAAAAACCTTCTTTGTTTTTTTTGGAAATATTTAGAATTCATAACAGCTTTAAAATTGTTTAAAAACATTTTTATAACAATTAAAATAATAATTGTTTTTCTTTTGTTTTACAGAATGCCGTCTGCCGAACCAGAAGATGTTGCCCCAGCGCCACAAGTCCCCAAAACAGAATTGGAGGAACTCCAATTAAAAGCACAAAATGTTACCGATGATGTAAGTTTAAAAAAAAGAGAATATAATTAAAAACAAAAATGTCTATAAAAAAATACTACTTTTCTAATAAAATCTTCAATTTGCAAAAATTTACAGTCGTTGGAAAGTACCCGGCGTATGCTTGCTCTCTGCGAAGAGGTAAGTTTAAAAATTTTCAAATTAAATTAACAAAAAGTTAAAATATATATTTTTTAAACAAACACAATTAAAAATTAAAACAAAAAAAAATATATTTCTTTGGGCTTAAAGCATATTATAAAAAAAAAAATAATAATACCAGGCAATGCAAATGCTGTGTATAAAAATACATTAACGAACAAAAAATAACGTGTTATATTTAAAATGTTCCATTTAGCAATTTATTAAATTTATATTTTAAACAAAAAGAAAAAAAAATCAACTAAAATTGCAGCTGTTAATGTTAAAACCTGTTTTTGTACCTGATATATAGATTTATATAATATATATTTTGTCTGTTTAGATAGAGTCAAATAATTTTTATATATATTCATTTAAGTAACTTTTTTCAATTGCTGTGGACAGTGTAACGCAGTGTGTAGCAAAGAATCAAAACGAAAAGGTTTTTTTTTTTATATTAATTTTTCTTATTTATTATTTAATTTAAATTTATTATTATTTTATATATCTATATTTTGATCGATGGAAAGTGTTTATTTTTTTATTTAAAATTATTTTTCCATTTAACCACAATTTAATCATATGAATATATATATTTTTTTTTGTTTATTTGTTTAGCATTGTAATTAAATTTATTTTTAATTTAAGTTTAATTTAATAAATAAGAAATATATAATTGAAATTTATTTAAATAATTTAATATTTATTTTATTATTAACAAAAAAAATAAACGAAATACGGAGTATATTTTTAATTTAAGTTTTTTTTTTTTTTTACATTTTTTTATATTGGAAATGAAAAAAAAAAAAAAAATAAACAAATAATATGACTGTTCTCTATCCTCGTTCTAAACAAAAAATAAATAAATTGTATGTGTTAATTTTCTTAACAAAAAAAACAAACAATTAAAAAAAAAAAAACATACCAAACAAATTGAAATGAACACATTTTGCAAGAAACTACGTAGACAATAGAGCGCGCTATATACCTACATAACTTTAACTCAACATCAAAATATAAATATTTGTATTGCATGAATGTACAAAAGAATCCAGTACAATTTATAAAAAATATCTAACTACAAGAAAAAACAACAACAACATTACCAACAACTGCAACAAACTTAACCCAAAACAGCAACAACAAAAAGCAAGCAAAATATTATAATATATATAAACAAAGCTAAAAAAAAACCGAAAATCCTTATTACTCGCGATGCCATTATACAACTAACTCCCGAATGTATGCAATATTGCGAATAAAATTAAAAAAAAAAAAAAACTATATATAGTATATATATATTTCTGAATGAAAATAGTCCTTGCATGTTCTGTTTTCACACTATAAATCCTATATACATAAATTAAACATAATTGAGCACGTGCTGCTAAGTATTCTATATATTATATAAATATGTTTTCTTTTATTTTGTTGTCTTTTTCTTTATCGATACATCATGACTTATCTCTTTTATATTTGTATACCTTTTGTACAGAATAAAACAAATAAAACCTTAAAAAAACAAAAACCAGGATTAATGTCCGTTAAATCGAAATAAAAATTAACAAAAAAAAAATTAACAAAAAAAAATTAACAAAAAAACAGTACATCTATCGACTAAATTTATTATTTAATTCGTATTTTGAAAACAAAAAAAAAAAAAAACTAATTCTGTAATAATTTAATTGTATTTTATTTCAAAAAAATTGAATGTTTGGTTTCTTCTTAACTTGAAATTTTAGTGGAAAGATCGAATTGTAAGGAGTAGGTTTATTATTGAAAATTCTAAAATATCTTCAGGTACTTACTGGAAAGAGTCTACATTTGTCAGAAGGCTCAATAACTTTCCCAGTGATACCTAAAGTATTAGTATAGTTGAAACAAGTTCTATCCAATATATTGTAAGTGGAGATAAAAATATATACATATTTGTAAGAACCTTTTAAAAACAGGCTCTGGGATAAAATCAGCTAAAATGATTGCTGATTGTTACATTTGTGAAAATAAAATGTGATCAAATGAAATTTTAAGCCTTCGTACGGTGATAGTATTACAAAATGTTTGAACAATTATTATTGACACCATTTTGAAAAATCGAACTTTGCAAATATAACTGAAGTTGGTCGAACATAGAAAAAAGCACGATGCAGTGAAACTATGGGTACAAGTTAGAAGCTTTAAATATTGTCTTAAAAGACTTAAAATAAAATTGTGTGAATAAATTTTAGTCAGGCGTACTGCCACACTTCCATGGCACTTTCTTGTAGGAATATAGAGCTCTAAAAGTATCTTTAAGTTAAAAGAACACGAAAGAAGTACAAAAATCCCTCTACTAATAAGAAGTACTGCAGTTAAATAACTTTTAGTCAATTAACTCCTTTCATTAACTATACAGTCAGTATTTTAGTACTGACTGATAACTGCGTTTTTTGCAATTAAAGTACTTAGTAGCAGTACTAACATGCAGTTAAAATTAAAGTCAATCAGCTGCGGCTGAATTGACTGCATTACCAATTGACTGCAATCTCTTACAGCTCTGCTTCGATTGCGTTATTGTTTTCTATGAGATGAAATAAAGGCATCAGACATTAGAACAACGTGCGATGGAAAATCTTGTGTAAACTCTCAACCACTTCCTTAGATATTTGTCCTTTTGGGATTTACAATGGTAACTTAAATCTTAATTTCTTACTTAATTTCACAGAGTAACAGTTTATGAGATCGATTCCTGCACCTATTGCAATAACACGTAAAATCACATTACATTACCAGCCATATTTTCTAACAGCATTTGAAAAATCTTAGAACCATTTCTTCTATAGAAGAAAAGGTTACACATACGCCACAGTGAGCACTGCAACAACAAAAATCAAATAAGTAAAAAAAACTTAAGCATCTATTCCCGATCGATTACCGAAATCAAGCATTATTCAGCGCTGTTGGTAGCAAGATGGGGGACCATCAAATACCAAATGCGTGTTGTTGTCATGTGTCCTTTCTGTTGTTGTTCTTTCTTTGATTTGTTTTATTTACCAGCGCTGCAGTGTTTCTTATCCGTAAGATTTATCTTCGGAGTAGATTTGTTGTATGTAAATGTAAATACACAAAAAACTTAAAAATTTAAATCAACTTGAATTTGTGCATTTATTTTTTAAATATCAATTTTTATATCATCAACTCTTAACACCCCTATAAAAGTTTGTATACTTCCTGTTGCTTCACCTTAAAAAAAAAAAAATAAAAATAGAGAACGCCCCTTGTTATGATGCGGAAAGATAATAAAAGAACGGGGAAGGTTAGTAACAGTACGGAAGGTTAGTAAAATCACAATGTCAATGGTAGATATATTTTCATTGTTAATTGACCTTGTTTTGTCAGGGTTCAGACGTGACTTTCTGTTCTTTTGAACCATATAAACCGCATGCATGTCATATCAATGGCCTAGAATAAAGCTAGCAATTAAAGTTAACCTCCTTCCAAGACACGAGTATGTGCCAATCCTTTTTATCCGAATCCGAATATAGAAAAAAAAGATGACACTGTGTGACAGCAGTGTGTTATTGAAGGAAAGTTCAAGTAGACCTTCAACCATGAAATTCCAAATCTAAATTTATAATTTTTTTTTCTTAGCTTTTTTTTGTACTATTTCATTCACTCAAAAGAACTTTAAACAAGGTTAAAGCTGTCGAGCTTTTAATGAAAGGACTGAGGATGAGGAGGTTGATTGAGCAAAATCTTTAATTTATTTTAAATGGTGGTGTTGTCAGTTAAACTATGCATAATTAATGCAACAACCCACCGACACCCTTATATATGTAGGTGAAAGAGTGTTAACTATAAAAACTACGGCACCTAGCTTACTTTATACTGTGAGGGCGTACTCTAATTATGGTTGTAAAGTTTAACTGGCTTTAAGAGAACGAAAGAGAAATGAAATTTCTGAAAGAAAATTTCTATTTGGAATCCAAAATGAAACAGAATTTTATATGGAAAATTTATTCTTCTGGGAAATTAAACAAACCGTTTTGTTGTCTACTTGGCTGGTCTACATTTCATGAATTATTAATTTTGAATCAGACATCAAGATGTCAATAAAAGTGGATAATGATAGAGATATGGAACTAGGCGCCTGTCTCTTGAGAAGTAGTAAGAAAAATTCTATGAGTTTCTATTTTTATTTTTGTGTATTTTTTTTCTTTTACTCATTGAATGAGTAACTGATACTTGTAAAGTGGATTGTATTAAAAAAGTTTGGAAGCAGACACATAAATATGAAACTCTCATTCTTGAAACTATTTCAATAGTATCCTTTTACCAAACCAAAACCAATGAATCAGATTTAAGGTCGTGAGCATTTTGAATATCATTCCAGACTTTGATTTATGTGTGTTAGTATTTAAATTGGCGAACTTTGTCCTTGACTTCTTAATAAATTACGCTGATGGGGAATGCGAATTTTGTGTTAAATGAGGGTTCTTTTGTTATAGCAACGTTGTAAGCTTTAAAAAATTAGAATGTCTGCCATAAACCGCTAAGTAGATTTTTATTTTTCTAACAAATGATCTCGATGGTCCTTGTGAAACAAATAAAAGAAATATTTAAAATTTTGAGTCATATTTGAAGGGTATGCAATGTTTTTTTTTTCGTTTTTTATTTAGAAATATTGAATTTTTTGTAATAAATTAATAATTAATTTTGAATAAAATTTCAACGTTTATATTTATTATTTTTTAATTAGTGGAGCAATTAAAAAATATAGCATTATTTCGGAACCGGGCAAAACCGGTCCGATTTGGATGATTGTTTTTTCAAATGTTTGTATTCAAAAATACATTTACAGTTACCTGTCAGTTGGCTTCAAATGAGGCCATTGAATTTTGGAAGAAAAAACTATATTTAATAACGGTAAATTAAAAAAAAAAAAATCAGTTAAAATTTTGATTGAATTTTGAAAAAAATCTGAGTTTTTAAATCATTTTTTCTTAAACTATTTAGGGTCAGTTTTTCAATAGTCAGTTAGTTACCTACTTATTCATAAAAATCTATTTTGTAAGAGTCAAATAGAACATATTCTTTGGAATAATTATTTCAATAGTAATAAACTTATCTGCTTATTTCAGATATTAAAAAAATATTCCTAGGAATAAAATCAGAAAACTTATTTACAAATCCGACAGCTTTACAACAAATAAAAACAAAGATCAATCAAAAATTTATATGAAAAACAAACTTTATTTATTATTCGGCTCTTATTGGATTAACTTTAATTAAAATTTTAATAAAAGAAGGTTTTTTGTTTGGCTATCAACAAAACATATAATTTGATCTTGTATTTAACCCCGTTGTATTTCAATAATTTTTTTTTTCTTCAAGTCAACTTATGAGTAAATTTCTCCTCAAGGTTTCACCAAATATTTAGTTATTGAAGTATAGTGTAATAATGGTTCTCTTAGCTCTCTCTTTAAGATTGCACTGATATTTTACTTTTATTCGTAAAAAAGAAAAAGTTCGGATTTATTGCATGGGCGTAACAGTGCCTTATCCAATTATTGTTTGATTAAGTAATTTTCTATTTGGAATGAAGTTTTTTCTGTTTCTATTAGTGATGGATATCCTATATATGTAATAACTTTCATTCTTACTTACAATATTCAATTCCATTAAGCGTAGAAAATACAAAATCACTTTTTTCCAAATAACAAATATTTAAATTTGATATAGAGGTAAAGTTCAAAATCACGAATGATAATGGACACAGCTACTATACTCATGTTTGTTACAAAACAGTAAAATTGATTTATCTCAAAACTATATGCATATGTTTTTAGGATATTTATATGATATAAGACTTATGTGTCTAAAGTTTTTTCAACTCTCCAAATAATACACCACTTTGACCTCTCGCCATGACTAATACACATAATCCAAGATCCCAACGATTTTGTAAATCTTTCTGAATCATTGGTACTTTCAACTTGACTTCAGAGTAGATAAATGCCCCTTAATAAAAAAACAATGAGACCCCTCCATTTTCTTTTTTTCTATGGGCTTTAAGTGATACGGTTGTTTTACTCTCGTTTTGATGTTACTGCTCCATTTATCTTGGATCTTGGACCGCACTCGATTGTCTTATATGGGCTTTCAACACCTTAGGCTTAAAACACAAAACTACAAGTACTTGTATTCAGTGGCGTATTGAAGGGGGGCTCAGGCCTTCCCAAGCTTCCAAAATCATGTTATAATTTAGGTGATTTCATCATAATGTTCAAGATTTACCGTCACTTTTTCGTGAATCTTAAGAGATTTAGAGGTAGTTTAGTTACTCGAATCCCCCTCTCCTCTCAAAAAAAATTATTGGATACGGTAACACAAGATTACAAATAAAATAAATTTTTTTTAAGAAAATGTATAAGTGTACTAGTAATACAACTTTCTTACATAAAACAATTTTATGATTCATACCATAAGTCCTTCCTCTCGGTTATGGAAAAAATTTTAAATAGCTTTTTTAAAGTTATTAACAACATAACATCCAAATAATTGTGTTCAAAATTACCGTTTGAAATCCACATTAGAGGTGAGAGGAAACCCTTACGATATGGATCATAAAATCCTTTTATGGTAAATTTTTTTAAGTAAAATAGAAACCAAATCTTATAAAACAATGATGGAAACAACATGTGTCAATACGAGGGTTATTGAAGAACGTCGAAATCATTTTCCAGCAAGAAAACTCGCCTAATCATAGAGCTATTGGATAAAAACGAGGTTGAAAAGCGAAATTTTGGGACAACTACTCTGGTTACCAAGCTCCTCCAGCCTTAAATGTTGATGAAATACAAAGGGTTTGACTTTTATGCTGAGCTTATAAAGGTAAAAAACAGTATGCAAGTAAAAAGGGATCAACTAAATCCATTACAGTGGCCTGGAACAACATTTTCCTAGACCTCTTGATACTTCTTGACCTTTTCTTGTTTTTGAGTTAATTTAAAATAAAAGGGGCTGCCAAATGCTCTTGTCTTAAATTACTTGATTAATTTAAACAAAAATAAATAAGAAGTGTTTTCTTAAAAAAAATATTCAAATATTGTCATTGTAACTATTTAAATGCGGTGAGACAAAAACAAATGATGATTTTAGTGAGTTCAAACAAAATTATCCTAGAAAATAACGTAAACGTTCAGAAATCCAGTTTAACTTCTCCAAATCTGAGAAATAGTAGTGTTGCCTTGACCTCTACCAAAAGTTGCATTGTAATAATATCAAAGAAGTACAAAAAATGATTATTTAAAAAGTATTATAAGTGAGGCTATTCAAGTGTTATGTTTTTTAATCGTAGCTGGATAGTTTAAACTTGAAAGGTCATAAAGTTTCATGATCTTACAATCTTTGTTCCTTTCAAAAGTCACCCGTACAAGTAAGAAAGTTGGAAACGATTAAGTGAGATCTGTGTCAACAAGGAAATATAATATGCACAGTTGTTAATTTATTGGTCTTGTTGATGACACTCAGTGTCAGTACATACGTTCTTCTACAACTTTGTATCAACTTCCTTCTCAGAGAAAGGATAGCCAAGCTCAAAATCTTTGATATTTAGTAACCTCAAATCAACTTAAAACATGATGACATTCACTTAACAAGCACAAAACATGATATGTAGTCCTTAAGGGACTTAATTACAATATATAGTAGGTAGAAGATAGTTGAGAAGAAATCAAACACCCCAAATTACTATACAGTCACCAATATTTGCATTCATCGTATACAATGCATGCTTAACCAACACACATAAACCAACAAAACAACACTTAATGAATATTCGTCCTCCTATAGAGCTCCTTTGAAACGTTTATAATAAATCAAATCAAATTCGATACGATAGGAGCAACAAATCAAACAGATCTCTATAATAGTACTAAAAAAAAAAAAAAAAAACAAGTATAAATAAATAAATAACTGCAACATAAATGTTAAACTTTAAACAATTTTTTTGTTTACAATAAAACTACGAAAAATAATATATAAATTCTTGATATCTATATCTACTAAACATAATAATCCATATATATGCGTGTTTTGATGCATCTCCCGTTCGATGTTGTAAACAGTTTTTTTTTTATTTCTCTTTCTGTCAACTAAGTTTTATTGTATATTTGTGTGTTATTTTTTTTATTTTTAGTACTTAATTTTTTTAATTTAAAATGTTTCATTTGTAATATTAATATATTGACAAAATATCGTTGCCTGGCAATTGTCCTTCGATCTGTTTTAAGTTTGTTTTTTTTTTTTTTGGTTTTTGTAATATAATTTTTTTTCGCAATGGGTCTATGTGTGCTGTAAATCGATTTCTATAATATTTGTGTATCTATAATGTAAACCATATTTTTGTTTTTTGATGTTTTGTATAATATTCCTTTAAATTATTATTATAAATATATTTTAATCCTTACAAATACAACAAACAAACTTTTTTTTGTCGTTTTATTGAGAGTAACTATACTAATTAAATTGTAATTTATAAAGAGAACAGAATGTATATTATATAGCGGTTAAATGGTTTATCCTTTGAAAATGTTCACATTAAAATTTATTGTTTGACACCTTATAAAGGTTGATCATCATTCATTATTATATAAATAATTACAGGTGAAATGAAATTACATTAATTCTTAATTGACGAAGGGCAACTATGAATAGCAACAACAACAAGAAGTACGACAACGACGATGTATCGTCGGAAGACAAAGTATATGGGGCTTGCTTACGATATTGATTTTACTTTTCACGGGCGCACTGAATTTGTCCTACTTTTAGAGTTATAGTCTAGGAAATGATGTTGCATTTGAAGTAGAAATTGAAAACCCTTTTTTTTTTGTTTCTATATTAAAAATATAACCATAGACTATTTTCCTTTGAAAGTTCTTAAGAACGTCTGTACCTACTTGATGCTTATTTCAGTCATATTTTCTCTTAAAGTGCCTGCGCACAATCTCACAGAGTATAAACACATGTCAAAAAAGTGAGAAGAAAATACATGATATTTCTTAGAATTGGTTCTAAAACCATCAATATATTCATTCTTTACGGCACTCATCATTGTTTTAAGTTATAAACACATTTTTTTTTGTTCTAAAAGAAAACATTAGGATGGGATTACATTCGACCTTATTTTTGACATGTGGTTATACTTTGTGAGATAGTATGGGGACACTTTTGAGGAAATCCCAGGCGAGGAAGTGTCTTAGTGGAAATGGTAAGGTAGTTCCTCGGATAGGTAATATAGTTCGAGCGAAAAGTTCATAATTACATTAAATGCGAATGCGAACCCTGCGAATCACATTGACTCCCCGGGTGTAATGTATTGCGAATTCCAGAATAATATTATACACAATTTAGTAAAATAAAAACTTCATTTTTAAATTTATTCTGTTTAATTTCTTGCATAATTATATTACAGTTCTGCAGACTAAAATAAAGATAAAAAATATGACGGTAATTTTGCTTTAAACTAATGTAACTTGATATTTTAGGGATATTATCGTTCGAAAATTTTATTCTAGTGATTAAAACATAAATATGTCCTTGAAAATTTGTAGATATCACTTACCGTTTAGAAGTTGCAGCATGCATTTTTTGTTTTATTAAATTTTGAACACATAAAAGTAATATGCTTGAGAGATTTCAGTAATTAATATATAATTTAGTTATAACTTATAATGCAAAAAAATTGCATACTTTCGCGTTCCATATGATATTTTGAAGTGCTGTAACTTCTAAACGGTAATTGATATCTAAAAAATTTTAAGACCCAATTTATGTAAAACTACCTCAGCTATTAGATTGTCGAATAATATTTTTTTTTCAACACCTGGCGTTATTGAGATCTAAGCAAAAACCTCACATTTGATTACCTCAGCTCATCGAAAAGTTCAGGACTTTTCTAAGATTATAATCCAACCCAATACCAACTTTGTAAACAAAAAATCAGCCTGTTACAAGTTTTTTCCTTTCTTTGAGATTTTTGTGTCTACTTTGTGACATTTTGATTTTGAAACTCGTAATTTAGGAACAGGTCAAAATTCTGGATTCAAAATACTGATTTTCATAAAAATCTACTTTCTAGAAAAAAATTCTGTTATTCAAAATTCTGCTTATTTTTATTTCTGACTGTCAAAATTTCATCGAAAGGTTCATTTTGCTTTATAAATGAGTCTTAATAAATTTATCGAAAGGTTCATTTTGCTTTATAAATAAGTCTTTATAATAAGCCTAAATAATGACTTCGAATAAGACCATTTTTTTTTTATTATAAAAAGAGATATTTTGCAAAAACGCTCCTCAATTTCAATTAGTGAATCGGCGGATGAGCTGCATTGTCCATCCTTGAAGCAACATTGCGATTTAATAAAACTGCCCCATGACTAGTGTCATTGTTGACATTTATCAACCCTAACCCTTTCATATTCATAAATATTTAATTATGTACGGCAGATCAATTGTGGATTTCTTAATCGAAGTGATTATGTTTTTTCCTCTTCGGTGCTCCTTACATAAATGATGCGAACAAATAAATTTAATGAAGCATGTTTCCGAAATAATTTATGGGAGACTTTGATATTGGGATTTCGTCATACAGGAATTTGGTTCATGGAGCTTTGATCATCATGTTTCTTATTTTAAAGAACTTTATATATTCGGAATTTGTGTTTTGGTGTTGTAACGCATAACGTTTTTCAAAAATCCCCCCAAAATTAAAAAAAATCTATGTTCTAAATTCCAGTTAACCTAGTTTAAAATTAAAAGCCCAATTATATTGCACTTAAGCAGTTTTATTAGGAGAGATCTTTTTGGATTTTAATATCCTGAATTTCAAAAATGGTTCCGTCGGAAAAGGGTTTTAAGTATTATAATTTTATCATTTCCAACCCGATCTATCAAACTATACATAAATTATATTTGTTTATGGAGTTATAATGTAGATAGACAATGTTAAAAAGCAGTCAGGTGTGTTCTAAAAATGGATATACATATGCAATGCATTTCCTGTGTGTGATGTTTAGTTAGCATGTACATTATAAAGTAGTATTAACCATGAACGTCACCGTCATAGAAATATTTTCAAGTGCTTTTGTAGATGTATAAAAGACATTGTTTGAGCAGTTTTAGTTATCCATACATTTATGTGTGTGCACATGTGTACGTCTTATTTTGTGTTTGAGTCTATGAAAGCAAATCATTTTCACTTGATGTTATTGTTAAATTTAAAATTTTTAATTATGTGTCCTCCCCATATAGTCATTGTTTTTTATTATAAAAAAATCGGGTTAAGTTGTAAGCTTTAACACTACATCGATGCATATCAAAACTTAGCTCAAAGTCTTTTGGTTTTAAAATACTTTCATGAAACCAAAATGCAGACAGTAAATTCTTAATATATATTAAGGTGGTCTTTATTTAAAAAAAATTGGAATTTGTATGCTCCTAGAGGTTTATATCGTTAAAAATACATTTTTTTTAAATACTCCACATATTTAAAGTCTCTAACTTAATTCTAACTCGTGCCTTCTTTCAGTTGAAATTTCTTATCGAAATAGCATGGGGAATTTCTTTGAACATGAACAACCAAAATTTAATGTGAGTTCAACTATTTGTCGTAGAATTTTAAAACTTGGCAGAATTTAACCTTACGTTAACAGCAATTTTTGAGAATTTTTATCTTTTATGGTTTTCGGGTTATAGCTACTCAAAAACAACGATTTTTTATCCAAACAATGTTTAGTTTTTGTTAAAAAAATATGAAACTTAGAACACGTTAATTTAATATCAATAGATATTACCTGGATTTTTTAAAGTTTACATGCTCCACTTGTGCTTAACGAGAATTCAAAGATTTAACAATTAAGAGTTTCGAATTTTTCTATACGTATATATGTACGCCACAGTGACGTATATAACGTTAAACTCCAAAAATTGATAAAACTAATATTTCTGGCCAAATAATGAAGCCAGTTCATCTTTGTTGTCCATTAAACGACCTTTAAAGTTTTGAAGTTTACAATAAGGTGTCCTTATGGGCCAAAGTCATGGAGATGGTCCAAATTATTTAAAAAATCAACTTTTTTTAATAATTAAGTTTTTACGCTCATGTGTTGAGTTAAGTTACTATTTATTTTTGTTGTAGTGGTCTCGATTTTACTTCATAATATTAACACAAAATTACATGTTAATCTTCATTCATCCCAAAACAGTCGTTCCCGGAATGACAGTTAATTGATGTACGCTCCTTATTCCTTATATATCAAATTGAACTTCAATTATCACTTTTATTTAATTTACTCATGCAGAAAATTATTTATGGAACGATAAACCAATTCCATGACATTCCGGAAAGACCATTTGTAACGCCATCTGAATCTTAAATGAATAAAAATTTGATATTATTTCTATGTCTCTTTGTTTATTCTGTATCTGCCTCGTTGTGGAAACAAAAAATATTGAATAAAAATTCCAAAAATATTTATATATTTTTCATGTTCACTTTAACGGTGGGGCATGATTTTAATTGTTTTTAAAAATTAGTGCTAAGTACTTAATGCATACATATATGTATTTAAAATAATAAATGCACACAAATAAATTTTGTGTTTTACAAAATTTTAATTATTTCTGTCGAACCAGAAAACATTCCAGGCGTGTTTTGGTTTTGGGCAAAGCTGTTTGCAAAAAGAATCTTGATTTTTGCATGTATGTATTACAAATGCAGCACCAAATGACCGAACTCGTGTCTTGAATAAAGTTATGGTTTCTTCTTATATTTTTGGTTTGGAAGTCAAACCGAACCATAAAAGTACAAAATCTCATCGAATCTACTAGATTTCTCATACATTTTTAGTTTTCGGAATCTTGTTTGTAATCTAGACTAGATCTCCTGTAAAATCTGCTTGATTTTGTTGGCGGATACACATTTATAACACATTATTCTCTTTTGTATAACACTTGTAGCATGTTTTAGCAGCGAAACAAAGGGAAATGTCAAACAAAATCTAGTAAACGAGATTTTGTAATCTTGTTGCGAAATCTGGTTGGTGTGACAAGGCTATTGGTAAAATTGATAACTTTACGTATTATCTTGTCCAGAAAAAAAAAATAAGATATATATCTTTGCTAGCATTATTTATTTTAAATTATCCACTTCCATAAACAGTTATAATTCCGTTTGGTTTATGCTATAAATGTTAAGTAAGGGAAAGTAATCTGAGTTAATTTAGACATGGTTATGCTTTAAACAAACATTTATTAATAGTTTTATAACCCCATACTCACAATTGTTGCTGTCTTCCCTTCATTATTTTTCTTTAGGTTTCGATTCAAATAAATTTTCAGCCCCCAAATTTTGATGTACGTTTATAATGTCAAAATATTGTTGAACAAGTTTGCCCAACAAATATTACTAATTGTAGGTACATATATATTTTTTAAAATGTTTTAAATAAAATAATAAATAAATTTTTAGATCAAATTAAAAGTATTTCAAAATAAAATTTATTAATACCTTTATAATAAAAATTAAATGTATTGTTTTTCTTTTCTCTCTGTTATTAAACTAAATCAACAACAAAAAAAAAAAAATATAAAAAAAAAGTGTAACTAAACAAAAAAACAAAAATATGCTTATCAATAAAACGACAAAACGTTTGTAATTTTCTTTATTTAATTCTTATATTTATTCATAATTTACCGTATTTCTTTGTGGTGCTACAAACAAAACACTGATCCACTGCATTTTTGTATTTATTCTTTTTTTTTTCTTGTTGGTTTGTTATTTTGTTTTCTTTGATGTTTGTTTGTATTTTGTTTTGTAAAAATTTAGTTGTTAATTTTCAAACTTTAAAGAAATTTATATCAAAAAAAAAGTTCTAACAATATCTCTACCAACAATATGACAACAAAACAATTTGTCAAACAAAACTACAAAAAAAACGTGCTGCAGAAATTGAAAAAAAATATATATTTTTGTAAAATCTAAAATCGCAAAATATATACCCAACAAACCAACATCAAATCAAAATAAAATTAAAATTTAATTATTTTTTTATTTATTTTCGTTAATTTTTGTACTTAATTTTTTTTTTTTATTATTGCCAAGCAGAATACAAAAACAATAAAATCGCCTTCTAACAGTTGCAGCAGTTATAACTTGATATAATAAAAAAAAAAAAAACAAACAACATTTAATATGTGATATATCTCTATATATATTTTATCCATTCATATACTTTTAGGTGAAAATTAAATTCCTAACGAAAAACCGACAATATATTAAACAGAAAATTAAAATTTTACAATTTAAATATATATATACTTAAAAAGAAAATAATATACATCTAAACATTTTTTTACAAAATTTTATATAATACATTTATATTTCACGTTATCAATGCCCCATTACTAAAAAAAAAAATAATATCCTTTGAAAAATACAAAAACAAAATATGTAAAAAAGTTAATTGATTGCATATAACACTTTTTTTTTTAATTTTAAACTTAAAAATAAAAAAAACTATACATTTGTATTTTTTTAAATTTTTTTATTTGTAAAACTTTTAAATATACACAAAATGACACACTTTTACTAATTATTCGTTGTGCCGCATCACAGAGCAAGGAAGCCGGGATTCGCACCCTGGTAGCCCTTGATGATCAGGGAGGTGAGTCACTCTGGACACATTAAAAAAAAAAAATTACAAAACTTAAACTCATAGTTAATTTTTTTTTTTTCATTTATTAAATTCATTTTTATTATTTTTATCTTTATTTAGTTTTGTGTTTGTGGTGTATTTTTCATTTTGTATACCCCCTTGAACTCCCTTGCTCCATCCGTCTATATTGTGTTATCTTTGTCTAAGAAAAAAAAAACTTTTTATTAAAAAAAAAAAAAATGTTTGTGGTTTTTGGCAACAAAAGTAGGAATATTTCAATATATGTACAAAAAAAGTTTTGAAACAACCGTTAAAAGTTAAGTAAATAAGTCCCCATATTGTATTTCCATATAATTAAGTGTATTTTCCAATTATTGAATTTCAGATAATTTCACTAATTATTTTAAATTTGTACCCGAATCCACGATTTATTATTGACACTGAATCAAAGCTTGATTATAGATCAACTAATCTGATTACTAACAATAATGAAAATGACTATCCAAAAAAGAGTTTACGAGTTTGATAAGCTAGAATAAGCTTTTCGTAACTTGGTTAAAACCAA
The DNA here is from genome assembly GCA_948107695.1 of Meliscaeva auricollis. Taxonomy (NCBI): domain Eukaryota; kingdom Metazoa; phylum Arthropoda; class Insecta; order Diptera; family Syrphidae; genus Meliscaeva; species Meliscaeva auricollis. The sequence goes on from OX403616.1 coordinate 64,441,511, forward strand.
AAAGCTATAGTCAAAATTAATGCTCTTGGACTACAGTTAAATAAGTATCATTTGGCTGGATTTTCAAGTTAAATGTCCAATCGATGTTGCACATTAATTGAATATAATCCCATGCACTTTCTAGCAACATTTATTCATGTATCCGCTGTTAGGTTTTTGAGTGATATATTCTAACTTTTGAAAACAAAGTATCGAAAGTTACATTCGGAGTTTTTGTATGTCCATACGAAGAGCTAATAAATTAAGAAAGTCCGACAAAACCCATCACAGAGTTAAAAAAAAAATTATATATTACTTCTTCAAGAACAAACATGAACCAGATCAATTTACCAACACTCTAGATTTATTTCTTATGGCAAACTCTAGAAAATACAATTTCAGTCTATTATATTTTCTACACTCACCAGAGAATTTTCAGAAAACAATCCAAAGAGCAAATCCCTTTCTCCTGTACGGAAAACTCTAATGCCAACAATAAAATCACAGTGCGAAATAAAAATATATTTGAGAAAAAAGTTCTTTCTCATACAATCTGGGCCCAAACCACGCAAAATTTTTACAACCGTTCGATCGATCGTTTCGACGGTTGCTCTCTATTTCTTTATATTGTTTTTTTTATAGAGACAAAACATTGAAACGATCGATCGAACGAATGTAAAAATTTTACGTGATTTAGGCTCTGAACAAAACTGTTTTTCTGAAGTGTGATTCTTGAATTATTTTATGAAACGTTCTAACGCAAAAGTTGAACAAAGTTCTTAAAACAGCAAAAGTTCTGAGAGCGGGCAGCAAACTAAGAAGCTAAGAACCCGCCATACAACCATAAAAAGAATTTAGATATGTTTGATTTAAAAAAAATTGAGTTTCTAAAAAAATGCTAAAAAGTTGAAAAATGCAGAATTTTATTTGAAAAACGTCAGATTGGAATGCAAAACAGATACAAAAAATGATTTAGAAAGCTTAATGAAAAATAAGCCATAAAGTTAATGTATTTTGGGTCTTGATTCCAAATTTTAATTTGAAATGTTTTATTTCCAAAACCGATTATTAGTGAAGTCAATAAAACACTTTCCTTGGAAGTCCTTAGAAACAGTTCCGATTTTGATAATATTTTTTTTTTTAACTTTTTTTTATTATATTATTTAAAATCAGAAAAAATTGGAAGGGGAAATGACTCCCTATATTGCAATCAATATGCATGATAAATGCATACCTCCAGAATTGTTGAAATGAAAACTCCTTTGATTTTGGAAAATTAAGTGTTGGCCAATTTTACTTAAAGATACTAATATTTATGAATTCGATATCGCATTTTACAATAGATGTATCAGGTATTGAGAATTATTGTTAGTATTTTTCAGCTAGGGTTTTAAGTTTCATCCCCGATTACACTGGTCAGCACGGTTTTTGTTGCAGAAATCAAATTATAGTTTTTCAAAGGTTTTTGGTGAAAGATTCAATTTTTGTTGTCAGTCAGAATAGGTACAAAAATACAAATTGGTATTAGAATAGACAAAACCAAGTTTTTTCTTATAGTTTAGTAGTAGGTACTTCCACCTTTATTTTTAATAACTTCGTAAACTCGATCCGACATGGAATCGTTCATCCTTTTTTTGAAGTTAAACGAAATTTCGCTCCATGCTAACTTAATTGCAGAAATTAAGAATTGTTTGTCTTCAAACTGACGACCACCCCCATAAACTTTCCTGACTAATCATTCTCTAACATTTTCAATGGAAGCAACTGCACATTTTGCTCCTCTATTCAAGTTTTTATAATGTTAACCTTCAATAACTTGAAAACAATTATAAACCAAGAAGAAAATGATGTTGTACCTATTCTGTTGACTCAAAAATAATTCCTTTTCTTGGTGTAGACCAACGAAAAATTTCGTTTAGCATCAGCAGCGTACTTGGCTTTAAGGGAACAGTTAGCATCAACAGATGGCACAATAACATTCGGAGTTTCGAAAAAATGGACAAAGTATCTACACAAAATTTTTTTGCGTATTCAGTTGACGAGAAGTGTATCTTAAGTTGAAGTTAATATGTTTGGCAGACAACATCCAAAATGTACTGGTCAACAAATGGAGAATAGGTCACTAACGTTGAAATACTTTAACCTTCATCTATATCTTCATCATATCTCGGAAAAGAAAGGGACTGTAGGGAATGAAGAAAAATTTTCTTTTTAAGAAACAGTTGTACTATATAGTGTTGTAACAAATTATTTATGGCTTGATTTCTAAAAACAGAAAAAGTGGATGAGTAAACGAGTAGGAATAGCGTTCATGCTGAATGCAAGTTAAATAAAGTTTCAAAAAACTTCTGTATCTGAAATGAAATATTTAATTTTTTAAATATTTTTTAAAAGCCCCAACTTTGAGAAGCATTTAATCAAAATTTGCGATACACCTGTGTAAGCCGTACCGCAATTTTACTTCTTTATAATAATCTTTTTATGAGTGCTTTATAAAAATGAGCAGTAAAACTCCAAAATTCAAACGAAGTATTTTTACGACAGAATTAAATAAAGTATGTCAAATTTTTTTTAAAAAAAATTTAAAATCATTTGAATAGTGCAGTTTAAAAGCTGAGTCTTTTTATAAAATCCAGTTTCACAATAACAATGCTGCCATTATCAGAAAGATAAATCTATTGTGTGGCCAAAAGCATTGCAGTTAGTTTTGTTTTTCAAACTCCAAAAATGTTCCCATTTTTAATTTAGTTTGTTTTTTCATTTTAAATTTTATTTTATTTCACATTTGCAGTAATTCAAAAAACAGTACCAACTGCCATTGAAAATTAAAAAAAAAATTCCCCCTCATTACTACATCCTGCCACATAACATTTTATAGCAAAACGTTTTATATTCCACTCTTATTCACTTCTATTGAAAATAAAAAAAATAAATTACTCGTTCCACTAGACCACTTATTAATCTCAAATTTTTCTATGCATATTACTTTTTAACTCAAAAATTATTTTTATATAAATTTTGTTTTATTATAATTTTTATATTTATGAGTATATTTGAATCTTTAAAATTATTTATTTATTTATATATATTTTTTTTGTTATAAAAGCTTCTGCTTGAGGCAATAGTTTTTCAGTGCACCTTTTGATAATTTTTGTAGTTTCAAATAATAATAAAGATACAAAAAAAAGAAAATGATTTTTAAATTTTGTTTGTTTTGTTATTTATACCTATAAGCTACACGTATTTTGTTCAAAATTTCAGCCTGGTTATGCACGCTTTGTTTCGTTAAAACTTAAAAAGAAAAAAAATTATACAGACTAAGAATTTAAATTAAATTATAATTATTGTTTATTTTTTCTATCTTCGAATTAAAAAGAAAAAAATTTCTCTTTCTTATAAAATTTTTGTTTTTTTTTTTTTATAAATTTTTATTTATTTAATTTTATTATAATTTTTATTAAACGAAATTCCCGAATATATCTTTTAGAGCGAGGAAGCAGGTGCCAAAACTTTGAATCAAATTAATGTTCAAGGCGGTAAGAAATCTGCGTTTTTTAAAGAGTTACGCTTATTTTTTTTTTTTTTTAATGAATAAAAAAAGAGAACAACTTCGTATAACAAAAAGAAATTCTTTAATAACAATAATGCGACTAATAACGTTTTTTTGTTTTTATAAGACACAAGAAATCAATCTTCTTAGGGCTCTTTACACGGTTTTTGCTTCTTCTTAAAAAAAAATAACATTTTAACTCGCATCTTTTTTTGGAGTAAAATGTGTTGGCGAAAGTTTCTTTATTTTGTTTGTTTTAAATTTTAAAACTAACCGATAACTTTTTTGTTTTGATTTTATAATTTAAAAACTAAATGTTTTTCGCAAAAATCTAATCAAAACTAATATTAATAAAAAAAAAAAAAAAAAAAAATGCTACAGCTGCAAATAGGCTTATAATATAGATAAATTGTGTATGAGTGTGTAAGGATATTAAAAATAACAACCAAGCAAGCTATAGAAAATGATAATGATTCATTAAAATCTAATCAAAAGAATAAAAATAAATAAAAAAAAACAGCAACATGTATTTCTAAAAATCCACAAAAACAAAACAAACAAACAAACAAAAAAAAATTATAAAAATAACAAACAAAATGCTAAGAAATTTGTGATGTTTTTGTTTAGAGTACGGAAGTTGGAATGAGAAGCATCGTTATGCTGGATGAACAAGGAGGTAAGATTGTAAAGAAAAGAATTTAAAAACAACAAAATTAAAAAAAAAATAAGAGTTTTTAAATATAAATATAAAAATAGTAAACAAAAGATTCTTATACATATATAAATACAAATTTTATTTCTTTTTTTAAATTCAAAATACAATCAATACAAAAAATATTAAAAATTTAATGCACAAAAATGTAAATTTTGTTTATTTTTAAATTACTTAAAGGAAATGTGATGAGATTTGAATGTGTTAAAGTTAAATAGGCCGCAAGCGCAAAAGTGACGTATAACATGTACATTGGACCGTTCTTTATTCGAAAGATTTAAAAAACTATTTCCAAATAATTCAAAGTGAAACCTAATTTTATTCAGGTTTTCAAGTAAAATATTGATTGATTTGTTTTGTAAACAAATTATCATTGTGGTTTGAGTTTAATGAGAGAAGGGGTAGTTTCTGTTTTTTGGAGCCTCTTGATCTAATATTTATAGCAAGTAAAGTGTAATTTCTCAAGTAGAAACCTGTTGCTGAAAAAGATTTGTGCAATCGTGCACCGACATATTTTCTTTCAATTTTAGCTACAAAAACTAGTTAGTTCAAACATCTTTAGAACTTTTTACATTTTTACTTTCAAAAATCATTTGAAAAGGGAGGGTTAAACATTTTCTCTAAAGGAGCAACTGACCGTACGAATGTCAAATCGTCCTCTAAAATGATTCTTCTAAAGTGTTGTGGTTTTTGATTAATTAGTTTTTGAAAACAGTTCATCTTCTGACGAAGAACAAATCCGTCTGTGAGATGATCCAGACATTGCTGTTTTAATACAAATTTAACTTCTGCATTCTCTTTGCTTTTCACTTGTCTTCCCATCTTGCTGTGAAATGTTTTACTAAACCGTCAATTGTGGCCTCTAGATCCAGTCGTTTTCTTGTCGTTTTAGTACAAACGACATTTTTAATAGGTGTTAATAAGTTTTGGAAAAAAACTCTATACCTCGAAAAAATTATATGCATCAGTAAAATAACTACGCATATTTGTAGTTATTGTAAAAAATTTATCCTACAGTGTTAAAAGCTTTAAAACATAAAATTGTTCTTTTGCTAATTTTGAAGGAAAAGAAAGTTTAATATTCATTTATAACAAAAACATTCAAATATTGATAGAGTGGTTATGTTTTCTACAACTTATTTTTTATTGTTATACTTCCAGTCCAGCGATTATTTCTTTGTGACTGTTATTTAGACATAGTATGTACATACATAAATGTACATAAGGAACTTCGTTCTGACCGATGTTTCCATCACACTCATCCTTTTTTTACTTGCTATAAGGCAAGTATTGGTTTTCGTGTCAAAAAAAAAATTAAGACTTTAATAGAAACCAACATGGCGATGATGGAGAAGTTCAAAAAAGTGGTTTTCGTCATGCCGTAACTCGGTCTGTGCGTCTGTACGTTTGTGCGTCCATCTGTACATATTTCCACTGCCCAAACGCGTAAACGAAAGTTTTTTTTTTTTCTTTTAAATATCTCATCTAGAAAGAGTAGGTACCTCCCATATAACATTTTCGAGCTATTCGAGTTTTCTCGAAAACGGCTTTTACGATTTTGAGTAAACTTTTTAAAATGATTTCTTCTATAAAGATACATTTTTAGATTTTGTTTTTGAAAATCATTCGAGCCGTTTTAAACAAAAAAAAAAAATATTTTTTTTAAATAAAAAATTTTCACACGTTTTTCCAATTTATATTTATTTGTATTCCATTTTTGAGATATTATGTATCAACATATAAAAACTAAATTAAAACGGTTTGCCTACCATAGAACCGTTTTTTTTTTTATTTATTGCTTTCTCCTAAGCGACTTACTTAATTTTAACGATTTTTCTTAGACGGAAGTTAACAGAAGTTTTAAATGGTTTTTCCAAAATTAATTCTTTTTCCGAAAACCAGTTTTTCCATTTTCTGTTTTTAAATGTAAATATATATTTTTTTTAAGCCAAAGCAGAACCTCGTATTTTTTTTATTTTAGATTTTTATTGGTTCCATACTTCATTTTACAATATTTTACAATATCTATAATATTTTGTGTTTTAGTAGTAAATTTAACAATAAATTTACGAGTTTTTGAATTTGGTAATTTCTGAAAAATAATCAAAACAATATTGTTGATCTCAAAATACCAGCTGATTTTTTTGCATTAATAATATTTTTCGACTTACGAGGTTATGAAGTTTAACCGTCGATATGTATGTAGGTAGTACATACAGTGCATACATACTAGGTGTACTTTCACTCAGGTAAAAAAACGCAACGTAAAATGTAATAGGCTCATACTAAAAACAAACATTTTTAAGTTGGTTCAAATACAAGTTATTTCAAACAGATAATTTATCATGATAGGTATGACACTCGACTGATGAGTGGTTTGTATAACAATGCCATCACTATATGTTTGCAGTAAGCGTTTTACGTCGTTTTTCCCTCAGTATATATAAATATATTAAAAATGATATTCAAATTTTTTGTTTAAAAATCGCTCTAACGATTTTCAAAACTTTTTTTTTTATGTTGTTTGCTAAAAAAAAGACAAATCTAAGTTGAATTTTTAACTTGGTTTATGGGCAAAACAAGAAATAAAGAAGAAAAAACCTTAATTTTCAAATATGTTACTTGTCTGAGGCTTGAATACGTATTTAATGTCACTATGTTTGTATCATCAAATACCATCACATTTTATCAACAAAATATTTCAGATTCAGTAAATATTTAATATTAAAAATATTTAAAAACTTGATAGTAAAAATAATTTTTTTTCTATTTCAAATTAATAAAATTAAATAAATGTAAATAAAATTTTTAACCTTTCCTACAAAAAAAAAAAAAAAAGAAAAACAAATTTAAATTTTTAAAATAAACAAATATACTTATATATATATTTTTAAACACATTTTTTTAAATTAATACAAAAAAAAATTATATATATTTATGTATAATAAACTCTTTTCACTCCAACAAAAATCAACCAATGAAAATATCCATATACAAGAACAACAACATCAACAGCAAAATAAATTAAAAAAAAAAAAAAAATATACCCAAAAACCACCGTCCAATCAGATTTCAAAAAAAAAAACAAACCTATAAAAATGCCAACAAAAATATTATATATAAAAAATTAATATCCAATCGCAAGAATAAATAAAAAAAAAATATATATATTATTCTAATACCCAACTCAACATTTCAAATCGCCCAACAAAATCGACAATAAAACGCCCTATAAACAAAACTTTTCCCTTAAAATATATATTTTTAATTAAATATATATGTAAAAAAAATTATATATATAAAATACAAAATCATGCTCGTCTCTCAACCACACTCAGTCCGACATGTGAGTACAAGGAAGACAAGAAATGTTAATTTTTGTTTTGTTTATTTTCATTATTATTTTGTGTTAATTTTTCTGTTGTTGGTTTTTTTGTTACGTTGTTTCTGAATATTCCTTACATTATATACGAATACTTGTATACTCTTAATAAATATTTACATTGAAGATATAGGAATTGAACAGTATTTTTGTGTTAAAAAAAATATGTTTTCTTTTACTTATAATCAATATTAAATTATATATAACAACTTTATTCGTTACATAATTTTATTAATTTATTTTTGAATAATATACTGTTGGTTACATTAAAATTACAAAATATTTATACTAGCAATATATTAGCAAAGTTAAATATAGAACATTATATACAAAAAGTAACTTTCAACATTAGAAACTTGATTTTTCTTATTTTAAAAAAGTACACAATCAATTCAATCAATAAAGTAGATATTCATTGACAGCAATAAATGTAGTCACCTTTATATTTATAAGTAATTTTCATTTCAACCAAAATAATACTTGCTGACAAATATTACAAATATATTGTTTTAGAAAAAAAAAACTGCTTAAAAGAGGTACTTTTTAGAATATTATTCACGTTTTCTATAACCATTTCACTTGACAACTTTAATTTTAAGTTTTGTTGGTCGCTTAATACATACATTTTATTAAGAGATCGTTAAGTTTTTTAAGAATGTTGAGATCTGCAATTTAAATTAAAAAATTCCACCTTTGAGAAAAAAACAAAGGTTAAATACTTCTCAGCCTGATTTGCCCATAAAAACTAATGTTTAAACAATAATTTTCAACGTTCGTTTAAACATTAATATTAGTGACCTATTTTCAAGAACTTTGTTCTTTGTTTTTTTTTGGCAGGAGGTGGAAATCTTAAAAACACACTTGGCGGTAATTAACAACCAAGTAGTGTGAGACTATTAACCTACTCACTAAAACCACCTCGAAATCTGAACCAATCTATGAAAGGTCAACAACTGATTTTTCTTTCTCAACGTTTTAATCACTTTGGGAGAAGTTTAAACTTTTATTATTTTCCCGTGGCCATTATCTCATGTGGCTTGGTTCTTCTAAGTCTCCGAACATCCATTTTAGAGTTTATATGCAGTGCTGTCGCAGATTATGTGACACAACGTGTTTTCATACAATTTCTGTAACCATTTCTATTTGTAGGTCAAGATGTAAATTACTATTTCTTATATACCATGGTGTATTTACTATTCCACGAAGGACTTTGTTTTGGAATTTCCAAGTTATTTATCCGTATTGGCGTAAGGTACAGCTTGATTGTTAATGAACATTGGAAAATTGATTAACTTGAATTTGTAAAGTTTGTCGAATGCATTTTGCAATTTTTCTGCTGTACCAAAATTGTAGTATCATCAGTAAACGTATCCCAAATGGCGTTATTATCCACTGGAATATCCCTTGTATATAGCAAAAACAGGCTAGGTCCTAGGACACTTCCTTGTGGAACTCCGGCTAAACACAGGCTGTTCTGGACAGAAAACAATTGTAAAACTGTAGAACGAAAAATTAAATATATGTACTTTTCTGGAGACCTAGTACGTTCTGTTGAACTAAGTAAAACTGTAAATCTTTCATTATTTTTCAATATACACCCAAAATCTGCGATTACGGTTAATAAACGTTTTTTTCGGTAGGTTAGAGATGTTTTTTACCACTGCAATGAAATAACTGGGATATTTATTTTTTTATACATTTATACAAACAAAAATATTTGCAATTTTCGCAATTTTTTCTTTAACGACCACAACTATTCAACAGCACAATATCTGTTTACCTATATACATTTTAAACCCAATTAAATTCTGCATCTAGGTTATTGAAGTAAAATTTTCTATTTTCTTGGTGAACAAGGCTGGATTTACCTTAAGGGTTTAAATTTCAAAGATTTTTTGCCACATGTTAAAGATTAAAATCATTGTCTAGATACCAGAATTTTATACAAATTCCCTTACAATTCTAAAATTCATAAATCCAAACTAAAATTAATCAAAAGTAAGTCATAAACTTTTGTATTTCTGTAACTGGGTTAAAATCGTTAAATTTGTTTTCCTTTCCGACTTTCATCCGATCTTCATAAAAAAAATATTCCTTTGATTTCGAAATGAATATAATTTTACAATATTGTTTTAAAAGAGCACTTTTTTAAATGATATGCTTCAAATTGATGTCAATGTTGGGCAAAGGAAAATAAAATTTTTGAAATTATTCAGTCTAGGTTAAACCAAACAACATGTTCCTTACATTATTGAAGAGCTTGAAATATTATCTTCCTTCCAAAGCAATAAAAACTTAAATTTGGCAAAGCTAAATTTTTTGCAATTGAAGAAGGTCGAAAAAATCGAATTTTGGGTATTGTTAAAGAATTTTTACATATCGTTGCAACAACAAAAAGTTTAATCGTTTCCTGCAAAATCGAGATGATTTCATAAACTATTTGTTCTTTTGAGTTTGCTCGAGATTTTCCTATTTTTCAATTTATAAGTTTTTTTTTTTTATAAAATTGTTAAATTAAAATTCATACTAAGCCGAAAAAATCTTCTCGAGGTATTTTTTCTTATTTGCAAAATTATATGGAGCTTAGGCCAAAGGCATACAACAATGAATATTTTTGCCAAAATAAAGTTAAATGTTAAATAATAATTTAAGACTGCGAAGTTTAATGAAATTTTGATCATAATTATCATAATTTATCCTTTCTTTAAAATTTTGTTAAAAATCATGATCTAAAAGCAATTTGAACGATTTTGATCAGATTTTACAAACTTTGGTTTGTGTTCAAGGGACGTTAAAGCTATGAAAAATTTTAATAAAATCATTTGGAAAAAACTCTTGTAAGTTATGTTATTTTAGTTTTGTATTTCATCCATAAATCTGTTTTATATTTTGTTTTGTTTTCATAAATATAAAAAAAAAATACAATATTTCAGGTTAAAAACCATATAATTCCCTTAAAACCAACCGAAAGTGTAATAATTCTTGATACAACGACGAGTAATTGGATTTTATATTTATCCATGTAAGTTGTGAAAAAAATGAACTTCAATTCCCCATTGTCTATTTATAGGTAGTCAAAAACTAATTTGTCGTTATGTATTTTGGTGTACTTCAGTCGTAATTATGAGTGTAAACATTTCTATGGTTTAGTTAAACTGACTACAAAGAAAAACAAAAAAAAAATAAATTAAAATTAATACTCTTTGCATGTTATTCTAAAAAGTATCCTCTTCAAAATGCTGCAGTCTTTTGTTTGTATTCTTTTAACTTTAAACACACAAAAACAAAAACAAACAATTTTTAGTAGTATACAAATAATTTAGTATAAGTATTTCATTTAAAAAAATAAATTTTAAACATTTCAACACCTGAATTGTACGAAACAAACATGTGTACCTAATGTTCATTAACATAATATACGAGTATTTGTTTTGTTTATTTTTTTTTTATTGTTTTAATTTTAAGTTTTTTTTAATACTCATTTCGCTAACTGCTACCCAAAAACCAGAACATTTTTTTTTTTTTGAAAATAACAACAAACTACAATTTTTTTTTTTTTTTTTTTTTTTTTTATTAAATGTAATTTTCTTTTTCAAACAAAAATAATCTCAGCGCATGCATTGAATGCAATTTCACAAAATTTACTATTTTTTAAAGAGAAAAAACTTATTATCTGTTTCTTTTATCTCAACACAATATTAAGTCCTGTATTTCATTACTAACTACCTGTACCTACTTCAACCTTTACTAATAACAACAAAAAAATTGCTTATTTATCTTCTTGCTAAAAATGTATTCAAACTAACATTTTTTAATTATACTTCCTCTTTTTTATTATTATTTTTAAACTCATTTAGTTATTTTATAAAAGCTGTACTTCGTGGTTTGTTTGTAGTTTCGTTACAAATCCAAACAAAGTACGAAGTTCATTCTTTTTTGTCCTAGAGCGAACTATTCGATTTATACCTACAATCCATACTTTGTCAATTTTGTTTCATCCGTCAAAAAAAAAAAAAAAATTTGCAACAATGCTAATAACTATGATATCATGTCAATAGCTATCTTAAGAGTTTATTTTTGTGACACGACTAGAGTTAAACTATGAAATAAATACTTCCCAGCAAGTTGCTAGCTTGTTTGATTGAGAATTAATGACCCATTAATGAACCTTTGGTATGGGACTTCTGACCCTGCATCTTTTCTTAAGAGATTCAGATGTTGTTGTTTGTGTAAATAACGCGAAGAAATCATGCTGATTTGATTAATTCATTTAAAATATTAAAATTTCAGCATTAGTCCATTTTATCATAAAACGTAACGAAAACACGTTTTTGAGACATTTTTATGTGCGTGTGCCGTGTTCGTTGCCGTTGGCGTTGGAAATTTTTGTTAACTTTTGTTAGAATCAAATCACGCCAAAAGTTTAGTATTAACTGAACTAAGGTGAATTTCTTGAAAATGACATAGGTACCAAATTTTTTTTTAAACACTAAATCCTGATTTTTTATATATAACTTTTATTTTAACATTTTTAAAAACAGACATCAAATTTTATTTTTAAATGTTTCTATGAACAATTTTACGGATTTTTACCAGTTTTTTTAAGAAAAAAAATCTTATGCAAACAAATGAAAAGCTTCACTAGAAATAAAAAATACTGGTAAATCTTACAAATTTCCGCAATTTTGCTAGAAATTTTCTCAAGAAACATACAATTTTTTCCGTTTTTTTTTTGTTGTTTATAACAACTTTTGAGAGTTAGGTTAAATAACTCCATTATTTAAAAATTAATACAAAACTTCATTGCGAAATTTTAGAAAATAATAATTTGTAGTGCCCCCGTACAAAAATGTAAAATTTTTCCGGTTTTTATATGCAAAATACAAAAGTTTTTACTAGATGTGGCAACATTTAACTCAACTTTAATTTTTCTAATTCTAAACATTTGGCGTTTATAGACTCAAATTATCTCGACCGAAGTATAATAGTGTTAACAAATTTCAAACAAAACGAAAATGTCTCAAAACGTGTTTTCTATGAGTCTTATGACTTTTTATACAAAAATAGACTAATTCTCAAAAAAAAAAATAGTGGAGACTTTATTAAATTTCGTTTGACGAATTGCGAAATAGTCGATGAGGTGACCGCCATATTACTAAGCACATATGGTTAAAAATTTAAATTGGTGTCAAATGAAAGATGAGTTGGTACTGAAAATAATAGGGTTGCTATTTTTGAAATGGGTACATCAACGTAGCAGCCCTGTTTGAAAGAACAAAAATCTACACCACTTTATGCTCCATTGTTTAAGCAGTTGGTTTATTTAAAAAACGAAACTATTAATATTGCACAAACAAAAGTCAAATGTATGGAAAAAATTGATAAATAAAGTTATGTCTGTAAAGCTCAGACTGTGGTAACCCTATTCATATAAAAAATAAACTGGAATAATAAACTGGAGTTAATGGTTAAAATGTACATACAATTTAATCTTCTATCTGAAAAATATCAAGTGCCAACTCTTAAATGTGTATAAGTTTACGGTAACCCTATTTGAATGCAAAAAACACGAAAAACACTCTTTTTTTAGTCAAAATGTACCATATTTGACAAAGTTAAAAGCTCAAACCATACCAAATTTTAGATTGGCCTCTCTTTTATCTAAATAAAATGTTGTATTCTATCTCTAAAACGGAGACAAGAATGAAATTTGATACATTTCCACTGAAAGTATAGTGTTTTTAGTGTTTTTTTTTTGCATTCAAATAAGGTTGCCGTATACTTATACCCATTTTGGAGTTGGCAAACGACATTTTTTTTTAGATAGAAGAGCATTTAAGCTTAAATTTGATTAAGGTACATTTTAGCCATTTACTACACCAACATTTCTACTTTTTTGTTTAAATAAGAATTATTTGAGTGTGTTTTTCAGGGCTACCACATTCTGAGCTTTACAGTCTTAACTTTATTGTTTGAATTTTTTCTATATTTTTGACTTTTGTTTGGCAATATTAATTTTTTTTTTTTTTTTATAAACCAAAGAGCTATGATGCACAAAGAGATGTAGCTTTTTTTGTTTAAACAGGGTTGCCACGTTGACGTTCCTATTTTCAAAATGGCAACCCTATGTTTTTACTTTTAGTACCAACTTTTCTTTCATTTGATACAAATTTAAATCACTAACTTTATGAGCTAAGTAATCGGACGGTTGTCGCTTGTATAATGCTTGCCCATACAATTTCGTCAAACTGGACGTTTACTGTTGGTTTTCTGGATTGGATATCTCGTTAAACACGGCAGTCTAAAAAAAGTTTTTGAAAAAGAAAAACATCAGAAAATGGTACACAATGTGAAAACCCGTCATACACAAATTTGTCTGGCATGCATTATCTTGGTTATTTTATATTCTTGAGTGTTAAGAAAATTCATAGCAAGTTATCCAAGTTGTGCCTCAAAAATATTCTCGATTACGCTCAGGACTAAAATTTCGTATCGTTTATTTTTCTAACATAATTCTGTTTCTTTTTTTTAATTTTTTTACTGTAATACTATATAGCAACTATCTTGTACTGTACCTATTTTGTTTATTTCTTCTTTAAAAAATTTAGTAAAATCTAGAGCATCACAATTCACATACCCTCTTATACCTACCACCTACCCATAATAACCCCCATTACTCTCTCTCTCTCTCTGTTTATTCTCTCTCTCTCTCTCTCACCATATTTCAACATCACTCTATCTTTAGTCATACTCTTTAGTTGTATTAAAATTAAAATCAAAAGTTTAAGGTTAATGTATAAAATTGTCACTTCTTTCCATTTACTTTAATAAAATTTATTAATTTTATAAATCTATTTTCTTCGTTTTAATTATTTTGATTTTGAAATAAATCAAAATAAACAGAACAATTGGATCGTGTCGAGGAGGGTATGGATCAGATTAATGCCGACATGAGAGAAGCTGAGAAGAATTTAAGTGGCATGGAAAAATGTTGTGGCATTTGTGTGTTACCCTGCAACAAGTAAAGTTTTTTTTTTTTTGTTTTCAAAATAATTTATATTTTCATTTCTTGATAAATTTTTTTTTGTTCTTAGGAGTCAATCGTTTAAAGAAGATGATGGTACCTGGAAAGGAAATGACGATGGCAAAGTTGTCAATAACCAACCACAACGTGTGATGGATGATCGTAATGGATTAATGGCTCAAGCTGGTTATATTGGACGGTAAATATGATACATTCAATTATTATTTTGAACAGAAATTTTTCAATACCAATAACAATTTATAATGGTGGAGGATACCACACCCTCATATTGGAATATTTTAAATTTTTGGTCTATCTGTCAAATTATAAGTTTCTACGGTGCTTAGAAGTCTATATTATAGGCATTTGATCAAATTGCAGAAAATGGGCGGTTAGCACTCCCCCTGAATGGAAAAACCTTAAGTTTTCGATTTATTTGTTCATATGCATCACAAAATTAACCATTGTGCAAAATTTTTAAAATCTACCATAATTTAATACCATTTTAGTGAATATGGGCGGATACCACGCCCACTTAAAAGAAAATAGTAACTTTTGGATTTTTTTCCTTATAAGCACCGCAAAATCTACCATTGTGGATTTCAATATTCTACGATGATTAGAAGTGCCCAATACATTTGATACCAATTCAGTGAATATAGGCGGATGCCACGCCCCCTGAATAAAAATTTTCAAATATTAGATTTTTTCCCTTATATGCACCGCAAAGTTCATTTTAAGGCAGAATTTCAAGATTCTAGGGTGACGGGAAGTGCTCCATAATTTTGATGCTCTGTCAGTGAGTCGTCGGTTAAGCTAGTATTAAATGATTTGTGTATACATCAAAATTTGTGTAGAAATTGGTGTATTTTTAACATAAATATGCACAAAACCATATGAACCACAAATTAAATGACAGAAAATGAGATTATAAAAACGATTTGTATTTTGTATATCATTTGGTGTCATCCGAATTATGGTTTAGATAATATTGTGTATTTTTATTGCAAAAATACACAAATTTTGTGTATACACAAGTCGTGTGATCTAAGCTTTAGGGTTTTTGCCATTTTTGAAGCCCTATATCTCATATAATACGCATGAAATATGCTGAGCTGAGTGTTCTTGACTAGCTCAACAAATATTGAAAATTTGAAATTTCTGTCCTAATTTATGCAGATGTCCTGTTTATACCCCAGGAAAAAAGCCAAACCTCGTAAAAACTCTAACCTTACATGTATTTTCAAATGCAATTGTGTTTATTTTTGCAGAAGTAATACGCGCAAAAAAGTCAACTGAAGGAGCGTGTGCGCTCCTAATTTTAGCTCTAATGTTAGTTAAGTGCTCCATTTTCAGAAGGATTTTCCGGCACTTTACTGGACATGCTCTGCTAACTTGAATCTCGTTTTTCTCTGAAAACTAAAGTTCTTTTGAAAATGGAGCACTTAACTCAAATTACTCGAGCACTTAAATAATCCAAATGATTTTGATCAAAATAACTCGATAGTTTCGAGAAAATCTAAAATCGAAAATCGAAACTCAGCATAACATTTTTTTTTTTTGGATTCGTAGAGCACTTAATTAGCACATTAGCATTATAAGACTCAAGTTCAAATTGTTAATTAAACGTTTAAGGCATTTTTGGCAATTGCTCTGCTAATTTTAAATCAACTTGTAGAACATTAATTTTTACCAAAAGTACTGGAGCACTTAATTTAATTTTTGGGCACTTAATTAGCACCTAATTTGCACTAAAAGATGCAATAAAAAAAAAACATGTTCTGCTCACTTTGCTCTGCTAACTTGATGGACATTTTTGATGGTAAGGGCATACTTCTAAAATAAAAGAAATGTTTGTAAAAATTCTACTAACGGTAACTCCCATAGAACCGTTTTTTTCATTTTTGACTTTCTCTTAAACGACTGAACTTGATGATTTTTTAAAATAATTTTTTGATTTTTGAAAAATCTTTCACATTTTTTTTTTTTTTTGAAAAATCGATTTTTCGAAAACGGGGTTTTCTTTTGAAATTTCGGTTTTAGATGTGCTGTAATATTTTTAAAAAATTATTTTTTTTTCGATTTTCATACCACCCGGGAAAGAGTTAAAAAGGAAGAGCCTCATTTGAAGGCGATTTTCATTGCAGTCCAGTGTAATTAAGTGTTAAATAAATTGTCTTTTATTACATTACAATTGTTTGATTACTGCTTAGCGAAATTGCAAATCTTGTATATAGGGCAATAATCAAATAATGATACTAGTACGAAGAATTATGCAAAAAAAAAAAAAACTATTTGAATGATGTTGTCTCATGACGCTACAGTATATTTGTTTTGGAAAAATAAATACAACATTTTTTGGATGTATAACCGATATGACTGTATGAGTGTTAAGATTAGTGATAGTTGTTCCTTACTAACAAATTCATAAGCACTGTTTAAAGTAAAACATTTTTCTAGTATCACCAACGGGTCAAAATTAGATCATTAAAAACTCAATTGTAATAAAAAGACTTTCAAATAAAACAAAAGTTATTTAAATCTGTTTACGCAAAGTTGGTAAAAAACGGAGCCATAAAATTCGTGTAAATTAGTCTTGAAATTTAATTAAAATACATTATTAATATTTTATATAATTTTGTTTCCGTTGCAGAATAACAAATGACGCGCGAGAAGATGAAATGGAGGAGAATATGGGACAAGTAAATACAATGATTGGTAATCTCCGAAACATGGCTCTTGATATGGGCTCAGAATTGGAGAACCAAAACAGACAGATCGACAGAATCAACCGCAAGGTAATATATTTATTTAAATTTATAATCATATTAAAATAAACCATTTGCAATTGTAATATATTAACTACCGATTTATTAAAACATTTATTGCATAAACTAACATAATCTAAAATTTTACTTTGTCTCATGCTAACACACAATAACAAAAATAAAACAGGGTGAATCCAACGAAGCCAGAATAGCAGTGGCAAATCAAAGAGCTCATCAGCTCCTTAAATAAATACATACTAATAATTTTGTTGTCCTAATGTTATTTATCAAAACCAAATACCAAAAAAAAAAAATTAATTATAATTATAATATTAATATATAATAAATAATACCTAAATAATAGAAATTCCATTTATTTTTATGAATATAAAATATATTTATGTATAAATTATTATTATATATTTAATGTTTCTTTATTTATTTATTTTTTATTAATTTTAAACTATTAAACATTAATTATTATGTATTACTGAGAACACAGTAAAATATAACAAAAAAAAAAAAATAATTATATCAGTAGGGTTTTTGGCTCATATTGCTGTGATGAATAAAGAAATAAATAAGAAAAAATAAATGACGAAAAAGATCTCAATACGAGTAAATAAACAATTCGAAACAATACAGCATTCATCACTCAATAAAATTACTATGGAAACCTACCTAAAAATTAAGGATAATATTTATTTTTTTTAATTCTATATTTTCGCTCATAAATTTTTAATTTACAAAAAAAAAAAAAAAAAAAATATTATTTAATCATAAAACATTATTTTCCATTGTTTTCTTTTTGCTTAGAAAATAAATCTTAACAATTTAATTGTGTAGTTGATCTTGAAATAAAAGTTGGAAAATAACTTAAGCATTGAGAAATAGATACTACTAGTCAATTAATTCTTTGTTTTGTTTTTTATTAATAAATATTAACCTATTTTGTGTCAATTTTGCAATAAGACGTTGTAAGTACTGCGTTTGGTCTATTAATAATGCTTGTTTCAGGTTAGTGGATCTAGGAACCCACAAGAGGCTTGGTGTCCCTATTTTATACCATGACTTGTTCTAATATGTATTAGATGTGATAACCTTCCATCCAACCATCCATTTAGGGCTAGTAGTACAACACTAATTAAATTAGCTTCTTCTTCTTAGAAAAACAAATTATTTGGTTCATGTACCTGCTAGCACACGGCAGGGTCTTTCAAACGTTTACAATCTTTAGCTTGCTGCATGAAGTTGAGTCGTCAACACTTGGCTTCATCTTTTTAACGTTGTATCCGTTTTCGTCTTCACATGGAATTCGAAAATCTTCTTAGATGAAGCATTGATGTTTATTTGACAGTTCATAGGAAGCCTACTTCTTTTACTGCGTTTTTACCACTAAACTATGTTGTTTTGGAGTGGATATAAAGTCTTACACTAAAAATCATTTATGAAAATGATAAACAAGAACGAGGTTAAAACTGATCCTTGTCATCAATGTCAATTGATTTAACATCAGCAATTTATTATGGAACCGTTATTTCTTATTGACGCAGAAATGATTCATCGATACCAAAAGCACATTTTTCATAAGAGGGCTTGGTGCCAATCTCCATCAAATGGTTTAAAAGGATCGAGCGTTAAAATGCTTCCATTTTTTGATGAAGTGTGCCATCAATTCACCAGCAGATCTATTAGTAAATTACGAAAATCTTACTGCTAATCATTAAGAAGTTTTCGTTTTTGAAGATGCTTGACTACTTGATCAGTTTCTCTAACCTTTGGAAAAAGTTATTAAGATTGGTGCTGTTGGTTTGTAACAACAGACATTTGCTTTTTCCATCTACTCCGAAAGTTCTGTAAAGAATAGGATAACTCCAAATTCTTAAGTACGTGTCGCACACTGGCAGCTGGTTAGAGCCGCTGATTAGTTACCGCTTTCTCGCTAGCAATATTTTAACATTATTTAAATTCGTTAGCTGACAACCCCCGCTTACTACCAAAAGTTAAACAAGCTTAACTTTGACAGCAGATGATTAACACTCTTAGGCTGATGCCATCAGAGACTATTTTTACTGGTCCCACCAAGCTGTCAGCAGAAGCTAACTCAATTCGCTGCTTGAATCAAGGGTGCCACAGATTAAGCATGTTGATTAAATGGTCGCTGATGCCATTAGAGAAAACAAAAAATTGTGGTCACAGTACGATCGCAAGACGGGGTTTCTTAATTCGTGTCTGGCAACCTGCCAGGTGGGACTTGCTTTACAAAGTTCCGTTACCAGCGCCAGCAGGAAAGAACACATCTTCAGTATAATGGCTATTTCGAGCAGCTTTTCTGTGAATTTTTAAGACTTTGGGTACCCTATGTTGAAGCCAATTAATAATTATCTTTAATGTTAATTTATACTTTAACATACTTTCTAATTTACTTATGTTTGTTTAAACTGAGAATGTTTTTATGTTTATATCAAAACTTGTTTTTTGGAAAATTTATTATTCTCGATTCAAATCTTTTTCAATACTGTCGTTCATTTTTAAATAAAGAATATTTTGTTCAATTTAAATACAATTAATCGAATATTGATTCCATAGAAAACAATAGGTTATGGGCCCAGTATGCAATATTGATTAATTTGTTTTGAAATGTTAAAAATCAATTAACAAGGGAAAGTGTTGAAGCCAATTAATAATTATCTTTAATGTTAATTTATACTTTAACATACTTTCTAATTTACTTATGTTTGTTTAAACTGAGAATGTTTTTATGTTTATATCAAAACTTGTTTTTTGGAAAATTTATTATTCTCGATTCAAATCTTTTTCAATACTGTCGTTCATTTTTAAATAAAGAATATTTTGTTCAATTTAAATACAATTAATCGAATATTGATTCCATAGAAAACAATACCCTAGCGACTGTACCGCTAATGCAGCGTAGAATTGGTTTCAAATAAACTGGCAATCACTATATAACTAACAGCAGGCTTATCATTATAGATGAGTGTGGGACTGGTAGCTGATGAAGATTTCTAATTGTTCAATAGACACTGATTGGAAGACGGGTCGTTATAGTCGAATTTTCTGATATCATTATGTAGAGAATAGAGACAGAAAATATAGAATTACCAAGAATTCTTAGAATATCGGGTTCCAAAATTGGTACTCATTCTCAGAGCTTTTATATTTTTAGGAACTCTATTAATCTTTTTCTCAAAGTTTTCTTAAAAATAATACTTAATTTCAAGTGTTATTAGTTGACCAATAAATATTCAATAAAGATTATATTTGTACTTTCTCAATGCTAATAAGTTGTCAACCTAGTCAAAATGATCTCATTTATTAACAAAATTAGTATTTATTTATTTTTAATTTTTTTTTAATTTGCAACTGGAAGTAGAAACAAATTTTAAATATAAATTATAATTATATTAAATTCTTAAATAAAAAAGAAAATAAAAACTTAAAAATTAGAAACACAATTTTACAAAATTAAGAGCTTCCATTGCACTTACTTTCTATTTTTTTTTTATTTCTAGTAATTTATTATATTAATTAAAATTACTTTTTATAATATAATTTTAAAGCGTATATAGAAAGAAAGCAAAAACATTTTAAATAAAATTTCTAATAATAACTTAACAAACAAAAAAAAAAAATTTATCATTAAAACTAAAACAAACAAACAAAATAAAATGAGTTGTCTGTTAGAAAATATTTAAATCAAAGTTTTTGTATAGAATTTAATTCATGTAGATGAGAAAATTAAATAAAAATATACTATAAATGCTATATGAATAAAAAAAAAAGAACGTAAATAACACATTCCAACTCGCTGAAAGTATTGAAAATAATAAAAAAAAACACACTCGAAAAAAATGGCGAATTATTTTCGGACCAAATAGCGTATGTGACGAAGTTGATATAATTAAGTATTTCTTTTTTTGTAATTAAGTTTTTTTTTCCTATAATTTTTTTATTTTTTTGTTAAAGCTATACAAAATCAATAAAAACCGAAGTTTAAATTAAAAAAATAAAAATAAATAAGAAATATCATTAGTCGTATGTATCTGCATTCAATGTCGGCCTTTGTGTTAGTTAAATATAAAAAAAAAATAAAAAATTTGTTATTCCGTACGATACGGACCAACTCGCTGTTACGATTTTTCTTTGGGTTGCTAGAACAAATATAAAAAAAAAATGCAAAAAAAAATATTATTAAGTTAAATCTTTAAAACTGAAAGAACAAGCAATAAATAACAATGCCTTAAATATTGTGAATACGTATACGTAGTTGTATTCGTTTGCCTATTGAAATAAGTAACACTCGTCAGATATTGTATAGCTTTTTTACATTTTTTTTTAATTTTTTTTTTCATTTACTTAATTTTTTTTTTTTTATTTATTTTTTTTTAATATTATTTTTTATTTTATTTATTTTTTATTTCTTTAAAGGGTGACAAGAACACAATAAGAATTGATGGCGCTAACAAACGGGCCAATGAGCTATTGAAAAACTAAAATGTTTAACATAATTTTTATATTCTTTTTAAGATTTCTATTGTGTATTATTTTTTTTTTTTTTTTGTAATAAATTATTAATGTTTAGTAATTTTGTTTTTTAAAAATAAAAAATAAAATACTCTCTTTTAAAAAAAGAAAAAAATATTGTTTAATAAAATGTAAATTGTTAATTTTTTTCAATCGCACAAGTGAAGTATATTATTTTTATTCTGATGGTCTTGAATTTTTCTTTTTTCTTTTTTCTTTTTTAACTTTTCGAAATATTCATAAAACATATTTTATCTATGAGATGATATAAGATACAAATATGTAGGTAATGCTTTTATCATTTGAATAAAATGTTTAAGAAGCATTTGACATTAGCATCAAATTGATTCACTTTTAAAAATGTCACAGAAAATTAAAATAAAGGAATTATGAAGGCTTAACAATTCATAAACTTACAAGTTGCTAAAAAGAACTTAACAGTGAGTGAATTGCTAGAGATTTCAATCTAAGTATATTTTTATTCGTCATGTTCTTATTATCTTTGTATAGTTTTTAAAAATGTGTCGAATCATCAAAAAAATCCTGGTTTTAGAAACACCAAGTCCTTCTGAAATAAGTATTTAGTTTTTAAATTACTTATTAAAGATGGCACTGCAATCTTATGCAATAAGATTTTAGGAAAACGTGTGTTTTTTTTCTAGCCAGTAACATCGTTAACATAATATTTTTTTAGTATCGCATTCCTAGTTGGTTACTGTGCCCCTCAAACTTTGTGCGGCCTTTTATACTGTGTCGTAAATTGAGGTTCTAAAATTTGTCGGACCTCTAAGTTTTCCTCGATATTCTTCCAAGAATGATATTAAAATAATCTTTGTCATTTAAGATGTTGGTGGAGTCTTAACTAAATTTGTTGGAACAAATACGTTCCCACTCGCTAAACCGTTCAAATGGATTAATTTTGCCTGGGTTATAAGTACTCCAAAACCATTGTCATTGCTTTATATTGGTTAGATTTAACTCTGACAGCTTATCTTACAAATTAAATTTGATCATAGTGAATTATAGAAGCAAATAATTCGTAGATAATGGCTTTTGAAGGGTGTGGCATAAAAATGGAAAGAGTCTTCGCAAAAATCCAAGCGTTACTATATCATGAAGAAAAGATTAAAAAACTCTTCTTTGTAAATTCACAAATCACAAATAAAACAATTGTTGAACTCCTATAAAAGATTTCCTTCATTATTCTTCCTTTTTTCTCTGTGATATCACACCTCTTACAGCAACAAAAAAAAAATTAAATAAAAATAGAAAATAAAAACAAAATTTGACTTAACGTTTAAAAATTTAATAATGTTAAACATTCTTACATATACAATACATATATTTGTCTTGCGTTTTTTGAAATATGCAGGATAGTTTTTGAATCCATATCAATTGTCGATAAAATATGTATAAGGAAACAACAATAAAATAATTCAATATAATGTAGAAAACAAACAATTAGAAATTCAAATAATAGCGTAAATGTTTTCATTTCACTAATTAAAATCACTCAATAAAATATAAAACTACATTGATATTTTTTTGTTTTTAAATTATGAATGCATCTACTTTTTGGGTTGTAAAAACGCAACATGTTTAAGGTTAATGAATATAAAAATGAAATATGAAAATAAGAAGAAAAACAAAAAAAACACTAAACGAAAGAGCAGAGTTAAAGAATTGTAAATATTAGTTAATAATAATTTAACTATGCGAGATATTTTGTATCTATTTTTTCACATGCAAAAAATGAAGATGCACCACCGTTTCTCAGAATAATTATTTATTTTTTGTTGTTTCAATAAAAAAAAAAACATATTTAAATTAAAAAAAAAACATAAGTCACCTAGTAAAAACCTCATAAGTTTGTGTGTCATCCAGAAAGTATAAAATCTTACTTTCTTACTTTCAAGAAATAAATAAGTATCAATCGGAAATTTTGATACAATATCTACCACAAAAAATGGATTCATTCGTAGTATCATTTGTTGACATGAATTAGATACACTTTATTTAAAAAGAAAACGAGATTAACATTTGCAATAAACTTTAAAACCACCTTGAAACAAAACATAAACAAAAAAACAATATTTTTCAATCAATATTCCTTCAATAAAATATAATAAAGGATAACTACCCTTACATAGCTATTGCAATATTACATAAAGAGATAAATAAACAAAAAATATTGTTTATTATAGCATTTACCCAAAATAGCCAAAAAATAAAAGGCACATCAAAACAATAATAATGAAAAACTAAAACAATATTGCAGTCTATATAGTGAATATTTTTCATACTTACATAATCACATTACGTATCAAATAATAATAAATTAAAATATATATAAAAAAATATACATACAAACATATAAATAATAATTTAAACAAATTAATTAAAAATAAAAATAAAAAAAGGAATATATAAATATAACGCTGCGGGCGTCTCTCAGGACAAAAATATTCGTATGAAACGGATGCTTTCCTTTTATTTAATGGCATTATAAAAAAAAATAAATACAATATTTATATTTTATATTTCTTTAACTTGAAATCGCATTTATTGGTTTTTATTCGAATGACAATTTCATGACTTGACTTTTAAATTTAACGTTTAAATGGAATGTAATTTTGATCTGAATGGATTGGATGTGTGTTAAATTTCGAGGAATGGAGTGATTCTCAGAAATAAATAAAACCGTGACAAAATCTGTAGCTAGTTGATGATCTGAATCCTCCGAGAGTAGACTTTAACATTTAAATTTATTTAAATCAGATGCTTGGGTCAGTCAGGGCAGGACTTTGAGACTCGAGGTCCCTAGGCGCTTAGCATTTGGGCCCTCCCACTTGAATTCATTTTTTTTTTCGAAAGAATCTGGAGCTAGTTAAAGATCTGAACACTCCGAGAGTAGATACTTAAACATTCTAATTTATTTAAATCAGATGCTTAAGTAAATCAGGCCCGGACTTTAAGACTCAGGTTCCCTAGGCGCTTAGCGTTTGGGGCCCTCCCACTCTTGCCCTTAAAACGCATTGTGCGTAAATGTTTTAAATAGCTCATGTAAATATGAAGGTAACGCCACCAGGGCCCCTAGACTTGCTGGATCCTTAGGCCAGAGCCTTGTAGGACCTGTTTCATAAGTTGCCACAGTTGACAATCTTTAAATGGACAACTTGATGGTAATCTGACAAATTTGTTTAATTACACAAGCTAACACTGCTTTTTGGTGCCGTAGAATTAAGACCTGATTTTGAGTATGTCTTGTATGGTGAATTCAAACCCGTATACTTTCTGTATCAGCTCTACTTTAGGAGATACGGGGCTGTATCTGTATCAGCTCTAGTTTAGGAGATACGGGGGAGGAAATTTCCATAGACACTGCATTATGTATTGCACAGATTACAAACTTGCCAGCACTTTTATTAATTTGACACCCACCAATCGTTTGCAGGATCTTCAGGAAGGAAACCTTTATATTTCCAGCCTTTTTTAATAAGCTCACGAAGCTGAGCTCCTATTTCTCGTGAAACAATTTTCAAGTAATTTTAAAATTACGATTTCTCGAAAAGTTGGTAACGGATTATTAAAATTCTAATTAGATTTTAAAGATAAGGAACGTTAATTTCATATTTCATAACGATTTTTTTTTTTTTTCATAATAGTTTTAGCGAAAAACGCCGTTTTTTAACATGCAGATCAAAATATCTTGAAAACAAGAGCTGCTAGAGCAGTTTTGAGACCGACCAGCAAACCAAAATCCATAAGAAAAAAATAATTTTACGTTCGGCTTCAAAATTTTCTCCTATCTATTGAAAGTTAGGCACTCTGGGTTATTAAAACATGCTTAATGAATCGTTTTAAATAAAATAAGTGTTTATTTGCTACTCTGGGATTCCCTGGAAAGAAAATCAATTTGCTTTTTGATTTGATATCATAATCCAATTCAGAAGCAGTTAAGGAAAACCGAGTTATTTCGGTTTGATGCTTTTAAAATTTTAATTCGTAATGAACCAATTAATCTGAAGTAAATTGAATTCATTGTTTTAAAAATATTGAAAGTTTCGAATAGCTCTTAATAACTGAAACCGAAATACACATTCCGTTAACAGTTAAATTTTGGCATTCCATAATAATTGAATGTAACATTTTATGACAGAAATCAACCGAATCTTTTACCTAGACTTTATGCTTTCAACTGCTGGAATACAGCACACAGAGACAACAATATACTTAAAAATGTTGCCACATAAATCGTTCTTGTTTAAATTTATTTATCAAAGATTTTATTTATTCATAATTATTGGTAACTTAATATTTTTATTTAATTTTTGTTTTGTAATTTTAAAGCAAATTGAACTTATTCACATCAACGAATTAAAAAATATCAACCCATGGTTATAAAAAAAACAATCGCCTTTAGTTGTATAAATAAATAATTAAAAAAAAAAATAAAACATAAAAATAATATATTTCATACATTTTATTTGCTTGTTTTTTTTTATAGAAAAGAATATTTAAAAAAAAATATCTTTCATTACATTTTAAAATATTTAAAAGCTTTAAATTAAAATATATTATTAATTACAAATTAAAATTCCCACATTGGAGATAAGCGCGAGACTAAAATAAAAAAAAAAGTAACAAAACGGGACACCATATTAACCCGATGAAAAAGTGCATTAGGGCATACATAAATATATTTTTTTTTGTTCAAAGTTTAAAAAAAAATAATTTAAAATCATTAACCGAGAAACATAAATAGAGTATCGGTTTTGTTTAAAAAATTAAAAAAAAAGGTCAGCAATATTTAATGTCTTGTAATTATTTCAACAAAATATTACAAAAAAAAAAAAAAAAACACAAAAATCGTAAATTAAAAATGCTTGTTAAATAGTTTTTAAATTTAATAATATATACAAAAAAAAACATTAAAATATACACAAAATATATTTAAAACAAAAAAAATGAATATAGTAGTGGTGTCACTATAATTAATTAGTACCTACTTACTAGAAAATAAGCATAATGTACAAAATAATACAAAAAATATATATAAATAAACGATATATATACATACAGACAGACACACACACATTATATAAAACAAACAAAACAATATATATATACGTATACATATATATTTACTGAGGAATTATCAATCTTATAAAAAGATAAACTATACATAACACATACATATATATTTATTATTCTCTACTAACCCAATTCTCTGTGTCTTTTTATTGTCTTTTCAAATTATAACAACAAAAAAAAAATTATTAATTAAAAAAAAAATATGCATGTTAATATTGTATCATACAGTAATTACTTGTAACTAAAAAAAAAATTAAATAAAATTTCGAAAAATAATAGTAAATCAAAACAAACCCTAGAAATTGAAAGTGAAAAAAAAAATTATAAATTATAGACAAAAAAAAAAACAGCAACTTCTTTTCCATTAACATTAAGTTGTAGTGTAAGTTTTAAATATGAAGAAAAAGCATTTTGTAATGAAAAAAAAAACATAAAACGATTTAAGAAGGAAAATTGTTTCATTTTATTTTTTTAAATTTAATTTAAGACAAAACAAAAAAATCTGAGAATCAATTATTTAAACTCCATTTTTAATTTTACGTTGTTTTTGTCATCATAAAAGTTTCAGTAGAATTTTTTTTTTTTTGTTTTAAATCAAAACTGTAAATTTAATGCATCTTTCATTGATTGAGATTTTTTTGTTTTTTCGTATATAACCAACAGTTCGCCAGTGAGAAAACATAATGTGAATGTTTTCATATATGGATTGTGTATTTTAAGATTTCGAAATAAATCATTATTATTGAATTAATACTTATACATTTGAAGTGATATAAATTATAATTGAATTAATATATATTAAATAAAAACAAACCTAAAAATGCATTTTATTTTTACGGAAGGAAAATTTCAGATTTAAAATAAGTTCTTCAAATGTGAGTTCAACACACATTGCTACAGTGGCCTTGGTTCACAAAAGTTCACTCTGAAGAGTAATTCTTTATCCCTTAGCTCTGACTGGAGGCCACTCGTGGAATTTTATAAGCCTCTTAATCTCAATCTCTGAATTCATTACCCCAGTATAAGAGTGATCTAAACGAAATTTTTATAATTTTTGAGATAAAAATGTGGTCTTAAACCCTAGAAAGATATTCTTCGTCGATTCCACACTAGATAGTGGATTCATATACACATTTTGACTCCAATTGAAGAACTGTTATAAACTATTATAAAAAGTCTATCCCATCTTTCTTTTTGAGAAGAGAGAGAGATAGAACTCTGCTGAGGTACTCTTGTCAGTATAACATTTTTTAGCTATATAACAGTTTGTCTCTCCCTTTCACCTGTATAGAGCGAGATAGGACTCTGCTTTGGTACCATCCAAATGTCATCTTCAGTTTGACTCAGTAAAACTGTTATACTTAGAAGGGAATACACTATTCAGTGTTTTATAAAGATCAGTGCTTTAGCTATGTACTACGCAGGGCATGGGGGATGTACGTTAGTCGAATCAGAATTACAACAACAATTGAAGGTTAAGTCAGTGGTTGCGTACTTTAATTCAGTAGATGATTTTGGAATACAACCACTAACCGGCACCTTTTGTAAGAATAAAGCTCTCACATAAGACCTGTGCTGACAATTTTTGTTGGACAGAGCGTAGATGCGTATACTTCTCTGGCTCTAAGTGTCACCGTTGTCTTTGAATAGTTATTCTTACGTATAAAGTATTGTTTAGAACCACACTTTACAATTTTTTTCCTTTTTGGACCCAAGTAACACGTTTTATTAGTTTAATTCATGTTATGGAAAATATTCAAAATCTCTTAATATACTTTTATTTCTTCTACTTTATGTCATACATATTTTATTGCTATATTTTGAATAGCTGTATCTTGAAAACTGTTGGCTCCACAAAAAAAGATATTAGAAAATAGTTAATAGTCAAAAACTAGTCTTTCATAGCTAAAAATCCCAATTACTGAAAAACCGCAAACATTTTGCGTTTTTTTTTGCAATTTTACCAATGTTGCGTTCGGCGCTCGAGGTCGATAAATTCGATTTAACATCATAATTAACTCAGCAAAAAATCAGTTTGTTTTACAAATAATTTTTATTAATTAATTATATAATTTTTAGTTCATGCAAATAAACCCCAAACCAAACAACAAAAAAATTTTAAAAAATGTGCACTGTGGCGTATACGTGTTCTTTTTGAGATTTTTTTTAGAATCATTAAATTTCATATTTCTAGCATACTACCAAAATCTTATGCTATTACAACAGATAATGATTCTGCTTCCTTTAAGGCAACAGAAGAATTACACTGCTACAAAAAAATTAAATGCAATTACTTTTAAAATTACCTATCAGATTGTAGGACTGACTGAGGAGATTACATTATGATGCTTGAAAACATCCACATACCCTCAAAATTTTAAATTATTTCCCAAAAACTATTTTTGATGTTTGCCGTTTTTCAAAATTTTTGTACTCCGTTATTTTTTATCCAATATAAGCTTTGTGAACAGTAGTTATGGAAAGAAGAAAACATGTTCTTTTTAAAAATATATACTTTTGCAGTTACACCTCAAAACTATTTGTAGATTTTTTAAATTAAATCTAAGACATGTTTTTTCCTACATTTTCAACTTTGAAGACCGTTTTAAGCAATATTCTGATTTAAAAATTTTCATTTTTTGATTAGTGTCACATAAAAGATAAGATGATACTGAAAATGAAAAATGAAAACAAAGAGTTGCCATTTTTAAAAAGGGTATATCAAAGTGGCAATCCTTTATCAATGAAAAAATAGTTTTTACTTTTTTCGTTGAAACAGGGTTGCCACGATGATACACCCTTTTTAAAAGTACCATCTCTTCATTTTCAGTATCAAATTATCTTTCATTTTACACGAATTCAAAAATCAAAAAAAAATTTAAATCAGAATGTTGCTTAAACCGGTCTTCAAAGCTTAAAATGTAGGAAAAAACAAGCGTTTTGGCCGGAAAATATTCCATCCGAAATATTTTCGTTCGTCCGAAATGTTAAAAGCTATTTTCAGTTACGCTCGAACAAAATTTCACTTTGACTATGTGTGCCTGTTTCCTACACATCCGCTCTCAAAATGCATTACTCTGACTGGCTTTTCTTTTACGTCTCTCTCTCTTGTTGATGTGGAATAAAATAAACAAAGTTCAAAGCAATGGGTTAAATTGTTTGTTTCACAGTTTTATGCATAATGTCAAGTGAAATATCCATCAAATTGGGAGGTAAACGATAAACGAAACTTACATTTTTCTTCAAACTTTAAGATTTCTGTATTTGGTTTGAAGTCGTTTAAGATTTTTTTTTTCACAGCCAATTTTCATGAAACCTCTTGTGGACAAGATTCCACTAAAAACGTACGTAAAAACGTACGTCCTTTCACCTTTCCCTTATCGTGGTTTTCTTCCTTATTGAACCTTTCATTCCTTTTGTTTTAAACTATTTTTTCGTTAGAAATGGAAGCAGTTGTATGCTATTTTTATCACTTAAGTTCAAGAGACGAACAAGAAACCAGTGTGACAGAAAATGTTAATTTCATTCAGGAGAAACTCATACGCCCCAATCGGGAATGAAACTTCCCGGGAGAATTTTTTTTGAGAAATGGGCTCTCAATCGAAAAATTCCTCGAAAAGTGGCTCTGGTATTCTTAATACGAGAGTATCAATTTACAAGAGAAACCATAACAAAACTCCTGAAATTTTTTGGTTGGGAGCAATTTTCCAAAAAAAAATATTCCTTGATAAATTTCCCAATTAAGGTCGGTAGTAACTTTTCAAATTCCAAGCGAATAAAAATATACAATAGGGAAAAAGTGAAATGCTAAAGTTTTTTGGATGGAGTCTTGTTCACGTGAAACTCACAACAAGGCTGATTATGATTTTCGCCAGTCATATTGTGAGTTCCACCTTGCACGTGATTAAGATTCTATCTTGAGAACTTACATTTCACTTTTCCTTTATTGTAAATTACGGGCAAAATTTTCACTTTCCAAGAGTTCCTTTTATTTTCAACTATTTTTGTTTGAATTTTTTTTCCCAATAAATTTTGAAGACGAACAAGCGGAAAATGTTAATATCGCCAAATTGGTTTCTTGTTCGTCCCCAGAATTTATGTGAAAATAAGAGCTTACAATCCCCGGGTTCAAGAACATTCCGTTCAGTGACATTTGGCCAATCAGACCCTCTCAAGGAAACTGAACTGAATGTTCTTGAACCGGGGAATTGCTTCCATTTTAAACTAAAAAATAGATCAAAATAGACACAATTCTGAAAAGGTGAACAACTTTTCGACTGGAATTCACGATAGGGGAAAATAGAAATGCAAGTTTTTCGCATGGAATGTTTTTCATGTGAAACTTTTAATAGGGCTGATTCGAAATACTTCTAGTAAAAATGGTTTGGAACAATTTGAAACTATGGAAAATGTCATCAATTCAAAGGTAGCACTCACAAAGTGCTGCTGAATTTAATGTACTTCGCGTGTTTCAGCCCCGGACGATGCTATGTACATACCTACATGAAGAACTTTCGAACCAGATTGACTTGGTATGGTTTTCGTGACAACGTTTTATTTTACTTTACTGAATGTTCATGAAAACACTTCTAATAATGTCACACTTTGATGCGGACAACAACTCCTCTTAAATATAAATTAAAAGCAATTTTTTTATTTTTTATTTTCGTTTTCATTTTATTGTTTTTTTTTTTTATTTCATTTCATGAAATCCTTATAACATGTACAAAAGATATAGGTTTTTATAATTATTACACATATGTTTAGTTTTCAATTTAATTTTGTTTTGTGGCGCAAATCGATTAGAAAATAAATAATAAATAATCATCATGGCGGTAACTTCACATATCATAGTACATCTATTTATGTTTTAAAAGTAAAAATTATTATTATTTCGCAAAAAAAAAAAAAATTATAAAAGAAATGAAATGAAAAAAGAGGAAAAATCAACACAGCAAACAAAAAAGTAGCTCTATATATTTTCTGTGCTTTATGCCGGCGTTGAGGGAGGTGCACTGCGTCAGTATCATCTTTCACTCCACCTTCCCTCCTGCAGACAATGATGAGGGACAGTCACGGAAATCACAAGTTTTATCTCTATTCATTTTTTTTTTAATTTAAACCCTAATATTGCTTTCAAATTTATTTCATTTAATTAAAACAAGAAGAAAGTCAACATAAATTAATTATTAATCAAACACAAAGAGAGGACATACATGTGGCGGTTGGCCAAACTCAAAGGTAAGATATTGGATTTAGTAAATAATTTGTGTTGTTCGTCCACTGGCTGAGGACGTGATCGCTTCTTCAAGATTTGAATCGAGCTTTCGGTAGGCGGCTGTGTGCTTTCGGCGACCACTTCGACCTTTATCGCCACGTCTACCTTCCAATAACAGAGCCAGAACTTTTGTTTTATTATGATAGAGCACATATATGGCAATGCAGAGAAACATTCCAACGAGGAAATATGAAAAGAAATTCGATCCAGATTCTTCAAGGAACGGATCGACTACTGGTTTATTGTTTACAATGTCATTGCCAACGATAATTTCTGGACTGCTGCTTTGATTGTGTTCGTTCTCATCGATATTTGCAATGCCTACATCGTTGGGCCTTACATTTGTGAGGCCCTCTTTGTAGTCTTCGTTATCGGCGCCAGTGTCATCGCCAAGGGAGTTTTGTTCTTCATCGGAATCAGATTTTTCCATGAAATCTGGTTGTTTTTCAGCTTTTGATTTGGGTGGTTGTATTAGTTGGATTGCATCCTGAGCACTTGAGTTTAATGGTGCAGGTGAAATTTCATCTTTGCCTTCGTCTACGGGTAGTGGTGGATTTTTCTTATTTTTCTCTTCTTTTGGAACATTTGGAATAATTGCAGCTCCTGCTGTTGGTTCTGGTATTTCGATAGGAGAATTTTTCTCTTGTTTAACATCATTTTTAATTGGGATTTCAGCTACGGTGTTTGGTTGTGCAGGGGGTTTTGGGTGGGTGTTTGATGAATTCGGTGCTGCAAGAGAAAGAAGTAAAATATGTGTAAGTATTTAGGGTTGCATAGCATTCAAATATAAAAGAATTGTGAATTTGATGATAAAATAATTGAATTTGTATCGATATTGATGGCTTGAAGCCTTTGCTTTTCTTTTGTAGAATTATGACTGATTAGGCTTAAGAGGGTTCACTAACTCCAGTCAGTTTAAGGTTTGGTGAAAACCTTATACATATATATCAAATTTCTATAAGGAGCTGTTAAACCTGGCCCTCCAGGTTGGATGCTCCTTTCACAAGGGTAACATTTTTATTGCGAACTTTCTACAAGCTTTGGATATGAATGACCCAAATGTTGACGACTTCACCAAGGGAACATGGATAGGGAACTTCGGATCAGTACGTGGAATATCCGGACCTTGCACTTTTAGCCGAGCAATGTGTGGAGAGCTTAGTTGGGTACGGAGCAAATATTACATTCATACTCATCCAGGAAGTGCAATGAAATTGAGAGAACATGCAGGAAATGAAATATTGTGATATCTACCAAAGATGAATCGGATCTGTGACCCATGCCTCATATTCTTCCCTTGTTAGGCTAATAGGATCTTCGGATGGCCTATATGCCACTCGATTTAAACGAAAAAAAAAACCATGTAGAGTTTGACACCATAGACTCGGATCCTGTTGGGAGCTACGGATAAGGAAATCCATGGTATTACAAACAATATTGGAAGAAAGTTGAACGTCGACAAGCTTATATTGCAAGACCATCAAAACTTTTGCTGATCGTGTCTTTTTCAATCTCTCAGACAGCATTGCAAAAGCATCATATTATGTTTACAATTAAGTCGGAGGAAGGTATGAAGGTATGTATGACTAGAAACTCGGCATACGATAAGAAAGAAGATGCTCTGGAATTTGCTAACTACAGAGGTACCAATTAGTCGTCTCAACATCACCAAAAAAGTTTTGTTAGATATTTTGTGTGACACACTGAATGACTTGATCGGGGAATAATTGTGGTGGAAAGTTTGGAGGAAACACGCTTCGAAAGATTTTGAATAAAATGATCAAGAAGACATCATCATGTCGTCAATAATTTGCCTATGATAGCGTTAACATGGACGAAGTATTTAGACTCATGTCACATCCATACCAAACTTATCTGTTTGTGCAAGATGGCCATGAATAAATCTCGCTACTTGAGCATAGTCCAGAATATTATCAAAGCGTTTGATGTCGATAAACGCTTAAGACAGCGCAATCTGCTATAAGGCAACTTTTTTAACTTCACCCTTGAAACAAGTGTGCAAAACTCAAAAGCCAGAAGCTAACTAACTTATCGGACGACAAACTGTCAGCTCTCTCTCTTGGGCAATATCAAAACCATTTGAAAACCATCCGACCGAGGTCAATCCGGCCATTTTGAAAGTTGGTCATTCGGTAAGTTAGCTATTGTAAACCCTTATAATGAAGAGAAAACAAAATATATACTCATCAATCTTATGAAATAAAAAATGAATCGTATCATCGCCATATTAGACTCTCTCTGGTTTGCTCAATTGACCATTTACAAGTAAACTATTTTGCCAATATGAGTTAAACGGTATTAATGTAACGAATAGGCGCAAATAATTCCCAGAATTGAACCAAATGCTGAAATTGAGACATATGAGAAGCAAATACGATACGATTCGAATTTTATATCATTCAAATCTGGCTAAAATGGGATGGTAGACAGTCAAGATGGGATAAAAATATGCTGTGCTGTTTTGACAGAAAGATTAGGTGTGCATTGGGCGAGAGGGGAGGTGAAAATCAACGAGGAACTCTGAGGATCTTAAAGTGATACGTCCTAGGTCAAAAAGATGAAAATACAACCACCTAGTTGCTACATGGAGCGAAATCAGACTTTTAAACGATTAACTTACAAATAATAATGGAAATTGTTACAACTTATCGCCCGTGTAAATGTAGCATAAAAGTTTATTTATTTCAATATAAATATTAGTATCATATCAGCAAATGTCCCTTAACATTTTCTGTACAACAAAAAAAAAATCAGATATTTGAAAATGAATGTTGTATTTGCCATCTATTTTTAATTATAAAAATAAAACAAAACAACACAATGACTTGTTGATTACATACGGAAGTAGAAGTTCAAAAACACCACTAAGTACCTACCTTATCTTATTGATTACAGGTGACTGTCATAAATTAATTCTTGAATTTATATACATATTGACTGATTGTGTGTTTGAAAAGCCGTCAACGTAAGCATTAAAATAGAATCAATTGACTTTCAAATAAATGCCCGAGGTAAGGTTTTGTTTTGGTAAATTTATAGAATATATGAATGCAGTGCAATTAAGTGCAACAAAAAATTCACTGATTGATAGCACCATGAGGACTGAGGAGATACATTATTAAGTGTTAAATTCGTGTTTTTTTTTTGTAGTAGGCAGGATATTTAGGACGAACCATGAGGGATTTCTACTAAAAAGCACATTACTTGTTTTCCCACAAGCAAATAAGACTTGAAAACGGGTTGTCCTTCTCTCGCAGAGTATAAATGTTATGGAAGATGTGATTTCCGAAAGATGTATTAAAGGGTGAAACGATTTAATCAAGGATATCAGCCCAGAATAGAAGCCTGTGGCGAACGCGTTCTGTTTAAAGGACCCATTATTACATCGCACAACGACATGCAGAGGCATGGACACTATCAGTTTCGGTTGAAAACCAGCTGGGTTTCTTTGAGAGAATGATTCTTGAGAAGAAGATACAACTTCGAACTCTACGGTCTTTACAGTGACATAAACCTTGTCAAAAAGCTAAGAATATAGTGATTGAGATGGCTGGGTGTTACGTGGAGAATATGGACGCCAACGCAACAACCAGTCCCACGAGCCTTCGCATCCAACCCCGATGGACAACATGACAGAGAAAGACCTCATCTTATGTGGTGCGATCAAGTGGTGGACGACCTCAACCAACTAGGTGTGCGAAACTAGTGGCAACTCGCTAGGGACCCGACTAATTGGTTGTTTGTTGGTTGAAACCATGATCCATCTTGGATTTTATGCGCTCTCTAAAGTAAGGAAGTAAGTATTGACATTGTCTTAATGACAATAGAAAGGGAATCTACACAGTTGGGAACGTAGGAGTAGTGGAAGTCTTATTCCTCTTATGGGGATTACAGCGAACTTAATAATAAGGTCTGAGGACCTAAGTAAGTAAGTATTAGGCGTGTGAGACCATTTTTACCAGTAATTCCTAGATCACTTGAATCGTTGTAGAAGAAATCTCCTAAATGGAATCTTCTTTGTCTTTGAGATAGAGCAGGACATGTGCGTAAAAATACGGTAAGGAATTGTGATTCGGAATGTTTTTGACTCCACACATCAAAAGGATAGCGGCGCAGTAAAGGAAAATGAAAGCGATCCTCCATCAATCTAGCTAAAAAATATTGGTGCTTGCATTCAGAATCCACAATGCATTGTAGCGCCGCTCTGGCTGATCAATGTCACAATAAGAAGAAGACCTTTGCGCCGAGGCAATAAAATCTTATTCCGAAAAAAAAAAAAAAATAGATTGTCTGCAGAACCGCGACGGGTGAAAACTAAAAAAAAATATAAAACATTCAAACAAATATAAACATTCTATTATATGCTTTGTAATGTACAAGATTCCTTTTAAATCAAAGTGTCTCGTCCGAGGAGGAGTGGAAAAAAATTGTTTTAAACATGCAAATGCATTATCCACACCGCGATTACATACATATTTGGGAAGAAATAAATAAATTTTCAAAGCTAAACAAAAACTACATACATAATTATAATGAATTTGTTTGCTTTCTCAAAACTTAAGTAATCACCCAACGTTTAGTAGAATTCTTTGGTATGTATTTTCTATTATCTTTCTCCCCCTGACTAATAATTGTATACAAACTAATTACCTTTTGATTCTTCGTAAACATTATTGATAAATATTCACAGGAAATTCATTTTCAGGCTAATGTTTACATAAAATGCACTTACTTGGTTTTTCTGCAGGTGTTGCGTCAGCTTTGATAGCATCAGAGGTTTTTACTTTTTCATTAAATGCGACAGCAGTTTGGGTTGATTGAATTTGAACATCAGCGATTTGTGAGGACTTTGTTGGTGCTGATGATACAGGAGCCAAAGCAGCAGCAGCAGGACCTGGTGCCAATGAAACTGCGACATGTTTTCTATTGTCAGCCGAATTCTTTATTATTTCTTCGCCCATCCAAGCTAAGAATTTACAAATATCCTTCGGAGTCAAGTCATCTTCCAAACACGATTGTCCACACACAGCAGTGTTATTGAAATCCCTTGGTGGAGCTTTTGGGAAGTATTTTATAGCTGGGAAGGTGTGTTTTTGTTCGCAAAATGTCACCGAAGTATTGACTTGGTCACGCAGGGCAACAACACTCGGAACATTGACAATGTAGTCGCTATTATTGAGTTGTAAAATTGCATCGAAATATCGCGAACAAATGCTTTCTTGTGTCTTTGATTCCCGATTGGATTTTCCCAACTGATTTATATAGCATTCATTTAAGAACGGCAAGATTGTTTCGTTTAGCAGTGTACTCTGGAAACGTTCCAGAGATTTGTCGTCCTTCAATTTGCTCCATAAAGAAGAAGATTGATCAAGTGGAGCTGGTGCGGCAAGAATGCAGGTTGTAAATACAATGGACAGCAATATTGTGAACATTTTTGTGGTTTTTTTTTCTATTTGCGTTGAAGTTTGTAAATTTAATTTCTCTGTTTGGGCAAAATTTTTAATTGTAAGAATTTTTTTCACTTTTTTACGTTGAAAAAGAGAAAAACAGCAAAGGGTTTTTGCTCACCACACGCCTGTGTTTTTCGTTTTTTTGGTGACAGTTTGGTTGGAGTTGACGTTTGTTGTTGACTGAAGGATGACAGATAAATGCAATGCGCAGATTTTGGAGACTTTGGAGATATATTTCTATTTATGAAATCGTTTAGTGATTGTGATGAGACACATATGAATGGGTGCGTTCAGCTCTCATCATGGTTTTGTTTGTTTTTTTTTTATTTAAACAAAATTAATAAAATCGGAAAATTGTCTGAATTTATTTAAAAATTGTAAAAATGAAACAATAAATAAATCAAAATTCATTCTTTGCGGTCGAAAATAAGGTTTGGGGCAGTAGGAAACTGTGTGTGTACTTTCACTGGTTGAACTGCGTATGTTCTGTTGAACGAAATTTTCGTTTTATAATTTAATTGGGGAATTTGTGTATGCTTAAGATTTTTGGCTTTGCTTCTGCAGGGTACTGGCTTTATCTATCAAAATAAAACACATACTAATCGTGTCGCTGTCTATGCACAAGAAACTTTACATGAACTAGAATAAGGTAAATGATAGAAAATCGTGTTGTGTATGTTGATGATTTTTGGGAATTAAATTTTCGAGACTGAACGCTATCATCAAAAATCGTTGCACCACACTTTCTGAAGTAGCTATTTCAAAAACCACAACAAACAAAAGTCTCCAAACGCAGTGCAGCCGTAAAAATAATAATTTGTATAGTACTTTAGTACTAGTTAGAGTAGTAGTAGTCCATTTTTTCAAGAATCTTTTGGGTTCTAAGAATAAGAAATACAGGAAGGTGTGTTTGGCGAACAAAATGCTGCACTTCACAAAGTGTTGTGAGTTGCACATACACAAATGCATTTACACAGGGTCGGAGTGCAGTTGTATGACAACTCGCAAGGCTCCAAGCTTCATTTTATTTAATTTTAACTTACATGTTAATTTACGCGTTCGATCCCTCAAAATTCTCTTTTTGATAAGTTTGCTTATTTTCAGGAAATGGGCACACTCCGTGTCAAAACGATTTTTATGGTTTTTGTCAAAAACACTCACCTGATTGAAATCTTAAAATTTAATAAAATTTTACAAATGCAACCCTTAAAATTATTTTGTAAATGCACAAGAATAACATTCCCAAAAACTTTAAAATTAAAAAAAAAAACTGTTAAAAATTAAATATCTCGGCGCTAACAAGTTGCAGCGCCTCATCACTAACAATCAAAAATTAGTGCACCCCTGAACCTGAAATTCGTAATTTGAAATGTTAATATCTAAAATGTGATTGGTTGAGTTGATGAAAAAGTATACTTTTATTTTGAGGAAAAATATTATTTTTGTTGCTAATATTTATTAGAAAACAATTTTAAATGGTTCTCAGATATTAACTTTATATCTTAATATCTAATTTTGACAGCCACCCAAACAAATTGATGCCGCACTGTTAACCACTGTAGATGTGATATCCACCCATTCCTTGTCTTTTTATTCTTTGGGGTTTAATTTAAGTCAGATATCCAATTTTAGGACATCAAGTTTGCCAAAAATTAATAAGATCTCAAAATAACTTATTTAAGTACCCATTTAATAGGTAGGTACACTCACCATTAAATTAAGTTCAGTTTACAAGTTTCAAAATTTGTGTGATTTTTCAGAAATTTTGCAATTTTAATGGCTATTATGAGAATTATGAAGAGAAAACAGATTAATGAATTGATTGACATGACAGAAAATTTGCTGTTAATGAAAATTTCAAAATCCAAGCTCTAGGAAGGTATTTGAGGTACGATTTGATCATTGAAAGCAAAACTGACAGCTTAGAAAGAAGGAGAAAATTAGTTTAAAAATTTTAAATTGCTCTCCTGCAAATCTTAGTACCTATTTGTGACTTATTATTCATCAATAATGCCAATATGCTGTTTTTCACCAGGCAAAAAAATCAAAAAAAAATTAAACTGAACATCCAAAACTACAGCTTTTGACAAACGCTCCAAAATGTTCAAAAATAGGTAAATGTAATT
The DNA here is from genome assembly GCA_948107695.1 of Meliscaeva auricollis. Lineage (NCBI taxonomy): Eukaryota > Metazoa > Arthropoda > Insecta > Diptera > Syrphidae > Meliscaeva > Meliscaeva auricollis. Next base: position 64,481,440 of record OX403616.1, read on the forward strand.
GAAATCAAATCTGTCCCTACATCTTCCAGAAATGCATATAATTTCAATTTATACATTTTCATATACATTTTAACAAGTGTAATTGATGCTGATTCGGTTCCGCAATATAATAATGTTGACTGAACAAAGTATTTCACATAAATTAATTCTTAAAATTGGTTTGTCATCGAATCAATAAATTCTGAAGAATTCTTTCTCTAGACGATAGAAAAGTACCTACTGATGACGCAAACGGAACTTCATCTGTAAGAAACAAGCCATACTTCAAAAAAAGTTACTTAACACCTTCATCTTCTAACAATTTGATTGTTTATACTTATGCTATTCGAAAATTTAAATTGTACAAATAGTACTGACAGTTCAAAAGACATGCTTAGTCACTTGGGAAGGCCCAACAGTACCGACTGCAGTACAATAGTAAGCCTTTTTTCAGCAGTGATCTTAGTATTTGAAAAGTGAATAGTTTTACAAAATTTGTCAACTTTGTCAGAATCATATATTTTTTTCAAGTTTTTGTGTCAGCCTATTTCAATAGACTTCTAAGCAGGGTCCGATCCAGCTTTTTCGCTGCCCTGGGCAAAAGTGTTATTTGCCGTCCCTTACCTTAAAAGCCATAACTACATAAGCATGTTATTGGGGTTTTGAACTGACTTTCAAAATTATTCACATTTGAGGAGCTTAGGAACAAAATGTGACTTTTTCACTTTTTGTGTTTTAGTTTTTTTTTTCTTTTGATCATGAATTCTATCGATTGCCAAAAAATTTACTTGAAATAAGAAATGCAGTGAAATTTCAATCTTAAAAGTCACTTTTGGGTCAAAATCATGTAAGTAAATCATGTAAGTGCTAAAGTAAAAAAAATTTAGTTTCTACTTTTAAAGTCCTACATCTTTGATGATTTATCAGATCGGTCATTACGCTTAGTGCCTTACTAACCAGTGCCATTTCCTTCGCAAGACAGAAGCTTAGCGACAGCGTAGGGTCCAAATCGCTAAAAACGTAAACAATTGATTGAAACATAAGTATGTTAATTTGTCTCCCTTAATGTTTGTAAAGATTATGTAGAAGACAGCAATCGTCAACACAATTATGTTTCCCGTTTGCGATTGAGGCGATTCTAACCCTAAATACACACTATGCGGCAATTCTTTTCTATCCCAAGTCAGCATATTTTTGGGAAAAGTGCTCCCAACCGAAATATTGGCACAGTTTTGATCCTTTTTCTCTTAAATTTCGTGCCTCTTTTGTTAAAAATGTAGTAAAACCTTGCAATTTATTTAATGGGAGCCAATCCCGTAAAATATTTTCGAAACAGTTTTCACTTATAATAGGACTGTTTGTGTTGTTACTAAAATTATAAAAAAAATTGGTTTCAAGATTTTTTAAAGCTATTATATTTAAATAGCAAATAATTCCATCGTAGGTTTTCACTCATAATATTTTATAGACTATTTATGAAACGAGTTGATCGTTGTTTTAGTTCCAAAAGGTGACATTTCATTGGTGTTAGATCAAAAGGTGACATTTACAACACTTTAAATTGAATATAAAATCTATTTCAAAACTTACTGAAAATAGACTAAGAGCCGAGAGCAAATTTTGGGAGTGGAGGTATAACCAAAATCTGAGTATGCAGTTTCATAGGTGTACCCGTCCTGATTTCAAATCCAAAAGTCTGGCAGGTTTATTTTTCAGCCTTCTGTGGTTTTCGGAGGGTTGAAAAACGTGATAATTCCAAGTCATCTGTGACAAATCTAAATCAATTGAAATTTTTAATATTGAAAATGATGCTCTGTCATTTTTGCTAAGACTGGAGACCTCAATCGCGGAGATCTGATCATTAGAACTCAAGAAATAAGCTTTTAAAGCTACACATGTCTTTTTTGGAGAGTTTTCAGATTAGAAAAACAAACAAAAATAAAACAGAAATGTCTCCAAAAATGGTTCACTTAAATAGGATATGTCTTGAGTTCTATTAATCAGATCTTCAAGATTGAGGTGTCCAGACTTAGGAAAAGTGACAGAGCATCATTTTCAATATTAAAAATTTCAATTGATGTGTATTTGTCTATCTCAGATGAATTGGAGTAATAGCGTTTTTTAACCCCCCTAAAACCAGAAAAGGCTGAAAAATAAACCTGCCAGACTTTCGAATATGAAATCAGGACGCGTATACCTATAAAACTGCATACTCAGATTTGGGTTATACCTCCACTCCCAAAATTTGTTGTCGGCTCTTGGTCTAAAAGAGCCTACCGAACCTACTGAAAGAGCCGACAGCAAATTTTGGGAGAGGTATAACCATATTCTGAGTATGCAGTTTTATAGGACCAAATTTATTGTAGTATCTCAAATGAAAGCTTATTACTAGTCCTGGATTTCTATTATGGGGACAAGGCCAAAAAACTCCGGAGGCTAGAAATAGAGCCATTATGTCTCTCCAGAGTAATGTAATGTTTTAATACAATTTTTGTACGGCTCGACACTAGTTTTCGTTTTCAAAAACTTCTACTATGTTTACAGTTTCCAAAAGGATATATGTAAAACTTACCAAAGCCATGCTCAGCTTATGAAAATCAAACAATTTTGTTCAGATGACAGAATTTATTTGAATTTTATTATTTTGTTGTTGGAACAAAATCGATTTATTTTTGTTTTGTTTTCTCCCGTCTGTATGAGTTCAAATGTTTTTTTAAAAGATAAACCAGGGTCGACCCGTACAAAGTTTTTATTAAACTTTACTTTACTTAGTGGAGACATAAATTAGTGCATTCAATGATCTCTATCTCTGGTTTCCGGCGTTCTTTCTTGCTATGTCGCCACATTAAGAAATCAAGAACTTGTTATAAGATTTTTTATGAGGTACATTTCAATACTGTTGGATCTACACCCATTTTGCTCATCATCCTTTCAATGAAAAATATTGTATTAAGAAAAGTTTGGTATTACTAATTTAATTCGTATTTTTATTTTTTGATTTTGAGCTATTTACAGTTGAAAATTTAGTTTTTAAAGTTCACACAAGTATCATGCACTGTTTAAGGACTACAAATAGGTATACGCCTCTAACTCAATTTTTGAATTCTGGAGTTTACTCTCTTCTTCCTTAGCACGGCTGAATAGGATAAATGGAAAAGCTCACACAGTAGAGGAATACCTCTTCAAAACAATGAATTTGTGCGTGTTAAGATCTTTAAGAACTCTGCCACTGTGCATGGGCTAAAAAAGATGTTTCTTATGAAATCATTAACGCTCTAGAGTACATTAGAAGGTGACATAGCAGTAGAATTGGCAGCGAATTGCTTATGAGGAGGTTAGATTTTTCTTAAGGAGTTTTACCGAAGACAAAGTGCTGTGAATGATTATTGCCTAAATTTTTGATCATGCAAACATCGTCAAATTCGACCTTTGCTGGTCCTTCTAGCTTGCTTGAATTTTTCAGGTTTCCTTAGTAGGGTTGACTTTATAACTTTATTAATAGGTGACTTTTCTGACTCTATATATAAAAGTATACAGAAAATAGGTTTTTAAGTCGGTCTTTAGGTATATTTAAAGTTCAAGACTTGCCATATAAGTATGCCAAATAAGACCGAACATTTATCATAAGTTTTAAGATAACGAAGACGCAAACTTATACAACGGCCATCCTTATTTAGTTAGTCAAAATCAAACAGTTTTTCATATTTTTATTTGTATTTTGCGTTTTTTTTTTATTTGGTGTATCCCTTGGTTCATCAATACATACCATTTAACATTTCATTTTTTAAAAAAAATTTCCTTACATACTAAAATCCACAACACAGGTTTTTCTTTTAACATTATAAAATACAATTGTTTTAATAATAAAATATTATAAAGCCTTCTGCATCTAACTAGCACGTATTTTTATAGAACTCCAGGCTCCAAACATGTCCTTTATGAAAGAGAAGGTATAATAATATAGATAAGGCCTCTTGTTGAGGCTTGGCTGGGACTCGTATTCTGCGTCCGCATACAAGTCTCGTTCCAAACCGTTCCCCATTGTTTGCTTGGATTTGTTTTTTTTTCTATAGTTCTTAAAAATACACTCACTTACACTTACATATATAATATAAAACCTTAAACATTAACTTTTTGGAATAAGTCTTATGCACACACACATTAATCATATAAATGTAAAAAGAAATTAACACAACTAATTTACATCTATTAATAGTGTTAAATAAAATTAAGTAATTTTGTATTCCTCGTTTGGCACCACTGCTCTTTTGTGCCGCTGGCTCAAACATTTAAGGCCTGCTTATCTGTGCTTATGCTTGTACTCGTGCTCTTGGCTAAATCGTTGATATTAAGCTTAGCTTTCAAACAACTTTCGTTGCTCCTGTTGTAAGTGTTGTTGCTGCTGTTATTGTTGTTGCAGTTGTTGTTGTTCAAATCATCACCATTGTTTTGCTGCTGATTGAGTCTACCCAATTCATCGATCATGATTTTGTTGATACGATTCTTTTCGACTATGTACTTTCTTAGGCCATTGCTGTCCAATGTCGAACCTTCATCATCGATGTCTCCATTAGCTTTTTTGGCCATAGCTGCCTCACCATAGGATTCATGAGTTCCATCACCGGTACGTTGGACACGACTGCGCAAAATTTTATCACTAACTGTCTTACGGTCATAGACGGCACCCTTCTTGGCAAAGAAATCAATGACTTTTGTGGTGACATTGAAGGGCATACCCAATTCAGCGGTACGGTAGTCCCATGGGAAAGTGTGATGGTAGTTATGCCATCCTTCACCACCAGCAATGATAGACACGAAAACTGTCTCAACCGAAAGAATGTTTCTAAAGGAAGAAAGTTTTTTACAAAAGGCTCAAGAAAAAGGGCTTTTTTAAGAGTGCTTACTTGTCATATGGCTTGTTTCCGAACATGTGAGCAAGACTGTTAACTGACCATGTTGTATTCAGCTGAATGACATAACGTGCAAAGTAAGTAGCAAAGAGTGACACCAAAACAGTTTCGTTCCAAAGTAAGCAAGGGATAGCAGTTGGCAGCACCAATGTGAAGATGGTGTAAAGGATCTTGTAGTGTCTGGAAGAAAAAAAAAGTAAAAGAAATTAGTAAAATAAAGTAAATTGTAAGCAAGTTGTAAGCATAAATGTAAAGTATTTGAGATGAAAGAATTTCATTTCACAACAATTCCAAAATGTTTTATTTTATACTAAAAACAAGTTGGCGACTAAATGTCTGCAAGAACTTGCGGACAAACCGGTACAAAAATTTTTGTAAAATGTATAACTCATTTATATAACTATAAAATTAATTTAAATTTTAAAATTATTCCTAACAAAATTTTATCTTGTCTCCTGGTACCAATGTTTTTTTTTTCTTCTTTTCATAATTTAATCCACCAAATCCTAACGAGAATATCTTTTTTGAATAAAATGAATTTCGCAACAAAATAAAACAGGATCTAATGTGCTAATTGATTTTTTTCGGTGGATTTTAATTAAGAATTCATAACTCTCTTAGCCTAGACAAGCAAGAAAACCAATTCAGTATTAGAATAATTTTTACACGCGACGAAAAATTTCTTGTGTGCTAATTAATTTTATTATGATCATAAAATAAATTTAAAAAAAATAATCCAGCTTGACAAGAAGTTTTTTTTTTGTCAAGCCATGGCCATGGGCGTTCTTAAAAAAGAAATATGTACAAGATTAAAAAAAAGGTGACATTGGGAAAGGGATGTATATACAGCAAGATAAGACATGGTAACCATGGGGCTGTTTTCAAGTCACCTTGAAGATGGAAATTTTATTTTAATATTTTAAAATTTGTTTAAAATTCAGAAACAGACAACTATAATTCCCCAACTTACACAACACCTTCCGATTTTGGAATTTAACATCAGGGGTATTCATGAAACCTGGTAAGCTTTTCCATCTGTCAAAATGGGAGAGTTTACCACGCATGTTTCATGAACGACCCTAAAATCAACTTGAATAAATGTTTATAAATTATGTATTGATACTTGAATTATTTGGAGAAAACTATGGTTCATTCATTGTCTTCGTCAACTAGCTAAATATTAGTGGGTGGATATACCTAAAATTACAAAAATGAAACGATAAAAGTTTTCCACAATTACCATTTCCAGATGGTTAACTTTTATCAAAGAAATTTGTGTGGAAAAGCTTACCATATTCTGGTAAAGATTTCCTTCACAAAAATTTGACAGTTCAGTTACCAGATTTACCATTTCACCACGTTTACAAGGTTTACCAGGTTTCATGATACCCCTTTTGTTTTTCGTTTCTATAACGCTTCTATAACTATTGCGGTGGAATGTCAAAGCATTATAGGAGTAAAGGCTGTTATAATATTTCATCGTTTGGGTATTTTCCGTGCAATTAGATTTTTATAAAATTTTGTTTTTGTTTCTTTGTGGAGACGAACGAAAAATTTCGTTTCGGCCCTAGGATTAAGGGCCGGTAAGATCTGCTGAACGAAAAATCCTATTTACAATGATCACACAAAGAAATATTAAACAAAAATTTTGTTCTGATTTTCTTTCAGCAGTACGAAGTTCGACCGTTGATATTTAAGTTCATCAAAATTATTAAGGGAAGTCTCCAAACATTATGCACTTGGAATTTACAGCGCGAAATATTATTTACAACCGGAAAGAATGGATTTTAGTCAATTTGTTGATTTTTTAATCATTTTCAATTTAAATTTGCAAAAATTTCCGATAGTTTTATTTTTTAAATGTGTCAGAATACTTCTTGAATATTTTTCGTTTATCTATTCATTATTGTTTTGGTGTGTACCTATCTAGTTCCCATAATTGCTCAGGAAATCATTTCACAATAAACATTGTATCTCTTCCTTATTCTATAACCTGATTTTTCTTCTTTTTTATTAACTTTAGTAAATAATACATGCCAGCACCGCATAATGAATCTAATAAGACACAAAAGTTTACTACATAACGGTTTTCAACCGAACAATACAGCAACAATACTTGTAGAATGAAAATGGCGCCCAACTTGGACAACGTTTTTGTTTTATTTCATGTTAAAAATACACAGTTCTGTTGTATTTTGCATGATAATTAAAGTTTTTTTTCAAGCAAACAATGAATCATTATTAATAATTGAATAAAACTGAAAGCATTAGAGGTGCACTACCTAAAAGGCACCTTGAAGACTCATTCCAGCCCCTGCTGAATAGAATATCAAACAAATCCACGCGCAGATCTAACATACAAGATTATTTTTCATCTCTTCGAGCTAGCAGCCAGCATCCAACAAAACCAAACCAGTTAGCACACACAAGACAAAGGCATGATAAGATTTTTCCATTCATATCAAATCTTTGTCTTCTAATATTATAAACACATAATATAAATCTATACTTTCAATGTGTGTCTGCTATCTCCAACAGCTTCCATGAGCTAAAATCTAACTTTACCCTTTCTTTCTTTTCGTTTTATTTAATGCATAATCCAAAGAAATTAATACAAAATCCGCTGATATAACAAAATATTGAAAAAAAAAGAAGTCAAATCACTTCCTGTACGATCATCTTTGACAATGAATATCTGCCCCATGGTCATTGGGTCAATGTATCTCATACATTCGCTTAGAGGAATCGAATCGTTTGATTTCCTTTCTTCACCAGTTCGTGATTTAACTCAACTTTTTGTATATTTTATGATTAAATAAACATAAGGTCTTTTTGTATACAAAAATGTACAAATATTAATGATTTGAGAGCTTTTATCAAAAAACATATAGGTATGGCTTGAAGTTAAGGTGATTTTTGTGTTGTTGTATTTGTTAGTTCTTTGAAAATGTGAGGTCAGCTAGATACCTCATACACTGTTCGATGACGAACTGGAATTAATTAAACCTTTTTTTTTTTGCATTTCAGTTAATACCTTGGCATCAACTTTATAATCAGAAAGGAAACAAAAAGTGCAGATTTTTTTGCTGCGAAATTTTAAGTTCAAGTTCTTTTTGCACACTCGTCTATGCTTCCGGTACAGTTATTTTAAAAATTTAAATTTTTGTTGCAATTATGCAAGAAAATATATTTGTATTAAAACATAAAATTAACAACATAACTGGTCAGCATTGAATTTAGTTATAAGCGGTTATTATATGATGCAGTATTGGTTCAAATGATGGTAAAGAATAAAAAGAGATGAATATACACTCGTACATAAATAAATGTATTGAATATTTATAAAGTTGAATATTTAATTGGTTTGGAAGTTTTGAAGCAGATGAAGAATTATTTTTTCTAAAAGACACTGACCTTTAATTTTGACATTTAAAACATTTAAAAACTAGTTATTATAACAAAAAGAATATAGAAAAAAGATTATATTTTTGTTTTGTTAATAAATAGAAGTGTTTTAATTAAAACATATTATTTTTTTCGGGGAATACCTCTAGGTAAAGGGCCTTGGTGCTTTACAGTGATGAATAATATGAACGGTTTTTCAGAAGGAAGCTGTTTTTATTTATGAAAAGAACAAGTTTAATTTAAAATTAACTAAAGTTAAGATAAAGCAAACTTAATATAAATTTGGAAACAGTCTTCAAAGGAAAGTTTTTGAAAGGCATGAAAATACTATGAAGAGATCCAACAAATGCTCTCTTCTTTAAAATTTTAGTAGTTTTTTCAATAATGATTTTTCTGGCTTTTTCATAAGCAAATGAAACAAATTTTTTACCACTGTGGGATCTTCCGCAAATCCTACTTTAGTTTTAAAGCATGGCACTCTTGTTTGTGCGAAATGGAACCATTTCAGTTTTTTGTCCTTCCAAAGACGATAAAGAAACGTTAGAAACGGTAAAAACGTTTAGAAAAAGGTTATGCATCTATGGAAATGGCCATAGAAATGAAAAATATTTGCAATTGCGGCAAATTATAACGAACTACGATTATTTTTTGAGATGACTGTAGTTAACTACTGCTAAAGAAGTACACTAAATTATTGAACATTAATCCCTATTATACACTTAATAGTGTGTTCCCTATAAAGTATTCTCTATAATACACTGTATAAAGTAGAAGATGACAGTGTATGTAAGGACCTACTTTCGTTCTCGGTCTAAGAAAAAAGAGATATAGATTGCATTAAACTCGATAATTCACATTTTTTGTTCCTACTGATATAGTTTTTCAACAATAGTTTATCAACAATACACTGTCCAATATCATACATTGGACAGTGTATTGTTGACAAACTATTCATGTTTAAAAAAAAAAATTACTGTATTTAGTTTCTCGCAAGGAAACCGTTGTTATTTTGCGTTGTTTAATTTATCGCACTTACGCTTTTTTCCTCCACGGAAAAAACATCCTTTCAACCAAACTAATTTAATGGACTCTGTATATTCCTAGTTACTAGGCCAAATGTAAGATTTTTACCAAATTTACAATTTTGTAAGAAATTTTTGCAATAGTTCCTCGTATTGCCTCCACCTCAAAAAATCACTCTTTTATTAAAAAAAAGTTATGGGCACATTTTGTTCTTGGTTGTGATCATGATAAATATAATGTTTATATGTACTAAACTTTTTAAACGTATCACTTAAATTATTGGTTTCAGTGGACTTTATCACAGATTTTCATTCCTCATATAAAAAAAAACCCCTTTCACTGAAAATAATTTTATGGATTCTTTAAGTAAATCAAATTTTTTTAATTCAATTTCAATTTCACCTTTCTGCCATAACATATATGTATTTATAAACTTTATAGATGCGGTCCCATATGGTGTCACACTCACGAGTAATATGCTTAAGCACATTAATAAGCTTATATCTCTGGCGGAAAAAGTGTTTTGGAGGTGTCAATTTAACCGCTAAGAACTTCAATCCTTACATGCCGGGCAGTCTTTGAGTTACCTACATATTTAGTCATCGAAAACAACTGCACTGCCAAAAAATAAAGGGTGTGAAACCCAGCTGAATTATTATCAAAAACAAACTCTTCAAGGTTTTTAACTTTTTGAAACGGAACTATTGATTTTGAAAAAAAGAAACAAAATATCGCTAACCACAAACTAACCTTCTGCATTAATAAGCTCCACATTTTTAATTCCTTCTCGACAAGTCGGTTCTTCTTCTTTTTTAAATTGTATTATTTTTATTCAACCGCACATTATTGTTAATGGAAATGCAAATATCTTGCTCATAGAATTTTGATGTACCTTTGTACATATACCAATCTATCTATGATATTGCAACTACAATGTAGAATGTAAATAAAAGTCACACACAAAATATGAATATTTATGTTTTTTTTTTTTTGTTTCAACGAAACACCTGAACGATCTCATCCATCCAAAAATGAAGGCAAATGTTCTCCAAAATAAATTTCCTGTTCTCCATGCATGTAACTATTGACGCACAAATCTATCTCAAAAACAATACAATTGAACTATCTGCTAAAGAAGACAAACAGACAGCAGTTCGTTGCTAGAATTATAATTAAAAATGTTACTACCTAAACTATTCAACAAATAAAAACAAACTTTTTCGCAATCATAAAAGGAATTCCCCTTGAAGCTTATTTGGGAAACTTTTTTATTTTTTTTTGTTGTTGTTTAAAAACATTAAATTACTTTGACTATGTCGGAGCGGCAGTATAAGCTTAATCACTTTAATCAAAATCAAGCAAATAAACAAAACATCACTTTTGATTTTAGGTATCTTTTTCATTACGTGCGGAAAGTCATTCAATTCATTCATAATCAGTTTAATGGCTCCCTCTGAGTCAGTGATTGGTCATTCAAAATTAAAATAACCCCAGAGAGACGTATAGCTCTTTTTGTGAATTAAAATAATCAATATTTAATATATTCTATTCGTTGAAATACCTTCATCTAACTAACAAGTTTGAAAAAGGATCTTTTATTAAAGAAAAAAAAAAAAAAATCATTACGCATGCGCATGCGCCACCACAATGCTCACGTGATAAAACAAAAACTAACTTAGATACCCAACTAGTTTAAAATTTTTGCATAAAATTCAAAACTCTTCTAAGCAATAACTTCTCAATAACGACCAGTCGACCACGTAATAAAATTAGTAAACTTATTAATAAAATATGAGAACAAAACCACAAAAATTTGGGATACACACCTCTTTTGGAACATGATCCATGGATCAGCTTCCATGTCAGACATATCAATCTTTTGGCCATATTCCTTCACCTGTACAGATTAAATTTAAAAAAATATATTTTTCATAAAAAAAACAACATTTTTTTTGTTTTTTTTTTTTAATAACTACTGACCTTTGGATGTTTCTTTGACATAAGCCATCCAACGTGAGAAAAGAAGAAACCTCTTGTGGCATTATGTGGATCAGCATCGGTATCTGAGTACTTGTGATGTTGTCTGTGATCTCGCACCCAAACATACAAACAGTTCTATAAAGAATAAAACAAAAAAGAAACAGTTAACTTACCAGAATTCTACTAAAGATGTTTTCACTTCCTCTTACCTGACCAGCCATTGTGTGCATCAATAGTAGGGTTACCCTTAACCATGTTTTCGCTTTGTAAGCACGATGAGAGAATAATCTATGAGCACCCATTGTAATGCCCATTCCACTCAGGAAACTAAACACAACAACTAAAAAATAAGAAGAAAGAGGGAGAGAAAAAATAATGTTTGTTTTAATTAACTGTGAAATCTTTTACATTAGAGAGGTCAGTTTTCTGTAAACAAAAATTTAAAAAATATTTAAATTTAACTTTTGAATACAAAGAGTCATTATTTATAGTTCACATAAAGAGGTTCCAGATTTGTTTTAAATGTATGAAGATTTAAATTATGATTCACTTGAGAGGGTAAGAAAAAGTCAGAAATAAAACTGCTCTATGCAAATAATTTTATGAGATATTATTGTGATATGCAGTTCTCAACTAACGTATGTTGCAAAATATCAATCGAATGCAAAATTTAGCAATTTACTGAGAAAGTTTCATAAATTTTTAACAAAAAGTTAAAATGGATGAGCTTTTCAACACAAATTAATAATTGCTTTCTTATTCAAAGTGGCGCCCAATGCAATTAGGTTTTACACACCGAAAGTTGCTTACACATTTTTTGAACCCCCACAATAGGGATTTTTACCAAATTGCCAACACTTTGGTCCAATGCCAATTCTCACATTAAAAAATATGAACAAGTTTCATTATTACTGTAGATTAATAAAACGTCATTGGACCAAAGTGTCGATTTCACGTTCAGAAAGCTTTGAGACAGAATGAAGCAGAGATGTATTGCCTTTTTCTCTGAAAAGCCCTATCAGCCATTCAAAAACTCTACCGATTTGATGTTGGCCAAAATTAGTTATATTTGCTAGAGCAACCTCAACAAAATGCTGTCACTAGTTCTTCTCCATCTTTTAACTCATTCCTTTTTTCCAATATTTTGATAAAATTAACATCAGCTATTATACAATGTCTGAAAGTCTTTACTCTTTTCGAAATTTAAAGAGTGCGAAGGAGAAAAATGACTTTGCATCCCTCTCGCTCTCATTGATTTTAAAAAAAGTAACAACTCGTGGGTGTCATAGCAGACGTATCGGCTGCAAACCGGAGGAATCTAACGCTAACAAATCGTAGGCAGCTACCGATAAGGAATATGGATTAGGAATTGTTTGTCTTCACCAATTTTAGAAATCGGAAATAACTACCAATTGGCATTGGGAATCGGAAAAAGCTGCTGAATAGCAATCGGAGACAGCTACCAATTATGAGTTGAGAGTAGCTTCCGATAAATAATCATTTCTGTTGCCTCTAAGCATTAGGAATCTGAAACAACTGCCAATAAGGAATAGGAAGAAGCTACAGATTAGAAATAAGATGCATTTACCGGTAACGTAAGGAATCTGAAGATGCTTCTGATATCTACAAAATCGAAAAAACGTACCGATTAGGAATTTCGGTAGCAGCTACTGATTAGAAATCGGAAGCAGTTACTGACTGACTAGGAATTCATTGCCCGAACCGATTATTTCTTCTGAACCGATGCAATTTCTTATTTCGATTGCCTTAAACGGGAAAATATTAGTTGAGGCAATCATTCATTCGATAAAGGGAGAGGCTACCATACAAAATTCGATTAAGGCATCCGATTTCTTATCGGTAGCTGCTATCGATTATTTTGTTCTGTTTCGGTTTTACTTTTTTAATAAAATGGAGACGAAAATTATGTTAAAGTATTGGAAATATTATGTTTGTTGCGCATCAAGACCAGAGCTGATCCCCTGGTAAAGAATTCTGTTCTAACTTTCCACGTGATTGGCTTAGGCAGAGGCTATGAATGAAGCTATTGAAGATTGTTTATAGAGTTAAATGGCTTTTTAAAATATCAAAAGCCATTTGATGAAATTCATAGTATTCAAGGATGGTTATAGAAGACACCTTTCCTAATATTAAGAAATCTTCCAATTCCTCAAGTTTTCTCTTAGATTTTCCTTTTTTTCTTTTTTATATAAATTGGATTTAATAATATTCAAGTGATGTATAATCCAATTTACCATGAATGCAATGTCAAAAACATCCAATGGGTGAGTTCAAATGTGATAAATCTAAAAAAAACAATGGATGTAGATTTGCATATTGAAAACATTATCATTCTTTTTGATATTTTTGTCATGTCATACATGAGAGTTCTTTTGCAAAGACAACCTTCCTCAGTTTAAATGTCTAATTATTTTAAATTCTTTTTAAATTTTATAAAGGTAAAGCAAATCCATTAAAATATACTCTGTACGCTGCCACTTGCAGACAAACAAAATAAATAAATAAAATGAAATTTAAAGGAAGTAAAACAACGCAGTCATGCAAGAAGTTCTCTTAAAAGAACTTAACATTAATCTTCCTTGTCTTAAATTACAAAAATATAATAATATTTAACTAACCCAAAACTATAACACTAAGCTTATATTCACTTGGCTGAATTTGGTTAAATAAATCCATTAGCTATTTGAAGCATGAAAACGAAAACATTCGGTAGATAGGTACACTTGTTGCAGCTTTTCTTTGTAGATTTTTATTGATTTAACTGCATTTCAGAATAAGCCATTTGGAAGTGATTTTTTACTCTGAAAGATCTGGGTTGGAAGTATATGGACTTTCTAAATTATTTAAACATTAATTTAGGAAAAAGTAAAGCGTATTCAAGTGTAAAAAGAGATTAGCTTTGATAGATTTCTAATTTAAAAGACTTTTAAGAGTATACTAATATTAATCTTTTTAGTAGGAATCTTTTGTAAATGCTTCCTTATTATGGTACCTAATGATAATTTTTAATTATACTGAAAAATAATTACAGTCGATTACTGAAATTTATCAAATAAAGCTTAAGATTAAATTGCTGCTGATAAGAAACGATATTTATTTCGGTCTCTCTCCATTAGAGCCTACTACGCTGCTGATACGGAACGAAAAATCAAACGACGAAGTCGAAAACGAAAATTTTTGTTTTGTTTTTCGTTCTGCAGTAACGCAGTTCATAAAGTGAAATTAAAGATTATACCAGTTTATTTGGAAAAGTCTCCACAGAAATAATAATTTCTTTGGGAAAAAATTGAGAATCTTGCCTTTGGAGAGTTGAACGCAAATGAAGAAACCAATTGAATTTGAATGACTTTTTTGGGAAAGCCAAGATTCAAGAGCATAAAAGCATTACAAGTTTTCTGACTTGTAAATTGCTCGGTCTTGAACTCTATACTTTTACTGGGATACCGGATTATGAATTTAAAAATGACAAAAATTTATAAAAAATAATATAATCAAAACAATCCTTTAACAAACCTATATAAAAAAAAAAAAAAAAAAATACTTACAATAGACCAACGTTGCAAACTTGGCATAACCAAAGCCCATCATAACAAGACCAATAATTCCAAAAATATGTAAAACTAAGAAACCAATTGCATTGCTCCAAACGATGTCTCTTTTGAAATTCATATCAGTTCCAATATCCTGATGGGCATTATCATGCATAGCCTCTTCCTTAATATTTATTTGATCAATAAACTTATTCGTTGTGGCAGGATTATTATGGCGCGTTGTACTGTCATCTAAGACATTTCCATTTGCCAAATTTTCACAATGTGTTTTATTTTCTTCTTTGGTATACATTGATGATGTAGATGTTGTAGAAGTTGGGCATTTTTTCTCAACAATTTCATTTTCTCTCTTCCGATGCACAAGAATTGTTTCAGTTTCAGGACTCATTTTGTTGTTTTGTTTTTATTATTCTGAAAATAAATAAAAATAAAAATAATTTGTAAGTAAAGTGCATTAATGTTGAATGTGTACATTTTAAGATGGTACACAAAAGGTAATAGATTTGTTGCCATAGGTAATGACTATTTTATGAATGGCCTCGTGCCTCATACCTAAATACAAATGAAAAAAAAATGTTGCACATCACAAGAAATGCATTGTGGTGTTTGTGGTAGATAATTAAATTGTATAGGCAATTGCAACAAGCGACGCGAGTTCAGGAGCGAATTATGTGTCACTTTGAACAATAGTTTTGGAAGTATTGTTGGCTTTTACAAAAAATTGATGCAATAATGGTGCTATAACTATTGTATAATTAAGAAGTTCACTATTATAAACTTGCATCCTTGGTGCTGATGGATATTTTTCAAAATTGATTCTGAAGCTTTCTAATATTTGAATGGAGCTGAGGAGATTTTTCTTATGAAAACACTCTCCAAAATTGGAGATTTATTTAAGGACTAGTATTCAATAGCTTTTTCTAAAAAAAGAAATGTTATAGAATGCACTCTCAGAAGTACTAAAACGTACTTGGCAGAGGATGCTGGATCCAAAAATTGTTCTTGAATAATTGTCATGACAGATTTGACAGATGACGATACTTTGTTTTCATGACATTTCAGTGATGCCAAACGAATTACATTTTTTAAAAACAAAATTAATGTTTAAAAAAAAGTGTTTTATAACTAAAGATTTTTGGAGAAGATAAAGTAACTTTCGCCTAACTCAAAATGTTCTCAATTCTGAAAAAACTGAATAAATTGATGCAAATTTCACAACTCTACCGTTTGTACTGTATAACCAATCAACAATAATCAAGAAAGTCGTTAAATTAAAAAAAGTGTCTAACGATAAAATCTAACAAAATAAGTGCTGGGAAGTAATTACCAATAAGTTCGACCGCTGCGATAAAAAGATAAATATTTTTGTTTGACAAATAGTTAATTTGTTTCAGCTCCAAATATAATTTTTGACACTTCAACTTGGGTAAACAAAAACATATAAACACCAAAGACAAAAATGATGGCCTAGAATTAACCAGAAGAACTTCACAAAAACCTTGTAACAAGAGTAACAATAATATTAACAAAAATAGATAAAAATCTAGCATTGTTAAAAAGTAAACATACATAAATGTTGTTTTAACACGTTAAACATAAAATGGTTTATTTCGAGGCTATATAAGCCGAAGTTCATGCAAATAATGCACCTCTACCTACATTTAAAAAAATGTAATGCCACAAATCTAGGTTAGGTACAAAAAGTAAGTAAGTACTAAGCCGCAAATTACTTAAAACAAATTTGTAAATTTTGCAAGAAACCTCATTACGCTTCTCGGGTCCATTAGGTTATTATGGCTTGTAACTGGCAGCTAGAGAGGTTTCAACAAGATGAATAATTGCCCTTTTGATTTGTTATGATGGAGATGTCTGTTTTTTTTTTGTAATTTTTTTGTTGTTGTTAACATCTTGACAATTGAAAATTAAGTGCAAAATAGAGGTGTTATGCAAGATATGTCACTTTGAGTAACGAGTAGCTATAAAATAAAAACACATTTTTGTGACATGTTTGAAATGTTATGGGTCTTGTACGGTGTTATAAGGTCTTAGAAAGATTGCAGTTCAATTGGAATTTATTTTGAATACAAAAAACTGTTCAGTTGAAGAATTTTGTAAATATTTGTTTGGGAGGTTATAATGTCTTAATTTTGCTAAGAAAAAAAAACTAAATAAGTATAAGATTAGGCTTTAAAGTATTTATTCCAAAAAAGCGAATAATACATTACAAAACCACTAGGACTTACAGAATAAGTCCTAGTGGTGGAATAGCGACAATTTAATGCCTCTGCGAAATAACGTTCTTATAAAAACCGACACAACGAGTACATTTTTACCGAATCCTTCTCCAAAAAATTAAAAATTGGTCCATTTCTTTGATCAAAATATTGTATTTTAACATGTTAATGTTCTGAGACGCTTTATTGTCAATAACGGCACTTAATCTACACTGAGAGAACAAATCGATTGCCCAAACGACTTTTTCGTTTGCTGGACAATTTGTCGGCTTAGTTTGCAGCAAATTTGTTAATTCGTTTGGACTAAACACTTTCTGCTTCAGTTAAATACTTTTCGACTTCAGTTTCGTTTGCAGCAAACTATTAAATTCGTTTCGGTGGAACAATTTATGCGAACAAATAAATGCAAAAAAAAAAAGTTTAGCCTAACACCGCTGTTTGAACCTGTGACCCCTCGATTTCGAACAAAGGCTGTTTCTATTGCACAACGAACTTGATATTTTATAAAATAAAGTCAATTATTAAGAAAATTTGTTTCCTGCAGTCATTTGCTGTAAATGAATTGCATATTTATACCGAAAGTGAAGTTCTTTGCAACAAACTACTTTCTGGAGAGGTTCCGCGCAATCTATTCATTCGTTTGCTGCAAACAATAGAATTCTAGTAAACTGAGCTTAATCAAGCATCTTATTAAGATAATTATTGTAGCTGGCAGCACAATATCAAGTGCCATTGAAAATTTCACATGTTTTTAAAAGAAAAAAACAACAAAAGTTATAGAAATGTCTAGAAAAAATGAATTTGTTATTTCTAAAAAGGGGTAAGCTTATGGTTATTGCTAATTAAGAATAAGTATATAAAAATTAAATGAAAATTTGAAGAAAAGTAAGAACATTTTTAAATAATTTGCAAATAAAGTATACATAATGTTTGTATAGATTTTTTATGGTAATTTATTTTAAACTGAAATTTAATTCACCACGGCTAGTATTTTTCTTTCATTTCAATAATTTATTAATTTTAACAGCACGTTTTTGTTAAAAGTTCATTGCCTGAATTGCTTATCCAAATTAACTAAGCAAAAAATTAATAAAATTTTAGACCTTCTTTTATTTTGAAAATGAATGAATACAAAACTATCATGAGTTAAACTGAAATATTTATAAAATTAAAATTATTTCCTTGTTACGACTCTTGCACGAATAGAATATAGAATTTGAGTTATGTCTTATGCTGGCTGTCCTTGTGATTTTGTTTTATTCTTATTCAAGGTCAAATGACATCACAAACTTTATATACATAAATCAAATAATTTTTTTCTCAACAATTTTCCAGTAGGTAAATATTCAAAGGTCATCAAACTATGTATTAGAAAATATTCATCACTGGGTCACACGTGTTGTGTTGTTTCATTGTAACTGCTATGATACTCGTGTATGTATAAATAGAAATGCAAATTTCTTAGATCGATATTTAAAACAAACAAATAATAACAAATTGTAAATAGAAATTATTTTAAAAGATAGGATATTTTTATTTATTAATTTATTTTGAAAAATATTTGAAATTTAAACCGATTAAGACAGACAGATTAAAAAAAAATAGTTTTTGGAGCATGAGACAATTTATGTCAGGATACAATATTTTGAATTATGAAACATGGACCTTATGATAAAAACTTATCCATGATTAAAAATATTATAAATCTGGTACATATTTTTATTTTTGATGTTAATATAAAACATGCATAAAATATTGTTTAAAATTAAGTTTTATTTATTTAATTTAACAGTAAGAATCTGTTATAACTTTGTATTATTAAAAGGTTTGCGACTTGTCATGAATCCCTAATAAATAAAGTTTTCACTTTTTAACTTTCTGTATGCCAAGTGACTTGGTAAATTCAATATTATTATCAAACGTGGATTGGTAGTAAAATCCAGAACGTCAACATTTATAGCAATAGAACAATTTAAAAATAGATTGAAAAGGTAATCCAAATTTGAAAACTTTATAGCCAACACGAGAACTTTTTTAATACATGCACATGTTCAGAATTAACAATTGATAATACAGTACAGTGGCTAAAGTACGCACCATCATGTTGGGTTATAAAACCAAAGACATGGTACACGCGTACGACCTACTTAATCAAAACTCAAAGTCAAACATTAATGGTATGCATTTGTATTAAATAAATCTGTCAATTTTTTTTTTTTAGGTTATTGAACTTCATATACGGGTTTGAATGGTTATAAATTTCCCATTAGCCAATTCGGAAGGAAAATTAAATTAGATGAAAGAAAATAAACTAAGTCAAACATAAAGCCATTTAAGATTGCTTGGCTATTGATGACTTTTGCATATTTATCCCGTTTGCTGATATGTGATACCAGTTTATGTTCAACTTAACTTTTTGAAAGTTTCGGTATCTGTCAAATCTGACATGAATAGAATCCTTGTTCAGATCCCAGAAATCATACAAAAGAGATTTGATCATTTCGAATGATTTCGAATGTAAACACATTTTTTTAGTTCTGTTCGTTTACTTTATTAAACAAACCTCATATACTGTCATAATCTTATAATCTAAATGAAAGATTCATAAATCTGCTAAGTTTCCCTCAAATATTAATTAATGCTGGGTTTCCACCGGACCTTAACTTAGATTTAGGGCAGAAGATTTAGAAAGATATGTTATAGTGTTTCCACCAAAGAAAATAAGATTTTTTTTTAATGTAGTTGAAGCATGTAGGTGCACAAAATATAAACGCGCACATATTCGTAAAGACATCTATTTCACGATGACTCTTTTCGAAATTCAAGAACTTTAAAGCAAGGAAATAATTTTTCTCCTGTGGAACTTCAAATACAAAAATCCTGTCTTTTGAGTGAAAAGGTAAGTGGTTTAGAAATTACGTAATTGTATGCGAATTCTGTGCAATTTCGAATATGATCTCAGAAAATTTACCAAAACTGCGCATTATCATAAAATGAGAAGTATAAGTTTCAGGTTTCTAATATAACTAACTGAAAATGCGTAAAAAACCCTTCCTTTCTAGTTTAATAGATAAGATAACATTTTCATAGTTACCTTTAAAAAAAAAGCAAAAAAAAAAACATCTCATTATTAATGAAAGAAATAATAATTTCTATTTTGCATTTAAACTATTAAACGTGTGCTTAATCACTTGAGAATTAATTGTCAACCCAGCTGCCAGCATCAGCATTTAAAAAAAAATCGCTAACAAGTTTTAATTCAAAGATTCAGATCAGTAAAATCATATTAACAAAATCCAGCAATAAATATTTATATGCTATTGTCGTCAACGCAAAAATTCTATCATCAGAAAACCAGCTGAATTTTATCACTTTATCATACAAAATATGTACATACTCTTGATTTTATAACTAGAAGGCACACTTATAATTTTAAATTACATAATTTGAAGATTTTTGTTCTCATTTCATACATAAATTAAATGTTTTATTAGTTTTATAGGTTTTTTTTTTTTTTGGTTTCGTATAAGAGTTTTTGTTTTACAGCCAGATACTATCACCTGGTTGAATTTTATAGTCCACTAATCTCCGGGCACTTCAACTTGTTATGCCCGTCGCATGATCGTTTAATTTATTTTATTCACAATTTAAAGTGATTTTTTTTTCTTTTTTTTTCTTAAGGAACTATGGAAGTTTGAAGTCGTTTTGGTGGTTTTTTAATTATCAATTATATTCAAATTGAATGGAAGTTTTTAGATACAAATTTTGTTGTAGATAGGAGAGCTTTAGCAATTATTGAATGATTGGAAGAATTCGCATAGATATCAATAAAAGTTAAATTTTAGCATTTGAAAGGCGGAAACATTGAAATTAAAAATGTGAATAATCAATTAGCTTAATTTGGTTCTGAATTTAAAGGAGTTTTATCAAGGTTGACAAAACATATTGGGATTTTGTCTTTTACTTTTTCTTTTTCTTATTAAAGTTTTATGTAAGAAAATGTTATTAAATATTGATCATTATGTATTGAAAATTGAGAATAAAATTATTCAAAAATTAAGGATCTATAACTGTCAGCTGAACTGAAACAATATATAAATTAAAATTCATCTCTGGTGCCAGTTTGACGTCATTGGATGCCAAATTCTTGCATGCACGCGCCCATTTTCGAATCAATTTTAGTGATTTTCAACACGTTTGAATGTTTTTTTTTTCTTTTCTTTTTGTAATGCTCCTTGAATACTCTTGACGTGATGATCGGATGATTGAAAATTTAGATCCACAAGCTCAAATAATAAGAAAAAGAATAAACCAAAAAGAAAGCTTCATGACCACTACACCAACTCGTGATTGGTGACTCCCATATGATTTATTCTTTATTTCTTTTAGATTTTAAATTATCCACCTTTAACATACCATCACGCAAAGATATTCATAAG
This sequence comes from Meliscaeva auricollis, assembly GCA_948107695.1. Taxonomy (NCBI): domain Eukaryota; kingdom Metazoa; phylum Arthropoda; class Insecta; order Diptera; family Syrphidae; genus Meliscaeva; species Meliscaeva auricollis. Next base: position 64,502,982 of record OX403616.1, read on the forward strand.
TTCGAAAATCGAAAAGGAATAACTTTTTAAACTTCTTGGCGGTTTCATGATTAAAAGATATTTTATTTTTCTTATTCGTTTGTATTTGTTGTTGCTGTCTGAATAAAAAACGCGTTTGATAGCATAACAGAATTATTTAAATCTAAGAGACCGGTATAATCTGAATTTATATGACCCAGGTGACCATGGAAGAATATCGAATTTATTTTTGGGAAAATCAAAAGAAGTGTGTTTTTTTTTTATTTTTAAATCTTTTTCGACAAAGTTGAATGTATTTTGAATGAATTTTAAAGGAAATAAATTGTTAGATATTATAAAAATTTTATTAATACAACAAAAATCATAGTTTTTTTTTGTTTTAAATGGAATTTAAGGAATTTTTTTCAGAACGAGTCAAGCGCGTGTAACTATGAGTTAGTCAGATATTTAAATTTTCTCTGAACAAACGTGTTAAAAATTTTATAAATTCTTATTTTTTAGTATGTAAAATATTTACATACTTTACTTTTATTTAAATGTTTTTATTTTAGAATGAAGTCATATAGCTCGAAGACAATTAGTTTAAACTGTTATTACTAGTTACGTCACTTGTTTTAAAAATAGAAACATGACAACCCACTCCTCCTACCTCAATTATGTTTTAAGATGGTTAAAAAATAAATTTCCAGAGATTAACTGATGTTCTTGGTAAAGGAAAGATTTTCTATACTATAAACGATACGTGGCAAAGTTTGATTTGTATGGGAGAGAGCACAAAGTCTGTAAAATGAAACAAACATTACGGATTTTAAAAAGATTGACTTAAAATACAGATTCATACAGAGAACACTGTAAAATAGTTCATGGCCCTAAAGTTTTCCCAGAAATGACGTTCCCAAAATGACATTTCTACTGTTATTATTGTTTATTTTCTTTTAAATAATGGCAAACGAAATATTTTTGAATATTATGTTGTAGTGGTCTAAGTCTTATCTCGTAATATCGCCAAACAAATTACATTTAAAAGTATATTCATCCCAAAAGAGCAGTTCGCGGAATGACACATAATTGATGTACGGTTTTTTATATCAAATTAAATCTCGGTTACCACTTTAATTTAATTTATATATCCAGAAAAAAATATTTATTCAACGATAAACTATACAATTGCCTATCAGATAGACCAATTGTATGAAGTTTCCGAAATTCAGACGATTTAGGTATATTTTGGATGATTTTTCGGGTATGTATAGTTGTAATTTAAATATAATTAAATACAAATTTATACTTCTGTAATAAAATTAAGTAATTTAGAAGAAAAATTTAGCATAATTGAGTTTTGACGAAAACAAACGCCTAGAACTGAAATTGCACACCTCATATTTGCAATCATAATTAAGTATAATGTTTAAAAACAGGTTGTTTAATGTATAACGCCTTTTTCTTTTGGTTTAAAAATAACTGTTATTCAGTTTTTATGAAAAATAACTGTTTTTCACAAAAACCAACCTCACTCTGTCAAGTAAACTAGAAGCAACACGATTTTTAAAATGTCGATTTTTATCTTATTTCAACTTTTTAAATACCTTTTTTACTTAATTTAGTTTTTAACGATTTTAATCTATTTTAATGTAAGGAGTCTTTTTACCTGATTTAAAATCAAGGCCAATAAATTTTAAATCGGAAAAATTAGTCCATGCATGAAAGTAGGTTCAAAATTATTTAAAAAAAAACTTCAAGTAGTAAATAGTAGTCAAGCTATCATAAAAATGCATTACATTGAATGCTTTCAGAAGACTTCACAGTACCAGAGCTGTAAAAGACTGCAGTCAATTGATAATACAGGAAATTCAGTCGCAGTTAGTTGACTTTAATTTTAACTGCATTTTAATACTGCTTCTAAGTAGTTTAACAGGCAAAATAAGCAGTTAGCAGTAAGAACTAAAATTCTGACTGCACAGTTAGTGAAGGCAGTTAATTGCGACTAAAAGTTATTTAACTGCAGTAGTTTTTGACTGGTTTTAGTCTTCAAGTCAGTAGAAAGTTTTTTCTACTGTTCTTATTTTTATATTCTTTTAACTAAAAGTTACTTTCAGAGCTCGCTCTATATTCCTGCAATAAAGTTTCACGGAAGTGTGGCAGTACGCCTGACTAAAATTTTAGACATAATCGTACAAAAACTTTCTACACACTAGAAAACTAAGATCGGTCAAAAAGTACTGCAGTTAACTAACTTTTAGTCAATTAACTGCTTTCATTAACTATTCAGTCAGTATTTTAGTACTGACTTCTGACTACGTAGTTTTACAGTCAAAGTACTTTTGTAAGTTAAAAAAACTTAAAAAATTTAGTCTTTTTACTCAATTAACTGCAGTACACAAAAAGACTGCAGTTTTTATACAACTCTGCACAATACCTACTCCAAGAACTTAATGAGACTTTTAAAAGAAAATATTTCATTCATAAAATGGAAAATGATTAATTTTAAGCTGGTAAATCAGCAAATAATGGGTTTTTGTACAAAAATTCTGTTGAGTAAAATAGATCTGAGAAATCTTTTATCAAATTAAACTCACTATAAACAGAATTAACCTAGTCCTTAACTTCATTTGAAAATAATGAGTTTATTAAAGATCTAAAAGTAAATTTTGAATTATTTTTAACTGAATTTAATTTCAAAATAGTTTAAAATAATTCTCTTTGTTTAATTGGATCTTAAAATGTGTTAACTTTTGACTTATAGTAATTCTAACACATAAAATATTTGTAACCTTTAGTGATTTGAATTGTATGTATATAAATACTAAAGTTCTTGCATTTGATATCCAAAAAATTAATAATCAAAAATTGCATTGATGCTTAAATTATTTTGTTTTTATATTAAATTAATTGACTACTAATTGAACCAATCAAATAATAAAAAAAAAATAAAACTATACTCAAAAGGTTAATCATAAAACAAAATAATATATTTTTCCTCTTCAAGGTCATAAAGTGGTATTTAAATATTACAGGAAATGATTTTTATTTTATTCATTCTTTTTTATGCTTAGAAGAAGTATTTTTATGATATTGGGGTTTTTTGAACTTTCTGCGTCATTTATGCGTGCGCATTAAAACTTGATTTGTTAAAATAAATAAAATCATTTTTCAATATCATTAAAATAAATTCTTCATTAGTTGGCAAAAATTGATTTAGATTTCAAAACAAGAAATATTGGTCACTATCAAGCATTATCCTGAATACTTATTAGTTTCTTATTGAAATTTTGTGACCTTCAAATTCATGTATTCAAATTAGAAATTCATATACAAGCAATTTAGTTTTCTGTTAGTGGATTTTGGGTATTTGTTTTCACAATAAAATAAAATAAAACAATTTTCAAAATAACCATTTTCTGCATCTGAATTTATGATTTTTCAAAACTATTTGAATGCATTTCACAAAATTCAGATTTCGTTACATAATTCGAACTTAAATAATACAAAGTGACAATTATGTTAATTTTATACATCTCTGAAAACTTAACAAGGATATCAACTTTAATTTTATATATTCTTGAATTAAACACAAACTATAATTAAAATAAAACCAAAATATTATTTCATCTATTGTGAAATTCACGTCATGCGTATCTACTCATACATATGTTTTTCGTTTTACCATAAAGTAATAAAACTTGTTTCTTTTTTGTAAAAATATCCAACTTGCTAATTAATAAAATATTTTAAAAGAAATTCCTTAAATTAGCAGTCAATTAGTCACATTATAAATGGGTTTTTATTCTTAGTAACAAAATAAGAAAACAAAAAAACAGAAGAAAAAAGAACACAATAACTAGTTAATGTTAAATTTTTTTTAGAACGTTATAAGATTCTTTTCAAGAATAAAATCCATTCACGTGCCATATTAATTTTTATCTATTATAAAAACTTATTATAGACCCGTTAGAAGAACTAATTTTTTTTTGCAAACACAAAAAAAATTCACCACTGCTGGCAACATTTTTATATAAGAAAAACCACTAACAAAAAGAAGAACTTGTTTGATTGTTGTATTTTTTTTTTTTTGAATAAATGATTTGTTCAATTTTATTTTCAAGGAGATATTAGACGCAACGAAAAATTAAAACAAGACAAAAAATAAAAGAAAAAAACAAAACCCCAAAGCCAACACATAACACGGAAACCAAAACCAACAAAATAGAAGAACGAAGAGATTAATCGAAATTAAATTTAATTTTATGAAAAAAAAAAACACACATGATTGGGAAAATTTAAGACGAAATCAAAACAAGAAGTTATGAAAGAGAGGTCAAAATCATTATTAATATTATTTCAACTATAACCTATGATCATATTCTGTAAAAAAGGTGAAAATGTTTATGCTTATTATCAGAGCACAGCATATTTACAATTTTTAACTTTAAAACGTTTTTAAGTTGTAAAAGAATATTCTATAAACAATTTTTAAATTAAGTAAAATCAGAAATTAAGAAATTTTAATATTATTGTTTTATAAAAATATCAATCTTATTAAATTATTTAAATAATTTAAAAAAATTAAATCAAATTTAAGTGTACAGAATGTAATGTGTATAAAACAAAACAAAATATTTATACCCCAACCCTAAAATAGAGTTAAAAAACGCTTAAAGTTTTAATTAATAAAATTATGTTTTGTATATGTAAGACCTATGACATTTTAAATGCAACCGGTATTTCATGGAAAGTTTTGAGAAGTAGTAAACTTTTTGTTTGGTTAAGATTTATGAAGTTCAGCTCAGTTCCTCAAAAAAAAATTTTCAATAAAAAATGTAAGCAATTAATTTTATTTTGTTGATTTTAATGCAAACAAGAATTTCATTTTCCGAGTTGTATTTATGAAAAATACAAAAAGAAGTATTTTTAAAACAGTCCAACCCGCTTATAACATTTTTTTTCTTCAAAATTTTACCAAAAACTTTTGGTTGACTATAGTATAGCTTGGAAAAATGATAAAACAATGATCGTATGCATTTAAGGATATTAGAAACTTTCAATAAAATTTGAATTAAGACCTTCACATTTAATAAAGTTTTTGACAATAATTAAAAAAGTACGCAACTATTTTGCGGAAACCAAATTAATCATTTAAAGACAAAAAAATTAATCAAAAATGATAAAATTTACTACAGTTAAATTAATTAAAAAAATAAAAATTATGCTTTAAGACAGTCCAACCCGTTTAAAACATTATTTGTTCTCCAAACTGTTACCGAAAATTTTGGTTGACTACAGCATAGCTTGAGAAAATGATTAAGTTCTGATCGTATGTATTTCAGGATTTTAGAAGTTAGTTTAAAATTTTAATTTAAAAAAATAATTGATCTAAGAACTCCAAGCTTATAAAAAGTTTTTGATGATTTCAAAAGTTCGCTACTGTTTTGTGAAAATCAAACTGATTATTTTAAGATAAAAAATTTAACCAAAAATTATTACTTTAACAAAATTAATTAAAATAATCACACAAAAAAATTTATACAAATTTAAAATTAAGCTTAGATCTTTAAAAAAGGTCCATACTCACTTTTTAAAATTATTTAGAGAAAAAAAAACTTTCAAAATTAACACAACCGATTTTTTAAATTATTAGCAAAAATTTGTCCTCGCTAAATTTGTTACTCCAGCAAGGAAAATTCAATTATTTTTTTTTTTAAGTTTAATCCTTTAGATTTATTTTCGATATATTTTTATTTAATTTAATAAAATCCTCTTCGTTGGATCCACAAGTAGGTATATCCTTTTGTATTTATTTTTTTTTTCCAAGTATTATCCACTTCTTCTTCAAAAAAAACACTTCTTTATGTCACAGAAAAAAAATATATCCTCAAAAAGATCATTCAATTTAAAATTCACTCAAACATCACAAGTATAGATAAGAAATTAGAAAGAATTGTAGAACTCTTTTAATTCGACATCTATTCGATTTGAACGACAACCGATAACTCGACAGTTTTCTAAAGATCACTTTAGTTTTAAGTCCTGATAATTTTTTAAAATTCAAATTATATTTGTTTGAAAGAGATACAAAAAAAAAAAAAATTATAAAACTTACACGCAAACCTTAGATGTATCTAGATACTATGTTGTATGTTGAGATACTATTTCTGTTTCTATGCCCTGTGGTGTTGTCTTGGTGTGTCGTAGTCGGTGTGTGCTATTGGCACAGCAAACTCTGATGGAGTATTTGAAAAAGAATCGATACAAATGACAAAAGCAGCAACAACAACAACAATACACAGGTAGTATCTCTATCTATCTATCGCAAAGTATTTAACAAATTCAAATTCAAAAATAGACAGTCTCAGTCTCAGCATAGAAAATGTATAAAAATTCATCATTAGTATCTTTGTCAGCAACAGCACCACGATCGTAGCTAAAGAGCGATAGAGCTAGAGCAAGTTGGGTTTTAGTTTTTTTTTTTTTTTTGGGGAATCACTCTTAGCCATTAAGCTGCCCCTTGTCCCCACTTAATGCGGAAAAAAAAGACTTGAAGCTTTGGAGATGGTTCAAGTTTAAATAAATTGTTTGTTTGTGTTGCGGTATTCGGATGGTTTACCTTCAGATTTGGGTACCTCTATGTTGAGTATCCTCAACCGCGTTTCTTCTTCATCATCATCTTTTGAAGTTTTGTGGTATGCTTGGTTACTGGGTCTTTATTTTTTTTTCAGCCCCCTTCAATGTGTGTGGACAGAGTTATGGGTAATTTGAAAAAATTAACAGGCAATTTGTGTGTGTATTTTTGGTGAATATAGAATTTCATTAATAAACACACCGGCACTCAACAATGGGGCGGCCAAACGGGCTTTCGAGGTGTGATTAGGTCGAATAAACTATGCTTGTGCATGCAGGAAATTATCAAAAGGTACATGTACTCTGCTTATTTTTAGGTATACAACGAAAAAAAAATTGCTAATGGGGTATTGCATCCGATTTATACATGGATGATGAAATTGTTAAGTTTTCTTCTATCTGGAAGTTTGTGGTTTTTTTGTTTTTTTTTTTGGAAATTAAATTCTGCACTTCCAAAAGTCATAGACTTGTTTCTAGTTTTCGTTTTTTTTTTCTAATTTTTGTTGTTGTATTTAATTTGCAAAATGGGAAGCTTTATTATTGTTGTGCGGTTATAGATATTTATAGTCATTTAAATAACTAAGAATCTATCCATTTTGTTCTTCCGCAATAATTTTGATTAAAATAATCTAAAATATATTAAGAATTGCTAATTACAGATTATTTCAAGAATCTTAAATAAGAATTTTTTTGGTTGAGGGGTAGATAACATTATTAATTAAATTGCTGAAATTTCAAGGTAGGAATATCCACTTTTATTATATCATTGACGACGACATAAGAATTCACACTATGTTTTAAATAAGTGAAGGGATATAAATTTTTCCACCTGACTTTTATAGGTAATCATTAAACTAGATTTTCTGGCAATTAAAAAACAAACAAATTTTTCCACAAAATTTTAATCTCAGGATTAATTTCCTTTCACAAATACCAATCAATAGATTAAATTCAAGGTGAAGTTAGTTACAAAACTACGCGTTAGCTAATTTTTTTGACATTGAAACATTGTTTTGCTAGAATTACAAGATAATTAATAAAAATGGGTTCTTAATTTTGATTATTATGTCCATGCGATCTAGTTTAATACCAGATTGAAATTTTACTAGAAATTTAAATTTGTTTTTTTTGCGTATTGAACAAAATTTTGAAGTGTTGAATTTTTTTAGAGATTTGTTTTAATTATTCTTTTTGTAAGAAAAATTGTTTTTGGAATTTCTATTATTGTTATCCAAGGTCATTTACTATAAGTTATCAATTTATATTGAATTTTATTGAAAGCGGGACCTACAACTGTAAATAAGGAAGGCGGAAGTAAAAAAAATCTTTAATTGGAGGTTTTATTTTACTATTCCTGGACAAATTGGTTGTTTTTTTATTCAAAAAAAGATATACTCCTAACACCTTTTATATTAGCATACAGATTTTGTTTTTTTAAACTCAAAATCTTAAGAAATCTTTATGAGAAAAAATTGCTTTTTCTTAAAGAACGGCAAGTAGCGTAAGGTTTGTGAGGAAACGCTAAGGCACTTAGGTTGCGTTTAAACAAGAAAATGGTCCGATAAGAAAGGCCCAGGCGGGAGACGCAATTTAATAAAAAAAAACATTATCTAAAAAAACGACACTACTTGCAATATAATATTCAATATCTTTTCTTAAACAGGGTGTCCCGTAATTAGTCAAGGAAAATTTATCTATGATTTAAGAAAACACCTACTTTGGTATACCTTGGTGCATGTTAACGATAAATTCTCTGCTAAAGTAATTATGGTAAAAAAATTGTAGAGCACTTTTAATTTAGAAAAAAATACTCTTCTTTGTAACTGCGTTTAAATTATGTTTATATCTTTAAAATAGTGCTTATATATACACTTTTTAAAAGTGTTGCATTATTTCTGCTCGTGCTATTTTTTTTGCCTTTGAGTTCAATTTTCTTGGAAAAATGCGTAATAAACATATCGTTTTACTATTTTTTAGTGTAAAGGAATTTAAACTACAAGATTTAGAACTAAAGGAAAACAAAAATGTGTGTTCACTGTGGCGTATGCGTACTTTTTTTGATATTTTGTGCAAAGTATTTATTATGTAATTAAAATGGGCAAACGATATAAAGAATCTTTTCAGGACTTACTTAATTTGCTCTTTTCTTGTAAAGATAAGGACATTACTTACTAAATAAAGATACCTAAGACCGAATCGCCACATACGATAACGAAATAACGTAAACGTATTGACGATTGATGTCGCTGTATAATTTGTGCAAAAAGATAGAGAGACAAATAGCAAATACGATTACGTTCGCTCATTTTCGTCTACAACATTTGGCCCCTGATTTTGAGAGAACCTTTATGCCGAAACGGTTATTAAGGGATTCAGGATGGTGATGCACCCAATTCCCATACCTCAATGTACACAGGGGGACTTGGCGGTCATGTAATCTAAAAACCGTCCACCATGCTTTTAGTATCTTGGATGTCCGAACATTCCGGGAAGCAAACGTTGCCTCAGAGAACACTCCTTTTATAGTGTCTCGGAATATGATGCGGATATCTATGACGCTTCAACGTTGAGCAGATGTTTTGAACACATCTGATGTCGCGAATCTTAAATCGCAAGAGACTGCCGAAACTTTTGCTGAGAGTGGCGTTTTTCTTAATCTCTCCATTAGCCAGCAACCAGCAGTAAGTACAGTCGACCAGTGGATACATTGCCAACAAGTCATCGGGAGTGTTGCCACTGATGTACTGGGTTTCAATAGGTATGGTAATATAACACTTTTTCAACCAAAATATATTGCAAGGGTCTGAAATATAACCCCTTTTTAACTAAAAGTAGGTTTAAATTTATTTCACTTAGAATAGTCGCATTGCATTGGTTTTTTCAAGATGGTTTGCAAACCCTAAATAAGATATATCGGTACTTTTAGGATAAGTCAGAGCATTGTTATTTCCACAAATGCAAATGCTGTAAAGTGTTTTGTGTGGGTCAGAACCTAATTGCCCTGAGCTAATATAAGAAAAATGTGAATAACAAGGAAGAAGTAAATTAAATTTCCAGTCTCGACAAGCAAACCTCTAATATTGATACTTACCGAAATATGTAATAAGCCTTGAAAAGATTCTCAAATTCATCAAAACAGCAAGTTATAAAAAAAATAAAAGCTTATTATCTCGAAAAGTATCAATAATTAAGATTTGCTTCTATTAACTATCTTATAGGAAATTTAATTTGCTTCAAATTTATCATTTTTTTTTCTGTAACTGCATCTATTTATGCAAAAACCTACATTTTAATTTAGAGTAATTTGCATTTTACCGCTTTGAAATAGCATAAAATGCTGCTGATTTAAAATCGTTTCAAAAAAAAAAATCTAAAGTTTACGTGTACTTTATATGGAAGATCTTCAGACTCTGAGGTTGAGTATTGAATATTAATTTTGAGGGATCATATTTTTGAGCAATTTTTGTTAGGTATTTCCCACAGAATTGTGCTTGGGGAGTGGAAAAAAACAATAGTCTCAACATTTAAAGCACCTTAACGAACAAATGATGTGTTAAACTAATTAAATTTTGCACAATTGAGTAAATTGTTTTAAACTCGTAATTTTTCGATTTATTTTTTTAAAAAAATTTAGTTTTTATAGACAATCTTGTTTCCTACGAAAGCTCAGTTTTTGAGTGGTACACAAAATATTTAAGCAGTGTGACCATTCTGTCATAAATTCTCAGTTATCACACACACATAGCCAATAATAAAAAACCCGTGAACGTGTTCCTTACTCAAATGTACATTAAATAACCTTTTTAATACCGTGTTTTTAGATTTTTTTTGTAAAGTCCAAAACTAATGTTTACTTCAGCAGTATTTAGTTTTTTTGATAAAAAATTACTAATTGATGAAATGAAAATGTCATTAAAATAACTTTTTCAAAAGAAACCAATTTTCGTGACCATAATTACAAGTTTTCGCTTTAAAAAAAGTTCAAAAATCAGTTAAGCCACTATGGTTCTAATGGCTTGATATACTGCAAAACAGCAAGTTTGCATTTGTGCATTTATACTAATCGCTTTCAAAGAACCCGTGTCTATTCAACAATAATTAAAAAAATAATAATTGTTCACTGTGGTGTATGTGTACTTTTTTAAAGTAATTTTTCGCATGCATTGTATAATAATTCCAACTACTTTACTTACTTAGAATGATTCTTGAAACTTGTTTTGATTTTGGAATAATTCATTTTAATCTCGAAAGCGATCGTGTAACATTGGAGATCTTTGCATTTTATACAGTTAAATTTCAACTGGGCGAAGTTTTAGTAGTTCTCTTAATAACTTAAAAAAAAAAAACTAGATGGTGACATGCTCTTACTTCATGACAAATCATTTAAATTTGTGTAGATACAATGAAATAGCCAAAAAAAAAAAAACATATTATCTTTTATACTAAAGAAGATATTCAAAGATGTTAATCTGATATTCATATATGACATAAAAAAAATCAAACAAAAACATTCTTATTCTTCAACCACCTTCAACTTATGCTATCTTTATGCAACTTTGTATAAATTATATTAAAAAAAATTATATTCTTCATTTGAAGGTATTTTAAATAAATGCATACAATTGTGATCTGAAGTTTAATTTTATTGAAAAATGATTATTAGTTTTTTGCATAGTATTAAAATTATATATTATTATACATCGGTTCCAAACCTGGAAGTTTTGATTAAATTTAATTAATATTATTCCACACCAAAAAAAAAAAACAATACTTGCTCTATCGAGCATGTAAAAAGAAAGAAGATAACAAATACATATAAGCTTTCGACAGGATATGTTCATGTTTGATAAAATGCTGCAAAATAATTCAATTTTAAAACAAAAACTTTTACAAATTTTGTATCGATTTGTTCAATTGATTCGATTGAGATGTATTTTTCCGTTGAATTAGTTGCAAGAGCGGTTAGAAGCTCTTGGATCTTTATTGAACGAAGATAGGTTTTTTATAAGCTTATGTTCCGAGAAGCTACATACCTTCAACTGATGGACCAAGTAAGGGAAACTTAAATAGTATTTTAAATGCGAAACAGTTTAAAATCAACAATGGTTACAGATAAATACCAGCAGAAGTTTGGTTAAATATTATATATATTCTTCAGACATCTTTTGATCATGATAAAACTCAACCTTCTTTCAAATATTGCAAAGAATATCCATTACTTCAATAATTGAGGAATTGTTCAGATGTATTACGGAAAATTTCTAGAATATCCATTTTCAAAGTAATGTTCAAACTGTTCTTGCATAATATTTCAAAAAAAAAAAATTATTCCTCAGAACGATTTTTCTGAAACTACCTCCATGGCCATTGATCTTAATGCTTAAAACAGATTAAAATGATTAGTTCTGAAACATTTTCGAAAGGATATTTAATTTTGCAAAACAACAAGCAGATACTGTAATTCCTTCTTCCTAAACTAACTAAAGAGATAAATATTTTTACTGCATTTCAGTCAATGAAAAAAACTCCAAAACTATGATAGCAAATATAGAGACAACCTATTGGACATCCATTATCAAGAGGTTAAAAAATTCATCAATGAAGATTTTTATGTTTAAAAAAGTATCAGATAGGGCAATAAAAGGTTTGCATACTATTGCCTATAACTTTTCTTGTTAGTGATAAGTGATGTGTATGTTGAACGGAAATAGTGGAATTTAATGGAGCCTGAACATCCTAACTAAAATATCTGGACTAGACGACGTTCACTCTCTCATGGGATCATCAAATGACAACAAGGGTGGAGGGAGAATCAGAAATCGTGGGGCTGATAATTGACACTGCAAAAAAAAAAAAAAAGATCAGCCTCGGAAGTAACTACTTCGATCAAGTTAATTTTTCTGTACAACCGGTAGAAAAAGTAGAAGTTTGGGAGTTTTGTCTCTACTAAATACGAAACCGAACAAGACGTTGACAACCGTGTTAAAAAGGCAGAGGCTGCGTTCGGAATGCAGTCTAAAATATTGAGACAAAATCCTATCAGCTTAAAGGACAAGCTAAGACTGTCCCGCTCCAATGTTGAATCCGTGCTTATGTATGGCATGTATAGTAATTGAAAAGCGTAACTACTGTTACAAGTAAGCTGCAATTGTAAAAAGTCGTATTTCTTATGAATAACTTCATAAGAGAACGAGTCAATAATCCAAAGGCAGTTCTGTACGGAAACGTAAGTGGCAGGTGGATTGGTCAGACACTGCGAAATAACGACGATTGCATTGCTGACCAAAGAAATGCAGTTTAACCCACTCACACAGGCAGGTAGAGGGTCGGGTCGGCCAAAAGCACATGTCACAGGACAGTCGAAAGAGAATCTGCGCAGCTGGGGAAGAATTGCAGAAAACTGCGGTATATTTCCAGAAACCGTACACTATGTCACGTACGAGCAGTGGAGCCCATATTTCTCTTAAGGGGATCACAACGGACTTATCAAGGTCTGAGGACCAAAGTAAGTAAGATATAGCAACAAAATGCAACAAAATCAGGTGACTTTAAAAAAATCATTTTTAAAATAATAGTGCAGAACTTTCGCTCCCAGAGAGATCATTCCGAGTGTCATTTGAAGCTATTTATATCATAAACTAGATAAAACCAAATCCAAGATTATGTGTATGTATACTTTGAGTTTCAATGCAACAAGTACCTACATTTTTACTGTTAAACCACCTTAAATAATAGTTTTTGGAAAATATTTTGGTTAAACTCTTTTGCTTCTTAGTTTTCTAGGTAAATAAAACCTTCATACCAAATATGATCATTCGAATATTATTTTAAACGAATTTTCAGTAAAGAAAAATGTACCTGTTCAACTGAAACTCGAGATAAATTGCTTCAATTGACACTGGGTATGATCTCACAAAGTCAATTATTTTGAAAGATAAAACTTAAAGACCGAAATACAAGATGACTAAGAATTTTTTTCTAACATGGCGCATTAACCTGAACGAGAATTGTAAGGACTTTGCTGATATGAGTAAGAAGATTCCAAACATTTTCGCCTGTTAAATATTTTGTGCCTATTGCACTGAACTACATAGAGTTTAACAGTATATAGAGTTGGAATGCTTTTTTGCAGACTGTAGCTTGGTTCCTGTAAGGCTTAGAAAAAATGAGCATCATGGTTGTCAGAGGTATACCCGGCAATTTCGGATTAAGCACTCATTTTTCTTCTAGAAACTATCAAAAAATTTTGTCTATGTATACCAAAAATTTGGGTTCAGGTCAAAAAGTCTATTTTTTCCCCAGACTAAAAGAACAGAAAGACGGAAAAAATTGGAACATTAAGTTAAGATGAAGATGGTTATTATCTTATAAAAACGCACACTCCTAAAGGTTCAGTTAAAGCTGGGGTTCAAGAAAAAATCCGCTGCCCAGAGTGCGGAGCTCATATAACTGCAGAAAGCTGAAGATCATCAAGCTAGTCTAAGAAAGCTAGTTGGTAAAGGTTCAAATGCATCGATGATTTTAACTTAACTTTAAGGTAGAAACTAAGATATGGAATAAATATTATTAAACTAGTTACTAAACATCCTACAATGTGTATGGTGTGATAAACCTGAAAACATTTTTTTTAACATCAACGTGTTAAATTTTAAATGGACACATCGATTCTATGACATTCTATTTACGACATGGATCTTGTTTTGTTGAATAACTTTTTTTCATTATCATCGATGTCGTCAACAGATGAGATGAATCTTAATGGTATCATTCTTAGATTCTTGTTTATAAAATGACGTGCTAAGTTCACGTCTTTTAATGGTTTCGCAATGTTATTCTAGATCTAGATGAATCAGTTCCCTGTTTTGGACTCATCAATACTCATTCTATTAATGACGTACTTGAGTTTATATTTCTATTCTATGACGCATTCATAATCTCTGAGTCCCTGATTTAAAAAGCATTCAAATGAATTAAAAACATAATATCAAGTGCAACTCAAGAAAAGTAAAAAAAAGAAACTATTTAACCAGCCTCCAAATACTTATAGGCTTCCGTTAATTTAAACACGATCGTGCCATACCCGTTGTGCGTGCTTCTTCGATCGCTATTACTGCTCAAACACACATGTGGGAACTTCTTTCAAGGTAAAGTTCATGGTTGTTCTCTTTTTTTTTTTTTTTTTAACAATATGAATGGTTGCTGATGGTGATGATGGTGGTATAAACTTCACACCGATTTGCTATGTAAAAAAATACTGTAAATAAAACAGACAAACCCAAGAGCGGAACCATTAGCTTTTTAATAGAGTGAGAGAAGAGGCTTAAGAAAAAGCTTTTCACTGTCCAAATAAATAAAAAAACCTAAAACAAGAATTTGGGTAAACCCATACACACATACGAATAGTAATGGAATCATGCACAAGATGGAGCAGCAAAATATGTTAAAAAAACACAACAAATAAAGAGATCAATAAGAGATCGTCAACCCGCCATGATATCGATATGTCCAACTTTTGACCAATATTTTTGGCAAAATTTTGAAGGCACATTTTTTTGTGAAGGCAAGTTTGTTACTCGACCCAATCATCCAGTCTTGCTTAGCCGTGATAGTGTAACCTTAGTCTAGTATCAGCTTCATTTTTATACAATATCGCATATTTGAAGATCACTATCAGCATTGGTTTAGAGACAGACTATTCGTGCAGGGCAGATATGAATGTGAGAAGTAAGAAAAAAAAAAAAAAAATATTGATATTATGCCTCCTTCATGGGAGATTCATAAATACAATATTTTAGCATATTTTTTGCTTGAATTACCGCCTTGACCTAGCCTATACCACTGCTCTGGTCTAGGACAGGCCGAAATACACAGGAAATCACTTTATTCTCTTTCTCTCTTCGATAACTTTAGTTTACAATAAATTTTGTATCAGTCGAATTGTTGACAAAAAAAAAAAAAATAAATCAGCGGCATCACTACCGGAAGCAGTCAACTGTGACACATTGTAACATACATTTCTTTGAGAGGAATTATGTGTCAAGTTTAAGAAATGTTAATGAGTTACGGGCTAAGAGAAAAAAGAAAAAAAAAAGGTAATAATTGTTGCTGTTTTTTTTTTTGGATTTATTTTGCTCTACACTTTGGTGGCACTGAACTTGGGATCTTGTCAAAGACAACATTGTTGTGATTAGAGGCTTTCAGAGCTCAGAGGTGTAAAGAACGCAAAAGAGTTGAACGATATTTATGATTTTGAATTGCCCTTAGCGATTCATATTCAGGTCAGTATGACAAAGTACAAGGTAAGTTTGATTTAGTTGTGCGATATTATCAAATTATAAGCAAAACAAAATTAAGAGATAATCGCTGTTTTATTTAAAACAGATTCATACAAGTCATTGAATGAAAGACCAAAAACTCATGGGTATTAGTAAGGATTGAATTTTATTGAGAGACAAAATGTACCATCTATTGTTAACAAGTATAAATGAGCTAACAACTATTAGATACCTCTGAGTTTGACCAAGTATTCAGGTGCCGTTATTCAGGTACCTGTTACTTCTGGAGAATGAATTTATATTTCATATTTTGTTGGTACATATTTTTTTTAAACAAAAATTTACTGCACAAGTTCTCGAAATATTTATTTGCAATGTCTTTTATAGTTTTTGTTTTTTTAACTGTTGGCGCTATGTGTAATGAATAGCGTTGATGAATTGGATTTTCGAATTACAAAAAGATACAATGGTTGTGTATTATTGAACAAAAAAGAGCAAAAAAAGTTTATTGTTAAGAAAACAATTGGATTTGCCACTGAACTCATTCAAGCGGATCGATTTTGAAAAGTCTTTTGTGATGGATTTATCAATGATGAATGACTATTTGTATGTTTTCTTCTTATTCACACTCTGGATCAGAGAGTATTAATTTTGTTTAAGTAAATATTTTTGGCGGCAATCTATATTTACCGTCGTCGTCTTATAATGAAAAGATTCATTAAGAATAAATACCGGAACATCCTTTCTTGACTTTATATTAGAAAATCAAGGCCATGACTCAGAACTCCGAAAAAACGGGAAAATTGAAATACCGAAAACCTAGTAATCCCGAGAACACAAAATCCAAAAAAAAAACTTAAGTCAATTTTAAGGACTAAAGGAATCAGGAAAAAGTAATCCTTTAAAATTATATAAATTACAGAATTGGGATCCCCAAATCCAAAATCCCCCAAAAACAGCCCTAAAAGTCGAACACACAAATTTGGGCAAGTTTTTTTTATTTTATATATTTTTTCCGGTATTTTACGCTTCTAGGCTAGGAGTTTTTGGTGGTTGGGATTTTGGGTTTTCTTAATTTTGAATTTTAGTATTCTGTAGGGACTCTTGAATTGAAATCATTGCATTCGACCAAAAACGTATATAATTGATTCATCTGTCATATTCAATAAAACTATGTTCATTGTACAACTTAGACGGTAGAATTTTTGTGATCTTGGGATTTTTAAGAACTTTCGAAAGAAAATAGTGGTTTCTGTTATTTAACCGTTATGATAAAACCTTTGTAAAAAGTTGAAACAGTTGGGCCAAGGGGTCATCTCGCAGGCAGATCGGTCTCCAGTCGACCGCCTTCTTCTTCAACCTGTTTACTTTAACGTAGATAATAAGTGTTCCCCTGTTTCTCTTTTCCTCAGGCCTGGCTTGAATAATCTTGTGGCTGAATTGTTGATATTCAGTCTCTCCAAACCATTCCTGCTCAATGATACGTATAGTGGAACAGATTTAAACATTCGTTGAAATGTTAACAGACACAGACAAAAACCTAAGCGTAATTATCAGAAAATTCTGGAGAATGGTACAGTTGTGCTGGCCTAGGTATTGCACAGCTGTCTTAAATCTTTCAACCTGTCAAGATTTTCTGTTTTTTTTTTTGAATATTTTAGTAGAATCCCTTCAAATATTTTTACAAATCAACATTTTTGGATTTTCTTTCACAGCTTGCTTGTAGTGGCAATTTGACCTTTATTGCCAATTTTCTTCCAACACGAAATAAGAATTCGTTATTACTTAGTTTATTTAAGAACTTTCGGAGTCAAACCAAGTTTTTTTGGTTTGATTCTTGTAACAAAATTAACGATACCTACCAAGATTACAATATGAAAAAGATTTTTGGATTTAAAAAAAAAAAATAAATTTTTTTTTATCAAAAATTAAGTTTTCGAAAATGGGTAGGTGATTTTTTTGAAATTTTTTTTTTAAGTCTTATAATATTTTCTTGAAAATAACATACAATCTATTTTTTAAACAAGGTTGAAGATTTCTTATATGTAGGTGAGGGTGCTTTTATTTTTGGGACTATTGTTTTTTTTTCCACTCCATACGCAAAATTCTGTTGGATATACTCAATAAAAATTCCCCTAACATATAAGCCCTCAAAATATTAATATTCAAAACTCGCACTCAGCGTGTGAAGCTTTTCCATATAAAATACACCTAAATTTCAGTTCTTTTTATGCAAATTTCTATAACTCAGCAGCATTTCATGCTATTTCAACGCAGTAAAAAGCAAATTACTCTAACTAACTGTAAGTTACACCAATGAGACAGTACAGGCCACAAGAGTCAATAGTGTCATAATTTTGTTAGTTCTTTGACTGTTATTGCAAAAGAAATTGCACTTGCAGTAACAGTGTGAATAACAAAGTTGTAGTAAATTAAATTTCCAATATCCTTACAAGTAAATCTTTTACATTGATACTTCTCGAGATAAGAAGCTATGAAATATTTCTCAAATTCATCAAAACAGCTAGTAATAAGACAAATAAAAGCTTGTCTTGAGGAGAAACTATAATAGAGATTTGCTTGGATAGACTTTTTTAGCGGAAATTTGATTTCCTACAACTTTGCGATTCACATGTTTCCTGTTGCTGTACCCATTTTCAGAATATAAGCCAAAAAAATCTATAAACTAAAGTTATTTGTTCATGATTTTTCATACAGTGTAACCAGTTCAGAAGGATTAAAGAATTTCTTGTAACATTCAAGGAACTTGACCAATTTGCAGCATTCTTGGCGGTATGTGATAGTTTCATAGAATTTTGCAAAATCTTGAAAAATATCAACAAAACTCGAAAATGATCTCGAGCTTCCAACCCTTTTAACCGACCTCAAATGAAATCAGTATTCAAAATTCAACAAATGTGTCCCTATTCAGCAGACTTAAGTTATAGCTTAAAAGTACTTAAGTTAATGTAAACTAAAGGAATACAGTAATAGGCACTGTAAATTACAAGACAAAGCAGAATCATTTGCAGCTCATTTCGAGGGAAGCTTCACACCGAACCCATCTACAGATCCAGTTCTTCTAGATGAAGTTAAAGCAACAATCCAACAGATTCTGCCGCTTAACATGAGCATGGCAACATTCAGCGACCCCAGCGACCAATCTTGCAAGTAATCCCGTTGACAGCCCAAACCTGAGCTCCCCAGAAGAAAAGCCAAAATAATAGGTAACTCCAAGCCAAAGAAATCAACTGGACCAGATGGAGTATCTAACTTCGTTTTAAAGAGGCTTCGCAGACAGTGATAATCTTCTTAGCTATCATCCTTAATAACTGCATCAACAACAGCTACTTCCCGAAAAAATGGAAAACTGCAAAAATCGTGGTTATCCCTAAGAAGGGAGCTAGGAACATGATCTCCAACTACAGGACAATTTCCCTTCTGAACAATCTGAGTAAGCTTCTAGAAGAGCTGATACTCAGGAAGCTCAAGAAGTTTTGCAGCGATAACAACATCATCCCATACATGCAGTTCGGCTGAAGTTTCATCAAGACATCACCTCTGCCCTTAACAACCGCCAAATCACCGTCGCATGCTTCCTTGATGTCGAGAAAGCGTTTGACATCGTATAGATTGAAGCCCTTGTTCATAAACTCAACATACTAGGATTTCCTTCGGCACTATTAAAAATAATATTTTCTTTTCTTTCTTCCAGAAACTTTTTCGTTCAACTGGAAAGCTACAAATCAACAGTGAAGTGTATCAGAGCTGGAGTTGCTCAAGGTTCAAAACTTGGTCCGCTTCTCTACAGCATACTTACCTCCGACCAACCGACTGCAAACGGATGTGAAAACCTGCTCTACGCCGATGATTCACTTACATACTCCACATCATCATCGCCAATGACAGCTGTTCAAAAAGTTGAGGTGCATATCCGGAAACTATTCGAGTTCTACAACAAAAGGGGTATCCGAATCAACTCATCGAAATCGGAACTATTGTGCCTAAGACGAACAGGAGGGCGAGGCATAACACTCACGCTCCCAGATGGAACTAGATTGCCAGCCAAACGCAACGCGAAGTATCTAGGCATCAACTTTAACGAGCTCCTGAGATTCAACCAGCACTCAAAGGACGTGCTGAAGAAAGCAAACCTGGCATTCCATCGCGTGTACCCCTTGATGAAAAGAAGAACCGGACTGAGCCAGCCAACTAAGCTTTTAATATACAAGCAGCTCCTTAGACCAGTCATCAGCTACAGCTTTCCAGTATGGTACACTTTCTGACATCCAACTGTTTGAACGGAAAATACTGAGGATCTGCACCGGACTTTTCTTCAACCGACAGAGGCAGAAACATTACAGCACGCAACGACTCTACGAAGAGGCCAAAATCATCCCACTGGATAAGTATTTGCTACTATCAGCAAAGAAACTTGTCGAAAGTATCACTAACCACTCCAACCAACTGATGAGAAGGATGACCACTCAACAAAGATAATCCGAGCCAAGGTACCTGTCCGCAATGGAAATTCTAAACGAGGGTATTGTTTCAGCAATCAACGACGACGAAGCAGTTAACTTCTACTCTGACCCTGGGTCAGCCCATTATCGTGGCTATGCGTCACCACCATCCCAACCATCGCTAAGCAGCACTGTCATTTGACAACAGGGAAGGAACACCCCGAGAGGAACCAAGTCAGCTGACTTTAAATATTAAGATTTTTACTTGCTCTATTGCGCAAGTATTGGTTTCGTGTCAAAAAAAAATTTGAGGTTTTAATCAAAACCAACATTACGATGATGGAGAAGTCAGAAAAAGTGGTTTTCATCATGCCGTCCGTCGGTCTGTGCGTCTGTGCGTCTGTGCAACTGTGCGTCTGTGCGGCATGACGAAAACCACTTTTTCGGACTTCTCCATCATCGTAATGTTGGTTTTGAGCAAGTTCGTGCGATCCAGTCATGCATTTTATTATTAAAAAAAAAAAAAAAAACAAATACGATTAGCCTGATAATTTTAAAATAACCGACAATAATAACAGTCTGCTTAATTTTGAACTTGATACAAAAATTACTTGTTACAAGTAAACAAACGATATAACAAGATTTTAATAATAACTTAAATCACCATAATATACCCAAGACATTGTTTTTAAAATTGACCTGGACATTGAACATTGAATGGGCTAAGAATAAATAACTAGTTGTTGTTCGGCCTTAACTATGTGTCATCTACTAGATTATGGCTGTCCCAGTCCCAGAATGCACTATTCGAGAGCAATCACATCCGATGGCAGATTATAATTTTTATATTTCGATTAAAAGAACATTATAACAATTTCGATAAATGTATGTATAGAATTTATATGTATATATTGACTCATAAGGAAAAAATTGATTTGTATTAATTAAAGTATTAAGTATCGATGATATAATAATGATGGTCTACCAAAGTGGTTTAGTTTTTGTTTTTAATATCAAACATTTTTCGAATTTGATTTATAAGGTAGTTTTTTCTTTGTGTATCTATTTGATGATACAAATGAAAATTACCAATTCAAACTTCTAGAGTTAGAAAGGAGACCAATTTAGAATTGATTTTAAGTCGCATTAATTTGAGTCGACAATATAATTAAGCAAAAATACTTTATGGCATTTTTATTGGTGGAAATTGTAGGGAGTAATGTTCCTTCCTCATATCCAAAAGAGACAAATGAACAAAGCAGATATTATTTTCCTTTTTTTTTTTTTTTGATAATGTACATAAATGTTTGTTTTTTTTTTTTTTAATTATCATTTAAATTTGCCAACCGAGCTGATGGCAAAGCCAAAGCTTTAAAATTCATTGTAAAATTTTTGTAAATAGTATTTAAAGAAAGAAACCAATATTTGAATTACTTACTGACTTATACTTTTTTACTTTATTATTAAAATCGGTCCAGCAGTTCCTTAGTTATAAGTGGATTAACTAACCCGACTTTGTTTTATATTAGCCTTAGTTTATTTAAAAACTAATTAAAGTAATTTGTATTTAACATTTTTGTTACTATTCAAGGTATAAATTAAAGTTTCCTGGGCCAGTGTAAGAAAAGAATTTAATATGAAATTATGGGTCAGTGACAGTGAGTTGAGTTTTTTGCTAATATTTTCTTAAAACCTACCGTTAGTATTATTCATGAAACTAAATAAAAATATAATTGTATTTGTTTTTTCATAGCTAAAAAAAAAACTTTAGAACATTTACAATTTTTGTCTCCATAAAATAGCTGAAAAAACGTAAAGTTATATCTACACTAAAAAAAGAGCGTATTTCAAGAAAAAAAAACAGTATCAAATCTAGTCTATTCGTTGACGAAAGTCTATTAAGCTCGGAAATTTTAAAACCAAGTAAGAAATCTTGTTTCTATCGCGTTGGTTCTTATTTCAATACGGTCTGAGCAGATATGCCAGAATTTAGATTAAAATATGTATGTACCTACTAATTTCAAAATTTTTCCTTCGTGGAATTTATTCTTGTTTTGAGATTTTTGTAATTTTTTTCAGGATAATCGTTTTCTTTTTAAGACTGAGCGCTTAAAAATAAGAAAATGTAAAAAAAAATTCTAAAACAGCTTCTTAAATGAATGTAATCTCAAAACGAAGTATGCAACTTTATTTCTTCTATAATGATACATTTTTAGAAAAAAAAAATTCAAAATCGTTAGAACCGTTTTTAAAAACAAACTATTTTTTCTATATAAAATTTTGCAACGACTTTTATAAAAAAAAAATGGTACGCCGTTTTTAAGATATTATTTATCAACATCTAAAAACTAAATTTTGAAAAAAAATATTGAGTAGTTTTCGAAAAAATGATTTTCCAAAAATTCAATTTTTTTTTTAAATCCAAAAAAATTATTTTCGAATTTTTTTTACTAAATATTATTACGACAACTTAAAAGCTTTCATGTAAAAAAATGGTTAAAATTGATTAAGTCATGAAGGAAAAAATCAGAATTAAAAAAACGGTTCTATGGCAGGTACCGTTAATACGTTTTTGAAAAAAAAAATAACCTTGATTTTTTTAATCAAAATCGTAGGAACCACTTTTGAAAAAAAATGAGTTTTTCTGAAACCGGTATATGACAGGTACCGTTATTTTTGGTCCAAATAAATAATTCAAAAATGGTCTGGCCAAAAAACTCCACATACCAAATTTGAAGTAAATCGACCCATTCGTTTAGGCTGTGGTCTCTGATACATACAGACAGACAGACAGTCAGACAGAATTGTCGGACCCACTTTTTTCTCATTCTATATCATCGTAATTGTTATCTCATCTTTTTTTTTTTACGAATGCATAACTTGATTATATAGTACCTATGTATATCTAAAAACCTATGTATTTAGTTGGAAAATAATAAATGAGTTTTGGTTGACTTTGAATTTGATTCCGCGATCCGTTAATAATTTACATTGCATAATTTTGCGGTTATAAGAAATGAAATAATGTCGAAGTGAATAGAAATAATTTATATAATTTCAACAAATAACTCGATAACATTTGTTTAAGACATTTGAAAGCTCTATCTCTAAAACCACCCATCATAAACAAAAGTGCCCATTCTTCTTGAAGAATTGAAAAATTCTAAAAGATGAAGAAGATATTTATGTATTTGCAATTATTCATAATGGATTGTTTAAGAACATCAAAAAGTATGCAAGGAATTACTGTACGGATATGGGTGCAGTACAAATAGAAAGTTTGACATGGTTGTAAGTTAAGTAGGCAAGGTAGTTTTCAGTTTTATTTGTCTAATGGTTTACATTATAACATATTTGACAGTTAAGAAAATGAATTTAAATATTTCGTCTTAATTTTCCGTTTGGTGAGTAATATTATTTATTCATGCTATACATTACATTTAAATTCGAGGTTTATAAAACCAAATGGTCCAGAGTTTTGGTAAGACTTTTAAAAATGATAATTTAGTTTACCATCACCAATCTAGGTTTTGGTCTAATAGAGTGTTTAGTCGTCATTCAAAATTTCAGTTTCATCGCCGGTGTTTGATGGTCGTTTCTAGGTGAACACCGAAAAACGTAAAAACAAATATGTGGGTACTACCGATCAGTCACCGTAGGCGCAAGTTCCGGGGGAATGGTCTTCCTGACGGACTGCACAAAGTCCGAAATGCATACAGGTACGAGTTTTTGATTGTTTGTTCATTTCGTTTTTAATATAATTCGGTTAGCTGTTGTGTTTAGCTAAACATTGTAAAAAATTTCCATCGTTGGTAGTGATTTTGAGATATTAGGCCCCTTTGGATTCCATCTAGAAGGAAAGATACAAGAGTTTTTCTATATAGCAAGTTATTTTGAATTCCAAAGTATGAGAAATGAAACGTCCTTACTCATATGATACATGATTTTGGGGTATTTTTTAATGCCAAATCGAATAATTCTAAAACCAAATGTAATCCGACCATCACCTAAAAAGTTATTGGCCTCTACTATTCACCAGTATTATAAATTAAGAACAAGAGTCTTAATATTAGAGACAACTCTTTGAAAATAAGTGGTAGACCAAGGAAACTTGATATGAATGATTCATACACCATGCAAAAAAAAAAAATATTCAATATAAAATTGTTGGCTAAAGGGTGTTTTTTTCTCAGCTTTATCACTTTGGAAATGGTACCATTTTTTATAATTTGTTGATCTAACTTATATTGTTACTATTTGTAAAATGTGTTAAGTTCAAAACCTTACAAAATTTGCTCCAAATACCCCCTGAAGAAGATGACAATCATCATCGAAACGTCAGAAATTAATGAAATTTTTGTTGCATTAAAAACAACACTACGACCAAAACAGCCGAATGAATCTCTAATTAATAATACCTACCACTATATTCAAAAAATTGCTCATAACACCTGCATTGAAAAAATTGCTTTCGGCGTAATTCATTAATCTAATTTTACACACGTAGGTAGAATAAGGAATTTACTTGTTGCTCTCTGATTTTTAATAGAAAGAAAACTAATCAAGTAATCAATCAAAATCGAATGTGTTTTTCAAAACTCAATAACTTCGTTTGCACAGGTTAAACAAGAAAATCCAAAGCAGACACTTAATTTTGGTTTTGTCATCATTCTACCTAATGGTATAAAAATTTGTTTCTCTATATAAAATCTACAATAGCCACAATAACTTCATTCTGAAAGGTCTAAAAAACAATTAGCATTCACAAAAAATTACAAACATCATAAAAAGTGTATTTTTTTAGAAGTTTTTTTAGGAAATAATTTTGAACGACTAGGAATGTAAAATGCACAACAATATTGAACAAAATAACCACTTAAAAAAACCACCACTACCATTATTTTTTTAAATTTTCTAATGTATGAGTTTTCATCACTTATTTCGTTTGATATAAGGCCTTTACTAACATTACTAGTGCCTTACCTACCTATACTTATTCCAATAATTTTTGTTCCGAGAAAAAAAAAAACATGCCCAAAGGGAGTTCAAAAATTATCACATATGTTTCACCTGCCACTGCCACTAACTATGATGCAATACACAGAACAGTAGCTTTTCAATAAAATATAATCACCAGTATAGTCCCACGACTGCCATAAACTTACATCTCTCTTGTTAACCATAAAGGAATACTTCCAGGAACAAGACAATAATCCAATATAAAACGACCATGAAAACGATGATGATGACGACAACAAGAACAACTCCATATCTCTTCTCTCATAGTCCACAAACAACACACAATACGTGTGGTGCGTGCGTGCATTTTTGCTAGTTGAATAACAAGATTCGTAGCATTTGGAAGCGCTGCCATGCCCATATAAGAGTTTACTCAAAGGAACACGATGATGAAACAAACCAGCAATCCCTGCAAACACAAAACTCAAAGTTGTAGAAGAACTCTACTGTTCTAGCAACAACAACACCGATGAAATAGCCCTGACGACCGACCGCGACGACGACGGAATCAGCTCTCGACCAGATTCACCAGAATAGGAAAATACTAGTTTCCATTTAGGTAGAATGAATGAATGGAACCACCACGCCATCGCCATCGCCATCGACACACCACCGTTGATCGATCAAAACCAGAATTTCCCAAGAGGAGCCTTATTTTAATTGAAAGCCCTAAGTGGATGGAAACACATCACACAAATGATTCCCGCCATATAGGTAGAAGGTACTTTGTGATCAAGGTTACCACTTTAGTAAATGTTTCTTCGTTTTAGGAGAATACCTTTCAACTTGCAACTCCCTTCAATTTGGTTAGTTTAACAGAGCTATTTCCAATTTAGTGGAATTTTTTTTCTGTAAACCTCCCAAGTTTCTGAGGGGAAGTATTAAGTTTTCTTAGAGTGGCAACCATAAATGCACTAACATGCCACTGCAACAACTTCTTAAACTGAGAAGCAACAAAAATACGGAAGTGTTGGCCGCACGTTGACGTGTGGTGCATGCTGCTGATGGCTGTTATAGTGCAGTCTTATCCAAACACAAGCACTCATCTCCTAGGTATGCGGATAATTGCGTGAACAGGTAGCGGTAGGTATAGGTTCTAGGTTGTTCAACAGTTAGGTACTCTGTATATTCGTGTGCAGCGGATTCTCGTGCGTTCTATTGTTTGCAATAAAAATTAATATAACGACTTAATTATGTTTAAACGCAGACTATATAGCTGTGTCATGCAAGTGCAATGGGAATTTTACTGCAATTTTATATGCATTTGATGTGGTATAAATGTAATCCCAGGAATTTAATAGAATTTCAGTGCAGAGTGCATTTTCATTGAAGTGTTGATTATAATTGCCTGAAGTAAAAATTAATGTAGGCAAGAGACATAAACAAATTAGTTTAATAACACTACTTTGGTACCGCTATTTTTATGAAAAAGTTCACAAGCTTGTCAACAAAATAATATAATAGATTCAGAGAGCTCACACCATTGTTTGCATTAAAGTGAGGTCCGTCAAGATAGGCCCGCCACAACGGAAATACCAAAATCTGAGTACGCAAATTAAACTTTAAAATTTCAAAAAAGTAAGTATGCAGGAATTTGTTGCTAATTTGTTGCTAATTAGTTGCTCTAATCCCGAATTTGTTGCTCCACGATTTGACCATCAAATGCACTTCAACAAAAATGATCGTACAGTGAAAATATTGATATCAAACGATAGCTCTACTCAAAACCTTTTCAAAAAGACCCAAAACAACTTTTTGCCCTATCTCCTTCATGTCCAAATGGGCGAAAAAGGCTTTGTGGAACTTGTGGAACATATGTGGACCCTCAAAATAACGCCAAAACACCTTAAATCTCAAAATTTAGAAAAAGTGAGTATGCAGGAATTTGTTGCTAATTAGTTGCTCCAATTTTGAATTTGTTGCTCCACCTATACCCCTTAAACTTGTGGCGGTCCCAGCTTGACGTCAAGATAGGCCCGATACAAATTAAAAATCTAAATTTAAAAAAAGTAAGTATGCAGAAATTTGGTTTGAACTTGTTGCTAATTAGTTGCTCTAATCCTGAATTTTTTGCTCCATGACTTGACCTTGAAATCGACTGCAACAGTTGCATCTTTTTGTAGACTTTTTACCTATAAACTTTTTTAAAAACATTGGCCTATTGCCATCAATTCTCTCTCTATAGACCAAAAACTAGATTTTGATGACGTCACTACCATCAAGATAGGCCCACCACAACGGAAATTCTAGTTCTTTAGTTTCTAATGCGGGATTTATACGACACATTATTATTGTGCAGTAATATTGTGTGTAAAGGGTTGTCCGTCCATACACGGCTCAATATTACTGCGCAATATTTCTATGTCTCTTTGCGTATTCTATATCCTCCTCGATGTGGAAAGGAAAAATATTGAGTAAAAATTCAAAAAATATAGATTTTTCTAATATCACTCAATATATTGCACAAACCGAAACGTTGTGCAATGGAGCCCTTACAGATTCAAAAGGCCGGCATAAGTCATTCAATAAAAACTTGTATTATGTTTGCAGTGTATTCTAGATAATGGTACTAATTTTCTGGTATAGAGATAAATCAATCAAAATTTAATTTAAAATTTTAATCTATAAATCTATCGTGTGAACTTGGAAAAAATTGATGAAAAACTTTAAAATTAAAATAAAGTAGGTATATATTTTCGGTAGAAAAGGGGACGTTGTTTGTTTCAATTTTTTATTATTATTTAAATTGTTAAAATCTAGATAATTTACAGCAAAACATCATTAGGTAATTCTAAATAATTATTTCCTTAGCTTAATTACACACACATAAATATAATTTATGCTTAATTCTACTTCATAATTATCAGCTTTAACTAGAATCACTTAAAATCTTAAATCATTATTATTTATATTGCACCAAACACTATCTATCATTCATTGCAAAAGCATCCGTCTCTCGAATTCTCATTTATCCATTTCAAATACTTTGTTACTCTCGTATAAACGCCGGGATAATGAGGTCGAGCGCATCCGTTGCCCCACGACACGATGCCAATTTGTTCGTAACGTTTATCTGGTCTCAGTGCCACCAATGGACCACCGGAATCACCCTAAAGGAATAAGAAATCAATTGATTTAAAATTTATACTTTCCGGTTAAAGAATTTAGATTTATATCTCTCACCTGACATGAGTCTCGTTTTCCCACGCCCGGATAACCAGCGCACATCATATTCTGAGTTATCATCTTTTGTGTGTAGTTTGTATCTTGGACACAAATGTCATTGGCAATAACAGGTACTTCGACTTCCTGCAGCAAACAAGATGGTTTTCCGTCTTCCTTAAGTGTACCCCATCCGGTAGCCATTGCTTTTGTGCCAACATAGTTAACATCTGCGTAGCAATGTAAAACATTCAACAATAAACTTTCTTGATCTAATTATTGGGCCTGCAATCAAACTTTCTTACCTTCAATTGTTGGCAGACATATGGGCCGGATGAAACTTGTTATTGGGACGCGATCATTCAGTCGCAATAGCGCTATGTCATTGTCGAAATTGGAGAAACTAAACTTTTGGCTGAATGCACGCAGCACAAAGCGAGTTTCAGGTCGGATGGCATCACTGCATCGGTCGTGCTCTCCAAATGTGACCTTGATCATGAACCACATGAACCTGAAATTTAATTGAGGTTTTAATTTTGAACTTATCTGAAGCCTCTTGACAGATGAAAATTTATTGAATTTATTGGGAGATGTGGGAATATAGTGATCTTTGGTAATAAAATACATAAAATAATTTAAATTTTGTGGCATATTTGTGTTTTGTTTTTCTTTGGATTTATTTTTGTTATTTTTACTTTTTCTGTTTTCTTCCAAAAATGTATAAGTTCATAGAAAGTACGTAAAATTAAGAGGTCCGAAAAGATATTTAGAACTTGAAATAAAACTGGAATTTTCAAGAAATCTCAAGTTTTACTTCTAAAAAATTTTAGTGATTTTTGAAAGGCCATGAAAAAATTCATTTCAAAAGAACTTATTCAGGGAAAAAAAAATTCAAAAAGTTTAAGATATTGAATATTGAAGAATTAGCAGTTTTATTTGTTTATGAGATTTGACTGCGAATTATGTATACTTCCATTAAGTGTCTCACATAATTTTTTTTATACTTAATTTATTTTCTTCTAACTCATTCACTGTTTTGGGCCCCAAACTTATAGGTAGGACATCAACAAAGCATTGTTTAAGAAGTGATCGCTGAGGCCCTTATTACCGTCATCAAATGTCATTTGACTGGTAAATAAAGGATAGAACCTATAAATTAGCCAGTTCAGTTTTCTGAGATCTCTGAGGTCTGAGAATATCCTCTGACAATAGCTGAGAAAGTGAATTAAAATTTTGTTCTGCTCAGTTTTTGATATACTTTAGTTAAGTAGAGTAGAGTCGTGAAAAACTGCTAAGCCTTGCGCGCAGAGGTACAGGCCGTTTTTTTTTATGAATCGATAAAGGTTCATTTGAAAAGCTTAAAACCAAATTTGCACAAACTGACAGATCTTTTTACCAAAGCCAGAGATGTTTGAGTTACCATTTGGATGCCTAACTATTTTAATCAAATATATCGCCGTGAAAAAAAATTTGTTAATATCATGAATATATAAACAAAATTTCACTGTTATTGAAGTTTATCGTGCAATGAAAAAGCGGGAGAAACAAAAATGGCTAAACATTTTTGTATTTCTCCTACAAAACACAATTCAGAAGGTATTGCATTTATACAGAGAGAAAAGTCGTCCACATAAAGTAGAAAAACAATAACAGCCATGTTTAATTTGTTGCTGGGTAAGTTCCCTGCAAAATTTGGTATGAATAAGAATAACAAAACAAATGCTGCCGAAAAATAAGACAGTAAATAGCAAGATGGCGACTCTAGCGATAGAGTATTGAAATATTGAAATGAAGATGGCGTAGAGTCGTTTTGAAGAAACAATTTTTTGTATGAAGGTTGGCAGATTCGCTTGCAAAGGATGCGTTCGTTAATTTTTGTTTTTTTTTTTTTTAATAAAACACGTTTTGACTAGGACTTAAATAAAATATCAAAAATTGATCAAAATTTGATTTAATTAAGAAGTTAATTTATATCTTCACCGTCATCGCGCAGAATAAAAAAAAAATATTTGCTCATTCGTATCTTATTTGAAACAGAAAGAAGGACAAATCAAGAGCACTCTATGTTGCAAACCTAAAATTACATTCGATAAATTTTTCGAACACACCTCTAAGCTGGTTTTGTTTCGCCATAAATTGCACCATAAAACATCAGCATAGTAGGTACCAACATTCAAACATTAAATGCTCGAACGAGTAAATTCGTTTTATTGGCATTCGATTGCTGTGCTTTTTACCCATTTCTACAACAAAACACAGCTGACACAGCTGATTAAAGAAGGAAAATATTATTTAAAAAAAACAATTAAATTCGCCAAAAGTTAACAAACCACCGAGTTTTTGGAGGAATTCCTTCGGCTTGACACAGTGACTTGTTTCTTAAATGTGACATTTTGTGTCTTGGGCAGTTTCATGTAAAAGTCTTTCAAAATTGAGACAAACAAAATTATTGTTTTTGGGTGTAAAAGAATAAGTTCTATTAGCAATACTGTTATATCTTACCTAGGGTTTAGACAGGCGAGCACAGGATTTTATTTAAAATCCTAGTTGTGTTCTTAAATGTAGTAGAAACTATTCGGATATATTTTCTAAAAGACTCGAGTTGTAATTGAAAAATGTTAAGAATTATTCAGTACTTAAAGAAAATTTTAAATATTTTTCATAAAATAGTAGTTTCGAAGTTCCTATGTAGGGTAGTTCTATTTTTTAGGTTTTCTTTAAAATAACAGTATGATTCTAGAATTGAAAGTGACGGTAGTGTAGCTCACGTGTCGGCTTGCAGTACAACTCACGAACTGTATAAAACAAAAGTGTTATATTTTGCCATTTTATATTAATCTTTGTACTACAGATACAATTTTAATTAATTTATAAAGCCTATAAAGAGGAAGATTTTTGAAGTTAAAAAACATGGTAGTAGCGTAACGTAAACAAAATTGAACGACGGGTAAGTCAAATGTAGTGTAATTCACATATGGAATATGGATGTTGTAGTTTAAAGGATATTCATCTAAAAACCCGATTATTTGTTAAGCCTTGGCGATTATTTATTTTTCTGTTTTTGGGCTTTTTTGGACAAGGTACGCTTTGAATTCATTGTTTAACCGTAATAATGTTCTTTAACAAATAATGTTTAAATATAAATCAAAATACAGCTATAGAAAATCATATAAAAGGTAGAGCCTGATTCGGATATTTCATTCTTGTTTGGTATTTCACTGAGCAAAGGCTTATTTCTGAGTTCAAAAAATATCACACCAGAAGTTTTGAGAATAACCAATTAACACATTTAAATATTTAACATAAAATTTGTTCAACGCAGTTTATGGTTGCCAACTAATTTAACTTTCATTTATTTCATTTTCTTGTTTGTTTTATTAATTTCATTTAATTAAAATTTATTTCGTTTACTTATATAAAAAATTATAGTTGTATCGCGTTTTCTATCTGAAGAAGAGAATATTTTACGTTTCGAAAGAACTGCTACTACGATCATCGTAAACGTATCCATCTTAATATAAATACCGAAGAACAGAACTCATACTTCTACAATATCACATTATTCATTACAAGCAGCAGTGTAAACAAAACATTGTTCATATTATTCCTTTAACTGTATGTCAAATTTATAAATTAACTGCCAACTATGAATTTCAAGCTTTCATCACAATTATCACTTAAACTTAAAAAAATTTAAATGTTGACTTTCATTTCTAAATTGAATACTTAAGAGCTTTATTGTTTTAAATTTATGTTCAATAAAAATAAAACACCTTGTACAAATGTACATGCCAAATTAAATTATGTAATTTAAGCTCGCTTAACTACAACTTTTAATGTAAATTAATTTTTTGTTTATTATTTAGTCAATTTTAAGTTAACTAAAAGTGAAATTAAAAAAAAAAAAAATTATAAAACAAAACAAATATAATAGTTAACATCATGTGTGGCCAAGTAAATGTAAATTTCTTCTTGACGAGAAAAGTAACCTGAAAGTCGACCAAAAATTAAAAATAAAATATAATTAGGTACTTGTGTACTTTCTGCACACATTTGGATATCAGTTACGTAAAATATCATCCGTGATTCATTAAGCAACTTTCATTGGAACATGAAACAAGTATAAATAAATGTACAGCGGCGGCGCTTAAACGTGATCATTTTTAATGTCCGTTTTTATTGTTGTTGACAAAATTAATTACACAAAACGATTTTATATCTGATCGTAAATTAAAAATAAGCAACAAAACGAAAGTAACAAATTTATAACTTGATTTTGTTTTTCTTTTTTGTTGACAGGGGAATATAGTTTAAGCTTATGCAGATTACAGATAATAGATTACACCTACCAACTGCTGAAATTTAATTGAATGACATTAATCCGAGAGAGATCCCATGATTTATGTGCATGTTGTAAGAATTTAAGTTTTTATTCACACTATAAAATAAAAACCATTCTGATAAATTCTTAAAACTTCAAAATTATGTACATTAAAAAAAAAAAAAACATCTGCTAACATTGTACTCGTAGTTCAATTAACACAAACAATCACAAATATTTACACACCCGATATTAATAGCTAATCCAACATAAGCCTAAATATTGATATTAGTTAACTTTTGCACCTCAATTAAGTGCACACGCGTCTTTGCAGATACAATATCTTTCAGATACTTTCATTACAGTTTGTCACTTTATGTGATTCTTGGAATACCAAAGTCACGTTTTGCACTCCGAGACAGATTTCCCTCCGATGAATACAAATTGCCTGAGTGCCCCAAAACTGATTCGTAAGTTAAGTTTATGGAATTTAGTGTGATGACATGTTGAATAGGACAGGTAGTTATAGTTATCTCTATCTATGTGATGGTTACTTTTACTTACCCTTTAATGCAATGAGCAGCAGTTAAGACATATCGATCGTTGATAAGAGTTCCGCCACAATAGAATCGATTAAAATAACTGAGACGTGCCATCCATGGGTATTCGTTGGTGCCACTGTTCGATCCACCTACAATACGTGTCTCGTCATTTGGTTCACCACACCCTGTTAAATGAATGAAACGTAAAAATAAAATAAATAAAAAAATAAGTTGACACAATAAAAAGAAATCTGATTTTTTTTTTGTTTTTAAAATGGCATTATATTTGGTTTTTAAGCCTCAAATAATAATATTGTGCTGGTGGTGTGTCACATTTTTGAAAGATTTAATTTATGGAGCGAGCAGCATTTTTTGTCTTTTGTTAGTAATGAGGTCTTTCTTGGTTCTTGAATCAGTTTCGCAGCAGATAAATAAGGAATATTTGTAAACTAGGTTACAATATAATGATATGGTTGGTCCAATTGTTGAAGCATTTTTGTTGAGGTGAAGGTGAACATTATAAACAATTGGTGGATTATGATTAAACAATTAACAAAAAGCTTTAAAAGCCGATGGAAGTTGACAGTTAAAACAAACTAGTACCACAGGATTTGTTTATTTTGCTAATAAAAATAGTTTCATAGTACCCTGAACCACAATTAGGAAGACAACAAATGATATACAAATCGTGTTTTTATGCCATTTGCTGTCATCTAATTTATCATTCAGATTATATATTAATGCATTTTTTTGACAAAAATACACAAATTTTTCACAAATTTTTGTGTTCACACAAATCGTGTGATTTAAACTTTAGCTTAGTTTTATTTCAGTTATTTGAAGAGCAGTTTGACAAATGCGCAGAAAGACTCTGTTTTAAGTGAATTGTATGCCGGTTGCATCTTTGACCCATACATCTTCACTGAAAAAACGAATCGAATACGGCAAACGAAAAATTGCCCAAACATCTTTTTCGTTTGCTGGACAGTTTTTTGGCTTCGTTTGCAGCAAATTGGTAAATACTTTTTGCAAACGCCTGTTATTGAACCGGCTCATGAAGCGAGTATGTTGTCATTCTGCGACGGACTGTATAATTTATGATCGGCGTAGAATGCATATTAACAAAATAAGAGAACGAATCGTTTGCATCAAACCACTTTTCATTTTTTAGACAGCAATTTTTCGATTTCGTTTGCAGCAAACTCTTAAATTCATTTCGGTAAAATACCGGTGTTGAACCTGTGACCTCTCAATTTCAAATAAAGGCTGAAGCCATTGCGCCACAAACTAGATAACTTTTGTGTAGCATAATGAATGTATGAACAACACAAACATAGAGTCAATTACTAAGAAAATTTGTTTGCTACATTTATTTGTTGTAAATAAAATGTATATTTAGAACACTAAAAGTGAAATTCTTTCTGGTGAGGTTCTTCACAAACTATTCATTTTTTTGCTGCAAACAATATATTTTTCTAGTTAATGAAAAGGTGTTTAATGTGGGAAACATTTTACTTTGCATTTTTGTTTGCTTGTTTGCTGTAATAGAAATACAATTTTGGTCAAACGTTGCTTTGAATGAAAAACTTTTGCGGGGATTGTGTTAACTTTTCAGCAAATGATTTTCATTTAATTCAAAGGATTATCACTGGCCAAAAACGAAGAGAAATATGTTATTTCTCTGAGTGTTAAAAAACGACGATGGCTTGTTGCAAGGAAGCATAACATCTCCTCCGTATATACAATTCCATTATGCATACATTTTTTAAATATTTAATTAAAATCATCAGTTCACTAAATTATTGATCACTCCTTGAGAACAGACGAATGGCAACCTATAATAATGAGAAACTTTCACATGTTATTTGGTTTTTGCTCAATTTCGTACCTAGTCATTAAGCAACCCAACCCAAAGATCCAACCTGATAACTATATCACCTTTGCTAAGCTCGATACTGTTAAATAGCTGCAGAGAGACATCAATAACCGAATCATCCTACCGACCGCCAACAGGAACCTTCCTAACTCCAAGATTGGCACAGCTATTATCAGAAGAATCTGGCTCTGATTTTCTTGGAAACCAAAACCAAAGTAGAATTCACGGGAAAGATATCAACCCTTTTCCCATGTACATCCATGATCTCTACCACCATAGCCAGAGGCTAAGGAAACTGCTGCAAATAATTCAGCCGAGGGACCTTAGCACCAGAAATGATAACAAGACAACTAAATCTTGTTGAACCGTAACCGTTCACACCCCACATAAACTAGATTTTGTTTGACATTTCCCTTTTATTCAGGTAAAGGGCGCTCAGTGTTGCATTGCAGAAGCAACTTCTAGACGAAGTGAAGCTGACCCTTACAACCAAAACCAAGCTCAAATATCTGGAAGCCAATTTTAATCCTATTAACCCTGGATTAGCACACTACAGTGACTTTAAGTCCTGCCAACCTGCAAATTGGATAATATAACTTTTAACATTAAAACAAAGTGGTTCCCAAACCACACTACAGTGTACACGTATCAGTATCACATAGCTAATTCCAGAGGAAACATTCTTCATAAGAAATATCATAGATGGGGTGTTTTTCAAGATGGAGCCAAAGCCCAAGCTGGAGTTGTTAACATTTAAGTAAGGGGATTGTTGTGAACAATTTCGAAAAAAATTATAAATTATTTCTTCTAATTCCACTGAACGAAATTGATTTTAGCAGTTTTTAGAATAAAATTGGGATTTCCCAGACTGTATGAGTACCTAGACACTTTGAAAGGTCTTCCCTGGACTGATCCCTACAACTTGCCTCCTTATGAACAAAGAATCCAATTATTTCAGAAGCAAACTTTATTTCAAAGGCGGGTTAGTAATGATTTGGTAAACCTTTATAAACTTATATTAATGGCCAAATTGACGCTCCTGATCTATTAGCCTGCATTGGCATAAATTGTCCGGGAGTATATCTCACCTGCTAGGAAGATTAGAACTCTATATGTCGATACCTTCCCGTAAAAATGTATTAAGCGACACTTTTTCCACTCAAGCCAACAGGCTATTTCCCTAGCAAATGGTAACTTCTTCGTCTATTTCTCTCCCCTGGAACAAAAGCAAAATACTAAAAAAAAACTTCTCTGTGAACTACTGACAACCTTTTCCAACGAAAACAATTTTGTATTCTCACAGGAATTTAGCGTTTTAGAAAAAGCAATCCCTTCTCCATCCCCTGCTAGAACTCCATCATGACATGTCTCTCTCTCTGATTTCTAACCAGGTCACTGTCTGATGTCTGATGGATGCTTTCTGGATACCGGAAATGTATATTCGACAGTGTTTGGATACAAGGAATTATCCACAAGCTATGTGAACTTCAATTTTCGGATTATCTTATTATAGTACCTACTTCCTTGATTCCATGTCTTTTAACGTTTTAAATAGGATGCCGAGGATTCAACAACAAGGACTATAGATCCAGTGTTACACCAGAATCTTAACTAGGATCATTCCGCCTTAACATCTTTTTCTCGAATCAACAATCCCCAAGTACGTAGAGAGGGTGACGTAAAATAAATGGGACCTTATTTCCATGGCAAAATTGAAAATTCACCCGACGGGTCTTATATCCATTGCATTTTGGAAATAAGAGCCTCTTCAGGCATGGAAATAAGATCTTATTTAGGAAAAAACAAAATGAAATACACGTTTATGACTTGATGCATTCTCAACACCCGAGGCAATTAATTAAACAAACTTTTCAACCACACTGTTTCGAACGTAAAACTAAAATTTAAATTTTTTTTAGTGTGATTTATCGTGTCAATAATAATCTAACACTTTAAAAGTTCAAAATTATGTAGGTTTTTATGTCTCACACTTTTTCTTTCTTCTTTCGTTTTCAAACTGTACATATTTTAGATTTTTGAAAACCGCATTACAAAAGAAATTGGCAAAGTGATATATGTAGCTTTTGTTTACTTTTACCTTTTAGTTATAGGATGTTAATTTGATTAAATAAATATATGCAGATTTTTTTTTTTAATAAATTTATTAGTCTTCTTAATTGCTGCGTGGTTGTGGTTAGATGGAAACATAATTTTTCATATCTTAGACCTAATTTTAATACAAATGTTCTTTTATTCCCTTTAACTTCTGTTACTTTGTTTAAAAAGATACGAAAATAAAAATATAATATAAAGTAAACTTGGAAGTGGATAAATTACCTAACTGCTTAATCTTACGCATAAAATGTAGTTTATAAAAAGATTGGAATTTATTTGAATTTATTAAAAAAAGCGAAAAACAACACACACTGTATTGTGTCATGGATGTATACTAGTTTTGTCTTTTTAGAACCATATGCTTATGTATCTTACCTATCAAGGTCATTATAATGGCAATGAACTTTGCTTTAATAATATTCATAGGACATTCATTTGAGATTCTATGTAAAGCACCTTGGTTATTATGTTTTCTTTTTTTTAATTTTTTTTCTTAAACCACTTAAACTAGATTTTCTCTAAGCACTTATTATGTGCAGACTTGTTTTTTAAGTCAAATGGAATATAAAATTTAATTTGAATCACTTACACATGTACGAAACATCTGAACTTAAGATGGGTTTTACTTTTTAATTTGTTAAGTAAGTTTTGGTTATTAACACTTTTACTTTGTATCCTTGTTGTATATGGTTCATTTTTTAAAAAAAAATTTTTTTTTGAATAGCAGTATAGACAACCTTAATTTTTGATAGATGCGGAAAAGAAACCCCTATTAAATATTTGTTTCCGTTATGTCTCACACAATAAGTAGCAAGACATAAAAGCATACCAAGCTTGAAGTTCCCTTACAATTTTGAGGGTCAAACACTTGTTATAGGTATTGTTGTGAATTTACTCATTTTTCAAAAGCAAATATTTTGACAAAAAAATGACAACAACACTTCAAATACTTATTACATTTTTGGGTATTAGTTGACTTAGCATCCCCCATATTGAAAAATCAGAATTACTCTGTATTTTGAGGATTAAGAAACACGTATTACTAGTGAGTACCTTAAATACTTACACTGTGTAAACTTTAAAATTTTGAATACCAAATTGGTAATGGTGGCGAGAGTATGACACCCTCTTATTGGAAAATTGTAAATTTTTAATCTATCTCATTTCATCCTTTTATTTCAGAGAATGGGCGGTTACCACGTCCCCTGAAGATACAAATCAACAAAATCATGGAGTACTTTCCGTCACCGTCGAACAGTCAAAACGTTATAGGCCCGTACTATACCGTAATCAGTGCGAAAACTTTGTTTATCAATATTTTAACGTGTTTTCTCAACTTTTTAATCTATAATATTGGGTCAAAGGAAACATTAAATATGGCGTACTGAAATATTATTTTGGCGAAATGATTACTTCTAAAAATTAAATCTTTCATAATATCGAAAGGTCATGTAGATTTCTAAAGGATCTGTTCAGAAAGCCTAATTTTGATGCAATATCTCTAGGGACCTAAATTATTTGTGGAATGGTTAAGTGTGGTTGTGGCCGAGGGATACAAAAACTGTGATCATTGATCAGTATGGGTTCTGGAAAGACTTTTGTTTTAATAGTACCCTACAAAGAAGACACTTGCGTGGCATGGATCAATGGAATGGTTTTCTTAGAGGCAGGAAGTTTGGTAAATGTTTACTATCGCCCAATAAAGTAATCGTTGGAGTAACAGCCTATCACGCGAATGGCTGCTAATTTTAACTGCCATTCAGCAAGGTAGAGCATAAAAACGGTTTGGGGTCAAAATCACGAAAACCTAAAATACAGAAAACCAGAAATCTGGGAAACCCAAAATCCCAAAGACCCAAAATCTCGAAGACCCAGAATCCCGAAAACACAGAATCCCAAAATTGGAATCTCGAAAAATTCTATAAAATGAAAAAAATTGCTCAAAATTTTCATTTTATAGAATTTGATGTTAACAAGTTACAAATTGAACAAATAATGAATGAAAGAAAAAACAACGTGAAATAAAAATAAAAAAACTTTGAGTCAAAGTGAAATCAATGTGATTTGGCCAGTCGCCTGGAACAACTTTTTCCTAGACCCCAGACCAATTGAAAGTTGTTGAATATTTTTAATTTTTGTGGTAATTAAAATTAGCCGGAAGTGGGGAAGTGGTAAAAAACTTTCTTTAGTGTTTTCTTAAACCATTGTGAATGCAGTAGACTATTCCTTTCTTGGAATACCCGCACGTAATTATTTTTTCGCTCTTACATTGATGTTGTGTCTAATTCGAAGTTGGTCAACATTCAATCAGGATTTTTGGTATTCGGGATTTTTGGTTTCTAGGTTTTGAATTCGGGATTCTGTCCGTCTCCCCCTTAAAACGTATTCACCTCTCAAAGGACCCGATGTGCAAGTCTTTTGCTCAAAAGTGTTACCGTAAAATTAACTCATGTGTGGCCTCTTTGCCTGTGTTTGATTAAAAAGCAATTAAACCTAATACTAAATTATCCTAGAAAACGCCTTTAATTGGTATTGTACCTACCTAATCGCGACAAAATAAAATAACAACAAAATATTGTTACGTATACGCCCTAGTGACCTATTAGTGTTTACAAATATGTATGAAATGTTATTTTAATTTATCATGTAATGATTTCTAATTATTTTACAATATTAAGCATTTAAATGTTGCGTTGTTACTGTTTCCTCTGCATAAATGATTGAGTATGATCAACTTAAATGCTTATTAATTATGTTTTAGGTCTAATACTGCAGTCATTGGCATTGCGAAATTTGACTCACCCAAAAAATGTTCAGCAAATTCCCTAATGACTGAGCTATGTATAAGTCCTGTACGTACATACAATGATTTGAGTGCTACAGAATTTACGATTCCTTGTATGAGTGCAAAAGATTATAAAGTCTGTTGTATTTAGTTTTTTAGAGAGTACCTAATTGTTATTCCTTAAAGTACCTACGATCATACATAAATAGTTCACTTTCACTTAAATAGATTAAATTGAAGAAACAAAAAAAATATATACCCTGAGATAAGTCTTTATTTGCAGACAATTATATATAACTAAATAATTTGCTATACCTTTTGAATAAAATCAAACAACACGTCTGAAACACATAACCAGCACAAATTGAAAGGTGTCAAAACTAAAGCAGCCAGTTGCAAATCGTGCAGAATAAAGTGTGATTTGAATATTTAATCCATATACCTACACATGTAGGTGCAAAACACATTTATATGATATAAAAAAAGTTTTTTTTTTAAGATATTATTATAAATTCTATTAAGAACTCTTAAAACTTGAATTTATTGAAATGAATTAATCACAAATAATGTTATCAATTTTTAATTCTTATACAAAAAAAAAAAAAAAAAACAAGAGAGCACGCATGTTAATTTAAATATTTGATTCATTTTTATTTTAGTAGGTATTGTTATCTTATTTAATGTTATATTTATTAAAGGTTCTGGATTGTTTATGAACCCTTTGAAACAACTTTCTTGCAATGGCATATTTAACTTAAAATTCAATCAACTGGCACAACCTTTGTCAACCTTTTTCATAGTTTTCCTTTTTTTTTTTTAAACATTTATGTATTAGCTTTAACGCTCCTTTTGTGTTAATAAAAAAAAGAGAGCTGGCAAACCTTATCCCTTTATATAAAATTTATACCTACTTTTTTTAATATAATCCGGTTTGGTGTAACCTTGGTACATCAGTTATGTGACAGATATTTATAGGGACGTTCCCAAAGAAAAAATTATTGGTTATGGCTAAAAATTCCATTGTGAAATTGTTTGTACACAGACAGAAAGGTTATTAAATCGAGAGGTATCTCATTGTCACCTTCGTAGAAGGAATCAATTGGTTGCTGAGAGTAAAAATGTTTGTCCGGAGATATAACTAAAATATGTAGGTTAGGTTAAGGCTAGTACGTTGCAATAACTAATAAACAATTTTGGGAGGTCATTCATTAATTCGATTATGGAGAGCTGTTACGAGGAGTTTCAGAAACACAAGTCTTCTATTCTGTTTGTGAAGAACAGAAAATAGATTTACCACAATTTTTTTTTTAAATTAAAATAAAGAAAAGATATCACTGTTTTTTTTGTCCTTCATATAATTTTTTGAAATTATGTTAGACTTTACTTTTCTAAATGTGAACCTGGTTTCAGAAAAATTCTATTTCGTACATTTTTTTAATTGAGTTTTAAGAAATTTGATTGTATTTTGGTTACTTTTCCTCTCCCAAAATTTGCTGTCCGGCTCTTAGACTATTTCTTTCCAGCTAAAATAAAATCAAAATTCTAAGTTTATCACATGAATTTACAGAAACATAAGCGATAAGTATGGAATGGATTTTTAACAATGTTAATTGTAGTCACCTTCTCCTCAGTTACTGAACATGGGTTCAGGTTTTTTGTGACAATAAGTGTTAGTTTTTGTCGAAAACTCTCGGCTTAAAAAATTTTGTTACACAGAGGACAAAAAAGTAGGTACCACCTTAAAACAATTAGTTTCCCTTATTGAGCTCTTTTATTAAGAAATATGTATTACTAAAATAAATAAAAAATAAGATATCTCCATAGATGTATTTTAAGATGAAAATCTTATTAAAATTTCAATAAGATTTTCATTTACATATTTTTGCACTTTGCCAAAATTGTCGCTGTTATT
The DNA here is from genome assembly GCA_948107695.1 of Meliscaeva auricollis. Lineage (NCBI taxonomy): Eukaryota > Metazoa > Arthropoda > Insecta > Diptera > Syrphidae > Meliscaeva > Meliscaeva auricollis. The sequence continues at coordinate 64,545,046 of OX403616.1, forward strand.
TAATATAGCATCAGGCTATCCTAGTGGTCAGTGGCGTCTACTTATACAACTTTCCGAAACAAATATACACTTAGAAATTTCTGTAATAGTCCAGTCACACAGGAAAACAAAATTCGCGTTAGGTCGCATAAAATTGCTCAACAACAAAAATCTCGAAATGTTCGACCTTTTTTAGTTTTTGGATAACTATTTCTAAGAGGTGCATCCTATAGAAGAAGTTACAAATGAAGCAGATCAAAAAGGCCACATTTGTTAATTGAATTTCAATTGCAGCTTTATGGACGTATAAACGATCACTTTAGTGAACAAAACGTTACATAGCACACCTATCAAAGGCCACTTAAAACATTTTCAAAAAAATTCGACTCAGTTAGACAAGATAAAAAGATAATTGGAATCTATAATGGATAAATACTTAAAAGTAGCTAAACCTGTGTCGGTTAAGTTTAAAATATCAATCAGTTTAAATAAAACCTTCTTGCTCTTTTATAATAACTCTCTAAAAATTACACTTTTGTGTATCTTACATTTGCTTACATTTTAAAATGTTTAAATGGATATTGGTATTGATTTTCAAAATAATAGAGGTATCTAAAGAACGTTATACCTACTTTCTCAAAATTAAAAAATACACATTCTTCAAATATTTTTAAAAAAGTTTTGCATTGAAAAAATTATCGGATATCAGTACCTACCCATTCTGTTCCTTGGATCTTGGATTCTTTTGAAAATCAATATACATAAATTCTCATTGGAATGTTTGGACAAAAATCCACAACTGTGGTATGTACTCCCATCCAAAATTGTTTTCATTTAAGGTGGATTTTGGGGGAGCTTGAGCAAAATTTCAATGCCAACAATATCGCACGAATAGGAAAAATTGTGTTTTCTAAGCGTTTCATGACTTTTTATTGTAAAATCGACTAATTCAAAAAAAAAAAATTGAGAAAATTGCTATAGTTGCCTTGTTATATAAAGTGTGTACGGAGAAGTAACATTTACTTTTTGGTCCACTTATTAAATGACTGTTGATCAAAAATTAAGTCTAGGTCACTGAAGCGATTTTATCTAGAGGGGAAATTGAAATTTTTGTTAAGGACCAAAATTAACGATAGGTAACTACCATATTATGACAAAATGAGAAAACTTATTTTTTCAAAAACGACTCCAACGATTTTGATTCAAATTTGTATGTGTCTATATAAATGTCGTACTTTTGAAATAAAAAAAATATTTTTTCATCGACTAATAACGGTACCTCCCATATCCGTTTTCTGTTTTTCTGATTTCTCGTGAACCACTCAATGGATTTCAATGACAATTTTTACACAAAAGGTCTTTAGCAAATTGGAAATTATCTCATATCATTATTTTCAAAAAAAAAAAAATTGAATTTTAAAAGAAAGTTTAAATTATTTTTTGAAAAACGATTTTTCGAAAACGTGTTGGTAATTTTTTTTTGAAATTTTGGTCTTATATGTTCATTAATATTTTCTTGAAATGGAATACAAACTTTTTTTCTAACAAGGCTTGAGTATTTTTAATAAAAAAATATTTATTTTAAAAACAGCTATAACTATTTTCAATTTTTTTTTTTTTCTAAAAATTAATCTTTTTTAACGAAACTAAATGGCGTACTTAGTTTGGGGATCAAAAAAATTTAAGAAGTTGTTTAAGTCATTTTAGTCATGAATTTTATGTTTATTTTTGTGAATTTTGATAAAAGCCAACAGCATCTTTGATCCAAAGAGCAAGTAAATGCTTTTATTTCTTATTCCATTGACGGTTATACTTTTCCAATAAGTATTTTAATTTTTTTTCAAATGTTGGTTTAATTTCTTTTTATATTTTAATAAAAAAGTCCAAGAGTTATTCAAATTTTCTACCAATTTTGTTTCGACACTGAAATTGCGTGAACAAAAAATCGAGCGTAGTATACAAAAACTATATCAAGTAAATTAATTGTCCTGGCGAGATCATTTAAATGCCAAAGCAAGATTATTTGTACGCTACACCAAAACCAACAAAATGCGACTCCTCTTAAGGACCATTCAATAGTCTTCTTTATATTATTTCGTTCCTTGTTTCAATATTAAATCAGTGCTAATAGGTTACGGTCTGTTTTTCATACAAGTTCATTGTCACAGTTGCAAATCCACACAAGATAATAGGACACTAAGATTCCAAAACAAAAAAACTTACTGCATTGACAGACATTCTCGAAATTTTCATGAATTGGCTGCCTGTTTGAATTCCTATTAAATACTCCAAGGAAATTCTTAATGGGATTTGGCATCCTCGGCAATTCTAATCCTTTTTGCTGAGGATACGCTTCAAAGTTGCCTCGAACATTATTCCCAGTAGTTTCATTACTTAAGCTTAATCCAATCAAAGCAGATAACAACACAATTAGATAAAAACACTGACACATGATGGCAGCACGTATTTCCTCTTTTTTATTATTATTATTTTTTTTTTCGTTTCGTTTAATTTGATAAACCGGAAATGCCTTTTTTTGTTCACCGATAATATCTAATATCACAAATTTAACACTGGATTGGTTTTTTTTTTTTTAAGTAAGATTTTAATTTCTATGTATCCATTGCATTTAATTGATAAATTTAATTCGAATTTTATTTCAATTAATGAAAGTAAGCGAGTTTTTTTTTTTTTTTTTTTTGATTCTTCTTCTTTGGAGCACTACAATCGACAACGGCAAAAAGAACTCAACATTACCAGCGGATGTTTTAAACGCCACTGAGCTGCGTTCGCGCACTTGATCTTGAATCGAGCCGGATGGTCTGCACAGGAGACAGCAAGAAGACTTACCACACCATCATGGTCGAATCGATACAAAACTGTCAACTTTTGTGTCGCGTTCGCGTCTACCATCACCACCACGACCAACAACGACTGGAAGAAGCAAAAAAAAAAAAAAGAGCGAAATCACAACAACAACAATCCAAATGGTTGATAAACAAAAGCGAAAAAGAAGATACAAAATGAAAATAAATTATTCAACTTTGAGATGTGGATTGGATTTAAATAAAAGTATCGCATACGTAACGACACGACACGTCGACGTAAGCCGTAAGAAAAACTGGAATATCTATATCACGTACACTCGTATAGAAGAAGCACCAAAGCCACCAAACCAACATACCTGTCTTCGGCTTGTATACACACGTTTGAGCCATTAGTTTCGTTAGACACACGGTTAATATGTTGCACCAACAAAAACACGGGTAAATGTAAATACAGCCAGACGGGCATATGATGGGTTCAGTGCAATCCATAACTGGCAGTAAAATAAGGTGAATTTCTAGAGGTGAATATTTATACTGGAGGTGTTTGACAGGACAAAGTTTCTGATTGGAAGAAAGAACTTCTCTTTTTCTTTTTGATGTCAAACAATCTTTTCTGTAAAAGGTAGGAACTTGGAATAATTAACGTATCAATAAATGTTTAGTAGATACTCACCTCATAGGTGAAGCTTAAGAGGTGAGTTACAAAATCAAACTTAAGAACTCTTTAGGGTAGGGTATTTCCCGAGTAACTTTGTATTTGTTAAGGAGTTGCTATATCGGTTGCGACTAATGTAAACTTGACAATTCTGAAAGTTCCATTTTTTTAATACTTTAATATTTCTGTCTCTTCCCGAAGAAATACGTCTTTAAAGAATCAGTGCGCGCAAATATAATGGTAAACACAGTTTAGAATAAGATTCAGGAATTTAGAGGCTTGCGGTTTCAAAGAATTTACATCTTCGATTAGATGCCATAGACGCGGAAGCTGCATAATTGCAACCGAATGCGTGCCTGCCGCCGCCAAGCGTCGCATCATCGCGCCGATAGTGCAGAAAGAGGTGCGTTTTGCATTTCTTATATGTTTGCATGCGAAATCAAGTTGAATATATGTTACGTAAAAGTTCACTTGTGTGGCTAGTTCAACCAGCTTGGTAGGCACGTCACATCAAGCAGAGAGAGAAGGAGAAATACTTACTTAGCATTGGTGTCACTTAACAAAAACATTAATTACTCACTACAGGGAATCCAGCGTCATTATAAATTTGCAATACGTCATTTTAAAACGATGATGATGAGACTTTACTCGTATAATACTCGTGCTTGATATTGAGCCTTAAGGCTAAAACGTGTTTTATTGAAACTATAAACGCATGTATAATGACTTTCATGCGATTAGCAGTAATAATTAATTTTTTGTTGTTGTTGCTGTTTGTAAAGTTCAATAGCAGAAAACTTTCTTTTATATTTGTGCTAATTACCTTTATTGAGAAGGTGATTTTAACAGATTTTTTGTGTGCGAATTTGTGGTGTCTGGAATTGATAGGGCTCACTACTACGGAATGTTTGAAAGCGTTAACCATTATCAAAAATACTTATTGGTAATTCTAGTTCTTGTTTTAGAGTTGATCGTATTTTGTTTGCAATATCATTTGAAAAATTATATGCTTCTTGAATTTCTTAAAATTAAAATCTAAGGAACAATATTAGATTGTAAAACTGTCCAGTATACTAGTAAACAGAGTTGTTTATTTTAAAGTATGATGGTGATGGTGAACAGTGAACACACTTTGCGATAAATTTGAGTTAAATCGGTGTATGTCTCATATCATAGACTCAGCAGAATTTTTTTTCGAAACTGCTCAACAGATATCGAAAATTAGGTATAATATAAGTATAAAGTTTTGAAAAATTCAAAACGAATTTTTGCATGTAAAAAATTTAAATATTTTTTAATTGCTTTCACTATTTTCCTGCAATTTTTTTTCCTTCGATACTTGATTTTCGTTATCTTAGCTATTTAGTATTAGTAGTAGTAGTACTTTTTATTTTGCAAGAAATCAGTTTAAAGAGGTGTTGTAACCGCACATTTTACAATACAGTGATTACAACAATACAAATATAGTCTTACATCTGAACATAATTTTATGGTTTAAAGAATAAACGTTTCGGCAACGGTTTACTTGAAGGGAAAGCAAAAAAAAATTCCAATCTAAGCTTAGTTATAGTTAAAAATAATAAGAAAGGACTAGAATTGAATTAAACAGTATTTAACAAATAATATTAATTCCAAGAAAAAGTAATTGATTATATAAATTAATGTTTAAATAAATTAACAAATAAATGAATAAATAAATAAATAAATGAATAAATAAATAAATAAATAAATAAATAAACGAATAAAATAAATAAATAAATATATAACAAGTAAATTAATAAATCAAGAATTAATGAGATAAACCAAAAAAGGAATAAATATATGTAGATATATATAAAAAGCTTAATTGAAAAAAACTGAACAAATATTTATCACAGATTTAAGTCATTAATTTGCTTAACAAGAGGGTTATCAGAATTATTTCATCTATAAACAAAATTTGCTTCGAGCTTTTCTATTCGTTCTGAAATAAATTCAACATTCGTTTTTTGATGAAGATCACTAGTCGAGTAACGAAATGGTAGATTGAGCATCATTTTTAATAATTTATTTTGTGACACTTGGAGTTTTTTAATGTGACATAGTGCAGCACCTCTCCAAATAGGACTTCCATATAACAATATTGACTGAAATATTACTTTCATAATGATTACTTTATTTTCTGTTGTCAGTGTAGATCTTCGGTTTATAAAAGGATGAAGTAATTTAATAGCTATATTTTCTTTATTTATTATTGAGTTTGTTGAGTTGAGTTTAAATTATTAAACTACTTTTATTCGCTCTCACCATTTTGCTACAAATTATTTTTCGAATATCATTTATTTTGGCAAGTGTATTCAATCAAGCGAAGATTAAAGTTGGCCCGTTTGTTGTTGTGGAATTTTAGTTTTCAACAGTTTTTAATAGTTTTCAGTTGATTTTCTTTGTTACTAGCCTTATCAGTTGATAACTACTCCATTTTATGTATAATACAATTATCCAGAAGTCAAAATCAGTATTAAGGAAAAATAATAAAAATAAATTAAGAAAAATAAAATAGAAGCATTACTCACAAAAAAAACTATCAATTGAACTTTTTTTTTAAACCTCATCAGCAGTGCAAAACGCTCTACAAATCGTGATAGGTCTCTGCCCGCGTCACACAGTGTTATAAGGAGTTGGCATAAAATGATATGAGGTCTTTAAGCCCCCCTCATACCCCTCGTCCACAACTACAAAATATTATGTTGTCATCCGAGCTACATATATTCACAAAGTTTCAGTTCGATACTATAATTGTAAGTAGGCTAAAATCGATTTGGGTTGTTTCGACCCTACAACGCCTTCCCAGCGACCGCACCACCAAAAAATTGTTTTATCATCTGCACTACATATATGAACGAAATTTTACTTCCATACCATAATTTAAAGTAGGCTAAAACCAATTTGGGGTGTTTCGACACATGAAAAAAAAAACAAAATTGCATTTGTAGCCTCTGGTACAAATTGGTATAGGAAAAAAAGGGTAATTTATGTATTGGTTACAGTGATTTGAAAATATGAAAATATGGTACAAAATTATGCCTAAAACAGACTAAAATTAGCTTTGAATTTTTGTTTTTTGTTTTTGCACGCTGAACTGTAAACTAGTCTAAAAGTAAAAGAAGACAATTCAACCAACATTTTATATCAAAAATCAACTTTAAATTTAGATGAACGTCGATGATATCGAATGAAGTGGCAAAATTAAAAGTCATACAAAACTTAAATTGTCCATTTCCGCTGAGAAAACCACTTTTCAATTTAGACATGTGTATGCAACAATCTTTTATTCTTGCATGGTTTCCATTATAAATAGATATTCCTTATCTAGGGACATAATGTATACTACTAGGGAAAATGTGAAATTTGTCAAATTTGATAAAATAATAGAAAATCATATAAGTCTTAAATTTGAAGTAGGTTGTTTTTTCTTTATAATTATAGATCATCGTAAGTGGCACCTCTTTTAGTGGTAAGCTAGTGAGAAAGCTCAAAAAAATTTAACGAGTTTTTCCAAGATATTTTAAGTACCTACCTACTACGCGCTACCTTTATCTTATCTTTTTCTATTAATAGTTTAAAGACAAAAAGCAATGAGTAACCTTTCTTTTTTTTTAATCAAAATAAAAGTGTCATCATGCATTTCCTCAACAACATTTTCGCTAAAGAAAAGACTGTATTTCACTTTTTTGTGTTAATTGTCTTATCAGTAACATGAAACTCTTTCCAACAAGAAAACGCATTCATTGATGACTTCAGAAAGAAATAAACAAACCCGCTTTTATGACTCATTTGGAAATTTAATTATTTAAATTTGCCTTCAAGAATTTATAGTAGTATAATCTGGAATGCATGCCCATCAAACTGTATCATGCCGTCAACCTGATTAAAGTGAGGCATCAATCCAATAACATGCGATATTTATGACAACAATTTATTACAAATGTATCACGTGAGATGTTTTCAAGATATAAAATACCTACCTAATTAATATTGTATCACTCATTTGTTTCAAGGGATATGCAAATTTTTGGCCTTTCATTCAAGATGGAAAATTGAAAAAGAAAAAATGAACCAGTTTTTCATCTCTGTTCTAACAAAGAAAGTCTGTCACTTTCAAAAACTTACATTTTAATCGTTCTCTCGTAGTAATTTGATCATGATGTGATTATATTTTTTTTTGTTTAGTCAGTCGATATGATGCTGATGATGATTTCTTTCTTTAGAAAAAAAAAAAAAAAATAAAAAAAAAAATTCAGATTACACTTTTATTATTGATATCTGGATTTAAGGCTTTTGTTAAGTGGACATTAATACTTATTGATCGGAAATCACAGGAATAAATTGAAGACTTGTTTTTCTGTCTTTCTGTTTTTTTTTAGTTCTTTATTATTGTTAGGTTTCTTATTTATTGAAACCGGTGGGGTAGCCTTTTTGAATTTATTGTGATAGAATTAGTTTCGGTATATACATTAGCAGGCATTTTTATTTTACAATCCAGGTATTTTTTTTTTTTTTTTTTTTTTTCTTAAAATTCTGTATGAATTATAAACTTAGATTTTTCAAAAAACATACAAAGAAACTACTTTGGTAATGATTTGATTTGGGTAGTACCCTTTCTTTGAGTTGGGCTCGCAATCGAACTATTCTAGGAATTTTGTTCCGTTTTAGCTTGTTATTTGTTTCTCTGGTATTAAGAGTAACGGAAAAGTGAAAAGATAGCGACTTTTCCCTCAATTTTTCGATTGAGAGCTCTTAAAAAAAAAATTCCTCAGAAATTTAATTCCGGAAAGAGGTGTATATTAACCAAGAGTTAACATGATTGTCTACCGTATACAAAGTTAACAATTAAATTTTTTATTAAAGTATTTGAATATTTCTATGGTAGCTTATAAATCTATCGTTTTTATTCATCAGTGATAACGTTGAGAGATACACAAAAAATTCCCCAATTACCTTCATAAGTCGAAGAAAAGCGGGTTATTTTCTTCTATACGAAAGCGAGTGTTGTTTCGAATGCAGTGAATAGTAAATGAAGAAAGAGAAAAGAAGACAAATTTGTCCATGCAGCGAGAAATTTTATAACCCGACTTATTTTGGGTTACTTTTTTGCTGCTTTAATTGTGTGTTGTTTTGTAGAACGGAAAGCACAGTGGAAAGTCCAAAAATCAAACAATTCACCACACCTTTCTAATTCCAATAGATAAACTATTAAATGTTGTTTAGGTAATGTGTTTTGTTCATTTATTATGTTTTATGTGCGACTTGTTTGAAATTAGTATTCACTTTAGTCAATTTTCATACAAATATGGTGTTGCTTCATTTTATTTTCTGTCTTTTCTAAGCGTAACGTTGATTAGAAACACATAAAATTAAGAGAACATGGGAGGAAAAAAAAAAAAGCACAAAGGTTTTGGAATGGTAATGGAATGAAACAAAGGAGCACGCTTATGGATATGATTTAATTCAATTCCTGGGTACAATAAATGCAAGAAATTTATAATTTTATAATTTGTTTTTATTTATTTCTTAGGTTGTGTAGGTAGTTTAAAAATGATTTTGAGCTTAAAACTTGAGCCAAAATATTGGCTTTAGCAAACAATGCCAATCTTTGTTGATTACCACACAGTTTTTTAGATATAAGTGGTTGTATGTGTCAAATTATGAAAAAAATGTCTGAAAAAAATAGTATTTTAGTTTAAAAAACAGATAGATCAGAAATAAGAATAGAAAACATTACTCTCACAATAATAATGAAAATAATATTTTTTCATATAAGTATATAAATTATCAGCTGACAGTCTTACCTATTGTGCTACAATCTCTGTTGCAAATAAACTTGTATTTGAACCAAGTTATACTTTAAGGGGAAAATAAACATAAAGAAACATCTTTGAATTTATAGCGAACGATCTACATTTTACGTTGCGTTCTTACCCTGAGTGTACTTATTCTTTTTTTTTTTGATATTTCCACCATTTTGAAAATCAATATTATTGAAAAGTTAAGACGTTTACTCACGAACAGAAAAAACTTGTTTTCTTGTGTTTCACGACTTTTTAGTAAAATTGCCAAATATATTTCTGAAAAGCAATATGTTGGAAAAATCACTTTAATTTGACAAACGTGTTTATACGGAAAAGTAATATTTGCTCTTTTTTGGCCCTTTATTAAATTACTGTTTATCAAAAATGTTGTCGGTATGAAAACCCTCTCCCCCCAGAAGTAAAGCTGTAAACGCTGCTGTATCTAATGCATTTATTTGGTCTATACAATTTTTTTTAAAGCGACTTTATATAATACAAAAAAATATTGGCTTCCATCATTCTTTATTATCCATTTCCCGGTTCAAAAAAGTCAATTCAGAAGCTCAAGTAGCCATTTTGCATGGCGTATTAGGTATTCCATCATCATGAAGCGTCTATAAATCGATCAGACATTGGTATATTTATTAAACATTAAGTGGATAAAAGATATTACATTGCAAAATTTCAATTCGATCCGTTGCGTATCTAGATTCTTAAGAACCTCTTTACAACACGCTGTGCGCCATTCAATTTGCACAAAAGTAATTTTCTTTTTCTTTGCACACAAATAGAGATAAATCGTTTGCACTTCTCATTTCAACACTTTTCATCATTACGTTCAGGTTATTGCAATATACTCAATCTATTCTGTTAACCACCAAAGTTGCTGCACCTATATTTTCAAGTAGCTTAAAGTACATTTAGAATCTGCAGATTATCTCTACCATCAGAGCTGTCGTTTTAGTAGTACGAAGGAGCAACTTACAAGCAAAAAAGTAGATACCTTAAAAATTACAGACTCATTTATTGAGCCTTACATTAGAAGACAAGCCAAGAAATTTACTGACTGAAAGTTAAATTCAAGGCTTAACTCAAGGGCTTTTTTCAAACCTACTTTTGTATATTCTTTCAGACTTTTTCGACAATAAAACGACAACACTGTTAACTCTTGTCGATCATGTGCAAAAAAAACAGCAAAGCTACACAATTCATTGCACAGATTCGATGCAACTACACAATATCGAAGCAATACCTCAGCGAGTCGTTGCATTATTTTTTCATGTGCAAGTTCAATGGCGCAATTTTGCTCATTTGTGACGGAAACTATATATTCTAGTTAACCGTTACCCGGGGTAAGTTATTCACAAATAATGCATCCACACACTTGGTCTTGGTCTCGAACGGAATGTGCGCCTTCTTACCAGAGTATAGTCAGTCGTTTTGGAGCACCTTGATCACTATATCGTCAAAGGTGTGTGCTGTGGTTTGCAAATCTTATTCACTGCCCTAACATATATGCGCTAACTTTCCTGAGAGGTAAGCCACTCAATGGTTTTAAGGCATCTCCGTCTCGGATTCGGTTTGAATGGATTAAAAAAGAGGCACGGCACACTATTATGACATGGCAGAGAGGGGTATTCAAGCCGAACATTAGTGTTAGCCAATGTGGTGCAATTGCCGGCTTTATATGTATAGTTATGCATGCCATGCGCAATTTTGTTATTATAAATTGAATGCAAATCTGAGCTGAGCATGATGGTGTTGCAGAGCATTTGCCGGCATAATTAAATTTGCATGCAAGTGCGCTTTGGTGAAAAAGATGATTTTGCATGTTTACTAATTGAGCCAGCTCAAGGTGTGATTTGTTCCCGAGAAATATTACTTCAAAAAATGAAACAAATTACGCGGAAGTAGAGCATTTTGAAAGATGAGACTATCTTTTTTATTGTTGAATTTAATATAATTTAATGACTTGTTCGTTAAAAATATGATTTTTCTTAGCTCCCCTTGATAGAAGTGAAGGGCTTGCTGGATTATGATAATTTATATGAGAATTTGTGCATATAGTTGCAATGTTTAAAATTTAAAATGTTTAAAAAAAATTTCCCAACACTGCATTCTGTAACAGTTGAACATTAAAATGTGAGGTATGTACCTCAGCTCTTTTGTTTTGTGTCATAGCATCCTGTAACAAATTATTTTCACATACTCTTGTTCGGATTAGGGTTACGAATAGGTTTTAAGGTTTCAATTTAGCAATTCCTATCGTGATGAATCATGAAAAAGCAATTAAGGAACATATTTCTGAATATTAGAGTTCCTGATAAGAGGGGTTTAGATTTAAGTCAAAACTCCTCCAGCATGTCATGTTTTTGAGATATTGTATATAAACATGTCGTTTGGTACATTTAACTCCGAATTTCTTCACTTGTAAATAATTTGCTACAAAACTATTAGTGAGATGTGAAAGAACTGCATTCTATCATTCTAAATAATTTAAAATCTTTTGAAAATTCATTTTCTGCTCAAAGATATTGCAAAGTGAAAGTTATGATTTGTGCAATATATCCTCGTAGCTCTTTAGAGGTGAAACATTTTGTGTATTTTTTAAAATTATTACGGTAAACATAATAATTCATCGAAAAACTTCCAAATAATTTGTTTATACTGTTTTTGGTATAAAGTTGAAAATTACAAATAATTAATTTTTTGTAATATTCTTCACAAAAAATATAAAAATCAGCTCTTGAAAAAAAAAAATCAGAAAAAACAGATTTTAATTAATTTTCCTCTGATTAATGCTTCTTTAACATCTTGATTAACCTGACCAATTTTCAAAGTATAGAAATTCAACTATCCTCATGTGAAATTTTGAAAGATATGTATGTGGATTATTTTAGAATGACAATTTAAATTGTGAGTACAAATTGAGTCTTAGCTTATACATATTATGAGGAATAAATACTCTAAATTTGATTCGGCTCGGCTTTACAGACAAAAAAAAACTTTATTTTTGCATACCAGTGTAATCAATTGAAATTAAGGATGTGGAAAAAAATGCACAAACTCAAACAAAATTTCAAAAAAAAAAAAAAATGTTAAATGGTCATAACCTCAAAACTACAGTCCGGACTTTAACAATTGTAGGTTCAAATAAAAGACAAATATATTAACTACAATTTTGATCTAGCAACTTCTTTATACTAAAACTAATAGTTGTGGAGATATAGATCAATTCGCGTTTTTTCAAAATGGCTGATTTCGCCAGGGGGTTGGAGTCCCGAAAACCACAACTAAGCTTTTCTAATACCCTTCTTTCATATTTGAACAAATCAGCCTTCCTGTATTTCATTCCACATAATGGCTATTTTTTGACTATCTTTTCTCTAGTATGTTGGTTCTTATAAAATTAAATAGGAATTATTTTTCAAAGAACTTTTTGTTACTCATTATCTATCTATCTTGCTACAATTTAAAATCCTTGCTATGAAAGTGATGTTTTTTTGAGTGTTAAACAGATAACAGCCAGTTTTATGAAGGAATATCTCAGCAAACTTTCACTATTTTTACTTGTCATACTTAAATTTAAGGTGTTATTTTATACGTCTTTTGTGCATAGATAAAACTTGTAAAATATATTTTATTTTAGACTTTTGATTTTAGTAACTAAAAAATTAGATTATCTCTTGTATAATTTAAAGAATAACAATTCCTACAGAATATCTTCTCGTTAAGTTCAGCATCAGTCAGACCACAAAGTATTCTAACACTCGTTTGTCTTACAAAACAAATATAAACAGCAAACATTTTTTTTTCTTGGCATTCATTAATATTAACATAAATTACAAACATTAAACTAAACAATTCACAATAATGATTTTTAAAGTCAGCACTATGTGCACAAACAGGTGTTCTCCAAGTTCGCCCTTATCCATGGAATAAATTTACTGACTCTTGTATAAACTCCAGGGTATCCATCGCGTCCGCATCCAACACCCCATGAAACAATGCCCACAATGTAATATTTGACTCCATTTGATAGTAAAAGCGGTCCGCCACTGTCACCTTGGCATGAGTCCATTTTCGCTCGACCCGCACACAGCATACTTGAAGTTATTCGACTGCTTTTGTACTTTTGATTCCTACATTCAGTTATCGTCATAATCGGAACCTTAACTTGGTTAACTATCGCTGGTAGTTCACCACCTTCGGATGTGCGTCCCCAGCCGACAACGGTTCCCGTTCTACCTGTTATCGAAGAAAACTAGATTGAAATTATAAATTTTATTTCTGATTTTTATTAATATTCACCAGCTGGGTCATAGTTGAGTCTCGGCAAGCAAATGGGCTTCATTATTTTCGAGAAGACGATAGGTTTTCTCAGGCGCAATAAGGCTATGTCATTGTTGTAGGTGTCCGGGTCGAAGCTTCGATGTTTAACAATTGTTGTAACTGCTCTTTGTATGGCTTTTGACTCTGTGGTAATGTGTTGGTCATGATCACCGAAAATAACTCGAATTTTTGATCTTCGAAGTTTCTTCACACAATGCGCCGCAGTTATGACATAGTCTTTGGTGAGGAGAGAGCCACCACAGTGGAATTTACCATCGTAAACTATTCGAGCCATCCATGGGTATTGGTTGACGCCTGTGGGCTTACCACCAACAATTCGAATTTCTTCATTTGAATATCCACAATCTGAAATGCATAGAAGATGTGTTTAATATTTGCCTGAAGATATGCAATGAAATTTTCAAATGTGGAATGTGTTGTGTATTTCGTCTTTTACCACTCAAAGTTTATTTTGAACCAAAAACCACTCAATTTAAATTTAAATGGAAAAAAAAAATTGCCAGATTAAATTTTATTTTCTGAAAAATTAAGTTTATGTTCGAATTTGATTTGCTTATTAATGTTAGTCCTATAAAGTGCTCTGTTGGAAGTCAAGTTATTTGGTTGAATGATTTATTCTGTTTAAATAAAACAACAAACAAGTCTTTGGGGTCTCTACAACAGGTCAGCTCAGTTCCATATATTTACATAGCCCACTTCAAAAATTGTATTTACTGCATGATGATTCCCATAAAAAATGGTGTAGAATAATATCACTAACTGAATTAAGCTTTTGAAAAAAAAAACTAATTATGATACAAACAAATGCTACGGAAAAGTAATTATGTGATGCACTTCATCATAAAATAATACTTAAGCTTTTCTGAAAGCTCGTTTTGGGTTTTGGAATAAAATTTGGAAGCCCTGCCAGACTATAATTTTTTTAAATTTTATAATATAATAAATTAAGTATGCACAACATTTTGTAATAAGATGGATAATAGTGTTCTAAAGCTTAGAAGTTCCGGCCAAGAGTGAACAGAATTGTGTTTGGTATCAAAAAAAAGTGATTTGAGCTAGCTATATTTCTCAAATATTTTTCAAATCGTTCACGGGAGAGTCGACATATTTGAGCTTGAAGTTGGCAATCTCAAAGCAATGATTTGTTTTGCAAACACATAATTGTTCATAACTTGTGAAATAAATGACGTAGAAAAATCGTTATGCAATGAAAGGTATACTTGTCTTGTTTTTAAAATAATGCCAACAGTATATTCAGTTTTAATAAACACATTTTGAAAAATTAAGGATTAGCTTCTTGAAAAGCAACTTTTTTATGCGGTCTTTGGTACACACCGTTTAAAAAAAATCATATCCGTTTTAAATGCAGCTCGAAAGCTTATTTTGTTTCCTTTAATTTCATAAAATGTAAAGCTTAAATAAAATAAATACTTCATTATGAGCAAAACATTCTTAAAAAGTCTGGGGTATGAAAGTAGTGAATTTTCGTTTATTAGGTACTTCTTAATTCTGAATGTAATAAGACTAAAACTGTAGTTAGCTTTTGAGAGTTTGAGAGAAAGATTCTTTGAGTGATTTTTGGTCCTGGGAGTATCGAAGGAGTATGGAGAAGAAGATTCAACGACGAGCTTTACGGGCTGTTCAGCGACGTTGACCTGGTTAAGATGCTAAAAATACAGCGGCTGAGATGGCTGGGACACGTGGAGTTTATGGACATCAACGCACTTCAATATCATAAGTAAATTTAAGAAAATAGTAAAAGTAATAGATCATATTTAAAAAACTAAAATTTTACAGCTATTTAACAAACATTTAAGAGAAGAAAAATCAGTTTTAGACGGGGGAAGCAAAAAACTGGTTCCAAGGAGTTTTATTTTCGAAATTCAAAATAACCGCCGTTTTCGAAAACCATTTTTATTTTAGATGAAGAACAACTGTCCCTTAGGGGTACGTTTACGAAGAATTCACTGCAGTGTGGACTAACAGACTGCAGTGCTTTAAATGGTGTGGAATAGACTAATTTTGCGCTACTAAATTTTGAACTGAAAAAACTTATGGCTGTAATATTTTCGGTACTACAAATTTCATTTATTTTCATTATTTTTGAGAATTTTTTTTTGTTAAATTAGACCATTGAATTTAGCAATCTATTTTTCTCAAGCTATTCATAGAATTTAATAGATTTAAAACAAAAAATGAAGAAGGACACATTCTATATAATACGAGTAGTATTAAAAGTATTTTAGTTTATTTTCAAATAATTTATTTTTTTACTTTCAACATAGGTACTATAGGGCAAGTTTTTGTAAAATAAAATTTAACTCTGATTTTCTCGTGCTTCAATGAAAACTTTTTCACTAAAATGTTCTTAGAAATTTTCAACATTTTCAAAACAATTTTGTTTTTGAATTAAAAAAAAAAAAAAAATTCGTATGAATCATCTTTTTTTTTAAATTTTGGTTTTAGATGTTCATAAATATTTTCTAGAAATGGCATACCTACCAAATTTTACATTTTTATACATAAAAAATATGAATTACATTAGTATTTCCAAACTTTTTTACCATAAATTTTGGAAATTAAGTAATCCAGTTTTTGGACACCTCCATTATTTTAAAAATCAGTTCCATTTTAACACCTCCATTATTTTAAAACTCAGTACCATTTTAACAATTAAAAAAAATTCAAATTTGTAGTACTCCCCATACAAAAGTGGCATTTTTTGAAGGTTTTTGTTTTTTTTAAATTTAAAATGGCTGTATTTTTTATTTAACCTAAGTTTATTTATTCCTCTACTTTTGGCGTTTATAGATTTCCATTATCTTGAAAGTAATAGTGTTTTCAAATTTTCAACGCCAACGACTACGAAGACGGCCCCGATGACGACAACGACAACGGCACACGCACATAAAAATGTGTCGTAAGTCTAATGCACCATAAAACATCATGAAACGCAAAGAAAACACACGTTTCATGATGTTTTATGATGAATTAAACTTATTCTAAAAAAAATATTTGTGCCAATCACTTTACTTGCCACTTTCTGTACGGAAAAGTAAAAAAAATATTATTTTTTAAACAGATTTAACGATTTTCAATAATTTTTTTCTATAAATGTATCTTTCTTAACGATATTAAATGACATACTTAATAAGAAGCTCAAAACAATCTAAGAAGTTGTTTAAGTAATTTAAGTAATCAATATTATGTTTTTTTATTTTTCTTATATCGTGACAAATAAAATGCACGACTGGGGTCGCACGCACATGCTCTAAGGCCAAAGTTGCTGTGGACGTTACAGCTTCTTGTATAAAGTTTTTAAAAGTAAATACTTTTGTAAGAAATTAAAAAAATAAACATAAAATTCATTACTAAAATGACTTAAACAAACTTCTTAAATTGTTTTGACCTCCAAACTAAGTGTGCCATTGGAATTCGTTAAAAAAGGATTAATTTTTAGAAAAAACTTTTGAAAATCGTTGGAAAAAAATTAACTTTTTATATATAAAAATTCTCAAGCCTTGTTTACAAAAAAAAGTGTAAATGCCAATTTCAAAAAAATATTAAAAGACATCTAAAAAAATTTTTTTTTTAAATTATTGTAACTTTTTTTAAAAATCCAAAAATTTTTTTTTCCAAAATTTTGATATGAAATAATTTGAAGATTGTTAAGAGCCTCTTGTGTAAAAATTGTCATCGAAATCCGTGATGTCACTTACGAGAAAATCAGAAATGAAAAAACTGCTCTATGGAAGGTACTGTTTTTAACCGATGAAAAAATTATTTTTTTTTATTTAAGAAGACGATCTTGCTGTTTTATTATTACACATCTTAAACTGAAATTTCAAAAAAATACAATGACCCATTTTCGTAAAATTGATTTTTGAAAAAAAATTCAAAGATTTTTTAAAAATCCAAAAATTACGTTTTTGAAAATTTTGATATCAAATAATTTTGAAATTAATATGGAGCTTCCGTATAAGAAAATTCATCAAAATTGGTTGAGTCGTTTAAGAGAAAGTCAAAAATGAAAAAAAACGGTTCTATGACAGGTACCGTTAGTAGAATTTTTACAAACATTACATTTATTTCAAAAGTATTAAAAGCAGATCCAAAAAAATTTATAAAAATTATTATAGCCGTTTTTGAAAAAAGTTAACTTTTCCTTAATGGTTATATGACAGGTACCGTTAGTTTGGTCCTAAAAAAAAAATTTAAATTTCTCCTCTAGTGAATCGCCAAAGACCCTTAACCACCAAGTTTCAAGAAAATGGGTTCAGCGGCTTAGGTTGTAGCCTGAGGTATACACAGACAGACAGACAGAGAGAGAGGGAGAGACAGACAGACAGACAGACATACAGACTGACAGAATTGCGGGACCCATTTTTTTGGCATTCTCTATCATCGTAATGGTAGGTCTGATTGTTGAGTTCGATTTTTTTTTACGAATCCTAAACTTGACTACTGGACCAATTTTAATGGTCTATGATTTGTTGGATTCCTGTCTCTTCTGAATAACAGAATATAAATATTAAAGTTTCGATATATCAAGGTCTTTTAGAAGTTTGCTCATGCATTGAAAAATAAGAGAAGAAAATCACAACAACAAAAAAGAAATCGTAATACAACGTCATCTCTGATACATGACAGAAACAGAACACGGATTGCTGGTTCGAGTAACCACCAGATGATGTTTTGTGTATTATTCTTTGAAAGTTGATTCAGTTGCGAAGTGCACTACGATAACAGCATTCTTCGAGTTTTTGAGAGTTATTTCATTTAAATTCGATTCAAAGAAATTCCGATGAAAGATCGCGAAATAACAGATGGGAGGTCATAAAAAAAAAACATACTACCACCGGAAAAGCGGGAAACACTGCGCAAAAAAGTCGTTGAAAAAGGTGTAAAAAGAAGAAACCCTGCTGAATATCGCAGTTAAAAACGCCGAATACCAAGAATACCAGGTATACTGGTGAAAGGTCGCGAATGCCTTGGATAATAGCAAGAACAGTCATTAAAAAGGCCCTTAGTACCACAGGAAAAGTGTAAAATACATCGCAGAGAAAAGCGTGAAAAGTCGCAGCAGAAAGTGAGAAAAGCCGCGAAACAATAAGCGGAACACTACGGACTACTATGGCAGAAAACACGAAATATCCATTGAAAAAACAGAAATACTTGTAAAAGATCGCGGAATACTGCGAAGAACAGAGAAAAGTGGTCTGGAAATGTGAGCTTAGTACTACGATAAAAAACGTAAATACTGCGAAGAAAAGCGGAGAAAGTCATAGAATAAAGCCTCGAACGTCGCGAAAAAAGCGATAAAAATTACGGAAAATAATATGCGAAATACCACAGACTAACACTGCTCTGATGAAGACGGAGAGAAATAAGTCAATACCTAAATATTACTACATTATAAAATTCACTCTGCGGACAGGACAACGTCTGCCAGCTCAGCTAGTATTTTAAATAAATAATAATAAACTGAGAAATTGTGTGAATTAGAATATGTGCTAGGTTTAAGGAAATTCTAATTTATTTGTGGAGAAAACATTACCAATGAAGATAAAACATAATACGTAAAAAAATAAACTGTCTAGTGTCTATGGCAATTAACAAAATTTCCCAAAAAACATAATCATGCCTCTTATGGAATTCACAATATTTTACTCCCGAAGAGTCAACCTGATTTGCAGAGCTTGCATTCGCATTTAATGCAATTATGAACTTGCAAGGTGAACTATATTTTTCTTACGAGGAACTACCTTACCATTTCCACTAACACACTTCCTCACCTGCGAGTTATACAGAAGAAAATATGGCTGAAATAAGTGCGAATCCCGACGCAACGCATTCGTCGGATTCTGTAATAGGGGCGAATAACTTAGTCCCGAATTAGTTAAACATAGGTTAATTAATGAAAAAAAAAACACCCATTTGATTCGCATGTATTCTTTTGTAATCTTGGTTCTAATAAACATCGAATAATTTTTAAATGTTCTTATCAATCTATCATTATTTTCATAGGGTCTTTTGGCACTTGTTGCACAACGTTCTTTACTAATACAAAAAACACCATTTCACACAAAATATATAAATTGACTCTTCTGAGCCCGACCGAAAATATATACATAATTGCAAAAAAGGATAATAATTTTTTTAAAGCAATCGTTATATTTATATTTTTCAGCTTTAAAAACCTTTACGAAAGAGCCAAAAATGAGAATTTGAAATACCTTTGACCTGCTTTAGAGGGTGACATTCTGCGTCGATACCAATCAACAAAATTAATGAATTCATTTTTTTGGACCTCTCCATACTAAATTTCTAATATTTCCTAGGATAAACCCAAACATTTTTGTTTATTATTCTTTAATTTATTCTTGAAAAAATTCAAACAAATTAATATCAATTGCTTCGCTCTCGATATTAAAGTAAGGAAATTGAACTGAAGTG
The DNA here is from genome assembly GCA_948107695.1 of Meliscaeva auricollis. Lineage (NCBI taxonomy): Eukaryota > Metazoa > Arthropoda > Insecta > Diptera > Syrphidae > Meliscaeva > Meliscaeva auricollis. Next base: position 64,565,145 of record OX403616.1, read on the forward strand.
AATATCCTAACTCAATATGATTGTTAAAACAATTTAACCACTATTTATTCGCTCACTTAGATGTTTTTTATTAATTTCTTAACAATATGAAAACGTCTTCTTCTCTTGAATTTATACAAAAATTCTGCAATATACTTATACTTACTCACCACAATCACAAGTCTTTACCAGACTCTCAACATTGGCATCTTCATCTCCATCCCCTGTTTCATATCCTAATGCACTGCTTATTCCTGCTCCTATTCCAAATATCGAATCAAAAAAGAAACGTCCAGTTCGATTATTTTTGCCCGAAGTTTGTGTCTCATATTCGTATTCAAAAGTACCATTAAATGCCGATATCACAGAAAACTCACATAAAACTAAAAGAACAATTAAAACACAACAACATGTTACACAGCGATTAATAGTCCTCATCATCTTCTTCCAATTTACAACAAAAAATTACTTATTTACTTTTTTTTGTTGTTGTTTATAAAAAATTAAATAAAATTCATATGGAAACACCATTAGATAATTATAATAAGTACCAATCTTGACATTCACATTAAATAGATGCATTACAGCTTCAGTTACACATGCACTCTAGTGCATCTTTTTTAAATCTTTGTTTTTTGTTGGTATTACAAAATCATTCACGTGATGAATCTATTACAAAACAGACCACAACTTTTCAATTTTAGTTGAAAATAAAATCAAAAAACAATGAAGAAAAATAAACAAATGGGCGTAATGAGGCACCGACACGAATTTAACAAACAAAAACAACAACAATTCAACGCATACACACTTTGTCCGAGTGTTTCGGTAGCTACCACCAAACTGGGAACACTTGACCAACAAAACAAAATTGTTGTGGCACTAAGAGTAAAGCTTTGGTGACCATCAACGACACGACGACGATATAAAAAAAAAACTACGAAGAATTGATGGTTCCGCTTGTATGAATATGGACTATGTTTTTGCTCATTTATCAAAAAACCACACCGAAGTAAATGCGCAATATTTAATTTCACTTTCGTTTTCGTTTACACCGGTAACCAACTTGATTTATTAGCTAGCTCTGACAATGTTAATATTGCAGCAAGACTTTATGCCCATAACAACCGCAACCTGTTGTTGAGTGTTGAGTAATCTCTCAAAGGCACAACTTCACTTTTCACTTTTCAATTTGTGTGCAACAACAACAACAAAACACTTTGTTGCAGCAGTTAAGGTTTTGTGTTGGATTCAGTGGTTCATTCAACTGATTTTTGTTATTTTTTCTAAATAACTTGAATAATATTTGCACAAAAAATCAATCTGCAGCTCAGTTGGAGCATTCACGCACTTCTAAAACAAAAGAGCTGAGTTGCGAACTTGATTTTATGATAAACTCTCATTTAATGGGTTCGTATTAATTTTTGTCACTGAAATTCCAAATTAAATCACAACATACACAATTTCTCTTTCTCCCTTCGATTTATATATGCAAATATGACCGAATTCAAGCTTAAAATTTTCACTTTTTATTTAATGACTCGACGAAAGTAGGCGACACGAGATGAGTTAAGATTTTGTTTTTTTTTTTATATATGTTTTTAAATTAATTTGTTTTATTAAAATTTAATTGTTTTGCTATAGGTCTTATATTTTTTTTTAACTATAACGGCAATATTTCTTTGTTAAAATACATAATAGACCTTGACCGAGGTCTATACCGTACAAGTCGAGATATCTCTTATAACTGACTTTGGAGCCAAATTTCAAAATCAGCTGATGAAAGAAAATCTCACAAAGATGTTAATGGCCACCCAACTATGCATCGATATGAAAACTTGATCATATTTTAGAGTGGAGGGATATATTACTCAGCTCAAAACAAGGAGAAAGATATTAGAAAAAAAAAACTATAGTTCGCGCTCTTTAGTGTCTTTAGTGTTTGTTTGTCAAGATTTCTTTTTGAATATTTAGTCAACTTCTGAGCAAAAAATTTGCTGTTGTCAAAACTATAGACAGAGGAATAGTAAGTAACAAAAGTTTTACTAATTTTGAAAAATTTTAATAATTTAATTTTGACCCAAAACCTCCGCCTCTCATCCCTTCTTTCCAATCTTTTAACACATCTGGTAAATCGCAATGTGTTTTGTTTTTTTACTCTGTCTTCTTTTTTTTTCTTAAATAAATAAAACCCATTCGTTTAAAAATAAATTAAAGAAAGAAAAAAAAAACTTTCGCTTATTCTGTCATGAGCATATGACGAGACCTTGCTGGGGAGTGAAAGTAAATTGGTTACTTTAAAAATCCACAAGTCACATACCATTCAAGGGGGAATAAGATTTAATTATGGTTCATATGTAAACGCAGCGCAGGCAGTTTAAAGAGCCTCGTTGTTAAGTTGTTGGAGGCGAAATGTCTTTATTGTTGTATTTGTCTTCATATTAGTTGTTACCACGTATTTTGGGTGGGGATAACATTGGTAGAGGTTTAAGAGAGTAATGTTTGTTTTACGGGTTGGGATGCCTTTTCCGGTGATTAAGAAAATGTGTGCTGTAACATTTTTTTTTTTTGTAGAGGTGCTTATTGAGTTTTGTTAAAGTTAATGCGCAAACAAATACATGTGTGGTCTAAGACTTTTATTATGTTAATTTTAATTGTGGCTTTGACATAGAAGAGTTTTTAAATGGGTAGGAAAAGTAACAGAAAATTATTGGTCATTGGTGTAGTGATAAGTGATAACGCGATATGAAGAAGACATAAAATACATATTTAAATTATTTCGTTCATTCTAACATCGAACCATTTAGTTTTGAATGTTGATATTTGCATTTACAGTATGCAAAGTGAAGAATATCATTAAGTTCAAAGGTTGGAATAAGTTTCGATTCTTAAGAATTTTATGATTATTTGTTTATTTTACTTATATATTGCCTGCAGCAATTTATTAATTTGTTGTCTACAGCTGCTTAAATTAAACAAAATTTGTTGAATTTAGGTTGGACAAGTGGTAAGTCATCCTGATGTTAGATTTTAGTTCTTTTGAAAATTACAGCTTCTATACAAAAAGACTTTCTATACTTTATAGGATTTTTGTTCTCTTTCCGTCGGATTCAATTAAAAAAGATACCCTGAGATATTCCCCAGGGATGCAAAGATATTGAACAGTGTTAATTCTTCTTTAAACTACTCATAAGACTTTATATCTCTGACTGGACTCGAATCTATGACGAGATATTTATTTGAAATTTCTTAATACTTTCTTTTCATATTTTTGTTCAGGGTCCCATATTACAAAACTACAAGTACTGGTAATACAAGTGTGGAATGACTTTTCAAAAGAGGATAAAACACTTTTTGTCATTCATCAGAAAATCAAAAAAAAAAAAAAAAAAAAGCAAAATTGTAATTTTTCATAGGATTTCAGGTTCTCGCCTGTTTGTCGAGTCCGATTTATGTGGCTAGTTTTTATTTTAACCTTACTTAACCCCACTTAATAAAGTATTGGAATATGGAAGACAAAAAAAGTGAAAACTGATTTTATCGCCTTTTGGAAAGTCACTGCTCAAGTAACATCATTCATTTTCCATACAAAATTATGAAATTAATAAAATATATATTTATTTATTTATTTATTTATTTATTTCAATTTAAATAAAAATAAATATATAAAAAAAACTTTTTAAAGAAATTATTTTTATTTATTTTATTTATGAAAAAGTCGATAAGTTAAGCCCGATGATGGATGATTATTGATTAATATCCGAAACACGTCGCATAATTAAAATAAAAAATATATATATGCTGTGATAAATTTAAAATTTAATCTTAAATAAATAAAAATAATTTCTTTTAAAATTTTTTTATATATTTTATTATTTTCATAATCAACACAAACAACATGGAGACAAAAAAAGATATACATAAAAAAGTAGGAACTTGTAGTTTTGTTTTATACAGGTGTCCCACATTGACCTCGCAGATGAAAACCATGAATTCCTGAGGTCATCCTAAGCCGAAAAACTTATGAGGAAATTTTCTCGTTTTCGCTTTGTTCTCGGCTATATTTTATTTTAATGGGAGTATCTTTGCCAAACGACGCGACGCCAACGTCCGATTTTGTAAGATTTTACTTTCATTCAAGCGAGAATTAATAAATGTTTTAGTTAAGTCACCATTTTTTTCTGTGCAAATAACTAACACCGCAATTTTTTATCAAGCACAGTTTTAATAGTTTTTTTTAAGTTATCTTATCAGTTTAATATTATTTTATTCAAAAATAAAATGCACGACTGGGTCGCACGTACTTGCTTTTAAAGATAAAGCTACTATAATATGGTAAGCCTTTTTAATTAAAAATATGTAAAATTTGCATAAAATTCAAAACAGCTTCTTAAATGAATTTTTCTTCAAAACGAAGTATGCAATCTAATTTGTTCCATAATGATACATTTTTAGAATAAAAAATTTGAAAATCGTTAGAGCCGTTTTTTAAAAAAACTATTTTCTGTAAATAACATTTTGCAAGGACTTTTATAAAAAAAAAAATTGGTACGCCATTGTTAAGATATTATTTATCAACATCTAAAATCTAAAATTTGAAAAAAATATTGAGTAGTTTTCGAAAAAATCATTTTTTTTTTAAATCCAAAAAAAATATTTTCGATTTTTTTTACTAAATATTATTATGGAAACTTAAAAGCATTCATGTAAAAAATCGATGAAATTTATTGTATCATAAAGGAGAAATCAGAATTAAAATAAACGGTTCTATGGCAGTGTGAGAGTGTTGTTTTTGTTTACCTACTTACAATATCAGTGCGAAAAAAACAGTTATAATGGGCTGAAAAAGTCTATGTGTTATTACTGGTTGAATATTTTTAAGAACTCCGGTAAAGAATTATAGCTACAAAAATTATTTTTGAATCAAATATCTGGAAACGGAAATTGATATTGATTTCAAACAAGATTTGATTCAACAAATAAAACAACATTCGCTTTTTGTTTTTGGTTTGTTTTTAATATTTCAATAGTATCTTGAATGACTTATAAAGATGTAACATTGCAAGCTATTAACAATCTGATTCCTTCACACAAGTTAGCAAGTGCATGCATCAGCAGTTTGCTTACGTATCCAAGAAACATAGTTTGATACTTTAGTGTAAACTCCAGGACGTTTTGGACCGCCACATCCAATGCCCCAAGAAACAATACCTACAAATTTTGAGATTTTAAAACTGTTACCAAAAATTGATTTATTGAACAAATTTACCAGCTTGAGTGAACTTTGAATTACTGACAACGTGCAAAGGTCCTCCACTGTCACCCTTAAATAGTCAATTTATTTAATTCATTAAGGATAAATGAATAAAAATAAAAAAAAAAGAGTATAGTCTTACTTGACATGAATCCTTGCCTCCTTCGTTAACACCAGCACAGATCATTCCTCCTGTGACCTTCAATCCATAATCCCGACATTGTTTATTAGTTATAATTGGTACTGAGACTTCTTGTATTTGTTGTGATACTCTACCGTTCTCTTTTTGAGCACCCCAGCCCACAATAATTGCCTTTAATATTTTCAAAAAAAAAAACGTTTTTAGTAGTTGCTTGGATATCAACATTTTCAATTTTACATTTTGTCCCGTATGTGAACTAAGAGCTGCTGGAAGACAAACTGGACGAATATTATCATCGAATTGAATTGACTGTTCAAGCTTAAGTAGGGCGATGTCGTTCTCTAAGGTTCTAGCACTATAATTCGGGTGGATAATTACTTGACTAATCTATAAAGAGGAAGAATGAATAATATCTTACTAAAAATTAATATAAATTTACTATAATTTTATTTTACCTTGCGAATGATTGCATCAGAAGTTTGGGTATCAATTCGATTTTGTAAAAAGTGCACTTCATAACCAGATGCTTCCGAAGGATTCGCACAATGAGCGGCAGTAAGGACATATTTGTTATTTATTAGCGAACCACCACATCGGAAATTTCCTTTCGAAAAGAACATCGCAGTCCAAGGATATTTATTTACTTCAGAATTAGAACCTCCAACAATTCGATTGTTATTTGAAACTCCACATGCTATTGTTAAAATAAATAAAAATAAACAAAATAGTAATATCCTAATTTGCTTTAAATTAATCTTACAACATGATTGACAATCTTCAGCTTTGTTTACGATTCGTCGTAAAAGTGGACGAATAAGTCCTCCATTAAACGTTCCATTAAATGTCTTTACAAAATAAAATGATTGTTGTTAGAACTTTTTATGAATTAATTTCGAAGACTTACATCCATTGACTTAGCCAGGGAAATAAAAAATAGTACGAGTATCCATTCAGATAAAATCATCGTTCACGAGTGAATAGTGAATAAAAAAGTTGTAACTCTCTATTATGCCAATTGATAGATCTAAGTAAACAGTTAACATATAAAATAGTAATTTTGGCATATTAAATGTAATTTGTTAAATTGGATTTCCATAACAAAGCTTTGATTATTTAAATATGAAACCAATATAAAAGAGTGCAAGTGCAATAGTATTTTATGTCGCAAGCAAATGTTGCATTTCAGGGGAAAATAAATATATTCAATCTAATGGTGAGTCATTTCCTTAACTGCGTAACGAGAGAGAAGTTTGTCATTTAAAAATAGATGATTTAAGAGATTAATTATTAAAGTGGAAGAAAATTAGTGTCTACAAAATATGTTATTTTCAAAAATATAACTGTGACTCACATTAGAAGGTATAAGATCTCGCAATACATCTCAGCTTACCCCATCGAGTTCCATCATACATTTTTTTTTTAAATTAAATTCTGTTGACCTGTCTTAATTTTTTTTTTGTTTATTTAGATTTGAACAAAACAGGTTGGGGTCAAAATTCTGTATGTGCCAAATTTCGAGATACAAATTTCTGTATTCTAAAATTCTGTAATTTAAAATTCTGTATTATAAAATTCTGTAAATACAAAATGCTGGATTTCAAAATTCTGTATCCGAAATTCTCTAAATGATAAAAGAAAAATCGTTTTGATAGTGAAAAAAAGTGCGCACTTTTCTTCATTATCAAAACAATTTTTCTCTTATCATTTACAGAATTTTGGACTACAGATTTTTGATATTTTCATTTAAAGAACTTTGAAGTACAGTTTCCAATTCTAACGTAACGGACCTCTCCCAAACTAATTTACATCGTGATATAAAGTAAAGTCAGAATAATGACCAATATTAAATTGTTAAAATCCAATAATAAAGGATAAATTGTAATTCGATGGTTTTATGATTTAAAACGAAAGAACAACACAAAAATAAACAATTAACTGAGCGTGTTGTAACTAAATTAATTGAAAATGTGTACCCAAAAAAAATTGGTTGTAGAAATAATGAAAACCGCGGTTGATTTAAATGTAAATTTGACTAAGACCGGGTTGTGAATCTATCACTAAATTATAAAAATCACAACACTTGCTGTAGAAATTAAATAAAAATAAAAGAAAGCAACAGCATTTCGTTGTAATTTTCACATTTTTTTGCAGTCAAATGGAACGCTATGTTGTACAAACTAAAATTTTTGCTGAAATTTTCACACCTTTTGTAGTCAAATTTAAATTTTTTTTATCAAATCTACAACTATTAGCCGTCATTACACTGATATAAAAAATTAAACTTTAATTGGGATGCTAAATAAAACCATACTTTCTTGGAGGTCTTTGAGATATTCTCGTTTGAATTATCACTACGTTAACTTAAACGTTTACTTAAAAAACGAAAGTTATTATTGTTTTATTTTGTTTATATATACTTTTACTTAATTTTTTGATCGAATAAAAATTGTCCAACATTCAATTAAAACACCTGTTTATAGCTGTGAGTTTTAATGTAGAGCTTTAGAATTACAGAATTTCTACAAGCAGAATAATGGATTTGCAGAATTTTGAAAAACAGAATATTGGATTTACAGAACTTTGAAATGCAAAATAATAAAAAGCGGAATAATGGAATACAGAATTATGTTCATACAGAATTTTTTATTCAGATACAGAATTTTAGTCATACTGAATTTTGGAATACAGAATAACGACCCGTTCCCGAACAAAACAAGAACATAAGTTTCAAGCTTTCCAACAAAGTGTAATATGTAATTGTAAGCGGTGCCGTAATTTTTAAAATTCCTTTTTTTTTTTCATTTTAAGTAATTTTTTACAGCCCTGATTTAAAATTTTGCAATGAAAATTAGCAAAAGAAAATCGGATTATCTTTCAATTATTTTTATTTTGATTAGTTTAAGTGTTGTTTATAAGTCCTAATTAACAGTTCAGGGTATACAAAAAAATTACAAAACTTTTTTTGTCTTTTTTGTCATCATTTTTATTTTATAGCTAAGCAAAGTTCTTCGTCATACCTCAGAGAACACGTGCAATACTTTTTTTTGTAACCAATCAAAGCAAAGGGCTTAAAATGAATTTTGCAAAAAAAAAAACAAAATTGCATTCGTAGCATCTTGTACCAATCAGTTTACGTAAAAGAGGTAATTAATGTTCAGTCCGTAACACATGAATAGCCTCACTTATAGTACATTCTTAAATCATCATTGTAAACAATGTAAATTTTGGTGAGCGACAAGGCAACACTACTATTTATCAAATTTGGAGAAGTTTTACTGGATTTATAAAAGTTAACAGTTTTTTCCAGAATAATTTTGTTTGAAGACACAAAAATAATCATTTTTAGTTGCGATATATGAAGGTACTTACGGCGAGTTTAATAATCAGACATGTCATAACGATGATAGAGAACGCGAAAAAAGTTTGTCTCGCAATTCTGTCTGTATGTCTGTTTGTCTGTCTGTCTGTCTGTGTACACCTCGAGCTAGCCTAAACCGGTCAACCGATTTTCTTAAAACTTGGTGGTTAAGGGTTTTGGTGATTCCCTAGAGGGAAAATTGATTTATTTTCTTAAGACTAAAATTAACGCTACCTGTCATATGCATAACAATTAAAGAAAAGTTAACTTTTTTCAAAAACGGGTTTAACGATTTTGATTAGAATTTTTGTGTCTGCTTTTGTTAGAAGAGTCATACTTTTGGAATGAAAGAAATGTTTCTAAAAATTCTACTAATGGTACCTCGCATAGAACCGTTTCCCCATTTTTGACATTAACTTAAACGACTGAACCAATTTTGATGAATTTTCTTACACGGAAGATCCTTAACAATTTAAAAGTTATTTGATATGTACAAGTACTCAGCCTTGTTACACATTAACCTTGAACGTGATGAGAAAGAACATTGTTTAAGTTATCTTATCTTAGCTAATCAAACGTGTCTTTCTTTTTATTTTTTACTTTAAAACCATTTATTAATAAATAACAAAAGAGTTGTTATTATTTATGAGGTGTTGTTATTGCCTAAAACAATGCAAAAATATGTTTAAAGTTTAACAAACTCATTTTTTCTTCTTAAAACAAAAATTTTATCTTATCATTTTCAAATAAAAAACAAAACAAATTCAATGAAGGTTACCAGTTGACATTAGATTTTTTCCATAAATGCCTGCCTTACTCTATTTATCGGTCATATAGGAACTTTTGAACCCCCAGATTCGCAAACTCGTGTATTTTTGAGGGAACTTATCATGAAATATGTTAAAACAAAAATTACACTCAACTCTGATGCGTCAACACAAAAAGCTTTGAAAATGCCAATGCTCCTATGGTTCGAATGTTATCGACCCAAAACGGGCCAAGTGTAGATCAATGATAAATTTTTGGTGACAAACACAGTGGGGCAGCCTGCATCAATCTATCGAACTAAATACAAAAATTTATTTAAATATTTCGATTTTTTAATAAACCCCATCATGAAAGATGAAGCTTAAATTTGCATATCCTTTTATTCAAATGCAAAAGTATTTCGAGAAAATGGACTTTGACAGTGGCCGTTTTGAAATTTTGAATTCCCGAATGCAAATTATAAAGTTTCTCTTATTTAAATCCAATTTGAATGTTCTTCTATCTTACTGTGCTTCATTCAGGCTTACACGCGATTCTTAACATTATTTATTTTTGTTGGCTTTTTAAGCTTACAGATGAATGAGACATACAGGGCTAAATATTGTCTAGGTTAACCCAAATGGCATCGACTTCCAGCTTTTGTAACACAACAAACAGCATGCGTTCCGTAAGGTTGTCTCATAAAATAGGTTTTAATGAGCAAAGTACGTGCTCCAGCACTACTGCGAGATGCAAATATACATCCGATGAAATGATTTTGGGGGAGCCCCTATGCCTGACGGCATATTATGAGTCGTTTATTTCAATTGCCTTATTTAAAGTGTTTTGTTTGAATATGAAGGGCGGGGGAGATTGCTCTGTTTTTCATTGTCATGGCTATTTCCGAAATGTGTGTGTTTTGTGTTTGATGAATTTATGTAAATTAACAAGTTTTTTTTTGAAAAAATTTATAATCAAAAGGAATAATTTACAACCTTGTACACCCACAAATAACTTGTATACGGAAGTTCAAGACGAAATTTGGTTAAAATGTATTGTTTTTTTTTGTTTGTTTAAGGAAATATGCTATACTTATAAAAACTGGTATATTGGTGCATTTAACGGTTTTTTGGGTTAGTAAAATAAATTAGGTGATTGATAGCTGTATTATTTATAAAAGATGTTAAATACAAATTTTACATTTTATTTACTTAAACCCTTAAACAAATCACGGCGACACGTGTTGCTGAAAAATGACTAAATGTACATTCACTGAGGAAAAATTCCAAGTGAAGTGCAATTATTATAGTGAAATATCAAAAATATGGTTTTTCGTATATAATTTTTAAACCGTAGAATCTACCGAAAAATATTTCAGGCAAAAGTTATGCCATTGCTTGAGCTAAAAGTCTTCAGCTTCTACAATCCAAGCGAACACCTTGTCATAGTTTGCATCACCAGGGAGGTAGTACAAAAAATTTTGCGTTGATCGAAATAAAGATAAACTATAAAAATTGAAGTCTACCAGTCCTTTGAATGAACGATTTGTTTTAGATGTTTTTTTTATTTTTTTCTCAGAAAACCCCCAAGAAAGGACTGTGTAGAGCTCTTTGTTTAAAGCTTATGCTAAATAAATTATCATAGAAAACAACAAATAGCCCTTTTGCGATGAGTTCATTAAAACCATCGCTGCCTCCCGGGCTATAACTAATCTGTGCCCACATGACAAGGGAAGACAAAAATTGACTAAACCAAGAAAAGAATCCAAAGTCTTCTCAAAAAGCAATTTAGAAGTATTTGAATTGTGAGTTCTAGATCATTCTTGGTGACCTTAATGGAATGATTAGAGAGGAGCCAATTTTTGGTTTATCCTACATACAGGATGATCGAATTTTTGATAAGATAAATTATCTTGCTTACAATTCAAGATGGATATCGCTTCTTCAATCTATCTGGTCTGCCTGCATTTTGATGTGACCAATATGAGTAAAATTTGGCACAATTTATGCAAAAATGAAAAAAAAGGCAAAACTTTGTAACATTAATTCTAACCGACATTATTATTTTTAGCTTTTTTTAAGCAATTTGTTACATGATACTCCTAAAAGAATTATTGTCCAGGTTGGTCACACTAAAATGCAGGCAGACAAACTGATTCTTGTCTTTCTGTCTTTCTATTGATATGTCATACAACTTTACATACATTGGTTGCATTCTAAAGGGTGTCCCGTAATTAGTCAAGCAAATTTTAAGGGGTGATTCTGCTGTATATGCTTACTTTTCACTACATTTCTTAAATAATTTTACGTATCTAAAAAAAACTATACAAAAATAAATAATATGCAGCAAACAAAAATAAATCATGATAGATGATACAGTGATAAGGAAGTATAACTCCTTGTGCGCGTACATGAATACACACAACTTTTGTTTTGTTCTCAAAAGTTTTTAAAGAAATATAAATTTTCAAATATACCAGTGCATATCCAGTTTTCAGAGCGCAAAAGTTGAAAAAATTATTAGCACGATAAAGCGTGGTGGATACACGGTATATAAAAGGGGAAAAAATAAATTTCCCACCTAAGTGGGTAAAGAAATATCAAAACATGTTGTCAAAAATTGAAAAACTCAAAAAACGCCTATTAAAGATCGATTTCTTAGTAAATTTTAGCAATCTTAGCCAGCGAGGAGTGGTAAGAGAAGCTTAATTAAACTTCTGCAAACTATTTTACGATTTTAAGTCTCTGAATTAGAACTGCTCTATCATGCAAAATTTTAAAGATATTGAATTAAAAAAACACTGTTATTGTTATGTTTTATATAAAAATAGATTTTATTTTTAGAAGCTAGATCATATTTTTAGCAAAACTTGCAATTCAATAGCTGAATACTAGTCTGAAATTGTAAAGTGTAAAATGTAGTGAATAATTCGGGCTTAAAAAACATTGCAAAAAAACAAGAGTCTTCTAAACTGAAAAAAAAAATCACTCTACTCTAATGTCCAAGACGATAAAGCTGCAAAACAAATGTTTTTGCTCTCAAGCCAAATGTCAGTGTGTTCAATGCATTTGAAAACAAAAATTAACATCGTTACCTAAAATGCAACAAATTTCGTTGGACTATTGCGGATTATCGAGGCATATCATAACTAAATCAATAAATTCTTGTTTTTTAATATAAGATTATCTGATTACCGAATCTGAATTTCGAAAACAAAATCCCTCTTCAAAAATTCCACATCGAGATAATCCCCATTGTATTCTGCGTAACCTTCAAATAATTTTGCGACGCAAAAATTACCTTTTAACAAAAAACCTATCAATCACTTCAAGCTGCTCTTCCTCCCCGTGTCACTCTGACTCCAATTCAAGCTAATCCAATCACAAAACCACTATGAATGTTCTGAATACGTACGTGAATGATGCAATTTTTATGCAAATATTATCACAGTCAATGCAATTTTGTGTGACATTCAAAATTTTATGCGCTCGTAAAATTTTCCATAAATATTTCCACCGCCACCAAACGCCGCGCCGCTGCTGAAGCTTTACTTCTCTGCTTTTGGACATGAACCAATTGAACTTCAAAATGAATTATTACCATCAAAATGTCATTCACTTTTATTGTCTACCCAAATTGTATAATCGCTAATAATCAATAAAATGTTTGACAAAACTGTTTATATTTCTATCTACTTCCCGTTCCCGTTAAGAGCTTGACATCAAGTCCAAATCAGGCTTAAGGAAAACAAATATTTACAATTAATGAAATCGATTTGTATGTCTAATTTGTATACCAAAGTGGATTTTATTTAAGATTTTTGTTTTGACAAAGTTCAGAAGTAGCGTGTCAAGTTTTCTCACAGCTGTCTGATTAGGTGCTGAGCGCATCGCAAGCCATCATAACAATCGACTGTGACATAGTTTTGCATGTCATTTTTTTTTTTTATTTAGTTAAACTATAATTGGGATGCATTTGAATTATGACAAATTGCAGTTACAATTACGTTTGTATTTGTTTAATGTAGTTCAGGTATTGTTGGAATTAGTGGGTCACATACAATTTAAATGTATGCAAATGGAACAGTTTGAAGAGGAAAACGGGACAGAAGGTGTGGTTTATTTATTTACTAATTTTCTTGCAAATTAAAATTTTTTGTCTGATGCAATAAATTTTAAACTAGTTTTAACCAGCTGTGGGAAGGTTCGATTGAAAATAATTTGTCATTAACATGTTTAGTGTATGTTTTTATTATAGCGTTTTGGAGCATTGATGGAAGATGAAAACTGCAATGTGCGTAGTAAAATATGCAAAATATCAGTTTTACTTTTGATAAAGGTACTTTAGAGAAAGCTTAGGATTCGCAGAAAAATTGAACTCAAGATAACAATAAAGCATGACGTTACGATGATATGAAAGAAATGGTTAAAAATATTGATGTTTCGCATATAACTTTTCAACAGTAGAAGCTCTCGAAAAAACATTTCATTCAAGATTTGTAGATCATACTTTTTTACAAATAAGCTATTGACACTATTTTCCTTAGACTAATCACTCAGAAGATATCGCTATTCCAAAAAATGTAAAACAACGAATATGTCGGCTTTTAACGAAAAACTTAAAAACTGTTAATTTTATTGAAATTGTTTGTATTACAAAGTTTAAGTTTCTGCCACCATTAGTTTTATTTTTTTCGGTAATATACATATTTAGTTTTCGAGATATCATTATTTTAAGAATTACGTTAAATGGCAAAAAAAACAAAAGTTTTCAAAAAATATGACATCACGATATGTATGTATACTCAAATTAAAAATTCAGAATATTATATTCTGAACAGAACAACCTAGACACCTATCAATTATAAAATATTTGTGCTTGAAGAAGGTGTGTTGTCGAAAAATTGGGGTTTTCGCATACTACCTACTCTTGAATGGTAAATTAAATCAAAAAAAATATTTAAGACCAAAATGAAAAAAAAATTGCATTTAAAAAAACTTCACTTGGAATATTTCGGCAGTGAATGTTCATTTTTCCTTGGGTATTTTGGAATAAGAAAAATATTTTTCCATCCGTTAATAACGTTAACTACAATAGAAGCATTTTTCTTGTCAAGGATATCTATGAAAATTTTTACACAGAAGGTTCCTAACAATTTTAAAAGTATTTCGTATCAAAATTTTCAAATTTTTTTTTTTTTATTTTAAAAAAAAGTTTCAATTTTTTTTTCTGGGGTGATTCTTTTGTTCGAAATTTCGGTTTTTCTCGGGTTCAATTCTTAGCGCAACAGTATGTGATTCCGTTTTTTTCAATTTTTTAGTTTTTTTTTTTGGAAAAACTATAGCCACTAAGTTGTGACTAAATAGCCCAGTAATACAAAAGAATATTTAGATCGCAACAAATTGTAATGCACTGATTTTTTGGGATGTTATTAAGATAGATATCAGGAGCGCAGGACCTAGTTTGTAGCTTTGACAGACCTGAGCCAACTGCATCGTGAACCTAAAACCTCCAATTTGGAGTTTTTTTTCTTAGAAGAGGTCACAGGGCAGAAGGTAAGGAATACAAATCATAAGGTTTTTTGCGTTTTGTCTTTTTTATCACTATTTATTAATGCAAATCTTATATTTTCTTCCATATGTTTCGTTGATATATTTCAACATCTCAGGACTCGCTTTTTGTTAAATCTTAATTAATTAGAGTTTTGCAAATAAATCATCTAGTCTTAAACTTACACATTTTCTTATACAGTTTAGTTTAGTAGTAGTTGTCTGATATTTTTCACTTTTTAATTTAATTTAATTTGTATTCACAAGCCTTCGGAAGGCCAGGTTCAGGAATGGAAAAGAGAAACACGTGAAAATAAAACAGAACATGTTAAGACTTATAAGAGTTGTTATAAGATCAATAAAAATTAATATTAAAAATAACAAAGTGGCTGGGTGCTAGGGCTACCCACACTGGTAACGTCCCATTGGGGCCCTCAGAAACTAGAGACCCATGTTATTTTGGTTTTTAATGTATCACAAATTCAAGATCTTCAAAAACCTCAGTAAGTGCACTGAGGTAAAAAACAACAAAAATAAAAAAAAACATGGTAAATGTAATAGTCCAGTAATTGGGGGCAAAAATCGATCCCTTCCCTACAAAAGGTCATATAAAACAAATTTTTGTTTGCATGTTGTTTGGGTATAGGCCCTTATGAAAACTGCATTTTTTCGACGTCGAGAGAGCAACGCTCGATCGGCCATTTTGAATTAAAGATGCAAAAAAGTGGGGGTTACGTCACCTAATAACTCATTTGTTATTCATTTGACTTGTATTTCATAAAATTATAAACAAAAAGTTCAAAAGTTCAAACTTTTTTGAGCATAAAAACTTTTTTATGTACAACCTTTTGTGTGTGTTTCAGTTACCAAGATACAGTCCGGGAAAAATCGATTGTAATCTAAAAATTGTTAATCTCGATTTTGTCCACTGGGATAATATATTAAATAGGCTGAAAATTGTCTAAATGTACACAACAATCCCTTACTCATATCTGAAGGGTGTCAATATTCCCAGCTTAGGGTTTGGCTGTCATCTTGGTAAAAACCGCAGCCATCTTGGATATTTGTGATTTTGCTATATTTTTGGACACAATTATCTACGAGAGGTCATACTTATTTATGCAAGCTATGTTATTTATTGAGTCGAATGAGACCAAAATCAAGATGGTATGATGTCTCTATACAAATGTATATGACCTTTTTTATAAATAGCCTGTGTTTCAGTACAACAGGTACATTTTAACTAAAAACCTATTTTAAATAATGTCACTAGAACCCATAATTTATAGAATTTATTTAAATTTTATCATTGTACCATTATTTAAAACGAGTTTTCAGTAAAAATGTACCTGTTTGCCCTGAAACATAAGCTAAACATAAAAAGGGCCCCAACGCGATAATGTTATTTAACTTCTTCTTATTCAACTCCTTACTGCATTGAGGTTATAAGTTGCAAAATATTTTTTTCCGAAATTAATAGCTGTATTACTTCTCGAGATATATGGCAAACGAAAAAAAAGTGTCACAAACGTGTATAAATCGTCTGATACTAGATTAATCCAAATTTTTTTCGAATTTTGTAACGTTAATGTTTAAAATTTTGCCAATTTCAAGATTTAAATTGCAAAATATGTACACAAGATACTTATAACAGAAAGGTAGCATGATGAGTGAAGAGCACTTAAGGAACACATGTTTGTATCCTGACGGATGCATTTTTGTGTTTTTTTTTTGTTTGCTCTTACATTGAAATAATTACTGTTCATACTTTTTATGAATGTCGATCATACAGCCAAAATCATTAATTTTCGTATATTCATACGAATAATGCAAGAATTTATAAAAAAAATATTTTTGTTTTATGACCAAATCATTATTTTTATGAAAAACCATTCATAAAATCCTAAGCAATATTGTTGTTGGTTAATCCAATTATGAAGATGTACATTGGAAATATGAACGGTTCATTGTAGGAATAAAATTATTGATTATATGAAACCGCATTCATTAAAATGAGCAAGTGAGATTTTATGAAAAATTAATTTAAATGCTTGAAAATATTCATTGAATGTATGAATTTATTCATTGAATGTATTAAACTATGCATTAAATGTATGAAACCGTATTTATTGCATTGCAAAACTCAAAAATCAAGCAAAGTAATTTGCACCTTTTTTTTTTTTTTTTTTTTTCTGGCACAATGAATTGTTTTGACAGGACATTGAAGGGGACCCTATGCGTTGTGCAAACCTTTTCATTTAGATTAGTCACTACCTTAACGAACAAATTATTTCTCAACTGGAATTGTAATGAGGGTAGGTCGTTTTATGGACTTCGAGTTTTCGGGAAAATAGCAAAACTTATGTGTTTTTGTTTGTTTTTTGACGTTTTTTTACTAATCACCCAGAATTTTTAAATCATGGCATTTTTTTGTATACCACAATCGTAAATAAAAGAATTGAGATTTAAAGTAAAATATCAAGAATGGAAGTGATCTAATTTGATGATGGGGTGGTGATTTTAATCATCTACTTTATTTTTTATTTAATGTAAGGTAAACGTTTACTTCATCAACGATTTTGTATCATTATTATTCAAGCTTTAATAGAATGTAACAGTTAAATATCGGTAATTATAGCTCTGTCACTTATCACAAATCACCTTAATCGATTTCATAACGCGTCTCAAGTTTAAAGTTCAATGAATCATTTTGGTTACGAATAGTGCAACGAAAAACGAAAAACTTATCTTAATTATTATTTTTTTTTTTTTCAGTATGGGAGTTATTGATGCTGTATTATACCAACTTGTCCTACTTAAATTCATAAAATTATGCAACATCTTCTGCAAAAACCACAATGCACTGTATGCAAACAATACAAAAAAAAAAAAAAAAAACACAATTAAAAAGACAAGAGAATAAAATGACATAATTTCCGGTTAATCAAAAAGAGCAACCTCTTAATCCACGTGTGATAATAAATGCTGGTCGATGGTATTTCCCATATTTTTACTCTTCTCTTGAACTTCTATATACATACATAGGTACCACACAAACTTCACAGAACTGATGTAATAATGATGTAGGCTCTTTCAATTGGATCCATTATGGTTATTGTATAATAAAATCAATTAAAAAAGGCTTAAAACTAAATATAAATAACAAAATTGTTATCACAACACTTTCACCTGGATATGCATTCAAGAAAACAACAACACTCCTTGAATTAAAATTATAAAAAAAAAAATTGAAAATTGAACTCCTTGAAAATATACCAACCTATACTTACTAACTTCTCCCTGGCCTGATTTTTCTGCAACTGCAACCCGTGCAGAACTATATTAAATTTTTTTTTGCTTCAAAGTATCTTTACCCATGGCCATGATGGAAACAAAACAAATAACATAATGGAAAAAAAAATTGTGTCAAAGTCGAGTTGAAAATTGCATTTCCCTATAACAACTTGCAACCCTCAATGATGGACAAATCAAACCAAACACAAGCCCAATTAAGCCATCACATTATGTCTCTGAATAACACTCTCAAACGTCCTTCAGATAGTTTTTGTTTATAACAACAATTTTGACCGACTGACAATACTACTGTCACACACCTACTCCGCCTACCCCAACAATTCATCATCAACACCGCCACCACCGCCGTCGCCGCTAAAAAAAAGCTTCACTTAAAAAACTTTGACACTCCACAGTAAAAAAAAAAAAAACACCATGAGGGAGTAAGGTGACACACAATAATAGTTGTTTGATTGTATCTATAAAAATGTATCTCAAAAAAAGTACAAGTAGCTGCATACATATATACAGAATATAAACAAAACAAAGTTCATCGCTTAATATTGTGGGTTGCTTATCAAGTCGAAGCGACTCGACTCCAAAAAGCCAAGGACACTTCTCTAATACTATCTCACAGATACGCGCTATATTTTTGAATTTTTTTTAAATTTATTTCTCTCACTCTCGCAGAATCAAGTGCAACGCAATTCGCTTCGAGCAAGCGCGACAGATACACTGACTCTCTACATATAATAGGTATCCGTGAGATACCACAATAATATTTATTGGCTTGTTTTTATTTTTTTTGGTTTTGTTTTAGCTTTTTAAGTAGTGTACGCGCGTATGTGTTGGAAAATTGTTGGATTTTAAATGTTTTAACCGCCAAATTCCGTCGAACATAAGTAGCAATTTTTAATTCATATAAATGTCAATTCGTTTTGTGATTTTCAACAGTGAGGATCTCATTGCACACTCGTGTTCTATAATTTTGTTCCTACTTTAGGTCTATTTAAACATTGAGATCCTCAGATCCTTAAAGCAGCAATAAAGTTAATCCCTTTTGAATTAGTTTTTTTTGTGTGTTTTTCAGTTGAAAAAATATAACATTTGTGAATATTTAAAAACTTATATCATTTTTTTTTTTGAATTAAGTCTTTTGTGCGAAAAAAAATACACATAAACCGGTGAAATATGCTTACCAAATTAATAATCACTCTTGTATTTCTAACCTTTGGTGTTATAAGCGCGTTCGCGATACCGTCTTCCCGCCTGGTGAACTCTTGCAATTGTGGTACGTCTATATTTATCATGTTTTTGTTTGTTAAATATTCATAAAATTTAAATATTTATCTCATAGAGTTAATACATTTTTTAGTAATAATGCCATTTATCATATTCATTCAGTTTTTTTTTGTTGATAAGTTTTTGAAATTAACTAAATATTACAGACAGACAGGCAGATAGTGTTTATGTGTAAGTGTGTGTATTTTACCGACGAAGACATTAAAAAGTAATTATCTCTACGAACATGTTTAACATAAAAATGTTTATCAAGGTGAAGAAGGTGTTTGTTTTTTTGAAAAATTAAAAACAAAAAAAAAATGTAAACATTGTGTAATTTGTTGGTGTCTTGTGGGTGACACACAGACAGGTGACAGTAATGAACTTGTGGAAAATTTAATCTAGTTTCTAAGATCTGGTTTCTGATTGACTTCGGGAATTTTTTGTCGGCTTTGCTTTTGTAGGTTATGTTTTGTTTATATAATTAAGTTGATATGCGGATATGATAGTTTTTTTTTTTTTTTTTGAATTAAAAATACATAATTGCATTGTTTA
Organism: Meliscaeva auricollis; assembly: GCA_948107695.1. Taxonomy (NCBI): domain Eukaryota; kingdom Metazoa; phylum Arthropoda; class Insecta; order Diptera; family Syrphidae; genus Meliscaeva; species Meliscaeva auricollis. The sequence goes on from OX403616.1 coordinate 64,585,304, forward strand.
AGAAAAGCAAAAATATTAGAAAAAGCTTTAAAATAAATACTAAAGTAGTTTGAAGAAATATTTTTTTAACTGATTTTTAGACAATCTCCAATGTTAAGGAAACTGATAAAAAATTTTAATTAATATTACTGCATAGGACTTTTGATTTTGAAATAATACCAATTTCTGAGACTTTATTTATTGATTGTTCCAGACCATTGCGGACGAAAAAAAAACTCTCTTATTTTTGTCATTGATTTTACGGGAAATTGACCTTACCAAGTCAAAATTTAGTGTAAAATGCACTTAAAAAAACGTCTTTTTGAAACTTTCTTGCAAACCAAACAATTTTTACTTTCTAAGATAAACAGTGCCGGCTATCAAAGAGAAGCTGTAATACAACATTTTTGTAATATTCATTTTTTCGAAAATATCTTAAATTATTTTCATTTTAATTTATGTATTTAGTGTTCAGAAATATTGCAATAAATTGCATTTTTTGTTTTTCTAAAAAAATCAGTATTTATAGCAAGAAATTGACAATTTCTTTTCATATCGTAAGCGGCTCAAGGGTCTTTTTTTTTTTTGAGACCTGTTGACATCTAGTTGAACCAATCAATAAAATTCAATTAAAATACTTAAGTACAAAAATAAATCCATATTCGTTTTAAAATGTAAAGCAATCAAAATCCCGCAATACTTCGCTTTGCACATCAAGAAAAAGTGCATGTGCCAGGTACAATGTACATATTTTTTTTGTGCTGTAGAACACAGTCTGACCAGTTAAATTGAACTTTATACTAGACTAAGTAGTCTCTACATTAACCGAAACATTATTTTAAAACAAAACCGTCCACCAACCAACGAAAACAAGCAACAGAGCAAGGTTAAAATGTAGAATAGCATTTACTGAAAAGGTTTATTAAAAATTTTGATTTCAAATTTGAAGACACTAAAGTACAGTATTTTCATAATTTTTTAGTTAAAAAATTACCCTTAAAGACAAGTGCAATCAGATCTGTCTTATCTCTATAATAGCATTAGCTTAATATGGTGTTCACACCGCAAATCTAGATTTCATGCAAAAAGTATGAAATCTCATCAAAGTGTACCTACTAGGTTTCCCATACATTTGTAGATTTCAAAATCTTGTTTGTAATCATAGACCGAGAGCCAACAGTAAATTGGGAGTGGAGTGATAACCAAAATCTGAGATGCAGTTTTATAGGTATCAGTGCCCTGATTTCAAATTCGAATGTCTGGCAGGTTTCTTTCACGGCATTCTATGGTTTTCGGAGGCTTGAAAATCGCGATAATTCCAATTCATCTGTAAAAGATAAATCCACTTAAATTGAATTAATTTTTGGTATTGAAACTGATGGTCAGTCATTTTTCCAAAGTCTGGGGGCCTCAATCATGATGATCCGATTTCTAGATCTCATGATATAAGCTTGTTAAGCGACACATGTCGGGTCTTTTTTCAGAGTTTTCAGATTAGAAAAACAAACAAAAAATTAAACAGAAATGCTTCCAAAAATTGTTCGGTGAAATAGCATATTTCTTGAGTTCTATCAATCGGATCGGCAAGATTGAGATCTCTAAACTTATAAGAAAAATTATAAAGCAGTAGGCACGTACTTGCTCTTAGGGTCAAATAAATAATTTTATAAGAAATGTAAAACACAAAATAAAATTCATTACTGAAATTACTTAAAATTCTTCTTCAATAATTTAAGGCTTCAAATTAGGTATGAGATTTAAGAAAGATAAATCACAACAAAAACACAAGTGTAAAAAGAAAGCCAATATAAAAGGATACCAAGGTACCAAGAAAAATAAATGAACCTTAAGGGAACTACGAACTTGGTATCCTTTTATATCTCACTCCTTTTTGTGGAAGTCTAATGGACACAGTTGTTTTTATTGGAGAACTTGGCTTTCTTTTTACAATTGTGTTTTTGTTGTGATTTCATTATTTTTTGCAGGTCACATATGTACATATTTTGACAACAATATTTCAAATACATAATAGCTTTTTGGGTAGTAAGTTGACTTAACGCTCCTTTTATTGGAGAATCAGGAAGATTCCACACCCTCCATTTTGGAGGTGAGGAAACGCGTACCACCTTAAATACTTCCACTGTGTAAAGTTTCAAATTTACAATACCAAATTGATAATAGTGGTCACGCCCCCTTATTGGAAAATTTTAAACTTTTGATCTATCTGTGAAATTATAAGTTTCAACGATACTGAAAAGTCCATCATATAGGCATAGATCATATTGCGGACCACGCCCCCTGAATGCAAAATCTAAAATTTTCGATTTTTTGTTCATATGCATCGCAAAACCAACCATTGTGCAAAATTTCAAAACTATACGATGATTTTAGGCTTATTTAGGAAATATGGCTGATACCACGCCCCCTGAATGGAAACTCTCAGTTGTTTTACCTTATATGCACCGCAAAGTCTACCACTGTGCAAAATTTCAAGAATGTACGATGAATAAAAATGCTCCATATATTTGATACCAAATTTTTGATTTTTTTTCTTACATGCACTACAAAGTCTGTAATTGTGGATAAATTCATGTTTCTAGAGTGACAGGAAGTGCTCCATAATTTTGATGATCTGATGTCAATGAGTCAGTCAGTCAGTTACGGTTTTAGCAATTTTTGAAGCTCTGTTCTTATAAACTACTTATGCTTAGTGAATGAAATTTGTTGAACCGGATGTTCTTGACAACAAATATTGGAAATTTTTAATTTCTGGCCTAATTTGTACAGAACTGAGAGGAGGGGTCTAAAATGGCCTGAATGTGTTTCGTAAATAAGGATGCAGTTTCAAAGTTGCTAGAACTTGGCTGGGCACTACCATGCTCCTTAATAAAAGAAAGTAGCAAATATAAGACACACTCAACGGAGGATGACAAAACTTATACATTTACATTTACATTACAGTGCTTTAATGTTAAGAATTTTATTAATGATTGTTTCCATAATCCACTAATCCCAAATAATTTACACATCAGATCCTACCACAAAAAAAATGTATCTACATTTAAATACTGCCAAAAAACCTTCTTTATTGAGTTCAAAAAGATATTTTAAGCGTGACCCTGATAAAACAAACAAACATAACTCAACTTGTCACACCGCTAACCGCAATCAATCAATCATAGATCCATGATTCACTTCTTCTTTTTTAAAATCAAAGTGCAATGTATCTGCTTTAAAACCGAAACGGAAATTCCACCATTTGAACTCCATTGAACTGTTACAAGATCTGAATAGTTTAAAAGGTCAAACGTTTTGTGCACTTGTCGCAGACAATCACCTTTTAAAATAGGCGACTTAATCTGAATCATCTTGCCAAAAAATACACAATGTCTCTGTCCGATTATCGAAAACACAAAAATTAAGTCTACAAATTAATATTATCTTACATCTACACACCTTCACAAAAAAAAAATAAAATAACCCATAAAAAAAAGTCAAACAAATAAAAAAACACATCTATCATTCGAAGACAAACATCCATTGTTTAATCTAGTAGTAGTTCGAATTAAACAATCTTCAAAAGCCTTTAACCTTAAACTTGACTCTTTCGAATGTGGAAACATCATCATCAGACACAGTCAGTGTGCTGTGTATTTCTGTGACAATGTTTTGCCATGAACGCAACAGTTATACCTACTCTCAGCCGAATCGAGTCATCACCCGTGTGTCTCTGTTGTTTCTATATGAATTGCTTTGGAACACTCCTACAAAGCTTTGACAAACATGCAACAAACTCAATGTACTTTGCTAACCTTTTACTTTTATTTTCGTTCACAGTTTGCGGAGTTCAGGGCCGTTCAAATCGAATTGTAGGTGGAAAAGTTTCAGCACCGCATGCTCAGCCTTGGCTCGCCGGACTATGGCGTCAGGGAAAACTTTATTGTGGAGCTACGCTGGTTTCGCGCAATTTCCTAGTAACAGCGGCTCATTGTGTGTACAGCTTTAGCCCGAATGAGATTCGTGTCTACCTTGGAGGACATGAGATTTCCAAGGATTATACAGAAATCCGTCGCATCAAGGCCATCCATGATCATGAGTACTTCGATGTTGTGTCATTCAATAATGACATTGCTCTGATTGAATTGGATCGGCCCGTTCAGTTTGGGCCAAAAGTGCAACCCGTCTGTTTGCCAAACAGTGGTAAGTATATGCGCATTGTACATATTAATGTGTTTTAAAATTTTTGTTTGATACAATTGTGTGTGTGTGAGAGAGAGAGAGAGAGAGAGAGAGAGAGAGAGATAGATGGCGCTAATGTTGCAAATTTTTTCTAGGTGATGCTGATTACTCGGGAGTCCTTGGACTGGTCGCTGGTTGGGGTAAAACCGGAGAAAAGGATAAGACCTCGCCTATCTTACGATCAGTTTCCGTGCCAGTTTGGACTCAGGAACAGTGCAAGGATGCTGGTTATGGCAAAAAACGCATCACCGATAACATGATGTGTGCCGGTTATCATGACGGCAAAATTGATGCTTGCCAAGTAAGTTGAAATTGTAAAGATGACAGCCATAAGATTTTAATGTGTTTTTGTTTTGTTTTTATTTTTTAGGGTGATAGTGGTGGTCCAATGTTAAGAGAATCAGCAGGTGGCAGCACTGAAATCATTGGTGTCGTTTCATGGGGTCGAGGATGTGCACGACCAAACTTCCCTGGTATCTATACAAAATTATCTAACTACGTCCCATGGATGCAACGGAAATTGTCAAATGAATGCCTATGCACACCAAAGAATTCACAAAATAACTTTATTGATTATATAATGCAACAATGGTTGTGAGTTATTCAAATTTGTTATAAAATTTAGCCAAAAACAAAAAAAAAATTAGAATTAAGGACATTCACATTATGTCAAAACTATTTAAATTTCATTCTAGTCAAAATTTCTTCAATTTATATTGAAAGAAAAACTTAATCACTTAATTATAAGTTGTCGTCATTTATTTCTAGTTCCAACTAGTAGTCATTAAGTAATAAAAAATAAGTAGTATTGTTATTTTATTTATAAGAACAAAAATTTAAAGTGAAAACATTAAATTAAGTTTTATCTTTGATTTATTGTTACATAGTTTTAAGATAATAATAAATGCACATTTATTAAATTTAAGCGAACGATGTTTTATTATTTAATTATGAGAAAATGCATTGACTACACTATTTGGTAAAAAAATATTTCTACCTTGCCATGAACGAACAAGATAAGAGAACAATTTGGAACCCGAAAAATACATTTTTAAAAACTTACGGAATTCTTAGAACTTAAGTCTGTAAATTTTCAATTTAGGGTAAGTTGAATTTTCAGTTTTTGTGAACTCTTCAATCAGTAAGTTCGCCTATATTGTAAACATTCCTGTTAGCAACTTCTGTAAAATCTACGTAAATTGTAAGTAAAACTTATGTGTGTAATCCTCTCCATTTTTTTTTTTGGTCAAAGTTTTTTGAGTGTTTTTTATTGTTTTTTTTTTTCATTTTAGAACTTGAAGCTTACAAAGGTATTAGATATTAAGTAAATACATTATATTAGAAAATTGCACAATTATTTGTAATGCTTGAGCCATACCTGATGATTTTATTAAATGATTTTACTTAATTGATCATCACAATTAAATTACATTTTATTTAAATTTTTTACACCTTATATACTGCTACACAACCATAAATTGAGTTTATCAAAATCAAGCAAGAAAGTTGTCGGATCTTAAACAGCTACCAGTGGAGGAAGATACCGAAACCTCAAAAATGGCTCATGGCTCGCTTAAAAATTACAAATCTTTTTTTTTCTGTCAGGATTTCAATTGTGGTGTTAAAATTTAGCATTATTTGTTTGTGGACTTGTTAAATTATTGATTTAATATAGCTTTTTGCGGCCAATTAAATAGTGCTATGAGTCTTTTACTTGGCTGATATATATTTTGATTTCAGTGGTATATAGAATTTGTATCATCGCCTTACTTTGGCTGTAATCTCAGAAAATTTTCCAACTCGCATGGTTTTTGAGTTATTTAATTCTTCGCTGAAATGAGTCTGAAGTTACCGGAACAAGATCCTAAATAATTTAATAAAAAATAATTTTTGTTGACATCCAAATTCGCGGCTTTTTAAAGGCTTTTAAGCAGCGTTTTTGTAACTACAAAAGTTTTTTAGTTCTGTAAAATTCTGCTAATGCTAATTTTGTAGCTCCCATGGGTCATTTTTTAATCCATTTTTCAATTTTAAGAGAGTACTTTCCGTCCGCTGTGGCCAATGCAGAAAATTAAATTAATACCTTTCTGAATTTTTTTGGCAGTAATTGTAGTTTTTCAAACCAAAATTTGTTGCACAAACATCAGTTATGTAGCTCAAGCTCTTATTAAAATATTTAAGTTTTTGTTAAAAAAAGTTAGCTCAAAAGTGACCTTCCAAAATCTAAAAAACAAATTCAAAAAAATGTGTTTGTAGAAATTTCAAGTCAACTATTTTTTTTTTTGTTATTCAAGTTTCCGCTAAAATAAGATCTATACTAACGGTCAAAATTTTCAAATTTTATTATATGATCAATTTTTTTTTCTTTCCCGTCGTTTTTTTTTTCGTTGGTGTATGAATGCTCTCAAACCACAAAAATCCAAGAGGTTGTTGGATTTGTAAAGATGGTATTGCTGACAACTTTTAGATATAAATAAGGGGACTAAACAATTTCCAACAATTTTCATCGTGTTGATTACTTTGTCCTAACTGTACTGAACTGCTGAATTCAACAGTTTTCTTAGCTTTTGTAAGACTAAGGATCAAACTGAATCGTGGATTTCTGGTTTTAAGTGTTATCGTTGTTATTTATTAATTTTGGTTAAATATTTGAAAATCATATATTTTGTTTTTAAGCAAATAAATAAGGTTATTAAGCTTGAGCTTTAAATAAAAAACATATTAGGCCGTATTCAATATTCAATTTATAGATGTTTTGTAAGTGGCTACTAAGAAAGACTGGGGATTATCCTATTTTATTTGAATAGGATAAAATCCAGTCTTCCCTAAAAACGGCTAACAGCGAAAGACAAATTTTGAAAATCTTTAAATAAAAATTTTATAAGGATTAAAAATCAAAACAATGCAATTTCTTAATTATTAAAAAAAATTTAGTGATCCGTTTTCAAAAAGGGAAAAAAAAGTGCTCCTACTCTACGAACATATCCGCACAAATAAATAAAATTGATTTTTTTTTTTAAATCAGTCGGAAGCTGGATTTCAATTATAGTTTCATCGCTAGCTTAGTGTTGTGTTTTTTTCATTACATGTAGGATCGTATACTGTAAGTACTGCTAATAGATTTGGCAAAAAAAAAAACTTGGCTATTTTATCAAAATAAAGAAAAAATGAGGAAAAAATAATATGGAAAAACTTGTACATAGTGTGAACAATTTTTTTTTTTCAATTTTTCCATTCACGTGGCTGACGAAAGAAATCATGTTTGGTTTGAAAATGGCCCTTAATTGAAGGCCCTAATTTTGTACTTTTTCCCAAGCGTAAACTGTCTCATACATATATGGAGGTACATATGCTTTTATACTGAACTTAATTATTATTATTTTATTGTAAAGACATGTAAATAAATGCCAATGCATTTCAAAGATGTTTAAAGTAAATGAAAAACTTAATTTTCAAGTGCAAACGCATTTTTTGTCATACCCATGTAAAGTTTACCTTTTCTGCAGGTAATTTTTTTGTTGTTTATTTTGAAATATAGGATTTTCCAAAAGACAGGCGGCTAACTGGGACGTGATCTGCATTTATTCCAAAATTTACTTTCAAATTCTTCATAGACACTCTTGATCATGACTTGCATTATTATTATTAATGCACTCTTTACAGTTATATCGGTAATTAGGATAGCGCCGGAAATGCTATTGGCTCAGGAGTGTGTTAATGTCATTCTTCTGATACTCTTTTACATACATTCAATTAAATCAAATTGGGTATTTTTGCTTTGGTTATTTATTTAACATGTAATATGAACTATAACTTGTATGCTATCTACCTAAGCCATCGATTGGTCGACAGAAGCATATTCAGTACCATGGAACTATCTCAGTATATACTCCACGTATCTAGGTTATCTCATACACTCCATGTCATTCAACATTGGCTCCTTTTTCAAATTTTATATCATCAAACAGATTTTTTTTCTTCATAACATACATTTTATATTTGTTTTAAAATTAAACTGCGAGTTCAGCAAATCAAATTGCACTCAATTTGCAATATTCTACTATACTAAATTAATTGTGCCTACAACCATCATGCGATGCAGAGTGTATAGGTGACGACTTTTACTCATTTGTAGGCTAACCATCGTTGACTTCAAGTTCTTTTTCTGTTCGTCCGAACAATTTTAAATTGATTTTGCATTCAAACTAACAGACGACGATGGACGCGACGATCGATCGTGCGTGAAAGTTGTTGCTGAAGAACATTTATTATATTATTGGTGCAATTATGTGCCTTCAATGAGTAAAAGAAGCAACTCATTTCATTTACATAAATGTATGTACATAGGAAAAGAGTACGCTCACTTAACTTTCCCAAAGATTGATTTTTTTAGACGCGGCGATGGCTTGGGACATCCATCGAAAGCGACAGATCAGTTAGTAAGGAGTGTTCATTCTCTCGCGTCATTCTGGGATATTATCGGTTGGAATATTTGGATTTTGTTCTTTGAATTTAGCGTTATAGAAACAGTCAAAAAAACTTCAATTTGTATTGTTTCATAAATATGCATAGTTTGTTTAAAGTCACTGTTTTGGCAGTTGTGTCTGTTATCTTCTTTCATACCGTGCTATCTGCAAAGGTAAATGCCCCAGTTTTAATTGTGTATCGAATCAAATTTTATTTCAATAATTTATTTGTTGAAATCAAATATTTAAGAGATATTGTGTTTGTTTTTTTTTGTTAATGAATGTTCATAAAATGTTAATAAATGTTTGATAATAATGTGAAGGAGTTTGCGTATCAGCTCTTTTGTTTAGTAAAACAATATTATTTTAAATCATAAGGAAAATACAACAAATGCTGCAATTACTTTTGTCGATGATCAAATATTAAAATTTAAATGTTTCTTTTTTATTTTAGTGAAATATAAACTGATGCTTGAAAAAATAAAACATCATATTGCCGTTAAGAAAAATATTGCAAATATATATCATTTTTAACTAATTTCAACATGTTTGTGAAGAGAAAGCTCTTACGTTTATTAAGGATAAATACAATTTAAATATTATTATATTTTAACTTGTAGTATCCTTGATTTGTGCTTTTAATGGTACTGTTTTATAACGAAACATTTAGTGCGTGACGTTATTACTGGTTTTTGCAATCAAAAAAAAAAAGAGAAAGAAAATTTTAAGTTATTCGGAAAATAATTGCAGTATTGTTGATATGAATTTGAAATGCACTCTAAAATCTGAAAATTTAAAATCACAAAAATATACGTAGGTTTTCTTATAAATTTCCTGTAAAGTCTAGTCAATGAAGCTTTAATATTTAAACTTTTTAAGCACACACCAAATTCAATTTTTTTTTTTATCGTTAAACTTACATTACATATGCTTTAAAATTTTAATTTGTATTTACCACCAATTTGTTTTATTTTTAAAAATGTTCAAATTATATAAGTAAATTGATACCTAATGAAAATTATTCTGAAAAAGTAAGGTTTATTTTTAAAAAGTGAAAAAAAAAATCGTTTTATCAAACAAAAATGTTTTTAAATTCAGGATTTTGAATCCAAAAAATTTAACCAAATTTCAGATCATCTTTTCCCAAATATTAATTCAATAAGGTACTATTTCAAAGCAGAAATAAAACTAGCTAATTTTTTTTTTAAACATTTTTTTTAGCACATTTTTACAAACGTAGGTAAACTGAAATAAATAAGCTATTTCATTCATGTCTATTACGGAATTCGCAATGTTCTACTTCCGGCAAGTTAGCTTGATTCAAGAACTTCTGTAAAACAACCTTTCGTTTTTCAGAGATCTGCCTTATGTTTGGAATATCCTTTTTCTTGACATACTTTAAGTCAATTAAAAATTTTTAATTATTCTGTTTTATAATTTATAATGTACAATGTAAAAAATTGTCAATATAGCTCGATTGAAAAGCACAATATTTATGCTATGATTTGACAGAAAGAAAGACATTTTTTTTTGAGATACCTACCTATACCTATTAGTAGAAGAAAGCTTAGATTTAGGGTGTTTCGACCCCAAATGCCCATCCCCCTGGTTATTTTGTCACCCAAACTACATACATAAACAAAGTTCCAGTTCGATACGATTATTGAAAGTAGACTTAAATTGACTTGGGGTGTCTCGACTTACCAATGCGCCTGCCCTGGGTCTGTACCACCAAAATATTGTATTGTCACTCGAACTATACAGGGTGTCCCGAAATTACCGCCGCAGAAGAAAACCTCAGGAGCCCATGGTTTTCTTCTGCGGCGGCGGTGATTTCGGGACACCCTGTATACAAAGTATAAAGATTCAGTTTGATACGATATTTGGAAGTGGGTCAAAATTGACTTCTGAGATTTTATTACATTGTTAGTTAGATTTTCATTTACAAGTGAAACGAAAAAAAGCGTTTGAAAAAGATCGGGCATTTTTCTATAATTTGTATTTTTAGCAATGAAGAAGTTATTTTTTGACTTTAAGCTTTCTTTTACAGGTTTACCCATATTTTTTTCTCCAATTTGAACCTAAAATTATTTCTATAGAGCGAACCGTTTTCAAGATACAACTTTCAAATATAACAATTAAAAATTTTAAACAAAAAGTATTAGAAATTAACAGTATATTCAGAAAATCAAAAAAAAAAAAAAACATGTTGATTTTGTCAATCTTTTGAAAGCAGCTATGAGAAATGGAGGTCTTTATATCCCCTCATGTAAGCAGTAGGGCATTTTTCTAAAAAAAAAATTATTCCACATACAAAAATAATTATTTTAAGACAGTGGTAACTTCTAGAAAAAAATCTGTGGCTTATTTTTGCGGGTTGGGGTCAGAATCCCGAACACCGTTATCCTTCTCGTTATGGCTTATTTTTGCGGGTTGGAGTCAGAATCCCGAACACCGAAATCCCGAAAACCCAAAATCGGAATTTTCGGGATTTCGGTGTTCTAGAAGTTACCATTGTCTTAAATAGTTATAGGCTTTGATTTTTTTCCAAATTCAACGTGATACTAGACCTCTACAGAACAACATCCATGCTTTACGGTAAGTATTATCGAAAAGCATCTTTTGTATAGCACTACGACAAACAAAAACCCTCCGGTTTATGCCATACACAAAAATCTTGAATTAATCGTTCCATAAAACTCTGTTAAAATTTGTTTTCGTCCAATTATTATAGAAATAACAACAATTGTCTTATGCTTGGGTCTGCAAGAATTTCACATCTCCTGCTATCCTGAACAACCAGTCACTGTTTGCTGCGTCAACACTCAAAAAATTACCCTATATATTCGTGCATAATACTCCTACTCATTTAAAATTGCTAGTTTAAGTTTAATTCATTACAAAAACGATATCTTGCATACTTTTAGGAGCACTTTCCATTACCTCTGAAAGTAAAATTTTCTCAAATTTCCTTTATTTTCTTAAATTTAAAGAATACAACCACACAACATGATGCTGAATCAAAACCTGAAGACCACCCAATACGTGCCTCACAACGACAATTCATAGAATGGGTGCTTTCCCTCATAAGCCAACGACCACCCTTTGGGGGAACAACTACAACCACAACAACCACAACAGAAGCAACAAGTACCAGTATGTCAACATCTACTCCCGAGAAAAATTGTGCAGATTGCGGTGAGTGTTTGTTTGACATCATTACCTGACCTCTATTGAAAGTGAAAGATGCATCTACTTTATCTTGAAAATGTAATATTTCAGTTTGCGGTTTGGCAAATAAAAAGAAACGAATCGTAGGCGGTCAGGAAACGGAAGTTAACCAATATCCCTGGATGGCATTGCTGATGTACAAGACACGTTTTTACTGTGCGGCAACTTTAATAAATGACCGCTATGTGATGACAGCTTCGCATTGTATCCATGGATTCAAGGCCGATCAAATAACTGTGCGGCTGCTGGACCACAGTCGGAGTATGAATCATCCGAATAAGATTGATAGAAAGGTTGTTGAATTGTGGGAGTGATTTTGAATAATATTTGATTGTTTTTGATTTTCATTACTCAAATGTATAGGTGGCAGAGGCTTTTGTCCATCCAAAGTATAATTCTAGAACCTTTGACAGTGACATTGCTCTTTTGAAGCTCAGTGAACCTATTGAAATTAAGGACAGATTACGTCCGGTATGCATGCCAGCAGCCGCAAAAGATTTTGCTGGCGAAACTGTAAGACATTTGAGAGCAGTGTCGTGAGTGCAAATTGCTGAATTTTTTTTTTCGTTTTACAGGCTATAGTGACTGGATGGGGAGCCACAGCTGAAGGTGGCTCCATATCGGATACCTTACAGGAAGTTCACGTCCCGATTTTGTCGCACGATGACTGCATGAAGAGTAAATACGGATCATCAAGGATTACCGAAAATATGCTCTGTGCTGGATTTCCAGAAGGCAAAAAGGACTCATGTCAAGTAATTATCAAACATTGAGACTTTTAGACTTTTGAGACCCACAAGCTTGAAAATATTTATTCTTTGCAATAGGGTGACAGTGGCGGCCCCCTGCATGTTGTTGAAGGTGAACAGCATCAACTTGCTGGTGAGTTTTCTTGTTGCTACTTTAATTAGAAAATTAAGGGATTGTATTGAAACATTCTTACAGGTGTTGTGTCTTGGGGTGAAGGATGTGCCAAACCAAATTATCCAGGAGTTTATGCCCGAGTCAATCGTTTCGGTTCATGGGTGAAGAGCAAGACCGAAGATGCTTGCACATGTAATGGAGAAGTTAAAAAGTTTTAAGATATTAGAATATCTGAGTTTTAACTGATTTTAAGTTATTTATTTATATTTAAGAAATTAAGGAAAGAGTGTTTAATTTATTGAAAATATAAATTTTATAAATACAGAAAACGTTTTAAATATTTACTTCGTGGAAGCCATAAGTTTCTTCACTTTTATTACAGAAGATACCGCCATAAGTGTTAGTGATCGCATGTCCTTGAATCACTTGGAGAGACGTTACTCCTCTAGTTCGAAGGGAAAGCGAAGACGAGCATTGGAAACACCATCAACAGGTTATTAGAGCTGCCATCTAGATGTGCCAGTTTTAAAAAAGAAACTTAAACGAGATCCTTAGTATTCTGGTGAACACATACAGCCATGGATGAGATCTATGAGTCGATCCTCGATTCTCGAAAAAAAACCCAGAACTGCTTCAAACCCTAAGAGCAGGGTTTCAAGTTTTAAAAATCGAAATAACCAAACGTTAAATACGAATCACCTTTCAAAAAAAAAAATACAATAAAATAGCACAACTTGTAATTTTTAAATTGTATCGCGTCTATTCGAATTCTCTACCTATAGTAGGGATGGAAAAGAAATGTTCAGCTCTGAAATGATTAAGTATTCGGATGATGGTTCCATTGAGCAAACGCAAATAGCTTCGATGAAGATGTAAGCTTTAGTGAAAACTACAAAGAAACGAAAAAATCTTAGGTAAACAAAATAGTAAAATTGCCAAAAGCCAAACCAATTTTCGTGACGGCAAATGAATTTTTTATATCGCCTTTTTGGCGAAAAGTGGAATATCGACTTCACAAATGTAAGACCAAATCACGAAAAAGGGAGTCCAGTCTGTTAAAGGTTGATATGCCAGCAGTAATGCTCGAAAATTCTGTCAAATGTTTGAATTATCTACCCAAGAATACCAGGAAGATCAGCAGAAACCCGATCTGTAAAAGGGACTGGCAATGATTCCGACAGGCATTGTGTATCGAAAGTTCAGTGTTTAACAACACTGGTCAATAACGAAAATCGCCTTCAAACCAATATATTTTGTTCAACCTTTTCGAGATATGGGTATATAAAACATTTTTAAAAACTCGTTTTTTTTTTTGGTACATTTAACGATGAAATTCCTCACTGTTTAATATTTTGTTAAAAAATTGAAATTCATTTCATATTTCTAAATCATTTTAAATCTTTTTTAAATTCGTTTTCCGCGCAAAGATATTGCACAGTCAAATTTTTGATTTGTTCCAAATATTCCGACAAAATGTTCAGTCAAAGCGTATTTAGAGGTTAAAAGTTCTGTAGTAATAATTCTTAATGGCCAACCTTATGTTTTGTGGGGTGTTGAACACGAATCTGAAGTGATCCAAAAAAAAAAAAATGATCCCAAGAAACATCAAAAAAAATCCATAAGAACCGACTATGTAAAATAAAAGAAGAGAAAATTACCAATAATCTATATTGTTAAAATTTTTTATATTAAGTGAAATAAGTTCTCAAATTTGAGCCGAATCGGCCAAAAGGCCAAAAACCAACGGTACCTGCCATAAATAACGATTAAGGAAGTTAACTTTTTGAAAAATTTTACGATTTTAATTAAATATTTTGTGTCTACTTTTGTTGGTAGGGTCATACTTTTAGAATGAAAAAAATGTTTGTAAAAATTCCACTAACGGTACTTCCCATAGAACCGATTTTTTTCATTTTTGACACTCTTAAACTACGAAACCAATTTTAATAACATTTTATACGGAAGCTCTTTAACAACTTTAAATTAAAATTATTTGATATCAAATTTTTCCAAGAAATTGTTATTAGATTTAAAAAAAATATTTTTTTTTTTTGAAAAATGATTTTTTTTTTTAAACAGATCACTTTAAAATTCGTTTAAATTTTGGATTTAGATGGGCATTAATATTTTCTTGAAAATGGCATACCAACTTCTTAATATGGTTTGAGAATTTTTATATATAAAAAATTATAACTTAAATCCAACATTACGATGATGGAGAAGACTAAAAAAGTGGTTCTCGTCATGTCGTCCGTTGGTCTGTGCGTCTGTGTGTCTGTGCGTCCGTGCGTCCATCTGTACACATCTCCACTGCCCAAACGCGTGAGCGGATGTCTTCAAATTTGGTAGAGATGATTTTTATAGAATTTCGAAACTTTGTTTTTGATTATCTCATCTAGAACGAGTAGCTCCAATACAACATTTTTGAGTTATTCGAGTTTTCTCGAAAGCGACTCTAACGATTTTGATTAAATTTTCTTATATGATTTCTTCTATAAAGATAAATTTTTAGAATTTTTTTTTTGAAAAATCTGTGGAGTCATTTGTTTTTAAATATTCTTTTATTACAAATTTTCTAAACGATTAAAAGAAAAAAAAAGGTATGCCATTTTTACGAAATTATTTATCAACATCTGAAAACTAAATTTTGAAATAAATTCACTCACAGAATACCGAATAAATCAAAAAGTGTTCCTGTTTAAAAATGCAAATGTAGTTTTGCTTATTTGTGTATATGAGCAAATGTGGAAATGAGCAAATATATAAAAATGTCAATTTTCGAAACTTCACCAAAGAGTAGGTACAATTTCAAAAATGGATAAGAGCGGATACAAACGTCGTTTATGCTGTTCATTGGTGAATAGTTTCAAGTTAAAAGATAATAAACAAGTAAAATATCCTTCATTTTTTTATAAATACATAAATTAATTATTTTTTATTTAAATAAATTTTGTTTTATTTGTTACAATAGCATGCATCAGCAGTATTCCTGCTAATCCAATCCAAATATTTGGAAACACGAGTGTACACTCCTGGAGCATTTGGCTTAGCGCAACCATAACCAAATGAAACAACACCTGCAAGAGAAAAATGAAAACAAAATACATATGATGAACAAATGTAATTACCGGCAATTTTGAAAGTTTTATCCAAGACTCCCAATGGACCACCACTGTCTCCCTATTAAATAAAAATACAGAATTAAGCATTTAAACTGTAAAAAAATAAAATTATTAGGAGTTTACCTGGCAAGCATCCTTTCCACCAGTAGCAACAACTCCAGCACACAACATTGTCTCTAAAATCTTTGATTTGTATTGTGTAGCCCTACATTGAGCATTGGTAATAATTGGCACATTAACTTCTTGCAAAACTGTAGAAACTCGTCCATTTTCTTTGGTCAGACCCCAACCGGCAACAATACCCTGAGAAGTAAAAAAAAACAAAAATCCAAGAATAAAATGATTTCAGTGAAAGTTCGTAAAAATATACAACAATTTTGAATTCTATCCATGTATTGAACCAAGACGTATGTGCAATAATTATGCCTACGTAAATATTTTTCATCGAAATGTGCGTGCACTGAAGAGCAAATATTCCTGCAAAGCTTTTATAGAGAGAACGTGGGACTCATAGTGCTTCCCGAAGATAGGAGTTCGCACAGATAAACGGGACAGCGGAAAGTACCAAACTAGCGTACTAGGCTAGTACCAATGTCCAATCCCCAAGAATCGTTCAGGCTGAAGTTAACGCCATTGCACAGATCACCTAAGCAAAATCATGGTGAATAGATCAGACAACACTGAACAAAACTATAATTTCTTCTTTTTCCTTTTCATCGCCGCTGTTATGATCTCGATGTCGAGGGGACCATAACTGTCCCACGTATCTGCTTCACACTAGTGATCCGTCTGTGGGGTTCGCTACTCTACAACCAAGACAGACTGAAGAATAATCACAAGTTTTCTCACGCTCTCTGCAAACGCAGAACTCAGAAGGCATCTGAACATTGTAGGCCTAGTAAATAGTGCCACATGCTGATTCTGCGTACGAAGAAATTGTGGGCACCTGCATCTGCAATGCACTAATGCACTAAATATTTAAACACCTATGAACCTGGGAAGCTACTAGGCCTTAGAGGGCCACATACACTCAATGAAAATACTCCAAATACAAAATATTTTCTGCAAGGAATAAAAATAAAAGAGCTGTAGCATAAGGATAAGGAACCAATGCACCCAGCTACCACCTGGATTCGGTGGACAAATCTTTGGTCTGCATCAAACGACAACAAGAGTGAAGGGAGAAGCAGAAATCAGAGGTAAAAACAATAAGAATTAGTCTCGAAACTAACTCAATATGTTCAATTCAAAATTTCTCAATAACAGCTAGTAGTAACTATGTGCATCAGACCTTGCGTCAAATCCGTTAGTTCTGATTTTTTTGCGGAGTTGTTACATTAAAACCAATTTTTCGACCTCGAGCGCCGAAGGCAAAATTGGTAAAAATGCACTTTTTTGAGCAAAAGGCATTTTTAGCTATGAGGGGCTAGTTTTGGACTATAAACTATATTATTTTAAAATAAAATTCAAGAATACATTTCTGGCTCTAAGATAAGCCACAGGATTTTTTTCTTTGTAATACCGTTGTCTATTTTAACATTTGAAGTCATTTTTGTAGAAAATTGCACCTACGCGTAGCTACGGCCTGAACGTATGGCTATGGGTAACAGAATCAGAATCTCTTAATATACTTTTAATTTCTACTATTTTTTGTTAAATATTTTTTATTGCTATGTTTTGAAAAGCTGTATCTTGGAAACTACAGAAATGGTATTAGGCTCTAATTAAAGAAAAGCAGAAACCGTAGAAGATAGTTTACAATCAAAAACTAGCCCTTCATAGGTAAAAATGCAATTTACTGAAAAGAGCGCAAGATAATCGCGTTTTTTAGCATTTTTACCAATGTTGTGTTTGGCGCCCGAAATCGGTAAATTGGATTTAACATCAGCTTAACATTATAAATAACTTATCAAAAAATTTTAACTGTCGGATACGAAACGACAAGGTTACTGAGTAGGTGGAAAACTTTTAGTCTGTTTGGATTCTTTTCAAAAACCAATGAGTACGAAAGCAATGCATAGTGACTTATTTCCAGCACAGTCGTTGAATTTCAAAAAGAGACACAAGGTATCGTGTAATAGCTGACTTAACGTCTTGGAAGTATTGTCTTTAGCGGACTGTTGAATAGAACATCCGCACCAAAAAAGCAAAGCCTGAATTTTGAATGCTTCTCAAAATATGGAGGAATAATTCATTCTCCTCATAGACCAAGCTACTGTTCTACAAAAAATATGAAGAGTTTTAATAAAAAAAACTTTGAGGTTTAAACGTGGTTAGTTTCCAAACACTTCTGAGTAGATGCGCACAAAATTTGTAACTTAGAAGAAGTTAGAAGTACGGGAAGTAATTTTTGTTAGGTTTTCGCAATACCGCAAAGGAAAGGGACCTTATATCCTAGCAAATTTGGACCCTCTTACTAGAGTGGCTGTGTGGTTATTAATTATCACTTACCTGTTTCAAATCAAAGTTCTGATTCAATGATGGCAAACAAATTGGCCTTAGAGGTTCAGTTAATGGAACTGGTGAATCCAATCGCAACAATGCAATATCATTTTCAACTGTTGTTGGATTGTATTGTTCATGAACAATAGCTTTTGAAAGCTAAAAATTTACAAAAGAGACAAAAAATATCTTATTAGTATAACAAAAGAGTCTTAGAAACATTTTGTAGTAGTATATGTACCTTTCGTGTAACTCCACTCGAAGCAGCTGTACTACGATCGAATTGTTGCAAACGAACCGATATTGACTGCCAATTACCGCCATGGATGCAATGAGCAGCTGTTAGAATATATCGATCATTGATAAGAGCTCCACCGCAGAAAAGATTCCTTGAACCTCTTAAAAGTTGAGCCATCCATGGGTACTTGTTGTGACGGACTTGAGTACCACCGACAATTCTGTTACCATTTTGAACTCCACAAGCTAAATGTACATTAAGAAATGTTTCAAAAAACAAAATCCAATATTTCGATGAATTTTCGACAAAACTTACAGCACTGAGCACAGGTTTTTAATGCTGGTGCTTTTACAGAAAGCGACGAGAAGATATTTTGCTTTTGATTCGTTATGAATTCGTCAATTGAAAAGTCACTTTGAACTCCTTCTGGTGGTCCCTCTGTTCTCTTGATGGGTTGCTCGTAGGTGTATCCATTACCCTATTTCGAAAGCGATAAATCAAAGATGCACATTCCGTAGAGGGTTTCTGAGAAATTCTTACCGCAGTGACGCTTTGGTAGAAAGCACACAAGCTCAATGCCAAGATAATCAAATAATTCATATTGACTGATACAATTGTTACAAGGGTTTTAAATAACTATTTCGAACTCGATTGAAATTTACTTCACGCTCCCGATTGAATGCAACTGATATGGCTAAAGTTTCTGGCGTTACTGATTATCAGAGCTCCAAATGAACTGATACTTATTCTGTTTAGTAAAAGAATTTCTAAAATCAAAAGAATTTTATCCCGAAATTGGGGACAAGAACTTGTAAGAAGAGATCGTCATCAAATCATCAAATCACTTTTACCCGAAAATTGATTCATATAAAATTTAAATGTTTCTTTTGTTTTCATTCAGTTTTTTTTTTTTTTTTTCATAAAATTAAAATAATTTTTATAGTCTTACTGGCTTGGTGGGTCAATTAAAATACACTTTCGAGTGTTGTAAAAAAAAGTGAATAATTTTTGCCAGAATTATCATTTTGTCTGCTTAGGGTTCTAAAAACTGTTTCGTTTCTCCCTAATGAATGCAAAAAATAAAAAAAACATTTTCAGTTTATTGCCTTTTTTTGGGATTTTTTTTTTTTCTTACTTTTTTTAGTGTGACATCAAGAACGCAATTGTTCATCTTCTTCTTTGAGAAGAGACGGAGTAGAGCAAACTTAAATATTTATTTGGGTCAACGTGTCGGAAATATTCTTAATGATCATTAAAGTGCCTGGTGGATTAACCTTCTCTGGGTCAAAGAATGAAGCTACATTTGGTTTTATGGGTTTATTGTGTTCTGCTTGACCAGATAATCAACTTTTTTTTTTCTTTTTTTTTGTAACTTTGGTTGGTAATTCTAAGATATGAAGTGTGAAGGCGATGATGTGTGATATATATTTTGTTAGGTCTATTTCAGAGATTTTTTTTTTTTGTTGATAGGTATAATCTGATGTGACAGGAGATTGAAGTTGTTAATGGGTGGAATTGAGTGATTTTTAATGGGAATTTGGTCATGGTTGTCAGAGTTATGTTATAATATTTGATTTGTTAAACACTTATCATCATTAGTAGAAGAATTTGTCAAAATAGGGGAAAGTTATTTATGGAGAAGTCATAGTGTGTTATTTTTATCATAGCTTCTTCAGATATCTTTCATATAATTTTAAATTAAGTCATTTGGTTTAATTAAGTTTACAAATTTGTTGGGTTATGTTCAATAAAGGAATTAATTAATGCGAGACGTTACCAGACCAATAGAGACTTTTAATCCATGTTTTGTCAGCGTATGGTACATCTTTATTATTGGAAGTAAAAGTAATCAGGGAAATCAGAATATACTTGAAAATGGTACAGATAGTCTGAGTGAAATAGACATTCAAACCATAAACAACTCGCTATTGAGCTGAAAATTGGTATAGAAACATCGATAGAAGTAAAATGTCAAAAGTACCCTAAGGTCGCATGTATGCATAAAAAGTTATTCAAGGTTAAATGTTTTAAATGTAAGTTATTCATATTTAACCTTAAAATGGGAGAAGCTTCCCTAAAAACATGTTATGACATTTTTTTCTACAAGCAATCGTTTGCAAAAACAAAAAAAAAAAAAAGTACATGGTGGCGTCGAATGCGTCGAATGCGAGAAGAACAGTTGGTCAAACAATCAAGGTAGCGGAGCACGAATTTGAAGTGGTGCAATCCTTTAAATACCTTGGGTCAACAGTAGCAGCCGATAACAACATAGAAGAAGAAATACGCGGGCGGCTTCTCAAATCCAACAGAGCCTACTACAGTCTGTCAAAGTTATTCAAATCCAGAAATCTAACCATAACTTCAAAACTGCTGCTGTACAGGACCATGGTCCTGCCAGTACTCATGTATGGATCCGAGACTTGGGTGCTTAGCAAAAGGCATTGTGACCTCTTAGCCGCGTTCGAGAGAAAAGTCTTACGGAGAATTGTCGGCCCCATATGTGAGGAAGGACGATTCCGGAGACGGTACAATCATGAGTTGTACGCAATCTACCTTGAAGCAGACATAGTGACAAAAATTAAGCTCGGTAGACTCCGGTGGGGAGGGCACCTAGCTCGTATGAGCGAAGAGGAACCTGCTCGGAAAGTCTTTTGCGGTACATTCTATGGTAGACGGCAGCGTGGTAGACCATGCTTGCGCTGGAGAGATGGCGTAGACCAGGACGCCCAAAGCCTTGGGGTGCGCAACTGGATGGCGTTGGCTCGAGACCGGGATAGGTGGAGAGACTTGTTGAAAGAGGCCAGGACCGGACCCCGGTTGTCGAGCCGATGATGATGATGAATTGTTTGCAATATATCGTTTCAAATGTCGAAAATATTGTTTTTTTGCATGATAGGATGGTGAGTCCTATCGAAAAGTTGTTTTTGAAAAAGTTGTACACTATGTGCTCTCCTATATAATTTTTTTTTTTTTAATTTAATCAAAACTCTAAAATTGGTGTATTTGCGTTTCTATTTTCTTTACACTCTATAGTCTATAATATTTTAACCAAAAAAGTTTGAGATTATGCTTTTGTTGAATGTTTGAACAACAACAACAACTTAAAGGCGCTACCACTCTTGTTTGCCATTGCCACTTATGCACTCATCAGTCTCATTATTGTGGTGCTGAGCTTTAATCCAATTTTATTATGAAAAACTTTCTATGCACACCATGGGAATCGAAACCACGCATATCAGATTTTTGCTCAGTCTTAGAAGTCGTGTGCACTACGCACTACGAAGTTTTTCATTTCTAAATTCAGCTAGGAGATAAGTTCACAAGGATAGGACTATTCTAATTTTTAACAGCACGAATCTTAAACAAAATATCATCTAGCTATCTACACCCGATTATTTGCTAAATAAATATGTTTCTATTCTTGCCGTTTGATTCGTTGCAAGATTTTCGTTTACAAAACATTGTAAAACATTGATTTTTACCAAAACTTTTGAAAATTAAGTATTCCGGTTTTTGATAAACTCCATTGCCTTAAAAATCAGTACCATTGTTCATTGGAACAATTAAAAAAAAATGCAAATTTGTAGTTCTCCTCATACAAAAGTGACATTTTTGGAAGGTTTTTGTATTAAAAGTACAAGGTTTTATTAAAAATAGCTGAATTTCGAACTTAACCTAAGTTTGGGTAATCCTCAATTTTTCAATTTTTGACGTTTACAGATTCCAATTATCTTAAATCTATCAAAAGTTATCGTGTTTACAATTTTTGTTTTTTTGACGACGGCACCAATGACAACGCCGACAACGGCACACGCACATAAAAATGTCTTGAAAATGAGTTTTCTGTACGATTCATGATGTTACGTTGTAACGAAGCGTCAGACTTCACTTCCCACCGACCGCCCTAAAATTACACAATCGCAAAAAGCGAACCGCTCTTTCATGCAATTTTTCAGCTGACAACCTTACGTCCCGGACTATGAATTACTTGACAACATAATTTCCCAGACTATAAACAGCCGCTCTTACGAACTATTGTTGAGGTTGGGTTTATTTAGACCCTTTTGTCTTAATAAATACTCCTTCCGAGACAGGGTTTAATAATATCATAAGTATAGTTACTTTTTTTACATTAACAGTGTATTTTTGTTGGTTCTTTCCGAACCCCTCGGCCTCGGCACACTACGGGTCTGAGCATTTAAAATCAATTTGGTCCCTTCCGAACCCCTCGGCTCACTCTGAGTCTGAGCATTTAAACTCAATTTGGTTCCTTTGAGTCCAGATCATATACAGGACCCGTAGAAAATGTTGTTAATATAAAGTTAAGACCCTATATTATAAATTTATTAAGAAACCGTTGAAACAATAAAAAGGTAATTGGAACAGAATAAGTATTCTTTCTTACTGTCCAGTTTAACTTTACTTTCTTCGACTAAGCCCTGGAATCCGACGAGCATATCTCAGCCTTTGAAAAAAAAGCATCACAACGTTTACGGAAAAGGAAAACAAATTCCTGAAACATAAAAGGTACAATGGATGGAAATTGGAACGAACGAGATTGCCAAAAATTAAAGTGAAACTTCATATAACATTCATTTTTATGATAAATGTATAGGTTGGTACTCTAGGGCAAGTATTACATTCGTAAAAAATGATTTTTATGAACCATTGTTATTTACTATAATAAACTACAATTTGCTTATCAAAAAATGGTTTTGAAAATTTTAAAACGTGTCTTTTTTCACATAGGTAATTTCTGATTATAATTTTTCATGGCATGCTCCTACAAAACAATACAATATATTTGATGTTAAAAGAATGCTTTTACACAACGCGAATGAGCTGTCATCATGTGATTTCTTTGATGAAGTTCTTGGAAGAATTGTACACGGTCTTATGTTGTAAAACGAAAACGAAATAACACAATCGTTTTGAGGTTTGCTGCCTTTTTTTTTGTCTTTATATATATGATAGAAATGGCTTCTGTTAAAACGACCAAAACAGGAAGCTCACTCTTTCAAATTCCAAAGGTCAATCCAATTGTTTGCATATTCCGACGATAGGTTATGTATCAGCGACCAATAAAGATGACGGTTTTTATATTTTATGGCACGAACCAGCTGGACTCTCCGAAAAGAAATCTTTGACCTATTAAGTATAGATAAACATAGAAAATTCCATAAAAATTCCAATATCAATGGACTGTAAAGAATTACAAATAAAATTTACTATTTTATCTTAAATCTTCTTAGATATTCTACATGCGCAAGTAATCTTGCGAACTGTCAAACACCCTAAGGCATCATAATACACAATACACCCCAAGCGAAGCAATTAATCTTAAACCTTCTGTCGGTCGACGAAATTTACATGTTTCTTCGGAAGGAATAGGTATTCCTTCTATAGTCCGGTCATTGACTGAGAGGTTTAGTTTGCTATTTTCCATTGAACTTTCATTCAAGCCAAGTGCTTAGAATATGCCAACAAAGTCACCGCTTTACATATTTGCCCCAGGAAATTGCCAAAAAACTAGAAAAATTGTTCAAACAAACTTTGAGTAGAACTTTTTGAACTTCTAACCCATTAGTTCAATTTGAATTCTGTTAAAGTTAAGACGTGTTGAAGTGAAGAAGTTTATTTTTTTTTTGTGAAAAGTTTGTGAAATTGGAATTTATTTTCCAACTTGAAAAAAAAATGAAGAACCTGAGCTTGTTTCTAGTTTTTTGTGTGTTGCTGGCTGCAAGTGGAACACCACAGGTAGTTTGCAAACAGCCCTTTTCAACAAGAAAACTAGAAAACTTGTGAACTTGAGTATTTTTTTTAGGTTTTTTTGACACCATTAGCTCGAAATTCTAATTCATCTGCTCGCCAATACTATGCAGTTGAGTATCTGGGTAACTCACAGCAACATCAGCTTGGTCAGGACTATAATCTTCATCATGGAGAAGTAGATGCTCCAATTGAGGATGATGACGATGATGATAGCGTTGATGAGAATGTGCAGAACTTTTTCTATAACAATGGACTAGTAGGAGTCGCAAATGATGAAGAAGTCAATTCACAGGTGATGCATGATGATAATGGAGAGTTAATACCAGCAAATGTCCCATCAAATTATGAAGATCAAGATGATGATGAGGATGATGAAGATATTTTAGTTACTGATGAAGAAGAAGATGAAGAAGATGACTACGAGAACGAAAACCAATCAATTTCAGAAGCCAACGGTAATGAAACTAGTTCTTCAGCAGAATTAAGCACGGAAAAGACAATAGATAACGCCAATGGCACAAAAGCTAATGAAACTATTGCTTCGGATTCAGAAGAATCTACTTCTGGAGAATCTGTAACAGTAGAAGACTCAGAGAGTTCAACAGAACTTCAAACTAATAACAACAACAGTTCAACGGCAACTGAAATTCCAGATAAAGTCATTCCAGCATTTGTTCATCCTATTCATAGGCCAAGCAGCGAATGGCCATTGGAAGAAAATGAAATGGAACATACAACACCAACAACTATGGAAAATTCGACATCCAACATCGATGTGAAAGAGCCCTCAAATCAGACAGAGCCATCAGAAGAAAATATATTGAGAAGACAAAAACCACAAAACCAGATTATACGAATCAAAACTGTTAGGAGAAGAGTTAGTGCTCCGAACAGAAGGGGGAACCGAAGAAGGGGTAATAATAGAAGGAAGGTGAATAACAGAAGAAGAGGTAACAATAGAAGGAGAGTTAATAATAGAAGAAGGGGCAATAATAGAAGAAGGGGCAATAATAGAAGAAGGGTTATGGTGAATAGGCAAAAAATTGGAATGCCCGCTAGAAATCCCAACCGAAGGAAACCCAATCGAAACTCAAAGCCAACTTCGATTGTAAAGCTGGATACATCCTGTCAAACATGTCGTAAGTACTTTTTTTAAGTTTATATTGAGTATTGTTCAAACATTCAATTTATATTAATGTTTGGTAGAATAGACCTTGCCAAGGGTAAAAAGTGATGATCTTAACTATTTTAGTTGTACAAAATTTAGATCTGTTGAAATTAAAAGGGTGCAGACCCAATTTCTCATAATTGTGGATACATCCAATTTTTCTACCTGTATGCTCTTTTCCATTAGTCTGCTCAGTCTTAGCTATAATTGAATCCAACTACTTACTTCTCGTCGCTAGAGATAAGCTATCCCATAAGTTGTTTCTCTGTACGGCTTAAGGAGATTCCCTTTGTCGAGGTGTTAAATACTGAACCAGCTGTAGAAGGAAAGAACTTTAAAATCGTATTGTGAGAGGATACAAATAATCGAATGTTAAATATTCTGCTTGCATTTGCGAAGTATGGACACGTATAATTTTTCTATCATTCATTTCTTTCATTTTCATTCCGTCATTCTTTGTAACATACACAAATACCAACATAAGTTTGAAGTTTTTCGGACGCGTGAGTAGGCAACATACAGGGTACAGCTGTCCAAGTGAGAATCATGCAACAACGCGGAATACTGCGAGAAGATAGTGTAAGGGCACGAAAAAAAATTGAAAAGTCGTGAAAATGGTGTGGAATATCTCACAAAACCTATGGGGTCGCGAATCAATACGCGGGGATATCGCAGAAAAGCGTGAAAAGTCGAAAAAAATTGTATATAATAAAATGTATACATAAAATAGTATTTCACGGTTCTTTTATCAGTATTCTAGGCTTTTTACTTTCACTCTCATCGAGCAGGTATTGATTTCATGTCAAAAAAAAAAATAGATTTTAATCAAAAGCAACATTACCATGATGGAGAAGTCCAAAAAAGTGGTTTTCGTCATGCCGTCCGTCGGTCTGTGCGTCTGTTCGTCTGTGCGTTTATCTGTACAAAGAGCCACAGCCGAAACGGGTTGACCACATTCACTTCAAATTTGGTACAGAATACTTTTTTGTAATTTTCAATGTGTTTTTTTTTTTTTTGTTTTTATTTTTAATATCTCGATTAAAACAAATAACTCCCATATAACGGTTTTGAGTTTTTGGATTCTTCTCGAAAATGGCTCTAACGATTTTGATAAAACTTCGTGTACGTTATGTTATGAGTGATTGTAACAATACTGAATTTTTGGTTTTTCTCAAAAAAAAAGCGCATTATTTTACGGATTTTCTTCGGCATTCTGCGTGTTTTTTCATTGTGTTTTATGCCTTGTCTCGAATGAAGAATTTATGAGAAATTTTATCAATTTACTTTTATTTTACGGATTTTCTGTAATATTTTATCGTTTGTACTGAAAACAACAGGAACGGATCGCACGAACTTGCTCTTGCAGTTTAAAGTAAAAACGTGTTTGTTTGTCATTGAACAATTCAGATTTTGGTATATTGTTATAATATTGAATAAAATATCGAAAAAAATAATTTTTGTTTAATTTTTTTTTTAGCAATTTTTTTATTTTGAAAAATTAAATACACAATATATTTCAAAATCATATAAGAACAAGCTGTTGACAAGTTTTGGACAAAATTGGTTGAGCCAGTAAACATATGTAAGGATCAAAATCATGGAGGTGGGAAGTTTTACTGTCCAAAAAAGTGGGCTTTTCGAACTTTTTGAGAAAAACAAAAATACACTAATTTTAATCGAAATCGTTAGAGCCGTTTTCGATAAAAATCCAATTCAAAAACAACCTTGGAAATTACAAAAACACAAATTTCTTTGGATTTCTCCGTCATCATAAAAACCTAGAATTTTTTTGACACTCAACTCATACTTGCCCTATGGAGCAAGTAAAAATACTCTTTAAACACATATCATTTTCTTATCTTGGTACATTATTTTTAAAACAAATTATGTGTAAGGAAAATACAAAAAATTGGAAAATTTATTGGGAAAAATAGTAAAGTTGATAGGGTTCTTATGGCTCTCCAATAATATGGATTCTACATCATACAAAATGTGACTGCAAAGGTTTCACTGGGCTGGATATAGCCGAACTCACAATAACTAGACTCCGGTGCAAAGTTGAAATAATATGTTTTAAATCACTATAGGATTTGGGGTAGGTGCGATGTTGGGTGTATGTATGCAATTTTTTATCCATGTTCTCAATTTACGCTACTCTGATTCGAGTTATCCTGAGTCGGGCTTTCTTGACCCGGATTTAATTGCTTCTAGTAGATTTAGATTTGAAGCCATTAGAACGTCAAAAAATTGAACTTTCTTCATGTATTTTTTTTTTGCTGTCGCTTGTAAGTTATACAAGAGTAAAAATTCGGACCTCTTTGAACTCCCCGTTCCGATCTCCTTAATTGACCAAAAATTCAAAAATTTAATGTTTTCGTGTATAAGACACCTAAAGTACATACAATGTATGAGGGCTACAAAGAAAGAAGTATTAAAAAAAAATCTTCCACCTTAATGCAGATAGTGACAGGTAGGGCGTAGGAGTAAGGTATCTTTCACTCCATACAATTTCCACAATTTACTTCTCTTGTTTTCCATCGGCAGCATTCGAATATGATACAGCGGATTCTTTGGTGCACACATACGATACAATTAACGCATACGATTCAATTCTTATAGGTTCGTTAAATCAGGAAAAAAATTGTATTGTGAATTCCATGCTTAAAAAAAACATGTTTTCCTCCAAAAATATGAATTGAAATCGGGTTGCATTGCAAACTGCGATTCTTTGAAAATCGACTTTTATGCGGGCCTTAAACGATTGCGCATTGGGGGAAATTAAAAAAAAGGTTTAGTATTTTCTGAGTTTTGAATTTTGACTCAAACTTTATTCATTTCCACAACGAGGCAGATACATTACAAGCAAAGAGACATAGAAATATTGCGCAGTAATATTGAGTCGTGTATGGACGACCATTTTTCAATAATATGTTGCCGTGTAAGGCGGGAATTAAGCTGACTCGAATACACAAATGGCGATACCTGATCTTGATTTTTGACTCAATTTCCCTGCCCAAATACAAAGACAAGTAATTGATCGATTCCATTATACAACCCAATGACGAAACACTATGGATTTCTGGGTAGATTCTTGGTGCAATGGTTAGTGCGATGGACTAACATGCCGAAAGTCTGGGTTCGAATTCCAACTTATGGGTTCGAATTCCACACAGGAATTGGTTAAAAGTTTCAGTCACTATGACTTAGTTCTTCGTGAGCTATCTAATAAATAACTTATTTTTGTTTGAATTTATTTTCAGAATGTGGATTAACAACAACGCGTCGCATTGTCGGTGGACAGATTGCTGCAGTAAATGAATTTCCTTGGTTGGCTTTAATAACTTATAACGGTTCGATTCAATGTGGCGGAACATTGATTAATGATCGATATGTGTTAACAGCTGCACACTGTGTTCGTGGTTTTAATTCAAAATTGTTAAGGCTACGATTTTTGGAATACAATACTGCTAGTTCAAAGGATAGTGTTTTAATTCTAAGAAGGGTTCGTATTGGGCGCCATTTAAAATTTAAGCTTATTTTTAATTTTTTTTTTCTACACTTTTTAGGTCTCTCAAATATTTACACTACATTCTTACAATGCTCGAACTTTTGTCAATGACATAGCCGTACTTAGACTTTCAAGTCCTATCAACTTTGAGACTACAACAGTTCGTCCTATTTGTCTACCTTCACAGGGAATGGATTTTACTGGCGAAACTGTAAGATTTAACAAAACATTTATTTAATTTTATTTTGTAAAGAATTCAATTTATAAAGGGAATAATTGCTGGATGGGGTTCAACTAGAGAAGGTGGCGATTCGTCCAATATACTTCGTAAGGCTAAAGTTCCAATTATTAGCAATCAACAATGCCGTTTGGTTGGAGTGCAAGTTACTAAAAATATGCTCTGTGCTGGCCGGCTGTTGCAGGGTGGGGTCGATGCATGCCAAGGTGATAGCGGAGGACCGCTAATGGTTGTTAAAAATAAGCGATTTTATTTAGCAGGTATTTTAATTTAATGGGTCTTAATGCGTTTGAAGAAAATATATAATTTTAATCGCTCAAACTAATTTAAGGTATTGTATCATGGGGAGATGGTTGTGCAAGGCCAAAGAAGCCAGGTGTATATACTCGTACAACAAGCTACTTGCCATGGATATCGGAAAGAACAACTGGATCGTGTGGATGTAAATAACCATTTTTGTAACAAATTAGAATAAACGAACATTTCAGCAATGTAAGGGGTAATGTTTTTTTGTAAGTCCAAGAGGCTCTCACAAAATGAGATAATCTCTGTTTACATATTTGTTTGGTGTGTGTTTGCTCATACTTCCCTTACAATATGTTTTAAAAATCAAAATGAAATGCACGACTGTATCGCATGTACCTACCTACTTGCTCTTAGCTACAATTGCTTAGATTGCTAAGACATTTTAATACAGGTTTTATAATTTAAATTTTAGAAAGTATGAAACAGTCTGTGTTGTACCAGATTTTTATTGAAAATTACCTGTAAGAAACTCACCTATGTAGAAAATGGTAAGTAATGGTAAAAAAAAATGAGTTTAATTTTCCATTAATTACTTACTAAACTATAACATAAATTAATGCCGTTTAATTATTTTTACATTTCGCTTCTTAAATAGACAATATTTATATGAACATTTTTTTTAAATGGATTATAGACTGTTATTTTTGTTTTTTTCCAAACTAAACAAACTCTCTTTATATTCGCAAAACTTTAACAAAACACAACGACAACATCTTTCAACATAAACATAAAATTTTTCTTTACAATCAACTATCAGTACCAGTATTCTAAAGCCTTGAGCTAATTTTCTTAATTCTGGTGAATACTCAAACGAAATGGTATTTGATTGGTAAATCTGAACATCCGGTCATGCATTTAATTTAATTTAATTTAATTTAATTGCGGCAACTCTTTTCCAAATGAGTTTTTCAATTTCTGTCATCAGAATACAAATCGGAAATTCAATAAATCGAAAGTTACTCTTCCATTGTGAAGGAAATTATCAAAGACCATTATATTTATCTCGAATCTCGTATTGTTCTTTTGGTGAGCCTTCAGCGAAAGCAGAAGTGGTGAATAACAATTCGGCTGTATGTGCCTGTGGCCCAACAAGAAAATAACGTTTGTTTCCTGGGAAGGCAGGGAGTTGTCCTTGAGTATTAATGGAAACCGATAAACAAAATTCCTTTCATGCAACCAAAAGTAGATATCAGTGAATGTTATCCGTTATTTTAACTGACTAAAAGACCGTGGAAGTCGTTAGTCGCTCTGTCACAGTTAATAATAGTTAGGATAGGTTGCTGTTAGCGGTAGCACACTCAAATTGTTGTTTTTCCATCAATTGATTGGTGTGGAGAGTAATACTGAATGTTCTCTACAAAATTTGAACAAAATATTTTTCACACACAGAACCTTAGGGTTTTATATTTAATTTTATTGTTGTTGTAAGTAAATTACGTTTCTATGTACCAGAAATGACAGTAAAAAGTTTTCAAAAAGTGTTCCCTCTATCATTTTATATGTAGAGCGAAAATTATTTAAGGACTCATTGCTATTTGTCTGCAACGTTTTTCTGTATGATACATTTAGGGAACAGGACCCTTTATTTAAACAAGCAAAGCAAATGTGGTATATAAGTGAAATCTTAAATTTAGCTTTAAAATACAATAAAAAAGAAGCAACAGTAAAAATGGTTTCCCAAAACGCAGTAATAACAATTCAATAGGCAATTTGTTACTCCTCCGCAATGATTCTTTTTATTTAAAAAAAAAAATAACAAGAAGAAAACAAAGAATATTCAAATTATATTCTGCCCCTCTTTTATAATATCGCAACTTGTTTTCTTTTCAAAATTGGGTAGATTGTAGGAACCCATTTATCCATTTCAAATAAACGACAAAACCTCATTGAGAGACATTGACTGTGGATCTTTCTGTATTCTTTGGAAAAAATGTTTTAAATTACATCAACCCTTACAAATTGACACTTACTGGCAATTTTATAATCAAAAAAGATAATGAAATAGCTTTTACATCACATGTGACTATGGAAGTTATTATGTTTCGTAATTTATACCAACATACTGCCCCTACACCCGCCACTTAGTGTTTTTTTTGCAAATTTTGGTCACTAAAAAGTTTGTAATTTAAATCTTTTCGAGTGATTGACAAATTAAGTCAACTGACAAAATGTTCACACTTTATTAAAGAGCAATTTTGTTAGAAGACAACACATCGTTTACGCTATACAAGCTTCACATGTCATGAAAACTGACACATGAATGGTACTTTCAATGTTGTTGTTGACGATGGATGGCATTTTCACATTGAGTTTAGTTTACTCTGCAGATTGTAGAGCATTCATGTATACAGAAATGTGTATTTGTGTTTCGTAAAATAAATATATGAATTGTGATTTTAACAGAATACTGATGGCCTTCTTTTAGCCACAATTCTATGAAGGATATACTCCTTACAAAAGGGGACGAAAATGCTTTTGTCAATAGGGATAATATTGATTTAAGGTTTCCATTTCTGGTTTATCTAGTAGCAGAAATGTGTTTTTTATTTTTTAAAGAATGCAATATGTTTTAGCTGTTCAATCTACACACACACAGTCAATGCTGATTCACTGTCGAAAACATCCAAGTTTTTAAATTCAATTATCTTCATTTTGGACTGAAAAACACACACACGAAAGTCCATTGACAGATCGTGTGCGCGTCAAAAGTTATTCAGGGTCAAATGTCAAAAATATTGATTTCTCACATATAAATTTTTAACGGTAGAAGCTATTGAAAAGTGTATCAGACAAAACTTGTAGATCATACAATTTTCTGCAAATAACCCTCACACAGTGTTTTCCTTCGGCTGATCGCTAAGAAGATGTCGCTGTTCCACAAAAAGAAAATTGACGAAAATGTTATACAAAAATTATTCATTACGTATGAAAGTTTCTGTCAAAAACCATTAATTTTATTTTTTTCGTAATTCGGTGGTAAACGAAACTTACATTTTTTGTCAGTACTTAGAGTTTGAATTTTTGTTTCTGGGTTGAAATCGTAAACTTTTTTTTTTTTAAGATGAAGATTTTTATAAGAAAATTCCTCCTTTGGTTTGAAAATTATCATTATTTTAGAAAACATTTTTAAAACAGCTTGTTGTTTTAGAAACATCTGCTTTAAATTGATGTCGAAGTTGGGTAAATGACATCAAAAATAGATTTTTTGAAGTTGTTCAGTTTATACAGTTTAGGTGGTTTAACCACACCACATTTTGTTTACATTGTTGAAAAGGTCTATAGTTCTACTTTCCAAAACAGTTAAGATCTAAAATGGGTTAAAATTTGACGAAGCTAGTTTTTTTTTCAATGAATGATATAGTGGAAAAAAGGTGTGTGTACTCATGGTCAGAAGTTCCTTTCAAAGATCTAAAAAAATATTAAATTTTTGAAAAAAATCATATCTAGAAAACGTGATTTTCTAGATTATAATGGTTAGCCAAAAATATTTATCATTTGAATTAGTCTATCTACTAAAATTAATTTTATAATTCTAGCCTTTATACTTTTCGGGAAATAAAAAAAAATTAACATACCCCACTTTACCCTAACTTTCGATGGAATTTCAAAAAATCCTGTTTTACCGCAATCTAACACTATGCCACCTATCTTTTGGTGTATTGAATCAGTCAGATTTATTAATAACAATGACCGACTTCTGCAATTTAATAAAAAATAGTGTCTGTGTGAAAAAAACCAGTAATAATGGGCTGAAAAAGTCTCTGTGTTATTACTGGTTGAATATTTTTATAAACGCTGGTAAAGAAGTATAACTTCAAAAGCCTAGGAGTTATTTTAAATTTATAGTGTAAGCTACTCATGAATAAATAAATACTAAATTACTAAATACAACGGCAACACTTACAAATCAAAAATGTACCTTTTTTGAAGGCTTAATAATTTATTGTGTCTATGATTGAAAAAAAATCAAAAGAGGTTGAAATTTTGGTTTTTGAAATTTAAAGTTTCTCGAAAATTAGCAAAAGCAATACACTGTATTGAACTTATTCTGCTACAATCATTGGCATCTAAAAACAACAATTTTTTGAGTTTTATTTCTTTTACACATTTTTATTGTATTTAACTCAACCTAGACCATTCCAAAGTAAATTGTTGACCAGTTCTTCTTGTATTTTCCAGATAGTATATTTTGTAGCTTATTAATTTACAAAGCTTAACTTCGTTGTTTGAAAACTTGGTGTTGTGATAATTCAAAAATAATTAAACTTCTTACAAACAGATTCTATATGCGCTTTATTTCTATTAACATCACAATTTTTCCCTTAAACGACTTAATATAGCTATACTCTTTATCAAAACCATTAATTTATTTTTCTTCTGCAACTTCTTCGTCTGGTCCAGCAAGTAGCCAAAAAGTTTCCATTTCTCCTTTGCCCTATTAAACAAAACAAAAACAGAAAACAACGATAACAATCTTTCAACAATAAATAAAAAAAAAAACTTTTCCAATGGTAACTTACTTTAACCTTAACATATCCACGAGACTCCACAATATATCCATGTGGTCGAATCTTACTGGCCGTATAGTTGGAAACTTGTATTTTATACGGCTCCCCACTACTTTCCATTCGTGAGGCTGTATTCACAGCATCTCCAAATAGACAATACCTCGGTACTTTAAGCCCAACCACGCCAGCAACAACTGGACCCGAATGGATTCCTTTAATCGAAAAACAAATTTATTTTTAATTTGATAAATCCTACCGTTATTTGTACACAAAATGTAAAAAAAAGGACAAAACGAAAACATTCATTTTCTAAAAAAAAAAATGAATTTACCAGTTTTTATGGCAACCTCCGGCAATCCCAATCCTTTAATTTTCTTTGTTATCCTCAGGGCCAAATCGGCGGCATGCTGGGCATGCAATGGATTTATATCTGGAGCTCCACTCACTGCCATATAAATCTAAAACCCCATCACAAAGAAATAAACAAAATAATGTCCCCAGAAGTAGAAGCATGATGAGCAATAAAAATAGCCGATCCAAATCTGGTATATCCTTATATTCGGCTCTAATGGAAAATATCTTACCATCCCTACTGTTTCCACTTTGTACACCAATGGCGAAATAATTTCCTCATCAAATGCCGAGAATACAGTATTCAGGGTATTTACAGCCGACATTGCATCCTGGATTTTATTGGAATTGGTATAGACGTTCTGTAATGAGATTATTGCAAATAAGCGACATTGGAAATTATTGGTTATGGTTTTGGTTATGTCAATTTTCTCGTTAAATACAAAATGGATTTCGTTGGAGGTGGTCATAATATTTAGGTCTCATTAGGGTCTTTCCCCGCGGCATTAGAGTATCTTTTCAAGTTTTAGGTAAATTGTATTGATGGTGATAATTTTGAACGTTAGATGTGCATTACTAAGCAGTTAGATAGCGACCCATTTTTAACACAGCACGATAGTGTTCTAAAATATTACTGAAATTATTTATTTTTTGTTAGTTTTGTAACTGAAGACCAGCGATGATTTCTTGAGACCCAAGTAATATGAACCAACTCAATCCATTTTTGAAAATAAGATTCAAACATTTACCATGACTTCAACGAATATGACAGAAACTTCTTCGAAACTTTGACAAGATGCCATTGGATCAATACCACGTCGCATACGTTCGGCCACAGGTCGTGGGATCATTGAATAAAGAAGCTCATCACCTTGCCGTTTCCAAGAATCAGCTAACTCGAGTGATTTTTCCAACTCATCCGAACGTTGTTCTTCCTTTTCAAACATAATTTCCAATTTTGAACAGTGCTGCCACCCCGCCATGACTAATTCTCTGCTCAAGCCATGCGGATTCAAATCGTTCAGGTACAAACCAACACCATGCAGTTCATCGAGGTTTTCAATGCTGTTAAACAGAAAATATGGAAAATATTTTAATATGTGAATTCAATAAATTTAACAAGATCTAGAAACAGTAAGAAGTCGAAGAGTAGATATTGACTTTTATTGCGATTGTTGGAAGCACGATTAGGCGCTGGTCCTATACTCTGTCCAACAAAAATAGTCAGTACAGAGAAGATAGGACGTTTACCTCTCACTTTGACTGCTATGAAATTTCATTAAGCTGTAAGAGAGCGCAAATATTACAGGGTTTCCGTAGTGCACATTATAGATTTCGAAAAAGCTCTGATAAATATTTATAGAGTTACCAACTATTGATTTAGATTGAAAATTGAAAATGGGTTGATATCAAAATCCAATTTAACAAAATTCATAAGTTTTTCTTGGCACTGATTATAAAATATCAAGGTATTTTTTTTTATATGAACAAAAACACTATTTTTTATCCTGTTTTTAATTCATAATTATTTTCACTTAAACTCATTTAATTTCGAAGAATACTAAATCAACTTCACTTTTCAAACCGCACCTTATTTTAAATTCGCGCAAAGAAGCTTGTTTCCTTAAAGAAAACAGCCAAAATCTTCTTAGCTGCACTTAAGCGTTTTTTTCTCCATAGATTAAAAGAACATTTAAACCACGAATACAATAAAAAGGGCAAGCGACAACATCATCATCATCGGCTCGACAACCGGGGTCCGGTCCTGGCCTCTTTCAACAAGTCTCTCCACCTATCCCGGTCTCGAGCCAACGCCATCCAGTTGCGCACCCCAAGGCTTTGGGCGTCCTGGTCTACGCCATCTCTCCAGCGCAAGCATGGTCTACCACGCTGCCGTCTACCATAGAATGTACCGCAAAAGACTTTCCGAGCAGGTTCCTCTTCGCTCATACGAGCTAGGTGCCCTCCCCACCGGAGTCTACCGAGCTTAATTTTTGTCACTATGTCTGCTTCAAGGTAGATTGCGTACAACTCATGATTGTACCGTCTCCGGAATCGTCCTTCCTCACATATGGGGCCAACAATTCTCCGTAAGACTTTTCTCTCGAACGCGGCTAAGAGGTCACAGTGCCTTTTGCTAAGCACCCAAGTCTCGGATCCATACATGAGTACTGGCAGGACCATGGTCCTGTACAGCAGCAGTTTTGAAGTTATGGTTAGATTTCTGGATTTGAATAGCTTTGACAGACTGTAGTAGGCTCTGTTGGATTTGAGAAGCCGCCCGCGTATTTCTTCTTCTATGTTGTTATCGGCTGCTACTGTCGACCCAAGGTATTTAAAGGATTGCACCACTTCAAATTCGTGCTCCGCTACCTTGATTGTTTGACCAACTGTTCTTCTCGCATTCGACGCCACCATGTACTTTGTTTTACCTTCACTAATGTGCAGCCCCAGATTTTGTGCCGCCTGCTCGATCTGGATGAAGGAATCGTGTACAGCTTGTTCGGTTCTTCCGATGATGTCGATGTCGTCTGCGTAAGCCAGTATCTGGCTGGACCTGTTGACGATGGTCCCTCTTGTTGCCGTGCCAGAGTCACGGATTGCTTTCTCCAACGCCAGGTTGAAGAGGAGGCAGGCCAAACCATCCCCTTGTCGGAGTCCATTAAAGATGTTAATTGGTCTGGATAGCAATCCGGCTATTTTAACTTGGCTTGTTACGTTGGTCATGGTCAACCTACATAGTCGTGTCAATTTATTTGGGATGCCGAATTCTCTCATGGCTTTGTAAAGTTCTACCCTGGCTATGCTATCATAGGCGGCTTTAAAGTCTATAAATAGATGGTATGTTGGGATGTTAAATTCTAGACATTTTTCCATCGCCTGCCTAAGGGTAAAAATCTGATCAGTTGTTGATTTGCCTGGAATGAAACCACACTGATAGTTTCCGATGATGGTTTTAGCGTATGGGGCTATCCGGTCTTGTAGGATAGAGGAGAGTATCTTATAGGCGGTACTCAACAACGTGATACCTCTATAATTGCTGCACGTTGTGACATCTCCCTTCTTATGTATGGGGCATATAATACCTTTTCGCCAATCTTCTGGCATTTCTTCATGCTCCCATACGTGCACTATGATGTCATGAATTGCTTGTCGTAAGGCTGGCCCGCCGTGGTGGAATAATTCGGCTGGTATGCCATCGGCTCCCGGGGCTTTGTTTTTCTTGAGCCGTCCTATAGCCTTCTCAACGTCTTCTATGCTTGGTGGCGGTAGCATAGGGTGTTCATCTTGAAGTAGTGGAGCCTCCACTTCTG
This sequence comes from Meliscaeva auricollis, assembly GCA_948107695.1. Classification (NCBI taxonomy): domain Eukaryota; kingdom Metazoa; phylum Arthropoda; class Insecta; order Diptera; family Syrphidae; genus Meliscaeva; species Meliscaeva auricollis. The sequence goes on from OX403616.1 coordinate 64,623,050, forward strand.
CTGTGAGCTGACCATTTAGCAATTCATTAAAGTACACTTCCCATCGCTCCAGTATGCTTTGTGGATCGGTGATCAGATTTCCCTCTCCGTCCTTGCAGTATGTGCAGCGTGGTGTGTACTGCGTCATGTTTCGGACGGATTGGTAGAACTTCCGCGCCTGGTGCGGACCTCGCTCTCGGCTGCTCTCTATTTCACAGATTAGGTTCTTCTTCCAGGCTGATTTTTTCTGTCTGTGAAGCCGTTTTTCTATTCTTCTGAGCTCTTTATATTCCTCTTCGCGTGCCCGCGTTCTATGAGATTGTTGCATTGCTCGGTACGCAACATTCTTACGTTCAGTCGCTAGCTTGCATTCATCATCAAACCAGTCGTTCCGATTTCTACGACTGCTGCCTAAGATGGAGTTGGCAGTACTAATGACAGTGTTCTTAAGGCGTGTCCACTTCTCATTTACGCCCAGCATACTGGCTCCAGGACTTACTCTCCCTAAATCAAGTGATTCTAGGGCGAGTCCTAACGCATTACCAAAGGTGTTACTGGTGTTTTCGTTGCGTAGGGCAGCCGTGTTGATTCGAACCTGATCGGCGGATGCAATGCGTCTCCGCAAGGCAATCCGCCCTCGGAAAACCATACCAACAAGATAGTGATCCGAGTCGATATTGGCACCTCAGCACGTTCGTACCGTCATCAAGTTCGAGTAGTGGCGACGATCTATCAACACGTGGTCTATTTGGTTACGAGTGACTCCATCAGGTGATACCCAGGTGGCTTTGTAGATATCTTTACGCGGGAACCTGGTACTCGCAACGACCATGTTTTTCGATGCTGCCAATTCTAAGACTCGAAGTCCATTGTCATTAGTGTTCTCATGCAAACTATGGGTGCCTGCGTAATGCCTGAATACCGGCTCCCGACCTATTTTTGCGTTCAAATCCCCAAGGATGATTTTGACGTCATACCTTGGGCAGGCATTGAGGGCCCTCTCGACTTGTTCGTAGTAAGTCTCTTTTTCTTCGTCTGAGGACTCCTCCGTAGGTCCGTGAACGTTAATGAGGCTGATGTTTGTAAATTTGCCTCGCACGCGAAGGGTGCATAGCCTTTCGCTTATAGCGTTAAAGCCGATGATGGTAGACTTCATTTTTTCGCTGACTAGGAAGCCTACCCCGAGCACATGGTGTTTTGTATGACAGCTGTAATATAAGTCATATTCTTTCTTCTGTAAAACACCATTCCCTGTCCATCTTATTTCTTGAAGCGCTGTTATGTCAGCTTTATATTTTGACAGGGCATCGGCTAGCTGCTGAGCAGCTCGAGCTCTATAGAGCGATCGTACGTTCCATAAGAAAATTCGTAAATCGTTTTGCCGTTTTCGTTGCATGGGTTGTCGTCGTAAAATCCGTCCGTTTCCGAGGCTTGTTGTCGGTCTCGTAATTCTTTTAGTTTTACGGGACAGGGAATTAACCTGTCGCCAACCTGTGGAAGCAGCCTGATCATATTAGCCAAACCTTTTTTTAAAAAGGCTTGTTTCTAGCGGCCGCTGCGGAGAGGCTATGATCACACTTCCACCAGTCCCGAATAGTTACGGCACGTGCATGTTTTCGTATGCTACATGTTATTCCCCCTATTCGTCTGATGGCTGACCGCCAACACCATTGCTATATTTGTTCTAATAAGCTTTTAAAAAAGCTCACATTCTGAAAGCTCTCAAGCACAATTCAAAGAAAAATACACCATGATTTGCATTAACGTGGGAATGGTAACTCTGATAATAATGAGGGTTGTTTGTTAACACATATTATGTCACATACTCAGTGTGGCTTAGGCTGCGCACGGTGCAGGTTATGGGGGGATGTACGATCGTCAAAGCGAAATTACAACAACAATTGAAGGGTTAGTCAGTGGTTGCGTATATTTTTTCAGTAGGTGATTTGGAATTATAACCACTAACCGTCACCTTTTGTAAGAAAAAAGCTCTCCCATAAGACCTGCATTGACAATTTTTGTTGGACAGAGTATAATCATATACACTAATCTGTTGCCTGAGTTAATTTGGTAATGATGTTGTATGTTTAGTAGCAAAAAAGATTCATTTAGTGGTCCCTAGGCCAGTTTTTAATCAAGCAACTGCACCAGGCACTCACTTGTACTTTGGATGTCTGAGTTTTCCGATGGCCACTACCTAGCAGTAGCTATCGTTTGAATGCGGTTATCCATGTTGCTACAGTGAAGATCGAATATTTTGAGAAAATTCATTGTATGCTGCTTGCAAACTCTTACTTTAAGGGACCGTAGAGCATTTGCTAACCGCATTTCCGTCAATCTATCGAAAGCTCGACCAATAGCACGAAATATAGATGAGCTGTGGAAATATTTTTAAATTGCCATCAAAAGAGCCACCACTGATGTGCTAGCCTAGCTCTCACAAGAAACCCATTTGAAACCTTTGTTTCGATGAAGCATGCCTTTGTGCATATGCAACCAAAGCAAAGGCCTATAAGTTAATTGGGGGGATGATCCCGCGAGTTTTGAGTGAAAGAAACAAACAAAGAAAAAGGGGTGCTAGTGCTGGGCTTTTAGTGCTCAAAATTTCTTTCAAATAGTGAATCAATCAAGAAAATCAACTCATAGTAAAAGTCTGTCGGGATGAAAATACGAATATGGTAGAAGATACGCAATCGGAGCCGACAATCTGTCAAGAGCATTTTTTCAAACCAACAAAAATGTGTAGACCAACCATTCGCCTTTAGGTAAAAGAATCAAGGAGGAATGTTTGTTGAATGAATGGAAACTGGAAATAGTGTGCCACTGGACATAGTATCCACAAAAGAAGCGATGCCCTGAACTGTTTCAACTACAGGGTTACAAGAGGTCCCTACAACAGAGCTAAACCACTTTCACGCCACTCTTGTTTACCATCTAGAATCTTTTGCCAAGATCTGATCGGCCCCCATTAGTTGTGGTCTAAGGCGTGTTAGCTTAAGCCTGACTGAGTTCCTTATTCTAGAGAAAGCTTCTTTGAGTGATATATGGTTGAGTGTGAATCAGTTATTAGTGGATGATATGATTAAACGACGAGCTCTACGGGCCTTACAGTATCATTGATCTGGATACCATCCTGACGAGTCTTTAAACCCGATGGACAAGTTGGCAGAGGAAAATCTAATCTTACGTGGCACGCACAAGTGGATATTGAATTTCATCAACTTTGTGTGCACAACTGGAGGCAGAAGCTAGCCGGGATCTCGACATAAAGTTTTTGGCAGACTAAACTGTGGGAAGATGATCAAAACCAGCCTTTCTGTTTACTTTTGTTACTTAAGACACAAATATTGTTATGAAACCTAATGTCGTTTTCGATTGAACTTCCAGAAGAGTCTGGAAGCATCCAGAAGTTTTCTGTAACTGTTTTATTGTATCATATGTATCATTTTTATGCCAGCAAGAGAGTTTCAGAAGACTTCTGGATGCTTCCGGACTTCTAATAGTAAACAACATAAATCGCAGTAACATTTCTGATACTCACAGTGGACTGCAAAGATAAATTAGTGAATCCATATCCGTAATGTAAAACATCTGTCCTTTGAGTAAAATTCCCCTTGTACCTTGCGAAGCTTTCCGATCGCCAGCTGCATCCTCTTCATCCTCCTCATCTTCTTCCGCACCTCTCATATAGTTGTAGGCTTGTAAGGACAATTCATCATACATATCTGATTCGGCATTCAAAACCGCTGCTTGCAAATCTGCAGTCTTGCTTTTTCCCGTTCGAATTAACATCAATTCGAACAATACGGTTTTCATCTGTCGAATAACTTGCCATTCGAATGGTGTTCCCTTGGGGCGACGACAAGTAAAATGTTCTGTTATTTTTGAACCAATAAAGCTTTTGGGTGGCTTTCCGGGGTTATGAAGTATCCACATTTCAATAACCTTTGAATATAGTCAAGGGAGGTTTTGTAAAAATAAACAAAGGGTAATCAATATTTGACTGTTTTCTTTTTTTGTATTTTACCTTTTCACCAGCGTGGGTAATCTCCATTTGGGGATTCAAAACCAATGTGAAAGGGAAAAGCTCCAGGAAAATATTCAAATCAACATGTGGCAAGCACAGTTGAGATGGATGTGCCATAACATTTACCCTTGTTGCCATCTAAAGTTGAAGAGCAAAAAAATCAAGAAACTCTTAAACTTTCAAAAAAACAAAACTTTCAACTCACATAGTCTGCATTATCAAAATCGATTCTGTATTTAACAATAACCGTTTTGGGAGTATCAGTCAGTTTAATTGGTCCAGCAGTTCCTCCAGTTATGTCATTTTGACTCTCAGTTACGTAGGCTTTTATCCTGAGTCCATAGAACTCCTCAGCTACTTCTGTCATCTGTCCAATGAGATAAAACCACGAATACAATAAAAAGGGCAAGCGACAACATCATCATCATCGGCTCGACAACCGGGGTCCGGTCCTGGCCTCTTTCAACAAGTCTCTCCACCTATCCCGGTCTCGAGCCAACGCCATCCAGTTGCGCACCCCAAGGCTTTGGGCGTCCTGGTCTACGCCATCTCTCCAGCGCAAGCATGGTCTACCACGCTGCCGTCTACCATAGAATGTACCGCAAAAGACTTTCCGAGCAGGTTCCTCTTCGCTCATACGAGCTAGGTGCCCTCCCCACCGGAGTCTACCGAGCTTAATTTTTGTCACTATGTCTGCTTCAAGGTAGATTGCGTACAACTCATGATTGTACCGTCTCCGGAATCGTCCTTCCTCACATATGGGGCCAACAATTCTCCGTAAGACTTTTCTCTCGAACGCGGCTAAGAGGTCACAGTGCCTTTTGCTAAGCACCCAAGTCTCGGATCCATACATGAGTACTGGCAGGACCATGGTCCTGTACAGCAGCAGTTTTGAAGTTATGGTTAGATTTCTGGATTTGAATAGCTTTGACAGACTGTAGTAGGCTCTGTTGGATTTGAGAAGCCGCCCGCGTATTTCTTCTTCTATGTTGTTATCGGCTGCTACTGTCGACCCAAGGTATTTAAAGGATTGCACCACTTCAAATTCGTGCTCCGCTACCTTGATTGTTTGACCAACTGTTCTTCTCGCATTCGACGCCACCATGTACTTTGTTTTACCTTCACTAATGTGCAGCCCCAGATTTTGTGCCGCCTGCTCGATCTGGATGAAGGAATCGTGTACAGCTTGTTCGGTTCTTCCGATGATGTCGATGTCGTCTGCGTAAGCCAGTATCTGGCTGGACCTGTTGACGATGGTCCCTCTTGTTGCCGTGCCAGAGTCACGGATTGCTTTCTCCAACGCCAGGTTGAAGAGGAGGCAGGCCAAACCATCCCCTTGTCGGAGTCCATTAAAGATGTTAATTGGTCTGGATAGCAATCCGGCTATTTTAACTTGGCTTGTTACGTTGGTCATGGTCAACCTACATAGTCGTGTCAATTTATTTGGGATGCCGAATTCTCTCATGGCTTTGTAAAGTTCTACCCTGGCTATGCTATCATAGGCGGCTTTAAAGTCTATAAATAGATGGTATGTTGGGATGTTAAATTCTAGACATTTTTCCATCGCCTGCCTAAGGGTAAAAATCTGATCAGTTGTTGATTTGCCTGGAATGAAACCACACTGATAGTTTCCGATGATGGTTTTAGCGTATGGGGCTATCCGGTCTTGTAGGATAGAGGAGAGTATCTTATAGGCGGTACTCAACAACGTGATACCTCTATAATTGCTGCACGTTGTGACATCTCCCTTCTTATGTATGGGGCATATAATACCTTTTCGCCAATCTTCTGGCATTTCTTCATGCTCCCATACGTGCACTATGATGTCATGAATTGCTTGTCGTAAGGCTGGCCCGCCGTGGTGGAATAATTCGGCTGGTATGCCATCGGCTCCCGGGGCTTTGTTTTTCTTGAGCCGTCCTATAGCCTTCTCAACGTCTTCTATGCTTGGTGGCGGTAGCATAGGGTGTTCATCTTGAAGTAGTGGAGCCTCCACTTCTGCTGTGAGCTGACCATTTAGCAATTCATTAAAGTACACTTCCCATCGCTCCAGTATGCTTTGTGGATCGGTGATCAGATTTCCCTCTCCGTCCTTGCAGTATGTGCAGCGTGGTGTGTACTGCGTCATGTTTCGGACGGATTGGTAGAACTTCCGCGCCTGGTGCGGACCTCGCTCTCGGCTGCTCTCTATTTCACAGATTAGGTTCTTCTTCCAGGCTGATTTTTTCTGTCTGTGAAGCCGTTTTTCTATTCTTCTGAGCTCTTTATATTCCTCTTCGCGTGCCCGCGTTCTATGAGATTGTTGCATTGCTCGGTACGCAACATTCTTACGTTCAGTCGCTAGCTTGCATTCATCATCAAACCAGTCGTTCCGATTTCTACGACTGCTGCCTAAGATGGAGTTGGCAGTACTAATGACAGTGTTCTTAAGGCGTGTCCACTTCTCATTTACGCCCAGCATACTGGCTCCAGGACTTACTCTCCCTAAATCAAGTGATTCTAGGGCGAGTCCTAACGCATTACCAAAGGTGTTACTGGTGTTTTCGTTGCGTAGGGCAGCCGTGTTGATTCGAACCTGATCGGCGGATGCAATGCGTCTCCGCAAGGCAATCCGCCCTCGGAAAACCATACCAACAAGATAGTGATCCGAGTCGATATTGGCACCTCAGCACGTTCGTACCGTCATCAAGTTCGAGTAGTGGCGACGTTCTATCAACACGTGGTCTATTTGGTTACGAGTGACTCCATCAGGTGATACCCAGGTGGCTTTGTAGATATCTTTACGCGGGAACCTGGTACTCGCAACGACCATGTTTTTCGATGCTGCCAATTCTAAGACTCGAAGTCCATTGTCATTAGTGTTCTCATGCAAACTATGGGTGCCTGCGTAATGCCTGAATACCGGCTCCCGACCTATTTTTGCGTTCAAATCCCCAAGGATGATTTTGACGTCATACCTTGGGCAGGCATTGAGGGCCCTCTCGACTTGTTCGTAGTAAGTCTCTTTTTCTTCGTCTGAGGACTCCTCCGTAGGTCCGTGAACGTTAATGAGGCTGATGTTTGTAAATTTGCCTCGCACGCGAAGGGTGCATAGCCTTTCGCTTATAGCGTTAAAGCCGATGATGGTAGACTTCATTTTTTCGCTGACTAGGAAGCCTACCCCGAGCACATGGTGTTTTGTATGACAGCTGTAATATAAGTCATATTCTTTCTTCTGTAAAACACCATTCCCTGTCCATCTTATTTCTTGAAGCGCTGTTATGTCAGCTTTATATTTTGACAGGGCATCGGCTAGCTGCTGAGCAGCTCGAGCTCTATAGAGCGATCGTACGTTCCATAAGAAAATTCGTAAATCGTTTTGCCGTTTTCGTTGCATGGGTTGTCGTCGTAAAATCCGTCCGTTTCCGAGGCTTGTTGTCGGTCTCGTAATTCTTTTAGTTTTACGGGACAGGGAATTAACCTGTCGCCAACCTGTGGAAGCAGCCTGATCATATTAGCCAAACCTTTTTTTAAAAAGGCTTGTTTCTAGCGGCCGCCGCGGAGAGGCTATGATCACACTTCCACCAGTCCCGAATAGTTACGGCACGTGCATGTTTTCGTATGCTACATGTTATTCCCCCTATTCGTCTGATGGCTGACCGCCAACACCATTGCTATATTTGTTCTAATAAGCTTTTAAAAAAGCTCACATTCTGAAAGCTCTCAAGCACAATTCAAAGAAAAATACACCATGATTTGCATTAACGTGGGAATGGTAACTCTGATAATAATGAGGGTTGTTTGTTAACACATATTATGTCACATACTCAGTGTGGCTTAGGCTGCGCACGGTGCAGGTTATGGGGGGATGTACGATCGTCAAAGCGAAATTACAACAACAATTGAAGGGTTAGTCAGTGGTTGCGTATATTTTTTCAGTAGGTGATTTGGAATTATAACCACTAACCGTCACCTTTTGTAAGAAAAAAGCTCTCCCATAAGACCTGCATTGACAATTTTTGTTGGACAGAGTATAATCATATACACTAATCTGTTGCCTGAGTTAATTTGGTAATGATGTTGTATGTTTAGTAGCAAAAAAGATTCATTTAGTGGTCCCTAGGCCAGTTTTTAATCAAGCAACTGCACCAGGCACTCACTTGTACTTTGGATGTCTGAGTTTTCCGATGGCCACTACCTAGCAGTAGCTATCGTTTGAATGCGGTTATCCATGTTGCTACAGTGAAGATCGAATATTTTGAGAAAATTCATTGTATGCTGCTTGCAAACTCTTACTTTAAGGGACCGTAGAGCATTTGCTAACCGCATTTCCGTCAATCTATCGAAAGCTCGACCAATAGCACGAAATATAGATGAGCTGTGGAAATATTTTTAAATTGCCATCAAAAGAGCCACCACTGATGTGCTAGCCTAGCTCTCACAAGAAACCCATTTGAAACCTTTGTTTCGATGAAGCATGCCTTTGTGCATATGCAACCAAAGCAAAGGCCTATAAGTTAATTGGGGGGATGATCCCGCGAGTTTTGAGTGAAAGAAACAAACAAAGAAAAAGGGGTGCTAGTGCTGGGCTTTTAGTGCTCAAAATTTCTTTCAAATAGTGAATCAATCAAGAAAATCAACTCATAGTAAAAGTCTGTCGGGATGAAAATACGAATATGGTAGAAGATACGCAATCGGAGCCGACAATCTGTCAAGAGCATTTTTTCAAACCAACAAAAATGTGTAGACCAACCATTCGCCTTTAGGTAAAAGAATCAAGGAGGAATGTTTGTTGAATGAATGGAAACTGGAAATAGTGTGCCACTGGACATAGTATCCACAAAAGAAGCGATGCCCTGAACTGTTTCAACTACAGGGTTACAAGAGGTCCCTACAACAGAGCTAAACCACTTTCACGCCACTCTTGTTTACCATCTAGAATCTTTTGCCAAGATCTGATCGGCCCCCATTAGTTGTGGTCTAAGGCGTGTTAGCTTAAGCCTGACTGAGTTCCTTATTCTAGAGAAAGCTTCTTTGAGTGATATATGGTTGAGTGTGAATCAGTTATTAGTGGATGATATGATTAAACGACGAGCTCTACGGGCCTTACAGTATCATTGATCTGGATACCATCCTGACGAGTCTTTAAACCCGATGGACAAGTTGGCAGAGGAAAATCTAATCTTACGTGGCACGCACAAGTGGATATTGAATTTCATCAACTTTGTGTGCACAACTGGAGGCAGAAGCTAGCCGGGATCTCGACATAAAGTTTTTGGCAGACTAAACTGTGGGAAGATGATCAAAACCAGCCTTTCTGTTTACTTTTGTTACTTAAGACACAAATATTGTTATGAAACCTAATGTCGTTTTCGATTGAACTTCCAGAAGAGTCTGGAAGCATCCAGAAGTTTTCTGTAACTGTTTTATTGTATCATATGTATCATTTTTATGCCAGCAAGAGAGTTTCAGAAGACTTCTGGATGCTTCCGGACTTCTAATAGTAAACAACATAAATCGCAGTAACATTTCTGATACTCACAGTGGACTGCAAAGATAAATTAGTGAATCCATATCCGTAATGTAAAACATCTGTCCTTTGAGTAAAATTCCCCTTGTACCTTGCGAAGCTTTCCGATCGCCAGCTGCATCCTCTTCATCCTCCTCATCTTCTTCCGCACCTCTCATATAGTTGTAGGCTTGTAAGGACAATTCATCATACATATCTGATTCGGCATTCAAAACCGCTGCTTGCAAATCTGCAGTCTTGCTTTTTCCCGTTCGAATTAACATCAATTCGAACAATACGGTTTTCATCTGTCGAATAACTTGCCATTCGAATGGTGTTCCCTTGGGGCGACGACAAGTAAAATGTTCTGTTATTTTTGAACCAATAAAGCTTTTGGGTGGCTTTCCGGGGTTATGAAGTATCCACATTTCAATAACCTTTGAATATAGTCAAGGGAGGTTTTGTAAAAATAAACAAAGGGTAATCAATATTTGACTGTTTTCTTTTTTTGTATTTTACCTTTTCACCAGCGTGGGTAATCTCCATTTGGGGATTCAAAACCAATGTGAAAGGGAAAAGCTCCAGGAAAATATTCAAATCAACATGTGGCAAGCACAGTTGAGATGGATGTGCCATAACATTTACCCTTGTTGCCATCTAAAGTTGAAGAGCAAAAAAATCAAGAAACTCTTAAACTTTCAAAAAAACAAAACTTTCAACTCACATAGTCTGCATTATCAAAATCGATTCTGTATTTAACAATAACCGTTTTGGGAGTATCAGTCAGTTTAATTGGTCCAGCAGTTCCTCCAGTTATGTCATTTTGACTCTCAGTTACGTAGGCTTTTATCCTGAGTCCATAGAACTCCTCAGCTACTTCTGTCATCTGTCCAATGAGATACTTTGATAAGCCTGTCCTTGAACTACGATAAACAATCATAGCTCCTTTTTCGTCCATGTGAGTCAGTTGCATAGAAGGACTCTTCATCTTGGGATAGGTGAAGCGCATTTGAAGATGAATGTTGTCAATTGACTGCAAGAAATCGCAGAAGAATCGTCCAGTTGCACGTATCATTTTGTCATAACTGAAATAGAAATTTTATAGTTGATTGAAAGTAAGAAACTGATTGAATCTTCTTACCCAAAATTGCTGAAGAACCTTACAAAACATCTTCCATAGAAATTCATGCAAGAATCAAAAGATTCTCCTGTACAAGCCGATAGGGCTGAAGCAAGGTCTGGCATAAGATGATCAGGATATAGCTGAAATTGTAAAATATATTTTGATGTTTTTCAAGTATTCTTCTTCAGATCTTCATTACCTGATGAGTTTTGAAAGAACTGTGTTTGCAATCAACGATTTGACAGACTTGCTTCCATATATCCGGTCCATATTCAGCCTGATAAAAAGAAATATTAAGTAGAAAATAATTCTTCTAAAAGTATTCCGAGATTCTAAAAATACTTATTTAACATTTTTAAAAGTCATAAATCTTAAAAAAATCTGCAAGTAAAACTTGGATAATGAATCTGGGCCCGTGCAGCCGTGCAGAACAAATAGTGGAGATCTGGAGATTCTACATAAGTACAAAAGCTGATATTACAGCCATCCACAAAATGCCATGGGATTGAGAATTGGAAAGGGTACACGAAAAATTTTGGACTCTGATAATATTTAACAATCATTTTTATTATTATTTACTTTATTTAATTGGTTACCTATTTATAAAAAAAAAAATTTGAGCCACGACTAGCTCGCGAAGAACCAGTAAACTACCTGTCAAGTTTGTCAAAAATTCTCTCATAAGATACAAAATCTATTTTCCCTACTTAAAAAATTAAAAACAAGAAATACCATGAAAAAGTGAATTATTTATGAGAGTTCAAGAAATTTGTGATCATCCCTTGTAGTACAGTAACGATATACATCAGACCTTGCGTCTGATTTTTTGTTGAGTTGTTCATGATGTTAAGCCAATGTTAAATCCATTTTTTTTGCGCTGGTTTCAGTATGTGGCATTTTTAGCCTAGCCTAGTTTTAGGCTATAAACCATGTTCTACCGTTTCACTCTTACAAAATATTCTTTAATTTGAGCCCAATACTATTTCTGTAGATTCAACAGTTTTCAAGATACAGATATACCACTAAAAAATGAATAACAGAAAGTAGTAAAAATTAAAGAGATTCCGAATCTTACCCATAACTGTTTCCCAAACTATTAGAACGTGTTGATTAGGTCAAAAAAAGAAACAAATTGCGAGGGGTAGGGTATCAATACCCTTTCGATCAGAAGGCAATAAATTAAATTTCCTTACAAGCAAATCTCAAAGTTCAAAGTTATAGTAGAAGCATCAGTTTTAGTAAAAAGTGTTACTTATAGCCCCGCACTCCCCTCCTATTTTTTGATAAAGATCCCTGAAGGGAATAGCAATCCCTGTTTCATTGCGACTCGAGTGCCCAAAAACGCAAAGCAGGCCGAGAATCTCATCGAGAAATAATAATTCAAATAATTCATTTCTGAATGGGAGTTAAAAGAAAAAACCAAGCCCAAAGCAAATGTTTTTAAACACAAGTAGCTTAATATCTGACAGCCATAAATTTTGTCGACCCCTAACTTGCATGTTGTACAATACAATCGATTAACATCTATCAATGAAGTTCTCTTCGAATAATTAAAGATAAATTCAACTGTTTATTAATATAATTGACTACCATCCCACTTCTGATCAAATATGTATTTGCAAACTAAATTAACTTATACACTTCATAAGCTCTGTAGGTTAAAATTACATTACTTGCCGACCACATTTGTCATAATAATTGTTTTCTGAAATACTCGTAGAATTAACAACTCATCCCCTTCCAACAAAAATAAATAAACTAATTTGCATTCCCTTAAACCACAATAGCCCACCCAAACAATAATAATTTATCTTCATTTTCAAACCTTAATTAGGGAACTCTTCATTATTCAAATAATGTCGTTTGGCTCTAATCATTTGCAGATCTATTTTGAAAAATACACGCAAACAAAATGAAAAGAAAAAAAAATGAATTTTCAAAGATAACTTAATTCTTCCATGCCACTCACTCATCATTTCAATTTCAATTGTCGCGTGCTTACCTGCACGTAATGCTGAACACTTTCCAATAGCATTCCATACATCTTGAAAGAACTCGCGCTCTTTTGAGTCTAACTTCTATAAAAGAGTTTCGGGTCTCACCCTCTTCGGGTGTTGATTCGGTGAAGTTTTCTGTTGTTGTTTTTTTTTTTTTTTTTGTTAAATTAATTCGATTTAAGACAATCAATTGAAATAATGTTTATTAAATTCAACACGAAAACAACTTAGACCGTCATTGGTGATATCCTTCGAGGGTGAATATCCTGAAAAGATAAAAACAACAGAAGTTAAAAAACAAATTTAGATACTGAAGACTCAATAGAATAATATCCCCTAACAAAATACAAATCCAATTAAAAGTAAATTAAATTCAAAGATAGATGATTTGCAGAGAAAAAAAAATAAACCCACCAAATAACAAACACACAAAGGAGATTATTTTTTAATAATTATTTTGATCACACGCAAATGATATCCTTTTTCAAATAAAAAATCATCAACAGCAAATAAACGTGGCAATTTAAAACACAAACAGCAAAATTAAACCAATTAAAATGGATTTATTGGAGCAAACGATATCCCGCATCCACAGTCAGATAATTAAGGATTAAAGCCATAGTAAACCATTTTGATTGGGGTGTGGGTTGGTTGAAGAAGTGGTAGTAGAAAAAATGCATGATTGTCGTCCTTCCTCTACAGAGAGTAGCCGGATTATGGCTGCATTCATATCATTCCCAATAATGATATGAAGTTATTGCATCCTTTCGTTCAGGCTCTCATATTTATAGCATTCCACGAGGACATCAAGGATAAAATTCGAATTAATATGAAATGTTTGTCCATAATTTCATTTCTCTGAGATCGAGTTTAAGAATACAAATATTAATTTTTTGAAACAAATTTTTAGTTTGCTTTTTTTTCTGATAACATTTCTGTATAAGATATGTGGGTAAATGTTTATGACTTTTTCATTTATAAAAATATTTTGAAGGTCACCTGCTAAAAAATGGTTTATAGTCCTTTTAGGGTTTTCCCTTTTTATGAACTTAAGGTTTCTATACTAGCATAAATTGTGTAGAATATAATTATGCTTTTGGGTTGTTTTTTATTTTTTTTGTTACCATCTGGTAGTGGTTTTTTTTGGGTTACTTTGACTTGCAATAAAGTACTTCATTATAACAAAAACAAAAGGATTTGATAGTCACAGATGATGTTGTTTTTGGTATTTATGAGAAACCCAAATTGAACTTTCAATAAGTTTTTCTTAAATAAGATTGATGTGGTTGGAATTATTGATTGGTCTAAGGAGTTTTTCTAAAAAAAAACACTTATCTACCTACGTATTTCTGAAACGGTTTTAGTTATTTTAAGATAAATTTTATATCTGGATAAAAATATATAAGGCAAGCCTGTACATTCCTTAAAAGAAAAAAGCTGTCAGCTAAGCTGACAAGCAGGGACGTAAACAGTTTTTTTCTTCTTGAAGGGGGTCATAGAGAAAAGAATTTAGATCACCAGTATTTTATAAGTGGCTTAAAAAGCGAATACTATTTTTCCATACAAATAGGGTATAGTGAAATGAAAGCGACTTTCTCGATTTTACTATACAAAAAATCATGAAAAGCAGAGAAAACCCGTTTTTGAGACATTTTGTTTTGAAAATTTGTTACATGATTACTTCTGTTAGAATCAAGATAATTGGATCCGGAATCGTAGTTGATTTTTAATTTTTTTGGGGAAATGTCCTCCTTCACTGTGAATCAAATTTTTTGGCAAATATGGCTTATTTGGTGCTTTTGTTGATGGCCCGGAATGTAAATAAGTCCTCGTTATTGTTCTGTCAAATGAAAGTAGATTGCGTTTTTTTTTGGTTTGCAAACAATGGAGTCGCCAAGCATTTACCACCATTGAGTAGATCATATGTGTGAACAATGGCCACCACCATTTCTTACCCTTTATTTTGATTCTGTAATTGTTCACAAATTGGTCATGAAGATCGACCCCACCCATACCCTTGTTGTATGCCACTTATGGTTTTGGCTGTGGAATGACTACCTTCTCTTTTACTGCTGCTGACCATTGTTTGACTCTTCCAAGATGTTTCAGGGTGTCGTAGTTTGTTGCAACTGTAACAACAGCATTATCCTTCCACCGCGCGAACAAAATGTTATTTTTTTTTTGTATGAAAGTAACCACGATTGGCCTTCATTACCTTTTTCAAGGATTTCAATGGACATTTTTTTGATCTATTGTAACGAACCGTACCTGTTGCGCGAAATCCCTTTTCACGTAACGTAGCCATAAGGCTTGTAAAATAATTGTCAAAAAAACGATGTGGTCACTTGGCCTTTTTACTACTTCCAGTAAATCAAGCACCACTCGAGATCCAAGTGGTAAACACTCGCTCTTATCAAGGCATGCATTGTTGGCCAAATGTATAAAATGCTTGATTTCCTTGAAGCGATTGCGGGACATGGCGTTAGCAACCAAAGGAATTCTTGCGTCTTCGTCTTGGCACCAATACAAATTTTCTTGAGGCAGTGAATGATATATTGAGAAAAGCATTGTGCCAACAAATTTTCTCAGATCTTCTTTAGTAAACATGAACGTGTGACAGTTTTGGTCCAATGCATATATTTGGCTCTGTTCAACAATCAAGTTCATTACATCATCATTGAAAAATTGTTCAAAGATTTGAACTTCGTTTTTTAATGCTATTTTTTCTTTTACTTTTGATAAATTTTCCAAATAGTCAAAAGTTTCATCTATTTCATAAGCATAAACCACATGCTTTGACCATTCAGGAGCATTATTTTGAAACTCACCTCTCGCTGAACTTTCATCCCTTAGCCATGCAAGTGGGATATCGTCTCCACTGGCAAATTCATCGGTGACTTCAACCTCTACTGCTCCTGGTACGTCAACAGGAATATGGGAATCAAGCAAGTCATCCTCACATAAATCTTAATCGTCCGTTTGTATATCAACACCCGGTAGAATAACAACTATATCTACTTCATTCCCATCATCTGGAATATCATCAACAGCCATGGAGATCATGCTTGCTTTCACATTGAGTGAAATTTAAATCTACTATTCGAGAAAAAATAAACTGAAATTTTTAAAAATACTGTACTCAATTGAGTACACTTGCAGCATTGTATATATAACCTATAGTACTATCAAAACACACGATTTAATAGGGCCACCTCGGTTTTGTAGCGTGCGCTGGCATAGCTTTTTCCATTCGGAAAAGTAAAATTAGGAATAAAAATATGTGTGTTAGAAGAGAAAACTATATTTCGCACAGTAATGGGAGTAAGGGAAAGATCAGAAAAGGGCTTTTTGTATTTTGACAGACTAGAATTAAGGCGGGAAAAATTACAAAAACAAAATAGTTTGTTTGTTTTGCAATAAGATTTTCTTGTTTGATGTTAGTGAGGTTTACAAATAAACAGATACAAAAAAATCAGATATTTTTATTTTGAAAACTTGAATAGATTTTTGTTTTGGAAGTTTTCCGTAAAATGTGTAATTAAAGGATTGTTGCCAGTTTTATGTTTTCATTTTTTTTCAGTAGTATTTATAACTATGTACCTAGTTACTAGGTATAATGAGAAGTAAACTATAGGTATTTTGTAGGGGTGATTTTATTAAAAAAATGTATGCTAGGTAGTAAGTCGGGGCGACTTTACTTTAAGGAAGCTCGAATTTAATGTTTATTTTTACATTTTTCCATATTATCATATTAAAGTGAGGAAACGCCGTTAAATGTGAAAAAAAAAATATTTTCTATTTCGGTTTTGACCCTACTTTTTCTTTCAAAATGCATAAAGTGGTAGAGATAAGCATCTGTGTGTAAGCTTAATGTGGTGATTTTTTTAGAGACGTACCTACCTATTTTGCCACAAAAAATTGACCTAGTAAATGGACTTTTGAAGTTTCGCAAAAAGGAGCCACTGTAGTTAAGCATTTGTTCTATTTAAAAGTAAATACTATTTAATAAAATTAGCAACAAAAAATATTACCTACAATAGTATTTCATAATATAAAATTATTTATATTACTTAATTTTTACTTATGGGCAACCATGGCTGCTGGTTTTATTTTTTCGTATACCCATATTCTGAAACAAATAACTCATATCGCCAAACATACCCATTGTATACATTCATATATAAAATATTATAATTATAATTCTTCCATTTCTTTATATCAATCTACCCATCTTTCTCTATCCACAGAGCTTAATAGCCACGTTGTAAAAAATAAACAAAAAATACATATCAAAAATCAAACGAGCAGTTCTCTTCCCACACCCATGGATTTTGTATAGTTTGTTCTCTTTTTACTATTATTACCTATTCCTCCATTACCTGAATATTCTCTTCCCCCACCCCAGTTCTAAGCTCTCACGGAAACTCTGAAAAATAGTACAGCTCCGGTAAACCCAGGCGGCGCACACTGGGGCAAAACACCACTAATGCTGGCATTTAATCAAATTTTAAAATTGAGCTTTGATTTAAACTACTGTTTTATTTTTGTTGTAAATAGGATAGAGAATGTGAAATGAGAATGCGACAGTTAATTGGGAGCACGTGGTCTTAGCCAAATCGTCACGAATGGAGAGTTTGATATTTTTCATTGAAGACACACGCGTTTTTTTTTTTGTTTTGAGTGACAAAAGTCAACTGTGTGCAACTTCTTACAGCTTTTTATTATACAAAAAAAAATATTGAAATGGAATCAGTAGGCTCAGGTGTGTTGATTTTTTATTTTTATAAGAAAATTTTCTTTTTGTGCTCTTAATATGTGGTTAAAGGTAAAAAAAATGTGTACAAAATGTGTTAATTTTAGCATTTAGTCAAATATCTTAGGCGTTTTAGGTGTGTTGGCCGTGACATGACGTGAAGTGTTATATCTATTTGTGACAAGTGGTTTGTCTAGTTTTAGAATCTGTAAAGTTTTTTTGATACTATTTGCTTCTTTTCGTACAGTTGACTTTCTTGTTGGTGACGTCATTCTCGAAAAATATCGATTTTTTTCTATTTATTTGATTTTAATTACTTCTTAGACCGAACAACTTCCAAAACTTTGTCAATTACAAGAGGGGAGCTGTATACTATTATGAAAAGTTCTACTCTGATGGGATTAGATAGCCAAATTGCGTTTTTAAAAGAAGAAATACTAAAACGGGTCCGATGCAGTGATGCTTTCAAAAACGATATTAATGAAAAAGTAACGGAGTTCAAATCGAATTCAAATCCCGTTGGGAAAAAGCTTGCCGGATAGAAGCAAAATTTTTAAAAGCAAACATTGCGTGGCTGGAGACACCTATACTTTTTCAATATTCTGTAGACTCTACAGACGTGGACGTCCAATGGTTGCATTTGAAGAATCATCAGAAAGATCAAAACGTCAGAAAACCGAACACTTGAGAAAGTCCACGTCAACCCCTGAGCTGACTTACGCAGCTGAAATAGGTTTGAGAGCTTCTGGGCAATTAGATGCTGCAAAGTTAATGCGTGATGTGATAACAATAACATTGTACAGAAATAAAATTTCTTACCAGAAATTATTATATTAAGATATTATATTTCTAAAGATTTCTTACAATTTAATTATATTTAATATTATCTTCCTAGTCAGTAATCTTCCTCAGTTTTCGGACTTAATGTTTCACCCAAATCACAAAAATATCAATTTTAACATTGTTTCAATTAAAATAAATGAATCATTTTGGACATACATAAGTAACTTTTGATTAAATGAAGAAACATATTTTTGTAGACTGCGCAGCTCATTGCTCATTGACTGTTTTCTTCCATTCTCATTCAAAGATTTTAACAGGCCAGAAGCATGATTGTGTAAACTTTCGAATTTTGAGTTTATTGGTTGGTTGGTTGGATTCTCCTATTTATGATTTACCAAAATTTAGAATACATAGAAAATATAGAAACTGCATTGTTTTATAATGTCAGTCACATAAATGTAGACATGCTCTCTAATTTTACGACACTGACAAACCTTGTAACATGATTTAAAACAGTACAAGTACAAATTTTATTTCAGACAAAAAATCAAATATAAAAAGTTTTACAGAGAAACTTACAATTTTTTTGAAAAATAATGTATGGTATAATTTGAAGGTCCCTTAAATCATCAAATGCCTAATACATTATTTTTCAAAAAAGTTGATAGATTTTCTATATAACTCTTTAGTATTTGTTTTTTTTTTACTTCCTCTATAGGGGAAGTATTGGTTACGTGTCAAAAAAATTTGATGTTTTAAAAAAAAAAAAACATTACAATGATGAAGTCCGAGAGCGTGGTTTTCGTCATGCCGTCCGTCGGTCTGTGCGTCTGGTGCGTCCATCTGTACACTTCTCCACTGCCCAAACGCGTGGACGGATTTTCTTCAAATTTGATACAGATGATTTTTACGTAATTTCGAAAGTTGTTTTTTTTTGTTTTTGAATATCTCATCTAGAACGAGTACCTCCCATACAACATTTTTGAGTTATTCGAATTTTATAGAAAACCGCTCTAACGATTTTGATTAAACTTTTTGATATGATTTCTTCAATAACGATAAATTTTTAGAATTTTTTTTCAAAAAAATTTTTAGAGCCGTTTTTTGAAAACAAATATTTTTTTATTAAAAAATTTTCAAACGTTAAAAAAAAAATTGGTATGCCATTTTGTAAATTTATAATAATTATCAACATCTAAAAATAAAATTTTGAAAAAACACAAATCATTGATCCAATATGGAAAAAAGAATTATTTTTCAAAAAAAAAATCCAAAAAGTGTTCCCCTTTTACAAAAATATTTATTTTTGCTTATTTGTGCATATCTCTCAATACTAAAATTTTCAAGCTAAGTTAATACATCAAATAGCTTTGCACTACATGAGCAAGTTAGTGCGATCCAGTCGTGCATTTTATTTTTTTAAATCAAGAAATTGGAAATGTACTGTTCTTACACTCATCGATTCAATTATTTTGTTTGCTTTTTAATATAAAATTTTAAAAATGAAATAAAAATGAAATGATATATGTAAATAAATCAAACCTATTTCAAACAAAAATTAGTTTAGCTTAGGTTTAAAAAAATAAATAAAATATTTTCTTTGTGTACATTTTTTTTTACAAAAGTACATTATATTAGACTAGAAAGTCTTCAAATTATTTTTAATTAACAAAATATATTGGCAAAACCTTAACAATCTAAAACTTAGCTTACTTTAACTCTAATAATATGAAAAGAAAATACATAAATACATTTTTTTGAGCTCAAATGAAACTGAAAAAGTTTTAAGTTTCTATAACGATAAAGGTTAAGAGAATAAAAGATTTTGTTTGCATGAAAATGGTCTAACCAACCAGCATTTTTTTAAGAAAGGAGAAGTTTCCACCAGATTGTTGATTACGCGATCGTAAAAGTCGCTGCTTCCTCATCCTTAATAAGATCAAATTGTGTGTTTAAAATTATTAAAGAATCAAGAAGTTCTTGACCCATAAGTGACCGAAGCCTTGTCTTGATGCGCTTAAGGGCAGAAAAACGTCTCTCGCATGTTACTTGCGTGAATGAAATGGTCAATATATGGCAATAAGCCATGTACAAATTTGCGTATGTGCTGATGTGCATATTATACTGGAACAAAAGCTTACACGCACATGGTATGCAACGCTGGCAGACATCGGAGCCATTTCGAGACAAACAAACAGCGGTGTTTGACGTTCCTTGTTCTAGTTGATCTTCATCGATAACATCGTCTTCTATGTCTTCCTTTCTTTCAGAACTTGAATCCTTTCCTTGTTGTTGCCTCCTTGGGATGTCCTCGTCCCACATTGTTTTTGATATTTCACTAAAGCTTTTTGAAAAGGATTCAAGTTCTCTTGACAGGAGGTCTCTGTCTATCCCGGAAATGGATGCAATTGATTTTAATGAGTGATTAGGAGTTCCATTTTTCGCTATTTCTGGAAAGTTTTTCGGATCAAAACAAGCAGCATCTTTCATAAGGTCTTCGTTGCAGTTGAACTTTTCTTCGATTTTGACAAGCGTAATATTGATGAATATTTTGTACACTGTGATAGAGAAATATCGCTTTGGGTCTCCAGAAAGAAGTCCCACCTCATCTTCACACAACTCATCGTGTTTCTTTGGCTTCTTTGATGTTCTTCTTATCGGTAATATCGTTTGTATTTCTTCATCGATATCTTCAGCTTCCATAAGTTCTTGAACTCCCACTGCAAATGACCTAGCTGCATTGAAAACATCTTCAAATGCATCTAGTTTTTTCCTTAAATTTTTTTCCAAAGTCTTAATAAGTCCCCACGCTTTTAGGTAGTCTAGTGTAAGAGTTTGCCAGGTACTGGCTCACTGGGGTAGACAGATCAAAAATATTTTTAAAAACGAAGGCTGTCAAAATCGCTTCAAATTTTAAAAACGAGTCTTTCAAGGCTTTGGCTTGAAACGACACCTTTGGCTCAAATTCCTTGCTTGTAACATACTACCATCATTAAAAGGGACGGGACTAGTATTTTTATTTTTCTATTGAAATGGATTAGATATACCCAATTAATGTACATATAAATAGATTAAATTTTACCAACCTGGTTGTGTATGACCTGAATCTCGAGTATTAGATATAAAAGTCAGCTTACGTTGGTTGGGATTTAAAGCTGGTGTCTTAAGATCTGCAATGATTTTGGATACGTTTTTCAGCCCCAGACATATGTTTTTATGTCGATGAGGATGACTGAAATATGATTACAATAAAATATTGATTTGTATGCTTTATAGTTTCTGTATAGATAGATGAAATAAGTATGGACTTAATTCTTTTGTATTTTTATATTTCCTTGGAAAAAAAAACAACTATGTTTAGTACCGAGCAAAAAAAAAATGCAAATGAAATAGTATGGTCTTGTCTTAAGAAATAGCTATATACATATTTTAAATAAACTATTCAAATATACAGCTAGGTTCTTGATTATACTTTCATTTTTAGTGCAATAAAAAACATAGTTGATAATGTAAATTACTTTAATTAAAATCTTTTTTAAGTCTCACAAACTTAAAATATTGGTTCTTACCCTTGGCATTTTGCTTTTATAGAATTTTTCCTTTTTTTTTGTTTAAATTTTAAATTTTTGGATTTTTTTTAGCGTAGGATTGTACTTTTCTTCAACACGAGTCAAAATTCAAGTAACTAGAAAAAGTATACAGTTCAACCAACGCCAACTGCAGTAACGGTACCGATAGTGATATACCTGTTGATCGTTCTCTCATATAGTAATTTGTTTTGTTATAGCTTTGTCTTGCTCTATCTGATAATATAACCCAATTTGGATTTTTACCAAATTGTCAAACTAGCCAACACTTGGTCCAATGACAAAAATATGAACAAGTTCGATGTTACTGGTGATTACTTAAACGTCACTGTGCCAAAGTGTCAATTTCCATTTATAGGGTGACTCAATAGGTCTGTTTGGGTACTGACGAAAATAGAAAAGTTGTAAGAATTCGTAAGAATTTTCACCCAAATCCTGTTTGGGTGCTCCAAAAATTCGTATGATGCCGACATAAGAGACTCAAATATCGAGTTTTTAGTCAGTAAAGATTGAATGGGTATCAATTACTATAGAAAATTGTAATTAGATTTTTCTAGTCTAGTGATTGTCTAGTGATTGTTCCCATGATTTGCAGTTTTATTTATAAGTTATAAATGCAAAGTAAAAAAAAAATAAAATGCACGACTGGATCGCATGAACATGCTCATGTAGTGCAAAGCTATTATGTGTATTAACTTAGCTTGAAAATTTTAGCTTTTGGTCATCTGATGTGTGAAGGTATTGAGAGATATACACAAATAAGCAAAAATAAATATTTTTTTAAAACGGGAACACTTTTTGCATTTTTTTTTTTTTAATAATTTTTTTTCCATATTGGGTCAATGATTTGTGTTTTTTCAAAATTTTATTTTTAGATTATTCTGTCCTTTGGATTTTTGGTAGTTTTTTTATGCAAAGTAGGTACAAGAAGGTGTTATTTTAAATGGCTGAAATTTGAACCTTTGAAACTAATATTTACTAAGTAAAAATTAAACTGATCAACAAGGTTTTTCCTGTCCAAAATTTGTTAAACGTTTCTAGAGGTTTTTGATGTGCCTAACTCGAATCCACAGTCAGAATTTTCAAACTGGCTCTAGGTTTTGAGATATTAAGAAAGGCATTTTTCAATATTTTTGAAGCGAAGTTGAAACGTGCGGTAACCTCTTCTTTTGTATTGTTCAAATATTTTCGATAACTCTTTACTCCTCCGAGAAATTTTAAGTTGAAGTAAATGTATTTCTCATTTTATACTGGTCGACAAAGTTTCTTGTTGCCGAGACAAAATTATACTTTTCTTAAGGTTTTCAATATGCTAATTTCGAATTTATAAAAGAACTATATATCAGCTCTCATTTTTAAAATATTCCCGTTAGAAAATTACAAATAAACCCTTTTTTACTAGTGTTATCGTTGTACAAATTTACAACGCCAACAACGCACAGAGGGAATAGCATGAATTGTAAAATATCTTAAAACCGTGTTTTCTTTTCGTTTTATATGAAGTTTTTTGATGAAATAGACAAATTCTAATATAAGAATTGATTTCTTATTCCTATAAGTTTCATGTAACTAAGAACTTTTCATGTATTTTTTTACAAAACTGACCACCAGTTTAGTCTTTTATTTAAATAAAAATAGTAACTTTTATTGTAAAATTTTGAAAAAAAAAAACAGTTTGAAAAAATATTTGTTTGTTTATCTCAAAAATAATTGGTGCTATTATTATTGGATTTTTTTAGAAAACCTGAAAACATAGAAGCATCTAATTTTCTTACATTTCGACTAATTATTCCCCTCTAGGGAATCCGCAAAAACCCTTAACTAAATACAAAGTTTGAAGATAATCGCTTAAGTACTTTAGGCTCTAGCTCAGACAGACAGAATTACGAGAACCACTTTTTTCGCTTTCTCTATCATCGTAATGTCATGTCTAAACTAAACTTGCCCTATAGTTCCTACATATGTCGCAAGTAAAAAAAATTCATGTATTTTATTAAAATTAGATCGATCACCGAAATCAAGCATCATTGAGCGCCGTTGGTAGAAAGATGGGGAACCATCAAATACCAACTGCGTGCTGTTGTCATGTGTTGTTTCTGTTGTTGTTCTTCCTATGATTTGTCTGCCTTTGTTGTATTAATGTCTTGTGTTGTATCAGCCAATGGTCTTAGTTACCCAGTGCTGCAGTGTTTCTAGTCCGTAAGATTTATCTTCGGAGTAGATTTGATGTAAATGTAAATGTAAAATTAAAATTATATGTTCGAAATAAACTCTAAGCAGTATTTCTTGTTTTTTTTTTTCAAATTGCACGAAAACTCTTACTTTAGTTATACTATGCAGAACACGTCTTCTACTCTTTTATTTACCTACTTGTCTTAAAGTTTGATTAATAGACTCGTAAATAACGACTCATCCCTAAACAGTTTATTTAATGTAATTAAATTATATTTTATGCAAAAGAATCCATTTTAGTTTGTCTCTCTATTGTCATTGCTAGCTTAGAGAAAATACAATTCATTTTCAAGTTTAATTGAGCACTTAAAATGCAAGAGACCACTTCCTTAACAATTAAAAAAAAACGATGACGAAAAAAATATGATTCAAACTCTTCTTATTTATTTTGGAAGGTATAAGTAGTTTGAAAGTTATTTTTATTTTCAATGTCAAAGTAAGTATGTAATTATTATTAATTATTAAATTCATAAAAATGAAATACAAAAATCTGTACCCTTAAAAATTTGTATTTAGTTAACAAACAAAAAATAAAATGCACGACTGAATCGCACGTACTTGAAAGCCTCGAAAAATGGATTAGCATTGAATATTTTTAATATGGTTGACTGATGTTTGAAAAGTCAAAAACCCAAAAAAAAAGTTTTTGTATAATTTTTTTATTTTTTTTTTATTTCAATTGTGTCTGTTGACAAAATTAGATCAACCTTTTACAAGATGTGTAAGCTTTGTTTGATTGTTTTTAAGTTTAAATGTTATCTTACGTTCCTAACATACACATAGACACTACCATGATGTGTAAAATATTTAATAAAAGAAATGAAAAAAGTTCCTTTAATAAAAGTTAAATATCTTCTCCTAATTGAAATTTAATATTCATATTTCATACGACTCGAACCTTTTTTAGCTAGTCGAAGAGGTGTATACTGTATAACTGACAGCTGGCCTCTTCTCTACCAAACAAAACCCAACCAAGTTGCATGAATAATTAAAATGTTTGTTACATTTTTTTTTATACTATCGACTTTGCACAGAAATTAATTCTGCAGAATACCCTCGAGCACACTTAACTAGTCCACCCGTGTTGTCCTTTAAAAAAAATCTTGTTTTACATCCTTATCTTCTGTAAGATTAAATAAAAACAAAAAAAAACAACCCATTTTCAAAGTGAAAAGTCCTTTTTGTTGACCACCATCCCTTTCATGTTCTTTCTCTCGTAAATAAAACCATTTTAATCGTAAGTGAAAAACAAATTGATTGCACCCTTGACTAATTTTTAAAATTAAATGCAAGCAACTGTAAACAACAATCTTTAGATCTTATCCCATCGCACCTTCCAATTGCGAAAATCAAAATTGAATCCTTTAAATTTTCCATTTTCGAGGATATACGAGGACGAGTAGACGCTTTTTCAAACCAATCAACCACCCTCTCGACCTTGATGCCTTGCAGATGCCGTCTGCCGTGTGCAAAAGGGTCGAATTCTTCGTTTCCTCAAAACGGAAACAAAACACTTAAAGACAATTACAACTTAATTAAAGAGCGATTTTACTCCAAAGTATACTTAATGGACCAAAGGACCACTGTCTGTAAACAAACGAGGTGCTATATGAGATTAAATCAATTTTTGAGTCATTAAACAAGAGGGCTTTTAAAGTTCTTCAATTTTAGCTTCTCGCTTCTGAATCAAAAGGATGTTTGTCAGTGGAATAAATTTCCGATAGATTTGATTTTGAAAAATGGCAAGGACAGCCTTCAGGGCTGAAAGGAAAAAAAAAGTTTTAAAGTTTTTATCTCGATTGTCATTACCTACAATTTTTAAACATTTTTGAGGAAAGCAATCATCAGAGGAAGGGATAATTGGTTTTTGCTTAGAATCATTTTTATTTTGCACAGTGGACATTACTTTTCTTATTTGATACAAAAACATTGATAAAACAGAATCAGCTTTTAATTTGAAAAGGCAAACTGTTTGGGTTTTACTCATCCAAAAAGTTAAACAAATTATTACGTCTGTCTGGTGTGCTTCTTTTATTTCCTCCTTTTTCCGGGGTCTAAGATTTAAATTGTAAAGGTTAAATTGATATTATTTGGACATATGCTACACAGACACAGGACATAATGTAAGTAATAGCTCTTATGGTTTTAAAATAATGAATAGAAAAAGAGAAAAAATCTGCTATGTTTGAAATTATGTTGCAAAGCGACACAATAAAAAGGCTGAATTCGCTAAGCTGCTTACTCGTACATGCAAAACTGAAGAGGAAGAAGTTACAAGGTGAGATGGAGTGGCACAGAATAATCAGTGGCTTAGAGCTGACGTAACAGCTACCCAGGAGGCGCTATGAGATGGAGAGAATATGCGAAGGATGAAATCGTGTGATATCTACCATGAGAAGTGCATCAAGGAGGAGAATCAGTTGATGTTTAGGTGCGGTTTTGTGATGAGGAAAAAAAATCAATATTGTTAACTTTAACCGCTCATAACTAAATACTACGCGGGATAATTTTTTTTCTTTTAGTCTTAAAATATATGTAGCTTAAGATTATACAAAACTTTTGTGATTTTTCAATTTTTAGATTAAAAATAATTTGTTTTGAATTATTTTTTTCCAATATTTTTATAGAATTAAGCCAAAAACTTTTATGTTCCGGAAAAATTTTAAAACATTTTAAGTAATCTTTCTCTTTAGTACTTTTTGGAAAAATAGTGCAAATCTCGAACAGTATCAAAAATATTCGGCCAATCGTTACTCCCGCATTTTCTTTATTGTACCAAGTCTTTGAAATCAACAAAAATTTTTCGGTCAATTGTGATTCTGTCAAATGTTCTTCAGTCAAAAGTGGTGATTCATGGAGGTAGAACCGGGTTTGTTAAAAACAGTTTTACTTAAATCAAAATTACTTTCAAAAATTTTTCTATAAAATCAGAAAATTTCAATTACAAATAAAGACTGAGAAAATTTTAGGATCCACTTTTCTCACATTTTCTATTATCGTAATCGTATCTAATGTCATACTTGATTGGTATCTCGTTATTGTTTTTTTTACTAGCGAATCCATAACTTGAATATTATTTATGGTACCTACTTACCTACTATATCGCATGTAAGTTCGTAAGCCATGTCGAGCAATATACCCAACTTCAACGAGTTTTCAGTAAATTAACCTGTCTCAATCTCAAATCCCAAGAATATTAATAACAGAGAATTTATTTCACGACGACCGACGACGACGCACGGCGTAAATAAGGCAGATATAGGGGAGAAAGTTTATCAATGTTTTCATCTGAAAATCATTAACTTACATCCTGATTCCTGACGAGATTGTGGAAATCAATTTCATCGTACATATAAATATTTTGTTGATTAATTTTCCATCAAGTTTTACGCTCCACGACACAGTGAATAATTATGTTGGCTCGATAAATATTGTGGTGACGGAAACTTTTTCAACAGCAATTTGTATAGCTATGCTTGTCCTATGACTGCTCCCGAGAGATAAATGGTTTTACTTAAACTTTATTTGAGATGATATTGATTAAGTTGCTAAATATTATTTTTATGTTGGTACCTTAGCCACTTATATCTTCGTAAACTTGTATTCAAACTGAAGGTTTTTGTTTTTTATCTTAACTAGGTGTTGGGTACACAAAAAAATTACGTAAAGGATTTGCAAAGTTAAGCTAGTTTATACATATTTTATTTTATTTTTCCAATTTTTAAAACAAAACATCCTCACCAGGACAATGAAATAAAACGACAAAAGGTACATTCCTTTTTATAAAAAAAGTAAAATAATCTTGGATGATGCTCCGTACATTTTTATATAAAATGGAAAGAGCAGACAATTTAGCTAGAAGATTAATTTCTATAAGAAAAAGGGATTTGAAATGGTTTTGTTCTTTAAGCACCGAGGCAGTTGAAGTAAAAAGAAAAAGGTTTTCTGTACTCCCTATTATTTTACTTTTGTACTCTCATCATATTTTAAAGGGCGAAAGTACAAGCTGTGGACGATATAAAAAAAGGAAAAAAAGATATTTTTAATATTAAAAATATATTGTTTTCAGGGAACTATTTTTAAATTGTGTTGCTCTTCTTCGTCCAATATAATATGTTGACATTAACTTAACTTAGCGTTTTTGTTAACAAAAATCGTTTCTAAATATTTACATCCTGACAACAAAAATGCAAAAAAAAACATATCAAATTGCATAGAATAACTCATCACTCATTTAATAACATTGTAAGTAAAATCTATTTGAGTATTCTATTCGAAGGAGCTTTTGACAGCATGATGGTCGGTATATATAACCAGCAAGTATCACAAATCGTTTCAGTACGTATCATGAATTGCTGTGATAAGTATCATAAATTACGGGGAGTATCACGTGTTACTCTACGATAACCGATTGATGATATTATAGATTACTTTGGTAAGTATAACGAGATTGATCCGGTATATATCACAGATCGCTCAAGTAGGTTACATGATTTTTCGTTAAATATCACAAACTACTTAAGTTAGTATCAAGGGTAAACCGAGTATTTATCAAAGATAAGTTCTAGTAATACATACTATATATTACCTCGTTACACATTGTGCTGGTATTTACGAAAGCATGCTCTGATATATCATGGATTTGTCTATATATGTATCACAGATTAGTCTAGCTTGGATTGTTGGGGTATACTGTCTACATTATTAATTGTGTCATATATGTATTTCTCCTGTTAATGTCGTAAACTTCAAGTATCAGGGGTCACTCGAGTAAATATCATAAATTACTCCGATAAAACGACATTTTCGTTAAGTATCACATTGTGC
The DNA here is from genome assembly GCA_948107695.1 of Meliscaeva auricollis. Classification (NCBI taxonomy): domain Eukaryota; kingdom Metazoa; phylum Arthropoda; class Insecta; order Diptera; family Syrphidae; genus Meliscaeva; species Meliscaeva auricollis. The sequence goes on from OX403616.1 coordinate 64,651,846, forward strand.
CACCTCCTATACGGCATGGATTACCTCAGCAAGTATCACGGATCACATTTGTATATATATAATGGATTGCTCCGGTAAATATCACGGATTACCCTGTATCCTGTAATTGATATATTGCTCCATATGGGGACTGAAATAATATTTAATGTTATTTTAGTAAGTACCTTTAGAAAGCTATTTAAGGATCAATGTTATAAATACCACATTTGACAGTGTTGTGTTGATGTATCACGAGAGACTTCTCTCTATGTATCACAAGTATCACAGATCACTGAGAACACTGATGTATCACGGAATGCTATGGTAAATATCTTAGAATGCTACGTATCACGGTATACTCAAATTAATATCACAGAATGCTGGGAAATTTACCATTTTACTTACCTTAGTATCACAATCTAGCTTATTAAAGTATCAAGAAACACCCGAGGACCTATATATCATGGATTAGTATCCTTGCTATTTTAGGAGATGGCAGCAGGGCACTGTTATGCCTTCTATTTAGATAGCTAGTTTAAGCAATTCAATGAAAGTAAGAGTTACGAAAAGATTAGAAGTTAAAGTGTTTCATTTTACCAAGCTTGTATCTTATCATCAATTTATCCTTTGAGTGTCCATGATGTTATCTAATATAATCATCGTGAAGTAAATTTTGTTTTGCACATTAACAACGCACCTACATTACATAGGTATCTATATCTAAAAATTAACACAATTTCATATAGAAGGCTGTTACTTCCAGAACAACTTGTTGAAGGAGTTTTCATGTTTTATTGCTACTTCACGTCGCAAACTCATTATTAACACAGATCTTGGGAATTAAACACATGAAATAGCACGACAATCAACGACGCGACACTGACGTATACATAATTGACTTGGGATGAGCCATCCCACTTAAGTTTAGAATAAGAAGCTGGAGTATATACTAGAGAAAAAACAACAAATAATGAAGTTGGAGTGTTTTCTTAATTTAATGAGATAGGTAGGGGAATTTACGTGTTGTAATTTTAATCAACAAAATTCTTAAACAAAATGTGAATAATTTAAACACAAGTGACAGCTTTTTAAATGCAATAATTGCTATAGGGTACTTGGAGAAGAAAAAATGGTAAGTAAATTAGAGAGTCTTACAAGCGCTTTCAAAATATTCACTTGATTATATTGGATAACCCATATTCCACAGTTTTTTTTTTTTTTTTTAATTTATTTGAGTTGTTTAGAAGATGATTCTTTTTAAAAAGTACATACTTTTTTGATGTAATGGAGCATACGGAGGTTGAAATTGCTTGACATCTGCTTTGGGAAGTACTAAAAGGAGCAGGGTTAGAGCAAAGATGATATAACTAGTAGTACTAGTTAGTGGTACTAGTTATATCATCTTTGGTTAGAGGTTGTTTGGGTGCGTGTTTGTGATAAGTGGAAAACTTAGGCAAGAAGTCTTAGTCTTAAATGGTGTTAGCAAACCTGGGTACAATCAGTGGTAAGTGGAAAACTTAGGCAAGAAGTCTTAGTCTTAAATGGTGTCAGCAAACCTGGTTACAATCAGCTTTGATAGCAATGCTTAAGAACGTGACACTGATTTGTGTTCAAACACCGCCAACGAAGAGAAGGAACACTCAACCAAGGACGCATTCTATGATCTACACAAGCGCACGTATGCGATAGATGCCACCACGTCAAGATTGTTCTTTGTCACTTCAATGCCAGATTTAGTAAAGTCTGCACAACGAAACGTATGACGACTTTGCAAAGAAGCGGAATTTAATTGTAGTAAGCACACAATTCCCACACCTCAATATACACAAAACTTAAAAAAACTGTCAGACAAATTTATCACTTGCTTGAAGTATGTTGGATATCCGAACGTTCCGGTGAAGTGATTTTTGGTGCTAAGTAATTCTTTTCATTTACTGAAATTAGTTGTTATAGAACAATCTTAGTTTTGTTGGCTAAAAGTTTATTAAAAATGCACTAAACAGGCAAAATGGCCCCCTCGGGACGTGGGTCAAATGACATAGTGGGCCATTTTATACTTACTCTTGCATTTTAAGTTTCTTTATGGGGCCAATTTTTTGCAAATATGAACGGTTTACTGGGAGGCAGTTGTAGATAGAGGACTCATTACCAAAAGCTCTAGATTCCGTCTAGAAATTTAAATGAGTGCAAAGAAAATCTTTTAAAACATTTTGAGAATTAGAAACCACCCTACCACCAAAAAAAATAAAATTTTAATTGGGTTTTGGCTGATTTAGGACCACCCTTTTCAAGCAAATTAACAAAGGAACTCGTGCATCTGGTTTTGGAAACTTGATTACCAGGTAGCTGAATAAGAACACACTTAGCATGCTAGTATGCCATTTTACGCGTGTAATTTTGATTAGTAGAATTTGAAGATGTTTTGAAAATAAAAAAATTTAACTACTTTTTAAAACTTTTTTAACTTGTAAGGCTAAAAACTGTAAGCTGAAAACTTTAAAATGAATATAAAATTTAAAGTGAAATGTCATATTTTTACCGAAATATGGGACATATTCCTTAGTGGAACGTTTCAATATTTGTCCGTCGTGCTTGGTATATTTAAAAAAAAGCATAAAAATAAGAATGAGTGCATTTCAGTAAAAAGAGCGCATTTTAGTGATAAAACGAGAGAGCTCGGTTAAGTCAAAACAAACAAGAATTGACATTTATAACGTATCAAAAAAATGTTTAAGGTGGCCAAAAGCTCTTTCAAGCGTACACTTGAGAAAAACCTCGACCTCTTTTTCAATATATGTATGTATGTATAGGAAAAGGTGCGATTACTGATCTTGCCATAGGTGCTCTTAGGGCTAGGAACGGCACTGCATCAACCGACATAGTCAGAGAAGCTTAAAATATATTGGGGCTGATACGGTTGGGACCCTTGGGGCATATGGACATTAACGCACCAGCCTGATGAGACCTCAAATCCAAACCTGACAGTGAACGTATCACATTAAGCTAACACAACAGGTGGTGCACACAAGTGTAACGGTAGCAACTTGTTGTGCGTAAGCGCAAGTGGTCCATATCTAGAGACGGAGCTTATAGGATAGGCATGTTGGTTGAAAACGTAGTTCATTCTGGATTTTAAGCGTGATGAAGCGTAGGTTAAGTAAGCTTAAATAACTGACAGTTGATCTCGCTATCGTCACACAAAGATCAATTTCGATCCATTGTGATACCCTGCCTAGAGCCTACGGTATCACAATTTTTTGACGTTTACAACGACCTCAATTTGCGACAATTCAAATTTTCGATGTAACAATATTTTGTAGTTGACAATATTATATCTATAATTTGAGCAAACATTATTTTTTGAAAACTTTGTTAATTTGAGTAATAAAAGTAGAAAAAGAGATTTTTTAAATTTTGACGAAATTTTTAAAATTATAATGTCTCGAAATCTATCTTACCATAAAAAATAAAACTATAACTTCATAATGTATAGACTTTGTATGCAAATAATTTCGATAATATTCAAAGTTTTTTAGTTTCTCGTGAAAAACCGACATTTTCGTATTTTTACGTTTTTTGGAATAGCGATATCTTTTGAGCGATCTGAGCGCTTATTTTTAGAAAATTGTATGATATACAAGTTTTCCTAAAATATTTTTTTAAATAACTTAATAACTTTCGACGCACACACGATCGGTCAATTAACTTTCGGGTGTGTATTTTTTATACCAAAATAAAGATAATTGAATTTAAAAAACTTCACGTCGAATATTTGGGCAGTGAATGCACATTTTTCCTAGGCTATTTTGTTATTATCATAATGATAAAGTTGATAAATGCTTTAACTTTCTTTCGCCCAAGACTAATATACTGTGTATATTTGTGTAAATTAAACAGATAAAACATATAGTTCTCTGCAAAAAAAAACATATCTGCTACTAGATAAACCAGAAATGGAAAAATTAAATCAATATTATCCCTATTGACAATAGCTTTTTTGTCGCCTTTTGTAAGGAGTACATCCTTGATCGAATTGTGGCTAAAAGAGGACCATCAGTGTTCTGTTAAAATCACAATTCACAAGTTACATATATTTATTTTACGAACACATTTCTGTATACATAAATGCTCTACAATCTGCAGAGTAAACTAAACTCAATGTGAAAATGCCATCCATCATCAAAAACAACATTGAAAGTACCATTCATGTGTCAGTTTTCATGACATGTGAAGATTGTAGTGTAAACGATGTGTTGTCTTCTTACAAAATTGCTTTTTAATGAAGTGTGACCCTATGAGACAATTTTGTCAGTTGACTTAATTTGTCAATCACTCAAAAAGATTTAAATTACAAACTTTTTAGTCACCAAAATTTACAAAAAAAAAACACCAACTGGCGGTGTGGGCGCAGTATATTGGTACGAGTACGAAACACAATAACTTCCATAGTCACATGTGATGTAAAAGCTATTTCATTATCTTTTTTGATTATAAAATTGCCAGTAAGTGTCAATTTTTAAGGGTTGATGTAATTTAAAACATTTTTTCCAAAGAATACAAAAAGATCCACAGTCTCTGTCTGTAAATAAGGTTTCGTCGTTTATTTGAAATGGATAAATGGGTTCCTACAATCTTCCCAATTTTGAAAAGAAAACAAGTTGCGATATTATAAAAGAGGGTTAGAATACAATTTGAATGTTTGTTGTATTTTCTTTTTGTTTTTTTTTTTTTATATAAAAAGATTCATTGCGGAGGAGGAACAAATTGCCCATTGAATTGTTATTATTGCGTTTTGGGAAACCCATTTTTACTGTTGCTTCTTTTTTATTGTATTTCGAAGTTAAATTTAAGATTTTACTTAAATACCACATTTGCTTTGCTTGTTTAAATAAAGGGACCGGGAGGTCCCTAAATGTGTCATATAGGGAAACATTGCAGACAAATAACAATGAGTCCTTAAACAATTTTTGCTTTTTAAAAACTTTATATTGCCATGGTTGGCCCGTAAAAACGTAAATTACTTACAACAACAATAAAATAAATATAAAATCCCATAGTCCTGTGTGTGACAAAATTCCTTTTTATTTTGTTTTGCTTTTGTAAAGAACATGCAGTTTTATTTTTGAATGGAGAAACAACAACTTGAGTGTTCTATCTACTCCCTTTGTGTTGAATTTTGAGCTACTACTACAAGGGGAGCAACTTACCATCAGAAACTGTGATGAAACATGAGACCTGGGTCCCTAACGACTCCAACGGTCTTCTAGTGAGTTAAAGTAAAAGGTTACTTCCACTGATACCTTTTATAATGTAGCATGAAAGGAATTGCGTTCATGATTTTCCATTGATTTAAGGACAACTCCATGACCATGGTTCCTGATGGCAGAAATTGAAGAACTCATTTGAATAAGATTTGCCGCAATTAAGGTTAATGCATAACAAAGGTGTATCAATTGATTCCAAAAAAAAAGGCTTAACCCGTTTAGTGACAGTGAATGTAAAGGGAAAATTCAAATTATCACCACCAACGTACATAAGGAATTGACGATTTGTTGGTTAGTAGTATAATCTCGCCACTAAACATAACGAAGAATTAAGATAAGATAAGACACTCTATGCAATAATGGCAGTGTGGCATTGAGCTTTAAGAAATAATTTAATAATGGCAGTAATCATAGATCATCCACACGCCAATTCCAGTACACTGCTCAGAAGAACTTTGACAGAGTAAAGGCAAAGCTGATATGGATTACGATTGTCCCCACATGAAAATTATTAAATGACAAACTAGGTTTATAATTTTAAAGTTCAGTGACGTTCCTTAAAAAGTGAACTAATTTTATGATTTTTTCAATTCCAGAAAAACTGCATAAATTTTTATAGACTTAAACATAAGCAGTCACTTTGGCATGTTTGAAACATTTGGAACATTTTCTACATAGAAACAATACAAAATTCTGGCGTTCAAAAATTATTGGTTAAATAGTAAATCTGTTATAACGGGTAGTTCATGTAGATGAGTAGGTGGATGAATGAAATGACGATCGAAAATCCTGCAAATGTTAAATAACCCGCCAGAAAAAATAATTCCAAAAGATTGCACTAACTTACAACCAAAGTGCATGCTAAGTGCTGGTATATTTTTCGTATAGAATTTAGCCTACACAACTCTAAGATTACATCGCAATAAATGTAAATAGATAGATTTTCGAAATCTTTTTTCCATAGCATAATTATCATTAGTATTCGAGCCTTCTATATTAAGTTAGAAATTAATTATCTAAATATAAGAGTTAGTACATGAAACACCCACCAATTTTCAAGAAAGAATATTACTTCTTTAATGAGATAAACGGTATTGAAATAGTTTTTTTTTTTCTTTCCGATACTTTGGAATGGCCGAGCTATACAAAAATATTCAAAAATTACCAGTCCGTTTTTTACACCCCTTACTTTGGTTGACACTTTGTGGCGGAATCACAACAATTTAATCTCAGTAATTGTATAGCTAATTAAATGCTTATTTGTAGTTTGCATGGTTTTTGAGTTATTGAATTTTCCGCTAAAATAGCTGTGAAGTTAGCGGACAAAATCTTAAATAATTACTTAATTTTTTTATTTAATTAATTGACATTCAAATTTGAAGCTTTTTAAATACTCTTAAGTAGCATACATTTCTTCTTTGTAGCTATAATAGTTTTTAGTTATTTAAAACTCCGCTAAAATAAGACTGACGTAAGCGGACGTAACTAAGAAAAATCATTTCCTATTCCATTGTTCAATTTCAAGAGAGTACATTTTTCGGGTCCGCTGAAGCAAATGGAGAAAATTTAAAATAAATCATTTTTTTGATTTTTTTGCCAGTAGGTAATTGTAGATTTTCAAATGAACATTTGTTGCGCAACCTCAATTGTGTAGCTTAAGCACTTTTTGAAGAAACGAAGTTTTTGCTGAAAAAAGTTTGCTCAAAAGTGAAATTCCAGGATCCTAAAAAAATGACAAATTCAAAAAAATTTGCTTGCAAAAATTTGATGTCAACTATCAAAGTCAACATCAACTAGCTGAAACGCGCAAACACCGATTTTGTTGCTCAACTATTTTTTTTGTTATTGAAGATCTTTAAAAAAGGTCTGTAACGTTAAAAATTTTGAAAAAAATTGAATTTTCAATTCTTTTTCTTTTCCAGAAAACAAAATTTTTGCGCAAAAATTAATTTTGTAGCTCTCATGGGTCATTCACTATTCCAATTTTCAGTATTCAGTTTTAAGATAGTACTTCCGGTCCGGCTGAAGACAATGGAGAAAATGTAAAAAAAAATGTTTGAATTGTTTTTTGCCAGTAATTGCAGCTGTTCAAACTAAAATTTGTTACGCACACCTAAATTTTGAAATATTGACCCACTCAAAACCCTTAACTACCAAGTTTGAAGATAATCGCTTCAGCGGCTAAAACTGTAGCTTGAGATATGGACATGACAGACAGGCAAACAGAATTTACGGAATTATATTTTTCGCATTTCCTATTATCGTAATATTTGATTGTTAGTTCGAGTTCAATATTTTTTTCTTACGAATCCGAAACTTGCACTATAGCATGGCATAAAGAAGAAAGGTATGGTTGACAGTTCATTCGTGACGTCATCGGGAGTGAAAAATCCAAATTTGTAGATGAACGAAATCAACCAAAACAATAACAAAACAATTGGCTGTCACTCCATGTGACGTCACATAAAATAAAAATGGCGACGCTTCATCTCATATAGAGCACAACTTGCATTCCTTATACCATGCCATATAGTATCCATATCGCAAATAAAAATACCCTTCACACACGTCATTTATGCTTATACATATTATAATGTATGCACATAAAAAATCACATCTATTCAAAGAGCATTTCTTTTGGACAAAAATATGTACGAAATACGTATAATATATTCTATTATTACCTTTTTAATATTACGACATATAAAGAGAAAATCTTTGAATTTATTATACATTTTTCGTATGACAAAAAGAATAAATCATTCTTATAAAAGTAGACTCTGATGATGTCCTTTGTAGAAAACTCCTGGAAAATAATATGAGGAAGACAAAATATTTTTTTCCAAGACAATAATTTTTTAAACAAAATCTTCCTTAAATTTAAAGTTCTATTATCTAAGTATTCACGGAGTTTAACTAAACAAATCGTACCTATAGAATTTTATTTTAGTTCTGATCTTTTCCTTGTCGAGTTAAAAGTAAAGAATTTTGAAATGCAAACTCCCTAACCCTTGAATCATTGTAATAAATCATTATAAATTAATAACCCATATTATATTCATACTTAACCAATTATAAGCTTTGAACGATTACAGTGTGACCTGACTTGGTCGTAGGTACATTATATCAATTACCAATATTGTATCCCTTTTTAATATCTTTTTAATTCTTTAACCACTCTTAAGTGATTAATTGTTACGTAATATGTACAAAAATCTTAATTGTCCTAATAAAGTATAAAGCTAACTGTGTTATCTTAAATACCAAATTATTTCGTTTTCCAAATACGAGAACTTAAGCCATGATTACAGAAACCTTTGAGATTTACGAGAACATTTTATTTAAAAAAAAACAAACTCCTGAATTTAATGCCACGACGACAATGTACTTAGACATTAAATTCTTCTCCAAAGAACATTAAGAATAAAACCACGTTAAGAAAAATAATGCTGACATTTTTCTCATTAACTTGATATCACGTAGGCTTAGCTGAAATGTAATTATATATTACCATGAATTTTACGATTATATTGTGAGGAGGAGTGATTGAACCATTGAACATTTTTGATGGTAAGAAATCTAAAGCATTTGAAAGGAAGTGGAAATGTAGGGAAAAAGAAATCAATTTAATGGAAATCAATAACAAAAGAGAAGTAAGTATTTTTTATTTGTTCATTATGCAATTTAAATGTTGCCAGATGTTAAAAAAAAACCATAGGACATAAGAAACCTAAAAAATAAAATTGTGAGGAGTAAGTTATAAATTTCTACAGGTTCCAAAAACTATATTTGAAAAGGCTTAATTTGAAAACAATATTATAGAACGCATTTTTGGCTTAAGAGAAAGTTAAAACGCGATATTAAAAGTGTTGCCGATTTGCTTCAATATTACCTTTTTTCTAAATTTTGAGTCAGGCTCTTAGGATGAGTGCCTCTCCTTTCCATAAGGGGGTATATAAACCCCTCTTTAAGAACAATTTTTTTTCTAGTATTGATCCAATACGAATGATTACTGTTTGTAAAATTTTATTTCCAAAACATCAGTTAAAGTTTTGACGGTAAAATGTTTTTTTTTCCGCAAAAATTGAAATTGTAATTACTTCCGGTACTGAAATAAAAAAAAAGGTGTGTGTACTCAAGTACACGCGCCAAAATGTACACTTCCTTATCAAGTTATCACATATTATTATTTATTTTTGTATAGTTTTTTTGGATATTGTAAAATTATTTAAGAAATGGGGTGAAAAGTTCTAGAAGGGAAATTTTTTTCAAAGAAGAATAATGTACTTTTTTTTATTTTACTATTTTTTACTGAGGCTTTAATCTTCTCATTGATATCTCAAATTTATCGTTTAAGTTTTACTAAAAATTAAAAGTTATTTTGTTTACGTGAAAAGTATATTTTTCATTTCTTAACAAATTTGTGAGAGATTGAATTTATGTATACTATTTTTGATTTTTTAAAACAAATTGTTTATCACTATAATTGTTGGCATTTTAGGTATAATCTTATAGAAATTTCAAATTATTTAAGCAGACATAGTCAGATGTTGTTTCGTTAATGCATCATTTACAGTCTTTGTTTTTAATTTAATCTATTTGTATGGCATAGTTTAACAGAACAAATGCATCTTGTTTTGAGCTAAAAATGTATTCAAAATTATAAAATTTTATAATTTTAAAGCATTCCTTGAAAACATATTTTCACTTAACGACCTTTGTGACAATGTTTAACATAAAAAAATATTTTTATGCAAATTTGTAGTTCAAGATTTTATCTAATAGAATCTGTCCAATTTATTAAAATCCTGCAACTATTTCTCTGTTTATTTTTACGTTACATTTTCACATTTATACGTTACAGACAAACAGTGGTTTTTTTTACATTTTGCTCTCTAAAATCTGTAAATATGCACTTACACGTTTAAAAATAATTATTGCCTATCAAGGACAATCAATTTAAAAGTTCAAGTGACCTCTACTCCAAAATGCGTTTCGCCCAGGTACAACAATGGGCTCATCAGTTAGATGTTGTTGTACCCTTTCTAATATGTACGCAAAAGATTTGGTCGATGTTTACCGACTCATATTCAAATTACAGCATGTATGAACTGTGAATTTTAATATTTGTATAAATTCGGACACCTAGAAAATGATGTTAAAATCCGCGGTCTATTTTTTTTCTCTTTGTTTTTATCAAGGACACTTGCACCAACAATATTGTAGTGTAGTAGTGCTGAAGCCTAATATTTCAACTAAATTTAGACACCCCAATCTTTATAGTCGGAGTAAACAAAAAATTTACAAATTTTGTAAGCGAACCATCTCGAATCCCTTTTTGAGCCAACGGTACCGTTCTCCACTGGTGGCTGGTCGAATTCCGACTACCAAAGCAGACAATTTTGTTGAATTTTGATGAATTTCGATAAAACTCTTTTCAAGTTTGTAAAGCTTTTATGTGTAAAATTATGTTTGATATATCAAGTTAAAGGTAATTTGATCGTGATGCCCAATTAATGAGCCTTTAATTTATGAAGCTTGGGTAAATAGTAGTGAAACACCGCGTAAATAAACTCTTTTTACCGTTATCTCGGCTCACAGACTACAAAAATTATGAAATTTTGTACAAAAATGTACTGTTACATTACTCAATATCCAATCGCGGTGTAAAGTCTAAAATGAAAAACTGAAGAAAGGTAAAAAAACTTGGACTGAAAAATCTTATTTTTGCTGTTATTCATTTAAAAAAACATTAAAAAATCTAATTTCTTTACTCATGTATAGACACCACATTAATCTAAAAGTCGTTTTGACAAAATATTTTTAACCTTATTCCCTGATTTCACAGAAACTTTCAAAAATGTATGTGTTTTTTATAGCTCAAAAAAAACCGTTATGGATCATTTTCAATATAATTCGATTTAGACGCCTATTTTTTTTTTTTCATTATCTATCAATGTTCATAATTAGTTTTTCAATAAAAATCAACTTTACCTACACCAACATCATTTTCAAAGGTCTAAGAAAATATTTGATTCTTTAAAATAATTTTTTACTTGAAAAGTTGACAATAAAACGCCGTGAAAAAAATTCCAGATTTTCTGATTTGAAATAAAGGTGCCTACACCTTTGAAATTGCATACTCAGATTTTGATTACCACCCCAATCCCAATATTTGCTCCTGCCTATTAGTAAAACAATATTTTAAATCATTAAAGCTAACTACGCTCATTTAAAGATTTCAAACATGAAGGCACCAGTCAAATGAGATGTGCGGAGGAATGGAACACTTATTTGACCCAAAATTCTGTTTTGAATAGTTAAAATCTTAAAGTGCTTTTTGAAGTTCAATTTACATTTTTATAAAGCAAAGTCAAAAGAATATTAAATTTCACAATCAGTGAAGAGAAATTTATTCAATTTGAACTAAATTCAAAACAATCAAACTGTAACACCAGTCCTGGCCGACACTTTTATTTCACAACAATTCATTCATACTCGTACTACCGTCATGATATTTTTCAATAATTTTTTTTTTTTTTTTTTTTTTATTATCAGCGAAACTGACTGGAAACACTGAATACTTTTTATGCTCATTTCTTTTCACGAACACGTGTATACAAAAAAGTCACGAAAATCGTGCCTTTAAAGCCTTGGCCATCATAAGAAATATTAAACAATAAAAAAAAAATTGTATTCTCGAGGGATTATTGCCTTGAAGGAAAGTGGCTGAAACAGGCAATTGGCCAATTTTCTTTAATAAATTTAAGTCACTATACCATTTTTGTTCCTTTTGTTACTGAAAAATTTCACTTGAAAGTTTTTAATAAAATCTGACGATAGAGAAAACTCAAAATATAATTATGTACAATGTACATTAAACTAAAAATTTAATCTATGCCCACGTTAAACATATACCTACCCCAGTCGGTCTTTTTTTTTGATTTTCTGAAATTTTAGAAAACTGGTATGCTAAATGCTGTTAAATTTAAACACCAAGTATATAGAAAATAATACTCTGTCATTAAATCAATTTAAAAGTTTTAAGTGACTTTTTGAACAAATCCTGTTATTGAAAGGAAATTCTTAGAACACAACAAAAATTAATTGTGTGGAAAAATGGTTTAAATTAATTTCCTCTTGATTTGTTGATAAAACTTCAAGGCATCTTGGATGTTTTTATATTTTTCTTTTATAAAAAAAAAGATCCTTTGCTTTTGTTTCTTCTTTCAGCTTATTTAATTCCAAGAAAATGAACAATGTCCTTGAGTAATTTGAGTTTCTCAATGAGAAAATTTCTTTTGTTTTACTTGTGGTCACGCAAAGAAAAAATTGTCCTTGGGTTAAATTGTAAAGTTGAGGTCAAATGATTCTATTTATGTATTTCCAAGATTCAATATATACAAAACAAAGCTTTGCTTAGAGATATTGTTTTAATGCGGTAAAACCTTTATAAAGGTTGTAAGATATAAAGAACTTCTAAAACTTTGAAAATCATCATTTTTTTAAATATAATTTAAATATAATTTACTTGAGGCAAACTCTGAAATTGACCAACTCAAGAGTTGAAACACAAGTCGAGATCTTTTTATAATCGTGGTTTTTTGCTATTTCTATCTAAAGTAGACCTTAGAGCGAAAAAAGTTCAACACAAGAGTGGTAGGTGGTCAAAAGATCTATAATTTTTGACATGTTTTCCACATTTACCTGGTTTAACAGTATCTAGGTTTAAATCTCGGTCATTTAACTTCAAAAACGTAAAAGTCACCAATTTTGGGTCACCATTTTTCAGAATAGTAATCTACTAATGCAGCAGAAATACGAGGTAACAATGTGGAAATTCGGAAAGAATAGGTACATCAAAAACTATATAAAATTGATTGTTTCCAAAAACAAAACAAAAAAACACCAAAACCTTCCAGCTAACCTCTATTTTTTTGAATAAAATAAAAATCACAAGTAAATATTAAAAAAAATAAATATAAAATGTTAAACTTTTTCTATGATACAATCAAATGATTCCTAGAGCTTAAGTTGACAGTTAATAACAAAAGCTTGTAAGTTAATATAAAGGGTTTATCTATAAAACATATCTACATTGTACATAATGTACATTGTACATGTCATGCTGTCCTTATCTATCCCCACACGTCAATTAGCCCGAATACATTTTTTTGCACTCCAATTCACACCAAAAAATCAAATTAATTTTAACAAAACTCCTACACATATGTAGCAGATACAAATGCTTGAAGGGATCTAATGTTGTTAATTCACTTGTCATTAGAATTCCTGAAATGTCAGATTAGTTTTTGTGTTTTCGTTTTTTTTTTTTTGTTTTCTTAATGCTGTAAATGAAGCAGAAAGTGTGAATAAGAAACTTTCTGGTTTGTGGATACTCTTTAATGATATATTGCCTTGAGATGACTTATTGAAAATAATGTTATCTTATTGCAACTATTATTAGCTTTAATTTAAGTTAACTGCTGTTTAAATGTAAATTCTTAAATTAGTATGCACAAACTTTGTACCAAGTGTTTGAAAGATGGAATATTGATATCATCAATTTTTAGAACCAAGAGCTGATGTATCCATATCCAACCCACTGTGTCAATTTATTTTCATTACTAACTTACTTTTTACTCTTACTATGTTTTTCATTAACCGATTATAGTCCATTTTATGTTAAAATCATTATTCATTTAATGAGGTTCTTGTGATAAAGCTATCACATTCGTTAATTCGATGATTTTTACTAAGAAATCTCTAATGTCTGAAAGAATTCCTAATGGCATGAGATTATCTCTTATATTGTTAAGGAAAATTACACACTTATATCTTTTAATCAAATCTGGAAACGGAGACGATTCTAGTCTACTCACTTCTAATTTAAAAACTCAGAATCAATGTAGATAGGTACTATTATGATTGATACATCTTAACATAGTGGGACGATATAAACGAAACATACATACATTATTTAACATAATGTATTTTATATTCACAAACGTTGGAGAAATTAATTTCTTATGAAGAACTAAAATTGCAACATTTCTAAAATGCATTTAAATTTATTCTTCCACTCCATCAAACATTTGTCTCAATAAATTTAATAATGTTCAAAAACATTTCAAAATGAAGGAAAAAAGTTGTTGGTTCAAAACTTTTTAAACAATTTTAACAACTGCAAAAATAAAGTTTTTTTTGTCCTTTATATAATTTCTTAAAATTATGTAGGATTGGTCTTTTCTGAATCTAAATCTGGATTCAGAAAATTCTATCACGTACCTTTCTTTAAATTGATTTTTAAGAAATGTGATTGCTTTGTAGAAAAAAGTTCTTTTAGATACGATTGACCAGGTATACATTCAAAACTATTGAGCAATTTCGGCTGAAAATTCGAGAACTTATTCAATCATCAGTATAGTCACATTTTAAACCGTTATTTAATCATGGCGGTCAGCCATCAGACGAATAGGGGGAATAACATGTAGCATACGAAAACATGCACGTGCCGTAACTATTCGGGACTGGTGGAAGTGTGATCAAAGCCTCTCCGCGGCGGCCGCTAGAAACAAGCCTTTTAAAAAAAGGTTTGGCTAATATGATCAGGCTGCTTCCACAGGTTGGCGACAGGTTAATTTCCTGTCCCGTAAAACTAAAAGAATTACGAGACCGACAACAAGCCTCGGAAACGGACGGATTTCACGAAGACAACCCATGCAACGAAAACGGCAAAACGATTTACGAATTTTCTTGTGGAACGTACGATCGCTCTATAGAGCTCGAGCTGCTCAGCAGCTAGCCGATGCCCTGTCAAAATATAAAGCTGACATAACAGCGCTTCAAGAAATAAGATGGACAGGGAATGGTGTTTTACAGAAGAAAGAATATGACTTATATTACAGCTGTCATACAAAACACCATGTGCTCGGGGTAGGCTTCCTAGTCAGCGAAAAAATGAAGTCTACCATCATCGGCTTTAACGCTATAAGCGAAAGGCTATGCACCCTTCGCGTGCGAGGCAAATTTACAAACATCAGCCTCATTAACGTTCACGGACCTACGAAGGAGTCCTCAGACGAAGAAAAAGAGACTTACTACGAACAAGTCGAGAGGGCCCTCAATGCCTGCCCAAGGTATGACGTCAAAATCCTCCTTGGGGATTTGAACGCAAAATAGGTCGGGAGCCGGTATTCAGGCATTACGCAGGCACCCATAGTTTGCATGAGAACACTAATGACAATGGACCTCGAGTCTTAGAATTGGCAGCATCGAAAAACATGGTCGTTGCGAGTACCAGGTTCCCGCGTAAAGATATCTACAAAGCCACCTGGGTATCACCTGATGGAGTCACTCGTAACCAAATAGACCACGTGTTGATAGATCGTCGCTACTACTCGAACTTGATGACGGTACGAACGTGCCGAGGTGCCAATATCGACTCGGATCACTATCTTGTTGGTATGGTTTTCCGAGGACGGATTGCCTTGCGGAAACGCATTACATCCGCCGATCAGGTTCGAATCAACACGGCTGCCCTACGCAACGAAAACACCAGTAACACCTTTGGTAATGCGTTAGGACTCGCCCTAGAATCACTTGATTTAGGGAGAGTAAGTCCTGGAGCCAGTATGCTGGGCGTAAATGAGAAGTGGACACGCCTTAAGAACACTGTCATTAGTACTGCCAACTCCATCTTAGGCAGCAGTCGTAGAAATCGGAACGACTGGTTTGATGATGAATGCAAGCTAGCGACTGAACGTAAGAATGTTGCGTACCGAGCAATGCAACAATCTCATAGAACGCGGGCACGCGAAGAGGAATATAAAGAGCTCAGAAGAATAGAAAAACGGCTTCACAGACAGAAAAAATCAGCCTGGGAGAAGAACCTAATCTGTGAAATAGAGAGCAGCCGAGAGCGAGGTCCGCACCAGGCGCGGAAGTTCTACCAATCCGTCCGAAACATGACGCAGTACACACCACACTGCACATACTGCAAGGACGGAGAGGGAAATCTGATCACCGATCCACAAAGCATACTGGAGCGATGGGAAGTGTACTTTAATGAATTGCTAAATGGTCAGCTCACAGCAGAAGTGGAGTGGACCACTACTTCAAGATGAACACCCTATGCTACCGCCACCAAGCATAGAAGACGTTGAGAAGGCTATAGGACGGCTCAAGAAAAACAAAGCCCCGGGAGCCGATGGCTTCCCATATGTGAGGAAGGACGATTCCGGAGACGGTACAATCATGAGTTGTACGCAATCTACCTTGAAGCAGACATAGTGACAAAAATTAAGCTCGGTAGACTCCGGTGGGGAGGGCACATAGCTCGTATGAGCGAATAGGAACCTGCTCCGAAAGTCTTTTGCGGTACATTCTAGGTAGACGGCAGCGTGGTAGACCATGCTTGCGCTGGAGAGATGGCGTAGACCAGGACGCCAAGTAAGCTACGTTATCTGTAAAGCAAGTACGTGTTAGTTATTTTGTTTCAAAATGTATGCTTATTAAACTTTTAAATTGAAACTTTAAAATTGATAAGCAACTTAAACCAGGTGATTTAAGTTGCTTTTAAGTTCGTGTGAGGTTGTCACATTATTTTTATAAAAAAAAAAATAGATATCAAACATGTACTTTTGGTCAACACCACATCTACACGTAAACAAACAAGAAATATACATAGCGTGGGGATGAAACACAAAAGGCAATCACAAATTCAG
Source organism: Meliscaeva auricollis (assembly GCA_948107695.1). Classification (NCBI taxonomy): domain Eukaryota; kingdom Metazoa; phylum Arthropoda; class Insecta; order Diptera; family Syrphidae; genus Meliscaeva; species Meliscaeva auricollis. The sequence continues at coordinate 64,668,815 of OX403616.1, forward strand.
AAACTACATCACAATGATCGATATTGCAAGCAACATCCGGTGGGATAATAGTGAAATATTGATTGATGGATATGTGTTAGCCCCCAAGCAACCTCTTTTACGAGACTTGTGTTGCATACGTGGGTTGTGTGCGGAATCCAATTTTCTGTTTACTCACATTCTTGCAAAGGGATTATTAGCTCTGTGCAGATAATTGGTAAAAGAGATGTTTCTTTTTTTTTGCATTTTTACGAAGAATATATAAAATCCTTTAGATAGTTTTGAGTTCGAGAGAATATCAGGTACTGAGGTACTTCTGTAAGCAAATATAAATGTTTTTGGTATAGTGGACAGGGACACCAGTTGAAGAGCTGTTCAATTCTAGAATTGATTTTTGAAATAGTCATGAATATAGGAGAACATGTGCAGTTTCATTTTTGTAAAATTTGAGGAATAAGAAATAATGATGTGGAACTTCGTTTCGAGTTTGACACACCACATTTCCTGCAAAATATGAGATGTACCAGAAATAATGATTATCTCTTTTATTTGCAAAATTTTTAATTGGATTTTATTCCTTTTGGTCATCTACTAGATTCTAGAAAAAATTTTAAATAATTGTTCTGGCAAAGAAGGTTTATAAGTGTAACGTAAGCACACACATTTCACTCATTTTGCCGAATTTTTCATCGATAAAATCAGGATTGGCTGCACTTTATGTTTTAACTTTACCTATATTTTTAAATTAGTGTATCAGTCTATTTACAATGAATCTAAGTAGGTACTTATGAACAAACATTAAATAACACAGCGATATTTTTCATCGGAAATAATACAAAATAATTTAAGTTAAAGTAGTGTCTGTCTGTCATGTGTGGGAATTGAAATATTTATTGACAAATGTGGCAAAATTCTTTTTTGTTACACAGAAATTCCAAAAAATGGCCAGAGTCCTTGTGGACATAAGATTCTTTGCCTGCAGGGGTAGATTTATCTTTCGCCTTATGAACTTTGTGATTTTCTTGACAGCATTTATGATTTAGAGCCTCTTGTGAGGTAGCCATTAAATAGCTGATAAAAAAGAAACAATCTGCAAGCTTTCTCATTTTTTTTTTTTTTTGAATGATTTATGTGTTAAATTTGGATGAATTAGAACATTCTTATAAAAATTAATCATCTGTGTTGGCATACAAAATAAAATGCACCAAAATGTCTTACGTGTCTGCTCTAATAGTTAAAAGTCTTTATAGTTTCTTAGTTTATGAATAAAAATTCTTGTTTCATGGATAAATTCGACTGGTCGACAAAATGTAAACTTTATTTTTGTCACAAAAAACAAAATTTACTTTTATAAAGGTTTTTGTTAAACTTGAATTTGAAGTGAGAAATTTTCTATCACATATTGAGATGTTCCTGTTTAAAGTATTGACGAAAGGTGATTTGCTATCGCATGAATTGTAACATGGTTTCTGAAAGCAATCATTTTTATCTTATAGACCCAGTTTAAATATTCCTGAAAGGCTTTTTTCTTTTCCGAGAAGTCTAAAGTTGAAATAATTTATGTGTGAACAACTATCTCGCAGTTTCCAAGCAATTCCAAAAATAAAGTACAGTTGGATGCAAATAAATCACCTTATATCTTTGAAACCATTGGGTCTGTGAAAAAAGCCCCATAACTATTTTTGTACAGAATTGCATAAACTACAACTCTGAATTTCACATTTTTCCATACATATGATATTAATTGCTTTAGAACATGGTATCACGAAATTTAGGTAAAATCGCGTTGTAATAATGCAAGGTATTCCAAAATTCGTGTACTTACGATATTTTGGGAAATGATTTGTGATTGTATTCCAAGAAAAAAATTGTATGGGTGGAGAGGAGGGCAAATTTGGGAACAAAATTACTTTATGACAAAAAAGTTTAGAAATAAACAAAAAAACTTATAATATTGTTTCATACTTTTTTTTTTAAACAAACACTTCATTACTTAATTTGGAGTTTGAATCAATTCTTTTGAATGGATCCCGGAATCCCGTTTTTTTAAACCCCGTTTTTCAAAAATTCCGAAAAAAGGTATAAGATCCCGTCTTCTAAAATACTGTTTTTTAAGATCCCGTCTTCTAAAATCCGGCTTATTCCAAATCCCGATCAATTATAAACCCGCATTTTTTAAATCCTGTCAAATCCCGAAAATCCCGTATTTTACAAAACATGGTTATCAAACTAAATAACAAAAGATGGTATATTCGATTTGTTATTGTTTTATAAATTTAAAATAATTAAAATTACTCGACTAAAAGAAAGTGAATCGCATAATCTAAAATTGTTAATGGTAATATTAAAGCATTGCAAAAATAGTATATACGCAACAAAATATACCTCTTGTTTGGGGGTTGGTTTTTCAGAATATCTACTACAGGTTTTTCACTATAAATTCACCCCTTTGCAAATCGAACGCATCCTTTTGCAATTTAATTTCACACTTTTGCAAATTAAATTCACTCTTTTTCAAATCAAATGCATCCTTTTGAAAATAAAATTCACCCTTATGACAAAGTTAATTTAATTTGCAAAAAGGTAAAATTGCATTGCAAAAGGATGAATGTGCAATTCAATCAAAAATAATTCATTATTTAATTTATTTAAATTTTCTTACTATCCTGCTCTTGCGATCAAAACTAGTTGTTTTATTTTAAAAAAAATCTCAAATTCAAAACTAGTTGTTTTATTTTAAAAAATCGCACGATTTTTTAAAATAAAACAACTAATTTTGATTGAAAAAATGGGTTTATAAGAGATTTGATTATAAAAAGCGGGATTATAAAAACGGGATTTAAAAAAAAAAACGGGATATCGAACCCTGCCAGCGAGTATGTCTCATATTTTTCCACGAATTTTCATATTCTCTTCCGCGACTCCATACGCTTTTCTCTGTGACCTAAATTGTATTTTTCCGCAGTATTCTACAATTTTTTCTTGCCGTAGTAAGTGTTTTTTCACAAATTTCCTTGTGGTATTCCGCGATCCTTCACGTGGTATTAACAAGTTCTTTCACCGCTTCACTAGTATTTCGCGCTTTTATCCACGATTTTTCAGGCATCTCTGTGATTTTCTCCGCGATATTTTACGCTTTTTTCGTGGAATTAAACGCATTTTTTGTGACCAATTTTCACATAATTTTCCGCGACTTTTCAAATTTCTTTGCATGTCTTTACTCGCTTTGTTCTTTGACTTTCTTTGTCTTTTGCGCCGTATTTTACACTTTACTCTAGTTAGTAATCTTTTTTTTTATGATCCGCCATGCAGTATTTCACGATTTTAAACCAGTAATTATAGAAAACTCGAAAAAAAATGCTAATAAGTTAATAATATGCAATGCAAAGACTTTGGAACTGAATTCTCGAAGTATAATGCACAACGCTATCTGCTGGCATTTTCCAACCCATCATTCCGTGTTCTGTTTCTATCGTATATTACAGATAGTGTTGTATAGCGATTTAATTTTTTTGTGATTTTCTTTTTTTTCAATACATGGGAAAACTCCTCGAGGCCATGATTTTCCGAAGTTTGAAAAATTATTCTGTTATTCCTTAGGAAGACGAATCCAACTTATTATATATAATTAAAATCCGTCTAGCAGTTCTTGAGTTAAAAATGGTGTAACTTACCCGACTTTGTTTTATATATTTATTTAGATTAGATTTAGATATCCTTTTGTATCATAATATTTTTCAAAAAAATGTATGCGTAAAATGCTATCTCGGTGTTTACTAGTTTCATCTGACATATTCCTTGTCTGTTCAAAATAGGGGTAGGATTTCAATTTTAATTGTATGTAAAAGGTGATTGGTCTATGCTAATAAATATGCTTCCAAAATTACTAATTATTTGTTTTTGTCATTTGTCAGTAATTTTTGAATATTTCAGTCAGCTGTTGAGTCAGAATGACATAAGCGTTGAAGATTATTTCACTTAACTCGTTGAAATCTTTTTCCCGAAGACGGCTCAAAGTTCTTATTCAAAATTTAGTTCTTAGATGCTTATATATAATATCTTTTAAAATGGCATACCAAATTTTGTTATCCAAAAGTTCTGCCATAATTTTAGTTTTTTTTTAACGGCTAACGATTTTCATTTTTTTATTCTAAAAATTTATTTTAATAGAAGAAATCACTTTGCATACTTTGTTCATTTGCAAATCTTTAGTTAAATATCCTTTGCAATCTCAGCAATTATATCTTTAAGAAGAATTCCCTGAATTTTATATTAATGAGAAAAAATGAGTGAAACGAAAAGGATACCAACAAAAAAAATGTATGCACCAAAAATTAAAAATACAAAACAGAGACACAAATTTTTTTTTTATAAAATACTCGTACTATTTAATACAAACCAAAATGACAACTATCTACAATAGAAAAGAAAATTCTTTGATGTAGGTAAATATTAGCCGTGTGCCCGTGTTTTATTGAAAACTGAGTAGCTACTCAGTGTTTAATTTTATTCGCAAAACAAAAACAAAATATTAAAATTACTAAGTAGTCTACTTTGTTTTTTAATAAAATGAAACACTGAGTAGCTACTTAGTGTTGAATAAAACACGGCTATTATCATCAAAGTAATTTCTTTGAGTCTGAATAAATTACCAATAAATGAATTATTCCACAAAAAAGGAATACATTAGGGGCATTATTACTAGCATCTTCCTATTTTAGTAAATATATTAAAAATGTAATATTCCTGATAATTTAATCCCTCACATATTTATCCAAGTTGGTATTAACACTTCCAACATCCTATCCTTGATTTACTTAATTAGATAGTTTCTAAATAGGTCGCATCATAAGCCAACAAAAAAGTAATATAATATCCTCCCCAAATAAAATATTAACTTAATTAATGATTCAATCAGCTTCAACGACTATATTCTAACTTTTATTCATCTCTTTGGCAGAATAGACATTTATTTTAATGAAAACATCTGCCACTGACACACAGGTGGCATGTTACAAATTATTATCCCATCACAATAATTATTTTGCCAAAATTTCAAATTATCTCCCAATCCATGAAATACATACATCCAAAATATTCGGAAACCCAAGAAATAAATATCCTGTCATAACTTTTTGCGAAATCTGTTTCTAAATGTAACATTAATAAACTAAAAATGTGATTTAAGGTCAAACATTTTAAGGACATAGGCGACGGACGATAATTTTGTTGTGTAAATGGTTAATGTGTTTCTTTTAGGTTTCGTTAGAGTCCATTAATTTTATTCAAATTTCGAATTAACGTTTTTTTTTTCTCAAAAGAAACACTCTTAATGGCATACTTACTGAATATAAACCTCTGTCTGTATAACTGTAGCTGTCACCTTGTTATCTGAAAACAAATTAATCCTTTTTTATGCGAAATATATTCCCACACACTTCCTGGGATCTGGGATAGCACTTAATATTTCAACAAACGACACTAATAGCACTTGTTTTGTACTATTTAAAAAAAAAAAAGTATATTAATACTTTTTTTTTATTTCATTAAAAAAAGCACAATGCCTCAGGAAACACTTTTCAAATTCAGAGAGTAAGAACTAGGGAAATTCACAATTGTTATATTAAATTCAACAGCGAATAACAGCTAAAGAATATCTGTATCATTCGGGATACTGAAGGATACTGTCTATTTCATTACAAGAACGTGCCTTTTATATCCTTTTCTTCGTGTATCTTTCACAAAAATTGTTAAGTATTTTTGAAATTCAACGGTTTGGTCTGAATGATTACAACGACGCACGTACAACGAACGATAAGTTTACTCCACGGGTACCGGGTAGTAATAGAAGCATTTCGGCATAAAACATCTACTTTTTGTTTAACTTCAAGTTGTAACCAACCAACCACCCACTCAAATTCAGTTGCTATCGAACTTCAGTGAATTATGCGTTGATAGCATGTGTTTTCTGTGTTGTGTTTATCAACAAGCTTTTTATTGATAGGATTCCTTTTAAGGAGCGCACATGGGATTGCAACATTATTTCCAGAAAAATATTTTGTATTTTAAAGTTGGTAAATTTTTCAATCATGAAGGTGAATTTCAGTCAATAATTAAATGGCACACTATAAGCTCATTCAATAGACTTGCCACAATTAACAACATTTTGCCGAAAAGGAATGCTGTAACCTGTAATATAGTTTCTTGCCATTAATTAAACTTTTAAATAATGTTAGTCTTAGCTGTAAATACTGTTAATTGTTAAAAAAAAAATCCTGCGTCCCCTATTTTGATAAATTATTAAAACAGACAGGTTTATCAAACTACATCAACTACAGGGACAATTTTTTTAGTAAAGGGTTTTGCAATAGGAACTTGACAACTTTGGATTTAATTTGTGAACGCACCCTTTCACTAATCATCAAACTGTCATTAGCAATTTATCAGTAAACACGATTGAGCAACGTCTGCAAATTATAAAAATTTTCTATCTTAATTAGGAGTCGGTGACTGCGACTTTAAGAGCGTTAACTTCCAAATGCCGTAGAAGACATACAATTACACGTTTTGTGCAAAAATTTGAGTCTACATATTGGCTATGTGATGTTGCTGTGCCAGTGAGACAACGGGTTGGTCGAAGTGTCAAAAATATCGCTGCCGTTCAGGCATCCGTAGAAAACAATCCAAAACATTCAATTCCCCGTCGTTCTCAAGAACTGGGCATTATGGCGTATTTTACGTAAGGATCTTAGTTTACAAGATCAACCTGACTCAAGAATTGATGCCGATGGACCGTTTGAAGAGGGGTATTTTTGCCGATTAGACTTTTAAGAAGATGCGCCAAGATGATGAATTTCATCTCCAGTGACTAATCTCATTTTTGGCTCAATGGGTTCGTCAATAAGCTAAATATGCGTTATTGGTATGGTAAAAATTCACATTTGCTTCATGAAACACCACTTTATTTAAAAAAAAAGTTCAGTGCGGTTAGCATGCCGGCGGCGTTTTTGGGCCATATTTTTTTTCACCGAGGATAACGATCGTCACGTTACTGTGAACGGCTAGCGTTATCGTTCCGAATTTCCGGCACTAAAAACAGTGTTGACCTAAGTAGTTTTAAGCCAAAATCAACAAAAGGAGGTTACATAAGCTAATTTCAAATCCGAACGAAATGCTTCGTCATGTTTCAAAAGAGGAGAGTAATAGTCATAACATAATGAACATGAGAGCATAAACTCTGTCACAATTCGTTTTTTTTTTTTAATTTTATTTACCTGTGTAAAAAAAAGATCATTTTTAAAATGTTTTTCGTAAACACATCACTACCTTTTTAGTCTTTTTATCAAATTAAAAATAAATTCACTTTCATCTTTTGTGTATAAAATATATGCAATGCTTTTATTTCTTTTCTCTGTATGGTATCCCATCTCACTCCAAGTAAAATACGCTGGAGCGATTAAGATCGCACAGCTCATGCTTAACGAATATTTGACGAAGGACGCATGTGATCATTATGGTTAGCCTTATGGGATTGCACTGCATTAAAAGACGGACATTTCCGATGGGGCAAAACTCGAACCACGCGCCTTTTGTAAAACGCCAACAAAAAAATTAATTTTATTAAAAATCGTCGATAAATGAGCTATTAGTTTGCGCTATATTCGAATTCCAGAGAAGTTTTCAGGGAATAGGTCAAAATTCTGGTTTTAAAATTCTGCTTTTCATAATCCTGCTTTTTTGAAAAAAATACAGTTATTCAAAATTCTGTTTACTTTTATTTCTGTCTGTAAAAATTTTGCTTTTAAAAATTCTGTAAATTTATATTTAAGAAAGAAAAATTTGCATCAATATAACCCTTTAAAATAAAAGTTTTCAATTACAATACAATCTACTCTATCCTTTTCAAACTTCAATCAGTGAATCGGTGGATAAACTGTATTATCGATCCAAGAAGCAACACTACCACTTACTGAAACTGAATTCTGTGATCCGAGTGATAATGTTCATTGCTGCAAACAATAGTTTAATTGAGTTATGTTTCCAAAATAATCTTTTCCACAAAATTCTGAAAATAATTTAAAAAACTCGTTTGGAAAATCTTAAAAACCACGCGCTTTTTAAAATTTTCCAAACGAGTTTGATAATTTTTTTTTCAGCATTTTGTAAATCAGAATTTTGCAAGCAGAATTTTGAAAACAGAATTTTTTCATTGGCAGAATTTCAATGCCAACCTATGTTTTTATGATAAAACGAAGGTGTATTTATGCAAATGTATAACCTTCTTGACCCCCTCATCTCTCCAATCCTCCTTATCCATGACACCAGTTTAGTGCCAAAACGGTCGTTATACCTTTTGCATAGATCTCAGCATGTAGAACTTGACAATCACATTGAAAAAAAATATTTAGATAAGACTTTTTTTAATTATTTTGGTCGTTTTTTTCCAAGGCTTTTATATTATTCGAGTAATATCTTGAGTTATAAATCAGTAAATCACAATTCTCAAAAAAGAACTTAAGCACCGTGCACATGAGAGCGACCAAATTAGAGGAGTAAAGGGGTTGAAAAGTAAAGTATTATAAAAAAACACCCTTGAGCAAAGCGTTTCTATCAAATTTTACGAAAAAGAAATTTAAAGGAAATGTGTTTTATAAGCAATGAAATTCAAACAATAAAAAAAAAAAAAGTCATCGAATTCGGTGAATTGCAAAAACGAGGAAAACGAAAATAAAAAAAAATCTAAGAGAGTAATCGGTAACCAACATCATAACTATTTCTTTCAACCATTAATCTTCAGAAAAACAAGTTTTCTGTTATCGTCGAATAAAAAAGAAAATAATAATTTTTTTTTAAACATCTGAGTTCAGTGTGGCGTGTATGGAACATTCTTGGATGACTTCGAATTACCGCGTTTTTCAACCCTCCGAAAACCACAGAAGTCTGAAAAATAAACCTGCCAGACTTTCGAATTTGAAATCAGAACGCGTATACCTATAAAACTGCATACTCAGATTTTGGTTATACCTTCACTCCCAAAATTTGCTGTAGACTCTTAAACTATTATAACCTTATTACTAAAAGAATACATCAAATGACCAAAAACATGATCTCTTGGCGTTGACGCTTGAAGGTTTCATTTAAAATTTGTCTTTCTTTCAGCCTATTCCAGTCGATTTCAATTTCAATTTGAAATTTCATTTCAAGATTCATGTTTCATCAACATAAGAGCATCACGCTCCATCGAAGTACATTATATTATGTTGTTAAATCAACATTCATTTAAATTTTGAAAGCATGTTTCATAAATTTCTATACTTTTGAACTACATTATCGACTTTAAGCACCCAATCAGCAACTTTTCATACAACTTGTTGCATATTTGGGGGCTATGCAGCCTACAAGTATGTGTATGAACCGAGTTCGATAGGATGAGTAGCTTATCTGTGTCTTTTGTGAGGTGACAAACATGTGTTATGCTCACCAGAGTTTGAAGGCATGACACTCTTAAAGGTTTAATATTTAATATTGGAGGCTCGAATAATAGTAGAGAATGAAAAAGGTGTTAAAGTGGATTACTGAAGCCATTGCCATATACGTAGTCATAATTTGATTCAAGTGCGAACAAAAGGATTCCTACATAAAAGGGATTTCATTGAGAAATCCACTTGACTGTGACAAATTGTAATTGATTCAAAGTTATGAGATGACCAAACTTTTGTTGGTAGAAACATTGATTCAATTCTAATTAATACAAGAGAAGAAAATCAGAGAGTATTCGATTGGAGAAATGCTTTTGTTACGATGTTTTTGTTTTAATTGAATCAGGATTCAATTTGAATTTAATATAAAATATTTTGAATCTAAGGCTGTACGTTTTTGAATCCAGATTCAATTTTCTCCATGTAAACAGGGCATATGACTAAACGAAAAAGTTCTTTGAGGAAGAAAATTTACTTCGAGAAATATTCACTCATCTATTCTAAAATGTTTTTTTGCAAGTTTTGAGTCAATTCAAGTCTTTTTTTTAACCAAAAAAATGGTAAAGACTCTGGAGTGTGGATTGTATATCAACATTTCCTTGCTGTAAAGTGTTAAATCTTTCGCAATGGAAAGGGTGCAGAAACCCTTGCTTCTACAAATATTATCATCTCCGTGTGGATCGACTGACTTTTTTCGCTAATTTATGTTTTCTTCTTCATACTCCTTACGTTTAGGCTTTCTCAGGATTCTTTAGTTGTTTAATATTTGAACGTTTGGTATCATAATGTGCTGAAGAGATACCTTCAATTTATACAAAACTACTGGGTCAGTAAATGAATGAAGTGTGTGTTGGTAAGTTTTTCATCAAAGTAGTTTGCGAATGCTTCTGCTTTCAGACATCTGGGCAATATTTCATAACCCTTGACAGACAAAAATTCTAAAAAATGTTCGCACTTGCCTGACAAGTTTTTAGATCATGAAAATAGACAAGTGACAAATTTGTCATAGCTTTGCCAATGACAAAAAAAAGAACGTGGAACGAAATACAGGAAGGCTGATTTTTTCAAATTTGAAAGAAGGGTATTAGAAAAGCTTAAGTTGTGGTTTTCATCACGCCATGGCGCGCCACCCCCTGACGAAATCCGCCATTTTGAAAAACGAGAATATCTCCAAAAGTAATAGTGTAGTTTTGAGGTTATGACCATTAATATTTAATTTTTCTAAATTTGTTTTCAATTTGTAAATATTTCTTTATCTTTAAGAAACTAACGTTAATTGTTTCTATGATTTTGATATATTTAGGGAAATGATCTTATGTCGCAGTTAGAAGTTATAGCTATGACAACTCGACAACGCAAACAAGTTAAATTTTAATATGAGTCCCCCGTTGCATAATTGTCATCGATATGGGTGTTTTTGAAACGGTTGCATTGAATCTATAATTTTGGTTCATAAAATGTACAGGTGTTTTGGCAACTTTGTCAATAACATTTTCCTTTATTTTTGTTTCCTCCACAATAAAAAAATAATAAAACGATATCTTTATTACGCATTTTTAACATCAAAGTCAAAAATATAGCACGGTCAGAAAAAATGCAATACCTTTGAAAACTAATATCTAAACAATCAAAAAAGATATAAACATATTTTAAACGCAGTTACAAAGAGGAGTATTTTTTTAAATTTAAAATGCTCAAACATTTTTGTTTACCATTAGTATTAGCAGATAAATTATCGTTAACATGCACAAAGACATACCAAAGTAGATATTTTCTTACATCATCGATAAGTGATATCAACTTTGAAGATAGAACTTGATAGAATCAGCCCTTATACATATTTTCCTTGACTAATTACAGGACACCCTTTATAATACATCTGGTCAATCGTGTCAAAAGTTTCTGACCATTTTCAAAAATATGTTAAATTGTTATATTAAACGCATCGATATGGGTGTTTTTCGATGCACTCAAAGAATGCAAGCAAGCAAATATTTAAATAAAAAACCATTTGCTTTTTTATACAAAATTAAATAATAATGGAAAATGCTTTTTTTTTATTTAGTTATCTTCTTGCTTGCATTTTTTGAGTTCATCTTGTTAAAAGGTCCTAGGACAAAAATTTTTGTGAAGGCGTAGGAATCTCGTTATCATGGAGAAAGAATTATCTTGCAACAAAAAATTAAATTTGTTTACAAAAAGTACGTATACGAAATAGTGCACACATTTTTCTCATACAATTTATACAAAACTCGTACTCGTCTGATATCACTCCGATATTTTCCTTTTTTTATTCCCAAGCTCTTGCAATGAATTTTTATAACCCAGTTACAAAGAACTTAATTGTTTTAAAAGACTCTACAAGCAACCTATATCCATAAGGTCAGGTTCAGAAATGGAATAGAGGAACATAAGAAAAGAAAAAAAAAACAGAACATGTAAAAGCTCATAAGAATTATCATGAGATCAATAGAAATTAACATAACAAAAAAAATCATTGATTAATTTTAAGCAAGTCCTGCAGGTAAAATGGCCCATTTCCAAAGCGTCTTTGACCCTCATTAAGAAATTCTGTTTTATCGTTGGAATGAAGGACTATGTGTGCTGTTTGCATTATTTCCAAATTCGATTTTTTATGCATTTTTAAGTGCATCTTGTAGGCAGAATGCCTTTGCAAAAGGTTTTGAACACTCTTATTCATATCTACGGCGCTTACATCTTTTATTAAAAAAGATAATGATTTTGCTATACCAATTATCCTAAGCGCCCAAAAAACGCATTTGAATGCAGCATTCCTCAGAAACACCCCAGCTACAGTATGCAAAAACTCGATATTTGATAACAGAAAGTAAGGATCTGAAAGTACTAGTGTTTGTATGCTATCACTCACACCCAAAAATTGCTGTGGGCTCTCCGTGTATTATAAATACCAGACTAGTTCACTTCGTAAACAATAAATTTCAACTGAACAAAAAATGATTTATTTTTAATTAATATTTTTATTTATAATACTCAATATCTTAAAACCTAAAAAAAATACAATGCATTCAAATATTTTTTACAATACGTCAAAAAAAAAAAAAGAAAAACAAAAAAATAGTATACAACAAAATAAAATTTGAGAAATAATAACTAGGATGATAAAAAATAAAATTAATAAAAAAAAAAAAAACAAAATAAAATAATTAAAACAGTGCTATATAGTTATTTTTTTTATATAAAATGTATCACAGCTTGCAATGTTCAATGTTTAATGTTGGTAATTCCTTCACTATAGCTATAGTCTCCTGAAGAACCTTACTCTCTGAACAATTTTCACCTTCATCAGAATTAGTTTTCACAGGCATTTTACTGGGGATGACAGCATCAGCGGTAGCGGAAGTAGTATTCTCAATTGGATCCGCATCCGCATCAAATGCCTTATTATCAATGCCATTTTGGGGATGTGGTTGTTGATTATCGTTTTTGGCAGTATTTTCGTTAACAACCTCATTTGCATCCTGAGGCAATTTTGTGAATTTTCCGGCTCCTATAATGGAAAGACTATTTATTTTTGACGATTCATCCATTACACCAAGAGTAATGGCAGCATTTCCTCCCACAAGACTTCCATTAGTATGTTTGGCTAGATCCTGATTTGTTTTTCCGTTTTGTTCTTCTTTTATTGAATTGCGTACGCGTTCTCGTCGATTGACATTGTACATCCAGCTGAAAGTGGTGAAATAAAATATAGTTAGTTTAGGTATATTAAATTATATGATTTAAATTAAATGCTGGATTAAGTTTACTGTTACAACACACACGCTTTTAATTAGACAGTTTTATTCAATTGCTTGTGGAATTGATAGCGAAAATAAGCTAATGTACAATTATTTCAAAATAATGGAGGAGACATAACATATATAATATAATTGTTTAAGGTAAAATTGTATGGATAATACGTTAAATTGGCCTAGTTTTGTTTTCTAGGATTAATTTCTATTATATTTAAGAAAAACGACAACAAGAACTTAACACGTTAAGCAGCGATTATGGTTTTGTATAAAAATTTACTTTTTTCTTGGTTAAAGAAAAATGTATGTGTATATCTACTAAAAGCTGTTTTTTTCTATTAAAACTAGTCAACAGATATTTCATATAATTTTAAATAATCTAAATCACCATATCTAAGGCATGTTATTGCTCTTATAGATAAAGTTGTTAGTTTTTGTTTAATTTAATAAGGAAATATAAGAAAAATTTAAAATTAATTACTAAAATGACAAAAATCACATTTTAAATAATTTGGAGCTAAAAATTAGTGTACCATTTGGTTTCATTTAAAAAAATTAATTTATAGAAAAAAAATTGAAGCGGGTTTAAAAAAAAATATTTCTTATTTAAAAATTCCCAAACCATAAAAAATAAAATGCACGACTGGATCGCACGTACTTGCTCTTTGGGTTAAAGTTACTGTGGACGTTAAAACCTCTTACATAAAGTTTATAAAAATAAATAACTATGTTAGAAATTTACAAAATATTGGGTTTTGCTTCAGTTATATACTTTTACAAGGAAAATGGAATATGTATAAAAAAAAAAAATTTTAACATTTTAGTTTTTTAATTAACGAATATATTTTTTTTAAACTTAACTAGATTCTTTCATGTTATATGATCTGTGTAAAAGTTTTAATCAAAATCGCATTAACAGCATACGAGATATTCATAAAAAAACATAATAAAAAAAAATTCCAAAAAAAATAAACGGCAACTCTGTTTTTCCGATGCAATCACTGAACATAATGTGTGTACACAAATTTTTACCAAAAACGTTAGAGCCGTTGTCGAGAAAAACCCAATAACTCAAAACCGGTATATGTTAGGTATTAGTTCTAGACGAGATAACTCAAAAACCAAAAAAAATCAACTTTCGAAATTACGTAAAAATCATCTGTACCAAATTTGAAAAAAATCTGTCCACGGGTTTGCGCAGTGGAGAAGTGTAGAGATGGACGCACAGACGTACAGACGCACAGACCGACGCACGGACGGCATGACGAAAACCACTTTTTTAGTCTTCTCCATCATCGTAATGTTGGTTTTGTTTAAAACCTCTAGATTTTTTTTTGATACGAGACCAATACTTGCCCTATAGAGCAAGAAAAAAACAGTTGGTATGCCATTTTCACGAAAATATTAAAGAATACTGGAACCAAAATTTCAAAAACAATGGTGACCGGTTTTCGAAAATTTAAAAATTCAATTTTTTTTAAATTTTCATATCAAATAATCTTGAAACTATGAAAAAGCTTATCTATAAAAAAATTCATCAAAATCAATTAAATCCTTGAAGAGAAAAAAAATGAAAAAAACACGGTTGCATGGGAAGTACTGTTATTAACATCTAAAAATATTTCTTTCCTTTCAACCTTTTTAACAAAAGTAGGTAAAATGTTTGTTATCAAAATCGATAAAGACGTTTTTGATAAAAATTCTGTTTTCGCAAGTCGATTTCGAAATTCTCAGGGTTGACAAAGATTACTATTAATAATCGACTCAAGTCATTTCTGCTAACTTTCACGCTTACAGTGAGCAGAAATTAAAAACTTTCAATTGTATAGGAAAATTTGTTAAATATAATAAAAATGTCTGTTTTCGTGCAAAAAACAAAAAAAATATAGCTTGAAGATACATACTTTAAAATAATGAGACACATTTATAAACGTTGTTTGAGCCATTTTCAAGAAAAGCTGGGGTTTATCCTATTCGAATAAAATAAAATAATTTTATTTTCACACATACAACAACATACAACATTTACACATTTAACTGTCATACTTAAAGGCCAGACCTTAATGTCGGAACATTGTAACTCTTATGAAATAATATTGAAAATTTACTTTATAGTCCAGGAAATGGGTGAAAAAAATCGATACCTGCCCTCCAAAAGGTCTTGTAGAACCAATTTTTTTTTTTGAGAGATATTTGTGCATTCAATTGGCTCTATTTCTGGTCTTCAGCGTTTTTGGGACTTGTCGCGATACTAGAAATCCAGGATTAGTAGGTAATAAGCTTTCAATTCTTTTGGACCTACACCCATTTTTCATACAAATTTGACCAAAATCCTTTGGTAAAAATTACTTTTTCACAATTTCCAAGGTGGGTTTTACTGTTTTTGAATATCTCGATTAGAAGGAATATTTTCCATATAACTGACATTTTTATTAAACTTGGTCTGTGGGTCCATCCGTACACTTCTCCAGTGCCAAAACGTGTGGACGGATTTTCTTCAAGTTATTATTTTTTACGTAATTTCGAAAGTTGTTTTTTTTTTGTTTTTGAATATCTCGTCTAGAACTAATAGTTCCCATATAACGGTTTTGAGTTATTGGGTTTTTCTCGAAAACGGCTCTAACGATTTTGTTAAAAATTGTGTGTATTATGTTCATGGATTACAACAAAACTGTATTTTTAGTTTTTTCTCAAAAAACTCGAACATAGGAGAAACAGCGTTGCCGTTTTATTTTTTTTTTTTTTTTTTCGTTTTGTATGAATATCTCGTTAGCAGTTAAAGCGATTTTGACTAAAAATTTTGTACAAATATTTCATATAACCTTAAAGAATCTAATTACTTTAAGAAAAAAATATGTATTAATTAAAAAACTAGAAAAAAAAATTAAAAAGTTAAAATTAGTTTTATTCTTTTTACACATATTCCACTTCTCTTGTAATAATATATAACTCAAACAAAACCCTATATTTTGTTTATTTCTAACATAGTTATTTTTTTTTTATAAACTTTACATAAGAGGCCTTAGCTTTTATAGCAACTTTAACCCAGTCGTGCATTTTACTTCCACTATAGTCGGTATAGTGTACAGACATAATGTGCAAATATAGTTTCTTATATTGATAATTATTTGCAGGTTCCTTTAAATTTATCTTTGTATTTGTACCTGTATTTGACCTTAGAAACTAAATGTCTCAATAAGCTTTCTTATAGAAATAGGACCTACACAGTGAAATACCTCGAGACAACCTAACCAGTTACCATCATGGACATAAATGATGGAAGAACAAGGAAGACACCTTACTGACATTTTTAACGACCAAGCACACCATAGATCGACCACAAATCTTGTGTCGGCAATAATTCTTAATCGACGCGGATATGAAGACCGTAGTCGACCAACACTTAAGGGCAGACTCTTCTTCCCGGTCGGTCCAGGTTCACGTTAGACAAATAAAACACACAATCACGAGCACAGGAAAATTCTTCTATTTTTTATAGCCTTACATTTGGTATGCTTAGTAAATGCCTTTAACTGTACTTCTATATCTTATAGTCTGCCAGGTGCTTACCTACCAACCTTCCATAGGGATCAAGTTATCTCATAAAAAAATCAACTTCCAGGTAAAATAAAATCTCCACCATATTATCTAGAACCTTCGCTTTTATGCAAAAAAAATAGGAGAAAAAAGAACAGGCCCACCACCTGCTGACCTTCCTTGATTCAAACAACAACAACAAAAAACACACATATTTATCTATGGATGGACCGCATCTTTATACTTACAAGAAAATTATTACAGCTGGTGCTGTTAGCGCTCCACCAAGCAGGAAGAATGCCCCAGGCATCGTCTTCAATGTGGCCGCATACAGAGTTGTGTACATTGGCCCATACACAAGCGGCATAAGCGCCTCTGCCACACCAAACAACGAATTCACTTTACCAAGTTCATCTTTGTTGACCAATTTGGTGGCGATGGAACGCATTGCAATAAACGAAGTCCCATTAAATATTTCCACTACGGACGCCACATACATGTGCCATGGTTGTACGGCAAAGGCATACACAATGCTCGAGAGGATTTTTGACATACTAGATAGAACACCAACCAAAGCATCATCGACTTTGAGTAAATGCGAGAGGACTCCAACACAGAATAGGACACCTAAATAAAAAGAATGGCATGAGGAAAAAGGAAGCACAAAGGTTGTTTATGTTTAGTGTCTATGGGATGTCTGCCCATCCATTACTTTTGTGTTTGATTGAAATAAATAAAAGAGTATAGGGTTTGGATGTGCGTGACTTACCTACGAGGCCGGTTAACATGGCGTATGTTGAGAACAAGCTGAATTCCACCTCACTCCAGTTGAAGCGGAATCGCGCAAACAAATACAGTACTGACATTTCACCTGAAACCAACAAAAAAAAAATTGAGTGTTAAAAGGTTTAACTATGATAAATGGCTTTGAAGAAGGTATACGATTTTGTCTTACTATTGGAGCATAGTTTGAAATTAGGAGTTTTTTTATTTTACTGCATTTTCTTATTTTTGACTATTATTTAACAAAAAATCTGTTGGACGGTTCAAATACTAACCCACCTTCCCTTTTTTAATGGCTTCGTCATCTGAATTTGACTTGGATGATAAATTTTCTGATGTAAATCATTTATTTTTTTACTGACAAAAGCTACCGTGCGATATCAATCATAGAACAATTAGCATGCACAGTCAAAAACAGAACCGCATATTACAAAAAAAAAAAAACAAAAAAACAATCAAATAATCACAAAAGTAAATTAATTAACTTGATCTCGACCTAATGGCGGTCATTGTCTCGTCTTTTCTCACACCGACACCATACAACAAAATTTATCTACGAAATTAACTGGCCGCCATCGCAGTGATGATGACTTCGAAATCCTTATCATTATCAAGAGCAGACTGCGCAATATCATAGTACAATCGTTATAATTGTAGATTTTTTCAATTAAACACCAGTTAGAGTAAAGAGGGAAGACGTCGCGTCGGTCGACGCTTTCAATGTCGATTTGATTTCCTGTTTTAATGCTTAAAAATAGAAGAATGATTTTTTTTTCTTTTCTTACTTTTTTTCATTTCATGCTTGAACTCAGATTTTGCTTTTTTTTATACTAAGGTTCAAATTAAATTGCCCATCTTGAATTTAGGTCGGAGTTGCTGAGTGTTTATATTTTTGCAAAATTAAAGAATTGCAGGGCAAGTATTGGTTTCGTGTCAGAAAAAATTTCGATTTTTTAATCAAAACCAACGTAAATTTTTCCAGGTTGTTCCCGGTTTGTACAATGTTTAGAAAACTTTTCTCAAGAAGAATAAAAATATGAAAACTAAAGAAACCGAAAAAACATTCGAAATATTAAAGTTTAAGGTCCAAAAATTTAGAACATTGTTAGAAACAACTTTGGTAACCTGGAACAACTTTCAAGAAATCAATATTCGAAAAAGGGAGATTTTTCAAAAACGGATTTTCGGGCATAAAAGCCTTAGTTTTAAATATTTTCCGAAAAAATAAAATTGGAGCATTCGAGTACAAACCGGGAACAATCTTGTCTTCTTTAGATGTGGTTATGTCTTTTCCCGACTGTAAATATGGTGAGTAAAGGTTGCCTAAATTGGCCCCCCCCCCCCCTAAGGAAAAGAAAAAGTCATATATCTCAGTAAAATAAATTGCACGACTGGATCGCACGTACTTGCTTTTATAGATAAAGTTACTATTATATGCTAAGCCTTTCTAATAAAAAAAATTCTAAATGCAGTTTTAGCAAAAAAAATTAAAAAAATATAAAATTCTATTTTCAAATGACTAAAACAGCTTCTTGAATGAATTTAACCTCAAAACGAAGTACGCTATTTGATTTCTTCTACAATGATACATTTTTAGAAAAAAAAATTTGAAAATCGTTAGAGCTGTTTCATAAAAAAACTATTTTTTCTAAAAAAAAAATTGGTACGACATTTTTAAAATATTATTTTATCAACGACCCCACTTTTTTCTCATTGTTCTCCACCTTTTTTTATATTGCAAGTAAAATTGACATTTCACTTTAAATTTTATATTCTTTTCAAAGTTTAACCAAACGCTAAAAAATATTTAATTTTTTTATTTTCAAAACGTCTTCAAATTCCACTGATCAAAATTGCCCGGGTAAAATGGCATACTGGCATGCAAAGTGTGTTTTTTTTATCCACCAAGTAAGCAAGTTTGTAAATACCGATGCCGGAGTTCCTTTCTTCATTTGCTTATAAAAAGTGGTCATAAATCTCCCCAAACCTGTAAGCCTTTGAAAATTAAATATTTGTTGGATAGAGTGATTCGTGAAATTCAAAAATGTTTTGAAAGCTTTCCTCCTGTCTTGAATGAATTTAACCTCAAAACGAGGTATGCTATTTGATTTCTTCTACAATGATACATTTTTAGAAAAAAAAAATTTGAAAATAGTTAGAGCTGTTTCATAAAAAAACAATTTTTTCTAAAAAAAAAATTGGTACGACATTTTTAAAATATTATTTTATCAACGACCCCACTTTTTTCTCATTGTTCTCCACCTTTTTTTATATCGCAAGTAAAATTGACATGGAATTGATGGAATTTATTGCTTTTGATAATGAGTCCTCCCTCCAGGGCTCCCTGTCAGTAAGCCGTTGGTTTTTCTAAAATTGTTCCCTATAATGAAACTAAAAATGTAAGGGTAAGTACATTTGCCCCTTTAGGTTATTTTTATTTAACTCTTGACACCGAAAAAACTCGAATTGTTGTAGGACAAATAATTTCAGTAAATGAAAAAAAGAAATACCTAGTATCTGCATGCATTACCGTCTTTTCCAAAATGCAACTTTTTTTGTTGAGTTTTTTTTTTTCAATACATTTTTCACCAAAATGTATTAGATGTAGTTTTAGAGATAGGTAGACACATTTTGACCTGTTAAATTTCAAATAATAGCTTGAAGTTGCTAACATTTCGTATTTGTCGGTGATGCCAAATAAACTTAAGAGTTGTCTACACAAAATCTTTTAATTCTGTTGCTCGGGGGCAGTTTTACCTTGGAGGGCAATTTAAGGCCACGTTCGCCTACATTGTACAAGGACACCAACGAAGCTGGAACGGCTAAGATGTTTAAATCATGTGGAGCACACGGGCAGTTATTCTTTGGGCAGAAAATTGTTCGACTCCACCCTGGAAGGATGGCCTAGTAATACTCAAGTGCCGCACGCAAGTGGAAGAAGACCTCAATCAACTTGGAGTGCAAAAGGTAGCTGGCTAGAAAACTGAACTGAATGCAGCGCTAACTTAAGGCACTGGTATTCGGAATCTTAATTTTATGACCCCTTTAATTGGATATTTCGTATTTTTAATGGAACATGTAAAATTTTATTGTAATTCTCTAAGAGAGATAAAACATATCATCAACGTTTAATTTATCATGAGCTAATCAAAAGCTAAAATTCAATTTGAAATCAATTTTTTTTGAAGTCTCTAAGACAAATATTTTTTAAAATGTTGCTAACCGTAAGTCCTAATTTCCAAGATGGTGGCCTTATTCCGAATGAAAATCGCTGTACTTTTCGGATATGGCATAATCAGCATAAGTTACGTTATTGTTTACCAATTATCTGAGAAACGATTATTCCAGACAGTTTCTGCATCCATAAATTTAGATTAAACAACAATTCCTCCAGGTTTTGATCAAGCCCTTTTTTTATCTTCAATGTGTTGACCGAGAAATTTATTGCAAAATACTGATGGTTCTGTAGTTTATATCAGCTGTTACTATAAACTTTGCCGAAACTACATAAGTCGCCAACCTAGTGTCTTTATTGAAAGTTTTAAGCAGCCAGTCACAAAAGTGTCAACATTTTCTTGGTATCTCTCCCCAAGCTGAAGAAACAGAAACGAAAAATAGCATCGCAGACAGAAAAATTGATAAAATGAAAAAAAACAATGCATGTTCGTCCAGCAAACATAAGTTCCGTTTACGTGTTTTAAATTTCTAATTTGAAGATCTAAGGCAGACTTCGCCATTGACACTCATCGGGTTAAAGACTTAAGTGGCCAATGGTTATTTTTGCACTTGAGTATACAAAAAATAGTCACGTGCAATTATTTAATTATATGCCATGTGTATGTTAACTGTTGAGTTTAAACTTTTGATGGTTGGTTAGTTTACTATAGATGATTACTATGCTATTTGTGTCATTATTTTTATGTGACACAATTTGAAGTTCTATTTGTATGCAGTTTGAATTGTTTGTATTGTTTGTTTATAATTCGGAAATCGGAAGTAAGGTAGATGCCTACATATTAGTAGTCGGAAGTGTAGAACAAACAAATTTTGGCAATAAGGTGTTATTACATTTGAATGGCAAATTTTGATTTATAATCAAGGACTGTTTTTTTTTTTGGAAGTAGTTTTCAGTGTCACTAAAAATTCATGGTTTTTATCATTTTCAAATTGGAAATATTATAAAAACTGTAATTTCAAATGAAATAGGTCATTTTATTAATGATCTAGTTATCTCAACCATAAAATTTGTAAATGTACTTACTAACTTACTAACTCTTATCTTTAACACACAAAAAAAAACATTTTGAAATGGAAACGAACCTTACTTCGAAATTATTAAGTTTTTTAATGATATAGGTAATGACTCTTATCCAATGTCAACAAAATGGTAAATCGTAATATTCGATAAAACATCAACTTTTTCAACTTTGAGCCAGTGGTAATGTTTTGAAATAAATTAAATAAAAACAAACCTAGTTGCATTGTCCTTCTAAAAATTAAAACAAAGAAATTATTCGGTCTCAGAAGATTGCAGAAAAGCAAACATTTCAAGAGATATAATTTGGGTACCATTCTCAATTTCCATGATATCAGTCTAATTTTATTAAACTCAAAAACACTCCAAAATGTCTTCTATTTCATCGGTTTTGAAATCCATCTTTCAGAAAAATTTCAGCTAATTGATTGTATTGTTATAAAATAATTATCAACTGATAATGTCTAAGAAGAATTCTATTCGCGAACATCGTTTTCTATCCGAAAGTTCTACTGTTCAAAGATTACCTTGAAACTTCTTTGTCACTATATAATTTGCCTTAGTCATCATAAAAATGCTTAAATCAACAACACCAACAAGATTAAAATAACTTAAGACTATAATAATCAAAGTACAAGTTTATTTTCTACACCTTATCAAAATAGATAGTAGTTATGAATCGGAATCTAGAAAAAGTGCGTAGCATCTGAATAATTTATCTATACACTATAAATTTGATTACTCACCATGCATCGGTCCAATGACAACCATAACAACAATCATCAACATGATAACACGAAGACGACGTTGATTTTCACCCTTTTTGAAAGCAACTCGGAATGTTTCAACAACATGCTTCTTATCAAAGAAATCCGAAAGTAAATTGCTTTGTGTGGATTTTTCCAGTTCTTCCTTGGTCTTCCGTTTGGGTTCTTTGAGTATAAAGCATCCATACAGAAATGATAGTAAGTATAATGTAGCTGAAGTAGTAAAGACACCATAGAATCCGATTTTTCTGAAATAGAGGAAAAAAAATAAATTGTTGGGAATTACCCCATCGATTAGATTAGTTTCAATTCAATCAGCTTGTTATTTTGGTTTTGTGTACAGGGTGTCTCATAATCATTAGATTGTTATAGAAAAAATTATTTTGGTATAATTCTAACATTTGTTTTCAAAATTTAACGAGCGATTACAAGATTGCCTTACTCATCAATCTAAACAAAATATCACTTTTGTAGTACAGAAACCGTATTATGACATGATTGGTGTGGTAAAATGCAATCGGTGCACTTAAAATCGGTGTTAAATTTTAAGGTACTAAAGTTTACTTTCTTTCTTCGCGTACAAATTTAACAGAACCATTTTTATTCATAAAAATGGTGACCATCTTGAATTTTTTGAATTTGTCATTTTTAAAGAAAGGTACCACACTATTTGTGTATTTTGGTCATAAGAATGCAGAAAATCATCTGGACAAAAAATTGGATGACAACAAAACAAACACAAATACGATTTGTGTATCATTTGGTGTCATCCAAATTTGGACTCAGATGGTATTGTATTATATTTTATAAGAATTGGAAATTTTGTTTTGAATCATTCGACGATTGTCAAGAGAAGAGAAGAATTTCTTCCCACGCTGAAATTTCAAACACCTTGTTTGCGTCATGTTTTGTTTAGCGAAATCAAGTACATAATCGTTCTACAAGATGCACAATACCGAGGTTTCCAAGTGTTTGGTTTCTTGGATGCAAGTGCCACTCGTTGACAGTGACCTGCAAGTTACGCTTTAACGATTCCACATATTGGCCAATTCTTTCAAGATCAGAATATGATGTGCATATCTGTTATCATGTGACGTGGATAACGCACACTTAATGGCAAAGGTGTGCATCTAGAAACTGATAGGTATCTATGAAAAATTGATAGTAATCAGAAAAACAGTTAAATAGAGTAGAAGTTTCAGATAGAGCCCGTTAGCATTTATTTTACGGCTTTCGGACTTGATCCCATCCAATACGATTTAAGTATACTGATTTGTACTAATTCAATGAAGAAGACGGATCAAAAACGAAAGCACAAATTTTCGAAAGAAGAACTTCATATATACCGCAATTACCGTATTTTCTCCAATAAAAATTTGTTGATTCAGGAGCTTTCGTTTTTCGAGGCCTTGGAATGAAGGGGTGCAAGTGCAATCAGTTGATCGTTAGAGAGTAAGGAAGTTTCACTTTTTCATACTCTGAAAGAGTCCAGTAAAGTAGAAAATTATGTAAGCTTGAGCAGTGGTTTTTCCAGCATTAAATAATATATTGAGAAGAATAGTGGGGATACTATCCGGCCTAATAGATTTATGCATAGGGCACGACATCTAGATTCGTCCCATGCTTACACGTTAAATTACCGGAGGAGTCATGACACATTTTCTTTATAAGAAGGTTAGCTTTCGCTAGCTAACGGAGGGTGTATCATGGAGGACGACAGAAAAGTTTATACGCAACTTCCCAGTTCAAAAATTGTTACTGACGTGAAATTGGTACACTCAGAGAAATAGTATGTAATAGTATGTTTTCATATTATTTAAATTTCTTATGTTTCAATACTTGCAGTTAGGCTAGTTAGTCTTCCGTCAGTTTCTATTAATCTTTGAAGAACAACAACAACTTGAAAGTACTACCACAAACCTGACTAGAGCTATTTCGAGGGTGTAAATCCCCTCATCAGACTCCTTTTTCCGTCAATTCCATTCTGTTTGTGATGATAAGCCTTAAAGTTATTTATTTTAATCGAAAAACTTTACTTCTCGCCCAGGTAGGATTCAAACCCAGTATATGTTTTCGTTAGCGGCTAATTTTTTGAATTAAATGAAAACCGTTTGCTGGAAAGTTAATACAATCCCCGCAAAATTGTTTCATTCGTAGCAACTGTATTACATTTGACCCAAATTGTAATTCCATTATAGCAAACACTATGCAAAACAATCCATTCGTTTGGAGCTCATTTTAATGACTTGATTTCGGCAAACGAAAGTGCTTCCCACATTTAAATACTTTTTCGTTTACTAGAAAATTCCATTTTTTGCAACAAACTAATGAATAGTTCGCGAAGAACCTCTCTAGAAAGAAGTTTGTTACAAAGAACTTCACTTTTGATGAAAATATACAATTGATTTACAGCAAATGACAGCAGGAATCACATTTTTTTTTAATAATTGACTCTATGTTTGTGGTGTTCATATTAATTCAATGCTACATGAAAGTTATCTAGTTCGTGGCGCAATAGTAACAGACTTTTTTAATTTAAGAGTTTGCTACAAACGAAGTTTATGGCGAAAAATTACTATCCAACAAATCAAATGTCGTTTGAGGCAAACGATTCGTTCTCTCATTTTGTTTATATGCATTCTACGCCAGTCATAAATTATACGCTCCTCGCTTTAAGCGATAGGTTGCTGGTTCAATCACAGATTTTATGATTAACTTTTTCGCAGAAAGTGTTTAACGCAAACGAATTTACCAATTTGCTGCAAACGAAGTCAAGAAATGGTCCAGCAAACTAAAAAAGTCGTTTGAGCAATTTTGTTCGTCTTTGCCGCAATCGATTTGTTCTCAAATGCTATAAAAATATTAAATAAGATTACTTTCTTTAAAACAATCCCAATGTAAGGATTGTTTCCACTTTTCGTTGAGATATGCCATCAGATATAAGTTGACCTTTTCTGATGGTCACTTTGACAAAATGTCTTACATGCTAGATTGAAAGTTATTATTTTTTCAAAGTCAAAAATTTTTAGTGCCTCCGATCAGTGGCCTTAAAGGAAAATTTAAGCAATTTAATTTTTCCAAACAATCAATTGTTCATTACTCCTGATATAATGAACAAAAATTATGTTGTTATCAAATGCCAGGTATTATGAGTTTATCTTTGAAAGATCTTAAATGTTTTTGAAATTTGCAGAAATGATGAAAACTTTTTAAAATATAAACCAGTGTGAAATCATAAGTTTTTATTAAATTTCAGTTATACTTCAGTTATTTTTTTTTTTGGAAAATGGCAATCATAAGCATTTCATCGAATATTGTCCTCTTATTAACCAATGTTATAGAACGTATAGCTAACTGGTTTAAAGAAGATTTTTTTCTTCACTTCACATGGTTTCTCAGAAATATGTGTCAACTACCTACATTTTTGTTAGGTTGATTGTAAGTAAATTATGGCAAAGACTATACTTTGCTATTGAAATAAGATCAGCGTAAAGAGTCTGAACATAGGTAGAAGCTTTTTTTATATCCATTTTGACTTTGTTTTTTTTTTTTTTGTTCGTTCAAATGTTAAAATTCATCACAAAAAAAAAACACATTGGAAGAATTTGAATCTAAATATTTATAATTCCTCGTAGACATTCACAGCATGTTGTTTTGCTATATTTATTTAAAAGAGTCAGCTACTTTATCGATCCATGCTTCTTTCACGTGTATATAGCATTTAAGCTTCTCACTTATCAACAACAAACAAATTGACAAATAAAGTAAAACAACAAAAGGTGAATTGGTTTTGGACCTCCCTGTAAATTGCATTTAACTTTGCGCTCGTTTTTTTTTTATCAACCATGCAGAAATACCTTCTAATGATTTATCGAAATATCTATATATTTAATCCTGAAACATCCTGTAACAGAATATATACAAACATGATTATACTTACTTTAGTAATATCCCACTAAAGGCCATCCCAAAAGGTACACCTAACGAGAAGCATACATTTAAAATGCCTATACGTAAGGTTCGTTCTTCCTCTGTTGTAATATCAGCTATGTAACTGAAGACACCCATCATCATGGTGAACCAACCACCTGTCAGGCCCGGAAAGAGGGCTTCAGTAATGCCAGCCACTTCCATGGGAACGTTCTCGAAATATGTGCACAATATAAGACCTATGGCACCCATAAATTCACCAATTACGGGTATCAGCATGCATGGCTTTCGTCTGCCATGGCGGTCGCTCCACGAACCCCAAAACAATATTAGCAGGCATGGTAGAAGACTTTGTATCACCGTTTTCCATGCTGCCATTTTGGCCACTAGTTGTTGGACGGTTGCTTCTTCACTGTAAATGACAAAACAAAAGAGAAATAATTCAAACGGAAAAATGAATTGATTGTACGTTGGGTGTTGAATAATAAATTTTTTTTTTTTTTCAGACAATTAGGTTCTGTTAGTGAAGATACTCCTAACGATGAAGGGTATATCGGTAGATTTTTTTATAAAGTTCTAATTTAATTACTGTTTCGTTGACTATACATATTTTCTGAGCCATAAGCATTGAGCATGACTCATAAATTGATGACAGTTTAGGGGAATATTTATTTATTTTTAGCAATACAATGTCTAAAAAAGACGAAAAGGAACGCCTTAGACTGGCGTCTTGTACACATTGAAGGCGTCAAAAATGGTTGTCATCGCAGATTGGTGATTCATTCAAGTTTTAAACAAACTTTAGCAAAATGCGTAAAAATTAAATGCATTTTCTTGACATCCCTGTCAAATTCCACTTCCCGCATGACTTACGATAACGACAATTGTCCCAAACAGATTTATTTCCTTCTCGATCTTGCATTGAATTGAAAAATAAAATTAAAATATTTGAACTTTCATGCCAAACATTCTTCCCAAAATCTCAAAAAGAAAAAAAAAAAAACAATTTATTCAAGTTAACATTATCGCACATGAAAATGTGCCATCTTCATGAAATTGCGATGATTTCAACAACATTCCAGCAAATAAATTGTCCTCTCATTTTTTCAGCCCTTCTTGAGATACATTTTTTGTTTGAAAGATTTATTATGCCAGCTTTGACAGTGTGTATGTTTTTTTTTTTTGGTTTGAAGTGATTTTTTGATTAAATGTTTAGATTTACAACTTTTCTTTGCAATAATGGTAGATTTTTCGCACAGCAAATCTGTTGAGCATTTCTGGGTTGTACACAGGGTAAAAAGTAAAAGTCTACAAAAGGGGTGTAGAGATAATTTGATGAAGTATTATCTACATAATGTTTATTTCCTTTTTATTCTTGGATGAAATATATGTTAATACTGGCAGCACGTAGCCAGGGAAGAGTTAAATGGTTTAATTTTTTTCATGAGTTTTGAAAAACCTACCAAAAGAACAAACAACTTTACAAAAAGCATTCCGTTGAGTGGATCACAGAAGCTATTTGACGTTGATTTGGTTGAAAAGCTCATTTGTTTTATGAGACGGATGAAATCTAAAAAAGTTCCCACGCCCAGGTGATCTATTACCTACTCCTTACCTACTTCCTTACAATACTTCATGTAAGATTTTTTGGATGACAAGCACGAATTTATAATTCGTTCATTTCAAAATGAAAAATTAACAAACTTTAATTATGACATTTAATGTGGTTCATTACTTAACATTATTGTTGTGCATTTTTTAATTTATGTCAGAATTTTTTCTTGGCTACGGGCCTGATGTTAAAATACATTTATATTTAGTCGAAAGTTACTAAATCTCAAAAGTATTAAGTGGATAAGGGATGCCTTGTTGTTGAAAGCTAACATCAACGTCTGGAAATGATTTTGTGACATTACGATAAAGGAATTTTTTTGAAAATAAAATGAATGACTGGGTCACAATGTAGATACCTGCCAACTTGTTCTCCTAGTTTAAGATGTTAAGAATTTAAAAGCCTTTAATGTAAATAGTATATGTATATAAATAATTTAATTATAAATGTAAAAAAAAACCTTGGTTTTGACCACTTAACGAATTATGCTAATTGATTTCTTCAAGATAGAAAAATTATTAGAAACAAAATTTAAATAAAAAAAAAAAAAGATCCCGATACAAAATTTGGTATCAAATATGGTACATTTTGACTGACAAATTAGTGTTTTTAGTATTTTTTGCATTCAAATAGGGTTGCGGTATACTTAAAATCATTTTGGAGTTGGCACCCGACATTTTTTAGGTAGAAGAGAGCTAAGCCTAAAATTATGTGGACATTTTAGCCATTCTCAGATTTACACTCTTAACTTATTTTTTTTTTTTTTAATTTTCTACACATTTTTGGGTTTCTTTTTCTTCAATCCACTAAAAAAATGATGCATCTAATGTTTCGTTCAAACAGGGTTGGTTTAAATAGTTGCAATCCTGTAATTTTATTTTCAGTATCAACTAATCATTCATTTGCAACTAATTTAGATCTCTAACCTTATGAGCTAAGTAATCCGACGGTTGCCACTTTTACTAATAAATATATAATATTTTTAATACTTTTTCATAAGGCTCTTAATATTATTATGTATTATTTTTTCGAATAAATACTTACATTGTGTAATTTTGAGTTTCTCGTCGAGTGAGAGCATCACAAACTTCATCACCATACGCCATATTAACTCTGCAGGCTTTTTCTAAATTAAGATTTTGTGTTGCTAATCCGGCTAAGACACTTGGCATAATGTAACAAGCCAACATTGGCTCTACTGTAATATTGTTCCATATATGACTAAGTTTTTCCTTCCAATTCATCTTTTGCCATTGCAATGGTTTTGTATCCATTGTTTTATTGTCCATATTGGGAGAAAGGATATCTGGAAAATAAAAATATATTGTTAATTTTAGATTTAGTCAATAGTAAAAAAAAAAAAAATAGCACATAGTAAATTAATAAAATATCTTCATCTTTTATATACCACAACCACCACCACCACGTGGCCCTAAGTCCAGGTTACCATATGGGATGCTTTCAAAACCATACATGTTTTTCAAAAAGTTTGTGTACAGAATATAAACAGAAAATTACAAAAATTACGTATTGACAAGGTGACTCAATTAAAATCAACTGATGAGTCTAAGTCTAAGTCTAAGCTGCACCATATCCCACACATTTCTCATCAGTACTCACATAATTGCTCCTCGTACTTAAGAAAATTTGTATTATCTAAAAAATTATTGAATTTCACTTTTAGAAACAATCACACTCCAGTTTTTATAATTTTTAAACTATATCAATAGAAATACAACTAACACTTGAAATTGAGTAATCGAAAGAAAAATTTCTTCACCAATACCGCACAGAATCGTTGAACTATTTTAACTGATTTTTTGAGGCAGTTTATGTAATTTTTGTCTACAACGTATTTTATTAAATTGTTTGATTTTGCCTATGTAGTCCTGCATCGCAGAATTAAGTTACCAAAAAAAAAATGTATTGAAAAAAACTTATTTAACATTCCACAAAAAATGTTCAAACAATTAATTTTTCATTGTTATAAGATTTTGCGTGGTATTAACAAAAAAAAAATCAATTATTCTCAAGATCAGAATGTGAAAACAGCTTTTTTAAATATTTACTTTATCTGTTAACATATATTTTTAATCAACCCAGACATCATTTTATCAGAAAAATTGTATGTTATTGTGTCTGAAATATCTTTTAAAATAAAAAGAAAAAAATTTACGTCTGGGTCGTATACACTGGTTTTTATGGTCAAAGTTGCTGTGGACTTAAAATCATCTTAAAAAGTTTTCTAAAATAAATAATTTAATAAGAAATGTCAGAAAACTATAAAATTAAATACTAAAATGACTCATATATCTTCTTAAATGATTTGAACCTCCAATTAATGATATTTGATTTGATTTTTCATTCTGAATGATGAATTTTTAGAAAAAACTACATTGAAAAACTTTAGAGAGATTTAAAAAAACATTAACTTTTACATATAAAAATTCTCAAACAATGTATTAAAAAAAAAAAGTTGATATCTCATTTTTAAGAAAATATTAAAATTTAAACTTTTTTTATAAATTAAAAAATTGTTTTTTCATAATAATTAATCTTAAGACTATCAATAAAAAAACTATAAGAAAAAAAAACTAAAAATAAAAAACAACTAGTTTTTGGAATTTTTTAACAATATTTTTGAGGTTATATAGAAAAATTATGTAAGTAAAAGTTGTAGATCTTTCTACCACCTACAACTTTTGCATTGAAATTTTTGCTATACGAGTCCACTAAACTTTAAGAAAATTGCTTCACAGTAGTCTGATTGTTATCTGGAGTTCGATTTTTTTACTAATCCTAAACTTACCCTGAAGTAGATATACATATGTATGTGGCTAGATACCTACATCACGTTTTAAGGAAAAGGAATGTCAGAAAGTAGAGCATGATAAATAAAAGAGACATAGTTAAGAAAAACCAACGAATAAATATTGCAGAAATCGATCGGTACAAATAATTGTTTCCAACAAAAATGAAACAAGACCTTTGAAAAATAAGTTGGACTAAATTTCGATGGACATAATCCTATTTTTACTGACTAGCCGCTGATGCGTGTTTAAAAAAAGTTAAACATATTTAACCTCCGCAACTGGTAGCCAATAGGTTTTATCAAAAGTTAAACTAAAATTTAAATTAACCAGTTGCTTGTAAAATTGTCACCTGATTACGCCATCGGGATTAATTTTGTTGTAGATGATCTGGCAACAAGCAAGATGTATTAATCAAGAAGTCTATAGACCAAAAGAAAATCAATCGATAACTCTCGATCGTTGTCGAAAATTTCAAGACAAATATGTTAATTTTTGCCGTAAGCTCATTCATGACTTTTGATAGGAAATCAAGAATAGCAATAACAACCTTTGATGGGTTAAAGAAGGCAGTGAATGAAAAAAAAAGCTTTTCCTTTATTGGATATTTTGCAGATAATCGTATACTCTTAATTTTAGTTAGCTTAAAAATGACAAAATACTTTTAGGAAAGCAATAACTTAGATACAAGAACTTATAACTAGAAAGTTCAAAGAAGATAATCCAGTTAAATTGTGTTTTTAATAGGAAGGTTTTGAAGTATTTATAATTTCTTTAATACTTTATGTTGCGCAGAAACGCAATATCTTCTAAATGATAGCCAGTATGAAAAAAATCACCTCAATCTTTGTATTGGAGAACATTATTAAAAAACGTAATTTTTTGCCAAATCAAGATTTTTTTTTTTTTTCTTAGGCTTTCAGAAATAAAAACTGAATGTAATTGTGTGGGGACACGCATAATCTACAAATACTTATAACACTTTTTTTCGATAGCATTTACAATTTGATGATAATAGGCAAAAAAAAAGATATTTTCGACCTCTCTTTTAAGCGCCCTATTTTCCAAATAATAACTATTATGATTGAAACTTTTTTTTGTGAAACATAATAGTCCATAGAGTGTTATCAATATATTTCTTCAAAACCTCAGATTTTACTAGTTAAGTACGAAACTCGCAGTTTTTGAGCTTTGATCAAATTTTAAAAAAATATTTTTGTATGAATGACAGATTAAAAAAAAAAACAGTTTTTTTTTAAATAGAAGAGCACATAATCTACAACTTTTTCCAAGACAACTTTTCGATAGGACTCATCGTTATAAGACTTATATTCAAGAAAGCGTTATATTCGACATTTGACAAATTTTAAAATCGCTATATCTTCTAAGTGATTTCTCGTAGAAAAAAAAAATGTATAAAAGTTTTTATGGAATCTCAAGATCTACAAGATCCTTCCGTTTCAAAGTTTAATACAAAAAAAACAACATTTTCGACATTTTGAGGGCTAAAAGCTGAGGTGAACCACGCACAATAAATTGCACGACTGGATTGCACGAAAATCAATTTTGTTTTTTTAAATCCAAAAATATAGTTTTTGAATTTGTTTACTAGACATTATTACGGCAACTCAAAAGCTTTCATTTAAAATAAAATGGTTGAAATTGATTGAGTCATGAAGGAGAAACTCTTAGTTAAAAAAAAACGATTCTATGACAGGTACCGTTAATACCGGTTTTTTGAAATAAATGGTTTTCATTTGAAGATAAACCTTATCCAAAAAAATGACCATGATTTTCGAGATGTATTTTTTTTTTTTTTCTTAAACCGGTATATTACAGGTACCATTATTTTTGGTCGGACAGAATTGTCGGACCCACTTTTCGTCATTCTCTATCATCGTAATGTCATGATAAATTGATATAAATTACCTGTATCGCAAATAAAAAGTGAATTCGAAGATATAACGAGTTAAGTAAGTATCATTGAATCTTTGTTTTTTTGCATTTCTTACCTTGTTACGTCACGAAATTTTGTTGGCAAACCTCGTATTCGGATTCAGTACCCCCAAAAACATCACCCCAAAACTTTCCTTCTAGGAACAAATTTACTGTATTAAGAATTTTATTGCACCGGTTAAGACTATATATCCCGACTGTAAGCAAACAATCACAATAGTTGTATGTTTTATTTCGACTTCGATTTTATTATGAACTAAAATCTTGCAAACACTATAAACTAGAGCTACTAAAAATAATATTTTTATTCTGCACGTTTTTCTATTAATTTGGGACCGATCTTTTTCAATTAGTTCCAAAAGCACGAAAGTGGATTATTATGATGTTATTAGTGTCAGAGTTGTTTACTCTGAGTTTTTCTTAAAAAAAAAATGTCAAAATTGACAGCAGGTTTTGAAAGTAAGTAACTTATTCCTATTGGAAGATTTATCAGTAACAAAAAAATGAGTGATGATTATATGCACATTATGCCATATGTGTAACTAAAAGGGCACAATTGTATACTAATATTATTCTTAAACGTGATTTTTTTAACTTTGTCATAAAAACATGGAATAAAAACTAAAGTAAAGATATTCTGTAGTTAATCCAATTCAGTTACAAAAAAAAACTTGACCTTGAATAATTCGTCATATTTATGTTTCATTGTTGTTATTTTTGTTTTTTTTTTTTATTTTTCTTTTACCATACAAACATACAAAAACTGTCTTTTTTTTACAATTGAAAGCAATTATTCAATTGTTGAACACATGCTGTGTGGATACAAAATTGCAAACTCTTCATAATACTTAGTTGGTTACTTGGTTAGTTAAAATTGATAATTGTTCAGGCAAGCAATTATTTACTGAACAAGCATGTGTCACAAATAATGTAGGTAGGTATATCATAACAAATATTTAGTCATTCAATTTGTAAAAGAAGAATAAATACCAACTGACTAGTGGACATGGGTATCAGAATAGTTGTAGTTCATCTAATAATAAATCACGATTTATGATGTGTTTATAATTTATTTAGGTTAGTATGTAACAGATAGTTGTTAACTTTTTTTGTGACGATATAGACGCGACGGTAAATGCTAATTAATTTTATATGAAAGTTTTCCATCACACTTTTTTATATCACATAACAATCATGGCAAAGAACTCTGGCTTTGTTGGATTTGTTCATATCTTTATCGATCGACATCTATATGGTACATCGAAATTGGTGTAAATTTAATATAAGGAAGTCCTCTCCGTATTATAAGAACAGAACCCTAGCTTTAATTAATAGGGTGTGGTAGTTAGTTATTGCGTTATTATTGGGGGTTATCGTGAATAAAAATTTCCCTTGTGAATATTTCCCTCCTTAAGAAGTTAGGTACGTAACTGACAAAGGAATGTTTCCCTCGGAATTTTTTGGTATCGTGAATAAAATTTCCCGGGAACTGTTTCTGTCATTTCATAAATTTTGTTGTTCATTAGAAGATATTTCACGATTACCGAACGAAATTCCGGGTGAACGAAATCTTGCAGTAAAGTGTTCTACAATCTGTCACTTTATGTTCCTTGAAATTTTTTAGCACTTTTTAGGGAACAAAATTCTACCCCTTATTTTGGAGTAGAGCAAGTTCGTAAAAAGTGTCAAAGGTCAGCTAGATTTGTATGTTCGGAATACAAATCAAAGGTCACGGTGTGGTGCCCAGCCAAGTTCTAGCAATCTTGACGCTCTTTTGCATTCAGGGGGCGTGGTATCCGCCCATTGTCTGCAATATATTCAAATGCCTACATGATCAACTTTCAAGCATCGTAGAAACTTATAATTTGAAAGATAGACCAAATGTTTATAATTTTTCAATAAGGTTCGTGGTATCCTCGAGTATTATCAATTCGGTATTGAAAATTTAAAATACTACACAGTGGAAGTATTTAAGGTTGTACGCATTTCTTGATCGCCAAAATAGAGGGTGTGGAATCTGTATGATTTTCCAATAAAGGGAGCGTTAAGTTAACTTACTACCCAAAAAGTTATTATTTATTTGAAATATTGTTGTCGAAATATGTATATGCAGCGGCGGTGGCGACAAGATGCTTAGTGCGATGGAATATCACGCTTGAGTAGGTCTGGGTTTGATACCTAGCCTTCCCACCTTGATTTTGTTCATGGGTACTGCCTCTTGCAAAGAATTGACAAACCCACTAAGAGCACTGCTTGCCACAAAAAGTTACAAGTTGTATCTAGTTTCGTTAAAAACCTGCAAAAATTGTAGAATTTTTATATTTTGGAGAGCTTTGGAGAGTCAGTCCCTAGACATTTGTTGTTTGTTCTTCGCAGAGTTGTAAAAACTGCAGTTTTTCATGCAGTTAATTGATTTCAGTTACACGACATTACAAGAAACTTTCTAGCAAAACACTAGAACCAGTCAAAAATTACTGCAATTAATTAACTTTAAGTCAATTTACTGCTTTCTGCTTATATTGTAGTTTATGTACTTAGTAGCAGTACTTACCTGCAGTCAAAGTTAAAGTCAATTAACTGCAACTGCATTACCAATTGACTGCGGTCTTTTCGAGCTCTGGTTTTTCGTAAGCTAGCCATGCTACAAAATTGACTTATTTTTCTTTTACTATTTTTTTATATTTATTTAAAATAGTGTCCAACAGTGAGGTGACAATCTCGACAAGTATTCATTTGGCTCTGCTCAATTTGTCAAAGTGCGACCTCCTAAATTGACATTTTTCATCTTCAAACGAAAATATCCTTACTGAAGATTTATTTCTATTTCCTAAAATAATAATAGAAATCTTCCAGTCTTAAAAGAGCTCAAATTTTCTTAAAAATGATTTTCTTTTTTTTTTACAGGATAAACATTTGTATTGTGGATTTGTCACAAAAGGAAGAAGAAGAAGAAGTTATAGCTTTTTTCATAAGGTTTTAACTTTTAAGTTTGGGTAATCTTAGTTAAAAAATAAACACCAACGAACGTCGCTATTTGCATTTTTTCGTGAGTGTCAAGATAAAAATATTTTTTGAAGATTATGTAAATTTTTCACCCACATCAACTTCCTATGTCTTCTTTGTCAGTTGTTGTAGGTAAACATCTTTTTTGTGAGTCTTTTTTGTATATACATAGCCCTGTGCTGTTTTTTTTTTTTTTTTTGTCATCAAAATAAATTGTATGTCAAGAAAACCAATCAATCATCAGATACAACCACCACCGCTTGACGATCCCAGTAGTTTGTACATATTTGAGTAGGTTAGATAAAGGTAGTTCTTCTCACTTAATTTCATGCTGAGCTCTCAAATTATTTTAATCATAGATTGACATCATTTTTTTGTATGCAGCTACTGACCTTGGCTTACCGGCCGGTATAGTTAAGCATAATTTCAGATTGTTTTGTATTCTTTCCCTTCCTTCTTCCTATACACTTTCATAGCAAAACAAAAATATTGTGCAATCGTCTGCAGTTTAAATGGTTGTCAAGGTAAAATAAAGAATTGTATAATCTAAGTTAGGTGAGGATAAATTATAGTGTAGATAGATAGACACATTCCCGTTTCGATAAATTCCTCAAAGTAATAAGGGGGAACAAAATAATAATTAAACCTTTACACAATAAAATATAGAGTATTCTTCCACCAGCTGAGCTGTTTTAAAACGTGTGAACTGCATTTAGCACGTTTTACACCTAATTGACGTCATTTAAAGTTACATTTTTTTTTATAGGGTAGTTTTGATAAATATCAGAAAAAGCAATAAATGGTTAGAAAACTTCAGCAGTTTTGAGAAACATTTATGGTAGGCCAGTGGGGTGCATT
This sequence comes from Meliscaeva auricollis, assembly GCA_948107695.1. Lineage (NCBI taxonomy): Eukaryota > Metazoa > Arthropoda > Insecta > Diptera > Syrphidae > Meliscaeva > Meliscaeva auricollis. The sequence goes on from OX403616.1 coordinate 64,705,557, forward strand.
CGCCAATCGATTTTTCAGTCGATTTTTAGTGTAAAATATCGAAAAATCAATTTTGGTTGCACATCTCCACTCGCAAACTTCTTAAAAAGTTTGACAGTTCTCCGCCACACAACAATCGAGTTGGACATGTATGTTGTTTTTTATCCCGGCGCATCTTAAGTAGGTACCAAGGTACAAAATTGTCGTATATGTAAAGCGTTTTCTTTTTAAATGAATTATTCTTTACTAACATCATCGCTGAGAAAAAAAGTTATAAATAGTTCAAAATAAAACGGCTTGTGGGGGGTCTTTGTCATTCTAACGTAGGGATGCCTTGACTTCTTTTGTCAGTTGCAAAACCATTTCGTGGGATGCCACTCATGGTTAAGATAAGTAGATTTTCTATTTGAATTGGATTTAACAAAAGAAAAGACCGCAGTTACAAAACCCGCCCATAAGATCTCAAGACGGGAAATGGATCGGAAACCCGAAAGAAAAAGCCTACCTTTTTGTAGAACATCATGCAAATGTTTTTAAGTCATTCCCAGCAAACACATCTGATAACAGCTTACAATTAATTGAAAAAGTAGATGAAGTAGAAATACCAGTTGTCACACTTAAAGAAATAAAAAGTATGTGTCCACTTCAACTATCGAACAAAAAATCACCTGGGTAAATAACTGCTGAGGTTATGAAAGAAATGCCATTAAAAGCCTTCCAAAAATCTCCAATACATAATAAATGCATGCCAAAAGATCGAATCTGTCCCACATCATTGGAAAATCGTTGAAGTAATAGTTATACCTAAGCAAGGTAAGCCAACAACAGAAGTGACGTCTTACAGACCAATATAGCTTATACCAATTATGGCAAAAGAAGAAATAAATCTAGTCCCAAATCATCAGTTTGGATTCAGAAATAAACATTCCACGATAGACCAAGTTCATAGAATAGCGAATGTAATTGAAAAAGCACTAGAAGAGAAACAAGTATGTTCGGCTATATTCTTAGATGTTGCTCAAGCATTTGATAAGGTGTGTCATGAGGGTCTAGAGTACAAACTGCAAAGGGATTTACCCAGGCATTGCTATGAAATACTAAAATCGTATAACTCAGACCGACTCTTTAGAGTACGGTACGATCAAGAATATTCAGAACTAAAGAAAATAGAAAGCCGGTGTTCCACAAGGAATTGTTCTAGGACCTACCCTGTACTTGCTACATACAAGAAATAGTCCAGTGGATAATAACGCCTTTATGGCTACGTCTGCAGATGATACTGCAATTTTGGTACCCGACAAATGCGTCATCAAGGCAGCAGAAAAATTGCAACTTTCAGTCGACACAGTAAGAGATTGCACCAAAAAATGGCGTATCAAACTCAATGAAATAAAATCTGTACATATAAACTTTACAAATAAAAAGTTAATCAATGTTCCAATATTCATTAACAATCAAGCTGTTCCTTACACCAACACGGCCAAATACCTTATAATGAATTTGGATGCAAAGCTTAAATGGTAAGAGCACATCAAAAAGAAAAGAGAAGAACTAAACTTGAAATATAGACAAATATACTGGCTAATCGGTAAAAATTCTGACTTATCTATCCAATCCGAAATAATGCTTTATAAACATGTACTAAAGCCTATATGACCCTATGGAATCCAAAGAAAACAAATACCGAAATCATCCAAAAGTCCAGAACAAATACCTTCGTGGAATAGGATAGATATTTCTGAATGATTCTTAGATATATTTTCAAGATAATAGAAAAACTTCTGTAAGCTTACCCTATAATTTCATTAATTCCAGCAGTAATCGCTTTTACCGGCAAAATATACACAAATTCTATAATAATTATGCAATAAAAAGATTACCTCTCTAATAGGAATTGAGCAATCGAGCATTCAATCTGTCTAAAGGTATGACGTGTGCTCTATGTTGAAATACTGTTTGAGATAATGGTATACATCTGGGAACTAGTAGCGGTTTATCGTTGTATTGTATGTTTATGGTATACGAGATAATTGGAGGTTAGAATTTCACTTGTTTGTTTGTTTTTTTTTTTTGTGTTTTTTTTTATTACAATTAGCTACACCTATTAGCTTTTCGGACTTCCCATTTTTTTATTGTTTTTTTTTTTTTGTATTTTTACATTTGATGGTGGAACTTTAATTTCCTCTGTGACTTTACATACCTACAATTTGTATATTCAGACTTTTATTCATGTTATGATAAACTAGCACGGTTCAGTTGTTAGATTTAATCACAAAATAATATCAACTGTTTGAGTGAATTGAATTTTAGGAGATTTACAGAAAAAGCTTCATTTTTTATTTTTTTTTTTTTAATAAATTTCTAACAGTGCAAAGAGAAATATGAAACCAGAATACTTCAAAAAAAATCCATTCTTGTATTTCCTACTTTAAGAAATAAGAGACACGTAAAACTATCAAGTTTAAGTGAACATCATGTTTCCATTTCATCATGAAATGCAAAGAAAACTAATTTTTGAGACATTTTCTTGTTCATGCGCCGTTTTTGTTGATGTAGTCGTTTAGGAGTCAAAATAATGCCAAAAGTTTTGAAAAAGCAACACTTAGTTTAAGTTCATGTTTAAACATTTACGATAACACTTTCTTGTAATTTTCATACGAAAACCCCCCGAAAATTACATTTTGTTGTAACGGTACCACAAATTTACTTTATTTACATTTTTTTCGATGAAGACTTCAATTGATTTCCTAAAAATAAATGGTCGCCTTAAAAAATGAAATGCTAATTCTCAATAATTCTGCTAAAAAAATATCATTTTTCTTATATATTATTTTTTTTCTACACCAGAACCTGCAAAAAATTGCACTTTTATGTAGGTAGAACATTTCTAGCAACGAAACCAATGTAATTTTTTTTTTTTTAAATTAATTTTCTCTGATATTTCTATAAATTTTTGCTACTTTTAGGCTCCATAAATCTAGTTTTGCTATTTAACGCGCTTTGAAATGAGTGAATATTATAACCATAAGTCTATTATTTATTATGTTTAAGAGTTTCATAAAAATCTGTGAAGTAGTTCAAAAATGCGTACTTTTGTGTTTCGTCTTTTCCATAGCTACCGCTGTATCTTATCCGCTTACTGATCGGATATCAGCGAAAGAAGTTCTACGTTCGGTGCAAGAAGAATGCAATTTTGTAACTTTTGTTTTTCCTTTATAATTTTTAGTATTCTGCTTCACTCTAAGCTAGTACAGTGCTGAGTATGTGTGGCTATACATTATATATACGTTAGAATATATTTTTTTTTTTGTAAATTTTGTTTTTTTTTTTTTGGGTTAAACTTCATGGTGAGGCAAAATGTAACATTTTTTCGGGGTAAGTTGTAACAAGTTTAAACCTACGCTGCTCATTTTTGTCTACTCTCTAGATTCTAGCACTTCTTGAGGAGAAAAACATAAACTTGACAAAAACGTAAAATATGGTTTTATCCCCTTTATCTGAAGAATAAGAGTCAGAGTTGGTTTTTGTTTTAATCCATCTAGCTAAAAAATCATTTTGGGAACGCTTTCATAACTCAAAAACAGGAATTCAAGTGACAAAAAATACACTAAATAAAAATAACGAATCAAATATATTGGCAAGTCATCTACTTGACTAATTTATTTCAGAAGAATATACTTTTTTTTATTATAAAACTTTCATGAAAAAAAAATAAAAAATACAAAAATTTTAGAAATGCATCAATAACACAACTAAAAATTCAATAAATTTTTCCTATCTAATCTAATTGCTTGGAATTTGTTCCATTTATTTTTCCTAACTAATTAAGAGAAAACATTTCTAAACGTGCTTCTCAGCTTAACAACATTTTCTCACGTCTAAAATGTATAGTTTTTTTTTTTAATTTATTTAAACTTCAATGATAATAATATTATATTGTGAATTCTCCCGCTGTTTGTGGATAATTAAACACAAATTTGTGTGGTTACTGGTTATCTTTCAATTTTCTAATTTGTTGCTTCAATACAATACAATACAAAAAAGTATTAAACAAAAATTTAATAACTTTGAAACTACCAATTTCTTTAATTGGACGATGTGTGGTTTTTTTTTTCATTTAAAAAAAAAAACGAAAAAAATCATATGTGGATATGAAAACATCCATTTCATTCCATTGTCTAACAACGAAATAAAAAAATGCAATAAACTTAAATTACCTTATGTACCTAATTACAAAATAGTAAACAAAAAAAAAAAAACACAAAATTAAAAAAAATAACAATTTTGTCCATCACATTTGTGTGGATGGAGGAGATTAAATGACTTATGAAAAATTGTTCATTCAGTACCTTCATAGATGGTTATTAAATTTTGGAATTTGATATTTCTTTTTTTTTATTATTATTAATTGAAGGAAGGTTATGACAGGTTGGTATATAATACAACAAAAAATTGTTTGTTTTATTATTTGAACAATACCGAAATTATTTTTAATTTTAAAATTATTATAGTAGAAACGATGATGAATAATGACCTTGAGATTTAAGAATTATCTTATAAGTTTATAAAAATGAGATTTCAAAAATTTGAAGATTAATCATATTTCTATGATGAAAAAATATTTCCTTGCCACCTGATTTTTATAGATTTGTAATCAGTACTCACTATAGGGCTTATTTGATTAATACTTACGTAGTATAGTTCTTTTCTAAATTCACTGGTCAAGTTAGCAAAACAAACAAAAAATTGTTAAAAATAAAACACAAAACCAAATTTACTAGAACTTCTATCGACTCGGTAACTTCAAACGTACAAAAAATAGAATGCACAACTGGGTCACACGTACTTGGTCTTGAGGTCAAAGTTCACAACTTTAGGGCAAGTTCGTAAAAAAAATCGAACTCGAGATAACAATCAGACATGTCATTACGATGATAGAGAATGCAAAGGGTCTCAAAAATCTGTCTGTCCGTCTGTCTGTATGTCTGCTGTCTAGATTGTCTGTGTATACTTACCTCGAGGTACAGCCCCTGAAGCGATTTTCTTCCTGGTTTAAAGTCTTTGGTGATTCCCAAAAGGAGAAATTGAAATTTTTTTAGGTCCAGCATCAACGGTATCTGCCATATAATAATATGGAAAAGTTGATTTTTTTCAAGAACATCTCGAACGATTTTAATAAAAAAAATTGTATTTACTTTTGTTAATAAGGCCGTATAGAACCGTTTTTTTTATTTTTAAGTTTCTCTTGAACGACTCAACCGATTTTGATTAATTTTTTTCTACACAGAAACGTCGTAATAGCTTGAAAATTATTTGATATCAAAAATTTCAAAAACAAATATTTTTGGATTTTTAAAAAAAATTTCATTTTTTTTTTTTTGAAAAATCATTTTTTCGCAACGGATTGTATGTTTTTGAAATTTTTTGTTTTAGATGTGCATTAATATTTTCTTGAAAATGGCATACCAACTTTTTTTTTAAGTAAGGTTTGAGAATTTTTTTTATATGTATAAAAAATTATTTAAAAAAAAAAACGCATCCAAGGATTTCCATTTTTTTCTAAAAAAATTATCTTTATTGAACTACTTGAGCTCAAAACAATTTAAGATGAAGTTTATGTCATTTTAGTCATGGATCTTATTTTTTCTTAAGTTGTTGTTATTTTTAATACTTTAAATCAGCTTCGTGTGAAAAAGACAGGACATTTTTTTTAAACGGAGCGGATAGATAGAGTATGCGTACTCTAAAATACCAACTGTCATTCAAAGAAAAAAAAATAAAAAATAAAATAAACAAACAAATTCTATAAAATCGAAAAACTTAAATTTAACTAAATAAATCAGTTAAGAACCAGGAATAAGTGTGCGCAAGACTTTTCTACAAAAATAAATTTAAAAAAATATATATTTTGAAGCTAAAACGATAAAAGACATGATCTGCCAAGTTTCAAAGAAGAAATGTCAGAAAAATGAAGAATATTTTAGTACTTATTTTTACTGTTTGTGTATATTTTAGTCATTAACACCACCAAAATGTTTACTATTTTGTTTAAATATGAATTATTTGAGTGTGTTTTTTAATTGAACAGGGTTACCACATTCTGATCTTTACAGTCTCAACAATATTTTTTGAATATTTTTCCATATTTTGACTTTTGTTTGGCATTATTAATATTTTCTAATTCTTTTACTCTGCCTCAATTGTATTTAGCTAAATGCACAAGCTATTGGGTTATACATTTTTCCTGCACATTCAAACAAATAATTAACTATGAACTCGAAATATTTCGGAGGCTGTTTAAAACTTGTTTAAATGTCAATCTCCCTTTGAGGATTCAAACAAACAAACAAGCTTGGTGATAAACATCAGATTAGAAAAAACTCATCCATAAACCCACTGGTAAATGGCCGTGTCGCATGCCTTTAAACATACAACTTGTCCCTGTAATGTACCCCTACAGCATTTTACAATTCTTGCAGCCATGACCAACCACAATTTTTTGGTAAGGAAAAGTGTGTCTAACCAGTTTAGGTATGTTTGCCAAAAGTGTTGTTTTTTTTTTTGTTTTGGCATCTTAATCGCAATCTTAAAATTGTTGTAATTCACCACTCATTAATTGGTAGCTAAACCATGTTAACACAAAGTGTCGTATTCAATTTACAAAAAAAAAAAATTAAGTTACACTCGTAAACTGAAAATTTTCCATTACAATTTTTACGACAATTTTGCTAGTGCATTGCGCCGTCTTTGAACTTTTTCAACTTTGAACGAAAAATGATTATAGTTGTGCGTCTAACCAAATCGGGAATTAATATACAGGGTTGCCACATATCATATTTTGCTGCTTAAGCTTTTCGTGTCTTATTTAAATCTCACACAAAAAAACTTAAATGAGTTATTTCAACTTGGACTAACCAAGGTTTTTCATCTTGGTATTCTACTAATTAGAAATATGTCTGGAAACTCTGTTCATAGTTAGGTTATAGCGAAAATTATACAAACATTTTTCTATTTACAACTCAATGTCGCTGCTTTTAAGTTGGATTTACTTTATAAAGAGGCAAATGTAATCTGCACCATGGTGCGTGTGTACATACCTGTTGCCCATTAATGCATTACTTACTTGGAGTTCACTGACATGGTTGATACTTTTTTCTTGCATGCAAAAATGCCTAACATTGCGTTTGTAAGTTATGTAATCATAAAAAAAAATCATGTCTAGTTTAATGGGTTAACGAGATAAAAGTCTGATTTCAGATACAGCATTTTAACCTGCAGTTGATTTTTGTTGATAAAAAAAAATATCTTTTAGTTGGAAACATAAAAGTCTATCATTATTAAAGTAGACAGATAGGTGCGTGTTTTATAGCTGTCCTGACCATTCGTACTCTTGTTTTAAATGTTCGAGGAGGAATATCCTATCTAAGCCTGAACAAAATAGCGATGAACTCTTATAACATGAAAACCACGTGTGTTCGCGTGAATCAGGTTAGGCCCTAAAACATTTCCTTGTGGGACACTAGCTTCAAAATCTATTAGTTCTTTCTGGGTTTGCGATTTTTGTGATTTTAATATTTTATAGCAGTATAGAGAAGAACCCTTTGCAAAATTTAAAGTTAAACCTTGTCATATTATCTTCTTTCTTTTATAAATCAGCTAATATTTGCTAGGAGCATTTTTTTGGAAAACTAGTACAATTAGTTTAAGTGGTATTCGTCTACAAAATTTTATTTCTGTAGGTGGGTTATTTTACTTATCAATTAATTCTTAAGTGGTTTATCTTTTTAAGGGCCCAAAACTACTACAGAGACTTGGATTTTGAATCTGATAAAGAATTAAAATAAATTAATTTTATAAACTAATTGGGCGAAATGATGTGGAATTGCTGTCAATGTTTTGATTCATGCTTTATGTTTCAATGAACAATTTATATAAAGCGGAGTGTTTTGCTGTAGACGTTAAAGCTTCTTATATAAAGTTTTTAAAAATAAATAAATTTATAAGAAATGTCAAGCAAAATAAAATTTATTGCTAAAATTCATTGCTACAAGAAAATATTAATAACCAGAATTTAAAAAAAAGTACAGAGACCTGTTTTCAAAAAAATTGATTTTTCAATTAAATATTTTGAAAGACTTTTTTCAAAATCCAAAAATTATTCTTTGGAACATTTTAACATCAAATAATTTTAAGGTTTTTAAGAATCTTCCGTATAAAAAAAAATCATCGAAATTGAGTCACTCGTTTAAGAAAAAGTCACATATGAATAAAACGGTTCTATGGGAGGTACCGTTAGTGGAATTTTTACAAACGTTTCTTTCATTTTTACAGTGTGATCCTACTAACAAACTTCGACACAAAAATTTTAAAGTTAACTTTTTCTTAATAGTTACAGCCGTGTTAGCTAGTTTTGGTCCTTAGAAAAAAAATTCAATTTCCCCTCTAAGAAATCACCAAATACCCTTGACTACTAAGTTTGAAGAAAATTTGTTCAGCGGTTCAGACTGTAGCTCGAGATATAGATACACAGACAGACAGGCAGACACACGGTCAGACAGAATAGCAAGACCCACCTTTTTCGTATTCTCTATGATCGTAATGACATATGTCTGATTGTTATCTCAAGTTCGATTTTTTTACGAATCCTACACTTCCCCTATAGTACCTTTTTTTGTTCATTTGTCCGCCCAGTTAACTCTACGCGAAAAACTGTACAATTATGCTGGTTTGTTTTTCAAAACTGTTACATTTAACAATAATTTAGGTTCTGTTAAATATATTAAATATTTGACAAACATATTTTACAATTTTACTGGTGGAAAATAAGGCTTTAAAGAATTGTTTTGAATTATGCGTTCTGTACATAAAACAATATGCCGAAAACAAAATGGAATTTTTGATTTTTATTTAATTAATTTTATTGAAAAAATCATATGAATTTTATAATGATTTGGTTTTTTAATTATTTTCTTGCTTGCATTCCTCAAGTGCATCTTGTTTGACGGTACTAAGAGAATAATTATTGTGAAGGGGTCAGAAACTCTATCATGGAGAAAGAATTATGTATCTTATAAAAAATAAAATGTGAATTTAAAAATTAAGTATACGTCATAGTGTACACATTTTCCTAATAGAGTTCATACAAACAAACGTACTCATCTGATATCACTGTTATTAAAAATTCAGTTACTACAACAAAAATTCTTCATATAAAAAGAAACTTCATGCTGGTTGTGATTAAATTAAATTAAATCAAATTAAATTAATCTTATCTCACGAATTTACATGTAAAAAAAAAAATTTTTTTTCAGCTATAACTGAATTTATCTGCTAATTTTTTTAAAGAATAAAATATACAAACGTACCTTCAAATGTAAATATTGTATATCAGTGCCAGTTGGTGATAAGTTCTTTCTAAATTAAAGGTACGAAAATTCACGCAATTTGTAAGTTAATTACACAAATTATCGTCAATTTGTTTTGTAAATTTTGTTTTATGATGAGCAGGAAATAGATAAATGATTGAAATTTGATAAAAAATTTTGCAACAAATTGATTGTACGTTTCTTTAGAAATCATTCAACAATAAACAAATATGTTGTCAAATCTAATTTGAATCTCTTGTAATTTACTTTAATCAAGTTAGATAAAATTGGTGTCAATTTTTTGATGTATTTTTTGATCGTTTATTTAAATTAAGTTTTAAGTAGTCCTAAAAGTACACAGCAAACTTTTTGTGAAAAAAATATGTAAACAAAATAAAAAAAAAAAATGTTGATTATAATCATTATTTGTTTTTTTAAACAAATTTTCTGGCTAACAGACGGAATATTGTTATAGGTATTAAATACAAATTTCTCACAAAGTTTGAGACTTTTATTTCAATAATTTAGAACTCTCAAAAATGATTTTGATTTTTGTCCATACAATTGTTAAATTTTATGCGTTATCTGAGTTTATTTGCTAAAATATTAATCTATTTCAAAAAACACTGATAAATTAGTTTTCTTCAAAATTTGTTATGCATTTTTACTGCTCGCTTAGGGTTTTCCGAGAAAAATGGAAAAAAATAAAAACAAATCGTTAAAATATATTACAAAATGATTTTATTTATTTATTAAAATTAAACCATTAAGTTTCTACACTTTTAAATGCATTTTTGAACATCAAGTCTTCCTTAAAAGTTTGCTTCTAATTTTTTTTAAATCATCTTGAATTTCCAAAATATTTAGTGATTATTGAAGCAAAAGGCTCAAATTTGGTGAGGAATCTGTATTATTTAAAGTCTATAGAGCAATATTCCTTTTGTTTACTTCGGACCCAGAAAATTTATTTAAAAAAAAACAGTTTAATAATCATGTTGTATTTCGAATTTAATATGACAATACAAGTAAAAAGCTTTATAAGGATGCTTTATCAAGTACATACCTAAAATTATCTACTGACTTTGTTGACTATTACAAATTGATAAAAAAAGGGAAAGAAAAAGGAAAAATAAATTAATTCAAAAAGATGTTGACGGAAATCACAAGAATTATTTTGTGAAATATTAAGTGCTGCGGGAATATTTGTTTTTGATAAGCAAAAATTACAAATAAAACCAAAAACAATCTTAAAATATCGCAAGTATAAAAATGGTCTATGTAAACAAAAAAATTACACATCACAATTTGGTTGTTCAAAGTTCATAAATGGAAGAAGGTATGATTACGACGTTTTTATTTTTGGGACTTTCTCAGCACAGAGAAATTATCAACGAAAAAAGATCTGCTTTTATTTTTAATAAGAAAAATTTCCTTTGTTATATAAAATAAACATAAAATATATTAAAAAAATTAAAAATAAACTGTCGAAAAAGATATGAAAGTGGGGCAATTTAAATAACAATTAAAAAATGTAGAAGAGGAAACAAAATTAAAAGGAATCTTATAGGAATGGGTAAGTACATAAAATATAGATGATGTAATCTATTACCTTTTTTAAGGAACAATTTCGTTTTGTTATTATTGATTATGATTATATTTGTGTGATCGTTAGAATGCTGAAAACACTAAATTGAACCAAACTTAAAAGTCGTTTCAGTCTCTTTGGATCCAACATTAAAAATTACTTTTTTTATTGAACGAAAAAGAACATCACTGAATTTTTGGTATCGGTGTGCAACCGAGCACTTGCTTTTCAAGTAGATAAAACCAAAGATAAATGGAATGAATTCTATTATCTTTGCTAAAACATAATATCTCAAAATGCATTTATGAACGCGGTTCTTGTTTTAGGGGTCGAAAGCTATGGATATTCAAGAACCCAACAATCAAAAACAACTCACAAGAATAGAACTATCGGTTTTGAAGCAGAGCACTAACCTTTCAAAAAAACCTGTAAATAATAATCATGGATCTCGTTATTTTCAGTTTCAGTTTTTTAAAACCAAATTATAGTTTTCAGTATTTGACTAAAAATTGGTAGGCGCATTTAACATTTAAAACTGTACCTATAGTAGTTATATGCACCCCTATTACAGAATCCGACGACTCGGAACCGGCCAAAACTGCTCCGGATCAAATGTTGCTAAGTATTCAAAAATACTTTAACAGGTACTGGTTAACACTCACGCTCTCATCGGACTTTTTTACTTGCTCTATAGAGCAAGTATTGGTTTCGTGTCAGAAAAAAAATTTGAGGTTTTAATCAAAACCAACATTACGATGATGGAGAAGTCCAAAAAAGTGATTTTCGTCATGCCGTCCGTTGGTCTGTGCGTCTGTTCGTCCGTTCGTCTGTTCGTCTGTTCGTCTGTTTGTCTGTGCGTCCATCTATACAGAAAGCTACAGCCTAAGCGAGTTGACGGATTTGCATGAAATTTGGTACAGATTACTTTCTTGTAATTTCCAAGGTTGTTTTTTTTTTTATTTTTGAATATTTCGATCAGAACGAATACCTCCCATACAACAGTTTCGAGTTATTGGATTTTTCTCGTGTGATCCAGTCGTGCATTTTATTTTGATTGATTTAAAATTTATTCTTCTTCACATTTTTTTGTGACAAGGCTAGATTCAAAGATATAGATACCGATGCTTTTTTTCTGTATGAAATGACTTTGACAAAATTCATATTCTTACCGAGAGAATTTATTTGGGCTAAATTTGTGAAGATGCGGAAATAGTATCTCTATTTTTAAAGAGTGAAGTTTTTACAGATTTGACGGGATTTGGACTAAAAAAAAGTAGAAATTCGTCGTTGTGGGGATTACCCAAACAGACCTATAATTTTGTCTTCCAACATTCAAGGGCCTAGTTTTTTAGCACAGAAAATGCAGACAATTTAAATGTCTTATTTTTTCAAATCGCTTCCTTCAATGATATGGGACTTCAATGATTTCAGGGACTAAAACTGTGCCAAAGCAAAGTCAGATTAATATACTAATATGTCAAATCGGTAAATATTAAATTCAGTCACAATGTACTACAGCGATTAGCTTTTTTAACATTCATCCTCCTGGCATGATAGTTTTTAATTTTTTTTTATTTAAAAGAAAAATGTTCAATAAAAACAGCATTCAGTTGTATTTTTTTTTTTTTTATTTCTCCAAAACTAGAAGCATTATTAACATTTGCATTCATGTATTCAACTAAAATGAAATAAAACCTTAAGTTTTAGTAGAAAAAATAACCCCAAAAAAGTAATTAATGTAAGATAATAAATATTATTTTTTCCTAAATTTCAAGCTTGAATCACAGTTTTTCAAAAACTAAAAACGTAGACTTAAGGCCATTGAGTTTTGGGAAAAATAAATATATTTTTGATAACAAAAATGTTTTAATGGCCTAAAATAAATTAAAGGTTTGAAATTTCTAGCATTTTTCTAGATCGCTTTCTTATTGGAACATTTTAAGTGATCTCATTCATTTCATGTTTTCTATAAGTTCTTTCAAACTGGCAAACTTCAAGATTCTACTTGTTAACTAGACCAGAAACATCTCGTTTTTTCTTTAAGGTCACATTTTTAATTTAAAAATTATGAAAATGTCGTTTAGGTCAATCTAATATGACGATGTATATGCATTTAAAAGCCCTACAGCTCTGCCAAATTTTAGTATTCTACGGTAGTCAAAAGAGTTCCACTATTTTATAATAGTAGTTTTTTGAAGTTTTCGTGAAAGTCTAATACAAGAATAAGGTACAAATCAAAAAATGTCGTCTTCTAAAAATTGCGTAATATAAATGCAATATTTTCTTTCTCCTTACCCTCTTCAACTCAATTTGTCTTTCTCATTATGCAGATCTCACCAAAATATAGGCCACTTTTATTTACTATTTTAAATGTGATGATGGTAATATTACCAGCGAAACAAAAATCATGATTTATGAACTTCCAAATTTCACCAAGACGCAATTATTCATGAAATATTATACAAAACTAATGGAGAAACTCTTAAAAGGGTCAAGACACCGCTTTAAATAAACAATCTTACCACTTCTTACTCTAAAAATACAAACAGCAAAAATCTAAAGTTGTTTTTGTTGTCAATATATTCGTTGAAATATATTTTATTTGTTGTTAAAATTGGTGAATAGCGATCCATCATCATTGATCACAGTACTGGTGGTAGCAAACATTTTTTTTTTATTTTTTATGTCTTTGATTTCTCTTGATTATTATCATTTTAAATTATGCATTAAAATAAAAATTAACAATAAAAAAAAAAGACTAGACAAGACATTTTTGCATTTATGAGTTTTGTTTTATCGACTAACATGGTAATTGTGCTGACATAAATCCGTGACCACACTAAACCTATAAAATAATTTAAAAAAATACATAAATCTTATATCAGTTAGTGAATTTGTCAAATGGGGTTTTTTCTATTATAGATTAACTTCCACTTCTTCATTGACGCAACTAGCTTGTGTTTGTTTATTTAAGAGTTAGTGCTTTAAAAAACCAAGGAGCCAACTTAAAACAACATGTATATCATAATGTATAATTATAATGATCATCTTAATATTGGTTCTTCTTATTAAGCTTTATTATAGAGTTTATTTTTGTGTGGTTTTTGGGGTTTTAAATAAATTTACTTTGAAACTGCAGCAGCCAAACTCTTATTAGAAAAAATTGATAGAAGTAAAGATTGAATTATTTACTTAATCTTATTAATGAAAGAAGTTGGGACGTTAATCCAAAACTGAAATTTAAAAAAATGTGTTTTATGTATTAGACTATTAATTTATACCAACAAAAATGAATCAACAGAATAACTTAACACTTCAGCCGATAACTTAATACAATCCTCCCGCTAGAACCAGTTCTAATCCTTAAAGAGTTGAATTAATTTTAACATCATTTAACTCTCAAGAAGCTAGAAGGATATGCGCAGCATATTTACGCTCAAATGGATACCCAACCTTAGAACTAGTAGCGGTCCTAAATATGGACCTATATCTACGATCTACGAACTATGATAGATATTAACAGGCTTCGGAAAGTGCATTGTGTGTTACTGATGTAGATGTGGGAAGAGAGTTCTTTACCACTCACGATTGGCAACTATCAGAATACAAATCGAATCACATCATGGACTTTTTATTTTTATACCCCCCATTTCTCATCAAATTTAATTAGTCGATAATTCGAACATATATACATCGACTTAGCACCACTAAAAAGGAAAGGAATCTGGTGATCGGATATGGCAGCCTGATAAAGCTATAATTCCAGCCTATAAACTTGGTGGTAACTAGAGAATTAATTTCCGATTTCCGCGATCCCGGGATTGTGAGGCACCAATCCAGGGATTTTCGGGATTGAAATCAGGTTTCATTTGATGCCCTTTGAAGCACATAATCTAAAATATTTTTTTTAATTTATACTTTTATTGGACATCAAAGCATACCTACATTTCTCTATTTCTTTGTATTATGTCTATTACAAGCCTTTATTGCAATAAGAGGTCAGTTTGGGTACTTCTTAACAAATATTTTCAACTGAAATTTCGCACATAGTAAAATGTGTTTAACTTAACTCTAATAAGAGTGCTCATGAGCAAGAGAATTAGTACCCATACCTGTGAAATTAAGCCGAAAGAATTTTTCCTGGCAGAAATATGAGTTCTGTAAAAATTAATTTAACACGTAAGAAAAGTAAAGTAAATTATCAATGAAGAGAGAAATGTTGATTAAAAACAAACTTTTGAGAATTAAATATTCTGGTTATTGAATACTTCTATTTTTATGAAAATCAGTACCATTGTTAATTGGGACATACAAAAAAATGTGAATGTAAATGCACAAGAAGGTTTTATTTAAAATAGTTGATTTATGAACTTAACTTTTTAAAGTTATGGTGTTTAAAAATTTCCAACGTCTACGACGTCGAAAGCGGCGCACGCACTCAAAAAATCGCTTTACTTATCGTATACACGTTTACTGAAGAGTAACAAGAAAAATCATTCATCAAAAATTCCATTTCATTTTTAACATGCAGATATTTATAAATTTTGTGTGCAGATTTTTGTGTGATTTCATTAAATATTAAGTTCAATCCCCGGATAACCCGTGATCCTGGGATTTATTTTCTCTGATCCCGGTACTTAATAGCTTTGGGATTGAATACCTTAGTGGTAACACACACAGGTTGTTGTTGTTTCATTCAAATTATTGTCAATTCGATTTTTTTTAGATTTATTATTAATATTATATTAATAATAAATTTATCTTGAACTTAATACAAGACCACTTAAATAAGATGGGGTAAAAATGAGCAGCAGTTTGTGTACGTTTTTATATTTAAACAAAAATTGCATAGCTCAAAGTGGGCTTTGTCATGCCCTGATTACTGTTATGATTTATTGACGATGAACACAATTTATATTTATAATAAGATCTAGCAAACCAATTTTAAAAATTTATAGAGTTCTTAAATTTGTATCGAAAAAAATATGTATATTTATATTCAGATTTTCTTAAGCTTCTTAAATCTTTAAATGGTGTTGACCAGTATGCATATAGAGAGTAAATAAGCTGAGACGACATCTTATTTATAATGGTGGTTGGAACCATTGAGAAATAAATACACTGAGTAGGGACACTCTCCAACCAGTAGCGGTATGAAATTTGTTTCACAATAAGTTTTTAAATGCGGGATGAAACTATCCTCATTTGCTAACGCACTTTTTATAACTGCCTTTTTTTCTTGTCTGCGAGAGTATCCCTACTCGATCGATAAACTCTGGTTAAGAACAACGAGATGTATAAAACCTATTTCTTAACATACCTATTAGATCTGTACAAATTCTAGTGCAAAACATTCGAACATACCCAATAATATTATGTACATCAACAATCTGTAGTATCAATAAAATCAAGAATAAAATAAAGAACTAAAACCAATTAATAACTCTAAGCCCCTGTCTACAGTTACTTAGAAATATGAATAAATATGAATAACAGAAGTCTTCAAGAATAGACTTAAAATTGATTAGATCAATTTATCAAAAAAATATAGTTTTTCATTCATTGAGTTTACCTGTTGCATACAATTTATAAATTAGTCAAGTTTGTATAATGTTTAAACAAAACATTTTAGATAAAAAAAAATACCACAAATAGTTTTTTGCAATATAATAAGGTTTTCTTTTTTATGTGACACTTAAGGTTATTTATTTATCTGAGAAATTTGAATTTATTGTGTATTTAACTGTGTTTACTCACTTAGTATTATGGGTAGGTGTATTATATAATATTTAGTACTATACGAGTAAAACGTGAAAATTTCTACTGTTTTTTTACCGTTTACCTATCACATAATATGTCATTACTCCCACAAAAATAGGTGAGTTTGTTTGATTTTCCGAAAAAAAATGGTAAAATATTTTGCAAAAATATAACAAATTCTGTATAACAGTTCCTAAATCAAGATTCTTGAATAGTGAATTTCAAGAATTCCGAACAAAACTACGAATTTAAAATTCCTGAACGAATATAGTCCAGTCAGTGAGGAATTTTTCCCTATTAAAGATAATGTAGTTCCATTTTTGTATAATGTTGTTTGAGTTTCCAATAGCTCTATCCTTAATTTTGAACTTATAGCTCAATTTTTACGAAACAAATCAGTACAAAAATCAGCTTATTTTGTCACGTAAAGGTCTTCCTTAAAGTCAAAGGTTATTTTGAAGGTTTTTGTGAAACTTACCACATTTTTAAGAAATAATTACAATTTCTTTTTCTCGACGCACTTTTCGAACAAGTTACATCATTCGTGGTCACGGGATGAGACTGATATTTTGATGGACGTAATTGTTGTTGTTTATTTGGTACTTTCTCTCGTTATCAAATTGTACCGGCACGCACAATAACATCCATCAAAACATCAGTCTCATCCCGAGACCAAGAATAATGTTTCAGAAATCTAGCGAAATCAAATCGGAATCGAAATTGAAATACGAGGGAAATTGTTTTAATGTTCTGTAAATCGACCGATTGGTCAATTGCAATTTTTTTTCGAAATCACTTTTCGTTAAATTGAAAACAGCTGACATCTGTTACTTGGGTTGAGACTGTACAGTTGCAAATTGTTTGCTTGGTAAATAATTTTGTTGTTCACTTTATGTTTTAAATATAAATAAATTAATTTAAGTATTAGGTTTTACAATGTGTTAATTGCTGTGGTATTGCAGACTGTAGAACTGCGTATTCTACAATCGTTTAAATTTTTTTTTTTTTAATTATTTGCAATTCAATATAGATTTATTTAGTTCTAATTTCAATTGATGCTGCAAGTTGTCAAACAACAGCATACAAAAATCTTCAATTCCTGACAAGTTTTTTATTAGCGATGGAAACTTCTAAGTATCAGTGCAAAATATGCCGATGTTCTTTGTGCATTTTTATATGATTTAAACTAAACTTTAAATTTGTTTAAAATGCAGTTTTTAACTTACATTTTTGACTTCTTCTTTCTCTTTCCACTATTTTACATCAAAAACCACTTTAAGATTTTTGTGAGCAAATATTTTTTTGTGTCAAAAAAATTTGTTAAAATTTTATAGCTTATTTTATAAAGTTTTAACAATTTTTTTTAATATAATAAATATTTGCTCATACAAACCTTGTTGTTAAGTTTAAAGAATAACTCGATAAGAGCGTCAAATTTTAACCAGTAACATTTAAAGTATTTTTGAAAACAAAAACATCATCCGAATCGAATCATTTTTGGCCTGTTCCAAGATAATGCCTTATTTTGAGCTTTAGTTACTCCGCTAATCGAGTAAAAGTGAAATGTGGAAAGCAGAAAACATGCCAAAATTCTGAATTTTGACTACCAGTAAATAGAAACTTGAGCCTATTGGAATATCCTTATAATTTCAACAATATATTTTGTTACATTTTGGTTGATGGGACACGTCCACCTAAGGGGCAGGAAAAAGTTTCTTAAAAACTTGTTTTTTTGGCAAATCTGATGAAATTTACATCGAAGAGACCTTAGGACTTGTACAATACTATTTCATTAAAAATTCAAGGCTATCAATGGCGGATTGAAGAAAAATATGAAAAGTGGGATTTTTGTCGTTTCTGTTTGTCGTTGAGACAAAGTTATTAAAACAAAATAAAGCTCAATATTATCAGCGTATGGTCCGAAAATAAGAGTTCTTTTAAATATAAATTGGAGCAATTTTGATTGAAATTTGCAATATTTGGTTAATAATAAGGCATTAAATAACTTTTATTTAATAGAAAGAAAAGGTTTTTAATTTAAGTTATTTTAATTGGATTAACAAAATTTTTAAATAGTTTGTGGTGAATATTGGGATAATTTGACTATAAGATCCTGGGAAAATCAATTTGATCAAAATATTAAAAAATCTTAAAATTATTGAAATTATTGAAAAACAAATCCGTCCCTTATATAATTAGTACAATATACGAATAGTTCCATAAATTCCCTCTTGGGATTGGATACCTACCATCTTCAAAAACAACCTGTTTCAATTTTTAGAACAAATTTAAAATGGAATAATGAACATTTCCCAGTAAAAAAGGAAATCGATATTATGTAGGTTCTAGTACTTGATTGTGGTTTTCATCTAGCCATGAATAGAATAGGTTAGGTTAATAGCATACCCCATCCAAAAAAAACAAGGCTACTTAATAACGTCTGCTATTAAAGTGCTATCTTAGATATTCTCTTTAAAACATTTTTAATGCAATTAGGTATTGGCAATTTAAATTGTACAATGTACCTACAATTCTTAGTAATAATAACAAAAACATAGAAATAATTTCAAATTTTAAACCTTGTGCCTAATAATCAAAATCTGTGAAAAAAGTATTTTGCTTCTTTGATTAAACCCTTTAGCCGAAGAATTTATCCCAGCCTTCATTTATCTAAACGATGATGCATTGTGAGCACCAAATTTTTGTTCGGTCAGCTGTGTAAAATTTCTTTAGCTACTTATCTATAAAAAAAAAAAAAATACCACAATCATGCCATAACAATACAACACTACAAAAGCCAGTAACTATTGTTCTATGATTATGATGACTTGTGATGCAATTATAGTTGACATTCGTGCAAAGGAACAATGCACTTGTGGCAATCTGCACGATTACCATCCATTGCATGAATAATTAATCAATGGAAACAAAGTTCGGATCGACAATTAAACAAAAACAACAACAAAAAATATATTCGCAATACAAATTTCTATATCTATAAATGCAGCTTTTAATCATAGTGTCGTATACATTGCATTCAATCTCAATCTTTATTTTATATTTTTTATTTGTTTATAATGATAATAATGAGTGCTAGTAAAAAAATTATAATCAACAATAAAAATTTAATCTCCAGCGAGTTTGTCATACACTCGTATTGTCATACGCAATGCATATTGAATGTCATTAACCGCCAAATGCGATGCATTTAGTCCCTAGACATAAATATCAGACACCAAGTTCAGTATCTTCAACAATCTTCATTTTTTTAAGGAAAATATTGGAACTTCTGTGATATATATGCAAACATTGGGTGCTATTTAAAATTTCAAAATGTCTTAATTATTTTATAGGTGTAGCTACGGTTGAATGTCATTTCCAGAATAAAACCATAAAATTTATAGAAGTCTCATTAAGCACTTAATTGTCAAAGCAAATATTAACCCTTCCCAATAAGCTGATTATAATTTTACATACGGTTCAACAAACATAGGTTCACTGGTCTTGATGGGAAATTACACCGACGGTTGACATCAGTTTATGCCTCATAGAGACTTAATCTTTTATTCTAACATTTGTTTTCTTCTGAAGATCAAAGCTATAGTTAAGTAGCATGTGGGCTTTGGATTTGAAATTTGAGACCTTATGTATACAATATGTAACTGCATTGGTAATGGAATTCTTATAGTTATACCATAGCATCTCATCATGATAATCATTGGTGCACGATTCCAATTGAACAGATCGTATTTCACATTTGCATATAATAAACAAGTTGGTTAAACGAAAGTTACCACAATGCTGCAGTTAGGAGTTGATGCTGAAGGTAAAGTCATACCCATGTAGACAGAGCTAACCCATCATCATCATCATCATCATATTGGCTTTTACAATACAATTAGATAAAATAAAACTCGACATGGATGAATGCATTTTTTGTGGCATCAAAAGAGTCAGTTATGGTCATTAAGTATGGTTGCCACTATAAGTAAAAACTGTAGTTAAATTCATAAACAAAAATTAATCAAACAGATTTTGATGTTGGTTGTTGTTGTTGTTTTTGACTCCATAGTGCATCCATGTAAACTTTTAACATTTCCAGCAGATAGAATGGAAGATCGGTCAATACTCAATAATGTTATTTTACCATCAGTGACCCCCTCGGCTTTAATAAGGACCCGCAATTATCTTGAATTTATTTCACTCCAAGTGCAAATTCAATAATTACGTTTCAACACAATATTTCCATCAACTTTTGTAAAGAAATTAGGGATCCAAAGCAGGGTTTTGTTCTCAAGGCGAAATTATCGATGATAATGGGAAAATGAGTTATAGGCCAGAAGGAATGTGAAAAAAAACTCTGAAATTGCAATAATTAATATTATGGCATTTTTGGTTGCATAATAGATAGACTCACTATGCTAGTGAGTATAGAATGTTCCAATTTCAGGAAGTTCATTATCAAGTTGAAAATACGGGAGATATTCAAGAAAAACTGATTTTCATGAAATTTAAGATGACGACCTTAAGCACACATCTTAGGTTGTCCAAATTATTAAAACAATCAACTCAATTTAATAATTAAGTTAAGTAAGCGTTCCCGAAACTGACTTTTTTTTTATCATTATTGTGGTTTATTTTCTCAACAACAATATCTAACGAAATATTTCTCTCAAAACAGATGTTCCCGGAATGACGCTTAATTGATAGAAGTACCTCTTAATTTTAATTTATTCATGCAGAAAATTATTAATGGAATGATAAACCAATTCCACCACAGCGCCATCTAAACGTTAAATAAATAAAAATCTGATAGTTTGTCACTGTCACTACATTGAAACAATTTTTTTCGGACAACTTTTAGGGCCGTTTGCTGATACGATACTTAAAATATTTATGTTAAACGTTAGAACTTTTGGTCTACTTTTTCCTCTGCGTAAACCGTCACATATGACTTTATGTATAACCTAAATGCTTTAGTTTCGTTTCAGCAAACGACACTTATTTAATTACAAATTACGATTCTTCTCAGTTTTTGCAAGGCACTTGAGAATTCTTGAAGAAAATTTTGCCTCAGTAATGCAAAATTTTATTGATTTTAGTGTTCAGAGTCTCCGAAATGATTTTTCGGTTATATTAGATCGAATAAAACAAAAACTAACTCTTATTGTACTATTCGTACTAGAATGTCAGCTTATTAGACTTGACCATTCTTTATTCCGTCAATTTCATTGAATGTTTGAACAACAACAACAACTTCTAGGCGCTACCACTCTTGTTTGGCTGGAGATATAGCTATTTCGTGCTTTGCCACTTATGCACTCATCAGTCTCCTTTTTGTGGTGCTGAGCTTTAATCCAATTTTATTATGAAAAACTTTCTATGCACACCATGGGAATCGAACCCACGCATATCAGATCTTAGCTCAGTCTTAGATCGTGTGCACTACGCACACGACTTCTAACTCTGCTTCAAACAAAGTTAATACATTTCGAGAATTTAATATTAACGGTGCGTCATAAATTAATTTCAATTTCATGTAATTTTGATTTAAGAAAAAGCCTGAACATCAAATTTTCGACACAGCAATGAAGTTGGCAACCATTTCTTTTATTTTTTTTTTCTTTTTTTTTGTCTGACTCGTTCCAGTTTGTCTAGGTTTTCGGTTTCTTTCGATTTGTTTTATTTGAATAATCTTGTAGAAAGTTTCTAAATCCTTGACTTACTTGGAACATACCTTGCACACAATACCTATACCAACTATGTAATTTCAATTCAATATCTATAAGGTTCTTTTAGAAAATTAAGTTTTTGTTTGAAATATTTAAAAAAAACAAACATTTTTATCTGAATATGTTTCAGATAAATGCTGGTACCTTTTTTGACTTCATAACATAATTTGGTGCCGCAACGCTTCTGTCTTATTTTTATTTAGTTTTGATTTCAAATGATTGTGAAATAGCTATTACTTCAGCCATAAACTTTATGTAAGCACACTTGTGTTGTTGTTGTTGTTCAAAGATTAATAGGAACTTCATTATTTCATTTAGGTATATAATTTTAATAAAATCCTTCTCTGAATCAGGGTCGAGCAACAGGATAAAGTAAGCTACGAATTATTTCGTTCTCAGTTTTGAACCTTGATGAGGAAAACCTCTCTCATTTGTTCCTTTCTTAATTAATTTGACAATTTATTTGAGAGTTTAAAAAGCTTTAAATCTTAATTTTAATATAAAAGAAGCAGAACACCCTACGCGCCAACGAAAGTAAACTAACCCTTTTTATTGAACCAGTTTTCCATCGTCTTTATTGGTTGTTAAGGTTATGATCCGAAAAGAAACTGAATCATAAAATTTTTGTAGCAAGTTTCTAGACTTATACTAGAAAATAGCGGCATAGATTGTTAAATGTGTATTGCGATTCTATGTTCATAGGTATGTAATTCTGTTGTTAAATTTGAGGGTAATCATAATTATCAACCTTTTTTTTTACTATTTAGCCCCATTAACAACGCAGCAAAAGCGAACAAAAAACTCACATGACGAAAATGACATGAAGTAATCTTTCGAAAAGTTTCAATTTCTTTTTCGATGGACTCACATTTTTGTTTATACGAAAGTTTTAATTAATTAATTTATTTATATTTTAGGAATCAAGTTTAAAAAAACTGTTTTATGTTATACTTTCGTACAACACAAAAATCAAACATTCATTATAAGATTATAGAAAATGCGAAAAAAGTGGGTTCGATAATTCTGTCTGTGTGTCTGTCCGTTGGTCTATATTTATATCAGAAGCCACAACCTATATGGATGGTTGAATTACTTTAAACTTGTTATGGACCTTTTTTGGAGACTATCCCCAGGCATTTTTGAATTAATTTTTTTAACAAAACGGTACGGTACCTACTATATACCGGTTATATGTAAAAGAAACTAATTTTTCTCATCACGATTTCTCTCTCTTACGATTTCGATTAAAAAAATCATATTAATTTTTTTTTTTAGAAAAGACCTACATTTTTATGAAAAACGTTTTCTTCAAAAATTGCTACTAACGGTACCTTCAATAGAACCGTTTTTTGTTTTTTTTTTTATTCTGATTTTCTCTTTTATGATTATTTAAAAAATTTCAACGATTTTTGTTAAAAGAAAGCTTTAAAGTTTCCGTAGTACATTTTAGTAACAAAATTTTCGAACATTTTTTTATGAGAAATTTTTTTTTCGAAAATGATTCAATTTCAAATTGCACACTTCGTTTTGAGGTCAAATGCATTTTAAAAGCTGTTTTAATTAATTATAGATCGCTTTTTTGTCATTCTTTCTAAACTGCATTTACAAAACTTTAATTAACTAAGTAACTTGAGGTATTTATAAATGTACCTATAAGAGCGTGCATTTTTAGTCGTGCATTCTATTTGAAAATTTGAATTTAAAGAAAAATGTATTTTTTTTTTAAAGGGAAATTTTTAAAAAAGGGAATTTTTCCCAATTAAGCTCGGTTAATAAAATAATTTTCTCGATTCAAATAATTTTTTTAAGCCTTTTTGAGAATTTTGAATTTTGTTGCTTTTTTTTAAAGAAGTGAGCATTGGGAAACTGCGAAAAAAGACTTTTTTTTGTGTCTTTTCCAAATTTAAGCAAAATGTAGAAAAAAATTTTTTTTTGTCACAAAATTTCAGCAAGTTTATTTGTAAAAAATTAATTTCAATTTTTAAATTTATGCTTGAATTTTTTTGTACGACTAACGGTTATTGAGCTATAGGGACACAAAGATAAAAGTATCATTTTTCATATGAAGACGGATATTTGACTAAAAAAAAATCGTAGAGAAAACAAACAAAAACTAAATTAAAGCCCAATAAATTTGCTTACTAAAAGTTGTTTTTATTTTACCGATAAAAACTGTCTACTTTTGTTGGCCCAAAAAATGAAAACGATAATTTAAAAAAAAATATGGTCTCTCCTTATTTCTTACGGTTTGGGCATAATGGTAGCTGAAAAAAAAAATTATTTGTCTAAAGATTTACAATCACTAAAATTTTCAGAATAAAATGTTGTTACTTTAATTCTTTGGACTAGTGTATATAGGTCTGTTAATATTAACAAATCGCCAAATAAAACATTACATATCGGTGAGTGTCATATTATTCATTATTAATCCTAAAGTACACAGAAGGTAGGTACTGTGATTGTTCCCATCGTTTGGTTGCATATTAAAAAGAATCTACTTGGAATTATACACAAATAAACATACTATCGATTAGAAATTGGATTGAAATGAATTTAAGTTACATAAATGTGCCAAGTCTCTTTCATCTATTTAAAACGTTATAAAATAAAATTACAACATACGTATTCAAATTCAAGTGTAACAGCTCGATCTTGAAAATCATTTCGAATTTCACTTTCCATTATTTATTGAATGTAATAAATATTTCTGCACAGTTATCATTCACAAAAAAAATCATTTAAAAAACAAAATACTTTAAAAACAACGAAGGTTTTGTGTGTTTACTATCACCAACCTTATTTGTATGCAAGCTGCATGATTTCTTTCCAAAAGCAGTTTCTCTGAACAAGTACTTATTTTAAATGTTTGAGTTGTAATGAAACCCAATTCGTTTTGTTTTCAGATTTTATATTTCTTATCTAAGAATCAAACTTCTGAACAAACTTATTTGTAGATTGATAATAAATATTATTGAAATGCATTTCTCTAAATATGTTGATAACAACTCAATACAGTAATTTGATTACAAGTAACACAAACAGTACAGTTAACATAATTTAGAATATGGTTGGTTATTACAGAGTGTTAAATTTTATTTTGTCAGAAAAGTTAACTTGCTTTAAAATCCAATAAATCGATCTTTTGTTGAAGTCATTTTCGATCTTTAGGCTGAAAATGATTGCAAAATATTTATTTGGTATGTTAAAATGTTAACGATTTATGTTCTGGTATCTGGTAAGGCAACATTTTGGTCTTTCTAATATCTGTTGTCTAAGCATTATGTGCTGTCTATCCAGCCAGTTCAACATCAATGTAGTCTAGTGAACTTGGCATGGTTACAATTAATAATGTTATTCTGGGTATTAGCTTTTTAACCAATTAAATACATTTCGTTCAGTAAATCAATCGAAATGAGTGGAAATTTATACTGTATTGTCTTTCAATCAATTGATATGTAGGTATTTCACAAATTTTTAAATTCTGTTTCAAGACAATTATTTAGAACATTTCTCCTCCCATATGGAAGAGAAATAGCAACATTTTGAATATTTTTGAAAATGGTCCGTACATTTGGACACGACTGCCTCGATGCAATCCCATAGCGGTCAAAAATTATCTTTAAATTATAACCCTTTTAAAAAATACCATATCGATGTAACTTTTGAAAAAGCATTCAAATAATACTTAATAACTTGGTCAAGATTTCATTGCTATAACATTTAAAAAAATTTCAAAATTTTCGAAAATTTTTAGGTACTCTTAAATTCCTATCATGAAATCAATTGTTAAGGAATGTAGGTAAGTGTATTAGATAAAAAGTATAATGGAAAAACTAAAAAAAAAATTTAAACTAAAATATCATAATCTCAAAAATGCACCTCGCACACAAACAAATGCAGGTACAAACAAAAGATAATTTTATTTTCGACAGCTTCCGTCCAACAACCTATCCACTAAAACCAATAGTTTCGGAGATATTTGTAAATCAATTCGCATTTTTCAAAATCTCGGATATCGCAAAGGGTTTGGCGTCCCGAAAATCAGGAATGAAGCTGGGTGATTTTGACTATCCTTACCGTATTGTAAAATTTTGGCATGTCCACAATTTTCAACAAATCTGCAAGAATGTTCCATGGTGTTTGAATATAAACAGAAAATTAAATGCTTAATGATGTTAAACTCAAGCATGACAGTAAAATATATTGATTCAAATTTAGAATTGTTAAAAACTTTTATTTTAAGAGATGCGACTTGCTGACAGATGAAAGTTGCCGATGGCCGTCTGCAATACAAATTTCATCATTGCTCAACTATTCGCTTATAAGTTCAAATGTTTTCAACTTTTTCGTATGTCGAATCTGAAATATTGTACAAAAGACATATTGTTCATTGGAAAATGTAACCTAGTTATTTAACTTAATACTCTTGTATAAACAGAAATTAATAAGAACGAAAAATAATACACAAGTTTGGTGGAAACATTAAATTTAAATTTGTGTCATCCATTCAGAATCTCTTGCATATTTAATAAGAAGGAAACATAAGAAGGCAAAGATAATTTGCTTGAAACTTTTATTGATTTAAGTCACTGCCTTATGTTTGATTTCTAACAGCGCGGTGTAGATAACCATTATCACTTTAGAGTTTAAACTAAAGACAAATTAATTTCAAATATTTTCCTTAAATTCTGAACAATCAGCGATTTGGCTGGCCTACTTTTTGTTTTTGAATATAAGATTTTTTTTCATTTGCTGGTTTATACTGGAAAGCTAAATAATGGAAAGCTTAGCACAAGCAACGTTGTCCTAAAAAAAAAACTTTAAAATTTCGAGGGATTTAAGAAATAGATTTAACTAAAATTAACTAAAATTAAAAGCAAGAAATTGTTTTGAATTCAAAGTTTTATATTAAAAGTGCAATTATGAAATGCAACTATAACTAACTGCAGTATTTCTTCAGTCTTTTGGTTAGCTTTTGTCAGTTTTTTGCATAGCTTTAGTTCTTCTTTTGCTCTTACAGTCAAAATAAGCATTCATCTTTCTATAAATATTTACTTAAAAAATAATACTTTGTTATAAAATATTGTAATCAAGAGATTTAAACTATGTTTAAAGACTTACAGTTAATTGACTTTAAAGACTAACTTGAAGTTAATTTAAAGAATATAAATGAACTTCAACTGACTTAAATATAAAGACGTAAGACCAATTGACAAGAACTGATGCTGGTGCACTTTTGACCAGAAAACTGTTATTAATAAATTGCACACTAGTTGGCTGTTCACTTTGCAGCTGAGATATTAAGTCACAATAGTAGATTTCATGAAAAGTGAAGTCAATCATCTGACTTTATAAGTAAAGTGCTGCATTTTATTATAGCTGTGGTAATATAAATAAAAAATGAAAACCTTCTTTAAAAAAAAAAAAACAAGAAAAGAAATAATGGAGATACTTCTTGAAGACGAGTAAACCAATATTCAAAATTTGATCTTATTTTGTATTTTGAAAACTTAATATATCCAGTGATATCCAGTTTGGATATCCGCATCTTCTCAGATAGTCAGGCTTCTTTAAAACCCCTTGTATCAGTCTCCTCAAACTCCATCACAGCCCAAAACTGTCGATCGTCTCTGATAGAGATGGCCAAACAGTTTGATATTCACCTTATCTAGGTGCCGGGACATTCCGGGGAATTGTAAAGCCGATGAACTCACCAGAATTGGAACGGAAATGTCTATTCCGCCCAACAAGGCAAATAAAGGTATACCAATAGCAATAAGTAAACTACTGCTAAAAAGAATCGCTTTGGAACAATCAAATACAAGATGGCTTAACACTACTACTTGTATAGCGACCAAACGAATCTAGCCCAAACTAGATTTGAAACGGTCAAATTGCCTTCTATCCCTAAGTAGATCTCAAATCAGCTCCTTTATAGGTGTCATATCTGGTCTTATAGGTAGACACACACGGCTCTGTGTTCTATCAAACAATTTCTGCAGGAGTTGTTTAGACGAAGAAGAAAAAAACAATTTCACATCTGCTCTGTAGATGCCCTGCATTTAAAGTAAAACTAGAAGACAATATTTAAGCAATTTTTTTTTAATGTCTGCAATTTTCTATAGGGTAATTTCCGGTAGCCAGTATTATCTTTTTAAGAACTATGCACTAAGCCAAAATGTGAAATAAGGTAGTGTTTTCCGATACAAAAATCGGAACTACTTCATCTATTTTATAGGTCTCTGAGGTTCCAAAAACGTGTGATAAGACAGAACTACATATTATGTAGGTACCTATATTTATAATAAATCGAAAGTAGTTTAAAAAGTCAAACGCAGAAAAAACGATAAATAGTTTTCCGTCTAGAAACTACAACAATGTGTGATGAAAGTAAACGTCAATAAAACATTTGAAAAAAAAACCGTATTGTACCCGAACAAGTCTAAATTGGATTTAAAAATAATTCTATTTGCGGTGGTCACAAAAAACTTTCGCAACTACTACTCTTACCTTAATTAAAAATAGTATGAAAAATTAATACATGAACCAAATTTAATACTTAATAGCGAATGTGAAAATAATTTATTCGATTCATTTATTCTCAGAACCAGAATCGGCCCCTGGAGTAACTAAAGCTCAAAATAGGGCAATATTTTGGAGCCAGGAGAAACTATTCCGATTTGGATGATTTTTTTCAAATTTCGGTACTCAAAAATAATTTAACAGTGTTCTGGGTTTTCGAATTTGTTTTTAAACTCAACAATCAAATTTTTGTAAACAAATTTTCAAAGTCTGTTTCAGGAAATTAAACAGAAAATATAGGAAAAGGTAGTTCTCTCAAAAGTTGGCACACACAAATTTTGGAAATGCAACCGGAGCTAAATACAACATCAAAAAATATGTTTTTAAAGCCTGAAAAAAAAAATTTTTAATAAATCTAATGAATAGTTTAGGAAAAACTCAGAATCTTGAAAAAAAAATCAATCAAAATTTTTTGTTGATTTTTTTTCTTTAAATTTTACGTTATAATTTTGTCTTCCTTATTTTTCAGCAACCAAATGCAGATAAGTAAAAGTTGTTTTGTATTATAGTTCTCCCAAAAATTAACAAAAAGTTACTTAATTTTTAAGGAAGGTTTTCAAGATTTTTTTTTTAATTTCTTCAAAACTAGAAGACATTTTCTATTAAATTAACTTTTTTGTATTCAACCTTTTGTATGAAAGCTTTAAGTTTTAGCAAAAAAATTAACCTAAAAAAAGTACTAATAACATTATAAAATCAGTTTTGTTTTTTTTTAATATAATTTCTCTCCTAATTTTCAAGTTTGAATCATAGTTTTTCAAAAAAAAAAACCAAAAAATATCTACCCTTTAATTTTCTTGATGCAGTTGACTTCAAATAAGGTCATTGAATTTTGGAAGAAAAAAAATTGCTTTACTAAATGTAAAATTTTGAAAAAAATCAGCTAAATATTTTGATTGCAATTTATTTTATAAAATATTATGTTCGAAAAACATTTTTTTGATTTAGATTTATTCATTTAAATTATTCATTTTCTTTGAACAGACTTGAAAAATTTATGGCATAGTTTGTTTTAGAAAATTTTTTTGATAATAAAAAATAATTGTTAATTTAAAAAAAATAAATCCAATAAGAGTGGCAATTTTGAAGAGCAACATTTGAAAAAAAATCATCCGAATCCGAGCATCTTCGCCTGGTTTCTTCATTGACTGCACTTTTAAGATAGTTTTTTTTTATGATGAAAACAAAATTTATTTGGTACTGTCATTAAGTTTCAAAATTCTTCAGTCCAAAGACAATTTTACGAGACTAATTTAGAGACTTTGAGGTACTTAATACTTTGTGATAAAGAGAGAAATATTGTACAAATTCAAGATTTTAAAATAATGAAAATTATTTTCCTTGGAAAATATTGGCATATTTTCTATAAAAAACAAGCAAAACATGCTACATGCATTCCGTTTTTAAAACTTTCCTAAATTTGCTTTTATATTTGTCAACATGTCATGTCTGACAACTTGTCAAACGTACCTATATTTACAGTACATACCTCTCATCATTCTCCACACGATTTTTCTAACAATAGACCCCCACCAAAATAAATAAATAAAAAAAAAATACCATTCACAATAAATTTGTTTGATTCTTAAATTAATCTCTATTTCCAGCTTCAGGCAATTGTTCGCACTATTCGCAGCAGCAGCAGCGATAGTGATCATCGGAGCCACTTAACCGCGAAAAAATATACAAATAAAAATCATCATCACGATGCCTATAATATGCTCGAAAGGAAAAGGAAATCTCACAACAAGTTTTACTTACCGTTAAACAACTATTCTTCTCGGCTCTCTTCCTGTGAGTTAAATATTCTAATCTGAGCGCGAATAAAATAATCTTAAATTCACTTTCGATCGGTTGGATTCAAGCTAATTAATTTCAACGACACTCAAGGCGTGTTCCTTCGGTCTCCTATTTTATCTGTCCTCTCAAGAAAATAACACAAGTTCCAATAAAAATTAACTATAACTCAATCTTTTCTAATTCGATTGCGAGAAAATTAATTCAATTTGTGATTAGATTGGTCGGTTTAGGTTCTTGGTTTGATTCAGATGCAAATGAGCATCCGAAAATTGGCTGTTCTCGCGCGCTCGAATGGAAATTCCGATCACAGATTAGACATTAATTTTCTTCGTCTTCCCTGGGATAGTGTGTTTTCACATAAACTTCTGATCAACTCTTTCCATATAGACAGGTTCACGGTAAACGTTTGGCAGGCGACAGGTGCTGTTTGTTATCGAAACGATCGAAATTTGAATTTTCGATAATCAATTCGAATTCTCACATCCGTTTCACATTAAAAACCGAACGAAATGAAGGAAAATTACACTGGGATTCTCCGTGAACAGAGTGAAATTATTGGCCTCTATCTCTCAGTGTTTTTTTTTTTTTTTTTTCAATTTAGATACTTTAACTTTTGAACAACAGATAGAATTACCTATCTCGGTGTGGAGATGGAGATGATATAAAAATGCAATATGAGGAACAATGTTCAGTAAAAATTGTCGTTGGTTTTACTATATGCAGCCACTCACTTGGAGGAGGCTATTTTGTAGGCAACCGTTTTGTGTCGCACCTAATCGCGGACTGAAAGTTTTGCCGAAATCCAATTTGAAAAGTCGGCACCGGTGGGGCTGTGCTGCGCTGTGTGTTTTGTCGTGTGGGCCATCAATCTAGGCCCCTCCAAGTTCCCCTGCACCTTCCATCTATTATAGGCTCGTAATCTATGTGTGTGTTTATTTTTTTTTATTTTTTTTTTTCGATACTGTGATGCGCCGGGCACAAGTGGAAAGCGGCGCTTGAATCACTGCTCGATCCTAGGTTGTTTTTTTTTCGCCGGAGCTTTTCTTCCATAATCCCATCCAGCCCGTGGGGGACATTATATTGGATGTTCAACGGATTTGTTTTTTTACTTTGATCGTCTATTTTGCTTCTTTTTTCGATGATCGTTCTACCTTTTGTTTAGTTGATCTTCTGTTTTGGTTTTTATTTTTTTTCGGTTTTGTTTTGGTTTTTTGTTTTTTTTTTTTAGTTTTCATTTTTGTCATTCATTGTTTCTCGCGCATTGAGAATGTGTACTGTACACTATTCAAGGGGATTGGAAGTGCGAAAATTGACAAATTTGCATGCGGAAGGTGCAGCAGGGAACACGATAATTGTAATTGGGGGTTATTATCCGGGTCTGGACTGGGGTCTTTTATCAATAATATAAAAGTGTTGATATGATTATCACATCGTAAAGCGTGGCAAGTCCAGCGAGTAGTAAGAATATTGTGTTATCGGATTTAGAATGAAGTCAATTTTGGATCTGTGATAAGTGGATAGGTATTTAGACAGGTACCTTACCTTCACATTTGTCGATATTTGATGGTTGATTCTCTGGACGGAATTTGAAGCAATCCGTAGTATTAACCACTTTCGATTGAAATTGAATAAAAAAAAAAATTATTCAAAACACTTTTTTAAATTCTTTAACTAGGGCAACCGAAAATATGCTCTAAAAATGTATTTTGTTTTTTTGTCAAAAATATTGATTCGAAAAAACAAATCTTAAAAATGATACATTTTCGGAAAGGTGATTTAATTTTCAACTTGATGCTGAATACCGAAATATTATTTGATGCTTAGTTGCCGAGATACTGCATCAGAAGCTTAGGGCTGAAATAAGTAGAAATACTTTTGCATGCAAAACTCAGCAACCAGGATTTCTATTGCATTCAAACATACATTTTTTGAGAGGTGTGCTTTCACGCAATTTTGTTTGCCCACCAAAAAATTAGGAGTCCTTTTTTCCAAAAAATTAGCATCGAAAGTTGGTTTTAGTGCCAAAACTCAAAAAAAAATTGTTTTTGTTTGTTCAAATAATTTTAATTAGGGTGTCAAAATTTTAAATACACGATTTTTTCTAAATCAGTGTTAATTTTGTTTTATTCTTTCACCGACCTCCCAGTAAATAGCAATAACTCTAACTATTTTGATGTATGTTAAATTTTAAAGACCAACTGTTATTGGCGATGCGCACCCATGGGCTTACACAAATACACATAAATTTTTTTACCAAAACTCAAGGCTAACTTTTTTTTTTTTTGCTTATTTTTCCAAATAGAATATTTTTTTAAAATTTGATTATTTCATCATAAAAAGTCATATAAAACGCAAATAAAACACGGTTTTGAGACATTTTCCTATTCGTGGGTCGTTGAAAATTTATAAAATGATAATTTTTGGTTAGTAAATCTTATTTTCAAGGTTCAAATCTCAGCAATTTTAATTAAATCTTCTTGTACCTATTTTTCATAAAAAAACCTGCCAAAAAATAAAAAGGAACAGAATACTTAGTTCTCAAAATTTATGTGAAAATCAATATTTTAAGTTTTATTCGCAAAAGAACCCTTGAAAATTGTGTGCCAGTTGTACCGGAAAGTTTGGGACTACTAATGTAAGTCTTAATACTTAATTTTTTAAACTTTTTATCAACAACCTAAAAAAACACAGAAAATACAATGTTCTATTAGTTATATTGATATCCATTCCATCTCTACGGACCAAAAACTCGATTTTGCTGCCACCACAAATTAGTGGGTAATTAATATTTCAAACATTAGGTACTAGAAAATCAATGCGAGTTTAATGCTCCAAAACTGAATTTATTTCCCCACTAGAAAAGACTTGCATTAAAAACGATGAATAGAAATCGAATACAAAATTTAGAAATAGTGCTTATTACGATGGATTTTGAGACCTAAGATTTCCGTTTCTTGGATTCCAATATTTTTAAAATTTATACTAATTATCGGAGGAGTATTTAGGTAAACTCAAAATTCAAATTTGAGATCCACACAAAAGCGTTCTTGTGGTTTTTATATGAAGAGTACAAGAAGATAATTGAAAATGGTGTAAACTTGAACTTAACCGTAATTTTCCTGATCCATCCTACTCTTCTTGCATTTACTGATCCAATTATCTTGAGCCTCACAAAAGTGATCTTGTTACAAATTTTCAAAGGAAAATGTCTGCGTTTTTTCTGTGTTTCATGACTTTTATTAGCAAAATTGTCTAATTCTAAAATACAATACAACAAAATACTATATAGGAAAAGTCGCTGTATTTTCACTATACCCTGTGTGTACGGAAAAGTATTACTTGCTTTTTGGGCCACTTAATACAATTTTGGTGATTAAAACTTTTTTCAGTAAACGCCCCTTTTATTAACTTAAATAAAATAAGTAGGTATTAATTGGTAATAAGTAAATTTATTTTTTCCTTGTTTTAGTTTAAGTTACATTTTGAAGTCGGTTCGTTTTTTATTAAAAACTTTTATTAAAAGTACACTTTTCAAGTGGCTCATTTATTGATGCAGGGAAGTTTCAATAATGTAATAAATTTTTCCACGTTAAAAAAATCTTTTCAAGTCTACAGGGTAAAAATTGGTTAAAATATTTGTGGCCTCACCCTAGTGATTGGCAGTGTAAATACCTTCATATAAAATGCAAGTTTTTTTTACTTGTTCTTTAGGGCAAGTATTGGTTTCGTTTAAAAAACAAAAATGAGGTTTTAATCAAAACCAACATTACGATGATGGAGAAGTCCAAAAAATTTGTTTTCGTCATGAAGTCCGTCGCGTCGGTCTGTGCGTCTCTGTGCGTGCATCTGTACGTAATTCCATCTATAAGTCCATCTTTTAATGTAATTTCGAATAAAGTTTTTTTTTTGTTTTTAAACATCTCTTATAGAACGAATAGGGTGAAGTCGGCACCCTTCTACAATAAATAAATTTATTATAGGCAAGTTTGTTTCATATAAAAGTCATGAAAATGTTTTTATTTTATTATTAAAAAAATGAGCATGTGGGCTTTTTTTAAAAATTCAGACTTTTTTTTAAAGTTTGGGAAATCTTGCTGTGAATACCTGGCGAGACATTTATATAAATTGTTCTTTATCAATTTCTTAATCGCTTTCTTCTTGGCTGAAATCATTACCTGCAAACATCACGTAATGAAAGAGTTCAAAAAATGCTTTTAAAGTTTCCTACAAATCCAGCATGTTACAAGCGAAAAAACAATTAATTCCACCAATTGTATGTTGTGTGTCCTATAGACCAAAGTATTTAGGTTTTTACCCAGACAAAATAATTAACATCATTTTTATTGGTGGAAATTGTTGGGAGTAATGTAAATTTGTCCTTTAAAGTATTTTGTCTGGGTCAGGCCTCTTTTTTGTTTAATTTCCCCGATCTATTATGTTTCTATTTAATTTTTGGCATTGTTTTGCATGTTTTAATTTAAACTGGCACCT
This sequence comes from Meliscaeva auricollis, assembly GCA_948107695.1. Lineage (NCBI taxonomy): Eukaryota > Metazoa > Arthropoda > Insecta > Diptera > Syrphidae > Meliscaeva > Meliscaeva auricollis. The sequence continues at coordinate 64,740,851 of OX403616.1, forward strand.
GCAGACACACAGTACCAAATTATGTGCACTACGGCGTATGCGTACTTTTTTTTACGGAAAATGAAAACAAAAAATAGAAATTCCAGTAAGGGTGAGGGTGAGCTTATTCGTAAGTGATTTATATTGGAATCAATAAATTATATATGTAAATACAAACATGAAAGTCAGACATAGATAGAAATAAAAAAAATAAAAATCTAAATATCAGCTCACATAACATAAACTTTTGTTTTTAAAATAACATAATATGACACGTATCCACCAATTTTGTTGATTAAAGCTTTGGTAGAGATTTTTGCTTCTGCACATTTAAAAAAAAAAAATTTTTTACACTTATCACTAATTTTTGATCTTAGTTTGGTTTTTGTCTGAGTGAGTTTAAACAAATACGTATACAAATATAATTTTTTAATATCTGTTTAGGTCAGGTTATTGAAAAATAAAAAAAAAATTAAATTTAAAGCCTGGCAAGCCTTGACGGAAACCTAGTGCAAATAGTTTATTTCAACACTATTTAAATAATAGTGTGCCTCTTATGTGCCTCTTATAAAACTAATTAACCCTATGGCCGGATCTTAGACTATAGTAATTGAAAAAATTGCATTTTTAAAAAAATTAATGAATAGAAATCTAGGCTTAAAATAACGTGCCAAATTATTTTATATTTTCTTCTGAAAAACATAAAATTCATTTATAAAAAACTGTATGCTGATTTTAAAATCTTTGTTTGTATCCTGAATCTATTGAGATCAAAAGCAAGGTAAAAGGATTATTGTAAGTGTACAAAAGCCCCTTTTATGTTAATTGTTATTATCAGTGCATAAGGGATTATTTTTCAGAAAACTTCCTTTTAAATAATGGCACAGTGATAAAATTCAGCAAGATCATTTATTTTCCTATGACAACCATGAAACGAAAAAGTGCATCGACATATTTTGGTTTAAAATGTTTTTTTTTAAAGGAAGAATGAAATTTTTGCAAAAAGCACCAAAATTATGGTAGATTTAAAAAATAATCGTAGCAACATTCCGATGGTCATTAGAATTAAGAATCAAAAACACCACGTGCATATCCATGTTCAAAGGTTGACATTCGAAAACGTGGGAAATTTCATAAAAATTGTAATGGACAGTTTTTTTTAAGTCTCAAAATGCTTCATTTTGACTAACATATCAATGTAATACAAATCAAGTTCAAAGGCGGCAATTTGACACTCAAAAAACCGTCTATGGAAATTTACTGAAATTTCCCTAAACTGCTTTTCCTTTACTGCTATAATTCCCTAAACAATAATGTTAAATTCATAGAAAAACAAAATTTTAATAGTGTGGCTAATAAAAGCCGCTGCCAAAAAAAAATTTAATATTTTTTTTTTCTATTTAATGAATCTGGTTAATTTTTTTTTTTTTTTAATTTGCAGATTGATTTTTAAATTTAACAAAAATAGATAACTGGGACACTGAAACAAGAATTTGGATTGTCCGTCGCATCACGCACTGCAGTCCGCAGTTTCGGTTCAAAGAGAGTATAGGCGCACGTTTGGCGGCAATCCACCCAGCAGATGCACCATAAAGAGACTACTTGTTAACAATTTTGCCGAGCATGGGACAGTCGAAAGAAGACCTTACCATCGAAACTCTTTAGTTCGGACGAAGGAAACGACCGCTGCTATAGCTGCTTCCATACAAAACAATCGAAGAGATACGACAAGAAGCTTATCTGCTCAAATGGGTATAAGCAGACAGTTATACACAATGATTTAGACTTATTCCTCTATAAAATTCAAATGGCCAACAAACTGAACGCAGCAGACTTGCCAAATCGCTTGGAATTTTGCCAGAAGATACTTCAAATTGTGGAAGAGGAAGGAAACAAGTTGAAATGTCTTCTTTTTATGTCTGACGAGGTTCATATCTATTTAAACGGCAACACAAACAAAATTGTCGAATATCGAGTGCTCCTAACCCATAGATACTCCATGAGACGGAATTGACTCCACTTCGTGTCACAGTGTGGTGTGCTGCATTGTCGGGCACTACTTCTAAAGGCAACCGTGACGGTGACTGGACACCGTTACTCAAGCATGTTGAGAACGTTTTTCTATCCAGAATTACGCCCAATGAGAATATCTTTCAACTCTGAGTGGTTTCAGCATATTGGTGAAACTCCTCACATAGCCCGGTCTGTTATGACAGAATTGCTACGAAAGCTTTCCAATAAGTTGATATCAACAAACTCTACATTCCGTTGGCCCCCCAGGTCACCTGACCTTTCTGCACCTGACTTTTTCTTTGGCTTTATTGCAAAACAGGAAGTCTAGAAAGCAAAACCAACAAATTCGAATAAACTAAAGCAATGCATTGGAGAAACAATTGCAGCTATTGCTATCTCAACTCTCCAAGCAGTAATGAACAACGGTTTGGTAATATGCCGCACATGCCTCAACGATCACTATTTTTTTAAAACTTATGAAGCTGTATTTAATAAAATTGAATGAGATTCAAAATGAACAGAAGAAAAATGAATAAAAGAAAAATGTATAAAAGAAAAATGAATTCCATACGCTGAAAAAAAATTTATTTGAGTTTCTCAGTGTACTCGTATCAATATTCATCAAAAAAAAATTGAACAAAAATTTGTTTGTATTTTGTCCACTTTTCTTGTAAATAATTCACATAACCAGAAGCTTACATTTTTAAGGTTAGCCAATATACAATAGCCTTGGTCTTCACGAGGACGTTTGTGCGCCTTGGTTGTGTATTTTACTTCATAATACATTCTGTTTAGAAGTTTTGATTAAACAAAAAAGCTGCAAAATTAGAGCTTTTAAAATGGTGAGGAGGTGAAAAACTTTCCATTTTTCATCTCCCTTCATACATATATATTCCATTATAAGAAGTAATATACATATTTATATACAATATACTTTTCATATCAAAAAGAAAACAAAGAATTTATAATAATTATTACATTTATTTAAATTTTCATTTTTGTTTTATACTTCAAAAAATATATTTACATTTTTACAAAGTTTTTTTTTAGTTTTCTTTTTTGGTGTAACAAACATTTTTATTAACCTTGTAAAGTTTGTAAAAGAAATTATTAATACAAATATTAATGTTGTTTTGATTTACTTAAAAAAAAAGTTTAAATAATTAATTAAAACTAATGTTTAGCTTAAGAAAATTTAAAAATACTCATTTAACTATGTATGTAAATAATTTGGGGAAACAAAATAAAAACTATTCAGTTACAATATAAATCAAGTTGATAAAATGTATGAATAAACAATTAAAAATAATATAAAATAAGTTAGAATCTTTTATTTTAATTCGTGTTCATTTTTAACATAGGTATTATTTTTGGTTATAAATTGGACTTTTTTTGTAACAAATTATTGTTAGTTGGAAGTTTTCATGTAAAAACTGCATATATAATGCATAAAAATGTAAAATAAGTTACAATAAAATATAAAGATATGATACTACTGCAAAAATGTGCTAGGTACAATTTTTTTTTATAATATCTTGAATAATGAAGAAATTTCCCATTAAAATAGTTTTTTTTTTTTCTTTTTTAATTTTTTTCCATCAATCAGTCTTAAAAGAAAGAAGTTTAACGATTTGTTAAGATACCTAGCAAAGGTACAAGCTTAGAATACCCATTTTTTTGGCCCCCAGTATTAATTCAAAGCATTATAAAAAAATCTGAAAATCAATACTAATTACTTACACCAAATAAATCTTGAGTCTTGGACTGTACTAAGCTCCTAAGAACTGTGATGAATATAAGTTTAGAAAAAAATGGGAAACTTTTTCAATATTTTATATCGCTCTGAGTACAAGGTCTTTGAGACTTCTTTTTACATTTTTTTAAATAATCTACACTTGGCTTTGCAATTTTAACTTAATTCTCCAAGTGCACACACTTTTTCTTTTCACTAGGAATTTGCAGATTTTTTGAAACAGAATGAAATTGATTCGTATCGTGTGAGAATTCGGTGGCGAAAGTGTCTATCACCCCTATTATTTTTGTCAAACACAAATTGATAATAATTGATGATTTATCAACCTATTTCAAGTTGATAAATTATCAATTTGGTTTAAATTAACGATTGTAAATGTAATCTGCTTGCTACTGTTATGTATTGGTGTGCTACTGTTATGTATTCTATGCTAAAAAATTAGCAAGGAAACTGTCATCATTTATTCTCAGTTTCAGCGTGAATCACAATAGTCAAATTTTTTTTATCAATTTCGTTACAAAATACCAACATTTTAAATGATTGATAAATTTAAGGGGGCGACTTTCAAAGGAAGCACAAATACAATGTTGATTTTTTTACAGCTAGATAGAGGTCTCAATAGAACAGGATTCAAATATTAAAGTGAGGAAAAAATAAAGAAACGATAAATGTGAAAAAAAAATATTCGGCCCTAGCGAGGTATTTGTCGGAACGGAAGAAAAAAAAAATATTATTCAGTGAAATGCAGCCATGTTTGTGAGCATTTTGTATGCAAATTTAAGAACTTCAAAAATTAATTAAAAATAGTTATAATTGTTACCTGACTTTAAAATTTGTGAATAAAAAGTGCGTGTGGAAATTCGTGCTTCCTTAAAGGAAACTTGAGTCAATTTAAGGTGATTGTTAAACTCGCCATGGTCATTAGCTTACACTTGTCAGCGCGACAATTGGATCCGTATTATGAATTACAAAATGAAAAGCAACAAAACGATAGTCACGACTTAAACCGTTTATGATTTACGAATGGTGCAAAGTCGCACCAGTCGCAATTGAACGGAAACGAGGGATTTCGAACGATTAATGTAATTCGTATATGGGCTCTAAATACAAATCGTATATTGGCCGAAGCTAATGATACCAATTATAATAATGAATTTGAAGAAAATTATGGCCAATATAGAAGAAATTGCGACCGTTAGACAAGAATAGAGACAAATTTCGGAAAAAAAAATATTTCCAGGATTCCCGATTGTTTTTTTTTTATGAATTTTCATTATAAATAACAATTTTCAAAACTTTTATTTTTAAGTTAAGAGCCAAGCAAACAAATTGTTACAAGAGGGTTCGAAGCCAACAATTTATCTACATATACATAAGTACATAATAATTACAACTGTGGGCTCTTGATCATCGTTTAAGTTTCCTAGTTCTTGCACTCAGGGGCGATATTCCAGAGAATCTTGTTATCTTGTAATTTCGTAAATGCAAGATATTATAAATGTTCACTTTTAACGCAAAATCTTAAACTTTCTTGGAGTTCCAATTAAAATTGAATATAATGTAAGTGTTATTACAATTCAATGCACAAAGTAAATCTCATTCGACTTTCCATTAGGAATTGATTTTATTTTATTTAAGTTTGTTTTTTTTTTTAAAAAGATTCGTTCCAATTTTGCAATTGACATCGTATTTCTCTTAAAACTGTGAATTTGTTTTCCAGCAATTAAACATTTAAATGCAGTTTTCTATTATCATTAATTTCTTCATTTCTAAATAAAATTCTTTAATTCAAACAAAACAAAAAGAAAAAAAGTTATTCATACTTTACAAGGAAGGTGTATTATTTATTATCACAAAAATATCTAACTGCAAGGTTAAAAGTTTTTTTTTTTTTAAATAATTTGTGAATTAAAAACAATTATGTATAGATATTGTTATTAAATACCATTCAAATTATTAAAATAGGTACAGCATCATTTTATTGCGAGTTAAGAAAAAAAATAAAAAAAAAAACAATAGTTTTGTTTCATGCATTAAAAAAGGGTGTAGCTTTAAAGTTTAAAATATTAGCCGTGTTCTATTCAACACTAAGTGGGTACTCGGTGCTTTATTTTATTCACAAAACAAACAAAAAATGCTGAGTAGTCTAATTTGTGTTTTGTTTTGTGAATAAAATGTAACACTGAGTAGGTACTCAGTGTCGAATAAAACACGGGTATTGTTGGCAGTTGTAAAAGTATATTTAATCAAAAAATTAACTCAACAAACTATTTGCCCTCACAGTTGAACTTTAAATGATAGCTACGGGGGTTTGTTTTGTTTTGTTTTGTTTTTTTTTTTAATTATTTCAGATTTTTTGAGGTAAGGCCAAACATTGGAGACATTTTTTTAAATATTTTTTTGTTTTTTTTTCACATCAAAGTTAACTTAAAAAAAACTTGTTTTCATGCGAATACTGATAGTAGTGTCCCTTGCATTTTAATCCGCATGGAACTTAATTAAACAAAAGAAAAGAAAGAACATTCTCAGGTTGCAGTTCTCAATAAATTAGTCTTTCTCATAAATTCTGTTACATAATTTAAACTCGATAATTAATTAATACAAGTCAGTTTTGTTTAAGCTTGGGATTATAAAACACGGAGTTGGCCCTTTAAAGGAAATCGATTTTCTTAATTATTTAAATTGCTTTTTAAAATGATCTATTCATTCTTGAAGACATTTTGTTGCTTTGGCGCTTGAATCGAAAAATCAAAATGTTTCATATTGTCCTGAAGGCCAAAAAAAGTACGTAATAAGTACAAGTACGGTGTTTTTGCCTGCGTCACCAATTAGTCTTGGTTAAGGCTCAGCAAGTCTCAAATCTTTGCAGATATCCTTTAAGTATTCAACTGGATTATCGATGTCTCACAGTTCAGTTAAATCTTTTTGATTCAATTGGGTGCAAATAAAATCTCGAATAAAGTTGAATGCCTTCTCTGAACCCGAAGATTGTTGAAAAGAACCAATAACAGCTATTAAACTTCTTGCCATGCTATCATTTGATGGTGGATATTCGGCGGAAAACACCAACTCGATAAGTTCCAAGTGTCTCGATACATGAGCGAAGGTTTCTTCTGACATTAGAAATCCAGTATATGATATGATACTTTCTTCTGGAACTTTTGGCAAAGAATACTTAAGGAAACCATCGATATATTGTAAGACAATTGCGACACCTTTTTCTACAAGTTTAGTATTATCTGTAAGATTAATTTGTGGTTCCTCAATGCCAAGTTCACGTTGGTAGTTTTCTTGATTTATAATATAAGATCTTTTGGTTAGGGCCGATTGAAGAGACAAAAGATCGAATTCGGATTGATAGTTCCATTCAATAAACTGCGATCTGGGTTGTGGTTTTTCTCGTCGACGACGAAGTTCACGTAATGTGGGAGCTACCCATCTTTTAATATTTCGAGTGTTTTTTAATTGTGTATATGAGGTGAGATGAGAAGTAAGTAGAACTGTTTTGATGGTGTTCCGAAGTAGTGACATTTTATTTAATTAAATAACAATTAACTTTATTATTTTGTAGGTTAAGATCAATTTGTAACACATAAATCTTGTGCAAAGCCGATAAAAAAGAAGTTATGGACTGCATTTGGAAGACTCCTCCCCGGAATTTAAAGAATTGAAGCCTTAAAAAAACATTGAAAGAATCAGCTTTATCGTTCGAGAATCTACGATGCCTGTTTAAGACATAATAAACATATTAATTAATTCGTTAATTTACAGTGAACATCTTAATAACAGGGAATGCCTTTATTACTAAGAGATACCTTAACGTTTTAGACGAGGAATGGAAGCAAAGACATTGGTGGGATTCACAATGTGAATAACATTACCAAACCAGAACCACCTTGCGATTGTTGCTGTATCATGTTAAACGCAACAAGTTTTGAATGTCTTTGAACTGTGAGTATCAGACATACATATAAGCAGGCTTGTTAATCACGGTCTACAATGGATACCGAGGATCTGCATATTTATCTTAAATAAATTAGCAATGCTAGTTTTTTTTTTAAACATTAATTTACAGATTTTTCCAAAAATTCAAACCAGCTTTGGGAGACATTCCAAAGAAAATTTTAAAGAATATTTTATACATCGAAATGTCCAGTCAATCCCAATAGAAATCAATAGCGCCTTTATAATTAAGGACCATAAATTGAACTCATTCGCTCATTCGTTGGTCGCTCTCATGTGAATGGGCTTAACTCTGAATATCACTGTCGACTGGAGGATATCGTTACATTAGTAACTCACTGTAATTTAACATATGTTTTGTGTCTCATTAAAGCAAAATTCATCAAAATGTTTCGGCGACTTAATTTGATAATCTCGCAGTGACAGTAAAAATGAAAACTCGAAAAAAATAAAAACTATAAGAATGCGCAGACACTTACGAGACACGTCTAATTTTAATCGCTCTTCCAAACAAAATGTAAGTAGATTTCTTTGCAGTTGTTCGTTAGTAATAACATATTCACACTGGGGATTTTCCAATTTGAAAACCGATGCATCTGGAAGAATACCAGCCACAAGTGCTTATCAATCTACTTTTGTCGAGATATCTTTGGCCGATTTTATCAAAGAAAAAGACATGATAAGCAGATCTGAACTTTCCATTTTGGTTGTAATTCCAAAGGCATTCAACTAAATGGGAACCCACATAAAAAGAATGGGAAAGCATATCTGTACGTTGAGACGGAAGAACTCATAAAACTTTCCAAAGGCTATTCATGAAACATCGAAAAACACTACATTAGTTAATCTTTTAGATAAATGTATCTTTTGATAAATGAGCTTTCAAATATTGAATGGAAATAGTTTACACAAATTGGATAAATCCAATGATTTTGAGTTTATTACACAGCATTTACCTAAATGAATAAAAAAAAAGTCGTTCATGCTAAATTTGCGTAAACTTATCTCATGAATAATTTTATTATAATACTCGAAGAATTGGATGTTGTCATTTAGAAGCATCCTTAAATTCAAGATGGTTCAGACAGGCACCAAGCACCTAATTTGTACACTTAAGTGCCCTTCCACTTTCTCACGCCTCCTCCAATAGATCATTTAGTATCCGAGTAAGGTGGTGGGTGGGTTTTAAAATACCATGATCCCATCTAACCTAACCTAACCTGGTCTTCAATGTTACTAATGAGTGAGATCATTTTTTTTTTTTTTTTTCTTAAGCGGATAACAAACTGCCTTTTCATTTGAAAAGCAACACAAACGAAGCGACAAAACTACCAATATTCTTTTGATTTGTTTGTTTTTTTTTATTATTTTTTTATGGTTTCGTGTTTTTTTAGTAATTATATTTCTTTTACAGTGTTTTTTGTTGTTTTAGTTAAAAATTTTGTTTTTTTCTTTTAAAGATATTTACATAAAAATTGTGTAAATTTGATTTACAAAAATTTCCCCTACATGCAAACTAGATTTGATTTTTGTTTTTTTGTTTTGTTTTTATACTGGTACAATCTCAACATGCAGGTAATTTCACTGTGTCATTTTAGTGACGTTAGTTTTGTTGTTTTTTGTTTTTATTTTTTTTTTTTTTTTGTAATTATAGGTAACAACTTACAGTTAAAGTGTTTTCCTACTTTCTAAAACCTTATAATTCTAAACTTACTATACTATGAAAAAAAAAAAATAAAGAAAAAATAAACTTATAAATGGTTGTGTCTGTTTTGCTTTGTTTTTACAGTTTTGGATTATCAAACATGGGTCCCTTTTCAACTAAGATATCGGCATATGGTTCCGATTGAGTGATGCTTAAAGCACGGAATTTCTTAAGTACCAGGAGGGAGTAGAACTTTTGTGCAGCCTTAATAGGGATGAAGAAAAATATTTATTTATTTATTGAAAGGAAAAGGAAAACAAAGGATAAAGGATGAAATTTTAAAATATTTACCTGTTTTCTTGTGTTTCTCTGTGTCATATCAGACAACATTAGAGTATCATTCTTTTGCAAACGACTGCGAACTTGAACGAACATTTGGGCTGCTCTTTTGTTCAACACACGCTCCTCGAATTGTTCGTCGGTTTCATTTTCCATTTGCTCGTCACCAGGTTGCTGAAATGATAATAGAAGCATATATTTAAAAGTTTGTTAAATTTTTGTTGTTTTAGGAAAATGTAAGGCTGGTTCCACACGTATTCGATTTCATTCGGTTCGCTCGGTATTCTGTTTGTATTCCTAATAAAATCGGATACTCGTGAATCTAGTCTGGCTCGTGTGAAGCGGGTAAACGAAAACGAATCAAATTCAAGGGTTTCGAGGGGCATTCGGTTCAGTCTATCAGTTTCCACATGCACCGAATATATTGTTTTCTTACAGTTTACAGGTTTTTTTTTCAGCAAAATGGACCCACTCAAATTATTGCTGGTGATTCCGCCAAAGTTTGTTTTAATAAAAAAAACTAATTTGTGGCACCACTAGCTCTCGAAGAACCAAGAGCTAGCTAATGACTGACAGTCTCATAAATTTCTGTGTGTGCGCAACATATCAATTTTGCAAATAAGGAAAAAAATAATACAAACAATACTTACATGTACACCAACAGATTGTGGGAATTCAAAATCTGTACTCCAATCGGACGCAATTTCAGCCGACTTATTGATCGCTGGTGCAACCAACGTCAAATCACCCAAATCCAAGTTGTCAGCCATATTGTCAGGCATGTTGTCTGGCGGCATGTTGTCGGGCATGTTTTCGGCCTCGTTCAATATTGACGAGACTTGGTCGGCTGGCAGGTTGGGTAATGCTTCAATATTTTCCATACTCGAATGGTGAGGTGTCATACCTCCGTGATGTAAATCGGCTGGTGTCAGACCACTGTGATGGAAATCATCATGAATATCACCAATGCCATGTGGCAAATTGCCAGGCGTCATTGGGACACCACCCAACGGCGTCATTGGTTCCAATCCACTCAGCTCTGGCATCGGGAACATATGACCGGGACTTCGTAGTGAATCGAAACCTGGTGTTGGAGGCGGAGGCATCAATGAATCGTTTTGGTTGAATTCCAAGGAGACTGCAGACACGCGTGGGTTAAGTTCAGCATCTCGAACCAAATCTGGTTCACCGAAACTCTGACCAATTGTTTCGTCAGCAGGCACAGCAGGCGCAGGAGGAGGAGGTGGCATTAGTGTGGCAGGTGCTGCAACAACTTCGGCTTGTATAGCTCCCTTGCGTTTGCGTCCACGTTTATTCGCCGCCGTTGTCGGTGAATCATGCTCCTGTTGAATTTGGTCCAATGCCAAAAGATCGGCCGGTCCAAGAACGGAGAAGTCTTCCAGAACTCCCACTCTCGAAACAATGTGTCGCTGGTAGTTGGCAAACAGACCTCTGGCAGGAATATCACGTGAAGGCAGGGAAAACAGCTTCTCAACACCGCCCGTCTCTTTCCAGTACATTAACCTAGAAGGGGGAAAAAGAAACAGAATGCACATTAGCAAGGTTAACTTCATTCCATAAATAATTCACAGATGATTCACCACCTCTTCGTCGGGGGCGCCAAATCTAATGTTGTGACAATGTCCGATGTATTCGCCAATTGAGCTTTCATCTCTTCCCCAGAAATATTTTTAACTTCATCAACGATTAGCTTTCGTTTCCTTTTTGCTTTGGTTACACCGCGGTATGCTGATGCATCGACCGGTGCCAAAGCGAAACTCTCTTCTTCGTTGTGCAGAAGGGTTGATTGTTCAACACCATTCTCTTCTGGGTGCTCAGATTCATGATCCGGTTCGGGGACATGCTCATTCTCATCTTGATGCTCATGATGAGGCGATGATGGTTGGAGATGTTGCGTCGTCGATGGCGCCCTCACATTGTCTTGTCCCAACACTGATGGCGGTCGCGATCCAACTGAACTTGGCATCGGCGATGGTGCCCCCGTGTCGAAATGATCCATATCATCATCAGAGTTATCTTCGTTGGCGGGTAAATTGACACTGGCTTCGGCTGGTGCTGGTAGCGCTGGCTCTCCAAATAGATCTCCCTCGAAAAGTCCAACAGCTGGTTCTGAAAATGTTTGGAAATATTTTTTTTGTTTAAGTTTTGTTTCAATAAATTCGTAAAATTATTTTAAAAAACTACAACATATTATATCTTTATTTAATTACAAACTAATAACTCACGTCCAAACTCATCGCCAAAACCATCGCCATCCAAATTCGGGTCGTTAATGTCGTCAACGATATCACGCGAAGATCCAGGGATAGTTTCTTTAGTCTGATCAATGTCTTTTCCAAGTTCCTCGGCAAATAGATGTTCCTGTCAAAGAGAACGAAACATTGTTTATCTAATTTTTTGGATTCTAGTTTTTTTAATGTTTGAAAACTTACATCAATATTTGGATCCATTCCGTCACGCACAAGATCTGGGGTATCGGCGTCGAAACCCATATCACCGAAGCCATCATCATGCAGAGACATCGACATGCTTCCGTAATCTTCTCGCATGGTGATCTCATCGGCTCGTGATTGGTTAATAGAGAATTGGGCCTCAATATCAATGTCATTAAGTTCTGGCAGAGCTGTATCGAAATCATGGAATACTTCTGGCAAAGTGATTGCATTTACAGCCGCCTCGCGATGTCCTTCGGGCAAATCCACCATTCCAGGGCGGAATGCCATCTAGATTATTAATTTGTTTTTTTATTAATTTTTGAAAGTACATAGTTTTAAAATAGGGATTGTAATTAATTTACATGAAATGAGTGTTTGTATACATCTTGCAATAATTAGACTTCAGGCTTTTGTAATGCTGGAACAGCCTTTTGAATTTTTGTTTGGCAAAACTAACTTGGAATCGATCGAAAGACGTGTAACTTTCAACCGAATTGACCACTTAGCTACCTGTTGATGTTTTCAAAATACTCGCCCGTCGTTGGAAGCAGAAGAGGTGCAGAGATAAGTGCTTAATAGGAACCCTACTTGATGAAATAAACTGTAAGACTAAACACTGCTGCAGGTTGGAGACCTCAATGGACCAACATTTAGACGGTTGATTTTCTTGAAAACATAGAATCTGTCTCCATCGGAGACCAATGGTTTGCTGTTAAAAATTATCATTATCCGGCGAAATATTCTTCGGGATGAAATAATGCCTCGAAGATGAAGTAATGCTTTACGAAGAAACTGAGACAAGGATTCAGACGCGGGAGTATTACGGTTGAAATGTTTAAGGAAACGAACGCAACTAACTATTTTATCTGAACACTGTTTGTAATAATAGCGATAGAACAAAGAGAGACAAGAAACGGTGATCTAGAAATGTAATCTCTTTTCATTTCAAAAGCTCTAATTCAGTGGATTAGAAGTTTCAGACGGGAGATCATTGATGAAAATAAGGAAGACAGTCACAGACAGAATGTAGCTATGGGGTTGGGCCTACAAGCATTCATTTTGAGCGTTTCAGATTTGAATCCATCCAATACGACTTGCATTGAACTGTCCGCAAGGCAATTTCTATTATATAATCCATCGAAAGACAGATTCATCAAAACTTAATCAAACGCTTTCAAGGGTAATAATTTGCAGGGTAAGGAAGATTGGCCATTTTGGGGGAAAGGGTGGATAAATGCTGTTTCCATCCGGTCAGAAAGAGATCTGTAGAATAGGATATATGGAAAAGCATACAAATTTGATTTGCCAGCGAGAAAAAATGTTTTTCAGAGTGATGGGAGGGATACTATCTTTGTGCATATCATCAAGATATTTCAGAACTCTTCCTCTGTACAAGTTGCTTTAAAACAAAGCTAAAACTAATATAAGGGTTCTATCACAGATACTATAGTTCTATAGATATCGCAAGCAGAGGAAACAAAATTAACCATTTTTTAATTTAATGGAACGTACCACTACGACCAAGGTTTGACTTTAACAAATCTCTTGAAATATGGGATAAAAAAAAAAATCGAAATCAAGTGCCAAAACCTGCGCAAGGCTTAACTCTATTAAGGTAGTTCAATAGATTGGTCAAAAAGTGTTTCGTTTCAAATTGTCATTTGTCGATGAAATCATTCACCATAAGATTCTTATATCTCCGAATTTACTGTTTGTGACATGGTTCACTTCAGCTTTTAGCCCTCCATATGAAACTCTATTATCTGTGGTTCTGTGTTATAATTTATACCAGGGATAGGATTTTGTTCACTTTTAATATTTTTTGGGGCATTTTTTGTCAGCCCTATTCTAAACAAAAATTCCCGGGGAAATGTTTTCGGGAGAAGGGCTCCAAATCGAAATATTCCCGGAATTTCATTATGTTTTCGCTTGTTATTTGTTCCCCTTGTGTTCAGAATAACGTAAAAGTGAAAAAATAACGAAATTGGTTGCAACTTTTCGATTGTGAGCTCTTCTCCCATAAACATTTCCCCGGGAGTTTTCATTCAGAATAGGGCTGTGTATTTTTTGGGTCTTTTTTCAGATTTGTAGGTAAAAACAAATCCAATCCTTATAACCTTTTAGCTTTGATAAATACTGTGAAAGCTGTAAGTTATCATGTTTGCTAACATCAATTAAAACTTCCTCCTTGAGCCCCGAACGCATCTTTGTCAATACAAAAAAATGTTACAATTATTGGAATGACTGTTCTTTTCATTGACCTGCAGGTGAAACGATGTATTTTCTTTTTTATGGGATACAACCCGATAGTACCTTCTCAGGCAAAAAGTATAAAACTGTATGTAAATAGCCTCGAGTAATGTCTGAGATCAACTCATAGACTACAATAATGAAAGGTAAACAGACTTCATAAATAAGTACGTAACACATCGTGTTAAGAATTGTATAAAATGTTTTTTATTCAAGTTTTTTTGTTTTTTTTTTTTTTTGCTTCACAGAACTTTAAAGAAGGTAAACCAGTTGCTACTTATGGAACATTGAGTTTGAAAAATCCTTATTAATTATACTTTATGTACTTTTTTAGGTTCGAAAGTACATAACATTATTATCATAATCCCAATTGGAAAAGATCACTGAATTGGTGTGCATAAGGGATCTTTTAAGGGAAAAAACCATGCCATGAGTATGAGTGTACTTATTGTTTTTTTTTTTTTTTACTATCCCCTTTGCCATCTGCACGTATTATCATGATGTGAAATAATTCCATTGTCATAGTTTCTTTTTCCGTTGAAATACTTTCTCACAGTACAACGAGTTGACATGCAATCAGATTCTAAAAAAGTATTAGTGTACGAAGGTCTTATTATAAATAAAATAGGATATCTCAACGACCCGTATAAAAATGATCATTTGCTTGAATTGAAAAGAATTTTCGGGAAATAACTGATATGTCCTTAAAAAGGCAATATGTTCTTGGCGCGTAAACAACATTTTGATGATTGTTGAAATTTTGTATCTTAAGCTTCCAAAAAGAAAAACAACATTTTTTTAGCTTAGTCACTGCTAGATGATAATTTTTGAACACATTTTGACAATTTGTAGAAAAACTAGCCTTGTGAGGATGACGTCACCAAAACGTTCAACAGCTCGTCCTCGTAGACTATAAACAATTCTAACAGAAGAAAAAACAAACTTGAGAATTAATGTTTTTTTTTGTTGGATTAGAACCATTACTGATGTTTTAGTTTGACAGGACTTGGTAGACTTTTAATGGTGTAGTTGCTTCCTATGAAATGGATCATGTTATAATCGACGGAACGGAAGGGATTGGCATTTAGCTTGCTAGAAAAGTCATGCTGGATGTTGAGTAGTTTTAATTTTGCAATTACGGGTTTATACTCTAAATTCTTTAAAACATGCTATACATAAAAAGTAATAAATATATATAGGTAAAAATTATGTATATAGTGTATATAGAAACATAAGGATTTATTTAGCTAGTATTTAAGAATTTAAGTTAATATTGTTTCATTATCCATATTTCTTAGTACTATAAAAGATTAAGTCTTACTTGTACATTGGTTTGAATAAATTGAAATGAATCGTTAAACATTTCCAATTCACTTAAAAATAATGATGTTTACAAAATGATTTAACTGAATGAAATAAATAATCCTATCCGATTGGTACAGCAAGGATTATAAGAACATAAAACGATAAAGACACAGATAGAAATTAAAGTAGAAAGGAATAGAAATTAAGAACAAACTTTTAAGTTTATTCCAGCAGCCAAAAGATTTCATTTAAAAAATCTCAAAAATCTATTGGCAGCAGGGTTTATTTTGCTGTTTATTTCCGAAGTTCGAAGATTGTTTGTGTAATGCCTTTTAGATCCTACTGTACTGCGGATAGCTTTGCAAAAAAACACAACTACAAAATCGTAGTAAGCTTGCTAATACAACGTAACACTAATTTATTTTTGAATATACATTCTCAAATGTAGGTGTCAAATATTTCACTGTTGCACTGGTATGTTTTAGATATTATCGCAACAGCGATTGAAATCGCTATCGCAATCTCCATAAAAGTTTCTTTAAAAGCCATATCTTCATAGCTATTGCTAGTACGACAAATTATACGTAAGAGACTGAGAGCCCACAGAAGATTTTGAGTGTGTGTGATAGCATGATGGGTATATTTGGAAACGTATTTTATGTATGAAATGCTGAGTTTTTGCTGTCGTTTTGAATTCAAGGTGATTTCAAATATTACTTTTACACTTTTCTTAACTAAATTATGATACAAACAATTTTGTTGGTAACCTAATTATTTAAAAAAAACTAAGTGTTTTTGCAATTAAACTTCCAAACGGCCCACCTAGGGACTGTATACTATTGATCATTCTTACCCATTAACTTTTTAAACCGGTTTAAAAGACAGAGGTCAACAGAATGATATGCTTGTCGATGAAAGACTTTGCTGATTCATTTTTTCAAATTATGGGAGAATAGCTGAGCGACGATATGTTTTAACATGTAATGTTTTGACATATAAGAGCCGTTTGCTGAGACGAAACTTAAGCATTTGTGTTCAACATAAAATCTAATGTGACAGTTTACTCAGAGGAGCTCTTATGTTCAACATAATTAAATTAAGTATCATATCAGCAAACGCCCCTAAGACGCATTCTGTTCAACGCTTGAGGCAGAGCTGTGCAATATGGCGTCATATTTTCTAAAAATCGATGAAATGGGGTTAAAAGGAAAATTGTTTGTTGAATTGGATATGTATGTTGTTTTATAATTATTGGAATACTATAGAAGGCAATTGGCTGTTACGAAACTTAAATACCTATAAATGTTTAATATCAACGCTTATGATTTACTTTTGCTTCTACAATTTTTTTCTAATGAACTGACAAAATCTGCGTTATTTTAAACCACTTGGGCGCATTGACAATTTTAACTTTAAAATCGCCCCATTTTTTTGACGACGTAGGCGTTTTTAAAGTTTAAATTTACAACACGGCCGCGTCCTTTAGGACAAAGCAACTTTTGTCGCTTCATTAAAATGCTAAAGTTTTGAGTGGAACGTTACTATTCTAACCATATTTTACTATAGTTAAAAACAGTCGACTATTGTCTTTCCTTTAATCAAAAATTTGTAAGATTTGTAACAGAGTCTCTTCTAAACTCTGTTTTAAGTTTCAAAAAGTTACGATTCGTAACTATTTTCAACTCATCTCCATGATAAGCGTTGAAAGTGTTGATCTGTCACAGTGGATAGTTTTTTTCACAAAACAATTCTAAACTTTTTTGTTACTTTTGCTGATCGGATAGTAAAATTAAAATGACATTTTTATCATTTTGAATGATGCAGTAGAATTTATTTTGGTAAAAAAAAACATGGTTTTGTGTTGTTAATAGAAATTAATGTACTCAAAATTAACATTTTGTAGTTCAATTTTTGCAAAAGAAAATCAATTTCAGAAAAATTGTGCTGCCTTTCAGAAAAAAAATTATGTTTTGAAAGTCATTACTCATTACACTTAATTGAAAGGAAGTCGACATGAGATCTCTGATAGCTCAGTTATCTCAGCTACCAGAACAGGATTCCTAAATCCTGAGTAAATTGCGTGTCAAAAGCGGAGCAAACAAAATTTTGAATTCCTTTTACAGCTGCTATCAAGAAATATCTCTGAGATTTTAGAAAACCTGAACTGGCTTATTGTAAACTCAAAAGTGAGGTGTGCCAATTTGGTGTTTTTTTCTTTTTTACCTCTCAGCAGACTGCGGAACTGTGTATTTTTAGCTCAAACAAATCAGAGCACAAAAAGTTTGTTTCTTTTTTTTTTCATCTGAGCTATGTATGTAGCTTAGAGCTTCATCGATTTGTACAGATTAAACAAAAATTTATCATTAGTGCGAAGAAATTAAGTATTAGTTCAACGCTCAAGTGTGTTTATTAATTAAATGTGAGGGCTCTGATATAATTTGCTCAGAGCTGTGCTCTGATCGCTTAGCTTCTCTTCAGAGCCAAAGAAGAAAAACGCCAAAAAGTGCAAAAAAAGCTGTCCTAAAACTGATAGACTGAGAGCCTACAATTGATTTTGGGTGTGAGTGGTATTTTTTGAAAGGTCTTTTGATTGTAGGTTTGCGATAGCGATTTCTTGCAGTCCTCAGCTGGGGCGTTCTGCAGTTACAATGCAATGGTACTACTTTGAAATTATCTTCGTTGTATATTATCAACAAGATTGTATCAAGGCAGTTGACTTCAGTGCACCTTACGGGCAGATTGGAATATGTAAACTGACTTGAAACAAACTTTATGGTTACATATAACGAAGATCCATCTTAGTGGCAATAATTTTTGTTGGTATCATAATTATTTAAAAAACTTCAATGTTATTGCTGTGGGTTCTTAGTATATTAGGATATTGATTTTTGTTTTTGATAAATTCTTGTCCAGAGCAAAAACGGCTGTAAATTTAAGTTTAAAGACGAAAATGTTAAACCTTTTTTCCCACCATACTTACAAAATGGCAAAGAAAAACTTGTTAGTTACAAAATTTACTACCTATTTGAATTTAGATGTACTCATTTTGTAAAAAAAAAGAAAATAATTAATAAAAATAAAAGTAAATTACCTTAATTTTGACGAATGCCTCATTGCAGTCCGCCAGCAGGTACTTAGCTTTGCGCGAATAGATGCGCACAACTCCCAATAGCAAATGACCAGACGTCCGGAGCGCCAACTTAACCTTAGGCTGCATGATGCCATCGACGGATTGTTCAATGTTCGTCTCGAAAACATGAGCCTTGGTAAGTTTCTTGTCCCAATGGGCCGCCAACCAAATTCTGGCCAACGGCCCCTTCTTCGCCAGCACAATATGGGCGTAAAACATTGTGCTTCCTTACGCTTACAAATTTCTTACAACAATCAAAATGTATTTTAAAATAATAAAAAATAACTCGAATAGAATAAAATATTTGTGTGATTTCTTTTTCCTTCTTTTGTTTCAACAAAAAAAAAATATACAAATTACATATTTCTAATTATATTTGGAAATTTTCTCTTCTTTTTCGATGGCTGGTGGTAGATGAAGGCAACGACTTGGCTTTTTCTAGTGTAATCGTCGTGGTTGTTTTTTTGCAAAAATAAATTATATGGGAAAAAATTAAATTTATTTCTTAGCGCACTGATTATCTGCATTGCTTGGGTCTAATTTCAGACCCTTCTTTATAAATGTTCATGAAGTTTTGTGTGGTTTTTTGTTGTTAATTAATTTTTATATATTTTTTATTCGAAGGGTTAATGCTCTTGAATTAGGACACGGAAAATTGAATTTTTTTTCAGTATAATTGGCGCCCAAACAGAGAAGCGATGAATTTTCGTTTTAATTTTTGCGCGAAGAATTCCCTATCTTTGGATTTGTTGTTGAAATTTATTAATTTATACATGCAGAATTGTTTAGTGATGAATTTGAACTAATATTTTGTTTGATTTTTGAAGATATTTTGGGGAAAATATTTTGATAAAGTTGCAACAGACTTTTTCGATTGGAAATGAAATTTTCTACACTTTCAAAATGGCGGTGCTGAATAAAATTGGAAAAAACTTGTACACTACCAGAAGAGGCGTCACTTTTTTAAGCGGATTTTTTAGTGTTCGACAATAGGTGGCGCAAACAAACATAAGGTTGGCGTTACACGATGTTTTTATTTTATTTTTTTTTGTTATCTCAGTTTAGCCTGCACTATGCTTCAAACTAGATATACAAAATAGGGGTATATATTGAAATTGGTAAACCTGATAAAATGGTAATTCGGGTAATCGAACTGTCAAATTTTCCATAGTAAATCTTTACGAGAATATGGTAAACTTTGTTACACAAATTTGTTTGGTTAAAGTTTACCATCTGGGAATGGTAATTTTGGTCAGTTTAGATATAACCAGCCAGAAATATGTAGCTAGTTGACGAAGATAAGGAAAGAACCATAATTTTCTCCAAATAATTCAAGTATCAATACATAATTTTCACACATTTCCCCAAGTTGATTTTAGTGGCGTTCTTGAAACATGAGTGGTAAACTTTCATTTTAAGAGGATGGAAAAGTTTACAAGGTTTCATAAATACATGAGCATGAAGTTAGCGATTTTGATTTTGTCACTCATCGTTTTCATAAAAATGTTTGATGTCTCCCTAACTTGATATCAAGTTAGAGTTGAACGGCAAATTAGGGCATGATTAGAAATTTAATTAACTAATTTTTAAGGGGTGGTGTTTCGCTTACTTGATATCAAGTTAGCGAAACATCAAAAAATTTTATGAAAACGATGAGCAAAAAAATCAAAATTATCACAACTAATTAGCGACACAAAAGCTGCAAATTATCCAATTAGTCCCGTTTCGATCCGTGAAGGGTGTTTCGCTAACTTGATGCTCATCCAAATATTAATTGATAGTGTAAAGAGCTTAAAATTGGAAAATAGTAATTTGCTAACGTGCCTTATATGAAAATGGTAAGGAAGTGCCTCATAGCGATAATATAGTTATCCGTAGAATTCTATAACTGCAATTGCGAATTTAATAATGGGTTTAATGATTATTTGGGTTTTTGTCTAAACAGCAAACAGGCTGTAGAAGAATCATCAAAACAGAAAAGTAGCTCTCAGAGAAATGAGATGATTTGCGTGACAGTGCGACGCAACGACAAAAAATTTATTTACACATGCGTCACATAAGAGGATCTACACTAAGCGCAACAAAGCCTTTTTCTTAACCCCGAAGCCACACGTACAAGTTTTCTGGCTTGCAAGTTGTCACACATTCAAATATTTTTACTCACACACTTTTGCTACTTTTCTACTTGTAAGTCAACTGGCATGCAGATTTTAAAGATCTTTTTTTGAAGGCTTGCAAGAAATTTGACAGCTCCACTAAAACTATTCAAATACAAGAAAAATTTGAACTTGTAAGCAGGTTCACTTGCAAGTGGCGTGCCGCCTACGTTACGTCAAGTACACAAATAGAAATTTGACAAATTGTACATGAAGGGTATCTACTTCCAGCCCAGTACTTGCGTTAAGCGGCCCATATACACACGACGCACTTGTGCACTCACCGGTGTTGGTGTACTGAAATAAGTTCTGTGTATGGGCTGGTGTGCACACCGATTTCGGTATCAGACACGGTGTTCGTAAAATCAATTTCTTTGATTTTTAGTAGCGGTGTTTCGACACGACGGTGCGTGCACAAGTGTTGTGTGTATGGGCCGCTTTATGTAGCCTCAGGGTAATGAAAGCCCTTGTCGCAAGCCTAAAAAGAAACGAGTCACAATTGACAAACAAACAAAACCTGCAGTGTTTAAAATCTGACTTTGTGGAGTGCCTTTTTTAATTGAGAGTTTATATGCGCCTAATTTGTCATCTCTGCTCAATAAAAATGAGGGAGAAAGAGTTGTACAGTTTGAAAATATCACTGATCTCTATAAAACACTGGATAGTGAATTCCCTTCTAAGTATGACAGTTTTACTGAGTCAAATTGAAGATGACATTTTATGGTACCAAAGCATAGTTCTATCTCGCTCTATACAGGTGAAAGAGAGAGACAAATTGGTTTTGCTTGTCACTTTGAAAAATAAAACTGTTCTACAGCTAAAAAATGTTATACTGACAAGGTACCTCAGCAGAGTTCTATCTCTCTGTCTTCTCAAAAAAAAAGATGAGATAGACTGATTATAATAGTTTATAACAATCCTTCAATTGGCGACATTTTTTTACATGAATCCACTATCCAGTGTTTTATAGAGATCAGTGGAAAATATCAATTCAATTCTAGCGGGAGACAAAACATCTACGTTCGTTGAAAAAAAATCTCATCTCTATCTCATATTCGAACAAATTCTATGTTTTTTATTCATCAAATACAACAACCATTTTCGAAATGTCATCTGTCACTGTCAAAATCTTTTCATGTTCAGAGAAAAATCAGGCAGCCAGTTTTCTTACAAAAAACTGTGCGGGCGGACGTGTTTTCAAAAACAAGTAAAAAAAAAGAAATCTTGATAAAAAAAACGTTGAAAAAGTTTATCTTCCCTAAAAAATTAAAAACAATCGTGTGCTTCATAATAAATCAAATCAACAAGAATATAATATTTATATAGAAAAAATCCCACATCTAACCAACAAAAACAAAATGGGAACATTCTATAAAATCGACATTAATCGCACGGAATGGGAAATCCCAGAAAGATACCAACAACTCCAACCAGTCGGCTCTGGTGCCTATGGACAAGTTTGGTGAGAAAAAAATTCAATACTATTGTTAATTAGTCTAAAAATACAACAACAATAATAATAGAGAATAATTATTTTAAACAAAATGATGCCTCGCACCTCATTTTTTTGATTATAGTAAATATTTTTCTACTTCAACAATAGACTGCGCTGCGTCGTCAATCAAATCAAGAAAAAGTCAAGACATTTTTCACTCGTCTCGTTTACTCGTCGTCGTCGCCCTTGCATACCCGTTTAGCAAGAATCATGCATTTCAAAAAAGAAAAAAAGTTTAAAAATAGATTGATAAATTCTTGGAAGAAATTTGAAAACATTTCCTCGACTTTCTCGCAGACCATTAGCCTCTAATTTAAAGGTTTTTCTCATCTCACTTGCTGCGAGCTGCGACTGATTTGCATAACTTGAATACAAAGCTACACACCTTTTGAAAGCGGTCTCCTCTCGACCTCCCTTCCGCCCACAAAAAGTTCATAAATTGGAATAAGAAATAATTGTTGGTATGAATCTGTGTGGCTTTGGTCTTTCTCAGCAACCAGCAACTAATTCGGTGTCAGGGCCAGGGGGTCTTTGGCTCGTATGTCGTATCTCGTACCTCGTAAGTAACTAAGCGTGGCGATTGATTTGTTTTTCCTCTTCTTGTCGTATTCACAGTATAAGTGGTGTGAAGTGTGAAAGATATAAAATAGAAATGACTTTTCACCTGCAATAAGTTTATGTCATTTCTTTCTTCCTCCCACTTAGCACTTTAGTAGTCTCGAATGTGAACCTTGAAAACTTTGATTTTGCACTTCGATACTTATAATCTAAGGCAGTTCAAAGCTGAAATTAGCTTATATAATGATGTCTTGATAGGTTTTCTTGTACTTGGCTAATTAGAAATCACTATTGGCCGTCGTAATCGCGCCAAAGAAAGAGCAAAGGGGGTGTTCTAGAATACGATAAGCTGATAACAAGCACAACCACTTCAACAACACGTCGTCTATTTCTTCATTTTGACTGTGGTCTTGTCGTCTTGTGTGTTGTATATAGTTTGTGAAGCATATTCGTGATGAAAAACTTATGGAAATCCAATTTATTTTACTTGTGTTTCGTGTTTGAGGTTTTTTTTTGTTTTAATGTTGTTGTTTAGTTTTTCTTTGCTTTATTACCTCGTCCATTTTTATAGAGCAGTAGCAGCAGCAGCTGGGAGAAAGATGTAAACAAACTATATTCGCGCATACACCTGGGTGTGGGACAATGTGGTCCTTTCCTTTCCATTTCAACCTTGATTGGGAGTATTTTCGTGTTGGCATTATTTATTGTGGCATTTAGCGGTGGCGGTGGTCTCGCACGCCTTGTTATGGAAGCTTATTTTTGCTTTAAATTCTTTTTTAGAAGCAAGCTAGTGTGATGAAAGATCAGTAAACAAATATTGCACACAAAAAAAGTAAATTTTAAAGAGTTGGCGATATAGAAGCGAAATGTAATAAAAATTGTTTTTGTTTACTGATCTTGTTGATGTACATTGTACTTAACTGAAAAGGAGAACAGTGGCGTCTTTTGTGCACTTTTGAATATTTTTTTCTGTTGTTGAGATAATTATTGGTGGGGTTTTATGTGTATACCATAATATTGGAGCACATTTTTGTAGAGAGACTCAATTCAAGCATTTTTAATATTTGAACTCTCCCGTGTAAGAGGGAGAGACAATTTAAGAAAAAAACGACTTTAAATGAAAAAAAAAGTATTTAATAACAACCAAATCCGAAAAAAATTCCCGATGCTCTTTACTTTTGGGCGATTCCATTTTGGAAATTCTCTTGAAAGGCCTACATTTTTGCCTGTTCTCTGATTCATGTCAAAAGTTTAATGTCTAAAGCAACCGAGGAAGCATTAAAGTGACATCGCGGCACTACTCCCTCAGACTATTTAACAAACTCACATATATCTGCTATTGAGAAGGAAACTAGACAAATCCCAGTTATCAGAAGCAATAATGAAATACATTTTCAATTTTGATTGTAAAGGAACCGACAACGTGAAAAGTACATTTTTGACGCAGGGTCGCTCTTACAACGACATTTGTGGTGCAACAATGATACCTAGAAAGTGTCTCTGTTTTGTACACAATCAAGGACTGTTACACACAGAACGGTAGACATGTAAATTGTTATCCTTGCATGAAGTTGGTTGTCAAGAAGCAACAATTTCTAACCAATGAAAAGAACAAGCTGTGCTTTGCTGTATAAAAATATTCTGTTTCGACTCATGCGTTATGCTTAGAATTAGATATCACTTGTTGCTGGTAAAAATGTCCTCCTTCTTTTTGTATGACTACCGTTAACTGGAGCGCACAGTCAAATTGAGACACAATATGTTATGGGAGAAGGTAACTTTTAAGGAAGATTTAGCTTTTTCAAGGATTTCTGTAGTTTTATTATGTTTTTTCTTTTTGGCTTTTGTTTTTGACTTAATGTGAGTATTAGTCTTCTGCGTAACTATCATTTGCGGATTTCTTGGGAGTTAATCGGACAAGGGTGTGGAGGAGGAGAAAAAAGGGATAGGGTTTCATGAATGTAGGGTGTCATGAATGGGATCCCCGTAGTATACCGCACAGTAAATTTCCCATTTTTGCATTTTGCATTTTAATTCATTTTTATTCAATTCAATTTTAAACTATCTTAAAGCTAGACAATAATTCATAAAACTAGCCACTTAGCAATATAATATAACTAACTTATTGGCCCTTTACGGGCGCTCTAAATCAATTCCTTACTTACCTTACTAACGCCTTTCAAAGCTTAAATCTCGAAGTATTCATTGTTAGGCTAGTAAGCCCCGAAGATCAAACTATATGCCGGGGACATCGCTCTTGCAATGTGACCCCGAATCTGCTTCAACAAAAAATTATCAATTCTGTTTATATTGACCCCATTGTATAATACCTGGAATAATAGTTTGTGTACTCGCACTCTGGTGTTCTGTGTAATCCAAGGCAGCGTCTAAGGCACTGTCTCTAAAACACTTGAATCTTTTCCATTTAAGATGGGGCAACGTTCAACCATATCGGGCAACCATAGACAATCATCGGTCTCATGAGTGCCATGTAGCAAATCACCTTCACCCTGTCAAGCCGCCTGCTATAAAACAATCGTTTCGTCAGGGCAAAAGATCCCCTAGCCCTGAGGCCTAAGCCAAGGGGATCCCAAACAATTGTTTCTGATTTCTGAACGTTGATTTTGCTTTTAGGCAAGGTCGCTGTCGTTATAAAGGCCGTAGAGTCCGTGGTTATATTTTCTTCTCCATTCTCCATCGATAAACACTGGCCAAATATCACTCAAGGAATCTTTTTCTCAAAAAAAAAAAAAACAGCTCGTTTGAGAGAGAGCTTTACTACTTAACGAAGGGTGTCTTGGCCTTCTTAGCCCAAAGAAACAGCGGTTGGCAACTGTGATTCTTCGCTTGATCTCTACACTAATGTCGTAGTGTGATGTTGTAGTGGATCCCAGACAAACAAGTTAAAACTGGTAATGGTGTGTTTGAGCCCAGTCAACGGTGTTGCATCTCTCATCTCGATGACAGCATATACTTTGTTTTCGTCTCATTTTCGCCAACCCCATCTTCGCCTCCTCCATTTGTATACTTGCAAATTCTCCATTGACAGCTGGATTCGTTCTCCCAATGATGTCATTGTCATCAGCATAAGCCATGAGTTGAAAGGACTTTTGAAAAATTGTGCCTCTGGTGTTGACTTCTGACTTCAGCACAATTGCTTCAAGCACGATAGCGCATCACCCTGTCTCAACCTTTTCTCGACATCAAAGAGGTCGTTGATGTTCTTACCGACTTTGACGGACCAACGACATTCCTCCATTGTCATCCCGCACAATCGGACGAGTTTGGCAGGGATGTCGAGAAGTAAGGCCGCGGCCACGCAGTAAGCGGCTGAGCGGCTAAGCGGCTGAGCGGCAAGCGTCTGAGCGGCAGCTCTAAGCGACGTATGGCCAGGCACTGAGCGACTGCTTTTGAGCGATTAGTATTTAAAATGCCGTTGTCAAGAACAGTTCGCCGTATTTTACTGTCGGAAAATCGTTTGTATGTGTACAAATTACTTAAACGTATACAAAAAAGGAGACGATTTGGTGTTCATCCGATTAACCAATTAAGATCGGAGTTCGGAGAATTCAATCATTTATTTTTGAATCTACGAAAATTTCATTTGGCATTTCAAATTGGCATTTCTATCTTGCCATAAATCAGGTTGAGATTGCACACACGAAATTAATAATTCAATGTTTACTTTCGCCATCTTTACTTGTTGCCGCTCAGAAAATTACTAAAAATTAAAACAGGTTTGGTTGCTGAGCGGCACCGCTTAGCCGCTCAGAATTTTGTTTCGCCGCTCGCTCATTGCGTGGCCGCTTCTATGTGATTTCATATGTTTTATATTTTTTTTTCCGCTCTGCCGCTCAGCCGCTTACTGCGTGGCCGCGGCCTAACACGGCTCTGTATAGCTCGTCCCTATTAACGCTATCATAAGCGACTTTAAAGTCGATAAAAAGATGGTGTGTATTGTTTTGGTATTCTTGGGTTTTTTCTACGATCTGGAAGAGTGTGAAAATCTGATCGTTGGTTGAGTTTCCTCGCCTAAAACCACAATGGTATAGGGTCCGATCAGGTCGTTGGTAAAAGGTTCTATGCGAAAACACATAATAGCCGACAGAATTTTATATGCGATGTTGAGGAAACTAATACCTGTGTATTTTATTTTGGCAAATAAATTCTAAACATTATAACTCGAAGAGAAGATTAGGCTATTTCAAATACAATAGTAAACATACAAAATACAAAAAAAAAAAGGCTCAATTGGCCCAATATATTTTCCTTCGCAAGCCTAAAATGTGAAGAAGAGTTCAAACAAGATAGTAAAACGTAACTATTATCAATTTGAAGAGTGGGTCTTCAATCTAACATACTTTATGGATACCGCAAATACCTAAACACTATTTACTTCTAGTTCTGATAAGAAATGATATTTCTAGGAATTAAAATGTAATCTTAAAAAAAAATATACAAACAATAGACGCACGTTTGGAAAAAAAGTTAAGTAATTTATTGATTGAATACTACGTATTTTTGTATTCACACGGAAAATTGAGCAAATACTCAACAAATACCAAATATACTAAAAATTATTTGCTAAATCGAATCATAAATATTAAAGATCGAAAAGTAAAACTTATAATGTATGATGTATGGTGGAGTTAAAAATTTAAGATGTGATTATATCACAATTACTTAAGTTTTCCTCTTCAATTTCAAGTTCATAACACATTTTACATGTACATACGTTTATTGCATTTCTTTTCACGAAAGTACCTTTAGAAATTTCCCAGAAAAGAGAGATGATTAAATACAGCCAACTAAACGAATTGACATTATCTTGCTAATTATTTAAAAGCTTGTTATATGTACGTGCTACAGGTTTACTTAAGTGTTTCTACCTGTAGCAAGTTCAAACTAAGTTGCTGGCATATACGATGTGGTTTGAAATGACTGACTCATATAAAACTTAGAATGACTGATTTAAGATAACTCAAGTTATTTAACGAGTAATTTAAAATCGACCAAGAATGCAAATTTCAAACAAAGTAATAATAATATTTACGTCATTAAAATAAACAATAATAATAACAAAACAAAACAAAAAATTTAACATTTCAAAGTTAACACAAAGCATTTCCCACGAGTTGAGGTATTAGTGCTGACAGTGTATTTCAATAGAAAAGGTAAATGCACTTGCACTGCCGAAGGCCACGAGGAAATATGATCCTCATCCGCTGTTCCCACAGTCGGAAAATGCTTGGTCATGGAAATTACCCTTGCACGAGCATAAGCTACGATTGACAATTTCAACTTTAGGTTTAGTTAGTTCTAGTTTGGACACGCTAGGAATAAGACTTATCAATAAAGAAATTATAAAGAATAATTAACTTGAAATTGTTCATTTGTAAGTCGAACGGTTGGGCCGGCCCCTCTGGGGTTGGCGTTCGCGGTTTTTTTTAGGATATCTCATAAGAGAATCCTTAACTTCAATATCAGTGTTAAGGCAATCATAATTAGAAGGAGGAGAGTGCGAACAAAGGTGTCACGTAGGAGTTTGAGAAATTTTAGACCATTTTTTCACAAAGCCGAAAGCTTAGTTGAGTTTGAAAATTATTTGGTTTATGTTTGTCAGGAAGTTCAGATCCCGGTCACATAATGGGACTAGGTCGTCAATCGACTCCACTATGATTATGGGTTGAAGAAAGTGGAGACTAAGAGAAGATTTGGTGAGCTTTTGCAAAAAAGTGATTGATTGGTATTTGGTAATATTAAGCTCCATGCTGTTTTTTCAAATACCAGACTGAAAAAAATGGTTCTGAAAAATTAGTGCCGTCGGCATATATTGAGATACGATATGACGATGAAAAGAAGGGGCCGCACAGTGGGCCATATTTTGATTATTTGTTGTACGTTTAAATGGGTTGGGATATTTTAAATTTTAATTTTTTAAATAAACTTAAATCATATAATTTAATACTTTTAGGAGTCGCTATGGTCTATTGAACTATTGCACATTGTGGGTGGTTTCTAAAATTAAAATTTATCTAATCTAGATATTAAGCAAAATGTCTTTTGCTTTCGACTACTTTTAACGGTTTGGCAAAATCAATTTTTCAAAAACGGGTTGGTGGATTTTTTTCGTAACTTTGTATTTAAATCATGCATTTAAAGTAATTATTGAACTTGCGGGGTGAACAATATTATCTTTACGAGAAACTACTTTATCGTTTCCTTTTAAGTTCTTTTTCACCTCCGATTTCCATAATAGAAAATATGGCTAAAGTATTTTCCAACGGGAGTATAACAAAAACCTTTTTGAGCAGTGATGTTGTTGTTCTAACTTCTTGTAGGTCCTCTGCACGTATGCAAATTATTTTCCAAACTATTCATCAAACGAATAGTTTGGAAAATAATTTGTTCAAGATCAAGATTCAAAATTATTATCGAATCCCCACTTTTATCGGGGCAGGTTTGTGTTCTGGCATTGTACCCTTGAGTAGATGGTCTTACAATTTGATAGAAGGTTCGAATACTAGCTTTGACATGGAAACCTCAAACAGAATTCCCGAACGATTGCCTTTTGAGCCCCTACTTATTCCCAGTTTTTTCTCCTTTCTTGCAAGTAGAACGGCCCTCTATCGAACCAAGGGTTTGGCCCATATTAGTTACGAACTTCTAAAGGCCCACTCGCAGAGATTAAGCTATACACGATTATCAAATGTTCTGGCGGTCTCTTGCGATAAAAGCTTGTTGCTGAGGCGCCTTGCATGTCCACCACCAGACTTAAGCTACTAAGTTCAATGTTCGCTTCCCGCAAAGTTTGGACATCCAAGATACTGGAAGATCACTTTTTATGCACTTTTTGTTGATCCGTTTCTGACTTTCAAGTACCTTTGTGTATTCAGTTGTGTGAATCGAATGCTTTCTATGATAACATTTTTTCCCGCCGACCTCCTGGCCAAAATCGATCAGTCTGAGTGCGTCTCAAGATATATTGCCATGCAGGCTGTGCCTTCCTTCCGCCGAACCAAAAATACTTTGCTATTCGGTCTTGTCCTTAATGTAAGTCATATTGTAAGTCTTCTAAAATAAGTCATAGAATGCTTCCTTGCAATGAACCGTTATATTTGGTCCTCCTAAAAACCATAGTAAATAGCTGTTTCGATTGCTTTATCTTCGCCATGATTTAAAATCTCGTGTCGTTTAAGGGGTACCTAGAACAACTTTTCAAGGTCTTATTTTTATTGAAACCTTAAAAAAAAAAACATTGGAAACGCCACTACTCGAGACGATAGACAAAAATATGGAATATCAAATAAATCATTTAGTCATTATGTTTTCATAACGAAAACCAAGGATTTCGTGTTTCTTTTTTCAATGCTCGTAACTCGTAACATCAGCATAACTATACCTGTGTGTAATACTTTCGCCATTATAAATGCCACAATCTAGAATATTGCGTGTTGAATTCACACCCCAGTCGGCAAAACTCGACAACGAAATCACAATTCGCCCCCCAAACTGTCTGTCATAACTTATTTTCAAAGTCAGAACTTTCGCTTATTTTAAATATTGATATTCTCACCATTCGCTCGCATGAACGAAACAAACAAAATCGTTACATTGACATGCAACATTTCGTGAGTATCGGCTTTCAAGAATATTTTCTTTCTTTCATTTTCAATGTCTGAAGTAAGGGACTTTTTTTTGTCAACAAATAATAATTTAACCCTTATATCACAATTTCGCAGCCGCAGTATTGTTGGCAAACAAATGAAAGTTAAACATCATTTTCCCTATTACTGGACATCAATGTTTTTTTTTTTTTTTTAAGTCAAGCTAATGCGAATGTGTTACGTATTTATGTTTGTTGGAAGCAAATTAACTATGTCACTTGTCGTTTTAGTTCTTACATTTTATCGTTATTTGTCAACATTAAATTTATTTAATAATTACAATTACTTATTGATGTCGCCTTTAAAGTTCAATGGAAGAAAACCAAAAATTTAATTTACATAAATTGAATAACAAACGAGTTATTAGTTGAAATGCACTTTTTTGCATCTTTAATTCAAAATGTAGTTTTCATAGCGGCCTATACCCAAAACACCATGCAAACAAAATTAGATCTACATGACCTTTTGTAGGGCAGGTTTTTTGACGATTTTTTAACCCATTTGTTGGACTAAATGTGGTTTTTTTTTTTTCAAATTGACTTAATTTGCATTTGAGAAATGCGCGTTTAATTGAGAATTATTTTCTTATTTAATTGTATTTACATGGTTATCATGATTTATTGTAGTGGATGCAGAGATTCTTCTTGAGTCTGGTTGGGATTTTTCTGGAGTCTGGTAGAAGTTTTTGCTTTAAGGTGTTAATTCACTTAAATTTGCTTGAGCTACGTAAATTTAAATTTGCAAATTACTTCTGATTGAAATTTGATTGCACGAAGTTTTGTTCTGTGTATACACTTTTGGCGTCGATTATAACAGATTTTTTTTATATTGAATATTTCATTAATTAAAATATACACTATTTAAAATAAGTGGTATGGATAAGAGGTACTGGAGTGGAGTTGGTGCAATTTTTTTATGGATTGGTAGAGAATTTGGTATATTTTAAAAACTTCTTTGAACTTCTTCCCATAATTGTTTTCCATTTATAAAATATTGGCAATCTAATTTTCAGTTAACCTCATTCCTCAGTTCTCAGTGGGATTAAAGTCTGGGGATATAACAGGCACTTGTTTCTCTCGAAACCAAGAAACCACTGTCGTTTGTTTCGGATCTTTTTCCTGCTGGAAGTGCTATCGGTGGGGCATGTTTTCTAAAAAAAATGGAAGTATAAAATCTTCCAAATTATCCCAAATTATCCCAACAATGCAGGCGTCTGCCTGGTGACTTTCCATGCCCCAAGAGCAACCAAGTTGCGTAAGCGGGACGGTCCCCCTCAAGAAGGAGTTAAAATCCGGAGAACCCGCGAAGCTCTTCTACGAAAAACAACACAAGTTTGTATGTTGGGAACAGAAACCAGACTAAAATTTACCAAATATGACTAAATTTGGCAGATCAGACCAAGTGTGGAACAAACCTATAGGGTAACCTCAAGTCAGTATATACTGAGGTCAGACTCTTTTCAAGCAGATGTAGTTTAAGCTAGTAAAGGGACCCTATTTCCCTTTGTTAATCTGAATTAAATTCTATATTTTATCTTTTTCTGTTGATATTGCTGAAAGCAAGTCATTCAATTTTACAAAACCAAACAAAAATAACCCACGATTATATTCTCTATAATTTAAAAGTCATAAACAAAACAAATCAGTTATCTCAAGACATATCAAACTGATTCACGATTGACTTGCGTTATAAATTTTTTTTTAAATATATTTTTAAATGTAGTAGATACCTACTTCGTACATATAGTAAGTATGTAATGTATATTATGTTAAAGAATACTTCGTATCAGCATTTGGATATGCCCATTACACACGCAAGTGGCTACTTGATATTATTAACCGGCAGTAATTAGATTATTGTTCGACAAAACTACACT
Organism: Meliscaeva auricollis; assembly: GCA_948107695.1. NCBI lineage: Eukaryota > Metazoa > Arthropoda > Insecta > Diptera > Syrphidae > Meliscaeva > Meliscaeva auricollis. The sequence goes on from OX403616.1 coordinate 64,773,436, forward strand.
TGAGTAATAATTAAACCACGCAAGTAGATAAGTTTGTTTAGAAATGCTTTGATAAAAAAATCGTTTGACAGTTTGACAGAGATATTATTTATTTTGAAGTCACCGGCCTTTCCCTTTATCGAGTATAAACAACTTTTACTTGAATAACGAAGGGTTGTCATGTTTTCCGTCCTTATCCTTCTACTTTGAAATGATTTGATTTAAAATCTAATTACATTTTATATTTTATTTTGTATTTTAGCAAAGCAATCGTCAAGGACAGTAATATGAAAGTTGCTATTAAAAAATTAGCCAGGCCATTCCAGTCGGCAGTACATGCAAAACGCACATACCGCGAGCTGCGACTCCTCAAACATATGGATCATGAAAATGTTATTGGCTTGCTAGACGTTTTCCATCCTGGTGACAATTCCTTGGACAGCTTTCAACAGGTCTACTTGGTGACACATCTCATGGATGCCGATCTCAATAACATCATACGCACACAAAAACTCTCTGATGATCATGTTAAATTTTTGGTCTATCAAATTTTGCGAGGGCTCAAGTACATTCATAGTGCTGGTATTATTCATAGAGTAAGTTTTACAGAACATCCTTACAGTATGTATAATCTATAATAATAATACAATTTAAGGATCTTAAACCTTCAAATCTCGGTGTAAATGAAGATTGTGAACTTAGAATTTTAGATTTTGGTCTTGCACGACCAACAGAAAATGAAATGACAGGATATGTTGCTACCAGGTGAATATTCTTCATCTCTTTAATTTCTTTTCTTTTATAATAATTTTGTTTTTTTATTTTTAGATGGTACCGAGCCCCAGAAATTATGCTCAATTGGATGCACTACAATCAAACTGTTGATATTTGGTCGGTTGGTTGTATTATGGCCGAATTACTGACAGGTCGAACGCTCTTCCCCGGAACGGACCGTATCCTTTTAAAAGAAAAAAAAAAAACAAAATATTTTTAATTATTTTTATTTTATATTATTTAAGCATGCACCTCTCATACTAATTATAATTAATACATCCTTTGTTGAACTAACAATAATATCATAAATATTTATGTGCTCAGCTTTTTAAAATTTCAATGCTACTTGTAGCATGTATTGTCTGTGAAGCTTTTTAGATGTTTTATCTTCATTTGTTTGTTTGTTTATCTAATTTTAATAGATATAATTTGTTTGGCAGTAAAAGGAGTTGTTATATGAATGAATTCGTTCATCATCAAGTAAATAACTACACCTCTTTCATAGAGTTCATAAAAATGATAAGAGAGGTATTCCGGCTATTTATTTAACTTATCGCTAAATTATGTTTGCTTGATTGTGTTCATGTATGATTATGCTAATTTGAGCCATAGATGGAAGACATTTATTTGACAGCTTATTAAGTTTCTGTTGGCAGTAAGTTTTTTGTAGGTGAATAATATCATAGAAACCAACCTTTCTGTAATTTGACTTTGTTGTTAGATTATTGTTTAGGTTAGATAACTGTTTAACAATTGTTGTATTATTTTTGTTGATATTCGGCTTCCCTTAAACTTTATTTGAATACTTATAAAACTTGTATATAACAATATTGATCTTCAGATCAATTTCTCATCAGGAATCTCATCTACTTTCCATTAGTTTCTTTAAAGGGCCAAATTATATTAGGGAAGTCCCATACAGAGAGAGTTCTGAGATTTCTTCAATGAGACAAAAAAATTCCACTGTCATCTTCATGTATTTTCCACAGCTTTCTGAGACAAAGTGAGATTTTTTGTTGTAGTCTCGTTTTGCATAGTACTTAATTGAAGAAAGAGCTTTTATTTTAAACAAGCTCACTCGGCAGAAGTCGTCCTGTCCTGCAGAGTGATTTTTATTTCATTCTTTAATTTTTTAGTAATTGGCTTTATAAATTTTGCTATTTCAAAATGTGCTCATGGATACAATTTTTTTTTGTTTTTTTTCCCCATTTGAAATATAGACAAATTAGTTTGAATTTTTTAGCAAGCCGTGAGCAGACCACAAACAGTTGTCCGTATGAAAATCATGGAACAACGCGGAAAAAACGTGTAATGTCACGGAAAAAATGTAGAAAGTCAAGCAGAAAACGTGAAGGAAACATTTGAGATCATAATAATAAATGCGTTCGATATGGCGGAAAAAAGCGTGGCGTTTAAACGTTTTTTCACCAGTATTCTTCACTTTTATACATGATATAACGAACTTTTTACCGCGCTAGTTCGTTTATTTTTCTGTGACTTTCTTCTCTTTGCTCTGCGGTGTATAACGCTTTTTCTCGTGGTACTAATCGGTTTTTTTATAACCTCCATTGTATTTTTTTTGCGTTTTAATTCATTTTTATTCAATTAAATCTGAAACTATCTTAAAGCTAGACAAAAATTCTTAAAACTAGCAGTGCTTATCAATAATTTATAACTAACTTACTGGCCCTTTACGGGCGCTCTAAATCAATCCATTGTATTGTATCAGCAGTATTCACCGATCTTTGAACAGTGTTTTCATATGCATATGATTCTATATGATTGTTAAAACAACATAAAAGTTTTTGTAATTATGGAACAAAAACTGCTTTATTTTACGACGACGCTGGCGCATTGACAATTTTAATTTTAAAATCCCCTCAAATTTTCGACGACTTGGGCGATTTTAAAGTTGAAATTGACAACGCCGCAGCGTCCTTTAAAATATAGGGTTTGTCATAAAAAATACAAATTTCACTTATGTTGTTTTAACAATAATCGATTAGAGCTTAGAGCTTTTCTCTCATTACCACAAAAATTCAAGAAAAGGTACCGTTAATAACGGTTTTTGAAAAAATGGTTTTCATTTAAAGATAGACCTTATCCAAAAAAATTACCATGATTTTTTGAGTCATTTGTCAAAATCGTAGGAACCATTTTTGAGAAAAATTTGTTTTTCTAAAACTGGTATATGTCAGGTACGGTTATTTTTGGTCCAAAAAAAAAAATTAAAAAATGGTCTCCAAAAAACCCCACATACCAAGTTTGAAGTAAATCGACCCATCCGTTTAGGCTGTGGTCTCTGATACATACAGACAGACAGACAGACAGACAGAATTGTCGGACCCACTTTTTCCTCATTCTCTATCATCGTAATTTCATGTATGACTGTAATCTGTACGAATGCATAACTTGATATATAGTACCTATATCGCAAGTAAAAAATACCTAAACTACTTTCACAAGCCAATTGATACTGAAATTAGCACCAATTGCAAATTCAATACCAATTATTTTTATTTTACAAGCCCTCCCACATAACAGTTCCTTCTCAATCTATTATAAGGCTGCAAGTAAACCCTGTTTATCAATTTGTGCAAGCTATTTTTTCAATTAAATTCCGGTATATGAGCGAATTCTCGTACTGTGTGTCGGCATCGTCTGCGTAATCCAAGTGCTTTAGTTAGGATGTTAGAATCCATTTGAATTCATCTACTTCGGTTTATCTGCGCGACACTATGGAACCCTGCCTGACTTAAAATTAAAATTCAAATTCAAATCAGCATGGGAACCTTCCTTTATGCAGAATTTATTAATTAATTTATATGGGATAAATAAAATAAAAAACTTTTTTATTTTTCTTTATCTAAGCGAATTGAAACAATTCCATATAACTAATTCGCATAAAAAATAAAGATGGAAAATGTTGCAATAATATAGAATCGGATTGTGCTATCGGCGTGATTCGCCCAATCGGTGAGTCGAGGAACACTGAACAGTATAAGTCCAATTTCTTATTTTTGAGAAAAAAAAACAAAATTAAAAAAATTAGATTAAAACAATCAACCTTTATGAAAAATAATGTTTGGGCGTTTGATGATTTTACACACTTTCTATATCCTATACTTTATTTTTTGTTTTTTTATTCTCAACTAAAATTTAACTTGTACTGTTCAACTACTGTAAATTGTAATTTTAGTAAGATAAAATTTTAGATCCGAATGTTCTGCTTACATTTTGTTTGTTGAGTAAAAAACCTATCTAATATCCAACCCATTAAAATTAAATTTAAATTAGAAAATATCAAGCATTGTTCTTTTCCTATCCTTCCTGCACAGTGCATGTCCATTTTTTTTTATTTTTTAAATTTTATATTTGTATCATAGCACAAAAACAAAAAAAAAAGATAAAAAAATATATAAATATTCTCAAAGCATGTTATTTAAAGCCTTAGTCAAGAAATATTATTTCTCTTAACCTTGGTTCATCGACAAAATAATAGACATACACCAGTTGAACTTAATAATGGAAATATTGGGAACACCCCCTGATGATTTTATGATGAAAATATCATCAGAAAGTGTAAGTTTGTTACTGTTTTATTTTTAATTTTAATTTATTATTACAAAAAAATATTTTATAATTAACTTATATGACAAAGTATAATATTATTTGAGCATAAAAACTGAATGTTGCAAGAATTTTTATTTAACTCTCTCATTTATAAATGATTTATCGCTAACAATATTTGTGTGCTTTCATTTTTTCTTAATCTTTTAAAATGTATTCAAAATTTTGTTTAAAAAAAAAAAAAATATTGAAAAAAGCCTTAACTTCAAAATAACATTTACTCGGTATATCTTCAAAAAAAAAAAAACATTATTGAAACAAAACAAAAAAAATGCGATAAACCTTTTTGGTTTTTTGTGTATAAACAATTTGACATCCTTGCTCCTACTACTACTACCAGATCTTGATCACTTAACAAGAATTCTTATCTTATGTGGTACTCCTGAGCCAGAGCTAATGAGTAAAGTAACAAGCGAAGAGGTAGGTAAATTCCGCGCTGTGCTTATTAAACAAAAATAATAATTTTAACACCAAATAATTTCCTGTAAACTAGTCTACTGCATGTTGTAACGTATATTTATGAAATTAGTTAGCGAATTTAATGATGAACTTGACCAATAATTAAAAAGATATTTGGTGTCATGTATGTTTAGAGTGATGTGATCAATTGCGTTTATAAATATTTTTTGTCAGGAAAACCCTAGGGGGTCATTCCGTAATTTTCAAAACGATAATCGACGAAACGATAGTCGTGAACGTGATTGTCGCAGATTTGCTCCACGTAACTTTCACTATCGTTTGGTTTTTTTTTCGGAGCGACACACTCTCTCCAACTGTGGTTGAAAAGTCATCGGACTACCAAGAATGAAAATTTGCATTGTTTTTTTGTGCCTGTGGCTGAACAGTAAAAATATTGCAAAATGCAAGTAAACTAAAACATATTTTTGTGATTTTGTACGCATCCAAATTGGTCTTAATTTTAAATTGAATTCAACGTAAACTAGACGTAAACAAGGAGAGGTAGGAATTATACGTAATAAACAAAAGATTTTGTCATTTGAACATGAAAATCGAAAGATACCAAGAAAGATAACGTGTACAAAAAAATTTGAGGTTTTAATCAAATCCAACATTATGATGATGGAGAAGTCCGAAAAACTTGAATTTCAACCTTCCGAAAACCACAGAATGCTGAAAAATAAACCTGCCAGACTTTTGAAAATCAGGACGCGTTTACCTATAAAACAGCATACTCAGATTTTGGAACGGCTCTAATGATTTTCTTCAAATTTGGTAGAGATGGTTTTTACTTAATTTTTAAAGTTGTTTTTTTTTTTTTTGTTTTTGAATATGTCATCATCATCTATGTCATCTCGAAAACTATTCTGAGTAAACTTTTTGATATGATTTCTTCAATATAGATAAATTTTTAGATTTTTTTTTTTGAAAATTCGATGGAGCCGCATTTTTTTTTAAATATTTTTTTTTTTAATAAAAGAAAAATTCAAACGATTAAAAAAAAAAGTTGGGCGTGCAATTTTTAATATATTATTTATCAACATCTACTAGCTAAATTTTGAAAAAAATTCACTGGCCCATAATCGAAAAATATAATTTTTCAAAAAAAAAAAACTAAAGCTAAAATTTTCATTTAAGTTAATACATAATAGCCTTGGACTACATGAGCAAGTTCGTGCGATCCAGTCGTGCATTTTATTTTTTATGTTATGTTATGTTATGAAGAAAATCAGTTCAGCGGCTAAGGCTACTGCGGGAGGTATACAGAAAGACAGGCAGATAGAATTTCGAGACACACTTTTTTCGTATTCTCCATCATCGTAATTACATATGTGTCTGATTGTTACTTCGAGTTCGATTTTTTTTTACGAATCCCAAACTTGCCCTATAGTACCCCATGGGCCAAAATCATGGAAGTGGAAAATTTGATTTCCAGCCTTTTTTTTAAATCAAAATTACATTAAAAATAAAATTCACTGCTGGCGTACCGGTTAATATAATTGAGATAAATTTCCAAATGTATTAACTTTGTTTGAAACAGAGTTAATTTTTGTTATATTCGATGTAATACAACCCGAAAAATAATTCCGGGAACACCTCCATAACTCAAAACCTGAAATTCAAGTGGCTAAAAAATACAGTAAAATCAATTATATTTAGCTTTCTGTTTTTATAGCATTATTAAGGCAGAATTTCACGCAATTTCCGCGAACGCTTTAAGGCTATGAATGAGTTATACAGTATTCTCGAAACAAATCTGAATATTTTTGGAATAGTTTATGAAGTAATTCAACATTATATCAATGTGACACTAATACTAAGTGCTACCCATTGAAATAAATACATAATTTAAAAATTGAATTATATTAATTAATAAAAATTTTATATGAAATCCAAATATTTTTGTAAAAACGCAACACAGACAAAATTACATATAAATATCCAAACGATATTTTTAGTTTATTTAAGAACTTAATTGAATTGTATTCTAACAACTTATACTGATTTTGGCTTAGGTTAGGTTAGGTTTAGGTGGCTGTCAGGAAAACTACTGACACACCTAGGCCAATAATAGGCCCATTGTGATACCACATAAAAAAGAAGTAAAGGAAGTTCCTTTAATTAAACCAGTTGGAGCTTTTAATAAACCGATGGAGACTGTGAATGTCAGTCTTAGTGAAGTCGCTTATATCTTCAAAGAAATATTCACCTAAGTGAATTTTGCGTCGTTGGGATAGAGCGGGGCACGAACAGAGAAGGTGTTGGATTGTTTCCTCCTCCTCCTCGTCCATGCAACTTCTGCAGAAGTCGTTAGAGAAGACCCCTAGTCTTCTGGCATGTATACCTATCATGCAGTGTCCAGTGATGACACCTATTGTGGAGCTAATATGCAGTCTGCTTAGAGACAACAAGCACTTAGATCGCTTCGGATCTAATACTGGCCAGATCTGTTTGGTCTTTATACAAGTAAAGATATTGGTCCATCTGTTGTTTGTCATCGTCATAGCATACTGTTTTAGCATAAGTTTACATGTAGCGATGGGTATTCCAATATTCACCTTGTTAGGTAAAATTGGACTTACGGTTCCTTTTCTGGCTAGTTCGTCGGCTATGCAGTTACCTGGAATGTCTCTGTGTCCCGGCACCCAGAAAAGGTGAATGTTGAACTGTTCTGCCATCTCTAAGAGAGACGAACGACAGTTTCGGGCAGTTACAGAGTTTGTGGCAGGTGAACCGAGCGATTTGAGGGCTGCTTGACTATCTGAGAAGATACGAATATTCAACGTGGATATCACGTTTTCTTTGAGCCAGGATAGTACCTCATTGATAGCCAGGATTTCCGCTTGGAACACGCTACAATAATCAGGAAGACGGAAGCAAAGATTTAGATTAAGTCTTTCTGAATACACTCCGCCGCCCACCCCATTTTCGGTTTTTGAACCATCCGTATAGAAATGAATTGCTTCATAATTCAAGAATTCATCGTCATCCCAGGTAGATCTTGGTGGGATGGTGATTTGGAAGTTTTTGCCAAAAACCAGCTGTGGGGTAGTGTAGTCGGAGTGTATTGGTAATGATTTGAATGTATTCAAAATGTTAGTGTGGCCGAACGTATTGTTAGACCATTGGGATATAGATTTGAGACGAATGGCTGTACTCGCGGCCACTTGTTTGCTGTATATATCGAGGGGTGTTAGATTAAGCAACATGTCCAAGGCAGCGGAAGGTGTCGAGCGGAGTGCTCCGCTGATACACATGCACGCTGATCGTTGTACCTTGCTGATTTTGTCCAGATATGTTGCTTTGTCCAAAGCAGTCCACCAAACTGCTACCCCGTAAGTGATAATCGGTCTCACGACCGCTGTGTATAGCCAATGGGTAATGTGTGGGGATAAGCCCCATTTGTTCCCAATTGCTTTTTTGCAAGAGAAAAGTGCCACAGTGGCTTTTCTTACTCTTTCTTGTATATTAGGCTTCCAGCTTAACTTTTTATCTAAGATTAGGCCTAAATATTTGGCTTGGTCTGAGAAGTTCATTGGAATACCATTAATTGTTGGAGGGTCTACCTTTGGAATTTTGTATTTTCTAGTGAAGAGGACAAGTTCGGTTTTGTGGGGGTTTACACCTAGTCCACATTTGTCTGTCCATTTGAGTAGCTTGTTTAGAGCGGTTTGCATTAAGTCTACAATGATTTGGAGATACTTCCCTGATACGGCAATGGCAACGTCATCAGCGTATGCAATCACTTTGAACCCTTCCTCTTCCAGGTTAACTAATAGTTCGTTAACTACGATGTAACATAGAAGTGGGGATAAGACTCCACCCTGTGGTGTGCCTCTGCTGACAGATCTTCTGTCAGAAAAATCTCCTAGTGTTGAGTTAATAATTCTGTTGCTCAACATCAGATTTATCAACTCTCCTATTGAGCTATCAACTTTCAAGCTCTTCAGCGCGGTTGTGATTGCAAGATTGCTGACGTTATTGAAAGCGCCTTCGATATCAAGGAATGCGACCAGAGTGTACTCTTTATGGTGAAGGGAATATTCGATGTTGCTTACCAAGGTATGCAGGGCAGTGTCCACCGATTTCCCTTTACAATAAGCGTGTTGTGCCGTAGATAGAAGATTAGGCTCTATGGTGTAACGCAAGTGGATATCAATCAATCGTTCTAAAGTTTTAAGAAGGAATGATGATAGACTGATTGGCCTTAGGTCTTTGGGGTTCACATGGGAGCATTTTCCCGCTTTGGGTATGAATATCACTTTGGCTTCTCTCCATAGAGAAGGTATGTGTGCTAAGTGCATACACCCGTTCAGAATTGGCTCTAGGACAGGGATGATAATGTCAGAGGCCATTTGTAGTTCTGCTGGTATAATGCCGTCAGGTCCAGCAGATTTATATGGATCGAAGCTGTCAATAGCCCATTTAAGCTTCTCTCTTATGATTAGACCTAGGCTATTTATAGTATTGTTGTTTTCTCCCGTTGGGTCGAGACAACTTATATTTTTTGAGCTACCTGGGAAGTGTGTATCTAGTAGCAAGTTGAGCGATTCCTCGCAAGAATTTGTCCAGGTACCATTTGTATTTTTAAGGGCACTGGGCATTATAGGGTTTGTTGAGAGGATTCTTCTCAGTCTTGGCGCTTCTGAGGAGACTTCAATTTTGTCACAGAAGTTTCTCCAGGATGATCTTTTGTTTTTCCTCAAGTTGTTTTTATAGATTTTAAGGGATTCTTTGTAAGAGTCCCAGTCGGATGATTCTTTGGTATATTTAGCTCTATTAAAAAGTTTTTTACAGTTTTTTCTGAGCGGTTCTAGCTCAGAACTCCACCAATGAGGTTTCTTTTTGCCTTTTATTTGAATAAGGGGACAAGATTCTTTCATTGATGTGTTGAGGGCTACGGTGAGATCATTGACTTGGTTGTCAAGATCGGTTTTATTTAATGGGATCCTTAGAAGATCGGGTTTAATCAACCTCTTGAGAGTATCCCTATATTTCAGCCAGTTAGTTTTCCGATGATTTCGGAAAACTTTCTGAACTTTAGTTTCATCAATTAGATTGAATTGTATGTACCTGTGATCGGAGAAAGAGTGCTCTTCAGATACTTTCCAATCCGAAATCCTTTGATGAATCGAGTCGGAGACAAGTGTAATGTCTAATACTTCTTGTCGGTTACTAGTTATGAAAGTTGGCTCGTTACCGATATTACTTACAATAAGGTTAGTACTGAGAATAAAATCAAAAAGAGACTCACCTCTGTCATTTATGTCAGTACTGCCCCAGACTGTGTGATGGGCGTTAGCATCGCAACCAATAATGAGGCAGATCTTTTGCCTTTCTGCATCAGCGATTAGTCTCTTTAGCTTGTCGCCAGGGAGAGGGCCAAGGTGGTCGTGGCCGAGGTATGCGGACGCGAGCCAGTACATACCTTTGCTGGTCTGTAGCCTGACTGCGGTTACGTCTCGATCGCTGTAATCAGGGAGTAAATATACATTAGTGTTACTTCTTACCAATATGCATGATCTGGAGTCACCTTTGTCCGATGCATACAGCAAGTAGTACCCAGGAGTCCTGAGTCCCTGAACTGTGGATTTATGAATCCAGGGTTCCTGGATCAGGACTACATCTTCCCCTTTTTGGTGTAGGCGGAGAAGAAGAGAGGCCGAGGCCTGTTTTGAGTGCTGGAGGTTAATCTGAAGTAATTGCAGCATTTTCGCTACGATTCTTCAGATCAGCCCCCACCACGGTTTGGTCGAGATCATCTTCGGATTCTGACTCAGAAGGTGACCGTAGGAGATCATCCTCACTGAGCAGATCCCCGGGCTCCGATGATTCCGTCTCCATGTCGGAGAGACAGTCGACGGTGTGGATGTCTGTTTTTGCAGAGCATGCCCCAGAGTTGGAAGAGCTCGAGTTGTCTACCTCCATTACTGAAGGGTCGACAACCCGAGTGGTTTCCTCCCCTGAGGACATGTCCTGCATTTTAAGAGGGTGTTCCTCGTCTTTTTTATAGACTTTCAAGATAGCTGTATTCCATCCAAACCTAATTTCACCTTTAGTCGACACCAGGGGAGCCAGCGATTCCTTATTGATAACCACAATGGCAGATCTATAAGGTCCCACTGGGTCCTCCAGCTTCGCGACTTTCCAGTCATGGGTAGGAAGGGATGGGTTACAGTACTTGAGCATCTTCAAGACAGTGTCCTTGCAGGTAAGTTCAGCTGGGATTCTCATGCGAGCTCTTGGTCTGCAGGGAATTTCTTCCCTAGCCACAACTTCGAGCTTAGCACCAGGCCATAGCCCCTCTAACCTGCTGACAGCAAGCTTATATAGATCGTATGATCTCTGGTCATCAAAGGCGATGAGCTTGGCGCGGCCTTGGTGCCACCCTGCGTCACTAACACCTACAGGATTCCCAGGATTCTCCATAACTAGAGTCCAATAGGAAAGCTGTAGTTTGCCATTGACTGTCGTCCATTGGTCACCAGACATCATACCATCCACATTGCTTCTGTCAATGACAGCAGCTATGATCTTGTCCTTTAGTACGTCACTAAAGGACAGATCTTTTCTGGTATAGGAGGTGTTTTGTACCTTCGCTTTCTTGGGTTCCGGAAAGGTTCCCTCGGTAGACCTTTGTCGCTTCGACGTTGAGTCGTCGCTGGTCATCGTTTTGGCGAGTGTACTCCTAGCCCAAGCGAGTTTGCCGGTTTGCTTCGAGTCTAGATCAGTAGTTGGAATGTCACCAAGTACTTTCACTATTCTCTCTGCAGCCCGACGTTCGCTTCTCGGTACGGTTTTACTTCTCTCGCTGATGGAAGAGGATCTGGATGTACCGGGTCTACCATCAGCGAGGGATTCCTCCATCGTGCTCGGACGAGGTCTGGTCTGGCTAGGAGGGATACCGTGAGTCACGGTTATGTCACTGTCCCGATCAGCCTCCCCCGTGCCCGTGAGAGGTTTTCTATTTTGAGGAGTAGGAGTAGAGCCAAGCGTCATGGCTTTACCCCCACGTTGATTTGTGTTTGTAATGTCTTTCGTGCCCGCCGGGTATTGATCACGGTCGGTGTCAGCAAGAGTGGCCGTCGCAGACTTGATACCACTAACCGTGGGCAATCCTACCGTGCACGAAAGATGTGTAATACTAGTGACGGGCTGAATGGCTCCCCCACTAGTATTAGCGTCTAGACCGTGAGTCGCTCCACAGTTCTTGGGCGTTCCAGGAACTGTGGTCGGCTCAACAGTCCTCCCGCGCTTCGTTTTTTTGAAAACATGGTCATTTTCACTTTTCTTTTTATTTTTGTTTTTGTGTGTCGCTGGCGACTTCTCCTCATTTGAGGCCAAGCCCTCGCCGGCAGTCACGACATCTGCCGACTTTTGAACGTATATCCCCGTTCGATTTTTATCTTTTAGCTTACTTTTTTCCATGTTCATATACAAGTTTTCTAACATTTAGGTTTTTTGTTGAGTTATGTTGGTTGTGAGGCTCTGCAGCTGGATTGCTGGAGAACCCCACGTAAGCACCCCCACCACGACAAGGTCTAACTCACAGGGGTGTGATGGCTTAGTTGTTGAAATGTATCCACTTTTTAAATCAATCTACACTCAAATTTTAATATTTTGTGATAAATTAAAGAATAAATAATTTTGATCTCTGTCCGTTTTCGAACAACTAAATGATAAAAAACTCAACATTGTATGAACGTACAAACTTTATTATTAAACAAAAATGTTAATTATAATCTTAAAATGTGTAAAAGAGGTACAGATGTGAACAAAAATTGAAACTATTCGACAGTAGTTTTCTGATGCCAATTCAGATGATCCATAAGGGAAAACATCATAATTATGTACTCCGCCTCTCTTGCCTCTTAACAGTTCCATATTCATACTCAAACTCGGAGATAAGAATTCAGTGTTGTGTGTAATTTAAAAGTGGGTGGTTGAACTTGTCACGTGTTTCATCATTACCGTTGATTAGTATATTTTTTTTTTGATAATAAAAATATTGTGAAAAATTTCGCTTGATTTCCAAAACTTTTAGGGTTCCCGACAGACACTTTTTGTACATTTTTGTTCATAACTAGGAAAATAAGCAATGAAATTGTGAAACACTGTCTGTGTCGAAAACCCTGAAAGTTGTTGGAATCAAACGAAACTTCGTAACACATATCTTTTTGAATAACTTATTATATTTTTTAAGAGGTTCTCAATTGGGTATTTTTTAAGTTTGTCTATATTGGTAAAAAACAAGTTATTTTTACTCGAGGCCTTTGTTAAATTACATGCTTTAAGTTTTTACCTTTTTTAAACTGTTTTTGTTTTACAGGCACGAAATTACATCAAATCCTTGCCGCCAATGCGAAGGAGAAGCTTTAAAGATGTCTTCAGAGGTGCAAATCCATTAGCTATTGATTTACTAGAAAGGATGTTGGAGTTAGACTCAGAGAAGAGAATTACAGCGGAGCAAGCTCTTGCTCATGAGTAAGATTTTTTTAATAATCTACTCTTTGAGAAAAAAAAATGTTATTTTTGCTTTATTTTTCTTCAGATACATGGAAAAGTACTCTGATCCTTCAGATGAACAAACATCAGCTTTGTATGATCAGAGCTTTGAAGTTATGGAACTCCCAGTTGAAAAGTGGAAGGAACTCGTTTTCAATGAAGTTGTAAACAGTAAGCCCCATCAAAGTATTTTCCAACCACCAGCTGCTGTTTAAAGTATTAAAAAATATAATATTCACAACTAAACAATAATAAACACACAAACGAAGTATGGAAAATATAGAATTATGTGAAGGTATCTTGTCCACACAATATTACCTAAATAATTGATATATATGCAATAAGATTAAAACAAAAAATACAATTCCTTAAGTAAACTTAAAGAATGAAGATACATAAAAAATTATACAATAAGATGATAAAATATTCCTTAAGTCGACCCAAGACGAAGCTTTTTATGTAACCAAGCCAAGGAAATAAAAAAAAAAAGAAAAACAACGTTTATTTTGATTGAAACGCTGTTTTAAACAGCGAATATAATAAACAAAAATCTAATCTAAGTAAATAGTTTTGTTATTTTTTTTAAAGTGACAGTTTTGTGTAACGATTGTGTCATGTGAACTTATATGTAAACTTAAAAATATGTACGTGCCTACCTGTGTCTTATTGAAAAGATTTTTGTATTGCAATTTGGTACAACCGCTGTAAAATGTTTACTCTTATTTGACTATTACTTTTTTTTTTCTTTTTGATGGCACATAAAGAAATACTTAAAATTATATTTTTTTTAAAAAAGAAAATTTATCACATTTTTGCCAAAATATTTTTATAAATATTAAAATTATTTTTTAAAATAAAAGTAGAAAAAAACAACTACAAAATAAATTTTTTTAATTTTTATGTGAAGGATAATTTATTTAGGTTTGCTTGAAGGTCGTAAAGGCGTAAATCTGGGCTATCTCAACAAGATAATAGTCTTAATAGATTAACTTTAAGATAAAATAAACTTTCTTAGTCTATACATAAAACCTGCAATTCATTCTTTCAAACATAAGGAAAAAAAGTCAGTGAATGGGCAACAAAGGTCAAAATTTACATTTTTTGATCAGCGAAAAAAAAACTTTTTTTATAAACCTTTCTAATAAGAACAACTTTTAAAAATTACGTAAAAATAATCTATAGGTACCAAATTTGAAGAAAATCTGTGCACGCATTTGGTCAGTAGCAATAGAAATATGTTCAGATAGACACACAGACGAACACACCGACACGGAGGGTGCCAGCAATTTTGGTTCCTAGAAATTGTTTTCTGACACGGAACCAATATTTGTCTTATAGGGAGAGCAAGAAAAAAAAAATAGAAAATTCTTCTAGCAGTTTTTTTTTTATAATTTTTTACATTCATGGCGTCCCAAAAATAATGGTCCAAAATGAAAATGGTATATGACCTGCACATGCTCTTTTTAGAATTTTGTAACTTTTTCATCCAGAATAATTACGGTTTTTGATACCAAATAAATTTAAAATTGTTAAGAAGGTTCCGTATAAAAAATTCATCAAAATTGGTTAAGTCGTTTAATAGTAGTTATATGAAAAAAATAAACGAAATGCAAAGTAAACATAAATCAAAAGAAATTTGAATAAAATATAAAACAAAAATATCCCAAAACATTAATATTGCTAATATTTAAAAATAAATGTGCACTACGCATCTACCTGCACTTATTAACCAACAACATTAAAGTTCATTTGCTACCGTGCTTAATTGCATCGTTAATTTACTCACTCATTGAGTATAGAGAGAAAACGAACGCGTATGAACAATCATTCTAGAAAAAAAAAACAAATTTTTCAAACAAATTCGAACATACTCATTTGGTAACTGGTACATACATACCCACCGTTGGTTTTGGTCGTAAAAAAAAAATCAATTTTCCCTCTAAGGAATTTCCAATGGTATTTTACCATTCAATTCTTCAGTTCAGCCACCCGCGAGAAGTAGAGCTGTATACGCCTCTAGGGAAGATTGTGTTACATCCTCCATCTCACTTTCAGCAAATGATTAAAAATGTTGCACCCACGATAATCGAATCGCCCAATAGGGGTGAATACTTCCCCTATGCATTTTAAAAAAAGAATGGATTCAACCTTCATCATTAAATCAAACCAAATTGTTTTTTTTTTCTTTTTGTAAACATTATTACAGTCGAATTTTATTTTATACAAAAAAGGAAGAGTAACTTATTAGACAATATTATAATATTATAATTGTAGAATATTAATGCTAATATTATATATTTTATTTATTAAATAAACTTTAATATGTTTATATGTTTTTATTTTATCTCATTTTTATTTTTATTTTATATAAAAATTATAGGTAAAAATACAGTTATATGTTTTTTTTAATTGTTTACTATAAAATATATTTTTAAAATCTTAAATTATATTGGCAAAAGAAGATTTCTTAAAAATATACAATAAAATTGAAACAGAACAATTTCATAAATAAATTATTAATTTTTTAAAAGCTGCATATTATTTTCATTCAAAGGTTAACTGTTTAAATAAATAGGTAAAAGAAAAACACATTATTTTTAAGGAATTTAATTTTACTGGCTGGTATTCTATATTTGAATATTTCGAAAAGACAGATTTTTTACAGACTGCAGATACCTACTTTAAATAAAAAATCGGTATTGTTGTTTTTGTTGACATGGTTCCCATTTCAAATACGTAGAGATAGAATTTTGTTAGTACTTTTTTCAAACATTTTTGCAGGATCGCTTCAGTCGGAATTTATTTTTTGCAAATATTTTTTTTAAAAAAGTACAGCTGTTTCTCTAAAGAAATCGATTTTCTTGTGTTTCAATGAAATCGGCAGGAATCCAATAAATTCATAGAGCCGAGCAAATTCACTGGACTTTTTCGAAATTATGTATTAAGTGACTTTTTTGAAAATATATCAGGAAACTCATCAAACTTTCAATTCAATTGCTTATTTGAGTATTCTGGAATCACATGTTTAAGATTTGAAGTCATTTTCAGCATAAGTATCCAAGTTTCTAAATTGAAAATATGAATGAATAAAAGCACGTTTATCCAATATATTTTTATAAAAAAAAGTTTTGAAAATATAAACTTATTTAAAAAGTATCTACACATTTCTGTTTCTGAAGTATGTAACAAACCTATCACTTAGCTATTGTATAATAATGCCACGGTCTTAATGCCAGGCCTTACGCGACACAATATAATTGCGCAATAATCAGTATTGCAATATTATTGAGCAAAAGTATTGTGTGGTAGTGCCTTTAAAAGTCATAATTTTGTTAGCTGCGCTTCTTAAGAACTCTATCAGGAAGCTACTTTCCAAAATTTAGCTTTACGGTGAATTTTCTGGGGATAAATGATTTCTTGACTGGACTAGTATGTTCGGAATTCTTTAAAAACAGTATGGCCCAGTAACAGTGTAACACTCGTTATAAGTTATATCCGTTTGAAGCAGAAACACTTTGGTTTCGAAGGAAAAAAAATGCAATCGAGTGTAGCTTAATTTGGGTCTGTGGTATATTTTACGTGAAACAACATCAGATTCATCAATATCGGAACCAGTGGTCTTAATGTTAGGCACAGGAAGAAGGTGTTTAGGCACAGGAAGAAGGTGTTTAGTGACATTTTTTTTAATTTGCTTTTTTTTTTCTCAGAGATGAAGGCCCTTTTTTGGTACCTTTAATTTCTGTCTCATCAGTATAGTTTTCCTGTCACGTGTGTTACGTCAGGGCAGGGGCTTCATACACTTTGTATATGAAGAAGAAAAACTTTAAACCTTGATGACTCAAATGTTTGAAAAAGTCACTTAACACCTTCTTTCTTTCAACGCTTCAAATGTTAATTACAATGGATTTATCTTTTGCAGATAATGAATTGGAATTATCACGATTTTTAATCTCTTATAAACTATTGAATACCGCGAAAAAAACCTGACAGACTTTCGAATTTAAAATCAGGACGCTCATACCTATAAAAGTTCATACTCACATTTTGATTACAACTATCCACTCCTAAAATTTGCTGTTGGCTCTCGGTCTATAAGTCTCGTGAATGAAGCCGAAAATCAGCCAAACTCAGCCAGAATTAGAGGAAAGCTGAATTTTGGTACATAGTTTCCTGATTGTGTTCTTAATTAACCGTAAAAAAACCCCATCTATATGAGCGCAAAATTCAGTTTTTCCCTAATTTTGGGTGAATTAATGTCCATAAATCAGACCGTGAGAACCATAGTGGCCTAACTGATTTGTCAACTTTTTTTTGTAAAGATGAAAAATTATATTTACTCTAACAGGATTCAGTTCTTTTTGACTTATTGTTTAAAAAGAAACCGAATTTGTGACCCTAATTATAAGTTTTCGCCTTTTGAAAAACAAGTGAAATAATGTCATGCCCAAAAAAATGCATTTAGCTATATTAATGTTTGTTTTTCTTTAGATTTTCAAGAACAATAAAGTTCAACTTGTTGAATTTGTTGTCTACATTGCATAAAAAAGTAAATGCGATTACACGACATTTTAAAAATTTTGGGTCTAGCAAAGTTCAACCAGTAGTCGCATCTGCAGTTTTGAATACACCTTCGTTATTACAAATTTTACTTCTCTCTCAAGATTTTATATTTTGTAGATTTCTTTTCTATTTAATAAATTTAAGGACACTGTTATATATTGTGCGTAAAGGACTGTATCGGGATTAGAAAAAAAACTAAAACATAATTTATATTTTCATGAATGCTTGTAAAAATTTACTGTTCATTTTAATTGATTTTTTTTCTTTTAACATAATTTTTATTTCTATATTTCTGTGTATGTATGTGTGTTATTTTTTTTATATATTAAGTGTTTAAATTCAATAAGCTGTTGTGTTTTTTTTTTTGATTTTTTTTTTAATACGTAACATTACTTATTAATAAACAAAAGAACTAACTAAGCAATGCTTATTTTAATTATGCATTTTAATTTTTTTTTTCTTACATTTGTAATTCGATTCCAACTAAAATCACATTTGAAATTCAGGTTTTTTTCCATTGAAGAATTAATAATTAGAATTAATTTATTGTAATAATATGTGAATTAAATTTATATTTTTAAATTTTTTTTTAACTTATTCAATAGATACATATACACAGCGACAATATTATCTTAGATACAGTGTTTTTTTCTGTTTTTAAATATTTTATTTCGAAATAAAATTTTGCATATTTTTTGCAATAATTTTTATTTTATTTTCAAAAATTAACAAAAGTTAAAAAATTACAAAAGAAAAAAAAAATAGTTTCAAAATCATACTTAGTCGCTTTTTATGCGAGTAAATTTCACAAGCGACTTTGATGGTAACCTTAAAATTTTTTTTTATTTTTTTAAATTCAGTCTTAAGAATAGCAAAAAAAAAATAAACTTTGCTTTCTACGAGATGCAGATAATTAAACTGAACGTTTTTATTGTTTTTTTTTTTTTAAGTTTTGGCACATAGAATTTTTTTCTTTACAGGAAACGAGGATTAAAGAAATGTCTTAAAGCGAAAATTAACAAAAAAGAAAAAAAAAAAGAAAAAACTAAACAAAAATGCCATGGACAAGGAATCAAAAGTTAATTGACAAACACAAAGGAACAAAATTTAAATAGACCAGTCAATAAAGCCATTCATCTCCGCCAAAATTAAGGGAAAAGCTGTATATTGGTATATGGCTTCCATCAAACGTTTTTTTTTACAAACTGAAAAACACTCCCCATAGAAACAATTTTAAAGGGGGTCCAAGGACCTCCCAAAATAGTTTTTTTTCGTGAATACCTTTCTATCCATCACTTTTGGTGAAAAACAGTTTGAAACAAATTTGTAACTTTTGATAATTTAATTTGTACAATCAACCGTTCTCAAAACAATTCAGACGCTGAATACAGCATCAACTATTTTCATTAAAAATGTGCTGTGATCATGAACACTCTTTTAAGTCTCTTTCCATAGGATAAGTAGGTTTATTTTGTGAATTTCTCCGAAAATAATTTTACTCATACGAGTATTATGGAGCCACATCGTTTTTTTTATGTTCAGTGGATTGGTGCTCGCGACACAAGTTTGATAGCTTTAGCGCTGCAAAATAATAAAGAATTCTTGTCGAGGGATTTTACACACACATTTTGTATGCGCTATAGACTGCTTTTTTCTGAATTCTCATTCAACAGACGGAATATTGTTCTATACATTAAATATTTGGGTAATCACCAGGTTTGAGCTTTTTATTTCAATATTTAGAACTCGCTAAATGATTTTAAATTTTTTCCATATATTTTGTATGGGAAATTCATAAAAAATGTATGGAAACTTAACGGTTTTAAATTAAAAAAAAAATAATTAAATCAATTTTCAATATATTTTAACGATATGTTTTTAGCTTTTTCTGATACAGTACAGTAAAAATGCTGATAACAAATTTTGTAGTAGACCAATTTTCTATTAAACTGTAGTATAAACTTTTGCAGTACAGATTATAGTTTCTGAGCATTGGACAAAACAAAAAAACCGCCATGAATTTCCTATACAAAATGTATGGAAAAAATTGAAAATCATTAAGCGAGTTCTAAATATTGAACTTTATATTTATTTAATGTCTCGAACAATATTCCGTCCGTTCACTTAGAATCCACAAAATTTGTTTAAGAAAAAGCAGTCTAGTGTCTCTCCATTTAAGTGGGAGGGTCAATTAACTTAAATAATTGAAATTGTAAGCGACACTGGCTACGATAAGGACTATTTTGTATAGTTGTTGTTAATAACACCATGAGGAACTCATCCATATATTTACCAAAATCCAGCTGTCCCCTAATTTTGGCGGAGTTTGACAGACTTTTTCGGTTTATTAACTGTTTGTAGTCCAGTACAATTATTTAGGAATTTATAAGAAAAAAAAAAAATAAATAGTTTTAGTGTTGTAGTACAATTTGAGTATAGTATGCTGAACGATTAGACACAATAGTTATTTTTTTCTTGTTTGAATTAATAATACAAATTTAATTGAAATCTATCTATCTATTACGGCAACAACATCTACTGAAGCATGTATAATTTCTTTTTTGTTTTTTAGTTTTTTTTTATCTGAAGAAAGAAAGAGAATATTAATCTCGATTTATGTAAGGTTTGATACAATTATTATTATTTATAAATTTAGTTTATTTATTTAACCTATGCACTACTTTCGCCATCTAAATGATCCTTTTTTGATTTGCTGCTGCAATTAGTATTATTATTATTATTTATGTTGGCATTATTGTGATTATCTTTTTGAGCAAAGAACAAATTTCTTAAAATCGATGTTCGTGTTGAGTTCTTTGTGGATGATTTGTTGGGAGGTGAACCACCACTTTTGATGGATGGTGCTTGATCGTGTGTGGATATATCGGGAACTGATGAGGCTGCTTTATCTTCCTCTTCAGCTTGCTGTTCGAGACTAACATTTTCGGGTATATTATTTGATCCAGTATTTGAATCTAGGGATAAAGTTCGATGTGTAGCTGCATTGAGTTTGGCATGTCGTGAGTTAAATAGAGCTAGACGTTTGCCAGTTGAAGCTGAATTGTTTGGGTCTATTTCTTCGCGATATGAACGTTCGGAACTGCGAAATGAACGACTACTACCGACACTGGCTTTGTCTGCTCCAGGGTCCTGAAAGTATAAATAATAAAAAAACAAATTAATATGAAAGTTTTTATAATGTTGATTTTTGAAATTAAATAATTCTGCACTGTAGAATTTCGAAAATCATTTAATCAATTTGTTCGTAGGTTCCATATTCTATTTGCGCCAAATTCAACTCAAGAACTCATTGTTTGAAGTATTACATTCGGTTCCAAAACAAGAAGGAGTGCAAGAGTTAAGGCCACTAAGCCATTTACCAAAGACCTTGAAAATGTATGAACGACACGGTACCAAGTCAAATGAAGCAAAAATTGAGGCAAAACTTTTATATCATCGCCTGGTATCCCAAGATTTTCTAACTTTTTTATGAATTTGAAACTATTACGTTCGTTGCTATTGACAGTGTTTAAAAGTGGCTCCAGGAGTCTAGTATTCATGTTTGTAAAAATGCTCTAGATATATAGACGGCCAACTATTTTTTTTATAATGAAAGACACAGTACTTGAGAAAGGTTAATATCATTTCAAGGAATGTCTTGTATTGATGAAAAGACATCAAAGTCGAAAGGGCAAGCTGAAACCTGCGTCAAAAAAAAAAACATAACAGTACTGATGAATGCGACAGTTTCAGAAATACAAAGATGATTGCGAATGAGTCCCACGCACTTGATCTTGTGGTGTTGACTTAAAAGGTATTATAAAGATTTTTTGAAAAATAAATAATTGCAATTGGCATTTGATTTCTTTTAGGAAGATGAATTTTTAGAAAAGAATTCTAAAAATCGTTAGAGACGTTTTAAAAAATATAATTTTATATGCTAAACTCCGAGACAAACGTTACCCGGGCAACTGAGTCACAGTTGATCAAACCTAAAAACGAATTCGGGGTTTGCTCATTTGTGAAATGCCATTTCCCAATTTGGTCGTTTTAAGAATGATATTTGACTATCGCCGAGAGCAGATTTCTTGCGTGAGAGGTAACCGATCCATATGAATATTACAGGTAGTCTAGGTCATGGTGATGACGAATACCTTAGTCTGCCTGCATTTATTTAGGGGCGTCTGCCATTGGTTTGCCCCCATTTAAAATGTCTGCCATGGGTATTTCCTTTATCAGGGAGTCCAGGGCTACAGGATGCGACTAATTTTAAGTGGTTACCCCAAAGTATAAAAACGCTTAAATAAACGCGTTTTGGCACCGTCTGCCAGGGGCTTGGCCGCACTTTAAATGTCTGCCATTGGTATATTTGTTATCAGTGAGTTTGTGGCGTTGGTTATCAATAAATTTTAAGTGGTTACCCTCACTAAATCGATTTTAAGAAAAATTGTATTTTTGATGCACTTTTCCTCGACAACGCCCCCAATACATGCAGGCAGACTAAGGTATTCGTCATTACCATAACCAGAACTACTTGTACAATTATTTTGGATCTGTTACCTCTCACGCAAGAAATCTGCTCTCGGCTCTCGGTCTATATTGCAAGTACCGTTAATTCCCTTTTAGGAAATACCCAAAAATCTATAACTATACCAAGTGTGAAGGAAATCGCTTCAGTATTTTATGCTGTAGTTCTTAATAGAAACATACAGACTGACTGACCAGACAGACAGACAGAATTGTGAGACCCACTTTTTTCTCTGTTTTAATGTTGACTGAGAACTGGAGTTATGGGTAGCAATATTTGATGTTCAAATGCTAATGTTCATAAGTATATCTGAACTTTTCGACTTCAAGCTCAATACCCTGCTGAAGCGAAACGAAAAATCCTATACAAAAATCACACAACAAAATCGTAAAACCAAAATTTTGTTTTTGCTTTTCTTGGTGGAGACCAAAAAAAAATTTCGTTTCGCAACAGCAGCGTACTAGGCTTTATTGTTTAGTTCGGGGATAAATTTAGGAATTTGTTTGTATTTTTCTAAAAAAAAAAAAATGATACATACATGTTCATTTTATCACCTGGATTTAATGAAACCAATTACAGGACGATACAAGAGAGTTCATAAAAATATCTACGAATAAAGTGTTTTTATTTTTTTTTTAAATGAGCACCGTATTTTATGGAATTTTCTACACTATTAATTTTTCATGACGTATACCTATGTACATATTAGGGTGGACCAAAATTTCAAATTTTTGGTATTTCTTGGGCTTCCCTTGGAATTAATCTGAGCTCAAGAATATTGCCAGAATTTTTTCAGAATATAAAAGTCACCAAAATTTAATATTTCTAGTTATTATGTAAAGAAACAACGGATTTTTTGTATGGCTGTGTTCCGTAAGGTGTAAAACTCATAGTGACCTACATTTATCATTTGAGGGGTCTCAATGAGTTGTTTCTTTTTTTGAAGGCATAAAATCTATCTCGAGCAGAAGAAAAACTTTGAAGAAAAACTGTAGGTATAAAAAAAAATATTGGTCAAAATTGATGATATTTTGTAGGAAATAGTTTTATTGAAACAAAAGATATGAGACTTAATAAATCCTCAATGAAATTAATAAAGTTCAATTTATTAAAAAAAAAAATTGAGAAAAACTGAAGAAAATATGAGGTTTATTTTCCGAAAAAAACTTTTCTCAAGTATAAAATTAATAATTTTGTTGATAAAATATCTTCTTTAATCTCAAATTCTACTGAAAAACATATATTTGATCAATTAACAATTTTCAAGAAAATCACTGTTTTGTTTTCTTATTATTTTTTTTAGAAGTACTAGAAATTTGCATTTTTTTAATTGTTTCAATGAACAATGGTACTGATTTTCAAAATAATGAAGTTATCCTAAAACCGAAATACTTTATTCTCAAAAGTTTGGGTAGAAAAATTAATGTTTTACTCTTTTTTGTAAACAAAATTTTTGCAACAATACGGAAAAGTTGGGGATTAATAATGTAATTCGTATTTTTAACTAGAGAATTGCCTCTGACTTTTTTGGCCAAAGGAAGTTATTAAGAAAAAAAAATCAAAAATACCAAACTAGATTCTGTTTTACCTGATCTAATGGTGCTGTATACCAAACATCTGAACAGTCTCTCTTTCCATCAATCACATAGCAAACAGTACTATCGAAACGAACTCGTTCAGAAACACCATCTTCACTAACATTGGATGAGTCCATTTGCTAAATAGACACAAAATAAAAAAAATAATTTATCAGTAAATTTTATAATAAAAAAAAAAAAAATATTATATTTTACAACAACAAACCTGTTTATAACTAAGTATCGAGCCGGCTAAAGCCTTGGTCGAGGCAGTATCGTTAAGTGTATTACCAGATTTTTCGCTAACACATGTTACAGCTGAAGCAGTTTCCGATGAACTTACATCGGCCTGAACTTCTAATCTCTGACCGGTAATGCTGCCAGCCAATGCTGTTGTCGACTCACGATTCGAAGCATGTGACACACCGAATGCAGTTGTCTGACTTGATACACCAATATGACTGCCACTGGCTACACTCAAACTAACTTCGCCAATACTAGTAGCACCGATTCGCGAAACAGCATCCACACTGGCGCCATCACTTTGATTGCGCATTTGAATTTCTTGGATTTCTTCTTCTTCGCCATCGAAATCAAATTTGAAGCCATCACGTGTGGAAACACCACAACCGGCACGGCATAGGGATACTGGAACGACACCGTAAACGTAAAACAATAGAATCGGAACACCAATGGCGACTGCGAGACCAGCAAGAACTGGTGAAACTAGGATCTGAAAATAAATACAAAAAAAGACAAAATTTAATGCGAGTTTAGGTAAAAACTTAAGGTCGGGAAATGGTCAAAAGACTACATTTCCAGAATATCTACGAAATAGATAACTTTGTCAAGTTTTCTTACAAACATTTTTATTCAAGCCATATTTGCAGTATATTCTGACTTAAAATACCAAAAATATGCAGTTTTGTTTGAGAAAACTGTATAATTCAATCATAGCCAAAATAAGCGTTTCTGGAAATGAAGTTCCTGAAAATGACGTTTTGATCATTATTATCATTTTTATTTTCTTTCTAACAAAAGCAAACTAAATATTTTTCAGGTTTTGTTGTAGTGGTCTTGATTTTGCATCATAACATCGTCAAAAAATTATAATTTTAATCTTTATTCATGCCATAACAGGCGTTCCCGAAATGACGCTTAATTGTTGTAAGCTCCTTATGTATCAAATTTAATTTCAGTTACTACTATAAATTAATTTATGCATGCAGAAAATTATTTATGCAACATTTAAATATTTCCATAACACACCGGAAAGACCATTTGAAGCGCCATCTGCATGTTAGATGAGTACAAATTTTAAATTTTTTAGTGTAAGCCTGGACAGCAAATTTTCCACCTGCATTTATTTTTATTTCTCCAAATGCTTTGCTTAGAATGATCTCAATAGGTTTGTCTAAAATATTTCTGATTTTACAATATTTGTTTTCGTATCGTGCAAGGACAACATTACATTGCCCACTATTGCCACCGCCGCCGCTGTTTTGTGTAGACTTACATATTTAGCCTACTTAAAAGTTTAGAAAACAAAAGACTCGTTCCCAAAAGACTCATGGTTGAATTCATTGTTCTGATTCTTTTTTATCTGAATTCAAGAAAAAAAAAAAAAAAAACGTTACATTGGCAAATAATCATAATTATTAAAGTCTGAACCAAAAGTCAATCCTTTAAGAATTCAAACAGTCATGTTTATTCATTCTATTCAGCGGAAAACCAACACAAGGCCGCATTGGTAGCATGTTGAACTGACATAGTAGTCGTGTTTTATTCAACACTGAGAAGCTACTCAGTATTTCATTTTATTCGCAAAACAAAAACAAATTAGAATACTCAGCATTTTTTGTTTGTTTTTGTTTTGCGAGTAAAATGAAACACTGAGTAGCTACTCAATGCTGAATAGAACACAGCTAGTATAACAATTTCTATCAATTTTAAACTCATTTTAGTTCATATAAGTTGTTGCAACTGACAGTATTTTTATCTGTCACAAGTCACTGAATCAGTTTTAGTTTCAGTTTAGTTTATGTTTCGGTTTTTTGTTTGCCCTTTCATTTGGTTTACCAAAGTTATGAAAAAATTGATGCACTGGAAAAACTAGTTTTCTGAATAAAATGATTACATAAAATTTTTCGAAATCAAGCTTCGTAAGAAAGTTTTTGATTTGCATTGAAAAAAACAGTTAAACAGTTAGACATTCTTAAAAAAAATGACTATTTCGTCTATGTTTGATCTAGAATACAGTTTTTGAACATTATTTTTATCTGAAATATAACTGTTCATTGTTATCAAAAAAAAAACCCTTATAGTTACGGCTTCGAGATATTAGCAACACATATATGTAGAATTAACAATGATCAGTTAACAAATTATTAAGGCCAACTGGTTTCATTAATTTCAGCGAGAAATTAAATTTTAAAATTGGGTCACTGTGGCGTATGCGTAACATTTTTATTGTGACAAAATTCAACCGGGTGATGATAAAAATTACCTAATTTCGGTTACTAAATAAAAATCTAGCTGTCATTTTGTTTCAATTGTTCAATTTTCCAAATTGCCTTTAGTGTTGTTAGAAAGGCTTCATTGACCACAGAAACGTCAAAGCAAATTCATCACAAGTGAACATTTCATTTTAGAGCAATAGTGGAGGTATTTGGTACAATGCTATTGAGACTGAAATTTTGCATCAAAAGCAATCATTATGCAATTGGCAATTAATTTTATTATTGTCTATCCTAGAATCTGTTTTTTCCTGGACAATAAAATCTTTTTGTACTTTTTATATAAAAAAAATCACCAAATAACATTTTTGCATTGTATATTTACTCTTTTCAAACTCATGGGGCCCATTACAAATCAAAAATTTAGTTGCTTTGGTCAGTAGTACATTCAAATTAAGCAAAAGATAAAGGGGACATAACAAAAATTATTAACAGGGTTTTGTTTGCCTTTTATAGTTCCTTGAAGCCTTGAACGCTTTCTCCTCATTTCCCCTCTTTAATTTTTCAAATCAATGTGTTTCGAATCCTATTGGTCAGAACTGAAAAAGTTTGTGAGAAACAAATATTCAGCTTGACATTTTGACCATTTCATTCCATGCGTTAGAGTCGAAGAAAGAGGGCAGCAAAGTTCCCAACAAATATTTTTTCATGTTTTCACAAAATAAAGCATTTGATTCTCACAATTTTTTTCTGTTTGACGAATAGGATTTGAAATACATCGATTTGAAAAATTAAAGGAAAGAAATGGGGAGGGGAATACGCCATTTTTGGTTTTTATTTTTAAGGCTTCAAGGAACAAAAAAAATGCAAAGAAAACTCTGTTAATAAATTGTATGATGTCAAATGCTAATCTAAATGTCCTATCTGGCTAATATTACTATTAGTTGTGTTTTATTTTCTCCCAAATCTCATCCGTTATGGATTTTCTTTCAAAATAACATGTTTAACTAAAATACTAAAATAACACAAGATCCAGTTTTAACTTTTTTGATAACATGTATTCTTTTTAGAGAAATCGTAAAAAAAATCTTGATTTTATGACACCCACCTTCTTTCCCCAAATTAGTTGGCGGGAAAATTATTTTTTCCCTTTCTTATACCATTTATCCTATATTTTGTAAACACCCATAACACATACCCTGTTAACAATTTTTGGTTTATTGGTTTTCAAACCCAGAATTTTGAAAAAAAAAAAAATTAAACCAAAGATTTTGGGATGACTTTTTGTCAAAATTTTACAAGATCTAAATTTTGAATTTTTTTTAAATGCTGTAATACCCTATAATATTCTATACTTCTCTCTACTCGATTGATAAAAAAAATTCATTCAATTGTGGAATTGTGGAAAATTTTAAGACAATTTTTTTTTGAAAATCATTTTTATTTAGTTTTATAAAAAAAATAATTTTCATTGAATCTTGATTAAAATAGAAAATAAAAGCAAGTGCATACGACTTGAGCATCATGCCTATCATTTTCATCGGCCATACCTTAAGTATTTTAGTCAAGCCCCTATGCTCAAACGCCGTCGTTGAAAGTAGAAAAAAAAAATCAATAAACTTAATCAGCACACTTAGGTAGGATCTACAACCTAGCATAGGTATACATAATAATAATAGGTACATAATAATTTTAGTATAGTGGAAGTCAAATGTGTTTCCTTATGCTTTTTTTGAATATACTGAGCATGACCACGTTTCGCAAAACAACGATACCCACGACTAAGGACATAAATACATGCATATCATAACGGAAGAGCTTTTCGCACCATTGAAAAACTGCTTGGCAAACAATAAAAGAAATTAACTTAAAAAAAAAAAAATAAAACTGTCATCCTGGAGTAAGGACACAATGGCAGACTGTTATTATAGTGTGGTTCAGGTTACAACAAACTATTCAATTGTTTGCCGAGCTGAGGACCAACTGTTTATTATGATGTGGCTCGTTCCGAGAGGGTTCAATGACTTAAAAACTTGCTGAAGCTGGGGGAACGTCACGCCTAGTGGTTGGGTTGAATGAATGATTTTTTTTTTTTTTAATTAATGACGAGATAAGGAAGGAAGAACGCTGTTATATCTACAGAGTAGGACTTGCCATTCAATTTCTCATAAAAAAAAAACAAATTAAATGAATCATAATCTGTTTTCTGTGGTGTGAGGCGGTTTTCAAAATGATTGCATTCCAAATTTGACTCCCAGGATATGATTCATCGATTTGGAAGTCCCATTCCAACTAACTTTTAGCATCTGGTCAAGACATTATTATTTTTTTTAGCAATCGTAAAAGCCTTATCAATTTTTATTTTATTTTGATTTTTGTATTAATGTTTGGACTTTAATGATTCACACCAAACTGAGTGCGCTAGTAATTGAGTTGATTTTAAAAATAAGAGAAGAGAGAATACAATGAATAGAACACACAGGCTCTGCATTTATATTATATTCACTTCCAACACAATACATATACTCGTGTTTCGTTATGGGAGCAAGGAAACGGGAATTTAAATTTTAATACGCACCCAGATGAGCGCAGAGTATAAAATGAAAAGCAAGTAGCAAGCATGTTTAGCTAACAATTTAACAACAACGGTCAGGGTGAATCATGATGAGGGCGCAATAGAGGAGTAAATAATCCTACAAGAGAGAAAGATTAAACGAAACATGCAATGTGAGAGGTCATGCATGGAAAAAGGCATTATAATGGCAGTAAATCAGTGTTGCCGTTAACATTTTTTTTTCAGTCAAAAGAAAAGAAGTATAATGTGCAATAGGTTGCACCACAATTTCACAGTTTTAGCTCCCCATTGCAAGTAAGTGGTAACTGGTCTCTAGATTACGAATCCTTCGTTTTTGGAAAGATGTGTGTATGTGTATAAATAATAACCTCTAAAGATGCGGAAAGGAGTTTCAAGAAAATTTAATAATTAGATTTTTTACTACTACAATTTGAAAAATCAAGTATAACATGAATTTTGTTTTAAATATCTTGAAAAAAAAGAATGATATTGACTTCGAGCTTTTATTTTATTTTACAAATAATGACGTAATAAAGAACTGTTAAACATTTAGAAAAAAAAATCGACCGACATTTTTTTTTTTTGTTCTTCACTTAAATTAATATTGAACACTTTTTAAAAATGTTCGAAGATCTTGAAAAATGTGGGTTCGACAGTTCTGTCTGAGTGTCTGTATGTACCAGAAGCCATAGCCTAAACGGATGGGTAGATTTACTTCAAACTTGGTATGTGATGTTTTTTGGAGATTATCCCCAGATGTTTTTTAAATTATTTATCTTTTACCAAAAATAACGGTACCTGTCATAAAAACTCATTTTTCTCAAAAATGGTTTCTACGATTTGATTAAAAAAATCGTATTTAAATGAAAACCGTTTTTTGCAAAAACCGGTGTTAACGGTACCTGCCATAGAACCGTTTTTGTAATTCTGATTTTCTCGTTCATGGCTCTTCCAATTCGAACCATTTTTTTACATGAAAGCTTTTAAGTTGCCGTAATATTTTTTAGTAAAAAAAAATCGAAATTTTTTTATTTGGATTTTTAAAAAAAGTTTGAAATTTTTTTTTGAAAAATCATTTTTTTTTCAAAATTTAGTTTTAAAATATTGAAAAATAATATCTTAAAAATGGCGTATAAATTTTTTTTGTAAAGGTCTTTGCAAAATTTTATATAGAAAAATAGTTTTTTTAAAAAACGGCTCCAACGATTTTCAAATTTGTTTTTCTAAAAATGTATCATTATAGAAGAACTCAATTGCATACTCCGTTTTGAGGGTAAACTCATTTAAGAAGCTGTTTTAGTCATTTGAAAATCGAATTTTATGTTTTTAATTTAGTTTTTTTAAACTGCATTTAATTAAAAAGGCTTAGCCTTTTTAGTTTATTTTTTTATTCCATTGGTTGGTTATAATTCACATCATTTATTTTATTTATATTTATACATAATTTTTTTTTTCAACAATTTTTTTTTGAAAAGCCCGCCAAAAATCCGCAACCTATTCTGCTTAATAATTTTAAGTTGCTCAATGCATTTTTTGATATACTCCATATTATTTAAGGCACACTACGTTCCACTCGTCTATATATTCAAGTTTGTGTGTGATATTTTTAGATCGAGCTGTAAGTTCAAAAAAATCGACAAATTTTTTCAGATTTTTATTTTGATTACTGATACTTTCTGTAGTCGCTTAAAGATTCAAAAAAAGAAATAAAAATTGTTGGAAATTTCTTTAAAAATGTGTCACTTTTCGCGGGGAAAAACCTTCTTTGTTTACAAATATTTAGAGTTCAATAGCTCGATTATATCAAATAAACAGGTAAATTCATCACCTACGAGTTTTGGCACACTTGATTTCGATTTAATCCCACTGTGCAATGGGGAGTTACCAGTGTGGGTTGCAGCCAGCATTTTTTTATCGATTTAAAAAAGGAAAGGGTTAAAAAATCGTCTACATTTTTTTTTTATGTTTGGTACCTATTTCAGAGCTTTTGTTTGGGTGAACCCATTTTGATGATTCTTTTTTATTTTAAAGCTGGTCTCATGTATTCCTATTTAATTTGGTCTGTTTTTGACAATGGCGAGTCCAATTTTTCTACTTCGAGCTCCAAATGCAACATTGGCCAAAATGCAAATGAACCGATTTTCTGCGCTTTTTTTCAGTAAATAGCATTTTTAGCTAGGAAGGGCTAGTTTTTGACTATAAAATATACTGTCGGTCACTTTAATCCGTCCAAAAAATCAAATTGAGTTTTCTTCGGACACTGTGGCACCCTCTGTTCTAAACCAACACCACTTTTACAACATAATATGCAGCTTTGTAGTTAAGAAAAATCAGACCTCTAGAAAATACCATTCTTTTTAAAAACACATTAACGTATATCTTTTCAGCTCATCTGTATACATTACATCCAGTTTCTTGGATATAAAATAAAAACATTAAAAAACTTGTTTCTGCAACTTTTAATAACAGAATTCGTTAAAATAAACCTTTGGCTATATTGGTATGAAATTTCTAATGAGTACTTCCGCCTTTGTTATGGGTAACTTCATGAAGTCTTTTCGGTATTGATTCATAGAGTTTGCTCAAATAATCCAAGATTATGTCACTCGATGATTTTTTGACGGCATCAATAAGCTCATCCCTAGTATTTTATTGTTTTCCTGACTCATAGTTCTTGAGCGTCATCAAACCCCACACATTTTCAATGATGTTAAGATCAGGAGAGTATGGTGGCCACTCAAGTAACGAAACATTTTGACCTCTAATCCACTTTTTCACTACTCGAGCGGTATAGATAGGCGTGTTATCGTGTTGATATATCCATGGCAGATATTGAAAAATGGTAAAAAAAATATGGCAAGGTCTTTTCCAATACAACAACACAAGAAACAGCGTTCATTTTTGAAGAGAAAAACTTTAGTTCTGAAACACCATAGAATGAAATTGCTCCCCAAAGTATAACTCCACCCTCACATCTGTGAAAACGATTCAATTGGTGCTTTTCCTTTCTGGAATCGTGATAATAATAATTATAAACATCGGGACCATCTATGTTGAATTTTTTTAATCCGAAAAAATAACCCGGTGCCACTCGTTTTTCCACATCATTATGGTTGTGACTTAAAAGTAGACGTGCCTCTTCGTGCCTCTTATAAGTTGATAGTGGTGGTTTTTTTGCAGTTTGCATCTCCAAAAATGATCAGCTCTCCTTATGATTCGATTCAAGCTGGACAGAATAGCTGTAACACCTGATTTTACCTTAATTTTTGCAGCTGTATGAATTCGAAGCAGTTCTGAGGATAGTTCTTCTATCGGCATCTGACGTGGCTTGGTAGGTTCCACCTTTCATGTTTTTTCCCGTACCCGGAGACGTTCTTCAAAAAACTGTTTATAACGCAATGGCTTCTTTCAATTTTTTCTGCAATTTTGCGGTCCTGTCCTGACTCTTTAAAAGCCTGCACTTTTCCTCTTTCTTATGGTCTCAAAGCTTTTTTTAACCCATTTTTTTATAGTCTAAAATTTTTCACTAATTGAAATTTCACCGAACTGAAAATAATAACCATAAGGAACCACAAATTGAATGCTTTGATATATTCTACTGAGCTAAACAAAAAACTAAGCCTACGTGAAAGGTGTTTTCTTAATGAATGGTATTTACTAGAGGTCTGTGTTTTTGTAAGGAATAAAGCTGACTATTATGTCTTACAATTGTTGTTAGTTTGAAAAAGGTGCTGCCATTATGTCCGAAGAAAACGCAACTTGAATTTTTGTAAAGCACTGGACGTATTCAAGTGACCGGCAGTGTATATACAAAAAATAACGACAATACTTAAATGAAACGGTTTTAGATACCAGAAGTCTGTTCTTTAATCCTACATTTAAATTAAATAAGTTGTGTCAATTGTTTTCAACAAATTTGCATTCAAGATCAAAATTTTGATAAAAAACGCATTCTTTTATATCACGTTGTTAACTTTTTTTAAAACGTTGTTAACTTTATTTGAAATTGGAATATTTTAATTATTTTTGTTTTATTATTGTGATTGTGTAAAGAAATTTGTTCATACAAACGAATCTTGTCCAAAATAAATTAAGAAGCGTTCAGAAAAAATTCAAATAAAATACCTTCTGTACGTACAAGATTGTCCAAAGAAACCCAAATAAATACTCCAATGAAACCATAACACCGTATCGTGTTTTAGTTCTAGTATAATAACAAAGGATAAATTTCTTTCTTTCCGATTTAAATTTAAATACTAAGATTATTAAGACAAAACCCATCGGCAACTCTGTTTTCAAGGTTCTTTCTATGCTACATTTCGGGGGTGGTAAATGTTTCTCTGCACTCGACCGCCATCAGACAACAACAAAAAAAGGAATTCTGTGGTGTGCGTCGTCCCATATGATTTGGTTGCTCTTACAACCATGCTCCTCTTGGAGCATTTCCATTAAAAAAAATGCTTTTCTGCTGCTACTACTCTCTGGTCTGGTGCATTATACTCGTAAAAACAACACACAAAAAAAAGAGAATTTTCTCCCCTTTGGAGTCTACGTTCTACGAACTACGAGTACGACTGTATGTATGATGGAGTAAAGGAGATTGATAAGGACCGAGAGACGCAGAGATTTTATATTCCACTCACTATGGTTTGATTATGGTATATTCCAAGTTCCAACACAACAACGTGTTTGGCTTTCTCGTCGTCATCGTCAGTTTGTCTGTCTCCCATCATCATATTCCGAGTGTACTCTGCCGATGGTGGTGGTGCTTGAGTCGTGTCTTGTCGATTATTTTTTTTTTGTGAAAAAAAGGGAGTGGATTTGATTCCTTTTTTTTTCAATTCACATCGAATTGATTAAATTTCACACAAAAAAGTCATCAGTGGAAGCAAAAAAAAAATAAATAATAATTTTTTGTTTAAGGTGACCATAAAAAACTTCAGTCAACAAAATCGAGAATTTCTTCAAGGTAGGCAGTGGAATATACAAAAAAAAAAAAAAAAAACAAAAAGAAAATTAAGTATCTATCGCTTGAATGGGTTGTCGTTGTCGCCTTAAAATAAATTATCTCATCTATAGTATCTCAAAAAACGCAAAAGTAGTTTTTTTGTTGTTGTTGTTGTTGCTTTCTTATAGTGGTGTACATAATGAGGAGAGATGAGGCAGAAACAGTGGCTGGTTGCATGCACTTTTGTGGTAACGATGTCTAGACGCAAAAATTGCTTTCACATATTTTTTTTTTATTAAAGTCGATGATAGTTTATTTTTTTTTCTTAATTCTCAAATGGGTGTGTGGAGAAAATAAAAAAAAGAAAACAAAAAACTATACAAAAATGGAAACACCAATTAAAAATGTATGCACTTGACCTTGTGCGGAATGTAAAATATGTGAATAATACATCAGAATGGAAAAGATATTTTTAAAGTGTTGAACTCGGTTGGGTATATTTTTCTACCAAAAAAATACTATTTTTGTAGAAAACAAAAACTTTAATTAATTGATTTAATACACAAGAGATTATTCTATTATAAAATACTTGTAAAATTTCAGTCAAAACTGTGAGAAAAAGTAACATACAGCAATGTGCAGTATGTTCATCCATTGTTTATGTTCAACTTTGAACCCCGCCCATAAAGTACTTATCGTCCTATCTTATCCCTTATAGAAACAAAAATAGGGAAAAAAAGAACGAACCAATTCTATCTAATCAAGTTAATTTAATATTTCAATTGTTTGTTGCTGGTGCTGCAGTCTTTTAATGGGTAGATTAAGTGCTATAGATATTTTTCAATTATATTTTTTTATTCGTTTGGCTATTTCCAGACATAGACAAGAGATGCCTTTAGAAAGTTTTTTTTTTTTGTCGTTCGGTTTGTAAGTTTTTTAACTTGGAAAGAGATTTCTATTAAACTTGACATTGAGATTGATTATAAAAAAAACACCCTGTAACTTACTTTTTGTAAAAAAATTTAAAGTTAAATTAAAAAAAAAAATCAATTGCTACGGACATTAATTTTTAGAAAAAAATCTAAAGATTGAAAAAGTTGTTTTGGAACAAATTTTTAATTCATCCAAGAAAGAGCTCAACATTTTTTTTCGTAGAATCAATCGTTTCAAAACTTCACCCATTAATTTTTTAAAGCAAATAGAGTATTGGGATTAAAAACACTGTACTTTGCGATGCACGTATGGGTAATAGATATTCCATAGAAATATGCTCCATACGTTAAGAAAAATTGCCATTTTGGCCGATTGAACGATTAGTTTTTTTTTTTTATATTATTGGAAGGTTGTTTTTACTGCAGTCAAATGTTCTAATCGCATTTTTTTTGTCAATTGGCTGGGGGAAAAAATATATTGTTAGAAAAAAGTCGCTTTCACTCGACTTATAATTTCAGAATAAATCAGTTTAAACTGTGACATGGTAACTGAGTTGAATATTAAATAGTAAGCGGTAAGGGCTTTGTTTTACTTTTACTTTATAAATTTACTGCAGTAATTTGACTGCAAATCCTACTACATTAAATACATAATGTAGACCAAAATACTTCCGAGATTTGCAGTATTAAACTTAAATTAAGCTAAATTAAAAAAATTCAAAAGTAGGTACTGAAGTTAATTTATGTTGAGACGGCGAAAAGCTAAATTCTTCTAAGTCATTTGGAAATCCTTTGGAGTTAGAAAAATTTTGCTTTCCGCTGAAGATATTTTCATGGGGATTTCTCCTGTAACGGGTGTGACACAATTGTTTGTACTAATACCACCGAGCGGTAAATTGTTTTTAAAAATCATTAAAAAACTTAATATATTAGTTAAGGCTTTTAAATTGAGTGAAAGGTACAATAATTGTGACCGAAAAACATGAAAAATGTGTCACACCCGTTATAATTGAAATACCTATGCATATACTTACGGAAAGTGCAAAATTTTTGCATTGTAAAAAAAAAGTTCATTTCGGTTTCAGAATTTTGAGGTGACGGACTGCATCAACAGTGTTCCAATGGCAGTAATACGGTATTCCTATTCGTATACTATTTTTAGCACTAGATGCAAAATTTGTGTATGCGGCATTTGAAAGAAGATATTCCGCGTCCTTCAAACTAACCCAATATAGCAGATTGTTGCAATCCCTGCATTTGTGTGTATTTCCACAAATCTTTTTTACTAGTTCTTTTTTCATAACAAAATTTTCAAAATTACGTGCAATTTCAAGTTTTCATAAGTACAGTAATTTCTTTACGAAAAACACTTTTCAATAATTGTTATATGGTTTTAAAAGAAAAATCTAGAGAAGTATCGCTGAAATTTAATCTTGTTTGTTCAACGCTTTCTTTAGGATTTTTTCGTTGATTTTTTTAGTAACAGATTCTTATTCTAAATCTTCAAAACTTGGATTTTAGTGCAGAAATAGAAAATGGTGGTGATATTTTTAAAATATATGTGAAAACGAGTATATCTATTATATCAATGATATTTTTCTTCTTCCAGGAAAGTGCCAAAAACCAAAACCCAACTAATCCAGCCAAGCAATGTCTGACATTGATGATGAATCTTTTGAGACTGAAAATTGGCTAGTCAATACGGAATGGATACAAGATTTCTTAAAAGATCATCACAAATATAATGCTGATTTTATTTTAAAGGTAAAAATCATTTTTTTACTTCAAATATGAATACATTTTAATGATTTTTGCAATGTAATTTTCAGGATTACACAGTATCAGCGGGAAGTTCAAATGGATTGAGTAATTTGAGTGAAGTGCTAGCCGTTAAAATACAATATGAATTCCAAGATGAGAAACATCAATTGGAATTGTTTATTAAACTTTTACCACATGATCCGTTTAGTCGATTTTTTGTCACCGAAGCGCAATTTGATTTGAGGGAAATTAAATTTTATACCCAGGTGAGTTTTAAATTTTTCAAATTTTGTCAAAGGAAAAATTCTCCCCAGTCTCAAAAATTTAAAATGGCTATTTAAGTCTTCCCTCCAGAACACTTCTCAAAATAAAATCCATCGATTCGTCATCAGTATTTTGTTTTATTCAGATTCTTCCAGATCTCTTGGAATTCCAAAAGCGACATTTACGTGCCGATGCAGAGCCAATGACACTAGCAGTGCCAAAATGCTATCACAGCACCTACAATACTGGATTAAATGAAGAAGAATCCAGTCCCGAACCATCAGAGAGCATTTTGGTTTTGCAAGATATGCGACCCATGGGCTATCAATCAGCGCATTTTACATCCGGCCTCACTTTGGAGCAAACCAAATATGCAATAATCTCGATCTCAGCTGTTCATGCACTTTCACTTGCTATGAAATTTAAGGAGAAAGTTCAATTGAACGAGAAATATCCAGTAAGATCCAAAAACAACCAAACGCTTATTTACCTAATATTTCCATTTATAGTTCCTCTTCCAAATTGATAAGGCTTCGGATAGCTATCAACAATTGGTTGAACACGGATTGCCACATTTGAGTAAATTTCTTTTAGAAATCGGTGGCAAGGAGGATGTCTTGAAGGCACTAAATGAAGTTCGTAGTAAAACTCGGTCTATCATTGAAGTCCTTTTGCAACCAGACGAACCAATGGGTTTGATAACACACACAGATTTTTGGTCAAATAATTTATTATTAAAAAATAGACCAGATCCAAGCAAGGAGGATAATTGTGTGATCTTAGATTGGCAAATGGTTACGTATAGTCGGTATGTCAAAAAACATCATTTTGGTCATAAAACAATATTTTTAAAAAAATATTACCATTCTAGAGCAACAAATGACATAGCTCTTTTAATGATATCTTCATTAACATCAGATGTAAGACGCAAGAATACTGAGAGTCTGCTTGATTTCTACTATGACTGTCTGAAGAAGAATCTTACCAAAGTAAATGTTGACTTAGAGATTGATCTTGCCTACTCTAGACAAAAACTTGGACTCGATTACAAGTAAGACAAAAGAAATTTTATATTTTTTTGAATTCCATTAATTTAATATTTTTTTTTTTGTAATAGAAAATCTCAACTCCTTGCATTGCTTTTGTGCATAGGATCAGTGGATATAGCATTGGGAAAGAAAGATGCTGAAGAACGATTAATAGATGCATTGGAGGACTTTAATAACGATGGAGTGTTGAATCCATATTATTTGGCAAATTTGGATAACAATTGAAAGAGAACTGGAAGTTGCTAATAAAAACATATGATGTTAACATTTATTTTTAAAATTAGTTTATACGATTTTGCTGAAAAAAAAAACAAACAACAAAACAAAACAACAAAACTTAAATAAACATTAAATCCAAAAGAAGACCGTTGAATAATATTTTTGGATGAAACATTTCCAAGTAAAAATAAAAAAAAAAGAAGAAAACAAACTATGTAGTAACATTGAATCAAATTAAAAATAATAAAAAAAAAACATCAAATACAAAAATGTAAAATTGAAATATTATAAAATAAATACACAAAAATAGCAACTAAAAAACACCATTATAAAATTCTCATGCACAAAATTGCTATTTTACAACAACAAAAACAAAAAACATTTAATTACATGTTGTAATAATTACATAAATAAAGTATGTATTAAAAGAAAACAAAAAACAAAATCCACAAAAGTCGAAAAATAAAAATATTGCTTCATTTAAACATGCCAAAGAATAAAATGGTAGCATTTAGCAAAATGCTTTGTTTTTTTTTTTTAATAGAAAACTAAAATGCACAGATCGCGTGAAAAAAATTGTATCATTTTCCACCCACTTCATATAAAACTTTTAAATTTGATTTAAATCATGGAAAAGATAGTTCAAGCTGATTTTCAAATTACGTATTTAAGAATCATCTTCAACTATCTTTTCTATGATTAAAACAAAAAGAATTATATTAAATACAAATTTTTGTTAATAGTAAAAACTAAACTAAGAAAGAATCAAATCTTTTCTATTGAATAAGTTAGGTCGAAATTACCTGAATCGTAAAAAAAAACATACTATAACGTTATTTTCTTTTAACTGATTCTTGCCAAAAAATTTCAAATTTCTTAACCGAAATCCTTCGAACTGTTTTGAAATAAAAAAGTTTTTTACTTAAATGACGACTATATAATATGTAAGTCTAGGAAATCGATATTTGTATATCGTTTATTCCTTAGGGTCCCGTTGATTTTTTTTCAAATTGATGAGAAAGAACTCAAAAAAGGAAAGAAGAGGACGGTAGGTAGATTGTGTGTTTTGCCAACTTTCACAAGTTCGTTATAAAGGAACACATTTTCAAAGGGGGTTATTATAAATATAAATTGTCATGTGCCTTTTTGCACATGGAAACATAATGACACACAAAAGTTTTAATCCCAATGTAAATGGAATATCATTTCATACATTTCTTTTGTTTTCTGCTAAATAATTCTAGAGAAGATTCACGTAACCTTAAAAAAATTCCGGGTGAAACTAAATAAATCCGAGAAACAAAATTTTCTTGACAATTTCCGAAGATTCCAAATCATTCAAACTTTGCATGATCTGGTCCCATTTTGAGTTTTGTACTAAACGATCGATGAACTGTCGAAAGAAACAAATCGTGTAGTCCCAATAAGTACAGTAATGGGGGATTTTGCCCTAAAACTGACAGACACTTTG
Source organism: Meliscaeva auricollis (assembly GCA_948107695.1). Taxonomy (NCBI): domain Eukaryota; kingdom Metazoa; phylum Arthropoda; class Insecta; order Diptera; family Syrphidae; genus Meliscaeva; species Meliscaeva auricollis. Next base: position 64,813,123 of record OX403616.1, read on the forward strand.
GCCTAGTGACAGTTGTCACATGAAAAAAGCACTTAAATATGTTTTTTTTAATTTCATGGTAGAATGTGAATTTGTAACAGAGGTTTGACTATATTTCGGTTCTTAATTTAAGTTTATACGCGATTTTTTCTGTAAAATAATTTTAATGAGAGGGTCCATATAGAATTGTTTTTTTTTTCTCAAAAGGCATAATCTATTTTTTGAAATACATTTTTTTGAACGAAAAAAAATGTTTTTAATCATTGCATAAACTGTAAGAAAATCATCATAATAAATACTAAAACAAGAATTCTAATGCTTCCTGTTTAACTAACTTACCGGCAACCGATTTAAAAAAAATATTTTGCCTTATTTGAAAGGTACCGGCAAGTCTACAATCAAATTGTTAAATCATGATTCAGTGCTCAAATTTTGACCGCTCGGTGGTACAAGTATATTTAAAAACAGAAGAAAAATAAAAAATTCACCATGAATTAAAGTTTTTCTTTAAAATTTGGTGATTTTGGAAGTTTAATTCAAAACAAGATCATATTAACTTGATTATTCAGAAAATCAGTTTAAAATTTCTGAACTTTTTTTTTTAGAACGTGTCTTTAATGCAGTGCACATTAATTAACTACCAACTTTAATTCCTATTAAAGCAAGAAAGAAAATGAATTTCTCATTTGTATCGTAAACTCAAAAATCGACTTTTTCTTGATTATATGTACCGGTTTTATTAAAAGCAATTGCTATTTCAATATCTCTGTCGTGTTTGACTATTTCATTGGTTGTAGGAAAAATATTTTTTTGTTGTTGGTTCTTGGTGCAAAAAAGACTTTCTAGCTGCGCAGTTAAAGCTGGGATCGTCAAAAAATCCATTGCAAACTCAGTTAATATATGTTCGAACTCAGCGAGCAAAAATGTTTTTGTTTAAAATGAATCATTTTACGTCGAAATCGTCTATCATATATGTACGTACGGATGTGCAAAACAGAAATACTCTTGTTTCTTCCCTTCTTGATGGAATCCAAAGTGGCGCAGTATCTCAAAATGATTTTTATATGGAGTACTACCAACGTTGAAAATTTCATGCTTTCTTGGCAAAGCGCACAATTGACATTTTTTTTCAATGCCAAACCGTCTCACAACAAAAAAAAAAAACGAAGCGAAATTCGTAAAGAATTGTCTTTTTACAATATTAGTGATTGCTGCATCGGGTTTATATTATTTATAACTTTAGGCAAAACTGCCAAAGGTTGATATTTGTGACTTACTAACAACGCTCAACTAAATATATAAAAATTGGATTTCCCAGGCTGACGTTTCCAAAACTATCATCAGCTCTACAAACATTTTATTTTAAAGCATATTCAATGAAGACAATACATTTTTCATATCATTCGTAAAATATAAAGTCGTAGTAAGTGGTGGGAATCTAATGTCAAACAATATTGAAAAGTAGTTTTCCTTAGAGTTTAAAACACATAAACTATAATGAACTTAAGTAAATTCAATAAATTGTTGTTATTTGCAAAACAATTGCAAACAACTGTAAAATTCAATTAAGTGTATTGAAAGTATGCACCGAATTTACCTTATTTTCTTGAGTGATGGAACACAAAATCATAAAAAGAAAACTGAAAATCTTTAGTAAATCCGGGTTACAAATTTTACCCTTGGCATAAAGGAGCCCTCTAAGTACAGTCAAGGAAAAGATATAAGATATCTTTTGCGATTCTTATGAATTTCGATATTTAACTCTCTATGCCTGTAGTCTTTAAATACCTCAAGTGTTTCTGGCTCAGTGTAATTTGCAGTTTGGTTAACAGTTTTCAAGAAGCATTTTGGCTTAACTGAGATTTTTTCCAGTTTTTACTTTTAATAATATTAGTACCGCCGAGCGGTAAAAAATTTACCACAGAATCATGATATAAAAACTAAATTGTAGGAGGGAAGCTGCCTGTTTTTTTTCCAAGGACCAAAATTATTAAAATCGGTTGCCGGAGGGTTAGTTCAAAAGGGAAAAATAGAAATCATGATTACGTATTAATAAAATAATGATTTTTTCTATACCCTGTAATGGTATTGTCGCCAAGGAATCCGCCTTTTTGTTATCTTGAATACTGACATGACAAGCTACCCAATAAAGAGTGATTTTGTAATATCATCAGAATATTCTCTATCTTATTCAAAGTCTACCTTAAAAACAACAATTTCTCAATTAAAATTTACATATTCAATCACTGTTTTTAACTTGCACACAAAATAATATAAAAACAACATTGTTGTATACTTCTTAATTTAATTATATCAATAAAATATTATTATTTGTACTTACCGATGCTGCCACACCAATCAGTACTGAGCAATTTCTTTTGTGTTTTGTAGCAGTCTTATACCTCGCATGAAGTTTCTTTCCAACCCAAACAGGTATTCCTATCGTAAAACCATAACTTCAATTAAATATACACATTTAAAGGACCAAGTAGTAAATAAATTTATTACCAATTATCATAGCAGGAACTGCAATTCCAGCAACAAGAGCTATTCCAACGGGTGCCCCAACTAACGTTCCAAGTTGCCATAAGAGTTTCTTCTTTCTTGACCAAGGTTTCTTACCCCAAAATGTACAACCTGATGGACTAGAGACAAACAACATAGAATCTTTTTGTCATTATTAAGAGCACTTTAAACTAACCTCAAGTAATGAAGATCACTGACTTCTTTCATACACAGCCAACAAAACTCTGAGCCACATACTGAACACACCATATGATTGCACGATCCATCATCCATTTTGACAATAAGGACTTGACATCGTGGACATGGCTTAATATCATCTCTATGCTGCGAGTCCTGACTAATGCTACCAGATGGTGCACGAGTTGGACTTTGACGCGAAGCTCTTGCAGCATCACATGTCTGATCCGGATGCCATTCGGCTTTGCAGTGATAACAAAAATTAACACCACAACCAGGACGTTTGCAACGTATACGAGGACATGATGCACAACCAGACGCAATAACTGCGTAGCTTTTTGAATATATAAAATTTTTGTTTGTTGAAATGGAATTCTTTGAATTTCAATTGATTTGGTTATTTACCTGCAATCTGGAGCTGGACACCATCTTGAATCGGGATCTGAGAGTAAAAATCTTCGAACCATAAAATCTTCATATTTATTTATGAATTCCGGATGATCCTTAAGTAAGACTTCAATATTACTTGGATGCATTGCTTCTGAACATTGTGGGCAAGCTACAGCAAACAGAGAAAAAAAAATTCTTTAATTGAATTTTAATGAAAAATAATGTCAACTTACCTATATCAGTCCTTGATTCGTTGATTTCATTCTTTAAATACCTCTCGAGGCATACCCGACAAACAGTATGCTTACAAGTGTCCAAGCTATAGAATGGATTGGCCAAAGTTTCTGTTATGTAGCAAATGGGACAATAATGTTTGCCATTGTCGACTTTAAATGGTGAGATGATTGTTGCGTTTTGTTGTGATGAAGATGACGATGAGGAGGATCCTTGTAAATTGGAAGCACTGTTGTACGGTGGTGGTGTTGACGATTGTTGGGATGTGTTATCTCCATGAATGCTCTGAAAGATAAGTGTTTTTTTGTTGTTGTTGTAAATCATGTAAATTGCAAATTTAATAATAGAGTCAACAATAGCAACAAAGAAGAAGTTAAATTTAATGCTACTCTACTACTATTAAAGAGCTATTAAGTGTAATTAAATTTAATCTAATTTATGAACAGGGCACTTAGATGGATCTGTCAGTTTTATTGATTGTTGTAATGAGAGCATCGAGTGACGCAAAAAAAAGCAATAAATTATTTATAAACTGTCGTCACTATTGCCCTATATTCTATTTGTTTTATCAATTAATTCATATTGATTGTGTTTTTTTTTGTTCTTGTTTATTATTAAAATGCTAATTGGGACTACAGAGTGAACTCTAGTAAAATGTGGCAAAAAACCAAATGTTTTTTTTTGTGTGTGGATGTAAATAATCAATTATTATGGATATGAAATTAAGATTGCGAACGTGTTTTTTTGCTTTTTTGTTTCTGTTGTAGTTGTTTGTTTATTTTTTGTATTGTTATCAATTAAAGATAGGTGCAAGCTAATTTTGGAAACCCAAATGGCAGTTTTTTTTTATTTAAATTTATAATTCCTTATTGCTGAATCTACTACACACTTAAATATGCAAATGCTTTAAACACATTTTGTTAGATATGATTCAGAAGATTAAAAATAAATAAAAAATTATGTAAATAAATCAAATATTAGCAATTTTTTTTTATGATATAATATATATACTTGGCGTTGAGAATAGTGAAATAAATATTCAAATTAGGTTAAGTTGTTGGATCAATAGATTCTGCGTCTCTAACTTTCTGCAAGGTATTTTTAGTTAACCTATTTTAATAATGATGGTCAATATTCACATGCCACATTCGAAGAATGTATTTTTTGAGTTGCGTACTGACTGACTACACTGGTCTGCAACGAAAATCGCCTTCAAACCAAACTATACTTTTCTAACAGCCAATTTCTTCACAGAGTCCTAACACCAGAACCGGCCCTAGTCCTAAAGTTAGTACTTAAATCGGTATCAACTTATTTCTTCACCCAAGTACTTAACAAAATGGTACCATTTATTAGTTAGGACTCGGTTTTAGCTAGAATTTCGAAATCGGCAGTCTAGCCACTCTTGTTAGGTACAAGCAGAGCAATTTATTTCATTTTTATCAAGATATATTGGTCAATTTGATAAGTACTTGCCTGTTTTTAAACAAATGTAAAATGCTTTATTTTGTGATTTTTTTACTACCACCATTTCCAAAATTCACTAAACCATTATTCGTTCGGAACGTTTTCGGGAGAAGATCACCTTCATTGAACTAAATTAGCCACTGCGAATGTTCGATTGTAGCTGTAGTTATGTATATGATTTAAAAAATTTGTATCTGTAAGATGCATAGCAGTTGCTGATTCAGAAATTGGTGATTGTTTTAGAAAAAAATGATTTTAAAATAAGGAATATTTCCGAACGGCTTTCATGATCAGCGAGTACTTAATGCCACTCGCATTTGGCAATCGATGGTTATAACCTCAGACTCGCCAACATATTTCAAGACAAGACTAGAAAATGTGACTCATATGGATGATTACAATTAATACCAACGAACATTCAACAAAACAAAAAAGACTTCATTTAACCAGGACATATTCAGCCCTATTGTGAGTTTCGCCCGGAAAACTGTTCACGTGAAATATTTTTGTTCGCCCGAAATTTGAAAAGCTATTATAAGTTGCGCTTGAATGAAATTACCATTTTCCGGCAAACTGCTTTTTTGTTCGTCTTCAAAATTCAAGTGAAAAAAGAGCTTATAATTGCTTCTATTTCAAACAAACAAAAACAAAAAAAATAAAAAGGAGACATTCTTGAAAAGCGAACAACTTTTCGCCCGGAAATCACAATAGGAAAAAAGTGGAATGGAAGTTTTTCGGGTGGAATCTTGTTCACGTGAAACTCATAATAGGACTAAATATAAAAATCTCGCCGGTTCGTTAAACTTAGTAGGAACACTACTGAAGTTTTTCGTGTTGAGGGTTCTTGAAGCAGTTGTTTTGCAGATCAAAAGTCAACACCCTGGTACAATGTATCAAAAGTCCGTTTAACTACTTGCTTAAGCAGATGACATAGAAATGATCGGCAGAACAAAGCGATCTGTGGTTTGTGCATTTGCTTTTAATGAAGACAAAATGAAGTACATATATGCTATCAGCGAGAAGGGAATCTCAACATCGACTACGCGGCCAAAACATCATGATGGATAATTATAACCTCGAAGCAGTCAAGTTTGTCTACCTGGGATCCACTATAAGCTCAAATAACGACATCAGTTCAGAGATCAAACGGAGAATTACTCTTGCCAATCGCTGTTTCTTCGGGCTTAGAAGACATTTAATCAGTAAATTCTATTTCATAGAACCAAGGAAACGCTATACAAGACCTTACTCATTCCAGTCCTGCTGTATGGGGCAGAAGCATGGGTGTTAAAAGATTCGGATGAAAATTAGCTTGGTTGCTTTGAGAGAAAGATTTTTGGAGTGATTTTTGGTCTTGTGTGTATCAAAGGAGTATGGAGAAGAAGACTCAACGACGATCTTTACGGGTTGTACAGCGACGTTGAACTGGTCAAGAAGCTTAAAATACAACGGCTGAGATGGCGGGGGAACAAGGAGACATCAAAGCGCCAGCCCGACGAGGTTTATTGAGCAGAGGAAAACAACTAAACCGGTGTTGATTACAAGTGAAGGGCGACCTAAAAAACTTGGCGTGCGTAACTGGAGGCGGCTACCTAGAGACAGAGATGGCTAGAGAGGGATGTTGGAAGCGCCATTTTATGAAAAGAAAAGTAAAGTTAAGTAAAAATAAAGTAAGGTAAAGTAAAGTAAAGTAAAGTAAAGTAAAGTAGAGTGAATTAAAGTAAAATAAAGTAAAGTAAAGTAAAGTAAAGTAAAGTAAAGTAAAGTAAAGTAAACTGAAGTAAAGTAAAGCAAAGTAAAGTAAAGTAAAGTAAAGTAAAGTAAAGTAAAGTAAAGTAAAGTAAAGCAAAGTGTAAAGTAAACAAAGTAAGTTTTTTCTCAAAACGCTATTTTAAGGAACAAAAGAATGTTCTTTTTATTCGTCCAGAAATTTTTATCATAACCAGAAAAACAGTTTGGTCGATCTCATTTTGTAAATTGACAAAATTATAACAATATGTATATTTTGCCACAAAAATTAAAAAAATCATCAACAATGGATGATGAGCGCGCGCTGCTAACTTCAAGAATGATTTACTCATAGAGCTTAAGAAAATTTAAAATTAGAAGTGAAAGATTGCTATTAGTAAATACGAAAGCCGTAGGTCTTTCAGACCGCATCCTAGCTCGATTGGCGTGGTAAGGTGCCATATCTGAAATGTGGTACCATACCTGAAATATGAATAAAATTGGTGACAAACTAAAGGTAATGACGTCCACTTTTAAAATTCGGAGGTCTTTGGCATCAAAGGCTTACAGATTTATGACAAATGCGGGTTTAAGGTTAGAAGGTTTTGCAATAAATTCTAATTTATTGTGTTATGCTCAAGAAATTAAGAACATTTTTTGATGTCTAATCAAAGCTGTGACAAATTAATTTTCAAATATATAACCTTTTTAGGCGAAAGCCAAAGTTTGTTTAAATTAGCAACAAAATAGGAAAATTCTACAAAGCGTACACTGTAGATTGATGGAGATCGAGTTGAAAGATGAAATTGGTGCCAAATTAAACGTTAACATTTTGAAATTCAGAGGTCTTCCGAGTTAAAATTTGGAGGTTTGGAATATGTCTAAACATTTGTGTCACCTTGATTTTTTCAGAGATACTGCCTCAGTTAGCCGTTCGGAACCGACATGTCTCCTTTATTCCTGCTAACTACATGCCCACAGGAAATGGTTGAGAGAGTCAGTCACTAGGGCGTGGTTCTTCCTGAGCTAGTCGTGCCACAAAATGTATTTTAATTTTATTTATATCTTCCTTATATATATCTTAAATAAATAAAATCTTAACTCTAGGACTATAATAAGTTCAACTTGTCATTAATTTGGCAGAAATTATGATTTTACTAATTATTCTTAGGGCCGTTTGATTGATAACAACAACAAAACAAAAATACAAATTTACCACAATAATGCTCTAGCATTTTCATACCTTGTTCTCGTTCATTCCGAATGCACCTTCAACAGATTTCTTCTCTGACTTGGAAAGACCACGTTCAACATCGCATGATCGTTGTCCGAGTCGTGGACTACCACGAGCTGCTCGTGCTCCTTGCAATAACAAACGTCTAAGTGAAAATCCAGGCCGGGTGAATGTGTTCCTTCTGCTACTGCGACTCATTTTGCGTTAATTTTTATACAATCAATATTTTATTTATAATTTTTTTTTTCAAATATTTTTTTTTCCTACGTATGTTTGTATAATGTTTATGATTTTTATTTTTATCACGAACACGTTAAGTTAAGCAGCACATAAGCTATATCATTTTCAGTTCGAAATTCCTTATTGTTTGTTACTTTCTGGTATATATTTAAATAAATATCAGTGAATTATAAATAAAATTGCATTTAGGTGCAAACTTACAAAATAAATATAAATAGGTTAGCGATTTTATAGGTAAGTTATTTTGTCTAAACTATTTTTGACTTCCCGGTTTTAACATGGATTCACTTTAGACGCGAGAAATTGAAGTTAAGGTTGATTGCTATATAGGACGACAGCGATTTTTTGTTTTTAATTTAAAATTGCGTTGCATTTGTTGTAACTGAATCTGAAATACAAAAAGAAAAAAAATATTTTATAGTTTAATAAATATTTTATAAACATTATAGTTTGTAAATGTAAATTCAAAGCTTAGAAGAGTGTATTTGAGAACATCATTATCTTGATTTGAAGATATTAAGCTGAATGAATAGAAAAATGTAAATTTTACTTTTTGGAAACGCGATAAAAAATGATTGAAATTTTTGTTTTAATTTTTCCAATTTACTAGCTGTGTTTTCAAACGATAAATTGACAACAATGGAGTTAGCAAGTTCAAATTTCTGAAAGTTCAGAAATTTTATTAAATTTAAAAACCCTATAATTCCATTGTTAACAAAATGAAACCGAATTTTGTTTGTATTCGCTTTTGTTTCTGAGCATTTAAATTTAGATTTTTCAAATTCAAGGCAATACAGTTTGATTTCAAAACATGGGGTCAATGCCCAAGAAAGTTTTTTATTTTTTTTTCTCCCGTCTGTATGAGTTCAATTGAACCGAGTGGTTCGAGTTGTATGAAAAATCGGGCTTAAAATATAAAATCTGAACCAGTGATAATTTCATGAATTAAGACATGATTAAGAATAGAATAAGAACTCATGATGGTAAATTTCCGACCCCTGCCACGCCTACATTTAAAAAAGTCATCTTAAGACCAGATTTTGTTAAACAACGATTGCGTTTGTAACTAAACTTGTGTTTTCTAATAATCTGTCTGAAGAATTTTTTGACACGCCCACTTTTTAGGGGTGGTTTTTGTTATAATCTTGGTTTGTGGATAAATTTCCATGAAAATGGAAACAACCTATCAATATTTAGGTATAAACTAAAAAAAGTTTAGGATTCTCGTATTTCTGGGGAGTTTTTGACTCAATTGATATACAAATATATGGGTCTTAAGTGGTATACCGATGAGGTCAGGTCGTCCTATGGCGAAATCTTAGTAAAAGTATTTAAATATTTTTGGTATTCTCTTAGAGGAATAATGGAAATCAAATGATTTTCCAAAAAGGTTGAAAAATCATGTTTTTGTACGCTTTGAATGGTTATACCAGATGGTTTTTGGTCCGTCGGAATCGTCGATCGTATATGAAAATAGAGGAAAATAAACTGCACGACTGGATCGCACGTACTAGGTCTTATAGATAAACTGACTGAATATGCTTAGCCTTTAATTAAAGTTTTGTAAATGCAGTTTTAGGAAAACGAGTATCTCCCATATATCGGGTTTTCAGTTATAAGAGGTTTCTCGAAAACGTTGCGAACGATTTTGATAAAACTTTTTGATTTGAATCTTTTTTGAAAATCTTTAGAGCCGTGTTTTTTTAAAACTTTTTGTTATACCTGTGTAAGATTTTCAAAAAAAAAATTCACAAAAAAAGTTTGGTATGCTAATTTTAAGATTTTTGAAAAATCAAGTTTCGAAAATTTTGTTACTAAACTTTATTTAGGCAATTTTAAAATATTTTATGTAAAAAATTCGTTGCAATCGAGTGAGTCATTAAAGAGAAAATCAAAATTAAAAAAAAAAAATAGTCTATTGCAGTTACCGTTAATAGCGGTTTAAAAAAAATGATTTTCATAAAAAAAATAGACTTTACCCAACAAAATGACGATGATTTTTTTTAAATGAAATCGTAGGTGCAATTTTTGAGAAAATTGAATTTGTCTTAAACCAGTGTAGGGTCCAATTATTTTTTTTAAATATAAAATTTTCAAAAAAAAAATTGGCATTCTATTTTGAAGATATTATTTTTCAACATCTTAAAACTAAATTTTGAAAAAAATTCACTAACTATTTTTTGAAAAAAATCAATAGCTTTTTAAAAATCCAAAAAATTAAGTTTCGAAAGTTTTGTTACAAAACTTTATTAAGGCAATTTAAAAGATTTAACGTTAAAAAAAATCGTTGAAATCGAGTGAATCATTAAGAAGAAAATCAAAATTAAAAAAAACGGTTCTATGGCAGTAACCGTTAATATCTTTTAAAAAAAATGATTTTCATAAAAAAATAGACCTTATCCAACAAAATGACTATGATTTTTTGTAGATGCCATTTTAGAGAAAACTTAATTTTTCTAAAACCAGTATATGGCACGTACCGTTATTTTTGGGCCAAAAAAAAATCATTCCAAAAACCCCTCTGGACAGTCTCCAAAAAACTACATACTCCAAGTTTGAAGAAAATCGTTTTCTTGTTCAGCTATCCAAAATCAATCTAAAAAATACTTTTTTGTACAGGAATATGTTAACTAGAGTAACGGTACCTCCCATTGACCCGTTTCTTTTTGTTTTCTGCTTTTCTCGTAAACGACTCAATGAATTTCTATGAAAATTTTTATACAAAATGTTAGCGATTTTCAAATTATTTTATTACAAAATTTTCAAATTTTATTTTTTTTTAATTTAAAAAAAAAGTAATGTTTTTTCATAAATCAATTTTTCGAAAATGGGTAAATAATTTTTTTTTAGAAATTTTGGTTTTAGATGTTCATTAAATTTTTTTCTGAAAATGACCTACCAACTTTTTTTTTAAACAAGATTTGAGAATGTGTATGCATAAAAGTTTATTTTTTTACTAAACGGCTCTAACGATTTTCACATTTTGTTTTCTAAAAAATTATTTTTTCTCTGGAATACTTAGTTTGGAGCAAGTACGTGCGACCAAGACTTGCATTTTATTTTTAAAGCAAATGTAATGATGATCTCACAACTTGCGGAAGTATTCAACCTTTTTATTGTCATCTCCTATCAGCTTTTTAAAGCTGCTTAAACTTTATTCTCTCAAGTAGTCACTGATAACCTCAATATTGAATAGGGTCAGTGCCTTGCCTATAAGTGTTTTATAAATGCATTTCAGAGAAAAATACATTTGTTACACACGAACAGCGTATAGCAATAACAATAACCATTACATGTAATAACACCAAAAAAAGAAACAAAAACATACCTCACATTATACATCGAGTGCCCTTCCTCCAATATACAAACAAATTGCACTTTTATTTGATAACTCTCGCGCACTGATTTGGTTGAATTTTTCTCTTTTTTAATGGTGTTCTGTGCTCAAGGGCATTTTTACAAAATTTACGACCATTACATTACCAACCAGTCATAAATTCAGAATGTCTCATCAAATTGAAATTATATTTTAACAAGAAACATTTTTTAAGGCTCATTGTAAAAAATGTGAATTCACAATATTGCTCGTTACTGTGGCAAAATATTTTTATAAGACAGTTTTACTGTATATTCATTGAAATATACCCTATACTCCCGCCCATCCCGACTTATAGTATGGCAAAACGTTATTTTTGTTCCTCGTGTCGCGTCGTATTACTCCGAAACCTCTTTGCCCTGTAGAACGTTTTTCATTTAAGGCTTTTTGAAAATACATATATTATATTTTCTGTTCTAAAAATAGTCTACCTAACGAGTAACGAGTAGGTGTTTTGGCCGTGGGTCGTCGTCGTCTGTCACAAAGGAAAGGGGTTGCTGGCATAGTCCGTAAATCTAAGTAAATCATCACAACGAAGTAGGTACTACCTATGGAGATGAAGGCCGACGACGACGATGACGCTTTATGGCTCATTTCCATAATAATTTGTATTTGTATGAACCTGGCAAGCTTTTCAAGTCTAAAAAAAAAACTAATTGCATAATATTAAACAAAACACACTTCACACGGCACAGCCATCATCGCATCATCGGTCAGTCAGTGTGAAGGTAAATATTATATTATTGGGTATTAATGGGTTTTTATTGACTAAGTGTTTAGGAGCTGATAGTTTAACTATAGAAGTTAATAATAAAATCATCGAACGAGCTATTAGACTTTTAAAGCTATAGCTTGACTTTATTTGTATTTGATTTGTGTAGATTTGTCAAATGCATGCTTAAATTTTATAACACTTTTTTATAAGAACTCGAAACTTTACTACCATATAGAATCGCTTCGTGTTTAAAATGATGTCACTTTTCTGATTTGTTGATGGGAAACTTCCATCCCAAAACGGACATTATGTCACGAACTTTATGTCATTCCACACTCAGAAATAGACATAAAATCCGTGGTTTAATGAACTAATACAAGATTGAGTTGACTTAATGGCCACTTAACACTTACATTTTAAGGACCGCATTTGTCAGTTGATTAAATGATTTTTAAACACACAAAAATTGCAGTACATACACGCACTTTGTCTGGGATAGTAAATTTTATGCCTTAAATATGCCATCCCAATACTTATTTTTAATTGTCTTGGCCCTTAACTGATATTTATACTGATGATGAAGGGTATTTTTCAATGGCGGAGTATTCTTAATAGATGTGATGGGAACCTTGCAATAATTTGCTGTTGTAAACTAACGTCTTGGTGCATTATTTTACTCTTATTTGTATAGGGAATTTGATTTACTACCACTTTGTTGAATAACTTAATTTCCCAGGTTCAAAAAGACACGAGTTATGTTCAAAAATAAAAAAAAAAATAGCTTTTAAAAACCAAATGGCGGACATATGATAATAGGTTCAGTTGTACAAAATGTGTTTTGTTGGTTTGTGTACTGACACTCAAACACAGATCACAAAATTCGGCTAGGATTTTTTACCCAGAGCACCAAAAAAACGAAATCTAGCCCCGATCTATAATTCACTACACAGCGAGAACCATTTAATACAGTAAATTTGTGATCAAAAAGGTACCTAATTTTAAGTTTTTGGGCGTGCTGAATCCGAATAAGAGGTTTGCCAACAAAATTTCGAAACGCACCAAGGTCAAAAATGCAAAAAAAAAACGAAATTTTGAACGATATTAAAGTTTTTGGATAATTTTACCATGAGAAATGAGGATTTTTTGTTTCAACCATGTACCTAAGAGTTCTAGAAAACTGAATTTGCCTAAATTTGAGCCCAAAATTGTCTACGTAGCAATAATCGTTTCCAAATTGCACCTTTTCAAACCTTATGAATTTTTTAAACCTCAAAAATGTTTAGTAAGGTGTAATTATATAGTTGAGTTAAGTTTTATTTTGACCCAGAAATGATTTTTCAATCTGAAATTTGTCTTAAATGTTCACAAGAATATGTCTGTTACTTTGGCGAACACTTTGTTGCGGAATAAAAAAAAATTGAATGCTAATTTGTTGCGCAAACCAAACATTTGTAGCTCGCATAGTTTTTGAGTTATTGAATTTTCCGCTAAAATAAATCTGAAGTTAGCGGACTTATCTTAAATAATTAAAAAAAAAAAAAAATAGTTTTGGTTGGCATCAAAATTTAAAGCTTTTTAAATGCTTTTAAGTAGGATAAATTTCGTTTTTGTAGCTACAATTATAATTATTTAAAATTCTGCTAAAATAAGACTGAAGTTAGCGGACGAAAGTAAGAAAATTATTATATTTTTGATGTCCAAAATTGTAGCTTTCTAAATGCTAATTTGTTACGAAAAATTATATTTGTAGCTCTCATGGATCATTTTCTATTCCAATTTTCAATTTCAAAAGGGTACTTACGGCTGAAGAAAATTTAAATAAATGACTTTTTTTTATCGGATTTTTTATCGGAGTTCCGTCTCAAAATATATCAAGAGAAATTGGGCTTTACGTTTTAGTTCTCCTCAAAATTATAAACTAGTTCCCAACGTATTTTGCTTCGGTTTGTAACTTTTGACGATTAGACGATATCATTTATGTAATACAATGCAGCGTTAATAATAAGTGCAGCTGCTCAGAAATCCCAGTGCTACAATACTATCATCTGTTAAGTCTTTTTTGCCAGATTCTTTTTTTTTTATTAATTAAGAATCTGATTGAAGAAGTGCTATTTGAAACTTTTAACTAACAATTTGTTGTTATTACAAGTTATTTCCTCCAATCTATCTACGTCACATTCCACATTCCTACACTCACAATGATAATGCTGACAACAATTGATTTGTGTGCGCACAAAATATTGAATAGCTCGTCTTATTTACAATACGATTGCTTTTAATTTTTTTTATTTTCATTTTAATAAACATCTTTATCAATCAATTAATTGAGTAAATTACGATTCGAATAAAATAAGTTTTTTTCTGAATTTATTTGAAATTCAGTGTCAGTATAAAAGAAGCACCGACCGACAGTTTTAAAAAAGAAAACGAAAAAAACACGTACATATGCAATGTAGGTAAATAATTTTAAAAATAGAAACAATTTGTAAATTTGAATAAATATCGATTCAAATATCAAAGCTAATTCGGTGCATTATCCTTAAAAGTACGCAGTACTTTTTTTTAAATAAATAAAACCACATTGATGGTAATTTAGCAAAATCAATCCACGAGGTGCTAAATGTCATTTCAATCTGAACACTTCAAACAACTTGATTTTAATTTTTTTATATACATATGTGTCATCTGATTTCTGTTTGTTATCTATTAAGTATGTCAACTTATGGACTCAAAAACAAAAAAAAAATGAATTAGTTATTCAATTCAAATCACTATTGTGTTAAAAGGATTTAAAAGAAAACAAATGGTAATTTTGGCCTTAGAATGTTGTTCTTTAGACATTACAGTCATATTTTGAAGCCAAATATAAAAGTTGGTCTAAATTTAGACATCTTTCAAAACAGCGACAAACTTTATTTATAAATATGTACTTATCATCGATTTCCAAAGACTAATCATTAAAAACCGAAATTAGTTCGCTAGCTTGACTTTATTACGAGTGACGAAATAATTTAATCCACACGGCAACTGATAATATTCAACTATTTTGTTACTCTATAACCAGACAACCTTGTAGGAGTGACGTTAGGAAATCTATTAAACACAATTGATAATTGTTTACTTGTTTTTGTGTATGCTGGGAATTCTTCAAATAGAGACACCTGAAAACTTGCGTTGGCATATTTAACAATGGCATACAAAGTTTTGAAATTACATAAAAATCATCTCTACTAAATTTGAAGAAAATCTGTTCACGCGTTTAGGCAGTGGAAATGTGTACAGATGGAAGCACGGATGCACAGACGCACAGACCCACAGACCGACGCCGACCGACGCACGGACGGCATGACGAAAAACACTTTTCTGAACTTCTCCATCTTTGACACGAAACCAATACTTGCCCTGTAGAGCAAGTTAAAAATAATTTCGTGTATATAAAAATCCTCAAACCTTGTTTAAGGAAAAAATTGGTATGCCATTTTCAAGATGAACATCTTAAATCAAAATTAAAACAAAAATACAACACGTTTTCGAAAAATCGAACTTAAAAAAAAAAAAATTAATTTTTTTTTAAAAATCAAAAAAACAATTTTTGAAAATTTAGATAAGAAATAATTTTAAAATTGTGAAGATTCCCTTGTATAAACGGCTCTACGGGAGGTATCGTAATTAACTAATGAAAAAATATTTTTTTTTTCAAAAGTTTGACGAAGAGCCATTTTTGAGAAAATTAAGTTTTTCCATATTGTTTGTATGTATATGTTAATTTTGGATCTTAAAAAACAAAAATTAATTTTCACCTATAGGGAATCACTAAAAACTCATTACCAAGCTTGAAGGAAATTGCTTCGGTACTTTAGGCTGTAGCTCAAGATAGAAACAGACAGACGGACAGACAGAATAGTGAGACCCACTTTTTTTGCTTTCTCTATCATCGTAATATCATGCCTGATTGTTATCTCTATAATTTTTTATTTTAATGCCAACTATGCAGTGTTATTATTCTGAACGCCTTGTTTTCGCTGCGGATAAATCGCGTCGGTTTGCGGGATACTTTAAACAAAATAAATAAATTTACTAAATGTACAAGCACCTACGACCTATGCGGACATACAT
Source organism: Meliscaeva auricollis (assembly GCA_948107695.1). Taxonomy (NCBI): domain Eukaryota; kingdom Metazoa; phylum Arthropoda; class Insecta; order Diptera; family Syrphidae; genus Meliscaeva; species Meliscaeva auricollis. Next base: position 64,829,305 of record OX403616.1, read on the forward strand.
ATAGTTTTTTTTTTAATTTGTTTTACCTGCATAAAATAGAAAATGAATTCAGAGTCATTAACTATACTTCTGCTTATATGAAACAATATTGTTTGCAATTAAGTAATTTATTAATTAAGCTTCTGATTGTGGTTTTAGCATGACAATACAGAACGCGGGGAATTTTGATAAACTGTATAGCAAATTCTTATTCATATTTTTTTTTTTACTTGAGATGAATTTAAAATTTTATAAGTACAAATTCTCGTACATATATTATAATTACGAGTATCTATAACGGATTGTGCGGGGGAATAATTTAAACTCAATTGATAGTGTGCATGCTTTTTTACGGCGCAGCGCAAGCGCACCATATTATATAATTTATTCTTCATTTGTATCGATTGATCGTAAAACGTGATGATCATTAACCAAGAATGCTAAATAAATTATATTAAACTAATGTAGTGAAAATAAATGTAGGAAAATTAAGGGTTTTTTTTGTTCTATTGTTAGACTTTTCAATAGATAAAATGGAAATTAGTATTCAAAATTAATTCATATTCAGCACAGTTTGTTTGCTATTTCATTCAGATTGTGTGGAATTTTATGGAGATACGTCCTCTCAATAGACTTTTAAGTCTAAGCCGCCTTCATATTAAATTAGTTGACATGTTTCTAGAGTCAGTTAAACATCGATATCTCAGAAACGTTGCATTATGGTGCAATTTTGATGCTAGATTCGAGTTTAAAGAGTCAAGTCTTTTGCAAAAGTTTAATTTAGTTTTTATAACCACTTCTCACTGGCTGATATTACTGTTGGTTCTCAAAAAATTAATTTTTTGTTTTTTTTTTCCAATTTTTGACATTATTTTCCACAATAACTATGTTATTTTCTTACTTGGTCCTTACAAAGAGTATTTAACCAAAAAGAATCCATATCAAAATTTTGAAATACAAAATATTTCTTTGAAAATTAGACTATTTTTTCAATATAAATTCGTCAAAAACAAAACAAATAATATTTTGGTGAAAAAAGATAAAAATAAAAAACATAAAAATTGTTTTTGGCATTTTTCAAAATATTTTTGAGGTTATATAAAAAAAATATTTGAACAAAGATTGAAGATCTTTTTACCATCTACAACCTTGTATTAATTTTTTTCGATAGGAGGTCTACTTTTTATAGAAGTCGTAAAAAACAGGATTCTTCACACACCCCACTTTCACGCCCACCCACCCTCTTTCCTTCAATCTGTTGGTGGGCAATTTATGTTTCCCCTTTGATATATCATTTATCCTTAATTTTCCCACTGCTGTTATTCTGCTATTAATTTTTTCAAGTTTTGCCTTCTGAAAACTGGATTGGCACTGGTCTAATATGGAAAGCTGTAAAGATTGCTGCAGTACCTAAGATGAACAACATGTAAGATATTGAAGTGTCAAAAACAAGAAAACAACTGTTGCATAAAAAGAAAAGGCTTTCGACAGAGTTTGTATTCAAGGATTAATCAAACATTTTCTAGCTAATAGATTTTGTTTGTCTTTGTAGATGTTTAAAGAAAGATCAGGAAAGAAAAACATTAAAGCAGGAGTGTAAAATGAACGTACATATTCAGCCATTTATAAAGCTGATCTTATCAGCCGGAGAGGAGAACATACCACACTCAGAGAAAAAATATATTTTTGTTTCGTCTGCAGCTAGTGAATATCCTTTGAATTTAATGAAAATCATATGCTGGAAAGGTATTACGAGGTATTTGATCAGAAAACATGAAGCAAAACAACCCATTCATTTGAATCTCATTTTCTTGGGTTCATTGCGGCAAACGAAAATTTATTAGAAAATTCTATTGTTTGCAGCTCACGAATGAAGAGCTTGCGAAGCACGTTTCCAGAAAGTTGTTTGTTGCAAAGATCTTCACTTTTGGTGTAAATATATAATTCATTTATAACAAATAAGTGCAGAAAAAAATGTCTTAATAATTTACTGCATGTTTGTGGTGTTAATAGAAGATATACGCTGAAAAAATCTAGTTTGTGGCGCAATGGCAACAGTATTGCCAATTTTACGCTGAAGTCTTATTTTTATTTAGGTATTCGCATAGAGTGTTTAACCCAAAAGAATTGAAAATTTTGCTGCAAACGAAGTTGAAATCGAAAAATTGTTGTTATTCAAAGGAAAAGTCGTTTGACGCAAAAGATTCGTTTTCTCATTTTGTTCATGTGAATTCTACGCTAGTTATAAATTACAAAATTAGTAGCAGAATAAGATACTTGCTTCGTAAGGTCACAGGTTCAACTGTCCATGTTACTCACAATTTTTTTATAGTTCGCAAAAAGTGTTGAGCCCAAACGAATTTACCAATTTGGTGCAAACGAAATCGAAAAATTGTCCAGCAAACTAAAAGTAGTTTGGGTATTTTTTTCGTTTGCGGCAAACGATTTTTTCTCTCAGTGAGGCACAATTAACAAATTATTTACTGACGACTCCGAAACAACAAAAAAATAATACAATAGAACGTCACTAATCTTTGGGACTGCAACCTAAAATGGTGATGAAGATCAACATCATAAAGGTCTCTCGTATAGGTACTTCAAAAAAACTTCACTTGTGAAGTTCTTATAACCAAGAAATATTATGCTTTGAAATCTTAAAAAAAAAAGAATAAAAACTAAAGTATGTACATAATTTAATTAAATTTACAACTAAACCAAAGACTTAAGTCCATCTGCAACTTCGAACACCAATATCAGATCTTGGTGATGTTTACAGCGTAAAACTGGAACAATTTAAAAAAAAAAAAATAGAATCTAATTGTCTTAGTATTCAAATTGTTCAGTAATTTCAACCCTGACGTTCACTTTCGAGTCAATTAACTTGTGTTTTTTTTTATCTTGAACAATTGGTTACATCGTGTTAAAGATTTCAAAAACAGGTTCTATAAAGAAATATATCGAATATATTTCGAACAGCTTTGTGATATTTTGTTGCAATCATCAGTTAACGAATATAAAATACCGGTTCAAGTTCAATCTTACTTGCATACCAATAAGCATTAATGCAAAAATAAAAAAAACTTATCTTTGATTTATATAAACTTGATTAAATAATAAAAATATAAACAATTTGAACTTTTTACAAGAATGCAAATTTTATAACAAAAAAAAAATCGTTAAATTCAGAATAATAAAAATTATTCAGGTTCGACAAAAATTGTTTAAGATATACTATATTCTTGTGAATCTTTGATGAACTTGCAACATCCGATCCAAGCCGCATAATATTTTTATTAATGCAAAAATAACGAAAAAAAAGCAAAGTCAGTTGTTCTATGATTCCCCCAGAAGTTGACTCTGAACTTCACAACATTTCAATATCAAAGTTACACCGCTCACTGTTGTAACAGGTCAGTTGGTCAGCAGTTTTGTTTTGACATTGAAAATGTAGTTTCATTCATAACTCAATCACATTCACAAAACAAACAAATTTGCTGAGAAGAGTTCACATTTAATACATAGGTTGAACATTATTAAAAAAATGTATCTATTAAAAAATAAACTGAAACGCTGTTCGATTGTTGCAACTGACCTCTAACAATTATAGCTATCGTTGAAATTCATCATGGAGTGAATTTTCAAAAGTAAGTTATAGCTATCTTTTAAAAATTTAATGCAAAATTGTATCAACATTTGTATTACCAACATTTTTGAACGATTTCCGGTTATGTTTTATCCATTGTACTTAAAATTATCCATTGTACTTAAAATACATAGCTGCGCATAAATTAGCTATAACTTTTATTATAGTGTTTTCAGATCGACTTGCAGTTTTGAAAGCCAATTTAAATCTGTGTCCAATGAGCTATTAAAGTTAAAAATGGATTTTTTTGTTAATCTTCTGTGTGAACTAAGTTGCAAAGGAATTCTTGATTTTCTTGATGTTATATAGGCCAGGTTTCTTACCCAAACTAGCGAAAACCTTATTCATAAAACTTATATGCAACGTTGAATACGGCATATTAGCTTAACACGATCAGAAGTTTAATAATGGATGTATAAGAATATTTTGGCATCGAAATGTTTTTTTGTCATTCGATTTAATTTGTTTAAAAAGTGTTGAAATTTATTGAATCTTGTTTTGCTGAAATTGTTTAAAATACAAAAACAAAAAAAATAATGTATTTACACTCGGGTATAAAAACGCATCTTAAATTTATTTGGCTCTGGTTTTGTTCACCGCAGCGCCAGCTGCACAGTGCGGTTTTTTGGTCTTAAGCCTGCCAAAAATATTTTTTATCAAATAGGTAGCAAATAACTAAGAAGTTATTTGGAAGCATTAATTTACATTTGTTTGGTACAGTAAAACCCACTTAAGTGCTTACCCACTCCCAGTCCCGATTAGGTGGGATTTTTTTTTTATTAAAAATCAAGAAAAGCATGTAAAACACTGTGATATAACTTTTTGTAAACTTAATATTTTATTCTTTATTTAGATTTGTGACTCAAGTTATTTTATTACATAGCTGAGCTATAAAGTTTTAAAGATGAAATTTAGAAAAAAAACTTTTTTTTTCGTTTTTTAATTGATTTTTTTTTTAATTTTGAAAATATTAAGGGAAGGTTTGTATCAATATTCAATAGCCTGATAAATTTTAAGTTTAATAGTAAAAACTTCATGTAAATATTATAGTTTCTAAGAAATTAGAAAAAAAATGAAAGATAATTTTTTCGAGGATAACCCCTTTTTAAAGGATTTTTTTTCAAAGGCTCTGTTTTTTCTTAGATGCAAACGTGTGCAACTTTTTTAAGTAAATACTTAAACTAATCGATATGGAAAAACACATTTCCACTACCCAAACGCGTGGACGGATTTTCTTCAAATTTGAAAGAGATGATTTTTACGTAATTTCAAAAGTTGTTTTTTTTTTGTTGTTTAGTAACTCTTCTAGAACGAATACCTCTCATTATAACATTTTTAAATTATTCGAGTTTTCTCAAAAACAACTCTAACGATTTTGATTACACGTTTTGATATTATTTCTTTATAAGATACATTTTTACAATTTATTTTTGAAAAATCGTTGGAGCCGTTAAAAAAAAAACCATCGAACGATTGTTCAAAAAAAAATTGGTTATGCCACATTTTAGATATTTATCAACATCTCAAAACTAAATTTTTAAAAATAATTCACTTATGCAGTGAGTAACTATTCATCTGTTAAGCGGATTCTGATGAATAAGGCTGCATATGTTTAAAAAAAACTAGCAAAATTTTCATTTTGATTAAATTTTTTTAACTGAAGGTTAAAAAATAAATCGTTTTTATGTAGAAAAACAGATAATCTATAAGTTTTTGAATCACAATTTTTCGATGGCATGTAACGTTTAACAGCAATTTAGTACCGCCAAGCGGTAAAAACACGACCACTATAAAAACTAGGTAAATGGTAGTAAGAAGTAAATAAAAGACGTTAATTTTGTGAAAAAAAAGAAGCAATAGAATTCGGGTTAACTTATTCTTCATATGCAAGAAATCTTTATTTTCGACATTTCACATATTTTAAAATCGCAATTATCCTAAACGATAAAAAATGTTTGTCTATTTTGACTGGAATATTTGTATGTTTTTAACTTAAAGCAACGCTTAAGACAACCTCAACTTCTTGGTGAAAATTGCAATCTACTACACTGTTAAAGGACAAACAATTTTGACGACTGGAAACCTATTCTTAGGTGAGCAAAATAAAAAATACAAAAATCCTTTTGAAATATAAAAGCTGGTAGGTGGTGTGTACTGTAAGAACAGCGTACATACATGCAACAAATCAAAATTTTATTTGGGATTATATTTTTACTATCACTTTTGTTTAATTTTATTTTTTTTGGTCTCACATAAGCTCTTGAATTTATATAGACAATTATCAAGTCTAATAAAAAAAAACACACTAAAAAACAACCAAACTAAATTGAAGGTAATTTCTTTTAATTTTTTTTTTTTTAATTTCTTTAATTGTTGTTAGCACCATTATAAAAGAGTCTATGCAAATGCTTCCCCAATCAAATTGGCCTTGATAATTATTTTATTTTTATGGTGAGACTAATTTAAATTTTTGCGATAGTAAAAAGAAAGTAAAAATAGTCTAAAGATAAGATTTATCAACAAAACGTCATTGTGGATGCCGGTATCTACGAATATTACGCCGTAATTAAATACAATAATGTGTAACATTGCCTCTCAGACTTTTAACAAGTAGATATTATTTATTTACCAATAAAACTAATGCACAAGCAATAAGCATTAATAATGAACAACGTAATAAAGCTATTAACTTGTCATCACAAAACATAATTGACTTTTATGGCTCATTAAACTCTTGTTAACTTTTCATGTTTTCCACAATAAAATAAAATTAAAACAAATTAGATATAAAAATTCAATTAAAATAAAACAATTATAACACAAAAAGTAAATTAACGGAAATTGTTCTATTTATAAAGAAATTAAACTTAAATCATTAAACTTACAATGAAAACATTCAAAGAACAAAAAAAAAAACAAAAACTGGCAATGAAAATATCATATCCAATCACCGTCGTCATTATTTATCGCCCACTGATGCATTATTATTTTGTTTTTATTATTAACTATTCGGTAGGTAATTGAATAAACAAAAAATTATCTACCCTTCAATTCCGCCCGTTTACTGTTCACCGTTTTGTTGCGCGATAAAAGCTGATTACGATTTTATTATCAATAATTAATCATATCTCCATATCAGCAGCTGGTGCTATGAGCCACGCACTCGGAGGGGGGGGCCTGAGGGTAAATTAAATTTCACTTTCGTTTTCATTTTCATTTTTAGTGTAAACTCAGTTGAACATGTTTTTTTTTTTCTTTTTTTATGAAAACTCGTTACGTTACGACGACGATGCTAACGACCGATTGAGGTAAATATGGACTGAAGTAGTGATGCGCGTCGTATCGGTCAGTCGTTTGCGTCTCACCCAACCTGTGTCAGTCTTTGATTGAAGGTAGAAATCTATTAGACAACAAAACCTCACACTGTTGCGTATACGTAATATAAATATTTCTTTCTTGCACCAAATTGATTTTATCAAAACTCACGCATTACGAGCATTTTGTACGAAAACCGAACAACACGTAACGAAGTGTAACTTTGTATGCGTAATTGCGACATTCGTATGACTTTTATTATTAAAAAAAAAAAGGAAAAAGAAAAAAAAAATACCACAAGTCTCTTTTCAATTAATTAAGAAGAAACACACATGACCAGAGACCACTTTTGACGACTACAACAACGACGATCTTTGATGGGACATACGCGGACATCATCAGCGCGTATTTTCATTGCGATATTATACACTGACTGTCCGAGTCCGACAACCGACAACCGACACGTCGAGTTGTTGTTTGTTTTGATTTTGTTTGCTTTCGAGAGAGATACGAGTCGTATTTTTTTTTTTTTTTTTTGATGTGTTTATCTTAACGTATATGAAAGGTCGAACTTCACAGAGCTCCTCAAAGTGATGGTTATAGCTATGATCCTCTTGGAGCGGAGGAGCTATATGGAGGAGTGACAGGAGCGATAGAGCAAGCAGCGAACAGACAACAGACAAGACAACACAGTTCAGACAACGTTTTGAATAAAACTGAGAGTTTCAAATAAACAACATATCGGCGAATAAACAACAATTCGCTTTTAATTTTTTTTTTTGTACCACATTCACAATGTAGGGTGAGTTATTGTTGTTTGGTATGCAGGGAAACTGAGAAATAAAAAAGGCAAGTGGTATTTAAGAAATTTGTGATTCTCTTGTATAACGTAATTTTTTCTCAGCGATTACAGTGACACTCAAAAAATACTCACGTTTTGTAGAGCTGCTTGTAGTGATTACAAAACGGTATGTAAAAATTCCGTAACACCCCCCCAAAATCTGGACTTAGGACCTTTATACATTGCAAAAAATCTAGTTTCGTCAAATTTTCATCAAATTCATTTTTTTACTGTTTTGGAAAGAATGTAAAAAACATGGGGTTTGGTTAAAACCAAGTTTTTCTGGTACCGAATTTCAGAATCTGGCTTGAAATCGTTAAAATTTTTTTTCTTAGCTAATTTTCAAACTATTTTTATAAACAATGTCTCGCTTAGTTTGGAAATAAACATTTTTTTAGAATATTTTTTTAGATTGATGTCGAAGTTAAGTAAATGACAAAAAAAAAATGGAATTTTTCAATTTTTTTAGCTTATACAGTCTAGGTGGTTTTACCAAACCACATGTCATAATATCTTTTTTCCAAAACAGCAAAAAAACCTAATTTGGTTAAAAAATTAAGAAAGCTAGATTTTATACAACGGATAAAGGTTGAAAAACCTTTTTTTTCCCTTACTCCAGATTTTGGGGGTGTTACTGAGTTTTTTCATACCGATTTGTAGTCAGTATTTTGTACATAATTTTTGTCACATAGTGTTATTTATTATCATTTTAAACCAGTTTTTTTTCAATTACTATATTAGAAATGTTATTAAATTAGTCTCATTTATATTCACATCATTTACGGATATATCGTCAAAATTTATTCGTCCAGTCAACGTCAGTCAAGTATACAAAACTCATCCATCTTTATCAAAAAAAAATGTTTTCTTTGCGTTGAGCTGCAAAAAAACATTTAAGGCTCCTTGATTAGTTCACTGAACGTAATATAAATTTGCAATATTTTTGCGGCCCCAGTCGCTTTTAGTTTAGATAGATTTTCCTGTAGTCATTTATGTTGGTTTATTTTAAAAGTTATTTTTGAATGTGAATTGTTTCTTTTTTCTTGTCTTATTTTTATAATAAAATGCACGACTGAGTCGCACGTATTTGCTCTTACAGTTAAAGTTGCTGTGCACGGTAAGGCTTCTCATAAAAGTTTTTAAAAATAAATGATTTTACTAGAAATGTTAAAAAAAACACAGAATTCATTACATTCAAAAACTTCTTTAACTGTTTTGGGCTCCAAACTAGGAATGCCATTTGATTTTGTTAAGAAAAATAAATTTTTAGAAAAAAAAAATCGTTCGGGCAGTTTTAAAAAAAAAAAACTATTTTGTTATATATAAAAATCCTCAAACCTTGTTATAAAATAAAAATCAAATTTCACCTTTTTTGAAAAATCGATTTTTCAAACAAAAATTTTTAAACATTTTTTTTTTAATCCAAAAAAAAAATTGAAAAATTTGATATTTATTTATTTCTTATATAAAAATTTTCATCGAATTTCATGAAGTCGATTACAAGAAAATCTGAAAAAATAAAAACGGCTCTATGGGAGGTTCCGTTGTTAACTGATGAAAAACGACCTTGTCTGTTGTTGTTTTACACACACAAATTGTACTCAAAATCTTTAGAGTAGTTATTGAGAAAATTCATTTATCCATATTGGTTGTAGACAGGTACCGTTAATTTTGGTGCGACAAGAATTTTAATTTCCCCTCTAGGAAATCAGTACTTTAGATACTTTAGACTCTAGCTCAATATAGATACAGTTAAACTGACAGATAGACAGAAAGAATTTTCTTTATCATCGTAATGTCATGTCTACCAGAAAATGTCTACTAGTACCAAAACACCCTATGAAATTAATGGTAGATTTAAAAAAAAATGGATAGATATATTCCGATATACATCAAAATGATCAAAATCAAAATGAGGCAATTTGACAGTCGAAAAACCCAGCTGTGGCAATTTCCCGAAATTTCCCACGTAATAGCTCAGACCTAAAAAAATCAAATGTATTATCAGTAGTATAATTGAAAAAAGTAAACTCTGACAATGATATGCATGTGGTGATTTTGTATTCTTGATTCTAATGAACATCGGAATATATCTACGAAATTTAATCTACCATTAATTTCACAGGGTGGTTTGGTACTCGTTGCACAACATTCTTTTTCCCTTAAAAAAAACACCCTTTTAACCAAACTATTGCAATGCACTCTTTTGGTTCTTAGTTCTCATTGCAAATAAAACATCCATGTCAAATTTTAAAGGTGTACCTACCACTATTGGAAAAGGGTTTTCTGAAAAATTGCCCCTGTCGCACTGGAAATAGGAATTTACATAAAAAGGACTATGATATCCACTTAAAGTGGTCGTATTACCTTTGTGTTGATCTCAGTAGTTTAGAATTTAAACCAGTTCATTTAAATGATCGCACAAAAGCAATACTTCTTAATTTACGCTCACGTGAGTCCAGTTGTCGTGAGTCGGGCTATCTTGACCCACAGAAGTTTATATCTTGTTTCGTTTTCGAGAAATTGTGGACGAAAAGAATTGTCACGAACGTACAAACGTAGGTACATACACACACGCACACACAGACATCTTTCTAGAAACGTCGGATTCAGACTCTAGTGACCTCAAAACGTCGAGACATGTTAAAATTTTTAATAAAATTTTATAGACTCCTTTTTTTTCAAAATTGTACTAAACAATCAATTTAACGCAACAAACCAAGCTCTAAAATGGCTTTTAGTTTAAAAAAAAATAATAATATTAATTTTGAGCAGAAATAAAAAATAGTTTTTGTCCCGAATTTAGAATTTTTAAAGAAAACAGAAAGGACGCCGTCGTTAATTTCATTAATGAAAAAAAAAAAATATTCATTGAAAAAAGTCGGATTTCAACACAAGATAAAACACCCTGTATGTCGTTTTTTTCAAAACACACGAAATTAATGGCTGCCTTAAAAATATGAAAATATCTTAACTCTTTCATGTTACAATTTTACAAATTCTAAAATATAATATTTTTTTTTTTCAAAAAATGGTTTGATAAAAAAGTTTCTGTTTAGGTTCTATTAGATTTCAACTAATAACGACCCTAATTATTTTCATATAAAATGTGAAATGAATTTTATTTTATTTTTTGCATTTCTTCACAAACCAAACTTTCTCAGGAAGGGTTAAAAAAAAAAGAGTTTTCAGCTATAAAAATGAGAAAATAATTTTTTTTTTCAAAGTTGATGCTTATACATGTACATACTTTCATTTCTTGATTTTGGTCCAATGCCAAATTTAAAGCAAAAACCCTTTTGAGACTGTCTGAACATTTTTGCGCTTTTTCTGTAATCTTATCGTATCTTATTATGATGTTCGATTATTACATCTGAATGAACAATGTACATATGTACATTCTTATACTTATCGGTGTCTAAAATCAAAGTTTTTTTAGATTTGAAGCAGAAAGACGTTTGTTAGGATTTTCCATCACAATGTACATACATACATAATGTATTTGTAATTTTCAAGACTGACAAGTTTCAGCCACAGCCTCAATTCAACAAAAAATATCTGTGTCAAAATAAAACTAAAACTAGTTTTTAAAAAGTTAAAGTTTCTGTGAATATATTTAGGTACTTTTACTAATTTTAATTAGAAATGGTGTTTTTTTATTTTTTTTTTCGATACTTAAAACTTATGTGTATCTCAGATGTGTCATATAACATTCAGTTCAAAAACAAAGGGTACAACACAAATTTTACAAAAAAAAAACTATAGTATGCCTATAAGAATTTTGTAAGTTTGTTTTCTTATTTTTTTTTTCCTCTCAATGTATCTACCTTTATAACATGATCACTGGGCAGTTCAATGTGCCGTGCAAGTAGGCTGAGTTCCCATATTGTTATGATGAGATTAGTTAGTTAGCTCGCTTGCGATAAATAACCAGCATCATCGAACTTTTTCATTAGCCATATGGAAAGACCAGCTTTTCACGATAAAGTGTTGTAACGTTTAGCGAGATTTATTATTTTTTTTTTTTTTGTTACTTTAACAATCATGCGATTTTTAATTTATTCGATTTTACTTCTTTTTTTTTAGTTTACAATCAACGACTCAATGTGATTAATTTACTATTATTATACTTTGGCATAAGATTAATGTTTCTGCTGAGTGCATATTGTTTAAATGCAGATTTGCAACAATCTTTGAAAACAAAAGTGCAAAGAAATGAGTTTTTTTTTGTTTATTTTAATGGCTGGCCTTTCAGCAATTTAAACATTTTTTTTTTCATTGTAAATTAATGGAGAAAGTCTATATGGACTTTTATTTTCTTAATAAAAAAGAAAAATCTTTTATTCCGCGTTGTTGGTATTTTATTTTTGTTATTTTTTTTATTAAAACTCATTTTATTTATTGCACGTAATTAAAGACGTCAATCAATGGTAAATAAAAATCAATGCGGAAGCTTGTCTTTGATTTACTTTTTAAATGAAAAATATATCGTTCATGTTTATTTTTTTTTTATTTTTATTTTTTTTGAGTAGGTACAGGGTGGTTTTGGTTGAAATGATTTAATAATTTATTTGAAATATACTTAAATTAAATGCGCACACGTGCTCTTATATAAACTACAAGTTGCTTTAAACGGTAACAATAAATATTTAAAAAAAAATACTTCTTTGAAAATTTTATTTTGTACTCGTGGGACACTATATTGATGTTTAACTGTTATACATAACCACTTTTTGCAAGGCTTCAAAAGTAAAAAATAATTCTTACTAGCGCCGCACAGTAACCACATTCTTCATTTTTGTTAACAAAAATAATAAAAATTTAAGCGAATAGAGATATTTTGATTTTCTTTTTTGAGATGAAGGTAATGAAACCCAAAGCTATCAAATTCATTAGTTTAAAAAAAAAGTGGTAAACAGGGTGTTTTAGAATATTCTATTGGAGAACAACTTTTTTATTTATTGATATTTATTAACAAATCCATTCAGTCTATTCCTTCTGGTTAAGCAGGAGGGGCAACTTAAAAAAATACATAAAACAAATGCATGTTTTTTTTCTCTAAACAACGGCAACACTAACAGGGCGAATCCGCTGGAGACGATTTTGGACAACAATTTTTAAATGACAGTATTTGTATATTTCTTGGAAGCATCGGCTAACGACGATTTTAATTAAAATGTCTGCGTGTACTACAGTCAAGGTAGCACTTTTCAAATACAAAAAAAAATATTTTTTCATCGGTTAATAACGGTACCTTCCATGTAACCGTTTTTTTCTGATAGGGACTGAAAGAAAATTTTATATTAAAATTTTCAAACAATCTAAAAAAAATCGATGATTTTAGATTGTGGGAAAACCCAATATTGTTTCACTAGCTCATGCACCCTTAGTTTAAAAACATTTTTTAGGTCAACAACCGCGAAATTTTTAAGAACAACAACCACTTTAAAAATGTTTTTTTTTTTTTTAGTGTACAAATTATCCTTTTTAGACTTTCATTCGGTTATACAAAATAAACTGAAGAAAGCCCAACATCGTTTTTCAAAGCAAGCCATTAGTTAAAAAGTTAGACTTGGCGAAAAAACTTTTTTTTCAAAAGGTAAACTAGTTAAAAAATCAAAATTAAGTAGATTCTCTTCAAAAAAAAAAAAGTTATTCCGTTATATCTTTTGAAAAACTAGGTTTGGTGCTTTTGAGTATAGTGCAATCGGATCAAAATTTAAACAGTTTATCGAGGTATAGACAAAAACTTTTTTTTCAAAAACTGTTGGCGAAAGCAACTTTATTTAACAACAAAACTTAAAAAAGATATCTGGCTTTGGAAAAAATTATAATTTTATATTGAAAGTGTTGCCGTTGTTTTTTAATGAGTTTTTTTTCCATTTTAAGTAATATTTTTGGAAAATTGCCCCTCCTACTTAAAAGAGGGAGCATAGACCCCCACTGTGATACAATTTTTTTCAGGGTTTGACACAAGCTACACGCTCTAGCTTTTTGGTACATCATTATGCAAATAACCTTGCATGGATTTATCATGCATATTGATTGCAATACAAGGAGTCATTTCCCCCATCCAAAATGTTTCTGATTTTGAATAAAATAAAAGAAAAATTTAGAAAATAAAAATATCAAAATCGGAACTGTTTCTGAGAACTTCCGAGGAAAAAGCCAAACTTAATATTTATCTTAAAAAAATAAGCGTCAAAAAAATTTGGGATAAGGATATGCTTTGACAAATTGAGAACAAATTATAACAAATTTTTGACTTGATTCGACATTTTTCTATAATCATTTTTATTTTCACAAACTGAACTTTAGATTGATATCAAAACTAAAATTTACTTTTTTTTTAAGTGGTGAAATTGGTTGATGTTATTGTTTTATTTTGTTTTTGATATTTAGTACCATAACTTTTGAATGGTATATTTTTCAATTGAGTTTTCAATTTGTGCTTAAATCTGATTAATTTAATCTGCAAGACTCATCCTTAGCCAAAAATAAAAATCAACATACTGAAGAATTTTAAGCAAGCATATATATTTTTGTATGTAACTTTAATCACTTTTGGCGCTTGGATTATATAGCCAGTAAAAAGTGGCTTAGTTTAGTGTCAGTCAGTGTTAGTCAATTGAGTTTTCCATTTGTGCTTAAATCTAATTAATTTAATCTGCAAGACTCATCCTTAGCCAAAAATAAAAATCAACATACTGAAGAATTTTAAGTATGCATATATATTTTTGTATGTAACTTTAATCACTTTTGGCGCTTGGATTATATAGCCCGTAAAAAGTGGCTTAGTTTAGTGGTAGGCTTTTAACCTATATTATTTAAAATTCATTCGTCAAGTTTTGTTTTGTTTTATACTCTTAAAACTTTGTTAGTAAGACCCCAGAGAGTAGGTCCCAAAACAAAAAAGTTTGATCATATTTGTGTTTAATATACCATCTGAATATTTTTTTTTCAAGAAACTAAGATCCAGAGGTCATTATTTATGCGGCATAAATTTGAATAATTATAAACTAAAAACTTAATATCAAACCAGTCAGAGGTTTCGGAAAGTGTGTCATTGCCAAGGATCTTTAAATAAATAAACCTTCTTTATACCATTATGATCTCAATCCTGCATTTTGTTATAAAACTTGCATTATGACTTTTTGGTCTTCTTTTTCGTCATAAATATTTCAAAATGAATGTCATTCAAGTTAAACTGGCTTGATGTTGGGAATATTAATTGGGCGAAGGAAAATGTCACAAAAATTCAAGAAGACGCAGTTCCCAAAATTATATTCGATTTTAAATTATGTATTTTTTTTTGAGATAAACTTGGGGTATAAAATTTCGACTGTTTAGCAAAAAAAAAACTCAAAAAATATAAACAAAAATAAAAAAGAACTTAAATATGCAACTGGTTTACTGACATTCATTTAGAATAAACTCAATAAAAATGTAACAAGCTTTTGTTTCACTTTTAAATTTATTTAACTATCATGTTGTCTGGTTGTTGCTCTGAATTTTTTTCTTTTTTTATTTTTTAAATTAGATTTGCATTCTTTTTACTGAAATTGTGGTTTACAAATCAGTGAAATGCAAACTTTTTTTTTGTTGAGAGAGACTTAAAATTCATCTTTGCGTGATGAAAATAAATACAAAAATAATTTAGTCAATTTTGAACACAAACTACTTTTCCTCAATTTTCCGCTGATTAAATACGTAAACGTAAAAAAATAAAAAAAAAAGTTTACTCTCTGTGCGCAACAGTGTGTGTTCAATGAATGGTCCATAAATAATTTTAAACATGTACGACACGGCCGCCTCAGAGTCTCGGAACGACCAACCACATTGAATAGAAAGTCCACTATAACATTGTTGTCAGGCAATTAGCTGTTAGGTAACACTTAAAAAATTGAAAAATAAATGAAAAACGATAGTACAGGAGGTAAGTTTGTAAATTTTAACAACTCATCACTTTAAGTAAGTCGCTCTCTCTATTGCTGACAATACTACAATGGTCTGCAGCGAAAATCGCCTTCAAACCAAAGTATTCTTATCTAAAGATTTTGGCACGCTGAACCCGAATAATAAGTCAAAACTACCCTAGACGGCGCGTTTTCGAGATATGCTAATATCAACATGTCAAAAACCCGTTTTTTTTTTGGTACATTTAATGTCGAATTTCATTACTGGAAAACACTTTATAACAAAACTATTAATGGGATGTGAATGAAGTGCATTTCACCTGTCTAAACCATTTTAAATCTTTTAAAAAATCACTTTCGGCGCAAAGATATTGCAAAAGTGAAAATTTATGATTTGTCGAAAATACGCTCTTTAGTACAAATAAAGCGTTTTTAGATGTAGAAAGTTCTGAAGCCATTGAAAGGCTTACTTTATGTTATTTGGGATGCTGAGCACGAATCTGAAGTTTTCCAACAAAATTTTTCACGGTAAACATGAGAAATCTGTGAAAAACTTACAAACCTCGTTAAATCCGTTCATGTAGAACAAATGTAGACAAGATTACCAAATATTTGTCCAGACCAATTTTTTGTACGACTTCTGGATTATTCACAAAAAAAATTTGATAAAATTCATACAAACCAGTCCTTTTGAAAAGTACAACATATCTCTTTTATTGGTTCTCCTCTAATTTTTCTGAAACCAGATTTAGATTCAGAAAAGTCCAATTTTACATAATTTCGAATAGCATACACTTCTGTGCTCCGATCATTTTAAATATTCACAGATGAGTTAATTTAATGACTCGCAAATCGCGAGCTGTTATAGACATGTGCCAATCCATTTTTCAGAGGGCAAAATTTGAAAAAAAATATTAGCAGGATAAGGGCGGTAAGAAAATTTAGGAAAATTGGTATAAGCCCCTTCGGTTTGTTTGGGCTGCGTAAAGTGTACCACAAAGTATAGAAAATTATCTGAACAAAATTTGTAGATCTAGTTACTACCTACAACTCTTGAATTAAACTTTTTTAGGTAGAAATTGTAAAAAAACACGATTTTCGACACCTTCCCAACGTTTTCGTACACTTTGATTTGCTTGATTTACTTAGAAATAAATTGTTTACTATTGAAAATACAACACAAACTGTCAAACTATGCTAAAGCTTGCATTTAAATTTGATCGTATAAGTGCCCTTATGATTGCCGAACAAATCATATGCAAATCAATGTGTATAGTGTATACCCGGTGCCACCATATCACCAACTCACCATATATTATAAATTTGCTGCCGCCAATTCATAGACAAAGTGTCAACAATTTTTTATTGACTGTGGGCAAGAAGCTTGACAGCGAAGCTGGTCTAAGCCTGAGACACATAATGTATGAGATACAAATTGGACTTTACATTTGCGGAAAATATCGTCGATCGAATTGAAAGTGAAAGTTTTGTGTTGGACGTACGGTACGATGACGATGTCGACTACGACGACGGGACATATCAGAAATATACCGTTAATTTTTTGTATTGGCAACTATTTGACGTTGAATAGTTTTTCAAAGTTTTGTAAACTTTAAGGTATGATAACGACATTGTTATAGTTTTTTTGTTTCTTTTGATGTCAGAGGAGACTAAATTTTGTATGATTTCTTGAAAAAAAAACAATTTTTTTGAGGTTATATCATTCTGACAACGAATGATTTTATTACGTTTATTTTGAAACAGTTTTCTTCAAACATGTTCGTGCTTAATAACACTGGTCTGCAAAAACAAAGCTTTTTTGTCCTTCATATAATTTTTTGATTTGTTTGGATTCAAAAAAATTCAATCACTTACATTTTTTTTTTTATTTTTAATTGATTTTTAAAAAAATGTGATTGTTTTTTGGAAAAGAGCTGTCTTAGATTCGGTTGACCTTGTATATATTCAAAACTATTGACCGATTCGGCTGAAATTTGGAGGACTTATTCCACATAGTATAAGCTAAGACCTGAAACCATTAATGTATAGTTCGTTATTTAAACAAAATCACCATAAATTTCAAAATTCCGTAGTTTTTGGGATGTACACTGCAAAAAATACACCTCATATTTAAAGGTCAAGGTTAATTATGGTGTAATCAAGGCAGTAATCAGAGGAAACCCAATAAGAAAAGATATTTTTTGTAAAGAATCCGGAAGTCGTACATTTCTTCTACATAAACGTTTTTAGCGAAAAATTTTCATATTATGGATTATGAACAAAAACAATAAAACACAATTTCTTGTAAGTTTTTCCATGTTTTCTTATGTTCCTGTGATAAATTTTGTTGGATAACTTCAGATTCGTGCTAAGCATTTCAAAAAAACATAAAGTTAGCCATTGAAAATTATTATTTCAGAATTTTCCACTTCTAAAAACGCTTTAATTTGACTAAAGAAAGTATTTTAGACATATCATAAATTTCACTTGCAATATTCGAAAGCGAATGAAATGCACTTCATTAACATTCCGTTAATAGTCTTGTAATTTACCAGTAAAGAAATTCGACTTTAAATGTACCAAAAGAAAGGGTTTTTGACGTGTTCGTATTAGCATATGTATCTCGTGCTAGGATAGTTTTGACTTCAGATTCGGATTCAGCCTGCCAAAATCATTTAGAAAAGTACAGTTTGGTTTGAAGGCGATTTTCGCTGCAGACTAGTGTAATTTGTGTTGTCAGCAGCTGTTTTGTTTTGTATATGAATTGTGTTAAAGCTTGCTTACATTGTTGTTTGCCGGCCGTTTGTTGTTGAGGTATTTGAGCTTTGAAAATCGCCTTCAAACCAAAATATACTTTTCAAAGAGAGTTTGGCTCGTTGAATTCGAATCTGAGGTCAAAAATGAACTAGTACGTCACATTTTCAAGATATGGTAACACAAAAATGTCAAAACCCGTTTTTTTTGGTACCCCCATTAGAATTTTAAAAATTATGTAAAGGAAAATCTTCAGATTTGTCCGATGATGCTTTCTCTTCATGTTTGAACCACTGCTTACTCCATCCGCCACCACTTTGACTTTTGCCAATCTTAAGCAAGCCTAACAACTTAATATGAAATTTGAAACTTAAAAAAATGTACTAGACTTTAGAGTCTTCTAGAAAAAAAACTCGAAAAGTTCAAGATGACCATGTTGTTTATTTCTTCAAAATAGCGGCATTATCTTAACTACGAATTTTAAGGCGGTATTTGTTAAAATTTTCTTTAATTTCTAACCTTTGTACTTGCGAATAGGTACTATATGTATATCAAGATATGCATTCGTACAAAAAAAAAAGTTAAGATAACAATCAAACATGACATTACGATGATAGAGAATGAGAAAAAAGTGGGTCCGACAATTCTGCCTGTCTGTCTGTCTGTGTGTATGTATCAGAGACCACAGCCTAAACAGATGGGTCGATTTACTTCAAATTTGGTATGTGGCGTTTTTTAGACACTATCCCCAGACATTTTTTGAAGTTTTTTTTTCGGACCAAAAATAACGGTACCTGTAATAACTCATTTTTATCAAAAATTGTTCCTACGATTTTAATTTCAACCATTTTTTCTAAAAGAATGCTTTTAAGTTGCCGTAATAATATTTACTAAAAAAAAGTTTCGAAAATTAATTTTTTGGATTTTTTAAAAAAAATTGAAATTTTATTTTTGAAAAATCATTTTTTCGAAAACTATTCAATATTTTTTTAATTTAGTTTTTAGATGTTGATAAATAATATCTTAAGACTGGCGGGAGTACCAATTTTTTTTTTTAAAAGTCCTTCCAAAATTTATGTAGAAAAAATAGTTTTTTTAAAAAACGGCTCAAATTTTTTTTCAAATTTTTTTTTCTAAAAATGTATCATTATAGAAGAAATCAAATTGCATACTTCGTTTCATTTGAAAATCAAATTTTATGCTCTTTTAATTTTTTTTCTAAAACTCTATTAACAAATTTTTAATTAAAAAGGCTTAGCATAACTTTAGCGTAACATTATCTATAGGAGCAAGTACGTGAGACCCAGTCGTGCATTTTATTTTTTTCGGTTTTTGTTCTTAATCCCAACAAAGTATGGCAAAACTGATGATATGACCAATTGCCAAGATAAGTTTCGTGTAGTTCTGGGATTGAAGATAGCTCTATTAAACTTTGTAACATAGGGTACCCTACCATCTTTTTTTAATAAAAAAGTTTTTTTTTTAAATTTTATTTTACTTCAACAACAATATGACATAAAACTAATTGGGGGCTATGAACGCTGCAGAGCAAAGAGAAATAGCAAGCCTAAAGCAGAATTGCTTTTATTTATTTATTTGTATTTTTTTTTTTTATTTTATTTATGATATAGCTTTGAGCAAGTTCGTTGGGTTTCAATGTTAAAAGACATAAAGACGTGCATTGCAAATTGAAAAACACTCACGCTGGGTCGTTTGCATTTTATAGCTTTGCCGTTTGTTATTGCTTCGCTTTTTTTTATTTTATAATATTTTTTTTTTAGGTGCAAATTAGTAGTAAGGTCAGGCTTCAATTTTTTGGTTTGTTCATTCATGGAGGCAGGTTATGATCTAAGTCAAGTCATGTTCGCTGTCGTCCATTTCAGTAAAATAAAAAAAAAATCGTTTAACTTGTATGAGATAACTCTGCATAACTTGAGCGTTATGGAATAGGTTTTTTATGTATTCGTATTTTTATGGTATTTTTTTGTTAAATTTTGCATATTTGCAACGTGAGAAATAAAATGATTGAATTTTATAAATGAAATATTTTTAATTTTGTTGATAGCTTCTACGAAATCAGAGTTTATGTACATAAAAAAAAACATGCTTATTAAATAGTGAACTAAAATTTTGATTTGTTCCTGGTAATAGCTGTTTCTGCTTAATTAAAAGATATGATCCTAGTTAACGTGATGCGTGCGAATGGTGTTAGATATTTTTTAAATACTTTAATCGGCACCATACACAGTTGTCTTCAGTCAATTTTTTAAAGTCCCATGTATGCATAAAAAGTTATTCAAGCGGTTAAGTGTCAAAAATGTTGGTTTCTCATATTTAACTTGACTTGATTGTGATTCCCTAAAATCATGTCGTAACATTTTTTTTTCTACGAGCAATCGCTGAGAAGATATCGGGACTTTAAAATGTGCCAAATGTGGAAAATAACGGTTTCTTGCATTATTACTCTTAAACGGTGAGTCCTATCGAAAAATTATTTTGCAAAAAGTTGTAGGTATATTATTTTTTATTTTTTTTTTTTTTTAATCTGTCATTTATAAAAAAAATAATTTTTTTTTAAATTTGTCACAAGTGAGATTCTGTATGCCGAAAACGAACAAAAGTTTTCATGTGTGTGAACGGTTTGCTTCATATAACTTGAAAAACGGAAGAATTTGTTTTTGAAAAACGAACGATCGTTTTCGTTTCGTTTTTATAGAATCTGGCCTCTGAGCTTTTTTAGATATGCTTTGATAACACTCTCTAAACTATAATGTTTTACATAAAAAAGTTCAGGATTTGGTTTCGTGTCGAAAATAACGGTTTTTTGCCTGTTATTTATTATAAAATGATCAATGCTATCGAAAAAAAAGTGTTTAAATGATTGGTAGATTATGCGTTTCCCTACACAATTAAATTCAGCTCTTATTTCTGAAAGTTTTAATAAGAAATTGCATAATAGTCTAAAAATTAAAATGAGAATATTTAAAAAAAATACGCATATTTAATAGTTAAGTGCTTAAGAAAGTAATTTTCGATTGTTGATTTTTCATTAGATATAAAAAATCAATGTTTTTTTTTTGTAGAAAATCAATTTTTTTTATATACATAGAAGAGCACATACCTAACAACTTTTTCAAAGACAACTTTTCGATAGTACTTACCGCTTAAGAGCAGGTTATATCGCGCGTAGAAAATAATGTATAGCATGTTTTTAGGGAATCACGAGACCTACAAGTCTCTCTATACTTTTTTTTTAATAGCTTCTCCCGTTTCAGTTTGGTGTAAGTACTGATTCCGAATCCGAATCAAAAATTATCTATCACCTCTTGTTTTCGAGATATTTTGATCCGAATGTACAAAAAGTCTTTATTAAATGTGGCCGCTAAATTTTGTATACAAAAACACATAGCGAAAGTACCTACTACTTGCTGTTTTTTCGTGAAAAATTTTGTTTAAATTTTATTAATCTCTTTCTTTCTTTTCGAGAAATTTTTAACTTGAAAATAATTTGGAAATTATTTCGCAAAAATAACATTTTTACTTGTCTAGCTTATTAAAAAACCACATGGTTTTTAATAGCACATAGTTGTATAGCACATGGTTGTCTATCCAACTAATAAAAGTGATGTCAAGTCTGTATTTAGAGCAAAACATTTTTTATGACATATTGAAGTGTTTTTTTTTTTGGGAAATTTTCTCCAAGCTATCTCCAAAACTAGAGCTGAGACAAAAAAAACCTAACGCGGTTTTAAATTCACCATACTAAACTTACTCAAAATCTGGTCTTAAATCTGCGGCATCAAATGAATGTTTCCTTGTGTAATAGATCTAACATGTATCTATACAGGGTGTCCCGAAATCAGCGCCGCAGAAGAAAACCATGGGTTCCTGAGGTAACTAAGTCGAAAAACTTAAGAGGTAATTTGCTCGTTCTCACTCCGTTTTCGACTTATAACGGTTTTTATAATTTGTTTTGGTTTTCCCTTTGACTGGCTCTAACTCTGCCAAACTACAACTTTGTTCTGCAAAACATTTTTCAAAAATTGAAAAATTAAATTTGCCAACGAATTAAAGTTTTAACGCGAAAACGAATTCAATACTTCTGCTCTCTGAACCTTGGCAAATGAATATCTTGAGGCGAACGTTAAGCGGAGCGCTATAGGTGACTTACTGAAATAATTTCCAGAATGCTAAACTTTGCTAATAATACTCATCAGCCCTTTGATTTTATTATGCGTAAATTGACACCAAAAAGTTTCCTTCGTTCGTTGGTAGTCTTCCATCTCTTGTATAGATTTAAGTTTCTACCTTGGTTGCTATAGATTTAAGTTAAGCTTTAAGTGTCAATTAAAAGTTCTTTAAAACAAAGTATATCTGTACAAATGACGTGGAGTGTATATTTGAGAGACAGATACCTACATACGGATACAAATAATAACCTCAATTTTTTTTTTATTGAATTCGCTTATATTGAATTAAACAAAAAAAAAAAGAAAAAAGTCATTGTTCGTTAGTGTAAAAGAAAATTGTTCCATTATTATGAAAAAGAATAAGATGATTGGTGTCAAGAAAACTTTCATTTGTGGGTGAAGTGTTTTCCTTTTTTTTTTTTTGTCCACACCAGCCTTAATTGTTGCATTTATTTTGTTCGTCCTCAATTTTGGGATTAACACACTTTATTTTAGTCGTTTTTATTTTTCAAATCTTATTAATAAATGTGGTTTCTTTTTAAGACAACTTTCAGTTTTTGAAATCGTAGTCTTAAGTTTTTTATGGTTGACTTTAAAGTAAATCATTTAATTTTTGAAAAGGAAATGGTTCAATTTATCAGCCAATCTAATCCTTTCCAAAAGATGAAGAATCAAGAAAGAAAGCTTCAAAGATGAAAAACGATTTAAAATTTTTAAAACATTAGAATTTGATTACTTAAGAAAAGATTCTCAAACGAATAGATGGAAAACTACGCAGTAATTTTCCAGTATACATGAAAAATAATTTTAAAAAATACGAAGAAGAAAAATTAAATTCTGTTGTTTTATTTTGTTTTCAATTATAAAAAAAAAAGAAATATATTCTCATGCGTCAATAGCACACATTTTTTTAGAATCATAAAAAACACATTATATGAACTCTCGGGGTTTAATACCCCGTCCAAATAGGCTTATTATAAATTGTTTAAATATTTTTTATGTTTCCTGGGTAACCAAACCATATGAAGCCGCAAACGGGTGTTTCTGCTTGGGTTATATTTTCAATGCCCAAACAGATTTTGTAAATTGGACATAAAAAAAAACAAACATCTCTGTCTTTCCTCTTACTTATTTTGATACAAAAGTTTCTGTTGATCTGTTGAAAGGGAATGTTTTAACAAATATTGCGTTTTTTTAATATTTATCTTCAAGATCCTTGAATTATCTGCTTAAAGTGATGCGTCAGCCAATTGGTGGAACTTTCTGAATAAACGTATGTGTTAAATTTAATTTAAAATCAATTTCGTATATGCATATTTGAAACAGTTGAAAAATCGTGTTTATGATTGAAGAAAAATACAAAGTTGGTTATCGATCATATATCATCAAAAGCTTCAATTCTTCTCGTGAAGTTATTTGCTTCTCAACAAACTGGGATTCCGGTAGGGAGCGAGCCTTGCAATTGACTTCTTCAACTCAACATGGACCAACGTAAAACTACTTTACTTTATTTTGACTATCAAAATAATGGAAGCTTATTTCATAAATATTCGCATTTGAAACATTTTTCAACTCAATCTGAGCTTAAATTTAAAAAAAAAAAATCCCGTAAGCATTCGTAGGTGTAGTAACATAGACTGTACTTTTCTCGGCTGATGCAACTCGGGTGGTTTGGGTTTTAAATCGTTCGTTTGCTAGCTATGCGAACTCAATACCTAGTGACCACTTCGTTCGAGGCAACAAACGCCCATCCATCCATCTAAGCCCCAACAGAGAAGGAATTAATAGATGAACATCACATTCTGCTTAGAAGAACGTTGACAGAATAGTCATCTTAAGCGGAATAATTCTATCGATGGAATCCACTGTAGGTCAAACTATTTGGTGAATACAATCTATTGGCCACTACATTGTATTCAAAGCGTCGGCACATAGTAACCCCATTTTTTGAGTTAAGCATATTAACAATCTGCTGTCCCGTCAGAGGATAACGTCTCGAACTTGTCGTTACTTTTGTCGAGTGTGTAAGATTTTGCGCAACTTATTGAAGTTGAGAAAAATCTCGACTTGAGTAACTAATATGAATTCATCCTTAAGCCTTGGCTATGGATGGTCCATATTATAACAACCACAACAAACGAACTAGTATAGTGAAATTTCCTATCTATTCACGCTATCATTCGGGACTTTAAAATGGAAGAGTTGGAGCGCATCGATCTGGAATTTCGGGATTTATTAATTTTTAACATTTGATCGACAGTTGACTTGCCTGGCCTGAAACCACACAAATAAGAGCCAATCCGGAAGCCGGCAAAAGGTCACAGGGTAAGCGATCACACAATATAACTAACAGGATTCTATATGCGACGTTTAAGAGGCTTATTCCTCTGTAGTTGGCGGATGTCAGAGTGTTTCCTTTTTTGTGGATGGGGCACACTATGCTAAAGTTCTTGTTATGTGGCATGCTTTCCACCGACCAGATTCTATAGACGAGTTGTTCATTGTCACGGCACTCCTCATGCTTTGGTTTACCTCTACTGATAGTGCTTGCTGCTGGTGGCTGGCTGGTCGAGAGATTACCGAGCCACTACCAAGTAGTGGTCCAAGTCCATTTTGCTCCCCAGATCATTCAAACATCCAAGATACAGGGAGTATGCCTCGCGGCAATCGCAATTTTATCAATTTAGTTGATGGTTTTTTTTTATCACAAGATCGCCAGACCCCCTTGCGTATATTGATGCGTGGGAGTTGGTTGCTTGCTATGACATTTCGCCTCTCTGCAAAAAACCAACATACTGAGTCCGTTAGTGGACGTTTTGTTATGAAGGGTGGCTTTCTTGTCTAATAGTTCTACCTCATTAATTTCAAACCCGAAAACTTAGCACCACAAGCAATTGGAATTGACGGACATAAAGACGCTGATGATTGGCACCGTCGAAATAAATATAAGTCTAGCCATGAACTTGGTGGTAGTACCTTCAAGTTGTTGGTTGTTTAAAAATACCGACTATCGACTTCAAGGCCGCGTATGACAGCATTTAGAGAGAGAAGCGCAAAGTCGTTCGTTTGTGCAGGATGATGATGTCCGAGAAGGTCGTTAATAAAGAAAATTTAACACCCCTTGACAGAACGTCAACACTCATCATAGACTGAACAGCTATAACTTTGAGATAGTTATGACAAATCGACACCAGTGCTAAGATCAAACGCACCAGAGGCCGGCGCTGAAGAGGAGGCAGCTGGCTAAGAAGAAGAACCAACTGGCTTTAGAAGCTTGCTCTTTGAAGCCCAAATCTATCATGAATTGTAATGAAGCTTTAAGAGCCATATGTAGTGAGGAGTGTTCTGCTCAGTACCTCATCTTCTCCATAAGTTGACCATACTTCGAAACAAATTTCATCTTTTTTTGTGGAAGACTGAGTCTAAGTCTGTACAAGTTAGCTAATCCAAGGGTTTCAGAAAAGGAGCCTGAATTAACCCAAGTATCTATTTTGGGTTCATCGGTATTACATGGCTACCATTGGTTCGCCGGTCGATGGCTTGTTGTCTAGTCAATTTTCTCTGTTAGGAAAGGTGCTGATGAATGGATTATGAAAGTCTAAACGCGGTAATTAAAGTCAGAGTATCCCTTATTTCCTTTGTGTCTCTAAATCTACGCATGATTTAAAGATCTGTTAATCAGGTTACTAGTCTGACCAAGCCCTAGGAGGGATATGGTTCGTCGAGTGCAAAATCTCTTATGTTTAAACTACTCTACTTCTTGAAAGATATAAATTGTTGTTTACTGAAAAAGGGTTTTCGGTGGCATAGTGAAAAAAGTTCATTAGAAGTTGCCAGCTAAAATCCGCCACAAGTCACAATCCCAATTATAACAGTTATTCGTTTGTATTTACCCTTTGCTTTGCTTTGATTTTGTTTTTCTGTTTTTTTTTCATTTCCATTGCATGACAATTGCATAAAAATTTAAGCCAATTTTGAGACACCACATTCGTTGGAAGCATGAATATTTAGTCAAACAGCTCTGGGACTGCCCACCGAGTTCATGTTTAGATCCAATTTGATTTGCTATGATTCCACACCACCAAATGCAAATAACCTGCTGCGCCACCTCCGCGCTCCCACATAATAATTGTGCATCGGCGGCAGCGACCTAAACGACTTTATGCCGTTTGCCGTGTGTAATGTACTTTTGCAAATCTAACGACAAGTGTCCAATATAACGAACCGAAGAAAAAAAAAAAAATAAATACAAAAAAACGTGCGCCGACTTCGCGACAACGAAAACAAAACATGCTCAGTCCACCATCAGAGAATCACTCATTACTTATGCAGCGCGCTATTTGTGTATTTTATTTAAAGCAATGCGACCAACCGACCGACCGACAGACTGACGACAACCAAAACAACAAGAACCCCCTTAGAATGGAGCAGCAGAGTTGGGTTGGGAGGGCAAGGCAAGAGGAAGTGTGTGCGATTCGGTAATAAAATAACACACAACAATGAGTCACTCTCATTTGCACATAGTGCAGCAGCAAGTAGTGATTAGGAATCTCAAGGTAAAAGCCTTGGAGTTGTATGCAATTGGCCAAGTTCTGGGCTTCTCTATAAAAATTGCAAAATCCAAAGGAAACAGGGCAAACCTATTGAGAATCTATCTCCCTTGTGGATCCACAGATTGTAATGGAATTTCTAGAAAAAAAAAAATAAAAAGGAAATTTCTGCAATTCAGAGATTTTGCGAATCTTTCTATTTTCATTGATTCACTCGGCATTGAGGGTATATAAATAGAATTCTTGAATTTCCTTCTTTTTTCCGAAAAAAGTGGATATTTTCCATCTAAATGGTGAGATTCAAGTGTATACAGAGTTTGGTTGTGGTTCCGAAATCTCCAGCAAAACTTACCTGACAAGAAATTTGAGAATCGGTGGTAGTTTGGTTGTTGTTGGTGGCGAACGCGAAGCAGTTCTTTTCTTTTTTTGTTGATTTTAATTTTTTTTTTCACACAGCTGCTGCTGTCGTCCTATTTGAAGTCAATTTTAACTTTTAAATCACAAGATTTTATGGAATTCACTTTTATATTAATGTTTTTGAATATTTTCTTAATTGAATTTACAACATAATACACCCACGTACTTTCGATTGAGAGAAGAAAAATGTTTTTTTTTTACACAATTTTTTATTGAAAATAAAATACAAAAAACGAAACTTGTAGCGAAAACTTCTTCTTGTTGAAATTTTTTCTTCTACTTTTTTGAAGTAACTACATACAGCTGTCAAATTTGAACTTATCTTCGTTGAGTGGCCATTTTGGAATTTTTCTTTTTTAACGAAGAGTGATGCCAAAACTAACAAAAGACCTATTGTAGTAAATGTTTGTATTTACATTATTGTAATAGATGTTTAGCTTAGGCAATTGAGTAAATTTGGATGAAATTTGTCAAATGGACTTAATAAATTAGTAGGGGTATTCATGAAAGCGGGTAAACTTTTCTATCTGGTAAAATGGGAAAGTTTACTAGGCATGTTTCATGAACGCCCCATTAAATCAACTTGGGTAAATGTTTGTCAATTATGTATTGATTCTTGCATTTTTTGTAGAAAATTATGGTTCATTCCTTGTCTTCGTCAACCAGAAACATATATGTGGCTGGTTATATCTTTCTAAACTGGCCAAAATTAAACGTTTAAAGTTTTTCATAAATACGATTAAACTAAAGCAAATTTTTTGAGTGGAAACGCTTACCATATTCTGGTAAAGATTTCCTATATAAAATTTGACAGTTCGAATGCCAGAACTACCACGTTTACCAGGTTTACCAAGTTTCATGAATACCCCCCAAAAGGAACAAATAAGCTTGTATAAGGTTCAATTTGTTTCTATTCGGTAAGCTATATATAATGCATTAATTAAAATCAAAGCTTGATAATGCAAGTCATCAATTTTGAAGTAAAAAGACGTCTTTTTAGGGCATTCTAGAAGAGTCCATAGGAAGCCTTGCATATTGTAGGTAAGAAAGGCCCCTTTAAGACCATTTTTAAGAGATTATATCGTTGACAGGAACCATTATATCCCTACTTTTCTTAGAAAACCTATTGCTTGTGTAAGAAAGCCATTTTAAAACCTGTTTGAGAAGATATATCTTTGACAGAACGGAAAAACAATATCATGTTGGCCGGAAATCAAAACTTTTTGATTTCTGTCGAGCCATGCTCGCGAGCATGTTGTCGAGCATGCTTGCCCATGTGAACCCCCCTTAAAATGAGTTTCCTTTGGTCAGCATTTACATTCAACGATTTTTCCAACTGTCGGCAGGAATTTAGTCCATAAAATGAGCTTCCTTTAATGAGCATTTACATTTAACGATTTTTTCATGACGATTATTACAATTGTCTTCAGAAATTAAGTCCGTAAAATGAGTTTGCTTTGATGGTAAGCATTTACATTCAACGATTTTTTCACGATGATTTTTCCAATTGTCCCCAGAAATTTGGTCCGTAAAATGAGTTTCCTTTAGTCAGTATTTACATCAACGATTTTTACACGACGCTTTCCCAAATGTCGCCAGAAATTAAGTACGCAAAGGACCAAAGTCAACACCTATGTTGGGTTGCTGGCATTTAAAATGCACGGAAAACCTCAATACATACAAAATGTCGACTTTTGGTGTTTTTGGCAAAAAGAGAGAAAACACCCAGAGTCGTCGTTCTAGGTATAGATAGGGTCTATGGCCTGTACTGTACTGCAAAGAGTGTTAAGTATATAGGTGCTTAGAGGTTTGAATTATGGATACGATAAACAACTAGATCTAGTACAAAATGTTGTGCTTTTGTTTCAAAGTTCAAAGTAGGTACACTATTAATCAAAATGATGAAAGCTAAAAGCTTGCCTATATCAATTACAAAATAACTTTCTCAAGTTCGAAAACATTTGAAAGCTTTTATAAGCTTTATATTTGAATATTTAAATTCAGCTTTTATGAATTACGGAAACGGAAACAAAATTTTATTCAAAAAAAAACCAAGTCATTATTATTTCAAGCCGTCAGAACCTAACTAATTTTTGAACTTTTTTTTTCAAAAGACAAAAACTTGTAATTTTGGCCACGAAAGTTTTTTTTTTCGAAACAATAAGTACCCAAAACGTTTCCAAAAAATTACTGAATTACCTACCTACTGCTAAATTTAAAAAAATACGAATTTCATTAGTAATCCCAAACTTTTCCGTACCGTTGCAAAAATTTTTGTTCTCCCCATACAAATATGACATTTCTGAAAAGTTTTTGAATGAAAAGTACAAAAATGGCTGAAGTTTAGGTAATCCTCACCTTTTGGCGTTTACAGATTCCAATTATCTTGATTCTTACAAACGTTATCGTGTTTACAAATTTCCAACGCCAACGCCAACGACGCCGACAACTGCACACACACATAAAAATGTCTCGAAAACGTGTTTTCTTTACTTAATACTTGGTGCTTTTAGGAATGCTCGTCAGCTCACCATTGAGAATTATTTTTATTAATCCAGTTTTGACCATCATTTGCCAATCTTTTTTTCGGTGAAACCAATTCATTGTAAAATATCGAAAAGTCGATTTTGGTTGGACATTCTCCACCACACAACAAATGAGTTGCACATGTATGTTGTTTTTTTATCCCCTAATAGAGAATAGCATTTCTTTTAGTTAGTTTTTCTAAAAAAGAAATAAGTAACCAATAATTTGAAAAAAACTTCCATTTTTACGTGGGGATGCTTTGACTGGCAAAAACCACTTAGTGGAGTGCTTTTGCCAGTGGCAAAGCCAATTCGTGGGCAGCCTTTGCCAGTGACAAAAAGCCTCCCATGGGTTACTTTTGCCAATGTTAAAGTGTAACTTATAAAGTTTTGAGATATTTTTAGTATTGAGTTAAGTGAATAGATTTGATTTTTTACTTTTTCTTAATAAAGTGGTTCAAACTGACTAACTTCCCGGACGACCAAATGACAGCTCTCTCCCTGGGCAAATATAAAAATTATTTAAAAACCATCCGACCGACTGTCATTTTCCCATTTTGACAGCTCGTCGTCCGGTAAGTTAGTCAATGTAAGCCCCTTTAATGTTAAGAGCTCTTATACAAGTATTGGATTCGACATTTTGGCACCTGGAAATATACCTCCCCCATCCCATTTTTCGCTATAACTATAGGGCTTATTTTGGCCAATTGCCCTGTGGCCTGGTATGACC
This sequence comes from Meliscaeva auricollis, assembly GCA_948107695.1. Classification (NCBI taxonomy): domain Eukaryota; kingdom Metazoa; phylum Arthropoda; class Insecta; order Diptera; family Syrphidae; genus Meliscaeva; species Meliscaeva auricollis. The sequence goes on from OX403616.1 coordinate 64,860,165, forward strand.
AGTTGGCAGAAACCAACCTTTACATGTTTCGGAGTTTTTTCAATTAAATCAAACCTCTAAGCTGCCCTCATCTGTCATCTGTTTGAGGATTAATATTGAATCCTTTTAGTGTTTTGAAAAAGAAACAAAATAAAAACAAAATTATATTTGAATGCAATGTTTCAAGACCTTTTTCATAATTCCAAAAGCATGATGCTTAAGTTTTAAAAATAGATCGCAACTCAACCACAAAAAAATTGCAAAATGAGAACAACTTTCAGCCTAGTGCGATGACTTTTTCATCACATTCACCATCTTCATAATCATCTTCCACTTGTTACTTCTAATTAAAACCACGAACATCTTGTTGTTGCCTTTAACGACAAAGCAATAAAAATAAATAAAACAAAATAAAACTGCTTAAGGCAGACCATCACCATTTTCGTACAAAAGGACCTTTCTTCATTCCTGTCAAAGTCTTACGTGGGTTCATTCTAACAACAACAAAAAAAATCCTCTTTTAAGACTTAAAACAATTATATTTTTTCTCATAATAAATATGCAAAATCTCTTATTTACACCTTTTTGTCTGCCACATTGTCCTTGGAATTTCCTTTAAGCATTTAAAAAAAAAATAATTCTGAGGAAGATGAAAAAAATATTATAAACTCTTTATTACATGAGACTAAGCCAAAAAAAATATTGCAGCGGCAGCCTCATTAACAGACAATTCAAAACCTTTTTTTTTATACCTATTCCTTAACGAAAGCTCAACTGTACTTCCGCTCAACGGTCACGAAGACAAATTTATTTTACTGCCAAAGAATGAAAGGATATGAAAATAATAATACTACAAAAAAAAGAAATGTTTGTAAAGATGGCGTGATGAACACAAACAATCAAAAAAAAAAAAAAAAAAAAATATGGGGTAGGTACTTTTTGCTGCACCGACCTGATATTCATAGAATCAGCACGAGCGTCAAAAAAGCACTTTGTTGAATGAACTGCTTTCAATTATTATCACAATGATATCTTACCTGGGGCTGGGACGGGACCAGGTTAGAAGGCAGGACTTAACCTAAAATAAGTTCTTAATGAACGTCATAATACACGGTTTACAGCCCTTAGACCTCAACTTTTATAATGTGGAAGTATATACTTTTAATGTCGTTTCCCTTTTGATTTTTCTTTTAAGGGTATTTTAAGATTAGAGGCAAAATAAAAATTACACTACCAGTACAACTGAAAACAACTAACCCTTAACCTTACTTCGAGCTTTGAGTCTCAAGTCTCTAAACTCAGCACTGTTGTTCTGAAACACAGTAAGGGATTGCGTATTTTTATTTCGTCCAACTTTAAACTTCATTATTGTATTTATATCTAAATCACTTCCGTAGATGTTCAAAGACTAATTATGCGAAACTAAGAGATTTTTTGTTCAAAGCCCGCTTCTGACTACCGACTCTAGTTCTTAGTTCCCCGTGGTAAACATCAGGTGCCTAGCGACTAGTACCTCAACTGGAGCTTGAGGTCAAACGATCAAATAAGGATAACGAATTTCGCATCAGCGCACGTGGAATATAGGGGAAGTGGGGGCAAGACCGTTTTTGTACTATGATGTATGAAAAAGTTTCAAAAGCAAGATTTTTTTTTATACAAAACACGAAGCTTTTGGTATGATAGATCATGTCTGTCGGCATGAGGTAAGTTGTGATAGTTGTGATAGGATCCGAATGGGGCAAAACCGCATATCTTCCCGTTTCTGCGTGAATCTCGTAACTACATTTTTTTAAAAGATTTTGCTTAACATTAGACATCACTGGAAAACTATGTGTAAGGAAGATAAAAAAGTATAAATTGTGAAATAACCTCAATTAATATGTTTTACAGTTAATTCGATTTCTTTTTGTTCAATCCAATAATTATTCAATTTCGAGAAAAACTAAAATTAAAAAAAAAAATAAACAAAATTCGCTTTGTAGATACGTGGTTCACGCAGAAACGGGACAATATGGTCGGTCTTGCCTATATGAGATTTTACCCTCAATGTTTTGAGTACCAGAAAACACCGTCAAACAGGTTCTGAAGAACAATCTGTCATAGAAATCACTGACGAGCTTGTCAGTTGGCCCAAATTCCCCAATACAAGAAGCATATGAAACATCCTGGCACATTTATTTGGATTGTCTCCATTGAATAAAAATCTTATGTTTTTGGGCCACTTTTTTCTCCGCATTTTCTTATGAATTCTACAGAATGTTTTCTTTTTTGATGCATGGTATTGAAAACAGCTTTCTTCAGTCCACAATAGGCACTTTTTCCCAAAATGATGAAAGCTTGTGTTCAAATTTTTAGGCGAACTTCAGGCGTTTAAGTTTATTTCTTTGTAATATTAGGGGTATTATTCTGGGTGTTTTATGGCAAAGTCAGGTTCTTTCAAGGAATTTCTTAAATTTTTGTTATAAATTTTAATGTTATACTGATTTTTCATTTCAATAACTTCAGATTTCTGAGGTTTAAACACATTTCCTTTAAATTTTCCGAGGATAAACGGTATTCTCTCTTGTTAGTTTTTAGTGTGCGAACGCGGCAGATTTCTAATGGATTTGTTTTTTTTTTCTTATTTATTTTATAATTCACGGTCTGAAAAAGCATTTGTATAGTTTGCATAAGTATTCCATCCAAATACCCACAACCTGATTATACACTGTACAATAACCTATGTGCTTTCTTTTATGAAGGTAGTAACAGATACCCGTTACAACTCTCAGTTCATCGAAACAAACGATGTAACATTGGTCTTAGTTTTGTCAAAATACTTTTTCCGACCACTGTAAGTGAATACCGAATTTATTTTGACTAAAAAATGTTTTATGACGGTTTTTGAGGCATCCAAGCACTAAATGTGCGGTCTTGGCCCCACTTCCCCTACTGTCCTTATAGAGACCATGTGCAATCGAACAGGCTGATGTTACAACTATCCATGATTTTCGATGGAATGGAAAGAGTACACGTAGGATGAAATCGTGTGATAAAACCATGGAAAGCATTTTAAGAGAGAAGGGTCAGTGGCCATTTGCGGGTTTGTGATAAGAGGAAGACTTAGGGAAGAAGTCCGGGCTTTAATGGTGAAGGCTACGAAGAGAAGGATGATTCAACCAAGGAGGTGTTCTATGATCACTTCGAGCGCCCATATGACAGGTACGACTTCGAGATTTTTCTTGGCGACTTCAAAACGACTTCAGCCTGCATTACAAAACATCTAATATCGGGCCCAAGATTTTAAGAGGGGCAAAATGTCATCATTGCAAGCACCCGATTCCGACACTTAAATATGTACAAGGGAAATTTTGATGGTCGTGTTATTAAAAGACCGTCAACCGAATTTATTATATCACGACAGAGGTCAGACTTTTTTCCAGTATCTCGGATACCTGATCGTTCCGGAGAGCAAACATTGAGTCGGACCACTACTTGGTAGTATTTCGAAAATAATGTAGGCAGTAGCTAGACTAAAATCGCAAGAGACCGCTAATTGTCAACACACCATCAGAAATGCCGCCGCTGATATACTGGGTTTCACTAGACGACCACAAGGAAACTCCTGATTCGACAAAGACAGCCGGAGAGCACGAGAAGCGGGTGATAAAGTCTTTTGAGGGTTGTTCTGGCAGGAGTGATGCTAGAAAATAACATAGGGTAAATCTATTCAAATCTATTCGGCAGCCTGCACCCTGAGAGAGAGATTATAGTAGTAGATACACAGTCAGTGTTGAGGACCTGAAAGTAATACTTTTCCAATCTAATACACATAAACTTCGAGCATAAAGCCAATATTTCCGCTGCTAGACTATGAATTGCATTTAACCTGGCCTAATGTGCCCCATTTACAACTACACTTTATGCCAACTACAGAGAAATTAGCCATCGCAATAAAATTTGTGCTCGGTGTTAATGAAGATAAAACCAGAGGTATAAGCTTTCAACGAGAAGGGGAATCTCAACTTCATCGACTCCATCATATCGTCACGATGAAAAGATATAACTTCGAAGCAGTCAACGACGCATAACAAAATCAGTTCAGAGATTAAACGGAGAACTAGCCAATCGTTGTTTCATATAACTCCATTTAAGTAGTAAGGCCTTCTCTCACGGCTTGGGATGTTACTAGGTCGAGAAAGAGGAACTGCAGCGATACAACTTTGCTACAATTGTAGTAGATCTACTACATTCAAATTTTATTTTTTAAATCTACTCCCTACTATGCACTTTCATAAGGATATTGAAATCTACAATATTTTAAAAAATCTCTATTTAACTCTTCAATTTTATAAAAAAACGGCCAAATCTAGTTCTTTATTCTCTATTCCACTTATGTACAAGAAGTTAATTTTGGAATCTACTCCAATTTTTCTCAATCTACTACATTTTTCTCATCCAAAGTGGTAACGCTGAAGAGCTGTAGCAAGAGGAACCAATCTTAAAGGTTGCAATAGGTCAAAATAAATCAAACAAAGTCCCTCTATCATACCATCAAAGAGATGTTGTAAAAGGCAATAATGATTTTAATGCTGCTTTGTGATTGTGGGGCACTGGGCAGAAACATGGGCTTTAATAGGTTAGAAGGAAAAGTTGTTTGGGTGCTTTGAGGAAAAAATTCTTGGTCCCTGGTGCAATGTGCATCCAATGAGTGTGGAAAAGAAGATTTAATGACGAACGGGTTATACAGCGACATTTGCATGGGCAAAAAACTAAAAATGCAGCGCCTCAGAAGGCTGGACAAGTGGGGTGAATGGACATCAACGCATAAAATCCTGATGGTGTACCTGGCAGAGAGATACAATGCAACAGAAGCACACAAGCTGTAGGACGATCTCAGCCAACACTTGCTGTGCTTAACTGGAGGTGGCTAGCTGGCTGGAGAAGTCTTTGGTTTAAGGCCTCATTTAATCCTAGACTGCGAGCGCCATTAAAAGTTTATAAGTAAGTAACCTGATGACTAATACTAATGTGGGACGGTCACCCTAGAAATAGTTTGTTTATTTTGGCATTATATATGAACTTAATAAGGGGTTTAAAACGGTCGAGCATTAGCATGGGCTCGACAACATACATTGCTCGTCCATTTGTACGGAAAAACAACTTCAAGTTGGTTGGAAATTGAACCTTTTTGAATTCTGGCTAGTCATGCTCGACCATGTGAGCTCCCCTAATTACCCCGTTTCAATGCAAATTCGAGTGGTTGAGTTGAAATTTGAAGACAGTGATAGCAAGATTTTTGATTTGCCTTCATAAAGCGAGTTAGATCGAGGGTTGAAGTATAGTTCAAGCTCGCTTCAGATCTGCATGTAAACGGGTTAAATGAGAGTAGGTGTGTTGACCCGTTTACATGCAGGTTTGAAACCAACTTGAACTATGTTCTCAACCCCATTTTAAACCTGGATCGAGTTCAAATGGGTTTAATTCGACTTGAATTCACTCACTCTGTGGAGTCGAGTCCAAATCTAGCTATCTCTGTCTTCAAAATCCCTCGACCACAAAATTTAGCATGTAAACGGACCTTGTATATCGGACGGATCTTGTATTTCTGATGGATCTTGTGTTTTAACCTCAACTTAAAAGAGCTTAAAGTAACAATAAATACATTTTTTTTTTAAATATAGAATTTTATATATTTGCTTGTATCCTTTATATAAATAAATTGAAATGCTATGAAAACAGCTGAAAAATGTAGGAACATAAATGTAGGTTACTCCATACTCCTAAATATTAAATAAGTACATTAAAAACAGTGCACATAGTCTGGTTTTGGCAACAACATTAAAAGTCGTTAGTCGAATCAGTATCGGATTGTTGTCAGTCTCAGTGGTGTGGCAAAACGTGGGAGTATGAGATTCTAACAATGTTTCACTTTATTGTTGAAGGTTTAGCGAGAATGATGCATCATCCTGATGGTGGTGGTCGTTCCTAACTATGTTTCTCTCCAAAAGCAGAATGACAATTTTTCAGTTTTTTTTCCTTGCCGAAATCTATCCGGATCCGGGGATACCATTTTTCTTTTCGTTTTGGCTGATGATGCTGTTGTGTGCTATTCTAAACTATATGTGCGCTGCAAAGGCAGTCAAAGTCCTGCGTTGCAGATTATATTGCAGCAGGATTAATTGAGTCTCTTCTCTTCGTCCTGCAGTGTCTCCGCATTATTGCAGTGCATGTCAACTATGTTCTTCTGACTATGCACAGACTGCATGCTATTAAAATACAATTAAAATATAAAAAAAAAGAGAATAGAATTGGAGAAAAAAGAGCTCATGACTTAGATTTGTGCCTCGGTAGACAGTATATTTGCAGAAGGAAGGAGCAGAACCACTACTCTCGATGGGATATGCAATGGGATGAGATATAGGGCTTAGAAATGCATACAACAGGCAGCAAGTTGTGTCGTAGGGGTTGACAGCAATGATGATGATGATGATGACGATGGTGATTTGCCTAACTGTTTGTTGCTTTCCAAAGAAATGAGGCAGGATTAATGTAAGAAGATTTTATAATGTGGTTAAAAGAGACAAGTCCCTGTGTCTTCTGCCGTATACTAGTACGAGTACTGTGACTGTGAGCCGCGTGCCACCACCAACGAACGTTTAGAAAATGGTAAACAGAAATTTAATTATAAAGGATTTCATGCGAAGTAAATTGCTAAGCGTTTTCTGAATGACATGCCAAGTAAGCATTCAGAAGTTTTAATACAATGAAAAAGAATGATGGTTTAAGATATTAAAAGTTTGTTTTTTTTAAATTTTTTTTTTTAACAAACATTATACCTAAGAAAGACAACAATTTTGAATTTTGAATGAGCTCTTTGGTAAAAACAAAGATAAGCCAATTTCTTATCTACAGTGGCATCCTACGGTTGGCTTAAGAGAACTAAAGCTAATCAAAATGTTCTAAATACGAGAAAAATATATGAGTTGTCTCAATAGTTGATGTCAATAAATTAACGTTTAACTTTGATTTTAAGTGTTTGTTTTTTGATTCCACGTTGTTTTTTCCTCAGTATAGTTTCGTTTCTGTCTTGAGATGAAAATTCCGCTATGATAAATTGTCCGTGATGAGTTGCTTAGGGATGAATTGGGTTGACGATGACGATAGTACCGCAACTTATCAATTGCATTTCGAGTTTATTAAAAGTTTTATGATATATGTACTATAATCTCCAAAGTATCACTACAGATAAAGATTAATCAAAGTAAGGAGGCCATTAAACTTACTCTGAAAAAAAAACCCTAGCTTATAAAGCTACTTTTTTTTTTTATAAACATGAATAAAAGTAGTAACTTTGTATAACAAGTCTATTGTTCTTTTTACTTACCTACCCTTGAATTTCTATTAAAAAAATATATCACAAGTTTCCATTTTTTTTTAACTGAAATGTGTATTTTATTATTTAAAATGTATTTACACCGTTTATATTGAGGCCTTAAAAATTACTTCCAATAATTTTTTTTTTCATCTTTTACATTCAGGAAAAAATATATCGTATTTTAGTATTAAATTTTTGTTTTTTTAATATTCTTGAACACGCAGTGAATATTTTTTCGTTTTTTTTTGTTTTTTTTTTTGTTTAATTAAAACATTTCTTTTGTGTTTTCTTTTATCATAATTATTCTATTTTAAATTTCATGTGTAAGTTTAGTTGAAGTATGCCTTTTGTTTAAAATATTTTTTTTTGCATGTATATTTTTATTTTTACATTTTCTTTTTTGTTTAAATTTTAATTAAGCTGCATAATTATTATGTATTAGTGTTTGGAAAATTTTACGTGTTGCTTTATGTGAGTTTTTTTTTATTTACAAATTTTTCTTATAAATTATTTTTGGTTTTCTCGTTTGTTTTAATTAATTTAAATTTTGCTTACACAATTTGATTTTAGTTTCATTTTAATTTTTTTTTTCAATTTTTAATATTAATTTATTTATATTATTATATACACGTGATTTTGATTGTAAGTGTTAAATTTTATAAAGAAATAACAGTGATGTAATGGTACTCAAATCTAATAAATTTATAGAATTAAGTTTTAATAAAAACGAATAAGAAAATAAGATAAAAAAATCTTTTAATTCCGATTTATTTAGTCGGACGGATTTTCATTGATGCCTTACAATTTGTTTTTAAATTTTAAGCACATAAATATTATGATTTTTTTGAGTGATGACAGCAATTATTTTGGGAGCAATTTTTCGTGCTTAAATATAAACGAAAAAAAAAGTAAAAATACGTGGTACTTTTATTATTATGAAAAAAAAAAAATGCTATTATAAGAATTTTATTTTATTTTTATCTTTAAGATTAACAAAACAAAAAAATTTATAAAACATTAACAAGTTTGTTCTGGTAAAATATATATATATATATTTATTTATATTTGTTGTTTATACTATTTTTAAATATTTTGTTTTTGCTTTTGATTTTATGTTCTTTTGTTAAACAGTAAGAAATGTTCTTAAGTTAAAAATATTAACTATATGTATTGACACTTTTTTTCTGTTTGTGTAGGTATTTCTTCTTTCACAATTTGCTTGCTTTTTAATATTAATTTATTCTAAAAATTAATATATATATATTTTTTTTTGTTTTTTTTCTTTTTGTGGTTGTAAATTCTATTTTCTAGGTAATAATGATAATAATTATTTAAAAACCGTATCTATAATTGCACAAATAATTTTAAATTTAATGAAACTATCTGCTTATGCAAGCCATTGCCATCCAGGTTAAGTAGAAAATAAAAGTGAATCCAAGCGATAAGAGTTTTGGTATTCGATTTGCCGCATTCGGTGATGTAACTGAAAATAAAATCAAAAAATACATTTTTTAGTAAGATACCAAAAGTTTGCTGACCAAATTATTGACGAAAATATAAAGCATTTGCAGGTCACTAAAGAATGTTTAAGTTTGCGGGAAATGTTGTGATGTCATTACTAATATTATCTACTAATAACGAATCAGAATTCAGAAATAAGACCAATTAGTTGGGGTGGCGACCATTGAATTATTTAGCTTATGAGAATAAAGATTTCAATTGGTTTCAAATGAAACTTAAAAAAATTAAGATGTGTCAGTCAAGATACTATCTACTTGTAGAAAATACAACCAGATGGAGCGCTAAGCTATTCAATTAAAATTTCGTGAAAATGGTTTCACTTCTTGTATCTGATTATCTGATTTTTTCGTGATGTCTTTCTTTCTGATGCGATATTTTGAAAGAAGTTCAAAAACTCTTCACCATTATACACTGAACTTATTCATCGGTCTAGGTCATGGAAGAAATTGCATCAGTTTCCTGGCTATTCAACCGAAAATATTGTTGACGGGTGCCACTGGGTTTTAGTCCACCACTGAGCGGCATCCTTGCACTCAGAAAAAAAAGGCAACGTCAAATTAAGTCCAATCATTATTGAATAAAATGTGAAAAAAATTTTGATTATATGTACATATTATGCTGCATATATTTCAAGTTTGAATAAATATGTACACGTTATATTTATATCGACCAGACAGGTAGCACGATAAGTAAGGCACTTGAATGGTAAGTCGAACAATGCAATTTTTACTTGCTCTGTAGGGCAAGTATTGGTTTCGAGTCAAAAAAAAATAAGGTTTTAATCAAAAACAACATTACGATGATGAAAAAGCCCAATAATGGTTTTCTTCATGTCGTCCATCCGTCTGTGCGACTGTGCGTCCGTCTGTACGTGTACACATTTCCACTGCCCAAACGCGTGGATGAATTTTCTTCAAATTTGGTACCCGGTTATTTTTACGTAATTTCGAAAGTTGTTCTTTGGTTTTGTTTTTGAAGATCTCGTCTAGAACTAATACTTTCTATAAAACCGTTTTGAGTAATTGGATTTTTCTCGAAAACTCCTCTAACGATTTTGTTCAGAATGTGTGTATGTATTGTTCAAAGTAATTACAACAAAACAGCATTTTTCGTTTTTCTCGAACAGCGTTACCGTTTTTTCGTAAAAATATTCTTTTTTTTTTTGCTTTTTTGTAAATATCTCGTAAACGATCTGAGCGATTCTTATTAAAACTTCATATAACCCCAAACAATCTTGTTAAATATAATATTAAAAAATTAAAAAATCAAAAATAGTTCTATTTCACTTTTGCAATGTTTAAACTTTTTTTTTTGTAAATACATATATATCTAACTTCATTTTAAATTATTGTACAGCTTTAATTCAATTTTTTACTTTGATTTAAAGTTGTTTTCATTGATTCTTTGTTGTTTTTTCTCAGTTTTTTCTCATTTTAGCTTCGTCTCTTTTTTATCTAAAAAAATGTTAATTTAAACAAATTCAATACAAAACTTATTTAAACAAACCAAGAAGCTAGAACGTATTTTTTGTAAAGAAAATATTTTTACTGTTTTTGTATTGATGGTTTTTGTCCCTATTTTAGAGTTAACACTCGATATTTTTTGTACAGAAGAGAGTTCAGACTAAAATTGTTTGTGCCCTCAACAAGTTGTAGTAAGTAAAGTCACCCCTTGCTTAATCACTAACTTACCAACCACTGCTTTCGAACACTTAACATACAAAACCAACCTGCCTAAACGACGTTTACTAAGATCAACCAGGTACAAAAACAAAAGAAATAGGTATACAAAATCAGAAGTGGGATGAACCCATGCCATTAAATCACTTAATAAATGCTATCAAATAAAATAATAAAATTGGAATTGAAGCAATAAAAGTTAAAGCAATAGCCACTCACACAAAAGAAAAGAATATCAACTTTCGGCCTTAATTAAATGTCAACAACAAGATTTACATGACTTTTTGTGGTTGTGGTTGGTAAGTACCTAGGCCTTAGAATTCATTTTCCTAAACATTATCTTTTAATCTCTACCCCTTCTCTTAAAAAATTAAACTTGAAAATGTAGAAGAAAAACGATTATCTTTATTAAAGACTTTTTGCTACACTTAACATTTTATGCCTCCTAAAAAAAAACCTCTTTTTTTAACTGCCATTTACCACTCCGAAAGCGTTTAGATACTTTTTTTCAATTTCTCAACCAAACGATATTCTTATTAGGCTTAGATAATATAAAACCCCATCACACACAAGCACACAATCATCTCTATAAAAACAACAACAAAAAAAGCCACTCGATCCAATTCCCTAACGACACTAGGTGTCAAGCTTATAGTATTCCCTAAACGTTCACAAGTAACTTCTACTTACCCCTAGATACGATTGTCCTTCAAATCCTTCTTAAGGATATTACTGTTATCTTTTTCTTTTCCTCTGATGCCACAACCACCGCACCCTTCCCAAGAGTACCACTACTACCGGTAGCGTGCACTGTCTAAAGGAGACATAAATATATTAATGCCAAATGAGAAAAATGCCGCAGCAGAAGTAGAAGAGAAACCAAAAACCCAAACCCCAACCCTTCCCCAAAAACAAAAATCGTATGAAGAAAACCCCTTTTTGAAAGTATTTTTTTTTTGTTTGCAAATCTTTCGAGAAAAATTCTTACGTGAGAAAAATTCTTAAAAAAATCTGTGTCCTGGAAATTCGCTGCCCATCTAACTCAATATAGCTATGGCAATGAAAATAAATTGTAATCGTTTTCCGTTTATAGCACCTCATTTGCGTATACACACACTCCCCACACACATATCGATTTCTACACTACTACATTGTACACCTCACCTACTCGTTGTGTCTATATTACCTTGAAGTAAGGGGGGTCCTTGTTTGTTGCTTGCTCCAAAAAATAAGCTGATTGCTCCGATCGTTTTGCAAGAATTTATTTTATTGCTTTCTATTCGATGGGATATTTGGGACAACAGCAGGAACAAAGCAGACAACAACAAAAAAATCTGCGTTGTACCTTATCCAACTTTGGAAAGACACCAATGCTGAATTGTTTCCATATCGACAAGAACAGAGCAGACGATGAACTTACTCACAAAAGAACCCAAACATGGGGAGATGGGAGCCCCTACACAGGAACAAACAAAAAAGTGTCATTCTTAAAATTGGATCCTTACGTTCGTTGTCGTCGTTGTTGGAATCGATGTCGCAGGGTTGTGCGGAAGAAAAATTGGGTATATACAACAAAGGTGGTAATGACTCGTTCGGCAGTTTGGTTTGCTTGATTTTATTGGAAGAGATGAAAAAAAAAAATAAGGATTAAGGTGTTTTTCACAAAACCCGACCACAACTCTGATTTTTTCCATCGACAGGGTGCTAAAAAATTGTGATTGGAATTTAAAAAAAGGGGATACTAAAGGGCAAACAAAAAAGAAATATAATTATGAGTAATTATCATGACATGTAAGCCTCTGGCACTCATCGTTTTATTGGGTTTCTCCAACTTTTTCACGACTCAGATATGTTGATGCTTTTTCTGCTCATGGCATGTAAGGACCAGTACGGATTCAATTTGGTTTTGAACGAATAAGATCATTTTTGGATAAAATCTCTCAATAATTTTGAAGGAACTGCGGTTCTTATACTTACTCAATAACTTGTTGTTAAGGTGAGGCTACCATCCGTTCTGGATTTGGACCTCAACAAAGAAACTACTTTGTCCCTAGCCAACTGCCTCCAGTTTCATACTTCCGTGTGTCGCCCAAATCGCGGCCTTCCTCCTTTTCATCGTCCCTTCAAGGTGCAGTCGAAAATTTGTTGCCCATGCCAACCATGAGTTGAGTGAGTTGCCTCTTTAATCACTTCGCTTTGTTAGTATCTTATTCTCCGCTAACCATTTTTTATATAGTCGAGACCAAACACACTTGAATTTTTTTTTGAACCAAAACACTTTAACGCCCTTTCACCGTACAGCAGGAAGGGTTTTGTAATAAGTGTCTTGTACTGCGACATTTAAGTTGCTCAAGAAAGGTCTTTGATACTCAATTGCCTTCTTAGCCCAAATCATTTTCTAAAAGCGTAGAATCTAGACAAGAATGTTTACTACTTCAAAGTTATGGCAAGTCCATGGTGACGTCCTGCAGAACACCTTGGATATGAGTTGTTTTGGTTTTGGCAACATACTTGGCCTTGCTTTCATTAGCTGTTCATTCTACCCGCTTCAGGTTCAATGCTACAACTCGTTTCTATAGATGCTGCCGTATGTAGCCTTGAAGTCAATGAACAGGTGATAGGTAACGATTTTATGTTCCAGGGCTTTTTCCACCATCTCCCTTAATTTGAAAATCCTGTTGATGGTGGACATTTTTTGTATATTGCCACTGATATGGATATTTGAAGAGACCCTTCAGGTCAGGTTTTAAATCAATTATTTAATACTGCAGGCAGGATTTATAAGTACACGATCTTAAGAAAAATAAGTTATTTGTAGTTGGCGCGGTTCAAGAGGTCTCATTTTTTAAAAGATCAGTCAAACAATGCTGAGGTTCTATTCTGCGGCTATAATTTTCTCGGACCATATCTGGCAGGTTGCAGCTATAACGGAATTAATTATTTTTTTCCAAGACTTTTGTCTTACAACTTCTCCAATAAAGCAAATATACAAGATTTATAGATTTTTCTCGATTTGCGTTTTCCAAAATGTCCGATTTGGCGAAGGCAGCACCCGATAAAAATAGGTGCTGCCCTCTGCAACCCACCTGCTTGGAATCACTATAGGATCTGGTGTAGTGCGGTTTTGGGTTTATGCGAAATTTTATCCGTCATAATTCTTTAAAAAAAAAAAAAAGAACAAGAAATGTACGCTCACTTGAGATGGGTTGTCGAGAGTTCCTCCAACGATCCCAATCGTGTGACGCAACAATCAATTAATAAACAACGAAACAATCATTCCAGTCAAGTTCTGAACCAACTTGGTTAGTGAAAATTAATATTATTCACTCATTCATACAGTTCACATGCACTCTGGTAAAGATCTAAAAAAAAAACAATATGTATTTGCCTAATATACATATGAAGCAAACGAGTTTAATATTCGGATATTGGCTATTCAATCTGATTTGGAGCACCGTACAAATCAGGTATGATAGAATCAAATGGAACAATTAATCGCTGACATCACTTACTAAGCGAAAAGAGATTCATAAGCTGCAGAGAACAGTCAAGAACGCTTTGGCAACCAGCAAACTTAAAAGATGTCAAGGGATAGCTTTGCAAACCTTCCCGATGCCATCATAGTCATCAACGATCAAAGATAAATGTTGAGCAAAATGCTGGAATCAAATGTTTTATCGGGTGACTACTGGCAGTGGAAGATACAATAGGTCTTACTTAGAAATACTAATTTGGAATAAGTTCTTAAGAACAAATAAAACTTCATGCTTTCAACCATGGATCAATGCAGAAATCTCAAACAAATCAACTAGACGAGACTGCATTCCGAACTTTATTTTAAACACGTTGTCACATCAACTGCAAGAACTTAAGTTACTTAATGTCTCCTTTCCGCTGGCTTGCAAAACAGTAAAGATTGTTCCGTGTTCCAAAAACCAGACGAATATAGTGTGAAAAGATACGTTCTCGTCTAAACAGCTCTGTTCCATTAGATTAGGAACAATTCTGGAGTATGTTCTTCATAACATGGATACCTCCAGTATCCTCTCTGGAAATCCACAGCAACATCATTGTGGGACTGAAAATAAGGAAACTATTGAGTTTAAATGGCTATGCATTGTGACCATTCCGTTGGAATCTAAATGAGGAAGTCTCCTTTATTGTTCTTAAACAATTGCAATAATTTCTTAAACAAGAGAAAATCAACAATAGCTTTTTCTTAAATAACTAGTGGAAAACAATGTCTGTGGCAATTTTGAGCATCAATTCCAACAACTTGGTTTTTTAACTAAAGGCTAATATTTCTATTCAATTTCAATCATCACCCCGGTATTTTGAGGACTAGACTGATCCCCAAACCCGCTAAGCGTACTATTTACGACTTTACACATACCCTAATCGGAGTAATGAAGTTTCGTGAGTAGACCTGGAACCCAAGGAAATAAACGATATTTTTGTCCGTCGCACCAAATAACTTAATTCCCAAATGTCTGGTTTTATTTGCTTGTGAAAATACAGTTTGTGATTTTGTTCTTTTTCAAAATGATCTTTCATTGATTGTGATTTTGCCATTCAAGGTTTTATAGTTTGTTATTTGGTCAAATGCCAACTTGTCTACTTTAGAAAATCATTTATTCCTAGAGCTAGTCACAGCCGCCATTTCGTTGAAATTTTCAAACGGAACGTAAAATTCCTAGGAATATACTTTATTTTTCTGCTGACTGAATGCACATTAAACAGCGGAGTTCCAAAACCACGAACGTCTCCAAAACACAAACTTCAATGAATTTGAGTTTCCCGAATTTTTTGATTCTGTCCGACTTTTCATAAAAGCTTATTGGACCTTGCATCGTCTGCAATAGAAAAGAACCCTAACTTGGCCAACTAACAAAAAGATATTGATCTAAAAGCAACACCTGGCGACAGTCATAAGCTATTTTGATTTTATAATTTTTTTTTTTTTACGAATTTTAAGGGTTCGGGTAAAAATCCCAAAAACAGAAATCCCAAAAACCCAAAATCCCGAAAACTTAAAATCACGAAAACCCATAATCCAGAAAACCCAAAAATCCCGAAAACTCAAAATCCAAAAAACCCTAAAAAATTTAAAAAAATGAAAAACTTGCGCATTTTTTTCATTTTATAGATTTTCTTGGGATTCCGATTTCGGAGAAAAATTTGATTTAACAAGTAAACAAATTGAATAAATAAACAATGAGGGAAAAACAACGTAAAATAAAAAAAAAATTAATTTGGCTTAAAGTTCAAAATCATTGAATCAATGTTGACCAAAAATATCTCCGATATTCCCATTCTTTGAAAAAAAGTTACGTAGTCAAAGAAAAACGGATCAAAAAAATTGTCACAGAACGGAAGGATCATTCTTAAATAAATTTTCTAATAGATTTTATTTGTTAAATGATTTAAATTCGAGTATTGACATATTATTTCGGTTAAATTTTTCTGGATTTTCGGGATTTTGGGTTTTCGGGATTCTGGGTTCTCTGGATCTTGGGTTTTCAGGATTTTGGGTTTTTTGTATTATGGGTTTTCGGGATTTTCGGTTTTCTGGATTTTGGGCTTTCTGGATTTTGGGTTTCGGGATTCTGTCCGTCTCCCAATTTTTTTTTAAATATACAAAGTTTATATGTACATTATGAATGTTTCTGTCAAAAAGCATTAATTTTATTTTGCTCGGTAAGACAGCTTTCGAGATACCATAATTTTAAAAATTTCGTCAAAGCCAAAAAATTTTAGGTTATAATAGGTCCGTTTGGGAATTTTTTGGGCTGAAATATGAAATCTGTCAATTTTTTAGAGTGATTACGAAATTCTGTCAAATTCTGCCAAAACTTCTCAAAAACTCGGAAACGCGAATATCAAAGAAATTGGGCAGAAATTTTCAAAGTTTTTCGACACGAGTAATCAATTACAATATTTTTGACATTATTTGATCCTGATTACTGATTTATTTTTGACGCGCACATGATCTGTCAATGAACTTTTGCGTGTGTATTCAGACCAAAATTAAGGTAATTGCATTTAAAAATCTTCACCTGGAATTTTCCACAGACTGTCCTTATTTTTGTATATTCTTTATGGGTTACCCACCCTTCGTTGTCCTTTAAAAAAATTGCAATTTTTTTATGGAAATTGGTACAACGTTAAAAATTTTGGCATCCGGTCAGTCTGTTTTACTGTTTTTAAACCATTTAAAATGTCTTTTTTATGGTTTGGATAAAAACATGCCTCTCTTAACAAAATTAATTATTAACAAAATACGTTTTGAATTTCTTACAAACACCAACTTCTCAAACCACTCTTTACTCTCCAAATTGGAGGAAAAGATTTGTTCGCACCCTGTATGCTTCGTACATAATATAAAAGGAAAAAACAAAAAACAGTGAACCAAAAGCAATGTCTACGGGTTGAAATTGGAAGTTGGGAGTGACAGGACAGATGAATTTGTATGCGTTACGCAAAGCATTGGCAATTTTTCACAAAACAAAACGAAAATAAGGCGCACAGAATATGAAGGCAACTGAAAGAACATTATTTCTCCCATGGGGGTAGTTGAGAACAGGCCATACAAAAGGTAAAGAGTGAACACAGTTTTTTGGAGGGTTGGAATGCTGAGGGTTAACATGAGGCAGGTTACGTATGTTGTTTGTTGCTTATATTTGTCCATATAGAAAAGGCCTAAACAATAATTATGTCAATAGCCTGATGTTGAATAAGGAAACACAAGAAGAAGTAGAAGAAGAACTCAAGAAAAAACAAAAAAAAAAAAAAAAAACAACACAACAAGAAAAAAAAGGTTAAATCCTTGCCCGAGGTTTATACTGTTTGGGTTCGAAGTTCAAGGGGTAGGTGTGTGTAGTATAGGTATATATGCGTGATAAGAGGGTTGACGCAAAACAGCAATAAGGATACTTTGGACTTTGTTAAACAAATTTTATTGGGTTGATTTTATTTCTGATTTAAATTTTATTCCAACGTTTTGTGTTGTTTTTGTTTTTTTTTTGGTTTTATTTTTTTTTAATAATGCTGATATAGGGTCGTTATGGAATATTTAATTTGATGATTATTCTTTTTTTTTTTTTGTTTTGTTAAATCTTTTTATTGGTCGGGATTTTTTGTTCATAAGGACAACGACAACGTGATTATAACAAATTATGTGGTTTGTGTTTATTTGAAAATTGTTTAAGGTTTTTGTGTGTGTTTTTTTAATAAAATGTATGCAAGTAAATCAAATAAAAAAAACACAAAGAAATACAATTTTTAATAATGGTTCTGTATTATATTTTTTTTATATTATTTTTAATTTAATTTGAAATGTCCGTAATTAAAAGCTTTTGTCACGTACTTGTAATAATGGAATTTTAACTTTATATATTTTTTTTTGTTAAATAAGTTTTGTTCTTAAATTATGTCCGGAGGCTGTTTTTTTTGTTATGGAACAGTAAAATACTAGCAAATAAAAAATAAAGGTTGTTTGGTTCACTCTTAATTTAAATTGTAACCTTTGACCTAAAAGCAGTATTAAGGTTTTTAAAACGTTTTAATTGTATATTTTGTTTTTTATTAGTTGGATAAAATAATAGTTACAAATCAATGCTCAAAATAAAACGTTTTGACTCTGTTAACTATGGCGTATGAGTAACCTTTAATTCGTTTTTTAGTTTTCTTTTTCATTTGAAAAATACTTTAATTATCTTTAAATGGTTATAATAATTCAAACATACTGCAAAGTGTCGCCCTATCTATGGAATAAAATAAACTAATGCGAAGTACTTTGCCTTTGGTGTTACATGTATGAGTAAATTTCTATTTCCAGCAAAATAGAACAATAACCAAATTTGGAAGTGATTCTTTGTGTGGCTTGAAATAAACAAAATCACTTATGTATATAAAAAAAAATTTCTCTGCTAAAAATTATCCACTAGTCAATGGCTGGATAAATTTTGAAACTCTGAACAGATAACACGTCAAGTTTTTAATTATCTTTTGATTAAATTCTCTCTTTTAGCGCAAGAAATTTAAATATCTTGCAACTTATCTCAGATTTGTAAATTTTATCCTCTAGCTTAGTTCAGAGTGGAAGTTAGAAATTCTAAAAAATTTACAAATGAAAACTCAATACTATGATTTGTCAATTTTAAAACAATTAATTTTAACTTTTTATAAATGTACATTGCATAACAAACAAACCCAAAAAATTAATAGCATGCACATTTCACAGTCAGGGAAAAAATAACGCACAGTCATAAATAAATTAATTTAATTTATATATTACTCGGAATAAGCTTTTAATAACGAAATTTTGAAATTAAACTTGAACAAAGTGAATTCAAAGAGTTTTCCTTAAAAAAATAGTCCAATCACATTAATTCATCTTTATAACAAATACTTTTTACTCTTTAATTAAACAGCAAAAAAAAAAAAATACAATATCGTTCGAGTAGCAGGTTCAAGTTGATACATACAGCCTTCCGTGGGCTGGGCTGGTGGAAGTAGTTGTACCTACGAGTATAAATGTACCCCATGTTGTCACCAAAATCTCATCCTCTTTTTTATCTAATAATCTTATACGCTCTTTATCTCGGTAATAAGTTTGAGGCACAGGTTGTAGGTGAGAGAAAGTCGTCTTTTAGTCCTCTAAAAGTAGTGTTAATTCAAGGAAATTGACCACTGGGACCAAATTGTCTATTTTATTCTTGATTTAAATGAAAATCCGAATATTTTAGTCCATCATAATTTTCCAGGGTGTTTGGCACTTGTTGCGCACTGGACAGCGTTATTTCTTCTTAAAAAAAGAAAACTCTTTCCACCAAAATGTTTTGATCTCTTTTAGTTCCTGGTTGCAAATGAAAAGTTCATGCCAAATTATATCGTTATACCAATAATGAAAAGTTGTCAGACGAGATTAAAATCCAATGTGGAGGCAGCCAGGGTTGCATACTATCGCCAACACTATTCGTGTTAGTGGTAACCGATAAGTGATGCGCTGTTTTAACGGAAATCAAGAAATTCAATGGACCCTGGCATCCCAACTAAAACATCTGTACTACTTACACTTACTTCTGTACAAGCTTACTTTCTCATAGGATCATGGATCAATATCAAATGAAAACAAGGGTGGAGGGAGCAGAAATCATGGTACTTCAAATTAACACGTCGAAAACAAAAATGATCAGATAGATGGCGCGTCAGAGTTGTGGATTCCTTATACCCCCAAAAGGGGATCACAACGGACTCAATAAGGTCTGAGAAAATGCTAGTTACAAAAATCTAGTTTCCTGCCCCAGAAATACTATCAAATTAGAGATGGAAAGTATTTTGCTTAAAAGATTCATGCAATCCTTTTTCAAATCCTTAAAAAAGATCTATTATATTTTATTATTCTTATAACTTAACAAAATTTGAGTTATGAAAACCAATTAATAGCATTTTAGTTAAATATTTTATTTTTATAAATGTAAAATTCAAAATTTTATTTCAGAATTTACATGCAGTCATTCTTAAAGAAAAAAATATTGCAAATAATTTTATAATTTATAAATAAAGAAATTATCTATCTAACTTCCTAAATAGTTATCCTTTTTCTGTTTATGATAAAAGACTAATAAAAGACACAATACTAAAACCTCAAAAGATACAACGTCTATCTCATAATACGTGATCATTGTTCAAAAAAATTCATCCAACACACCAACACAAAAAAATTTACAACCCTAACTAAATGATAAATAGTATCACTCTAAATCTTATAGAAGAAAAAGAAATAAAATCTCAGTCCATTAAAAACTTTAACTTATATCCTTCACATTCTCGGTTCTTAGCCTCAATTAATACAAAAATCATATAATAATATATAAATCACATACAAACAGGGTATAGATGAGTATAATAAAAGTTACATAAAACAAAAAAAAAAAAAAAAACTTCCATAAAGTCACAACTAACAGCGATTACCTTAAGGCTTCTGCTAATTAGGAACTTTTCCAACCGCACCCTTTTAGAAAAGTTTAGCTAGAAAACTTATTCCGTGCAAGGTTAATTACCTGTTTTCACTAGTTGCTTAAAATTCAACCCCTAGCATCCCAAAAAAAAAAAAAAAAAAGAAAAAGAAAAAAGAAACTCCATCAAAGATACTCGTGTATAAGTAGAAATGCGAATATCATAAATCATAAGCTCTTTGTTTTGTTTTGTTTTGTTGGAAAGGAAGATGGAAAATTCCTTATATTTCTTATACTTAGAGATATTTCACCTATATACATCGAGAGCACAGGTAGCTATATAAAATCATGAGTTTTCCTTCGAGGTAGAAATTTCATTAACTTATTAAATAAAAAGGAAACAAACAGAGCACGAACAGGAACCAACCCACCATCAGGAATGTCCTTTTTCATACTCATAAAAAAATATGTCTCTTATAATGCTGATGATTTAATGTGCTCTTCCGTCAAGCCCAGCCCTGCTATAGAGCTTAGTTCCGATAGATCCACACACGTGTGTTAGTCTTATAATGTATCTACAAACATGCAAATTCACCGTAAAAGCTGATATCCTTTTAAAAGTACCGAAATATTGAAAATATCCTTTGGAACAGGTATAGGTAACAAACCTACCCATATGCATATACTTATACGGTCGCGATGGTGATAAAGTAAAGATATATATTCTGTTCTGACACGCCCGAGGACGATGGGACAACTTTCAACTTTGCTGGAATTTGTTTTTGTTTACCCCGGACATAATTCTCCACACTTGGGGTGGTCTAGGTCTTTAAGGTAATATTTTTGCTGGTAAATAAAAAGGAACACTCAGATGTGTTTACGTGTGTATAAGTCCACTTTGATTAAGTTGTGACACGCAAGAAATTAGCCACCTATATGAGAGTTGAGAGAAAGGACACAACTTTGACATCCTCATAACCACACGACATATCCGCAAGGGAGGGGAGGGGGGATATATGTGTGTAAAACGTTGCTACGTGCACGCCAAATGTTTTGCTGAAATTACACACGACAAAATATCCTCGGAGCGTTTTCTGGTATGTTTCGTCCTTTTGAACAAAAAGAAGGGTGTTGTCACAATGACACACTGTCATCGTTGTCGCCGTGTCGTCCTGTACATTGTGGTTCACAGGCAGGAATACAACAACAACAAAAAAAAGCACAGGAAGGGGGACATGATAAGGAATCTTTTTGTTTTATGTGGGATATGAAATGGAAGTGGTTGCGTTATGGACATTTTCAGTTCAGCAGCCAGCAGGGACACGCTGCTACTGTATTACATTGTAATGGAGGTCACGGATCTTCCTTTTCCCGTATCCTATGGTGTTCTCTTGTTGTTTTCATGAAACGACCGATGTGTGATGCGGATAAGGTTCTTGACACTGTGTGGCTTTTGGGGTCACGACAACACCATACAACAACGCCACCGCATCGTAGCTAACGTGAAGGAGTCTTTGATTTCTATTAAATGTCCTGTCATACACGCATCATTACCGTTAAACAAAATGACGGCGCACCCATAAATGGTAAATGGTATTTAAATTTGTAGGCTCGGTTCTGTTATACCGACCAAGCATAACATAATAAAAGCAACAATTTCAATGCGGGCCATTCTGTCAGGATCCTTAGTCCTTATACTCAATGTTATATCCGGTCGTGGATGCATAAGCAATTTTTAAGATGACTTTTTTAGGAGGAACACTCCCTTCTGATAAAGCCAAAGCCCTCTAACCAGAGGCCCTTTTGGCGGTGACAAGCCGCAGGTGCGGATACACGATGTGGGTGGAGAATTAATATTTTTTTATTGCATATTCGTGTTGTAAAATCTTGTGTGTGTTTTTTTTTTCTTCAATATTTTTTTGCTCGAGGGTTGGGGTGTTCTAATTTTGTCAGAGTGTTAATATAGAGGGTGTACGATTTATGTATAAGTTTTTTTTTTTTTTTTAATTTTTCTTTTCAATTCTGTCAGATGTCAAAGTTTTATTTTATTTTTTATATTTTCTTAAGAAAAATTGAGAGCCTTTTTGCCAAAGCATACCTTTTTGGGTTGTGTATTTTAGGTTTTGTGAATTTTGAATAGAGAAAGAAATCTTTTTTTGGGGTTTTTAATGCGGAACTAATTCTTAAGTTGTGATAGGGAATAGCGAAGTGTAATTTTAAAGGTTGTGTATAGATTCTTTCAAGTATAAAAAGTTAATGGTAGGGCTTTTATTAATCTTTTGGGAAGAAAAATTTGTCATAAACGTGACATTTGTTTTGACGTTTTTGCGAAATTGTATTTTTTATGTTAAAGTCCATAAAAGATTCCTACTATGAGAATTGTTAATACATTTTGTTCATTTATTTCAGCTTAAAACATGTTCCTTTACAGTACCTGCGTTCAATTAAGTTGTAAGCTTTGATTTAAATAAAATAAGGTGCAAGCTGGGTTGCACGTATTTATTTTAATAAACTTAAGCTGACATGTAAGAAAATGGTATGTGGTATGGGATGGGTGTGGTAATTACTTCAAGGAAATTGGTGCTATGGGATGTCATTTTTGTATAGGCAGAGCCAATCTTGATGAAATGTTCGAACTGAAATAGGGTGTCCAATTGTCCGTGCCCATACTAATTAATCTGCAATTATGATGCTTTTAATAAGACTGGATTATGTTTGTTGGTTTCTAGGATTATTTTCTTTCACAAACTCTGGACAAGGAGAACCTACTCAAAGAATTTTATGTTCTTCACGTCCTTGAAGAGGAATTCTAAGGAAAATGTTTTGGTAATCTTCACAGACAACCTTTTGTCATCCCCGAAAAAATAAAATGTAAAAATTATCTTTTATAACTCTTTAATAACCCATATATGTCCAGAGAGTTTCCAAATAATAAATTTTATGTGAATGTGAATTATGAGAGGCAAAGTGTAAAATTGAATGGAAATTTGTAATATTTTTTTATTCCGCTTAAAAAGTTAGTGATGCGTTATAGTAGTGTGTATAAAAATGTATCCTTTATCGCTTACAAGCTTCTCAAGTAGCGAAATCTTTCAATATCTTGAGAGTTTTGTCTTTCCCAAAGGCGGGACTGAACAAAACATCAACAGCCATATTAAGAAGGATAAGACTGCATTCAGATTGCTGTTCAAAATATAATCCGGTGCTGTAAATAAAATAAATTTGAAATACATTTTGTGGCACGATCAGCTCACAGACGTAATGGGAGACTAACTCTCTCAAACATTTCGTGTGAGCGTGAAGTTGCAGATTTCTATCGGTTCCAAACGTTGAGATGCAATTTTTAAGACATGCTGTATACTTTAACCTATTATCTCAGTAAACACGCTCGAAAAACTTTCTACGCATTAAAAATCTTTTTTTTTTCTTGAAATTGCCATGGATGATGTTTTTTAGTGTCAAATCACCTCATTTTGACTTTGTATGTATTTCACTGATATGTTAGTTGAAATGTGGCAATTAGACACTTAAAAAAGGGATCGTTACATTTGAACGAGAAACATTTGAATGAATCACGATCGACCGATAAGTCTTTTCGATTTCAAGGACTTAGTGCATTAAAAAAATGCCGGAGTTACGATTTGCACTACTTTTTCAAAAAGTATTCAACAAAAATATTTAAAATTTTTCCACAACATTAGAGTTTTTTGCTGAATTTTGTAAAAATATTGAACAGAAATTAACAAAAATTAACTCTTTAAAAAAAGTTTTTGGTTTTAAAAAAAAACTATCGGAAAAAAAATTTTAATCTCTATTAAAAAATTAAGTTCTCAAAAGAACTCAATATTTTACTCCACACACCACTTCTGGGGTGAAAATTCGAGATAAGTGAATGAAAATTTATTTTAAAAACAAAAAATTTAAAATCACATAAGTTTTGTATATAGTCTTAAGCTATATTTAAAGACAAAAAACACCATAATTGTCTCGCGTAGTATTCAGATACGAACGGTCAAATTCAACCATATTACACTTTTTTTCGATTTTTTTAAATCAAAGCAGGATTTTTTGACATATTTTTTGCTAATTTTTAGTGCAAATTTTGAAAAAAAATTAAATCCAAAATATAGGTATCAATTTCAATATTAAATTAAATTATTACCATTAAAGATCTTCATTTTTAAAGATCAATTTGGAATATGCTTAAATTTTTAACTATTATCATCATTTCCAATGATTTAACTATTTATTATAATGTTTATATACCTTTAAATTTAGCCCCGATCAAAAAAACTGTTCCTAGAAAAATCTGTCAGACTTCCATTTCATTCAGGTCTGGCAAAACCATTCTCGACGAATTCCAAATTTCGTAGTAAGTACGTACTTTTAATACTACACGCGATACGGTCCTTTCGAGACTCATAGTATATCGTATATCTACAATAATTAACTTCATAGGAGAACGGTTAGTAAACGAATCTGATAGCATAGCATTTGATAGAGTTTGGCATTAAGCTAAAATTAAGCGAAAATTCATGCTTTTGGTTTCGATTAGCCTCTTCTTCGTTAGATTAGAAGTTACCTTTCAGACCGATCAATACAAGTCATTTTGGATGGGCTCAAGTCAGAAACACACAAAAAAAGATGCTGGTATGCCCCAAGGCTCCGTTTAGTCCCCGACCCTCTTCCTAGTTCTTATCAACGACATCCTATCAGAAACTTCTAATCCATTAAACCGGTTTACTGACGACAGACTCTCAGCTTTTCATACTCCTATATAGATTCTCATCCCCATTCTTTGGATGTAAACCTACAACAGCAACGTATGATAAGTACGTTAAATTAAATTCTGATCTTAAAAGCATTGTCCAATGGGGTATAAAAAACCGCGTAGCGTAGAATTGAATGAAAAATAGTCGAAACAATAACTTCACTTGAATATCGTCGTCGTAATGTCTCGTGTCTCTCCTTATTTTATCAATATTTTAATAGATAGTGCTTTATCGAAATAGTAACGAAAAAGTAAATAAGTACAGAGATTTGTTCTTCAGCAGCACAAAAAGACTGTGGAATGATATACGTAGCTCTGTGCTCTCCACTCATTATGATGTCCAGAAGTTTAAAACCAATGTGCATGCAGCGGTATCTCCTGTTTTATTCAATCTTATTTTCCTAACGCTCCAACTGTGTTGTATAACATTAAGAGGGTAGTCATAACCCCTTGGAGTGCGTGAAAATCATAAACAAAACAAAAAAAACGTAACGTAACGTAACATACTTAAATTTAATTAAATAAAAATACTTTTTTCGTTGCTTTTGAATTTATTTCAGTTTTTATTAGTTTTATTCTTTATAAATTCATACTCAATAAGAGAAAACGAATAAATATTAACAGTTGAGAAACCTTTTTTTGGAGGGATTTATAGCATCATAAACACATCACTAAACGGTCCTTTCATATTCTTAAACTTGGATGCAAACAGATTTTAATCTTTCATCATCGAACACATGCATTGGCACTTATTTTATATAAAACAACCCTAAATATATTTTCTTATTATTATATCAGATGATATAAAAAAGTTTTAATAACATTCGACTTTGTTATTGGTACGTGTAGCACATATAAAATTGGTTTACATCCAGGGATGACATTCTTTAAAATGGCGCCCGGGCCTTACCTTTTCAAATTGAAATTACATGCCTTTAATTTGTTTTTCTAAGCTCAAAAGTGTATAGGTAGACGACTGAAGAAGACATTTGTTTCTCTCTTAAGGTTTTTTTATGTGTCAATAATGATGGTTCTTAGCTTCATCAGAATATTTAGTAAATAATCAACAAAGTTCGAAAAAGAAAGTTTAAAAAACTATTTGTTGGCTGATGTGGTGAGTTAAAATTGGTTATTATTCATAAACTTACTTCCAAATAGCAATGAGATCTATAGACAAGTGCCTTAAGCGAGTCTCCGACACATTCTCTCAGAATAATTTTTTTTAAGAAACGAATGCCCCGAAATTTTGAACACTAGGCCCCCTATCACTACTCTTAGCCGGCTATGTGTTTTCGTATTTGTCTAAATACCAATCGAAAATTCGGAATTCCTTTTTTTTGTATTTGTTTCCTTTTACAGCTGCAATATTTATGAGAAATTTAATGTCTGCCTAAGAAGGTATTTCGTATTCATCGTGAATGGTAAAAGAAATAATTTAAGGAATCTTTTCTTGGCTATAGAGCCATATAGACCATCTTAACATATTTTTTGTCATTGTAATTGTTAACTTGGTCCTAAATTTCCAATCAATTTATCCCTTTTTATTTTTTGTTAACATTATATTACTTTATTTGTAGAATAGAGTCGAGTCAATGAATACATAAAACAGGCAATTTTCGAAAATCCCCAGAAAAAGCTCCGATTCTGAAACTTTTTTCTTAACTGTTCCTTTTTTATATTATTTAAAATCAGAACAATTTTGGAAAAGGGACCTAAATCTTTGTTTTGCAATCAGTATGGGAGGTCTTTGTAATCTTTTTAAGATGAGAGGGTCAATTTTCTAAAATTATTTCCTATTTAAAATGAAAAAAAAAAAAAAAATATTAAAAACAGCGGCAATACTTGCGACTTTATCAAATTATAACGTTTTCCAAAGCCAGTTATCTATTCTTTTTTGTTGTCAAATTAGGTTGCTGTCGCGAAAAGTTTTTGAAAGAAATTAACTTAAAAATCAAAATTTAAGTATCAAAAAAAAAAAAATGAAAACTTTCCTTTGATTCACTAAAGCCCTTTTTTTTGTTTGAATACTCGATGCATTTAATAATTTAAATTAAAGCATAAAAACAAGATGTTCAAATTGTTTACTAAAAGTTTTTGGAACAAAATGTTATAATAGGTGTTGTTTTTCGGAAAAGCTATCTGGAGTACCATTT
The DNA here is from genome assembly GCA_948107695.1 of Meliscaeva auricollis. Taxonomy (NCBI): domain Eukaryota; kingdom Metazoa; phylum Arthropoda; class Insecta; order Diptera; family Syrphidae; genus Meliscaeva; species Meliscaeva auricollis. Next base: position 64,887,584 of record OX403616.1, read on the forward strand.
AACACGTATTACACAAACAACATCGAACTGCCGATAAAAATAAAAGTTGAATTCAGTCGCCAATAGATTTTCTAAATTAATTTGAAAAATCTCAAAAATATGAAAGCAGTAGGATTTAACTATTCCTTTTATTGGCAGTTCGATTTTGTTTGTGTAATACCTGCTAAACACAACTGTGCTTCGGATAGCTTCGCAAAAAAACACACCTAATGTTAGTTTTGAAGAAAAAAAAAATATATTTTTTGTGTAGGTATTTTGATTTTTATTTTTTTTTTTAAAGTATATTTACCAAATTTTAGGCCCCCTACACACTATCAATGTTGATTTGGTGCATCGGGGATGACCTATATTTTGACGCAAAATGTTTACTTCGTTTCAAATGTCACCCAATAGCTCTTTAATCACCTGTTTCCGAAGCAGACAGGAAAACATTTAGGCATCTGGTATTTAGATTTTGACTTAAAATTAATAAATGCATTGAGTATATTAGAAACAAAAATAGTGGACAAATTATCGTATCGAAATTTTGAGTATTTTGAGATAAATGCGTTTTTGTGTTTTTACTAGCTCTATAGGGCAATTATTAGTTTCGTGTCAAAAAAAAGTGGTTTTCGTCATGCCGTCCGTCGGTCTGCACGTCTGTTCGTAAGTTCTTCTGTTCGTCTTTTCGTCTGTGCGTCCATCTGTACAGAGAGCCACAGCCTAAACGGGTTGACGGATTTTCAAGAAATTTGGTACAGCTTATTTTTTTGTAATTTGGAAGGTTGTTTTTTGTTTTTGTTTTTGAATATCTCGATTAGAACGGGGTATTCAAAATCCGTTGACTTGCTCAACGGATTTCGTTAAAAACTTGTCAACAGATTGTTCTCATAATTTATAAGAGTATTGTGTATTAAGTTTTTCAAAAAAAGTTTTTAATTCGAAATTTAACAAAAATTTATTTTCTACGATACTTTTTTTTCAATATACTTTGATATAAACTGAAAAATAAATACCTATCTAACTTTAGAAAAAGTTAGAATTTGTTATTGCAATATTTTTAGAAAATTTCCCCTCTCACTTAAACGAGGGGACAAAGACCCTTACTTCCATATAAAGAGTTATTTGCATCTTCCAAAATGTTTGAGATTTTAAATACATTTGGCTTCGCTTAACTGGAACACTAAAATTGCAGAAAACTGAAACTAGTTTCACATAAGCGGAGCTTTATAAAAAAAGTTAAAAAATGAAGAAATATGAAACATTTTGACATTTCAAATTGAAAAGATGTGTTCAACTGACAAATTCGGTGACAGCGTTCAGTGGTACTTCCATTTATGCGGAGCTCAATAGGTGAAAATATTTATTTAAGTCAAGTGTTTTGTCTTAATTAAAAGGAGTTTTCACTTAAGTGAAGCTCAATTATCCGAAGTAGTTTGCATGGAAACTGTTGAAAAAAGCCTCGATATAAATTTCTTATTTCAGTTACCCGATATTTTTCAGTTAACCGCAGTGCAGTAAAGCGAAGTCGACTGTAATATAAAAAAAGAAAAAGAAAAGTTAATTCCTCCAGCTTACCATATTTTTCTGATATTTAATTTTGTCTCATAGTGTTATTATTGGTCAATATTATGAACCTTGATACAAGATGACTTTTTATTACGAGTCCAAGTCTACTTAAGTGTTCCAGGGTCACAGACAAAATACTTAAACCAAACAATTATTGTGTTCGAAATACCCACTTGATTAGAATCAGTCAACACTTACCATTTATAATCATCCAGCACTTTTACTTATTCGATATGTGTGTGTCTGTCAGAGTCAGTGCTATAGTAAACAACAACATCTCTGTAGAAACCATCCATACACACACAAACACACACCGACACCGAAGCATTAAGTACATAAAATATCTAAAGCGTCAAATTTCATTTCGATTAAAATGCCGTAACTTGCCTTGTGCCTAAAGATTGATTATCCTTAAAGCTTTTTACTGCTGTTGCTGTGTTTTGTGTTGGAATAATAAGTAGTCTGTGTTCTAATTCGCTTTTATTAGCTTTTTTTTATGTGGATTACATGCACAGTAGAAATTGTTTACCGCATGAGTGATAAAAAGCGATATGGTTTTTTTTTTCTAAGAATTTTTTTTCATCCGATTAAGAAGAGTTATTGCAAGTATGTATGTGTTGGTTTTATTTTAAATTGAATTAAGTCAGCAAAAGAGTAATTATTAAAAAGTATTTTTGCGTTAGCTTTGTAGATTCAAGTACATTATGATGGCATATTATTAGGTTTATCTACAAAAAAAAAAATGCTAAGGATAGAAAAAAAATATTTTTAAATAAGGCATACATGAATGTCATTGTGAAACTAATCTGGGTTTCTATAAAAGGTAGATACCATAGATCCTAGTATGCTTTGAGGTCACAGTCAGTCAAAAAACTTGTGCAATGTAAAAAAAAAACATTCCAGATGGAATCAAAAGTGGCGCAATACTATATTTTAGCAATAATCGATGTTGATCCTTAAAGATTTCAAAATGAACCTTCTTAGTTCTTCCAATGTCGCTCAATTGATGTTTTGTGCAAATATTTTGTATAATTCGGTTTGAAATATGAAGTCATAATGATTGATGACCCCTAAATTCCCAAATAATTGATGTACCTTCATACAAATCTAATGGCGTTAGGTCTGCAGAGCTCGGTGGCAACAGAATGTAGCCCGATCATTCTAGACATTCACCTTATTCCGCAAGGCGTTTGTACTAAAACGCCACGCTCTAGAAACGGCAATTAGAGTTTCTGTGAAACGACTAAACTGTTACTAAACTATGATAACAACATATTTTAGCGGTGCGGACCCAGGGGAGGGGTATTGAGAGGTGGAAACACCCCAAATTAATTTAAGCCTACTTCGAAGTATCGTATCCCACTGAAACCTTGTACGTATATGAAGTTCGGATGACACCACAATATTTTCACTACGTGGACCCAGGGGAGAAACATTGAGGGCTCAAAATACCCAAAATTAATTTTAGTCTTTTTAAGGAATGCCACTTAAAATATGATAAACTTTTAATAAGACTAAAACGTTAAAGATATAATATGTAGTTTAAAAAACTACTGCTTGTATCAGGCACTAAAAGTTATAAAAAAAACTAAATTAAATTATAGAAGATGCTGACAACTTGATTGTTTAAACGGCCATTTAAAATTCAACAAAATATCGATCCATTTTTATTGTTGGAGAGGACGTTGATCTTCTGGTTTTGTTTGAAAAATTAAAGGGGGGAAATGGGGGAGAAACTCTGGTTAGGGGAATACCCAATTTTTGTTTCGAGTGCACGATGGCTTTCCAGATCATTCCGACAATTTATTTAATAAAATCGCACTCATAAAAATTCTAATGAAACAAAAACCGTCCTACCCGCTTATAACTGTTCGGGTTCGTGATATTTACGTTTTAAAATTTCCCACTGGACGTTTTCGGTGAAAAATTTATGGTTTTTAGGAACTGAACAAAACGCTGCTTTCGTTCGTGTCGGGCACGTGACAAATCTGTCAGACACTTAAACTTCTTTATGTGTAAATGGAATTTAAACCACTCCTACCTTACCGTTACGTTGTAGTTAGTGGTTAGTTTCGGCCACGTTACGCACTGCAACTGTAAAAAGTCAAGTGCGTTGTACATTGAAGTAAAACGTAAGTTTACCTACATATATTGTACAAAATTAAAACAAAATGAGTGACCCAAATCCATTGACTCGAAGTGTTCGGATATTGCTTTATTTTATTTTTTTTTTATTATGCTTATTTTGTATCATAAGAATTTTCTGCTCCTTGCATGTCTGGATACTGGATATTCATTTCCAATAAAGAAACCCAATGTTACTTTGTGGCAGAAAGAAAACAAAAACAACACCAAAAAAAATAAAGTTTTGTTAGTTATAAAGTTATTTTGTTTCTTGTTTGCTTATTTTTTTTATTTTATTTTTATTTTATTATTTTTTTGTGAAGAATGAACTTTTAACTCTCTTGCTTTTCTAAAAGATAAAAAACACAAAAATAAAATAAAAAAAAAATTCAAAAGAAATAATATACATAACCGAAACTGAAGCAGATGCGAACAGAACGGAAATTTGAGTATTTTTCTATGCAAGAAGATCCTTTTTTTATGAAAACAAAAATAAACGTGTCCGTTGAATGGTTAGATACATTTTCTACATACCAAAGAAGATGTATATGTGTTATTGGTTAGTTATTGTATGCTGTTGTTTTTTAAGATATTTTTTTTAGAGCAAAAAAATGATTTCATTTTCATATTACTGGGATATGGTTATCGGTTCAATGTTTGTTTGGTTTTTTTTTTATGTTTTGTCTGTAAAATCAATTAAGGTTTCAACCAAAACAAAATACTTCTATTTTTCAATTTATTTGATTTCGAATACATTTATGTTAAACTTCTTTAAAGGACTTCGTAGGTGCAAAAATTGAAAAAAAAAATAGAAAAGGAGTAGGAACATACTTTTATAGGAATGATTTTTCTAGGCAGAATTTTACTAGAAATAAAGAAAATCCTTTCAATTTTCTACATTATGATAATAGCAACTTGTCAAAAAAAGGACATCTCATTAAAATTCACTTGCTGCATCCCCAAAGAGTAAGGAAAATTTTAAAATTAAATTTTGTTGCTTGTATATCTTCTTTACGTTCATAGATTTTTTTTTGGCACCACCTAGCATTGAACCATTAACATTTTCCAAATTTATTGATTTATAAGTGATAAATTGATTTGGCTGTCTGAAACAGAATGTGCCTTATGAACCATGAGACATATATCAAAGTAGTTAAGGGATTGAAAAAGGCTCAGACCTAAAATTACATCTAACAGCAGATACCATTTTTTTTTTCTTAGGGGGAATAAAATTATAAAAATGTTGTTCTTTAAAATGATGTTTGAATGGAAGGGAAAATTATTTCCAACGCATATTTAAGGAGATTTTATGCAAATGACAAATAATGATGTTTATTTTTTCTTCTTCAAAATGTTTCAAAGCTAGAAATTATTTACTAGCTATTTACTAACTATATGTCTCGAAACGTATTAAGGGGATTTAAAGTTTACATGAGATAAGAATAAGTTGATTTTATTATTTTTCATCTTAATAATAATATCACACTCTAGTATTTGTTGGAATTGGCCATGAATTTATATTTTTTTAAGTTTTTCATTTCAAGGACTTTCAACGTCTGTTAGTTTTTATATCAGGATTGTTCGCCCTAAAAACATTTCTTAAAAAGTCGTCCTTGAGACTCTGCCACTTATAGGTAAGGGAAAGTTGAGTCTTATCATGGGAACGTACAAATATGTTGAAGTATTTCTAAATTTAATTTTTATCTCAACTAAATAAAACTATTTTTTCATATTTGCATCTTGTAAGTAATAAAACCTGATTTTCCATTCGATGCATCTATGAGCTTTGAATTATTGTTTGCGTTATCGTTATCTCAAAAACATTGAGGCAAGTGAATATATGAAAAGCAACCTATTTCAATAGCTTGCATAAAAAAACTGTACTAGGGTGGCCCACAAAGTGGGTTTTTTTGACTTAAACACCCTTTTGGTTGGGTGTCACATTAACTCAATTTTGTTGCTCTGCTGAAGTTATGAAAAGTCACCAGCAAGTCGCGTTTGTTGTCACTGTTCTTGATCAAATTCTGTTACGCTTCCTTTTTGGGGGTTAGTTCCACTGATGCAATTTCTTTGGATATGTTTTTGGAGTTTGGTCTTTTGTGAAACGCTATTTCGGATTTGGTCATTTTAAGAAAACTTTAGAAAATGGTGGTTTTTGAAACACCTTTTTACAGTTCCACGTAGTTTGCAAAAATTCACGTGATTTAGACACTAAATTTTTTTTATTTGGTACATCATGGCGTATTTGCAACCTTAACTTCTTTTTTCTTTTTTTAAGTTATTAAATTTTATATTTTACAGAGGCAAAAAAGAGCATTTTAACTGTTGGAAATTGTAAGCTGAAATGCCAATTCCATATTGAAAGTTTTGGTTAGCTTTATCATTCAAACTAATAATTCTTTAGAGATTATTTTAATGTTGAAAGTAATTTTTTTGAATGCTGAATCTTTTGAGATTAAGGTAATACGAATACCCTCAGTGATTACGATAGGTTTTAAATAGATTCGTTTCACTTCCCCCTTATATGTATATGTATTTTATTTTGCCTCTTTTTTGAGGTCAATAATTCCTAGTTCAACTTTGCTTGTTCAGCAAGAGATAATCATTTTTGTACCAAAACAAAGTGGGAAATTTTATAAATCCGCTGCTTCTGTAACTGGAAACAATAAGAGTTGAAAAAAAAACTTGTTGAAAATTTCATAAATTTCAATTGACCTTCTTTGGCTTGTTTGAATTCAACAAGTTAAAAATTAACCTTTTATTTAACTGTTAATTAAATGATTGTACCGGGAAAGTTACTAACAATAAATATATATTTATTTAACATGAATTCAATGGGAAATATTATTTTTCTTCTGTGCATACAACTATTCAAACGAAGAATTAAGTGACAAAAAAAAAATTAGTGTGTTGAAAGTTTTTTTGTTTAATGTTTCATTATTCTTGCATGTTTTGTTTTGGTTTTAATTGAAATTTGAACAAAACAAGCATTGTTAAAAAAGATAAAATAAAATGGACGACTGGATCGCATGAACTTGCTCTTATAGTTCAAAGTTATTGTGTATTGAATATGGTATATTGAATAAAAATAAAGTGCACGACTGGGTGGCACGGGCTTGCTCTAATATAAAGTTTTTAAAAATTAATAATTTAAAAAAAAAATTAAATTCATTACTAAAATGACATAAACAACTTCTTAAATTGTATTGAGCTCAGAAAAAAGTATGCCATTTAATTTGATTAGGAAAGATAATTTTTTCGAAAAAAAATTGAAAATAGTTTGAGCCGTTTAAAAAAAAAAATGAAGTTGGGATGCCATTTTAGAGATAATATTGTTGCACATCTTAAACCAAAATTTCAAAAAAATACACAGACCCGTTTTCGAAACATTGATTTTTCAAAAAAAATTGAAAGATTTTTTTAAAATCCAAGAATTACCTACGTTTTTGAAAATTTTGATATCAAATAATTTTTAAATTGTTAAGAAACTTCCTTATTAACAAAATTCATTTAAATTAGTTGAGTCGATTAAGAGAAAGTCAAAAATGAAAAGAAACGGTTGTATGGGAGGTACCGTTAGTAGAATTTTTGCAAACATTACATTCATTTCAAAAGTATGACCCTACTAACAAAAGCAGGCACAAAAATTTTAATCAAAATCGTTAGAGCCGTTTTTGAAAAAAAGTTAACTTTTCCTTAATTGTTATATGGCAGGTACCTTTAGTTTTGGTCCTAAAAAAGAAATTTCACCCTAGGGAATCGCCAAAGACCCTTAACCACCACGTTACAAGAAAATCGGTTGAGGGGCTTAGGCTGTAGCTGGAGGTATTCACAGACAGAAAGACAGACGGACAGACAGAATTGCGAGACCACTTTTTTTTCGCATTCTCTATCATCGTAATTACATGTCTGATTGTTATCTCGAGTTCGTTTTTTTTTACGAGTCCTAAATTAGCTCTACAATGCCTATATCGCAAGTAAAAATATCGAAGAAAATAATTTTTTGGTTCAAAACTTTTTTTTTTGAAAAAACTAAGTACATTATACTTTTTAAAATAATGAGAAGAATCTGGTGACAAGTTTTGAATAAAATCAGTTGAGCCAGTAATGATATATAAGGAAATGAATAAAAATTATGGAAAATTTCCAGAAAAACCTGTTCTGCATATTCCCGTTATTCGATTTTTTTTAGAAAAACTATGAACGCAGTATTGTTACAGTCACTTATTACATAACACACACTAGATTTCATCGAAATCGTTAGAGCCGTTTTTGAGAAATATCTAAGAAACCGTTATATGGAACGTATCCGTTCTAATTGAGATATTCAAAAACATAAAAACAGAACAACCTTGAAAATTATAAAAAAATTATCTGTACCAAATTATATACAATTTCGTCGACCCGTTTGGGCTGTAATGATTTTTTTTTTTACACGAAACCAAAACTTGCCATAGAGCAAGTTAAAATAATATTAATTTATTAATCTTTGAACAACAAGATTAATAGAAAAACTGACGCAAGACTGCAGCCCAACTGCAAGTATGGAAACATACGAAATTAAAATAAAAAATAATTAATCTAGTTTGTAATAATTTTGCGTTAGTCTCTTCTATGTTATTAATCTCAAAAGTTATAATTCCGAAAAGAAAAACGGTAAGATGGACCAATATATAAATTTAAGAAATTTTTTCAGCCACACATTAGTCTTATCTTCCTTCATAAACTATCGTTATTTTGTCCTGCAAGAAAAACATTATTTTTAGGATTTTAAGCTATTATCCAAGATAAAACAAAAGTTCACCAAAAAATACATTGATTGATTGCACAAAATGTAATAAAATTTTAACATTGAATCTTGTGTGTACTAATCTGCTGCTGAGTTATTGATGGTTACAGAAAAAAATATGTTTATTTATTTGAATAAACAAGAAGGCTTCTAATTTTAAAAAAAGTTGCGTTTTGAAGTTCACATCCGTTTAACTGTTTTTTTTTTTAATCTAAATTAAAGGAATAAATCATCCATACACTTCTGTACCTTGACCATTTCATACAATATTGACTTAAGTGCACCATCCAAACAGTATAAGATTCTCTAAAACGGAACAATTTGTTCCAATTGTCGCTTTAGAAGACACTGGTGGTTACTCAATTTTGTTATTGTTGTTCTATGTGAAAGAATGTAAAACATTTTTTATTGTTTTTTAACTTATTCTACCTACTTTTATTTAAGTTATATCGCTGTCCAACAAGTCAAGGCGAAATTTAATTTTCCTACAATTGTTAAAATTCTTATTCAGGAATTGATTTTACTTGTTGAAAAAACCTGTTGTTCTGTGTTACAGGCTGTTGTTCCAGATAGTGAAACATTGAAGTTTAAAATTTCCGACTTGTTGAAAGGTATCGCGCAGTGTGCGTGAACGCTCTTTTCTGTGTTACAAAAATTTCTTAACATGTTTTGAAAAATACTTGTTCAACAAGAATTTTATGTATTGTGTTATAGGCCCAAGTAATTTAATTCAATATTTGTTAAAAATTTTACATTTTTTGATTCCACTTCAATTAGCATTAGAACTAGGTTTCATTTTTCCTAATTTTTTATTTATTTATAATTTTAAAGCTTGCTTACATCTGACAACCTACTTATTAAGTTTCTCCTAATGTATTTTCCACGCAAAAATTATAACAACTTCGGCCTTAAACAGATGACATTTTTTCCTAAAAAGATTGAATATTGGAATTACCACCCACTTCCTTCGCCCTGCCTTATTTCATCTTCATTGTGTCCTCTCATATGTTTTATATCATATTCTGGATTAGTCTTATGTCTGCTAATGGCTATCATCTTGACATTTATATAGTGTCTGCTTAGACACTTTACATGAATTTTCAGAGCATAAAAACTTTTACATGTATGTATTTTCAAGTTCAAAAGTCAAATAAAACTACATTAAGAGCAATTTATGTCCTCATAAGTGTGAAGTTTTAATTTTTTTTTTAAATATAAAACGAAAATTTGAAAATCCTGCTCATCCAACATCCTACATCCATAAATACCATATTACAATTTACTAAACCAAGAAGAATATCATTCGCTCTTTTTCATTTTCCATTTAAAGTCAAAAATACTAAAACAATGACATGTACAAATTTATAAAACTTTTTGCAGCAGCAACACTTTTTCTTTTTTTTTTTCCATCATCAAACTTGCACTATCTCTGAAAACGTATAGTGTAACAGGAACATGCATGTTTGAGTATTCGTTTTAAGTCCCCAAACTGTGTATATAGTTAAGAGCATACACTGCACACACATGTAAAACAATTTTTGCTTCTGGCATTTTGTATAGCGATTATTGTTGTCACCAACAAGAGCCGCCGCTGTTGTACCACAGGGACATCCCCCTCAGGACTCACGTCAATGTAAGTCTTTCATAATAATTAACAGGCATTAACTTTTAAGAGAATTTTTTTTTCATTATTGAATCAAGTCACTTGAGAGTATTTTTCTTTATTATTGTTTACGATGGTTGTCGTTTTTTTATTCATGATTCTTTTATAACTCAATTAGTTTAAACCACTTGGTGTGTGTGGAACTTTTTACACTGTTACCACTTTGATTGTTAATATTTGAAATTTTTCAATTTTTTTATATTATTTATTATGTGGAATTACTTCAGTAGAATCTAGTCAGCAGAAGGAAAAACGAACTTTTCTTATTCAAAGGTTTTCTTATTTATGATGAGCAACAATATTTTATGCGGTTTCATAACTTAAAGGAAGCGAGATACTGTATTTTTTTTAATATAACTTTGGGAGCCTGGTGAGTGCATCACAAAGACTCCGAGTGAAAACTACACCAAAAAAAAAAATAACGTTAAATCAAAGAAAACCACTTTGATTTAACTATTTTTCGGATTAATTAAGCTTCCGAAGATGAAAATTTTAAAATTGAATATGGAAGCAGTAATATTAAAGTGCTTTTCCTGTGTATAATGGTTTTTACTAAAAGTCTATTATGATTTTGTAGATTTTTCCCGTTATTCATTAATATATTTTAGTTTTTCTCGAAAACTGTTATGCCGAAATGCAAAAAATCCATAATGGCGGTGTGGTTTGCTCAAAATGGTGGACCACACATATGGGAGATTTTTGTTGGTACTTTTCAGATATCAGAAAGGGAATTGTTGTTTGAGTAAAGGAAAATGGATAGCTTTGTATGGAAAGTGTAAGAATAATTTTATGATTAAATGATGTGGTTTAGTCCCCCATATATTGTGCAGAAGTTTTACCACGAAGACATGCGCCCAAAACGTATAAAATAAAATTTTTGGATTTCAACTTTTTATGTAGATTTCCTTAATATTTCAGTATTTTCCAATTTAGAATAGAAAAAGAAAAATGAAACAACAAATCTTGATTGTTTTAAAGACATTTCTATAATATTAAGAAAAATACCATTTATCTTGTATCTAGACTAATAGTCTAAGAGCCGACAGTAAATTTTGGGAGTGGAGGCATAACCAAAATCTGAGGATGCAATTTTATAGGTATACGCTTCCTGATTTATAATTTAAAACTCTGTCAGGTTAATTTTTCAGTCACCATTGGACAAAATCTCAAAAAAAAGAAAATAATCCAACTTGCCAATATCTCCAAGAGAAAATCTCCTTGGAAAAAATCCCTAAAGAAACATTTTTTTTGCCAAAACTCCTATAATCTCCGAATTCCCAATGTCCAGGTACGTCTCCTAACAAATTTTCTCTTGTGGTGTGTGCCTGAACCGTTATGGCATGATAACGATTGTGCTTCTGAACAAAAAAAAAAGATAAATAGAACAAAGAAAAATGTATCAAAACTTATATTTTTTATTAGAACTCAACTTAACTCTTTGTTATTATTTAACAAAAAACTACTTTTGTATTCAATAAATTTGCAGTATTATAAATAAAACATTAATTTTTGTTTTGCGCAAGACATTCAAAGAAGTTTTTTTTTACTTATTTTGAAAAAAAAAAAACATTAAATAAACATAATTAACATTATAATGAATTTTATTTTTACTTCATAATAATATTCCATGTGACCTTAATTAAAGAAAATAATATGTTCCCCGATTTCATCGCATGATTCACTACTTGAACATATTTGTTTTTGAGATTTTAGAATGAAGATTTTCGCCATGGAGATTCTCGCTTTGGAGATTTTAGTGCTGGGGATTTTGGGTTTGGGGATTTTAGTTTGGGAATTATGTCATAATACAAAAAAAATTAACTTAAACACCTGAAGTTCACCCAAAAATTTGTACACAAGCCTTCATCATTTTGGGAAAACATACCTATTGTGACGTCCATGTCCCCAATTAGACCAGGAAAGATAGGAAATTTTGTATGGAGAGTTAAAAAAAATTGACGCAGTATTGACGCAGAATATAGCTGGTTCAAAGCCTCCCAAAATTCCCCTCTTGTCTTTTTTTTTAAATTACATTTAAAGACGGGTAGTAGTGGGGAAAGTAAAGGATTATCAAGCTGAAGAATTTATGTGAGTAGAATTCAGCTGTATATGAAAATATTTTATCATGCTGAAAGCTGGAATGAATATGACCAACACTAACTCGATATGATCACGCTAATAAAAGTTATATTTACTCTTTAATGCTATAATATATATATATTTTCGTGTAAACCTTTTTAAAAAAATGGTATAATAATAAAATTTGGTATGAAGCTTTCAATTCTAACTATAATCTAGGACCAGAAGATTTCATTCATATATTTTGGGTGAAAGGGTGTTTTTTAGTAGTAAAGAACTTTGTGCAACAAGTGACAGAACACCCGATAAAAATAATGTTAGGCAGATACAAATTGTTAAAAGTAATCCGATATTCATTAGAATTAAGATTGCAAAAAACTACATGCTTATTATGAGTAAAAACGTGTTTTTTTTCTCATTACACTGACCTTATATTCGATTTATTCGGGTCCTAGCTATAATTTGGGAAATTTTCTTAATTGCCATATAGACACTTTACTTAATCGTCAAATTGACGGCTTTTGATTTGATTATATACTTCCTTGATATGTTAGTCTAAATTTCTCAATTTTGAAACTTAAATAAAACGTCTATGGCAATTACCCAAATTTCCCAAGATTATAGCCAGGACCCGAATAAATTGATTATTGTTAGGAATTTTTGGAACTTATTGCACAATGATAGATAGATAGATAGATAGATAAATAAATTTTATTTTATGAAAAAAGTAGTTATAAAAACAAGATTATGCTGGTTTACAAAATTAGTTAGTTAGTTGTTAAAGTTGTCTGTCAGGTTATAGTTTTACTATTACATTTTTGGCTTAGCTTGAATTTACTTTAGTTATATTCATTTTTAATTAAGTTGCGATAATTAAGAGCATATTTTAAGAATTTATATAGATTTAAATAAGACTTGCCATTCAATATTTGATATTGCACAATGTCCTTTGTACTTTAATAACACCCAAAATATTTGAATGGACTCTTCTGATCCTAGATTCGATTCTTATTATAAGCTTTTAACTTCATGCCAAATTTTATTAGTTTAAGATTATTTTAAAAACGCTGACACGAAAGGCTTACACCGAAAATATATTTATCATTGCATAAAAATGACAATTACTTTTCTTAAGGTGATCATATCAAGTTAGTGTTGGCCTTATTCGATTCAACACGAAAAAAATACCTTAAAATCATGTCTCATATGGCTGAATTGTGTTTACATAAACTTTTCAGCTTGATAAACATTTACATCCCCCGATTCTTCTCGTATTTAAATGTAAGTTAAAAACAAAAGCCAATAATTGTATTTTGGGGGACTTTGAACCAGCTATAGAGGTTGACATTGTGAGTCGATACCAATCAGAAAAATTCATGAATTCATTTTTTATACTTTCTCCACACTAAATTTCCATTCTTTCAGGTTGTTCTGTGTTATAGACCCCAGCTCTTCAAATCTAAAATTTCACTTCGAATGACCAATAATCATTGAAAACACCATGAAAAAATAATTGGTTACAGTTAACCATTTTCAGCACTTTATATTATTAACCATTGAAATGTTTGAATAGACAAAAATGTTACTCATACGCCAAAGTGACCCGTATTGATAAACGTTTATACAAAACCCTGCATAATTTACAATTCTGTTTTCGATTTTTGAAATTGTATGAAACAAATGAAAGGAGATACATCTAAAAATCCGTGTTAAAATATTTAAATATTATTATTTCAATATTGTATCCTTTTTTAAATAATTATTTTAAAACACTATTTGTTGTATATGTGCTTTTATTTTCTAGCTTCTTAGCAGTGGCAACCGTGACAAAGCAAAATTTTAAAATTATTTATGTTATGTGAAGCATTTATAAGCTTACACATCACCACCTCTTTTAAGTCTACATTTTTCTAAGGCATTCTCCTTGTTCAAGGACATACCATATAAAAATAATGCGTATACTTTGTTATTATATCTAAACTTTTAAAGTCAACTTCTATGGGTAAGGTGTAACAACATACATGCATACATTTATGTATATGTGGAAGATGACTAAGTAACTGTAATCCATATACATTCCACAAAGTGCTTACATTAAATTGCTACAGCACCTACGACCCCACATATGCGTGTGTATGTCGTCTACATGCAATCTACCCTATACCTACAACTCTGCTTTACAAACACCGGCACATTCGTCACAATGATTAATGAATGTTAATTTAATCGGGCGATTTTAGAATTTTTAGCAGAATTTTGCTAATCCATCTTGCCTGGCATCTTAGTGCCATTTTTCACGCTCGCTCTACCATGCACGAACACACATTCTACACCCACAATAGAAATGATGATGATCATCGTCAGAAAACCGTGTCAGGGGATCCGGACTCCTTGATTTTTTTCGTATTTCGTTCTTGTAAAAATTCTGTTCGCATCTAAAATGTGAATAAATTACGGTAGAAATCGGGTATATAGGCAAAAGAAATATTCTTTTAAAAATACAAATTAAACATTTTATTTAATTGTTCTTGTAGAACTCACAAACGAAAAGATTTATAAGTTAAAATTATTATTGAAGAGTAGAATTTGTGTTTAAAATAAAGTTTTTCAAACAGTTGTGATGTCAAACTTTTGTTTGGAAACATAATTTTGTGATTGCATATATCGGGGTTTTACTGTAGCTGAAATGAGTACTACACAACCTGTCAAAGCAAAAGAGAATTGAAATCAATGAGCCAAATTGAAAGCGCACAAGGGATAAAATTGGGTATGTGTTTTTAGGGGTTTGTTTAGAGAAGAGTGCAATCTACTGGGAGATGTGTGTTTCCGTTCCAGATTCGCATGTGTAAGTTATAATTCTGAAAAATTCGTCAACAATCCATCCTCAGGTGTATAATTATCTCAAGAAATTCCAAAGCATCGTGTTAAATATCTCCCTTGAGAAAACATAGATATATGAATGGAATTCTTTACAGCTCAACGCTCTCTCTCAGAGAGCTGAGAGACCTTGGGGTAATTGTTTTGGAAAGAAAAGAAAAATAATATTTTTTTTTGTGATTAAGCTTGTGTATGGGATATGGGATTTAAGTATAAAGGGCGGGTGTATGAGCACAAAGTGTGTTAGCTCTTTGTTAGGGGATTTATTTTCCTTCAAAGTTTGTTATTCACACCATTGTGTTATTTTTGTTTTTTTAATGGGATTCAAAATTAAACAAACAATTGGAAAAATTACGATTTTTTCAATATTACAACCTGCATTAATTAACAGCTTGTTTTTTTAACAAACGAAAAAAAAACTAAAGATTTATGTTTATTTGTAGCGAAACAATACTGTGTCTAATCCAATGGAGGTTAAATAATATCTTTTTTGCGTTTAAGTTTATAAGCCCCTTAAAATTGTATAATACAGTTTTTGTGCTGAAACTTCAGCAAACATTTTAAAATTAGTAAATGTTATGAATTAAATCGAATAAAGTATCAGAAAAACTTGGATAAACATCACCATTATTTTTGCAGAAATTCTACTGTGACGATTATATGTACTTATAATTTCGATTTAAGGGCAACGAATCGATTAAAATGGTTTCTTCATTTGCCTTCCAAGCTGATCCAACAACTTGGGAGGGAGATAATGTTTTTAAAAATACAGGATCTAGCAAGTAGATCATGTCATGCCTAGGATTGTTTTTAATGTCACTTGGGGGAGATTATGAGTAGTTCCATGAACTCCTTCCCAAAATTTGAGTTCACGCTTGGGCCTGTAGTGGAGTAATTGAAGCTCAAAATTAAGCATTTTTTTTTAATGTTGGTGTTTAAAGATACTAACAGCTACTGGTTTAAAATTTCGACTTTTATCGGATTTTTTTTTTAACTTAAGAAACAAAATTTTCGGAACAAACTTTAAAAAAAATTGTTAAAATTTTACAAAATAAACTCTTTTATTATCATGGTTTAGTACTTTGGAAAGTAGAATGTGGAGTATAAAGTCTGCACTTAGTTCAGGAGGAAAATTGTATAATACCGCGGAAAGTCGCGATGAAAAGCATGAAAAGTCTCGGAAAAATATGCCAAATACCGCTGTAAAAAGTGTGAAAGACTGCAAAATTTTGTGCATAAAAGATACTGAAAAAAACGTATAAAACCGTTTAGCGGAAAAAATAGTGAAATACTGCGGAAAAAAATCGTAGAAGGTCGGATAGAAAAGTGTCGAAAAAAAAACATGAGAAGTTGCGAAAATACCGAAGACTATCGCGGTAAAAAGCGGGGAATACCGTGAAAAAAATCGTAGAATACTGGTGAAAGATTGCGAAATACTATGGAGAATAGCATGGGAAGTCATGAAAAAGCGCTCAGTATCGCGGGAAAAACGGTGTGAAAATTCGGTGGAAAAAACGTGAAAAGTGAAAAATATGCAAAATTACGTGGATTATCGCGATAAAAAGGGAGAAATAACGCGAAATTATATGACATAAAAATCGGTAAGAAATTAAAAATCTGCGCCGAATCAGACAGTATAATTAAATTTTCTCTTTCATTGGAAATTTTGAGAGGAATCGATAAAACTAAATCTAGGAATTTATATTAAAACTAAAACTAGTTCTATGTTTAAATGAAAATAATACCGATTTGCTTCTTGATTCAGTTTTGATTGATTCAGCAATGAAACTAGATTTATCGAAAACTAGTTCTATTTTGAGTTATGAAAAATGTGAATAATATGGCCGTAAGAAAAAATGATTTTCAAACCCAGAATTTTGAAAATAAAAGTTTAAACAAAATCATTAACTCATTATTTTTCAAAATTTTACGTTATAAAATATAATTTGTTCTTCCAAAATTCAATAGCCTTATTTGAAGTCAACTGACTCAAGAATGGTCTTTGGTTTCTGGTTTTTGGAAAACTGTTATTCAAACTATAAATTTAGGAAAAAATAATATTGAAAAAACAAATCAAATTGATTTTATAACATTGATAACTTTTTGAGGTCCATTTTTCTACCAAAACTTATAATGGTTTTATTTCATTTTAGTTGAATACAAAAAGGTTAATGTTTTTATGCCTTCTAGTTTTGGAGAAATTTAACCAATACAAAACTGAATGCTATTTGTTTTAATTTTTTCTTTAAAAATTATACAACTTTTTAATTTTTTAAGAAGCCTTAATACATAACAAAATTTAATTTTCTGCATTTGGTTGCTTAGAAATAAGGGCATTGAATTTTGAAAAAAAAAAAAAAATTATATCTTATAACGAAACATTTTGAAAAAAAAATCAGTAAGAAAATTGTATTGAAATTTGTTTTCCAAAATTCTGAGTTCGAAAATCATTTTATCCTAAACTATTTATTGAATCGACTTTATTTAAAAATGTAATAAAAGACGGCTACAACAAACATTAAGCAAAACAACCTATTCGTTTCGAGCTCCTTTTTATGAGTTGATTGCGGAAAAATAAAAATGCTTCCCAGATCAAAACACCTTTTGGTTTTTTTTCATTTTCAGCAAATGACTGCAGGAAACAAATTTTCTTAATGAATGACTCTATGTTTGAGGTGTTCATGCAAAACACAAAAGTTCACATAAGTTATCTAGTTCGTGTGGCAATAGCAACAGCCTTTGTTCGAAATTGAGAGGTCACAGGTTCAAACACTGGTGTTACGCTGAACTTTTTTTTATATTTATTCTTTCCCATAAATTGTTTCACCGAAACGAATTTAAGAGTTTGCTGCAAACGAAGCCGAAAAATTGGCCAGCAAACGAAGAAGTCATTTGCGCAAATTTTTCGTTTGCTGCAATCGATTTGTTCTCTCAGAACAGTACTCTTTCCGTAATTGTGTGATTTACTAACGCCCAGAGGTCTCGGTTCAAATTTCTTGTTGAATTGATCCACTTATTAATTTTTCTTATTTGCTGATACTTTTCTTGTTTATAATACTGTTCTAGTGTGTGTTGAGAGCATTCACTTAGCTTATGCAACCAAGAGCCATCTGGAGAAACCACTAACACAGCACCATTAAATGCAATTTGCTCAAAAGAACTACTTACTTTAACAGAGCACGCCATTATGGGAAGCACGACGACTACTATGCGGCCGACAACGACGACGACGACAACAACAACAGCAATTGCAACGCAACGAACCGACAGCATACCAGCAAGCTTTACATACAACTGAACTACAAGCACAAAAACTCTTCTTTCCTCGCGTTGTCCTGTCATCCCTCTGCGTCCTCTTTATATTCCAAAAAGGAATACTTAAAAATCAAATAAATTTCATTTCAGTGGATTTTCGGTTTTTCAAAAAAGGACTCCACGCGCCTTTCCTCGCGCCAACCAACACACAACGCTAACTCTACGATAACGAAATTTTCTGCTGAGAAAAAGGATTTTTTTTGCATCCTTTCGTTCGTTTTGTACTTTAAACAACGTTCGTCCGATGCAGTGCAGTGCAGCAGCTTCACGGCATTTTAGCACATTTCACTTCAATTGAATTGGCGCAATGAAATTAAATTGTATTTTGCTTTTCATCTTTTGCCCAACTACTGTCTTTGGCTAATAGAACATTGCTATCTATCTGCTGTATATAATGTACAGCTGTACGCTTATGGTTCTACTGAAGCTGCTACAAGCTTGAAAATATTTCCATAAACTCAAGGCAAAGCATCATGCCAAAGTGTGAAAACTTTTACTAGAACTTTAGAGAAAAAGATCTCCTAGCACAAAGCAATAATTGCTGCTTAGCAGTTCTTACTTCTTATACGATACTACTGGATAAAAATAGTTACATATAATGGCAAGGACTTGTAATTTTGTTTATAAGGTAATATCTCCAACGATAAAGGATATTGAAAGGAAATGCATAACAAAATATGTAGTACAACTAGGTACTGGTGTAAGCATGGAGCTTTTATTTCTTCTTCTTGTTCTCGAAAGAATCACAGGAATTACAAGGATGACCGCATACTTAAAAGAAGGTTAGAGACAAGGAAATTGCATTATGAAGGGTTTCCTGCCAAGAGAAAATAATATAAAATAAAATTAAAATAAAATAAAAAAAAAAACAAGAAAATAATATAAAGGACTTGCAACGAAGTAGTTTGCTAAGAGAGCTTATTAGCTATGTAATTGAAAGGATTTCACATCGCATTAAGGACTAATAATACTTTGTCGCCAGTTTATTGGTGGATAAATGGAAGTCCTTTAGATTTTTTTTTGTATGAAAGAACGAACGTGCTTTTTGTTTTGCATTTGACATTCATAAAGCGTTTACTTCTTGGCATACGAAATTGACGAAAGAATTAGCAGTAGGGAACGCAGAAGTATAAATTCTTTTGACGCAGGACATTTTATTCCTTCTGTTTTACAGATTCTTAGAATTAATCTTTGCTTTGAAATGGAATTTTTAAGTATTTATATACACGACTTAGCATTTTGCCTTTATATGAAAAAAAAGGAGTCAGTGCAAAAAGTCGTTTTAAGAATTAAAAAAAAATATCACCGGCAAATTTGAATTATAAAAAGACTTCAATCTTTTCTCTGAAAAGGTGGAAGTAACCATTTTTTGTGTTTTACTGCATTTCGTTTGTGCTATTAGTTTACCGATTGTTTTTGTCGGAAATAAAAAATTAGTAAAATTCTCATGAAATATTTTTTCTTCGTCAACATGATGAATATACTTTAGATACTGTTTATTTGTAGTGGTCTATTTTTTCTTGAAATTTTCTTCTTTGTTTCGTCAATTTTTTCCACATTCCCACCTGCACATTAAAAACATTTTAATAGATGGGGATCAAGAAACAGTAGAATTTCACATGAAACTTGATAAGCTAATCCTAGGAATAGTACCACAAAGGGCAGAGAGTACAATTCGAACGAAAACTCGAGGACACAAACAACATTTAAACAACAATCAGTTCAAACAGAGGCTTAAAAAAATACTAACCAAATCTATAGGATCATCTTAGGAGATGCTAGAAAATAATCAAGTCCAGTCAATAGGACACAGGCTCAAGACAAAGTGAAAGCGTATGCCGAAACCCATAAACGATCCTGTTTCTTTGAAGAAGTTGAACCAAGAATAGAATTAACTAAAGTAGACAGACCTATTTTATTTCTGACAATTTATTCTCTAACAGCAACTGCATAAAAAATTGCTATTTGCTGAAGAGATGGAAGACAGAAAAATCTGTGGCCGAAAAAAGATGAAGTGTATCTTCTGCATATCAAACTTTTTTATTCTTAATACCCCATAAAGATATTGACACGATTTATTCTTCAGAGGCTTAAGACAAACAATTTAAATTTTGAGAGAATCATTTCGCTCTGAAGGCTTCAGAAGAGAATGCAATTGCTATCCGCACATCCTTCAACAATCATAAGGTTGCTATTGGATGCTTATCAAGAGATGCAATCTTTCAAAAAATTGTCATCCAAGTTAAACGATGAAATTCATGTTCTGCCCTAAACGAAAGGTTAGTTACGCCGAATAACCTGGCGGGAACCTTTAATTCTTCTTCAAGCATAAATTTTGTCTACTGTTTGATTTCTTGTCTGTGTTGCCCTTCTCTTTATAGTGACAAACGGACACGGACAAAATCTGTAAGTTGCGCAACAGCTAGCTATATCCTAATTAATCCTTTTAAGGATACCAAACACAAACTCTTATCAGCTAGTGACGTATTTATTATGACGCGGCAATATTGTACAATGGAATTCGCTTTTGATGAAAAAAAGGCTTTTTAAAACCGACTGGATGCTGTTTATAAAAACACAATATGAATGCAATGGTAATACGAAATTCTAATACCAAGGTTGGCAGTAAAAACAAAAATCTCAGGCGTGTTATGGGAGAAAATGAAATTCGCAATTGTAATAACAATGGTGGACGTTTTCACCATTATGCCAAAAGACGTACCAAGGAATCAGATTGGGTTAGATGAATAGGTAAGCAACCTCCAACAAAACTGAACACTTTCTGACCATCCAATGTCGTCATCATGACAACACTAAGAGAACAAATCGATTGCGGCTAACGAAAAAAAATTCCAAAACGACTTTTTCGTTTGCTGGACAATTTTTCGGCTTAGTTTGTAGCAAATTGGTAAATTCTTTTGGGTTTAACACTTTTTGCAAACTATAAAAAAAAAAAGTTTAACGTAACACATGTGATTAGAATCGGCAACATCTCGCGATGGAACGATGTATGATATTGCCTTTTTGACATGGAAATGGTTTTTTTTTAACATGAAGGCTGACACGGATCTTACTTCTAATTCTATCAAGCTTTGTAACTCCTGCTGTCATACGAAGCATCTTCATCTCAGCTGCCGTTAACTTACTCCAACACTGTGACCGTATGTAAGTGCTTTACGCACAACTGCGGTATAGAGCCTTCCTTTCAGTTTAGGGGGCATTTTTCGATCACAGAAAATAGCAGAATTTTCCCGCCACTTCATCCATCCTACGCTTACGTTTTCACTTTATTTTTGAGTTAAACGGTTTTTATGGATTTGGCTCTATTTTCCTTATTCTGGCCGTAACTTTTCCAAATGACATTCGATTTGTAAGATTTTTTTTTCATTCAATCAAAGTAAATCTTTATAAAATCTTTATAATAAAATGATATCAAAGTGAGGAAACATCTTATGAAACTTTTAAAATTGTGTTTGATAAAAAATTACGTCAAACCCGTTATTCGCACAGAAAAAAATTGTAGAACAAACTAATACATTTATAAATTTTTGATTGAATGAAAGAAAAATCTGACAAATTGGATGTGCATCGTTTGGCAACGATATGGCCAAAAAAAGTTAAAAAGAGCCAAAATCATAAAAACCGTCATAAGTCGAAAACAAAGCGAAAATGGGAAAATTGAAGTATGGCATTTATGACTAAGAATGACCTCTGGAACAGATGGTATTCGTCTGCGGTAGTGGCTGTGGGCCACCCTGTATATTATAAAATGAGGATCCATAAACAATCATTTCAAGCTATTACTCAAGTCTTAATTATTATTTCATTCATTCTTGCCCTTTCAAAGTGCTGATATTGCAGTTAAATATAATTTCCAAAACAAAAACAGTATATTGGCTTGATATTACAAAACAAAATAATCCTTAACTTTGCCCCCGTAATACAGAATCCATTTAATTTTGTTGTCCATGCAACAAGTATGATTAATACCTTATTTTGTTTACATTAAAACTTCTTTATTGCAAAGAAGTATAAATACTTCTATACAGTATTGTATAAAACTCAACCATCAACCCTCATAGATTTATAACTTCTATATCAAAAGTTTTTTGCCTAATAGCCTTGAGCACAAGAATTAAGTGCTTCCCGATAAGTAAAACTTCCCCCACCGCAACTAAGCAAATAAGGACTCTCTTGATAGATATTTTTCTTCATATCCAATTTCTAACCTTTCTCTTAAATTCAGTTGTAGGTATGGTGAGTATTTTGAAAATAAGAACTCTTCATTAATTCCAATGAAGATTGAAAACTTGTTTATTGTTTTTTTCTTTTTTTTTTTGGAAACTCAGACTAAGAACTCAATTTGTTGTCTCCATAAAGAAAAATAAAGAGAAAAAAACAAACTTTTTTATCCTTTTTATAGATAATAAACAAAATCAATTTCTTTTGCCATCATTTTCAAATCAAGTAATCAACGTGTTCTTCCAAGTGGAATATCCCCGCGCCATTATTTTATGACTCTGTTTGGATAATTTTACGACCAACTTTTCAACGAAATAGATACAAGTTAATGTAGGGTGCATAGGGGTTTCTTCTTCTATAGATGGTAGGTACATGAGCTCCAAAAATAACACTCTTCTGTATGCCCTCGCCGCCGTGCGTCGTATCCGGATGTGTTCCCATCAGTTTATTCCTCAAGTTCTTCTTCTAAAAGCTAAAAACTTTCACTTGATTTGTGTGTGCTTGGTGCTTGTTTGCTGATAAATTTCAAATTGCCCATTTATATAGAAAATAAATAAATAAACAACAAATTTGTAGGACTTTTACCGTTTCAGTTTACATATACCCGCAACAAACCTCTTCCTGGTACAAACAGGTGGCTTAGGTACATCTAAAGTAGTTGGTGTAGGTTTGCACGCCTTAATAACCTCAACTTTGCCAAATTGAAGGCAAATCGAAAACTGAGAAACTTTTTGCTCAGCACAGAGAACAACACAAAAAAAAAAGAAAATACTTCCCACAGCAGTTTAGCCAGCTGATGGTTTAACCCTTCAAACTTGTATGACTGTACCCCCAGTCCAGGTCTTTGCAATTCTAGGTCTCGCAAAAGAGCAACTATTCAGCTTTTTTACGTAACCACCCGTGGCGCTGACTCCGCCGCCTTCACCTTCGACTTCGCCACCGCCACCTAGCGCCTAGCGAACCACAAAATATCTCACGTATGCGAAAGGACAAAGTTTTGGCATTGTTACTTTTATTGTGCACCGTTTGGCATTCCAGCTCAAATCTGGTGGCCAAACGTTCATTTTCGTAGCGCCCACCCCTGTGTTGAAAGGCTTACACAATGGCAAAGCTTTAGAAGTTTCTCCGGGAATATAGGTAGTTATTCTTGTGTGTTCGTCGTGTACCCACATGCTTAGTATGTAAATTAAACAATTTATGCATTTCAAAGCGTGTAACACTTTTCTGCTGCGTTTTCAGTTGCTCCAGTCCCCAACACAGCACAGGCATATACTATACCGCACGGTTTACAAAAATAAACTCTTTGCTGGGTAATGGACCGTTTTGGAGTTTTTGAAAGTTTCCCTTCATATGGCAGAAGGTGTATACACAAGGCATCAGAAGGAAGGAAGGATATTTTCAATTAATTAGAGAAGTTCTTAAGCCTCCTTGAAATGGTGAGCACTCTGTTTTACAACGACTGACGAAAAAAAAAATTAAATAAAGTTCTTCAACATGCAAATAACCAAAAGAGTTTTCGACTGGGTCGAAAATTTATTTTACCTCTTGAATATAAGTTCCTTAAGCGCCTAGCCTTTTTTTGGGGGGGAGAAACGCGCCATTGAGAATAATCTAATCCTTGAAAAGGAGGCTGAAAAGCTGAAGTGTTTTCAGGGGTGATGGAGATGGTAGAACATTGTTAGTTTATCCACCGACCTTGTCACCACATTTCTCTATAATATATCCATCTGTCTGGGAGTTTTCGTTTGTCTCCAACAGCAGCAGTCCCCTAATGGAAACAATCCGCAATTTATTTATTTATTGTAACCTGTTTCCTGCAGAATCAGGAAGGAGGCTTATCCTTATAAAACATCACAGAAGAAGAATAAATGGGTTTTTCTTTCTCATTTCTGGTCTAGGTCAATTTCTCTAGTCTTTCGGTTACAGCAAGCATAACAAAAGCTTTTATTTCGAGTGAATTTCCCACCGACAAACAGAGATGTAAAATGAAAGAAGGAGACAGACCTATGTAGCTAGTAGTTTATGCATGCAAATCGTTAAGTACGCAAAACAATTGGAAAAACAATGAAAATTAAATGCTGTAACAGAAAAAAGCACGTGAAGGCATCAGGACACAACAAACAACACAAACGAAACACGGAAATACCTATAAATTGTTTTACAACTGTATTTTTGTTGTGTTGTGTTGTGTGTGAGACATTGAAAACATGTTTATGGGGAGGATGGAGTTTGTGAATTGTGATGTTTGGTTGCACAAGCCAGAGAGAGATTAGCATTTTATGTGTAGAAGAGCTTTGCATTTCGCTTATCGAAGCAAAGGGATGAAATGGCAAACGAATGACAGGGATTTAGATTGCGGTAACAACACTGAGACGACAAGAGACACACTCACAACACTATACCTACTATAAATCCCATGAAACAGAAACTAGATGGCTAATTAAAAGGATGAGTATCTAATCCTAGAGAACAGATAGAGAGAAAGAGTTGCTTGATACTTGAACATGGTTGATTATATTTTCATCCTTCTGTGTGGCAAAGGAGATTTGTCATGGGACAAGGATTTTCCTTTATTTTTTTTATTTTCTTGAGGAACTTATATTGATTTGTTTGTTTATGATCAAAGGATTTGAAACAGATGCTACATGGAAATATGTATGTTAAAAAAAAATGATTGAAATTGAAATTTTGATTGAGAAACTTTTGAAGATAAATCTATAGATTTATGAATATTTTTAATACTGGAAAATATTAAACCAAGTCAAAGTTTTGCTATGATTAGTTTAAAGGATATATTGCCAATTGGTCCCTCGTTATTTTCAAGGTGTGACAAGCATCATATTTTTTGTTTCTTATTTAAATATAAAATTAGTTTTGCTAAAGGAAGGTTGTCAGATGAATTTGAAGTCCAATGTGAAGTCAGGCATCAGGGTTGCATCCTCTCGCCAATACCTTTTCTGTTAGTGATAAGTGATTTGCTGCTTGAAGCCCTGTTAAACGGAAATGGTGGAATTCAATGGAGCCTGACATCCAAACTTAACCATCTGGATTATGCGGACCACGTATTTTTACTCTATCATAGAATCATGGATCTCCATCAAATGACAACAAGGAATGAGGATGAAGCAGTAATCGTGGGGTTGAAAATTAACACGGCAAAAAATAAAAATGATAAGTCTCCGAAGTAACTCATCCGTTCAAGTCAATAATTCTGGACAACCGGGAGAGAAAGTAGAAGACTTTCAATATTTTGTTTCTTTCAAAGGCGGAACCGAACAAAACGTCGATAGCCGTATTAAAAAGACAAAGTCTGCTGGAATGTTGTCCAAAATATGGAGAAATAATTCTATCAGCTATCAAGACCAAGCTAAGATTGTTCAGCTCTAATTTTAAATCCGTGCATCTGTATGGAAGCAGCAGGTTGAAAATCTTAACTTCTGTCACAAGTAAGCTGCAATCTTCCGTAAATAGGTGTCTACGAAACATCTTAAAGATTTTCTGGCCCAATTGTACATCTGATGCAGAACTTTATATAAGAACGGGTCAAGAATCCATAGACAGCACAATACGCAGACGTAAGTGGCAGTGGATTAGTCATACGCTTCGAAGAGGTAACGATTGCATTGCTGGCTAAGCGATGCAATAGAACCCACTCACACAGGCAGGTAAAGGGTCGGGTCGGCCGAAGTGTACATAGCGCAAGACAGTCGAAATGGAATTTGCAAGGCTAGACCTAAAACTGCGATATTTTTCCGGAAACCGTACACGATGGAGGCCCTATGCCCCTTAAGGGAATCACAACGTACTCATGTCATTAAAGAAAAACATTTTTGCGAAAATATTGATAGTATTAAGGCAATATTGTACTTTATTTCTCTAAGTTCACATTCAATTGTAGTAAAATTAATAATACTTTTGTATAGGGGCACATTACAAAAAAATACTCAGAATACGTCACATCGATATCTGTAACCGCTTTAGAATATAAGACAAAATGAGTGATATTTTCAGTAGTCTTTTCTCAAAAAAACAATGTCTAGTAAGTTCTAGGTAAATGATAGCTAAAAGATAGTACGAAAAAAATAAATGAATTAAAAATATTTAAAAAAAAACACATTTAAAAAAAGTTAAGTTTTTGCTTTTTAGACCAAATAAAAATCTTTTCATTCTTTATTCTTTTCCAAAACCATTCCATTTATTTATATTCCATAGGAATGATCAAAATGTGAAACAGTGCGAAAATCTGATCGAACACAACTTGATAGAACGCCCTTTTAGCAAATCGAAAGACTAATTTGTGTTGAAAATTAATAAAGCAAAAAATGTCATTAATAAAGTGTAAATAGGATTCTGATTCATTTTGCTATGCATGTGGTTAATTTATTAAATTAAGAGAAATAAAACATGAAATAAGTAAAAACGCGAAACTTTGTGAATTATATTAAAAATATTTTAAGTTTCCCATAAAGAATCAAAACAAGCCATGGGCTCCGCATGTCGCTTGTAATAACTGTACAAAATGTTTAGAAGGCAAAACATACATATTTCGCCAAGAATTTGGCGAATTTGTTAACGACTTCTACTTTTGTATGGTTAATCCAGCTAAACGCCGCCGGAGAAGCAAGAACCAACCAATTGCGATCATCTTCTGCACCAGTCTCACATAGTGAGGAACTTCCAGTACATGAACCTGCAAATAAATGTTCTCAGTCAAGCTTATCCCAAAGTTCAACCAGAAATGCCAGAGATGAAGAGTTTATACCCTCACAGAAACAATCAACACCTTTTTATTTTATTACAGCGAAAGACTTTCACGACTTAGTAAGAGATTTGAATTTTCCAAAATGTAAAGCAAAAGTTTTGGGTTCTCGGTTAAAACAGTGGAATTTACTGGCTGATGTCAAAGTAACTGACCAACGGCATCGACACGAGATGTTTTAAACATATTTTACAAAAGATGATGGGTTTTGTTTTTGCAACAACGTAACAGGTTTATTTGAAGCAATTGGGATACCTTGTCTTCCTATTCAATAGGATGTTAGCTCAACGAAAAGCCTGAAAGCAGTTTTACTGCACAACGGTAATCTGTTTCCATGATGCTTTATATAGGTACCTACCGAGATACTTATCACATAATTTTTTATCTTTTTGATTAAGTTCTATCTTAAGTCAAGCGCAAAAAAGAAACTTTTGTTCTATAACTAGAGTGTGGCATTAAATCTTGTCCTGTATGAACCAGTTCCAATGCCAATCAATCACAGTATCAGTCTTTTTTCGAGTTTTCTGTAAGGTTCTGTAAAGTTTTCTGCTTTGGGAAATCTCAAATAATTTACTGAATCCAGCAACTTAAATTGTTGAATCATAAAGTCATTTAACAAGAAATCATACTATACACCAAAGAAAAATCTGAGATTCTTTCTCAAGAAACTCTCATAATAAATTCATTAACCAAATAAAACGCACAAATATTATTCTCTTAATTCAATAAAAAACTTTTCCTTTTTTTACTAGGAAAAGAGAGACTTTATCCAAACTTTTGCTTTAAGACGATATTGAGGGAATTAAGATTCGCATAATTTTCAATAGCTTTTTGATTAACTCCTGATTTCTCAAACAAAACAAAAACATAAAAAAAACTCTTTTCATCTAGACCACAGGAAAGGCAATCTAATCCATTTACAAGAGGCATGATCCTTTTTTGATTCCCCATGACCACATGATTTGATGTTTCTCCAAACTCAAAAACCTTACCATTCTCTTCCTATTATGCAAAAAACTGATGCATAGAAAGCAGAATACGCAAAATATAATGAAGACGAAAAAGCCCAACAAAAAAATATAGAATCTGATGTGGTTTTGGAGAAAATGGGGGGTTTTCGAAAATAAAGCCCCCGAAACGACAAAGGGATGTAATGCTAATTTGATGAAGTAATTATCCCAAAATCACAAAATCTAGACGTGCTGGTCCAAAGTAATCCCAACAAGAGTTGTATTTATGTTTGTCCTTTTCTTCATCAGGGTTAGGCTAGGTTAATTCTTTCCAAAAAAAAAAAAAAAAAAATGAACAAAAATAAAAGATGAGAAGTGGATTCTGACCAATTTCTATTAAGACCCTCAAATGGGTTTAACTTTTACTTATTTTGGTTGTTTTTTTTTATATTTTGCTCGGACGTCCGTCCGTCCTTGTCGACGTCTTTGTGGACAAAAATCAAGAATTTTAATCAAAAAGTTGACCCTTTTCTTCAAGGGATAGGGCATAATTGGTGATATTACAAAATTAAGAACTGCACTCAATTATAACGATGGACGAATTAATTCCAGTCATCTGAGATGCCAGCGGCAAGGATAACACAATGTTGTTCCTTTGACTTGCTGATGGGTGTTTGGTTTTATTATTTTTTTTTTAAGGTATTTTTTTTATGAATTACTTTGAGTGATGAAATGGGTAAAGTTTGTTGTTGATTGACACATAAATTTGATGAGTTAACTTCTTGTGACGTAGATAACTTTTTAGTAATTAATATCCATGGATTAAGGACTAAAGGCGTGGATGAGGTGTAAGAGGGGTGTTTAGGAACATGAATTTTAATGTCAAAACATCACCACCACCACTAGCGTCTTGTACAAACAAGTAAAAGCACACACCATCTCTATAGTTTATTGGATAGTTAATCCTGAGGGTAAATATTGTAATTAACCGAACGACGACGTGACCTGATTGAGGTTATGTCCTTCAAGGACTATGCTTTTGGTATGAGATGGAAAGATGTTATGGAGTTTTGTATAGAGAAGATGTTTGAATAGTGTTGACAGTTGTTGTTGTTAAAACATATTGCGCGGTAAACTAGTGACAAGAATTTTAAAACTTAGATAATAATAAATAAGGGTTGTCCTTTTCGTCATTTTCAAGGAGAGGGCTTTTGAACTTGAACGTATAATGTAAAAATTCATAAAAAAGGAGTACGAAAGAACAAGGAGTTGGGAGAAATATGTAAATTACTGAGGAAAACTAGAAGTGACAGGAATGCAGACAGTAATACAATAGTTTTTCAAAGAGTTCTTCGAAAAAAAAAAGAATATTTAAACTGTCATGAGCAAAGGTTAAAAATTGTCAAGAAAGTAAAAATTGACAAGATGAAACTAACAAAATGGAATCATCTACATTCTACACAGATTTCAACAAGACTTTTGATTAACCCACATAGTGGGGAAAAAATTAAGACATTTAGATTTCCATTGTAACTATGTTTAATGGTTTTAGTTATACTTAACCACCAATAAAATAAATGTTTCCTCCAGCGGCGTTCCTCAAGGAAGTCACCTAGGGCCCCTTTGATGATGATATTCCTTTTCATATTTAGTTTACTAGTAAGCTTTTGTCATCAGCAAGATGACATAAAAATCAAATGTCGAATCAATTTATTGAAAAGTTTTTTAAAGAAACTACACGTCTCACTTGAAACCGCAACATAAAAAACTAAAATTCGCAGAAACTATAGCTGTGTATTATTGGTTTTTGTTTAAGCAGCGCAGTAAAACATTCTATGGAAAACAAAAACAAAACACATACTGGCGAATAATCAGGCAGTAAAAAGCAAGATGGTGATGCTGGCTATAGACCTTCTAAATATTGGAATTAAGAGGGCGCATAGTCGTATTGAAGAAATAATTTTTTTGTTTGAAGGTTGGCAGTTTTACGTGCGAAGGGTGAATAAAATATGTTTTGACTAAGAAAAAATAAAATAACAAAAATTACTCTGATTTTGATTAAATTAAAAAATGTATTTATAACTTTAACATCGCGCAGTATAAGAAAAAAATATTTGCTTATTCGTTTTTTATTTAAAAAAGAAAGATGGTGCAAATCGAAAACGACATTCAATAAAGCTTGTGAACACATCCCTTAACTGGTTTTGTTTTGTCATTAATGGCACCAGGAAACATCAACCTCAAAAATACAAAATCAATTATCAAAACATTTTTGTGGCAGCAAGATAGTTCCTCACTTTCACGATAGTACAAAAAGCCTTTTCATTACAAGAACTAAGGTCCAAGACTTTTTAAATGGGGCCATTTTCATGAAGGACGAACTTATAAATGCAAAAATCAATTAATATTACTTATATTTATTCATTTCTCTTGATCTTATGATAATTCGTATGAGTTCTTACATGCATATAAGGGTGTTGGGAGACTCTATCACGCAGAAAGAGTTAAATTGTAACAGAAATAAAATATTTATAAGAAAGTTCGTAAACGCCGTAGTGCACACATTCTCCTAATATAAGGTCCAAATCCCATACATTTTCTTACAACCGTTCGATCGATCATGTTCTCTTTTCCAAATCAATAGAAAAATATAAAACTTTGTATATAAATAAGAAGCAGGCTAAAATTGATTGGAAGTGTTTTGATCCCCCAATACCCTTCCACTGGCTCCGCACCACCAAAATAATGTGTTGTCATCCGAATTTCATACTTGTAAGAAAAGTTTCAATTCGATATGATCATTAAAAATGGGTAAAAATTGACTTTTAAGATCTTATTTTATTGCTAACGGGCAAATTTTTCTTTTCAAAATTTGTATTTTGGTGTTCGCAAAAACTTGATTATTTGAGAGTTTTGCTTCTGAGATAAGCTATAGAATTTTAAAACAAATAAAATGCCCCTTAGCATGAATTCCGTGGTTGTTCAAATACGTTTTAATTGGTCATCTCAGAATTTTCCCTTCCAGAATAAGCTCCTTTTTTCCGTATGTGCAATTGTGCATGTGTATATTTAGATAAGCTATTTTGTGTCAAGGTTTTGAACAGCTAATTAGTAGGTCAACCGAAAATATGCTCTAAAAATACCGTTAAAAAGGAGTAATATGCTCCAAAAATTCTGAATTCTTATTCTGGTTCTAAAAACCATTAAAAATTAATAAAATCGCAAATTTAATTTTTTGTTTAAATACTGTTTATTAGGTAAATAAAAAAAGAAGTACAAAATAAAGGGAAATTATGGAAAAAACAGAACATGTTATTTTTTTAATATTTTATATTTAAATGAAATCCATTAATTTAAATTTTTATTGTAATAAATGCAAGAAATTTTGCATAAATTTTCAAAAACAAAAGTTTTCCTGTTTGCTCTATGAACGTTTTTGATATTGAAAAACTTCTTACAAATCTGTCATTTTTTCGGATCCCGTATATTTAGTTACTGTTGCTTTAGTTAAGAAATCTGAAATTTCTGTCAAAATTTTTGATTTAATGTTTTATTTTTTTCAAAAATTTGTGCACTATTTTTGTTTATAATATTCAATGCATCTATTAATTCTTAGTCAAAATGTAACAAAAACCCAAAAATAATAATGTTTTCAAAACTAACCACTATTTTATTATAACGTAAAATTTTGAAAAAAAAAAAATTGTTGATTTATTTTTTCAAATAATATTATTATTTTTCAGTTTTTTTTTTTAAACTGAACAACATTTAAGCATCTAGTTTTTACATTTTGACTAAAAATTAATAGATCCATTCAGTATTAAAAACAAAAGAAGTGCTTAACCACGCCAATTCTTGAAAAAATCATATTAAAAACGAAAATCTGCAATTTTTTTAAACAAAGTTTGGAGTTTGAAGTTTATTTTTCCAAAACCTGTTGACGAAAACAACTTTATTTAATAACAAAACTAAAAATAAATATCTGGCTTTTGAAAAAAATTATAATTTGATATTGATTTTAAATAATTTTTTTCCATTTTAGGTAATATTTATGAAAAAATTGCCCCTCCCAACTAAACGAGGGGACATAGACACCCACTCCCATTAACTTTTTTTCCGGTAAAACACAACCTACACGCTCCAGTCTTTTGTTACAACTATCTCTAGCTTTGCATATTGATTACACTATAAGGAGTCTTTCCCCCCTTCCAAAATGTTTCTTATTTTAAATAATATAATAAAAGAAAAATTTAGAAAAAAAAAATTTTATTTCTTATGATTCCACTACACGGTTAAAAAATTTGGCTTACTTTTTAATACAGCCTTTGTATTACAGCCGTATGCAACGCAGTGATTATTACTTTTTAATATTCTGTAAATATTAGAATTATTTTTTTACTATTTTGTATTACATTCTAATAGTTTTGTATTAAAATTGATATTTTCAATATGAAGAAGATTAGAATGTAATCCAACGGATTAAAATTTAATCCAAGGGATTAAAATCTAGTACTATAATATTACATTTTAATGTAAGGAAATTAAATTTTAATCAAGCTGTCTTAAAAGAGCAAGCTTGACGTTGACCATAATAAAAAGAAAGAAGATAGAATGGATAGATACAAAATGTATTAAAAAGTACCTCAAAATTTGTAACCGTGTACTAAAATTATGACTGTACATTTAACGAAAGCAGTTATTTCACTAAAAGTTTGTTGACTGCAGCACTTTTTGAATGGTTTTAATCACACAACAATACCATAAACATTTTACTAAAACACTAAAACCAGTCAAAAAGTACTGCAGTTAACTAATTTTTAGTCAATTAACTGCTTTCATTAATTTTACAGTCAGAATTTAAGTATTGCCTGCTAACTGATTATTTTGCAGGTAACGTTCTTTGTAGCGCTACTAATTTGAAGTTTAAATTGAAGTCAGTTAACATCAATTGAAATGACTGCATAAACAATTGATTGCATCATTTTACAGCTCTGTAATGATTATATTTAAGACAATGGGTGTCCATAACACACCTCAAGTTTTCTATATTTTTGTCCACACGCACCTCAAAATTTAACATTTTGCAAAATGTAAAGAATCAATGACGGTTTAATACCAATTTATTGAACATATGGAGGGACCACACTGCCTCAATAAAAACTCTCAAATTTTCAATGTTGTCTTTTATATATGCACCGCAATGTCTACCAATGTACATAATTTTAAGACTCTATGATTATTAGAAGTTTTCCATAATGCAAGTGATGCCAATTCAGTGAAAATGTATTATGTAATTCCATGCCCATGAAGGGAAATTTAAAAAAATTTCAAAGTTCTTGAGGAAAGTGCTCCATAATTTAGATGATCTGTCAGCGATTGATATTCATATCTTCATATTTTCTAGCTAAAATTTGTTGATCTAGTAGTTCCTTACTATTTCGAAAAATAGTGATTTAAAGTTTCTGAATTTTATCTCAAGTTCTATAAAAAAAAAAAAGTATTTATGATTTTGCTCTGATGTATATAGAACTCTGATTTTCTAGGAACTTGCTACTCGTGTATTGTTATTTTGATACAATTGTAAATTCTTTTAAGGAAACATTTAAATTATATTCTTTACAAACTCATTGACTTTTATTATTTTTAGTCTTATGCCATAGAAATATGAAACTTTTATTATTTTGTGCCTTAAAACATGACATTGATTTGAAATCGATTCAAGGACGTCAGCTGTAACTGTGAGTTTGAATTCCATTAGAAAAAAAAAAAACTTTTAAAAATTTAATAAAACGAAGTGCACCAGTAGTTATATTTTTACTTGTAAGTTGTAAAGTATGTTCTTCATCCACTCGTCGTTGGCCCCATAATATAATTTCTGATACACCAACACCAGCATGAGGCTCCCTTTTCCAATGGAGCAAAATATTTTCTTTCACGTCAGATAATAAATTTATTATTTCGTGGAAGTATGCAGTTTTCTCTCAATTTCGCATTCACTGGGTGTTATATTTATATGTCAGAGAGTGTGCTCTTCAGCTGTGAAGCATGAAAACAAATTCACTTATTTACATATGAATGGTTGCGTTTCCTTTTCCTCCCTTTCTCAATATATTATGTAAGGATGTATGGATATGCAGTGTTGTTCCACCAAGGACATAGGGTAGAATACTGCACCATTGAATTTCTTTCAACATTCTTCCTTTATTCTTCAGAATATTCGTTTTTTTTTTTCATTTATTTGACACAACACTATATTACATAGTATTGAGCCCTTACATTCTGTTAGTGTTGAAAGTCGATACATATTATTATTGACCTAGAGCTTTTGTCAAGTGCATACTTTTTAACTGGAATATTATGCTGCACGTGTTGGAGTCATATTTAACACAACATGTTGTGTTCGTCCTTTCTGCTTTTGAATTTAAATCAAAATTCAATGATGGGAATAAAAAAAATAAAAATAAGACAGCGATACACAAGTTGAATTTCACTATGCATGGTCCAAGGGATAGAATCTCGGTTATTTTGCTGAACACCCAAACGAGGGAGATGCAAAAATGTACTTTTTAAATGAAGACAAAAAATACAAAGAAAGGAAGAGCTGGTTCTGTGCAGGTATTTGAAATAAACTAAGGACATGATATTTGATGAAGGAAAATAAATATTTAATAAGACGCTTATAAAAAAAAACTGAAGGAACCATTTTCAATAATATGAAGTTTAAGGCCTATTTAGTAGAACTTTTTTGGGTTCAGAAAAAAGATTTCGGTAATTTATTGTTTTTTGAATTAATTTTTTAGTAGGAGCCAAAAACAGTACAAGCAACAAACGAAGTTGAATAAAAAAAAACTTTAAATCAAAGTAAAACTGAAATAATTTGAGACGCAGAACGGAAATTTTTTTTTATATAAAAACGTTCCACTTTGAATACGAAAAAAGCGAAAAAAAGATGGCACCCACCAGTATAAGAAACAGCTTTGCTTGAGTTACCAGCTTACAGCACACATTGCAAATTGCACGTTGCAAATTGTGCAACACTCTTGGTTGGAAACAACTTGTATTTGAACCCAGTCATACTTGAACGTGAAAATAAACATAACAAAACATGTGTGACTTTTTCTCATTTCTGCAGAAGGTATCATTGGAAATAAGTGAAGACGGAACTGCGCAACATCTTTGCACAACAATATTAACGATCGAATAAAAATTTTAACATAGCTCCATTAAAAAGAAAACTGTTACAAACGTGGGTCACCGTGGCGTATACGCAACATTTTTTTTTTTTAATCTTAATCAGTCATAAAACCACAAAAATTTCTGTCGACGAGGTAAACATTTGTGACGTAAAAATTAAGTCAATATCTGTCAGAATGATGTCGCATTGACATAATGTAATCGTCAACGAAAAATGCTGTCAAACATTGCGATTTAGGGTACGATGACATACATTTTTGGTTTAAACGCATTGTAAACGCCTGTCATCGCAATGGCCGTATGGCAACGCTGACAGGGCAGAATTGTATGCTGTGCCAAGTCAAAATGGTTTGATTATGTATGAACTGAATTCGAAAATTCAAAAACTTTCGTAAAATAATTGTATTTTGGTCATTAAATTGCACAAAACAATCTCAATGACAAATTGGATGATAGCAAATGACATACAAACACGATTTGTGTATCATTTAATGTCCTCCGAATTGTGGTTTAGATAGTATTAAGCTAATATCACACGATTTGTTTAAACACCAAAATTTGTGTATTTTTGACATTAATATGCACAAAACCATCTGAACCACAAATTGGATGATAGAAAATGACATTATAAACACGATTTGTATATTATTTGGTGTCATCCGAATTATGGTTCAGATGATAACATAAATGTTTATTAAACTAACATTAAATTATATATTTGTTTTTATTACGTCCATTATGCATTAAATTTTATTTACTCGCTGAACAATAAAACTTACAAATATAGGGGTTGGTGTCAAAGTTTAGCGTGTCCGTGTGCAATGACAATGAAGAAGAAAAATTACATTCACACAGATTGCACATCAATGATCTTTGGTGAAAATTGATCTTTTGTCATTCGTGTGATAAATAGCGCTATGAAAATTGACTGCGCTGTGAAAGAGAAAAGTTATGGATTTTTTGGTGAGTTCGGAGATTCCATTTTGGGGTTGAACTCCTACTTTTTCTGAGATAGAAGAGAGTCCGATTTAAAATTTGATATATTTTTAGCTTTTATCTCTTTTAAATATGGTAAATTTTGACTATAAAATTAGTGCTATTATTACACTTTTACCCAATTAAAAGTTGGCATCCGACATTTTATAGACAGAAAAAAACCTTATCTAAAATTTGATAAAGCCTTCAATTCTTTCAAAAATGGTACATTTTGTCTGAACGATTAGTGTATTTATAATTTTTTGGCATTCAAATAAAGTTATCGCATACTTATCGTCACTTTAGATTTGGCACCTGAACTTTTTCAAATAGAAGAGAACATTATCATAAATTTGAAATGTTTTGAGCTTATGCTCTGTCAAATATGATACAATTTGATTGAAAAACTTGTGTTTTTAGTGTTTTTTTTATTCAAATAGGGTTACTGCATTCTTATACCCATTTTAGAGTTGGCACCTGACATTTTGCAGATAGACCAGACCCTTATCTAAATTTTTTAAATTTTTAAGCTATCAATTCTGTCAAATATGGTACATTTTAACTGAAAAATTAGTGTTTTAGTGTGTTTCTGCATTCAAAAAGGGGTTACCGCATACTTATACCCAATAAGGAGTTGGCACTTGACAGTTTTACATAGAAGAGATAGTTATCTAAATTAGAGTATGTTTTAAGCTTTCAATTCTGTCAAATATGGTACATGTTTACTGAAAAATTAGTGTTTTTATAGTTTTTTGGCATTAAAATAGGGTTACAGCATACTTATACCCATTTTAGAGTTGGCACCCGATAATAAATAAGAATTAAATAGGGTTACCAAATTCTTAGCTTTACACTCTTATATTTTATTTTTTTATTTCTTTACGTATTTTTGATTTTTGTTTGGCAAAGAAGATTTTGAATGTTTAATTTTTTAATTTTTTTCGGAGCGAACAAATTGAACGTAATGCAATTTTTTTCAAATCAAATTGGAGAAAAACTTAACGCTCTTAGAAAGAATACTTCGAACCTCAAATTATCTGGTTAGTATGGTATAACAGTCCGCTTTGGCGGATACCTAGCTATGGCCGAATTTTTACTCTCTTTAGTGAGTTTTTTTTTTGTTTAGCAATCAAAAGCTAATGTTCTTCAAACAACTATTGACCGATTTGTTTCCTATCGACAATCTACCTCCTTAAAAAGTACTTATCTTCCACATAACCACAAATTGTATTTTTATAACATTAAACTTAAACATTAATATGTACTCTAGAATCTATATTCGTTTTTTTCGGTTCCTGTGTTCTTTCAATAAATCAAACAATAATCGTCTCTATACCTAAGGACGACATTATCTTTCCTGTTCGACATCTTTATATTGCCACTTTATCTTCTCCTTCCAAACTTAAAGATACTTATATCTGTACTCTTATGTGATATTATTGCCTCCTGATCAAAATTCATATTCCATAAAAAAAAAAAACTTACCAATACCCAGAGATCCATTTTTCAATTCAAAAAGCTTTTATGTCACTATAAAACACAAATCATAGTTCATTTTTTTCGATTCTGGAAGTAAATCTCAATTTTCAAATATAGACCGACATTGTAACATAACACACTCTTGAATTTCGAATCTCGATATGTTTCACAGTAAAAGGAAAAAAAAAACGATTAGAAAAATGTAAATTAGCTTCTCGTTCCAGTTGAATGCTTCAATAAATCTAACCACCAACAGCTTTTTTCCACTTTTCAACATCCTTTTATAGTACAATGTCCTTGATATAAAAGGACATAGTCAACCCAAATGGGAATAATCCACTTTTTAAAAACACATTGAAACTAAAGAAAAAAAAAGAAAAAAAAACTCACCTCTTTCTGGCACCGGTTCTTTTCTCGAACTCCAAAGTGGCGCCTCAGTGCTTTCAGCATATATTTGGCCAACTTCCGCCGTACAGCGTAACGTCAATTGACCATTGTGGTAATGTGAAGGCAGTAACTGTTTTAAACAAGAATTATATTATCAATTAATTTATTTCCCTCAAGTGGCATTGTTGGGAAATTATTTTATAGTTAGTCTCCAGAGATGTCTAACTTTAACTTACTTGTATTGTCAGATCCCGAGATGCCCATAACAAGCTCTCTATCGCCGGATGTAGTTGAGTTACTTCACTGCCAACCTGAAATGAAAAAAAAATATATATACAAAAATGTACAAGGCCTTGGCTTAATTTTTAAATAATTGAAATGTGGGAAGGTAGGTAATCAAAAATGGTAACATTTCAAAAAGTTACTTGGAATTTTTTTTCTAAACAAAGAGTTTGCTGCAAACAAAGTTGAAATCGAATAATTATTGTCCTTAGTTTTTCGTTTTTCTTGTTTTGTTCATCGGCATTCAACGCTGGTCTTAAATTATACAGTTCTTGGCAGGATGACAAGATACTCTTTACGAAAGCGAGAGGACACTGGTTCAATCCTGGTGCTGCGCTGTACATTTTTATTTTCAATCGTTCGCAACAAGTGTTTGCTACAATTTGCTACAAACGAAGACCAACAATTGTCCAGCAAATGAAAAAGTCGTTTGGGCACTTTTTTAAGTTTCCCGCAAACGCATTGTTCTCTCAGTTAAGTTGGCATGACTTTGTAGCAGATAGATGGCGCTATCAAAAATGTTGTCACTTCCATATTTTGGAATTAAAACTCACCCCCTTAACTGAATTATCTTTGCACTATAGTACTACCAAGGCACGTATAAAATTCTTATTTTATATAACCAATTTTCTATAAATTTTTCTATAATGAGTGTCCCTTGAAAATTTATAGTAATTAATCTATGGCACATAATTTTTCTTGCCAAGTCTTAGTTAAAAGATAGGAAATTTCTTGAGGTTGCAATAGAAGA
Organism: Meliscaeva auricollis; assembly: GCA_948107695.1. Taxonomy (NCBI): domain Eukaryota; kingdom Metazoa; phylum Arthropoda; class Insecta; order Diptera; family Syrphidae; genus Meliscaeva; species Meliscaeva auricollis. The sequence goes on from OX403616.1 coordinate 64,926,998, forward strand.
TTTTGTTAAGTATCAAATCGTCTTATGACTTTATTTATACTTCCCTGATATGTTGGTCGAAATAGGTCAAATCTATCTGTTTGTCTGTCGTATCGGTATCTTCAGCTACAGCCTAAACCACTAAAGCAATTGTCTTCAAACTTGGAAGTTAAGACCAAAATTAATGGTACCTGCCATATGACAAAAATGGAAAAAACTCTAACGGTTTTAATTAATTTTTTTGTGTGTACTTAAACCCCTTTATGGTTTCGTACTTCTAAAATAAAAAATATTTTTTCATTTGCTAATTACGGTACCACCCACAGACCCGTTTTTCTTTTTTTTTGGTTTTCTTGTAAACTTACTTAACGAATGAAATTTTTTGCACAATAGCAATAGGTTGACAGCAATTTTTTTAATTATTTTATTATAAAATTTCCAAAAAAATTTTTTTAGATTTTTTAAAAAAGTTTAAAAAAGTTTAAAAATTCGCAAACGGGTAAATGATTTTTTTTAATTTTGTTTTAAATGGCCATTAATATTTTCTCGAATGTGGCATTCCAGTTTTTTTTTAACATGGTTTAATAAATTTTTATATTTAAAAATTATTTTTTTTTTTAATCAACAAAAACAAATAAATACTTAGTTGTGATCTCAAAACAATTTAAGTCATTTTAGTAAAAAAATTTATGTTTTTTGAAAATTTCTTATAGAATCAAATATTTTTAAAAAACTTTATATAAGAAGCTTTGCACACAGCAACTTTGACGGTAAGAGCAAGTTGGCATAAACCAATGACTCAACGTAGCCCCAAAGAAAATAGCCTAGAGGCGCTAAGTCACACGAACGCGCGGTCAATCGACTGGCCCATTTTGTGAGATAACACGCTTATCAAACTAACTTTTCAATAAATCGATAGTAAGGTGTACTGTACTGGCACCATCCTGTTGAAACCAAATTTCGTCCAAGTCCATAATTTCCAATTCGGGCCAAAAATAATCGGTAATCTTGGCGGGATTACGCTAGCCATTGACAGTAACGTGACGATCGTTATCTTCGACGGAAAAAATATAGCCCAATAACGCCGCTGGCATGCAAATCGCACCAAACTGTTATTTCTTGTGGATGAAGTGGCGAGTGGTGTTTCATGAAGCAAATGTGGATTTTCACTAAGTTTTGCTTATTAACGAACCCATTGAGCGAAAAATGAGCTTCGTGACTGAAGATTATTTTGCGATAAAATTCATCATCTTGGCGCATCTTCTCCAGAGCCCAATCGGCGCTCGTACGTCTTTTCAAATGGTCCATCAGCTTCAATTCTATCAGCTTGATCTTGTATGGGCGTAAACCAAGATCCTTACGCTAAATGCGCCATAATGTGGTGTGGACTGTGCCCAATTCTTAAGAACGCCGCCGTGGAATAGACTGTTTTTTATCGTTTTCTACGGACGCCTGAACGCCAGCGATATTTTCGACACTTCGACCAACCCGTTGTTTCACTGGCACAGCAACATCACACAACGAATACGCAAACTAAATTTTTTGCACTAAACTTGTTATTCCCTGGCTATAAGGTCGAGAATTACGACCGAAAATTGAAGTTCACGAAATTTTTTATAATAAGCAGACGTTGCCCAATCGTGTTCCTTACCATTATAAAAATGTTGCGTTTACTTAATAAATTGACAGTAACAATTTGATGATAAGTGGAAGGGTGCATTCACAAATTAAATCCAAAGTTGTCAAGTCCCCATTGGAAAACCTTTTATTTTATCCGGATCAGAAGTCTTTTTTTCTTTTTAACGACTTTATAAATTTCCAACGTCAACTATGGGAGTTTTTATATTAAAATGAATAGAATTCAGTTTCTATTTTCCATTTACTCAGTATTGACATCCTGATACTTTTCGTTCCCATTTTTCGAATATTTTCGTCAGCTTTTCTGTGGTTCTAAACTGCAAATCTGCAAATCAATTGTTGATTCTGAAATATAATTTTATTTACAATTTGCAACTCACTTCTTAGGAAACCACATGCTAACACTTATGGCTCAATTTCAATTTTTTCGGACCCTTTGCCTCAGTAATAGCTTTGATTTAATTTCGTTTGTTATAATTCTAAAAAGGTTAATTTCCTTCTTCAACTTTTTTGCTTCGCATTTGACAAAACTAGATTCCCTTGCAATCTCACTCCTAAGCCAAGTTAAATTTTGTTCGTAAAATCGAACAAAAATTTATAAAATTTCATGTAGAATTTTTGATTCATCCAACTATCCCAACCAACTATTACATTGAATTTCGATGAATTTGAAAAACAAATCCAAAATACATTTAAAAATTTTCAAATACAGCTCACCGAATCTATTGAAATACCAAAACTTCAAAATATTCTGGAAAACAAACACTTGGCTGAAATTTTTCATTGAAAGGCTGAATTGAATTCCGTATATGCACTAGATACCTCTGTTAAATGTTTTTCCTAACATGATGTGTGATGCCAGGCAATGCTGGTTACTGGGTGTTTTGCCACTACCGCGCCCTATGGTAAAAAAAAAAGAAAACAGGCACTTCACATTCACAGTGTTGTAGTACTTCAGTGGAAAATTCATATTACAATACTGCAATGTAGCCGAGAAGCCAGGGGTTCCATTCCGATTGCGATTCGAGCGAGTGAGTTATTAAATAGGGCATAACTTAAGTTAAACTGACTTAAAACAACTACCTGCCAAGTGTGAGTGTGTGTTTGTATGTATACAGGTGCAAGGAGTTAAGGTTCTGGTAATAATAAACCCACCTATGTGTGCAGGTGTGGAAGGATTGAGCATCCACTCGAACTGAATACGACCGAGTAAAATAATAATTAATATTTGCTTAATAGAGTTGAAGTTGGACTTGGATTCGTATTTGCGCGTGTATTGTTGGTGGACTTTTATTTTTGTTTGTATTAATATGGATATTGCTCTCGGTTATTGGTTTTGGCTCTCAGAATTCGAATAACTTTTGCAGGAATATATAGTATAGGTAGTTGATTATACAAAGGGACGAGTTAACCTATACTCACGCTTATTAAAAAAATATATTCGAGAAGTAGGTACCTAGGTCTACCTAGGAACCTGCCAACAAGAATGCCTTTATGGCTCACAATCAACATACAAGTAGAAAATATAATAATAATTTATGAGAAAAGTAATTGTGGCTGGAGGCGAATGAGGCGCAGGGGGTTTGATGGACAATTATTTTGAGATTTTCGCAATTTAATGGATGAATGGATCGAAATGAAAAATGTTATAGTGGTGGCTATTTATTTTCATTTCGACACGGTGAAAAACAATTTAATGGGAAATAAATGGAGCTGGAATGGTTGGGCTTTGATTTATTTTTATTTTTATTTTTTTTCTTGTTCGAATTATTGCAAATAAAATATTTTTAAACATTAAATTGTGATAAGGTAAGTTTATTGGGTGAAGTGAAATGTCTGATTTCTTTCCGTATATTTACTTCCCTTTTTCTTTTTTTTTTCGTTACCTTTACATTTTATGGTAAAAGTTTAAGTTAAAGTTTAAGTTCTTGTTTCAATAATTAAAGCATTTAAGAGTGTCTTTTGTGTTCTTTTAACAAAATTATTTTTGGTGAAGTATGCCCTGTAATAACTCAACTGAGTAAGATGGAGGTAATGAGAGTATGCACCTGGATCTGAAATGCAAGCAGACTAGAGACCATAGGTAGGTACTACTGAAGAATTTAAATATGAATCACGCAATTGAAGGTAGATACTGCAGCGATGTAGTAAATACAATGAAGGCGTATCATTTTTTAATTCGATAAACTATTACCTACTCCCCTTAATTGAAAATCGCTTTACAAAAAGCTAATGGGAGATTGCAAGAGACTTTGGAATTTGAAAATTTTAAAATTCTGCTTCAAAACTATTTACGATTCCAATTAGACGACATGGACAGAACAAAGATATGAATGAGGTTTTGCGGTCAGAGGAAGAATTAAGGAAAATCTTTCGAAATTTATCATTTGGAATAGTTTGTGTTTTTGTATTATGGTTGTGTTTTTTCTCTGTTTAATAATAAAAACCATGCCATGTAGGGGTTGGGGTCTCCAATTCGCTGATAATGATAATTAATTAAAATTTGACCAACCTGGACACGACAAGCTTTTCAAATTCAGGTAACTCCTAAATAATGTAAGGGAAAGTCCTTGCAATTGATCAACAAACAATTGGATCAATTACCGGAATGGGCAATGCAAAAATGACGGTTAATAAATCTGTGCTTAAAAGAGGATCGCTGCGTTTCAATAATGTGTCACTGCACAACCAGCCATATATAGCAAAAGTTAAATTTCTTGGAAAATATGTAACTGCACAGTTAGCCATATATGGCAAAAGTTAATAACTTTTAATACAAATTGTTAAATCAATTTTCATTTTATTTGACAAACAAATGCTAAGTAGCCTAATTTGTTTTTTGTTTGGTCGAAAAAAACACGACTTTTGTATTGTATATTGAATATTGAATTTCTTGTCGGGTTTTATTAACCCTGATTCACATGTTTAATGATGGGGAATGCTCACTGGTCCTGCAAAATTGGAATAGATTCTACCGAAATATTAAGAGATGCACCGTTTTGAAGCTGCTTCAACAGGCCAACAGAACCAGTTCTTACTTTCTTCCAAAAACCCACCCGATAAAGATACCTTGGATTTACTGATGAAATCTACGTAATGGGAAGAACCAAGTGAGTTGTGGTGGTTTTAAATCACTAGTCACAAGTCGGGAGAAGACAAAGTAGATAATGTAAGTTGTTTTCAACGCGAATAAGTTTTAATTCCCACCATCATACACTCTTGATAAGTTATTATGTTTTTTGTGAAATCAAGGCATGCTTGCATCACATACTAAGAGAACAAATCGATTACGGCAAACGAAAAAACTGCCCAAACGACTATTGCGTTTGCTGGACAATTTGTCAGCTTTGTTTGCAGCAAATTGGTTATTTCGTTTGGGTTTAAACCTGTGATTGAACTGGAGCGGCGTTCGCGGTTGACCTCTCCCTCACAAAGTATCTTGTCATTCCACGACGGACTGTATAATTTAGTAGAATGCATACAAACAAAATGAGAGAACGAACCGTTTGCGTCAAACGACTTTTCCTAATTTTTCGACTTCAACATTGTTTGCAGCAAACTCTTAAATTCTTTTCAGTGAAACAATTTATGCGAATTACTAAATAAAACAAAAAAAGGTGTGTGTACTCATGCACGCGTGCCATAAGTTATACTTCCTATCATTATTTATATTTGTATAGTTTTTTTTTGGATATGTTAAATTATATTAGATATGTAATGAAAAGTTCTAGAAGGGAAATTTTTTCAGAGAAGCATAATTTCCTTTTTTAGTGAAGTTAATTCAAATATGTATTTCATAATAAATTTAAATCAAAAAAAAAAATATATTTGACAAAATGTAAAAATTACGGCTTGTGGAGCCTATATTTATACAATTTTTACTATTTTGCTTACGTGAAAAGCAAATTTTGAATTTTTCAAAAATTGTTAATAATTACACATTAGCACACAAAATACGGAATTAAAAAAAAAATAAATTGGTAAATTGTTACTGTTTCTCTATTAGTGTTTTTGTGAAAAAAAAAACAGTAATAATGGTCTGAAAAGGTCTATGTAATATTCCTGGTTAAATATTTGTATAAACGCCGCCGCCAAGGATGTATAACTTCAAAAACACATACAAAGTCGAAGACTTAACTATAAGAATTCATAGACTGTTAATTTAAATCAATTATTTGGGTGAATTCAAATCTTCCTATCTCCAATTTAATTTAATTTTTAAATTGAAAATAAAAATCCCAAAAGCGTGAATTTAAATGAGAAAATAATTGCAATTGACACACACTCATTTCATTGGAATGACGGATAACATAATCTCATCGTTTAATCTTGGCTTACAGAACTTGGAAGTACACCTCCATCCAATAGGACTTCCTGTCAAGAGTCTTAAAATTGTTCGTCCTCTTTCAGTTGGCAAAAAAAATCTGAAAATATTTCCTATTTTTTTTAATTTTTTTTCTTAATTTCCCATTTACAGAGATTTTCCCAAAGATGGTGTTAACAGTGCCAAATGAACCGGGATAGGTATGCAAGAGTTATGTATCCTTCAACATCCGGCTTAACGTGTGTTCTATATGTGCAACATTCTACATATTCTATATCTTTTACACAGGAAAAGAAATATAGAAAAAAAAAATGAAAATGGCTGCAACCTTAAACTACTCACGGTAGTGTAGTAAAGCAATAAGCAATTCCGAAAAAAAAGGAAATAGGTCGTGGTAGTGGTTGTTGATGGTGGTGGTGGAAGTGGGTGAAAAGAAAGCAGAGCCACGTACGACTTACAAAAGAAGAAATATCTTATGAGTCCTGGAAGTTCATTTTATTCAGAGTTTATAGCTTTTTTCCTCTATATTTTTTTTTTTCATCTTACAAATAAAAGGATATAATGCGAAGGAGTTGGGATGCTGCTCCTTATAGCTGCAACTTCTTCCTGTAGTTGGTATAGGTACCTACTTTTCTCTGGAACTCTATTTCAATGTTAGTACCTTTGTGGATGCTCCTTCAGCTTCGAACTCCCTTGCTAGTGCAAATATTGTAAACATGGCGTCGTACAGTTGTATTATATTCACTCTATGATAACGGTTTTTCCTATTTTGTTGCAATTTTTTATTTTTATTTTGTCTTTTTTTCTCTTTTCATTTTGGTAGGATTCAAAGACTGAAAAAGCTTTGCACGTTTTACATTAATAAACAAACTTAAATATAAAGTTGCGTTCCTTAGACTTGGATTTTTAGTATTTTTTTTTATTTTTGCTCATTTTTTAGTAGTCTACCACTTTGAATGCAACTTATTTTGGTTGTTTGCTTATTGCAACATAAACTTTGAAGACATTTTAATGAAGATTTTTTTTTAGTTATAGGAAATTTTTTTCTGGGTTACTTGCAAAGGCGGTGGCGTGAACAAATATTCCCTATGCAGATAAGAAAAATTCATGATATGTTTTTTTAATAGAAAATTGGATTATCTTCAATAAATAAGTATGAAATGCAGAACTGCACTGAGAGCACGTCTACTATACTAACGTTAAAGTCCTTTATGTAAGAAATTGTTGAACATAAAATTTACGAATAGATAGGTTAGATGAAATAGCGTGAAATAAGGATTACATATCAAATTTCATGCAATACGTTTGAGACCAATTCAGGTTCAACGGTTGTAAAATGTTTTGTTTGAGGAATGATATTATTGGATCGTTCATTGTATTAGACTGCTTTTTTTGAAAACGAATTATATACATTCTTATGCAACAGGCGGAATATTGTTCTCACCAAATTTGAGTCTTTTATTACAATATTTAGAGCTCGCTAAATGACTTTCAATTTTATTCATGGCGTTATTTTTGTTTTGTCTAATGCTCAGCTCTCTTTCAACCGATTTTAATAAATTTTAAAAGAAACTAAAGAGATAATCTTAATCTCCAAAAATGCAATTAAAAAATTTGTACCAATTTAACAGTTTTAATTAAAAAAAATAACTAATTCAATTTTCAATATATTTTAACATTAAAAATGGATATACCAAATCGTGTAGAAAAAAAACAATTTTTTTTTTGTTACGGAAGAAGCTATCGAAAAATATTTCAGTAGATTATATGGTTTTCTACAAAAAAGCTTTTAACACTCTTTAAGTTTTTTTTTCACAAAAACTAAAAATCTGAAACTGAAAATTTCTGCCAAAAAATATAAATTTTATTTTGCTCGGTAATTAGTATGAAATCACCCCTTTTTGTAACGAAATACAGGAAGGCTGATTTTTTTATATCTGAAAGAAAGATATTATAAAAGCATAAAAGCTAATTTTCGGGAAGCAAAATCCGTCATTTTGGCAAACACGAATCGAATTATACTTTCAAAACTATTGGTATTAGTGGATAAGTTGTTTGTTGGGCAAAAGTTGAAGGAAATATAACTGTCCGTTATTTGCACATAGACTGCACGTGTTTATGCGCGAAGTGCACTTTTGAGGTAAGAATATATTAATTTTAATTTTTTTCCAAAAATCATTGTTAAAGCTTTCATATAACAAATACAATGGTATCAAAAATTGGTCAAAAGTCGAAAAAATAGTTTTTTTTGCTCCATGCTCTTAAATGGTTGAGTTTGCGAATAACATTTTATGCAAAATTTGTAGATAATAGTGTTTCCCAAAAGAGATTCTATGATGAAATTTTAGATACGACCTCAAGCTCACATAGTTGAGATTGAGGTCGTTACATCCAAAATTACGAAAAGTTTGTAAACGTAGGCGTCAGTTTGAAGACAAAGAATCCTTAATTTCTGCAATTAAGTTAGCGTAGAGCGAAATTTCGTTAAACTATATTAAAATGCCATCCTTGATCGATTAAAAGTAGTTAATACAAAATATAGGTGGAAGTACCCACAACTGAACATTCAAAAAACTTCTTTCATCGTAAATTATTCAACTGACTCAAAAGAAACATTCAATCGTTTTGTAGTAAAAATCTTTGCAATTGGTCGAAAGAAAAACTGGTGCTTTATTTTAGAAAAATGGTCTGGAATTCTTTTCTTAACATCTTTAGGGAATTGTTAGCATCAACAGATGGCACAGTAACCATCAGTGTTTGTCAAAAATTAATAAAGAATATTGAAAATTGTTTACGCGTTTTCAGGTGACGAATAGCGTACATATCTTTTAAGTGCCCTACGAAAGGTAAAGCTGACAGGTTTAAATGCTTTATGAATTGTATGAGAGTTCTGCGAATAATTCTTGATCTTACTGGTTTTGCTTTGTTGAACCAAAAGGGTTTTTGAGATTTTGCCTGGGACTTTAGAATACCATTTATTCTAGTAAATTTTTTTTTTTATTTTGTAAACAATTACATTTTTCTTCTATTTTACTCCCGAAAAAAGAAATGTGTGTAAAAGAATTAGCTTATTGAACCACGAACGTACTTTAGAGAATATTTAAACGAGAAATTCATATCAGCTTTGACTCCTTAAATTAAATTTCACAAAGAGCTTTGTATGAGCCTTAAGTAGTGGGAATGACAATTCTTCTTAATTTGGAATGAATTTTTCAAGTTTATTTTAAATTTAAATTGGTATATAATTCTTTTTATTGTTTTCTCTTATTCGACTTTCCTTAGATTCCTTTCACAAGATTCCCGAAATATCTTTAATTTTGCACATATAACTGTTTGTCTTCTAGAACCTCAATCACATTCCCGAAAAAAACTTTTTTTTCCGCAACAATTTCATAGACATCCCAAAAGAAAAAAAGAATAATACAATTTTCTTCTTTTAGAGTTGATTCACTCTTGTTTGGCAAAGGTATTCCCTTAATTCTATCCAAATTACAAAACACTTCTAGCAGTCTCATCAAAAATATATTTATTCAGTACGAACGTTTATTTGAACAACACTTCATAGAATTTCCACATGGAAACAAAGATCCCATCCCGTCCCATCCTATATACATATATATAGCCTCTATAAGAAGGTATTATAAGCATTCTGCTTCCCACATTTTCCTCCATAATAAACTCCAACTTTGGAGGAGAAGACAAAAAAAAAAAGAAAACACAAAATTATCCTTCAATTTTACATGTTTATCTATGGGAATAGAATTAATTTACTTTTCATTGGACTCTTGGCCACAATGGTAGACACATACATACTGAAGTTGTAGATATGTATGTATATCTCGTCCTTATTCTATATTTACCTACCTACCCTTTCAACTATAGCAAAAAAAAAAACCACAGCTTCAAAGTCAAGTGGCTTTGCTGGCACCATATACTTTTTTTCTCGTTTGTAATATACAGAAAAGGCATTGCTATCCCTGACCTGTAAACTAAAATCTTCATCAAAAAGTGCTGGTTTCTTACTTTCCTTTTCATTTTTGCTTGCAGTTAATTAAGAAAATTCATCTTAGACCTTTTAATAGGATAAACATATAAAAGGGTCAAGATCCAACAATGAACCGAATATTTTAAAATACACTCCGTTTCAGTTTTTATGGACATTTATTATTTTTCTTTAAAATTTTCAATTATTTTTATTAGAAACGGTTTGTATTTGCTTATACATTTGGTGTCAATTTGTGTAGAATCATTTGAGAGTACCTAACTCTTTTTGGAGAGAAATCCTGCAGTAAAAACAGTATAGGTATGTATTTATTAGAAAATTGACCTTTTACTCTCAATAAGCATGCACTTTTTGGGAGAATTTTAAGTATCCCATCAAAGTCTTAAGCATTTAAGTTAGTTGCAATGAATTAATTTTGGTCTCCACTCCACTCGATGCCCCTCACAGAAAACAGTGTTGCCGTTTAACAAAAAAGATGTTTTTGAAGTTGTACTTCTTTACCGGCCGGCGATTATAAAAATATTCGACCATTATAAACGCATAGACTTTTTCAGCCCATTATTACTGGTTTTTCTCATACAGACGACTTTCAGATTTTAGTGTTGTCAATACATGTGCGAAGAAATAAGATTTTTAAACATTGTTTTCAATGAAAAACAGTTAAAACAAGATTATTCAGTCCAAGTTTTTTTACCGTTTCCAACCGTATTTTTATTTTATTTTTTTAATTTTTACATTTTCAAATAGGAAATTAACACATCCATTATATAATAGTTTAATTCTTTTTTGTACAAATTTCACGATTTTTTATAGTCTGTGAGTCGAGATAACGGTAAAAAGAGTTTTTTTTTACGTAGCGCTTAATAATTAAACAATAATTCTTAGACGCCATGTTTTACATGCTATAAATGCTTTAACATGGAAATGGCATTTAAGATCCCATATGGTATCATAACGGATTAATTTAGTTTAAAAGCAGAGGTTCTCCGCAGCTGTAAAATACATCTTTGTATGTAAAATTTTATCCATGAACCAATAATTCAAAGTCCTTAATTTAAAAAAAAAAATTCCAATTGCAATAAATATTTGACCTTAAACACATGAAACCAAGTGTACCTCCAATACCCTACAAGTGAGAAAAAAAAAGAAAAGTTTAAAATATCCTTCTCATTTCCTTTGGTGGCAAAATACTGGAAAAGTCTCCCAGTCTTGGGAGAAGGGATGAACGAAGAAGAGAAAACAAAAAAAAAAAAAAAAAAAAACGCAACAACACACTGCCCTTACAAAACAACCTTTTATTGTCCTTTGAACAAAAAACAAAAAAAAACTTTAAGTCGAATTTTTTTCTTCTTCTTCATTTTCTTTTCTCTCGATTCTCTGGAAGAATAAACACGGATCAAGGGAGAAAACTTTAGGAACAAAACTTTTATAAAACGATTTTCTCAAATGGAAATTTAATCATACTTCATGCGATTACACATTATATGTGAATACATAAGTTAAGAGTAGAGGGGGGGGAGGGGGTGGATCGGTAAGGAATTCTAACAAAACTACCAACAGCTAGCAGCGTGCTGTACCATATAAATGCACCTCCAAAAAACAAGTGACTCCATCTCGAATTCAAGACCTTAGCTTAGCTAAAACCGAACAGGAGAGTTTGAATTGCGGTTTTGCAGAAGCCGAAAATACGAAAATACCACAAAAGCAAATGGATACTCTACTGACTGCTGGCAAAAGTTGGTTTTGTTCACGCAAAAAAGAAAGAAACACACAAAAACAAAAACAAAAACAAAAGCAAAAACAAAACTCGCATAAACTTTACTGGAAAGTTTATTTTGAATTTGCTAGGAATTTTGCAAGTTTATCCAAAGGAACACAGTTTCACAGATTGAATCATAAACTATATGATGATGAGGTGGGAAAACACTCGGTGGTGGAGGTTGTTTTTGCAACATGGCATCCAGCAACCACTAGATGCGGTCCCGATGACACGACACAACCTGAAGACGATAGACGCAGTGAGATGGTGCAAAAGTATGTATCATAGAAGAAACGAAACCAATTTGATTAGGTTTAAATATCGATTAGGAAGGTTAGAACTTAGAATCGGGATTATCTATATCTCAGTGTTGGAGTTTTATAGCAGAAATAATAGTCTTGGGGGTTTCTTATAGCAGGGCGGGTTAACCAAACTGTTTTATGCAGGCATCAGGTATCTTGTCGTGTCTATGATGTCTTATACACTCCTCCTTCTATATATTCTTTGGTAATTTTGGTTTAGAAGTTTTGGATTTATATGTTATGTGAGATGTGCAGGAATTTCTAGGTCCTGTGCAGCAAGAAGATATAAGCAGTTTGAAAAGTTTGTTTGAAACTGATGCTTTTCTGGATTATTCATCATGCACCAAGACGATATGAGTTTGTTTGATAAATTTAAAGATTTCTTCAACTAGATTAGGAAAGTAAATATATTAATTAAGTGGATGAGATGTTGTTTTTAATTATAGGTATAAGGATTATACTTAAAAAATAACGCAAAGGTAATACTTTTTAACTAGATTTTGATATATGATATAAGGATAAGACGAAAGAACTTGTTATTGGGGAATTATGTGACTTTTCATGTAGCAAGTAGGTAAGTGATAATCCAGTACTGCGTTGAATTTTGCACTGAAATATAATCAGCTCGTGAGAGCCTAGTGGCCTAACTGATTTTTTTAACTTTTTTTCTGTACAGTCCAAAACTAATGTTTTCTTTAGCAGTATTCAGCTCTTTTTGAAAAAGTTGTGCTAATTGATATGTCTTTTTAATTACAGTTTCAAAATAAGCCATTTTCGTGACCATAATTACAAGTTTTTGCCTTCTGAAAAAATAGTTCAGAAATCAGTTAGGCCACTATGATAATCACGGCCTGATATGATATTTTCATTAAGTATGATGACATAACTCCCATTTATAGGAATGGATAAGTCTTAACGTGGCAGAAAAGCTCATGGTAAATTCTTCTTTGAAACTGGAGCTGCAACCGAGGAAATTTGTTCTTCAGGAGGGCCATCAACGGTCTACAGGTCATAGTGGAATAGACTGTCGGTACTATTTAAACATCAAAGTGGATCTAACAGTCATGAAAGAAATGCGATGTGATGGTTATGGTATATACAGAAAATTAATTAAACCCCACAATATCTTCTTCGCCAAGTATGAAATGGATCAGAAACAGGAGTTGGTTGGTGGTTTTGATATAAAAAGAAGACTAAGATGAATATCTTCTTTAATCCATGATTATTGCCAACTCTAAATCGTCGAATGGGGTACAATTTATTATTAAAATGACAATAAATAACTTTTTAAATTGTTTTGAGCTCCAAACCATTTGATTTGACTAAAAGAAGATAAATTCTTAGAAATAAAATTTTGAAAATCGTTAGAGCCGTTTCTCAAACCTTGGTTAGAAATCAAGTTGGTACGCCATTTTTAAGAAAATATTATTACACATCTAAAAACAAAATTTCAAAAAAATACATTGACCCATTTTTGAAAAAAAAAATTTGAAAGATTTTTTAAAAAATCCAAAAATTATTTGTTTGTAAATTTTTATATCATATAATCTTAAAATTGTTAAGGAGCTTCCGTATAAAAAAAATCCATCAAAATTGGTTCAGTCGTTTAAGTGAAAGTTCAAAATTTAAAAAACGTTTCTATTTGAGGTACCGTTAGTAGAATTTTTACAAACAATAAATTTTTTTTACAAGTACGACCCTATTGGTTTTAAAAAAAAAATTTTAATTTCCTCTCCAGGAAATCACCAAAGACCCTTATCTACCAAGTTTCAAGAAAATGGGTTCAGCAGTTTAGGCTGTAGCTCGAGGTATACACAGACAGACAGAATTGCGGGACCCACTTTTTTGCATTCTCTATCATCGCTATCGTCTGATTGTTATCTCTAATTCGATTTTTTTACGAATCCTAAGCTTGCAATCGCAAGTAAAAAATTGAGATAACAATCAAACATGACATAACGATGATAGGGAAGGAGAAAAAGGTGGGTCCGACAATTCTGTCTGTCTGTTTGCCTGTCTGTCTGTATTTATTAGAGACCACAGTCTAAACGGATGGGTCGATTTACTTCAAATTTAGTATGTGTAGTTTTGTGGAGAATATCCCCAGATGTTTTTTTGAATTTTTTTTGGACCCCAAATAACGGTACCTGTCATATAGCGGTTTTAGAAAAACTCATTTTTCTCAAAAACGGTGCCTACGATTTTGATTAAAAAAATCATAGTCAGTTTTTTAGATAAGGTCTATCTTTAAATGGAAACCATTTTTTTTTTAACTGTTATTGACGGTACCTGCCATAGAACAATTTTTTTCAAATTCTGATTTTCTCCTTTATGACTCAATCAATTTCAACCATTTTTTTTGCATGAATGCTTTTCAGTTGCCGTAATAATATTTAGTAAAAAAAAATTTCGAAATTTATTTTTTTGCATTTAAAAAAATAACTTGATTTTTTTTTAAATCAGTTTTTCTAAAACTACTCAATTTTTTTTTATAAAAGTCCTTGCAAAATTTTATATAGATATTAAAATTTTTTTTCTAAAAATGTATCATTATAGTAAAATCAGACAGCATACTTCGTTTTGAGGTTAAAATCATTTAAGAAGCGGTTTAAGTCATTTGAAAATCGAATGTAATGCTTTTTTAATTTTTTTTCTAAAACTGCACTTACAAATTTTTAATTAAAAAGGCTTAGAAGATATAGTCACTTTATCTATAAGACCAAGTGCGACCCAGTCGTGCACTTTATATCAATTGTTCTTAGTTGTCCTAATCCTAAGTTGAGGCTTACAAAAAACTTCAACCTTTTTGGTTGATCCCTGAATTGTGTCATTATATGTTTTCATTAAACTTATAAATCCCAATCTGCCATTTTCTAAATAAAACATCAACCATTTAGCGGTAGGTACCTAAGATCCTTCAAAAATTTAAAGAGTACATTCAACTTTGAATTTCAATTCTTCTTAATATGTATCCACTTTTGGGTCGTAACACCTCAAAAACTTGGAATATCCTTGCATCTTCAACATTAATGTGAAACAATTTAATTCAAAAGCCACCTAAGTGTTACCTAAACTTCTCAGACATACACTCACACACACACACATGATGTCTTCTATAGTGTATATAGGGGAAGCATTTTGCTTTAATATTTCATCCTTCTTAAGTGTCCATATGTGTATGTTTCTGTGTGTCTGGTGCTATCCAGTGTGTATTCCAGTGTGCTAATAATTTAAATTCAAGAACTGACACCGTAAACAATGTTTTGTGCGGTGTTGCAAGAGAAAAGAGACACCAACGAAAATTGATTATTTTCTTTTTCTTTTGCTTAGTTTTTCTTCCTTGGGCATCTGTTGGTATCGAAACTCTTCCTGCAGAATTTAGTTCTTGTGCAGTGAATGGCACTTATATTATAATCCTTCGTTTTCGTAGCAACAACTCTCTTCTTTGCTTTCTATACATTGTTGAGGTATCTGAGGAAAGTGTCTGGTAGCCTTACTTATAGAAGAGTATAGGATGGCCAAAATAAATGAAACATAATCGTGCTTTCTTAAAACACTATCATATAGCACGATGCATCAGGAGCAGAATTGCTGTTGCCAATATTATATGTTTAATGCAGGAATGCAGTATATCGATATGCAGAGCATTTTAATATGATTTTTTTTTTCAAAGTGTTTTCATGTGCTGTTTTAAAACAAAATTCTTGCATTTTTTTAAGAACTAATTTGTGCATTACTTCTCTTATATTTAGGAACTCAAAGAACGTGGCGGGGTTCCGCTTAGAGGGCAAAGGGTCTTCATTATACTATCACGCTGAGATATTCTTCAGTTTTTCCCAACTCTTGGACAGCAGGCCAGATTCCCCTTAGACTTTTCTATACTAAGGTCTTCTCTGTCATTCCACTTTTTTGGTCTTTAAACTAGAAGAAATATTTCATGGGGAAGTGGTGATTGATATTCTAGATGATCTGCTAGATGTTACTGTGGTCAATATAGGATGAACTAAAATTCTTAGTAAATCTTAGAGGGAGCTCAGATATTCGAGCCCCATTCCCCAATTTTTTTTCTTGATACGCCACTGCCTGGAACCCCCACACCTGTGCCTCATAACATAAGATTGACTGTGTCGTTGAATCGAAAACTTGATATTTTGTGTTAAGCGGTATCAGTGCGTTACCCATGATGTGTTTAATGCGTTTCTGGAACTGTCAAGTTTTTCCAAAAGATGTTTATCAAAACCCCATTCCCCGAAATAAGAACACCAATGTACTTACACTTTCGCAAAACTACTATTTCTTCTCCACGGTAGAAAAACTGAATTCCTGCAAAGTATATTCCTGCTGGGAGGATTTCACATAAATCATCTATGAACAAAGCGAACAATTCAATGCTTAGTCCACATCATTGTTTGAGTCCTACTATTGTTACAAACTCTTCAGAGAGTTTCTTGCCATCCCAAACACTCGAACCATTATTGTCATACAAACGCTGGATAACTTTGATGTATTTCTAAGACAATCTCATCTTGATCAGCTCATAAAATAAGGCTCTACGATGAACTGTGCCAGAAGCTGTCTTGAAATCTTAGAAAAATGCAAATAATTTCTTTTCTTTTTCTATGTGTGCGTGGACAATGCTTGACAGGGTAAGGATATGATCTACAGTTGAGTAACTTTCCCGAAATCCAGCTCGGAACTCGTCTGTTGAATTTTTGTAGTGCTCTGTTGGTATTCTATCTGGTAGTGCCACTTTCTTGTTTTGGCATTTCGATAGCACTAGTCTCAATTCCACTACAGTTATTTTTGCATTTAGAATATTCCAAATTTAGCAAAAAATTGAAAATGATTTTTAAGGTTCCCCACAGTAATTGTACAGTAGACCGGAGCGATTTCCAAAATTTTGCAAAATCAAAATTATACCCCCCGCAAAAGTTGCATATGGTCTTAAAACTAATTTTAAGATTTTTTTTTATTTTTTATTTCCACCACTAGGGGTCGCGCAACGCAAAATAAAAACGTTCGATTTCATGATATTTTTTTGTTTTTAATTTTTTTTTCAGCGTCAAAGCTGTTAAATTTATACAAAAAATTACGGTCCCATTTATTTGGAATATCGGTGAAACTTAATTTTTTGTAATTTAAAAATGCTTATGTATTTTATTCGGCCCTTGTAAAAAAATTTTGTTAGTAAATTAAATAATTTAAAATTGACCATTCATTAATTCAAATATATGCTTAAGATCTTAGTAGGCTCTGCATTTTGTGTAAATTTTAAATCAAATTATTTTATTTTGTGTCTCTGTTTGGTTCTTCAACGTTTGTTTGCCTAGTGTTTTGTTCAAGACATTTTTATATTGTTTAAAATAAAATACTTTATTTGTTAAAAGGTAAGCGGAGTTAGTAAATGTCTACAAAGAACGCCAAACTCGAGACAATTTAATAAACTTAATTATCTTTTTTTCATTAATAAACCAAAGTGAAATGGAAACGCGTTCCCAAAACAAAGTCTGTCAAATATTTGGAATGGGACAAACAATGTCGATGCGTTTGTTACCGACTTACAAAGATATTGCACTTCTTCTTACTTTTCTAGAAAATGAAGAAACTTCATCGAAAAAGCGGATATCAAATACAGCTGCAAGAGTCATGGAAATGTATGACTTGTCTTCAATTCCGACAGTTGGTAAGTTCTGTGTTGAAAAAGCCATTATTAAATTTAACGAAAGAAGAACTAGTCTTCTTAAAACGCCCAAGGGCAGACGAGTGCCCGGAGTTTTTGAGCTTAAAATGGATAAATTGAAAAGCGACGGAGAAAAACTGTTTGATATAGCTGCTTGTAAATGCAGTGAAAATGGAGTTTGTCGATGCCCTAAGGAAAAAAAAGTGCCAGTAAAAGAACGCTCGTTTTTGAAAGACCAAAGGTCTCAAAGAAAAATGGTTATCGGGAATATCGATGTTGCTGAATCCACCAGGCTTCAAAAGTCACTTAAAAGAAAATTTCCATGCACTAGCCCTTCATCCTCAAGCACACTTGAAATTCCGACCAACGCACACACAGATAACAACGAACAAGAATATATATCTTCCGATGCCGATGAAGACATTGATACTGAAGCTTCAACAAGATTACTAAAAAAGAGTGAATCCTCCAGTGCTTTTCTTGGCCCAAATGCAAAATCCCTATTTAATGTAACGAAGGTGGCAGACAGATTCAAAATATCGGACAGAGCAACTGCAACACTTGTTACAGCGGTCTTACAAGATTATGGTCTGATAAATGATACAGATCAGTCAAACATTATCGATAGAAGTAGAATACGAAGGGAAAGGACAAAGTCAAGGTCACAACAAACAGGTGCGTGTGAACTTGACTATTTTGGTCTTTATTTTGACGGCCGTAAGGACGTTACAAAAAATGCACAAGGCTTTTCTACTGAAGAACATATTGTGCTGTTAACAGAACCTGACTCGCGATACCTAGGGCATGTAACACCACCAAATGGGAAATCAGAAACCATAGCAAATACTATATTTAATTTTTTTGCAGAATCTAAAGTTTCAACAAATAATTTAAAACTTATTGGGTGCGATGGTACTAACGTTAACACCGGAATAAGAAATGGAATCATCCGAAAAATCGAAACAACAATTAAACGACCTTTGCAATGGTCAATTTGCTTGCTCCACGCCAACGAATTACCATTACGACACCTTTTCGAAAAATTTTATGGAAAAACATCTGGTCCAAACGCATATCCTGGTGATATTGGTAAGGATCTTAAGAACTGCCGGAATCTAACCGTGGCTGATTACAAAACCATTCAAGTGAACCTACCTGATATATCTTTACAATGCCTGAGTTCAGACCAAAAATATATGTATGAAATTTGTGTGGCCATTAGTAATGGTGTCAAAGAAGGATCAATTTTTTCGAGGAATCCTGGAGCAATGGTCCATTCAAGATGGTTGACGACAGCTAACCGCATTTTAAGAGTCTATGTTTCTAAACAAAACCCAGAAGAGCCATTACAACATATAGTTAAGTTTATTTGCCAAGTTTATGCAGTGATGTGGTTTGAAATCAAATCCAAGTCGTCATTTGTCTACGGTGCGAAACATTTTCATAAAGCAATTCAACTAACAAGATATTTGTCAGATGACCTGAAAAGAGTAGTCGACCCAGTTTTCGCTCGCATTGGATACTTCGGACATTGTGAAAATATTTTGGTAGCCATGCTGCTGGACGATCGCCAAAACATAAGAGAACTTGCTGCTCGGCGCATTCTAAAAGCAAGGGCATTAACCATTAATGTTGAAAATCCGAGACAGTTTGAACTCCCAAATTTCAATTTTGAAGCCTCCGAATATTTTGAACTTATTGATTGGTGGCAGATTGAGAAAAGTCGTTTAACTGAACCTCCATTGGTTATGGATTTTACGGCAGAAGAGCTTTGGGATATTGTCAGCCAAAACGACGGTAACAAATCAAATTTGTTGGCAAGTTTCCCATGCCACAGCCAAGCAGTAGAAAGGGCAGTCAAATTGGTCACCGAGGCTTCTCAAACAGTTTGCGGATTCATCAACAGAGATGGATTGATAAAAAACACTTTAATATCGCGAAAAGAACTTCCAAATGTTGAAACCAAAAAAGAAATAAACTATTGTTGGTATTCAAAATAAAAATAAAGTTAAACGAGAAAATTTATTACAATTTTTTTAATATAATGAGGATCGTTATTTGTATTTTTCGCTTAGTGTTATTTTTCAATTAAACTTGCAATTACGAAAAACAAGAGAGAACAAGCAAATTAATATATTTTTTAACATGTAAAAATTAAACTTACTGAACATCTGCAACGGATTAGAGTGATTGGGTCAATTATCGTTATATTTTCAATTTTCAATGCTGATGCGCGACCCCTAGTGGTCCTTTTAAAAATTAAAAAAAAATCTTAAAATTCATTTTAGGGCCCAATGCAACTTTTGCGGTTGGTATATTTTCCATTTTAGCAACTTTATTTTTTTCCATACAACTGCGCTCCGCCCTATTGTACAGCTGATGCGATCCAGCATATAAAATAGATTAAATTGATATCCAAATTGATATTAAATTGTTTCCAAGGTATACCCTTAATACGAACAATCCAAGAAGAAAGTGCTGTTTTCCGGCCTATCTTCGCCTGGAAGCTTGAGGGACGTTTCAGAAATTAATATAGGGGCTGTTATAAATATTTCAAACAAAAACTTGCTAGATCCGAATCCTATCCTAATTGAACTGAATTATTATAGAAAATCGTTGCTTAAAATCTAGAGTTCGAAAATATGGTTACTACCTTAAAGCTATATTTTGGAAAGTATTTGGTCCACAGAGACAATTTTGGCCTTCAATTTTAGAGAATTTAGTTGATTTCTAATGATACTGACATAATACAATCCAGAACTAGTATTGTGTTTGAAACAAGACATGTCCCATGAACGTTTTTTACAGATTTATTCAATTAAAAGGTCGTTGCGCTGTCTGTTAAACTAAAAATAAATTAGTAAAATTTGACTGGCTTCTTATTGACTCAACAACACAAAATAATTTCACTATTACTGTTGGATTTCAGCAAAAAAAAAAAAAATTAACTGATCCACCCTAATGTATGCGTTTTAAAGTTCATTTATACAAATTCTTGAACTTTGGCGCCGTCAAATTTCCATTTTTTTTGTATAAGGGTAGTTCATTGATTATTCAGTAAAATATTCTTCTCTAAAATTAAAAACCAATTTAATTTTAAATATACCATAAACAAACACCCACCTTGATTAACCCTAATGTCTCAGAAATTGGAAATATTCGACGAAATGGACAGAAGGGAATAAACCCCCAAGAACTCGTTGATATGAATATCGTCCCATATAAAATTATTTGCATTTTTGTGCTTAAAATTCCAGGTATTTTTCACATGAAGTTTTCATGATGATAAGCTCATTTACTCCTTGCTGGGTTACGGACAACGTCTAGAAATGTTTTTTTTTTTGTATTTTCCCTTGAAAAAAAAAATATATGAAGCAAGCTTTGCACACACTCAAGTTAAGTCACATTCATGCATTATGCAAAATGTGTAAAAAGTGTGAATTGTATATATAATTAGGAGACCATGATGTGGATCGTTTAATATTCTATATCAAAAAAGAAAAAAAGAAACAAAATAAATTTAAACTTTGTTTTTAAATGGAAACCAATTTTTGAATTTACTCAAATTTTTAAATACCTTTTTGAACTTAGGTAGGTACTATAAATTATTTAAATCAGGATCTTTAAAATGCAATTTTAACAATCTTATAATCAAATCAAGTTCTGTTTTTGCCAGTAAAGTTTTGAAATCTTTCATATATAATGTTTCATTGGGGGTGCTGAATCCAAATTTGAGGTTTGCCAACAATATTACTTTACAAAACATTGCAGTTTTTGGAAAATTCATTCCTGTTTTTTTTTTGCTTAAACTATCAATTTCTGAAAATTAAATTTTACAAAATAGGATACCAAAATTGTCTACTTAGACATACATAATTGTTTCCAAGAAAAAAACAATTCCAATATTGTAACAAATCGGCACTCTAGAAAATGACATTTTCATCAAATTTTTGGAGAGTTGGGAATATTGAAAGGGAATGCATTTGAAGTCAGTTATTTCCCTTTGAATGTTAAGACAATATTTTGTATGGTGGAACCAATTATACTAAGAGTGCAAGTGGATATATAATCCAATCTTCATAATAGTATTATGAAAATGATTGGTGACGTGAAATGATGCCCCACGAAATAAAGCCACATTTTAAATGGGGCTTCATTTTAATGCGAAAATTGAAATAACTCCCGACGGGTTCCAATACATTTAAGAAATAAGGATCCTTCCAGGCCTAGAAATGAGGTTAAATTTACAAAAATCAACAAAAAATAAGAGAAATATGGCCTAGTATCGATGCCATGAGAAATTTTAAATCCAACTTTTAATACATTTATTTTTCAAAGCGCAACTTAGGACGCCTCAAACATTTAAAGAATTGGAACTTAATTTAAAATTTTTTTTTTTTTTTTTTTCAAAACTCAATTTCGGAACTTCCAAAACATTTCGGTACTAAATTTGCAAGAGAATATTATTCTTAAGAAATCAGTTATGATAAATTAAAGGTATTAAAAACTCAAATCATTATAAATTAAAGTTATTTTTGGGGTGCTAAACCAAAATTTCAGGTTTGCCAACAAAATTTTGAGATGCATCATGATCAAAAATGCAAAAAACTGCGAAATTTTCAACGATTCTGCAATTTTTGGAAAATTTTACCACAAAAGATAAGTTTTTGGTTACAACTATGTACCAAGGAGTTCAAGAAAACTGAATTTGTCTAAATTGTTTACGCAGCAAAAAAGTTTCCAAATTGCACCTTTCAAAACTTATGAAATTGTGTGACCTCAAAAATTTTTAGTAAGATGAAATTATGTAGGTACAGTCAAAATCGGTCGGCAGTAGTACATGCAAATTGTTTTAACTATTGCTTATAACGAATAGTTTTGGATGGAAAATTTAAAAAACTATCGGCTATAACGCATATTAACAAAAAAACATCAAGTAGTCATTGCTGATTATGTGGATTTAAAATTGTATATTATATAGGGATTTCTCTTTTGCTGTTTTCTTTATTATGCAAATTTGGAATTTCGTTTTTGATGAGTGCTATTTTTTTTTTTTTTTTTGAAAATGAGTTCAAGACGTATTTTAATTTTTTTGAGATTCTGATAGTTTAAAAAAAGATCGTTACAATCAACAACCTGACAGATGCTGCTTTGCTTAGGTGGTTGATAGCCTAAGGAAGATCATAGAAAAAAAGACTTCTTCTTCTTCTTCCTTTTTTTTTATGATCTCGATGTCGAGGACTGTCCCATGTATTTGCTTCACACTAGCGATTCGCCTGTGGTGTTCGCTGCCGGTGTGACCCCAGAAATCGGCGGCAAGCCTCCCGGTATTGTATTGTTCCATTTCTGAGGCCAACTGAATGCTGGTGTTTTTGCATTTGCGTGTACCAGGAGTGCTTACTGCTTAGGCCTACCTTTCTTCTTTCTTCCTATTGTTGGAACGTTGTATGATATTGCCTTTTTGACGGGGTTCTCAGGATCTCTCCTTTGAACACGGCAATAAGAACTGAGTCGGTCGTGTTAAATTTTTAACATGAAGGCTTCCTCGGATCTTCGTATCTACTTCTAATTTTACCAAGCCCTGTAACTCTGCTGTCATACGAAGCATCTTCATCTCAGCCGCCGTTAACTTACTCTCATACTTTTTGTACATTGTCAAACATTGTGAACCGTATGTGAGTGCTGGACGCACATCTGCGGTGTAGAGCCTTCCTTTCAGTTTAGGGCACATTTTTCGATCACTGAAGATAGCTGAATTTTCTTTTCTTCTTTTTCTTCCTCTTCTTTTCTTCTTCTTCTTTTTCTTCTTTTTCACTTCACCCACCCTATGCTTACGCGATGATTGATATCGTCATCACAAGTAATAGCTTCATTACTTATCATTGACCCTAGATATTTGCACTTTTCACACTTGGGAAGCACTACTCCAATCAAATAAATGTCAGGAATAGACCTGTGTGGATAAAAAAAAACGATGGGCAGAAATCGAATTTCATTTCTAACGAATTCTTATGTACACAATTTGAAAATAGGACCTAATACGGTGGATTTGGAAGATTTTCAGCTTCTTTGATTCCATTATTTTTAAAATCAATATTAATTCTCATTGGAACATTTAAATTAAAAATCGAAATTTTTAGTACTTTCCATACAAAAGTGTCATTCTTTGTGTTTTTATATATGAAAAGTACAAAAAGATTTTATTGGAAATGGTGTGCACTTAGACTTAACAATAATTTTTCTTAACCTAGACTTTTTGTATTTGCTGATCCAATTATCTTGAGCCTTACAAAAGTGATCATGTTAAAAATTTCCAAAGGAAAATGTGTAAAAAAAACGTGTTTTATAAGCATTTCATGGTTAATTGATTACTTCTAAAAGGAAAGTCGCTTTAATCATAATACCCTGCGTGTACGAAAAAGTAACATTTGATTTTTGGGTCACATAATAAAATACTGACGATCTAAAAATATTTACCCCTCCAACAAGTAATACTGTATGCGCCCCTGGTCACTACTTTTACCCAGCCACTCCAACAAACAAAAACTTTATGGGTCTCAGGCGAATAAATTGTTGCCACATCCAAAGTCAAATGGTGCTCTCTTCTCATGTGTCTTCTTAAGTTAAGTAATAAGGTAATTTAATTTTTTGACATTAATTCGGTCATGCCTCAGCCGCTGTAACCAAAAATTTAAAGCACTTGTTAGCCCTCTTTCAGCTTTGATTGAGTCGGAACGAGGATTACTTTAGTTTTAAAGTACCTTCATATATGTAAGGGTAATTACATAACCTAAAACAAAATAATATCGTTACCAACTATGTCAACTATGCCATTTGAAAGGCGAATAATATCTTTTTGACAGCTGCAGGGCAGGCAAAGCTTATCAAAACATTATTTTTGCTGTAATTTTTATTTCGAAATATTTAATAAAAAAAATATAAAATTAAGTTTTTTTTTAACAAACAAAAAAAACATGCATTTAAAACCTATCAATGCATAATGCAAGTTAAAATATAAAAATCAAAGCACGTTTTCGGAAATCCCGAACGAAGCCCAGATAAAAAAATAAAATATCTACACCACACGATGGACAAGTATTTGGTTTGGTACTGGGTTGTCTACCAGCACCAGACAACCGCTATCCCGTGATTGGCATATAAATATCGGTGGGTGATGTTTTAAATGTAATAAATACGCGCCTGCATGCATACATGTTGCCATATAAAGTTATTTTTGTTCCTCCCTTCCATTTTAGACATTTCTTTTTTTTTTGACAATTTTTTTTTGTTTGTTTTTGATGTGGGGGCTCTTAAATACGATTACGATGCAGCAAGCACCGAAAGGCAGATTTAAAATTTGTTGGCGTTAGGTTTTTTATTATTTTATTTTTTTTTAATGCGGATGCAAATACCTCCCACCGTCATAAGTCCGGATGCATTTGGTCGTTACGTTAGTTTCACTTTTCATTTTGATTCACTGGAAATTGGAATTTAAATTATTTTTTTGTGCATCAACGAGATTAGTGCAAAATATTTTATTAGCCTTTACGATTACCTGTTTTTTTTTTTTTTGTGAATGAAGATCAATGAATTGGAAAATATATTTTTTGATTGAGTTAGTCAATAAATTTGTTATGGTTTATTTTTTCTATTTTTTTGTTTGGAAAACAAAAAAAAAAAAAAAAAACATTGTAAGTAAATTATATTTCGTTACGTGTTAAAAGCCAAGTGATAAAAAGTAATTCAAAGTTTGTTATCCAATAATTGCATTGCGTTTGAATATGTCGGCTAAATTGGGGATTCATTCATGTTTGTCATGAATGAAGTTCAAGAGAACTCTGTAGAGCAGCCATATTGGAAGAGGATTTGTTGCATGACAAGAGCGGTTTAATTTAATTCTTAATAAGTTGTGTATTGACACGCACATATGGGGCATATTTAAAAAAAACATCCAATTAAGCTGTCAATAAAATGAAAATATTTTTGATGCATTGGCTGATTACACAATTGGATTATCCTTTTATATTTATGTTATAACGCATTTATACATGCTGGGCATTTTTATAAGCAAATTCAAACTCTATAGTTCGATAAATATTAGATTTTATTTATTTGTAAATTTGAAGCTAAATAAATAAATAAATAAATTAATTAATGTCTCATTTCTGTCAGTAAATATAATAAGACGACCTATACGCTCATCGCTATACCAGTTTAGACCTATATTTTCGTGAAGGTAGTCTCCAAATAAATAGTTTGCACATGAGTTGCCATAGCAATATCCTACCAATTAATTACCTGACCCAAAAGAGGGATGGAATTTTTAAAACGACTGTTACTTTTATAACGATGATATCTTTTGCAATCTTTTTTGTCTTTAAGACCACATTTTTAACTAAAAAATTATGAAATATTGTTTAGATCACTCCAATACTGAGGTGACAAATTATGTAGGTACCTCTTTTGGGGTTTCTCGATGGCAATAGGTAATCCTACAGATGGATCTTAGACTATGTTAGTTGAAAAACAAAAAAAAAAAAACATGTGCAGTTAAAAAAAAAAAATCAGTGACTCAAAACCAAAGCTTAAATTCAAAGTTTTGTAGATTAGCTTTAAATAATTTTCAATTTTCCTATCAACAATATAAAATTTATAAAAAAACTGTACCCTTATTTTTAATGAACTATTTCTCAAACACCTACATACTTTTGACGCTTTTAACTTTTAAGCGTCTATAGATTGATGAATTGTAGATTTTTCAAATTAATTTATTTTATTTGTATGCGTCACTCAAATAATGTATCGTTCCCAATATCAATCATGTTTTTATTTATGGCAGTTAAAAAAATAGCTTTTCGGCCTTCTTCTATGTTTACCCTGTTTTATCCTAAAATCTCCCATATGCGAAAACTCGTGGTCCCCGATTTTTTGTCCGGTTAAGTGAAAGTTAATTTTTTTTAAAACTTTTTAATGTTACATAACACAACGAATGACCGTGAAAGAAAATCTTGCCGACATAATAGGTACATTTCAGCAAATAGTAGGCTAAGAAAATTCAAAACCTGACGTTATTTTCTTGTTTAAGTTTTCTAATAAAGGGCGATCAGGAAAACACATCGAGTAAAGTTGAAACTGTATGAAATTTAATATTTGTTGCTGATGGCCGTTTATGGCGATCAGGAAAACTATGTCAGAAAAAAGAGCCAGCCTTCCTCTTTTTTCCTGATTGAAATGGACACGAAAAAGTTTTTCGCATGCGATTCTGTCAGTGGAAAAAAGGAAATTGAAATCAAATCATTGGACAATCAATGGACACGATTTGTTCCATTTTGTTGAAATGTCGGTCAGCTGGCACGAAAAATGAATTTACGTTTTTTTACAATAAATATTCATTTCATAGTTAAAATTATCAACACAAAAAGTTCTTTGGGTTATTTGTCATTGATTAGTGTAATTTTGTTGCAAATTGATTGAAAACTATATTAAAAATCCAATAGAATAATTTTCGTGATTCGTTTTCCTGATCGCTATAACCGACCCTTTATCTAAGAAACTAAGGAATACCCTTCTTAACTCACAACGAAACAGGGTTCTCAAAACCTAACGACGACGTTTCATTTCATTTCATTTAGTAGGAGTAGCAGGCTAAGCTAGGGAATACTCTTCTAAGCTTACAACAACAACATAATGTTATGTCCGTATTTTAGAGCATAACGTCCGGTTATTGATTTTCCACGAATTTGCTTCTACATTAATAGAAACGAAAGCTTATATGAAATTAAGTAACTAAATTTTTAAGGCTTTAGATGAGAAAGAGTGCCCGTTTAAAGGAATGGTTTTTAAATGAAGAATTTAAATCAAAGTTCTGTTCCCAAAACAGTGCCCCGCTTTAATGGAATTATCCGCTTATTGGAGCTGTCGGCGCGAAGCTTGCACAAGTGAATTTACATCAAAAAAATACATGCAAGTACCTCAACATTTTTTTTTTGAGAACTTCTTCCTTTTTTGAAGTCGATTAAAAAAATAAATTTGTTTGGTTATCCTGGTCTAGTTTATATGAGTCGGAGTATTGAAGGAGAATACAGCTCTTTAAGCATAGTATTAACTGCTTAAAGGCAGCACTATGGCCAAGGCTACCATTACCATTGGTAAACAAAAACTTCATGAACGTGAGAAATTAAAACTGATGGCATCTCTGAGCCTTGTGTTAGTTTGTAGAAAGTGATGTTAACGTTACCGCACCGTCCTTCTATGATTTATATAATATCAGTGAAACCATTATCTATAATCCAATTGCCTTCAAAGTTATGTATTACAACTCCACGATCAAGTGTGTGTGTCATAAAATTTTATTGTACCAAACCAAACAATAATAGCATAATAATTATTGCACCACTTGTTTATAATAAAAAACATTAAACCACCAACAATACCATCACCATTAAAACAGATTTCGCACTTAAATTGCACAATTCACATAAAGTTGAGCCGTTAAGTGAAGTAAAAAAAAAAAAACATAAATTACAAAAACAAACGATTTTCTTTCTAAATTCGCTTTTTCCAAAATATGCATTTTTATGGCAGTATCAATCAGGCGAAGCATCCTTTATTTTTTTGGAAATAACCTCAGCAGAAAAAAAAACGACACAAATACAAGGACGAAAGAGAAAATATGTGAATGTCTGCTTTCAATGCTGGCAGTCATGTTTTGGACCAACATTGGTTATTCAATGCAATTCTGGATAGCTAGAGCTAGAATCCATGCATCAGACAGACAATTTTTTTGTTGTTTTACTTTATTTTTTGCAGCTCTGGCTCCTTCATGGATGGATACAATTGGGGGAGGGCCAGGGCCAGGGCCAGGGCGGTATGATTTCCACTGCATGACAGTTTATGCAGAACCAGGCAGTAAAAATGGTTTAATTGATATGCTAGGAGCATGGTTTGTCATGGTGATAGTAGCTGATCCTATAGTCTAGGGAGGAAATCCAATAAAATGAATGAATCATGCTTCAAAATAATGGTGGCGGCACAGAGGCTGACGGGCTGGGCGGGCAATGGTGATGCAAGATATAGGTTTTGGTTGCATTTTTCTATACATTTTTTTTTTTTTAGATATGCACTAGAAATGATTTATTCCCTCAACCAGATTGAACGTTTTTGAATTTTGAATACTTTGAGAAGTGTTATAACAAGGATGAAAGAAAAGGCGCATACATAAATGAGAGGAAACTTTTATCGAGGAGTTGTGGTTGGATATTTAGCTTAAAGGCATTATAATACTTGAAAGTTTTCAAACAAAGAAGGTGTGATGTCCAGAAGTTTGTTAACAATGTCGAAAGCAAGCTTTATAGGTATTTTGTTTTTAAAAGTTCAAACATTTCGGCGAGTAATTGAAACGTAAAAGTTTTAAATCTTTTTTTGTGCCTTTGAGGCTATAACTTGGATGGAATCTCAAAATGAAATCCATAAAAGGTTTTTAAATTAAGACTGTTTAAATTTTTGTTGCAAGTGTGAATATAATTCACAATTTAATCAATTGCGATTTTTACTAGCTTCAAATGAGCATGATGACTGTGGTACTTTCTCTGCATCGCTTGATTAATAGTCCGTGGGTTTTACATATTAAGGTTTGAACATTTCCATTTCTATAGATTTTAAAGTGCTCTTTTCGCACAATTTGCATTGGCGAAAGAACGTACTTCGATTCATCCAGAATTACCATTGCATTAAGAACCTTGGTCGAGATGTATTTGTTGAGGAGTCATTCTTCTTATCAGGTCACTGGTGTGGTTTGGTGAAGCAGATACGTAAACTATTGAGTTATTGGATCAAATCCTTAGGAATTTTATTTCGAACAGTCTCCTGACGGTCTTTATTATTGTGTACCTGTACCATATTGTAAAATTGTATCAGACAACTTGTAAGAGAATCTGCTTTAATGTCAGAAGTTCAGTTGGCTGGCTTAAGGCGGTTGTTTTTTCATCAAGGAATATTACGTTTATGTTCGTTCGTTTACGTTCGTTCGTTTACGTATGCGAAGATTCGGCCCCAGGACGTTCACGTGAACTTCGATCAACCTGACAACTAACATTGACAACATCGATATGGCGAATTTGAAAGCAGTTAGTTAGTCGTTATATTCCGCTAATAAAACCGACACCACGCTTCGAATAAGGACTCATACAAGTTGGAGACTTTTGACTTTTAATTTTAATACACTTCTTGAAAATTGCAGAGAAGGCACCAAAACCCCAAAATCATTCAACTGAAACGCGAGTTCGATGGTTGGACTGCTAAATACCAAAACTGCACTCAATTGCCTGATTACTTGGGAGCCTCTGGGTTTTGAACAAGAGTATGTCGATTTTATATCCCAAAGAATAATTGTGATGATAACAAAAAGGAGACTTTTTATAGCAAAACTACATCACCATTTACAGACATCATAATCGTTATGGGAGATTTGAATACCAAAGTAGACAGTAACAATGATGGACCTAGGCATGTTATGGGAAAATATGGAGTTGACGATTGCAACGACAATGGTGAGTTTTTCATGGATTTTTGCAATGGTAATCGTCTTGTAGTACCATGTTCGAACATAAGACGTGCCACGAAAGATAGGCATGTAACATCCAACCAAATTGACCATTTCGCTATCAGTCAACGTTTTAGAAGTAGTCTCCTGGACGTCAGGCCCACTATCTGATAGTAGCTACCGTAATAGTACGCACAGGTAAAGTTCAGAGATGCCAAAGCAAACACCCGAAACCGAATGATCAAGTATAATACCGATACGCTAGATGATCCCTCAGTGCGCCAATAACATGAGGGCACTCAATGCATAAGCTAAAGCAGCTGAAAGGAGAACAGATCGGTGCGGCAGCCGAACTGCGTGTTTGCCATCGATGTACTTTTAATACCTGATGATTCGTCCAAACAAAGAAATGCCCGAATACACACTGTACCTCCCAGTAGAGAAGAGATAATTTGTTTCTCTTTATTAGTCAGAAAATTCCGGAACCCATCACATTCACAAACAAAATTTCATACTCTTTTCATACCCGGTCTCATTATACGAGATTTCAGTTTTAGTTCAGTTTCAGTTTTACGTAACCGTAATTTTTTGAACACTTATTCGTGAATCAGAACTTTTATCAGAACATTGAGTAGTGTAAAATAACATGACCAGTTAATCTTAATGAGTACGATCCTTAACTTTGCAGACTTACTCAACCTGTCTGCATAGTTTAGGGTCATTAATGAGTGAACATATAAAATGGAAACATTTCTCAAAATACTGGTGCAATTCTCCAATATCGGTATAAGTCGAGAGGGGAAGTGTGCCAAAACTTATATAAATAGACTTTATATTTGAATAATGGGTTTTAATATTTATAAGCAATTTCATCCTTTTATATTGTTTTAATTTTTTAGTAAATGAAACAGCACCGACAATCTTTTGTTTTTACTTACCGACATGTAACCGCGAAGTAGGGTTCAGGGGGCTCAAACGGATGCAAATATGACATTTAGGCTTTGAGAAATGTTTTCAGAAAAATTCGGAGTTAAATATGGACCCATGTAGGGTGGAATACTTTCGGCAATACTTTTCCTATTACTGATAAGCGATGTACTGCGTTCAACTTCTATGAACTGAAATGGCATCATTCAATGGACTCTGACATTTTAAACCCATTTCAGGCTCAGTTCCCAAACTGCTTTAAACAAAAAAGGCAAGCACATTCTATACAGTAGTTGTATAAATAAGTATAAAATCATATTTGAAGAAAAAAATCCATTAAATAAATTCAAACGTTATACACTTTCGCAATATTTTCTTTCCTTTGAATTTTAATATCCATTAGCTCAAGCTTCTTAATTAACAAAGCTAATAAAAATTGAATTCGAAACTAAAAAAAAAAAAAATAGAAAACAAAACATTCCATATAGTAACTACATAAATATCCATAAATATGGTTCTACACATTCGTTTAAAGAAACAACAATTTCCAAATTAAAAAAAAAAAAAACAAAACTCCTTCCTTCCGCCCACTCTCTCCAGCAATACAAACTCTGCATTTTGTGAACTTATATAGAAAGGAATGACGTCTGATAACCCAAAGTGAAACTCACATTCCACAAACTCTGAATACATTATTGAAACCCCCAAAGCATGAAGAGATGTTTATAATTCTTATATACGGTTCCATCACATTGCAATCCTCTGCTTACCAACAAGCAGATTTATTCATCCATCTCTCTGGACATCACCAAGAGTGGTTTTCTTCCTTATTTTTCTGGTTTTTTTGTTGCTTCTTTAGGGGTAAGTCTCTCAACATTGCAAAGACTTGTCATCATCCTCATATCTATGACATTATCCTCCTCAAGCCAGAGAGGATAGGATGTCCAACAAGAGCAAATTCTCCAAACTGAGCTACTGCTGTATACTGCTGAACTGGAAGCAATAGATTTATCGAAGGACCCACATATGTGCTTCTTTTGCTTCTTCTAATCCATTAAATTCTCTTGCAGCACAGCAGTAGGTTAGGTAGTAGGATGATGGTGATGCGTTTCGAAATATGCGAGAATAGAGGGCTATTTTCATTTGGAATTGCTTACCACAACATTCTATAGAACAGATGGCCCTTATAAAGTATGTGCTGTTGTTGGCCCCTATAGAACTGGGTCATTTTTGATCTGCTTTCTCACAAATTTATCTTCTCTTTCTCTCTTTCTCAATGATGATACCATAATGCCCACAACTATGATTGTCCATTTTCGGATTATGATGTTGCTCTGTCGGTCGTTCATTCGGGTAAACTGCATCAAAGATGTAAAGAAATTGAAAATCTTTCAAAATGAAAATATTAGTAGAGAGCCTCAGGAGCAAGAGGATAAGGATCAGAATGAACATATGGGGATACGGATACGAACATTGATGTTATTTCTTCGTGATGGAGTACCATATTATGAGGATGCAGGGCCAGCGATGAACAAAGGTTCTTGCATTTGAATGATGATAGAGCCGATTTGGAAATGTATATAAGACCTCAATGAAAGTTGAAATAACCTCAGTCTTCTGGGTTTTTTTGAAGTATTGGAGCAAAAGCTCCAATTAACAAAAAATATGGGCACCTGGAAGAGCAGACGAAACAGAGATTTTAGCTCCAATTGTTGCATTTTTTTTTTGTATTTTCATTTTCATTGTTTTTGATGTTACTTGTTTGATTCTTGGTAGAATATTGAACTGAAGAATAGAAAACTTATTCTCTGTTTGACTTCAGTTAACGTTGTTAAGGAAAACTCTTATGTTTATAATTTCTTCTTTGAGGACTAACTTTCATAATGTTTTTTGAAGAATAATTAGAATCGTAGAAATGGGTTTTAGCAAAATTTGATGAGATTGTTCTCTATATGTTTTTGTTATTGACAATTTAGATGTCTGATTTTGACCACAATGATTAACAGTTCAAAATGATTATAATTTTTCATTCTTTTTCTGATAATTCTTCTAATAAACCGATGTGTTCCTCTTATCGACTGCTGGCTGAACTAACGTGAGAAATCCGCTGATCAGATGGAAACTTTGAAACCTCTTTCGTATTTTAGTATAGAAGTCAACAATTATGAGTGAAAAAAGATTGTTCCTCTTCTGCTATGAATTTTTAAACTGAGATTTTCCATTTGATGGAATTGCAAGAAATAAACAAACAGCACAGATTCGGTAAGGTTTATCCTGCAACTTGATCTGGTTCAACTAGCCAAAATTTTAGGACCTCACCCTATGACCTTAAACTGCTCATTGGGAACAAAGTTCTTGCACAGAAGAACGAAAGACAGAGTTCCTGGATTGATGACTAGGAAAATA
Organism: Meliscaeva auricollis; assembly: GCA_948107695.1. NCBI lineage: Eukaryota > Metazoa > Arthropoda > Insecta > Diptera > Syrphidae > Meliscaeva > Meliscaeva auricollis. Next base: position 64,960,557 of record OX403616.1, read on the forward strand.
GCCATGCTATTAGAAAAATCTGCGTCTTCTTTTGATTATAGTGAACCTACTCGATAATCGCAGGCAAAAATGCTTTACTCATCGAGTTTTAGAAGATTTCAAATGAGAAGTGAAAGAAGATTTTTAGAAGGTACGAAAACCACAGGGCTTTCCGTCCGCATACTGGCACGATTGGCCTAAGATGCACTTGGTACTATTTCTGAGATGTGGTTGATATTGGTGTCAAATAAAAGTTAATGACGTCCATTTTTAAAATTCAGATGTCTTCTGCATCAAAGCATAACAGTTTCACCACGGTTTTAAGGTTAGATGCGATTTACCCGTGTTTTTCTTTAAATTCTAGTTTATTGTGTGTTCCTCAAGAAATTATGGACATTTTTTGAGGTCAAAATTCTAAATATATAATTTTTTTAGGTGACAGCTTGACAGTTTCCTTAGTAAGAACAAAAGTTTTTTCAAAATTTGCAATGAAATATGAAAATTGGACGAAAGGTAACCTGTGGATTAGTGTAATCATCGATTTTAAAGAATAAAATTGGTGTCAAATTAATGGTTGAAACATCCTCTTTTGAAATTCAGAGGTTTTCCGAGGCTAAGCTTGGCTGTTTAGTTTTTTACACAAAAGCCGAAGAACTCACTTTTATTGTTTCTAACCTAAAATAAGGCTTTGGAAGACCTTTGAATTTAACAAGAACATGTTAAAGAGATGTCCAAAAACCGGAATAGGTACTTCATTCACAAAATGTTTGGTAAAAATCAATATTTTACACTTTTTTGTAAACAAAATTCTTGCAATGGTAAGGAAAAGCTTGGGATTTCTAATGTAATTCATATTTTTGGTATCGTTCAACCGGAGTTGACTACCGGTTGGAAGAGCCCCATAGTATTTTGTGGTTACTACGGGAAGGTAAAATAAGCAGAATTGATTGGCAGAAAAAATGGCGGTATACCAGGTGTTACCAAGTTGATCCCGAACAATACCAGAAGAGACGAAGTATTAAGAATAGCTAGAGGGCTTACAAATATAAAGCTATGTTTAGTACCTAACTCAATAGACTACATTTTATCTACAACACAAAAATAGGTTGGTGGGCTAGGGTCCAATATATATCGTGTTTTAATTTTTATATGGAAAAGTCTCTGAACTGTTGGGACGGAAACGGATTACGGCTAGTAACGGATTAACTCACTTCATTAGCAACAGGGCTTTAGCTTCGGTCATAGAAGACTGAGGGACAACATAAAAACAGATGAAAAAGTCTTACTTCTAACAGTTTTACTCCTTACAAAATGATTCTTGGACTTCTAGTAAGAAAAAAGTGGTTTCATTCAGATATATAGTTTGTAAAAGCAATTGAAATTCATACACACTCATCTCGATAGTCTATGCTTGGAGAGATTGTTTCACTTTTGACGTATTTAATCATTACGTTAGGCAAATATATTGGAGCCTTTATCATTTTTTTACTGTGCGGTCATATGAGCACATGCGATAGTCTGATACAGTAGTTGTTTTAGATTTCATATCTTTCTCTTTACTCAGAATCCTCTGAACTTGCATCCTGTAGCACTCGAAAAACTCACATGCATCATAGTCCTTCGTTTCCTGGATATCTAGAATGTCAACAATACTCCGATAAGACTATTGGCAACACTGACAAAGTATGAATCCACTGCAGACTGACTCAAGGGACATTGTAACACTTTGAAAACCTCTAAATGAATGAGAAATGACACGAAGCCAGAATAAGAGATTTGTACATGAAAATGAGAAAACATATTGCATGCTGTGTTCCTAGTTTGCAACCATGAAGAAGCACGTTCGCCAAACTACAATAGCGGTGCGATAAACATTTTAAATAGAGGCAAAGGTACATTTCTATAAAATTCTTTGAGCAAACTTAATTTGTTGAATAAAGAATTTAATTGTTGCAAATTTATTACTCAAATGCTTTCCTCTTAATCATGTTCGAATGTGAAAGAATATACAAAACGAACATTTATATACGGACGTGTATGTGGTTGCCAGAGGGTAGATTTACCTCTCTCATCAGATGGAATCCTCTTGCGGGTCTCTCGCTCGGTGATAATTTTCAATTCCTCTGGTAGGAATACAAGTAGGAGTTTATGTGGATGAAGAAGATGTATATAAATGTGAAATGAAAACTCAATTAAATGCTTTTGCTTGCACCTAATGAGTGCAACTTTTTGGTAAGGATGCTTAATCACTTTTCCATTTGATGTGCTTAATTTAGTTGCAAGTGCATTATGCATGACTATATTATTAAGGCATCATCTATGGAATATAATTAAGAGATGGTTGCTTGGGTTGGGTTCGGTTGAATATTTGGATTGCGGTTGGGAATTTTCAAATTCAAGAGTAGAGAGTTTGAAGAAATGTTTAAGAAATTATTGGATCGTAAGACATTCTAGTGTTTGGCACAGCACCCATATAAGGCCTTTCCTTTCTTCAAATTTATAATCATCAAAGTACTTTGGGAACGTTTTCATTTGAGTATAATATAATGATTTTCTTTTTAATGATTTCGAAGTTTGTTTTTGGACTTTACCTTTGTATTTTCTTGGCTAGATCAAATAAGACAAACAAATTTTAATAATCAAATGGGGTTGTTGCCAAGATTTAATAATTCATAATAATTTATATGGTCTTCTACAGATCAGTTTTGTGGTTGTTGTTTCAAAAATACTCAATATGTTCTTTTGCCGAATGCAAGAAGGTACATACATGTAAGTAAATATTTTCTATTTTTTTTGTGGTTTTTAGTTTTAATATTTGTATGGATTTCGGGTTGCTTTTACCTCCGTTAGTTCGTTTGGGTGGAATTCTGAAATTTTGCTTTAAGAATCAGCTTTTGAAACTCAGTTCTTCAAAATTAAATTTGCTAAAACACAGCTTTGACAAAAAAATTTGTATCCACAGAAAGATTATCAGGAAATTAAACATACACCACGTGCATATTAACTATATTCCATGGTATTTGCTATCAGCTGTAAATGACTGCAGTCAAATGATAGTGCAGTCAATTCAGTCGCAGTTCATTGACTCTAATTTTGACGGCAAGTTAGTACTGCTACTAAGTACTTTAACTGCAAAATGAGAAGCTAGCACAAAGAAACTAAAATACTCACTGTACAGTTAATGAAAGCAGTTTATTGACTAAAAGTTAATCAATCAACATCAAAAGTACTGCAGTTAATTAATCTTCAACAGCGTGGGTTAAGACCTTTGCCATAAAATTAAAGAATGTGTACACAGCGTAAATGGGGAAAATAATCGGCCTAGTCTGAATTTCGTACCAACGAAATTATGGTTTGATACAGCCTGCTTTTACGCTAGGAGAAATATTCTGAATCGACTTAATTTATTGGTTAAAGATAATCAAATTTTGAAAGAAGCAGCATACAGGCCAAATCTTCAATTTATCTTGCCATATAAAACTACAACTCAACCATAACAACATAAACAGGAACGCATTGTTCTACAAACTGACACTTTTGGGAATATCCACAAAAATTTTATCAATCCTTTGGGTAATCTATCACAGCAACACTGCAACGATATGGAATGGTACAAATATCAGCCAGTACTTTGTTATCAATCAAGGTGTAAAACAGGGGTGCGTTCTCAGTGCTCTCCTTTTTATCCTGTTCTTTAACGAGTTCGACTTCGATCTACCGCGGTACCGGGTGGAGTAATAACTGAAGGTGTATCAGTAAAAGGGAATACTCCGAACACAACTAAGTGAAAAAATTACAAAGGTTTTTTATTAAAAGATGTTTTTTTTTTACCTATTAACACATCAAACTATGTTCTTAATATAGAAACGGGACTTCCAAAAACCTTCCTTTCAACACTCGAACTCCATTTCAAATACATCCAAAGAGTAGGTAAGCACCCTATCCCCGAAAACTGATTACCGAAAAAACTCTCAGATGTCATTGTGAGAAAGCAGATTTACTGGGCTAATAAATGGTCAGAACTCTTTAATGAATTTAACATTGAGTTTGATTGGTGTACTAAATCTGAGTGAAAGACATTGCACACAGAATCCTGTGAAAAACTCGTAGAAAGACATTGGACGGAGCACACAATCAGAGCTCTTCAATCACGCGGAATTTCACACTAGTACGAACTTTTTGGGGACCTAAATGGTCAGGTGTCACTGAATTTTCACATAAATTATAAATTAATACGATTAAATTATGCTGTGAAATTTCAGTGACATCTGACCAATCAGTCCCTCGAAAAAGTAAGTACTTAATGTCCGTTGAACGTAAAGAGTTACCCACGCGAGATGATTGGTATGGTATTAAGGTAAAGATACGGATTGCCCAATCTCAATGCAAGAGCATTTAGAAGAGATTCGGATGGCATATGCACGATCTGTAATCTTGATACCACTGAAAATACATATCACTCTGTAGGAGTGTGCCCTTGTTCTTGAAAAATAAAATTTTTTATCTACCTATCTTTTTTTTAAACTAAAATTTTGTTGTTTTGTTTACTTTGTATTAAACTGAAGCTTATCTTGTGGCAAACTGCAAGTTTAATTTAACAATATCGTCGTGTACAAACTCTACATTAACCGTTTAAGTAAGTGGATACAAAAAAACAAACAAGAAATTGAAACGTAAAGCTTTCTCACGTTAATCGCCTCGAATTCCTTACCTATGTTGTTATTTTTTCTCAAAAATATCCTTTTAATATATAATAAACTTGAAAAATAAAAAAAAAAAAAATAACTAAATTGAAATCTGTGATACCTACCTTACTTTCTTATAAAATCATATCTAGAAAAAAATCAAATAAAAAATATGTGGAGTAATGTTTGTGTGTCCACTTGAATTTGTGTAAGCAAGAACTGAACTGAGCTATAATATTTTAAGCTCGAACGTTGCCTGGAAGGTATATTGACTTATATTGCTTTTTTTATGACGTTAGGAGATTTTATTTGGTTAAATTTAAGTTTTTCTTCTCGTAATATGTGTACCGCATACGTATGTGTTTTAACTTGAAAAAGATTAAAACTTAAGGAGGAATATGACGGTCCAAATGAATAGTTGATTAAAATGTATTTGTTTTATGTCTTGAATATACATACGTATGTACAAACATATTGCTTTTCAGTTTCTTTTTTGGATTTGTCTCGAAAGCCAAACCTTATCCTTAAATGCTTCAAAGAAACTTTTCGGGGAAAATTATATTTTCTATAAAAATAGCTTTGACAGAAATTCTAACCTAAAATCAAAAGAAAAGAAAATGCACGACTGGATCGCACGAACTTGCTCTTGTAGCTCAAAATTATTATACATATATGTATTTGTATATTGAAAAAAAAATTCGAAAAATATCATTTTTTTGTTTAATTTTTTTTTCAAAACTTTTTTTTTTGAAAAACTAAATACACAATACTTTTTAAAATGATGAAAACGACCTGGTGACAAGTTTTGAACGAAATTAGTTGAGCCAGTAATGATATAATACGGAAATAGCTAAAAGAATTAAAAATTTTCCGAAAATCGTGTCCATAATATTTCCGTTATTCGTATTGTTTGAGAAATACTAAAAACGCAGTATTGTTACAATCACTTATTTTATAACATACACCAAGTTAGAGCAAAATCTTTAGAGCCGTTTTCCAGAAAAATCCAATAACTCGAAATAGTTATATGGGAGGTATTCGTTCTAAACGAGATATTAAAAAACAAAAAAAACCAACCTTGGAAATTGCAAAAAAGGTATGTGTACCAAATTTCATGCAAATCCGTGAACCCGTTTAGGGTGTGGCTCTCTGTACAGATGGACGCACAGACGAACAGACGAACAGACGAATAGACGAACAGACAAACAGACGAACAGACCAACGGACGAACAGACGAACAGACGAACAGACGAACAGACGCACAGACCGATGGACGGCATGACGAAATCCACTTTTTTGGGCTTCTCCATTATCGTAATTGGCTTGGATTAAAACCTCAATTATTTTTTTACATGTAACCAATACTTGCTCAATAGTGAAATTAAAAAGTTAAAATAATGATAATTTTAATTTTTCTAAATTTTTCTATTTCTGATCCAGGTACGTTCATGTGGTAATAAAATAAGGTTCGTGGAGTCAAAATTCTTTGATATTAGGTATACATTCTTCTTTTTACTTGCTCTATATGGCAAGTATTGGTTTCGTGTCAAAAAAAAATTTGAGGTTTTAATTAAAACCAACATTACGATGATGGAGAAGTCCGAAAAAGTGGTTTTTTGTCATGCCGTCCGTCGGTCTGTGCGTCTGTGCGTCCATCTGTACACTTCTTCACTGCTCAAACGCGTGGACGGATTTTCTTCAAATTTGGTACAGATGATTTTTACGTAATTTCGAAAGTTTTTTTTTTTTGTTTTTGAATATCTCATCTAGAACGAGTACCTCCCATACAACATTTAGTAGTTATTCGAATTTTATCGAAAACGGCTGTAACGATTTTGATTAAACTTTTTGATATAATTTCTTCCATAACGATAAATAATTTTTTTTTTTATTTCAAAAAAATCTAACTAGCCGTTTTTTTTTTTTTAAATATTTTTTTATTAAAAAAATTTCAAACGATTTAAAAAAAAAATTGGTATGCCATTTTGAAGATGGCTAATATCTATCAACATCTAAAAATAAAATTTTGAAAAAAACACAAATCATTGACCCAATTTCAAAAAAAAAAAAAAAATCCAAAAAGTTTTCCCGTTTTAAAAAAATATTTATTTTTGCTTATTTGTGCATATCTCTCAATACCTACACACATCACATGACCAAAAGCTAAAATTTTCAAGCTAAGTTAATACATAAAATAGCTTTGCACTACATGAGGAAGTTCGTACGATCCAGTCGTGCATTTTTTTTTTTTTTTTGTTAAAAAATTGCAGATATTTTTGCTTGACAGCGACTTTTTAAAATGCGTTAAATGGGTAATAAACGGTGAGTTTCAGATTTTTAAAATAAATTGAAGCATACTTTGGTATGTATTGAACATTTAATGTAACCTATATTGGACGGGAAAATGTCTCTGAAACGTGTTTTCTCTACGTTTAATGTAGTCTCATTATGAAATTAACTAGTCCCGAAACCTGTTTTAGTGCTTATTAAAAGAAATACTTACTAGTTTTTCAGTCATGTCAACATTTTGGCAGTGGTAAAAATGAAAACATCCATCAAACTAGGTCTCTTCAACCTTTTTTACATGCAATTTTAGGATTCGTAAACAAAATTGAACTCGAAATACCAATCGAACATAACATTACGATGATATGGAATTTGAAAAAAAATGGGTCTGTCAATTCTGTCTGTCTGTCTGTCTATCTGTCGTGTCTGAATCTAAAGTTACAGCCTAAACAACTGAAGCGATTTTCTTCAAACTTTGTAGTTAAGGGATTTGAGTGGGCCTCCAAAGGGGATATTCACTTTTTTTTTAGGACCAAAATTAACTGTAGGTACCTTCCATATGACGATAATAGAAAAACTTATTTTTTTTTAAAAACAATTCTAACGATATTAATTAAAATGCTTGTCTTCATTACAATTAAGGTACCTGAACCAAATAAGGCCCAGCTCCTAATAAGGCCCAAGAGAAAGAAAACAACAATATCAACAATTAACGGGACTTTTTTTTCTTTACATGTGTAACCCTTTGCATTTCGTTGCACACACAACAAAAAAAAAAACCGGTTCTCTCGATCGTGTTGAGACTGGCAGTTCATTGAAGTTCGCGAAGCTGTGCGCACGCGCGTTTTTATAAAAACAAAATAAAAAAACTGTTTTTTTTGTGGACAAAATTTTGCGGTAAGCACTTTTTTTTATTTTTTTAGTAAATTATATAATGTAAAGATATATTTTTCACAAAAAAAACTTTTGTTTACCAGGTAGATTTTAGTTTTTAATTTTATAAACAAAAGTCTACCGTGTTCCTTATAAGGCCCATGAAAATCTTGAGTGGGCCTTATTAAGTTTAAGCAAAAATGGCACAGCGAAATAACGAAATAAACGGGCAAGTTAGAACGAAGCCGATATTGAAAATGCAATACAGTAATCTGTAAGAAGAGGGTTATTGTCACAACGCGAAGCCTCGGCGCGCTTTATTGTTCCTAGAAGGACTCTCAGGAACCACATAAAGAGCGGTTCAACAAAAAAAAAATGAATTTATGTTAATTTTATGTTAATTTTTAGTTTTAAGTTTTTTTTTAAGTTCCTTTTTGTAAAGAAGACATTTAAAAACTCTCCTTGAAATATATCATAAAAGCTTTTTATACAAATTTTCTGTTTTGTTTAATTTTTACTTTTTCAGGATGAAATTCAACATTGTTTGAGAAAAAAACTTATGGGCCTTATTGGGAGCACAGGTTCCTAATAAGGCCCAACGGAAGGTTTTTTTAAAATCATCAAAAAAAAATATTGAGCAGCTTTTCTTGAACTTAAGTTACCGTTTTATTTTGTATAATTGGACTAATATTTATAATCCATTTAGTTTTCCTTCATATCTTATACAATAAGCGAGTTATTAGGGAAAACATATTAGGTGGGCCTTATTTGGTACAGGTACCTTACATATAAGAGTCGTACTTTTGAAATAATTGAAATATTTTTTCATCTGTTAATAACGGTACCTCCCATAGACTAGTTTTCCTCTTTTCTGATTTTCCCGTAAACAACTCAACGGATTTCGACAAATTTTTTAAACAAAAGGTTGTTATCGGTTTTCAAATTATTTTAATACAAAAATTTCAAAAAACTGGATTTTTTAAAAAAAGTTTAATTTTTTTTTTTTTCAAAAATCGATTTTTCGAAAATGGGTAAATACTTTTTTTTTAAATATTTATTTTAGATGTCCATTAATATTTTCTTGAAAATCAAATTCTAAACTTTTTTTTAACATGGTTTGAGAATTTTATATACATAACATAATATTTATGTTTTTTTTAAACGGCTCCTAACGATTTTCCATATTTTTGTCTAAAAAATAACATTTTTTAACGCAATCATACCTAGTTTGGAGCTCAAAACAATTTAAAAAGCTGATTTAGTAATTTTAGTAGCCTTTACGTATACAAGAAAATGTATGCTATTTTGTGTAAATAAGAAGTGTTTGAGCATGTTTTTCAGTTGAACAGGGTTGCCAAATATCTTAGCTTTACACTCCTAACATTTTTTTTTTTGAATTTCTTAAATATTTTTACTTTTATTTGGCAATATTAATATTTTTTTTCTTTTTAATAAACTTAAAATTTGTGATGCATGAACTCATGTAGCTTTTTTTCATTTAAACAGGGTTGCCACATTGATGGATGTACGTATTTTAAAAGTGGCAACCCTATTTTCTCATTTTCAGTATTAACTTTTCTTTTATTTGACACCAATTTAATTCTCTTACCCTATGAGCTAAGTTATCTCCCCCACTATAAGCTCTTGTCTGACAAAATAAATATTGGCTTGTTTGATCAAACTTAAAAGTTATGACTTATGATTTATGTGAGCCGCAAAGTGATGCTACAGCATTTGTTTCGTTTATATAGACTCTTCTGTTGTTTTCTTTTAATTCTCACTCTCACCTATTTCTACATTTCTACAAACTCAGTAAAAAAAAAAAAAAATTTTGCTTTCCTTAATAATGAACCAACAATTTAAAATCCTTTAGCCTTCAACCGTTATAACACATTTTAACAGATCACTCGCATTGTATACAGAAAAATTTATTCTTTTCTTACAAAACACGAAACATCACTATCTTTCACCGCAGCACTCAAGCAAAATCACTTCAAATCAAATTATGTCACTCGCATGATTTGTTTCTCACTGCACGTTTGCCGCCTACAATATCAGAATATAAATTCATCTCTTTCACTCTTCATGGATAAAAGATGAGTCCTTGTGCCTCACCTACCATTATTATAAACCAAAAGCAAAGGATACAACCAGAAGCCATACTTTACTTTCAGGCTATTCCCAGATACCCACCCTCACCCTCTCAACTTTAAAACATACAAATCAACTGTCAAAGTGGCAACAATAAAGGCTCTCTGCTTGCACTCTTTCTGTGTCTCTTTCTCTGTAGGTATAGTTCTCCGACTGGTTTTGAATATTTTCATCTTTTCCATTCTTTGCTTTTTCCTATCTGGAGCATCTTTTCAATTTCCGGACTGTGTGGTGTGTACGCCTGTACGGAGAGTTAAGATAAATTGTTGCGGGATTCTGCCTTTCTAGTGTATGTAAAGGTAAAAAGCTGTCAAAAACACTAAGATTTAAAATGTTGCACATGGCGCAGACTTTTGACAGATGTGGTATTAGACCATTAAAATCATTTGTGGGATTTGTTTTTTTTTTTCAAGACAGGTTGATTTTTATTGAAGATGGCTTGGATTTTTAAATAAAAATACGTATATTTTTGAGAGGGTGTTTTTGATCTTTGTTATTTCTAGGCAACCACATAGTATTTCCAACAGGAATAAAAATATTGGAAAGACGAAATTATAGGCTTGTGTTCCAAAACCTAGGTTAATCCTTTGTAAGATAACTCAACCAACCTTTGTCTACCAACTCCAAATCTCACCTTTACGTCGCAAACACCAAGTGCCTTCAGCTGTCAGCTCCTCACGTAAAATTTGTATTGAACACAAGTTGGTAAATCGTCTGATAACCATGGCACTCCAGCAAACGAAGAAAACTTTTATAGCAAGAAACTGCCAGAACTTTTGCTACCAGCGCAGCGTCTCCCTTAATCTCCCGAAAAACCTACCAACTGCAACAACAACATTAACTACATAATGGAATCATTGCTGATTTGCCCTAAGGAGTTCAGCCTCTGATAGGCTGGGTATTGAGGATGTGGAAATACCGCTAACTATCCACTGTTATGCAGAACATCTCATTCAACTGGGAGCGTATCGGAACCCCGTTTTTTAAAATGCCGTTTTTCAAAAATCCCGAAAAAAAGTTTTAAAATCCCGTCTTGTGAAATACTGTTTTGTTAAGGATCCCGCTTATTCGATCTATTATAATCCCACGTTTTTAAATAATCGTCAAATACCGCACATCCCGTTTTTTACTTGCGATATGGGTACCATATATCAAGTTATGCATTCGTGCAAAAAAAAAAGTTGAGATAACAATCAAACATGACATTACGATGATAGAGAATGAGAAAAAAGTGGGTCCGACAATTCTGTCTGTCTGTCTGTCTGTCTGTATGTCTCAGAGACCACATCCTAAACGGATGGGTCGATTTACTTCAAACTTGGTATGTGGCGTTTTTTCGAGACTATCCCCAGACGATTTTTCAAATATTTTTTTCTAAAAATGTATCATTATAGAAGAAATCAAATTGCATTCTTTGTTTTGAGGTTAAATTCATTTAAAAAGCTGTTTTAGGCATCTGAATTTTTAATTAAAAAAGCTTAGCATAAAAAGTAACTTTATGTACAAGAGCAAGTACGTGCGACCCAGTCGTGCATTTTATTTTTACAAAACATGGTTCCCAAACCAGCTTTTATTTTAAATCGAGAGGTCACAGTTTTAATCACTGGTGTTACGCCGAACTTTTTCATTATTTATTCGTTCGCATAAATTGTTTCACCGAAACGATTTTCAGTGTTTGCTGCGAACGAAGTTGAAGTCGAAAAGTTTCTATCCCACCAACGAAAAGTCGTTTGACGCAAACGATTTGTTCTCCCAATTTGTTTATATGCGTTCTACGCCAATCAAAAATTAAGCAGTCCGTGGCAGTGTGACAAGATACTTGATTCAGTCAAAACTGTTAGCTAAACTTTTTGTTTTTTTTTTTTTTATCGTTCGCAAAAAGTGTTTAACACAAACGAATTTACCAACGAAGCCGAAAATTTGTTTGGGCAATGTTTTCGTTTGCCGCAATCGATTTGTCAGTGTATACACACCTCGGTCAGTTAGTTAAATAAAAATATTATAGCTAAGAGGATTCATTTCATCCATTATACCGCCATTACTAGCTTTATGGCTGATGACGATGAGTGACAAGAAAGAGTGAGAAGGAAGCAAAAAAAAAAATAGTTTCAGCTTTAATCCGTCTTCTTTGATTTTTCGTTCTTTTTCTCTATCTCCCTCACTGAACGTTATTGTTCACTTCAACCGGAAAGAATCAATTAGTGGGAATGGCGTTAGGAATTTACGAATTCAAGCGAAAACAAATGCAACGAAAATCAATTAGAAAAGTGAAGCAGTAGCCAGAGAAGTAGTACGAGTAAAGGTAGATAGAGGTCGTAAGGATCAAGAATCGAAAACGTGCAAAATAGAGCGATAAAGTCCACCTAAGCCATTCGCCTTTACGTATGCCATATAAACTAGTTTTTTTTTTAAGGTATGGTGAAAGGGTTAAGCTGTAGGACCCAAAACGCCACCCATAAAAAAAAGGAAAATCGAATAATGCCATCACCATTCACCACCAGCACTTGCCTTCATATTGACGGTTTTTCCTTTTAGCTGCCAATGGCTATATATATGTAGCATGTATACTGATGCTGAGCTGCTGCAAATTGAATTCAATGTTACCCGTTGCTCTTCTGTTACGTTTTCCTCTGCTGCCGCGCACCAAAGTCAAGTCAAGTTAAGTCAAGTCAGTGCCTTAAGCTTCCGTTGATCATTGATTTTATTGGAAATAGCGATTGCTTGGTTCTTTTGTTCAATTATTCAAAAAAAAAGAGGGAAAAGAATGAAGGAACGATACACCCAACACACATAGCTACACAAATACCCTCTGCAAAACGAAACAAAAAAGGGATAAACTGTGTACTGGGAAGAAGAAAGTGGGTGGCAGATCGGGTGTTGGTGTAAAACAAGACAAAGAATCATTAGGATAAAAACTCCCAAACAGCTTAAAAGCTTTTGAAGAACATCACCTCGGGATAACTAATTGATTGATTAAAGGAATTAAGGGATCCGAATTTGACGTTAAATAAAGACGAAAAGCACGCGTATACAACCCAGACACCACCACCACCATCACCATTCTCAATCAAATAACAAGCAAAGGAACGTTTGTTTATTCTACTGGCTCTGGTTCTGATGCTTCTTCATTGATGGAAATAATGAAACAATTTGATTGCCCGCAAATAATTACAAATTGAAATTACTGAAGCTTACATTGTAAGGAAGAAGTAAAAAATCCTTCTCATGTCTTATCTGTATATCCATCAGACAGGATACCAAATCAGCTTCCTTTACTACAGAAACCCGCAATTGCTATACTACCACACCAATACCACACCATGTCCATGCCATGCCCTTATCAAGAGTACCTACAGCATCAATGCCATTCTCTCGTAGCCTCATGGATGGGGTACGGATGGAGTCAACCGGGCGTTGCTTTTTTTCTCAAAACCATCAGGCACCTTCACCAATGATCCGCGTCATCTTCTTGATGATGCATGATATAGCGAATTTGAAAAATTACTTTAAATTAATGTTGAAAAAGAAATTTCGCAAGACTCCAGGAGAGTAAAGAAAGAGAGTGATACTGGATACACAATATTTATTTATAAAACAAATAGAATCCTAAAAACACCTCTCTGGGATCCTTTTAATGGGGCGTTTTGATACATGGACAAAGTTTCAAATTCATAAATTCAATGACGAGGGATATCGCCTGTCAATTTTAGTTAAAATCAATCAAATTCGCTGAGATTGAGGCGAGAAAAATTAAAATTAAAAAAATAAATTTATATAAAAACATAACAAAATTGTCATAATTACTTGCTCTGTTGAAGCTCAAAAGTGTTGACAAAAGCTTTTTACGGCGTTGCATGAAGTTAAGGTTGTAGTTGTGGCTTATTTTGTCATAGCTTGTTTGAATATCAATATAAACAAAATTTGTATCTATTCAGAAATTAAATACCAATGGAACGAAATTTCGGTAGGTATATCGAATGGACAAGGTATTACAAAATATGGCCCTGAAAGTAGCAGACAGCAGACAAAAAAATTCAAAATTCATTTTATATAATAAAAAAAGTAAAACATATCTAAAACAAAAAAGTTTTTTATATGAATTAAAAAGAAGAAGAAACATAATTTTCTTACACATTTTTTTTAAGAAGCTGCGGGGAAGAAAGAAGTTCATCTTTCCAAACTGCTAATATTACAGGACAGTTCATTTTTTCAAGATTCTATTATTATATAAGGTGGAGCTAACAATGAAATGTAAATTGCCGCCTTAACCGGCCAACCATTTCCAATCATTCCGGGTCCTATCTAGCTTCAGCCAGGTACACACCAAGTTGGTTAGGGTCGTCCACAACTTTTGATAGCGCCTGTCCTCCATCGGAGTTATATGTGAAGACTCATTTAGTTTATTCGTTGATATCAATACACTTCACGTGACCTAGCCATCTCAGCCGCTGTATATTCAGCTTTTTGACCGATTGCTGTAAAGCCCTCTATGGGCTCGTGGTTGTATCTTTTTTTCTACTCGTCATACCCATCGATGCACACTGGATCAAATATCACTCGAAGAATGTTTTTCTCAAAGTAACACAGCTGGTTTTTATCTGAGACTGACAGTTTTCGTGCCTCTGATTTTATACATACACTGAGAGAACAAATCGATTGCGACAAACGAAAAAAATTGCCCAAAACGACTTTTTCGTTTGCTGAACTGTTTTTCGTCTATGTTGCAGCAAATTGATGACTTGGTATGGATTAAACAATTTCTGTGAACATTAAAAAAAAAAGTTTAGCGTCATACTGAGCGTAATAATGAACCGGCAGCGACCTCTCGGCGAGTATCTTGTCACTCCACTACGGACTGTATAACTTGTGATGGGCGTAGAATTCATACAAACAAAATGAGTGAACGAATCGTTTGCGTTAAACAACTTATCGTAGGTAAACAATTTATGCGAAGACCGGTGATTGAAGTTGCCATTCTGCCACTAACTGGATAACTTTCGTTTTGCATAAAATAACTATGAATACGACAAACATCGATTCAATTATCAATCAAGAAAATTTGTTTTCTGCAGTCATTTGTTGTATATGATTGGTATTCTTACACCAAAACTGAAGTTCTTTGCAACAAACTACTTTCTGGAAAGTTTCTTCACAAACTATTAATTCGTTTGGTGCAAACAATAGAATTTTCTAGAACTGAACGTTTGCCACAATCAACTCATGAAAATAAGTTGAAAACGAATTGGTTGTTATGCATTATGATTCCTGTAATAGAATTACAATTAGAGGCAATTGTACTTAATACAGTTGCTCCTAATGAAACACTTTTGAGGGCTTGTATGATGATTCAGAGGATATTCAATGACCGAAAACGAAAAAAAAAATTTATTATTTCTGTGAGCTTAGAACGAGGTCGCCTAACAGAAAACCGATTTTCATTCTTTTGTTTCAAAAGGTATCACTGGTTAACAAAATAAAACATTCTAATTGCTGAATGAGGGTCTTAACTGTTACTTACTAGCTTATTTAGAATTTTTCCTCTCTCGAATTCTATACATGTAGGTGCTTAGGTTTTGAATTTACTTGTAATTCAAATCGAATTCGCATATTTTTGCTTACACTCAATTTAATTTGTATTCCTAAAACAGTTCCTAATAATTGTCTTTAAAGATTTTCTTGCCTCAGCTCTTATCCAGTGTGACCAGTGGCTATATTTGCTTTCTTTTTGAGATATTATGATCAGAATAGTCCATTACAAATATTGTTAGTATGAATGTATCAAATTACCAAAATGTTTGACTTTATTAATTTAAAGAATCTCTATAAAACTCTCCTGGTTTTGCTTTTATTGTCATTTCAAATGCTTAGAGTGGTAAATTTTGTTAGAAATAGCGCAAAGTTTCTTATACAATTTTTCTGATTGATTTTATGTTATATGTATAAGTCTAATTTGACTTTGGACTAAAAACTCAAATAGAAACATAGTAATTTCAATTGACACCCAAAACAAGTGTTTACCCTTGAAAGTTTCTGTATTTCTATATTTCCAGAATCACATCACTTTTATTTTAAATACAAGTCTGACCTTATTCCATTTTCTCTCCCCTTCAACTTATAAAATTTCCTTGTCCGATTGAAACTTTCGATATTATTTATCGATTTTGAAATTTTTTTTTCCAGTTAAAAAAAAAGAAAAGTTTATTGGGTTTGTAATTTTGTTGGTGATTTATGAAAGGATGCACTTGAGACTGTCAAAGTCTGTCTTAAGGCCATATGTTCTACAATTCCTATTGACACATCTAAAGTTTTCGAAAGTGTTTTTTTTTTTGTTCTTGTTTTAATAAATCACTTTTGCTTAACACTTTTGTAAAGTTTCTTTGCTTGTCTAAAACAAAAAAAAAAAAAAGAAAAACAACATAAACAAAATGAAAATCTGTTTTCTACTTAGGTTCTGTTGTTGTTTTTTAATCCAAAACAAATGGCCTACGGTAGATTTTTGACATTTTGATTGCAATCTGATTTTTATAACTTGTAGGCTTGTTGTTTGTTTTGTTGTGTGTTTGGAGTTGTGACTTTCTTGATGTTTGATTTATAGATATTTGAAATGGAAAAATGAAGAAAACTTTGTGGTATACATTTTTGTTATTTGAAAATAATTTTGATTAATATTTATGTAGCGTAGGTTAGTTTGAAAGTTAAACAATTATGTCCGATGATGGTCTAAGATTAAAAACAATGCTAATTGAGTTTGAATTTTTCTTAATTGGAAGATATTGTGTCTAAATTTGAGGCTCTGTGTGATTTAACATGGCGCTCGTCAAGTAAAGTCTTTGCTTAAAAATGTAAAACGGTAAAACTGTTAGGCATAGTTTTTCATTATCTTTTATTCCCTATAACTTTTAACTTCTCATTGCAAGTTATTGTGATTGGTGCGATTTGTCGAAGTGAAAATCTGAGTCCGTCGTTTTAAGAAAGATGTCTGTGTGTGTGTGTGTATGTATGTTTGTACGTTCGTTACACTTTTTTTTCGTTCTCGATATCTCGAGAACGAATAGAGATACAATCTTCGACTGTAATATAAATACAAAAATAGTTTAATATTGAACACTTACTGAAGATCTTGAATTTGAGATCTCTATAGTTACTAAGGGCACCTTATGTTTCTAAGGGTACCAGGGTAGGTCGCACCGAGCCTATTCTTTTACAGTAAGTTTATTTTTGCAAAATTCTGAGTAACCTACAATAAGTTTATTTTGGCAAATTATATAAGCTAAGCGATTTTGTGTTGAACTTATAAAATAATAAACTTACTCTAGGCTACTCATACGCCATAGTGAACGAAGTAAAATTAATTATTTCTATTTTGTTTTACACATTTCACTAGAATTCATTATTAGATATAACTTCTAATATTACATTAGATTATAATCGTCTTCGTAGTCTAGTGTTGAATTGAGCTGTCCTTAACAATTTTAATGCTGATCAACTTTTAAGTGCGATTTCGGGGGTAGAATTTATAAAGTATTGGTTTCGTGTCAAAAAAAAAAATTTCGAGGTTTTAATCCAAACCAACATTACGATGATGGAGAAGACCAAAAAAGTGGTTTTTGTCATGCCGGCCGTCGGACTGTGCGTCTGTGCGTCCGTGCGTCCGTGCGTCCGTGCGTCCGTGCGTCCGTGCGTCCGTGCATCCATCTGTACACATTTCCACTGCCCAAATGCGTGAACGAATTTTCTTCAAATTTAGTAGAGATGATTTTTATGTAATTTCGAAAATTGTTTTTTTTTTTTTGTTTTTGAGTATCTCATCTGGAACGAGTACTTCCCATACAACGTTTTTGAGTTATTCAAGTTTTCTCGAAAACGACTCAAATGATTTTGATTAAACTTTTTGAGGTGATTTCTTCTATAACAATACATTTTTAGAATTTAAAAAAAAAAATATTTTTTTTTTCATATCTCTCAATATACCTACACACATCAGATAACCAAAAGCTTAAATTTTTAAGCTATGTTAATACATAATAGCTTTGGACTACATGAGCAAGTTTGTGCGATTTATTTTTATTAAAGAGCTCACGCAGATAAATGGTACGATAGTGATACATACAGGTACATGGGTTTGGCATTCTGTAAATGCAGGGGACTATTATATTTTATTTTTCGGACGAAGATCCGAAGGTTCAAATCACCTATAGGTATATGAGTTGTGTTCGTTGTAGATAAAATAATATTAAAATTAAAAATATGAAGATGCTTACTCTTATAAGACTGTTTATAAGTTTCTAATCTCTTAGAAAAAAAAAAAAAACGACAGTGAGCAGTTGCCATTTTGATAAAAACGTATTTTAATATTTCTAGAATAACCCATGGTGACAAAATTGTAGAAATGTTTGTAATACTCTTAAAGTATAATATCCCACCATAGGATGACCTACCCTCATCGCTATACTAATTGATACCAATATTTTCGTGTAGGTTTTGTCTACAGAAACCCAGCTTATACAGCAAGTTTTGGAAGTGTTAGAAAATATTATACCAGAGAAAATTTATTTTGTTTTATTTGTGATTTTTAAAAAAATTTAAATTCCAGTAGGGTGAATAAGGCTGAACTTATTAGAAAAAGATTTAAAAGCTTTTTTCTTAACTAAAATTGATAGAGACATAATAATAATTAATATTATATTGTAGAATCAATAGACTAAATAAATACATTAAAGCCAAGCGCACAAATAAAAAATGTAGAAAATCAAAATCTCGAGATATGGACGTTGAAAATTCAAAAAGTCAAAATAAAGTATACAAATGTGTGTTTTTTTTTAATTATTATAGTCTTAGACCCAGTCATAGGGGTTATCTTACCTAGCTACATCAGTAAGGTTTGCCATATAGGTGGGTCAGCTAGTTGAAAAAAAAAACAAAAATGACTTCCACGCATGGTACCCCTTTTACTTGATAAGATATTGCTAGGCAAACGGGAGCGTATCGGAATCCCGTTTTTCTAAAATCCCGAAAAAAAGTTTAAAATCCCGCTTCTAATAATCTAATTATTTACAAAAAAAAAAAAACAGGTTTATAGGGGTGACAAATTTTCACAACTTTAACACAAGAAAGGAAAATCAAATTCAATAGACATAAACAATTACGTTTTGAAACTGATTGCATTCCCATACGTTTTGTTCTGCCTAACAATCTCTACCCGGCAGCAATTAAACTGTAATAAATGCTTTAAGCCAATTTTCATATTTTCCGATTGCATTTGAAAATTCTAGTCCTCTGACATTATATTTTTTTCAGTTGAAGAGAACCTCGCCTCAATCTCAACCTCAATTTCAACACAAGGATTGAAAACCATGACCCAGCTGCTTGAGTGCGAGCATCGGGCAAATGTACACTACACATAATATTGCAAAAGCTATATCGCTTACCTAATAAGTATTTTGCCAAACAGCTTCCGGTACACTATAATAGCGCTGCTGGCCATTTTAGCCAGCAATACATACAAAATGTATTTGTGATCGTAAAAGATATACACTTGTCGCTTTTGCACAGCTCTTTACACTATCCACACACGAGCATAAAAGGTACACAAGATATGGAAGATACGCAACAATTAAGTCAATATTCACTTTCATCGAAATGAAATTCGTAAAATGAGCGTACACTTTGCCGGATACGTGACCAGCCTTAAGTATGGCAGCTCATTTTATATTGTGTGATGAGACGACGACGACGTCGACGACTACGCGACGTTCTGTGAGCTGTGAGCTGTGACTCCTGGGGATCGGGAATGTTATATTCTGTTCAGATATTCCATAAACGCGCTAAAGCCGACTTGCATGACCGGCAGGAACGTTGATGAATGGTTCGTTGGCAGCTACGGATGTAGATAGGTTTTTTGATGACGACGACGACAGACACACATCATGGTATGTATGTGAACTCTCATGTGACTGGCAATAGCGGCTGGGGTTTGTGGTGGGTAAAAGTCGACATACACGCCTCTTCATCTCCATTCAACTGAGGTTTAAACGGCTTCTTCTTTGTAATATTAAGGTGTCATAATAAAACGGAACATGATTTATGGATATGGATTTGCGAATCAGGTGGATACGGATAGTAGATATATGATGTTTTCGCAAAAGGTTGCATGGCAGACGAGTAAATGAAGTATGAGTACATTTTGAAAGTCCCGACACGAAATACAAGAGTTGCCGCTAATTTAGCCTGATTTTATTCATCGATGTGATTCCTCCAGAGTCAAGGCGAAACCCACTGGGGTGTATTTTGTTTTCAGTGACTGATGATGGAATGTCACTTGGTTTTATTATGCTCGGCTAGGTTTGAGATTTTATACGAATTTCTACATTCCATTCAAAATAAAAATTAAATTAAAAATTCATTCAGAAGTTTTCACTAAAAAAATCATCAGTTGACTTTGTGAATCCAAGATTTTTTGTTTTAGTCTTTTAAAATACATTTCAAAATTTGTATCTATGCTTCAGGTTCTTAAAATTTATTTACATACATAATATTTAGTTTGTTCCTATGTTTTTGATCTGTTATTTTCTATAAGTTCCGGATATGTTAAGTAGTATTTTTAAGTATACACTGTTAAAAATTTTGGGGTACTTTTTAATACTTTTTATGTTGTATTGAAATTCAATAAATGACAAATATTAAAATGTTTGTGTTAATACAAAATGTATTAAAATATTATATATAGTGAAAGGATATTTTATAATTCAATTGTATTACTTTTCAATACAAAATCTATTAAAAGATTTTTATAATATTATTCTTTCCTTTTCTCTCTTTATTATTCTATCTTCTCTCTTAATTCTTTAAAATGAAGCACAACGTGCATTACTTTTTAATATTAAAATGGTAATATTATTATCTTTATTATTTTTTTCGCAAATTCTGTGAAGTCAAATCTTATGGCAATTTAAATTTTATCAGTAATTCATACATTGTACTTCGAAAAAACCCAAAGTGCCTTCAAAATAGTGCAAATTTAGATTATTTGTTCTTCAAAATTTGATCTGGTTAGGGGTACCAAAAACCATACATAAGACATTTTTAAAAATGGTAGACGATATAGTCTACGTCTTGTTTGCTTTAATACAGTTTGATTAAAATTTATATTGTATTACGATGTAATAGTAAAGTATTAAATTTTGATCCTTTGGATTAAATTTTAATCCTTTGTATTACATTGTAAACTTTTTCGTATTGAAAATATCAATTTTAATACAAAATTATTAGAATGTAATACAAAATAGTTTTTAAAAAATTCTAATATTTACGGAATATTAAAAAGTAATATTCAATGTATTGCATATGACTGTAATACAAAATCTGTATTAAAAAGTAAGACAAAATTTTTAACCGTGTAACCATGGAATTTTAAAAGATACCCTAGGACACGCTTACTAAAACACACCCAGCAATATTATAGTATTCATTTCACGAATAAATGAGATACCGCTTGTTCTATGGAATGACCTCGTAGGTACTTTTGGAGCGCTGTGCAGAATCAATCAAAAACAAAAACAAAATATGAAATTATGTACCAAAAATCCGGTTTAAGGTTTAAGGTTTTCTGTTTTCTCCTTTAGTCCAGTAAAATAAGGATTCACCTGCGGAATTAATGCTAACGGGCAAATATTTTTTTTTCAATATCTTTGTTTTGTCATTCTGTAACTAACTTACCTTAAAAGTCACAATGAATCACATGTCCGCAAGTACTTCCGGTTTAACCTTAAAAACCGCGCCTCGTGGACATGTGATTCATTGTGACTTTTGAGATCAGTTATAGAATGGCAAAACAAAGACATCCATTCCGCAGTTTAACAATTTTTGTTCCTTATCCCTGTACTAAATTAACTATATTCCCAATACTAAGAGCCATTTTATATTTTGTGAGATGAATAGAATAACGGTTTGAGTTAAAAACAGGTTCAATATTACAACATTGTGCGGTATAAATAAACACGTATGCGCTTTTAATGAATTTTCAAGTTTTCTACTCAGCTCTTTTGTTTTTGTTATGCAAACGTTGTTTTGCTCTTGGCTTAGTATGATTTTCCATTTTATGAGTTACAATTACAATAACATAAGGTACATTATTTTACCTAGTACTTGATTAGCGATAAATTGAAAGAAACGGTATGATTCAATGAGTGAATGAGAGCAATGGCATTCTTGTGTTTTTCTATTTTTTTGAAAGATTTTTTTTGTTTGAAATAGATTTTTATAGAAGAAACCAACAACGTAAATATTTTTTTGTTTAATATTTTGCTATTCTTATGGAAACCCTAATGTACGTGAAGTTATAAAAATGGAACGTGTGAATAAATAGAAACTTTAAGCTTTTTCTTGAAGAAGCTTAAGCTAGCTAGACATATCCTTAACTTGTAGCTTAAGCCAAAGAGTTCTAGCTTAAGCTTTGTTTTATTTGATTAAAAATTTAATTCGTTTAATATTCTAAGCTATGAATTTCAGCTAAAGCTTCATATTTTTAGCCTTTGTTCCTTTATTCACATGTTTTCGCAAATTAACTTAAGTTTGAATAGATATTTTTGAAGGTATAAACTCGGAAACCAAAACAAGGTTCTGGGTTTAGTTTTACTAAAAGGCAAAGGCGAAAAAGAAAAGTTTCGGACTGTTTCCTAAAAAAATTGTTTGTTTATTAAAAATAAACTATATCTTTGCTTTAAAAAAGCACATTGCATTCGAAAATAAATTTGTCTTTCATTTTACAGCGATATAAAGTATTTTAAGTATTTTAAAGAATATTTTTAAAATCAATTTTCCAAAAAAAAAAAACAGTATACATATTAGAACAGTAGGTACTTTTCATTTGACACAAATATTGTGTTAATTAATGTATTTTCTTAAAAATCGATAATATTTAAAAAAAAAAATGTGTTTTTGAGCAGCTATCTTGTCGACTTAAAAAAAAAACAGGAAATATTCTGAGCGATATTGAAATATTTTGAGTATTTTGAAATTTGGTCATATTTTTACCCTCAGACGAATGTTGATTTTAAGTATGGTTATATTATAATTATATGCCAACATATATTTTGTGTCACCAATAATATAATTTTTGCTCGAGGCCCTCAAGGTGTTTTTACTTATATTGGTTTCATGTCAAAAAAAATTTTGAGGTTTTAATCAAAACCAACATTACGATAAAGTAGAAGACCAAGAAAACATAACATTCCGATGATAGAGAATGCTCAAAAAGTGGGTCCGGCACTCTATCTCGATCTACAGCCTACACCGTTAAAGCGATTTTCTTCATATTTGGTGGTTTAGGATTTTTGGTGATTATTCTTTAGAGGAAAATAGAATTTTTAAGACTAATTTTAATTATTCAAAAAGACTTCTGATTTTAATTAAAATTTTAAGGTGTACTACAATAGGCAAGGTGGTACTTTTTAATAAAAATAATTTATTTTTATAGGTTAATAACGGTACCTCCCATAGATCTGTTTTCTAACGATTTAATTTTTTTTTTTCCAAAAATTGTTTTTTCTCTTAACCAAATCAATTGACCTACTTAGTATGGAGCCCAAAACAATGTAAGAAGTTGTTTAAATAATTTAATAATGAATTTATTTTTATTTTTTTAATTATTTATTTTTAAAAACTTTATACTTATAAGAAGTTTTAAACCAACTTTGACATTAAAAGCAAAAGATAAAATAAATTTCACGATATCTACATCTACTTTAAATGTATATCGATTTATGTTAGTTTCGATTAAGAATCAGCATAATTTGTATAATTTTTAATTTTCACTTACCAATATTATGAAAAAAATTAAATGACTTTCTGCTTACTTACCTAAAAATAAAATAAATAAAAAAAAAAAAATATTAGTTGATTTAATTTAAAACATTTATATTGTGGATCATAGTTTTGCATGATAAATTATATAGTAAAATTGTTAAATGTAAAACATTCCCGAGAAAACTGCATTCAAAATTATTAAACGTGACAGACAACCATTAATAACAATTTGCTTTCAGCCAACTATGTGTTCATAAATACATTTTTTTATTGACAATTACAAACTTCGCCAAAGTCAGCTGAGTCGGAAGTGATAACAGAAAATCGTTATTTGAAGCAAAATATTTTAAAATATTTTTCGTTTATTATTAAAAAACTTTCGCAAACCAAAATTGCTTTGTTGAATTTGCAGTTTATTTCAATGGTATTTAATCTAAAAACATTTATCAGTTTCACTAGAAAACTATGAAAAAAAAACATAGAACCGTTTGTGGCAGTAAAGTTTAAACAAAAAAATAAACTTATTTTCTATATTGTATAACTTTTTTTTATATATTTTTAAACTGCACCAAAGGGTAATAAAAGTTGATATTACTTTCAACAAATGAATAGTCCTCAACTTTCATGTGGTAATTAAACAAGTTTTGGGGGGGTCGAAAACCACCCATGCAGGAATAAAATAAAAAAGCGTAACACGCAACCAAATATTTCTATCTTCACACTTTTCCCTCTGGCCAGTGAGCTTACTAGAAACCCCACCATGTCATTTTGATTCTAAAGTGTGAACTGTTAGTTGGGAAGAGTGTGTTTGTATTTGTGTGTATGATATTTTTTGTGCGACTTGCTTTCACGAAAAGACCAGAAACCGAAAACCACTCCAACTCGTGAACTTTGAAAATTTGTCATTTTGGTGGTTCTATGGATCCCCCTCCCCGTTTTACCCATTTTCAAAGTGAAAAACACAGAGGCGTGCTTTCAAAAAAAACTTTTCCATTTTAGTTTGAACTCATATTTATTTTTTTTTGTTATTTTATTTTTTCTGTGTTGAAAGTTTTTTTCCTGTTCATTCGCAACCGCAGCCGAGAGATGGCGGGCGTAGTCAGGGAAATGGAAGGATGTGCAAACCTTTTGGTAGTGTTTAATGTTTTGACAACTGTCCCAATGGAGGAATAAATGAAAAATCATAAAAATACAATCTGATGTTATTTTTTTTTTATCTCGATTCGTTGTTGGTGTTGGCGGTGTTGGCGTTATTGTCATCGTCATCGGGCTGGTACGCCCAAGCCTTGGCTCCCCCGATGGCAAACGTGATCATCATGATTCGATAGACATATCGCAGACGAGAGGGGCCACCGTGGCATTTTCCGTTCAAAGTGCATCGATTCTCGGCAAAATTAGCGCCAATAAAATGAAATACACAAATATCCATACAAATGGCTGGGTTTATCTTTGATCTGACAGAAAATGTTATTGATTGTGGGGAATTGTGTTATTTTTCTATTCCTTAATTGCATTTTTAAATTGACAATTTTATTTTTTTCTTTGAAATAGATAACAAAACTGTATTGAAAGTGATGGGAGTGTGATAGAATAAAAATTGTTTGCAATATTTGAACATTATCACGGGTATAGAAGTGAACTTTGATGAATATGTTTTTTTGTTATCAAAGAGATGCAATATTATTATTTAGAGGAGTGCATCCATAAACAAAATTGTGAATTTAGAACATCCGAAAAGGGATTGTAATGAAATTGAGAAAAAAATTGGACGTAAAATCAAATAACGCAGATTAAAACTGGAATATTACCAATTGAAAAAAATGTTCTTCCAAAAATATGTAGCTAATAGGAATTTTTTTTTGTCAAAATCATATAAACATTTTTTAGACAAAAATGGTATGGTGCGAAATGCTTTATTAGAACCACATTTAAATACCACATTCAATATTATTTCAAAATACAGAAAAGTTAATGAAATCTGAAGGCATACTTTTGTTTTGACAGGTAACCTTTTATGTCTCAGAGTTCATTGTACGAATCATTTAAGCTTCAGTCTTTTATTAACTCAATTTCAAAATCAGCATACATTGGAGTTGCTCATTATTTTTATTAATCATCAGTCATCACGTTTTACATATCATTTGGCGCCGAAGTAATTCGAGGTGTAATAATAAATAAAATTGTTATAAGTATTGGCTTTTATTTTATTTTAATTTTAAATTAGATGTGACTTTTCTTGGCGTGGCATTTATTATTGGCAGGCTTTTGTTTTTAAGGTATCGCCTTAATGATAAATAAATTGCCAAAGACCAGAATATAACAGCATTTAAGCATTAAAGACATTGTGACAGAATTATTAACTACTATCTTAAAATTCACTTTACTTAAAGGTATTTCTATTTTTTTTTTTATCTGAAGCCCATAATACAATCACATATTGGCATTTCTATTTGTAATAAAAAAATATCAATAAAGCCTTCATTAAAAAAAAAAAAAAAAATAAGGGTTTTGCCCTAGATGAGGGCAAAATTTTATTAAAAATGAGAGAAAAGACTACTTAATAGATTTTTATATAATTTAAAAGTTGTAATACTTTTTATGTGTTTTAACAACACATTTACATTTTAAATTCTGGTTATTTTTTTTTTTATTTAGCATGTTGTGTGCATTTGTGCACACTTGAACACTTAATTGTGTGGCGCTTAATCACTATTTACTCAAGCCTCATAAGATTACGATTCAACTTTAATTATAATTCAAATTAAATTACATTTAATTTGATGTATAACACATAACTGTTCATTATATAAAATTCTTCACAAACTTGAAAAAAGTTTCATCAAAATTCAACAAAATTCAACAAAATTGTCTGGTTTGCTCGTCGGACTCGACCAGCCACCAGTGGAGAACGGCACCATTGGCTCACATATGGATTCGAGATGGTTCGCTTATAAAATCCTTTTTATCCAAATGATTTGCCAAGAAGTGT
This sequence comes from Meliscaeva auricollis, assembly GCA_948107695.1. Lineage (NCBI taxonomy): Eukaryota > Metazoa > Arthropoda > Insecta > Diptera > Syrphidae > Meliscaeva > Meliscaeva auricollis. Next base: position 64,987,323 of record OX403616.1, read on the forward strand.
TTGCAATTACTTAACAATTTATCTTCAAATGCAGTGTCAAACCGATATTTTTCTAAATCATTCAATATACTTGATATCTACTACCTACAATTACATACTCTTGAAAATAATATATAAAACAAAGACCACATGAAGTAGCATTACACAACAGAATTTATTTGCTTTCGCAAAACAAGGCTATTACTGCGCACAACCATCAGGTGATTCAGCAGGTGTTATGGCATCCGAACATAAAGTGTCGTAGTGTCAATATATTCAGGACTCAACAAAATTGACAGAATGTACAATTATATTATGTCGGTATGCACACACTTACTTGCAAAAGAGGGCTGAAGTCTGAAGATGAAGACAAAAACACAATTTAAAGACCCCATTTACACAGGAAGCCGCTTTGTTTCCGTTTACGTATTTTCATTGAGGCAGATCCTTTACCCATTTTAATTGTACCCTACATGGCTACATGTACAAAACACATTTATGTGTGTATGGAGGATATGGTAAGGTAAAACAAGTAGTCCAGTGTGCTACTTTCTGTAACTAGACTCGACACATTGTTTTGTAACTACCTACTTAAAGCCTTCTGTCTCTTCTGTTCGATCTTCAATGTCCTTGCCACAGTATAGATATAAACATGTGACGGGTGTGAAGGTGGTTTAAGGAGAGATATGTAAGGCAAATGGAGAGACAAGACTGTTAAAGTGTCAAAGGTTTATAATGCATAAATGTATCACTATGATTGTATTGGCTTGGTTTGGTTGGCATGGCATGTAGTTTTCAGGAGGTTGCTTTTTGGTTGAACTCGTCCTCGTTTGTATCCATGAGCTTTTCATCAAGCTTTCCATTATCTGAATATGGTAGTTTATGGCCTTTTTGCCTTTGTCTTTGTACCAAATTCAATTTCTTAACCTGTCATAGTTTGTAGGGTTATTGTTTCGCACCAATATTTGTCGAACCTCACAAAATAATGTTTGGCAATTTATTTAATTTTTGTTTTTGTTTGATTAGAAATGGGCTGTGTAGTACCATACCGAATTATTTTTTATTTTAGTAAGGAACAATTTGCTGCAAAGGGAATTTTTTAATTAAACCTCAGCAGGAATTCCACAGTGTTTTAGTTAATTCTATAAGAATTATCAAACTAACCTTATTTTATTTTTTTAGCTAAAACTTCTAATTTTACTCTTAAAAACTAAGAATAAATTAGAAAATTCTTATACGTGGCTTGTAGTGATTTTATTTTATTTAATTTTGTACACAATTATTTAACCAAATTTGTGTACAAAAAATATTTATATTACAGATCTGAGTAGTAGAAGAAGGCTCTCCAATTCTCCATATCGTCCCCCTCAGACCCACTTTTTTCTCATTCTCTATCATCTTAATGTCATGTTTGATTGTTATTTCAACTTTATTGTTGTTGTACGAATGCATGACTTGATATTATATAGCCTATATCGCAAGTAAAAATTACTGCGATGATGGCTTATGTGCAGGAATATGGAAAAGTGAAATTAAGAGTTGTTCCACTTCCACAAGAGAGATCTCGGAACTTGCAATAGTAAATGTTAAATCTGCTAATGAAATTCCTAGCTAGAAGAACACTTCCACGCAAAGCAGTATTTTATGCTACCAGAACTGTAATGGAAATCGTCTTTAGTTTTTGGGGTCCCCTTACCGAAATCCTTCAATAACTGCAACAATGAAGCTTGCTTAAGATCTAAGCTTTGAATATTTGAAAGTAGCCCATAATAAAGCTTTCACTAATAAGTTCATCCTGATTGCAGTTTTTAGACGACATTATAGAAATGGATGCATGGTATCAAAACTCATAACATGTCGAACTATGAAGAAGAAACATAGCAATTCATCACTTTAATTTTGTATTCTTTTTATTTAAGTTGAAATCATGTTTGCTGATTCCAAATATCCAACACCCAAATTACACACAGGGTGGTCATCATAAAATTGGTGGAAACATTATTTTTTAGCAAGCAACTCACGATTTAGCTGAAATTTTTTCGCGTGCTATATTATTTTTTTTTTGTTTTATTTGAAATCGAAAGCGAATGTCATAATAAATTAATTGGTTTGAGTTTAATTTCGACAAAAGGTGAACACAATGGCGAACAAAACGGATATACTCGCTCTTCCGACGAATGTGTAGCCACCGATGATAATGATGACGACAGAGTAGACGAACGTGAGACCGGAGTTTAAGATGACCATCGGGAATGATTATTCCATTACGGATGGCACGTCTGGGGGCAAGTATAATAGTGTTTTGGAATTTTTATGGCGCTACTGTTTTCTGTTGGTTTGCTGCTTGTCTACACAAATATTATTTTATTATTTTTTTTGCAACAAGAAATTTATTGAAATCAGTCAGTCACATTCATTCTATTTATGTGATGGGGATTTGGATTTTCAGAAGTACAATTAAAATACAAATGACGCAACTTAAAAACTTTTGAGTTAATTGCATAAAGTGTCGTATAGTCGTTGACTGTTAATTTAAAGTTTGAACACGTTTTGTGTCTCTTAAGGCGACAATTTAACTGTATTGTGCGTATAGTTGCATTAGCTTGGAAGAATTTTTGTTATTATAGTCAGTGCACAAGCTTGAAAGGCGGAATTTCCTTCTTTTTTTTTTTAAGGTAGGCCAATTAACTTTTCGGGGCATTTATGAAATACTATTTTCTGAAGGATTTTTTTTTCTACAATGTCATTTTTAAGTACAAAAATAAATATAAGAGTTTGGCATGGCAGAGGGGACTTTTGCACTCTTAGAAATACCCTTGTTGGAAGGTAGTGTTCCTACATCCACCAAAGAATAGTGACGAAACAATAGTAAAAGAATTTTCAAAATTTAAATAGTATGATGAAATGAAGAAAAACATTTGAATAATGGTAAAATTAGCGTCTTGTTTTTGGAACTGTTAATAAACCTGGTTCTTTACTTGTACCTCTTGAATAACTTTCAACACGTTAGCTTCTAATGCACTAGTAAAGAACCTCGAATAAGGGAATGAAAATCTACCCCTGCACGCCGCAGTCAAACAACCCCCACGTTTTTTTTCACTTTGCGATTGGCACACAATTTTTGAAATTATACTTCTTTACCGGTGTTTATAAAAATATTCAACCAGTAATAACACATAAAATTTTCAGCCTATTATTACTGTTTTTTTTCACGCAGACACTATAAGTAGGTAAGAAGTAACAAGACACTTACATTTTACACTGGGTTTATTTTTTTTGCTTTGCACATACAATAAATTTATTAAATTACAGAAATCAGCCATTGTTATTGATAACACAGGTCAACAAAATTGAATTTTTTTTATTGTTGCCCAGACTTTGACAAACGTTTCCATCAGGCCCTTAGGCTTTCGACGTGCGGAACTCGGAACCAAAGTCAGAATTTTCAAATTGGATTTAGGTTTTGAGATATTCATGTTATAAATTTACAAGAAAAGTATTTTTAAATGTTTTTCAAGCGATATTATAACCTGAGGTTACCTCTTAAGAGGAAAAATTGAAACATTCTGATATTAGATTTGAGTAAAGCACATCTTAAACCTTTAAAAAGCATAGTTTTGTTTCGGCAACAAGAAACTTTGTTGACCAGTACAAAATGAAAAATACGTTATCCGCGAGTCGTACCACAAATTTATGTGTACTATTGCTCATGCAGCTATGCGCAAGACTTAGAAATCGTTGGTTCAGACTAGAACCAGAACTGCTAACTGAGAAGAAAGACACGTTAGGTACATGACATAAAAATTAACTCCATTGGTGTTTATTATGGCAGAGGTTCAAAAGTTCTTTCAATGAATGAAACGATCTTCAAAAGGATACCAGGGGAAAATCATTGATTGTCGTCCTTAAGATGCACAACCACGGCTATTTTTTTACTAGCCCAACAAGGCTTGTAATTTTCCTTACATTTACAACGAGGCAAAGAAAATTTTCCAATTAAAACAAACATTTTTACGTGCACAAAGATTTTAATGAAATAGTTTCAGTCGCTTACGAAAGTGTCAGAAATCAAAGAAGACTTTCTTTAAGATGTTAGTTACCGTTTGTACTTGTTTTTTAACCAAGCCTTTCTATTTCCTAAAACGCAATCTTCAATCAAAGTTCACAAACAATGTTACAATGTTATCGAAGGAGCTGTTTTCTTATATCCAGAGTTTACAATCTCATTGCTTCCGAAATAAAATCAATTAAATTGATTATTATGAACAAAAATACGACCTTATTTCCACGATTTAGGTAACATCATATCACTCCATATACCTCGATTGTATTTTTTAAAATTGTTATTTTACAATCTCCCACAACTATAATACATTTGTTAAATTGTATATTGAGTAAATATTTCACTTTTATCCATATACGCTGAGCACCACATATCAGCAACTCAACAAAATCAAATATCTATTTTATTTTGTCTTCTTTCATAGCGAAGTGCTATTGAAAAGTCACAGCACGTACCTAACGAATAAATTGAGAGATTCATTTTGTAATGTAATTCATAGATCGTATATAATACTCGTACCGCTATAATATGCTCTTCGAGTAGGTATAGGTATACAATTTCGTGCACTTTATATTCATGTAACTTCTTTCTAACAGCACACACCCTTTCTCACTTCTCGCACTAAACTCCACTTGAAATGAGAAAATGAGAATAGATGTCATTGCCGTTTCTCCAACTGTCTGCTATTGTGTTGTTCCCCACAACACCAGAAGTTGAGGTCCTTTGCCTCCAAGGACTCTGCACAAAGTGATTTAAATTCAAAACAGATCAGTTTGTCATTATGTAAAAACTATTACAATAAATATAAGATACACATATTACTTTAGCAAGGAATTGGCAGGACGAAATAAGGAGCAAAAAAAAGGACATAACAAGACAAAAAACAACAGATGATAGGTATGCCATTAAGCTAAATGCCGTAAAAGCTTTAGTCGCCATATCGTTACAACCGAACCAGATCCAAAGCCGGACAGCCAGCCAAAGTCATAGCTTATTTTCTGTGGCAAATTTTTATTGCTAACCACCACAGGATTCTCTGTCTCTCTCCGCACGAGCGCTATATCGTTAACAACGGACGACGAAAAAAAAAAATAGAAAAAACAGCAACCGAAATGGATGAATCCAAAGACAATACGTTGGATGTCAATGGGACAGGAAGTCGGTCCGAAGCGCCCTCTAGATGAATCTATTTCATTTTGTGTACTCACCTATATACATCTCCAACACAACATGACCTCGCCTCTTGTACGAGCGATGAATGGCGAATATCCTTAGTTTTATTGGTTGATTTTAAGAAATTTTTTTACGATCTTTATTTGGATTTCGTTCCCGCAATCTAGAAGACCATTACCGATGAGTATGGTGGAGCATTAAATGGAGTATGTTTTTCTCCAAATATAAAAAGTGCAGAAAAGGGGGGAGGGGATGGAATGTAACGTTACGCTTATGCTTTTGATTAAGTGGCATCCTGCATTACATCAATGTGTGTGTGTTTGTATTCTCGGGATAAAATAGAACGTAAAGAGAGAACATTAAAATTTCAGATGATGCTGATGATGGGGGTCCAAATAACCATCAGCATCTCACTATATAGTATATAATATGAGAATTGCAAAGGAATGAGTATGGCTTTGGCGGCAATAGCGGGTATTCTATACCCTTAAAACGCAATCTTATTTGATTGCCCAGAGAAAATTAATACCCACTTAATGTTGTATAGCCCAGTTGGAAATGATTTTTTGTGTGTTTTGGGGTTAGGAGAAAGGGCAAAAGGTGCACCATAAAAACAAATGGGATACGCGTTCTATTATGTAGGGATAGGGATAGGGATGTAATGAAAAGTTACACGATGCATGACATAATATAATCGTTAATGACTGGGATAAGAATGTGATGATGTTATGTGAATGCAATTATATGGGCATGGGGATTGAAATTTTGATTTTATTTTATGTTGGTATTTTGGGGATAATAGTCTGGGAGGTTACCAATTCAAGTTGTCCTCTTGGAATTATATTGACGAAGTGCTGTGTTTAAGGGTGATAGTTGTGAATGTGACTATAACTGGAACTGGTAGACCACGAAGTGAAATCTTCAAAACAAAAAACTATATGTGCCTATAATGTCTGAACGTGAACAACAACATGACACATACTTCCGAATGATTCAATTGAAGACCACTTTTTTAAAAAAGACCACATTGTAGAAATTAACTTAATTAATAACTATTTTTTTACCTATTTAATAATAAAAATCAAAATTAAATTCGTCTTTATATTTCAAAGCTGTAAAACACATCAGTACCTGAAATTGGTAGATTGGTACATCGTTATGGGTTTGTAGTTAGTTGTAATAATATAAATTCATGCAATGGTTAATTTAAGTAACTGCCAGGCTTAAAGAACTTCTCGATTTTAACATAGTACATCAGCCGAAATACAGTTAACTATATTCGGTACAGCTTATCAAACCAATCGATTGCGATATGTTGCCATTGTATGTAATTTTTTTTTTAATTTAGGTTAAAATTGTAGCACAGCAAGAAGATCCGGTCGATTAAGCATTCTTAGCTCCTGTCACGAAAATTCCATTTCATACGAAACGAGTTGAAATAAGCTGAATGCTGGCCATATAGAACGAAAGTTAGATCTAGCAGTAACAGTAAGAAGGGTCGAGCAAGTGTTCAAGGAAAATCCTTTACTTTAAATAATGAACAAAGTTTATTCCATTTCTAGATGGTTCCGGTTGTTTTATATTGAATTGGCATGGTTTGAGAGATAAAAAAGTAGTTTAAATGAGTCGGCACTCCGGGAATGGAAATATGATGGGTTGGAATGCGTTTGAATTTAACAGCAAACCCCTTTGGTTGTCGCTACAATCCAAAATGAATTGTGAAAAATGCAAGGAAATGCTTGAATATGCCCAAGATGAATTTGATAATATTTACTGCGGGAAAAAACTTTATTTTTCAGCAAGAAAATGCTGGACATAACCTAACTAACAACTCCTGTAGGTGTATCGCTAACAAGCTTTATTCAAATGGGTGAAATACAAACAAGCATTCTGACCATATTTGTCATTATACTTATTTCGCCTACTGCAGCCTTCATCATCATTTGGTGTAAGACCATTCAAAATTTAGAGTCTTTGTTAGTTGTTTACTTACTTACGTTCTTACTCACCTACTAACTTAGGTTCTCAGAACTTATTGAGTTCATTGTGACACCGATAAGGAGCATAAAGACCTCCACTTCTCTTACCTGTCATCTTGTATGGTTTCAGGAAATATGCTTTAGCTCTCTAGAGCTCTTTCCCACCCGTGCCGATTCCCTATCGCAGCTTTAGACAGTCATAAAGAATTGGAGCGAAACAGCTTGTTCTTAAAGTTTATAGTATTATTCTTCCATATTTTGGACAACGCAGCCTTTGCCTTTTGTCGATGTCTTGTTCAGTTCCACCTTTAGTAAAGATAAAACTCCCAAGACATTGAAAGTCTTCTACTTTCACTAAAGGTTGTTTAGAAATATTGACTTGAACGGATGAGTAATTTCCGAGGCTAGGCATTAGCATACGTCAATATTCGACGCACGGCTTAATAATAATCTACAAGGTGTTGATGTGGTTAACGCAGGATAAATTTCTTCAATGTTTTAAAAGCGGCAAAGATCGCTTCTCTACTGCGAGGTCCGGTGCGTATCCGGACATTTGTTACTTTGGACGAGTCATCACTTATCGGATGCACATTGGTAACGAACATACGCTTTAAGGCAGAAGCAAGTGTTACTTCCCCCTTCTGAGATGAACCTCATCCCAATGGATCAAGCATCATGGAAACATATCGTCCCGTTTCTACGTGAACCTTGTAGCTACATTTTTTTTAGAAGAAATTAGCTTTTATAGAAGAAATTAAAAAAAAGATGTGTTTCAGTTTAATGATTGGAAATAGTACAATTATCTGAGAATCACCTATTTGGCAGTTGACCCATTGGTACGGAGAGGTTGCTACTGCTAGGCCTACACATTTCTGCACCAGCACCTTCCACTGTCCTCCATCCGTTTGTGTTACATTTGATGGTGTTTTTCTTTAAGTATGTAGTTTTTGGATTCACCTACCCATTCTCTCTTACTTAGGCCAGTTGTGAAATGCGAATCAAATCGTATTTGCTATTTGTACGTCTTATTTCAAGCTTTTGCTTCAAGGTGGGAATAGTTTTGATGAGCTTATAGTAGCAAGATTTTTAACTTATAAATTTTCTATTGAACAAACTAGGGAGAGTCAAAAATGACGACACTTCTCATTTCCATTTTAATAATTGGGCAGACTGCTAAGTTTTACTTTGTAGTTCTTCGCAAAGTTATAGCTTGTGACTATGACATCTGTTGCAACATCAATCGTGGCCTGCATTCATCACTGTTCATTACAAAAGCTTAAGTTTTGTATACTAATTCTAAGAAAAAATCTTCTTGAAAGTGTCTAAAAACGCTGGAGTTCATTAAGTCTACCTCCTAGAAGTCCAACGAAATTGCAGGACTCAATTTTTAAGTTCACTATCATTCTAATGCGTAATGAAAAGCTCAATTCTTATCTCTAGTCTGTTTTTTTTTTCTTACAAGCACTAGCTAGTAGGTGTTTTTAATTTTTTGAAAAGCAAAAAAAAACAATGATAAATCCTATGTAAATGTTATTAAAAATTCCCTCAAATAAACTTCTCGTAATCCTGAGACTAATTTTTATCGAAAAAATTCCCTTGGCGAATCGAGGACCTCTGTTATCTTTATTTGAACAAAAATCTACTCACAAACTAAAGCCTTAGTGCCTGTCTAACAACACATTTTTAATAATTTTTTTCTGTCTAGACTGGACAATGTTGTGTTATAATCTATGATCAAATTAAAACAAATGCTATTCCATTAAACCCGCTTTAAAACCCATTTACTTGTGCCTTCATAACTTTTTATAGGTATCACTGGGCAAAGTTTAATTTCTATAACTACAACATATTTTCCAAAACCACACTCTTAACTGCATCCATGTAAACAGAATTTGCATAATATATCAATAAACCGTTGGACATTTCGTATGTATGTACAACAAACGACCATCAGGAAAACCCTATGTTTTTCGTTGCAACTGTAAGGCCATAGAAAGAATTAACAAACCCTTTCTCCAGTAAAGCCATCATCATCATCTACCTACCTCCCTCCCTCCCAACTTTACGATGCGAAGTTAGTTAACAAAACTTTTCAACAAATCACTGTCAATCCTGAATGTATTTACTTTTTTAGATGTCCATCTATAGCATCACAACGTGCACATTATTCCCATCATGTACTTTGTAACAACCACCCAAACAAACGACTGAACATTGTTTGGAGACATGGTATAGAGGACACGCAGGACATCATCGCATGGACAAAGCTTGCTCAATGGGAAAAACGTTGAACTATGTGTGCCTTTTTTGGGGAGAGAAGGTACACACCCAAACATGCACAAAGCACAGCATCATTATCATAAAGGCTTAATAGAACATCACCAGATTGAACGATGTCTATATGTTGTAGGTAGAAGGGATTGAGGGTGGCATATACTAGCATTTGGGGGCTATGTCCACATTTTAAAATAAAGTTCTTCAAAAATTTGTCGGGCTCTATACTGCACGAGAGGGTATACAACAGTGTTGCTTATGCGTTTAAATGCTTTAATTTGCAGCTTATGTTTAAAAATGTTTTCTCCCTCTGTCGGGGGATATAACGGAACGAACAAGAATACTGTGTGTACTCAATTCACCCAGCAGAGTTGAAAGAGCTTTGTGTATAATAATATATTGGTTGTCTGTTTGGGGATGTTGATTTTTGTCTTCAGCTTTTGATGCAATTTTATACGGACAACGCGTTACCATCCATACAAAGTTATTTTAATTTCCGGAGAATTTCCATTAATGGAAGAAGAATTTTCAATGGAAAAATCGGTATTATGAGAGATTGCATTGTACAGAATCTTGTTGTGGACAAATGTTAAATGGAATCTATTTAAAGGTTAACACTCATAGTTTTTTTTTTTTTGTTGATTTTACTTAAATTTAACTTATTGTCGATAACTAGAGAAGGGTTAAAAGAACTAACCAGGCGTTTTCAAGCATTTTTGAAATTTTAAACAGTTTTTTTTCTGCTTTTTGATAAAACAATTATCTAGAAAGACAAGGGTCCCAACTTTTTAACTTGATTCTACAAAAAAAGTGGTTAAAATTAGCACCTCTGTTATTCCGCAACAAACGAAAATTTAAAAGCTTGGAAGATTTTAATTGCTATAAGATTTGTCGTGTGGGTGGAATGTACAGTCAAAATTAACTTTCGAATAGATCCAACAAGATCAATGTTTTGGTCATAGAATTATTGAGACCAAACAAATACAAAACTCTCGTTTCCCACTCTGGTACCCGCAATATGAGGCATTTAGTAAGAAACATTAGTTTAACTCAATACAGTTTTTAGGAAATTTGAAAATGTCCCATTTCTAAGAAACTGTTTCAAGTAAAACTGCATGTGTGTATGTTTGTTTTAGAATATTTCGTTTTAAAACAAAGTTATAAAATGCATTTCTAGCTAAAGAAAAAATTCAAGCACGATATTGTTAGGTTTGTAATTTAGCTTGAATATTTACCTCACCTTGCCAAACTGGGAGAAATTGACGCCTTTTGACAAATAATCACTCTTATGCCGCAAAGCGACTGTTCAAAAACGCCACGCTCTAGGAGCTACTATTAACGTTCAATTGAAAATAAAACTTTACAGATCTATTCGTTCCGCATCGCTCTCCCCATAACAGTGTGGTCGTTTTACAGAAATGCGAATAGTCGCTTCCTAGAGAGTGGTGCTTTAGTACAAATGCCTTGCGGAATAAGGGCGAATATTTCAAATACAAATTGCAGTTTAAATTATTGACAAAAAAAGTATGTAGTTTTTTTTCACAAAAATCTTAAGAGCTGAACAAAACGGATCGTTTGTAGCTGACCTTAGGTCAAATTCGTAGTGTGAAAAACTTATGGGCGAATTGCTGAGCAACGTCATTCTGTTGCCGATGGTCGACTTCCATACAAATTTCATCCATCGACGACATCCCTCAGCGACGATCGATGTATTAGACGTTTTCCTCTCTTAGCTCTTACATATAGCGGGGCATTGAGCTATCAAGAAAAGAACTGTGTTACTTTTTTATTTCGCAGCGCTTTGGCGGTTCAACTTGCATTTCTTTTTTAGCTCAGGGGCCCAACCATGTTACTCGATTCTGTAATAAAAATATTCGAATTTGCAAATTTTGAACTCTGTAATTCTTTAAGAATGCGATAATCGAACAGCTCTAGTGGTGCCACCTATATTTGTATGTACTTGAGAAGCTGGTGCTGACAATAATCGAGTTGGTTGTTGTTAATTTCATTGTTGCATTGTTGTTGTTTTCAATGAAAGAAGTGATTTCTCAAAATCCATAACTGACGTTCGGAAAAACTGCCCATTTGAAAAATGACTTCGACGTCATAGAAAAACTGTCAAAAATCTAATGAGCATACCTTGTTTTCTAACTTTGTATAAGAAGTACAGAAATAGCCCTTACTATACAAAATTGAGACATCAAGCATCACGAACATGGAAATCTGCTTATCATGTCTCATATGTAAATGTCAAAACAAAGCAACATCGAAAATAATCTTTTTGCAACAAATGTGTTTTACAGCAGAAAGAAGAAGAAAACGTCAGGACTCCACCCATATTTAAAAGCGTGAATGATTCCATAAAACAAATCTCCTTTCGACACGTACAGTGGCAAGGGTTCTGAAAGATCTTTACGCAAATCTGCTGGTTCGGATAGTATTCCTCCCATAGTTCTGAAGAAGTGTTCCGAAACGCTGGAAGCTTTTATATCCGTCCTTTTTTAATTGGTCTCTATCCGAGTGGATGGAAATCAGCTTTTGTCTAGCCAAACCCTAAAAATGGTGAATCTTCTTCACTCTCAAATTATTGACCAGTTTTACTTACGTCTGTTCTTTCTAAGTTAGTAGAAACGCTAATCAATTATGAGCTCAAGAAATATCTCAAAGAACGAATTCTTCTTAGTGACCGGATACACGCTTTCTTGGCAAAAGGTTACCTGATAGCATAATTCTCACCGAGCAGTGGAACAAATCTTTACATTGTTTTGGAAAAAGTATAATTGTTGTTCTTGAAAAAAGCACGAGAAGTTTCGGAAATACCGAAGACTACCATGGTAAAAAGCGCGGAGTAACGTGAAAAAATAGCGGAATACTGGTGAAAGACCGCGAAATACTATGGAGAAGTCATAAAAAAGCGCCCAGTAACACGGGAAAACGTTGTGAAAATTCGGTGAAAAAAACGTGAAAAGTGAAAAATATGTACAATTACGTTGATTACCGCGATAAAATGGTAGAAATAACGTGAAAAAAAGCGCGCAATACTGACAAAAGATCGGGTTGAAAACCATGGAAAGATATGCGAAGTCGCAACAACAACAATTACTTTTACCAATCGCAAAAAACACAATTTTCACACAGAGAATCAAAAAATTAAATTAAACAAAAAAAAAAAAACAACAAATGTCAACAAATTTTAAACGAAGTAAAAGTTGACAATCTACCAACATGTTAAATCCGTTGTAGATAAAGTTGAAAGTTCAGCTACTTTTTCGGTCACGTCCGTTCTTATAGGCCGCTTTTCATAAGAACGTGTGTATTTTATCGAGCTGTCAGTTAAAACGCCAACGTAACGCACCCGATAAATCCTATCTTCAGTCACTTGTACATATTCGTATTTCGTGAGATACTTGTACCACATTTTTTTTTTTTTAAGTTTTATGTAAAGGGATTTAAAGCTAAAAATTAATATAATGCAAGCCTTATAATTAAACCTTAAAGTCGCTTACGCATCTCTCTTTGCTCTAAAAACTATTTTAATTCTCTTCCTTATAAGACTTTCCCATCTCATAAAGGTTAATACAAAATTGTTCAATTATAATCTTCAAAAAAAAATAACATTCTCTCCTTAAGGACTCTTAAAACCCTTGATTCGGTGTTGTGCTTTCCACACGCTATTTATAGTCTTTATTTACATTTGAATAAAAATTACATTACACAAACAATCGAAGCAGAAAAACTGTCCAACCTTTTCACCCAATACGCCTCATTGCCCTGCACAACAGTCAGCCGGCTGGTTATGGTTGGTTGGTAAAACCGGCATCTGCCTCTAGGCTTAATAGTCCTTCAACTTCAGGCCAAAAGTTTTTAATTAAATTTCTCATTTCACTGTGCTCTGGCTCTGATCCCTCGGCCTCAGTGGGACGACTATCTGGACAAAGAACAGATCTTCTTCAATTAAATGACACAACATTAAACTAATAGTTCGACCCACTTATGTGATGACAACTTTGGTCCTCATCATCATCAACGTAATTTTCATGAGGTAATTAATTTCCGTAATAAATTTAATCAAAAAAACAAAACGAAAAAAAAAAACAGTAAAGGACAATGATGACCAGGCGGGCAAGGACCATCAACAACAGCTACCCCAGAGGGTGGTCGGTGGGCTTAATATGCAACTGCCTGCTGCCCCACAGTTGAAACAAAAAAGGGCGCATGGTTTGGTTGGTGTATACAAAAACAAAAAATTACCTCTCAACCCTTTATCCGGATTGAAAAGTGAGCAAACTTCCACGAGCGGTTTACCATTTACCAGTCATATTCATTCCAGACAGGATGAACAAGGACTTTCGCAGGTCCTTGGAGAGAAAATCTCTTGGGCGATATGCTTACTGTGTGAGCGTATATATAAATAATGTTGTCCGTTAAGTACTTTGACAACACGCTAGCCAGACTCTGCAGATAATAAACTTTAACTTGGTCCTTTTTCGTCGAATCGGATAAAATATATTTAAAAAAAAATTAATTATTGAAAATGTTTAAATGGTGAACTTTCTGTGGTTGTTCGTGCAGCTGGCTCAAGGCCTTTAGGCTATAATCTGTCCTTCATTATGACACTCAGTACACAGTAGGTACACATGCACCATGTATGCTTAAAGCATTGCAGCTGGAGATGCAATTTTATCATCAAAATGTTTTTTTTATTTGTCGCACTCTTAATCGGACCATTATAATGATTGCCACTCTTGATTAAATAAATTGGTTTACATTAAAAAATAAAAAAGATTTTTGCTACCAAGAGTCACGACTTTTGCATCACCATATAATAGCAGACTAAGAGTCGAATTCGGAGCCGTTTCTCAAGTCAAGATTTTTTTTTATTTCCCGTAAGTTGAGAACAATCTTGATCCTCGTTTATACGTTTACACTCTGGAGACGGTATCCAAGAAATAGAAAATAATATCAGTGCGGAATGCTTAAGGGTTCTGTGTGAAAACTGTTACGCCAAAATTTGGATATTACGGCAATCTACCGAAGAATTTGTACTAAGTTCATTTAAAGGTCTATTAAACTTAGAACCCAGCACTCCTTCTTACATCCAAGAAGATCACTTCTATAAGGAAAACTCAACGACAAAATAATAATAGGGCGGGTATCAATAAGAACAATATCGGGGTCAAGCCGAAGATTTTCAAACCGAGTTTAACCAACCGGGTTGACCTATGGTTAAAGGCAAAATTGGTTTGGTAGTTTCAGTTGGGCTGGTTTTGAGTGCTTCAAAATATCACCCGATTTCTCTAAAATCACATGTTTCTTGAGCAGTAAAAACGGTGTCCACGCGTTCAAAGGTTTGGAAAAGTTTTCTTTGCGGATTCTAAGTACGTTCTATTTCCAATCGAATTTACCTTAGTAATCACGTCAGGTTTTTGTTCTGGGATGGTTCCTTTGGGTCAATCGTTTTAGCCTTAAATACAAATTTTGAGCAATTTCTAAGTCATAGCACGAGTCAGCCTACTTGGCTGCATCTTCTTCATTCTTAAAGTTGGTGCTCCTCTCTTATTTTTTGCACAGAGAACTAACGGGCTGCTCTCCCACTAGCACTTATTCTATCTTGCAGCATTGAATCAAATGCCTGGTCCTTGGCTGCATACACCTGTCGGTAATCTTCATCTTGCTAAACGTGGCACGACAGAGGCGACACTTTTTATAAAAAGTAAGCAATAATTCCACTGCTCGCTAAACTTGGTGCTGCTCTCGGGCAAGAACCAACAAGATTACAATCTTTATAAGCGAACCATCTCGAATCCATTTGTGAGCCAACGGAACCGTTCTCCACTGGTTGCTGGTCGATTCCGACCACCCAAGCAGACAATTTTGTTGAATTTTGTTGAATTTCGGATAAAACTGTTTTCAAGTTTGTGAAGCTTTTATAGCATATATTGTACAGTTATGTGTGATATGTATTTCAAATTAAAGGTAATTTTATCGTGATGCTCAATAAAGTTGAATCATATTTTGAGGAGGCTTATGTAAATAGTAATTAAGCACCGCGTAAACAAAACTCTTTTTACCGTTATGTCGGCTCATAGACTACAGAAAATTTTTAAAGTTTGTACAGAAATGCATTTACCCAATATCTAATGGCTGTGTAAATTTCAAGTTTAAAAATATAAAAATAAAAAATATAAAAATAAAATACAGTTGGAAACGGTCAAAAAACTTGGGCTGAAAAATCTTGTTTTTACTGTTATTCATTGAAAAAAATGTTTAAAAATCTAGTTTTTTCACACGTTTATAGACAACACATAAGCCTAAAAGCCGTTTTGACAAAATATTTTTCCCGTTATTCCCTGATTTTTAAAATCAATTATAACGCCCACGTAAAGTTTTAAAAACGTATTTGTTTTTTTATTTGAAATTCAGGTCATATGATGAAAATAAAAAAATCAATTTTTCTAACCACCATGTTACGTAGAAATTTGCGATTCAAAAAATTTATATCGTGCCACATCGGAAACGCTGATTTTAATATGATGAAAGATTGTTCAATTATGTGCCCCTATCTATCTAATTATTATTGCTTACTATTCGGTTGTTCAATTTTTAATTGATCAAAGGCTTATGATACCCACATTAGCCATATCAAAAGTCACGACATGGCAATCCTGTTCAGACATTTTCAGTAAATTGAGCCAGCACTTCCCGAATTTGCCCACCCAGACAAAGCGAAAGTATACCTACTTGTGCGTTATTTTGTGTGAACATCAACAATGACCACTTCTTGATGTCGGGGTCGGTCGGTGTCGGTGGTAATCAAAAGTCCATCAAAACAATTTGTATAATGTGTGTTGTAGTGTACGCGACATCTGCCCACATTGCGTCCACCAAAAGACATCAACAATGGTCGAGTCGTCGCGTCTTCGTTTTGAAACGTGCGTCGCATCGTCGGCTTGTGGTGCCCGCCCCCTTCTTTCTCTACTGTGGCTGCTACTTTTTGGGCCAACTATTATGCCATTTCTGTGTATGTCATGGTGGCATTTACGTGACTTACTTTTATTACTTACCAGCCAAAACAAAATTAAAATAAAAACAAAAACAAAAAATCAAAAATTCGATTCGAATCAAATTGATATAAAAGTGATATGCAATCGATGGAGGAGTATCAATCGTAGTTTCGTAGTTAATCCGAATTTAACTTGTAGTCTTATCTCAATTTTTTGTCTCTCAAAAAAAAAAAATAAATAAAATTTTTCGCAAATCACAATGAAAGTCATATTGGTAAGTGTTCCTTTCCAGTATGAATGTTTTCTTGTGTCTGCCTTGCCTGGTGTGTTTGTGTTGGTGTAAGAGCGTGTGAAAGTGAATTTGAAAGGATGTGGATTTGTGGAAAATCCCAACAGGATTTTCAATGACATAAAGGATTAAAAAAAGAGGCTTTATATTGAAAGTGAAATATTGTGACTTTGTTGAAGAACCAACAAAAAAAAAAGCAAAAAAAAAAAAGACAACAAGATATATTTATATTAAGTGAAAGCAATCCAATTTAATAAATCCCTCCATTGATGTGAGAAAATGATATCTTTTGCAACACAAAAATGGAATAAACTGTGCATCATGGACATTAAAAGAAAAAAAAACCTACTTTTAGATGAAATCTCAAAGGAAATTCCACCACTCATCTCCCCCCACAGGCTCAGAGCACAGTGTTATATTTTTATACTCATTTTTGTGTGAAGTGAAAGTGGCTTATAAAAATGAGCAATATATGGTGACTTAGGGAAAAAATCAAAGAAGGATTTAGTGTAATACGTCCTTGAGTTCGATACACAAAAGAAAAAGAGAAATAAATATTCTGTTTAGCGAAGTTAAGAGGACGAAGGCAGACAACAAAAAAAAAATTATAATAAATCCTTAAAACCTACTTTGGTGTGATGAAATCTTTTGGTGATAATGATAAATCATGAAAGAGTGAATTTTAGTTTGTTCCCCTCTTAAAATGCACACAGAGCACATCTTTTATAATGGGACCTTCAGTGGCTTGAATCATATTTAAAACAGCTGAATGGATCTCACAGAAAATATATAATCGGTTTTTAAGCTTAAAAAAAGGATAAGTCTATAGATTTTTTTTTGGTTACTATCAAAATATCAATATAAAAATATATTTACTAAAAGAAGTAGTCTTAAAACATCCTCTTTGTGCATTAAAGCTTTTCATCGGCATTTGTGGCCCAACAACGGACCCAATTCTTTATGCAGTTTTAAAAGATTTTTTTGTCTAATCTCAAAGTCAGTTTTATACATAAATCACACCTTTCAGCTGTCATTTAAAATTGCAATGTTTTGAGTATTAATTCTTCTCAAGTAAATAATACCTTTTTTCTTAGTTTATAAAACCTTTGAAGTAAAAAAAAACGCAAATAATTCTTTTTGAAAATAATTTAAATAATATTTAATAATTTCAAAAAACACGCCTCTTTAAATTGATGTATTACCTAATATCTATGGCTTCAAAAATTAATATTCTATTCGTGTAAATAGACTTCTTCGAGTTACCACATCGCACACAAAAAAAAAGGTTTTATAAAAATCAAAAAAAAAAAAAACAACAACATATTTTTCATGGAAATTTTGACATGCATGACCTGATTTAACATCACCAATAGAATAACAATTAATAACAAAAAAAATGTTCTGCATTACTTTTAGATAAATAAAATGTTTGTTTCGCAACTAAACACAAAATATTATATAAAATCAATAATTGAGGTTAAGGTTTATGAATTTATGAAATAATTAAATTCTTGTGATAGATTCATGACCGCCCGCACGTGCGAAAAGGCGTGTTGTGATTTCGTAATAAGAAATGATAGCTAAATAATTTAATCAAGAAATATTGAATAGCAGTGGTGTAGGAAATAAAAAAGAATTGGTATTCCATTATTAGCTGAGTATGAATAGTTTTAACAATTTAAATTGTGACAGAGCATTTTTTAATGACGGGTTCTTAACGCTCTTCCTTGGTTCAAGAGGTTTTGCTTTCTACGTACGTTGTTAACCTTTTTTTTATGGAATGCTCCAACTAACCTTGCATACGGTTTGCATTACGGTTTGAAAACTTTAAGTTCCGTTTTGAGGGTCAGTTATCACAAAACCTAGCTCTCAGTTTTTTATGGTAACTTATTCATAGTCGTCACTCAAATCTACATTTTCTGAAGTAAACGCTTGAGGAGACTTTTAGCCACTTGAGCTTCTCAAAATCGAGGTTATGAAGGAATGCTTAGCACGTGGGTCAGAGAATTTATTTTTGGGGGGCCCCTTGTACCACCCGTGGGTCAGTTGCTATGTGTTTTTGAACTTGCATTATTTTCGTGGCATGCAAGAAAAATCTAATTGTTTTTTCACTGACATGTAGATAGCTAAAAATCCATTCTTTGATTTTTAGAAACAAATATCTTGATATCGGGAATATTATGGAAGTTACACTGCCGATAACTTGAATAAATCCAGCGTTTTGTAAAAAAAATCAAATAGGTTTTTTCTTCGTACTCAGTGTCAACAATATCAAGCCAACAACACTTTTAAAACAGAAAATCACACCTCTAGTAAATATCACTCTTTTGAAAATAACGTCAATTAATAGCTTCAACAAAAAACATTCATATATATTAGCTCATTATCTAGTGACTTGAATGTACAAAAAATACAAGAAAGATGTCGGTCTTACAACTTTTAATAGCAGAATACGTTGAAGTTAATGTAAAAATTAGAAAATGGGTCAATAAAATGTATTGAGTCCAGAAGCGAAACTGCAATTGCTAGCGAGCACACCGAAATAGTGCAGAAAAATTGTAAGAATCAACGGTGGTATAATCAGTTTTTTTAAGAACGCCTCCGGGTAAATGATTCTGCTGAAAAACTTAAGGTTAAATCGGATGTTACAGCTAGTTTTCCACCGTGAAAAGAAGAGCTGATAATTTGAGGAGAAGTAAACTGCTAAATAAATATTCCTAATACCAAACCGCAAAGAGGCACGTCTACCTTTTCTTCGCAACTATGATGGAAAAAAATAAGTGATATCGGGTTGTTTCTTCTGGTGGAAAACAAATTTAACTTGCAAGGCCCCGAAAGCTACAATTTTTATTATTATTACGATTCTTGAAAAGAAAAGCACCAATTTAATCGTTTCCACGGGTGTTAGGAAGGAGTGATGCCTTGCGAAGCAATCTTATTCTATGGTGTCACAGAACTGCATTGTTTTTCTTTCAAAAATGAAAAATGCTTCTTGTGTCGGTGCGTTGGAAAAGACCTTTTCATATTTTTTAACACTTTTCCAGATTTGTCGTAAATACCAATAAGATAACATTCCTATCCATACCGCTATTTGGGTATGAAAGAGTGAAGATCAAGGTGTTACCTTACATTAGTGGCCCCAAAACATGTCATTGAAAATGTTTGGGGTTGGATGACGAGCAAGAGTAAGAAAAAACATTAAATACCAAGGAAGAGTCAATTGATGCCATAAAAAAGCATGTAGTGAACTTACTATGGATTATCTGGTTAACTCTATGATTCAACACAGAAAAGACTTTATAATGTTACTCTCATCGTTCATATGTTGGATAGCATAGCTTCTAATTTGAAATTCAGATAAAGTTGAGTGTCATATGTGCAAACATGAGGACAGTACAATGTTTTGTAATTTGTGGAATCTCGTTAACATATAATGAAAATATAAACGGTCCGAGAATGGATCCCTATGGTACTCTAGACATTATTTCCAGCAGCCAGACATTGCACACTGCCGTATATGTAAAAGTATACAAGTTTAACTGTCAGTGGAGATTAACGAAAAATATCCAGAAGCTTTTTACACAGAAGAAAGTGATTCGCCGTATCAAAGGCCAATATGGTTAAGAATGTAGAGCAGCTATTATCTAGGTTCTTGCGTATGTCCTCAGCAACAAGTAAGAGGGCAGTTTTACAGCTCCTTTGCTCTTTTTCAAGAGAGGGGATATTCGCAAGTGGTTAAAATTTGATTGAAAATTTGAGTTATATAATTTAGTAGGAATGAAAGTAGAAGTTTGAGAAATTGAGGATTTATTTCATCCAAACATATAGCATCAGGTTTAACCGATAGTAAAGCTTCAACAAGGTCTACTTCTGGCAAACGCATGAATTGAAGGAGTTCTAGATTGTTATCAGTTTCAACTTATTGAAAATTAGGGGTTGAGTGAGCATTACCCTGAAGGGACTGGTGTAGCAACTGACACGAATTGGAAGTTGAGGCTATGCAGTTTTTCTCCTTTAGTATAAATATTTAGCTCCGTTATATTTCAATAATTTTGTTTTTGCTTTAAGTCAACTTATGAGAAAAATCCACCCCCCCCCCCATCTGAACGGGTAGAAATTTGTTTGATAAAAAATGTTGTTTTATTAAAATAAAAAAAATCCGATAACAGCGGCAATTTTGAACCGATAGATGTAAAAGTATTTTTAATACCAACATTTGAAAAAAATCATTCAATTCGGAGCGGTTTTGCCCGGTTCCGAGATGATTTGCTTATGTTACTCCACTTTTATGAGTTTTTACACGTTGTTTTTTTTTCTTATGTTCGTTCCTCTATTAAATTTTTAAAGCTAACCTTTCCAAAGCGTAGGAAGAAAAAAAGAAAAACATCCGAATGATATCAGACAAGTACGAGTTTGTAAAAACTGAATTAAAAAATGTGTTCACTATGGCGTATACGTACTTTTTGTATATCTACACATTTTATTTTTTGTTATTTGATAATTCTTTTTCCCTGATAGAGTTTCCCACCCATTCACACAAAAATTTTTGTCCAAGGACCGCCAAACAAGATGCACTTAAGCAATGCAGTGTCACTCTCATATCAGGAGTAACACTGCTTAACTTTATTGGCTTTCAGAGACAGGATTCAGTCACATGTGTAAAACAAACGATTGGAGAAAGTCGTATTTACCATTTATTTTAGTACGTGCATCAATCAATAGCTTCAATGTTATCGATTTTAATCCACGATTTCGTCTGACAATAAAAACATTAATTAAAATTATGCAACAATAGTGGTTCATGCATGAGCATAACTTTCATGACTTGCATCCAAAGTTAAAGCTTAACAAAATTTATTTTTTGTTTTATTTTCATTAATTTAAGAGATAAAAAATATTTGCTTTGTTTCACAAAACAATATATCTAAAGTTCTTAGAACTCAAAAATGATGATTACTTCTAATAATAATAAAGAAATACCAAAGTTATAAATATTTTTTAAACAATTTTCAATTGATTTAAGAAGAAGGATAGGTAATCGACCAAAAGACCATTACAGATAGTACATGCCCTTCAGTTATATCTACAATTGTTTTTACTTGGCGTGGAAATCCTGAATTCAAATTCGAATTCTGCCTGTAGTTTCGAAAACAAGTTTTGATTTTAAAAACTAGTTTTCTATGCATTTTTGTTCAATTATCACTTCCTACAATACGAAGCACAACACAAGTCATCTCAATCTTTTGAAGAACTCCCTTACGTCAGTTTTATTTATAAATAAATGTCAAAACATAATTCATTCGCCGTATGGTTGGCACTCCTCAAACATAAAGTTTTATTAGATTTGCTAATCTAAAATCTTAATGCTCTGCGAAGTCCATAAAAAAGAAAACTCAAAGATCAATCTTTGTCGAAAGTGTTTTGTACAGAATAAAAAAAAAAAAAAAAAAAAACAAATATTTTTATGTTCTTTATACAGCTTCTGTAAGGACTACAGAATTCCCCAACACAAATTACAAGTCAAAAGAAAAATTCGCATTATTACGTGGCTCTTTTTTTTTCATTTACAATACACCTGTGCTTTCTTTTTAATATTAAATATCCATTGGTATCGGTAAGCTGTGATGTGCACTTCGTTCGTAGGTTTCAACCAAACAACAACAATTTACAACAACAAAAAGTACTATAGAAGTAAATACAATATTCCAATCCAACCACAAGGAATCTTCCAATAACCCCTCTGTTCGCCAACCAATGAGTTCCTTTGACCCGGTTTTTATGCGGACATAAATCTGAATAATTGAAAACACGATGGCAATAAAAAAAAATATAAGAGAAAGAGCAAAAAAAAAGAAAACTCATCCCGGTGGCAGAAAATTACATGTTACAGTTACGTCAATAGCGGAATTAACCATAATAATAATCATCATCGCAGTCGGGTGGAGGACCATTCACTATATACAGCCGATCCTTATAATGTATAAGGACAGTCACAGTCTATATTACACACAGCAGCCAGAGCGTAGTGTTGTAGCTTTTCGAATAAGGCCGTAAATAATGTCACAATGTCCTGTTTTCCACATAACAGAAAACAGACAGCAGGAATGGATGGAATGAGCTACTGTACAATGAAAATGTACTTATAACCCATAGCCCCAACCCCAACTCAAAATGAAAACAAAAACAACAAACACCCCATCATCATCACAACGAGAGAGGGAGAGAAAGAGAGAAAAGCAGCACTTAAATATAAAAGAGAGATCCTCTGGCAGCCAAAATGTCATTTAACGTAAAAAGGATATCAATTTTATCTCAATTCGAATTTTGCAACGAACGGCAATAAAGTATCGATTTTCACCACCATACCAACATTGGGGTTGGTTAAATCAGTAATGCAAATATATGATGGCTTTTACTTCTACCACTCCATTTTTAGCCGGTGACGGTATAGTGGTGCCAGGCCGAGAGGTCCTGCTCCTGCTTCCGACGCGGCCGGGTGATGTTGTCCCCAATATTTATGTCCGTCTGCTGGATTTTGTCCTCATTTTTGTATTTTATAGCAGCACCAGGCCAACGGAATAAAGAAGAAGTAAGGTTTAGAGTATATTGAGGGAGGTTTTATACTATAAAACTCCTTTAAGCGTTGTAAAAATGTTTACAAATTGCATCTATACACTTTGGAGACCGTCAGATTTGATTTTTTTCTTTAGTTCTTTTTTCTCTTTCTTTCTTTTAAAAAACATATATATATTTGTGAAAGATTTTACAAAGTTTGAATGGGTGTATGTTATTGGTGTTATGGAGAATCATCAACAGATTGATGGTCTTATGGGATTGAATTTTTCAAATTGTTTTGATATTAAATGGGTGTTTAACGGTTTTATACAACATACTTATACCTACAATTCTACATGGTGTAGCAAGGAGAAGCAAATAAAAAAAGTAATAACAATTTTGATAGTCAATTTGTGACAAAAGGATGAGGCTATAAAATGGATTATTTTTTTGTATTTTTGTTTCTATCCAAAAGGAATTTAAATAAGAGTTAATAAGGCTTAGACATTGGATTGACTTTGGATTGGAAATTGGAATTTATAGTATGTAAATATTGGTACAAAACTTTTTTTTTTGAAATAAATGAAAAGGAGTGAGATCTGAAAGGATATGAATCACTTAAAATGACTTACAATTTTCAAATAACTTTGTAAATGCTGTTAATTTAATTAACTTTTAACTATTTTATTGTTATCATGTACCTATGTACATTGTAAAACATTAGAACAATCAGTGACTAAAAACTCAGTTTACCTAATATATTATTTTTTTTCAAAAATGAATAGTTAACAAATGTGGAAAAACAGAGAAGCGAGTACCTAGATTCTGATTGAAAAAGTTTATAATGCAAAATGGTTGTTGTATCATTTTATGATTTCTGCTTACTAATTTCTGTTTTTTATCAATATCATTAAGACACTTACCTAGAACGAAGAAAAAGAAAAATGAGGTTAAAAATTTTAATAAACTAAGTTAAATTCAGTATTATTTTTTAGAATTCAATTAAATAAAGTTCTTAAATAAACTAAAAAAAATCGTTTAGATATTTATAGTAATTTTTCTGTGCATTTATGCTTACTTACAAAAATTATTAATTACCTAATATTGTTTCAATTTTTAAAATATTTATTTCATACGCAAAAAGTATTAGTGTCATATTGATATAATGTTGAAAATTTAACATTTTGCTCTTAAAAATTCATTAAATAGCGTTCCCGGAAATGATGAGACACCATATTCAAGCCATATTTGCATTAGATTCCGACTTAATACAAAAAATATTCAGATTTTTTTTCGAGAATACTGTACGTGTATAACTCATTCATATAGCTTATTGCGTTCCCGGAAATGACGTTCCCGAAAATGACGCTTTGATCATTGTTGTCGTTTATTTTCTTTCTCACAAAATCAAACCAAATATTTTTCTTGGTCCCAATTTCCTAAACGGTTTCTTTCCACAAAAAGTTTTCATTAAAAACTGCAATGAGCTTGCGCAATGAATTGTATGGAGAAGTGGTCTTAAAAATCACGTTTGAAAAAAAAATGTTTAACTAAAAATTTATTTCTTGAGAAACTCATAGACAATGTATTTTCTATTTATGTGATTTTACATTTTTGCATCAATTACTGATAAAAAAGAAATTATTTATCATGTTTAATGGAAACATAAATCGCATTGAAATTTTTATCATGCCCATTTTTGGTAACGTTTTTGAATCAATTCATGTTATTTACTTGCGATATAGCTAGGTAGCAACTATAGGCAAGCCTCAGGATTCGTAAAAACAATTTAATTCGAGATAACAATCAGACATCACATTACGATGATAGAGAAACGGAAAAAGTGGGTCTCGCAATTCTGTCTGTCTGTCTATCAGTCTGTCAGTCTGTGAGTCTGTCAGACTGTCAGTCTGTCTGTATATATCTTGAGCTAGAGCCTAAAGCACTTCAGCGATTATCTTCAAACTTGGTAGTAAAGGGTTTTTGGTGATTCCCTAGAGGGGAAATTGAAATTTTTTTAGTACAAAAATTAACGGTACCTGCCATACAACCAATATGGAAAAACTTAAGTTTCTCAAAAACTTCTCTAACGATTTTGATTCAAGTTTTTATGTGTATCTAATACAACAAGTAAATAAAAAAAAATATTTTTCATCGGTTAAAAACGGTAAATCCCATAGACCCGTTTTCCTATTTTCAGATTTTCTCGAAAGTGACTCAACTAATTTCGATAAAAATTTTTTGCACACGACGTTCTAAACAATTTATAAGTTATTTCATATCAAAATTTTGAAAACATTTTTTTTGGATTTTGTAAAAAAAGTTAAAAATTTTTTTTCAAAAATCAATTTTTCGAAAACGCGTAAATGATTTTTTTTTGAAATTTTGCTTTTAGATGTCCATTAATACTTTCTTAAAATTGGCATTCAAACTTTTTTTAAAACAAAGCTTGAGAATTTTTGTATATAAAAAAATATTTTTTTTTTTAAAACGGCTCCAACGATTTTCAATTTTTTTTTCTAAAAGTTAATCTTTTAACAAAATCAAATAGCATACTCAGTTTTGAGGTTAAAACAATTTAAACAGGTTGTTTAAGTCATTTTAGTAATAAATTTTTTGTTTATTTTTTAATTTCTTATTAAATAAAAAACTTTATGTATGAAGCTTTAGCATCCACAGCAACTTTGACCCTAAAAGCAAGTACGTGTGACCTAGTCATGCGTTTTATTTTTCATGGACCGATAAAGGTTCATTTGAAAAGTTTAAAACCAAATTTGCACCACCTGACAGCTCTTTTCCTATATAAAATTTTGCAAGGATTTTTATAAATTTTTTTTCTTACTAAATATTAATGCGGCAACTTTTAAGCATTCATGTAAAAAATGGTTAAAATTGATTGAGTAATGAAGGAGAAAATCAGAATTTAAAATAAACGGTTCTATGGCAGGTACAGCTAGTAACGGTTTTTGAAAAAAATGGTATCAACCATTTTTGAGCAAAATGAGTTTTTCTAAAACCGGTATATGACAGGTACCGTTATTTGCGGTCCAAAAAAAAAATTCAAAAATGGTCTGGGGATATTCTCCAAAAACGCCACGTAAAAAAAATATATGGGAGGTTTCCCTGATATGATTTCTTATTTTTTTATTACAAAGTATTCGGGCTATATTCTAAGTCATAAATTATTATCTGAACAAAAATAAAAACAATTTTAACTTTGTTGGCTTTCTGTTGTTAGACACCATTTTTAAAATGGCTTAGATTATGTAAGATATGGGATGACAAATTGAAATCAGTTAAAAAGCGGGGTCCAGTAAATACACTTTCTAGCTAACCCCCATTTTCAACAGTAAAACTGAACTAATTTTAACATCAAGATCCCAATCTCCAAATGTAAATCTAATTTAGATTCCTGGGTATTTTAAAAAAATGGTTGTTTTCTAAATTTTCATTTTGCATAATTTGACACCAACTTCTTTAAAAATCCTTCTCTTCGAAACGTACTTCAGCGGCATAAAAGAGTTCCTTACGCATAGCAAATAAAAACAAAATTACAGAAAAAACTCCTTTGTCACACAAAGTTTCATTAAAAATCCCACTTCTGAGCTCATTTTTCATCATGTCCCATTGATTTCATTTCTTCTTTTTTTTTTACAAATACAAGTGTATATGTGCTGTGGGTTAGGAATGAAGATTGACTATTAAGTTACCCCATTGTCATCGTCACAACTTCAAAAGAAAATCAGCAGCAGCAATATCAATTTAACGTACACAATCATTCACGATTACAAGGAAAGAGAGAGAGAGAAGAAGATTGAAACCTATGCTTCATTCAAAGTGCAAGGGGGCATTGACATCAAAATCCCACATGTCTCATTCGAGAGTATAAAGGATCATTTCGTCCTGAATATAGGTATACTCCTATATATCAACACTTGCTTCTATACCACAAACTATTATTCTGTTACATTTTGCACAAACATTATTCTGCTTCTCTCTCTCCAATCAATCTTACTTCGATCGAAAATAAAATGAGCACCAGGATTAAGCGAACGACATTTTGGTCCTTTTTCAAAATATACCATATAGAAGTAGTATGGGAAAGGAACCGGAAGAAGAAGGAGCAGAAAAAAAAAACAATAGTAATGCTTCAAGCTCAACCAAAGAATAGGCGGCTGGTTTGAATGGAACAAGTTCACTTCACTTCTTTGCTCTTAGAAAATAAACGTCTCGGCCTGTGGGAAAAAAGAACTCTTTTTTTTTTTCTTCTTGTAACAAGGGAAATATGTACATATATACACAGATTGATATATATTTTTTTTTTTCGTAACAATTTGAATTTGTGTGTCTGCTTCAGTCTGGGTGTGTTTGTTTGTTTAACTACCGAGAACTTGTGATGGTGGAATTAAAAAAAAAAAAAAAAACGAGAATATATAAAAGCGAAATGAGACTTAACTGGGACTAAGGATAATCACCCCCCAAATCCGATTTTGATATGTGTATCTAACGAAAATAAAAACAGATCAAATGAAATTGAATGAGATTCTCTCAGCCATCATCAAGCAAAGTGGGAGGCAGAGAAGTGAAGATGAAAACGAACAAAAAATAGAAAAAAAAAACACCAAAAGGACCCTCGGCCTTGGTCGTTGCCATAGTAGTTTCACATTTTATCCCTTCTGTGAACGGATTTTTTTTTTTGTTCGTCCTGTTCATTGTAGGGCTCTTATTTCCAGTTGGATGAAGAGAACCGTTTTTTCTCCTCCAAATATACTTCGTTAGTTTTCTGTAGTCATGTGTGGATTCTATTTTTTTTTTTAGTTTTGCTTTGTTTGTCATTCCCTAAAAATAGACCAATGCCAATTCCAGCGATCGAATTGAGTAGGTAACTATTGCGCGAAAGCGCCCCACTCTATTCTTCACAAGCTTTGAATGAGGATTTATCTATGAGACCAATACAAATATAAACACACATGACGTGTGCCTCAAGTGGAATCCCTTTGAGAAACAATATATAGGGTCTTTATTTTCCTAGCACTATAATAGCTAGTTTCAGTTATTTCAGTTATGTGCATGTGTAGGTATATACGAAGTATCGGTAACTCCACTTCCCGTTTGGTTTGAGGAAAGGGAAATAACGATTATTTGATTGTTTGTGTGTAGAAAAGCGGTTTGATCTGTTTGTGTTTATTTTCTGAAAACAACCAAAATACACAAAGAAAAGAAAACCGAATGACATTTCCTGTTAAAAAAAACAAAAGAAAACGAGGGTGGAGAGAAAATCGCTTTAAAAAAAAAAAAAAACAGAAAATCAAAAGTACGTACTAAATATTGTTCAAAGTTAATGAATTGTTAAGAAAAACGACAACGACAACAAAGACTGACAGCTAACATAAAGTTGCTCTTTATATTTACCAAACCAAAAAAAAAAAAAAACTGAAAATAAACAAAAATAGAAGTCATTATATTTTCTTATTATAAACTTTGATAAATGTGCGGATAAATTTTGTGGAAACTGTCCCAGTTTATGAATTTATGTTTGCCAGGCTCTCTATTCATGAAAATTCTAATCAAAACTATTCATCCATGTGATTTTGTTGGGGGAAGGAACGATGTGGATTTTTGTTTTCTCTATTGATTTCAACGTCATGTCATTTTGAATATTTTGCCTTTATATAGAAGTTCCATCATGTTAATGGTACATATAAAAATAATGATAATTATTATGTAACGTGTGTTATTTCAAAAATGAAGAGCTCTAATAATAATAAACACATTCCAATAGTATTAGTATACTCATTGATAATTAGTTTTGTTACAAAATATAATTAATGTTGTTTTATAAGGATTTAATATTTGCATACCTAATTGTATGTTCAAAATATACTGTAGAATACGTTGATATAGTAGACAAATAATACTCTAATGTTAGAAATGTTTCAAAATAAACAAATTTAGAATCTAAGCGGAATATTAAATTACTGTGATTTAAAATTCATATGAATGTGTAGTACGTTTTCTTAAAAAATTATTTAAGAACCAAATTTAAAAAAGCATATAATTGTGCATACTTGCTCTTAGGTTCAAAGTTGCTAGTACGTTGGTTTCCTGAAAATCGTTAAAGGCGGTATAAAAAAAAATAATATTTTATATATAAAATTTCTCAAACCTTGTTTAAAAAAAAAAAATGTACTCCGTTTTCAAGAAAATATTATTGCACAACTAAAACCAAAATTTCAAAAAATACAGTCACCCGTTTTCGAAAAATGTATTTTTCAAAAAAAAAAAAAATTGAATTTTTTTTAAATCAAAAAATTATTCTTTATAATAATTTTAAGGTTATTAAGGCCAAGTTGCTGATACGATTCTTAGAATATTTATGTTCAATATAAGCGCTTATGGGCTACTTTTTCTTCTCGTATCAGCAAACGGCTCTAACAATCTTCCGAATAAAAAATTTAATTAAAATCAATTGAGGGAAAGGGAATCTCAAAAATGAAAAACAAAACGGTTCTATGGTAGGTACCGTTATTAACAATTCGAAAAATATTTCTTTTATTTCAAAAGTACGGGCTTATGAACAAAAGTAAATAAAAATTTTTCTATCAAAATCATTGAAGCCGTTTTTAAGAAAATTCAACTTCTTCCTATTCCGGTACCGTTAATTTTGGACGAAAAAAATGTTCAATTTCTCTCTATGCTAATTAAAGACCCTTAAACACCAAATTTGGAAAAATAAATTTTTCAGGAGTTTAAGCTGTAGCTCGAGGTATATCTACACAGACAGACATACAGAATTGCGCATTCTTTATCATCCTAAGGACATGTCTGATTGTTATCTCGAGTTCAATTTTTCTAAAATCCCAAACCCTAAACTTGTACTTTAGTACCAATATCGCAAGTAAAAACGTTAAGTACTAAAATTAGGGCCTTCTCAAAATTTGTTTAATTGTAAGATTTTAAAAACACAAAACCAAATAATTAAAAAAAAAAACTGTTAAATGCTGCATCACGTGCCAAACAGATTTATAACGTGCTTGATACTTAAGAAATCAAAGTTTTATTGTTAAGTCCCTAAATTTGATACTTTTGGAACACCTGAAAATATGTGATAAGCTTCTGTGTACTTTTTTTGTAGGAGTTCAATATTCTATTCTTAAAAAATGCATTTTCGAAAAACTGATTTTCAAAAACAAACGATTTATTTTCTTTAGAATATACGTTTTCTAAAAATTGATTTTTCAAAAAAAAAAATGTTTTTATCAATTCAATTTTTTTTTAACAAAAATAATTTATTTACGGGAAAACCTATTTTTCTTTTAAATAATCGCAGGTTTGCATGAATCTAAAAGTAGAAGAAAACGTGATATATTGATGATTTTACATCCAATTTCTTCACCAATTCTGATTCTGTACAAAAATCTGTTGGTTTTGTAATTCTTGTACGGGTCAGACAGTTTAGTCCTTGCATCAATTTAGAACTGAAACTACAGCAAAAAAAATCGTACAGCAAATCATTAGCTTGATACATCAAAACTGCGTGCTACTATATAACGTTTTTAGAAAAGGGTTGTCGGCTTTAGCCATAGGAATTTTTATTTTCAGTGTATAGAAAATGCGGTACATGTAAGTTTTCTCTCAACACTTCCAAGTCACTTTTGGAACAAATTTTTGCTAATTTTTCTCGTTTTGTAGATCTTTTCGTTTGTAGCTTTTGTTGAAGTGTTTGGCCATTTTATAAAATATTTTAATGAGAGCAGTGCAATGCATAATGTACTTCCTTTCAAAGTTTTTTCAATGTTAATACTAAAAATATACAAATTATTTTTAACTGAAAAAAATATGCTGGGCAAGGGACTTGACTGGTAACTAAAGCGACGCTAGTTCGAATCCCGGTGGATAAATTTTTTTGTTGCTGGTACAAAGTATAAACTAAACGCTTTTCGAGCTATAATACCGTTAAGGTTTTCTCTTTTCTAACCCTTTAGCTTTCTTCTTCTTTCGTACACTGACTGTTGATATTGACATTTAACATGTTTTTCGCATAAAATTTTTTCTCAAAGACCTTACATTCGGTATTAACTCAGTGGCAAGCACACAGAACAGCTTACTTTTGAAGTTTTGAAAAAGAATTAAGTTTTCGTTAAAGCGCATTGTATTAAAAAAAAAAGAATCCAATAAAAAAATTCTGTTTTGGTGGCCATTTGTGGACTTGCCTGAATAAACTAAAATGATTTTGTCCAAGTTATGTAACTCATGCAATTGAGTACACATTTAGGATTCATATTCGGTCAATAACACATTTTTGCGAAAAAATGGACTCATGTTCTGTCTATCTGCCACAGAATTAAACTTTTTCTTTGGTGCCAGATATAAAGGGGTTTGGTCCAAAATTCAGGTTTCAGGTTTTTGTTAGATTTAATTTTGTTCCTGTCGGGAGTAAAAATGCTTCATAACCAAATTATTTTATATAGACGGTATAGGTAAGTCAAAATTTCAATCTTCAATCTCATTTTGTGGAACACTTCAAATTCTGACCTTTTTCTAACATGGCACCAGAGAATTATGAGTGATATTTTTTTTTGTTATCTAATTTTTTGGTTAAATGTTTTAATTGTTGAAAACACGACTGATGAAATAAATGTCTGTTAAAAAATACAATGCGTGTTATTACAAAGTCCAAAACTCTTTGTCAACTTCACCAAACATACCAGCAGTAAACGAGGTTAAATAAATTGATCAGATGATGTATAATTTTGGTGAACACTGAGATCCTATCCTCTCTTAACACAACAAAGCTTAACTTCAATGTCTTCTAGTTGGCAATCTTCCTTTAACTATTTACCAGAACTACCAACTCCCTTTTGTGCAATTTGCATACATTTCAATACTAGCTTGACTTCCTTCCGCCTCAAATTATGCAATATTATTGAATTGAAATTTAATTGCAAAGAAAAAAAGAATTGATATTTTATATCAAATTATTTAACGAACTGAAACCGCAATCATGTTTAACCACCAATTTATTAATACATAATTATGTATTATTAATTTTTTTTGTATCCACACTCGAGTTCACGCAATTTGTAACGCCGAAACCACACACTCATTAGAAAATAAAATATTATGTTCGTTTTCAAATTAAATAGCCATTGTGCTGAAAATTAAATTGAAAAAATCAAATTTAATGACAAGAAAAAAATAAAACTGTATTCAAATAGGTACTAAAAAAAGAATTCTTCACATATTGAATATTATAATATTCAATAATCAACAAAAAAAAAAAAAAAAATTTAATTAACCAAAACACATCACTAAAGAGAGCGTT
Source organism: Meliscaeva auricollis (assembly GCA_948107695.1). Lineage (NCBI taxonomy): Eukaryota > Metazoa > Arthropoda > Insecta > Diptera > Syrphidae > Meliscaeva > Meliscaeva auricollis. The sequence goes on from OX403616.1 coordinate 65,019,964, forward strand.
CATTTTTTCTGTTCGCTTACTGAGGAATATAATAATAATAATAATAATAATTCATTTTGTCCTCTCTGTGGAATTTATTTTTATTTCCGTGGGTTGTTTCTTCCGGGATTTTATTAAACAATGACAATTATTATTATTGGATGCATAAACTACTTTTGTCTCTGTATATGCAGCACAACTTTTTTTTTTATTTTGTTAACAAATGAATAAAGTTGTTGCCAGTTTTTTACTCATTGTCGTTCATTATCATCGTAATATAATAAAGTCGTTTGTCCCACAGCGAGAGAGGTCCTTATTGTTTATTGTTCAGTTTTTTTTTATTATAAAAAAAAATTAAACTCACATTGAACTTTTAAATAAAAATGTTTTAATTCAGATGTTTACAATAGGAACATTAATGAGAAAAAAAAGAAAAACAACATGCATTTAATTTAAAGTCACATACTTATTGTTTGAACGTTCAACAGTGTTGCCAAAAGGTTTTCTTCCAGGAGTTTTATTTATTATTATGCATTATTGAAAAATATCAACACAATTACTGAAGTTGGGTTTGTTTGAATTGAAATGTATTGGATTTGTGTAAGATATTTGAAAATCGAATACTTTATTTTAAGATAACATATCGAAAGAAGTAGTTTTGTTAAAAATAAAATATTATATTTCAACGTAAAGTCATGTTATATGCAAAAGTTGTTGTACTATATGGTAAGAGATCCCCCCGTAGCATTGAATTCATTGAAATTCAAAATTTGGTGTTGGGTTTCTACATTTTGATTTGTAGAATATGTGAAACTTCGTGATTTCAAGCCTTTTTCTCGAGTTCATATTTTGTGATTTCGATCACCTCCTATTTCAGTGCATCTATAAATTTTGATCAACATTTAAAAAAAAATGATAAAAATAGAAAATACCGAAAATCGAAGTACAATATTAGCCTCTATAAAATGAAATGTAATTTGGTTTTATATTTTGAAACAATTTAGCTTTGCAGCAAAAATGAAAAAAAAAACATTTATTTTTCTTAAATGAATTTTACTAATAAAATGCAATTTTTGATAAAAAAAAAATATCAAATTATTAAAGCCTTTTTTAAAAAATAATTTTGTATGTACAAAGGTAAAATAAAATCGTCAAGAAATTAAAAAAACAGGTTTGTCATTTTTAGTTTGATTAATTTTTCATTTCAAAAAGATTTTTAGAAATAACTTTTACTAGACATTGCGGCAACTTTAAAGCTTTTGTATAGAATATCTCTGATCGGATGGTCCCAGTCATTAGAGAAAAAAAGAAATAAAATAAACCGTTCTATGCGAATACCGAAGTTTTTGAAAAAAAAAGTTTCCAATAAAATCGTTTATATTTTGTTTTTGTCAATCCTTGAAGTATTTTTTTGTAGAAAAAAAGCCTTTTCTAAATCTCAGGAAAACCAAAACCCTTAAATCAAACAATCGTCAATAGGAAACACAATCTCTTGATTTTGGATTCTAAGGTTATCTAATTTATATCTCGAAATTTAATACCTTCTCCTGAATAGATTTACGAAGTTATGTACCTCAAAAAGGGTTCCAGATTGTGATTGAAATTGAAAAAAAAAAAAAAAATAATCCCGAAAACCAAAAACTGATCTTAAAGGATTTTGATTTTTTTAAGGATTTTGAGTTTTGAGATTCCAAACATTTTTAATTTTTTTGAATTTCTTATGAATCTTGTTTCAAATTCAGAAAACACAAGTTATGAAAATCATATCTCCCGACCGATTTATAATTTAAAGATAAAGAAAATCTTATGATTTGTTATACTTAAGATTTTTTACTTTCCAAAAAAAATTGCATGATTTATTGATTCGGGTTTTTCAAAATTTTGATATTTCTTAAGTCTACTTTTTTTTTTGTTTTTAAAAGTTTTTAGGTTCTGTAAACTGTTGAGGAAATCCCAAACAAAGACATACAAAAACCCAATATCCCAAAATACATAGCTTAAAAACATATATTTTCGATTTTAAGGACTTTTAGCTTTGCAGAGAAAATATATCCAGAAATTGATGCTGTTTAAGCTTCAAATTTGTTTCCAGATCCTGATTGATTTCAATTTTCAATAAGTTCTTGGATTGTAATTTTAGAAAACTTTATCCGTTTTAAGAACTCCTTAAAACAAATATTAAAAAAAAATATTTTGAACTGACTTCATTACTTCCAAATTGTCATGAGACTTTGACAAATGGATCAACATTATGAAAAAACGCTATTTCTGGGGTCCTTTGAATTTTTCATTCATTTCACTAATTTACCTTCAATTTTTTGGACATTTTTCCGTTAAATCCTTTCTTTGAGAGAACGAATCATTTGCGGTAAACGAAAAAATTGCCCAAATGAATTTTTCGTTTTCTGAACAATTAATAGACTGTGTTTGCAGCAAATTGGTAAGCTCGTTGGGGTTAAATAATTTTCGCGAATGATTAAAAAAAAGTTCAGCGTCACCGGTGCGGTAATTGAATAACTGACCAATCACTTACTAAGAGAATAAGTCACTATTGTTCGTTTGTTGGACCGTAATATTTCGATTTCAACCTCGTTTGCAGCAAACTCTTAAATGCGTTTGTAAGCACTTCAATTCAAATTCATTTGTTTGCTGCAAAGAAAAGAATTTTCAAAAAAACCAAGAGATGTTTAGTTTTAGGAAGCATTTTTGTTTGCCGCAAGCAACTCCTCATGAATATGAGTTTCAAACAAATGGGTTGTTTTGCAATATGTTTGCTGTAAAAGAATTACAATTTGGGTCAAATGTAATATGTATAGTTGCTGTGTATTAACTTTCCAGCTAATAATTTTCACTTAATTCAAAGGAATCTCGATGGTAGAAAATCGACCAAGAATGTTCTTAACTTCCTTTTAACATAAAAAAAAAACTATTAAAGATTTGTTAAAGGTCTTAAAATAGCGATACAATTATTTCGAATATTATTCATTTCGAGCAACAATATTATGATATTTTTAATATTTTTTACATGGAACGAATTATACCTAATATGAAATAATAAATATCTTACCACTGATATCGTGGTTTCCAAACCAAATATTTGATAAAATGTGATTAACTATTTTGTGTGACAGTAATTCATAAAATTTCAAATTATCGAGAAAGTCAGAAATGAAAAAAAAAATGTGAAACGTTGTTTATTTTTGTTGAATAAACTTTTTATTGCTTTTAAGCAATCACGTGCGCCCCCAGGCTTCATTTTATTTATATTTATTTATATATTTTTTTTTTTAAATTCCTTTGTCTTTAATTTGCCATTTGCATTGGAAAGCCGGATAATGGCGAATGATAGTGAAAATGTTAAACTCGCTTGTATTATCGCTTGTGAATGTGAAACAATTTTATTCAGCAAAAATATCATTCAACAATATTTTATAAAATTCAAACAATAAATTATTAATTCAGAGCAATTGGTGGGAAGGAAGCCCGCTGGTAATGTACTACATCCCGTTTTCAATTGTGTAAATATTGTGTTCATTCATGTGGTGAATGTGCATTCGGCTTTGCTTCAATGGTTACAAAGTGTAAGCGAGCATCATCAGCCAACCCATATAATGTGTGAATGTGTACATGATGGGAGATTGTTGTTTAAATGAACTTTAAATTTACTTTTACATACATAAAAATATTTTAAATGAATAGATACGAGTATAAATGAATGTGTGTGTGTGTTGTATAGGCTTAAAACTTTATGAAAACAAGGTCTATATAAGGGTTAACCAGAACTCTTACAGGCAATTGACTTTTAAAATATGGAACGCGCACATAATTGAGCCCCAGAGCCCATTGAAATAAATATGCGTTTTGATTTTTTTTTTTAAATTAAAATAAGTATTTTACTTTTAAAGCTCTTCACACATAATTGAGTTAATATTTAATATTTTTAAATCATCTTGAAACTTTTTTCAAAGCACCGTCATTCAGTGCACAGCACATCGCACCGTTTGACTGAATCTTTAAAAGATTAAAAAAGTTTTGTGCGTTTTAAATGTTCTTTTTGTGTGATATTCAATAGATAGGCGGTAGCGCATCCAATATACTTAAAGTTAATGTTTTTCTTTTGGTTTATAATTTTCAGATGATTGCGTGTACATTGGCAGTAGCTGTGGCTAGGCCAGAGCCACCCAGTGGACGTTATGGGCCTCCGGCACCGCAACAAAAGTACGGACCACCACCGGCTCCTCAAAAGGACTATGGCCCACCACCACCAGCGCCCGCACAACAATATGGCCCACCAAAACCACAACCGCTTCCTGTTTACGGACCACCAGCTTCATTCTATGGACCACCGGCTGCTGAAAATATAATCACCAAGAACGTTTATGTTCACGTGCCACCAGAGGAACCCGAGGAGTATCCTCTTAGTGCTCCAATTCAAATTTCACAACCCAAGAAGCACTATAAAATCATTTTCATCAAAGCACCAAATCCACCCTCGCCAGCCGCACAAGTTCTGCCTCCACCACCACAGGACGAACACAAAACTTTGGTTTACGTTCTTGTCAAGAAACCCGAACCCCCAGCACCGCTCATCCTGCCAACACCAGCACCAACAGAGCCTAGCAAGCCAGAGGTTTACTTTATCAAGTACAAGAATGCCGCAAAACCAGCCCTCGAATACGGTCCACCACCATCGAAGCCAGCAGAAGAATACGGTCCACCAGAAAAGTTCTAAATATAATAACACACCCAGTTTAGGAAACATAAGAACTACGCATGCAAATTTCACAAAAAAAAATAAAAATTAAGGAAAAAAAAAGCGAAAACAAAATGCCATTTGCTGTTAGAACTATAATTTTAAAAATTTGTTGTTAATGTTAATTTTATATTTAAATTTTTTTGTTGTTTTTGTTATTTTTGTTGTTATTGCCTTTTTGTTTGTATTGTTAAATAGTTTTTCAGTTGAAGAGTGTGGACTCTGAGTCCTTGTGGTTATTTTACTATTTTTTTTTATTTTGCAGTGTAAATAAAAAAAAACGAACGAAATTTTGAAAAAAAAATTGTATTTTAACTTTTTTGAGATTCTTTTGTGGAAAAAAAAGGACGAATGAACGACCGACGACGCCTGAGAACAAGAAAAATTATTTCAATTTAGGAAAACTTTAAGTTTGGGATTGATTTTTTTTTATTTTCTGTGGGTAAAGTAACTTTCTAGTTGTGGAGAAAGTTTTAGTATTTTTTTTTTCTATTTTTATTCATCATTTTCTACTCTCAATGAATTGGATGTGTTGTTAAGTTCATAGAAGAGAAATAGGAGAGCAAAAAAATAAAAAATAAGAAAAAGATTGACTGAAATGGATTGTTTTGTAAATGAATATAAAATAACAGTCTGAGATTTTATGTTTGCAAAAAGAATGACTTCATTCCTGGTGAGGATATTTATTTTGATGAATAAAAGTTTGAATGGAAATAAAAACTAGTAAAGTAGGTATAAGGCGCTCTTGAAATAAAATATGTGAACTATGAAGAAAAGTAATAAAATAAAATGAAAGAAATATCGTTCGAAGAAAAAAATGCATTCAATTCAAGGGGGGCAGGTTGAAGAACTGACAGTTTCGGATGAAGATAAGAAACTCCTGGTTTTTTAAATCTTTTTTTTAAATTTTTTCTTAGCTCTTCTTGATTGAGGATTAGAAAAACTGAAACAGTTGTGTCTCCATGACATCCAGTATCAACTTCTAATTTTACAATTCTGAATTCAAAGAATGAGTCGTTGAAAAATTCCACTGAGTCAAGATAGTTTGGATTATTTTTTTCCAAGTATAAGACCTTAATGTGAAACACAACTCACAACTGGCTAGATTTAATAATGGTCAGTGGAAGAGGCAGTTTGCAGCTCTTAACAGCATTTTGAATAGGAAGAGCGCGGCTTAAAAAATATTTACATTTTTAAATTCCTACATCAAATCTATTCCGAAGATAAATCTTACGGACTCTAGAGACACTACAGCACTGGTAGCTAAGACCATTGACATTAATACAACATAGAAGGACAAATCATAGAAAGAACACATGACAACAGCACGCAGTTGGTATTTTTGATGGTCCTCCATCTTTCTACCAACGGCGCTCAATGATGCTTGATTTCGGCGATCGATCGGGAACCGATGCTTTATCAGAGACAAAGCCGTTTTCTAAATAAAAATAGCAGATACAAAATAAAATGTACGAATGTGTCGCACGTACTTGCTCTTAGGGCCACTAAGGTTCTTAAAAATAATTATGTAATTTTATATGAAATTTTTACAAAACATAAAATTCATTACTAAATGACTTAAACAAAAACTTAAATTGTTATCAACTCCAAACTAAGTATGCCATTTGATTTCGTTGAGAAAGATTAATTTTGAAGAACAAAAATTGGAAAATCGTTAAAGCCATTTAAAAAAAAAAACAAAAAAAATTTTTGTTATTTAAATCAATTGAGTCGCTTTCGAAAAAATCAGAAAAACGGATCTGTTAGAGGTACCATTATTAATTGATGAAACAATATTTTTTTCCTTCAAAAGTACACAAACATTTTTTTTTTAGATACCGTTGATTTCGGTCCAAAAAAAAAACTGATTTCCCCTCTTGAAAATCACCAAAAACCCTCAACTACTAAGTTTGAAGAAAATCGGTCTACTGTCCTAGGCTGTTGCTCGAGAAAGAGACACACAGGCAGAATTATTGGACTCACTTATTTCGCATTGTCTGAAGTTTAATTTTTTTACGAATCCTAAACTTGCCGTTTAGTTCTTTTGCCGCAAGTTAAAATAGAGTTCCTTTTTGAATAAAGAATCGCGTACTTCGCTTGTAGTTCGGATGTCAGCGAAGGAAGTTCTTAGGTCGGTGGCAAAAAATGCAGGTTTGTAAATTTTTTTTGTTAATGGTTTTAGTCATGCGTTGATATAGTCTCAATTGTGTCTTTTTACTTGCGATATTAGGTGCTATAGGGCAAGCTTAGGATTCGTAAAAAAAAATCGAACTCAAGATAACAATCAGACAAGTTTACGATGATAGAGAATGCGAGAAAAGTCGGTTTTGCAATTCTGTCTGTCTATCTGTCTATACCTCAACATCGAGCTACAGCTTAAGCCTCTTCAAATTTGGAGCTTAAGGTTCTTTGGTAATTCCATAGAGGGGAAATTGAAATTGTTTTCTTAGGACCAAAACTAAGGGTACCTGCTATGTAACCATTAAGGTTACAGGTTAAAAATAACTTTTTTCTAAAACGGCTCTAACGATTTAGTAGTAGTAGTAGTCTTCTTTTGAAATAAAAGAAATGTCTGTATAGACGGTAACTCTCATAAAATATTTTTTTTTTTTTTAATTTTTTAACTTTCTCTAAGCCAATTTTGTTGAATTTTTGTATACGGGAGCTCCATAACAAATTCAAAATTATTTGATATTAAAATTTTCAAAAAAATGATGTTTGGGTTTTTGAAAAAATCCTTTGAAAAATCAATATTTTGAAAAAGGGTTTCTGTATTTTTTTAAATTTTGGTTTCGGATGTGCATTAATATTTTCTTTTAAAAAAAAACTTTTACTATCGAAATTAAAATCGTCAGACTAAAAAAAATTAACAAAGTATCATTTTTCTATACATAAATTGTGAGTCTTGAAAAAATTGGAAAAATTGGAAAAATCCTCAGACATTAAGGCAAATATTGAACATTTTATGTATGAAGAAGAAATGAAAATAATTTATTTAAATTTTCTTATAGCTAAAGTCGCTTAACACCTTTGATTTAAGACTGTTAAAATGTTTAGCTTAGGGAATTATAAAAAAAATCGATTTTTAGGTGACTAAAACAGCTTCTTAATAAATTTTACGAAGAAGCCAATGTTTTCTTCTGATAAAATTAATTTTTAGAAAAATATTTGAAATCTTGAGAGCCATTTTTAAATAAGTTTTATTTTTATATATCTTTCTAACATTTAAAAAAAATAAATGGAATGTTAAAATTAAAAAAAAAAATATTGACCTTTCTTCAATAAATCCATTTTTCAAGTACAAATTTCAATTTTTTTTTTAATTAAAAAAAGCATTATTTTTGAAAAATGTTACCATTCTTTATTGTGGTAACTTAAAAGCTTAAGAAATAAATACAAAAAAAAATGATTTTTTTTAATCTTAGCTGAGCTGTCTTTGTGAAAACTAAGCTTTTCTAAAACCGATGTGGTTTTATTATTTTTGTTAAAAAAAAAAATGTATTACAAAAACACATCTGATAATTTTGCAAAATCACCATACGCTAAGTTTTTATTTACTTCAATGATATTTAAAATAAAAAGAAAAGCGCAAAGTGTGTATTTTTATGAAATCTTGAAAATTGAAAATTGGATAGAAAGGTGTAAAGTTATTTTGTACTTTCTTTGCAATATTTTATCGTTAATTATTTCTCAAACATCTATCTCAACTCAAACGAGTTGTAGATTTTTAAATTTTTTGTTCTTATATGTGACTTTCATGTAGTGTTATACTCATTTGATAACTTTATCGATTCCAATATCAATTATGCCTCTAAGTCATGTCATTAAAAAAAAAGATACAAAAACAAATCTTTTAAGCTATGCCTTGATGGGATATCTTTAGGCAATCCTAGTACAGTGATGCGCGTGGCGCGCAACCATTTAAAATTAAAAATTAGACTGAGTTTTGGTGAATTATTTCTCAAACATCTATTTTGATGTTTTTGATTTTCCCGAATTTCATTCTAAGACCTGCCGAATATAGGCTGGGTCGCATAATTAAAGAAACTCAAAAGTTGATCTTTAAGGAGTGGCAACCCTTTGCCTTAACAGGATATTGTTAGGCAGCCCATGTTTCTTTAGACACTATACCTTTACAAAAATATAGCTGGTATAGCGATGGGAATAGTTCGTCCTATGGCGCGATCTCAGACTGTTATCGTTTAAATTTGTTTGGACTCATCCTGCATGTTTAGCCTTTTTGTGTTAAAACAAATAAACCAAAAAGTCATCTTTGTAAAATCAGATGATACCCAACCATTCTATTAGAGTCCTCCATCGCACTAACCATTCCTCCAAAGGGTACCTACTGTTAAATGTTATTATCAAAAAAATCTAATTGCTAATGGTTAGCAAAAATAATTGATTATTTTCTTGCTGCTGAAAAGACCTATGTACATCTTTTATTTCATCTTCGTTGATTTAATAATTTCCACTCTAACCACCAACTCATGATATTTAACTTCTTGTCAAAATGTATTTTGCTTTTTATAAATTGAGATGTTTAAATAATTTAATTTAAATGGAATCGTACTCCTCGAAGTTAATAAGAAAAGAAAAAGAAGAATTTTATTTTGTATAAGTATATTATTTGCTTAAGACTTTATAAAGTCTTAATATATTATGTTTGGATGTATTTATGACACTGTGAAACATGAGCTTTCTTCTCAGATGGAATAAGAAAACAACACAAAAAAAAAAACAAACAAAATAACAAAAACCCCCTTCCTTATTTAGCCGTTTCTATTACAACTGTGTATCCCGCATTGATAAGGAAGATCTGATGCTTGTATCTTCTTATGCAAAACAAAAGACAAGACATCACTCTTTCATTCTCAGCAGGCATATCTAAGTATTTCGTAGTATAGAAGATATCTTTAGACCCCCAAAGTGAGGAATTTAAACAATTAAAATTCATTGATTCGTTACAAGGGGATTTTGTTTTGTTGTGAGAATTGTGTTTTGTGTGTACAATATTACAGCTTGAATTGTTATGTAAAGTGAGTCTTTAATTTTGGACAAGAAGGCAGGGCCGTAGGTATGGGTATTAAAACTCAATTGATATTTTAGTTCCTTAAATTTTAAGCTGTAACGTTAGCATATAATGGTTAGTGTAATGGAATATCTCCTCGAAGGTCTAAGCCGCATTCCTATAATAACTTATTTCTTGCGAGAAATTGACAAAGCTTTTAAAAATAGCTAAATTTGTCATGAAAAGTGTAAAATATCTTAGACCTCCATTATAGCAAATTACAAGAACAAATGAATGATTGAGTTGATAGTGTCAGTTACACCACATCAAAGTTGGCCTTGGATTTTCCTCGATGTTGACTTTGGATTTTCTCAAATAACAAAAAAATGCCAAGTAATGTATACCTAATTGCTGTCCTCATATCTGCAAACAAAAAATTGCTCAATCTTACCGTTAATTTATTAAAATTATAAACAAATTCCACTTTGTATGGAAGTTTTGAAAAGGTCTACCTTTAAATGGAAAACCTTTTTTTAAAAAACAGTTATTAACGGTACCTGCCATAGAACCGTTTTTTTAAATTCTGATTTTCTCCTCCATGTTTCAATCAATTTCAACCATTTTTTTTACATGAATGCTTTTAAGTTGCCGTAATAATATTTAGTTAAAAAAAATATTTGAATTTTTATTTTTTTTAAATCATTATTTCGAAAATTACTCAATGTTTTTTTTCAAAATTTAGTTTTTAGATGTTGATAAATAATATCTTAAAAATGACGTACCAATTTTTTTTTTATAAAAGTCCTTGCTAAATTTTATATAGAAAAAATAGTTTTTTTTAAAAAACGGCTTTAACGATTTTTAATTTTTTTTCTTCTAAAAATGTATCATTGTAGAAGAAATCAGATTGCATACTTCGTTTTGAGTTAAAATTCATTAAAGAAGCTGTTTTAGTCATTTGAAAATCGAATTTTATGCTTTTTTAATTTTTTTTCTAAAACTGCATTTAAAAATTTTTAATTGAAAAGGCTTAGCATATATAGTAACTTTATCTACAATAAGAGCAAGTCGTGCATTTTATTTTAAATAATTTCCTACTATTTTGATTTGCTGAATCTGCTTGTTGGTTTGTCGATTTCGTGAGGTGAATGTCTGAATTCATTTGGCTTGCCAAGTTTGGTCGTTGATTGTCATATTCACTTGTTGATTTGTCAGGTACAAGTGTTAATTTGCCAATCAAAATTGTATCATAATTGATTTTGGAAGAATTTTCATCCATCCAAAGCCCTACTTCGATACGAACCTGCAAAAAACATTTATCTCAGCTGAATGAAACAAAACAAAGACATCATTCTCTCTTCAATGTTATAGAGCATCGCGAAGTGAAATCGTTTTTGAAGCGAAGCGAACCTAACCAAATGTGAAACTACATAAACGAATGCCATATACACGCATATCCTTATACAAATCTCTATATCCCTTTATCCGTTTAGTCCTTATAGTCCCAACAACAGAACAAGGACACTTATCTGAAAACACACATACATACATACTTACACACTTACATAGTGAATGTATGTTTATAAATGTTATACATATATGCGTTTTTGTATCTAGACAAAAGTCAAAAACTCCTGAAACGACAGATCCGAAAATTTCAATCTGCCACCAAACACTTCAGATACAAAACAGAATGAAATTTTATCATCACATTCGAGATGCTCCACGAGAGTGCGAGAGTAGTTAAGTCGGAATCGGAATCGGAATCGGGTTTGAGCTTCGGCATGGGTGCTCATCTGCTCATCGTAAACGAGTGAAGAGGTCCTTGAACATTTTTTGGGATGGGAAGGGGGACGGTTTTTGGTGATGATGGTGGAAGAGTGACATCGGTGATGGTGCGGTGCGGTGGCGGTGTACGGTGTGGGTGTATGACGTGTGGCGTGACGTGTGGGCTGTTTGTATGGCTGGTTACCGCTTGGTTACTCTTCTTCGGTGTCCTTGTCATCGTATAGTTGCCGTAATCGCATAGTTATACGATGGTATCAGTACAAACGATTGGGATACGATGAGGTTCCTTCAAAATTTATTATACCTACATCACATTCAGATACGGATACAAATATACTTCAATATAGTACCTACATACTCGTATCTACCATCGCAATGTTATATAAGTAAAAGCTGGAAAAGGAATATCCCTCGTCTTTCGTAGCCTGCCTTCAGGCAAGCACCACGCACCGCAGCGCCATCCACCGCACCGGGCTGCCGAGTTGCGGGTTGTGTTTGCATACAAGATACGAATTGAAAAACGAAGGCGATGGAAATGGACCCTTGTGGGTGTATTCGGGCAAACGCTCTCGAAATTGTGTATGGCATTGGCAGCAGCGGCAGTCATTGTATGGTGACGCGCGGTGCGGTGCGGCGGCGGCGGTGAATTCAAGAGTGTCGTCCTCTTCTCTTCGAACATGTATACAAATGTAATGTCATTACGTTTGGTAAATTTAACTTTAACCGAACTTTTGAATGAAAATGTTTGAGTTATTCAAATTCAAATTTCATTGCCCCAAAAGTTTCTTCATTTCTTCTTCGTTCTTCATCGCGTACTCGTCTTTATCGTCTGTCCAAAAAGGACGAACACGATGACTGTCGAGTCGACTAGAGTAGATACATAAGGAATCGTCATCGTCATCGAGGTCATGGGAGTGTATATTGTGGGCGTTTTCAGTTGTCGCTTGCCATCTTTCCAGAATCCTGATGTTTCTAGTTATCGCTGAAAGAAGGACTTCTTGGATGAGTGTGTGTGTGTGTGTGTGTGTGTGTGTGTGTGTGTGTGTGCGTGTGTGTTTCAAAGCTACACACAAGAATAAGAGAAACTCGAAATTCTAAAGTTCTTATGACTGACATAAAGTGCAAAGCAGGGGAACATTTTCTTTATTTCCAAGAAACATTTTTTTTTCCGTCAACATTTTCCTTAGCGATTTATAGAAGAAAAATATTTTTGCCAGTTTGTGTTTCTTGATAAAAAAAACTGAAAACAAAAAAAAAATTCAGAAACAACATGCGGAGGGTAGGAATTGTATTTCCTTTGGCAAATTGGTCTCCTTTTTTCCTACCGCCTGCTGCTGGTGTTATTTTTTTTTTTTTCATAAAATAGAGTCGCACAGCCAACTTGTTGTTGTTAATGCGATTCATGTCTTTAACAGACAGAGTGTGTTTTTTTTTTTGCGCTTTGTGATATTAATGTTAAGAATCGCAGCTCAATTTGTAACGAAACGAGAGTATTTTTTTAAATGATACTAAATATTTGAAGGAGGGCGTGTATATGCGGTGTCAACTTTCTTTCTGTTTAGAGATTGAATTGTGGTTATGATTCGGCTATTCAAGGGTGGTATTTCAGACATAAATTCAATAATGTAGTTCATTTGGGTACAAGGGACACAAAAAATTAGGGGTTGCGATGGAATTTTGATTTAACGTTTGACATGGGTGAGTTTTTTTTTCAAAAAATATAAAATCCCTCGTAGAAGGTAGAGTAGAGGTGTGCTACCTACTTAATGTAAAAATGAGCAGTTCAATTTCTTTCTTGGTATTAAATTATGTGTTTTGGTAGAAAGTTTTATATAAATCGAAATTACCTAAGTTAAAGTAGAAAAGTAGGTGAATTTATTATTAGACTCTGTTTTACTTATATGAGATTTTAAGATACATATATGCAAATAATATCAGTAATTACAGTGAATGGGATATTAAATAAGCAGACAAATATGGGGGCCAAGGGAGAATTTAGTGGTTTTAATTACTGAATATGCCTGAGGAGGTAACTTGAAAATAACTTTTTATCAAAACAGTATTTTCATACAATGGAAAATTGACGTTTCCATTTATATATAAGAGAAATTCAACAAAGTAAATTTTAAAGATCCGAGATGTTTAAAACCTTAAAATATAAGCTTCAAAAAATTCAATGAAGCACTCCGAAATACATATTAAAATAAGATGTAGTAGCCCCTAAAAGTTGTTAAAATCTTTAAAAATTGAGGATCTTGCATCGAAAGGGGGGAAGATCCAATTTTGAAGAGTTTTGGTTAAATCAAAAATGTAACATAAAAATACATTGGTTTAATAGAAAAATCCGTTCTGTTGGAAAATAAAAGAAGCTATAGCTGAAATCGCATCCGCCACAATCCACATACAAAAACAGTATTTTTAAATTGCATTTCTCGTTTTCACCACGACTTCCAATATGGACCTACCACCTTTTGATGCAATGCCTTCCCTTCACTTTGAAACTGAAATTTAAAGACGCATCGTAGTAAAGCTAAAATCACGAGACTTGTGTGAACACAAACATTTGTGTATTATTGTTACGAAAAACAATACCATCTGAATCACTATTTGGAAGGCACCAAATGATACACAAATCGTGTTTGTATATCATTTGATACCATGTAATTTTAGGTTCAGGTTGTTTTGTGCATTTTTATGACAACAATACACAAATTCAAATGTGTTCACAAATTTTGGTATTTACAGAAATCGTAGCAACATTTATGCTATATTCCTCCTCACGATTTCTTTTGAAAGAAATCGAAAAATAAAGGTTACGCATACGCCATAGTGGCTATTTAAGTTCAAAATCTGCAAATTGGTAAAACATCATCTATAGCTGAACAAATAACGAAACTAGCTGACCCTTAACTAAACCTCTATTATTGATTGATTTCAAAATTAATTTTATAACAAGACTAGTGTTGTGCAGGTCTGTATGTTGATGCAATTTTTGAAAAAAAATTCTGATATAAACTAATATAAACAAATATTGGCTTTAAAAATAATTAGAAAATTCAATATTGTCTAAAAATTGTGTTGGTACCTATGACCCTAAACTTTGCATACCATTTAACTGCTTGCATTTTGATCTCTTCCATAAACTCAACCAATTTTCAAAAACAAACTACCGGAATCAATTTGCCTAAGTAAATACTTTTTTACTTGCGATGTAGGTACTTTAATCAAGTTCTGCATTCGTACAAAAAAAAAGTTGAGATAGCAATCAAACATGCATTACGATGATAGAGAATGAGAAAAAGTTGGTCCGACAGTTCCATCTGTCTGTCTGCCTGTCCGTCTGTCTATTTGTATGTATCAGAGGCCACAGCCTAAACGGATGGGTCGATTTACTTCAAACTTGGTATTTGGTGTTTTTTGGAGACTATCCCCAGACGTTTTTTGAATTATTTTTTTTTTTGCAAAAAAAAATAACGATACGTGCCATATACCGGTTTTAGAAAGTTAAAACGGCTTTAAGATTTATGTGTTGTCTACACATGCAATAAAGAATTAGATTTTTTAAAAAAGATTTTAAAATCAAAATTTTTTGGTCCAATTGAAATTTAGACAGAGATTAGATACTATGGTAAATACATTTTTGAACAAAATTTTAAGAAATTTTCTGAAGTTTTTGAGGGGAGATAACGGTAAAAAAATTGTATACGGTGCGTCATTACTTTTTATGAAAGCCACATAAAATTATGATTCAACTTTATTGAGCATCCCAAACAAATTACCTTTAATTTGATATGTGTACTGTGTAGTGTGTTTAGATTTTGGGTTTTCGGAATTGAGAGTTTTCGAGATTTAGTTTTTTTTGTTTTCTGTTTTCGGGATTTTGTTACTTTTTCATGGTATTGACCAATGACCTGGTCAATAGATGGCAGTTATGCTGTATTTCGTGAACTATACATGCCTACAAATAAATAATGAATGAAAGAGAGGATAACGATTGGATTTTGGATGACCTATTTTCTATAGGCGAAGAAGATTAAATTGACTCACGCCCGAATATCTAATACACATACACCTTGATTTTATAAGCGAGGTGCGTCCTCGCAACTCTACGCGAGCTTAAAAAATGCGATTTTCCCGTCCTTGTATAATAGTAGAATGAGCTTTAATTTACATTCAAAACATTATAATATTTAAACAGCCTAGAGACTTATTACTTAAAAATGCACCCCCAATAGATAATATATGTACCTAACCTATACCTTTTGAACCCCGAATATTAGGAATTTTATTTTTATAATATTTGCTGCGGTCCTACTTTTTGTACAGAAGATCTAGATTAAGAAGTCACTTAAGACCTTAAGATAATCCATTATTGTAAATCAGTTTGATTTAAAAATTTTGTTTTTACTTTTTGTGCTAAGGAACGATAGTCAGTTTTAAGACTCCTATCCCGCATCACAAGAAGGATACCTCTTTCAAATTTTTTCATGTACATATTTACACAGACAAACCAACAATGTTTAACTTAATTTTGAAACTGCCCATCATCATTTCTGTATGAAAAAATTAAATTGCTTTAAGGAAAAAACAAAAAAAAAAAATAAACTGCAACAAAACGTTTCATTATTCATTTTCTTCCATGCTTCAACATTTCTGATAAGATAAGTCTGGAGGCAACTCACAATCTTGCATGAAACACTCTCAACTTTATAAAATAATTTTTATAGTACTGTGCAATGATTTTCTCCTTACTTGCGATATACCTACATATGTACTTTAGGGCAAGTTTAGGAAAGTTTAGTAAAAAAAAGATAGCAACGGATGAGTCTATTTACTTCAAACTTGGTATATGACGTTTTTTGAAACCGTTTTTTGAATTATATTTTTTTAACCGATTTTTTTTTAACCATTTTTTCTTAATACCAAATTAAGAAAAATGGCTCCTACGATTTCGATAATAAAAACATTATCATTTGGTTTATCTTTTTTATAAAAAACATTTTTTTTTAACTTTCTTCTATATTTTTCTATTTTCTCCATTATGACTCACTTGATTTCAACGTGATAGATTTAAGATTGCCGTAGTATAGTTTAGTTTAGCAATAAAATTTTATGAAATTGGCTTATTGAATTTTTAAAGAAAATTTGAATTTTTTTTTGAAAATCGTTCTTTTGAAAACTATTATAAATTTTTTTCAAAACTTAGTTTTTTGGATAAATAATATCTAAAAATTACATACCAAATTTTGTTTTTTGAAAGTCTTTTTGAAACTTAATATAGAAAAAAATATTTAAACAAAAAAACAGCTCTAACGATTTTCCTTTTTTTTTTTCTTAAATGTATCTTCATACAAGAAATCAAAATGGTATCCTTCGTTTTGAGGTCAAATTCATTTAAAAGAACTGTTCTAGTAATAGAATTTTATGCTTTTAAAATTTTTTTTTTCTTAAACTACATATAGAATTTTTCAATGAAAAAGGCTTAGCACACGACGAAATTTTGTCGTGCATTTTTTTTTGTTCTTAGAATTAGTCTTTCTTAATTTAATCAAATAGCATATTAGTTGGAGCTTAAAATTGTTTAAGAAGTTTATTTAGGTAATTTTTTTAATAATTTTATTTCTTTTTTTAATTTCTTATACATTTTTTTTGATTTTATACATAAGAAGCGTTCGATTTGATTTTTTTCCAAAAATTTCAGCCAAACAAATTTTGCACATAACTGTTTCAAACAAGAATTCCAGCGTCTAAATTGTATTCGAAGGTCGAACAAAATTAAACGTAATATACATACTGCAGAATAGATGAAAACACATACAAACACACATTTAGAATTTATATATAAAAAAAAAAAAAATAAATAAAAACCCAAGAAAAAAAAGGGTTCTTCTATTTGAAATTCTTCGTCTGTCATTCTTGGCTCTTATCGTTAGAAAAGGCAGCTTGACTCTGCCCGTAGGTGATGATAAATGTCAGTTAGTTGTAACTAGTTTCATACCATCACGGAGGCACTTCATTTCTCCAAGTGCTCGGTCGTGCTATAGTAACTCACTGGATTCAAAAAAAAAAAAACACAGAAAAATCCCATTTCCAACGTATATTTATAAGACTTTTTGTTGTTGCATAGTATCAAGTTGAATCGAAGTCACGTAGGTTAAAAGGTCACAAAGTCAGAACACCAGAAGTCTGAAGAAATATATAGATATTCTTATTTGGCATAGAAATCCCAAAATAAGATAAACCTTGAGAATTGATGTTGATTTGAATGTGTGTGTGTTGAACAGAGTGGAAATTTGTATTTAAGATACTTAACCCAAAGAAAAGGAAGCATATACTATATGAGTTTGAGTTTATAAAGATGTACAACTTTGCTCTTTGGAGGTCCTAATCAAATACTCAATCAATAATCACCTAAGGTAGACTCCATTATCTAATGCTAAGAAATATACAGAAACAAAATTAAAATAGAAAATTAAATACAAACAAAAGTCAAAGTCGAAAAGGATATACATAGATTAACAGAAAAACTGACTGCAGAAAGCCCTGAAGGATTAAAACTTTTATTATTTTTTCTACTCACTAAGTAAGAAAGGATAACGATGTGTATATGAGTCATCAGGTAGGTAAATGATTTAGTTTGAACAAAATAACAAATATTTAAAGTTTTTTCCTTCGGCAGAGGAATGATTTTTTGTTGATGTTTTTGTTTAAAAACAAAAGAAAAGTTAAAAATAAAAACACTTTACTGCTTAGGGTACTTTAACTGCCATCGAAAAATCGTATGCTCACAGAGTCATCGATAGACATTATTCTTATTTTTTTTTTCTTGTTCTTGTTCTAAGCCAAAAAAGTCAGAGAGAAGAACAAAGGACGAGAAGGACGAAGACAGCAAAAAAAAAAGTTTTCACTTAGTGGGATTTTAGTTCAGTCAACATTGATTGGTTTGACTTTGAAGTTAAATTTGAAAATTAGTTTATTTCACTTTCCGTTTCGAACGGAACTTTTATATACTTTCGATAAGTAAACTTATTTTTAAGTTTGAATTTATTTACTTAATGTGTTTGGTGTTGAAGGCATTTTATTGTGTTTATTTGATAAAGTTTTGTAAAATGACTGTTCAATATTTTTGTTTTGCGCTTTTATTGATTTCAGTATACGAAAATGTGGTATGAATGTGTACATTGTGCAACATATCAATGGTTTGGGATTTCCTCATCAGAGGATGAACATAAAAAGTAAGTTTAGGAGGATATTCGACAAAATTAGGATTCAAAATATTGATGCTTGTGTGTCCCCAGGTTTTAAGCTACGATGAATTCTACCAATTTGTTTTCTTTTTATCTTTTGTGTTTTGTTAAATATAGTTAAAAATATGACTGACCATACAATGCAACTATAAAAACAGAGGGGTATTGAAATTAGTCTACCATGTCCACATGCACAAATCCATATAAGATACATATTTAAAACTACATATAAGTTCCTCAGGTCATTCTAAGGCGAAAAACTTAAGAAGTAATTTTGCCGTCTTCTTCTCCTTTTCTTTTTATGACGGTTTTAATGACTTTGGCTCAATTTTCCTTTAACTTGCCTTATCTTTGCCAAACGACACGTCCCACCGGTACTTTTTAGTGATGGGTAAGTTATCTTAAATATATATTATGTCTAACAGCATTAAATTTATTTTGAATTGTAAGCTCTTGCAACAGTTACAGAGCCGTAAATAGTGACTAGTGAATTTTTTTTTCGCAGACTGTGATAATAAAATACCCCAAAAAACCCTCTTCAGATCTTTCTTGTTTTATATTGAGCTACATGATCATTCACTAGATCACGAAATAAGAGTTTTCGCAAACTTGCGTTTATCAAATTTAAATAAAAAGCAGCCAGTGTGAGTTTTTAGAAAATAGGGTGTCACAAAAAAACTGGTTGTCACCTCAGCAACATGAATCACATACATATATGCAACAGCGTATACCTATGCATAGCTCCTCCCATTACTATTAAATTAATGAAAGTGTGGTGAATTTCAATCCGTTTTTCTAATTTTTTTTCGAAAACTGAGTTGTCACAAACGATTTTATTGATATAATCAGAAGCCACAAACGATTTCTGATCGATTGAGTATAAAAAAAATCCATGTTACTACAATTTTCAAAAATATTATGGCTAACTGTACTTTTTTTAAAATTTGTTTATAACTCAAAAACGATTGGCGTGAAAAAAATTTGAAAAGTCGATTTTTAAAAATTTGGAATGGCTATCTGGTATGACCTCAACAATGTGTGAAATATTACAAACATGAATTGAAAATGAGAAGTCAGTGAAATTAACTACCGTTGCTGCAAAAGTTAATAACTACTAGGCCTAAGAGAGTCGAGTAAAGATATTTAACTTCAAATTGAGGCAAATATTGGAAAATTGAAAGAGAAAACGTGATAAGTTCATGCAATTTAATGAACGATGGCTTAACCTTTATTTTTTTCCCCATTCACATATTGCTGTCAGCTGTCAGCTGTGAAAGAAGCTGGACGGGCATTTATTGTTGGGGTATACATGTACTTTTTAGTTAATAACATAGATATGGAATGTAGTAATTGATTACATGCAAAATAATGAAGTTTCAGTCATTAAAACAAGAGATATTAATTTCACCGTTTTTCCCATACACTCGTCCCACTGTGGTTCAACGTTGCCCCATCTCAAATGAAAAAGATTAGGGTGTTTGAGAGGCCGTGGCTTGATTTACACAGAACACCAGAGTCGGAGTACACACACTATTATTCCAACCAGGTTCTATACAACGGGGCCAACATAAACAGAATTGATAATTTTTTGGTGAAGCTGATTCGGGGTCCCATTGCAAGAGCGATGTCATCAGCTGGCAGCTTGATCTTCGGGGCTTACTACCGTAACGACTGACGTCAGATTTCCTACCAGCCAAACCCATGACTGTAATTTTATTTAAAATCACAAACTTGCTTGCGGAAGATTTGAAACTGCGTGTTGGAACAAAGCTATGGCAATAGCCATAGCGAACAAACGAATCAGTCGAGCATTTTTGAGTAGTCAAGCGCCTTCTTAAGTATGCTATGAATTATATGATTAGCAACTAATATGATTATTGACAAAATCTATATTGGAGCCGCCTACCACCAGTATTTAAAGGTCTTAGCTTTAAGTATTTATCACGTTTACAGAAAAACTACTTAACCTTCCGGAAACTGTCAGAATTAGAATGATTCGGGACATGGAATGATTCCCATGGCTCCAACTATACTGTCAAGTGATTTTTACGGTTATATGGATTGTTATGCTTCCTTACAGTGTTTTAAGAATAAGAAAGCACTTTTATCGCTCAAGGATATCCCATTGTATTCCTTAAAAATTGTGCCAAGCACTTTTTTAAAGTTTGAGAGCAAAGTTTATTTTGATTTAAAAGATAACGGCGCATTAAATTTACACAAATTTGTTCTTAAAAGTTCCTAACGAATTAACTCATTGGTAAAAGTGCATTGCATAGCTCGTCTTCGCACAAAATAATTAAAACAAATTTCTATCATTGCAATCATGGGAGAAAATAAATTACTGTTTTAGTTTTGTGAGAAAAGAAAATACCAATAATCATTAATTTACTATCCAATTTATCAAATTTATCTTAAAAAATATCCTGCCCTCGAATACATTTCCAATACGTTCCTATCAAAGCTACCAATCTCAGGCCAAACATTCAATGAATTCTTCAAATTCACTCCATCAGAGTTTGTCGTCGATACCTTATTTGTGATATCAAAATGTAATGGAAATCAAGAACATGTTTCCGATTCCCCAATCGATAACAACGACACCGAATCGAAGAAGGCAGGGAAAGTACTTCCACAATAATACTTAGGTAGGGAAATATGTATGTACCTTTAGCAATCACATAGGTGTCAATTGAAAAGTACCACTTCCATTTGTAGTACGATAATTGCTTTAATTTATCTAGATGACCGACCTCATGTTCTGCTATGAGATTTGTCAAATGATCAGCATCAAGCATTCCAACCACTTACGTAAAACATTCGAAGAACTTCAATTCATATAGTAAGAGAGTCTCCTCTTCCATTTCATAATACCAAGGACCATTATTTAAGTTCAAGAGAATTGCCTGCCGTTTGTATAAGTATATTGTTTGGTTACAAATGTTCTTAGAATATATCTCGGAAGACATATAATAGTTCTTCGCTTACACAGGTTTGGAATAAGAGAGCGTGTCATATCATCAATGCAAATACCGTATACAATTGAATTTAATCCCAAGTACGATGTGGATAAACATTAATAAAAATATCACCATGGAAGTTGTAATCTTGATAAAGATGCTGATTTGTACTTAGTTTTGTCTTCGTCTAGTAAAAATCTAGTCCAAAAAAAAGACGCAAGCCGATGGAGAAATTTTACCAGCAGCCATATTATTTACATTAGCAAAATAAAAATAAGCGAAATTTTGCTGAAAAACACACAATTTGTTAAAAATAGTATGCAGTAAATTTGAGGTTAAAGAATTTCTGTCTAAAAAAATAACCAAACCTTTTCCTTTCGAATTTTGATAAGAAATAAAGAAAATAACGGTAGTGACTTGGTACCTGGACAGCACATAGAATTGCATGAATAACTACTTCAAATTCTTTCCATCGTAAAGCCAAGATTAATTATTTTCATAAGTCCTGCCACTCTAACAAGTTTAAAAATTATTCGCACATGATTCTTGAGTTTTAATAGTTACTTACAACAATAGGTACCTACAACGCTAGAGTAAGCTCATGCGATATAAGATGTACAGTTTTTGGATCAATAAAAGAACGATGGATTATTATAGCCAAATGTTAATACTCAGACCACACCATTATATTGCGCTCTATTTCAGAAGCATCTCTTGAACGTTCGAGAATTAGGTGCTGAGCTGCTGTTTACCAAAACCGCCCCCAATAGTCTGATTTCTGCAATACTAACCGTCTCGTATTTGGTGTTACCATGTATGAAAGCAACAAGTTGCCCAAGATTGCCTAGGTGTCAACAGATAAGCCAGCCCACCTGCAACCAGATTTTTGATGTGAGTGATAGCATAATTTGTGTGCCTATTTCCTAACGAGATCGCATGGATATCCTCCAATGAACAGAAAGGGTAGGAGAAAGAGGCGTATTCGAAGAGCAGAAAATTAAGAATCCAAAACAAAAATGGTGAGTTTCAGAACTAAAGGTTCTCTGTTCAAGATACCATTTCAAAACAACAAAAAGAGAATGGATAATCTTTAATATCTTGAAAGTAATATCTCAACCAAAGAACGTGGCACTATTTGAGACATCAACGTAACAGCTGTGTCGTACGTCTGTGCGTCCAGCTGTACACATCTCCACTGCTCAAACGCGTGGACCCATTTTCTTCAAATTTGGTACAGATTATTGTTACGTAATTTGAAAAGTTTTTTTTTAATTTGTTTTTCAATATCACGTCTAGAACTAATACCTCCCGGTATTAGTTTTGAGTTATTGGATTTTTCTCGAAAACGACTCTAACGATTTTACTTAAAATTTGTGTATGTCTTGTGTTTAGTGATTGCATCAAAACTGCATTTTTAGTTTTTTGTCAAAAAATTCAAACAACGGCGTTGCCGTATATTTTGCAAAAAAAAATTATTTTGTTTTTGTAATGCCTCAATCCGCCTCAAGGCGGTCTTAATTAAACAACTGCTTAAGGTAGCGGTTCTTCTGACTCTTGATAATTTTCAAAGGCTATGCCTTCTAGTATCAACTTTCATAGAAAACCATACTGGCGTAATACTCCTAAAATTCTTACACAGACAAACAAAATAGAGGTGGAATGCAAAATACAATCTGTTTAGCCAACTACAGGCTTTGAGACTGCCCAGAAAATCTATCAACTCGGCTAATTAGGACAACAATATAATGAATAATGGTTATTGATTCATTGTTTACTATTAAGCGGTAATTACAGATACATACATGTCCTGCCTAGCCCATCTATAATACAAATGGAAACGGAACGGAAGCACTACATAGCTCCATATAGTTGGACTTTGATATGGAAATATCCCTTTAACTTTGTTAGCTGGACATTTGATTATCTGCATTGCTACCACATATAGAGAGTTTTCGAATGATAGTTTAGACATTGTCCATGAACTGGTAATTTGCTATCCCATATTCGATGCGGAATTTGAAACTAATGCCGATTATTATTATTATTATTGTGTCTTTGAATGATGTTCTCGAACGAAGGTCTGGTCGTTGAATAAGGATAGAATTTCTAGTAGACAAATAATATATCAATCATATTGATTTGAGAGTGTAATTTCTTTAGACAAATATTACAATAATGTTAAATTTTACTTTGCACAACCCAAGGCCAGGAGGATATTATTAAGTTTTGCTGATTGCATCGATCTCAGGATATCAATTTTATTGTGTTCTATTGATTTCTATTAAGAATGGTAAATATTATTTCTTCGAACGTTTAAATCTACAGAGGAATTCTTAGTGTTGGGAAGGAAGGGGAGTAGAACAAAAATGGCATAGACTCAGCACAATCTAGCAATTCAACGAATTGAAAATATTTTTTTTCAATTTAGACTCCAATCAAATCATTCCGAATTTATCAGTAGGTACTATTGAAGATTACGTCGGTAAGTATCACAGGTTAAGCCTGGTACATATCATGGTTAATTATCACAGGTTGTTTTGATGTATTAAATGTATACCTACGATAAGTATCACGAATTTCTCCAATAATGCTTTTAAATTTTAAAGGTGTACCCGATGTGTATCATCAATTGCTACGCTACAGCCAAGTCTAGAATATATATATCATGAATTGTACCGATAAGTATTACGACTCCCAAAATATGTACATTTGTACTTGCGTGTATCTCGAATTACTATGGTTAGTATCAACTAACTAACTCCGGTATTTAAATATAACATGGATTACTCGGAGAAGTTTTGCGGGTTGTCGTGATATATGTCAAGTATTAAACTCTAGTAAGTATAACGATTTCTCACAGTATTTGTATACATAACACAGCTTGCCTGTTATGGATTTCTTCAATAAGTGAATTCAAGTAAAGGGTTTTCCAATAAGAGGTGTTATTTTGATATTCAAAGAAAAATGGCATTTTTGGAGATAAATGATCGGATGTTTATTTCATTATAAAGAGGAAGGTATGCCGTTAATAATGGAACACAACATCAGCCAAATGGCCACCAAGACCACGCTTACAGGACCATATCCTTTTCATGAAATTTTCCATAACCAAATCGCAAAGTCGCTGCCCTATGTCCTCGATAGCCTCACGAATTTCTTCTTTGAGGTCTTGAATCGACGCTGGGCTGTTGGCGTAGACCTTATCTTTCACGTGGCCCCAAAGGAAGAATTCGCAAGGTGTTAAATCACAAGATCTCGGTGGCCAATTGTGATCACCTCTTCGAGAGATAACACGGTCCGGAAACTTTTCATGTAAAAGATCGATGGTTTCATTGCTTGTGTGGCACGTAGCGCCGTCTTGTTGAAAGTAAACGTTGTCCAGATCAATACCATCCAATTCAGGCCATAAAAAATCATTAATCATCTCTCGATAGCGCAATCCATTGACCGTAACTGTTGCTCCAGCCTCATTTTCGAAAAAGTAAGGTCCAATGACCCCGCGGGACCATAAACCGCACCAAACAGTCACGCCTTGAGGATGGAGAGGCTTTTCAACAATAACTCTTGGGTTTTCCGAGCCCCAGATGCAACAGTTTTGCTTGTTGACGTAGCCTCCGAGGTGGAAATGGGCCTCATCAGTCAAGATGATTTTTCGATGAAATTCCGGTTCATTTTCATGCATTTCAAGGACCCAATCAGCAAAGACACGACGTTGTTGATGATCAGCCGGCTTGAGTTCTTGTGTTAACTGAACTTTATAAGCCTTAAGACCCAAGTCTTTATGCAAAATACGGTGTAATGACGTTTGTGGAATGCCTAATTCCAAAGAACGACGAGGAATGGACAAACCTGGGTTTTCTTCAACACTTTGGGCTACAACAGCAATATTCTCAGTTGTTCTTGAGCGACGTGCACGGGTTTTATTCTTCACATCACTAACTTGTCCCAACAGCTCGAATTTGTCCACCAATTTCTGTATTGCGGTCCGACAAGGTGCTTCACGACGACCCAAAAATGTTTTAGTTTTACGAACCGTCTCTGCCAAGTTTTCACCATTTTTATAGTGAATTTTAATAATTTCAATGCGTTGTTGAAACGTGTATCGTTCCATTTTTATTAATAGCGGGCTATTCAAAATAACACCTCTTATTGGAAAACCCTTTATTAAACATAAAAAAATTGACGGAATAAAGAATGGTCAAGTCTAATAAGCTGACATTCTAGTACGAATAGTACAATAATAACAATAATAATAAAAAGTTTGATTAAAATCGTTAGAGTCGTTTTTGAGACAATTAAGTTTGTCCATATTGATTGTATGGAAGGAATAATGTAATTTTTGTCCTAAAAAAATTCCAATTTTCTCGCGAATCACTAAAAACCACATCTACAATGTTTCATGGAAGTCGTTTGTTTAGTTTAGACTTTACTAAAGCTCATGATAGATACCTACTGCGTGGCAAATTTGTATCTGACCTTTTTTCTTTATTTTTATTATCTTTTCGGAGAAAATTGACCTCAACACCAAGAGCACAACGTGAAACGTGAAATCAAAGAAAAGCACTTTGATCTTACTATTTTTCAAAACAATATAGCTTCGAAGAATAAAATTTTAAAAATAAAAGCCAAGTGAAGTTAGTTCGAAGTGTATTTCTTAAAACAAAATACCGTTAATACAAAAGTCATTCATTTTTAAATAAAATACTACAAAAAAATAGGAAAACAATCAGGATTTGAACAAACAATGTTTGAGTAACTAGTCGGATGCCTTACCCACCGTACTATTCCGACTTATAGATAAATAACATTTTAATCTTATTTGTTTCAATGTGAAATCAATATTATATTGAACAATGAAACATGACTAAATTAGATTTTACGTTGCGTAATACAACATTTAAAAACACTTAAAAATAGGAGTATTTCGATGGTAAGTTTCTTTGGTTGTCTGAATAGATCTACGAAGCATTTCTGAAAATTTCAGCTAAGTAACTAGTTCAGTTTTCAGAACATTCAACAGTACCCACACCAATTTGTCAATTTTAAACTTACAAATGTCTTTTCAAATGACTAATCACAGACTTCTTGTTTAGGTATTGTATCTACCTACCTACATACTGTATAACAGCCCTGCCCTGGTAAAGATAGCTACTCTTTACAACCAAATCCGAAATAAAACTCGTTTAGCTATCTGTCACATTGGTTTCTCTCATTTATAGTCAGAAGACGAAATAATATTAAGGAGTGACGTGACAGCTTTAAAAAAGGGTTTCTTTCACTCCTTGATGACTCATCGTTAACGTCAAGCACATTTTTCCTTTTATTACATTTTTTTTCAATGGAAAAATATATATGTACGTCGTATATATATATCTTTATCCAGCGCAGCATGTAAATAGATGTCGCTTCGTCAAAATCCAATGATATCTGAATCAATTCAGTTCACAATTCCGTCCTAGATCCCATCCGGAATCGGAAGGCTCTTGAGATTGATGATGGAGTTTCGATTATTTCTCACTCTCCTTTAACCTTCCTACTACCTCCTTTTGAACATCTTTGTTTGCACAGCAGAAACGAAATGAAAAAAAAAAAAAAAAACAGTTATAAAAAGAAAAATCGCACTTCTACACTAAGAGTCGCATTACAGCTCACTTTATTCGTTTTGCCAAAAATGATCCAATTTCAAATATTTTCGACATTTGGAAGAGATAAAATAAGAGTTGGAGAAAATCTATTGTTGTGAAGCGATGCGGTGCTGGTGGATTGTACTATTTTATCTATGGGGTCACAGAAAGAATTAAGTAGACAGTGGAAAGGATTGTCAGAATTATTCGATTTATTGTGAAGCTTGATAGATTTGATTTCGTTACCTTACCTAATGACAAACGGAGAACGAAGTTAGAGTTTAAAATCAATGATTCAGTTTTACATTGTCTTTTTTTTTTTTTAAATCAAGAAATTGAAAATAAAAAATTGATGACTGTGTCATCCAAGTTTGACAACGGCAACTTTTATAGCATAACTTCTAAGAAATTACGGATAAGGTACACCTGTCAAATGCTTCCAGTACAATGTAATAATATTGACACAATAATAACAGGCAATCAAAGGGTTTGGCGGTCTGCATTTTAATTTTATCCAGCAAAACGAGGTCTAGTATTTTCGTACGGTCTATTACTATAAACGCAAAATGTAGCATATTAAGCTTTGGATCTTCTTGTGGAAGATCAAACTAAGCATCTTCTAAATAAGTAGTTGTTGCAGATTTAACATATAAGGCCGGGATCACAAAATTCATAAAGAGTTTTGATCACAATACGATTAAAGCAAGTCACTCTTCCAGTATAACATGCGTTTTAAATTACAACATCGGTTTGAACCAATAGCCCTTAGTTGCAAAGGAATACTGATCGAAAGCTGTTCAACACCCTAAGGATTTAGTTGGAGCTCCGAAGTAGCCGCTGGGATATTTGCTGATTGAGTATCTTGTTACGTTGGCATCGGAAAAAGTTCTAAGCCGACGGTATTCACTATTAACAGCCAGTTGCAACTCTACTAAAAAGTGAAATTATGTTTTTTATACGGCCCCAATCACACCGAAGCATTCAATTCGATAAAAGCCAACAGCAGCTTACTTACAACCAAAAATAGAAAGAAGAAGTATAAAAAAATCAAAGCAACGGAGTAAAGATGAACACTAGAAAACTTGGGTGACACAGAACAGTAATTTTGTATATTCGATCGAGCGAAAAGCCTTGACATTGTAGAAGGCTTACGGAACTTTTTATTGTGAAACTGAGAACTATGATATCGAGGAATTCTTTTTTGGCTAGAAGATCAAGCTTGAAGTGAAGTGAGTCTGTCTCTATCCCGCAATGAAAAAGTGTTTCCACCATTGAACCAGCATGAAGATATTAAAAACGCCAGAGATACTCATATTAAAAAATTTAAGTATTCAGCAATTTGTTTGTAATTTGTTGCCGCGTTCCCTAGCTCTCCAAACCTACGGCAATGATAACTTTACGTGAAGTTAGCATCGCCACCCTCTTAAACTTAAAATCCTATTAATGCCAATATGCAAGAATTTGTTGCTAAGCAACTACCAAAATCCCCTATTCCTTGCTCCAGGTTGTGACCACAAACTGCACTTGGTATCATATTCATACAGAAAACTAAGTCGCTTCGAAATCATCATTAGTATTATAAAGATTGATACCAAATTTACTACTTCATGGCCAAAAAGCATTGTGAGTCTTGTGGAAGGTATATTTCTCTCGACTGTCTCTAAAAGGCATTTAACACTTCCAAACAATCACACTTAAAACTCGAAATTTCAAAAACCTAATCATCTATGAATGTTCTTCTAACTTGTTGCTCGTGTAAAGCCCCATTCCCATGTTTACTACTCCCATCCCATTTACCATTCAAAACCAAGGCGGTGCCAACTTCACGTGATGTAAATCTCAAAAAATGTATGTCTCACGCCAGACATATTTCCAGTTTCCTTAATGTCCAAACATTCTGAGGAGTAATATGGACTCGGTCGAAAAGCTTTCATCGCAAGAGACTGCCATCACCGATTTTTCAAATGAAAGAAGAGAAGCAAAACCAAGCTGTTGAGTCAAAGGGTAAGCTGATCTACTTAAGAATATATCAGCCAACAAAAAAAAAACAGAAATATCACATTAAGACACATGTCTATGGGCTTTAAGTTCACCTATAAAAGCGTTAATCAGGACGACCTTTGTAATCTAAGAGCCAGCTATGAACAAACAACCGAGGTAGGGTTGCCATATGCCCGGGGTTGCCAATCGATTTTTCAAAATAAGAGAAAATTTTCAAAAGTAACCTTCTGTGGCAGGGCTGAAATTTTGTATACAGCTGCTGAGGTACTAATTAAGCTAAAAAAAACTCGACTGGCAGGGTTGCAGATGAGCTTAAAAATTTAAATAAAAACAAAACCCAGCACATTTTTTAAAGAGATTGGCTACACTTATTACTTAATTTTGGTGTTTTTTTTTAACATGAGTTACCATACTTTTTTTAAATGTAATTTGAAAAAGGTATAAAACATGAAAATAAAGTCTGACGGGGTTGCCATAAGCCAAAGTGCTCTTTAGAGTAGTCTGCAGCTACTGGCTCTACGACTATTACAATTCTGTCAATTCTCGGCATTTCTGGCAAATAGGTTGCAAATTGCCAAGAACGGGTAAAATTCACTTGTTCGTTTTGGAAGGAGCACTTTGGGCCTTACAGTGATATTGACCTGCTCCAAAGGTTGAAAAAACAATGCCAGACAGCATGGTAGTACGTTGAGAAACCGAGGCCCCGAAAAGCCACTGAATTTGGGGAGCCTTGTACTTTTATTTAGTAGTAAAAAAAAAAACGTTTCATTAATAGTAGATACATACAGATTAAACAAAAAATAAGAATTAGGTACATCACGAAAATTATCAACAGGGTTTTCTTAGCATTTAATTGTTCCATGAAGCCTTGAACATAAAAACCTACAATGGCGTATTCCCCTCTCCAGCGCTTCTCCCCACCCCTCCCATTCTCAATTCAATTCAAATCGATGTATTTTAAAATCCTATTGGTCAAAGAGAAAAAGTTTGTTACAAACAAATATTCAGCTTAACATTTTGAACATTTCATTCCATGGGTTTGACCCTCTGAATTCAACGCCATAAAAGATAGAGGGTAGCAAATTTCGCAAAAAACATTTTTTTTTGTGTTTTAACATAAAAAGCAATCAAAACAAAAAAAACTTAAATGCAATGTTATATGCAAAGAAAAAAGGTTCTTACCTTTCTTCACCGCTAAACACATTACCAAACCAGCAACGTTTTATTTATTATTACTTTTTTTTTTGATTGGTTTTGTGAAGACATGAAAAAATATTTGTTGGGAACTTTGCTACTTTCTATCTTTTCTGTCGATAAATTTAAAGGGTCAGACCCATGGATTAAATTCTTCAAAATGTCAGGCTGACTGTTTTTTCGCAATTTTTTTCTCTTTGACCAATAGGATTTGAAATACATCGATTTGAATATTAATTGTTTGTTGAGGACGTGGTCTTTTCTGGTTTCAATTAGCGACATCATTTTTATAAAACAAAAAATGAAACGGGTCCAAACCAAAGTAATGAGAAAAATTAGAAATCTTGTAGCCTTCCTTTAAGTCTCGCAAGTCTGACCAACAGTTTTGTAAATACTACTTCACCTAATCCTAGCAATTCGTTTTAGCTTTAAATACTGTCACGATGATCTAACAGTTGCTTCTTGGATTATACTCCAAAGAGTAAATACAAATCTCACCTATTCAAAGAAAAACAATCTCCTCCTTCTTTCACATTACGTTCAATTTAAATTTCGTATTCTAAAAAATTACTGTCACTTTATTTAGAAGTCATTAAGTTGTCAAATAATATCTTTATTGCTTGCACAATCCCAAATTGCCAAAATCGTTGAAACATCATCCTTACACGCGATATCTTCATCTGAATTTTCGCACCAAATTTTCAAATATTTGCACGTCCTTCAAAATCATAAAAAAATAAAAAAAAAAAAATAAATAAAACCAACGTTCACAACACCAATTGAAGCAAACTTTAAATTCTATAACAGCTACAACAAACCTTATCTAGAATTAAAAAAAAAAAAAAAATACTTAGGTAAACAAAGCTTCAAGGACCTTCCTTGCCACACTCTGTACACCACACAAAGATAAACAATAATAAAAATACATTTTGTTATTTTAACGAAAATCGATTTGCTGCGAAATTTCCCGCACTTCCTTTTGAAAATGCGAACAAAAAAAAATACCCTAACAGAGAGCTGTCTATAAATTTTTAAGCACACAAGTTCAAACAATTTTCGGGTGTTGTCCCATTTTTGCTTTTGGAAAATATAAAAAAAAAATTGTCAAAATCGTTTGTCGTTTTGATTCGTTTGGTTTGTTTTTTTTTTTTTGTGTACATTTGGATAAGAACTTTTTAGATGATTGCCAAACACATGTTTGTTCGTTTTAAACTTTTAAACCGTTCGTTGGGTTATAATATTTTTTTTTTTAAATGATAGCTATCTTTGAAATAAACAGAACATTTAGCTTTTCACTGGAAAACTTTTAATATAAAACGAAGACACAAAAGGAAAGCAATAACAAGACTTACCGGTATGTTGTTTAGGAAAAACGCAATACCCGCTCCTGGTTTTGATGGAGGAGTTGAACAATTGGCTCGCAATATGTCACCAGGATCGTATCGTTCTCTTTCCGTCCAAAGTGTTGGTGGGGCATGTGGAAGTTCTGCAATTGAAATTATTAAGAAAGAAGAAAAATATTGTCACTTTTGTGTGTCATTTGTTCAAAATTTGTTATAAGAAATGAAAAAAGAAAATAACAAAAACTTTATATAATAATTCAGATGAAAAAGAATCTCTTTGTTAATAATCCAGAAGATCAGGACGGTCCTTAAGAATATATATATGTATACATAAATCATTTTGTATTTATTCTAAAGAGCGTTAAGATAAAAAAGGCATGACATTTTAAAAGTTTTGATATCTCTACTTCTCACTGAAAATCGTTTCCACATATGTAATATTGGAAACTAGACTCACCTTTGTTTATCTGACTAGTTTCTGTTCAGCCAGGGGCAAAAATTCTTTTAAATTTTTTTCTGAACTGACTATTTACGATGAATAAAAAATATTTTTAAAATCAATTTTGATTTATACGCAAATACCTACAGTAAATACAATAATACAAAAATCAAAAACTAAGTGCTAAAAGTATAAATTTTTAAGCTACGAGTAGTATCACGCGATTTGTGTAAAAGCTAAAATTTTTGTAGAAATTTGTGTATTTTTGACTTTAAAATGCACAAAACCTTCTGAATTAAAAATTCAGTAGCTTTATAGCGCCCACCACAGTGTGGAAATTCGTGAAGTTACAGGAATTTAATTCAAAAAATGACTTGTCTCGGTTGATCCAAGACCAGTTTTTCTTTAAGCTTTAAGACTGTAGAAAGTGATAACAAAAGCACTGGTGGGGATCATGTAGACAAAAAAAAAAAGTAGCATTAATGTTGCAGTTTCCGATTTTTATTCTGTAAATTGGCTGGAAAAGACGACCACTTTGCTGTTAAATTTTGTTCGTGCATTCGTGTGTGTTTAAATAAAAAAAATATTTATTTTATATTGTCTAAATATAAAGGTTTAAGAATGCAAGTAAATTTTATTTCACAAGATGTTTCACATTTTTGTTTTAGTGATTAAAGTTAAAAAAATGTGTTTTTTCGATTTTTTTACATTTATAACAGCAAAACTTTAGTTATTGCGCGATATTGCGCTTCACAATAATATTCAGTGAAAAGTTTGTTTAATTATTTATCAAAAATCACTAAAATTACAATTATGTTTCGATTTTTTTCTAAATGACTATTCAACAAAAAAAATATGCAAAAATCGATTAACTTTTTGAGATTTGATTAATTTAAGAATTTTTAGAAGTTGTAATTCTTCGCTGGCGAGCGTTTCCAAAAAAATAGAACGCCGAGCGGTAAAAATTTTACCGCATAATCCTAATATAAAACTAAATTCTAGGAGTAAGGCTGCCTGTACCTTTCAAATAAGATTAGAGTTATTGAAATCAGTTGCCGGTAAGTTAGTAAAAAAGGGAGAAATAGAAATAGTGTCTATTATAATGATATTCAACCAACAATAACACATAGACTTTTTCAGCCTATTATTACTGGGTTTTTTTCACACATACACTATAAGTAAGAAAGAGTAACAATACACTTACATTTTATACTGGGTTTGTTTTTTTTTTGCATTTTGTGTTCAATACAATAAATTTATTAAATAACAGCCGTCGGCCATTGTTATTGATAACACTGGTCAACAACATTTTTGCTGCCCTAACATTGATAACGATTTCTAAAGGTGTTCGACCTGCTCAAATACAAAGTCAGAATTTTCAAATTGGCTCTTGGCCATTTTCAGAGTTTTTGTAGTAATTTTATGACTTCAGACGAAAAAGGTTTCTTTGTGATTTTTTAACGGGAACATTTGAAAAATGAGAGCTGATAGGAACATTCTGATATTAGATTCATGTAAAGCACATCTAAAACCTTTAGAAAAGTATAGTTTTGCTTCGGCAACAAAAAACTTTGTTGACCAGTATACAACGAAAACAATACATTAATTTCAACTTAAGATTTCTCGGAGGATAAAGAGTAATCGAAGTGATTTAAACTGAATAAAAAAGAAGAAAGTTCTTTCATAATCCGTTACAATTTTTACTGTAAGAGGTTACCTCACGTTATAACATTTCTTCAAGAATATTGAAAAATGCTTTTCTTGTATTTTTTTAACGGGAATATCTCAAAAACCAATTTGAAAAATTTGACTTCGGATTCGAGTTCAGCAGGTTAATCAAAGTTTAGGCAACAATACAAATCTTAAATTTTGTTGACCTGTGCAATCAGACTGATTCATTTTCTTCGCTATAGGTAATAGAAAAAAAATTAAATACATCAAGTGTGAAAAAAATAGATTTTTAAACATTTTTTGCAATGAACAACAGTAGAATCAATATATTTTACTCCATGTTTTTTGACCGTTTCCAATGGTATTTTAATTTTATCTTTGTCATTTTTAATGTAAAAATTGAATTGAAACTTAAAATTTAAACAGCCATTAGATATTAGTTTAATACATTTTTGTACAAGCCATCACAATTTTTGTGAGCCAGATAGCGGTAAAAAGAGTTCTTTTTACTCGGCTCTTAAATACTATTTACCCAAACCTCATAAAATTATGATTCAACTTTTTTAAGCCTCACGATCAAAATACCTTTAATTTCATATATCCCGCATACGTGCTATAAAAGCTTTAGAAACTTGAAAAGAGTTTCATCAAAATTAAAGAAAATTCAAAAAAACTGTCTGCTTTGTTCGTCGTTGGCTCACAAATGGATTCGAGATGGTTCGCTTATAAAATTTTGTAACTTTTTTGTTTACTGTCGAGTTGTAAAGATTGAGGTGTTATTATTAGCCTTAATATCAGGCTACAATGTTGTGTAGTTTTTTTTATACAATTACTTATTAAAATAATGGAAGGTAAAACCAATTTTTGTTTTCTTTTTCTTTTTACAGAATGGTATACAATATTTTTCAATTTTATAAAACAATGTACCTATTACAATATTGTTGATACAAGTGTCCTAGAGGTAATAAACATTTTTAAAAATATAAATGCATATTTATTGATGTTAGATTCCTTGTTAGATTCAGTTGATTTCATTGGATTTTAAAATCTGTTACTTAAGTTTTGGTTGCAAGATGGAAAATTATTTTATTTAACAGCACTACAGAGATCATTAAGTGAAATATGTTTTAAAATATGAATGCGTCAATATTATACAGAATTTTTTGAAAAAAATGATAATTTTGAATATATTTTTAGCTCAATTTCAAGATGAATCTGTTTTCCTAAACAATGCGATACAAAGTTTTGAATTTAATTAAGAACAAAAACTGTAAATAATATTATACAGAAAAACCATCCAACAAAATACACGTTTTATAACATCTTACTAGGTCTACTTAAACAATCTTAGAGCCGTGTGCTCATACGAAACTTAAGCAATTATGTTCTACATAAAGTCTTATGTGACAGTTTACGCAGAGGAAAAAGTAGCCCATAAGCGCTTATGATCAAAAAATATTATAATAACAGAGAGATCAGTGGTCATTTTGAAGTATCAAACATTAATGTATCAAAAACCAATCGAAATTGGCCGAACGCAAAAATAAACCCTGTAATATGGGTTTGGTCGATAAAATATCAATTATATGAAATGATTGAATTAATTTCACAAAAAAGCACATTATGCTTCTTTGAAAAAATTCCCGTCCTATAGAATTTTTCGCAATTTTCTTGAATAATTTTACACATCCAAAAAAAGTATTCAAAAATAAATAATGATTGTAATAACGTGATAAGGAAGTATAACCTTTGGCGCGCGTACATGAGTACACCTCATACCTTTTTTTTGTAAGGAATGTGAGAATTCTTGAAGAAAATTTATAGTCATAGTTATATTTAGAATAGGGCTAGCTAAATTTAATTGATTTAAGTGTATTTTTTTTGTCATTTTAATCTCAGTTTTTTAAAAGCGTTCCCGAAATGATTTTTCGGATATATGTTACATGATATCAAACAAAATCGAACTCTGTTTATAACAAAGTAAATACATCTCATTTATTTTAACCGGTACTTAGAAAGCTAATTTAAATTTAGTGCAATTTTGATTTAAAAAAAAGCCTGGCCATCAAATTTTCCACCTCCATCATTTTGGCTCTTATTTCTACTTTTTCTCCGGTGTAAACTGTCATTTTTGACTCGGTTGTCGCTAAAATAAAACGAACACAAAACATAATGTAAAACCAAGATAAGGAAGTGGTTTCGGCCTAATGATGTCAGTTACTATTACTAACTGTAATTTTAAGTTAATTTTTTCGCATGAAAAAGTATTCGCAATAAATGTTTGTCAGTTTTCGATGTTTGGTAGTTTGGGAAAGTATTCTTTCTAGATCCTGACCGCGTAATTTCTACTGTATTTCCCTTTCTACATAAAGAAGCTTCTGTTAAAGGCTGATATCCTTTGCTAGATCGTTTTAGCACTACCCCTGTCGGTTAGTGATCTGAGGGGATGTAGAAATTTCGGACAATCAGTTCACTTGATAAATGCCTGGAATTCATCGCAATAGGATAAATTTGGTTAACAGTAAGTGGAAATGGAGGCCGTCATGTTCCCTTGTTAATATTGATATGTAAGAATTGAGTGCTTTAGTGATGCTTTAAGACAAGAGGCTGGATGAACCACTACTTATAAGTCTATTCTCTGATAATGTTGCAGTAAATGTGTTTACCAAGTAATTCGTCTTTACCGGAATTAGTGACGATACCGTTGATTCGATCGGGAAAATTCCTCCGCCCGCCGCACATCTAAACTGTCTAAATGGGAACACTCCCAATTCATTTGGGGGTCGGGGTAATTAGTAGCGAAAAACTACCCCGCCTTGGTCTTTCTGTAGTAGAATGAGTTCTAAAATCGGATAATGTCGTTTTCGATTGGATGTCCAGAACAGTTTCAGAGATGCTGACTTCCAATAAAAAACGACAAAACACTATTCTGAAAACCAGCGTTATTTCTTTTTGTCGCAATTTAACCTCATGGACTTGCAAAGTCGAATATTTGAAAATGAGTTTTGGGGGCACATTTGCATTTATCATACTTTGCTTGTGTATCAAACTTAAATTTGTTTATATCTGATGTCTTGTTGACGATGCCCTTAGCGTGACGCGAGTGCGACCTGCATTCATCATTCAACATTCATCATTTCATACCCAACAGCACCCTTCAGTTTAGTTTTGTGCATGGAAAACCATACGCGGTAATGAGATATTCGCTGAGAAGAAGAGGTTGTTAGATGAGGCTTGATATATTTTTTCTTGTTTTTGATTTGGTTTGCGCTCATTCCATCTGTTCATAGCACACCAAAAAGGATCTAAATAATGTGAAGTCCTTGAATATACCAAGATTGTAATTTTTTTTATTTTTCTTCTGCATTACCAGTAGTAGTAGTAGGCAAGAAGTAGGAGGAGGTTTGACTCTTTTTTTTTCAAAAGAGGGACGAAAAGAAGAGGAGGGATCTCTCGTTGAGTCAATGAAGAGAATGATAATGACGATGATGATGGTTAGAAATTGGAACAGTTGATGTGATAAAAATCCTTTGAATAGAAGGAAACGAATAAAGCAACACATACACACACATACACAGAAACTAACAAATGTGAGTAGTATTTGTGTTCCATTAAACTGGAACCAAATAGCAAACGTAGAAACAGTTTCAGCAGCAGCATCAACATCAACATCAACATCAGCAGCCATCATAAGGATTGAGGGTAAAAATTGATAAGGATCGGATGAGGTTTTGATTTCGAACTGGTTTATGATGAATGTCATAATGGTTTGGCTCTTTCGTATTCGTACAATGACACTCTATTTTTGTGTAGATGTGTGTAGAGACAGAAGAATGAATGCTCTGGAAGCTGATACTGGTACTGGACGTTTTGTTTGTGCCCTTTTTTTGCTTTTGGTAAAATTGTTTTTTTCTCTCATTTTTTGTTTATTTGCGAGGACATTTTTTATCTTATTTAGTTTTTTTTTTCTCCTATTTTGTGTTTCATTATTATTATTTTGCTCTTTGTGCTAATGGAAATGGGTGAGCTATTTAAACTAAAGGACGACAGTTGAATGCAAATATTCTGTTAATGGCCTAACATTCAAAAGCAGGCTTTTTGTGTTGGTAGGTATTATAGCTGTTTATGGTTGTTTCGTTGGATGTGATTTTTTGTTTGGAAGTTGGAAGCATCAAAGTGTCGAGTTGAATGCGAGTAACGCCATTTGTTGTGAGTTCTTTCACATTTTCTACAAAGAACACCTATACACACAATCCTGCATAGTTTGATATTTTTTTTTTTTTTGTACTTTCAAAAAAAGGTTACTTTTGTTAATTTTTTGAAAGAAATGGTAGGAAGGTATTAAATACTAATGAATTAAATGTTAAGGAATACACTGATAACTTAATTTAAAAAGGTCCTGATATTGTTTGTAAATATCAACACCTATGAACTAAAGGAGCCGTTCGATGGTACCTTTCTGCTTAGTGTGATCATAAAATTTCATCATTATTCTGCGACTAATAAATTTCTCAGTGCCTGCCAAGCTAAAAACCGACAACTTTTGCAAATTCAGAAGAATACATAAACCGAAAAGGTTATGCTTCGAGTAAAATTCAAGCCAAGTGTAATGCAATGAAATATTTCACCAGCGTTGACTGCAAGTGGCCAGGGTCAGTCCATAATTCCAGAATTTTGAGAAATAGTGCCGTGGAATCAGTTATGCGAAATTCAACAGACGTTATTTTGCTCGGTGATGCGGGCTATGGAATCACACCATGGCTTATGACTCCTTTCAAAAATCCAATAACAAATCAGGAAAAACGCATAAAATAAACTACACACTTAAAAGAGAATTGTAATAGAGATATGTTTGGGTCAGTTAAAAAGAAGATTTCCAACTCTTCAAAACTGCATACGGTTAAATTTGGAAAACGTTCCAAATATATTTTTAGCTTTGTTTTCCACAATGTTGCAAAATATATAAAGGACAACGATTTTCAACCATTTGAAGAATCAGAAAATAACACATTTCTTAGTGAAGATTTACGAAACAACGCTGTTTAAATTCGAAGATTAGGCCAAATGAAAAGAATGGAGTTTGCTAAAATGATATACAATAACTTAAGTGTGTAAAAATATATTTTTTATAAATTAAATAATTGGTTTTCTTTTTTACATAACTTAAAATAATAAAAAATGTCAAACATATAATAATTGTCTTCTACTTGTGAATTCTAAAGAATTTTGTTTGTTTTACAAATTGAAATAAGTTGATCCACTATCTGAAACAATGTTTGTGGAGCTATGAGTAGAATAAGTTCTTCATTGACGCTGCATTTCCTTCTTTCGACTTCATCTTGCTGCATCCGTACAGGTTTTAATTGTTCCAGCAAAAGCTAACGCTGGAGCTCTCCATTTGTCAGATTTTTTGTTTCTTCTGTTTTGACATCCGTCCTATTTTTGGTGTTGGAACTCCTTCTGTCTTTACTATGGGAGCTGCGTTTATAGAAGTTTAGCTGATGGATGCTTCCGCACGTCCATGGTTGGCTTCATTTACTCGAATAGATATGCCGCCTTTATTAAATGCGTGTTCATTAAAATACATTATAAGTAAAAAGTTTTTATTTCAATATTTACCACGAGCAACTGATTATATATATATAGTCTCCCATTCTTTTAATTTAATGGGTCTATTTCCGGTTTTCTTCAAGTCTGTTTTTTTTTTTAATATCACTCTTGAAGTTATTCATTTTTGTTTTATTTGGTCTGCGTTAAATTTGACACTAGTTTTATTATTAAATTCATCAATGAATAATTCTAAAGCTTCTGCAGTAGCATTTTATACTTTGGTTTTATGCTTACCACCCAAAGTGTAATTTTAATACAAATGAATTGCACGTACTTGCTCTTATAGATAAAGAAACTATATATGCCAAGCCTTTTTAATTAAAAATTTGTAAATGCAGTTATAGAAAAAAAAATAAAAAAGCATAAAATTCGATTTTTAAATGACTAAAGCAGCTTATTAAATGAATTTAACCTCAAAACAAAATTATACATTTTTAGAAATAAAGTTTTGCAAATCGTTAAAGCGGTTTTTTTAAAAAAAAATATTTTTTCTGTATAAAATTTTGCAATTTTTTTTTTCAAAAAAATAATTTTTTTTGTAAAAACTATACTAAATATTATTACGGCAACTTAAAAACTTTCATATAAAAATAAATGGTTTTGAAATTGATTGAGTCATGAAACGTACCGTTAGTAACGGTTTTTGAAAAAAATGGTTTTCAGTTGTTAAAGATAGAACTTATCCAAAAAAATTACCATAATTTTTTTTAGTCAAAATCTTGAGAAAAATTAGTTTTTCTAAAACCTGTATATGGCAGGTACCGTTATTTTTGGTAAAAAAAATAATTCAAAAAACGTCCGGGGATAGTCTCCAAAAAACGCCACATAACAAGTTTAAAGTAAAACGACCCATCCGTTTAGGCTGTGGCCTCTGATACATACAGACAGACAGACGGACAGACAAACAGACAGACAGAATTGTCGGACCCAATTTTTTCTCATTCTCTATCATCGTAATGTCATGTTTGATTGTTATCTAAACTTTTTTATTGTGCGAATGCATAACTTAATACATACATATATAGTACCTTTATCGCAAGTAATAATGAGAAAAACGTAACGGAAGACGAAATCAACTTTTGTTTTCTTTTTCTTTATACAAAAAAGCATAAAATATTTTTCAATTTCATAAAATAATGTACTACAATATTGTTGGTACAAGTGTCCTTGATAGGCAGTAATTATTTTTAAACATATAAATGCATATTTACAGAATTTAGGGAGACCAAATAAAAAAAAAAACATAGAAGTTGATTTCATTGAATATTAAAATCAGTAACTTTAGTTTTAGTTACAGGATTTTAATAAATTGAACAGATTCTATTAGAAATAATATGTTGGACTATTATAGTTCTACAGCGGTCATTTTTTTTAGTATCAGACATTAATGTGGGTAAGCTACTAGTTTCAAAAACACCATTTGAAATTAGCCCAAAATAAAAATTAACCAAATTACATGCCTTTGGTCGATACAATATAAATTATATAATATAAATTATTTATATACATTAGTTATGCTTCTTTGAAAAAAAAATCCCTTCTAGAAATTTTAATTACATTTCTTAAATAATTTTACACATCCAAAAAAATATAAAAATATAAATATTGATAGGAAGTATAACATCTGGCGCACGTACATGAATACACGCACCTTTTTTTTACAAGATGGTGGGATGTAAGCTATTTTAGTACGGGCATTGTTAAAGACCAATTTTAATCAATTTTCAGCCTGTTAAATATTTTATAAATTTTAAGTACATTTTTTCTTGCCATAAACTGTTGGTATTTAAACCTACAACATAAAGATTTTCGTTCTTGAATTGACAAAAAAAAACTTTTTTAGGATTTTCCGGTGAAAAATCTTCATGCAAACAAAAATTTCCGAAAATTTGAACTTTTTAATCCATACCAGTTAAATTATTAAATCAAAAATAAATCATTGATAAAACTTGTCCCCTAAATCAATAAATTCTTCAAGTACCTCACAAATAATTGTATTTTCCATGTATTCGAATTCTATTCTAATAACTACGCAACCCTATTCAATTCTAAATAATTAAATTTTCTAACAATTTAATATAATGCCATTGAGAAAACTTTAAACATCACATAGAGAGGACTTCAACCTAATATTCCATTCATAATAGGAACTCGTATTCTCGTTATTCTATTTTATTTGATTAGAAAATAATATTTTCAAAGCTGAATACAACATGATTTCATTACCTACCACCATCATATAATGTGATTGTGAAGTTGGTATCCTTGGTGATAGTGTTAGGACAAACAGAATAAAACATTTCCACCTAACACCACAATTTCATAGAAAACTATTTTCAGTTTATTAGAACAAAAACCCATTGAAACACTGTCGTATAAGAAGAAAAAAAAAAAGCGTAAAAATAATGATTTTAATTTTGAATTCATCAAATGTCAAAGTGTGAATGTTTTTTTGGAAATATTTTTGTGTAAATTTGGAATAAAACTTAATGAAAATGTTACCGCCAAGTCAAACTCAAAAGTGTGCCATGGTGCAGTTATATTGTTCAGAGCAAATAGCAATTCCAGAAACGTTTCCAAACATTTTGAAAACCTATGCCAAAGGTAAGTTATAAATAGATATCCATTAATACTCTCTTTGAGATGATAATTTATGTTACATAATATGTAAAATAATTGGAGTTTTTAATCAAATTAACGTGAGGCAACATTAAAGCTGATGGTTAATACATACATAAGTGTAAATTTAACATAATGTACTATATGTACATTAGGGAGGTTCAGAAACAATATTTTCTTCCGTCATACTGTGGCATAAAGCTCAAATGTTTTCTTTAATAGAATTAAAGTTTAGTGCATACTCGTGCAATGCACTTCGTTTTTCGAATCAAATTGCACTGGACAATTTTTTGTGTTACTGTAAGTCGGTCTGTTCGTCTGTGCATCTGTGAGTCCATGCGTCCGGTCCGAGCGTCTATCTGTACACATTTCCACATTTCTGCAAATTTGGTACAGGTCATTTCAACGTAATTTTGAAAGTTGTCTCAAAAACGGCGAATCTCACCGCAACGCATTCATCGGGTTCTATAATAGGGGTGATTACTCTTATCAACATCTGAAAACAAAAATTTGAAACAAATTTTTGTTTAATTAATTCCAATATTTCATATATGTAAGTAATTGATATTTTTTTCGACCCAACCCTTGTAATTTGGTTTATTTTTGCGTTCGCCAATTTTCGAAAGGTTTTTGATACATTAAAGTTTTATACTTCAAAATGACCTATTCAGGTTAAAATCAAAAAAAAAAAATTTTAATGTAAAAATTACGGTAGATAATGTTAAAATATATTTTTTTCCTTGTGGAGCCTATATTTACACAATTAAAGTAATAAATGTATTTATTTTTATTAATCATTGAACACCAAAAACAACTTATGGCTAGAGTTATAGCAATTACGAGGGTGCCAATCCTCTCATCCAGACTTTTTTTTCCGTCAAATCCATTTTGTTTGTGCTGCCTAAGACTTATTCATTTTGATCGAAGCACTTTCCTCTTTATCAAGGTATTTTTATTTTTACTGAGATTTTAATCTTTCTATTGATACCTCAACTAAAATAAAATGCACGACTGGATCGCACGAACTTGCTCATGTAGTGCAAAGCTATTTTATGTATTTACTTAGCTTGACAATTTTAGCTTTTGGTCATCTGATGTGTGTAGGTATTGAGAGATATGCACAAATAAATATTTTTTTTTAAAACGGGAACACTTTTTGGATTTTTTTTTTTTGAAAAATAATTTTTTTTTCCATATTGTTTCAATGATTTGTGTTTTTTTTAAATTTTATTTTTAGATGTTGATAAATATT
Organism: Meliscaeva auricollis; assembly: GCA_948107695.1. NCBI lineage: Eukaryota > Metazoa > Arthropoda > Insecta > Diptera > Syrphidae > Meliscaeva > Meliscaeva auricollis. The sequence continues at coordinate 65,063,452 of OX403616.1, forward strand.
AGCCATCTTCAAAATGACATACCAATTTTTTTTTTTAAATCGTTTGAAAATTAAAAAAAAAATATTTTTTTTAAGAAAACGGCTCGATAGATCTTTTTGAAAAAAATTCTAAAAATTTATCGTTATTGAAAAAATCATATCAAAAAGTTTAATCAAAATCGTTAGAGCCGTTTTCGATAAAATTCGAATAACTCAAAAATAAAACAAAAAAAACGAACTTTTGAAATTACGTAAAAATCATCTGTAGGTACTAAATTTGAAGAAAATCCGTCCACGCGTTTGGGTAGTGGAGAAGTGTACAGATGGACGCACAGACGCACAGACCGACGGACGGCATGATGAAAACCACTTTTTCGGACTTCTCCATCATCGTAATGTTGGTTTTGATTATTGTGAGAGGAGAGAGGAGATTTGTGAGAGATCGATTTTATACTATTTTTGACATTATTTTATGATATTGCGAAGCTTGTGAGTGTCTTATTGAAACAAATTGTGTATCAAAATAATTTATAAGAAAATTTAATTTATTGAAGCAGACAAAGTCAGATGTTATGAATGGTACAATTGGTCAATGGAGCGTAAAAAGTGCATTTTGTTCGATGTTTTTTCTGTAATATATCATTTACAGTCTTTGTTTTTAATTTAATCAATAAACTTTGTATGGAATTGTTGAAGAAAACAGACACATCTTGAAATTGAGCTAAAATTATATTCAAAATTATCAATTTTATCATTAAATTTTGTAACTTTAACGCATTCATTAAAAACATATTTTCAATTAATGACCTCTGTGCAATGTTTAATAGAATAATTGTCCAATATGTATTTTTATGCCAAATTATAGTATAACATTTTCCTAATGGAATCTGTTCAATTTGTTAAAATCCTGCAACTTAAAATTAAGTTACAGATTTTAATATCCAATGAAATCAACTTTTCATTTCTTTTTTCTTTAATTTATCTCTCTAAAATCTTTAAATATGCATTTTTATGCTTAAAAATGTCAAAAAATATCAAAAAATAAAATTTTTAATACATATATTTTACTCATTATTTTTATATCAAATATATACACCATGTTGTAGCCTAATATTTCAGCTAAATTTAAACACCTCAATCTTTAAAATCCGACAAGAACCAAAAAATTTAAAAATTTTAAAAGCGAACCATCTCGAATCCATTTGTGAGCCAACGGTACCGTTCTCCACTGGTGGCTCGTCGAGTCTGACGACCAAAGCAGAAAATTTTGTTGAATTTTGGTAAAACTCTTTTCAAGTTTGTGAAGTTTTTCTAGCATGTACAGTAATGTGCGATATATCATCAATTAAAGGTAATTTGATCGTGATACTGAATAAAGTTGAATCATAGATTTATGAGGCTTATGTAAGTAGAAATGCAGCAGCTCGCAAACAAAACTCTTTTTACCGTTATGTCGGTTCACAAACTACAGAGAATTATCGACGATTGTACAAAAATGCATTTAACTAATATCTAATTGTTGTGTAAATTTTATGTTTAAAAATGTAAAAATAAAAAAGATAAATATAAAATACGGTTGGAAACGGTCAAAAAACTTGGACTGAAAAATATTGTTTTTTCTGTTATTCATTGAAAAAAATGTTTAAAAATATAATTTCTTCACACGTTTATAGAAAAGACATAAGCCTAAAAGTCATTTTGACAAAATATTTTTCCCGTTTTTCCCTGATTTCTAAAATCAATCAAACCACCCACATAAGCTTTTAAAAACGTATTTGTTTTTTTTTTGAAGGTAAAAAACCGTTATAGAGCATTTTAAATATAATCCGTATTAGACGCCTAATTTTTCAAAAAAATTATCAACTTTATCCACAATAACATCATTTTCAAGTTTCTAAATAAACATTTTATATTGGAAAATAACTTTTAACTAGAAAAGTTAAATTTTTAGAATTTTTTTTCTTGAAGAGAACTTACCATTATATCAATTTATTTATTCAATGAAATTTATTTTATAATTCTAACCCTTACACTTTTCGAGATTTAAAAAAAGTTTTTTTTTGTCTTTTGCCCCATTTTACCCTAACTTTGCCGGTGGAATTTCGAAAAATCCAGTCGTATCAGAAGCTCACACTATACCACCTTTCTTTTGATTTATTTAGTTTTTTTCTATCACTTATAGTAAAGAAAATAAATCAGTCCGATTATCAATAACAATGGCCGATATCTGTAATTTAATAAATTTATTGTGTTTCACACAAAACGAAAAATAAATAAAAAAAAACAAACCCAGTATAAAATTTAAATGTGTTGTTACTCTTTACCCATTTATAGTGTCTGTGTGAAAAAACCAGTAATAATGGGCTGAAAAAATCTATGTGTGCTAACTGTTTTTATATTTTTATAATCACTGGTAAAGAAGTATAACTTCAAAAATGTTTAAATGCTTTGGACATTAAAATCTATAAATTCAGTTTTAATGGCAGTAGAGGATTCTTATAGTAATTCACAGGGATTAAATAAGATAACACATTAGATCATATTTGTGCACACAAATATTGAAAAATTACATTTCAACAGAGGACAGAGGAATTCATGAACAAAAAAAATACCAGCACATACTTATACGAATACATACTTGTCTTTAGAATGCGTAAACGAAAAATGAAATGCACATATCTCTTTTGAAACCCGAAAAAAAATAATAAGAAAAAACATTAAAGAATTTGTTTTAGTTATTACAAAAATTAACTTATCTCATTTGATTTTGTTTTTAATTTTTAAAAAATAACAAATATTTTTAAAAATGTTTTGAAATTTTAAGCAAAATTGGATCATAAGAGAAAGTTAATTTCATTTATAATATGTGTTAATAGAAAAATAAATAAAACGACGCGTAGTATACCTAATGAATTTAAAAGTTGTTCTCTATTGTCAAAAGTCCAGAGTTCATACAATATTTGAAAACACATTCCCCAAAAATTATTCGAATAGGTAGGTACTCGTCATATTATGAATGCAAAATCAAAACCATTAAGGCAACACAATTTCTGCATTGTACCTACCCACATAACTTTAAATATCAAAAATACCAGAGAAATGTAAAAGCCAAAACATTTTACGATTTAATTAAAATTTTCATTCGTCTGGTAGGTATGTGAGTTATTATATCCTTTGAATTCACTCACTGTGCGCTCGTATTGTTCTCATGTCCTTAAAATAAAAAAAAAATAGTTGTATAGCTGATTTTTGCCTGCGAGCAAAAGTTTTTGTTAGTTTTTTTTTTTGTTTCTTTTTGTTTTATTCTAGAAAAGAATTTCACTTTTTATTTTCACAGCTGCCATTCGCACACAACCGTACGATCTACTCAGATGGTCGGCTGACTATTTTCGTTGCTTGGCAAATAACGCACCACCTCCGGCAAAAATCCGTTTAGAACGAGCTTGCCGACAAGGTAGCATAACAAAAGGATACTTAAAGGTGCTCGTCGCTCAGGTTGGTATTTAAATTAAAAAAAAAAAATACAGATGGCGTTGTTGAGATAACTTTTACATAACTGACTAACCTTATTGTTACCCTTTCTGCTATCCCAACTCCGCAATAACACAACGGATGATAACGGCGATCAAACACACCATCAAAAATATACAAAATCTGGCTACTCACACATCCTTCCTTCGTTCTTTCGTTTGTTGCTTCGTGGTGGTCCTGCTGGCCATGTTCCAACTAAATACTGGAAATACAAAAATCAGGTCGGAAAAGGATTCTTCATTAGCCGTTGCCTGCTGCAGCAACGTTGGAAGGCTCTTTGCTTGGACGAGGTAAGAGAACAAGAATGATGATGTTGTCTACTTTTTTTTCTTTTTCGGCCTAGCCTAGCTTCATTCCTTTTGTGTTTTTGTTTCATTCGTTTCTGTTTGTTTTTTTGTAAATTTGAAATCCGTTTATAATTTCGTCCATACAAACCGGAAGTTGGTGGCCTTGGTCTCCTGGAGGAAGAAGAACGTTCCTCGGGCAGCAGCCAGTATACCTTTTTTGTTGGCTTTCCCAAGGAATATTGTTTCAAGCAATTACTTACGCGTTTTTCTTGTAATATCTTTTGCTTGGCTGCTTTTTTGCTGGTTCCGTTGGTTTAATATAATTTTATCGATTTTTGTTCCTTTTTGTGATGCCATCACGCGCGGGTATAAGAACAAGAGAGAGGGAGAAAAGTTTACTCCTTTTATTTTTGTTGTTTTTGGATTTTCGTTTTTGTTTTTTGGGTGAAAAAAAAGTCAAAGAAGATGAAAGTAATGCTGTACTTCAATATTTTCCAACAGGATGATCTGCTTAAGTACTTATCACTTTGCCGGATGTTGAATTGGCCTCAAGTTCACTGGCTGAAGGTGCTTGCCGTAATGATTGGATCCTTGAACGAGGTAAGTGGATTTAGAGACTCTTATTGAAAGTGTTTTCACTTTTTTTTTTTTGTCTATACTTTGATACACAGTTTTTCTATAGGTACTCTTCCTAGAAGAGGTGAAAGCAAAAGTTAAGTCTTCGAGTGGTAGAAGAAGCATAAGAGTATTGAAAATATAAATTCATAGATACTTTTACTAAGCTGGCGGGAGAGAATAGCTCTGCAGTTTTATTGAAAAGCTCTTAATAAATAATCGAAATGAAAAAGTTTGAGGAGAAAGAGGTTTCAATTTTCGAAATCGGAGATGATACTTTTATTTGTCAGTAAAATGGGGAATGTTTTTTTGATTAATTAGCTTTAACTTTCAGTTCTCCTATATTCTATAGTTATGCTAATTGTATAAACATTCTGGGTGCCATGAAATAAATTATGGTCTTTATTGTAATTACCTACTCTTGCAAGTGCAATAAAGTCCAAAACTAAAATTAAATACAGTCCAAAGATACAAAAATACAGAGAAGATTATGAAAACTGAAACAGTTTAACGGTTCTAACTTGATTTTAAATTTTGAAGTATGAGAGGGGTGAGGGAGCGTTCGTGGCAAAGAACTTAACTTTTGGTGTAAATATACAATTTATTCATTCACAGCAAATGACTGCAGGAAAACATTTTGATTATTTGACTTTATGTGTGTGGTGCAAAAGCAACAGTCTTTGTTCGAAATCGAATTGAACACAGGTTCCATCGCCGGTGTTACGCTGCACTTTGTTTTGTTTTATTTAGTCGTTCGCATACATTTTTTCACCAAAAAGAATTTAAGAGTTTGCTGCAAACGAAGTTGAAGTCGAAAAATTACTGTCTGTGGCAAAATGACAAGATAGTTGCCTCGCAAGCGAGAGGTAGTCGGTTCAATTGCAGGTACTATGCTAAACTTTGTTTTTTTTTTCAATCGTTCGCAAAAACTGTTTAACACAAACGAATTTACTAATTTGCTGCAAACGAAACTGAAAATTGTCCAGCAAACGAAAAAGTTTGGGCAATTTTTCGTTTGCCGTAATCGATTTGTTCCCTTAGTGCACAGCAAAAACCAAAGGCAATGGGTTGATGGGACCACCTGCCACTTATTTTGGTAAACACCTCTTGAAGAATGAAATAGCCTCTACCGCCTTCATGACATCTTACTCAACGAAAAAGTAACATGTATCAACTACCAAACTATCGAACTCATCAGCTTTCACTTGCATAATGGAGCCAAATGCTCTGGCGAGCCTGTTTGAAGGAAGATATCTCCAGGAAAACTTAACGAAAGTACCAGGTCCATAAGAAAATATCCGGAGCTCCATTATTTTAGGTGAATTTGATTAGCATATCGCTTCTTAACAAGATCATTTTGTGCCGCAGACATTTCTTCTATAACAAACTTTTAAACTATTACCTCTACAAATCTATCAACGTCTTTAAGGAGCGTTTTGAATGATCACCTATACGAAAACATGAACAACAACGAAGAACAAAGACAAAACGTTTGGGACTGGTTGAAAAAAATGTTTATGATGTTATGAATATTATCTGGTGGTTATATTCGAATCTCAGAACCGATTGACTGAAGTTGAATTCTTCATGACATTATCAAAAAGAGATTTATTTGCGTAACAGTTAGCAGTGATTCAAAATTACGAAGTAGTTCAAATTATCGATCCTACTATCTAGATGTTCATATAGACGGTGTTGCTGAAGAAACAAGTTCATGTTCAAATGATAAACTAAATGCAGCCTGTGACCATACAGTTTCAGAACTTCTCCAAACACAAACAATAACAACGGCAAGTTATTGAATATACTAATATTATGTAGTTATTGAGCCTAGTTATTTAGAAAAGAAACCAGAAGTCCCAGATACTAATCAATAACATGGAAACAATATAAAAAGAAGACCGTTCGGGGAAAAAAAATTAAGCGTTTCTAAAAACGTCGACTTACCTGCATATTCAACGTTCTTAGACACAATCAAATGTAGACCTTGCAACCGGTCATGGAAGAATCAATCAGCAATCTAAAAAGACTATATGCAATTCCAATCCAAACAAGCTAACTGAGTTGGGAACAATCTCCAACTTCGCTCTGAAAAGTCTTCTGCTATCAGCTATGATCCTCCTGCAGAAGCCGTAAACAACAAAGTTCAAAGGAATGCATCATATTCGAGATAGCTTTCCGCATATACAATGAAAACACTAGTTGCAGCTGAACGCTGGAACCTTCTTGTTGTTGAAGATTCTCTCACTGACTCTAATAGTGCCATAGTTATTATTGAAAGTTGGTAACACTTTTCGGAGGAATCCTAATGACCTTTGTTATTTTGACGGATTACTTGAAACCATATCGGATTCCCAGTTTTTAACAAGGATCTTCAAAATTATTTCAGCTTGTTTGTTTTTTTTTTGGAAGCCTCTGAAGTGAAAGCAGAATAATAAGTCAAAACTCCACTTAAATCAATGCAACGAAAGTGAAACAGAAGTGAAAATAGTACCATAAGTAGCTGTTCAAGTTATACTTAGTTGGAAGTTTATCTTCAATCTTCCTTTTCCTGGTTCAGGTTAATCTGATCAGAAGTGCAGGGGCCGTGTATCATAGCCCAACAATATCCACTGGCAAGCTTGGAAATGAGTATCTGTTAACATACTGTTCAACAAACCATCCGATATGAGCAGCCTTTGGCTGTTACACCTAACAACTCATCAGCTAAGTATTCCGACTGTTGTGGACTTCTCCCACAAGCTGTACTACTCATATTTTTTTTGTGGTAAAATTCATCAATTGCACCTCTCCTTCTACCGAGGCCAAGTAAACACTGTCGAAAGGGTCTAGCTTTCGGGTTTTTTTTCACATAATTGAAACATAAGACATGTTACGGTAGTGTTGCTTCCAAATATAAATCATGCTCATTTTTTGAACATCTGTAAGTATTGGGTCACGCGGGCACTTCGAAAATGCATTGTCCTATTTTGGTTTACGATATTTTGTGATTTTTTCCATTCGAGAAAATGTTTTTTTTTTTTGAAAATAACCCTCTGATAGTCGTGTAGATCTGACATCTAGATGGGACTAAGGAGTGAATCTTGTTTAAGTCTGTAAATTATTGTGTACCAACTTCTCTTCACTATCTTGTTTGATACTTTCAATAAGAATAACCTTCCAAAAGTCCATTTTCGAGCTTTTTCGTATGAAGATGAATGGAAGGGTTCCCTTATCACAAGTTTCCAACTAGAATTTCACAAGTTCTACATAATTCTCTCCCATTAAAGCTTAGCCTCTCTAATTGCCTTAATTGTTTGGTGGTAATAGTAAAAAACTTTAAGCCCATAACTTGCAATAATTCCATTTTGGCACAAAACATAACCACAAAGTTCTTCAAAAGAAAACCATTGCAAATGCACCAACAGATAATAATAATTATTTGCAATTAGGCTTTTCATTTAAAGAACCAAATTACCACATTGTAGCCAAGCAAACACTTCAGATTGGATGCCTTGAACCTCAACTGGGAATAAATAATACTACTTATTTAGATTGCATGTGTATATTTTATCTGTGTTAATGTGTGCTTTACAGACGCCAAACGATACCATGGTGATGCTGTGCGAACTATTGACTGATGACATGGATGGTGGTCTAGCAAGGATACCATATTGGATGTTTAAGATCTGTTACACCTTTGTGGTAAAGCTGGAGTGCTCACAGGAGCAGTGTTTCGTTAATGGTCAATTGGTCCTGTAAGTATAGATATGTTGTATTTGTATAATCTACGCTGACAGATGCATACATATCCTTTGGGGTGTTCATAAAATACCACGTATACGCACGCACATGATCCAAGATACAAAGCCTGTAACTGGAATTGTCTTCAATGCATGTAATTAAAACGGTTTCCCATCGACCCATCAAACAGATATGACGTTGTCCTTTGGAAAATGATTGAAACACAAAGTGCTAGATGGTGATTGTATGTGCCTATATACGTGTGTGTGCATAGTGCGCGTTGGTTGTGTGCGCATTTGTGCGGTTTGTGTTTAAGTCTAATTAAATCATTCGATGTCATCAAGAGTTATTATCTTTACAGACCTTGGGGAGATTTGGAGGAAGCGACACCAATGGAACGGTTGCCACGAGTCCTTTCAGCTACATTATTAAAGGACACTATTATTACATCCTGCAAGGCGAAATTTGATAAGTCCTTCTACAAAGGGGTAAGTTCTTGGATTTGTTTAAACATCTTAGGCTTAGTTTAGCCCTAAGGTTAGTCAAAGTGATTAGAAGAACGGAGGAGAATATAAGCGCAGTAATACCTATACGTAACTCTCTGTAAATTAATCATTCCTAAAGAAACGAAAGCGGTTTATTGAGAAGGAAACAATTTTAGTAGATCTAGATTTTCAAAACTTAAAACAAAGGGGCCTCGTAGTTACCCATATTGTAAAAGAACATGAATCAAAAAATTATTTTCAATTAATGAGGCGTAAAATCAAAACCCTTATTCAACTCAGAACGAATGAATTAGAAACATAAAAGTAACTTTATCTCTATCTCTAACTTAACTCTATCTGACTGCATATTGGGAGCGTTGTCGACGAAAAGTTCATCAAAAGTACCACTTAAAAATTTATTGATTACCCACTCGACAAACGCACTGATAACAAATATACCATCGCCAGACATTTTAAGTGGGGCCAAACGTCCGGGAGACGTTCCCGAAATGCGTTTTTTAGCGTTTTTAGACTTTGGAGTAACCACTTGAAATTAGTCGCATCCTGTAGCCCTGGGCTCCCTCATGATAAAACATGGCAGACATTTTAAGTGGGGTCAAATCCCTGGCAGTCGGCCCCAAAATGCATTTTTTCTGCATTTTTGGGACCATTTTCTGGCTCTCAGACTATAGTAGAGAAAAACTATCAAGGTAAACATTTCTTCGTACGAGTAAGATAGGTTTAAGGATCATAAAAATATATTCATGAATATATATGATTAGTAACCACGCGTCACGACGCACGCAGCGAGCCGTTTAAGAGAGTCACTCAAAATGTAATTCTTTGGAAGGTACCACATGGCAGGCATTAATATCAATGCTGCCAAAATTGAAAGGAAAAAAATTAATTTTTAAAAGTTAACTGATCACGAATAATTTTAGCTTTTTATAGTATTTTTATAGTCTGGTACCTGAGTTAAATTCTCTAAGTCTGCCAAAGCACACAAGTTTTGTCTTTTTTGCCTGATGCCTGGTAGTTTTTTTAACCATTCGCATTTTCAGAAGTTATAAGATTAAAATTGAACAAGTCCTGGAATTTGAATGCGGTTTTGAATGCACTATGCAGTTAGCACAGGTTTTTTGAAGCTGTAAGCTAGGTTTTCCAATAATGGCACCTATCCCAACAATTTTCCAAACAATCGGATAATTTTGTGCAATTTTTGCGAACTAAAATTTCTTGTACGACTGGCCTAATATTATTCAAAAGATGTTTATAACGAAATCGGTTGATCCAGTTTACATTATAAGGAGAACAAAATTATGCCAAATTTCGCAAAGAAAAAACGTGTTCATTACAGTATTGCACAGCACACACCAAGTTTAATCGAAATCGTTAAAAGGGAGGTATTCGTTCTAATCGAGATATTCAATAACAATCAAAATAAAATGTAAGACTGGGTCCCACGGACATGCTCTTAGGGTCAAAGTTGCCGTGGACGTGTTAAACCTTCTTATATAAAGTTTTTAAAAATAAATAGTTTTATAAGAAATAAAAAAAAAATTAAATTACATAAACAACTTCTGAAATTATTTTGAGTATACCATTTAATTTGATTAAGAAAGATAAATTTTTAGAAAAAAAATTTTGAAGATCGTTAGAACCGTTTTTGAAAAAAATAATTTTTTATATATAAAAATTCTCAAACCTTGTATTTAAAAATAAAGTTGGTATGCCATTTTCAAGATAATAATAAAACCAAAAAAATATACAGCGACCCGTTTTCGAAAAATTAATTTTTCAAAAATAAATGTTGAAAGATTTTTTAAAAACCTAAAAATTACGTTTTTGAAAATAACTCAACAATGGTACCGTTATTAACAGATATAAAAATATTTCTTTCATTGCAGAAGCACTGCCTTTTTTTATCGAAATCGTTAGAGCCTTTTTTGAGAACATTCAACTTTTCCATATTCATTATTTGGCGGGCACCGTTAATTTTGGGCTTAAAAAAAATTTCTATTTCCCTTCTAGGGAATCACCAAAGACCCTTAAGCACTGAATTTGAAGAAAATCGCTTCAGGGGTTTAGGCTTTAGTTCGAGGTATACACAGGCAGAATTGCAAGACCCACTTTTTTCTCATTCTCTGTTTTTACATGAAACCATTTTTTTCAAACCCGGTATTAACGGTACCTGCCATAGAACGGTTTTTTTATTTCTGATTTGCTCCTTCATGACTCAATCAATTTCAACCATTTTTTTACATCGAATTTTATGCTTTTTAAATTTTTCTTCTAAAACTGCATTTACAAATTTTTAATTAAAAAGCCATATCTATAACAGCATTAAGAAAACTTTTATTAAAAAAGCATGAATATCAGGGTCTATATTTAAATAAGAGCAATTATTTTTCAAAAACCGTAATAACGGCACCTGCAATAGAACCATTTTTGCGGGCTGCCAAAAACTACAAGTATTTTAGAAAAATTATGCACATTTTTCCTCTTCGTGACGCAATTAATTTCAACGATTATTATGTTTACCTGAAAGCTTTTTAGTTACCGTAATAAAGATTGGTAACAAAATTTTCAAAAATCGTTTGTTCCTATAAAAAATTAATTTTTTTTTTTTAAATCGTTTTTCCAGAAAACGCACAATGTTTTTTTCAAAATCTAATTTTTAGACATTGATAAATAATATCCAAAAAATGGCATACCAATTTTTACATTAGGTTTCTTATAAATTATCGGTTTATCAGCTTAGGATGTCGCTCTAGATAGAGACAGACAGACAGACAGAATTGCCGGACTCACTTTTTGGTATCGTAATGTCATGTTTGATCGATTTCAATTTTTCTTACGAATCCTAAACTTGCACTATACTGCTTATATGAATGACGCAAGTAAACAACAACCTTGGGAATTGCAAAAAAATAACATAATTTCCCAAACTTCAAGCAAATCCGTTAAACCGTTTAGTCAGTGGCTCGATGTACAGATGGACGCACAGATGAACAAAAATAAGGACCGTCGCTACGGACGGCATGACAAAAAACCACGTTTTTGATCTTCTTTATCATCGTTCTGGTGGTTTTGATTCAAACCTTGACTTTTTTCTTACACGAAATCCTTTAGAGCAAAAATTTCCTGTTGTATCTACTAAGTTGTATAAAAAACTAAAATTTTAATTGCCTTTTTCTAGGAATGGGTTTGAATCGACTTTTGCCATTTTTACCCTGGCCTCTTCATAGATCAAAATATTAGCTAAATACAATTTCTAATACTCATTTTCATTTGTTCAAATGCAGGTGCCTTGTCCTACAGATAGTTCATCTGACACTAATAGCCTGGACTTTATGATGAACTCCAATTTGGGCAATCCAAAAGATCTTTTTGACAAATGTGAAGATTTCGACACAATAATGTTGCTTCTTCAAGATGTAAGTATGATTGTCTTAAATTTCTGTTTGTATGAAAATTCGATTCTTAAGTTGATAATTTACAATTTTTTTCAAAGGCTCAACACAAACCACTTACAGAAGATGATTTTAAAGGCCCACATTTCATTTCTGAGAAGCAACTGGAAAAAGCTCAAAAAAGGGAAGATACAATTCATGCTCAGCGTCAACAACAAGCTGAAAACTCAGCAAAAAACGCAAACGAGGTAATAGAGCAAGAAGCTTTTCAAATGTTACATGAAGTTGGTCCACCATGGACATGGTTGCACCAATTCACAGACAAAGCTCAGAATACAGCCAGTTATAACTTCATCGATCAAGAATCTATCAATTCCCACAAAACTATGGGAGATGACACGTCATCAGTAGAAAGTTTTGATCTGATCAAAGAAGAGCCAAAAGAAATTGATGAGATTTCATCTAGTTCATCTTGTAACCAAACTGGAGCAGAAGTGGAACAGAAAATCAGCATGGAAAGTCTTAAATCTGTTATCGAAGAAGCAGAAAAACAGCATAAATGTGATACCGAAAACACTTCTAGTGTTATTTCCTTTCTCAAATCAGATGACCAAACAATTCTGCAATTAACCGGGGAACCTTTCGAGCCTCGATTGAATTTGCCGGAAGTAATAAGCATTCTTGAGAGAGCTGAGGCTCATGGGGTGGTATTTACTAATATTGAACAAATCATAGATCACATTAGAAAGTCATACTTGGGAAATGCTGCTGACTTTCCCACAATAAAAACTAAGCCAGAAGAACGTCATCCACCATCGTGTCAGATTGATGATGTTTCTACGCCACGAAGTAATGAAGGATCAATTGCCATTACATCAGAATGGAAAGAAACAATACCAACACAAGTCAACATAGCTCCCCCAATAGCTGACCCAACACACCCATCACAAGATGTAGAATCAAAACTTGACGAAGGACATCCTAAGACTGCTGCTCAAAAGGACGAAATTACAAAAGTCTTCGAAAACACCGTGGGAATACCACCCGAACAAGTAGCCAAGATGCCAAAGTTCTGTTTCGAAACAAAAGATGAAGATGAATTGGTTCTGGGATTGGTCCCAGTGGCTGAACCTTCAGAAAAACTCGAACTAGACGAAGATTTGGGATCAGTCCTTTCTGGTAACACAACGGACGGTATCCATGTATCAGGAAGTGAAGGTGGCTATCGGCAGGATGATGAAGATATATTAAAAGACGAGCCAGAAGTATCCCCTGAAGAGAAAGCTTTAGCTGGTGACAGGGATTATTTTTGCTGTGTAAGTTTCGATTTCAGTTCAAAAACAATTTTTTTTTTTTCTGTTTTAAGGGTGAATTTTTCCAAGGCAAGTTGTTCATTTGTTTTTCTTTTTAGAAAATAGGGAATGTTTGTAGTGAAAAATGTTTCCTCATTACTTACACTTATCATAGCATTGTTTTTTTTTTTTCAACACTAAGTAGCTACTCAGTTTTTCATATTATTCACAAAACAAAAACAAAACAAATGATGTGTAGTCTTATATGTTTTTGTTGTGCGAATAAAATGTTGAAAAAAACTCGCTAGAGTTCAGTTTTAATATTCAATAATTATAAAATGAAGCCATACAGAATAACACATACGTATTTTTTTTTTTTTTTGTGATGCAGTAGTTTGAGACCATTTAAATAATGAAAATCAATAACGTCACTTTTATATTAAGGTATACCTTCTTACTCACGTTGGGCGCCATCTAGAAATATATACCTGTTCGTATTGACACAATTTGCTTCTTAAACTTCAAAATTAATTTCTATACCTATGAATACAACTGTAACGCCTGGTTTAGTTCCATACCCGTTTCTGTTATTCAAGTGGTTGCACTCTTGATTTTTACTTGCGTATAGAGCTAAAGCATGTATTGGTTTAATGTCAAACAAAACGTTCATGATTTTTATCAAAACTAACATTAAAATTCGAGAACAGTGTTTTTTGTCTAACGGTAGCATTGAAAATTTCATTGAAATTTAGTACATTTGATTTTTTTTGTAATTTTTTTGTTGTTTTGCTTTTGAATATCACGCTTAGAACGAGTAACTAAAGGTTCCTTCCATAAAACAGTTTTGAGCTATAAGAGATTTCTCAAAACGACTCGAACGATTTGGATTAATTTTTTCCATTTGATTTTCTATATTGGCAGGAGGACTTAACCGAGGGCCCTGGGTCCGGGCCCTATCGATAAAATGGGAGTGTCTATAGGTTAAGATGATTTTTAGATTTTTCTTTTGAAAATCGATAGGGAAGTTGTAAAAACGATTTTCCAAATATTATTTATAATTATCTAGAAAATAAATTTTCAAAAAATTACAGTCGCATTCAAAAAAATAATATTATTAGTTTTTTATTAAGTCCAAAAAACCAATTTTCAAAAAATGCCTTGCTTTTCTTTGTTGTTGCAACCTAAAAGACTTCATGTAAGAAAAATTGTTGAATTCGAGTGAGTTATTTAGGAGAAAACCAGATTTAAAAAAAAAAAAACACTTCTATTGCAGCTACCATGTAGTGACTTTTGGAAAAACTGGTTTTCATATAATAATGGAATTTATCAAAAAAAAAAATTGCTAGGATTTTTTTAATCGAAATCGTAAAGAGAAAAAAGTTTTTTTAAAAATGTTATATGTAGGTATGGCAGGTACCGTTATTTTTGTTATAAACAAATTAATTCCAAAAACCAATTTTGAGCAGCACTGAAAAATGCCATGTACCTACCAGGTTTGAAGGAAATCAGTACCCATCGGTCTAGGCTGTGGCTTTTGATACAAACAGAAAGACAGAACTATCGGACAAACATTTTTTCCCAATTTCTATCATCGTAAAGTCATGTTTCATTGATAAATCATTTTTGTACGAATACATATTGTGCCTATTATATGGCAAGTTGAAAAAATTACTTTAACCTTGAATGACCTCTGTAATAAAATATATTTCCAAGACACATTCGAAGCTAGACAAAATAAACGGCACGATTGCTTTTATCTATAAATAAACAATTCTAAGACAAATGTTAAAATAAAACTTAAAGCCATTTATAAAATTACTTAAACAACTTCTTTAATTGTTTTGAGCTCCACACTAAGTTAGCCATTTTATTTCGTTTAGAAAGATTCATTCTTGGATAAAAACAATTTTTATACAATATAAAAATTGTCCAATTTATTAAACAAAAAAACAAATTGCCATCCTATTCTCAAGAAAATATTATTAAACACCTATACAACCAAATATTTGTAAAAAGAATAAAACTTGTTTTAACTTTTTAGTTTTTTAATTAATAAATATATTTTTTTAAATTAAATTAGATTCTTTAAGGTTATATGATCTGTGCAAAAGTTTTACCGCTTTAACCGCTTACGAGATATTCACAAAAAAACTACATAAAAAAAAAACGGTAACGCTGTTTCTCCGATGTTGGAGTTTTTTGAGAGAAACTAAATATGCAGTTTTGTTGTAATCACTGAACATTATAAAGGGTGGTTAAATTTCAAGGGCCGATGTTGATTTTGAATAAAACACAAACTATTTAGGAAATTATTGTAATTTTATTTTATTATGATATATTGGTATTACTCAATTATGTATGGAACAAAATATCGGCCAAATGGGCGCCGCGACCACGGCGGCACACCTCCATCCGATGGTCCAAATTTTCGATGACCCTGAGGCATAATGGAGGTTCAATGCCGTTAATGTGTCGAATTATCTCATCCTTTAGCTCTTGAATTGTTGCTGGCTTATGGACGTACACCTTTTCTTTCAAATAACCCCAAAGAAAAAAGTCCAACGGTGTCAAATCACATGATCTTGGCGGCCAATTGACATCGCCATTACGTGAGATAACACGGCCATTGAATTTGTTGCGCAAAAGAGCCATTGTTTCGTTAGCTGTGTGGCAAGTGGCACCGTCCTGCTGAAACCACATATCGTCCACATCCATATCTTCCAATTCGGGCCATAAAAAGTTCGTTATCATCTCACGATAGCGAACACCATTCACAGTAACTGCCTGACCGGCCTCATTTTGGAAAAAATACGGCCCGATGATGCCGCCAGCCCATAAACCGGACCAAACAGTCACTCTTTGTGGGTGCATTGGTTTTTCGACAATCACTCTTGGATTCTCATTCGCCCAAATGCGGCAATTCTGTTTATTGACGAATCCACTGAGGTGAAAATGTGCCTCATCACTGAAGATGATTTTCTTCGAAAATTGATCATCCACTGTTGCCATTTCTTGCCACCATTCTGCCCATTCACGACGTTTGGAATGGTCAAGAGGCTTTAGTTCTTGAGCCAATTGCACCTTGTAAGCGTGTAAATGCAAGTCTTTATGCATAATGTTCATCAACGACGAGCGTGAGAGGTGCAATTGTTGGCCACGACGACGAGTTGAGGTGGACGGCTCTTCAGCCACACTATCGCGAACAGCAGCAATATTTTCTGCAGTACGAGCTGTACGAGCATGCACTGGTGTTCTCACATCTTCTACAGACCCGGTTTGCTCGAATTTTTCCACGATTTTTGCGATTGTACGCACATTTGGACGATCAAATTGACCAAAAAAATCACGAAGTGCACGATATGCATTTTGATTTGAACGCCCATTTTCATAATAAGTCTGGATAACTTTAACACGTTGTTGGATTGTGTATCTCTCCATGGTTCAAATTGAGTAAGTCTGAAATAGAGAAATGTCAAATAAAATTCGGAAAAAAACTTGGCGTTTAGGTGTGGTTCACATTCAACATCGGCCCTTGAAATTTAACCACCCTTTACATACACAAATCTTACTTCTGTACTTCTTACAGACGCACAGACCAACGGACGGCATGCATGACGAAAACCACTTTGTCGGACTTCTCCATCATCATAATGTTGGTTTTAATTAAAACCTCAATTTTTTTTTTTTTGACACGAACCCTATAGAGCAAGTAAAAATACTAAACCGTTTTCGAAAAATTTGTTTTTGGAAAACATTTTTTTTTTAAATTTTGTCGGAGATTTTTAACCGATGAAAAAATACTTTTGTTTAATTTGAAAACTACGACTTTGCCCTCTGTGATGGTAAACTACAGAATTTTAATCAAAATCTTTAAAGATTTTAAAAAATAAATAAGTTTATTCATATTTGTTATGTGACACGTACCTATTGTTAATTTCTGACAGTTGGCAGTGGCATCCATTAGAAAATATCAAAAGTCTTAAATTTAAAGTCGATTGTTTTTCTTTTGAAAGATATTATTGAACTATAACGTATGGGCCAATTCTTGCAGGATTTATTCTGAATGAACTTTAAACAGGCGTTTTCAGGTAAAATGATTTTGATTTTTTCAGAAAAAAAGGATAAAACCTATTTATTTACCATTGCTTCTAGAGAGCACACAAAAAATAACGGGATAGGCTTAAAAATGTAAAAACTTACCCCTGCATTAAATTTATTACAAAACCCAAAATTAAAAAAAAATAATACCTTGCAAAAGAAAAAGAACCGAATTCAAATTTAAGACTTTTGATATTTTCTAATGAATGTCATTGTCAGAACTAAACCAAATTTGTTACTCTTACCCCCCTCTCCCCTACATTGATAGAATTTAAGTAAGCCCTCTATTCTGAGTTCTAGTAACAAGTAAAACATTCATGCCAAATTTTTACACTGCAGGAATTAATTAGGAATAATTAAAAAAACATCCCAATCTCAATAATATTCTATCTGAAATGGCCTGCTGCATATCGTTTTCTTTTTTTTCGTTAGGAAAATCGTGAATTCATTTTGATGCAAGCACTTTACTGGCATTTTTCACCTGAACTTACAACACTTCCGTTTTCATTCATGAATCTATATTTTCAGATGACCACTCCCACACTGAAGCCACCGAGTTACGTGCCACCACAACAATACCATTGTATGTTGAAACCGATGCCAGGAATTGGAGCTGCTGTATCACAGAAAACCATCGATGACTTCTTGGCATACTTAAGAGTTCGCTCACGTAGCCAGAGAGGATTAATCAACCCAAGGAACTTCAAGGAAGAGAAATGTCCCTATATGGTGGACACAGCGCTGCACTTACCCAATTAGGTCATTGTGCCGTGACAGTCGTCGGTCGTGTCGTAAGTGTGTCTCGATTTTGATCATAACCAAGCCCTAGATGTCAGTACCAGTCCGTCCAAATCACTATAAAGAGTATAGAGTTTGCTTGCATTAGCACCATCACATCAACACAGAGTAGATATAGACCCTAATCTGTCGCAATTAATTTATGTTTTATGTATTTGTGTGTGACATATAATTCGCTTTGGAATAAACAACATGTTATTAATTAAATTCTAATTAGATTTTCGAATCAGCAAAGGGTTTGTGCATAATGTGGATTTATTTATATAGTTTGGGAATGCAGCGTGCTGATATGATGGGTTTTTCAATTCCACCCATTTTGGGTTTAATGTAGAGCTTTTTGGCTTTTGATTCCTGCCTTTGATGGCATGTCCGAGGCTATAATAGATACCAACTAGTTGCAGTGTGTACTCCAAATACCATGTCGGAACTAATGAGTCGTAAGTTGGGATTGGGAGTGAGTGTGAGGCGTGAGGTGCAGCGATTTGAACGAGTCATACATGTACAGACTTCATGGAAGTTCAATGTTATGGAGGATTAAGTCCCAAATCGATTATCATGGAGTAGATGAAAATAAATTTTAGTATCAAATAGACTATGATGATGATACTATATATGCAGTATGCACGGACGGAATGTGGCGGAAATTTAATTTTGAAAAGCAAAACATTTTAGTTTTTGAAATTCAATTGAGACTAGTTCAGCGAGTGGATACAATTTACACAAGAAGATTATTATGAAATTTAGGTCGTGTACCTTTGTTTTTAGAATTTGTTTTCGGATTATGGGAGAAATATCTCTGCTTTGTGGATAAAGTTATCAATTTTTTGGAAGTAACAAATACCAGTAATTGGAATTTGGGACTCACAAATAGGTATAACAGGAATTAAAACTTTTCACTAAATAGAAATCGGGTAAGTTTGCGACCCTCAGTGACCTCGGCTTTTTTTATACATCAATTGTACTGACCTCCAATAACAGTTCTAATAAAGGACAAGTGTTGAACAGAAATAAAACATAGTTATTCTATAAGACTGTTCGTGGGCGTAGCTCCTAGTAGACTTGATAAGGAATACAGAGGTTACAGCACCACTTAACCTCTGATAAGGACTGCTCATGCTTTTGAGGCTTTGAACAATTATCTCCGGACATATAATAAAGGGTTTTCCAATAAGAGGTGTTATTTTGAATATTTCGGTAGCTGTCACTTTTGAAGCTGTCATTTTTTGACATTTGACAAGTAGAAACTACGCTATTAATAAAAATGGAACGATACACGCTTCAACAACGCATTGAAATTATTAAAATTCACTATAAAAATGGTGAAAATTTGGCAGAGACGGTTCGTAAAACTAAAACATTTTTGGGTCGTCGTGAAGCACCTTGTCGGACCGCAATACAGAAATTGGTGGACAAATTCGAGCTGTTGGGACAAGTTAGTGATGTGAAGAATAAAACCCGTGCACGTCGCTCAAGAACAACTGAGAATATTGCTGTTGTAGCCCAAAGTGTTGAAGAAAACCCAGGTTTGTCCATTCCTCGTCGTTCTTTGGAATTAGGCATTCCACAAACGTCATTACACCGTATTTTGCATAAAGACTTGGGTCTTAAGGCTTATAAAGTTCAGTTAACACAAGAACTCAAGCCGGCTGATCATCAACAACGTCGTGTCTTTGCTGATTGGGTCCTTGAAATGCATGAAAATGAACCGGAATTTCATCGAAAAATCATCTTGACTGATGAGGCCCATTTCCACCTCGGAGGCTACGTCAACAAGCAAAACTGTCGCATCTGGGGCTCGGAAAACCCAAGAGTTATTGTTGAAAAGCCTCTCCATCCTCAACGCGTGACTGTTTGGTGCGGTTTATGGTCCAGCGGGGTCATTGGACCTTACTTTTTCGAAAATGAGGCTGGAGCAACAGTTACGGTCAATGGATTGCGCTATCGAGAGATGATTGATGATTTTTTATGGCCTGAATTGGATGGTATTGATCTGGACAACGTTTAATTTCAACAAGACGGCGCTACGTGCCACACAAGCAATGAAACCATCGATCTTTTACGGGAAAAGTTTCCGGACCGTGTTATCTCTCGAAGAGGTGATCACAATTGGCCACCGAGATCTTGTGATTTAACACCTTGCGACTTCTTCCTTTGGGGCCACGTGAAAGATAAGGTCTACGCCAACAGCCCAGCGTCGATTCAAGACCTCAAAGATGAAATTCGTGAGGCTATCGAGGACATAGGGCAGCCACTTTGCGATTTGGTTATGGAAAATTTCATGAAAAGGATATGGTCCTGTAAGCGTGGTCATGGCTGCCATTTGGCTGATGTTGTGTTCCATTATTAACGGCATACCTTCCTCTTTATAATGAAATAAACATCCGATCATTTATCTCCAAAAATGCCATTTTTCTTTGAATATCAAAATAACACCTCTTATTGGAAAACCCTTTATATCCGGTTTATTTACTATGTTGTTCGATAGAAAAGTATTAGTTTTTTTTAGGAAATATAATTTTCTTGTTCACATATAAATATAAGCGGCAATTTTTTAACGGTAATACAAAATTTATGATAAGGCCATTCATGTAACGATATACTTTTCCACTATGCAGAAAAATATAAGTTTCCCCAAAAGCTTTGCATGAACACCCCATTAGAAATGTTTGCTTAAACGTGCTAAACAAATAGCTGTTTGTTAAACTTAAAAGAAAACTTATAAAATTAAACGTCACAAAATTTATCAGTTTTTTTTCAACGGTTTCTGCTTTAAATTTGTGAGGTAAAATACTATGTTTTGCAGAATATTTTTCTCATACAAATTTTGACAGTTTATTTCTACCGATAGAAAATTACATGATAAACAGAAAACAAGGTATGCTCAATAGATTTTTGGCAGGTTTTCTGTGACGTTATAGTCATCTTTCTCATCGGCGGCGGTTCTCCCAAACGTCAGGTATGGAATTGAACAAAACATTTTTTTAAATTGAAAACAACAACAATGAAACTGAACTAAACTCGGTTGTCAGCATCGGAGATGACTACTACGTCATCAGTTTTCCAAAATGGCGACGTGGCATTCATAATACGCATACCTTGTTTTCTGTTTATCATGGAAAATTCTATGGTTTCTAAGGTTTCTATGGATTTTCTGCCTAGTATTCTTAAAGAGCAGAAATGACCATGTTAAAAATCTTTATGCGTGACATCACTCAAAAACATTTTTAACAATAAATTGAGACTTTGAGGGTAAAGATAAGTTTTAAAGTAAAAGTTATTAACGTACTCGACACGACCTACACAGGCACACCTTAACTTCTACTAGTTCATATTAAAAGTTCAAAATCACGGCATCACAGTCTACCAAAAAAAATTCTATTAAATAGAAAATACATTGCACGACTGGATCACACGTCCTTGCTCTTAAAGTGACTATATCGACTTTTTAAATATAAAAAATTGTAAATGCAGTTTTAGAAAAAAAATTAAAAAGGCATAAAATTCGATCTGTCAGACTAAGGAAACAGTTGTTTTTGTATAGGAATTTGACTCTTGCGTTTAACATTTCAACATCAAATCCAGGTTTTATTAAAGTGGCAGATATTCAGAGAATAAATTAAATTATTCAATATTTTTTTTTTAAATAAAACTTAATCGGCGATGTAATACAAATGTTTTTCAAGTTTTCACTCGAAATCACAATCAGGAATAAACTGGGCCAGAATCCATATTAAAATAAACATTTTAAATTCAACCATCAAGGTACATAAACGAATATACAGATACAAACTTGTTTATTTACATTATATGCCCATATATTGCAGGTTTATGAGGAATTAATTAATTTTAATATTTTTATTGATTTATTATTTATTCATCTTTTTTTTAAGTGTAAATGATTGGTTGGGGGAATAACTTCATTTATTAATTTATTTATGTTATCAGGAGAATAAGGCTGTCAATTGATCGGACAGTGGTTGAAGGCAATATAAATGAAATGTATCAAATTTATAGTGACACTCTTTCCATTATTTTGTTGAACTGTGGAACGTCACTATTTTGTGTAAGAATTTATGTAATTTTTCAAGTTATACTTCTTTACCGGCGATTATAAAAATATTAAACCAGTAATAACACATAGATTTTTTCAACCCATTATTACCGGTTTTTTTTCACACAGACACTATAAATAGGTAAAGAGTAACTTTTTATACTGGGTTTGTTTTTTTTTCATTTTTTATTTTGTGTGAAAGACAATAAATTTATTAAATTACAGATGTCAGCCATTGTTATTGATAGACTGACTGATTTATTTTCTACAATATAAGTGATAGAAAAAACTAAATACATCAAAAGATAGGTGGTATATTGTAAGTTTCTGATACGACGGGATTTTTTGAAATTCTACCGGCAAAATAGGGTAAAATGGGGCAAAAGACAAAAAAAAAACTTTTTGTACATCTTGAAAAGTATAATTGTTAGAATTATGAAATAAATTTAATTGAATAGATAAATTATTGAAATAATGATGAGTTCTCATCAGTAAAAAAATTCTAAAAATTCAACTTTACGGATTTTTGAATTTTAGCATTTTTATCCACATAAATCTTAAACCACACAAATGTTTAGCAAATTTCCTGATGACTGAACTACATCGCCTTCGTTCAAATTTGAACCAAATGCGCTCCTAGTTTTCCCATCGTGTACTATCACCCGCTGTGATAGTGACAGCACCAAAGACATCGAAGACTTTGGCGGCGACAAAGAATATAAAACTGGATTACGTTGACGACGACAAGGAGGACTAAAATGACGACACGTCGCGTCGCGTCGTCGTTGTCGTCGTCTTCTGTGCTGGCATTTCCCAAGTTTGTTCCTTCCAACTTAGTCGTTTGCACGTATCCTTATTAAAAAGAGATAAAGTGCTAATAGAACTGTTGTTTGGCAATTCATCATCTAGATTCAGCAAATTATCTCTACAAATCTCTATATTCTGTTGTTTGTTGGTCTTAAGAAGAATGTATTTGTAGCTATATGGTATATGTATTGACTATAATAATAGAGTACAACGGGAAAGAAAAGGATATACTCGTATGGTGATGGTGACCTACCACCACGCTCGGTGACGTTTTTTTTTTGTCAACACAAGCTTGTTAAACGGCTACAGGAGGTACATATGTAGGTGTATGTGTGTGGTTACTATTAAAGGAGAACTTTAACATCAACATGCATTAGAAGTTGTTAAAAAAAAGTTCTTTGGCAAGTCCTTTTACCAATAATGAATAATATTGATAATAAAAAAAAAAAAAATCTTTTATTTTTTTTAATTTTTGAACGGCAATGCCAATGCCCATTCTCTTGGGCTACGAATACTAATGCAATTGCAAGGAACCATCAAAGATTGAAGATAAAGAAAGTTTTAGCCAAAGTTTTCCTTTTTGAACGCGAAACATTAATCACCGACAAATAAATCGTCTGTCATCATATGAAAAACTTTTTTGTGTTTTCCTTATTCCATTTGTCCTGCGTTGCGTTCCCTTATTCTATTCCAGAATCGAGAATCCAGATCCTGTTTTTTTTCTGGCACAATTTTGTTTTAATTTTTTTTTTGTATTTTTTGTTTTTAAATGTCTACTGTTCTGACATGGATATAGACATTCCAGGATATTGCTGTGCGGTTGTGTAGGAGGGAATAGGAGGCAGATCACAGCCCTACCAGCTACTACACAGGATCCACCACATTCTCCTCCCCATATCTTCTTCAATTTCCTACGATGGATTAGCAACTGGCGGAAAATTGTGAGTAATTACTTTGGAAGCTGACAATATTTTACCATTTGTCGCGTTTTTTTTCCGCGGCTTTTCTAAGGGGATGATGATGATGATGAGAGTTGGGTTTTTGGGTGTAGAAAGTGTAAGCATAGAGTGTTGTTGTTGTTGTTGTTGTTGTTGTTTTAGCTGTAGGTGGGAGTGAGGTTGTAGGATTTGTTATTTGAGAGGGATAACACAGTTAAAACGGATAAAGTCAATGGACAGCGAAAAAGGCAAAATCGACTTCCATTAAATGGTAATTTTCCGGTTGTCTGTCAGAAAGATAAATAAATGAAGAAAGTTTTTATTTTCGCGCGAAATAGCGATGAATCATTCAGTGGTTTATTTATGTGTTAACGAGTTGACGTTCTAACGTCCAATTTAATTTAAATAAATAGAAAAATAGGAAAATATAAATATTAGTTGGTTTTTAATATTTATTTTTTATACAACAGCTAAGGATCTTTCTAAGAAATGTCATTCATCCATGTTTTCTGGAGATGATTTTCAATTCTAATATATAGAAAAGAACCTTAAAAAAGAAAGACGAATCTTTGGCCTATAAGATCCAGAAATTGTTACACTTCAGTTATCTTTTCATGAAGTAGGAGCAGTAAGAACCAAATCGATCATATCAAGGGAAAGCACTATACTCTAGTATGCTGAATGTGTATTCCTTCAAAGCAGCTAACATCTACTCGGAACACTATGTGGTTGGTGCTAAGCCGTCGCGTGGATATATACAACTAGGTAATCCTTTGGGGAAACAGCATCATGACTCACGTGAAGTAATTTAACAGCTAAAGGGGATCTAAATATTCACGTGCTAATATACAAAATATGGTTGAATGCAAGGGCGTAATCATGATTTTTACTAGGGGGAGGGGGGGGCAACTCTTTAAAGAACGAATTTAATAAAACAAAAATTTTAAAAATTCTATGGGCATATACAATATTTAGGGGGGGACAAGCGCCCCCCAACTTGGGTAAGGCATTGGTTGAATGAAAGTATTCCTGATGAGTGGAACTTCGAGAGGTACCTACCATCTATCTGATTCACATTGAGCAAAGTCCTGAGAGATTCTAGATCCTGTAGAAGTCACAAAAGTTAAACATGTGCCCGATATACGCCATAACTGTTTTTATCGATTTCAATGCTGCTGAGAACAGTGTTTATAGAGTAAAGATATTCCGGGCGCCCGCCATACCATCTCTGGTTTTGCTATCACAACGAAACAGACACAATTTGTCTACCTGGTTATATCCATACCTAAGTTCGGAAAACCGAAATCAAGAGTAGGTTAACACTTGCTAATTGCTGTCATATTGGCTTGAGAAAGAAGTTGGGAAATACAGTTCTACCGCAAAGAACGAGAAACATCCCAACCCCAAGCGAGCTGCCACCAGTTCCTCAAAGATTGTTGGTTGAGGTCGTTAACCACTTGATCACTTTGCCTTAATAGAATCCTCAGGCCCATTTCACACGAAGCTTGTGACCGGCTAAGCAGCCCGTTTAACCGGTTGTTGGGAACACATTTGTATGGGTGCTTTAACGGACAAAACCGACTAACCGGGCCGGTTAACTTTTAGCTTCATCTACAACGGATACGTAGACGGAACGGACGAGACGGATTCTATGGGTTGGCCTCTTTACTTAAGTGACAGGAGCACTCAAGAGAAACAGGTACTTAAATGACATGTGAGACACGGGACACGACAGTTAATTTCATCATGAGAATTCTTTGGATAATGGGTGCTATTACTTGAATGTGCCTTGGTGGGAATATCTACTCCTCCGTTTTCTTAATAATTCTTCGAATCTGTTTTCTTATTTACGCCTTTCACCAGAAACCTATTCAAGTTCACTGAGCTCTATGCGCCATGCTCTTTTCTTATCATTTACATTGCTTACAGAAAATTAGAGATTTGTTAGTCGTTTTTAAATATCATGGCTAGTATTGTAGTATTATCAGCAATCGTGTAAATATGGAAGAAATGAAATCGGACCTATGACACTCCCTTGTATCCCAGCCACTATATTTTTGAAGTCTGAAAATTCGTTTCAGTATCTCACGCGAACAAATTTTGATCTCTAGATATTATTTTTTTGAATTGTAAAGGTTCCTTTAAATTTTGACAGAACTTGATTCACTTCTTTAAAATCAAGGGCATCAGTGTTTCTTTGTATTTGATTAATTGCAAATTTCCTGCATTAAGACCAGAACTGGTGCGCAAGTATCAGGGCATACATATTTCTTATTCTTATTCTTCTATTATTGTGGAGTTAACAATCCCTTTATAATGGACCTGTGTCACGGTAGTGATATTTTAATAAATATAATAGATTTGCAATGTTACAGTTGATACTAATGTAAACAAAAATTCTCATAAAAGCTCAAATCATCAAAAGACATCATTAAGTGACAGTTCACTGAAAATCGTCTAATCTATTATTATTGTGATAAAAACAATAATATTAAGGGAGTCAATTTTTAAACAATTACGCTAAAAATAATACGAAACGCAATGAACCCCATTCGTGGTATAGACTTATACCAACGCAACCACAAATGGTATTCCATGGTTACAAAATGGTATTGTTTTCTTGCCGCTACGAATTAAATTTATCACAAAATTGATATTTTCAGTTGGTACCTACAAACAATCAATTAATAGAGGAGGCAAACAATGAGTGCGGTGCTTAAAGTCCATTACCCATGCCTGCTGTGTGTGTGTTGTGTTGTGTTGTGATACCTGTTACACATGAAACACAATATTATGAGCGAAAACAAAGCAGAACAGAAAGGACATTGTCAGGCTTAAAAGTCCTCGATGCTGTTGGGAATACCATAACGCCCACATCACAGCAACCGATCTAAGTCACGGTTACGCTGACAGCAACAACAACAGCAACCTTATAACCTATTACAAGCCACCAAAAATCTGCCACTACCTCCGACAATATTGTTAACGGCGCGGTGTGGTGCGGTGGTGGCGGTGACACGGTGACAGAATCTATGGTATAGAAGTACCTTACCTTTACGAAATGCGATTGAGGTGAGTAGGTACCATAAAACGATTTAATATCCTGTTATTTTTTGTTTTATTTTTTTTGCACGGTGTATTGCTTTTAGGAAAATTCAATATGAACTTGCATTTAAATTTGAACAACAACATTACCTATTGTTGAAAAGGTGAATTTCACAAGCATGATATAATTTCGAGTGGATGTTTGTATTCTATCGAATATTGTACTGATTCTAAGCCAAAGGAAGAAGGCTTAGTCATTTCAGTTCTGCTATTTATCAAGCTGAGTATTGAATGATCCTATCAGAAGTAGGTATATGGTGTTCGGCGCATAAATGAAAACTAACAGTTTTGAAGACAGAAACATTATACGAACTACTCTGGAATCCTGAGAGATGAGGTCAGTAAAGATTTTCAGTACTTGCCAGGGTGTTGAAAAAGAGAATGTGGCGAATAAACCCATTACGTTCCAATGGCAGCGCTCATGTCCCCGTAGTGGACTTAACTGGTATCGAATATGTTCGAACATCCCAGTGGGAAAGGTTATTAGAATTTCCCAGCAGTGGGTTAAACTTAACAAAAGCTTTTCCAACAGAGTGCATGCGTGATTTCTACGGTTGGGCGACTGGTACCGGCATTAATGGAAGTATCTGCTTACTACATATAATATAACAGGCACTAACTCTCCATACTACAAAGTGACTGATACCACAACCTTCCAGAGTATGTTCAAAGCCTGTATAATTATCGACAACGATTAAGGTAACGTCTTCAAAGGAAGTTGAACACATCCAACATCAACTACCGGACAGTGTGGAGCACTACGGAACTCCATCCATTTGCTAGTTTTATCAGCTGATTTGCCTGTTGAGTTCGCCCGTTGATTAAGTGATTCATCAGCTAATTTTTTTAATTCATTTATTGGTTGGCCTGGTACACATGACGATTTTGGAATTTCGGTAGATTTATGGATTCTTTTACAGATTCGTCCACCTGTTAATTAATCAGGTTCTACTGATTAATTGATGATTTTATTCCCTTGGTTTTTTTCAGATTCGTTTGTGCATTCACTGTTCTCAGCCGTTGATTTATCGAGACCACTATTAGATTTTCCAGCCCATCCGTTGATTTTAAAGGGTAGGTGCATGTACATTTTCAAAGTAAGATCGTAGAGATTACTGGATGTTCCTCGGTGCATTGGTTGGGCCATAATCAGTAACAATAGTTATTCCTTGGAATAAACGCTAGCTTAAGTTTATCTGACTTACTACTTTTGAAAAATTTGGGACTCAACATCTTAACTGGTAAAATACCTTATTCAAATTGATGTTGAACTTTGTTTTCATAGCAAAGTGCTGGCGCCCTCCTCCTTCTGTATGTCGTGTGTTGTATCTGTGTACAATGTGTACATGTATTGTATACGTCCAAACCAATAGTAATCCCAAATGTGTTGTAAAGCTTCCGGTACTGTAACCATTTAGGTAGGTACATGTTTCGTAGAAAGATTCTATATGCGATGGCAAACGTTCGTTGGCGGAAAATATACTTTAAAAGGGTTAACTGTGCGATGGGAGATGAGAATAAATATGATATCTCTTTGGCTCCTCCACACACAAGGATATATAGTGGTATAAAAGGGCTCTCTATAAATGCACGTGTACGCAGAATATATCCATATACACATTGAACAGAGAGTTTTGTGTTGTTCTTTGCTTTCTATAAGCCCAACATACGGATGATTTGTTGGAAATTGAACAACGAATTGAAACCAATCTAAATGCTTTTATCTGAGCTAGAAAAGGATGAATTTGGTATCTTTCATGTTAATAAAATATGCAAGGTAAAATCACTGAACTCTATGTAGGTAACCTGATGGTTAGAATTTAGGTTTTTTTTTAATATTTTTTTTTTTTTTTGTTTGGGTGCCTAAAAATGTTCCATGTTAAATTTAGTAAAGTGTTCTTACGATATAGGTACAAGTAACGTATGTAACAAGCAATAATAATTGTTTGAAGTTCATCGAACGGTATACTTACTTTTCAGTGAATTATTTACAATAGTACCTATCTTTACAAATCAAATGGGGGTACATGCTGTGTTGAAACTATCCAGGCGAAAAAGAAAGAATTTAATGAAATCAACGGAGGCGTCTAGATGGACTAAGCTTCGACAAATTCAGACTAATAAAAACAGTTTAACCATTCCAAAGTAACGGAGAGGAAAAAACAACCGCTTTTAAATCCATCAAATTGAAGAAGTAATATTTTTTTTAACTTGGTGGGTGTTGGGGGCATTTTATTGTTTCATCAAAAACTAATTCCTTCCGGTAAATTTATTGAGATAAAAAGACGGTAACGGAGAAGATACGTACTCCGTCTTTTCCGTTACCGTCTTGCTACACAATAACTTTACTGGCAGTAATAAATTTTTGATGAAACTTTTAGGACAATAACTTTATAAGGCACCCTCATCACCCAACAGGCATTGAAACCGTTTTTTGTCCTCTCCGTTGCGTTGCAATGGCCGAGTTATAAAATAACGCACCCATACCGGAGGGGCTGTTGAGACTCCGAACTGAAAACAGCAAAGACAAACAGAAACTCATTCAAGTAGCTTCTGAGGATTTGGAAAATATGTGATGTAATGGCACACCAAATCCGGCATCGAAGCATACTGCACCAATCTACTTTGATGGATTAGACAAACAATTCCTCCTATCGTACCTGAGAGAAGTATATGGAATCATTTGTAAACAGAACTCCAATATAGCTGCTGGAGCCTTCGATCTTGCTGCAACGAAATGAAAATTATCTGCTCTAAATTTAATACAATCCCCGCAAAAGTTTTTCATTCGAAGCAATTGTATTACATTTGACCAAAATTGTAATTCTATTACGATAAACATAATGCAAAACAAGTCATTCGCTTGGATCTCATTTCCATGAGTTGATTGCGACAAATGAAATGCTTTCCATATCTAAACACCTTTTCGTTTACTAGAAAATTCTTTTGTTTGCAGCAAACAAATGAATAGTTTGCCAAGAACCCCTCCAGAAAGTAGTTGGTAGCAAAACACTTCACTTTTCGTGTAAATGTACAATTCATTTACAGCAAATGACTGCAGGAAACATATTTTTTTAATAATTGACTAGATTTGTGGTGTTCATATGAGTTCTATGCTACACGAAAATTATCTATTTCGTGGCGCAATAGTTACATCAGCTTTTGCTTGAAATGGAGATGTCACAGGTTTATTCAACGGTGTTACGCTGAACTTTTTTTTATTCATTAGTTCGCATAAATTGTTTCAGCGAAACGAATAAAAGAGTTTGCTGCAAACGATTCGTTCTTTTAAATTGTTTATATGCATTATAAGCCAACTTTAAATTATAAAGTCCGTAGCAGAATGAGAAGATACTTGCTTTGCAAGCGTGAGGTCGCCGGTTTACTCACGCTATTTTTTTTACCGTTCGCAAAAAGTGTTTAACCCGAATGAATTTACCAATTTCTGTAAACAAAGCCACAAATTATCCAGCAAACGAAAAAATCATATGAACAATTTTTTCGTTTGAAGCAATCGATTTGTTCTCTTAGTGTTATTATATGTAGTGAAGGAAGTACATTACTGACACCTTTGATGTAGAGAAACGTTTAACACAGAGCGCTACTTTTTAAATTCGTGCTTGCAGCAATTGTGCGCAGATCAGAAGCCAATTTTCCCGAAAGTCAATTCAACTCCTTGCTTATGCTGATGACATTAACATCATCGCAAGAACAAATTGGGGTCTCAATGGAGAAGTATTGAAACAGAGGCTATTATAGCTATTATAACTTCGAGAATAGATTTTCCTGATCTAAGACCACATTGATATGAATCAGATTGTTGATAGGTATAAGGTTTCACGTGGTCACATAATACCGCAAATGATTTATGTCTTGTCCTTGTGCGAAGGAGACTTACATCTCTGTGAAGGTGCATTTCTAAGGTTTTCCTTCATGATTTTTTTGCGGATGTATTGTTTCCCTTTGAAGAAGTCAAAGACTTTGTTTACCTGGGGATCCACTATAAAATCACACAACGACATCAGTGTAGAGATCAAAAGAAGAATTACACTTGCTAACCTAATAGAAAGGAGCTTATATTTACTAGCGCGACGAGTATTCGTATCCAACCTTTATGGATGACGTGACAGAGGCCTAATCTTAGGTGGCTTCATCAAGTTGTGTACGACCTCAACCAACCTGCTGTGCAAAAATGGGGGCAACTGCTAAGAAACGGTCTCAAGCTGTTTAAAAAGGTTCATTAGTTGAAGCCGAGAGCCACCCTGGATTGTAAGAGCTAGCTTAAATCTTCGAAACAACCTACCACCATTAATTCCCTTAAACCTTTAAAGGAGGTAACTACTTATGTCTTGCTTATTTTTACCACACAATATAGTTAGTTCTGACAACGACAAAAGTATTTCATTTGACAGCTATTCTTTCCAAAGCAAGATAAATAAATAATTCAACAACATCGTTATAAGAATATTGTTCTTTCTCTTTCCAAGTTGTCATTGATAACAAAAAAAAAAAAAAAATCAATCAGGAATCAATTTTTCTATTTCACCACTTCACAGGATTCTCTTGTATCATCCTGTTAGCTGCTATATAGTATTGTGCCATTACATCAATACCATTGATCAGTGATTCTTTTGAACATCGTTATCTTACACAAAAAAAAAAAAACTACACAAAAAGGACATTATTCGGATCACTTACCGACAACCGTTAGAGCATTCGAAGCGAACGATGTGTGGAACGTTGGTGCATCGGCTGTCACCTCACATGAGAAATTCCCAGATAGCTTGAAACCCACATTACGCAGCGTAACCTGGGTATCATTGGAGGCAGTTAACTGAAAGAAAAGATACAAAAAAAAAAAATACAAAATTACAAATACATTTTCAGATCACATTTAAACTATTTCAAAAGCCACCAAGGAGTTTTCAGTTTAATCTTCTTACATTCCATTCCAACAACACAACGAACAACAATTACAAAGAATTTTTAATCTCAATTTCAAGACCGTTCTTAGCCTTCACATAAAACGGATTTTTTTTTTCTTTTCAATTTTATACCCACAGCAACCAAGCAAGGTAGGTACTTTTATTTTACTAACTATATAATACTGCGTGCAACCCGAGAAGAAAGGTGAAGGTCCCTGTGCTTGGTCCTTTACCTAAGTACTTAACCGCTTTTATTTCATTTAAAGAGAACAATTTTTCTTTGCCGACTTAATTTTAAGTCATTAAATTTAAAAGGTATCCCGTGAAGAAAAACAATCTACTACCTTGCGCAAGAAAAAATAATAATAAAAAAAATATAAAGGAAAATGACAGTCTTGAGATTGCAAGGAAAATGCTATTATGTCATGATTTTGTTGAAAAAAAAAAATACCTCACCCAAGAGAACGAGGTGTAATTATTGCACTCAGTTGGAAGCTTTAATGCAATTAGACAACAAGGACATACAACGTTCAGACGCAGATGGACAGGCGGACCGGACATGGACACAACTCCTTAGACTCCTGTTAGAAATACATAATTGCAAACAGATAAAGTAGGTACATTGTGTGTGGTCGTCGGTTGGTGGTTTGTTAGTTTGTTGCTTGGTTCGCCACAGCACAATGCATCGTTTCCTCGAAAAGCATAGTTAGACCGAGTTGGGTTTCCATAGAAGTACCTACCCGCATCTGTCTACCTGCTGTACCGCATTCGAACGAATACCTTTTCCCATAACAAGGAGTTATCTTCTTTTTCTTGGAAGTACCAGAGATAGGTACCTACCCTACACAGGTTGTTTCAGAGGGAGAATCAATTACGTTTAACGTGGTTGCAAGTTCTGTATGTTACGCTGCGTGATTAATGGCCACGTGAATAGATAAGAAATGAGCATTGAGTATTTAGTTGTGTTTTGCTTGGACACCCACCCTCTACTAATGTACAAATGTATACGAGTATACATTCCCTCCAGGATTTATTTGTTTTATTTTGTCAACTTCTCTGTTTGCTGAACTGGAACAGGAAGACGGCGTAAAAATAAGGGGACGGAAATTACAGAAATACAACGAGGAACCAACCAACTGGAGAGTGTTGAATAGACTTGTTTTAGGGTTGTCCTTGTCACCCTCCTGCTGCTAGTTGCTATAGTGGGTGGTTAATGGACGGCAAATAGCAATTAACTTCACCGCTGCTGTGGGGCTTGCTCATTTAAAGGAACATCAATTGATGATGATGGTCGTTGTGTGTGCGGTTTCAGAATTTTTGTTTTACTTGATTTTTATTCATTATTATTTAAAAAAAAAAAAAAACTTACGTCAACTTTTATGTCTGGGAAATGGAATATTTTTCCAGGTGGGTTTTCCGATGGTGAGTAACGATAGAATTCCAAATGTCCCCGATACCATTTTACTGAGTATAGGGGATCGCCACCCAGTTCGTAGTTGCAGTATAAACGTACACTTTGCCCTCGACGTATCCATTCAGGCTCGATATTTAGTGTTACGTTGTAGTATTTGTGTGCATCTAGAAAGAAAAAAATAACAAAAAATGTAGGTATTGTTAATTTTAGGTTTGTAGGCAGTAATAGAGCGGGGAAAATAAATGAAAATGGGGTATTTAGTTATTTTTTAGTTTTATTTTTTCAGGAAGTACAAAAATTAATGTGAGTCGCTCGAATCGGATAGAAAATAATGTAGATGTAGAGTGTACTTATTTCTCTTGGACCAATGCCAATCCAGTTTTCAGAGGGTAAAACAGTGTTTTTGGGATGTTCAAAACTCCATATCTCAAAAACTTTCTATGATAGAGCTATAATATATTCGAGATCAGAAATTCAAAATCTTTGGCAAAAGTTTTATTTGGTTTCTATGGTTACTGCTCGCTGACTGATATTACTGCGATTTACGGAAAATTGATTTCTAATCTTAAAAACAGGATCTAAACAAAAGGAATCGATCTCAAAATTTTCAAAACTCAAACATTTTTTCATCAAATTTTTCTATTGAAAATTTCTTTTTTAAATGAACTCGTCATAAACACAAAAATTGATATTTTATTAAAAAAAATTATTGTGTGAGTAAAAGACATAGCATTGCAAGTTAAAACCAAGTCTCATTAATATCTAACAATTTTTGTTAGAGTTACAAATAAAAAACAAAAAAATTGTTTTGTGGCATTTTCCCAAATATTGACAGATTTAAAAAAAAAAATTGCAGATCTTTTTACCATATCTACATTTCTCATTATTAATTTTTTCCAATGGGAGGTCTGCTTTTGATAGAAATCGTGAAAAATCACGTTTTTTGACACCTACCCCACTTAAACGCCTACCCGCCCCCTTTCTCATAATCTGTTGGTAGGCAATTTAAGTATATGTGTCAAGAACCTACATTGTACTTAAAGTCTAGCCATTATTTCATTTCTACCCTACTTTGGGTAGGTATTTACTTAAAACAGTATTTACTTGAAACAGTGATGAAGTTAGTACAATGTAGCTGATGTAGTAGATGAAAAACAGGCCCCTGAACTACATATACA
This sequence comes from Meliscaeva auricollis, assembly GCA_948107695.1. Classification (NCBI taxonomy): domain Eukaryota; kingdom Metazoa; phylum Arthropoda; class Insecta; order Diptera; family Syrphidae; genus Meliscaeva; species Meliscaeva auricollis. Next base: position 65,098,091 of record OX403616.1, read on the forward strand.
AACAAAAAAAAAATCATTGTTATTCCAAGAACTTTTTATTGTTGTAAGTTTGTGAATTAAAAAAATTGTTACCTCAATAAAAAAGTTCTTGCAGCAACAATTAATTTTGAATTTTTGAGGAACCAAAGTCTCAGTTTGAGATTGTACCTTAAAGTTCTTAATAGAATAATTTTTTCAGTGTCAATAATAATTTTCAACAACGGAAAATAGTTAGACCAACAATAAAATTGGCGAACGTTGCATTTCATCAGAAATTATTTAGCAAATCATCACTTCACCATTATTAAAAAAAAAATTGTTTATTTCGCAAATTCAATTTCGTCAATTTTGATTTGGCCCTTGATTTAGCTCGTAACTTTATCATTTCGCCAAACTTCATTCCGTGAGTTTTTTTCTGGCATATAAAAATATTCGGATATTGGTTTGTTAATATTATTTTTTATTTAATATAGCTTTTTTAACGGCCTTTAGTCCATACAAAAATTTGGCGTTTCGTCCAGGTGAGTCTAACTAGGACTCATCAGTTGACACTGTTAGTGAGGCACCTTATCAATACGCAAATTTTGTTTATATTCAGTTCAGCTTACATAAACTTTTTAGCAAAAGTTATATCTAACAAGATTAAATTTCTTAATCATTAAAATTGGAAAGGTTTGCCCAGGGCCAGGCTTTGTTTTGAATGAAGGTTTTATAATACAAATTCTATATACTACTGAATTAAATTAATAAATCAGCCAAGTAGAAGAACAAGGCAACGCAAAACAATTCAAAAGATAACTAACTTTATGCAAAGTAATAGAAAGCGAAATAAAAACAAGCAAAATAATAAATTGCAAAATAAATTTTTTTCCAAATTATGGTATTGCGAGATGAAAACTTTCGAAACGAAAACTGGCGAAACAACAAAATGCCAAATGATTGATTTGCTAAATAAAAAATGGCGAAATAATTTTGGCGAAATGAAAATTGAGAAACAAAATTGCGCCAAAAGATCCCTACCCTTAAAATTGTTGTGTCAACTATTTTTAATGTCCAAAAATTCTTCCAACAACTTGTTTTTGAAGTAAAAATCAATTTTAAGAATAAACAGTTCGCGCAAAAGTAAGTTCTTGAGCCAAGACAAAAAAATATATTTTCTTAGGGAAATGAGAAGCCATATATTGAAATATGAGCGAAATGTCAATTTCTTACCTTGAGGGTTCCTTTAACCTGAAAAAACTTTTATTATTATAATATTTTATTTGTTTAAGTTAAATCTCGTATAAATAACTTTTTATATTTTTTGAAGAGCTTTCTATTTTTCCGAGGTAAAATTTGTTATTTAGTAGATACAATTTAGCAATAAGATTATACTTTACATAATATGTAAAAAATAAGAATAGATAATACAGCAAGTATAAATAAAATGCACGACTGGATCGCACGAACTTGCAAAGCTATTTTATGTATTAACTTAGCTTGAAAATTTTAGCTTTTGGTCATCTGATGTGTGTAGGTATTGAGAGATATGTACAAATAAGCAAAAATAAATATTTTTTTAAAACGGGAACACTTTTTGGATTTTTTTTTTCTTTGAAAAATAATTTTTTTTCATGATTTGTGTTTTTTCAAAATTTTATTTTTATATGTTGATAAATATTAGCCATCTTACCAATTTTTTTTTAAATCGTTTGAAATTTTTTTAATAAAAAAATATGTATTTTAAAAAAAAAACGACTCGATAGATTTTTTTGAAAAAAATTCTAAAAATTTATCGTTATTGAAGAAATCATATCAAAAAGCTTAAATAAAATTCGAATAACTCAAAAATGTTGTATGTACGTATGTTGTATGTTATTGTACTCGTTCTAGATGAGATATTCAAAAACGAAAAAAAACAACTTTCGAAATTACGTAAAAATCATCTGTACCAAATTTAAAGAAAATCCGTTCACGCGTTTGGGCAGTCAAGAAGTGTACAGATGAACGCACAGACGCACAGACCGACGGACGGCATGATGGAAACCACTTTTTCGGACTTCTCCATCATCGTATTGTTGGTTTTGATTAAAACCTCAATTTTTTTTTTACACGAAAGCAATACTTGCCCTATAGAGCAAGTAAAAGTAAAAAGTAAGTAAAAATAAAAGCGTTGTTGAGTTAAAAATTTTAAGTGCTTGATTTCATTTTAAAATATGAATTTTGTTGACCCAAAGTTTACAAATGTTTTTTTCTGAGTGTATGTACAATGTTTCAGTTCGATACGATAATTGGAAGTGGGTTAAAATTAACTTTGAAAACGTTATTACATAGTTAGTTAGTTTGTCAGTTACAAGTGAGGCTAATAAAAGCGTTTTAAAAATGACACCATCAAACACTGACGCACAGTGGGATGCAATGGGAATATATCGGGCTAAAAGATCGTTTTAACGTCCATTAAAATTATTAGCACAAAAGCTCGAATATAATAGACGAGTGGTAGGTAGTGGGCCACAAATTTTATGGAGATGTGGTTCATTATAATTTTTGGCTGGCTTTAAAGTAAAAAATTAAAAATTAATAAAATTAAATGATGTGAATTATAAGCAACCTATGAAAAAATCTCTGTTAGTACATAGGTACACTTCTTATATTTATATTAAAAAAAAAAATACTTTGACCCATTTATTTTCATTAATACCAAAAGGTAGATTGAAATAGCAGTAATTTAGCTTAAAAATTCAAATTAGTTTAAGCCCTTTAAAATACGAAGAGCAATAGAAAAGTGAATGCAAGGATTTGCAAAAACTAATAATTGACTCTAATGTATCTATTGAAATTGTTTCATGAAAATATCAAGAATTTCGACAATTTTTTAAATTGAATTTTAGAGCACTAAAATCCTATACCTAGTCATTTGATGTAGTTAAGGAATTTGACAACGTAAGTTCTGCTATAAGCTCAGACGAAAATGATATCAAACGAATAACTAGTCTTTCCAATTGCTAATTTGTACTATATATAAGCCATTGAGCAGCAGGAGACAAACTAGGATTGTTACAATCACTCATATATAATATACACCAAGTTTTATCGAAATCGTTACAGCCGTTTTCGAAATAAATCAAATAATTCGAACTTGTTATATGGGAGTTATTCATTCTAATCGAGATATTCAAAAACAAACAAAAAATAAACTCTGTAAATAACAAAAAAGTAATTTGTACCAAATTTCAAGCAAATTCGTCAACCGGTTTAGGCTCTGGCCCACTGAACAAACTGACGCACAGACCGACGAACGGCATGCCGAAACCAAAACTTTTGAAGCTCTCCATAATCGTTTTGTTAGTTTTGCTTAAAGCCTCGAATTTTTTTTGACACGAAACCAATACTTGGCCTTTAGGGCAAGTAAAAAGTACTAAACAAGACGTTTCAAGATCTGTGACCAAGTTAAAGATACGGTTTGCTGATTCTGTAATCATTAAACTTTGAGCACTTCGTAGTATTTTCAATATCATAAAAATTCTCTGTAAAAACGACATGGCCTTGTTCGACTTCAAAGAAAAAGATTAAAAACCTAGGAATAATTCTGGATGTAAATTGAGGGTTAAAGTTCTTAAAATGTCATATCTTTATTGAATGAACTTGCCAATTAAAAACCAAGGAAAAGAACAAACAAACGAACTTCAAAAAGAACAATTTTACAAAAATAATGACTTTTGCCCAAACTAAACAGAACCCACTTAGTATTTCGTTTAAGAATTTTGAAGTTAAAAATAATAAAATTCAGCTAAATACATTTTTTAACAACTTTTTCAAAACAATTACCACATCTCTTTAGTCGTGTTTCAAATTGAAAACCAACTAAAAACATTAAACTTCAAAGTGTAAACACGTTTTTTTTTCTTCCTTATACTTTGCTATAGGGAATCTAAAAAAAGAATATTTATTTTTATTAAATTAAAAAAAAAAAAAACTGATAAAAAAAAATGAAACAAGTATCGTTCGGATAGGAGACAATGGAATGTCAACCTTTTGTTGGAAATCGCCCTTGTAAATTTTCCCATTGTGTGTACTCCATTGAAGTATTTTTTTCTTCGTCTTTCTATTTCTTTTTGTTTTTTTTTTCATCGTTCCTATTATAATAGAAATGTTTTAACACTTCCCTGCAGTCTAGAGGACTTGGAGGGAGAGTAAGTAAATTGTATAACCAGGGGCCAAGGAAAAAGTTCAAAATGGACGACCACTTAATTGCATTGCATTTAGTTAATTCCTTACTGTGTACCCTTTTAAATGGATACAGTAGAATTGAAAAAGAAAAAAAAAAACACTAGGAAAAAAATTAGGATCCTTGTCTTGCCCCCAAAGGCCAAAGGAGTAACTTTTCGCTGTACAAGCGATGAGCTAATGGCTACTTTTTTGCTCGCTTAGAACTTTTCATCCTGATGCATACACTAGAAGAACAAGATACAACAACAAAAACAACAACGAAAAAAAAAGGATGAACAAAAAATTAGCAACCAAAATGCTTTGAAATGATTTATTACATGTGCCATATTACATTACAGTGCACAAATTTTTGCTTAATGCAATGACAAAGGACATCCACCGTTCGTCGTGAATGTGTGGCCCTGCAATTCACAACTACATCAACTATAAGCAAACGTTAATGATACCTAGCCAAATTGTTTTGTCCTTTTATAGCGCAAACACACATGGACAGCTGTTGTACTAATAAGGATAATAAGGACCATGAGACAGTGGATAAGGGTTTTTTTTCATTCTTTCGGGGAAGGATAAAAGATTATTTCTTGACAGGTCGAAATGACGTGTGCACATATTGACTGATATGATATGCCACATGGAGCGACTCTGACGACCGATGATGGTCCTTTTGAATTCTAGCTCTGGTATATAGATGATAAACTTTTCCAATGCATTCTCATTATTCAGTGCTTATATGTGATTGATGAATTGCCATGTGGAGCGTCAAACACGTCAAAGTGATAAATACGAAACCGCAAACAAAGATTCACTTAGCTGGCAAACACATCTGTGTGCATGAGTCTGTTGCTGTGTTGGCTTAGCTTGGCCATATATGTGTTTGCTCTTTGCCTTTAGTCCTTTTATGTGAATTGCCCTTATTGAAAGCCCAATGGGGAGCATAGATGGCCTTCATTATTTTTCGATCCCTGATAGGGGATATGTTTTCTTTTTTCTTCTTCTTTTGAAGTATGAATACTTAGCTTTGTTTATTTGAAAAGCTATTCGTTATCATAAGGAATATACATAACAGAGGATACCACATGAGAGGAATTTTCTCTTTATGGCTGCATTAACATTCATAGACTTACTCTCTGGGATGTGTGTATCAAATAGTAGGATTCCATCCATCTTCGTTAGATGTGTGTCATTAATGTTATTTCAAAATAAAACATTGAGCAATAACGATGCTCGTTTTGTAAGGCAATATGTTAGATAGGATGTCTTGGAGCTAAAATTGACTTTAAGAATATTGAAGGGATTTCGATGAAATGGTTAAAACTTTGACTTATTGGGTAGTGCATATTCAGCACCAATATTCAGACAGAATAAAAGTAAATCTTAGTTTCATGGAAGAAAATGAGTAAAATTAACTTTATTACATGTGTTTCAGAAGTAGGATATTTCTTAAAATGATAATAAAAGTAATCAATTATTCCCGTTTCAATGGTAATGATTATAATAATTTTACTATTAGTCTAGTAAACTAAGGTTCTCACCTAAAAAAAAATCCAACAGTTTGAAAACTTGGTACACTAACTAAAGGATACATAGTAAAGACTTGAAAAAAGTTCCCATGAATACGACGACGTGAGTAATAGTGGCACTTAAGAGAAACATGCAGCTTTTAAGGCTTTTCAGGATTATCTCGAAAATTGTTTCTTGTATCGAAAAATGTGGTTCCACAAAATTAGATCTTATTAAATTTTATATAAAAATATTGTACACACATTTTTGCGTATCTGTAGATAACATTTTATAAAATTACTCTAGCGGCAATCAAAAGAAACATTATTTGTTTTCGAGTTTTCGGGTTTATCCTGAAAACCATTTCTTTAATAAATTAAAGCCTATTAAATTTTCTAAAAACAAAAATTGACCAACTCAGCAAACAAAATAAGGAAAACGAATGTCGGATCCTTATACAGCTAATGGATGACAGCTATTCAGGAGGTGCGTTCTGATGGAGAGGACAGACGAATGATGAATATGTATAACACCTTCCATGGGAAGTGCTTCACGGAGAAGGGTCAGCGGCTGTTTGAGTGCGGATAAGGGGAAGGCTTAGGCAAGAATTAGTGTCAGAACCTGAATCTGATCTGTGTTCACGCCTTCCACGAAGAAAAGGGCATTTCAATGATGAAAGAGTTCTATGACCTCCTCACCCTTAATAGATAAACGTGAAAATCTAAAAAAAACTGCATAACTGCCGATACAGCTCAGTCAGATTCTTGAGGACTTTTTTTTTTTTTGCTTTCGTTGACTGACCTTTACATCTGTCTGTAAGACCTTGGGACTTTTAAATGCCATTTGCATGCCATTTGATAGAAGAAATAGAAAGAATCTTTGCTGGTATTGTAAATTTCTAATTAAAATGGGTGGTGTTCAGTAAAAGTTTGAGGGTAAAGAACAAAAAAACTCCTGTCCAGAGATGGGGTTCGAACCCTATCCCTCTTAGTTAGCAATCAAGTACTACGTCCACTGCATCATTGCCAACCACCATTGTTTGCTTGGGTCAAGTCTCATTTAAAGTAATTCAATAGCTCCTTAAAAACAACATAGTTCCTCAAATCGGAAACACATGCATAGTAAAAGGAACCCAAAATTGAAATTCCTGGGTTTCAAAGGTCTTATTTTATTTATCTTCAGTATGGGTTTTACTCACCTAACTTCGTTACTAACCTAACTAAGGTCTTCAGGCCTCAATATGGACGTGGTAATCTCTTTAAAGGCCTGTACTACACCTACGTGCCATCGTGTACGGTTTCTTGAAATGTACGTCAGTTCTCTCCAACTTTCTCCAGCTGTGCAGATTTCCGTTCGAATGTTCTATGCCCTGTGCTTCTGGCTTCTGTGTTGAGCGACCCACTCTTCTATATGCCTGTATGAGCGCGTTATAGGTGAATGAATGAAGTACTGCATTACTTAACTAAGTGCTTTAATCGCAGCAGTAATTCCATCTCTGTTGGAAAACACGACAAACACCCTTTTTTAAAACGTTACGATGGAACGTTTGAGTTGGTCCTCATCCAAATATAGCAGAGAACCGATGCATCTTTCGTTCTCTAGTGATCCTATAAACAGTTCTTCTATCCCACCGATTTGTTGCATGGTTGCATGCTTAGGACCCGAAATGCAGCTGTACGTATTCCTTTTTGGCAGAATTATTAAGACAGGGTAGCTCTCAAGAACATTAACGTATCTTCTTGAATACTTAGGGTGCTACATGCTTAACAGTTCCTTCGATATCATTTGTCCAGTGACGAGTATTATGGGTTGCTGTTCAAGGCTCCCACTTACCATCAAAGACCTTAATGCGATTCCATCCAATCGAAAACTCGAAGAGCAGCAAGTATCTTTTTCAAAAGAGTTTCTGTAAACATTGCTGGCCATATGACTATTACTGCCGTTGTCTGATATGAAAGCCATTGTTAAGTTTTGTTTTTCAAATATAATAAATATTTCTATTATTAGAATGGGCAATAAAATCATCTAGGAACAGAACGCCTACCATTGGGACAAAAATGGGGCCGGAAATTAGCATGACGTCATTATTTGCTATACCTATTCTTACTTTATGCTCACCTACCTCCAACAGCTCACTCCACAAGGATTGAGCTACTCCCAAAACCTGACATTAGTAATCACTCCAAGCAATTACATTAGTTCGCAGAAAAAAAGATTTTCTTGGCAGCCAATGAACTGTGAAATTTTTGGTACCTTTTGTGGGTCTAAGGCAGATTTTGCATAGTATCGGTTGTATAGATTTTCGTTTTAGCGAGTATGTAAGAACATCACCCTTTCATCTTCTCAAATTTTATTTGAAATAAAATTATTATTACCATCCAAAATTCAGAAGACATCTATAAACAAAAAAATCAATAGTTGAACTTAACTGACTTAATATGCCATATCAAAGTAATTTCTTGTGCTTTCCCTTCACTTGTTAACTTGTTACATCAACTAATGTTTTGTTGAAGAAACAAAAAACTTATATAAGCCTTCAATATGCCTGCGCCCTCAATCAATATTATGTCAGCTAATCGAACACTCAACCAAGCAGCAACAGACTGCCCATACATAACCAAACTACAACGTTTTCCCATTCATACCACTTAACACAAAAGAATTCGAATTGGCCAATTGTCAAGAGAATAAAATACCATTGTTTCGCTACACAAACAAACCGGTAATTATACCAATCAAATAGAAAGGTGACTTTACGTCCTAAAATTACTATCAATAGCATAATGTTAGACAGGGCAAAGATATTATACGGAGATCCGAAATCGGATCGGATATCCTTGAAATAGAGAATTTCTTACAGTTACCGTTCATCGACCACCCTCATGGACCAAGGATTTCTACAATATAATCAGCAAATGGACAGACTATAGTGCCAAATAACATGTTTGTTTGTGTGTGCATCACTAATTAATGACTCGACTGATGGCCAGAATACAAAAAAACAAAATGGGAATGGCTCCATGGCAAGCTTCTATAGTGATATAATACCACTATCGGGAGAAAAATCGTTCATCCCCATAGTCACATTCCATTGTCCTTTGCCCTCCTCGTTCTCCTTCTCCCACTGATTATATTGAAAAGCCCGTACCGCCGCCATAGTGCATGTCAGCAGAAAAAATCAACCAACAACAATTGTTAATTTCGTAAACTCTTGTGAATTTCTCTCAAAAACAACAAAGACAATCCACCATCACCGCAGCAAGCAAGTTCGGAATTCAAGAACCCACCGGTATCGGTGCCAAAAAAAAAAATGGAGAAAACAAAAATAAACGAAAGAAAACCAGAAACAACTGAAATCGTTTTCTCTCCTTTTCTTTGAAAAATTTATTGGATGTTTAATCCAGCATGGCATTGTCCTGGGTATAACACTATGCTAACAGGACATGTCATTCAATTCCACAGAGTTCTATACAGTACAGCATCAGAGCAGAAGAAACGCAGGTAACTTTAAATGCTCAAACAAATCAAATAGCCAACACAATTGGGCTCCGTCGTCGTCGTCGTCGTCGTCCTTGTCCGCATCATCCTGGCCCTGGCACACAGACACAAGCCAAGGTAAATTTTAGCTTTTGGTTCCTAGGATAGAACAATGCAATACAGACAGACAACACACACAAATAAAAGCACAAGGATCCGCAACATCATCGCACACAAACACAAACACACACACACATAGAAAAGTTAGATGATTTGAAAACCAATGCCGGAAGGGAATTGATTGGATTCCCTTAAGAATCGAATTTCGTTGAACTTATTTAATTTTTCGTCCTTAATTTTTTTGTTCTCTTCCTTTTTCGATCCATTTTGTTATTGCTGCTATTGGTGTTGTTGTTTTTTGTGCTATATTTTCAAGAGAAATGATGTTTGTATTGTTTGCCCAAAAGCCCGCCACCCATCCACTCGTCCTCTCTTCTGAACCATCACTGCCACCGTTATCCTGACGAAGGATTCATTGTTTTGATGAATTTGCTATATATTCTCTCCTCATCTCGTTAGAAAATGTGAAGGAAGTTTTTGTTTCTAGTACCTACGAGTATTGTATGTTTTTTTGTGAAAGGAAATATCCTCAACAAAATATACACAAGACATGTATATAGTATATATCTACTGTTTGCTCCTTAGGGGACAACTCCATTGATACCATAGGATGAGATAGCAAAGTAGGTATAGTATCTTCTCAATTTCAAGGATCTTTCTCTTTTCCTTTCTATTCAACAGTGCGGATTTTGTTTCCAAATTTTCTATATGTCTTGCCTCGATTTTTGTTTTTTTTTTTTTTTTTTATTTTATATCAAGTTTTTCCAGCTGATAGAGATTTTGTACAGGAAACTTTATTGTGAATACACCCTAGGCGATAAGGATATAAAAAAAGTTTTGTTATGCTTTTTATTTTGTTGCTGTTGTTGTTGTTGTTGACCAAAAGACTGTTATTGTACTTAGTATCAGAAAATATAAACACACATGAAGAGTGACCATATTGCATTAAAAAATCTTAAGAGTGATTTTGATTGCTAATCATAAGTTCAGCCAAGTTCTGAAACTTAAGAAATCAAGAAATACTTGCTCATATCATCGATGTGGTATTTTCAACTTTGTGATTATTTCATCAAATATGGACAGAATTGCTCCTAATTGTTTAGACACGTTATCAAATGCTGCATCAAATCAGTATTATTCATGCTCTTCATTGATGTTGTTTTTAAATTTAATAGCTAAGAAATTGACATTTTCATCACGACAATTATTCATTTACATGCTTGCGATTAATCATAGAAACATGTAAACTTCTAGTTAAAGGTTATAATTGAGTTAGTGAAGTTAAAACAAATTAAAGTTACCTAAGATTGATATCAATTCAGTTTTCTTTCACGTGCTATTCAACAGTTCCTTTAAAATAGACGTTTCTTATCGTAACAATCCGTGGGGTGCATCCATTTAACGGTTTGAATGCTCGTCCTTCGCAGTCTACAATTCAAGACTTTGTTGACTAAACTTAAGTCAAACGATTTAAAGAGCAGTTTACCAATACCATACTGAAATCACAAGGTTATTTGATGAAAACATCAACACTATTTGTCAATAAAAGTGTATGAAAGAGCATCCCAAGGTAGTCAATTCAAAACTCTACACAAGAACTCTGCATTTCGCAGCTTCTAATTTTAAAATTTTTATAGGGACTTCGGTCTGCATCCGTTCAAAATCCAAGGGACCCAGAAGCTGAGTGAACTCGACCCGAGACAATTTTGTGTGTTTACTGTGTTGTTTAGCATTAGAAATGGAACAATGAAGATTTCAGCGAAAAATGACGGAAACTTTTTTTCTATGAACAGGAAGGTAAACAAATTTTCCTTATTTAAATTCTCTGTGGTAAGCAGTGGACTTGCAGAACTAACAAGCGCGAATGTTGAACGTATCAAACTAAAAACCTTATTTGGGGAAAAGTCACAGAGGTTAGCATTCTGCGTATATCAAACTCATTACAGAAATTATTGACCAAGTGGGACTTAACTGATGCGTGGAAAAATTAAAATTCTATTTTCCGTAGGCTCAATCCACCAAAAAAACTGAAAGATTAGGTCTGAGCAAAATATTTACAACCTTCAACTGCAACATGACGCAATACAATTTGAACAGAACATCTAAGGGCTAAGAAAACCGTAATACTCTACTTTCCTACACCTGAAAACAAACTTGAAGCATTAAGTGTTTGGCCGCTACTAATCAAAACTGCATTCAATAGTTTGATTTTGGACCAAGCCTCTAGGAGACAAGATCCTAAAGGGCAAGGTTTCCGACAAGAGTACGTCATCAGGTCACAGTGTCACGCCTGAATGCATACCTCTATCGGTTACGAAGAGAAGGTATTTATAACAGACTGGATTCCACTTACAACGATTCACTGTGCGGAGAAATCGAAATCGTTATGGGAGATTTTAATTGTCTTGTTGTGAAAACATGTTTAATAGAAGACGTAAAATAAAATAAACGAGGAGTCCACAAAAGTAGGCAAGTTACCTCCAAGCCTCTTACTCAATTGACCACGCGGATACAGGTAAGGGAATGGCAGCTGGGACCACTATATGATAGTAGTTTCAATAAGATAACGCTATTTGCTGCAGAGTTGTATGAACTACAGTCTTTTCGGTGCTGCAGTTTAAACTTACAAAAGTTCTTTGACTGCAAAACTCCAGTCATCAGTCAGTACTAAAATACTGACTGAATAGTGAATAAAAGCAGTTAATTGACTAAAAGATAAATAATTGCAGTGCTTTTTGACTGGTCTTGGTCTTCTAGACAGTAGAAAGTTTTTGTACTGTTATGTTTAAAAGTTTAGTCAGGCGTACTGCCACACTTCCATGACACTTTCTTGCAGGAATATAAAGCTCTGGAAGTAACTTTTTAGCTAAAAGAAAAGAACAGTACAAACAACTTTCTACTGACTGGAAGACTAAGACCAGATAAAAATTATTGCAGTTAATTAACTTTAAGTCAATTAACTGTACAGTCAGTATTTTAGTTCTTACTGCTAACCGCTTATTTATCGGTTAAAGTAATTAGTAGAAGGACTAACTTGCAGTTACAATTAAAGTTATTTAACTGCGACTGAATTGATTACATTTCTAGTTAACTGCGCAGTTTTTTACATCTCTGCTATGCTGCAATTCGGAGTGAACAAGCAAACAACTGAATGTCTTGGTTAAATACTAACAGAGAAACAAATTATTCACTGCGCCAACAACTATAAAATTTCTCCGGAACTGAGAACAATCAACAGCATTGAACTTACTTCTATCAAAAGTTAATGATTTGTTGTTACAAATGTCTTCATAACCTATGGTGAATAATCGATCAAACATAGGCCGGAAATAGTGCTTGGCTATCCGAAAAACTTAATGCTTACATGACATGACGAAGAACAGTCCAACAGAAATGTGCACAGCTCTGAGGAAGAATTAGAAGGAACTGGGGTACCTACATTTCCAGAAACCGTACACGAAGGAGCCAAAGAGTAGTGATGACTCTATGTCCCTCAAGGGGCTATAGGGGATGACCATGACCATGGACAGAAATGAAACAGGTTTGAGCTTTTGATGACGCTAAGACTTACTTGCTTTTATGTGATATAAGTGCTGCTTTATATGCGTGTAGCACAAAAAGTTACTATATTTTTAACAGAGAAAAAGCAAACGTTCGTGTATGCTTATCACAATAATTTCAGTGTAAGGATAAAAGGAGCAAAATTCATAAAGATTTGCAAAAGGCACAAAGAAGAATTTTTTCCATTTTAAATTGTGTGATATGAATGCCGTAAATTATTATTGATAACACAGAGATGACCAATAATCTAAGTCAAAATTTCAATGACTCAGACATGAGACTTTTTCAAAATTTTATTTATTTTATTCGAACTCACATTAATCAAAGTTATTAAAATGTTGCGCAATTTAATTTGTATGTTACGTATACGCCCGAGTGTCAACTAAAAAAAGAGGAAAATTTACAATGAAATGAACTATGTATTATGAAATATTCAAAAACGACAAAGTCAATTTGTGTCTTGTTCATTTGTTTTCAAAAATGTTCGAAGCAGTATTGGTATTGAACTTTTGACTCCCCGTTGGAGAGGATTAACTCCTGGTCTGGTCACCACTGCCTCGCCCTAGTTGTTTATCGAAACAGTATGGAATCGAATAACCCTTAGTTGATTGTCAGCCTCTGATAAAAAAAAAGTTCCTAAAAAAAACACTTCAGCTGCACTGGCAGTACGGAGCACTCGACAATTGTATTATATTATTATGGTGAGTTAATTAAATCAACATCGGATACAATATCTACCCAACTGACAAACATGTGAGTTTGCTTAAAGGCCAGGCGAATTCGATTTGGGGTGATTTCTGAATCATTGGAAATTTTTTTTTTTCAATTCTTCTATAAAACATACACAGCAGTAGAAGAGCTCTGCATTCGTACAATGTATTTGTGTGTGTTTTATGTACAGATACAATAAAGAGAGTTAAATGGATTTCAAAAACAATGGAGTGATATAATTGGGTATATTTTTTTTTTGTATTTGAATCGTTGGTATAGACAGATCCTTCTTTACCCTCATTCACGTCGTTTGGGGAGAATCCGGCTTGGTTTTTTTTTTTTTTTGTTTTAATTTTTTTTGTTCCTACAAAAATTAATGCTGAATCAGTTCAGTTCAATGAGTAGATAAGATTGATTTAAAATGGCAGGACAATAAATTGATAAAATATTTAATGGAACTTTTAAGTGAATTGATATGGTAGAAAAATTCAATTGGCTGAACTTGGATCATTGTTTTGGCTTTCAGTTTGATTTGAAGTGTTTTTTTTTTTATTATTATAGAAGAAAAAACCATAATGGGTACAAGGTAATTGAAAATTTTTAGATTTTCTTATTTTTTGTTGTTGATAAAATGATCCCTCTGTCAAAGTTGAAACGAGGATAAATATAATCGTAATGGGAACGTATTGATGAAGGTTCTAACCGCTAATGCCTTCAATCAATAGAAAAAAAAATTATACTGTATTTTTCTAGAGGTTGTGTTTTGTAAGATAATTTCCCTTACTTGTCTGTGGTATAATACTTAACGATAATCCTAAGATATTTTTGAGTTTAATGTCAAAGACCTTGGAAAAGAAAACAAAGATACAAATTATTTGACATTGAACGGGACACGTGCAGCTGGAAAATTGGAAATGGAGGGCACTACTGTTTATCTTGATGCTGATATGATACAAATGTTGGAAACATTTTGGTATGAAGAGTATCTGAGGACTAGTGGTCCGTAGAGTAGGGTCTTTCTGCATGTGTTTGTTTGATCATAAAAAAACCATTTTGTAATTAGAAGGTCAATCCAGAAACTAAATTTGAAGACATAATCGCAAAATCTTTGTTTTTTCGAAGCTTTTAAGGAACAAATTATATCGCGATCCTAACAATGGAATTGATGCAGAATTATCCAAAAAAAATAAATTAAATTTGAAAACGCCGTAAGTTGGTGAACAATACAGCCAGTTACACAAATTGATTGATAATGCAGATGAGGTTATTGGTGGCTTAGCTGCTATGCAATATGAGAGTAGAGGTCCATGGTTGATCTATTTCTTAATAATAATAAAACAGAAATTAATACTCATGAGGCTTGGGCCTTAAAGAAAAACTAAATTAAATGTCATACCTAGTTTAGAGCCCAAAACAACTTAAAATATTAGTTAACTAATTTTAGTAATGAATTTAATGTTTTTTCAACATTTCTTATAAAATTATTTATTTTTTAAATTTTATATAAGAAGCTTTAATGTGCTCAGCAACTTTTCAAAATAATTTTTCCTGATTATTTAATTTCGAAAAATAAAACAAAAATATGTCAAAAACCTTATATTTTGGATTCTTAAAGAAGTGTTGTACTTTCTTCCGCAAACAAATAGAATAATAAAGAAACAATGAAGAACAATAAAGAAAAAAAAAATTATTACACTTTTGCACTTTTCCAAAAGTGGCCATTGTAGTTAAGTCCTTAAAAAGCAATGTTAATTTTATCTGGAAGGCCACATTTTTAACTCCGAAATTATGATCACTCCAATTCCGAGGTTCTCAGATTTAATTTGTAACTGTTAATTTGATAAGGATGCTAGGGCTTCCTCATCCCCATTCATGCCTGTCGGTTTTTTTTTTTTGGTTTTTCCTGACGCTGGCGTTACGATATTCTTCAATTGAAGAATAGCTTCCACCCAATAGGTGGAAGCTTTTATATTGAAAACTATTACATAATGAACACTTACAATCTTTTTCTCTTTTGATTTCGACTCAAATGCCCTAAAAGGCAAATATTATTTCCCGTACACATAGGGTCTTGTGGAATTAAAGCGACTTTCTCAATATTGTATTTAAATGATTTGATTTTTGTCATGAATCTGATTTATGAATCAGAGACTGTCACCTCTGTCGGAAATGAAATTTCCCGGGGAATTTTTCTTTTGGAAAAGGACCTCAATTGAAAAATTGCTAGTCTTAGTGCCAGAGGAACAAATCAAAAGCGAAAACGGAACAAAATTCCTGGAATATTTCGATTGGGAGCCCTTTTCCCAAAAAAAAAAGGTTTTTGTATGTTTTATCAGAAATGGCTAACATTTTAACTTATGTTTAGCTTATTCTAAACTTTCATGACCCTGTGACGCCCCCCCCCCCCCCCCCTCTATACGCTATTGTGGTGTACAACTTCCCTTTCACCAGGCTGATTTTAGTTTTGGAAACTTTATTTCTTTTGCTCTATCGAAGATTTTTAGCTTTAAACTTAATTTAATCAATTTAATTAAGAACAATTAGGACAAAGGAGAATTGTTGTTTAGGTCCCATCTTGAAAATACCGCTGCCATCTTGGATTTTTTTTTGGATTGAAATGTTTCTTGAAAGTTAAGTATTGTCCTAGAAAGGTGTTACTGAACTAAGGAAGAGTAAGAGTCTAAACATCATTATTGTCAACAGTTATTTGTTGTATTTATTGAGTCCAAATATTTCCAACACAATAAATAGATTAAATGACAACTTTTCTTAACAATTCCCCACAATTTCAATACCACATAGTCAGCACATATAAAATTATGATGATCAAATACCTACATTTGCATATGAAAATAACCGTAAAATCTCTTATAATTCAATAAAACCAAAATATTATTTTGAGTTATTCCATAACAAAATTAAGCATATGTCAGACAAATTGATTGTGCAAATAACATGCAAAGATTATGATAGGTAGCATGCTTTTGGGCGTATGTATATCCTTTTGAACTAACCACCAAACTTAGACTCCCAGAAATGCCACGAGCTATATAAAAAAACATACAGAAAAAGCTACAACAACAACAACAACAAAACGAAGAACTAAATTACAAAACAAATCCAATCCTAACGAGTCTACTCAGATCGTTAATTGGCAAATAATTGTTTGCTCTGACAGTGCACTTCTACCGAAAATGCTGTACGAAACGACAACGGCTTAGCAGCAAGCCAAAATTATTCCAATCTGAAAATCCATATCCAGGAGCTAAATCGTATGCCTTGCTGCTGCTGTTGCAGTGGCACAGCGCCATAGCCAGCCACACACAGACAGGCAGGCAGGGCTGATGCTTTTGCTTTTGCTTTTGCTTTTACATCACAATTTATGACGTGTGTGCGTTATAGTCAGGAATCTTGTGCAACGAAGTTGTTTGCTCTCACAAAAATGCCTGCCGAACAAGACCAGGACCACAAAATGAATGTTCCCATTTGCAGATGAACAAACAAGTTGATATCTGCCCCCAGGACATAACAAGCTTTCTATCTCAGTCTCCCTCTTTCTCTCTATCTCTTTCACTCTAACACTCATGGCATAGCAACTTCCTTGTGCTCTGTGTTGATGGACAAGGATATTTTGGAATTTCTGTCGGTCTGCCAACCAGCCAGGCAGTAGGCATATGTAATTTAAGTTTAACACAATTTGCCTGGACCAAATATGAGTCTGCCAAGGTAGGTTCTTCTCTTTTATCAAAGGTTTGGAGGAGAGAATGGGATAAATACACTCCCAGGTCCACTTTTTTTTTTTTGCTTTGAATTCATTGCTGCTTATGGAAAATGGTGCTCGTTCGCACACTTTCCCCACACAACGATGACGTCCTGGCAAAAGTCCCGGTACACCTAGAGCCAGAAATGAAAACAAGCATCTCCTAATGAGCCTGAGAATTCTCGGTAACGGCATAGGAAACAACCGGAAACAACGTTGAAAATGACACTGGTGCAATGGAATCTCTCAGTAAACTCGCATAGGAGAGCAATTAAACCAGCAGAAGCGTATAGCGTAGCGATGTGCAGAGATACGAGCCGAGCACCACCGTTTTGCTGGTCCCTGTCCTGGTCTGCTAAGCTCGTATCGTACGAATGCGAAACAACATCAGCAGCAGGTATGAAAGCATTTTATGAAGGGTTGTTGTGTGGCAAACGAATAACTTTTTAGGAGGTTTTTCTCTCTGGCATAGTGTTGGCTAGATACATGTAGGTATAGATTTCAATGAATTTTTATTCTACGGAGTGGAGCGGTGCTCTACAATGTGAAGGAGGCACCTCTTAGCTCTCAAAGCCTCTCTTCCTAATCCCGATGGCATTTAATGCATTTTTTTTTCTCTACTGCTTCATTCATGCTCATAAGTGTGTAAGTGCAAGTGTGTGTATTAAAGTTTCGTATCAAAATGAAAAGTAAGATAAATTATTTTAAATAAAATTTATTTGTCGCAATGGTGGCAACCAGCATGCTAACATTCGTGGTTTCATCTTTGCATCTTATTTATCTTTATAACCTTTCCCAAATAGATACAGATAGAAAAACGTTTTTGGAAAGTTTTAGACTCAAAACATATTTAAAAGCTTTTGGGTCCAAAAATATGTCCTGTGTGTGTATGTATGGGGTACAGTTCAGAGTGTGCCTTTGGGGTTTTTTTGTTTATCTAGTAGCCATTGTGCTAAATTAGTGGAAGCCACATCAACATAAATCAGAGTGTAAGTTTGTGTGCTTTGCAAGTAATCCTGATTAATGGCACGATATCAAAATTGAAACCTGCACATTATGACAATGGGAAGCATAATACAGGGCAATTAAATGTGAATGGTACAGTATTTTTGTTTTGAAACTTTGTCAATAGAATAGTCTACAGTAACTTCCAAACTCGGAACATTATATATATTTTTTTTGACTTTCAGGTTATTTTCGAATTGTTTTGAATAAACCATTTTTCCAAAAAGATCGAATCTATATATTAATTGTTAATAATCATTTTAAACTTTTGCTACGAACAGGAGGTGTTTGCTGTAAACACAAACTACAGTTCCGTAAAGTACCTAATAGTTTAATTAGATTGTCCATCGTTTGTCCACCAAAAAATTTTACTTGGCTTACCCTTATAGGGTGTGCCATTTGAATTCTTCTAGAAAGAAACACTTTTAAAAAAGACAAGATACCTATACATCGTAAGTTGTACACCCGCTTTTTCAAAAATTAGCTTTTTGAAAAAAAATAGTTGGTATGTCATTTTCATGTGATTAATAGACCCCTACAGCTAAATTTCAAAAAAAAAAAAAATCACTAACCCGTTTTTGAAAAATTGATTTCTAAAAATATTATGTATAGCAAGTATAAAACTGTTATAAAAGACTTTTGGTTCCACCAATCAAAATTTCACATTTAATGCGATAAAAGTACGTATACGCCCCAGTGACCCAAATAATTTTATTTTCTGATGGTAGCTACAGTAGCGAGCAAACAAAATGATATGGTCTTGTCTAAGTCCAGCATTCAGCTATTTTAAGTGGTAATGATTTAAAATTTTGCATACATTTGTGAAATTTATTGTATTTATTGAAACTGAGTCGATATTTAGCGTATCCTGCTCCAAAAAAAATAAAAATATTAAAATTAGTGCAAAAGGTAAGTTTGAACCCGAGCAAAAAAAAGGCTAACACATTAAAAACATTAAAAATTAACGGATAATTTGATTTCTTTGAAAAAAATATTGTATTTAAACATATTTACTAGCAATAAAGGCAGTTAACCTACTTACCTTTGAGCCAATTAAAGACACGAATATATTTGGAGAAATTTGGTGATATTCTTTCCCTATTTGTTTCATCAGCTTAGTAATTTGAAAGTTTCAGCTCAGTAATCTATCGGTGTACAAGCTCTCATTTCATTTTCTACACGAAGCAGGTCAGAAGATTAAAGATCTTCTAAGAAATTTCATACCACCCGTCTGGTGTCTTCTGAGTCATGATCGTTCTGTAATAAACTACTTTCAGGGCTATTGGACCCCAATTGTGGATTCATATGGTTTCTGAAATATTTCTACACAAAATGAGCAATCATCCGGCTGCTTACTTGAATAACTGAAGCAACTTGTTGACGGGTCTGTGAAGAATTAAAAAATCCTTAATACCAATTTGATTCCATCAATATATTAAAGTGCGTATCCTACTCCAAATTTAGTACCAGGCTTTATTTGATATGTGAAAAAGTTTTCAGGACAAAGGTACAACCTTCTGCAACAGTTAAACATGAGAGAGGATCGATAAGACTTCAAAATATTAATGGAATCAAATTGATATTAAGGATTTTTTAATTCTTCTTTGGGCAGTGGAAATATGTACAGACCGACGGACGGCATGACGAAAGCCACTTTTCTAGTCTTCTCCATCATCGTAATGTTGGTTTTATTAAAACCTCAAATTTGAAACCAATACTTGCCCTATAGACCAAGTAAACAAAATTTAGGTACATTACATGTTAAATAAATTGAAAAAAATTAACTTCATTACTGATCCAGGAAACAACTTCTCCACCTACCACGCTCCACAATCTACGATTGATGTTATTGTTGATATAAGCAACCCTAATCCTACCATATAAAAATTTAATTGTGTATTCTAGTGAGCTCTGTAATCGAAAACATAGTGATTATGTTCTTTTCTCTCCGAGGAATCAATACAAAAATGCAGCAAAAAATAAATTTCAGTGAATTATGTTTCCAAAATATTAATTTTGAAAAACAGAACTTTTTTCACAGAATTTCGACCCCAAACCAATTTTAAAAGTAAAAAAAGGACTTCAAATTTAAGACAATTGATGTATTTTTTTTTTTTAATGAATACCATTGTCAGAACTAGACCAAATTTAAATGGGACCCCATGGAGACCACCAGCTTTCAAATACAAAAATAATTATTAAAATCGATTCACCCAGTCAAAAGTTTTTAGATACAAAAATTGAATCGAATTGATGAAGTCTGTGAACAAAAAAATATGTAAAAATTTTTGACATGATGTGATTGAAATGTAAATATATTTCAAAATCAACACCAAGGATTTTTAAGCTGGATATCTTAAAATAATTGTCTTAAGAATATTGAAATATTAAAAATATTAACGATAAATTTGTTTAAAAATACATGATAAAATTTAAAAATATGCAATAAAATTCAATTTGGTTGTCCTTAAACGCACTTAATAACTTTAGAATGACACAACGGAACTTCAAGTCTATTGTTTTAAAACTTTAACATTGTAATAACAAAGTACGTATTATACATTTTTGTTCACATAGCTAATTAAAGTTAGAACGCTGACACGAATTAGTCGTTTAGTTAGAAATTAAGGTAAAACTGGAAGATTATATTATAAGTTATATACGCTCCAAAATGGACTCCAGCAACAGAGACAGATCTTCAGTATGAAGTATGTGCAGCTGCAACAAAGTAACAAGATAGCCAATCCTCATAGATACTTATATAAAAGATAACATAGCACATGCAGCTGTAACAATATAGATAGCAAAGCAGTAAATATATAGCACCTATATATAAAATATTGTCTTTTAGAATTAAGAAAGTCTTCACTCTTCGATGTACTCTCGTCCTTGGTTACAAGACTAGATAAATACATTTTTAAAAGAAAAAAATCTTAGTGTTATCAAACAAAACTTATATGAGTTAGAAAATTATAATTTTATGGTCTGGCAAAGCACATATTTAAAACAAAATATTTAAAAATAATATTAATTCAAACTACAAAAAACGAAGAAAATAAAACAACAACAAAAATATTCCACTAGTGGAAGGCCCTGGCCCTTCGGGGGTGCTCTAAATAGTCCTCTCGCTTTATTGAATTTTGCTTTTAGTTATCAATTTCAAGAATTAAAAAGTAAATATAAAAGAAAACAGAATTTTCAATAGACAAATGCATTGGATATTTATGTATAGCTTATTTGAAAAGCTTACATGTAAGTCAAAAAATGCGTCATAATAGATATTAAAATTAAAATCTTTAAACAATGCCATTGGAATATTCTTTAATTCTGTCGAGAAAAAAGTATATTTTTTTTATAACAAAAATATGTTTAATATTGTTGATTAGTTTTTCTATTGCAACCGTTTTTTTTCTTCTTCAAAATATAGGTGTTTCCAGAGAATAAATGACGGTGCATAGTTGAATATCGCTTCTCTATCAAAGTCGGTCAAAACGTCACCGAATCTTTTGATATCGAGAAAGGTTTGAGACTAGTCGATGCCCTCATGCAAAATCTTAAGAGTTCTTTACAAATAGTGTAGACAGCTAGCTTGGAACCGGGACAAGGTCAAACCACGGACAATTAGTGTAGACAGCTAGCTTGGAACCGGGACAAGGTCAAGACAAGGACTATATCACTACAACAAATATTCAAAACTACTGCTATATGTAGGTATTATCTCCAAGAAATAGGGAATCGAAAGCAAAAAAAAACAAAAAGTTTAAGTTTAAGAATATTTTATACCTCAATCCCCATTAAAATTATTAAAAAATATGACTGAAATCTTCCACTAAAATAGAAAACTTTGATAAACTAACTCCTTCAATAGCACTCTAATAGGAACAAAGAGCTGCTAAACAGCTTATTTCTTTATACCCTAAAGGCTTTCGCCGTACAGTGAATATAATTGGTTAATTATTTAGTTCTGGTCTTTAAAGCCTTTAAATTATTGAAACTGCGTCAATGTTCTTCAATTATCTAAAAATCCTATTGAAATACTGATTTCTTTATCTAACATTCAAGGAACTCGTTATCTTAAAACCCACATGCCACAAAGATAGATGTTCCATATTGAATTTTTAAACAAAGGCACACAACTCAAAATTCCATCTATAAATTTACCTTAAATAAAATATTGGTTTTACCTTTAAAATAAATTTGAATATAAACTCTAAAGGCCATAACACAAACTTGCCTGCTCTCTGTTATTGACACACAAAATGCAAGTCTCCTAACAACAAAATCCTTAATTTGAAGACTCGAAATGTTATCATCATCCTTCTTGCAAATTCTAAGAAACCAAAGATTTTATTCTTAACAATTTCCGATACTCTACCACGTCTATACCTTCATTTTATACAAAATCACTATTCTCCATCACCCTACATAAATTCTCAGTTTGAATTTCTGACAGAAAACCCCCCAACATGAACTAGTTTCACTTCAACTCTTTATGCAAGAATAAACCACAAAAACCACTCCAGCAGCACCACCGCACCGACACCCCGCAGTGAGAGAGAGTTCCTTTATATTTTCTCAAAATAAAAACCACAAAAAAAAGTGTGACTTACCACATATGCTGCAGACGAAGAACATCCAGAGAACAATGCCCATCCGAAGAACATCCGCCTTTTTGTTGATCATAATGTCCATGGCATCAATTCCTGTTCGAAAAAAAAAAATGGAAAAAAGAGAAAAGAAATAAACAAAACAAAAAATGAACAATAAGAAAAAGTATTACGTATATATAAATTCTGTTTTGGACAAAAAACTACAAAAAAGGACCATAAAGATCTCCCCTTGGATGATAAGGATGCGAAAATGTATACAAAAAAAAAAAAAAAAAAAACAGAAGAGCGAGGAGCACGAAAAAGTGAACATTAAAATCGCTTATAATTCAAATAATTCATCTGAATGTTTTTCTACCTCCACGAGCAGAGATTCCAAAAAAACAATAAATAATCTTCAGGTTTACGTTCGGCGGCGCTCAACATTGCACCCTTATAAGTTAGAGGTATAGTTCCTGCCTTTCATTGCTCCACTTTTTTTTCTGCTTCTTTTTTTTTTTGCACTGTCCTGACTCTGCCTTTGCAGCGTGCTTTCATTTCGGTTTTTTTTTTTCTTCCGTCCAAGAAAATGACCGAATTACTGGTACCACCCCGAACAATAATAAATTTTCTTTTTGTGATTACACTCGATTTTTTTTGGTTCGTTTATCCCACGACAGGACAGGACAAAAGGACTATCCATCTCCTGGTTTGCCTGTCTTGGAAGGAGAATTTCATGGAGTCAGTACTTTAAAATCCTTCGAAGTAATGGAAGGAGTATTAATATTCGATTATTCCCGATTTTAATCAAATGTGACAAAAGGATCGCGTAATTCTGCCTCAAGATATGCTTTTGAATTAAACCCTAAATTGTTGAAAAGATTTATTTTACTTAAATTTGATTTTTTTTATCAAAATTTAAAACGGTTCAAATAACTCGAAGTTATGTGGGGAAGCGAAGAAGTATGGTGGTAGTTTAAAAACGATTGTTTTTTTACAATTTCTTGAAACAATTGCCTCCAATCGATTAAAAATAAATGCAAGGGTTTTAGATAGGAAATTAAGAGATCTACAAATTTTTGTTTCGATCATTTTATTACTTAAGCTTAAAAATATTCTGAGAAACAACAAATCCTATTTTTTTATCTACTTTTGACGAAAATTGTGACCTATTTCATAAAAAGGGACTCGACTATTACTTAATTCTCAGTTTTTAGTTTAAACAAAAAAAAAAACATTCAAAACTTTTTGTCTTTTATTGAAAGAGATGGCAAAGATATACAAAAAACCACTGAAAATAATTTCTCGTTCAATTGAATATGGTTCCATTTGCATGCTTGCAACTTTAGATCGACATAACGGAATTTCAAGTTTATAATTTTAAAATGTTGCCATTATAATAACAAAATATGTGTTATATTCTTGTTCTCGTTGCTATTAAAATAAGTAAATTAAAACGCAGAAATAAATAAATCGTTCAATTGGAAATAAACGTGAAACTACAGGATTATGTAGAAGAATGCTGAATTAATAAAATTAAGCCACAAATTTTGAAAACGAAATATAATTTTCAATACAAATTTCACAAAACGACAAGAAAACCAACAAAAAATAATTTCATAAGTGAAGGGCGCTATCTAGCCCCTGAGGGCTCTGAATAGTCCTCTCACCGTATTGAATTTTGGTATTAGTTATCAATTGCAAGAATTAACAAGTAAATATGAAAAAAAAGAAAACTTTCAATAGAATAATGCAGTTTTGTATATTTTATTTGAAAAGATTGTACGCCAAAAAATGATATCTATCTAGGGGCCAGAACTAGCTGATGAAACGGATCCAATGAAGACAAAAAATTACAATTTATGTCCCAACAACCAGTCTCCCCTTCATCACCCCGGAAAGAAAACATGTTATTACTATTCCTTCAAGATTTTGTCCCTGGTGCTGTAACACATTGTAACCTATATCATGAAAAAGACATGACTGATACTTATATTGATTCTATGGGCACAAGTTTTAATCTCGCAGGGGAAAAGTGCTAGTATGCCATCTTTAGTCAAAAAAATATGCAACACTACTAATAGCTAGGTTTTAAGCCATACTAAACAACATTTTTAGTGGTGGTAATTGCTTACCAGCAATGCCCATACTTATATTCTTAAAGTTCCAATCGTTCCCATAAGAGAGAGAGATTTGGCATTTAAAAAAAAAATGCATCAATATTTCAATTTTTTAGTAAGCTATATCTATTCAGCTTAAAGTTTTTTTGAAAGGCGATTTAATTTCAAAATAAGCTTACATATTTGTATGCTGAAGCTATTAAAATTAAAATGAAGCTAAGACGACTACTCTTTTTATAATTCTAAATAATATTCAGTGTAACAGGTAGTTATTTTTTTTTAAACCCGTCATGCCGTCGTTGGCCTGTGCGTCTGTTCGTCTGTTTTTCTGTGGGTCGATCTGTACGGAGAGCCACAGCCTAAACGGATGGACGGATTTGCATGAAATTTGGTACAAATTACTTTTTTGTAATTTCCAAGGTTGTTTTTTTTTTGTTACTTAGAACGAATACCTCCCATATAACGGTTTCGAAGTTATTGTTTTTTTTCTCAAAATGACTCTAATGATTTCGATTAAACTTGGTGTATGTTGTGTAGTAAGTAATTGTCACAAAACTGCCTTCTTAGTTTTTCACTTGCGATATAGGTACTACATATAGGGCAAGTTTAGATATGACATTACGATGATGGAGAAAGCGAAAAAAGTGGGTCTCGCAATTCTGTCTGCCTGTCTGTCAGTCTGTCAGTCTGTCTGTATCTATCTTGAGATAGAGCCTAA
This sequence comes from Meliscaeva auricollis, assembly GCA_948107695.1. Taxonomy (NCBI): domain Eukaryota; kingdom Metazoa; phylum Arthropoda; class Insecta; order Diptera; family Syrphidae; genus Meliscaeva; species Meliscaeva auricollis. The sequence continues at coordinate 65,123,837 of OX403616.1, forward strand.
AGCGATTATCTTCAAACTTGGTAGTTAAGGGTTTTTGGTGATTCCCTAGAGAGGAAATTAAATTTTTTTTTAGGACCAAAATTAACGGTACCTGCCATACAACCAATATGGAAAAACTTGATTTTCTCAAAAACGGCTTTAACGATTTTGATTAAAATTTTTATGCGTAATAAAACAAGGAAGATCGTACTTTTGAAGTAAAGAAATATTTTTTCATCGGTTAAAAATGGTAGGTACCTCCCATACAGCCGTTTTTCTTTCTTCTGATTTCCTCGTAAGCGACTCCACAGATTTCGATTACGGTTTTTGCACAAGCGGTTCTCAATAATTTCCAAGCTATTTCATATCAAAATTAAAAAAAAAATTTTTAGATTTTTTTTTTTTTTCAAAAATCAATTTTTCGAAAACTCGTAAATTTTTTTTTTTTTGAAATTTTGGTTTTAGATGTCCATTAACTTTTTACTTTTACTTTTACTTTTTTTTTAAACAGCTTTAGAATTTTTGTACATAAAGAATTAATTTTTTTAAAAACGGCTCAAACGATTTTCAATTTTTTTTTCTAAAAATTGATGTTTTTTAACAAAATGAAATGGTATACTTTGTTTGAAGATTAAAACAATTTAAGAAGTTGATAAAGTTAATTTAGTAATAAATTTTATGTTTATTTTTTAATTTCTTATAAAATTAAAAACTTTATATATGAAGCTTAAGCATCCACAGCATCGTTGACCCTAAAAGCAAGTACGTGCGACCCAGTCGTGCATTTTATTTCTGAAAAAAATCGAATAACGGAATTATGATAAACACCCTTTTCGGGAAATTTTACATAATTTTTAGTCATTTCTGTATATATCATTACTCAACTGATTTCGTTCAAAACATGTCACCAGGTTGTACTCATCATCTTAAAAAAAATTTGTATTTAGTTTTTCGATATTTTTTTTTTTTTTTTTTTTCAATATACAAATACATATGTATGTACATAAAATAACTTTGAACTACAAGAGCAAGTTCGTGCGATCCAGCCGTGCATTTTATACCCAAACAATTGGTCATACTTTCTTAAGCCATATAGACGTAGCGCACAATGCACAATGGTTTACCCAAGTTAGAGAGCGATTAAATGCTACTTCAATTTTTTTTGCTGTATCCACATATTCACGGGGAGCATTGTTCAAAACGATAGAAGGAAAATATGAAAGATCCAAAGTATTCCTTGAAATAGCCAAGCATTTCGACTGTTTTGGAATTCGGAAAAGACCAGACTAAAGTTAAATTCTCTCCAAATAATTAATTGACACATGAAGCTCCATGCTCAATTAGTTCGAGAGGGCATTCTAAGTATAATTGGACGTCAATAGCGTACATATAAGAAGAACATTTTTCGATAAAAGTGGGTAGCTCATTTACGTAAATTGAGAATAATAGAGGTCCAAGTATGGATCCTTGAGGTACATCTGACACCTTTGGTAGGAAATTCAATAGTTTGTCACCAATAGTTTGTTAAGTATGAATAATTTAGCTTGAAAGCAGCTGTTAGAAAATTATATTAGTCAACATATCATTACTAGCTAGATAAGTAGTGATTTGCTTTTGCAAGACTCTTTCGAAGACTTTTGACAGAAATGGCAAAACCTTTTGCATTTTTAGGAAGAGGTATCCATTTTCTTTAATTTGATACATAAATAAAATGTTTTTGGCATTTATCAAAATTTACCAGAATACAGCAGAGACCTACAAAATTGAATACGAAAAAAAAATCTCTCCAAAGATAGATTCCACTGACTCCATGCCAAAAATCAATGAGGCCTTGGGAACGATGTAATAACACCTACTATTTGGAAATTTCAATGCCAATGAATACAAATTAACTTCCTTGATATGACCGTGCGTGCGTCGGTAAACAGACCCTGCACGACATCACTTTCGGAAACAAAATATGGCTATACTGTAAAATCCACCAATGGCAAATCGATCATGTTGCCATAGAAGAAACGTGCCTTCAAATAAGGTATCATAATCTCTGGTTGGTACAAAGATTTTAAGTATGTATATCAAACGAAGTCTTAAGGCAAATAAAAACAACAAGAGAAAATTTTAAAGTTAAAATACAACCGCCCGCATCTGCTTAAGCCATTACTTTCGAGAAATCCTATAACTGACGGAGAAATCGATACCTACTGATATCCACTATCAGAAGTTCTGCTGAAGAGGTAATGCTATTCGCAGATCTGCCATACAGAAATTTTTGGTTTGGCTAGCTATTGTAAATAAGGTCAAACGAAGGTACATGCATCATCTATTCAGACCATAGGCGTATAGGCTTGATGGTCTTATCGGACCTTGAGGCTTCTCGAAATTTTCGATCCCTTACACCCAAAACAAGATGTACCAACCAACAAAAGTGCTGTTAACCAACGTGATTAAACTATTAAATCCTGGTGAAATTCTTAATTCTTTATTATCAACATTGTTGCCAAGGCCATGAAGAAAGCCTTCCGCAATAAATTGCGAATAAGCACCTGATGGAGGTTTATCTATCTATGTTGTATACAGAGGTGGTAAGATGTTGTCTCGTAAGTCGTAAGACGGCTTATTACTTTGCTTATTCGCTGTAAAAACTTAAGGGAATAGGTTTTGTACCACGCTGCCATTGCCCGCCGTTATTTTCAATGCCACGTGGTGTATAATGAAGGGTCGTTTGGGATTTGGGAAATAAGAATGAATCGACTTCCAGAAATATAAAAAGAGAATAAGGATGCTACCTATATAATATTGTAAGTGTTATGAGTGTATAGAAGGTAGGTACCTCTATAAAGGTGTGCTGTGTGTATATCCTATAGAGGTTTAATCGAGTTTTGAGGATAAGGTGCGGCTCGCAAGTGCTTAATTGAAAATTGCCCATTACTTGTTATGAAAATCTTATTTAGATGAAAATTGTTTTGTTAATACAAAATGGAGCCATTATTAGGTTGTATTTCTTTTGCCATTCAGGTAATAAAACAACGACTTGAATACACTAAAAATTAACACCAAAATTAAGTTTATCGACACAGTTTTAATTTATTGCTTGTTGAACAATTTAATTGCATAACTTTTATCAAAAGTCTAACAATGTGTCAAAGAAATAGCTACGAGTTTCAGTCAGAAATTACAAAAATATATACTTTTAGGTCAAACACTTCATAGATTAACCTTCCCGTTAATGGAAGGAATTGCAAATGTGATAAGTTAAGCGAAGTGTCAAGGCAACAGTGGCAGTGGAAGAAATTTTCACCTTATTGCTTAGACTTTAAGGCCAATTAATAGGGCTTCAAAATCAAAGAAGGGATCGAAAGGTTCAACTATATTTAAGCTTTTTTACCTAGTTTATCAAACCTTAAATTGTAATTGGTACTGGGTACTGAAGAGGCTTTTTAGGATAAACATAAATTTACTGAGTATAAGGCTTTTCCAAATGTTGAAAGACTTTAGTTCTTAAGTTTGGCCCGGACCCGGAAGCATAAGCGGGCTTATAGTAATTGAAATTATTATTCGTTAGAAAATAATTTGTCTAGAAAAACTAAAGATGAAAGAGCAGCCGCAGTCCTTGTACGGAAAAGTAAAAAATGTCTGTGTTTTGAACGATTTCATGCGGGTGTTTGTGGTTACTGACAGCTTACTATGTACCTCAGTCTGCTGACTTATCGACAGAACTCAAGAAACTCTTGAAAGTCCTATGACTAGCTCTAGTCAATGGACAACAAAGACCTCTAATGACCCAATGCTATTAAAACTCCGAAAAAGCTTGTGAGGTTAGATGATTAATGACCCTGTCCATTTTTACAGCTAGAGAACTAGGTTAGAATAAACAAATGCCTCCAGCAAATCGACATATAATTCTATTCAATGAACGATGAACAGTGCGTGATACTTTAGTTTAAGTAAACTTGATCAAAACAACACATACCGAAACGAGATTATCGACGCACTCGACAAACAAACAGGCGAGAATTTACTGGCACACGTTTGCTGAAAACTGGGACACGGAAGGCGTCAATCAAAAACATCAACCATTTCATTAATAGAATAAATTTCGGGTTGTACTTTTAAGTGGCTCAGGGCATGAAACAGAAAAGATTTCTAAACCGGACAAAATATATTAAAACATTTTTATTGGCAGGAATCCTTACTCATATTCAAAAATCTTAACGCTTCCCATTTGGGGTTTTGGCACCATCTTTAAAAAAAAACATTATTACAGTACAAAATTACCATGTCAACGGGACAATTAATAAGTAGCTTATACATATAGCAAACAAATCAGATCAGAAATCAAGTTAATTGCTAAGAAATTGATCGGAAATCTTACGAAATACGAACAATTTAGAAACTTAGCCATATCAAAATAAAAAAAAAACTTGAAAAACAGGAAGATGTTGTACAAATCACTCATCGTCCCGGCCCTGGATTTTTATAAGGACCCTGGTGGCTCGAAAAACAGCATGTTTTTTAACGGTGTCTGGTGGCACGACATACATATAGCAGATAATGTAGCTCTGATGAATAAGCAGGATTTTGTACGGCGCGCGCCTTGACTCACAAAAAAGGACAGCTTTGGCAAATGAAGACAATATATTTACGGTACCTGTCGACACGCAAAATGGCATCCAATAGTTCTGGTGCTTCAGCTCGATTTTATTACGGTTCCAGGCAGCAATGAAAATGGAGAGCAATAGCCCTGAGATCTGATAAATCAGCAGAATATTTTATGAACATTGGCGACACGAAAAACAGAAGAATAGCCCTGGTAAATAAGTTAGAAATGTGTATGACTGCACGAAAAATGGCATTTAATAGCTCTTATGCATCAGCAGGATTTTTCCGGCACAGGGCGGCACGTAAAATTGCAAGCAATAGTTATGGTGAGTTAGCAGAATTTTTGTAAGCCTCTGGTGTTACGAAGCACAGCAGACGGTTTGAAAATATTGGCAAACAAAAATTCATAAAACTAGCCTACTTATCAATAATTTATAACTATCTTGCTGACCCTTTACGGGCGCTCCATTAAATATTGGCAATTTCAAGGTTTAAGTTCCAAAATATACAAGTAATTTTCAAGAGGGAGACAAGTTCACGTGTTTTTTCTTTCTTTTTTACTTTCACATAAAATATGTATGACTTTTCTTCTACCATGTATTTTTTTTAAGAGGGACAGAAATTTAAATTTACTTCTTTCATCTTTATTTTAAAATTTTCATCTATAAAGCTAATACATTCCGAAAAATAATAGTTGAATCAAAGTGATTTTCTTTGATTTTAAGTTGAGGAATTAGAAGTAGCATGGGTCTAGTCAAATTAATACGTTAAAAACGGTTGAAATGGCAGGGTCATTTTGAGTCAACGAAGACCCATAATATTCCAGCACTTACATTCCTCTGGGTTCAAAAAGTCAAGGAAGATTATATCTTCGATATTATGACCGTCACCGGTTAAAAATTGTTCTTCTAATTCTATTTAATAGCTTCTGACCAAATTTTAACCATATCCGATTTTTAAAAATAGGTTACAACTTACTTACTTACTTAACTTGCATAATATGAATTGCTAGCATCCCACGCATAGCCTTGAATTCTCAACTAAGAAGTTAAAATAATATCTTTTATGTGGTTTCTCCTGTAGTTTCAGTTACAGGAGTTTCAAAACGAAGAGTTTCAGACGAAGAGTTCCTATATAATTAAGTATTCTATTATATTTTAAATGCAAGCTCAATTATTCGATTTTTTATGGAATCAAAAATATTTTTACTCAATACCGCAAGTAAATAATTTAAATTTATTTTTTTTTGTATGTAAACTTCACTGATTTTAAGTCTATTAATTTCGAAATAAAAAAAATAGCTTTAGGCTATATTTATTTATATACAATACAAATAATCGATGGATATAAAAAACTGATTTCCACCATTTTTTTAAACAAAATATTTTGATGCTCGTAATTGTATAATTAAATAATTATAAATATATAAAACAAACAAAGAATTAACATGTAAAAAACTCATGTCACACAAAATGATTGTTTTTATGTTCATTAAAAATTCAAATTAAAGAAAAAAATTGGTATTTCAAAACAAACACAATTACATAATATAGAGATAAAGGAGTTAAGTTAAAAAAAAAAAAAATATTTATCATATTTTCAATTTCATTAAATCCACATGCAACATAATTAAAGTATGCAATGGAATTAATTCATTTTTTTCCTACTCGAGAGGAATTTAGAGTTCATGGCGCCATAATGTTGTACAACAATCAGCTAATTACCAAAAGCAATGTCATAAATTTGTTGTCGCTATACTAATGTAGTGGTAAAAAAAAATTATAAATACTTTCATACCTACAGACAAATAAATAAATAAAATATAAATTAAAATGGTTTTGGTAACAAATTAAGTTATGATTGAGTTTCATTTATTATTACTTTATTTTTTTTTGGGTGTGTTGTTGTTGGTTTGTGTGGTTTAAATCTAATTTAAAGTGTGTAGATATAAGGGATGTAAATTTTTTTATTTGAAGTTGATTAGTCCTTGAATTGATTTATTTTGCATTTATTTATTAATTTTAATTACTTATTGGATTTTTTTTTTTTTGAAAATTATTATTAGTTCAGGAATTTAAAACAATGTTACACATTCTTGTGGTTCAATAATACAGTAGATAAAACCGAAAGGTATTTTCTTATATTTCAATTATAGACTGGATGCAAAACATACAGATTATTAAAATAATTGTTTAATAGTCTTTTACATTTTACGTGTCCGAGAGGCTATAAAACTGAGACCAAAAATGTACTTTTACCCCTATTGGGGGTGCATAAAGCTTGTTAATTGAAAATAAACTTTTGTAAATTTTTCAAAATAAAAAAAATTGTTAAAAGCTCTGTTTGAATAGTTGTTTGACTTTGATTTCTTCTGCTGTACAAAAATCATTAAGACCGCTGTAACCAAACTAAACCGAATACTTATTTTTTTGCTTGCAAATTTCAACCCGAATTAATTTGAGTTCGAGTTTGTTAATTTGTGTCTAATTCGTGAGCAAAACTTTATATAACTACCCATACTTAATTACTTAGATAGGGCTTACAATCCATAATAGCTTACGGCTTCAACCAACATGATTCATATTGTTACACACTGACAATATCACCCTATACCGTTTTTTAAAGGCAAAAAAGTTTTTAATTGCGATATATCGACGGCGCACAATGGGCCAGATATTTATTTTACTTTGCAAAATTTTGAAGGGGTTGATATATTTTAAAAATAACGTAAAACATACAGCTTTGAATTTGATAAGTTTCGGTAAAATCAGTAAACAGGGTGTTTCAAAATCTTGTCTTGAAATTAATTTTTTTTTAACTTTTTGGTAGTTATTTGGAATAAAAGCAATTGAGGGATTTTATTTTTTTTTATAAAAATATCAATAACGCCTTTATTAAAAAAAATTAAGGGTTTTGCCAGATGAGAGCAAACGTTTTATTAAAAAAGAATGAAAAGACTTTTTATAGATTTTTATAAAATTCAAAATTTGTAACTATTTTCTGTGTTTAATTATTAAAACACCTAATGTCTGTTAGATTTATTTTTATAGCATGGAAAAAAATTTACGAACCAAAATTAAAAAAAAAAAATGTGTGAAATTATATGAAATGTAAAAAAACACAAAATGTATTACTAAAAAAAAACAACTTCTTGCATGCTTTTGAGCTCCAATCTAAGTATGTCATTTTGTTTCTTTCAAAAATATAAGTTTTTAGAAGGAAAAAAAAATAAAATCGTTCGAGCCATTTTTGAAAAACCAAAAAAATTATATAAATATAAAAATTCTCAAACCATATTTAAAAAAAAATTGATATGCCGCTTTCAATTGAATAATAATGAACATCTTAAACCAAAATTAAAAAAAAAACAGCAATTCGTTTTTGAAAAATTGATTTTTTTTTTAAATTCAATTTTTTTTTTAATTTTGGTATGAAATAATTTTAAAATTGTAAAAAACCTTTTGTGTAAAAATGTTCATCGAAATCCATTGGGTGGCATCCGAGAAAATCATAAAAAACAGAAAACGTTTGTATGGGAGATACCGTTATTGACCTATAAGATATATATTTTTTTATTTCATAAATACGTGTTTGCATATATTTATTAGTACATTACAAATTTTAATCAAAATTATTAGAGCCGTTTTTGAGAAAATTAAGTTTTTCAATATAGTTCCATGGTTACCGTGGAAAAATAATGATTTTATCACCGCTTACATTTTTAAGGATGAAATAAAAAAAATTGAGTTCCAGTCACAAATGAATAAAAATGACAGTCTTCAAGAAAAGTCTGTCTTAAACTCAAATAGTTAAAAAGTGGGAGCTGGTTTCCATTGGAAATTTTTTTAACTCAACTCAAATCAAATTTTGCAATATTGAAAAAAAAAATAGATCATAACAGTAATTAAAAATTGTCCTTTACAATAAAAAAAAAATATTTTTGGACTAGGTTTTTAGATTTGTACACCAAAACTCTGGAAATTTTTAATAAAAAAAATGTTTTCTTTGATTTTAAAAGTAAGGAAACTTTGACTATCTGTTCTTGGACCGATTTTAAATTTTTTTTCGGCTTTTAAAGCTTCCAATACTTCCTAACCTAGTAAATAAATTAGGTTTGAATTTTAAGCACACACAAAATATGATTATTGCAACGACTTTTACAAAAGTTGGCCCACTTTGAGGCGGAGAGCAAAATAATTGTTCTTAGTCCTTTATAAAATCTGTAGAGTTCGAACAGTTTTGCTTTCCGCCGACGATATGTAGGAATCCTTGAAAAAAAAAAATAAACTCGAGAAATTAATCACACATGAAATTACGATGAAAGAGAATGCGAAATAGTCGTTCTGGTAATTCTGTCTGCCTCTAAGCCGCTGAAGCTATTTTCTTCAAACTTGTCAGTTAAGGGTATTTTCCTGGGTGATTCTCTAGAAATTAACGGTAGTTCCCTGCTACATGACGAAAATGGAAAAACATCATTTTTTTAATAATGACTCTAACCTCTCACGATTTTGTTCAAATTTGAAATTTGATGTTCATTAATGTTTTCCTAAAAATGACATGCTGATTGTTTTTCGAACCAATAATAATGATAATTTTTGTATATAAAAATATCTTTTTTTTTTAAATGGTTTGAACGATTTGCAATTGTTTTCTAAAAATCTAGGTTTCTTAACGAAATCAAATGGCATACCTTGTTTGGGGCATAAAACAATTTAAGAAGTATAGTTTAAATAGTTTTATTAATTAATTTTATGTTTTCTTTTAACATTTCTTAAAAAATTAATTTAATTATTTAAGAGCAAGTACCTACCAGTGATCCAGTCGTGCATTTTATTTTTAATAAGATTTTGCAAAGAAACTTTTAAAATATTTTTATAGTAACGTCATATTTTAAAAGGTTATGCGGTTAATATGATTTCGTCGATGTTGATTTTTTCGAAACACTGTAAGTTTTCGAGAGATCACAAAAAAACTCTAAAATCCTGATAGAAACACTCTTAAAAACAAGAATATTATGAAGTGTTGAGGGAAAGAAGAGGCTAAGTAAAATATTTTTGAAATTTGAATTTTTCAACAGAAATTAAGTTCTTTCTATTAACTTCAATTTCTTTCTCACCAGTATAATTTCTCTGCCACTTTTATTATCTTTTTTAAATCACATAAGGGTTTCCTAGATACACATTGTCCTTGATTACTCAAATGTTTGAAAATGTGACTTCCTCCCAACCAAAGCTTCAATTCTATGTTATTTTTTTCTGTAATGAAAAATATTTGTCCAATTTGCTTCCTCCAAATTCTCGTAGAATAAGAAATAGTTATTGTTTCCTGATATGTTTTCTGGCAGTTGATTTTATAAGTGTATGAAACCTAACTAAGAGTTTTATCATTTTCCAAGGATATATCGTTACAAATTACCAAAACAAAAAAAAATATAACAACTGAACAGCAAAACAAAAAATTCCATTCATTGCACATCCGAAAATAATCCCCAACACAACATTATAAACCTCCCAGAAAACAATAGAACATTGTGTAAGGTTTAGCAATTACAAGTATAGTATCATCCTTTCAGAGCCCTCCAGCTGGATTTGTGCATCTTCGCCCGCATTACTATGTCTGTCCCCTTTTTGCTCAATATACTGCACAGTGATAACATAAAAATGAGCACAAATAATTACAAGAAATCCCCAATGACCTCGTTTTGTGTAAAGAAAACACAGTGCCACAATTATTTTTTGGTCTGCACCCAAATTACCTCACTCACACAAGATTGTTCATGCAACTTGAATTTTACATCTTGCAACTTTGACTTCTATCCAAGAAGATTTTTTTGTTTTTTGTTTTTTGTTATTTGTTCTTTTCATCTGCAAGATACTGACACTAAAAGAAAACCAGAGCCAGTTGAATTAAAAGAACAAAATAACCATTGCATACAAATATCAAAGGATGTATACGAGTTTCGGAACAAATCAAATGACTCTCTTCCCGTGACCATTATATTAAAAAAAATGATCTGAAAGACTACCAACCGATCCCAAAAAAAGTAAATAGTTGACCAGAATTCAGTGTCGGATTGCCCATGAAGAAGTTTTAGGTTCAAGCTAAAAATGATAAAAATAAAAAAATAATGGGCTAAGATGACTACCCCGCGAATGACTTTTGTGAAATAATAAATAATTGAATCAAGCACATTTCATTAGGGAATACAATAGTTTAACAAACTCGTCATTGATGGAACATCAATCTTCCAAACACTTTCTGTCTACGGTGTAGGTTCTGAAAATGGAACTAAATTATTGTTACTGGCGATATATGGGAAAGGGGATTAGACCTTAACTCACAGGATATGCGCCTGAAATGTAAGAAGACTAGAGATTATACCTTCCTATAATATTACTCAATGCAGTATTTGACCAATCTTGGAGATAGAACGGTTTTTCAATGACTCAGTTTAAAGACAAATTCATAAACTTTAAAACGATTAACGAACGCCTGGCTGAATCCCCTTCAAACATTATTCCAGAACATTATAAACCTTCCCTACACGATTCTACCGACAAGGCTGAAGACAGTATTAAAGACTATTACACGAATCAAATGGCTACCAATACCAACCGCCTTAGAAAAACAAACCGTAGTATGATAATGAATGCGTATTTTTGCGGTAACTGAAGATATAATGATTAGAGAGGCAAAGAAGATCTTTCAAAGAAAGAAAAAGGCATTTTTAGACTCCCAATCCCAACTCAAGGTGATAGTGGAATACCCAATCAAATACTAGCTTGGTAGACGACCGAAACACAAAGCTCTTTTACAAAAAATAAGATAACCTAGTCGTCAAAACGAGTATATACATTACATATGTATATCCAAGCAGCATTTCCAGCAGCTGCTTTATGGAAATCATTTGTGTTGAAGTGAAGTTCGAAATGAACATTTGTTAGGATGCACTAAAAAATCATTAGGTAACTAGCATAGGCGGAAGGAAAAAATACTGCGTTACTGGACTAAATAGCTCCAAATAACTGATCTTTAAGTAAGGTGATCGCATATCTTGAAAGAACTAGCGAGACATATTCCTGCGTGAACACCTTTAGCCTTTCTACAGTACTTACTTAAATCGGCACGTACTAGTCAGAACTACAGTCAAGTAGATTATGAGAAGACCAAATCTTCACACTGAGATAAAATCTGAAAAAGACCAATGAGTCTCAAGTTGATATTTTTCTTCAAAGGCATGTGCATTATGTCATGAGCCCTTTATGATGATGGTCAAACTTAAGATCTCGCAATGAATAAGCATTGAAAAATGCTACTTTCTCACTTACGGTCCTCAGACCTTCATGAGTCTGTTGTGATCTTAAGGAGCATAGCTTCTTCAATACTCCTAAACATCATGGTGTACGGTTTGGTAAAAAATGACCGCAGTTCTCTCCAACTCTTCCCCAGCTGTGCAGATTCCCTTTCGACTGTCCTGCGTCATGTGCTTCTCGACCAACCCGACCCTCTACCTGCCTGTGTAAGTAATTCCACTGCATCGTTTGCTTCCCCAGGAATGCAATCGTTGCCATTTCAAAGCTTATGACCAATCCACTGCCACTTACATCTGCGTATAGTACTGTCTATTGGTTTTTTACCCGTTCTCCAAGAAGTTCTTCATTAGCAGCTAGCTAGGAAAGAGACTGGGCTGGTTTGAGAAGTTTTTTGGTCGGTGTGTGCCGTGACCCACCCCGGATTGTAAGCGCCATCTTAAATTAGTAACTAATTGAGCTTCTTCAAGGTTGCGGAATAGACGTGACTTATCTACACAGAATAACTTTTCAGTGAATTTGGCTAATCGTAAATCTTGGCGCAGTTCCTCAGGACACCAAATAATCTATTTTTGTGGCTCGCCTCGAAGAGGCCGATTTTTAGAAATTAAATTGATATATGTATGTAATTGATTTCTTTAAGTGATTACAGGCCCTTACACAAATTTCTCCGACCATGTTTGGGGCAAGAAACTCCTATTATTGTGGAATCAACCAGCAGAATAGTCCTTATTTTGCAATATAACATGTACACAAGTGTAATACTTTGCCAGCCAAAGATGGAACATTTCGTTGCATCTAGTGAAATGGAAAAATGGAAAAATCTCAAACATTTCCCAACATTTTTCCAGCGTTTTTCTTTTCCAAGTTTCCTATACTTATACATGTTTTTTTTTTTTCGTTTCGTTTCGTTTCATTTCGTTTCTACTTTTTATTGTGTTGCCTCCTGCATCATCTTGGGAGAAGTTGAGATTTTTCCTATTTGCCACAAAATTGTGTTCTCGTTATTTTTTGTGTTTATTTTTTTCTTTTTATTATTTCTTTGCGGCGTTGAACTACACTGATGCCCTCTGTTGACTTGCTTCACTTTTTCTGTTCGTCCTCTGTATTGTAGTCAATTTTTTTTTTTTTTTTATTGTGTTTGTAGTTTTCTGGAAACACCATTAAAAAAATATATATACCCAGCCTTGGTAGATGTATGTAGTTGGAACGTATAAAGCGGTTCTTTCCGTACCAGGAGTTTTATCAGAAAAGTTTTTCTATTGTGACACAAGACTTTGTGTCTTGTGGCTGTACTGCTTCGTTTCTTCAGGTTCTTTATTTTGCGGTCCTTATTCCTGGTGACTTGACTAACTACTATATGTATGTGTATAGGGATAGTTGGTTTGGTGATGTACTCTATGACTATGATGGTGCCATCTTTCATTGCGTTTAGCCGAGAAAGAGGACAACAACTCTATACACTACACAATTCAAAGAAAAGAAAGACTTTCCTGAGGTTAAAGGTGTAGCCCGGGGAAAAGGGTTGTGCCTGTCCGCACGAGGTGGAGACCTGGTTATTTTTTTCCTTTTTTTTTTTTTGCTTTTCATTTTTTTGCTATTTTTTCAGACGAGTTCTGTGTTAGTTGGGTATAAGTCACATTTGTCAGGCAAAAAAGATTTGACAACTATTCTTTTTTTTTTTCTTCTCGTTATAAGAAGTGATTTTTAACTTGAAGATAGAGTTACAGTGGTTTTTACTCTTTTTGGTTTGATGTTATATTTTTTCGAATGAATCTTTTTGATGATGTCTACTTTTGTGGGATTTCATGAAGAAATAAATCTCTTCTTAAGACGAACAATTCATCAGAATACGGACCAATATTTAGGGTAAAGTATTGTTAAAGTTTCTACGATGGTTGGGACATTTTTTGTACTGAAGTCTTTATTGGAAATTTGGAATGTGATATTGATATCTTTTTTATATTCTCTTTGGGGCAAAACGCGACTTATTGGTTTCGTGTCATATAAATATTTCGAAGTTTCAAACAACTTCAACATTCGGTGAATCTGTTTGTCCAATGTACTTCGAGAAATAGAGTCTACCCATTTAGATTTAAAGCATTTGCACTATTAAGGAAATCATTCAGTACTAATAAATATAATTCAATACTTTTAATAATTTTTTTCAAATATTTTAAAACGCTATCTGAGAATGTCTTTTTGGTAATACCATACAATATATTTTAAATAAAAATTAATTTTGAATTCCTGGCAATATATGTTTTATTTATAAATTGGAAATCTCTATACTCTGTACAAACAAAGATCTTCAGTACACACCTTATGGGCAAGTAAGAAAAGAAAAGTTTCTGTTTTTTTTGTTCCAAAGACTTATTAACTCTGATAAACCCAGGACTTCTCTTCCAGTTTTATGGAGTAAATTAATAATCATGCCTGTTATGAAATGCGCAATACTTTACTCCCAGGATTTCAACGTGATTCGCAGGGCTTGCATTCGCATTTAATGCAAATGTGAACTATATTATCACTACAATGAACTACCTTACCATTTTCAGTAAGACATTTCCTGACCTGCGAGTTCTACAATAGAAAATATGGCTGAAATAAATGTGAATCCAGCCGAAACACGTTCGTCGGATTCTGTAATAGGAATGAATATCTCTGACTGGTGTACAGTACATTGAAATGTCTATAAGAGAGAGTGGCCGAGCATGAGAAAGTTGTGATCACTGATCAGTGGGGCTGCATGTACGATGACAAATGTATGCTAGATAGTACAGGGATCGCCTTTGGAATTGGGAGCCCATTCAATAACTTAAACCAAAAAATGGTTTCCTTATACTCGTATTTCTAAAAACACGACGTAAATAAATGTATTCTTGCAATAATATTGTTAAATTTCCCTATTTTTAGTAGTGCCCAGAAAGAGTTAACAGAAGACCTGAAGTACAACGCCTTTGGTTCAAAAGGATAACTACAAAATATTTTATAAAATTAAAATTTGGATGTAAATAAAAGCTCAAAATAAAGCATTATCTCGGAACCTGCGAAACCGCTCCCAATGGGAATTCAATAAGATAACAGTTATCTGTTGAAAATTGCTGCCATATCAGATTTTTTTTTCAAACTTAACATTTAGAATTTTGTGAACAAATATTTTTCTTATCAAACAATTTTATTCAAATTTAATAAAAATCTGAAATCAACTAGTAAAAATTGGGATCAATTCGGGAGGAGAAATTTTCTCAAAAGTTGACTTAAAGAAGAAAAAAAATGATGACAATTTAACTGAGTTGAATGCAAGATATGTTTTTTGAAGGCCAGAAAAACTTTCTTTTATTAACATTTTAAATAAAGTTCAATCAATAAATGGATTAAGAAAATATGATTTATGAAATGATCAAAACTTTGAAAAAAAAATTTCAATTAAAATTTTTACTTGTGTTTTTTTTCCGAAATTTTACGTTTTAGAACATAATTTTAAATTTAATGGCCTTATTTCATAGAATCCAAAATAGAATGCAAAATTAATATGTCTTATGTATCATAGAATATAGTTTCTTAAAAAAAAATGAAAAATTATTTAATTTTTAAACTAAAATTTAAATAAATATAGCAGTGTTATATTTTATTTTTAATTTCTCCAAGACTAGAAGACATAATATTAACATGAATCCTTTTGTATTGAACTATCACAAAACAAAACCATTAATTTTTGGTCGAAATGGTACTTTAAGAGTATTGTTTTTTTTTTTTTTCAATATTATTTTATTCCTAAAATCCTTAATTTGAATCACAATTTTAAAAAAACCAAAAAACAAAGACAATTTACTTGTCTTCAGTCAGTTGACTACAAATAAGGCCATTGAATTTTGTAAGAAAAATAATATATTTTAAAACGTAAAATTTTGAAAAAATAAATCAGTTAAAATCTTTGACTGAATTTTTTTTTTTTTTAATTCTGAGTTTGAAAATCATTTTTTCTTAAACTATTTATTGGATTAATTTAATTTTTTAATCAAAGAAGTTTTTTCTTTCTATCAAAAAACATATTATTTGTTCTTGTATTCAACTCTTTGTATTTTAAGCATTTCGTTTCTGCTTTAAGTCAACTTTGGAAAAAATTCCCCTCCCATCTGAACGGATGAAAATTGAAATAGACCCTTATTTTAGCTAGTTATTTTCTTTAAAAAGACCCTGAATCGATTTTGATGATTCGTTTTGTATATGAAAGCTGGTATTATCCATTTTAATTTGGTTCAGTTTTGATAACGACATCCATAAGAAAATATTAAAAGTTTTTTTTTAATTTGAAGTCGGTTTGTTTTTCTTTTGAAAGGTGAGAACTAACTTGGTTCAAATACATAAAAGCTATTTCCTATAGAGAGTATAGACTGTCGACTAGTAAATCAAGAAACGCAGGTTCGTATACTGGTGAATACCACCACTTTTTATTTATTCGCTTTTTGCGTATTAAAAGTGGAAAAGTGTGTGATTTTAAAATTTTTGATTCTACTTTGTTTTTTCCCTCAGTGCAAAAATTTAAGTCCGTGCGACCAAGTTGTGCATTTGTTAGGTATAAAGAATGCTCTATTATTCTTACCTATTTATTTTTTGTATCTTTTATGCAAGGTTTATACTTGATTTGATATAGTGGAAAAACAAGAAAGACTGCTATTACTCACAAAACTAATTACCGGCACCATAAAACAGATTGACACCGAAAAAACAAAATTCGTGGGACTGCAATGGAATCCGAATCAACACTGACAATTATTGACATACATATTGTCTAACATTGATAAAAATATTCATAACAAGCGATAGTGAGGTTAGAATTATCTATGTACATAATACGTAGTTACCTATTATAAATTAAAGCTTTCAAGGGTATCACAGTATCCTAATCTCGTCAGGGCACCAATAACTTTAGCAACAGTGGCATCGCATCGGCTGCGTTGGCGTATGCTATTAGGTCTGATTAAAACCATAGAGATCAAAATAATAATAAAACAATATGATTTCATAATAAAGTGATAATGTGCTAATTTGTTTTTAATTTTTAGTTCTTAAATTTGCTATTCCTATGTAATCTTTTGCTTATACTTTAGATAGGTAGATTGAATAAGTATTTAAAGTCGCTCAACATTGTATTTGCATCAGCAATATTTATATTTTTTTGTCTGCGTCTGTTTGATGATATTAAACTATTTTGAAATTTAGATATCAATACTTTCTTATTTAAATTTTTTTTGTGATTTTATAAAAAAAAAAAAACTAGGTATTGCAAAATTTTTTGTACCTCTCTTATAGGATTTTTATCACATTGAAATAAGTATATTTATGTTGGGGCATTTTTTACATATAGGAGTCCACAAATGTCCCCCAAAAAAAGTGATTTATTAATGGATTTTTTTAATGCCAATAGGAGGAAGAACAAGAATTGATACAATGTGCTTCTTCAAAACTTCTGTGCGAAAGTTTTCATATAAAATGATAAGTAGTCAAATTTAGTTTTTGTGTTGCGAATAAAATGGCTACTGAGTAGCTACTGAATGTTGAATAAAACATCGCTATTGAAACTTTATTTAATCAAAATGCAAAAAATAGGCTTAGCAGTTCTGCTTATTTGCCACAGCACAGAAATACTCTACTGCATGTTCATTGGTAAGAATTGTTGAGAAGAATGCCCCTATTTAATTGCAAAAGTCCCAACGAATTCCATTTGGGGTTTGGCCACATCTTGAAAAAACTGCATCAATGTTGCTATGTTGACTACTAAAGATGGGTATGCCAAGTATACAATGCATGTAATTTTTTTTGAAAATACCCTTTGACCAATGATATGGATGTGGTATTTTTACTTGCGATACATGCATTTTATTGTTTTATTTAGGATTCTTAAAAAAAAAATAGAGATAACAATCAAACATGACATTACGATGATAGGAAATTCCAAAATTCGAAAAAAAGTGCGTCCGGCAATTCTGTCTGTCTGTCCGTCTCTATCTGATACTACAGCCTAAGTCGCTGAAGTGTTTTTTTTTAACTTGGTTGTTAATAGTTTTTGGGGATTCCCTAGAGGGGGAATTAAATTTTTTTTCTCAAGACCAAAATTTACGGTATAGGTCCTATCATTCACAAAATTGAATAAAAATATTTTTTTTTTTCAAAAACGACGTTAACGATTTTGATTCAAATTTGTATGTGGACTATAATCATTAAGGTTCTACCTACTTTTGAAATATAAAAATATGTTTTCATCAGTTAATAACGGTATTTCTCATAGACCCGTTTTCCTTTTTTCTGTTTTTCTCGTAAATGACTGAACGCATTTCCATGACAATTTGTACACAAAAGTTTCTTAGCAATTTTCAAATCATCTCATATTAAAATTTGCATGTCCGTCAAGTACGACAAACGAGAATACTTCAAGTCTTTATTTTTTCACTGGTTCTTGTTTTTATGTTATAATTTATATATTATTACTACCTTTCATTTAGTACCAAAAACGTATATATGTCATTTATAATTTTCATGATATTTGCATATAAAAGAAAAAAAAGGTTCCCAGTACGAACTTTAGAGACGGATATCTCAAGATTCTGACTTCCGAATTTTACAAAACTTCACAAATTATTGATACTAATTCTCAGCTTCATTATGAGACAAGTCTCGTTAATGTACGCTCATGGCCCAAGCGCCATATAATTTTGCCCCATCTCCCTTACAACAAATTCACGACAGTTAATTGCATCATTACTTTTTTTGAAATTTGAAAGTCGTAGTGCTAACTTGACGGACATAAAACTTTCAAACTTTCTACACTTACTGCAAAAAAAAAAATCTAAAATGCAGGCAATTGTGGTGCCAACTTTTGGTTTGCCAACTCTACATTTTTGGATAAGCGATTAAATACCCCTTCATATAAAACCAAAATCGATTATATAACAGATTAGGGTAAATTACCATACCTTAAGGCCCAGGTTTTAGCTAGGCAACCTACATATGTATGTGCTTGGAGCTCAAAATAATTTAAGAAGTTGTTTAAGTCATTTTTTTATTTCTAATAAAATTATTTATTTTTAAAAGTTTATATTAAAAGTTTTAGAATCCATAGCAACTTTGACCCTAAGAGATAGTACGTGCGACCCAGTCGTAAATTTTATTTAATCTACCATTATTTTCACTGGCTTTTATATAGGAACATTTAACCAAAAACAAATCATTTCAAAATCTTGTAAAAGATCAAACATTTTTTCGATTACTTTTTTGATTGAAAATTTAGATAATTTATAAAATAAAATTCTCCAAAAATGCAAAAAAATTTTAAACATTCATGTATCTTTTTGTTTTTTTTTTTTGTAAAGCTCTTCTGCTTGCCTATTTATGAGACAAAACATGATTTTTTCTTGGGTTTTCTCACCCCAATGTTCCCATAGCATGCCATTATTTTAAAATGACCGTAAAGTTGCACTAATACAAAACATCCACAAGCAAACTATTCAAGGCTACCTTTACAATCACGAATTAAATTTTAAATTTGTATTTTCACTTTTTTTAGCCGAATTTCATAAAATGCCATCGACAGTGATTGCATTTTAAAATTGCAAATTGCACAATCGAAAAATCAAAAAAAAAAAAATCAGTAAAAAAACACACCGAGAAAATATTGATATTGATACACATAACATAAATGCTTGATTAATTGCTATTGAATTTTCGCCCGTCGAACTGCTGGTTTTATCGTTCATCAGCAATCAGCTGTTATAGGTACCTACTCTCGTACTCGTACTCGTATATAAACTTGTAGAATTTCGTGCATCATCATTTCGAATGAGCCCTGTGTTCGGTAGGTTTGCCAATATCGTGACAAGGATCCATATCCTTCATGCTAAAGTGCTAATATTTTTTCAACATTGGCCTTGTGCTCCATGTTCCGTTCATGTACATAAAAATGTTAGGTACACATTTCGTTCGTTTCGGCACGATGCATGTTCTCGTCGTGAAATCTTACTTTCTTTTTTTTTTCTTATTTTATCCTCAATATCCTGAGACAAGTCCTCGCACAATCTCCCACCAAAGACATTTGCCCCTGTCCCCTTTAACGTCCCCCTCCCCCCCTCCACGTTCCGAACCAACATTGGCTGTTCATTTCCTTTCAAGAATATATCCTTCCACTCCGTCACCATCACCGTCAACGTCACTGGAGTGTTCATTGTGCAACGTGCATACTGGGGGTAAGCGACGACGGATGTGTTGTGTACCTATTATCATAGCTGGGGGCGTTTGCTTCCTACCCATGCCCCGCCACCACCAACGACGACGACGACGACGATGACGCCTCTGTAAGCAAGCAGAAAGGGTAAATGGAGCCAAGAAGACACCACCATTGCCTTTCGTTTACAATTGAATATCATTTCTGTATGAAATGACATTTTGTCGCCTAAGTCACATCCAGGGCAGGCAGGCTAGGAAAAGCCAGCTTTTTACTATATGGTTTGGGTTTGGGGTCGCATTGACTGCTCTGAGAGTGGTGCCCCAAAGCAAAGGCAAGAAGCGAAAGAGAAACTCCGAAGGAAGTGTTGTCATACGGGGGCAAATATTTGCTCTTAATATGAAGAATGTTCCATAAGATGACGCTGGCGGAGCAGCAGGAGGACAAGCATTGCATATTATTCTGTGTGTTGATAAAAAGGAATCATATGTGTGGATATTCCGTTTTTTTTTTTAATTTTTTCTTCTTTGGTGAGACAAGAAGTGCAAAGTGAATGACAAACGCAGAGCTTTGCAAATCGTATATTCTCGTCTTCGTCATCGTCGTGGTAACATTGTGAATATGTTGCTCTTTTCACCTATCCATTCCATATGGGGATGGGAGTTCTCTTTGCTTTTAGCAGCGGCAGGAGGAGGAATGTGATGATGATGTACCAAGGAAGAATAAAAAAAACATGGAAATTGAATCAGTTTCGCTTCTTTTATTTATTTTCATGTTGTTTCTGCAACAAGGAAGAGGAGGTGATTTTTATTATTTACTTTCTCTGAATTGTAGAAATAAAAGGCAGCAAAAGTATTGGTTAAGTGGCTGTTTGCTTGCAGGCACTTTGAATATGTTAAACAAAAAAAAAAAAAACAAAGACAAAAATGAGTAAATCTTCAATTCAGTGTATTGCAAAATCGTTTGAATATTAATTTATTTAAATTGAAGCATATGAATAATTTAATGAATGTGTAGTGTATATCAAAAAGCGGTTTTGTTTGTTTGTGAAACAATGAATTAAGTCGTTGAAATCTTGTGTTTCTTTATCTGAACTAAGTATTTGAACGATTCTAAAGAAAAAATCCAGAAAATAGGTATTGGTTTTGTCAGAAAATTTAGGTACTAGGAACCTTTTTATTCTCATATACCTGCTGTAAGCATGTAAGCACTTATGTTCCTCATAAATAGAGCAGCAAAGAGATTCTACCTTCCCTCTATATTAACAATTGCAGATGGATTTAAATGCACTCAAAAAGATTTTATTAAGAATTTGAACCATTCGAACCGTTCGATACAAGTGGTATACTGGACGACAGAGTTGTAAAATTTTAAGTTACAGTACCGCTAGGTACTCGTACTTGTACTTACATAAGTACTTACTACTAGTACTTGATAAAAAATGAAGTACCAGTACTTTTCAAGTACTTACATTTTCAAGTATTATTCAAGTATTTCGGCAAAAGTACCAAATAATTACGCATTTCAACTTGCATACAGTCGTCTGGAACACTTGAATAGCCCCGCATAGAGTAGATTTCTTATAACACCGCTTATATTATCTCTTTAAAGTTATTTTTGTGTTATTTTAGTAGAGCGACAGGGTAACACTACTGTTACTAGATTTGAAGAAGTTTTACTTGATTTCTAAGAGCAAACAGTAATTGTAAGAATAATTTTGTTTGAAGTCACTAAAGTATTGATTTTTTTTGGACAATAAAATAGCCTCACATGATAAAAAATAGTTAAAATGATAATTGCTTATTTATTTTTTTTAACACTTTTTGTTAATTTTTTGAAGTAAATTAAATAATGTAAGAGCTTTGAACACCCCTCTTATTTTGAATTATATTAAAAATAAGAAATGATAAAGAAGTTTCAATAGGTCCAGTCAAACGTTTTTCCATGCTGCTTAAATGAATTCAGCTGGACCTTTTTCACTTGTTTTCTTCTTTTAACCTTTGTAAGTTAATGTTAAGTTTATGTGGCAATCAGGAGAGCTAATACACTAAGACCATAGTTTGATCTATTGTAATACCACATTAAATCTATAAGTAAAACATTCTTCCTAATTACTGAACCACTTTGAGCTCTTTTTATGAAGAGATCAAGATTTCCTATATCTATATTTGCTAGATCGCTAGTATCGTTACAGTATATAGAAATCTCCTAGATACAGTTTTCGTCTTTGCGATAAAGCAAGGCTTGCGTGTCGCCTGTCTGCCTATTAAACAGTGTCCAATTATTGTTATAACACCCATAACCGACACGATTTGCGAATATTAAATAACCGCCAAGCATGTTTTAATTCTACTTAAGGTTTGTTTTATGTTACGCATTATGTTTGAGTAAATTTTATACCTTTGTAGGTTCAGCGTAACAGTCAAACCCGTATAATGTAATCAACATTTATAGCTGGAGGAGCTTCGTAATCTGGGTAGTTGTCTTACAGTTTTGCTTCCAACTTCTTCCTTGTATAACCAGCTCTGAGAATCAACGAATTTTTCTGCTAGAAAATTATTTTCGAGAGTCAAAAATAATTTGCGCAAATCCTTCCAATCAGTGCGGTTTTGTGAAATGTGACTATTAATAACAAAAGCTAAATAAATGTTGCCATCAAATGATTTAATGCCTCATAAAATTAGTCCTTCCTGAGAAAAAAGTCATTTTGAGATCACCCCCATAGCCGAGAAGAAGAATTAATAAATCGATAATAAAATCGTTGTATGGGAAATGCCTTTAGCTTTTGTTACTTAGGTCTCGTTGCTTTAAACATAAACGCTAATAGGCTACTTTTTCCTCTGCGTAAACTGTCACATAAAATATTATGTTAAACATAAATTATTAGGTTTCGTTTCAGCAAACGCCTTTTACTTACTCATTGTATACTCTAAAATAGTTTTCCAGCTGAAAAATGCGCCGAATTACAATTTATCTACTTATGAGTAGACTACCACATCCAAACAGTAAACAATAAAATAACTTCATGTTCATAAATATTGTAAATAAATAATGTTGAAAGTTTGAAAGCATCCATTACCAACCTACGTGATACTTGTGACGAATTACATGATAACGATACGTATTGGAGAACTATTACCGAGTACTGGTACTTGACGGTACTTAAGTACCGAAATAATAAAGAACTTTACAGATCTGCTGTCCAGTTTCAAATCTAAGATTTTCAAAATATATCGTTTCTGTTTTACAGAAATTTCGGAAATTTCTAATCTATTAAATTGTTTCGCTGATGACAGTACAGTCAGTTTTTCATATTCATTTCTGACTCACATCCATTTGGATGTAGAATTTTACCGACAACGCATTAAATTTTGATCTTTACATCATTATCCAATGGGGAATAAGAAACTGCATCGAATATAATGCTTCTTAAATACATGCTATTTATTGTCATTAAAGCTCAACCCCCCCTTGCCTTTGTCCATGAGTGGCACCTGCTTTTGCTGTCAGTATTTGTATTACAAGCCATCACCTATTCTGTGATGATCAGATATTTGACGTTGCCAAAAATCCTGTGAAATGCTTAGGTTTCCAGCTTCATTCATAAGGCAAGGAATGGTCATCAATTCACCCTCGAATCAAACTTCTAACGTACTGTAAAGTATATTAGTCACCGCTGTAAACTGATAAAACATCTTAAATCAAGAAGGATGAATCCATTAAATACAAACTAATATATCACTACTAATGTATGTTGCCTATGCTTTAGAAAATAGAATTAAAAATTTTAATTCTATTTTTTACTTCGCTTTTTATAGTTCACACTCAAGTCTTGTCTGGAACGTGTATTTCACGCATATCCAAGGACCCACAATAGATTAAGACAGCAGAGTTTGGATGGCAACCGGACCACCACCATAAAAACTAACAGTTGGTATACAGAATAATCATATTGGACTATGATGGTTAAAGAAGAAGTTAGAATAATGTAGTGACTCGCTTAATGTTCTTGGTCAGGATGCCTGTCAGCTGAAATGTTTTGGGCAGCAGGTGATTACTAGGTCAGCATAGGTAAATAATTGGAAAATTTTGTGGGAGAAAATTATGCCCATAGTAAATGGAAACTTGGCATATCCACAAGAAAGAAGATAAGATGCTCTAGCTAGACTCAACACTGCTTTTTATGTGTATACGTCTTACACCTCTTGCCAACGACCCTAATGCTAATAATGTGGGTTTTAGGCGAAGGAAATCAACAAATGATCAGATTTTGACTCTCCGATAGATCCTGGACATCCCTTAAAATACCAAATCGATTCTTACCATCTCTTGATAGTGAGAAATTGTACAGAGTAGTGTCACATCTCATAATCGCTGCCAAACTTGTGTGAGCCGGATGGTAGTGGAGGAATCTCACTGTTACGCTAAATTTAGATGAACTCTCACCGTACCAAATGCTTTAATGTCGCGAAAGGTTAAGCACAGGGTGATGGGTAACTTGGGAATAAGACATTTAAGATGACGTGCACAAGTGAAGACCTCAACCATTATTTTTTACAATAAATAAAACTGCTCTTTCTTAAAAACTAATACAATTCATATTGTTAATGGCAAAATACTAGAGAATGAGTGGTATTAGCTCTCAGGAGAGAGTGGCACTGTCTACGATACACTGAAAACAAGTGGATCGCAAGAGCAACAAGTTGATGGCAAAAGGTACTTTCTGTGTCCAGTAACAATTCAGAGAATAATCTGTGCGCAATATCTGGCTACGTTTCCTGTCTGCGAAAACCTTAGAACTATCGATCGGAATGGGTCCTGTTCTTGTCTTCAGTGTAAGACCAGAGAACAAACGGTGAGCGGTCTCCGGTTTGATGAGCTCCTGTCTGTGGAACTCCTGGACGAGGGGCAACTACAGAATTATCAGTCGGAATCGGTCTACCAAAGAAAGCCTTGCCTTGTTGGAGACATACACTTTAAAGAAGTGGATCTCAGGCGAAAAAAATTAGGATCAAAAACTTGCCGGATAGTGAAGAGTAAAGCGCCTTATTGAATTTTCTAACAGCTGTGGCCGAACCTGAACGTATTTGCTATTTGTGTCTTTATTGTTTGCACTGATTATATAGAAGAAACAATCGTCAGCCCCTGATATTAAGATTTGGCTTCAAATAAATCAGGTAGTTCGATTTTATTTGGTTGGGAATGTCAAAGGAGTTTGCTTTGAGAAGAGGTAACATTTTTAACGCTTCGTTCCAACCTTCAATTGATTTTTATCTGAAACGGTTTGATATTTTGATATTGTAGAACAACTCCCTTCCCAAATATTACATGGTTTTGGTATTTATTTGTTATTTCCTTTAAATTCCCTTAAAAAAACATTATTATTCCTTCAAAATGATAATAATCAATTTGATCCCCACTTTGGTTTCAAAAAAAACATTTTTCCTTTCACTCCCCCAAATCCAAGTCGGAGGCCTCGTTTACGCATATAATATAGTTATCACATTATTTCATAATAAATTGAATGGCAAGTCAAATATTTAATTTCCACCCTTATCACCAAAAAAGTAATCAACACATCCGCCATTATGCGAAAGGACGAAAAACCCCACCAACAAGTGACGACAGCGATGTATCCAAAAATCAAAAAAAGAAAAAAAAAAAAAAAGGACTCGTCAAACAATCTCGTTGTTGCTTTATTTTCGGAGGGTAGTGCTAGGAGCGGCCGGCGCGGTGCGGCGCAACGGGAGAGGCGAGACAAGGACAAACTCATATACATATCTTAATACGCTATCATATCTCTCAGTAAACACATCCCACACTTAATCAAACATCATGTGACATTTATTGGGGCCGTTATCACATGTATGCAAAAGGATCCAACATCCAACAGCGGAGGCAGTGGCGGCAGCAACTGCGTGAAATTATTATGTTAATTTCCGCAAAAGAGTAAACGGTTATTGGCCATGACTTCCCATGGAAGTCACAGTGTGTGGTCAACACATATTTATTTTACTTATTTTGTGTGTTTGTTTTTTTTCTGTATTTTTGGATGTCCTCTCTTTTTCAAATATGTAAATAAAAAAAGGACAAAATAGCAGAAGGATGCTAAATTAAAGATAATGAGATAAATCACGTTTATATCCTTTTTCAGTTTTTTTTTTTTTTTTTTTTTTTCGTTTTGAGTAAGTATAGTGTGTAAAGCTTTCATTTAAAAGTGTTGGTTTGTGCGATATAATAAAAGTGTTTTATCCTTGAAGAAAAATCGGTGCTCTCCAAGGATATTTATTTGCATTAACTATACGAAGGTTAAATGTACACATATCACTATGATTCGGAAGTGCAAAAGAGCCTACATAAATAACGGATGAAAATGTCCCCCTAAGGAGTAGCTCATCGTCATATCGTCATCGAGAAAGGAACACCATTATATAGCTTACCTATACCCACATTATATCACACTGGACAGAGGACAGGACATATTCACCAGGATAGACAGGAGATGGAAAAGAGAAAAACATCCTATGGCAACCATAATTCATTGATAAACATTCATCTTTGGTCAAATTGGGGATTAATTTTGGGGCCGTTCTTTATTTGTGTTCCCTTTAGATGTATCGGGGTACACTACACACACAACATCAAACAAGAAGAAGGATATGAGATTTAAATATAATTCCCTTTTGAGTTCGAAGATGTTTTCTATATATGGGATTCTTGGATGTTATTTACTATATGATTCTCAATTAAGTTATTTTTCAATTTCATAAAATGAAAGGATTTCTATGGTTATTGCGGATGCAGTTAAGGTTTATGGAATATTCGAATACCAATAAATGCTTTGAAAGTCTGTTTGAAATTGAAGATTTAGGAAATTAAAACGATAACCGATTGACCTCAAATCAATTCATACTTGAAAAAATATATCTAATTTGAAGTTTTAAGGATGAAAAGAACTTTGTTGGTTTATGTACTTTATAATGTATAGGTAAAAAAATATTCAATTATATTGACAAATTAACAAAGAGTCGAAATGTCCATCAGTTTGTTTTTTGTATATTCTAGTTATCACATTGGCCCTTCTTCAGTATTTTTGATGAGACTCGGAGAAATACCAGTTACAGAATGTTCACAGTTGTTAATGATTTTGATGGAAGAATTGGAAGGGTTATGTTAGCTCGCCGTTGTCCATGATCCTTCCCAAAGAATCAACAAAAACTTGGGTTTGAAGGATAATGTATCCGAGAAATGTAAGCACTTGTTTTGTTTTCAATTTTGTAATAGTTTTCAGTCATGTCTTTTTGTTCTATATACTTTAAGTAATCATCATCATCATCGGCTCGACAACCGGGGTCCGGTCCTGGCCTCTTTCAACAAGTCTCTCCATCTATCCCGGTCTCGAGCCAACGCCATCCAGTTGCGCACCCCAAGGCTTTGGGCGTCCTGGTCTACGCCATCTCTCCAGCGCAAGCATGGTCTACCACGCTGCCGTCTACCATAGAATGTACCGCAAAAGACTTTCCGAGCAGGTTCCTCTTCGCTCATACGAGCTAGGTGCCCTCCCCACCGGAGTCTACCGAGCTTAATTTTTGTCACTATGTCTGCTTCAAGGTAGATTGCGTACAACTCATGATTGTACCGTCTCCGGAATCGTCCTTCCTCACATATGGGGCCAACAATTCTCCGTAAGACTTTTCTCTCGAACGCGGCTAAGAGGTCACAGTGCCTTTTGCTAAGCACCCAAGTCTCGGATCCATACATGAGTACTGGCAGGACCATGGTCCTGTACAGCAGCAGTTTTGAAGTTATGGTTAGATTTCTGGATTTGAATAGCTTTGACAGACTGTAGTAGGCTCTGTTGGATTTGAGAAGCCGCCCGCGTATTTCTTCTTCTATGTTGTTATCGGCTGCTACTGTCGACCCAAGGTATTTAAAGGATTGCACCACTTCAAATTCGTGCTCCGCTACCTTGATTGTTTGACCAACTGTTCTTCTCGCATTCGACGCCACCATGTACTTTGTTTTACCTTCACTAATGTGCAGCCCCAGATTTTGTGCCGCCTGCTCGATCTGGATGAAGGAATCGTGTACAGCTTGTTCGGTTCTTCCGATGATGTCGATGTCGTCTGCGTAAGCCAGTATCTGGCTGGACCTGTTGACGATGGTCCCTCTTGTTGCCGTGCCAGAGTCACGGATTGCTTTCTTCAACGCCAGGTTGAAGAGGAGGCAGGCCAAACCATCCCCTTGTCGGAGTCCATTAAAGATGTTGATTGGTCTGGATAGCAATCCGGCTATTTTAACTTGGCTTGTTACGTTGGTCATGGTGAACCTACATTGTCGTGTCAATTTATTTGGGATGCCGAATTCTCTCATGGCTTTGTAAAGTTCTACCCTGGCTATGCTATCATAGGCGGCTTTAAAGTCTATAAATAGATGGTATGTTGGGATGTTAAATTCTAGACATTTTTCCATCGCCTGCCTATTACTTTAAGTAATAGTTTTGTTTAAAAGTACCTACTAATAAGGTATTTCAATATACTTTTCAAAAGAGCCACACTTAAAGAGGAACCCACTCGAATGGCCTTTGAGAATTGTTACGGAAAACTGAATATCCTTGATGAATAATACCCAGAATAAGAACCTTTCGGAACGCACCTTAAGTGTCCCTCAGGCACACAAACCAATGTCCAATGAGACCTCGAAGATGAACCCTAAAGAAAGTTCTTTGACAGTTTTAACGAGGCCCTGAATGTCTTTGGACAATACCTAGAGAAAGACCTTTACGGAATTCACACAGTCTAAGGAGAGCTCTTTGAAAATCCTAAAGAATCCCTCCATGTCCCGAGACAAAATAAGAGATAGAACCTTCGAAGACAATCTAAGGAAAAGTATTTGGGAATCGTAATGAAACCCTGAATATTAGTTATAACTTAATAATGCTTACGAACGATACCCTGAACTGTTATAGTATTTATTTTTTTCTCTAGAGTGTTCTACTGAATCTAGGTAAAAAAATTGTATCCAAAAATTCAGAATAGCTACTTCTAGAATCTAGAGCGAACACAAAAATCCTGCAGTGTCGGAGCTAGAAATTCCAACGTTCAATTCGACGAATTCAGATGATTGTTTCTTCACAATTTTTGTCTCTTCATATAGAATTCTGGGGCAAGACTGGTTGTGAATTGTAAACACATCAAAGTTAAAATACGTATATAAAATTTACCATCCCCGAAGAGATTTCTCGCACACAGCTCTTACAAACTGTCATACTGTGTGTTGTTTTCATTGAAAAAAGGCCACCATATAATGTCCAAACCCAAAAAAAACAGTCATTCAGAGTACTGATTGAGTGGGATAATCAGAGACGAATAAAAATGAATAAAAGTAAATGCGCTCCTGTTAAATGTGTCCCACTATGCCTTCCTCCTCAAAAATACTATCAAATGCTTTGTGCCGGCAGTGTTGCACGAACAATTCTCCTTGGAAATAACGCAACTGTGCCACTGTGGTTAAAATGTCTTTCCACTTAATTTTGTTCGAAGCTCTAAAGAAGTTTGTCTTAACCACTACTGTACAAACAAGACCCAGTATTATACAGCTGAGTATGGTTTTATGGGAGGTAGGGGGGTAGGGGGCAGGGTGTCAAAAGATGGTTGTAGGGTGCATCTTTTGTAAAATTATAAAACGTTGCAAATGCTATTATTTAGTCATTGTAGTTTGCATTTGTGGTGTAAGCTCACTTTTTTTGTATTTTATTTCTTCCGAAGTAAATAAGAGTATAAGTATAAAAGTTGGAAAATGAATGAAATACAGAGGCCGTGGTAGCGAAAGCTCCTTAGAATTAGTTGCAGGATAAAATATGGAAGTTTTTATGCGATTTAACGGATTCAGTTGCGGCTTACCTCTGCCACTGTATTGAAAATAAGTTAGAGACACTTTGACATTCAATGAAGAAGAATGTGTCAAAACCAGATGCTAGCAAACTTAAATTGCACCTAACTAAGTTATGCGAGTATTATAATGAAATTTTAGCACAAATCGTGATCGAATTTACCTATTCTAGGAAATATTATTATGAATTGCATTTGAACGAACATTTTGGTTGGGATAACATTTATGAGAAACTTTAAATGTAGTTCAACTGCAGGAACTCTGCATTAAATCACTAAATGATTAGGAATGTCAAATATATCTGGTCTTTGCACAAGTTCATTATTTATTGTCTTACTTTAGTATTACGTTACTTTACTCTTATGATAGCGCTTACTTTTACAATACAATGCAGGATGGACTACGGCCTCAACCAATACGCCTCTCCAGTCAGCTCTTCTCTAAGCAAAATTGCAAATTTCATGCACTGTTTTCCAATAGAATAACTAGCTAAGGAAAGTATCATTCTGTGACTAAGCTCCACGAACATGAAAAGTTCAAAATGTGAAATTTCGGTATGTTATTTAAAATTCGGAATTCTTTATTTCTGAGTATAAAAAAAAACTGCAGTAAATTTGTAATGCAGTCATTTAAGTCGCAGTTAATTGACTTTAATTTTAACTGCAAGTTGGTACTGCTACTAAGTACTAACTGCAAAATAAGCAGTAAGCAGTCAGTACTACAATACTGACTGTACATTTAATGAAAGCAGTTAATTGATTAAAAGTTAGTTAACTGCAGGACTTTTTGACTTGTCTTAGTCTTCTAGTTAGTAAAAAGTTTTTTGTGCTGTTCTTTTTTTTGTATTCTCTTATCATAAAGTTACTTTCAGAGCTGTATATTCCTACAAGAAATTGTCATGAAGACTGTCGACTAAAAAACAGTCAAAAAGTACTGCAGTTAATTAACTTTAAGTCAATTAAGTCAGTATTTTAGTACTGACTACTGACTGTAGTTTTACAATCAAAGTACGTTAGTTATAGACTTAAGAAATTTAGTAGTTTTAGTCAATTAACTGCAGTACCGAAAAGATTGCAGTTTGTACAACTCTGCCGTTCGGAACCGGAACCGGAATGGAATAAATAAAAAAATAAATACAAAATATATGTTTAAACATTTTGTTTAAAATTTTCTTATGATCCCATGTTTACTTACTACTATTAGTTGTACATTGACTCACCTAAAATGAAACAGAAAAAATAGCATTAGATTTTATTAGAATAGATTTTTTGTTAATATTTAAATTAGTAGGTACCTACACAATTTTCATACAAAGTTTATTAATTTACATTATTCTAAAAACAAAGTCGGGTTAGTTACACCTTTTATAACTCAAGAACTGCTAGACTGATGTTAATGATCTCAGATTTTTGAAGTTATACTTCAACCATTAATAACACAAAGACTTTTGCAGCCCATTATTACTGATTTTTTTCACACAGGCACTAAGCATAAAATTAGAATTCAAATTTATTGAGCATCACACGGTACATAACGGTATATGCTTTAAAAATTTCACAATCTTAAATGAAGTTTCATCAAAATCTAGGAAGATTGTCTGCTTTTGGTCGTTGGAATTCGAACAGCCACCATTTAAGAACGGTACTGTAATCATAAAATTGCCCCAATTGCCTAAACAAGGCAACCCTTTACAATTTTTTTCTTTTTTTTGACCTAATCAACACTTTCTAATATGTAGTTTGATTCATGTTATGGGTAGAATTCAGAATCTTTTAATATTAATTTCTACTACTTATAATTGTTATAAATTTTTATTTATATATTTCTGGGGAAAGCGCTGAATCTACAGAAACGGTATTATACTTAAAGAAAATTTTGTAAGGGTGAAAACGTAGAACATATTCTATAGTCAAAACTAGCCCTGCATATCTAAAATGCCAATTACTGCAGTTTTTTTTTGCATTCATACCGCTGTTGCGTTCGGTGCTCAAGATCCAAAACTTACATTTAACATCGGCTTAACATCATAAACAACTCAGCAAAAAATCAGAATTTGATGTAAGGTATCTTTCGTTCCTACAAAACAACAAGATTACTGGACTAAACTTTGACATAAGTTTTTTTTGAATCCAGGATCCAATATTTCAATATCATTTCCAAAATTTTTGCTATCGATTCTAACTTATTTCGGTTCCAATTGGTAGGATCTAAAATCTTTCCGGTTTCGCTTGAGTTAAAATCTATAAATATAGTTTTTAGCAATAATTATAGTTTGAATTTTGTTTTATTTTATTGCTTTCTTCCACAAACTTTTTGTTTCTAGCATTCACATTAAGTGTAAATGCGGCCGTGATTTTGATAAAATAAAAAGTATAAACACAAAATCTCATTTATTCACCCCCTCCCCCTTCTTGCTATTCCAGAGAGGAGTGGAAACTACATTCAACTGCACCACAATATCCACAAGGAAGTTTAGCAGCAGCAGCATCATCATCATCATCATCATCGGAGTTCGGAGTAATACCTACACTCTGTTGCTTGTCGTCTCGAAGCAAAAGATTTCAAACTTCTTAAAAACT
Organism: Meliscaeva auricollis; assembly: GCA_948107695.1. NCBI lineage: Eukaryota > Metazoa > Arthropoda > Insecta > Diptera > Syrphidae > Meliscaeva > Meliscaeva auricollis. The sequence continues at coordinate 65,156,416 of OX403616.1, forward strand.
GCAATAATAAAGTTTATTAGAAAATGTTTTCGCAAAAGAAAATGTTCCCCTTCCAGTCGTTAGTTTATGTACACTTATACCCTCCGCCTCCTCGCATTCCCCTCCACATACAACAGAGCCCCCTATAGTCTATTCCCTCTGTTTATTGCTATGCTGTGTGTGCATCAATTTGCTGAACAAGAATTTTCCCTGCAAAATAGACATTTCAGCAATAACATTGGCTTGACTGTAATTGCTTGCCCCAGGTAAAAGGATATTCTTCATGTATGACTATGTTTCTGCAGAGCTCTTGGAGCATTAATTAACTATATTGCATTTTGTTGTAACTATGTTCGCCTCCTGCCAACGTTCCTTATAAAATACATTTCCGTAGTTTAAATCGACACAATTTAAAACTAAAAGGAAGTCGTACTCTCTGCTTGGTACACTATAGTTACTTTCTTATAGGCTTTTCTTCGACTTCGATGAGAAAGTAGCGAAACACCATAGCATACTCCTGTACACAAAACATGTTTAAAAAGGATTCATTCCTTTGCCTTTTGTGCCTGCCATGCCGCCAAACACTGATGGCAAAACTATTATGTTGGGTATAAAAGATTACGTCACACAGGATTCTTAATTATTTTGTAGAAATTGAAAGCAGAATCGTCTCCATTCCCATAGACTGGGACTTTTTCCATTGTTTTTCCGGGAAAGGGAAAACTTTTAAATTGGAAAAGTTTTTCCTTTTTTTTGTTGTTGTTGTTGCTAAAAATAACAATTTCGATTGTAATAAGTGGTTGAAGTGATTTCACTTGATTGCTGTGTTTTGTTCATGTTCATCTTTGATGATGTGGAATTTCTGATGTAATCCGACGATAGCGGAGCGGGTGGTGGCGTTAAAAAATAAAGGAAGAGCAACTTTTAAGGAAGAATCGATTAAGTTTTTTTTTAGTATATGATCGTTTTGGAGGAATAATTTTGACAAATAATAAAAATCAAGTGATGTCATAGTTAATAATATACTTTGAATGTAAATAAGTTAATCTTCAAGGACGTGAATCAGGATAATTTATGATTCTTGAAAGTTACGCTGTAAAAGAATTCTTATAGCGTCATCTTGGAGATGAGTTATTACCCGCGATGAAGCTGTTGACTTACTCAATACCGAGATATGAGTTTGGGTCACACCTAGTTGATTCCAGCCCCTGTTTGCCTAAGTTAAACATGTCGTAGTTACCCCTGGTCTGCTGCCGCTGCTGGCTATCAAGATTTGAATTTAAAACTAATAAATACTCACCTGACCCCATAAAATATGATTTTTTTTAGGCACATCAAGAGCTGACAGATTGACTTCATAAATTTACGTATGAAAACCAGCTAGGTGTGACCTACACTTTAGAGTTTCGTTAAATAACCTACTATTTGTTTGCTGCTTTTGTGAATGCTGAAATGACGTTTACTAAAATGAAGACGGCTGCGATATTGTTTAAAGTCAACAGGAAACTGGCCCTATTATCAGTAAATCTTGCACGTTTCAAAGCGAAGGGTCATTTATTCAGGTAAACTATTTGGATATTATTTGCTGAAATGCAACACTAAATTCACATTTTCAGAGGAATCCTATATGCGATTCTAATGCGATCATTTTTGACATGGAGATTGTTTATCGTGAAGGGCACCTAACACTGAATCCATGGCTAAAAAATTGAGCTCGACATCACCACAGCACCTTACAAGTGCTAGAACCAACTCTTTGTAGACAATTCACCCATCTACTTTCAGCAGCTCATAGAGAGAGAGCAGCGCATAGGTCAAGACTCACATCACCAGATGCTGAATCCAATCGCTAGTTCAAAGCAGGCTCTATTTTATGGATGACCAAATTGAACAAATAATTTCCCTTTAATAGATCGGCCAGCGGGCCACCTCCACCAGCTGCGATTTAGGTTTGGGTATGATTATTTTAACTGCTTGTAGTTTGGATGAACAATAATTCTTAAATTGAATGGATTCTTGATCTATTTAACACATCAGGTTAACCGTCTTTAACAATTAACAATTTGGAAACCCTGAGTGTCAACTGATGAACTCCGTTATTCCCCATACTCATAAAGGTAGACCCCAGATTAAGTAAAAAATTTACAATCGTAGTGGAGCATATTGAGAATTCACCAAATCTCGAGAACGAACCAAGATATAAGCTTTGGGTGTTCAAAATAACCCGACTCACGACAACTCGACTCCGGTAAGAATTGAGATATGTTTGTTTGAGTATGGTGACCCCCTGCAATCCTCATGCTTGATATCAATATAGGATTTGGGGTAGGTGAGAGGTCGACTGTATGTAGTTTTAACTGTCATAATTCTTAGTTTACGTTCATCTGAGTCGAGTTGTCAGCTGCTGTGACCCACCGAAGTTTATATCTTGGTTCGTTCTCGAGATATGGTGAGCAAAAACGACGGATTCGGACTCTAGTGAACGATTTTGAAGTTAAATATTAAATTATTTAAAAAAAAACCGTACTGCGATAAATATTCTATGTACGGTTTTTCTTATGCAGAGTTTTTTGTCGGTAAAATTTTGTCGAAAGATCAACCTTTCTTGCTTTTTCTTACTAAAAAGTAAAGTTTTTCATTAATTTATGTCAATAAGACATACAATGTAGTGTATATTTTTGCCTATACAATTGAACATGTGTGTTCTATCGTAAGTTCAACCGTTTACAAGATATCGTAACGAAGCGTTACACAATCGCGAAAAGCGAACCGTTTTATCATATAATTTTCACCTGACAACCTTACGTCCCGGACTATAAATTACTTGACAACATAATTTCCCGTACTATAAGCAGCCGCCGCTCTAACACACCATCCTAGCATCACGAGCAGCCATTATCATAGCATTATTAAATAAGTTTTATAATTTTTACACTTTAATTATATATGATTCACATGCAGTTCGTACAGAAATATTTATAAGTAAATGGGAAAAATTGTAATAACTCCCTTCAACTACTGGTTGCTCTTACGACCTATTGTTGTTGTTAGGTGTTTCAGACCTTTTGCTTTATAAAATGCTCCTTCTGACCTGAGTTAGGGCTTATTAATATTATAAGTATATTCATTCCGTTTGACATTAGCATTGTATTTTTGTTCCCTCCGAACCCCTCGGTTCACTTTGGGTCTGAGCATGTTAAATCATTTTGGTTCTTCCAGAATACCTCTGCTCACTTTGAGTCCAGAGCATATTTTGGTCCCTTCCGAACCCCTCGGCTCACTCTGAGTCAGAGCATTTAAACTCACTTTGGTTCTTTCAGAATTCCTCTGCTTACTTTGAGTTCAGAGCATATATGTATAGGGCCCGTAGAAAATGCTGTAATAATAGACTTAAGATCCTATATTATAAAACTAGAATTAAGAAACCGTTGATTCAATAAAAAGAACTTAAAAGGTAATTGGAAAGAATTCGTCTTTTTCTTCTTTGGTCGAGTTTTTACTTAATGCGTTTTACTTTAATGCATTTCTGCGGTAAAGCCAATGATTTTCCGGTTTAATCAAGAATTTCTTTGGGTTGTCATCTCATGATATTATGGTTAGCTTCGATGAAATTATACGCGTCGTCACGATTTATGGTTTATTGAGTTTGATGCCAGGTGACTTTAGGAAATGTACACATAGAAACAACACTGTGGGGTCAGTCAGGAACTAAGAGGTTGATATAATTTGGCATTAAATGCAATATATGTCAAGCATAAATATTCACATCCCAAAGTAACTGATGAAAAAAACTCTAGCTCCTTGTTAAGGAGAAAAACCCAATTGCAAAATCCACTTTTAAAAATCTAAATGCAAGTTAATATAAAAAAAATTTAAGGCCGTCAAGAATTTCAACAGGCAAGAAGAAAAAAACAAAATGAGAGCTGTTTAGTTTTAATAAGAGTGACCCCCTTCACCATTCAAAACTCACATATTTTCGCAACCCATTTTCTAAAAATAATATAAAAAAAAAACCCTGACACACTTTCGTAACGACTTGAATGCCCATTTGAACGTAACCAACCCCATAAGGTACCTGCGTTATTACAACACTTCACACACAACAAAATCATGCAACTTGTATCCCCTGAAGGACCTCTTAGCTGCGATTAGCAGCAAATTTCTTCGCCATGTTTTTTTTTGTCCCTCATGTATTTAGTAAGCTACTTCGCTCTTCCTTTTTAATACACTCCAAATTGGCGACCTCTTGAAGCCAAGTTAACCTGAGTGTTGCACATGGCAGCCACCATTAAAAAAAAAAAAAAAAACACCACACGAAGAAAAAGAAGAATATAAATCAAAACGTGCCACACATTTGTGGTAAAATTTTTGTATAGCTATGCATCACCAAAGGCACAGAAATATTTTTACATCCAAAGTAAAAGGTCATGTACTCCTCGCGCAGGTAGGTATATCAAGTGAAGATATATGTTTTTGGGTTAAGTTGAAGTTGAAGACATATAACACAAAACAACTCGTGCTTCGTGTTGTCAAAAGTCCCTACACAGAACAGTACCACATCTAAGTTGTATACCGCACCAAACATGAGATTTCCTTCATCCTTAAAAGTGCACATACTTCATGGTGCATCCTTTGCTCGGTTTCAATCAAAACAAAGAAAACTCATGCATTCATGTGGAATCTAGGTTTTTTACGCTTTACTATATTTTTTTGTTCGTTTTTGTGACTCAAACATTACCCTCCATCTCCCTCATCTACATCCCTGTTCGTCTTCGTCCTGGCGAAATGTTAAATAAACGTATGTGTACCGCTCTTGTTCCTCTCCAAGGAACTATATTGCTCGATGTGACACCTTAGGTCGTGTATTTTAACACTACCATGTTCCAAATACGCCCCCTAGCCCAAGAGCATATCCTTTCTTGGCTTGGCAGTGATGTAAAAAAATTGAAGAAGGAGCGCGCTACAAAAAATAATACAACACGAAAAAAAAAACAAACGAATACGAATACGAAAACCCTTTACACGGATCCGCAGTTTCTACTTCATTGTCGCCGTCTATTTACTTGATGGCACTACTAAACCCACATCGCATCCTGTTCTACTTCATTTTATGCAGAACAGTTCTTCAGGGAGTTTTGCAACAGCTACAAGCTACACACAGCAGCAAGCACAAGATTCAGGGGTAGTATGTACGTATATGGAAGCCAGCTCCAGAAGTGGCAAATGTATATCTTTCCATTGCCACCTCCTTTAGCATAGGTATAAGCAAAGCTAAGGAAGGAAAAAAATTTATACGAGTATTTTCCAAGACGTGTCGGTTATTTATAAGGATGGGAATAAAATTCCGCAAGTGTAGGACATTTGAGTTAAGGATATTGCCTTTGTAAGACAACTGTCAGAAGAGGCAGAAGAAGGGTGCGTGAGCGTGGTGGTGGTGGCGCTAGCGTTAGCACCGGATGGTGTTAGCGTTAACGTTATAACGTTAAGTCATATGGAATGGGTATAACGACTTCTCTTCTTCATTACACCGCACCGCACCGCACCGTGCCGTGCCGTGCCTAATTCATCAGAGCATCCAAGATGCTGAGGCAAGCCGAAGCACACTGCCTCTGCCACCCGCTGATTTATGAGAAAGCTTATCTTTACTTACATAGACGCACACTGACACAGAAACACACAAACAAAAATAGACTTTTTGCTTCAGTTTCTATACTGCTTCTTCTATGCGTTCGCCAAAGTATTAAATTAATCGTACTTATTTTCCCATTCTGCGAAAAGCTGAAAAGCTTCGCAGTCAACAACGCTATTTGGTTTCGTTTTCTTTTCAAGAGTATAGGTTTGAGTTGCAAATGGCGCCTCGTTTTCTATAATTACTCTAAGATTTTGGAATTTAATTTCAACGTTATTCATGTTGTGCCGTGTAGCGTACACCTTAACAAATACATAATACACTTAGGTAGGTAGGGGTAGGGGTTATTTTGTTATTAGCTTAAATTCTTAAGGTCAGAAGTTAAGGGTAAGACAAGACGAAAATAAACATCAAAGGACATCCATTAAAATCGAACCAAGACAAAGGGTTGATGGTAACAAGCTCTGGAGTAAAAATTCTTAAGCCTACGCCTTATCACTTTATAAGTTAATTTATAATGTATTCCATGTCTATTAAAAAAATTAAGAATGCAACTGGTTTCCGGTAAGGACCCGCCCATGGTGCCCATGGCTAAAAGACAGTACCTACCAACAAAGAATAGTGTTTGCGGAAATTATCAGATTCGCCAAGGAAATAAAAATTGATTTTACCGTGATATATCAAAATGCTACAATCATCAATGTTGCAACCAAGAACAGCTTTACCATGTGAAAAGGAAATACCTCAAAACAATGAAGACCGAAGACCACACATTGACTAATCTTCCGAGAGATTCACCAGACGTGCTTAATTAACCACCACCATTCAACAAGAATAAGTTGTAGCTTGCCTTCAGAGCAACGAAGAACTAGTCATGAGTGCAAAGGGTCAATCCTGAAAACCAATTACAAGTTTTTAATGTGATTTGGCAGTTTCTGTAGTGATTTACTAGTTACTGCTGTGATTTAACAGCTTTGACCCTGATAAACCATTTTCCGCTGTGATTTACAAGCATCGGCTGTTATTTACCCGTTTCGGGTGTCATCCACCAGCTTTGGCTGTGACAGACCAGTTTTGGTTGGGATTTGCCACTTTTGGCTACGATTAACCAGTTTTGGCTGTTATATACCAAGTTTGGTTATGACTTAGCAGTATTGGCCGTGGTTAACCGGGTCTGCTTGCGATTTAACAGTTTCGAATACGACTTACGAGTTTCCACTGTGATTTACTAATTTCAGCTGCGATTTATTAGATCCGCCTGTTATTTATCAGTTTCGATTACGATTTTCTAGTTTCGGTTGCGTTTTTCCCGCTTTGACTACCATTTACCAGGCCCGCCCTTAATTAACTGGTTTCGACTGCAATTTTGCCAGGATTGACTTATAAGCTACATATAAGTTGACGGAGAACAAGAAGATATGCAGATAAACAACCAATGTTGAATCTTCAACGGACTTATAAGGTAGTCTGTTGAACATTGGTTCTTTATTTGCATGTCTTTTTGTTCTCCAATAAGTGGAAACATGACTAGCTTCACCACAGATTAGTATAAAAAACTTTTGAAGGAAAGGGATAGTATCTTCATCCACTTCAACAAATTTTACCACACTTTTTCTTATATGAGAATAATAATAATAACCCCCAGAGTATCACAAAAGATGTAAGAGTGTAGGTAACAAGACCACCTAACTTATAGTTAGAGTCCCGTCATGGCCTATGAGCCAAGGGTATAAAAGTTAACTGATAAAAGAGAAACATGCGAACTATACTTTCGTGCAATTAATAGAGAAAATCACTTTCTCAGATAAAGAAGAACAAAAAACTAGCAGTCGAGTCTATTTGAAGATTTCATCAAAGAGTGAATCGATATACCCGTACTCAACAACACAAGTTAAGAGCAGAAGCTTGCTTTGAAGAGAATGAAAATATGATCGTATATTTAACATCATTGCTGAGGGGTTCATCCTTTTCCAAGCTGTAAAAACCACAGAGAGTACCAATCATCCGCTGTTAGACAGGCCAATATACATATCTAACTTTTAACTTGATAAAGTAAGATTAACAATAAAGTTTGCTGCTGGCACAGATCGTCTTTCGTTCAGGAACATACACTACAGCACATTTTATACAATTCGCTCGGGGAAAGTATGCTCGACAAATTGAATTTGAGCAGATAAGTCTTTCACATACGAAGGCCAACTATAGAGATATCGATTATCTTTCGATTAACAACCATGAAGGGTCTTGCAAATTACCATGAATGTTTTTTCTAGAACTTTAATCCACAAATGAGGAAAAGAAAGCTATAAACCTACTCAAAAGATCTTCGTCTAAAATGTAGGCTATTTTTGCCAATGATCTTATCGAGTACTTACGCACCTATTTCGTCTCCATTGGTCCAGACCAAGCTAGAAGGCATTCACTTTGCCTAGTTCTTTGGAGCCTCTTCATTGTTGCCTCGAACCTAGGAATAAAGATTCAAAGATTTTCGTCTTCCAAGTATGGATTCTTGAATCCACTCATGGTTTACTAAGTAGTAGGCATCATCATTTACGTCAGAACCAACAGTTTTACCTGTTCTCCAATTACTGTAAAAGTGAACGTCATTAATGCAGTTCATTGGGAGTAATTAAATGAGTCAGTGAAGGATAACAACCTCTCATTTGCATTATACAGTAGGGAGCAAAAAAAATGCAAACAAAATGGTATGGTTTTGTCTTAGGCCAGAACTAAGCTATTTTAGAGATATTGATTTGAAATTTTGCATAAATTTGCGGAATTTATTGTATTTATTAAAACCGAGTCTCTCATGAAAAGATGCGAATAGTTCTGAAAAGATCTTTAAAAAAATCGAAAAAATATAATTCTTTGTGTGTGGCAGGAGGCAGAAGTCGGTGGCAGTGAGGATTGTTTTTTTACGTCATTGTTATCCATAAAATAATGGTTAGGTTAGATAAACATTGATATTTTGAATGACTCTTGAATGGATCTTGAGTGATAAATTCGTGAAAAATTTAATTTTTTCAGATCCCAAAAAATTTAATTCGTTCGCGAACACAAATCCAATTTTCAACTGTCGAACCGAAAATAATATTCTCAAGAGAGATGTTTGGATAGTACAAACGCTCAATTTCCCAGTCGCACATTTCAATTGGTGTTTTTTTAATGTCACTCAATACATCTTCATCAGGTTTTCCTGCATTCCAACTTCAGCTATTCCAAAAGAATCTTGTAACGATCTACGACTTTGAAGTCTATAAAAACTGATAATTGTTAGAATGCTATTAGACTTGACGGCTTTGATTCCGTAAAACAAAAATGATCACACGATATCGCTTAGAAGATGGCTGTCCCCACTTTTCTCCGATTGTTCTTCGATAAGTTTTTGTCTACATTAACCAGTCATTTAGCAGATTTGACGCTTCGAAGATCATGCTTTCAAGTCATTAGATTCAAATATTTTAACCAGAGGTTGTTTGTGCTTCATACCAAAAATTATGTTAAAATTTATCATGCAAATGAACATAAGTTTACTCAAATAAGAGATTCTTTCTTGGATTTAGTATCCCTATAGATCCAGCACTTACAACAGCTTCTAGAATATAAACTAAACACGACAAATTCAAGAAAATTCCAACAAATGCCCGCTTTAAGAAAAAAACATCGGAATCATAACTTAATCGTACCGAATAATTAAAGAAGATTGTTTCTTAAAATCTAGAATTTGAAAAAATGCTTATTTGGATTTTGGGCTTCCTTTATAGAAATTTTAGTAAATTTGTAATCATACCCAAAAAAATAAAATTTTACTGGCTTCTTCTTCACAATCAAATTTCACTATTGCAATTGGATTTGTGTATTATTTCGAACGCATGACTTTTTTGACTTCCTTGAGAGGGTGGGTGTTTTTCTTTGCTAGATCTTCTTTTCATCGATTTCTGAAATGGCTGGTAGCCTACGCTGGTTTCGACTACTTCCATTTTCTAATATATTCGAGTTTTGGACCATTGTTTGTTGGTGTCTGTGACAATTTATTGTACAGGGAAGGATTTCCCACATAGCAGATCATTGTCAGATCTGGCAACTGCGAATGCGCCTTAATAGTAACCTACGTGAAATATCGAAAAGTATGTTTTGTCAGTGTTCATTTCTGTATCTGTCTTATTGTTCCTTGGAAATCTTAAATACGAATAACTTTTACTTAAAACCGCACATTTTCCTTTTATAGAAGACCTTATTGTCATCTAATAAAATATAATAAATATCGTGATGTAATTTTTATAGAATAAATTTAAAGTTTTTCGCCAATTACCTCTCCTACCTGCAATATGCATGATCTCTTAAATTCATGACAGAGTATACGAGTACCTCAACCTTCTACTAACAAGCCAAAATAAATATTAACAGAAGCGTAAGCGTAAACACTCCAAACAAAGAGAAGGCAAAAAAAAAACCCAAAAGCGTAGGTAGACGTTAACGTGCCTTCTACCGAGCTGAAAATTAAGGCACAAATAGAAAGCATTTTTCAAGTCCTTGTAGACAATGTATTGGTAATGTAAAACATGGTCTATGTAAATTTTCAAGTTATTTTTTTTTCCTCAAGTTGGGTTTTATGCAGATGTACCTTAAAAATTACCTAACCCACCTTTGAGAGTGTCTGTGCTT